>CM057379.1:180096193-182596193 GCA_030015415.1 Cynopterus sphinx
AATAAATGATAAAAGCTAACATTTATTATTATATCTTGATAATTGTTTTATGTGCACTATTTCACTTGATTTTCTAATAACTAGAGTTTCATATTTTATTTCTCCAATTACCACTTAGCTCTTAGGTTAGCTAGGTCTTTTCCATTACTAAAGGTCAAGAAACAAAAGAACTGAGTCCATTTAGTTCCGTTTCAATAAATTTGATGAGCCAAATGACAACAGAAGTTTGGGATAAAAATGTGTTTCTGATCCATGCAGAAGAAGCATGTTAAGTGGCACAGCATAAATGGTTGACTATGATCCACTGAATAAGCTTCAATCAGCTGAATAATTCACGCGAAACATTCAGCTTGATCCAGACAACAAGGACAATGTGGGATTTTATCTTACTTGATCCAGAGTGGAAGCAGAGACTCATTATATTTATCATCAGCCTTCTATGTTACTTAATGTCATGTGGAATCCAGTTCAAAGATAATCATCTGGTAACATTTTTTAAGAGCAGCTGAGGCTCATGCATTGGAGAGAAAACAAATGTATATGACACGCAGAGCCAGGGAGGAGGTTGAGTCAACCACAAATTTGGATTTTCAAATCTACACCATTGCCCAGGTCCTGACCCTAACCTTCTGTCTCCCACTGGCAAAGAGAATCAGAGCATTCTGCCTCACATAACACGAGAAGCCACTCTGCTGTGTGAAATCCCCATCAATTTTGCAGAGGTTTTCTGCCATCATCATAGTCCAGGTAGGCAGTTGTCACAAAGCATTAGAGCTGAAAGAGGCTGACAGCATAACTGCGGGCGAGCTCCGGGCTCAGCCCGGTCCAGCACCTGCCGCCTGCTCAGGCAGGAGTGTCCTCTGTCAAGACACAGCCTGGCAAGAGGCTTCAGGAATCACTTTGTATCAGTGCCCTTCGTTGACAGCACGCTGGAGGGCAGCCTGTCTAGCAAAAGCAGGACAGAAACCTTTGCCAGCCACCTGCCTGCCCCCATATGGTGGCCATTTAAAAACCCATCACTTTTATAAAGAAGCTCTCGAATTATTCATTCATCAAGGGCAGTTTTGACTGGCCCAACTGCCTCAATGCATGATCCCCTGATTCTGTCATTTGAAGAGCTTAATTTGGATGTAACTAAGGGAGAGATTGCTTAAGTACACCTGGGTGAGCAAGTCAAGTCCATTCTACGTTCTGGGCTCCTCCCGACACCCCCAATGCCCAAGGATGATATTTCTAGGGATCAAGAGTGACTTTATACACAGGTGGAGTCCAATGACAAGCCCAGGGGCCTCCCTCTCAGCCAATGGAGGAAGAGTTTGAGCAAACAATTAATAAGGGAACAAGAGGGGAGACTCTGTTCAGAAACCATAACTAAAACAAAAGGCACCTGAGTGTTCACCCAAGAGGTCAACAGGTACCAGAAAATTTAATAATGGAAATGTACTTTAAAGGGGCCCAGAAATCCATTACTACTCGCATACATGTCAAAGTTCTATTAATATATATTTTTAATTAGATTCATGAGATAATGTAGGTATACAGCAACGTTTCAATGGACATGCTGAAATTTTCTACTGACTATCCCCCAACCTGATTATCATTCAAACTCCATAAGATTAGGGGGACTTGTCTGCCTTATATACCATTGCAGCAACAGGGCCTAAACAGTACTTGTCATAGAGGAGGTGCTCAATAAAATTTAGTAGAAAAATTGAACAAATAAATGCAAAAATGAATGAATGAATGAATGAATGAATGAATAACATCTGGAGTAAAGCACTAGATGTTTTATGACATGGTTTCTCAATTTTTTTGCAGGTGTTATGATAGAAGGGGTTGAGTGAAGTTGGTGATGAGAGTAATAAATATTTTAAAATTTTTTTAAATCTTATATTAGTTTTGGTACATTTTGGTTGAAAGTTTAAAATTCAAAAGAAAAAAATTCGTAATAAGAATAAATAAACTAGTCACCTGAGAGTTGGATGGAAGTCTCCGCCGTCTGAACATGAGGCTCATTGTACAATCCCCACACCATGAAGGAGAGGTTTTGATATAGCAAGCAGGTAAGAATTTACATCCTTTTTCCTAAAACTGGCTGCTAATGACCAAGTTATTTTTCCTCACTCTCGTCCTGCCAACATCCTCTATTTCTCTTTTGTTACCTTTGCTTAGAGGATCTCCACTCTGAGGCTCTTTTATAAAATTGAGCTCTTTCCATTGAACTGACCTCTAGATCTATTTGGGGGTCCAATGAACCCCCCAAACACAACTGTCCCAGACTGAGCTCCTGACCATCTTCCTACACCAGCTCCTCTGCCACAGTCCTCCATTTCAATGAAGGCACCAATATCATACAATCGAGAAATCTGGAGACATCCCAGATCCCTCTCAGAATCTCACATGGCACAGCCAGTCAGTCACCAAGCCAGGTGGATTCTAAGTCCTTAACATCTCTCACTCTCATCCTCTCCCCTCCTTTACTACCAAATCTTAGTTTAGGCTTTCATTATTCTAAGATTATTTGCAATAGAATCTCACTGATTGCCCTGCCTCCAGTTTTGCCCGAGTGATCTTTATAAAATGAAAACATGCATGTTACCTCTCTACCTTAAAACCTCTTCATGTCTTTCATGGTCTCTTAGGCTATTAGCGGAGCCTCTGTTGTATGGCCTAGAAGAGCCTTTGTGATCTAGTCATCATCTTACCTCTCAGTGAGGCATTTCCTTCACTTCCTTTGCTTCAGCCATGTGAGCTATGCAAGGTTTCTCAGTGAGCAAGATCGTTTCCTCCATGGGGTCTCAGCAATCCCAGATGCTTCACCCTGTAATCCAATGTGCCACTTCTGCCCCCAACAGTAGGTGAGTCGGGCTTTGAAAACAGAAGGTAACACTCCCCTCCTCCAGGATGCTAGAATGGGGGAGGTAGCAAAGGAGAGAAACTTGTTTAATACTGGGACTCCTTACTATGAAACCGTGTCTGCTACATTAACCCACAGAAGGTTTGATTTCTTGAGTTTAGGTGTGAGACAGTATTGGTCAAACCCTCATTAATTCTTACCTTCACCAGAAAAATGCCTTCTGAAGTGTCTTAACTTCAGTCCTTCTCCTAATCCATTCTCCATACTACTGTCAACCATATTCCCAAACCTCAAATAGGTTTACACCCAGACTGCTGCTTAGAAGCCTTCAGGAGCTCCCAGTCTTTTCCTTCAGGAGCTCCCAGTCTTCTTTTGTTAGAATGTCTTCTCCATCGCCCAGTGCTATTCACGGCACATTCAACAACTGCTGTTGAAAGCAAGTGTATTAGCCACTAGTAAATTGGTCCAATTAAATATATAATTTTTAAGTGAGAATACAGAGGTTTAAAACTATAACAGCAGCAAACATCAGCTGGTCAGACTTCATCGCTTGATATGTGTTTAGAGTCTATGGTTAAGGCCCAAACCTTGCCTCTTTGCCTTTCCCAAATTTAAGGAGCAGGAAATAGCTGAAAAATTATAGGCTTTGAATGGCATGGACCATGGTTCCAATGCTGACCCTACCACCTATGCCTGACCATGTCTTATTTTCTGCGAGCCTTGGTCCTTCATCTATAGGTAGAGATCATTCGTTTACAATAGTGATTGAGAGAATCAAGTGGTTGGTACACCCTTTTCAAAGGACACCTAATTTATCTTGTCTAGTAATACATGTCCACCCATTCAGATTACTTACGTCAAATGCAAAAGGTATTATGATTCCTTTCTATTAAAAACTATTCTTGAAACAAATAAGCAAAAATAACAACCAAAATGTTTAACCCATGGCTGGAGGTAAGATTTTGAGGCTTTGAAGGATAGGCTGGTTTTTTATTTGTGTTTCCTTCTCTTGAATAGATGTTGGGTTGTGGGAGACTTGCTGAAATGGATGCTATAAAGAGATCATGTAACAGAAGAAAAGGACTCCAAAAAAAAAAAAAAAAACACTGTTTTTAATTCTTTTAAATTCTGAAGGTCAGCTTCAAACAGGGAGTCAGGATAACTTATCCAAATTGGCAGTGACTAGGAAGTGACCCAAGCCAGGTAGCAAATTACCAGCTAATAGAACCAAGTCACCTTTATGGCGGCCCCAGCTGAGCTCCAGGTTTGTCTGTCTTCCACTGACTGCACGGTGGAGAGCCTGTCCTTAGAGAGACCACCTCCCACAGAGGCCAGCTCCAGTTTAGAGTTTGGATGGAAGGTATTTAGATAAACTAATAATTGCACAGGGATGTGGTTTTCTCTGGAGAAGTGAAGATTGTGTTTAAATGTCTGAAATTCCTGGTGTCGCTAATAATTGCAACCTCTGCTTCAATAAAACACACAAATCATGTTACTGAAACATTTCTAATCACAAGGTATTATTTTTGGTCTGAAACAGATGCAGCCCTTGGTACTTAAAAGAAGGATGTCTGGATGGATTTACCTCTGCTTGAATGGAAATAAAACTCCTGGAATTTTGGCCAAGGCCTCAAGTCTGAGAAGTATCCACTGGAGTGATGATGGCAGCATGGCAGCATGACTATGGTGTCACTCCTATCACAACAATTAAGGATTACATTGGAGATCTTTATTTAAGGTGCTGGGTGCAATATAAGTTGGTAGCCGAAGAGAAATAAACTAGCATTTTTTAACACAATAGTTTTCAGGCTGGGCATTACTATGGGTTATCTCATTTAATCCTCATAGCAACCCCCCATGTATGGATGATGAAACTGAAATCTAGAAAGGTTAAATAATGGAATCATAGACATTCACTTAAAAAGTATGGAATTGGGATCCAAATTCAGGGTTGTCTATATCTAAAGCGCATGCCCTCTGCATTCTATCCTTTAGCATCTCTGGGGAATTACAAAGAGCTAATCCCAAACAAAGGGGCACCTGGAGTTAAAAGGCTGGTGACCAAATCTCTGCTTTATTACTTGCTATCTCTGTGACCAAGGATAAGGCATTGAATCTCTCTGTTCTTTGGGTTTTCACAGTAAAATAGGAGAGAATACTAGCACTTACCTTGCAGTGGTGTTAGGAGAATCAAAAGACAGTACAGATACAAGGCTCAGTCAGACACTCAGACAAGTCATCAGGCTAGCAAACTAGATTCTCTCTTCAGCCCAGCCTGCTGCGAAGGCCCCTTGGGTTAGTCCACAGACCACTCTCCCTCGTCCAACAGAATACTCTACCCCCACTAAAAACCCTGCAAACAACCATGACTAAAGGTCAAATACCTCATCTATCACAGAGTAGTAGTAGGTCATCTCCCAGGTTTTACATTGAGTTGCCCTCCTAAGCACATCCTCTTGAAGAACACTCCTCAGATGCTGCTAACTCTTAGCCCACTCATAGTAATTCCCATTTCTTTACTCTTTCACATCATGCTGAAATGTACCAATAAAGCTTTTCTGAGCACATGTGGAAAACATTAGTTGCTATGTGGATTCAGGCAAAAGGTAGTTAGTATCCAAATAAATCTGATGCTTTATTTAACAACCATTAAAGCAAAGTCTGAATTCAACATAGCTACAGACGAGGCTTAATAGAAAAAAATAATCATCCCAACTGGAAAGAACTAAAGTCTTTAGGTACGGTAGTGCTTTCTCCTTAGCCAAAAATACATGTACACCAGTGTTATAGAAGTTAATTTTAATATCTTGTATGGGATCTATTAAGCAAGATAAGGTACACAGCAATTGGATGGAATTATGAAAAATTAGGCAGTGGGGTAAAAGAAATTCTTTCTTTTTCAAGTTAATTATTAACATTTCTCCAGGAAACAAACAACTGAGTCTATTGTCTTATTTCCAAAGGTTGCCCAGGGATGAGTAGAAAAGCTAATTTTATTAGATGCAATACATAATTCAAGGGTGGTCATACAATCATCGCATGCATATGTGCCTGACCATGAAAATACCTCAGGGACTGGGAAGTTCCAAAGTAAATGTAAAAATGGGACATAGAAGGACATCTTCACACAGTATTTAAACATGTCTATGCTTCAATAAAATACACAAATAATATTTTGACTGTTTAAATATAGCCTATTGACCATTATCCAATACATGTCAGGTGTCAGAAAGGCAGAAAATGACATCTTTTGGGGGGATTTCTGAAACCTTAGAACAAGAAGTAGAGAAACTGAAAACAATATATTATGCAAAGCTAGCAAATAAAGAAACAGGGGAAAAATCAGAATGATAAGTTTTTAAGTAACCAAGAATTTAAAAACAGAGATATTTCCATATTCTCAAAGTTATAGCCAATAAAGTTATGAGTTACACATTTTTCAACATGAAGAGTAATTAAATTCTATTAAATTTAACAACTACGTGGGTGGGGCTCCATAATGTAAGAAAAGCACTTAGCACAGTGACTGGCACATATAAAAACTTGTGATTATCATTTACTATCATTCCCTTTTCCTGAAATCGATCTTAACCATCGAACACATAACATATTTCTCTGTCCTGAATGTTTCTTCATTGGAAAGCAAAGATTAAAAGAAGATAGTTGTCTCCTTGGGATAAATCTTCAAAACAGAGATTCAAAACATGTAATGTCATGAATATACACTTGACTCGGACTGAAAGGCTTGGCCACTTTCATCTGTCAAGATCCCTAATATAATAGAAATGTTGCAGTAGAAATACAAAATTTACAGTGAATTCAAAATGTTTACCCTTTGCGAATATACATTTTATACACACACACAAATACAGGGCACTGTGCCATTCACAATATAATAACAAAATTTACTTTTAAGAAATTGAAATGTGTGGGCTTGCAGTTGGAGAGATTTAAATTTGTCTGATGCCTACTATCCTCCCTCGATTGCCATAACTCTACGTAGGGTGTCAGAGACCCATCCAGTCTAAGCCCAAGGACCCCTGGTAGTATGGGGTGAATTGTGTCCCCCACCCCATAAATATCATAAAAAAGATAGGTTGAAGGGAAGCCCCAGTATTTCAGAATGTGATCTCATTTGGAAATAGGGTCTTTACAGAGGTAAGCAAGTTAAAATGAAACCTGACGAGTGGGCCCTAACTCTATATGACCAGTGTCCTTATAAAAGGGGAACATTTGGAAACATAGACAGACTCACACACAGAGGGAAGACAATATGAAGAAACACAGGGAAAATGCCATGTGAAGACTGAGGATTGGAGTGATAGATCTATAAGCTAAGAAATGCCAAAGATCACTAGCAAATCACTAAAAGGCAGGTAGGAGCAAGGAAGGACCCTCCCCCATCAGTGTCAGAGGGAGTGTGACCCTTGTGGCACCTCGATTTCAGATTTCCAACCTCTGGAATTGTGTGACAACAAACTTCTGTTGTTTTAAGCCACCCACTGTGTGGTACTTTGCTAGGCAGCCCTCAGAAACGAACACACCTGGGACTGGGAGGCCTTCCTGTGTCTATCAGGGCCTCTTGCCCTGCTTCATTACTGATCATAGCATTCCTCCTCTCAGACACAGGATGCAGCATGTAAGAATCCCAGTCAATAACCAACCTGGCTTTAGCAACTAAACTGAAATGTGTCTGGAGAAACAGATGTTTCATGAATATATATTTGTACATTACAAAGTAAAGTTTCAAAAGGAAAGAAAGAAAAGGAGGCAACAATCTTCTATGTCCATTTTAGTTACAGGGTTATAACTTATCATCAGGTAGGCCATTGATCTTTCGATGATGATGAAACAGCATAATTTTCTTAGGTGACAGTAGTTTTTGGTTTAAAATAATGGCACGTTGAAAATGTGGTCAAAGTGTACAAAGATGTATATCCACATCACAAGCTATGTCCAATTAACGTGTTAAGCTAATCGGTGTATATTTGAGTATACGTTTAGCTCAGTTTTCTCCCTCTCTCTCTCTTTCTCTCTCTTTATTTTTTATTTTTTTATTATTATTATTTTTTTTGTGTAAGTTTTACATTTCTTTTTCCGTGAACCTCCTTTGCTCTGGAAAGAGTTCCTAAATCTGATGATAATTATGATTATAACAACAATCATAATATCCAATATGTATCATTTGCCACCCACTATGACAAATCTTTTATGTGCTTCATTTTGTTTAAGCCTCATAATGGTCTTTTGGAGTAGGTACTATTTTTTCAGATATAGAAACAAATCAAAAGATTTAAGTAACTTGCTCAAAATAAGAGAGTAAGTGAATAGTAGAGACAGAGTTTGAACACTATTTTGTTGACTCCAAAGGCTCATACTTTTAAGCACTTCACACCCCCTTCTCTGCTAGACATTCCCACCCCTGGTGCAATTTAGACAAGGATAAATGCAGTGACAAAAATGCGGGGATACTTTCTGTTTAGACTGACAGCTCTCATTCTCAACCAGTTAGCCTTGAGCTCTGTGGAACAACTGGTCAGCCCAAACATATATAAATCAGACAAAAATCCCAATGTTCATTTAGTGGTGTTCATGCTCCCTCCATTGATTTGAAGTACTCATTTTTAAACTCTTAGTGAGTCAATAACAAGTTATTTTCAATATCATTTGATAATTTATATATGCTTAAGAGCACCCAGAGAGTTGATTTTGACTTCAGGCCAGCTATAGACATTAATCAAACTACCATCCTCCTGTACGATAAAGGGCTCAAAGTGAAATTTACAACAAATGCACAGTTACACGACAAATATCTTAAATTTTCAGGCCTCTGGTGATTCCAGACTTCAGGCCAAATCTGGGTCTATTTAACTCTGTCACATAGAAATATTACATCTCTTGGCAGTACAACTTGTTGGGAGATTCTTTAAATAGGCACAAACAATCCAACAAAACAACAGGAATATCTACCGTTGGTTGAGTGCCTATTCGACCAATGTGCCAGACCCCATACTGGGCACTCTGCACAAAACTGATTATAAGTTCTTCATTTTACAGATGGAGAAACTAATGCTCAGAGGATGTCAGAATTTGCCAGTGGCCTCACAGCCAGTATAAAGTGCATCGCTAGGATTCCAACAGGGAACAGTCTAACTCTTCACTCTTTAGCTACGCTGATTCTCCAGCCACTTAGAGTGTTAACCTGGGGGACAGATAAAAGAGTGATCTAGTGACTTGGACAGAGTCTGGAGTCCTGCCTCCAAGTCCATTTAAATTGCTTGTTCTGCCTGCAGACATTTTTGTCTGGAGACATAATGAAAAAAAAGAGTTACTATCAATTATGCCTGTATTTCTGATTGAATAATCCTGCCTCTGGAGAATTTGTGGGTTTTAAATAGAGACTATCCAAAAAGACCAAAAAAATATTACTCAATTTTCCTCCATCATCTTCAACTATGAATAAAAATTTCACTTTGAGGGAGGCAATGGTGCTCACCTCTTAGATGCAGGGTATTAAAAGTAATACTTTTATTAGTCCAAACACAATTGCTCCAAAGTGGTCCTTGGTGTAACATATTAGGTGCTCACCAGTTATTTTGTGAACACCAATGAATTTAGAATCAGACTCAGTTATTCTCTTATCAGCCATGTCACCTTGGAAAAGGCCCAAGTTTATTAACTGGTGATATGGTAAAAAACTATATCTGCCTGTCAGGATATCAAGCGTTACACAAGTGCTATCAAGTGCTAATATAACATTAAGCACTACACAAATTTGACGTGCTGATGCTGCCACCACTTCCTTTTCCTTTTATTGTCATTAATAACAACATACCCCTTGGTAGTCTACCACTAAATACTAGGGGAGTATTCTTGATTCAAATATTCTCTCGATTACTTTCATTCTCGCCTCATTAGAAAGACTCAGCAGTTGTTTTGTTTTTTTTCCCCAGACCTTCACCCTGAGCTTTGTTAGCAGCCAGTGCAGAACCACCCACCAGCACCGTACCCTCTGACTTCCCACTCCACTTCATCAACCCGGTAATAAATCATACCTGTGATGGATATAGGATATATCCCTACACTGTCATTCTTGGCTTGCTAAATAATGTTGCACGGTAGAATTTCAAGTTCTCACCTCCACAGCCTCTTTATTTCTTCCATTTAGTGTGGCTGATGTATATTCTTACTGAGAAGAAAAACCAATTGGCATACTTCTGTTTCACATTTACTAAGTAGCGTATTTGTTTGTTTGCTTGCTTTTAATTGATAGTGTCAAATACCTCTTGAGCCTTCTTTATTTTCCTTTTAAACGACAAGGTAAGAAAAGCCAGATCAATTACATCAATTTACTCACCCTTCTCTGACAAAGAACAAGTATTTTAGTATTGGCAAATGGCTGCCTAGTAGGAGGCTTATTAACTAGCTATTTAAAACACTAGTTCTCAAACTTGTCTGCCCATTGGCATCACCTGGGGACCTTTAAAAATGTTAATGCCTAGATCCCATCCTCAGAAATTCTGATATAATTGGTCTGTGAGTGTGGCCTGGGCATTGGAATTTTTTTAAGTTCCCTGTGTGATTCTAAATGCAGTCAAATTTAAAAGTTACTGATTTTAGAAATTTGAGAAAGCTAGTTTGAGTAGATTTAGCAAGTCAAGGAGAGAAAATTATAATAATTGGGATGAAGATATCTTGATTTCTCTTTGATAGAGTATATATTTGCAATTGGTAATCCCTGTTATACTACAGCACACACTGATACAAAGTTCAGGGGTTTTTACTCCAAGATTTCTCTAGTAGCTGCCTTTCTTCGGGAGTTTATTCCTTCACTTTCTTCCATTTTTATTTTGAGTGAAGATATTTTTTAAACCTTATTGAAATTGATTCTGGTCTCTTTTGTAATGCCACAACTTTAATAATAATAATAATAAAAAAGATCAACTTTCAAACAAAATTGAAACAAACAAACCCTTCTATTTGAAGTTGCTTAGTAAAAATTTTTCTAAATACCAATCCCAGCAAAGAAAACAGAGAGGAGAACCTGAGAGGCTGAGGATCAGTTCTCTCCCAGTAGTGACTAAGTTGCTGAGTGTCAAAATGACAAGCCAAGAAAACACACCAGGTGAAGAAAGAATTCTTGGTTGGTAATGCTCATGCCAGTGTGGCTGAAAAGGCAGTGTGGTCCTAAATATTTGGCCTTAATTTGGAATTTCCTCGTTTGGGTGAATTTAAATCCTTAGCACTAATATCATGGCGTTATTTTTGTATGGTTTATTTTCTTTTCCTTTTTGTCATTCGATATTCAAAACAACATCAAATGTACATCCTTCTTCACATGGAGAATGAATTCAGCAACAACTCAAGCACATAATTCTTCTCTGCATGGAAGGAGATTCTGGACATCTGCTCACCCCAGATCTACAGAACAATGCGGTACATTAACACGGAGTAAGTAACTGAGGGGGAAGTCTCCTGTGAGGCTCCTCACATCATACACTCCAGGAGAGAGGCAAAAATACAAGCTTTATTAGAAGCAAAGACTCTATAAATACCTTATTTTTTTCAAATCTGTGTATTGGTATGCTCTTTGTCCCCTTGAGAATGAAGGCTCCATGAGACCAGTAGAGTCAGTTAACACTGTCCCTTGAGCCTACCTAATGCCTGAAATATAGTAACACTCGATAAATATTTGTGAAACGAATGAAGGGTTCCTACTTCAAATACCAAATCATGAAGATAAAGAAAAGTATAATGCATTTCCTTCTGACGCTCACTGCAAAGAAATAGAATTAAAGTGAGTGTTTGCCTCTTGCATAACTTCACAGACAACTTCTTGCACATGCAAAAGAATACATTCTATTCACTGAATACCTTCTGCAGGCATCCTCCACAGACCAGGCGAGCTCGGCCACTCTCCCAGAACATCCAGGCAGTGTTTCCTGGACAAGCGCCCATCAAAAGCCTCAGTCTTGCTCTACGACACTCTCAAGCCCAACCTGCCTCCAGCTCTGGCTTTATCAAGTGTTTGTGTACATCAGAATCACCTGGAGTGCTGGTTAAAATACAGTTTCTGGGGCCCCACATTCACACCACAGTGAAATATACCTGTTTAGTAAAAGAGCTTCTCCTTAGTTTCTTTAACTCAGGCCTGAGTTTGCCCCTAGATTAGGAAAACAGCTTCCAGTTTTGAGCCTCTGCTCCTGAGTTCTCACCCGGATAACCTACTCCACTACAACTGCCCCCAGAGTGTCTTTCATCAAGTTACTTCATTCCTGTGAACCCTGAGCCTCAGATTTTTCATCTATGAAATGAATACATTTCTTAAAAAAAAAAAGTCTAACAGACTTTAATTTTAGAGCAGTTTTAGATTTACAGAAAAATCGAGTAGCTAGAACAGAGTATTCCTATGCATCCCTCTGCCATACAGTTTCCCTTAGTATTGACACTTTGCATTGATGTGGTACAGTTTGTTACAATGAAGGAATGAATATTAATATATTATTATGAACTAAAATTCACAGTTTACATTATGGCTCACCTTTTGTGTTGTACTGTTTTTTGTAGGTTTTGACAAATGCATACTCTCATGTATCCACGATTACGGTGCCCTACAGAACAGTTTCACTGTGCTAAAAATGTCTTCATCCGTTCTTTCCTACCTCTCTTTCTGTGAACCCTTGGCAACCACTGATCTTTTTGCTATCTTCATCATTTTAACTTTTTCAGGATGTCATATAGTTAGAATTTAACAGAATGAAGCCTTTTCAAACTGATTTCTTTTGCTTAGCAATGTCCATTCAAAGCTTCTACATGTGTTTTCATGATTTAAGAGCTCATTTTTTTATCACTGAATAAAATTCCATTGTATGGATGTACCACAGTTTGTTTATTAATTCACCTATTAAAGAACATCATGGTTGCTTTAGGTTTGGCCATTATGAGTAAAGCCGATATAAACATTCACGTGCAGGTTTTGTCTAGACATAAATTGTCAGTAAATACTGAGTAAATACCTGGGAGGAGGCATGTGATAAGATTATATTTACCTTTGTAAGAAACCGCCAAACTGTCTTCCAGAGTGGCTGTACAGTTTTGCACTCCCATCCATGATGAGTGAGAGTTCTTGTTGCTACCCCTCCCCTCCCAAACATTTGGTCAGTGTTTTGGATTTTTGGCATTCTAATAGGTGTGTAGTGTCATCTCATTTTAATTTGCATTTCCCTAATAAAATATATGTTGAACATATTTTTATATGCTTATTTGCCATCTATATATCTTCTTTGACGAGGTGTCTTTTCAACTCTGCCTATTTTCTATTTGGGTTATTTGTTTTCCTACTATTGAGTTTTAAGAATTATTTTTATATTTTTGATGCAAGTCTATTTAACATTGTTTTTCCAAATATGTTCTCACTCTTTACTTTTCATTCTCTTAACAGCGTCTTTCACAGAGCAGAAGATTTTAACTTTAATTAAGTTCAGCTTATCAATTTTCTTTTCTTTCATGTGTCATAATTTTGGTGTTGTAAGTAAAAACTCATTACCAAACCCAAGGTCACCTAGATTTTCTCCTATATCATCTTCTGGAAGTTCTATATTTTTACATTTATATTTACATTTATCATCCATTTTTCAATAATTTTAGTAAAAAGTGTAAGGCCTGTGTCTCAATTCATTTTTTTCACATTAATAACCAATATTCCAGAACCATTTGTTGAAACAATAGACTTTCTCCATTGATTTTATTTTGCTCCTTTGTCACGGATCAGTTGACTATTATGGTGTGAGTCTATTTCAGTCTCTCCATTCTGTTTCATTGATCTGTTTATTTTCTTGCTACCTACCACATTGCCTTGAGGTCAAGTAGTTCCAGTTCTCCATTTTAATTCTCCTCCTTCGATACTACATTGGCTTTTCTGGATCTTTTGCTTTCCACATAAACTTTAGAATTAGTTTCTCATTGTCTATAAAATAGCTTTCTAGAATTTTGGCTGGGATTGCATTGAATCTATAGATCGAGTTGGGAGGAACTGACATCTTGATATTGTCGAGTCTTCCTACCTGTGAACATGAAATGTTATCTCCATTGTAAATCTTCTTTGACTTTTTTTAAAGCATTTTTTGAGGTATGATTGTTATACAAAAATGTACATATTTAATGTACTATACTATAAGCATGTACACATTTTCATATACTTATCTCTAAACTCATACTCATGAAACCGTCAGTATGATCTACGCCAAAAACCTAATCATCTCCAAAAGTTTCCTCTGTCTTATTTACTATTATTATTATTATTATTATTATTATTATTATTATTTGTAACAAGAACACTCAATAAACAACCTTCTTAGCAAACTTTTAATTAACTATAGGATAATTATCTGCACAGTAGATCTCCAGGATTTATTTATCTTGTGTAACGGAAATTTTGTACCCCTTGACCATTAACTTTATTTTCCCTTCTTTTAGCCCCTGCAACAATCATTCCACTCTCTGCTTATATGAGTTTAACTATTTTAGATTCATTTTATAAGCATTTACAGTATGTATCTGTCTGTGTCTGGCTTACTTAGCATAACGTTTTCCAGGTTCATTCATGTTGCTGCAAATGGCAAGATTTCCTTCATTTTTAAGGCTGAATAATATTTCAGTATGTGTGTGTGTGTGTGTGTGTGTGTGTGTGTGTGTATTTTTTTCTTTATCCATTCTTTCATTGATGAACATTTAGGTTGCATCCATGTCTTATCTATTGCGAATAATGATGCAATAAATATAAAAGTACAGTTATCTCTTTGATATAATGATTTCAGTCCTTTAGTTATATACCCAGAAGTGAGATTGTTGGATTATACGGTAGTTCTATTTTTAAATTTTTAAGAAAACTCTATACTGTTATCTATAGTGACTGCACCAATTTACTTTTTCATCAGCTGTATACAAGGACTCCCTTTACTCCACATTCTTGCCAACATTTGTTAACCTTTTTTTTTTTTAAATAATATCCATTCTAACAAATGTGAGGTGATATCTCATTGTGGTATTAATTTGCACTTCCCTGTTGATTAGTGATGCTGTGCACCTTTTCATTTCCCTATTGACTATGTGCATGTCTTCTTTGAAAAAATATCTATTCAGTTTTTTGCCCATTTTATAAATTAGGCTGTTTTTTAGTTATTGAATTGTAAGAGTTTTATATACTTTTTGGATATTAACCCTTTACAGATATATGATTTGCAAACATTTTCTCCCATTCTGTAAGTTGCCTTGACTTTTCGTTTTCTTAATATTTTCCTTTGCTGTACAGATGCTTTTAGTTTGATATGATCCCATTTGTCCATTTTTGCTTTTGTTGCCTCTGCTTTTGGTATCATATTCAAGAAATCATTGCCGAGGCCAATGTGAGCAAGTTTTTTTCCCCCCTAGGAGTTTTATGGGTTCAGGTCTTACGTTTAAATTTTTGCATATGGTGTGAAATAAGGGTCTAATTTTATTCTTTTGCATGTAGATATTTAATTTTCCCAACACTTTATTGAAGTCTGTGTCTTGCAGCTGATATGGTGGTAAGGTGTTAGAGAGAGGAAACATTCTATAAATTCATGGTTAAATCTCAGGTTTGTTAGTGGGCCTGAATCCCTGAGCTATGACATTTAGAAACAATTCTTAGCCTTATTTTCTTTTTCTTCCATCATGTGAGACAGGAGGCCTGTAGGGGGCTGGATTTGTCTACTCGCACTTTCCCCTGGTCAGATAGGGTAGTACAGAAGTTTCCTTGAGGGTCAGGCCTTTGGTATAGTGAATGCTCTGGGCATATTTCAAAATATTTACTTTCCATCCCCTGCCCCTCTGGTGGAAGCACAAGGATATTTTTCTCCCATCCTCCCCATGAGAATATAGGGGAGCTCTTGGATGTCAAACCCACAGAAATGTGTTCCCTGTACCCCAAGTATGGACCTCCAGAAGTGTTTAAATCTCAGGCTAGTCCATATTTAGTCTCCAGTAATTTGTCATTTGTCAGTTACCATTACAGTGTTTCTATAAGTTACTGGATTCAGTGGCTTCTGTTTCCAGTAAGCTCATCTGAGCTGTGATTTTCTGTATTCTCCTCGCTTTTCTATTTTTGGGGGGAGACGTAGCCATTTGTCCTATGACCTAATTCTCTGAAAAGTCATGGGTTTTTAGTTCGTTCAACTTTTTTTTTGTTGTGAAAATTATTCTGGTGACTTCCAAGTTCCTTACATAGTGGAACTAAACACATGTCTTAATTCATTAGATCATTGAGAGTATTTAATGTCATGATGTGTATAAAATGCCCAGCATGGTACCCATCGATAGCAAACAATAATAATTATAATAGTAGCTGATCACTTTCAAAAGTACTTTACATGTATTAACTCAATTCTCACTACAAGCCTATAGTGTAGGCAAAATTATTATTCCCATTATATGGTTGTGGAAACTGGGTTACAGAGAACTTTCACACTTAATTGAGGATTCTAAACTGAAAAATCAGCCTGCAAGACATAGGCTGGCACAGCCTCACCCTCACTAGACCTTGCCTTATCCTAACCAGTTATCCTCCTGCCTCAGCACCCACCTCATGACCAAAGTTCAGCTACTGCAGCCAGATCTCCTTGACTCTGTGCAGCCCCTCAGTGGACAGCTCTGGAGCCACTCAATTGATTTAAGTCACTAGCCTTTCTAAACTCACCTAGCAGGCACATCGTTCCCATAGTCTGTCTCAGTCCCTGACTGATGTTTCAAGCTCCCACCTTGACCTCACTCAGGTTATAGACAGAACACTTGAAGAAACACATTTAACAGATGAGTAGTCCTTCAGATAATCATGTTAAGTGAAATAAGGCAGACAGAAAAATTTGAAAACCACATGATATCACTTAAATGTGGGATATAAACCTAAAAGCAACAAACGAACAGGACAAACAAACAGAGACTCATGGACATGGACAATAGACTAGTGGTTACCAGCGGATTAGGGGGAAGGGGGGAGATGGGAGGTAGATGGGGTAAAAGGGGCCAAATATGTGGTGACAAAAAGAACTCTAACTATGGGAGGGGAACACATGATGCAATATATATATATATGCCTTATTGTTGAGTTGTACACCTGAAACTTACTGAATTTCATTAGCCAATGTCACATAAAAAATAATAAATTTAAAAAATAAAAATTAAATTAAAATTTTAAAAAAGATGAGTTGTGGATTAATAAAAAATAAATGTTAACATAAAGTCACACACATGTGCATGCGAGCACACGTGCACACACACACATACTCACACACAGAAACTTAACAAAGTCTGCAAATGATTCTCAGAGATCCTATCCTACCAAGGAGGATTATCAGAAATATGATAACCCTTCAGTCACAGCTTTCCTGGGATCAGAAATGATAGAATATGAATAAAGACAAAGAAGGTAATTAATTTGACATAGCATTCAATTAAGGGTCTCAGTGTTCCTGACTAAAGCCTGATCTCCTCTCTGCAAAGAAAGGAGCGTCACTCCCGCTCAGGGAGAAGCACCCGTGAGGGTGAGAAACTTCCCCGCCTCCGGCAAGACCTGCTGCTCTGGGCCGAAAGACCTCATGGCTTCAGCAAAAAGGGCATTTTCTTGCTTCTTCTTTGTAGATAGCACACAATTTCTGTGAATTATTCTTCCATGAGAACCACAGAGGAGTGTTGAGGAAATATGTTTGTAGTTACTCCAATCCTTCGTCACCTCTCTTTGGTGAAAATTGTCTTCAGGGAAGATTTTGGCATAACAAACAACAACAACAAACAAACTTGATTTCCCATCCCATATCTTACCCATTGATCTGAACAGTCCTTTATGAGGGATCAATTTATATCAGGAGCTCAGTATTCTAGCACTGCTTGCTGTTCATTAGAATTCATTAAGGACTAAAATCAATTTCCCATTCTGCGCATTTTACCTCCCTGAAATCATCTGCCCAGCATAGCTTTCTAACAAGTTTCATTCAATTTAATACCTACTATTCCACTTTTTCACTAACAAAAAGGATCAGTGTGTAACCAGTGGTGTCCTGGTAAATATTTAACAACCACCTCACCAAGAGAAAAAAAAAAGAAAAAGAAAGGAAAGAAAAGGAGAGTGATTTATAACACTTGGCAGTCTGTGCTATGTAAATACTGCCACCATGACCAGTTTCGAGCGACCAACATGGCATCACCAACGTGGAGTTGGGAGAGAGGCCCAGTAACACACCATTATGTAGTGTTGACACAGATGTAAATAACCTCAAGAGCATAAAGAATAGTAAATCGTTGGTGAATAATTTTGTAGTGATAAATCTTGAATGTTGATAACATTTATTTTAATATAATTCATTTAATTGTAAGTTTATATAATTTAACTTTTAATAATGGGTGTGTTTAGCAATTAGTTCACAGCATTCCTTAAAACATAACAATCAGCTAGCTGGTTTGAGTGGTCTCCAGCATGCTCTTGAAAGGCAACATGGTGAAAGATTGTAACAAGTATTGCACTAAGAAGGGCCTTGGATTTTAGCTAAGAGACCAGAGGTAACCTGTTTAACTTTTTTGACTAGTGGCTAGAGTAGATAATCTCTCAAAATAAATTCTATTCAAACTGTAGTCCTCTAATTTACAGTTTTCCACTGAAATCTACGTGTGAAGTGCCGCCCTTTGCACTTCACACATGTAGATTTCTTTCTATCCAAAAACAAATTAAAAATAAATTATAATTTTCAATAATAATAATAGCTAATATTTATTTAACATATATATGTACCAGGAATATATTAACTTACTAATTTTGCACAACTCAATAAGACTGATACTATAATTATAATTTTTTCAAGGATAAGTAAATGAACACACTGAGAGGTTAAATAAATTGCTGTATGTCTGATACCTAGACTCCTTGTATTGAACCGTTGCACTCTAAGTAAATAAAAACACATCATTATTGGGGGGGCATTTTTAGGACTGGATGAGTTATGATTTCTAAAGGAAAAGCTGATAAAACAACAAGTGTGTCTCTGAAAGCAGATATAAAAAAAATATCCTATTTTTTCAGGGCAAATTATTTTTAATGACTTAAATTTTTAAAAGACCTCTTTCTTATTTAAAAAATCTAGTATCTATAGTAGTTCCTGGAAAAGGGTAGAATTCTGTATTAATTTTTTAAAAAAATACTTCCTTACTATACAATGAGAAAGATGGTAGAATTCAGTAAAACAAACTTCCGTAAACAAATTAGATATTCCCTTACCCCCAATAAAAACTATAAAAAAGTACCAATTACTGTGAGAATTATCTTCATTTTAACCATCTGGTTCTTCTGAATAGAGAGAGTGTACATGTACATGAGCCTGAGAACAAGACGGAGAGAGCTGTTGTTATCTTGATATATTACAACATGTGAAAATAATTGCTTTTAGTTTGGTTAATACTCTATCACACACAATACAACTTCAGGGCAAAATTCTTGTCCGTGTTCCATAGAATAACTTGACTCCAACATTCAACTCTCCTTATATGTACAAAACTGACTAGACAGTCTAAGACTGAATAAATTTTGCATAAAATGTTCTGAACTAACTCAGTGATGAAAACTCATATACAAGAAGAATATGGAGTTAGTTTATTTATTTCCATAATGTGCATAAACATGTGATTTGAGTTTTTTTAAAAAGATAAAGTAGCTGGACTCTCTGTGTTGGTTATTCTCTATGTGCCCCTTGAGCCTATCACCCACCCTCCGGTCTCGGCTCTGCAGCCAGGAGGCTGACCTCTGTTATCACACAAGACTCTCTGCCCTCTGGCTTCAGGTTGGTTTGGGCCAGTGGGAGGAAATGACAAGGAGATTGGAACATGGAGAAAAGAGATGTAACAAGGGTTTCATCTCCCAGCTTTGCTATGGTTCTGAAGGACTTCAATATTCTGAGAACACAGATCTTGTCACGAAGCCCCTTTTACCCTTCCACCTCCTGGGCCCTTCAGACATACACATGAAAACAGCTTCCACTATTGCTACCCCCTCAGGTGCCCAACATCCCTTCTTGGTTCCTTTAATGCTAACCACACCTCTACAAACAAGCCCTTCATTAACCTCATATAGTTAAACACTTCGCATGTGCCATCTGTTCCCTGCCCAGCTATTCATGGAAACATTATACTTCAAAGAAATGAAATATGCATATCAAAAACACATTAAATGATGGGGTTGATGATCTGTTATATATGCTAACTTGTCATTATGTGTGTATATATGTGTGTGTGTATACACAAATTTTCTCTTCTCAATATTCCTTTAAACAGAGAATAAGC
The DNA here is from genome assembly GCA_030015415.1 of Cynopterus sphinx. NCBI lineage: Eukaryota > Metazoa > Chordata > Mammalia > Chiroptera > Pteropodidae > Cynopterus > Cynopterus sphinx. The sequence goes on from CM057379.1 coordinate 180,116,391, forward strand.
CCTGAGTTATTTGATTCAGGTAAAACTATACTAAAACAAGTTTTTAGGAGACATATCTGTTGGAAAATTGAGGTATCCTGGAAATGCAAATTGTACTTTAATGCTGAAGGAATGAAGTGTTTAAAGATGCATCTTGGTCTCTAGCCATGGTTTTGGCTACTAAATAATGAAAGCCAACACAGTCCAGAAAAAATATAAGATCCACTCTATTCCAAGTTGTACAACTTGATTTCACAGTTTTCCCTCATCCCAAAGAACTCTATTTTTCTGCCTTTTGTACTTTTTATCTATAGATTCCTTTCAGTCAAATAGAAAAGAAATTAATTAATAATAATTTTCAATAATAATAATAATAATAGCTAATATTTATTGAGCCAAATATTTCATGGGGTATATATATATGGAGTGGTAAGTATATATTATTTATATATTTAATATTAACTTATATGAATATATATATACTAAAACTTGTTTGTTATTTATCTGAAATTTATATTTAATGAGGTGTTCTGCTTTTTTAAAATTTTGCTCTGTTTTGGTTTTGCTAAATCTGGCAACTCTACACATGTGTGAAGGGCTACCATATTGGACAACACAGATGTAGAACATTCCCATTATTGCACCAAATTCTATTGGCGAATTTTGCTCTGGATTATCATGAGCTCAGTTTACATTATGTGCTTCTTGTGAATAAAAAGCAACAAAGTGCTATGTATCATCCTCTCGTTCTCTAAAGAGCAACACGTTTTGAAAAAAACAGACATTTGTGCAGTTGAAATCCTGAATAATTACATATACTTTATTTGTTTGGGGGTGAAGTAAATAGAGACTGAAGCTTTTGACCACCAGTTTTCAAGTTAACACTTTAGGGAACTGGGTATCACTTTTCCCAATAATTAACCCTTTGAGTCTTCCTTTCAACATCTCTCAAGGCATTCTTTAAAAAAAAATTGTTGCAAAATACGATCTCCACACAGAAATGTGTTTAATGCATTATTTGTATAGTTTCAGAAATAATCATAAGTCTTGACCTTCCTTTGTGGTGTGTGTTAGAGGCTGGTTCCTTTCATGGGATCATTCTGATTGCTTCCCTAAGATAATGTTCTAAATCTGACCAGAAATATTTTTCTTATGTTTTAACTCCCCTTCAGTCAGCCCCTGGTAAATACGTTATTAGAATCCTCAATAAATTATTTAGAAACTAAAGGAATAGATTGTATTAAAAGAAGGTATTAAGAAAATTGACCTTTGTCTCTCTAATAAAAGTGGGAGTGACAGGATCCTTCCTTCCAATCAATGCCATTAATTAGTTATTTGAGCAAATGAATGATTCTCTTTACCTGTTTTCTTCCAAATTTAGGAGGAACTAATCTGCTCAATTAACCTTTGGCATTGTGGATTTGAAGCAATTTGGAAGAAGACTATTTTTCATTTCCCTGGGCTATTCTTTTGTCCCATGTACTTTAAGAGCTAACTCTATCCAAGATATTCCAACAAATCCAGAAGGAAAAATCCGGATTCCTCTGATGCTTGAGAAATGAGAAGCACAAGCAGGCCGTGGGCCTTTATTTCTGGAGGAAGACAGCTGGAGTTCGCTTTCTCTGAGGGGATAAGAGCATCTTGCTCTTTATTCAGTTTCTCTGATCAGGCCTTCAGTTGGGCATCAGTTTACCCATTGGTAAATGAAGTTGAATAATATATACTTACCACTCCATAGTAAATGAATATTGAAGATCTTTGGCTAAAGAGGGCTATGAATATGTAAAAGCACTGTGAATACAAATCAAGAATTCATGACTTAGTAAAAGCTCAATATGTTGATAAATCTTGAATTTTTGCAAATGCTGAGATGTTTCACTTTTATTCAGAATATATAATAGTTAGGGATTGAGGTTTAGCCAGAGAGGCTTTATGCAAAGGACACATATGTAACTACATACAGTAAAAAAAACTGTACATCTGGCATGTTGGGGGAAATTGGAGGCACCGATCAGTCAAAAGTTCTGACTAACAATATTTCGTAGCTTGTGGTAGCTCTCTTGTTTCTTGTCTTGGCCTCTCTACTAAATCCTAGAGCTGGGAAATAAAGACGGAGATTTTCTCAGGTGAAGCTTAATTGCTTGCCCAATGTCCACTAAAGCAGACAGGGAGCTCGGCTACTCTTCTATGTGAAGCTCAAACAGCCTAGGAGAGCTCCCTGCCTACAGATCGTGAGGAATTATTAGGTGGCATTCTGGCGTCAGATGATAAAATGAGATAGATTCATGAAAGTGGGTTCTGCATAAATGTGAACAAAGGCACCCCAGCCCATTCTGAACTGTGGTACTAATTAGAAAAAAGGGCCTCCTCACCAAAGCATGCGAGCCTCCACTTGTCTCTTACCAGAATACAACACACCTGTGCTATGAACATCTCGCACAATCATATGCGGTGGCCCTGAGTTCTTTGGTCACTTCAGAAGAATGGATTTATCTGTGTGAAAAAGTTTTATTAGGTTTAATTTTTGAATGACTTGCTACTAAAAGTCCTGTACTTGTCAAGCTGAGCTTTCTGGGTAATTTCAAGTGTTATTTCTTTCCCATTTGGAAGTACAGGATTGATTCAGTAGCTAAAAGTACACATTAGAATTGACTCTGAGCTTCCTGGTAGCCTGAGCAAAAAGGGGCAACTCTCATTCAGTAGTTCTCATCATCAGAAAAAGAAAATAAATTCATTCTATTGGGAAGATAATGATATTTTTTACTTCTCACTCTAGAAGAAATTCTTCAGTGGGATTTCACTTTGGAATACTGAGAGGCATTACCGGCAATGGCTGCAACAATTTCACAGCAAATGCAATGGCAAGTTCCCTGTGGCAGTGGTTTTTGTCATAAACCTTGACACCCGCAAGTCGATTCTAAAAGGCTGACCTAATTTTGGCTTAAAAGTGGATCTTCTGCTGCTTGATTTAATTTTAAAAAATAGAGCTTAGAGTATTGGGGTAGTAAATACCCAGCCTATTCTTCAGACCAGCAGTTTTCAAATATATATTATCTTCAATTCATTTCTGCATTTTGACAGGATTTTCACTGCTCCCCAGAGAAAGGATAAAAAGAAGAGCAAGACACATACATTTCATTGCAAACTGGTTAACTTTTCTGACTTGAGTAGGACCATGCTTTATTCTAAGATTATGCCTCTCAACTTTGGGAGGGGCGAAATCTTCTCTCTCTGACATAACGATAGTGGAGCAGATGATAGTTTTATATTTTGTGGTTCAATGTCTTCATTTGCCAATACGAATTTAACTCTATTCTCCCCCCAAATCTGAGGGGTGGCTGTTACTGGTCCATGAAGTCCCAATGTCTGTCAATGATGACCATAAACTATCTTCCCAAAATAGAATTTCTAAAAGTAGCAGATAATTCAAAAGTTGTATTTGCTGGTGAGGATTTGACCTGAGTGTACCCGTTCTGTGCTGGCGCTGAAGACTGCAAAGTCTCTACACTATTTTCAATGCAATAGTCCTCCTTATCGCCACCAGACTATCTACAGGAAGCAACTTTGGATATGTACAACCATTTGGACATGTAATTTTTTGAAACCCCATTATTCCCTGCTTGAGTCTAGAGGCTTTCAAACCAGTATTATTTGTAAACTGTCTTTGATGTAGAGAAGATTCTCTTGGTTTTGACCACCTTCTGAGGTTCGGCACCCCAACGTGAAGCTTACTTACCAGGGAATTAGCTATAAAATGTGTTCCCAGATCATCTGATGACTTTGCCTGCCATCAGGAAAGACATAGTGGTGTGCCACCGAATACAAAAGAATGAAGAAGAATGGTTGACTTGAGGTGATTTTACCCTTGATCAAGTTTACACTGAGTCCCACTCATAGGAGTAACATATCAGGAATAAGTATGATTTAAGGTCACTCCTCATTTCTGCTAATGAAAGCAGGTAGCCGTAGCCTGGAAGACACTGACCTTCCCTTCTCATCCACACTGGATCTAAGTTGTTCCACCTCGAGCTTTTGTATATTGAGGTTTACATGTTACCTACCACTGACATATTTTTCTTGAAGGCAAATACCATGACTTCCACAAACATTCCCACATTTTAAAAAAAAATTGAATACTTTGCCAGTTGCAATGACATGGATGGACCTAGAGGGTATTATGCTAAGTGAAATTAAGTCAGAGAAAGACAAATACTGTATAATTTCATTTATATGTGGAAACTAGAAAAGCAAAACAAAACAGAAAGAGACCCATAGATCATAGAGAACAAATTGATGGTTGCCAAAGGGTAAGAAGGTAGAGGGATGGAAATAAAAAAATAATAAACATTTCATACCAGGCACAATCCTTGGTAATAGGGACACAAATATAATGAGGAAAAACTTTAATTTACAGGCAGACACTGTGCTTTAGATGCTGTAGCTATTCTCTCACACAAAAATAACTACAAGGTCGGTATTATTTTTCTTTTTACAGATGCATAAACTGAGATTCAGGTTAAATAATAGCCAAAGTCACAGAAAGCTAAGAAGTGGAGTAGTCAGGATTCATCGCAGATCTTTCTGATTTCAAACCAAACACCACGCAGTATCATTCCACAAAGAGCTCACATTCTGTCATCCCATTGCTGTAGGCTTTGGGGCCCTCAGCCCTTCTGACTACGTCTCCTGCACTTGAAGAATTTCCCACCTATGAGTCCATATTTCCCCAGGCAGAAGACTCACTTTTCTAACCTCTCTTACCTATGACTTAGGCTCCCTCAAACAGTCACACCTGCACGAGACTTTCCCTTGGAGGGAGTGGGACGAGGGAAAACGTCCCTTGTGGATTTCATTCTGTGAGGGGCAATAGCAGAGCCATTGGGCCTTTAGAGGCAGCAGGGGTTGAGGTTCTACAGGTGGCATACACGCCCAGGATCAAGAGACCCCGTTCCGACGCCTGTGCCCCAATGCGGCAGTGGTGCGCTCTACACTATTGGAGACTTGGACATGGGCCCTAAACTCCAAACTTGATTTTCTGACTCTCCCGGAAATTCTCTGAGCACTCTGATGTCTCCTAGTAAATTCTCTTATTGCCTTAACTGACTAGAATTCTGTTCTTGTCAGCTAAATATCCTAACTTTTTATTTTTCCTCACAGTGACTTCAATGCAATAAACATCTCATGATTTGGATTGTTGGTTGATGAATTAGAAATGATTGAATACAATCAATTAATAGGAAATAAACTTTCAAACCCCTTCACCTTCCTGGTCACCCTCTGTCTTCTTAATATATCTCATTTTATCAATATTTATTTTCAAAACATGTCATTCAGAACTGACAATACTGTGAGGTGGCCTGACTGTTTTGAAGAGAACAGGATGATCACTTCCCTTGGTCCAAATTGTGTATCTATATTAATGCAATCTGGTAGCTACATCACGTGATTAGTAAAAAAAAAAAATCCCTAAGAACTTAAAGGATTTAATGGTCAAAATCCAACGTGAGCTCAAATGTGTGAGGTGGTTACGAAAAGAGCCAATTCAGTCTTGGATGGCACCAGTAGCAGGTCAGGGGTGGCAGAGCGGATCAAAGGTGGAACAGGCTGAATTCCAAAGTCATAAGCTCCTAGTCATAGACAAAGACCGCATGGCCTCCAGCCAAGGAGGCCTCCAACCTGAAAAGGGATTTTTGCTTTGAATAAGTGGATGTGCCAGACAACAAAATCTGTGGTTCAGTGATTCTGTCTTCTAAGAGAGCACAGAATCACAGACTATGAATTACATGAATGTAGGCTTACAAATGTCAGTCTTGGAGGTTCTGAGACCTCAGGTACCTTGGTTCTGTATTAAATATTCAGATGAATATTCAAATCTATGAAGCAATTTAGATCCTTAACCCTGGCTGAAGTTACAAAAATTGAAACAATCCACCTAGATGGAAACTGCTATGAAATTTACCCCACTTTAATGTTTATTGGTATAAAAAAAAAAGAAGACAGGCTTTGTGCCCTCCTGCTGTTTTCACTGAGGTGAAAGAATTGACAAATAAGCAAAAACATGAAAAATAAATAAATGATAGAAAATGTTAGAAGCTATGGGAAAAAAAATAATAAAGTAGGGTATGATAAAAGGGAGGGATCCAGAAGGCAGGGGTGAGGTCTCTTTGCAACTTTAAATAAGGTAGTCAGAGTAGTTCTTATTGAGGAGGTGACATTTTAGCAAACTGGGGGAACAGGGGGAACTGAGCAAGACTTGTGGCTATCTGGAGGAAGAGGCTTCCTAGCTCAGTAAACAGGTGGAAGATCACGGATCCTCAGGCAAAAATGGGCCTTTGTACTCCGGAGACAGCAAAAAGGCCAATGTCTCTGGAGCCCAGGAAGCATGGGGAGAGTAGAAGGGAAGAAGGTAAGAGAGAGTCAAATCAGGTAAGAGGTGATGGTGGCTCTGAACAAGCTGGCAGCAGTATCGAGGGTGAGAGTTTGTAAGATTATGAATATATTTGGAAGGTAGAGCCAAGCATTCTGCTTGCTAGATGGAATTTAGTGTATTAAAGAAAATAAATAGAAGATAAATTCGAGATTTTAAGTCCAAGCAACTAGAAGGTTGGAGTTGCCGTTCGCTAAGTGGAGCAAATTAGGGGAAAACAATAAGGAGGTCAGTCTGGGGCACGTTAAGTGTGCCATCCAGTGAAGGTGTTATGGAGGCACTAGAACTTAACAGTTTGGAGATCTGGGGAAGGTCTAGGCTGCACAAAGAAATTGGAGTATTGCCAGCATATAGGTACATTTCCACTGTGTCAGTGGATTAGAAAGAAGTAGATCCAGGCGAAGAAGGAAGCCGTGCAGCACCCTGAACACTAAGATGCTGCAAAGAAAAGAAAACTTCAGCAAAACACACTGAAAGCAGAAACTGTAGCATAATAGCCATTTAGGCGCAAATGCTTTAAATTACGTAAAACAACTTTTAGAAACATCAGACTTAATCCTACTTTAAAACTCATCTGAACTACGTTGTCATTTATAACATTTTATTATATCCTGCTTCTCTTTCTCTCTTGAAAGAAAGGAAGAATTATTCTAGATGCTTCTACCTAGTTATTTTATTTAACCTTAACAGTTCTAAGATATATGAATTATTATAACCCCATTTTATGGTTGAGAAAACTGAGAATCTGAAAAATAGTTTAAACTGCAAACTTGATATTATTTACTGGAATAGCCCATTGCCTCCTCACTCTTGACTCGACAGATTAAAGCTATAAAAAATTTCGCCCTTACCTTTTCTTTCCTTTTCTCCAGGTAGAGGAGGGTTCCTAGGACTGCACAGTCCAAAGTTGCTTCTGAGCCTCCTGAGACTCCCTTAGTCTGTGCTGTTTTTTGTTAAAATGGGATTATGCTTGTTAATAATGGATAGTGAATAAATTATAGTTCACTCTTTAATTAATCATTGCTCTGCAATATTTAATAAAGTACTAATAGAATATTTTTGTAATTATTTCTCCATATGTGATGGTACCATTTTAAACCTTGTAAAAAGTCACCAAAAAGCTACTTCTAGATTCTTCTGGAATAGTTTTTCTAGCAGGGCATGATGTTTTTTAAAATACATTTTTTGGTCAGAATAAAACTCCATCAGAAATGTCATACTCAGGGTTATGAAAAGGTGTATTAAGAGAAGTCAAAAGGTCATCTCATATAAAGTACGTTGGCCAAGAAATTGATATTTCGTTCATACAGCCTTTCTAGAACATTCTATGACATAAAAAGTGAGCTGGCGTGATATTGGGGGAAGATGCAAACTTTAGAGTCTTACAGACATGGCTCTACTATTTCTCAGCAATTCTGAGTTGGCAGAGTTCTAAAGTCTTGTACCTTTCATTCTTCATTTCTGCCCCTGACTGAATATGCCAGTCCTGGACATGCTCATCTGGAGGAAGTACCGTCACACCTATCTCCACAGAGCTGGTGTCACCTCTACCTGCCTGCCCACTTTTGTCCTCTGCATGGACAAATGCAAAGAAAAGCTTTACACTTTCCCATCAAGCAGCCATAGCAACCACAATATGTCACAATTCCTGCGACACCTCTGTGATGGTAAAATATCATGGGAGTTATGTGAGCACAGAAGGATTTATAGCCACATCAGAAAGGGCTTCCTGGAAGAAGTGATGCTTCGACTGATTCTTAACGTTATTTAGGAAAAGAATTCAGGGCGGATAGGAGGAAGAGGTACAAGGTAGGAGGAGAAGAAGCAGGACTTTACACTGATCCTCTTCCCATCTATTATTTTCAGCCTCCTTCTTGATAACTTCTCTGGCAGAGGCTCTTCGTGGTCTACCAAATATCCACTTTCTCCTTCTCCCTGGAATCAACGGAACAGCTAGAAACATTTACTAGTCTCCCTTGCACTCAGGTATAGGGTTTGAAAACGTCTCCATCAAAGATGGGTGGTGCATCATTCTTTACTCCACTTTCAATCCTGGTGTCTGGAAGGTGGGTGTGATGGCAAGAGCTCTAGCAATCCTCTTGGACCAAGAAAGGGGGAATACGAAAAACAGGGAAAAGTGCATCTAGGAGCTGCGAAGAGTGTGAGTCCCTGACAACTTCATGTAGCCAGCCTACCTCAGTATTTTCTTTTATGTAAAAAATTTGTAAACTCTTACCTTGTCTGGGTTGTCATTAATTCGTATCCTTTTCTATTGTATGCAACCAATCCTAAGTGAGCCACCTCTCAAGACCATGCTAGCTCACAAGTAATTATCACTTCCTTCTCTAAATTCATAGCACATGTTCATACCACTCACTAAACAAATCACTGGAAACAACCTCTGTATGGTTATTTCACTTTTCCTGAATTTATATTATACCTTCCCAACAAGTTATAAGCTCTTTGAAAAGAGAGCATCAAGTCACCTCAGTTCTTAGCAAATTATCTGGCATAGAGCACATGTTTAATAAATATTTACTGTCTGATATGTCATGATTGTTCTTTAGGAAAAAAAAAAGATATTTAAATCTTTGTTTAGATCTCTTAAGAAAGGGAAATAACAGTATAAAGAAAGATATCTCCTCTAAGGAAAAAAAAAGACAAAAACCCAATTTATGAAGTAATGGCTTTGTTGTGCCATAATATGACTTAATGTACAGTCAAGAAGTCTCTCACTTTGTGGTCTTGAAGAGAGGAGTTGGTAGCATGGAGACCACCTCCTGGGCAGAAGCCAACCCATCTGTGAGCAGGGTCTTTCACTTTTGAGTTTGTCACGGCTGATGAAGTTTGACCCCGAAAAACACAGCCTTATGCATGTGGAAGCTATTTGTGCTAAATGTCAGATTATCCCGCACATGCTTTCATTCCATGTCTTCATCTCAAACGTAGATTTCATATACATTTGCATAAGTAACATTTCACCCTGTTTTGAGACTCTAATTTTTCTTTAAAAGCCTTCGGCGCTCTGTGTTTTAGGCTGTCTCCTTTTCTGCAAAGACTATTTCCTCATACTGTCTTTAAAACACAGCTACATGGTCCATGGGGGAAAAAGGCAAGTCAAACTGAGGAAGAAAGGAAAGAAAAATTACATGTGTATATCAACCAAATGCAAAAAAAAAAAAAAAGAAAAAGAAAAAGAAAACAAAATCACTTTTTAATTGATCTTCTTTTTGCTAATTTTGAAGTTAAGCACTTGCTCCTTTCTTATTAACTTCAGTCTTTTGAGCAATTTTTTCCATTGTAAGCACTTTCTAAAAAGTCATTTTCACACATTTCTCAGATACATTAATCCTTTCAGCATTCCTCCATGCACACATTATGGTACCCCAGCTCTAAATATAAAGGACTTTTATTATGTCCATTAACCATGGGCATGTGTGCTCCAAAAGTTTCCTGACACGCAGTCATTTGTGGTTTTTTAATTATAAACAGAAAATACTCACTAGAAAAATAAAGAAGCAAGCCCATAAATATATCTTTATACATTTGAGTTTTGCTTATATACGACAAAACATTTGGATAAATGACTCTCATGGTTGCAAGCTCCAGGATGAGCATGCATTCATTTAAAAGACACAGAGATGCACAGACATTCATGTGTACAGTTAAATCCATACATCATCCAGAACCCTAACATCTTTAATTTGAAGTACTCCTAACTTATTTCTAAAATAAGGAAACAGATTTTCCTTACACTCGCCAGGTCTCACTCTACATGAAAAGTGAGATGGAAAAGAAGGCAATGCCCAGTAAAATACTTGACAAACAACATCATATTTATTGAATGCGTTTTATTTTAACAACCAAAAAATTCTAACAGCCTAACAATGCACATAAGTTAAAAATTAATTATCACTTAGTGATAACAAAGATAGTTGATTTACATGGAAAAAAGAACATTTACAATATGTTAATCCTTATTCACATTGTTGATACCGCAATAAAACACAATTTGTTTTTCATTTCACACACACACAAAAAAAAGGCGGGAAATTGTGCTTTGTCAAGAGGCACTACAAGAGAAAGTTTCTTCTTCCAAATAGATATTATATGACAGATATTGAATAAATAGACATATATGCATTGTAATTCGCAAAGATCTGGCAAGACCACAGGCTAAAATGCCCACAGATTCACTTAGAACCACTGCAAACTTGGCAGTGAAATTAAAAAATAAAAGGCAAGACTTAGCATTGAAAAATACCTAATAAATTTTTGGTTGAAGTGTAAAAGATACCAAATGCGGATGCCATCGATAGATGAACCACCTTGTAAGAGCTTGGCAAGATCGGTTTCCATTACGTGTACAGAGTGACCTTCAGCAACAGTGTAAGAAGACAATTTGGAAAGAGTAACTCGGAGATCAGGAAGCAGCAACCACGGACTTTCTGACTAAAGCTGCAGCATACTACAGAAATAGGAAGGCTGGGCCCAGGCCTTAACTGCAAACAACCATCCTTTTGCAAAGGTATATGATGCTCATGTCAGGATAATTTTTTAAACATCATTATTTGAAAAAGTACAGGAAAATGTCCCTTTAAAAACTCCAGAGGTTACTGAGCAGCTAGAATTAGCTTGTATTGCAACATGTCTTCTCCCTGTATATTGTAAGTTCTGAGTTAATATCTACACATAGAGGTTTTTTTTTAACTCCTACCTTTTATACCTTTCAAATATATAAATAGTATTAACAGTTATATTACAATGTTTGTGTAGTAAACAGAAAATAAATTTCAAAGTGATATTGCATGAGGTCTTTGACAAGGTTGCATGAGAGCACAACTCAAAAAAAAAAAAAATCCAACTGTGTGGGACTGTTTGATGGCCACGTTGAAGCATGGATTAGGTTCACCAGGCCAGTCCTGAAGGTGAGGTCTCCTCTTGCAAAGACTGTAAGTAGAAGTGAAAAGTAATGCTGCTGGTGTTTCTAATAGGAAGCTAAAAGGTCGGGAGAACTATAGTAGATTTCAGCTTTAACGCTCATTCCACTAAACAGCCAGTCAGCATTAGTTCTGCTTTACCTAAGGTAACTGCTATATAAGTAACTGGGGAAACGTTTCTGTTGGTGACGAGTAGGTGATTTCACTGCAATTGCTTCACTTACTCTATTGCCTGGAGCTGCACAATGATTCAAAAACAGGTTCTAGCTGGGGCTGCCATACCAGAGAAGGGATGAGCTTGTGAGGGCAGGGACTACAGATGCTTGGTTAGGTGGATGGAATGTGTATGAAGGAGCGGAAGCCCAAAGTGAAACAGAAATGAGAAACGTCTTTTGGGAGACAGAAGGATGGAGATTTATTTGAGAGGGAGCCCCTTTAACTGGGCAGCAACTTCTTTTCTAACTTAACATTACATTGAACTATTTTCTATTAAAAAAAAAAAACGGCAACAACAAAGAACTTTTAAATGAGCAGGCTTATTAAAATTTTAAGATTTGAAGCCACAAGCAGGTAAATAAATTTCACAACAAAATGTGGCTCATACTATGAATTCCGTATGTCCAACGTCGAAATGTCATTTTCTCAAGACTGCACTAATGTACAAGTTTTCTCTGTACTGAATTTCAGTTTCGCTCATTTGGAATTCCATAGAAATACTTCTGTTCACTACAGTAATGACAAGTTGAATAACGGAACATATCGAGTCATTTTAAGTGTGCATTGTGTCTTTAAGAGTAATTTGACTTATATCATTTAAGGTGCCCTGATTTTTTTTCACTTTACTTTCTTCTTTCTTTCTTTCTTTCTTTTTTTTTTTTTGGCAGTGTTGATTTATTTTTTTAAATACATACCTCAAAAATTACCCATCAAGCTGCCAGATAGGAAGCTATAGAATTAAAAAAAAAAAAAAATCAGGGACAAACACAGAAAATAAATAGGAATTCAAAAATAGTCACCCCACCCTGAGAGCAGGCCGCAGTTTATCAAAAAGCCAAAGCAACTCACTGTGAAGTGGTTTTTTTAATACATAAACAAGTCTCTTCTTTAAGAACTCATTTCACAGTCTATTCTTTCGGATTGTAAAGTTCTCTGTCCCATGCAATTTTAATATATATATGTAAATATATAGATATATACATATACATATACACACACACTTGTAGCTTCCTTCATTTATTTCATAGGTCTTTTCATCCTGGAACTTGCCTGATGTCTCTTCCATAAGTGCAAGAATAATGAAGGCAGAGTCTCCTGTGATTATAACTACTATGATCCAGTCAATTGTAAAAGTGTAACACTTTAGTGTCTTTGCCAAGGTGATGTCTGATTCTGAAATACTGAACTTATTCAGTCTACAGGTGTATCCTGTACCACAAAGAAATGTCAAAAAAAGTTAAGAAAAACAAAACAGACCAAAAAAAAAAAAAAAGACAAAAATAAAATAAAGCAAAAAAAAATTTTTTTAAGAAACTAAAACAGAAAATCCTTGGACCGATGTATTGCTTTGCCTGTTAGGAGTTCACATTATCTCTGGTCGATTTCGGCAGGTGCAGCCTTGCTTTTTTCTGCACTTTCCTCCTCAGCCTCCACTTTGTACATCTCCTCCGAGCCTTCCTCGCTGTCATTCTCCTCTGACTCTGTCAGCAGCTCCTCGTCCTTATACTCAGCCACATCCACTGCAGAGCCTAGGTGTTCCTTGAGCTTCCCATGATGTTTCACGTGGTACCGCTGGTTCTGGAAGAACTTTATGATGGTGTGTTTGGGGAGATCCAGCTGGGCGGAAAGAGTGTGAATAGCTTCCTGATCGGGGTACAGGCCCACATCATGAATAAAACTTTGGAGGATGCCCAGGGCTTCCAAGGAGATCTTCGTGCGAGACCGGGGCTTTTTGGCACAACTGTCTTCAGTCGGAGGAGGTGGGGGAGGTGCTTCTTCTCTGGGAGGGGAACTCTCCTTGGTTGGCTGAGATTGCTGTCTATGAAGGACCTGATAATTAAAATTATAAAAATAAATTAATGTTTGACTCATGATTTTATCTTTCCAAAGCCATCATCCCTCTGAAATATCCAGCACTGGAGTAAGGCTTTACTTGTTTGTAAACTTAGGTCTTCAGAAAACTTAAAAACATTGCTGAAGACTTCAAATCTCATCTATAAAACAAAAGGTTAATAATAGTAATATTTGCTAATATTTATATTTGGAGGCACAAAGAAGGTAGTCATTTGTTGCCCTAGGTCATATGAATTCAAGCAATCTGGCTGCAGAGTCTTCTTTCTGTTAACCAGCATGATGTGCCTGCCATCTTTCTAAAAGCTAATGACAAAAAAATTGGACCCTGAGGGATAGTTCAGGCTCTCCAATTAGAACTCATGGGGTCAAGTCCAGATTCTTCTACTTAGTTGGGCACCCTTGTGCAAGACACTAAACATCTTTAAGCTTCGATTTCATCTACACTAATTTCCTAGGGATGTTGTAAGGAATCAATGACATGATAAATGTGAAAAAAAGCACTTACCACAAATCAGAGGTTAACAAACTTTTTTAATAAAGGTCTAGGTAGTAAATATTTTAGGCTCTGCAGGGCCGGCAGTCCCTGCTCATGACTCGTCTATCTTTGTAGGGTGAAAGCAGCCATCGGTAATATATAAACAAGTGAACATGGCTATGTTGCAATAAAACTTTATTTATAGAAGTAGGTGTCAGACTGGACTTGGCCCATGGGGCCATAGGTTTGTCCACCTCTGGCTTAGGAAAAACATCCAATAAATGACAGTCGCTGTTATCATCAGCCTCATAATGACTCAAGAGTGTAACAGAGGAATACTTGGTATTTGAGTGAGAAAATTGATCCTTCATAAAATTAGGAACTTCTCTTTATTTTCTTTTATTTCTGATTTTGATCTTTAATGCTGTTCATTGATATAAAAACTTCCCGATTGGTTGAAAGGTAAAACTTTTTCTTAAATTATAAATTTAAAATTTTATACTTATAGATTGATTTTCTCAATATCACTACAACCTATTAATCCTGTTATGCATGCACTTCCTATTTTCTATTATTTTATCTTTAACATCAAGGTTTTCTAGTTGGTGTAATTAATTTAAATTTCTCTTTTATCCTCTACCTGTCCCCCACTTATTAAAAATAATCTCTGGTTGGACAAGCTTTTTTTTTTTTTACTTTAATTTTTAATTTTATTTTTTAGATTTATTTATTTAAATTACTTTCAGGTATACAGTACATTGGTTAGACATTTATATAGTTCATAAAATGATCCCCCCAATTGTTCCTTCCCTCTCCCTCCCCTGGCCCTCCATCTAGCCATCAGATTACTGCTAACTGCATTCCTTACGCCGTGCTCTCCATCCCCATGACCAGCTATCAACTACTAACTTGTACTTCTTTAACACTTCACCCCATTCTCCAAGCCCCCCAAACCTCTCCCCTCTATCCATCACCAAATTGTCCACTATATTTGTGAGTCTGTTTTTGATTAGCTTTTTTCTTTTTGTTCTTTAGATTCTGCATATAAGTGAAATCATATGGTATTTTTCTATCTCTGTCTGACTTATTTCACTCAGCATAACCTCTAAGTCCATTCATGTCATTGAAAATGGTAGAATTTCATTTTTTTAATGGCTGAGTAATTACATATATGAACCATAATTTCTTTACCCAATTGTCTGTTAGGCATTTAGGTTGCTTCCATATCTTGGCTATTATAAACTGTGCTCCCATGAATGCTGAGTGCATAGATCTTTACAAATTATTGTTTTGGTTTTCTTTGGATAAATATCCAGAAATGCAATTGTGGACAAGCTTTTTCTTAAGCTTCATAATTGTTTCTTCAATTTCATCTCTATGCATGAAATAATTTTCCATTTTAATAGTTTTTATGAATTTCTTCAATCTCACAAATGAAACAAAGCAGCCCAGATGTCAGGACAACTTGCCTATGCTCTCATCATAGGCCTATGTGACAAGGAGTTCATGGTGGAGTGAGAGGGAGTATGGACCCCAAGGAGAAGCTCGGCTCCTGCTCACACCTCACAACAGCAGCGGTGATATTATGTAACTAAAAGGCGAACATGATGGATGCCACTAACAAGTGTTATGTCAACTCCAAAGGCAAACACCACATTTCTTCTATTCAGATTGTGTCTAACTTCCAGGATCATCTCAAGACCTTTAAGAATGGTGTGTTCACTTTTTTTTTTTTTTTTTTAAAAAGTCTCTCCTTTACCGTTCTCTCCTATCATGCGAGAGTAACAAATTAAACATTTTCCATAGTTCAGGGACAAGTCAGCCCAATCAGGCAAAAAAAAAAAAAAATCTAGTTATAGTAAATAATCTCTGGTGCCACCATTCCTACCATCATCGTGATCACCACCACACATTACCCATATGACACATTTTCTACTTTTAGCTATAAAATCTCAAAGCAAACCATTAAGAAAAAAAATATCTGCCATCTATACTAGTCAGAGACTATCTGATGAAAAAATTTTTCACCAATATGAAAATGCCAGTCTTTTGTATAGAATTTAATAAATAAGGTAAGATAAACATAAGTGGATGAAACTTTTCAAATAATAATTAGTAATCTGTTAATAAAATAATAATAAAAAGGATAAACAATGCAAATAAGAATATCTACCATAACAAACAGCTGGTAGCCAAAAGAAATCTGAAACAGAGGACCATAAAACAGTAGCACTGAAGTCCATGTGATGTTGACTAATTAAAATGAATGTTCTTGGCATTTTCTTTATCACTTTCAACTAGGGGTAAACTCGTGTGGTCTGCCATGGTAAGCTGGCATCAGCAAAAAAATGAGAGCTCCATTACTTCAACGTCCTAATTATAGCCGGCAGGAAAAGCAGAGTTGCAGGGGGTGCCTGCACTGCTCATGGCAGCTTTGGTGGGAGAAAGATTTTGCTTTGAGATCAAACTCTGGGCACCCTGAGCATTGTGATAAATGAACCTCTGTGTCAACAGGTGAGGATTTTGTTTTTTTGGTGAGAAAGAGAGAGAGAAAAAAGAGACTGAAATTACATATGGGATACAGACTAGAAGATCCTATATTCAAGCACGAGTACCCCATTAGAGCAATTGCGTTAATTGGAAAACAAAAGAGAATTAAAATGCCCTATTTTCTAAATTATGCTTGCCTTCTGTAGTAAAAGTCAGCATAATGGTTCCATTTAATTAAATAATTAGATTGGTTCTTTAGGGGTTTTCCATTGTGTGTTGGCTAGATTTAAAGAGATTTTCCAGAACTATACTTTGAAGTTACTATAATTTTTATGCATGATAGGATTTGTTCTTCTCTTTAAGTCCAACCAATTGGCTGTCACCTCCCCTCCTTCTTTAGAACCTAGCAGTAGTAACATGTGGAGCCACATATGAAATAGAGTAACAATAATAATAGCAATCACTTACTGAATGCTTACTCTGTGCCAAGCAGTTCTAAGAACTTTATATGGATTAACTTTTTTAATTCTTACAGTTTCTCATGAGGGTGCTTTTTGGATCAAGAACAATCTGGAAATGTGGAGCATCTCAGGAAAACCCTTTAAATCGGAAATTAAAAATACAGGAAGTTGTCAGTCTGAGAAAGCAGGTTGTTCCAAAAAAAAAAAAAAAACACCACCACCCTGTCGTAGAAGAGGAAGACATTTCTCAGAGAAGTAACAGCAATGGAAATGACCTATGAAGTAGAATATCTTGTTTCTGGTTAGACTATACTCTTTGGTGAGTTGGGCAGCATGGCAACATTTACATGAAGAAAGCTAAATGATATTTCCAGCATCTTTGAGAAGATAAAGAAAGAGCAGTCAAAATAGAGAATGACAAAATGAGCAGCCCTAAGGAGAAATTATCTTACAAGTCACCTAAGGGCCTGCCTAAAGTTTTTCCATTACACTGACACTTTTATTTGGCTATATCTTTCAACCACAATACGCATAAACCTGAGATGAAAAGATTCACCAAATTACCTATTCCAACTATCTTCATTTCCCCTAAATGTTCTAATTACTCTAGGCAGAGAGTTGTTTATTGTTGCTGGACAATTTTTTTTTTTTTTGGAAAAATAACTGCATAAATTTCCTCACTAGCCAATTACAGTAGCTTATTATTACTGCAGTCATGGAATCCTTAACTCTTGGCCTCTGCAAACTGAAGCATGAAAATTCATCCTAGCTTTATTTTGGTTTGGATTTTTCTCCATCACAACTGAACTTAATCTAGTGAAAAATTCATTTTTGATAATTTCTATGGAAAATTTTAAAAGGTTTATTTAAAAAACTCTTCCTTTTTCATAGCTTCTATTGTTGATTTTTCAATATAACAATGAGGGTTCATAGCACTGAAATTTCTAAGCAGCACTAATAATTAATAATAATAATAATAATAATAATAATAATAATAATGTGTTAGTATTTGTGGTAGAGCTTATTATGAGCCCAAAACCAACCTAAATGCTATAAATATATTTTAATTTCATTTTATTTTCACAATAATCCTGGAGGTAGATATTTTTACCCGATTTTATGATAAGAAAACAGGAGTTTGGAGAGTGTAGGCAATTCCTTTAAGGCCGCATAGCTTGTAAGTAGCAGAACTGGGATTCTGAAACATATCTGCCTGCCTTTAAATCCCGTGCCCTTAAACATCATGTTCTTCTGCCTCCTATGAGCAACATTACAAAACTGAACAATGTCTCTAGAGCAGAGGTTACAAACCATAAATAAAACATCAGGTAGTAATAAAAACTATAAGCAAAAATAGAGCAATGGGTAAGGAGGAGATTGGGGGGAGGGGAAGACTCAAGGATGGCTCCCTAAGGAGGCAGCATTTGATCAGAGACCTGAAGGATGTGAAGACCAAGCCCTCACATTCTTCAGAAGAGCATTCTTGACAAAAAGGCAACAGCAAGCAAAAAGGCTGGGAGGTAAGATTTGAAGAACATCAGGGAAAGCAGCATGTTAGAGCTGTGCCACCCAATACAGCAGCAACTAGTCACATGTGTCTATTTACATTTAGAGTTAAATTTATTAAAACTAAAAAAGGAAAGAACTCGGTTCCTTAGTCACATTAATTATCTTTCAACCATATATTATGCAACACCATATTGGGCAGCACAGACATAGCACATTTCTATCATCACATAAAGTAGTGTTGGTCAGCCCCATGCTAGAGAGAAATGACACCTGAGAAGTAGCTGGGGCCAGAGCATGTAGGGCTTTGGCACTCTATTGCCAGGGTGATGAAAGACCTCATAATGCACTAAAACCATAATCTCATTTAGTAAAGAATATGGAATTTGAAACTGTCACAATTACTAGAGAGAAGAGATATATTCATATAGCCACATGACATGCTAAATAAGAAAAACTGAGCTTGTAATATATTAGTGGACTTTCAACAGAGTATTACAAACAACAGCAATATTATAAAAACAACCAGAAGGATGTGTTAGCACATCTATTCTCAAAAGAATGGCTAATTTGCACTTAGCTACCCTCTTCATCAGAGGTGCTTAGCATGTCTAAAAGAAATTATGTTTAAAACAATCAACCTTGGGTTAAAAGAATAAAAAAAGAAGTATCCATTTATGAAAAGTTATGGAGTATCTACAATAATTGGATCTATTTATTTACAAAGATTTCTAATGAGTCTTATCTCCAACAATTAAGTGTCAATGAATAAGTTATGAGTAGGACGTAAACAAATAGTTAAAAATCTACTAAGTTCCTTCTTATTTATTTGCTGAAATCTCTTTAGGCTGAAACATGGCATACATGTACATAAACAGACATGAAGATAGCAACAAAGGAAAAAAAGTATATTTAAAAGAGACATCGACTTCGAAATCAAACCCCTTGTCAAAGAACAATCATAACATGGACACACTGTTTCTCTGCCTTCGAAACAGAATTTTGGAAACACAAGGACAAAATGGTACCATAACAAAAGTTGACTAAGAAAGATAAAGCAGCTCTTCTTAAACTTCTCAGTATTCAAATAGATTTTGAAGGTTTCAATGAAAACCAGCTGGGAGCCATGTGTAAAATATAATGGTTTTTGCCTGCAGGAAAGGAAGTGAGATCTTGAATGATTAAGTTTAGAAAAGTATATAATTCACTGTATCATTATAGGGTGAACTGGATTACTTATAATATACCAAGATTTTGTGGTCTTTCTATAGAGAGAAAAGGAGAAATTATTAAGAAGATGACTTTAGAGGGTGGCTAATCCAGTGTGGTGATAGGTTAAAACAAAAGTTGCTCAGGTGGCTGCTACCACCTCTCTATGACAAGCCTCCGAGGAATGAGCCTCACCCAGAGTTTCAGGTCCCCAGTGGTGACACTTGTTAACAAGAGACGAGAACACAACCAAAATGATTTTTTTGTCTGCATTTATTTTGAGTTAGTATCAGAATAACTTTGACTTGTTTAATTTTCCCTCATCTATGACAACAGAATATAAAATAGTTGATCCAAAAAAAGTAACCATTCTTCTACTATAAGTCCTAAGAGGACTATATTTAACAGATAATAAGAACAATTGGGTTAAAGCCTCTGTACATAATTCAGTTAGACTTTGTTAATAAGTGAATAAATAAATGCTGCTATTTTAAAAATATACTATGTAAAAAATATCATGTAGCTAAGATAGTTATCTTAAAGAGTTTCAACAACCTAGTTCTATACCCTAATATTTCTTTTTTTTTCCAAATCAGCATTTAAGACTATTAATTTTGGCTCCAAATTTACTGAGAACTTAACATTAATGATTAAAAATTAATGTAAATATTATATATCTAGCTTATCTATAATATGAGCTACATATTGGCACACCATATGCCTGGCACACAGTAAATGCTCATTTCAGTTCTGCTGTACTAAATTAATTCTATATTCTCTCCTCTTTACTTGCAGATCAATTATTATTCTTGCCCTGCACAACTTATTATTTTTCTGGTTACTAATCCTTTTTAGCAAAACCATATTTAAAAAGTAAAGAAATTCTATTCTTTACAGAAACATATCTAGTAGGTATAGGAAGGCAAATATACATATATTATAAATATTTGTCATTTGCCATTTACCATTTCTTGTGTTAAAAAAATTCCAGGGCAGTATAACCCATAAGATGATACCATATAGAAGTTGTGAGCAAGAGTTTTGGGGTCACAAAGTCCTAGCTTTGAATCCAGTTCTTACCCACAAAAGCATATCTTCTTACTAGCCTTGAGACTCTGAACAGTTTACTTATTCTGAGCCACAGTGCTTGCTATTCTGTAAGATCTTTCGTGTAGTGACGAGTGAGATTAAGTGAAATAGAACATGCTAAGTACTAAGCAGAGTTCCTGTCATTAAGTAAGGTTTCCATGAGTAGTTACTATCACTAAAAAATGAGAGGAAGATTTAAGAATCAGTAGTATAATATTTCATGTATTTTTCAATCAGTTATAAATCACACCAAAGACTTACAGATCTACAAACAGGCACATTCACTGATAAGTTCTTTTATTTCTTTTGCTCATATCTCTTTGCTGTCTCTTAAACATTTGTCACATGGAACTAACAGTCAAAGTCCTGCTGAAGGTGACACCTTCTGTATGCGTAGCCTGGGATCCTATTAGGAAAATATATTTTATCCACGCTTCTCAAAGCACAGTTCATAAACCCCAGGGGCAATCCTGATACTCCATCAAGAGGTCTATGACATCAAAACAATTTTTATGGCAAAACTAACACATTCTTGGCCTTCTTGATCATGCTGAAATTTGTACTAATGGAGCAAAAGCAATGGTAGGAACACTGCTGGCCTATTAGCATCAACCAAGGCAGTGGCACCGAACTGCACTATAGTTGTTTTCTTCACTGCCAAACACACAGTGTAAAAACGCCACTTTCATTTAAGAATGTCCTTGATGTAGTACTATATTATTAATTATATTAAATCCCAACTCTTGCGTATACCTCTTTTTAATATTCTGTGTGAGGAAATAGGAAGTACACATAAAGCACTTCTGTAGCATATGAGAAGTAAGGTATAAGAAGCTGTCATGAGAAAGAGCACTTGTTCAGTTCTTTGAGTTATGATCTGAGCTAGCCACCTTTGCTGTGGAATGCCACTATTACTGGAAAGAACGATGAACAAACTATGGTGATTCAGACTTGGGTATCTGGCAGACATTTTCTTAAAAATGAAGCAGGCATGTCACTTCAAGTAAAATATTTGATAATATTTGTTGCCAATGGTAAAATTAGACCTTTGAAGCAAAAATCCCAATTTTTGAAAATTCATAGCTGCTATTATAAGCTTAATGCTGCCCAAAACTTAAAAGACCTTTCTGATAATATTGGTGGTGATTTAACATTTTTTTTAAATGTTACAAAATGAAATGCATCAATATTTAGATCTACATTACTTGGTATATCAATTGACCAATATATATTATAACATCATGATTATGTAAAATATCCATTCAAGATGAAAGGCAAATCAATGAGTTATAAAGTAACTAGGTACAAAAGTATGAAAAGTTCCTCAATATGATTTTAGATTCCACTTCGCAACTAACCTTTAAAAAACCATTTGTAGAGTTTTGCTATAGTATCAAAGAATATTAGCTGAAAAGGCTATTATAATATTTCTTCCTTTTATAAATACATGTCTGTGTAAAGATTGACTTTCTTCATTTACTTCAACCAAAACCACATATTACATCAGACTGAATGCAGAAGCAATTATGAGAATCCAGTTAAGCCAAATATTTAAAGCATTTGCAAAAATATATATAAAACAGGAGTACGCCTCATATTTCTTTGTTTTGGAACGTTATTTTCATAACAAATACATTTTTATTTAAAAAATCTGTCTGCTTTTATATATAAAATGTAATATAAAGTTAATATAAAATTAATGTTTTTATATTTTTATAAAAATATCTTTATAATCATTTGAAATTAATAAACATTTAAAATTTTTCTCAGAATTAACTTCTACTATGGCAAATATTGGAATCCTTAATAGCAAAAAAAGTAAAAGGGGATTCTGACACTGAAAAGTTTGAAAACCCTGGACAACATGAATCACAATCTACATAGAGCCTAGTCTTTCTCCTAATGAAAACCAAGCACATACTATAAAATCCAAAGTAGACCACACAGTTTCTGAGCCAAGTCACCTAGGAAGGTCCTAGAGAATGAGTGTAAGAGAAATTACACATGCATTGTGATTTGCCTTTGAACTTTATCATTCAAAGACATTTTCACAGGCAAAACATAGTCTCCAAGACATACAACTCAGCACTATTTCTAACTTCAAATGATGTTACTTGAGTTGGCTCCTATGGTTGTAATTTCACATCCTAACATTATAAGACTTATTAAAAACCATGGTTTAGTTTTGTTGCTTTTTTTGGATTATACAGTATCCTAAGGTCAAAACTCAGGAAATATGTTATTAAAAAAAAAAAAGTATCCATGAAGTGATGACAAATTGCAGACTACAGGTGTTAGATTACATTTTGACTCCAGGCAGGTTTAATATAAGTTGGTCTCCTTTTACAATTGCTCTTAGCACATACAGCTATAGGAAGGGGATTTAAAAAATAATAAAAAAAAAAAAAAAAAAAAAAAAAAGGAGAGCAAGAATAAGAAGAAAAAAAAAAGCGGTGCTCAATAAAAGAAGACCATGTCAAGAAAAATCAATACAAAACAAACAAGCAAAATGGCAGGAAATCTGACATGGAAATATGTGTTCAATTTCATCCAGCCTTAGTTGCCTTTAATATTGTAACCAAGATGGTATTGGAACATTGTGTTTTTAATGCAGTTTAATAATTAGTTCTCAAAATAAACACTTTGGTCAAAGATAAAAGCATAAAAACACTGACACAATAATCTGTTAAAATAAACTTGGGTGTTGGAGGAAGCATAGTTCTGAAAACAGCCTTTGGCTTATATCATTTCCTCTTTGGTAAAAAATTGAGAATAATTTATACCACCAACTTTGGTATGGTTTGGGTAAAAAAAATGCATTGCATTATTAGGAATGGCTAGAATCTGCCAATACTGAAGTGGTAGCTGGGTGAACTGATTCTGCAATATAAGGAAATGGGCTGACAGTAAATTAAGCAGAGTCATGACGAGCAACTATATCTCAGACAAATAGACACCATGCAGCTTATGAAACAATCATCTCCCCTGTTGGAACAGAGAGAGGTAAAGCATGGGCATATATTGAATCTAATGGCAATTGTACCTTCCTTTTCATCAGTATCATTGATAACATGATCATAACCATTCTATAAACAGGACAGGCAGAATCCACAAGATGATTCAGGAAGAGCAGACTCTTCAGGATGGTCCAGGTCACAACCACATACCCTTCTGCCTGGGAGAAACTTTCCATCCCACCCACTCTAATTCCATTTGCCTGGCACCCACAAACATTCATTTCTTCCTTGTTCCCATAAACCCCACCATCCTTCACAATGTCTTCTCAAAACAGAACTCAAACTAAAAATTCAAAGAGAAGGCACATCTTTTGAAGACTAGATTCAAGGTACAGTAACACTAACATGTCTTTAAAGAACTCATTCTTGTGTTAAAATAAGTAAGGAATAACATGGTCATGACGAGAGCTGATAATGACCTCTGAGACTCTGATTTTTTAAAATTTATTTTTTTTTTTATGGTGACATTGGTTAATGAAATCAAGTAAGTTTCCGGTGTACAGAAATTCTGATTTTTAAACAAATGCATGACTTTTTTCATTGGGATTATTGAGAAAAGGGTGGCTTATGCTCCAACATGAATGAAAGAAGAAGCTCTAAGTCAAGTTAAAGATAACCAAGGTAATTAAATGAAAAGGGTGAAAGTTAAGATGATTGAACCCCAGGAATTCATAATATGGTAAACGAGTCAACCTGAAATTCATAATATTACATCAATAACAAAAGGCCAAAGATGTGCAAAGGATCCAGGATAAGAATGACCTATTTGAATTCTTAAACAGTTAACCTGGTTGGCTAGATAATTCTCAAGTACAGTAAAAATATGACCCAAATGAAAACAACTTCATCCAATGTCAGTAATAATAACCCAGTGAGCTCTAAAATTTGATTTTTTAAAATAGATTCAAAGTAAGCCTAAAGAATTGAATACAGAGACTAGAATACAGATAAATAAATTCCATCCAATAAGTTTTACCAGAGCAGAATTTTGATTCTTTTTAAGAGGAAACATGTTAAGTTAAATGGAGGAAGAGATACATTTTTATAAGGACTGACATCATGTAGCCAGTAAAGAACTGTGTCAATGAAAATTTAAATAATGATTCCCAAGATAAAGCAGTAGAATCAGAATTCAAACCACTTCTAAATCTCTTCGTATTTATAAAACCAGTGACAAAAATAATAACTTAAAAATACCTATTTAGCAAAGAATGACCCAGAAAGGAGAATATGGGGGAAAAGAATTATATATACTTTAAGTCATAGGATCTCAATACATTATGTAAGGATCATTATCTAATGTGACTTTGTGGCCAAATTTCTAGTTATTTAAATCTTT
This sequence comes from Cynopterus sphinx, assembly GCA_030015415.1. Classification (NCBI taxonomy): domain Eukaryota; kingdom Metazoa; phylum Chordata; class Mammalia; order Chiroptera; family Pteropodidae; genus Cynopterus; species Cynopterus sphinx. The sequence continues at coordinate 180,141,393 of CM057379.1, forward strand.
TGATTAGAGTATTATCAAAATAACAACAAAGTATCTCACAATATTGATGGGTACTGTTGCATTTATTCTTCAGAGGAGGAAATGAATATATAAAATAGTGCTCTGGCCCCAAAATCACAAACCCTGGAATCTAACATATAACAAACATGCCCTTAATGCTGTTTAGCTGGTAAATGGAGAAAAATGCAAAAATATGTTCTGTTTAAATTTAAGTTTTGAACACAAACTCATTATAGTGTGAACCAACATCTTCCAATTAAAATGTAAAAATAACACTAAAAGTGACAGAGGATACCAATCAATGTTTCAAGTTTAGGGTTAAAAATGAAGACAAAGAAGTGACAAAAAATTGGAATACATTATGGAGAAGTTCTTCTCCCAAATGTTAATCTCACTTTTAAAAAGCACATACCCCATTTTGTCAAAATTTGCTAACACAAATAAAGAAAGAAACTTCCTGAAAAACTTATCCAGGACTCAGCTGAAGATTAAATATCCCCATTATTGTGATGGCACTAGTGACATTGTAGTTATGTTGTTTTCCAGCTTCTCAAAGAAGTGGGTTTAAATTATTTTAAGGAGAAAGGGTGTTTACATTAGATTCTTGGGAGGAAAAATAAGGAAGAAGGTAATCCATGTGTCTGAGGCCTCACATGGGACTATTTAGAATCCCATGATAGGTCACATTTTCTGTATAATTTTTACAGTTGGGAACTCAGAAGTCAGAATGATCTGACAGTTATGGTTAGTGAAAATATTAGATGTTCACCAATAAAATGCTACCTCAGCATATTTTTTGCTTTCTGGATGTAACCACTTAATAACAGGACTTGAGAAAACTGCACTGTGTGAATCAAACACATAAAAGTACAAATATTCCTTTTATAGAAAGCAAATCTTAAGCAGTGTATTATAATCAACCACTCTGGTAAAAGACAAAATATCTGGCATTACCACACCACTGACATATTATGGTTTATTATAATCTAAAGTCCAAACTGGGTAAACAAAGTCAAATGATCAAAGAAGGGATTTTCTCTTAGGACTGTGAGTTAGAGGTCATTGACCTCTAGGGAGTAGCAGCAAAAATCCCTGTGGCTAAGCCATGAAAAGGTCTCAGATGAGAGAGAGCTTATCAAATACAACTTTTAGTTTTCAACTTCATTTAATTTCATCAGAAACTGGCTTCCTTGAATTGTCTTCCCTCAAGAGAAAACGAATGTGGAAAAATAAAATAAAATGAGGTAAAATTTCCCAAAGGCTAATTCCAGAATATTCTTCTAAATTCTAAGCCACTTTTAATTCATTGTAAAGATATTGGTTTTATACTCTCTAAATTAATGAACTAACTGAAACCAGATAAGGGGAACATTTTGTCTCTAAACCTGGTGGCAAGCACGCCAGGTGAGAGCTGAAAGTGGACAGGGCCAGGCACTCTTATTCAGACCGTGCTTTCCTTCTCCTGGGGTACCCAGGGTGGTCACTGCGAAGAGAAATCCTCAGTCCCTGATTCCCTGGGGCAAAGTATCTGGCTTGGCGATTCTTCTTCCCAAACAAGAGTCCAGTCTCCAAGATGCAGATGAACCATCGTATTCCCAGTAGGCCAGTTGTGATCCTTATCTACTCAAGTTCACAAAGCAAGTCCAATTTTGCCTCTGTGCCATGTTGCCTCAGCTTTTCTAAGCATATTTGCTTATCCTGAGTAGGTCGCCCTCAAAAACTGGTACTGTCAAGTCATTATACTTTCAAATGCGAATGTGCTTAGGGGTGGATTTAATAGTTGAAAGTTCAGTACAAAACAAACATGCTTACACATGACACGGACAGGGAATTAATCATTGACGCCCTCGGTTGGTGCTCCTTGGCCCATCACCCAGTTGTCCCAGTCAGGATCTAAGTTCTCGCTCACTCTCTCCCCTCACCTGAACCTCCACATTTAGTCAGTCCCACGTGCTGTTGATTATTCCTTTTAAAAAATTCTTGGGGTAGTTTTCCCCTCTCCATATGTACTCCATCACGCTTATTCAGAACTTGATAATCTCTTGCTGAATTACTATTACTTCCTCCCAATAGACCTCCTGCCCTGGCCATCGGAGCAGCTTGCCCGAGGCCTTCAGTGGCCTTAAGAGGGGTTAAGGCCTCTTGGGCTTCCAAAAAGGCTCTGTGACCTGCCCCTGTCCTTGCTCCTTAACCCCTGCCTTTCAGACTGTGCGCCAGTGACTCTAACACTGCAGTGCAAACCCTCACGTTGTTTGGCGCCTCTACATTCGTGCTTTGCCTCTGTTGTCCCCTTCACCTGGAAAACTCCTCTAATGAGGAATTCTGTAAGAGACCCTGAGCAGCGCCACTTCCTGGAAGCTTCTAGGTCCTCCTCCCCACTAGGTTTTGGGTATATGTGCTCCTCTTTTGTGCTTTTCTTTCTCTGTCCTTGCCTACAGTCATCTGCCTGTACCTATCTCTCCACAAATCCGTGAGCTCCTTAGGCTTAGATTCTGTGTTGCATTCATCTCTACACACTTAGCACTTAGCGTGGTGTCAGGTACTGTGTTTCGAGTGAACAGTTAAAACTTAAAATTTATCCTAAAATCTCCAGAATACTTCTGTCCTGCTAATAGTCATATTATGTAAACCAAAAGTCTTCTTAAAAATTAGAATATGTCTAATAGCTCCAAGGGGAGAGCAAAAAGGGGCATGTTCACATAGGCACTAAAAAAATATACTTGTTACTAAAAAGAGCTGAACTACAATAGTTTGTAATAGCTTATTAGATTCACACATACACTTTGAACAGACTAATACCATGCAGTGGCTCGTGCAGTTCTTTAATTCCCCCCAAAATTATCTGATTGAAAATCACTGACATTCAGAGACATACACTTAGGGTGTTTCTATTCTCAGGGATAAAAACTGACATAGTCATCAGTTTGCTTCACTCTCCCCCTCCCCAATCTGCAGAAATATTTCTACTATCAACAGAACTCAAAAGGCCTACAGCAGACAGCTTCTATGATAAGAAAAGCCACTGGAGGCAAAACAGGAAACCAACAAATAACAATGAGAGAATCCATGTAAAACAAAGAAAGGTAACCTCTAAAAAAGAGAGAATCTATAAAAACTAGATGTATTAATTTAAAAATGGGTCATATGTATCACAATAAAAGCCTGAGACAGTAATGACTCTTAACTGAGTGAAATGTGAAAGAATGTGGCCCGTCTACACAGTGCTATAGAAAGCACTGCAGGTTTTTTCCAAAACATACGTTAAATGCCAAAATGATTATTCTTCGAGTAGAATAAATGGCATTCTTCGTGTGTGAAGAACCAACCAAGAAAGAAAAGTAATAAAATTATTTCAAAGTGTATATGTGTGCCCCCACATTGATTCAATCTCTGTAGTCCCAACACTACACAATCCAAAGTGAGTATGGCAAATGGTTTAAAGTTAGGGCCAGAACCTACCTTTGCTGCTTGCTGCCTGCCTTTGTAGTGTAGTTAGATTTTATCAAACTTTGTTTTTAGAAATATTCGACTAAAACTAAATCATGGAAATATAGAAAATCTAGAAATTAAATATAAGTCATTTCATTTATTCTTAGAGATGAAAAAGCACTTTAGCATTAAAGAACATTTTTGTCCCATAGTGCAGTGTTTTTGAAGTATTACATAATTACCCTTACTGAGAATATAGTTTTTAGCTTTCTCAGGGTCTTTGTTAGAATTGTAATTCCAGACTGAGCAAAGAATTTTATCAAAACTCTATTATCACATTAAAACACTTCATCATGTGTTCTCTCAAGATTCCCAACTTTCTATTTCTGAGAACAGATTTAATGAGATATTTTCAAAGTAGAGCTGGTAAAGGGAATATTTGTGAAAAGCACTGCCAAAAAGACAATTCATTTGGTAGACACAGACGAGGCAAAATTTACCATATATTCTGGAGTAATAGGTATTAAATAATCATCTCAGAATAAACTCTAAAAATCAATGTGGTCCTTGTGGCCTAAACAAAAGATGACATTGCCTAAAGGAAATCTCTAAGGTCAACCAGCAATTAACTGAAAGGTTTTGATTGAAAATGCTATTGACTGTGTTTATATCAGACAGCTTCCTGGTTATTATACTTCACGGGCTAAGTAGGTGCCAAGACATTAAACCGTCAATAATCTATTAATATTGGCCTGCTATGCTCCCTCTCCCTGAATTTGCAAGCACAGGTATTCAATCCAAGTATCTGCTTAACAAATGCAAATTCTGCAATTTGGAAATCATATCTTTATTACCTCTCAGCTTAAATGTCTAGGAGTGTTGAGAGAATATAATAATAAATGCTTATTCAGATGAGTTAAACTCATATTTTGTTTGTTTGTTTAAGAAATTGCTGAAGGGATGGGGAACATGTCCTGGAATCTGACTTTCTTTCTAAGCCATATTTAACAGTTTCTAAATGGAATGTAATAAACACTTTACAAAGAGAAATGAGAAGTTATTTAAAGTGAAGCTCATAGGTCCCTGCCACTCAGCATCTGGACAGCAGTTATGTACACTGGGGCCAGGGGTGGGGGGACTTTTAATGAATTTAATAGAGAAAAGCACTTTAATTAAATGCTGTCAAAGTCGATTGTATTAATGACTGTACACAGAGGAATTTAAAGTAAGCCAAGTTTATTTAGCAAATAAAAACTGGGCTTTCAAACCCTATAAGTATTTATGTTTCCACAGTTGCAGTACATCTAGAAGATGATGATGGTGCCAAACGAAACTGCTGAGTTATTAGATATGATTTTATTTATTGTGTATTATTAAAATTTCAAAGGCCTCAGAGGAATTAATTTCATTTTCAAAATGAAATACCACATGTGATCAGAAAGGGTTAAGAGAATATTATCCCCCAATTTTTCTGTTCCCTAGAATTTTGAAGCAGTTGAGTGGCTAATGAAGATGACCTTGTCGAGGTTCATCCAGTCAGAATTCACTTCATTGCATAGTAGTAGCAAAGAAATCGATGACAATATTTCTTCTATGACTTTTTTGCCTGTTTTTTTTTTCCTAGTGATTTGCCACTAAACATAATTCATTCTATTACACACAGCAATAGGCTGAAAAATGACCAAAGCTCCTAAAAATCTCCATGAAAATTTGGTTGCCATAACTTTTTTAATGAAAAACATGAGTAGCACAACCTTCCACAAAGGAAAAGGTATCAAATGTTTAACTTGGGGTAAATAGGGATAAAAGGGGTCTTCCTTGGTATCTTCTATTTGGAGGCTGACCACAGAACAAACCTATTATTAATTATAATATTTTAAAAATAAACAAAGAAAAAATGAACCTTAATGCATGAAAGCTGTAAAAGATTGAAAGGCTGGTCTGCCTGGAAAATACTGTGTGTGTGTGTCAAAATGATTTTCTCTACCGTTTGTAAAAATGTAATTATCCATGATATGCTATTATCCATGATATGCTATGAGGGTGAGGGATTTCAAGTAAATGCATTGGGAGCTGAGGATTCGCCTTCAGTCTTACATCCCTGACACCACCGTGTCTATGAGGTCACCAACCACTGCCATGATTTACCACATCCTTCTTGCAGTTATATATACACTCCTTCAGTCTGTCTTTAGATTTTAATTCGAAACATGAGGAAGGGGGAGGAGGGAAATGTGAGGATGGAGGAAAAGCACAAAACACAAAACCCAGCACCTATTTCCTTTCAAGAACAGAGTAAGGATCACAAATGGAGACTTTCAACTTTCTAAATAAATAATCTAATTTTTAATTCTCCTCCCATCCAAGTTATTTATTAACATCATATGTTTGATCTGTGTCTTAGTAGTTCTGGAACTTATAAGCAACTTTGCTTTCCCCATCTGTGCTAAGATGTTTCAGACTAGTCTTTGAAATGCTGCAAATGCAGATGGATAAGACATAAAATAGGAACTGATTACATGTACATTCTATATATGAGTAATGGCAACACACAAGACAGATGACATTACATGTTCACATAGTGTACTGTACAACTCTGTTTCACATATGCAAATATGTAGAAATCATGGAAGTGCACCATGTCCATCTCTGTCCTAGGAGCTCAAAATAAAGTGGTTGATTTCTTGCAAATAGTGACAAGAAAATTTCTTCTCCCCTGGTACATCAGTACATCAGTAGTTCTAATAAGATCTATCAAAGAATCATCAATTGATAGAACATACCAATGCATCTGATCCAGATTATGTTTTACAAGCCAAAGAATCTGCCAATTTGCTTCTCTCCTTTCATTACTAAGGAAGTGACTGTGTTAACTTACTACACACACTGTTTAACTATCTATCTCGTTGGAAGGGCTTATATTTTACACAAAGCATAAACTCAAATAAGAATTTCTCTCAAAAGTATACCCCTAAATTACACCTACATGGAAATATTTGACATTTGTTCACCATAATTTCTTTCCACTCTTCTGTTAACACACTTTTGAGTATACTTTTGACATGAATTGTCGGAAAATTGAAATGAGAAAAATATTTTTAAAAATCATTTGCATGTAGATATTGCACTTCTACAGTATATGCTCACTTTAGCACATTCTGTTCATTTAGATCAAATAGAAAGACCTTTCCATATCCACATATATTTATCTTTAAGGGTTTACATCATACATTTTAGTGTGCTAAGTTTAGAGTACCTTTTAAAAAATAATTGACTTCTCATTTTGAAGTAAACTGTCTGGGTTCAGTTTATCATTTTTAAGAAAAAAAAGTCTATTAAAATAAGTCGTTTCCCATTTTCTACCAAGAGTCCTCAAACCTGCTGGTTGTTTGGCACTATGAAATCACAGACCATGGACTCATTATGCTACATAGTTCTGATTCTGTGCAATGAATCTAACCACACACTCAAGTTAGTCTTTTATATTACATACAAAAAAGAAATACAGACAGACTTCCTTGGACATGAATAAATAAGTTCAAAGAAAAGTAAAGCACAAAGGAGATAGAGTAGAAACAACTACTGTCTAAATAAACATTTTAATATCTAGATGATCAAGTGGACTGTAATACCACACAACCAATTCAATTCTAGAAACATCTGACCTTTCTCTTATACAATGGTTTTTTAGCATGTATCGTTTATTTTAAAAAATGTAGATACATGAATATCCACAGGGCTTCAAAAAAAGTTAATTGGAGTCTATTTGATTCTGTGCTGGTAAATGTTTAACAACTGGCTCTCTAGAGAAAAAAAGCTCCAGTTGAACCATTTGCTAATTTTTATAGTGTGAATATTCCTACCATATCTAGTTCTATTCTACTGACAGTGTAAAAACCAGCTTTTCAAAGTCCTGAAAATTTAACAATGGGTTCCTGTGAGCCTGTGCAAGCTTACTGCAGCACACTCAGTCTACTGTAGAAAGTAATACCCAGCCCCTTTCTGCCTCCCAGACTTGCTCACTGGAAATCTTTTGCCTGGTTTGGTTTACCTGTCATTTTCCCAGCCCCAAAGTGACTAGGATGACCCTGATGTGATATATAATTCCATAAAAGATTCCATATCGAAAGGGGAAGGGTTATATGATTTGTAGTGAATTAGATCTAGAAACAACTTGTGCGGAAATTGAACTTGTGACCTTAGAACTGTCAAATCTATCTAGTTTGCTTGATCTCCCATTTCTAGGGTTAAACCGAGTAATAATAAAATAAACGAATTTCAGAACTTTGGCAGTTTTCATTTAATTGAAAGTATGCTTTTCTATCATTACAAGGGGAAGTTCCAGACTTCAACTTAATAAAAATCAGCAGTAGTTTTCAGCTACATTAGATTTACACACTAAACAGAAACAGCTGAGAAGCCACAGTAGGTAGGTTTGGCTACAATAGTTTAAAACTCAGTGGCTGGCTTTCTCTTGCAATTGTCATAACTATCAATCATAAGACAATCAACTGAACCTCTCTGAGCCCATATAAGGTGTGCATAATCTTCTATTTTGCTGCTGATTCGTTTTTCCAAAATGCATTTGAACCTCCAGGAGCAATGTGTTTTTAGTTTGTTTCATTTTTTTGGTTTTACATTTCATTAAAATACTCAAATGTGAATCAAAAATAGATAAACCAATTCATAAGAATGAGTGTTTCAGATAAAAAATCTATGAGATCACCCAATCCATCTATAACAGTTTACAAAATAGTGGAAGAAAACTCTAAGGGATAAAACCCCCTCATCCCAGATCGCATGCCCAACGCTGTGACCACAATCTATGTCACTTGCAAGGACCTTTTCTTTACCATATCATTTTTCTTCCCAATTGGTTAAAGTTCATTAAAAATAGAGATAGAAAGTAATTTTTATTCTTTACAAGATGCTCTAGTTCCTGAAATGGTGAATAGAAAGTCTTGGGGTAGGGGGTAGAAGTTAAAATACAAAAATATTTAAAATTTTTTAGAACTTTTTACTTAAATGTCATACTACACTTAGATTTAAGCAAATCTCAGTCATCTATTTTAAATGTGCTTTAAAAAATTATAATCAGAAGGACCTGCTTTCAATAGAAGCATTTGTTTGTTTCTACTATGTAAGCAAGATATAATAATTTTTCAAAATTAAAATCAAATGGTTATATTTATCATCAGGTTCTTAAAGCCAATCATGATTAGCTTTCAATCATGGAGCCAATACTTATAAATTTGTTGTGAACTTCACTTCAAATAATTTGTCACCATCAATAGCAAAATTTACAAATGTTTTATATTTTTATTTTGTTTTGTTTTTAGTAAATTAGAGCTGATTCTCTATTTCTTCTACAATGACACCCCTCATACATACTTCCACTCATTTATTTGCATTTGCAGAAGGGAAAGAGGTAGAATTCCAGGTGGTAAAGCCAGGAATTGAGCCACTTACATGAAAACCACCCATTATTATTGCCAATATGAAGGATCCATTAAAGAGTGTTCTAAGGTTTTAGTGAATTCTGCATCTTTGCTTAGCTATCACTACCGTGTCTGCTCTGCAAAGTCTATATTCATTTCTCTGGTAGCCTCTAAGTAACTCAAAACCAGAGAAAATGTCTTGACCCTAGTTTGAGTCCATCAGAAGCCAGTGCAAAGCTGCTGATGTGAAGGAGCTTATTTAATACTTGACCAAAGAGATTCAAATATTGTCACTGCATGGCATCTTGTCAACTCTATGGATTCTAATGCATTATGAGAAGGGCAGCAGAAGTCTGAGAGTATTCAGAAGCTGAGTGGTCTTTTTGCCTTTTCAAGCTAAAAACATTCAAAAACAAACGAACAAAAGTACTAACCCACTTTTTTCATATCCAGTGCATTTTATTATATTCTACAGGGATTTTATTCAGAGCTAAGAATAAAAGTTCTCACTTACTTTTAAATAACTTATAACAACTTTTAAAAGAACTTGGAAATGTAGAAAGATTAGATGAAACTGGACAGCTTTGAATTTTTCAATCCATTTCAAAACAATTGTACAACATGCACACAGTAGAGGTGAGGCACCCGCTCATACTTTGCTAGCTATAAAATTATATGCTGACAACCATCTTTAGTTCAACTCTGAACTCTTTTGAGTAGAATTTACTTTATCCTTAATATTATTAATAATGCTCAGATACAATTATCATTTTTTCAGCTGCCTTCCATGCAATCACTTCAGACCTACAGAGCAGCAATTACTATCACTATTTCCAGAAAATTTAAGTGCCCTCTGCTAGACCACAGAGCTCTAATTCCAATGGTGGCTCTAGAATTCAAACCCAGGCCTTCTGAAGGTTGAGCACTCTTTTCTCTTTCTTCATGCTCCTCCTCATGCTTCTAGCCGAGCTATTAACAATTTACATCACTTATGTTTAAAAAGGAAGGGAAGTTAAAATAAACCTAATTTTCCTTTGGATATTTTACTTTCTACTAAAATAGTTTTGAATCGGGCAGTCTAAAATCTTATAAAAATAGCTATATCAGTACATATTTGTGGACCGAGTCTGTCAGTCTCATCAGGTTCCCAGCATGTAGCCTCATAAGTCTCAGAAGGACAACTAGGACTGAGCTGCCGGAACCACCCTCATGCTGTTTCAGTTGCAATCTACTCTGATTGACAAACTTGTTTGAATATTAGGCCTGAACAAAAGTATGTGAAATTAACACCCTGTTCTGATCAGTCAAATGATGAGAATTTCATCCATGTGGGAAGCCCTTCTCTGCAGATCTGCATTTCTGTTTCTTCTGCAAAGGTGACGAATACCTTTCAAATCAACAATTACCTACGAAGGAGAAGCACTCTGATAGAAAATTTAAGGAACTGTGAAGCAGGCTCCCATGGTCCTAGAACAGCATGTGTTTTTCTGCCACAACAGCTCATTAGTAAAAAGGACTAAGTCACATACCTGACCCTCCAAGGGCCACAGCTTTACCCGGTGTGCCAGGTGTTTTGATTCAGGGGTCCGGGTCAAGTACTAACAATAAATTAGCCCATAACCCCAGTGTTAAGTAACAAAGTTTCTACTTGGAGAAGTCACCCTGGGTGGAGAGAATGAACAAAAGCATTGTCTGTCCTTGAGATCAGAGAGAAATTAGGGGTGGACGAGACATACTTATCTCTCTGTTTTCCATCAAAACTATCTTTAAAAATCTCATTCAATCACTAATTTACATATGTGATTCTATTTAGAGCTATGTAAATCCCTTGGTACTCAGATCTGTTTGCTTTGGTACCTTCAAATAGCCATACCTTTCTTTTTGTTTTTTAAGATAATAATATCTCAGAGAGGTTCAGCATGTGTTAAAGTAAAGATCTTACCCAGGACATTCCGGAAACAGCTAGGGGAAAAAATGAAGAAGAAAGAAGAAAGGAGGAAGAAAGAAGGAAGAAGAAGAAAGAAGGAGGTGGAGGTGGATGGTGATAGAGGTGGAGGTGGAGGTGGAGGTAGAGGACAAGGAGGAGGAGGAGGAGGAGGAGGAGGAGGAGGAGGAGGAGGAGGAGGAGGAGGAGGAGGAGGAGGAGGAAGAGGAAGAAGAAGAAGAAGAAGAAGAAGAAGAAGAAGAAGAAGAAGAAGAAGAAGAAGCAGCAGCAGCAGCAGCAGCAGCAGCAGCAGCAGCAGCAGCAGCAGCAGCAGCAAAGAGATTCCACCCAAGGTCAGGATCAGATAAAAAATAAATAAAACTTATGGATTCTACTAACTCATAGTTTGAATTCTAGATGGAGAAGGTAGCCAAAGGGAAAATGGAAATTCATTTAAAAATGCAATTCTAAGTGAGTAAAGGGAAAAAGTACTCAAAATATATGTGCAATTCTGTTTTACTCATTGTTATTAATGTAGTGAGTAAAATAATAACTGGTACACTGAAGGAGTTCAACAAATATTTGTTAAGTAAATCAGTAAAAATGTGGGAATAAAAATGGCCAGTCTTCTCAACCATGCCTGTAACCTGAGACTTGAAAACAGTTTCTCAATCAATTTTAATCATCTTTACCCAAAGCCAGACTTTGTTAGACATCTATAGAAGTGTGTTTTCTTTCTCACAGATGAAATGTGATGAAGCCCTTAATTAGACCAATGATACATTAATATCCACAACTGCCTTAATTTTAGGCTTTTTTGTTTTGTTTTGGGGTTTGGTTTTGGGTTCTTCTTGTGGGTTGAGAATAAAAGATGTATTCTAATGCATTATCTTAGTTTCTCTATTTTGCCTCTCAAACCAATTTGCTCCACATTGCTCATATTTAATAAATTTGCCCCTCTGTTCTTTAAGGTATAAAAAAAAAAAGATGTTTTAGATTACTGAAAAGAAAGGAGGGCAGGAGGGAGGAAAAGAAAAAAGAAAGGAAGGAAGGAAGGAAGGAAGGAAGGAAGGAAGGAAGGAAGGAAGGAAGGGATAACTAAATTTTTATGTTCAAAAGTATTATGCTATAAACGTTTAATCTTATTTTAAAGTCAAGGTGCTACGGTTTCACATTATACCTAGTTTCATTTGATGTCACCAGAAGAAAAATATAACAACATCTATAAGGAATACTTATAGGAATACTTAAGGAATACATTGCTGTCCCAAAATTTTTAAAAATAATTATAAAGAAAAATAATTTATAGTAGTGATTTTAGTGATTTCTGAGCACTGGCTAGTAAAGAAAATTGTATCAGTAAGGAGTATTTGTATTGTGTAAATGACACGTCTAGCCCCGATTCTTCATTTTACTGGTGGCATTGGACAAAGCAAAGCAGCTTCCATCCAGTTTTAGGATCTACACACCAAGGAGCATATGAGTAATCCACAATGTGAGCTGAAAAGATTGTGCTGCCTCTCAGAAATGCAAAATATCAAAATTAGACATTATTTAAAGAAACGAGCAATTATGGAAGAGCAAGCTACTCAAGGAACCAAAGTTCTCTATATTTCCACTGGGCAGGAAAGGACTGGGAGAAGTAGAACCCAGACATATGACATTTCATTTCCAACCAATAGCTAACCCTAGGTGTTTAATTTGGAAAGTGGTGTGGTATGAAGGTTCAGTCACTCATAGGCAGAACCCAACTTGGCAAAAATACTAGAACAACCCCATGAAGAATGAGAAGTAAAAAGTGAACTATTAAAATAATAAGCCCAGTAAAATGTTAAACGCACTATGAAGAAGTGAATAAGCAGAACCAGAAGAGATTATTATAAATTTCTAAGTTTACTTTCTATCAGCATCTGTCACACAGTGCCTGCACACACGGAAGTACATGATAAATGTTTTAAAAATTATAATCAAAAGGCATAAAACTTTGGACAAACAGAATCACCCTAGGCATTGATTTCCTACTGCTTACATATCTGCAGTACTTTACATTAAAAATAAAAAATCATATAAATCTCCCTTAAGATGAGTATTTTGTATCAGACTTCTTGATCTTACCCACAACCATCCACCCTGGTAAGCGCCAGGTCCTAGGAGCCACGTTCTACTACATGGCCCTAACTGTGGCCCAGGGGCAACCCATTCACATGTTACCTGGAAGGGGACTTCAGGCACTTCTCTTCATGCTTCTCATTCTTCTTGAGATTATTCTAACATTTTGCCCAACAGAACTCTATCTTTAAAAGGCAGTGCTTTCCAAATTAAGTGTTCACATTACTGGTTGGAAATTAAATGCCAAGAAAGTTTCCCTTCATAGGGATGAGGTAGACCAGTCAATTTCCCTCTTATAAGAATTTAAAGTAGTAAATATGGAGTGTACAACAAAGCTGGGTTTGATAAACTCATAGAGATAAGTCATGAGATAGAGCAGAGGTCACAGACAGGCCAAAGTTCTGAGGAGGCAGAATTATAATTCAGATAAAGTATGAGTAGTGAGCAGAAGTTATAAAGTAGGCAAAGAGATGAACAGTAAATCAAATGATGGGGAGAAGAAAAGCTGGATAGCAGAAAGAAGCTGACATGGGTTATAGGTACATTATGTCAAAGATAGCAAATGAGAGGGTGAATCCACAAACTGCAGCTGCTGAATTCCCAGTTCAAGGTTCAGAGAAACTGAACCATATTCATAGTCCTACACTGCATTTTCATGAAGTTCTATCACCCTCAATTTCTTTTATTGTATCTATAATAATTAAGCCAAAGTTTCTTAAGCTGAATATTCTTTACCAGAATATCTTGTAAAAGAAAAACTTTTAGGAAACTTCAAATCTAAAAAGTAATCGGTCTATGGCCATGCCACCCTGAACAAGCTCAAACCCATCTGATCTCAGAAGCTAAGCAGGGTCGGTCCTGGTTAGTACTTGGATGAGAGACCACCTAGGAAGACCAGGTGCTGTGGGAGTAAATAATAAAAAGTAAGGGATTGTAAACTGACAAGGTCCTTGCAATCTGTGAGGTCAACCAGAGGTTGCCTCGCCTAAAAATAAATAAATAAATAAACGAACGAATAAATAAATAAATAAATAAATACAATAACAACTTGCCTAAATCACTAGGAAAAAAAAAATGAAGCCACAGCTAATGCCTAATCTATGGGCCCCACACCATAATGAGGTTCTTCAACTTTTCGACGTCATCACTGAGAGGAATATGTTCACTACACTTTAGAAGGTCAACCCAAAACAAGAATGTCGATTTCCTAGAAGAAAAACTAATTGACTGCAAATGATCTTCTCTTTATTCCCAAATAAAAAAAAATTAAAAGTTTGGACACATTGAAAGCTAACTAACTGGTAACACAGAAATGAAAAATAAATTCATGCATAATATTAACGTGAAAAATACTAGTGTGGCTCCTCACTGATGGTCAGAGACTCACAAAGTTTCCCAAGTGAAGGCCTACTTACACCTAATTCTTGCAATATTTAATTTAAAATGGCCAGTATTCATTTGCATCTCTCCTCAGAACTAGAATAGGATTTCAAAACTCTGGAGTGACATTCAGACAGCAGGCTTTGAGTAGGAGCTTGGAATGAATCCAAGGTGGAAAAATTTCTAGTAACTGGGTTAGAGAATTTGCAAACACTCTTAATTGATTAATTAATTAGCTTATTCATTTCTCTTCTAAAAGTTGTTCTTTTGGAAGGACATTCACAAGTCAAGATATGGCTACAGTTGGAGTAGAAAGGCATGATCAAACTCTTAGGGCTTAGAGATTGATGTCAAGTACCTTAAACATTAGCAATGAGATTCAGGTTCGAAAGCTATCTCAGAAAAGCTTGATAAAAGTGAACATTTCGGTCACTTCAGTTCTTTGACATTACACACAGGGTGTAGGTTTAAAGCACTAAGTATTCTGTAAAAAAGAAAGCTCATAAAATTAGATCTATTTAGTAGAATGATTAAAAATTGAACTGCATACATAAACAGGTTTACATAATACAGACAGCCGATAGTAGGTATTCAGGGAATGCTGGCTGCTCACAACAGTAGTTCTTTCCAGAACACAGATAAAAGCCAGATTCTGAAGGTAGACAAATGTGGATTTGAGGTCTCACTTTGAGTAAGTTACTTAACTTCTCTAAACTTGCCTTTTCCCCATGTTAAAGCCAATAAAAACAACCCTCCTCCTTGGTTTGTCACCAGGTTTGAAGAAAATAAGATATACATAGCTCACATTTTGTAAGCCTGGCTTCCAAGAAGGTTACATGCTGTCAGTGAAGAATCACTATCATCATCATCTTCATTACTACTACTGGGATTTCTACAAGAAAAACTTAGAATCAAGCCTCAGTAATAATTAGTATCATTTTTTAAATCTTACACTGTTGCCAATTAAAGGTATTTCTATACCAGAGGGTCTCAGCCCCAGCATTATGGACATTTGTAGGACAGATAAGTCTTTGGTTTAGAGGCTGGGATATTTGGAAGCATTCCTGCCCTTCGCCCAGTAGGTATCAGTAGAATCTCCACTTTACGAGAAGCAGAAATGTCACAGACGCTACCAAATATGCCATGGGGAGAAAGGGCAAAGTCACCCCTGGTTGAGAACCACTGGTTGACAGCAGTGATAGGGAATAGGTGGCTTAGAAGGTGCTGAGAATCCCCTGAGTGGGCAGCAATCCAGATGAGCTGAGGTACACTGCTAGTGTCGCCTGTCACCCCACCAGGTCTCGCATTCTTAATCAGTGTACGGCATGGAATTTTAAAAGAAATGCTTGTCAGGAAACCACATAGCAGCAAGCTCAGAATTCCTGAACTTACAAAATAACCCATGGAAACACTGTGGTGGAAATATAATAAAGCAATGAAGCACAAACTACACCGACATGAACAATTTGGCAAATGTTCCCCAATCTACCCCACTCAGTGACCTAGTCATAGCATGAGCAATGTCCTTTCTTCTCTAGCACATTAAGAGAGAAATGTGGTCAGGAGAAAGACTGAATGCCAAAAACGCCTGCGTTTTCATTCAGCTGGTGATTCTGGCTTCAGGCAAGGCTCCAGTTTTTCCAAATTGTAAAATGGAGTTGGTAATAATGAATACTCTGACCTAACTAGTTTTTGATTCTAAGTTGAGGATATCCATTCGCACTAGGGCCTCAAGTCATAATAACCACTACGGAGAAAAACACGACAACCACAAGAAATCATTTTGTCTCCAACTTTTGACATGAAAAATAGAATCTGTTTCATCTTTGCATAAAATGTTTTAGTTTGCCTTGCCATGTCATCTCACCTATGTTGGTCCTCTTTGTACTATATTTATACGGGACTAGACACATTATGTGTATTAGTATTTAGGGATTCTTTTTTTTTTTAATCATCTTCCCTGCTTCATGAAATTCCAACTCCCTTTTGAAGAGCCACAAATTGTAAATTGAAGATTTTTATGCTGACCAAGAACCAATTTTCACCCCGTGGGCAATTTTGTCCATACTCAGGATTCATGGTATAGTGGGATCTACTTTACAAAGTATTTTCAGAGCCTGGAAAGTCCCCTTCTACATAGCAGGGACTTAAATGAGTTTATAAAGAGACTTAGACTATGAAAAAGAAAATTGGAGAAACCAGATAATTCAATATAACATCCAAGTTACTCATCACCAGGAAAGATCTGAATTCCTGAGGACTCCCTAGTCTTTGGGCTGACAAAAGTCTTCAGTGGCCCCAAGTTCAACCTGGCCTCAACTACAACTCAGCTTTACTTCTGAAGGGAAACACCACCAAGCATGCACTTCTTGGTAAGCATGCAAAAAATTCTATTAGGTACTAGGGTTATAGAAATAAATGGCATGAAAATGCTATCATGGAAAAAATTAGAGCCACAGGGTCCATGTGGTTTTGGTGTGGCAGCTTGAGATACAGAGTTGGAGTCACAGGGACAAAGGTGACTTTACAGGAGCAGAGTGACATGACGGCGGCAGGAGCGAGGCCTACATGAATAAAGTAAACAGGATGTATATTCCTGTACAGAGTGTGGGTGATGAGTGTCAGGCAGCAGGAGGGTGAATGTGTGCCCTACATGGAAGGGATCAGCTCCAGCCATGTGGCCCAGTGGGTCAGGTCTTCCGATATTTTTAATTGTCATGTGAAATCGAGATTTTATGTGAAACCTCCTGATTTTCAAATGTGGGTTTACATTTTGAAGGCCTGTTGTAGACTTAAAAAAAGAAATGCATCCGCAGGCAATATAAGCCTATCAATTTGTAAACTGTTTGCAAGCAAACAAAAAGGAAAGTTTCCTCTCTTCTGTGAAGAGAGAGGCTCTGATTCCAAGAGACTTCTCAATGTCACAGAAAGCACAGGCTGGAAAGGAGGTGAGGCGAAGCTCCTCCTTTGAGTCAGTATGTCTACACTGAATCCTAACTCCACAGATTAATCTAGTGGGTAATTATGTAAAGGTCACTGCTTCTTATCCTTACCATTTTAAAAAATCGGGGAATTGTGTGCTTTAACTAAAGAAATGACACTTTTCTATGACCACAGTGAGGCAGACTTCCGCATGCCTTTTAATATGCTACATGTATCTGAAACTCAATAATCACTGATTTCACCTATACTTAATTTAACAATGGTGTATTTTCTGCCTAATTAAACAAAATGTAACATCGTCAAACCAATATTATGCTACACTTGAATTTTAAAATTCCTAAGATATGTAAGCAATTATAGCTCCTTAAACTTTCATTTGGTATAAGAAAACAAATAAATTTCAACACTGATTTTAATGGCTTAACTTTTGGATAATTACATTGTGGGGATCTTTTTTGCTACGGTCCTTCCCAGAGGCTGTGCCAACTGTATGTACTCTCCAGTCTCAACAGTTTCAGTTATTTTTTTCACTTTTCACATCAAAATGTAATAAATAATTAATCAAAATCTTTGTATTTTACTGACAAACAAAACGCAGCATTCAAAGAGTGTCACTCAGAGACAGGCACGATGTAAAAGAAAAAGTGATGTATTTGACATACGTCACAGTAGTTATGGGATCAAGGTTAATGGCTAAAGTAAAGTCAGTGTAGAAAAACATTACCTTATTTGTAAACTCTAGGTAAGATCTGAGTGATAGGAATAACCTTTTATAAAATAAGAGAATTTTCTTAGTGATATTGGAAGTTAATGCTAATTGCCACAGAGTGCTTAACCTGGGAAGTACAGACTGACTCATTAAATATTGTTAGGATACTCTAGTTTTGCCATACTAACATAAAAGGTAATAAAACTCATAAATCGATTGGCTATCTGCTTCTAAGATTTACTTTACTAACAACACTGGTCATATAACTGATAAAATATTATGTCAAATATCCTTTAGCTACCTAAACATGGGGACCTCATAGAAAATTGTACCAAAAAGTGGAGAGAAGAATGCATAGGAGCCATCATCCAAACAAAGTGAAGCCCTCAGTTATAACGGGAAAGCGATTTTAGCATTTTTATCTCAAACCTCTCTAAAATTTCCAACTATAAAATAAAAATAAAATAAAAATGAAGTCATAAAATAATATTAACATCTAGAATAAATCAGATCAGGTTTTCCACTCCTGTTCTATTTCACTTTGTCTGGACTGAACTAAGACCCGGGACAAAAAGTCCACAAAAAGTCAGTGGTTCTCGGACGCTCTTCTTTGGCCTTGTGTTGGCTCAGTACAGAACTTTTTATCAGTTCACAACAACATGAGAAAAATAAGGGTGACGGTGGGTTTTTCATGTGACTAAATTTATACTGTTTATAAAATCTTTTGTCTGAGATTATTCTTTTCATTAATTTGCTTATTTAAAAATACTTCATTTTATGAAGTATATGGATAATAAATGGCAGCATCCCTTGAATTTTTCATAAAAATTTTTTCCAAAATAAAAAGTTGGTAAACCTATATTGAGGCCCCTCTTTCATTCAAATTTCAACTAAAGCTCAAAATTTGAAATCTACTGTTCTGTGTGACTTGGCATACTAATTTAATTATTTATAAGAAGGTGCTCTGGTGTTCAAATGAGGCCCTAGTCAGGAAAAGACAAGGAGAGGAAAAGGAGACTTGTGGGTTTGGAAGGGTAAGTCTTGGGGCTCACCTCCAGGGAATGACTTACCTAAGCACCAGTCCAGAAACAAACCAAGAGAGCAAACTCTACCACTTACTAGCCTAAGACCCTTATCACCCACCAACTCACTCTGAATTCACTGTGGCGAGTATAAAAGGTTGACTCTAGATGAGTCTAGCTGTATGAATTCATGAGTCCAATCATTTGGGTGACTCATGCCTTAACTTGGGAAGCTGACCAACGAGAACGTGGAAGCATTGACTGAGATGTCAATATTTGGATGAAAAATGTGAGAGACCAACTCACTTCTGGCTTCCCCCACCAGGCACGTGAGGGTGGAGCAAGGGGGAAAGACAGGAAACCTAAGCATTTCACCATGTCCTTCACCACCTCTCCTATGACACCTTGATCAAGAAACCATACCCTACCCTTCTCATTTTCTCGTCCACTCTTCACGCACAGACACACCTACATGCTCTCCTATCTCAACCTTCCTCTCCTTGCTACACAAAAGGAAATTCAAAGGCTTTGGAAGGTCCTCTTTGGTGGCAGCTGGGATTGGTGGTATTAGGCAGTAGAACAAGTCTCGTTACCTACCCAAATCACTTGCAGGCAAAACTCTGACAAGTGTAGTTTTGGGAACCCTAGTTAATATTTCTTTCTGAAAGTAACTGATTTTAGACTAAACTCAGTAACTTCTAGAAAGAAATATTCCTCTCGATAATAAAAAAAATCAGGCAAACAAAATACAGAACCAAAATGAAGGTAGATTTCTAAAAGAGAGGAAACCAAGGACAGCAAAAACTATCTTACACATCTAAGAATCTATCACAATTTCTCTCAAAGCTCCAGCTGAGTTCAATGGTATCTCTGGCTCATGTAAAAGCTTCTTTTCCTCTGTCTAATCAAAAATTCCTTGAAGAATTTTGAATCAATTCATTGGCTACTTTAGAAGTTGTTCTTTAGAAAATGAACTGCTGGGAACTATGAATTATGTTTTCTGATTGGGAGATTCAATTCTGCATGAGTGTTCTGGCTTCGCAATTTTACAGATAAAAAGCCCTGGGAGAAAAACTGCCTTTGGAGTCAACTGCTCAGTCATTTTTTGTGTGTGAGTATGTGTGTGTGCACACACACTCTTCTCAGCTGTGTCCCAGGAGCATGGCACGAGACACCTTCCTGTGGGAGTTGATATGGTGTGCTCCTTCAACCCTCCAGTTATTGGCATGGACAACCTTTCTCAGACTGAAAGAAGAAGGGGGGAGCTCACCTGCACTGGCTCAGGGGGAAGCTGGACCACGTGCTGCATGCGCTCGCTGTGGTGATGCCTGGACTCCTCCTCGTAGATCACATCCCTCTCATGCTGGGGAAGGTTCAGGAAGCGACGAATGGTACAGAGGTTCTCCCAGAGAGTACGGTTTTCTGGGCTGGGGTTCTCCTTCCAGCGGAGCAGTTCACAAAGCCAGCCCTAGAGAGAGAGAGAGTCAATTGAGTTAACCTGCAGAGTGCAGAGCAGCAGAGGATGGCTTACTTGAAGTCCAAGACTATCCTACTTTATCATATTTTTCATTCAAAATTGTTCCCACCAAACTGGAGCGATCTTGAAATAGCCTGGCAACTCTGAAGCCAACCAATGAATAACTTTTAGAAAGAAATATTCCTCTCAATATGTAAATTGTTTACACTAATGCCCGAGAATCTTCACTATTGTGAATTGTCTGTCAACCTTCCTATCAAATATATTCTTAATTTACAATTCCTTTGTAAAAGCTACTCAAGCAAGATTATAGTTATCCATTTCTCAGGAAAAAAATAATCTGTGTTGGTCTGCTACAATTTCCTTTTAATTATCCAATTGGATAATAGTCTATCCTAAGAAAAAAGTGAGAATGAACAAATATGTGTTACAAAATGGCAAATTCTAAAGAAGAAAAAATATCTAAGTATAAATAGCACTGAATTCCCTAGGGAGAAAACAGTCTTACAATTATCAAAAACTCTACAAAAATAGAAAAACAACCTAGGCTAGAATGAAAAAAAAAAAAAATGCTCCATCAGTGAATGCCTTGAGCTCTAGGCCTTAACCATCACCTTCCCACCACAGCCACACCTGCAGGAAGGTAGGCAGTTGGTCGGGTCACACCTGCAAATGTATGCCTCCCAACTCTGGCATCCGGATGTTCTCTTGCTTACAACTGCACAAGAAAGAAAATGTAATGCAAATAATGATGGATTATATGAAAATAATACAGAGGATGCTGTCAACATCGCTCACTGACTCATGTCAAAATATTTTACCCAGTAGCTTTCTAACCCATCATTTCCAAGCTACATCGCTAATTTTAAAAACAAGAACTATCCCACATCGCACCTCTTGCAAGAGTAAAAATTTTTCTAAAAAGGTGCATAAGTAAACACAAACGACTTTGTCAAAAATAAACCCCAAATCCCAACAAAATTCTATAGCATAACTTGTAAGCCAATAAAGTTCCTGACACGCATTATAAAAATCCCTTATAATATCATAAGCCGTTGTTTGTCTAATTCTCCACTGTGTCTTCTGCCTTTACCCAAAAAAAGGCAAGATTTGATTATCTCCGCTGCATCAGCCAAGACAGCAACACCAGCTGTTCTCATTGTGCAGCCTCTTCCTCGCGGCCTCCATGTTAATAACCTGATCATTCCATTTTCTCCTTCAACTGCCGGCTGCAGCACCGAGTAGAGACAAAAACCCAGGCCCATCTGCAGCAGCTGTAGGCACTGAACTGTGAAGCCACTGGGGATTTATAAACTAATCTGTAACACAACACTGCCTTGTTTTTACAAGTGAGAGGCCACATTTGCGCAGACCTGATCTTTTCTTGCAATAAACTGGGAGCTGGGGAGAGTTAGAGGGTTAGGAAGAATGAAAACAAGATACCTAATCATTTGCTTGGAAATGTTTTTCCAAGTATTTTCATAGATTTTTTTTCAAGTTCAATTGAGAGACAGGTAATAGCTGATTTTCAAGGTACAACACATATGAAAATTCAAGACAATTTTTTTATCCCTATCAGAAAATAAATTATTTTTTTTTTTAAATCTCCTAGTCCCAAAGTGTTTCCTCAAGGGTTTCTTTATACAAAAGAAAGAATTCTTGAAATGGAAAATAAGCCATCTGTGGAAAAAATAAGCTTCTATTTCTCTCTTTTTACGGATCTGAATAAGTCTCCAACTGAAGTTTTTCAAATCTTTCAAACAGGTATGTTTAACGTCTCCCAGGGGAGGCTACAGCATGGAGACCAATCATTTAACAGAAAATAAAAACAAAAGCCTACATCTGTTAAAAGATGAAGTTCTGAGATACCCAGTACTCAGACCTTACGGAGGACAGCACCTGCTGTTCCGCTTAAGGAGTGAATTGCATTGTGGGAAGCCACAGCTTGAAAGGAGACAGGTGACAGCTGAGTGGTATCTCCACTTATGATACTCGGAATGTCTCGCACAACATTCATTGCTGCATTTGATTTATATGCGCTGTTATAATCTGCACTCATTACAATCACTTAGAACAAACTACAGGCCTCGTTATGAACTGCGTGCTGTCTGCCATCAGTCTTTAAGAAGTGTAGTGCTCAATTTGCCCACTGACATGCAAGGTCCTGACCTTGAAGCTATTAGGAAGAGGATTAGACACAAGTGTGATCATGTGTGCAGACATAAGCAAACCAAATTAATTTCTGGCACAGGGAGGTAGCCAACAAGACCCTGTTCTTAGGGCACCAGAGAACTTCCTCAAATCCCTGATGGAGCTGAGCTAATAGCATGTTTAAGGGAACCCGGTTTTGAAGATGAAGCACATTCATGGTTTTTAGAGGGTTATTAATCTAGTTTCCCCACAAAGTGTTTGCTTGGCTGATCAGATTAAGGGATGGAGCCTTCAACAGCACACCCCCACCACAGCAGGCCCCAAGAAATCTGTGATACTTCACAGCCTTGGACATATTGCACCATGTGTACCCAGCTGCTTCAATAATTAGCTTATGAATGTATCAGCTGGTTCTGTGATTTTTATAAATAATAACTAACCTACAGAGCAGAAAGATTGTCAAGAGTCTTACACCAGCATAAAACTGAAAGGTGCTCTAACTTGTTCTTCTACTATATGCCGATATTCCCTAGTAGCGTAGCTCCTGTAATGCCATTTATAAATATTTATTTTGCATTTGAAATGGCAATATATTTTTTGTCAGTTTTCTTCGTGGCAGCCATGATTTGCTTTCTCCTCACTCTGACTCACTGCTCGCTCCACCTATGTTATGCTTGTCTATTCTTCCACCTCACTTTCCATCTCACTGTCCATCTTTTTATTCACATGATCCTTCTATCACTCCATTTGGGATGCTTATCTCTGTTTTCTCAATAGGTCCCTTATTAGCTCTTTGGGCGGCTAACGAATGTGTGAGAATGTGCCACGCTGTTGCATTAACACGCATGTATGTAACTGTGAGTGAACTCATCATAGAAGAGATAAAGAGTCTCCACATTGGGGTTTTTTTCATTTATATAATTTTTGCATGCCATCCAAGAAAGTTTTGCAGTATCAAGCAAAAAAAAAAGTGTAAATGTCAAATAAAACAGTGACAGATGACAGTATTCTCTATTGAATAGCACTGTTTCTGTCATGCATGTTCAATGGGAACTCATGAATTATTAATAAACAAATCTCCTTTTTCTGTTAAAAATCTCAAGTAGGTTTTTTGTTGTTGTTCCCTATGTGTTATGTGGAGCATTCCAGGAGAATTATTTTCATTTCAGAAATGCTGATACAGAGGTTGATCTGATTTCCAGCCTTGACCAGCTCCGTGAGCAGGTACTGTGAACTGTAGGATATATACCTATCTGTGATTTCTCTTTTAGTCTCATTATAAGTTTTCAACAAACCAAATATTCATATAGTCAGTTTAGTTTTCTTAGTATGATAAAACTGAGGCTAAATGAATTATAAGTATTTGAGCACAGCTAGGAAGCACAGAGATCATTCAGCTTAAATCCCTGAGACCTAACTGCTAAACTCCTACTCTGGCATTAAGTAACTAGGTAACCTTTGGGCAAGTGGTTACCCTTGTGGAGCTTCTGGAAATTTAACTATAAAAGGAGGGGTTTACAAAAGATAATTTCTAAATTCCCTTCCAGCTCCTTTGCAGTAGTAACAGATAATGATCAGACATCAAGATTAAAGTACAAAGAAGAAACCACCTTGACCAAGTGATCAAGGTCAACGTCACCAGTGATAGCATATCAACATCATGAACCCTATGACATGATGTACTGTGAAGGACACAACATATAATCTAAGGTAGTCTTACCCAAAATGCATAATCTCAGCCAAATCACGACAAACCCAAATCGAGAAATGATCAACAAATAACAACTAAGTACTTTTCAAAAGTGGCAATGTCATTAAAAAAAAAAGTTAAGATTGAGGAATGATCACAGACTACAGAAAACAGACAAAATGCAATGAGGTTCCTGGATGAGATCCTGTCATAGAAAATGAACATTAGTGGGAAAACTACTAAAATTAAATAAAGTTTTTAGTGTAGTTAATAGTATTAAAACAATGTTAATTTCCTAAATTTGATAATTGCATTATGATGATGTAAAGGTGTTAACATTATGGGGCAGTTAGGTGAGGGATCTGTGAAAACTACTATTTTGCAACATTTCTTTGAGTCTAAAATTTGTTTAAAAATGTTTTTTTTAATATAGAGACTACCTGAAACTTATATAGGAAAAATATAAATGGAGCCTACATGTAATGATGTCAAGGAATTTATTATTAAAACTTTTTTACCCTCAAAACCTGAACCCAGAGAAGGAATATCATTTTAAAGTCATCGTCCTTACAATCAATGGTTAAAGAGTTCCCAAGCATTCAGTACATAAGCAAATAATATCTATTAACATCTCATTTTGGCCATCTCATCAAGCCTCTTAAACAAATATATTTCCCTCAGTGGAAAAAACAAATCTGACCACCATTTCCAACTATGCAGGTGAGGCATAGGTCAAGGTATAGTTTGTTTACAATCCACGTGTTCCTGAAAAGTTGCATGTCAATCTAAATTTACAAAGCAAATCATGCTGTAAATGTATTACGAATCTTCACTACTTGAAGAATGTGCCATTATTTCTTTTGAAATATGAGTAATAACCCATAGTTTATCTTTTAGTAAATTGGTAGTCTTATTATTAATTTAAATGAGACATCACCAGTTCACAATTCAAAAGCATTAAAAATGGCAACAATAAGAACCAAAATTTGCTCTTGTTTTTCCTTCATGGTCTCATCTCCCATTGGTCCCTCTTTTGACTTTGTGCTCCAGCCACCGTAGTTACTTTCAGTCCCTGAGTGTGGTTGGTATACTCCCATCACCATGCACGAGCCATGGGCATATTCTTATGCATGATTTCTCATTTAGATTGGTTGTAAGTTTGAACCAAAGGTTGGCTGAATGTTCATATCAGTTTAGCTTTTTTAGTACGGTAAAACTGAGGTTAAGTAAATTGCAAATGTTTGAGCACAGCTATTCTTACTCTCTTAGCTGGAATGTCTTATATCCAACCCTTTGTCCCCCACAAAAAGCTGTACTTCAAAGCTCAGCTGACATGGTCTCACATGACCTCCTATAAGAATTGGTTGTTCACTCTTGCATGACCCCAAAGCATTTTGCTTATATTCTTTTGTAATTTTTGATTGTATATTTTTTCGTTTCCATCAAAAGTCAGCTTCTTGATGGGGGTGAAGGGAAAGAGTTGGTTTCTTATTCATTTTAGCATTTTCAGAGTAGAGTGTGGTTCCTTGCACATAAACAATGCTCAGTGAATGATCATTAGATTGAACTGAAATTATTAGAATGCATAGAAATTAGCATAGAGAAATGTTTTACAACCACAAAGAGTTATAGTTGGATAGAAGGACTGTTTTTCAGAAGCAACTCTGTTCTGAGGTTTGTTTTCCCATCTCTAATGAATGAATATGATAAAGAAAATGGAGTGATTCAATTTATCCCACTATATAAGTGCAAACAGTGGTCTCTTAGAACATTAATTCAATTTTCAATTTATAATCTTGTATTGAGTGCCCATCTACTGCGTGCCATTCAGTGCACTAGCAAGTTACATGTGTCACTTAATTTCATTATTACTTTTTTACTTAAAAGGTCATTATTAGTTAAAAAATTGAGATCATCAACAAGGAAGTGAGTAATTATGACAATTATTAGCTCAGGAAACATATCATCATGGAAAATATGACATATAAGGTGGGCCTTAAAACAAAAACATAGGAAATTATTGCACTAGGAGCCAAAGTACAGTCTAGAAATGGAGGTGAGGGTCAGATTATAAAGAGTACATGCAAAGAATTTCACCTTAATCCCATGTGCCCTGAGAGTTATGAAAGCCTTTTGAATGACATGACTTTTCTTTTCCCTCTCTAATAAAATGTCCATAGGGAAGACACTAGGATAAAGTCAGGAATACCATGGACTTACAATGGCCTGCCAGTGGTAAAGTACATACTTCATAAACTTCATCCTCTACATCAATCATAACCATTTTTTTCTGAGTGTCTTTGCTTTTGTTGTTGTTCATATGAGAGTAATTTAAGCCCTCCTGGATTAAAATGAATGAGAAAAGGCAATATCCATTTCACTTATAAAAAGTTTTAAAGGTTTAAAAATATCAAGCAGTCAATAAATGAGTTACATATTCTCCAAACTACATACCAAAAGCTGAGAATTTTCAAATGAACAGTGAGGTCTTTCACAAAACAATAATACAGACCAGTGTTTGAGTTTGGAGCCCATCAGATATGGGTTTGAATCCTGTCTTTTCCAAACCTTATGTTTAAGTAACGAGAGAAGGGAAACCAATGGGACCAGCGGTGTTCCTGTCCGTGGTACTGAAATGTCACTGTGTACGAAGTTACTTGTTTTCCGACCCCAGGGCACCAGTAATGACTCCAACTTCCCCATGTTTTTTCTTTTACAAAAATTAAATTCTATGTTTATGACAAATTTACTAGTTTTTATAACATTTCAGAACAAATACAAACCAGAACTTGCTCAGCAACAAACACAGTGTTCACAACCTGCTCCGATTTCCAATGACAACAAAAAGACACGGTAAATGACTTTGTTTCTGTTAAGTAAGGTTGTACTTGCTTGGAAGGCAAGGCTTTGTCACAGTCATTACTGTTCCCCATGATGTGTCTAACACTGAGCTGATGAGTGAATTCAATTTCCAAATAGTAAACAGCCCCCACCCCTTTGCCCCTCTAGCAACTTCAGTGAATGAATAAGTCAGCAAATGAACAGTTCCTCAGGAGGATGACTCAAGGCTTCTTGCAACAGAAATGTAAAAGGCCATTTACTCACCCACATCTTCAATACAGAAAATGTCAGCATATGTAACCAAGAGGAAATGTTTTCTGAGCGTCTCAAAAGAAAATTCGTATTATTAACCACAGATAGTTCGCTTTCTAAAGGGAAGCACAGAAAGTCCCCAAACAAACTTTTGTAACTGTGAAAGGATTTCTCTTCAGCTGGTTGAGACTCTTCTGGAGTGTGAAATGAGCCAGATAATATTCAGCTCTTGTTTCTTAGTCACTGAATTCTCTTTTCATGAATCCAATAAGTGTCTATTAAAATAAATAAACCCCCTAATGATTCAAGATAACCTAATCAAGAAAACTGAAATGGATAAAAGGCTAACTGCAAGAGGAGACTTGTCAAGGGCTTCAATAAATCCCCGACGAGGCAGTCATCTAAACTTGAAAAAAAGATTTGTGCTGAGCATTTGGTTACAGTTCAAGGTTAATTATTTCATACCTTGGAAGTGGTAAGTAAAAATAATCTGCTTCTTTTTTTTTATTTTTCTTAACCGTACACCAAGTTCCACATACTCTCAGAGACCAATTTCCAGCTGTCTCTGGGCATGCCTCACATTTCTACGGGTGTGTTTGTAAAGACTGATGCTGTAATTGAGAGTAATGAAAATTTTATTTCAGAATAACTCTTTAACCTCTGTTATAAAGGGCTCAAGAGGGGATTTCATAAAATCTTGTTGCCCTCGTTACCATAGGTATATGGGATACATATAGCTATCTAATAGTATGGAAATCTGGTATGACTTTATGTAAACATGCATACACACACATACATACATACATGAGAACATGCATTTTGAAAAAGCTGGCCATGTTTGTTAAGAAGATGAATGAATCTGTAATCTTGTACTTCTCCACTTAAATACCAAAGAAAGATATTAACAACAGAATTACTGGGCTAAAATATCAAGCAGAAAACAATTAAAATATTTGCAGTCCCTGACTTTAGGTCCAAATTTCAGCATACCTATGACAATACCATATATTCTACAAACTGCCTCCAAATCTTATAAGCACAGGGGAGATAAACAAACACAGGAGAAACACTAAAAATGACACTTTTTTTGAAAGATCAGGGTTGGGATTAGGGTGAGAAAAGAAAGCAACTAGTGCATAGAATTTAGGGAGCATAGTTTTGAAAGTGTATGCCACCTCATATTTTGCATCCTAGGACCTACCTTGCCTCACCCTAGTCTTGACCCTGTGAAGAATGATAATTAAGAGTCTCTATGGCAAAGTGGTAGGAGCTATTCACAGGTACCAACATTCTCCATCTGTAAGAACCCTGCTTTAACTTCATGTCTTCTTTGCAAGAGGGTAGGGAAAGTACAGAGAGGTAGCTTTAATACATCAGCCTGATTTGCTTCAAAGTTACATGTAAGTTTCCAAAGGTGCCATGTCATAAACAGGCAAAGTAACGCAATTCAAGATTTCTACACTATATAAAGGCATGCTTAAAACCAGTACATACACTTTAGCAATGAGTGAAATGTATCTGACATTTTAAAACTTGCATATGAATTCTATAATTAATCTCTGTTGATCTCTAATTAAAGACTCCCATAAAAGCTAGCTTTAGGGGATGAAACTTTAAAATAACTAATTGTAGATGTAGTAAAAAGAACCCAGTTCCTCACTATAAGGTCAGTATAAAAACTGAGGTCTTGAGGGAATTTCTACTGACAATATCTCACTAGAATCTCATCCTTTAAGACAATGCCAAGAGAAAAAGGAAGATAATGAAGGCATGACCTGACAAGTAAACATCGTTGTGTTGACTGCCTACTTAGTTCAGCATTTGGGAATGTTGAGAAATCGCTACTACTTAGCATAATAATTTTTTCAAATGTTGTGAATGTATAAGTATGTGTGTGTGTGCATATGGTTTTAATACCAATTTTATGACAGACCCTTAAACAGTAGTATCCGTGACCCAGTGACAAGAGTAGAAATGCCTCATGGATAGGCTGTCAAGATGATTGTCTTCCAAATAAACTTTCCCAGCAGCAGGGGCAGCTGTTCAGGCAAGGCTGCATGCCTCTTTTTAGCCTGACTTACATGGTGAATCCAAGATGGCAAAAGCAAAATCATTAGGAGTAGGACTGAGATAACCAACTCATTTTACACAGATCATCATATAGCCAGCACTTCCTGTCATTTTTTTACACCAGAGAGATGAAGCAGCCAAAGCTCTACTTCCAATAGCCTGAGCTATCCCAGCCCCAATAAAGCTATCTCCATAAAGGAAACTTAACATTAATGTCAAACCACTTTTGTGCAAAGTAGCAATTCTTTGATCCTTGTATGCTTTCTAAAGGCTAAGAAACTAAATAATAAGACTAAAGATAATATTTAATACTTTGTAAACTTACTCTCCTACATGAAAAGTAGGCCTTAAAAAAAGAATTGCCTTTTGCCTTGTATTATGTGTCATACAGTGTGATCTCAATTAGGATATAAACATGCATGTGCACACCCATGTACACACATACACATTAGAAGACTCTAAAATGTTAATATTAACTATCTCTGGGGTGTGGAATGATGGGTGGTGTGTTTTTCAATTTATATTTTTCTTCATTTTCTGAATTTCCTAAAGGGAGATGTGATTATTTATTCATAAAATAGAGATTACTTCTTTTTCAAAATATGTACAACTAAATTGTGCCTGGGACATTTTTAAAAAGACATGCAAAAGCAAAAATTAATATGGTAACCCATGATTGAATGAAGAGAATACGTTAGCACATACACTAAGTGTGATATAAACTTCAATAATGAAGAGCAATAAAAGGAAAAAGCAAACTGAATAACATATTCATCATTTTTCTTTATGTAGTCTGTCTTTCCTTTCCTTTGCTTTATTTTAAAAGGACCTGCCACAGAGACCGGTATATTTTAAATCATTTAGCCTGTTAAGCAAATTAGATCAACTATAAATAGAGATTTTATGATAAAGATGTCCATAAAACCTGAGCTTGTAATCTACATCTAAAGCATAAGTAGCCTTATACTTAAGAATACAACCTAAGCCAGTTGGTAGAAACATGAAATACAGGTTTTTTTGGCTTGGGTTTTTTGTTTGTTTGTTTGTTTTGGTAGAAACATAGCAACAAGGAATAAAGGTCAGTAGAGATTCTACTTGATACTAATGTATATGAAGCATAGGACATACTGAAACCCATTCGCCTTGGAGAACACAGCTCCTAAAAGGAAAATGATTTCAGAATTCCGTGTTGGAGGCCAGAAACTCATCTTCCCCAGCTGCAGTGGGACCACAGTTGTGCCTTGACATCTTGCTTCTGCATGTAGCAGGAGTAAGGACTTGTCTATCCTCAATCCTAGTGGTAGCTCCCATAGTTTGTGGGCCTGGGAAAGAGCAGATGGCAGAAACAGGAACTCGAGGATTGGCAGAGGTCTTTAAATATTAGTGGAGATGAAGACCTTCCTTATGTCATCTCTTCTGACATCACTATGCGTCTCTGATGACTACCACATCACTCTCTTTTTTTTACCCCAGTAGCATCTGGGGTTGGCCCTGTCATTACCATCATGAGATTCACAACCAGGTTGTCCGTTTCTCCATTTTGCAGTGTCTCAGCTTCTCTACCTTCCTAATATAGAAAGCAAACCACTTCCACCCAACCATACCCCACACACAAAAAGCAAACCCAATGCCCTTATGAAGTTTTTGCTTATTTGTTTATTTTTATTTTTTAGTGGGGGCAAGGGAGAATAGAAATTAAAATAATCCCCTTCCCATTCCTCTACCCAAACCTACTAAGAAAAGACAGTCACATATGTGGAATTGAGTCTTTGGATATACAAATAATAAAGAAGGGCTCACTCTCCTTTCAAAAGAAACCCAACTTTAGATCATCCTCAGCATTCTATGAGCAGAACTGTAAGCTATAAAAAAAGAGAACAGGGTAGGATATGAGATAAACAGTGAATTAGTGTCCAGGGAAAGGGGATGTCAAGGGAAAAAAATGTGGCTGAAGCACATGGCCAGCCCTGGAGGACTGTTGTGGGAGAACCAACCCACTGCTTACTGTACTTCCTCTTTCTGGATTTCTACTTCCTAGATAACATGTGATAAACCACAATTAGGGATGAAGAAAGAAAGAAACCCTAAGAATATAAAAGGGATAGAAGTTATCAAGGGACAAGTTCCAGTGGCCACTCAGACTGCACTCTGAGGTGTTCATTCCCTGGTGGCCCTTTGCATTTAAGGGTCATTTTCAAGTTATGCAGAAAATGTCCTATATGCCTATACATTATGGCTCCTACTAAGGATCCTACTCAAGAGAACAATCGCTGACCATAGGACATCCAATCCCATGAAGACCAATCTGAGTATTCTACAGAAAGAAAAGAGTGATAATCCTCAGGATACACACACTCACACACACAAACACACAATCTAAAATTGGTCCTAAATTGAAAATGAAGGAAAAATGAAAGGTAAATGTATGTAAGCATAACTTTCCCTCTTAATTTTTTCTTCTGCATTTCCTTTGACTCTTCTCCCATGAAGAAAGGGGCAAGTCAGACAGGAGACAATCGATGAAATTGGATGACAGACTGGACATGCGTAACAAGGAGCTGGAGCTGATCCAGAGGAAGAGACTGTCTATGACCCTACAAATGCATCCTCATGTGAAACGCGCACACTTTCCAGTTATATATTTCCACCAACAGGACCATAGGCAAAACTACAAAAGTCTATCACCTTTTCAACTCCTTTTCTGAACCCCTTTCTCCCATTGTGTCCCTAAACACGTACAGA
This sequence comes from Cynopterus sphinx, assembly GCA_030015415.1. Lineage (NCBI taxonomy): Eukaryota > Metazoa > Chordata > Mammalia > Chiroptera > Pteropodidae > Cynopterus > Cynopterus sphinx. The sequence continues at coordinate 180,173,570 of CM057379.1, forward strand.
TATAGCCCTTAAGGACCATCATGGATCACCACCCTCAATCTCTCAAGATTTTCCTTTCTTTTTCCTCCTTCTCACTTGAAGCTTGCCTAACACACAGGCAATGTTAGGTATTATTCTTAATGGCTGATGATGGCAATCAAGACCAAGGAGAGAATGAGGTCCAGAGGGTTCATTTACATATATATATGGAATGAAAGAAGTGATTATTTATATTCGAACTGGGCCTATAAGGTTCCAAGCGTTCACAAGAGTTCCTGGTTAAAGATTCTCCTGATTTTATCTCCAAGAGAATGGAGAGCCTTGCTCTTCATCTCCCTCCTCTGTCACTCTAATAACTTCTGACAGGGAGGAAAAGGAATGCAGGAGAGGAGTGGGAAACTTTTATTCTCTCAGTCCTCATAATCCAATAAAAAGGGTGTGGCCACTTCCCGCTGCAGCTTGGAGAGGCTAAGTACTTTAGTCAAAGTTCCATTATCAGATATATATATTTTATGGCTATGCACCAAATACACAGGCAAGGTACCAAATCATGCAATTGATTTTAATAAATATGCTATTTATGAAGCAAATGTTAGTACTTACAAAATGGAGTGAATAACTTATGTTAAACTGCCTTTGAAACTATCAGTTAAATTTTGTTTGGCAGTACCATTTAAAAAACCTTAGCACCTGGTTTGCCAACCTTGCCAGCCATTTACAATAAGGTTTCCTATTCAAAAATAAGAATGTGACCACTGCCCCAAAGAAAAAAGGAAAAATTACAAAGCACCTTATTTACCCCCACTTAAGCTCAATCTCACCCTTTGTTAATTCCCAGAATTACGTCTTCTTCCAGATTCTACAAAATCAGGGCTACTAAGTTCTTCAGGAGGCATCAAAAATTTGGAGAGCTAAGTTTGAGCCAACTGGCAAACACAGCTTTCAATCAGCCACCTGAATTATTTTTGGAGGCTGGAGGCAACACCATTTCCAGAAGCCATGGTGCCAAGTCAATAGGAAGATTACAGGCATTTCAAATTTAGTTCTCAGACTGTGGTCTTCAGTTTTTCCTGAAATCTTCTTATTTAAAAAAAAAAAGAAAGAACTGAGTGAAACTTTGATATTTACGTCAAGTCATGACTAAAGGGCAGGTTTGCAAAATCAATTGTGTAGCTTTTATACTTACTGCACATTTACCACATATGTCCTTTATTACACAGTGGAAAACCATTAAATGCACAGTAGTTTTGCCAAGTGGCATTATGCATTTAACAGCTTTATTCGTTTAACAGCTCCAACTCTCATTATATTTTGCCATGTGGTACATGGGATTTTATGCATTTAACAGTTTAGGAAGGCTCCATGGCATTTTTTTTTTTCATGTATTTCAGACTATGGTTGGACATCATATCTTAGCAAACTGCATTTCAGTGATTTCATTGAGAAGTAAGAATAATCTGGAAAAAATACTACATTGAAATTGAAGAGTAAAACAAACATTTCAACCTTCTTCAAAGTTCCTTGATATTCTATCCCTTTCCCTTCATTAACATCTGAAAAATAACTTAAATCAGGTTATTGCCAAACTACAGGTAAAAAATGCTAATCCTAAACCATATAATTAGTCTAAATATAGCATTTACCTATACATGATTTTTAAAACTTAATTTTTATTGAAAACCTTCTTGCTTAATAGAAATACAATATTCAATAATGTCCTTTCATTGTGGCATAAGACAGAAGATCTGTTAGGGATATGATGGACCATTTTACCACTCATATATGGGATGAAAACATATAGGGATGAAAACATTTGTCATGAAAGGACACAGAAGAAATCAAGCTCAGAATCAAAGGACTCCCAAAATTATGCTTTAGCACACTTGTTTCCTCAACCCTGAATTAGCTAAATAAATGTTCATCTCATGGACAAATAAGTAGGCGCCTCAACCTAATCCATTCCAGTATAGGGCGGTAGTTGTCCCTTTAAAGAAATTGAAACAGACAGTAGATTCCATCAACTGTTGCTGCTCTCAGGAAAAAAAAAAAAAAACCTAAGCATCTGTCTACCCTTTTCCCTGGAGCATTCCATTCCCCATAATCTCAGCACTCTGAAAAACTGTGCTGGATAAGCTTCTATGTTTTCTGTTAAAGATTTTAGCACTCACTCTGACTCCCCTATGTGTGTTTCCTCCTGGAAAAACAACTGTATCCTATACATAAAAGAAACACCTGACATCACAAGGTGTCTCTGGGGCTGTGGAAGAGTGGTTATTATAACAAAGTCAGCCATTCCCCTGGTGGGAATAGGGGAGGCAATGAGACCTAGTTAAACGTGGTCTCCAAAAGATCCTGTTATGTACATACTAAGTTTTGCTCAAATACCGAAGGGGGAGGGGAGGGGTAGAGAGAGTAGGGAAGGATACATAGCAGTGTTCAGAATAAGTAGAGAAATCATTCAAGCCTCATTATTTTTCAAAAAAAGTTCTTTAAAAGAAAAATATCTGGGTTTTGAATTAGTCTCTATTTTGAACTCCAGTGGAAATAAAAGCAAAGTGTAGAGCAAAAGGCAGAACATGACAGGTTCCCTAGGGATTATTATTGTTATTATTATTATAGGAACAGATGTATTTTTATTGGTGGGAGGAGAACAGTCTAATTCCAGCTCTCGCTTTTACTCTTTTAAAAACCACTCACCTGACTTTTATTTGCAGCCACTTTGGCAAACAGGGCTTGAGACACCTTGGCCCTTTTCATCTCCTGTTGGATCTCGTCATAAATGGCAGCTGTGATGTTGACGTTGGCGCCGTCCACCTTAATGGGGAGGTCTGTTGTCGGTGTCGAGGTTTTGGCCTACCAAGAGACCATGAAAATAATAATTTAAAAAGTGCTACATTCAGCCCAGCCATCTGTGCAGAAATTATCAAAGGATTTCAGTCAGCTGATGCCAAACTGCATTAGCTACAGAGGGACACTTCCTGTCCATTATTCTAATCAGGTTAATTGTGATTGGAAATAATTGCAGTGCATTCCTATAGGACACACAGCGTCCTGTACACCGTGTTCTTTCTCTCACACTATCCTAGGCAGTTCACAGGTAGGATGGCTACTCTGTAGCTATAACCCATCACCTAACTGCAAAACAAGCCCGTAAACACACACACACACACACACACACACACACACACACACACACACACACACACACACTTTTCTTTTAGAAAATAGCACACCTTGGAGGAAGAGCCAATTCTTCCAGAAAAAAAATGAATAAATGAGCAGAGGTCTCTAAATAATAAATTATTACTCAATTTAATGCACTCCCCTGAGTCTCTCTTTCTTTATTAAAGCTTTACATATGTCATTTGAGTATGTATGGTTTCTCATCATTATCATCATTATGCTTCCCAGACAGTCACCTAATTTCACCTAGGAAATCAGTGGCAATGAAACAAAATTTCATTTCATAAAACTAGGCTTCAGAATGCCTTTGCTGTGCCGTTTTCATTTTCTTAAACTCATATTGTGGTTTTATGTATTCTGCCATGCTCGTTTTAATTGAATGATTTCCCATCAGCTTCAGAGACAAATGAAGGACAATGCAGAAGGTGTCTGTACTTCTTAGGGTTAGGATAACCCTAAAACATTTGAATCTACTTGATCCAAAAGACTTCAGAGAATTTGTTCTGGTATGTGATGACGGGGGCCTGGGCAGCCTTCCCAGGACCTCTGGCAGCAGGACTCTAGGAAAACACACCCCAATCCCTGGAATCGTGAGCATGGCCAGCTGACTTGGTCTAAACTGGGTTTGTTTTATGGTCCATACTCACCCTAAAATCACAAATCAAGAAGGCTGTCCCAAAATCATTAATGTCCCTCTGTGGATGACCTGAGCAAGTTTGGGGAAATACATGGCATGTAGTTTGGACACTATGGGGTCACTGTCAATGCTGTCTTGAAGTCGGAATTATGTCCCAAATTTCCATGAAGGCTTTGATTCCTAAGAGGGCTCAGTGACTTTTGTCAATCTCCTTTGACCTCCCTGTCTCATACTATTTTCTAATTACTGCAAAGAAATAAGAATAATTTATACTGTACTTCTTATGTATCAGGCACTCCAAAAAGTGTTTTACTTTTATTCATTTAACTCTTTCAAGAACTCAATGAGTTAGACATTATTTTCATTTTACAGATGAAGACAACTGAAAATAAAATAAGATACTCAACTTACTGGAAGGACAAGTAGCTGTGAGTCAGACAACTATAATTTGAACTCAAGTCTTTCAGGTTCCAAAGCATTGGCTTGGGACCACTCTGCTAATATGCCTTCAAAATCTCCAGTTTAAACCAGTGCTATGTTTTACAGGTATCTTCCTGACCCCAAGTTTGGAGTCTTCCTGTAACAATCCAATTCTGTAACTTTTTAAAAGAAACTGCTTTTTATTCTGAAAATTTCTAGTTAACCCACAGTATGTGTCCTAAATGCACATTTTAACATATTCTTTTTGCCTTTCTTGCCTCACGTTTTCTTACTAGCTTCACTGACTATCTCATCTGACTGATCAAATCTTCTTTAGAACCCTGGAGGCTAAAATAAAAGCCCTCAGGCACTAAAATACATGGTTAGGAGCCCAGGCCCTGGAATCAAAATAACCAGAGTTCAAATCTCAGCTCTCCTACTCAGCCATGTAACATTACACAAGGAATCTAATGCATCTAAACCTCAGTTTCCTCATTTTTAAAATGGAGATAACAATGCAAAATGGCAATGATCTAATTCATGCGAAATTCTCACAATGCCTGATACATAGTAAGTGCTCAATAAATAACCTTTCTTACCCTTGTGCTATTGTTTTATTATTAAGTGCATCAAGGAATGCTGGGGGTTTAATTTGAAACTTGAAATTTCTCCAATTTGTTTTAAACCAATAATAAAAGATTTAATAACATCCCCTTTCACAATGTTTAACCAATAGAAAAAGAAGACTGTTTCAGAGAATATGAAATGCTAGTGCCATGACTGTATTCTCAAAAACATTTTGAGAAAAACATTTTATATTTATTTTCAGAAATTCCAACACTGAAATTAAATGACTAATTTCTCATATTTGTCCCAAAAGGGCACCTTTATCTAGGAATTTTCTAGAAGAGATTTTCTATTGAGAAAAGCAAAATAGTGACCCAACATTGCCTCATAAGCTGGTCTGGCTCTGAAAGCAATCAGGTCCTCGAAAACATGCCTAAAATATAATCTTGCTAGAAAAATATTATGAAAGAGCGAGACACAAAACACAGACCTGTGTGATTCTCTCCAAGAGTTACCTGGTTTAACTACCAAGAAGCATGGCTGGACTCTTCTATAATGGTTTAATGGACTTCAAAAGTAGCAAAAATATTGGTAAATTTAATAGAAGTAAATATTAGTGCAAATTAACAACTCACCCAACTTAATAGCTCAATATGTATGCCCCAAAATTGAAAAAAAAAAAAATCCAATAAAAAAGCTTGATTACACTCTTCCAAAGTAAGCAGTAAGGAGACTTATTTTTGGTCTAACAGTAACTAAAACTCATAATTCACTACAGTCTAAAATGTAAGTATCACAGTTTGGCAGTGCATCGTAGAAAATAATCTTCAATTAAGTCTATTGCAGAGTGCAAAATTATAAAAAGTTAAGATGTGTGAAAAAAAAAGGATGTATTTGAAAGAGCTCAAATATTTCTACTAGAATAAAATTTTGCTTCTATGTTCAATCAGTTCCTTGGAACTTACCAGAAAACAAACTCATTAAAAAAACAAAATACTATCTAAGCAAAAACTCCTTTGGTTTCAAAGTACCCATTTTTCTGATTTGTACAAATGTGTATCTATTAAATGTTTTGAGAACTATCATTCAGAGAGAACTTGTAACCATCAGTAAATGAGATGGCTTTATCATAAATCTACTGAATAGTAAATTTAAGGGAAATAGGCAGTAGGCTAGAAATGAATGGAGGACTCAGATCGGAATTGGAAATGATTGACTTCAGCCTCTGATGCTTTAGTTAGGATTTTTGAAGCACACAGCATTACTGGATGTATGCATTTGCAGGAGGAATTGAGAACAGAATCTGTTTAAATTGTGGAGAAAGGAGGAATGGAAAGCTGAGTCAGAGAGATCACCCTAGGAAGCAAAATAATGAAGGCCTAACTTTCCACTACCATTTTCTATGGGAATGTTAAATGATCCCCTAGTCATTTTAGCTGCTGCATATGCATGCTTCCAACACACACAGGTTTCTGCCATCCCCATTTTGTCATTCTCAGACTGTATAAAGCAGAGCTTGGACTACTCTATCAGTCCCCTGACCCCAACTACCTTAACCCCATCTGAATAAATATACAATTTAAGAAAAAGCAGTGTGTTTGCTATTCAAGCTCAGCTTCAACACCAATCCCCTAACCTCTTTGATAACTAAACCGCTGTATGCAGACATTGCTAGTCTACCGCTCCATCCACTGCTGCTCTCCTGCCAGGCGTGGAAGAATGGCACTTTCTGTTTCTAAAGAAACAAAAATGGCATGTGATATAGGAAAGGATAACTACTTTTATGTGGTCAGTTTCATATCCTCTGACTGACATGTTCAGTGGATTAAGAAATCCTTGAATTATATCTCTTAGTTTTAGAGGAAAAACAGTTTATCGGTGAAGGCAAGATACTTCCAAGGCAAAGAGTGAAGAGTCAGTGGAGCAAAATCTCACCTGAGGAGTTCGGGAGGAGCTGGGACTGCTAGAGGCTGATGAGACCATGCTCACATTGGGGTTCATGCTCCGCTCTCTCTCGTCCTGGTATATGCGATCCCGCTCCACTTCCGGCAGATTGAGGAAATTCTGCATGGCCCTCAGGTTTACCAAAAGAGACTGAGAGGCTGTCCGAGGATCTTCTTCCTTACGCAGAATCTCGGACAACAATCCCTGATTAAACGGGGAAAAAAAAGAAATTTGGCCAAGTCACATCTGCAGGTGTGTGTGGTTTCCGTCTTCCACCCCTTCCTCCCATTATTTGTTTGGTGTAACCAGCTGGCTGTGATGTCAAGAACTTCAGTCTCATTCCTGAGGGTTCCCCAGCAGGAAGATTTGGTGGGAATGTGCTTGCCTTCCGGAGCTGTGCCTTATTTTGGACCATCCTGTTCTGACACTTTATCATCACTGTAATAATCATTGGTATACAGAGATGCCAGCTAGCAAGGTAGGCGCTTGGGAAAAATTGTGAAGCTGCAATTACCACCAGGTGCCTCCTACAAGTATTTCAGGAACTGTTAGAACTCTCTCTGCTTGAAACTGGGAACACTTGGCAGTCCTGCTCAGCTTTAAAAATCTGCCAAGTTTGGTAAATTTAGTTCCGACATTTAAACAGCATGGGAGATTTACATCGAAAAGAAAAAAAAAGATTGGCTGAATTTCTATGTGACTGGCCACTGTTTTCAATATAGATGTTTCTTATGGCAAAAAAAATAAAAATAAAAAATAAAGACACAAAGAGAATGGCTATAATTTTGTTAACCCTCTGATGGCTTCTCAATCCACATACGTAATAGACATTCTTGCATCTGTACCACAGGACACCTAAACCTTTTTAGAAGATGCCTAAGCCCACCATTAAAGGAGTAGAAACAGTCACTTCCGGAGAGGAGCCAGAGCGCAACATTGGAGAATGCCATGATAGGCTTAGACACTTCCCAAATGTGTGATTTATCCAAATAGAAAGCTTTATGTAGAGATTAGTGTTTTCATGTGCACTGATGACAGAATTCACAAAGAAAAGGGAAAAAAAAAAGACAGGTCTGGAGAAAAGTAGTATGACTCAAAAAAGAGGCTGAAGATCAGAATTGGAACACTGTAATACTTTGGATGAAAGGAAATCTGTTTCCATTCTGCACACTTGTTAGATTATCATACAGAGGCATCTTTTTACAGTCCCAGATAACATCCCTGCTCAGAGCAGTATGAGATCAGGGCCTGGGATCATCCTCCAGGAAGAGCTGAGATGCTAAACTAACCTCTGTGTCTTAGAAAAGATGGGGCCATCCAAAACCATAAAAGTAGATGCCAAGGGCATTTCCACTGGGGGGAATATTTATGCAAAAGAAACACTATCAGATTTGGTAATATATGGCTTAACTATAAAAAGGCATTGAATGCAAGAGGAATATGCCATCCCTGGTTGGCCAGAAATCTTCAGGGTAAGGTTAACAATCTCTGAAGATAAAGTAATGCATTATAAAATAGTGAAGTGAATGTCACTTACAGGAATGTGCATCACAGAGTTATCAGCACTCCAAGAAGGTAATCACCACTCAGAACATCATGTAAGACAATTTTACTATGAGGAACCGACAAGCCAGATGCCATCGGTTAGTTTTGCAACTTGGGTGTCATGTTAATTTGATTAGAGAAGTCTACAGATGAGAATAAAATATGCCATACACCGAAGCTAGAAGAAGTAGGGCTGGAGACCAGTTAACAAGTGTGTGTCTGTGTGCATGCATGCTCACGAAAAGGGCAAGGTAGAATGTATATATCAAAATACCTACTGGTAAAATGATTCTAAGAAAATCCAGATTTCTTGTCATGCTTTTAGAAGCAACAAGTGAGACATCTGTCTTCCAGAAAATTTTATACAGTCTAAATACTGATTTTTTTTCTAAAATTAAAAGTCAGTTCTGCCTTAAGTTATCCTACTTCCACTTGCACTAAGCAAGATGAAATATTAATAAGAAATTTGTTTCTAAGATTAAAATCTCCAAATAAATATATGGTGAGGCAAGAGGAAAGTGGATTTAAAATCAATACTAATTTCCAATACCAATAAGATGCTAAGATCGATGTTTTCTGAGCTTTCATTAATGATGAACTCTGCACATAAAGGATGAGTTGGTCCCCTCCTCCACCTCCTCCTCTCTCATACATAATTTTAACATTTTTATAAATCTCAGACTATCAAACCTGGATGAGTTTTACGGTCTACATAGCTATATCCTTTATGCTACTTAGTTATAATTAAGATATCTCAAAAGCAAAGTTTGTAAACTTATTCTTCTTTCATAAAATTATTTTCACAAGTTGTAGAGTACAGTATGGCTAAGATTTTTCAAACTACATAGTAGAATAACAAAAACTATTGTTCTAATAGACCAGGTTCAAAATTCTAAGTTCGTTCATTCCTCATCAATTAAAAAAAAAAAAATCACTCTAAAGCATAGAGTGTTTTTGTTTCTTGTTTTGCTTGGTTTCCTTTTTTTTTTTCCTGACATTTAAATTGTAGAACTGCTTCCCCTGCATTTTTTGCATGTTAGACAACTTTATAGGGAAATGAATCTATCTTTAAGAAAAATCAAGACAAAGCATCCTTGTAAATGACTGCTCATCAGCGTCATATCTGAAGGGAATGAGACACAATATTTGTGTTTTAAAGAACTGGTAGAATATACTGTTGCCTCTGTTTCATTTGCCTAATTGAAGATAAAGTCTCAAACCAACAAGGTGGCCAGTGCCGCCTCCATGTATTGCCCCAGAGAATGAGAACCCTGTTCAAAATTCTTTACTTAAGGTCTCATCTGTGTAGCTATGATCCTAAAGCAAATTCTTTTTTACCTCAGACATTTTCAATAACAAGTGGCTAACTAGTGGGTGCAAGAAGAGATTTAGTTGTTTCACTGAACCTTTTCATATCGGTTATTTATAAGCTTTTAACTATTTAAACTGGGATATTTAAAAATAGAGTTCAAATTCTGCAGGCTCATAAATGTAAAGGGATTTTAGTTAAAAATCATCATGGGGAAAAAAAGTCAGAAAAAAATCTATGGCATAACTTAAATATACTACAAATTGCCCCATCTGATTATCAAGATAAGTAAACATTTATCACATTGAAACTGTCTTGAATAGAACATAAATTAATAATTTATCTCACATAAATATTTTTAAAGCCTTTGCCTCTATATTGTCTGGCATTTAATTATCAACCAGACAGGCAGGTGGTGTCGCTTGAACATTCCCATTATGCAGCCTGAGATATAGAGAATGTGGCATGGCGCCTGGGCACTGAAAAAAACAAAAAAAAAAGATGTACTTTTATGAATAGAAAAGTCATGAATATTGAGAATGTGAAAACTGAGGGAAATTAATAAATTAACCAGGATATTGCTTATTAAACTTTCATATTGGTAATCATATTAAAACATATTGCAAGTATGGAGTAAAGTAGCCATTAAGTATTTTCCTCATTGTAGACAGAGCCTTCTCAAGGGAGAGGTTAAAACAATTCCCTCCTCATTATGAACTGACGTTATGTAAGAACAGAAACATGTTAACTGAAAAGGAGTAGAATGAACAAATGCACAGAATAGAAAGACACTATAAACAAATAGCTCTTAGGTTATAAGGGAGTTGGGAAAAGAAAAAAAAAAAAAAACACTCAAAATGGCCTTCTCCCTAGCCTTTTAATAGAGGACTTTGTAAACTTAATATTATTTCCAGCACCAGCTGAGAATATCATGAGGTCGGCAGATTATTGAACAAAAAAAAATAATTCAAACTGCAAAACAAGAGATAATATAATGCCATCTAGTTTGGTTAATATAGGTTATCTCCACAGACAAAACATTCAACTTTTAAAAGAAAAAAACTGATGTATTTATTTTTTCTAGTATTAAATAATATTTATTTGTAACATATTAAGTGACTTTACAGTTTCTAAATTTGCAATTTATGTCGATGAACTTCCTTACACTGAGCTTGAGCCTCTCAGACCTCCCCAGGCCCGTCAGGGGCTGACTGCAACAGTTAAAGTCATTTTTGACCAGCTTTTAACAGATATCCATTCTTCCCAGCTCTCACATCTTTGGTAATTCTCTAGGATTAGGCTTTACCTCCCAATGATTATCTAGAGAAACCCCAAACTCAATTTACCAAAGAATGACAGGTAGGTCTATTAATTCATTTCTTATTTACGACTTGGTACAAAGCTCAAAAAGGAATGAGAAGATTAATTAAGACACAGATTCTACTGCCAAGGAGTTTACTATACGGTGGCTTATAGAAGCACAATGTAAAAGATGACAAGTGTCATAAATTCCAGATAGAACTAATGCCATTTCAGTTCAAAAGAGAATGAATGTATTTCCAACTGCAGAACTCAGGGAAAATGCATTGGAAGAGGTGGAACTTAACGTGGCTGGGATTTGAAATACACACAGTACATGGGTACAAAAATAATGGTAAGACCAGAAAAGAGGGAGGATGAGTGAGGGATTGAACAGTATAAGAACATTTGAAGAAAAAGAAAAAGCATGACTAATCTAGAATACCAAGAGAAGTTTCTGTTTCATTAAAAGCTTCAAACAAGAGAGTATAAAAACTGATAAAGCAGTAAGAGACATTTTGAAGTGAAAATAATACAGCCCACATTAATATAATTCTGAACTACTGGAGTATACACAAACTAACTAGCAAACATTACCCCCAAAATGAAGTGATATTAGATAATCTGTTCAGCCTTTTTGTCACCTGCAACAAATTAGGCTTTCAATATGCAAAACATCTTCCTTCCAGAAAAACAAATGATCATGATTCCATTTAATTGTAATTTAATGAGGCATAATTTATTTTTTAAAGTGATATACACCAGGTGTGTACTAAGGAAACTGGCCCAGCCAAACCCTAGTGCTTTTCTTTGGGAAAAAAAATCTCAAACTAGCCAGAGATTGTTTTCATTTCTGTAAATAATATTTCTGTTTGTGGAAGTTGAAGTCAGAGGTATAAAGGGTAACTTGCAGTGTTCATATATTTATTATAACATATAAGTTTAAAATAACTCAAACCTCCCCCCTCCAAAAAAAAATACTTATCATATAAAGCAACTAGTTTGAAAGTGTTAGGTTCCAATCTAAACAAAGGGAGATATTAGAATGTCACAGAAATCCCAAAGATAGCTTAAGTGACCTGTATACTGAGTTAAATTGTATGCTTGACACTTCTTTGAAACATTTAGACTGGGTACTTTAGAGAAAATAAGTCCTGTCTCCTCACAACATATTTTAATTATGAATTTTTGGTTGTATGAACAAAGTACAAAGGCTATATAATGACAGTCGTCCTCAAAAATCAGTTTACATCTCTTGAATTGAAATATTTATTATTTAGTGGTGAGTCTGAAAATATACATTTTTAGGTAATAATTATATATCAATAAGAGTAAAAGGCACGAAGACCCTCATTTTACAGATAAAAATTACAGAGGATCAGAAGTAGAAGGGGACTTGGCACTCACATGGGCCAAGCCTGCTTCCTGCCCCTACACATGACCTATCATACACTTCTCTTGAAACATAAAATTTTTTTTAAAAGATTCCTTCAAAGGTAACCTTCTCATTTCTCCACCCCTTTTGCATGCTTATGTTAGCCTTAATTTTCACACCATTCTGAAGTGTCTGGTTCCAGCTGACATGAGAGCCAGAAACTGGTATCTCCTTAAGAAGACTAGGTAATACCAAATTTTTGCCCTCATCATACAAAGTGAACTCTTCAGATTTCAGTGGTAAATGTACAGTTAATTGAAGCTGTGAAATCAGCTGCATGGCCATAGAAAGGACTGACAGCCTATCATTTGAAAGCTGACCTAACAATCAGTTCTCTCCTAATCTCTGATCTTATTTCTTTTTAGACACTCCTGAGAGGCATTGCCCCTCTGCTCGCAAATATAAACAGGTATCCCTAGATCACATATTCATAATCTACAACCCCTCTATGAACTTGACTGCTGAAATTCATTTGTGTAATTCTAAAAATACTCAAACCCCTTCACCCCCTCCCTCGAGCACTGCTTAGCCAAGAAGCCAGAGTATTTAGGCTGATTTGAATAAAAGCTATACAGGGCACAACAAGGACAATTTGATTTTTATTATTACAAATGATATGTTAAATCCTCAAAGAAAATGTTATTATTGCATTAGTTTAATAAAACTTCTCTTTTATTATAATATTTTTTATTAGGAAAGACAGCCTATGCATGTAGCATTTTTGTAGGATGGGGGTGGATAGAATTGAGCATCTAAAGGGAATTAATATACTCCGCAAATATTAAATGCATACAGAAGAGTAACATTTGCGGATAAATGTTGCTGCTGCAGAGATGTATTCTGTGATACACTAAAAGACTGTATATGTGTATATGTATATACTCTGCAGTTGGCAATACTTCCTCCTTTGAATGGGAATGGTACTAGTTCTATCTTATTTTTATGACACTTATCATCTTTTATACTGTGCTACAATAAAACCCCTTCTTCCTATCATACAGTAAACTCCTTGGGAACAGAATCTATATATTTTGTGCTTAGCAGTGAGTTGGGGATATACAGGAATATAGGGCTCTAAGAAGACATCAAACATATATTTTTCATTTTTTTGAGAATTGGGGGTCCTATTCTTGCTGAATAGCCAGCAGCAGGCCCCAACAGACTACATATTAAAAGCCTGACCTGTAAAAGATGAGTTTGGCTTCATCAACTATGAAGTAGGACATTGCAAGAAGTATTTTTTGTGTGTGTGAAAGATCAGGATGGCATTGAGCTATATGCTAGAGATGGGGTGGAATTTCAGTGATTCTTAGAGCGCTGGCAAGTGCAGCACTTGTAATGTCTGGCAACTCTGTGAGGTCCCCAAGGCAGTTGTAGCTCCATGACCTGATAGATTGGTCCATCGCTTAAAGAGAATCACCCTGGATGTTCTTCACCAGCGTTCCTCTCCTGATGGTTTTTTGTCAGCCAAGAAGACCAGATAACTCAATGGAATTTGGTGCATAAAAAAAAGTGTGTCAGGCTGGTGTCACTGACAAACACATCCACAAAGAACATTATTAATCCACTACTATCAAGTTAGGGGAATTCTAGTGAAGGGTTCTGAATATCTCTCTCTTATCCCTCCCCAAATCTGGAATACTTATTCTATTGAGCTATCACACTAGTTTTAACACCATCCTCATGTTATGTTTTAAAAAGTAAATAAATTTAAGAAAACCATTTTAAAATGAAAACAAATGAAAATAAATAAAAGCCTGACTCGCCTTACACTCAAGATCTTTTCATTCAACTTATTGAAAACAAAAGATAATGGAAACTAGAATTTTGGGTCATGCAAACTCCATTTTAGAACAAATAGTCCATATAACTGATAACTGCAATTTATCTAATGAAACATTTTCGTTACAGACAGCTGTCTAGTATATATAATAAAATTTTGCTTGTAACACCTGACATCACAATACAGAAAGAATGCAGCAGAAAGTGAGTGGGTGCAATAGAATATTCTCAAAACCAAAACAGTCTGTACTTTCTTCACTGAAGTTTCCTGTCCAAGCCACACCTGAACATGTACAACAGAGGAACTCAGCCCAAAACGGATTCCTGGCAACCTTACTATTCTGTACCTACTTAATTTATTCAATAATAGATGCAATGAGACCAAGAATTCTATCTTATTTTTCTCTTTATTTCTTCTCTCATCTTTAGAAAATCATAGGTACTGGAATGGGGGCCATAAACAACATCAAATTTTGTAAACATGTTAGCACCAAAAAGTGAAAGCAAATAGAGAACTGAACAGGTTCCCCTTGGAAGCATCTTATACTGGTGTCCTCAGCTCTGGGCACATACGTGGTTTCCACTAACACCGCAAGTACCTGGCATTGTGACTATGTATTCACAAGTTTTCGGCCCCAGTTATTCATGTTTCCATGAACATTCTGTGAAACAACTGTTGGCAAACTGCCCCCCAAATTTCCTAGCTTTGGTTATCTTGTCAAAACATTAACCAAAATAATACTTTCTAAAAACAATAAAACAAACGAAAGCATACACTTATTATTTATACCTCAAATGTATCAAATGCATTCAAATATAAGAAGTAAAGCAGGCTATTAACATGCAAGTTAACCCTGTCCTGAAACAACTGTAAAATGTTATTTTTTCCTGCTGAAATATTTCTGCATTAACTTCAACCACCTCCACAGTCAAAAGCATCTGTTCCCCCCAGTCCGAGTAACACATCACAGTACTTATTATACATCCACGGGGTTACTGTTTTGAAAGTCTGTTTAATCCTTAAATTTTACTCCTTGAAGAAGGGATTTTTGTGTCTTTCATCTTCTGCTCTATGACAGCAGAAACAATTGAGAATAAAATGGTTATGAGTGTGAATTCTGAAGTCAGAATCACTGGGTTCAAAACTGAGCACCAGTTGGATTAATTAATTAATCTTCCTATAGCACGGTTTCCTCACTTGTAAAATTAAGATAAC
The DNA here is from genome assembly GCA_030015415.1 of Cynopterus sphinx. Taxonomy (NCBI): domain Eukaryota; kingdom Metazoa; phylum Chordata; class Mammalia; order Chiroptera; family Pteropodidae; genus Cynopterus; species Cynopterus sphinx. The sequence continues at coordinate 180,188,886 of CM057379.1, forward strand.
TGTACTACACTCACGAGCATTCCCTAGAAAGTATTCAATAAATCTTAGCCATCATTATAATGCCTAGCATAGTCTCTGAATATTTAATAAATATTTGTTAAATGAATGGATAAATAAATACAGAACTAACATCAAAGTACAATTCTCATTTTGAATTTGCAACTTCAAATATTCAAGACCCTCTACTTACATTTTGCTAAGTGTCTTCCCATACAGAAGGAAGAAAATATAAAGAACACATTTTAGAAAGTAGGACAATTAAAATTACTTGGGATTAAAGAGAACATAAAGGAAAATTTAATAAATTATATAAAGTAAAATGACCATATGAATATTCAGGATAGCACTAAACTAAGATATTCATTTTATCCTTTAGAAAAGTAAAACAACTTTTCTTCCCTAAGTAACTTTATACTATTTAAAATAAGGCTTAACCTGCATCATTGCTTAAACATGGATATTTATTAGTTGATGATTAAATTAATTTAGCGCATCATATCTAACTTTTTAAATAATGAAATGCAATTAAATAGAAATTACAAAAGCACTTCATACATGTATGAAGTATTGTTTCATGAAGACTTTATTTTTTTCTTTCACGAAGTCCTCACTTTAGAAATACACAGATAAAATATAGGTGGAGACAAGATAGAACTCAAGATGGACATATACTATATCTTCACAGGTTGTCAGTCTATTTGTACCAGCTCATGATGTAAAAAATATTCTTTACTGAATGTTGCAATCAGAGAAGTTTAAAAGAAAAGGCTGTGGTCTAGTGATAATTTTAGGTACAAAACTTGTATATAAAATTTAAGCAACCTTGTAATTTTAATTGACTTCAAACTGGTTCAGTTATATTTTTATAACAGCATTTCTGGCCTTTAAACTTAATTCACTTTATTTGAACAAACACACACTTAATCCCAAACCAAATGGTCATCATTTCCATCAATGGCCATGAAAAGAACACTCCTTGTGTATTACTTTAAATAAGCAATGGTGAAAAGTATATAAATAGTGGGATCTAAAGCTAGTGTTTCCTGGTGTTTCTTCTATAAAGATTCTACTTTAATTATAAACATCACCCATAATTTGGGGAGACTAGTTACATGACAAATCAGTAGGCCTTCATTCCAAAAGTGCAGGTCTCCACTGAGCCACACTCACTAGAGGCGAAAGAAAGTCCTTATTGAGGACAGAGGTGCCTGATCTATAGAAAATGAGCTGATCACTCCTTGTTACAGTGACAAAAGCTGACAAAACCAACACCATAAAACTCTTTTTAGTAAAAATGGAGAAACTTTCATTTTCTATAATTAGTTTAGTAGCTAATTTTAAGAACTTTGTATCTAGCCAGGGATGGAAGGAATAGATAGAAGAGTGCACTATATCATGTTCGTTTCCTCTGATTCTTTAGTACCACTTTTGTAAAGGAGGAGGGGGAAAAAAAGTGTTCACATTTTCTTTTACATAAAATATTCTATGTCAAGTAGATTTAGGAATGGGAAGAGAATTGTATGTTTTTGGCAGCTTCGAATCAACGGTCTCTTTACCCAGAGCACAAATCACGCCAGCATCTCGCCCTTGCTTTCTGGCTGAAATTGCCTAAGCAGTGGTAATTAATGACAGTCCTTACACATACAGGAGAAACTAAACTGAGACCACTATCTAGAGGGCCATCCTTAAGCCACCTAATAACTTTGAGACACTGCTATTCTGGAAGATATTAATATTATTATAATCTTGAAATCTATGAAAGTCAAGCCAGTGGTTCTGAAATGAAAGATTACCTATTTTATGAAGCAAGCAGGGCCATCTTTTTTCTACTTTATTAATTTAATGTTGAAATCAAAAGAGCGTATATTATTTGCTTCAAAAGCCAATAACATGTTCATGCCTGATCTGCAGCATTTCATATTTACAGCCCTTCTCTCTGTAGGTGGACTTCCTCTCTCTCACAGGTTTCCTTGTCATTTTATAACCAGTTCACTGGACCATGGAGTCCGGACCCCTGGATTTACACTGTGTTCTATTCTTGTATGGCTTGCTGAGGGTCGCATCTCTACTGGTTACTGAGAAATAATGATGACTGAGACCAAAGGTCAACTGAGAAAGAATTCTGAATATCTTAGAGTTCAAATTTCTATAAAAATAAACTGTATGTATAATTAAATCATGTCTATCTTCAGCTAATATGTATAAGTCAAACACAAGACTTAAAAGAGAGAAGTCCCCGCATCTCACCCTACTCCCCAGAAAAACCTGACTGGTAATGCACTAAAGCTCAGGTTTCCAAATATTTTAATTGCTAAAATTTCCATTTTGTTGCTATATACTCTTCACTCTTAACTATGCCACTTCAAAATATAATGTTTAGCGAATCTTTAGACATTTTTAACTATAATAATAGAGGTGTGCATAAACTATAAACATGGTGCCAATGAAGCATGAAAACAAAATCCATGTCATTTCACACAAAGACATTTATATTTCTAGCCATTGACCTTGCTGCCAACTTTCCTGATACATCATTCAATCTAATTTTCCAATCTGTTGAAACACTCTTCAGTTGATGAGTGACTTCATAAATTGTATTTATAACCCTGGCCTTACGTTTCTTCAAACGATGTGGCTTTGATGAATAGACAGCAGATTTTTGGCAAAGACACATAAAAAATAAAAAGTAGTCAAATAAGAATGGGTCAACCAAGTGAGTTCCCGAAGGATTTTTTAAATCCTCTTCTCTATCAGATAAGACCAGGATGAACAGCTTTTTAAGCAAAGCTTTGGCAAAAGGTTGTGAATTGGGTAACTCTGTTACTTTTTCATAGACCTGAAGAAGGAACAAGATACCAAATTAGAGGTTTATGGTTACAGAATAATAACACATTTTGCAAAACACATCTGTAATTCTACTGAAAACACGTTTCTATGAACAGGCTCGAAAGACCTACCTGAGGGATAAAATGAGCCTGAATTTTCTGAGTTATGGCTTAATCAGCTAGAGAAAAAAGAAAAATAACTAGACTATATAAATAATGAATGTGGCAAAAGTCTTGTTTTCAAATGATATAAACTTCTTATTGCTGGTTCCTCAAAGAAGAGTATTTCCTGAATTTCACTGTCAGGTAAGGGGACAGTGGTATAGAGAGGGGATGAGAATCACACCTAATTTCCCTCTTCTGGCATTCCAATGCTCCCATTCACATGTGGCAGGGCATCCATTCCAATGGATTTAGCCTAGTTTGGATCAAAGCTTCCTCTACTTCATTTAACAGATTTGCTCAGATGGACGGTCTCAGAGGAAAAACAATGTTAGTGAATGGGGGATTTCTGAACATATGAATATGTAGGTCATTGGCTTTTTAAATAAATTAGAGAATAGTTTATCTATTAAGGAAGATTCACTGTGCATAGTTTATGAATCCATGCTTATCATAGGTCAGTGGACAGCCCACAACCATTCACTGGAAATACTTTTAAAATACTTTAAAATACTGTCATAAGCTTCTAATTTTTTAAGTCCCTAAAAGTGACAAGGGGCAAAAGAATGTTTAAGATTGGGATTCATAATCAAACTGTCAAAATGCAAAGTTCTTAAGATGATAAATAGACAAGAAACTGATTTCATGTCTATAGGCCCAATAAGTGAAAGTATGTCAATACTAAAATAAATTCAGGATATAAGCAAGGGAAAATAAATATGAAAAAAAAAAAACTAAAAGGGCTGATGCTTATTACTTCTCAAAACTATTAGTCGTACTAATACCATTTGCATTACTGATAGAGCACTGGAGATGGGGCAGGGCCAAGGAGCAATGCTACTATGAAACTCACATAAATCACGTAATTCACATAATTTGCCATTCAGACTCAATAAGTATGGTTATTATTTAAGTCAAGTTTGGAAGATCTCATAGCATTTCAAATCCAGTGTCTGTTTCTGTCTCATGCTCTTTCTCTTTCTCCCCATCTCCAACACTCAAGATCCACAAGTAAATCTGGCCAATATTAATAATAGTCCACCCAATTCAGAGGGCTTGATTTAAAATACCAGTAATGACAATATTTCCAAAAGAAAGTGGTACAGTAAAAACTTCTATACTATTTTCATAATAATATCTTGCTTCAGATTTCTGAAGGTAGTAGGCATAAAATCAAAGATTGGTTTCATTCAAACTATGATGCCACAGCATAACCAAATGTCAACTAGGCTAGAAATAGTGCTGATCTATAACCTAGGATTAAAAGCACATACTGAGATAAAGAATCCTGTGTAAAGTGCTTCTGAGGAAAACTGGTGAGGACATAAAAGAAGCAAGACAAAGGAGGGAAAGAATCCAAGCAAGGTCCCTGCCTCAGCCTGATCCTGCAAAGAGTTCGGGAGTGGAAGTCACACTTCAGAGCTGTCAATGCTACAGGAGTCAAGGCAGCTGGGCTTTCATCCTATTGCATCTATAGGACATTGGTGTAGCATTTCCAGGTCTCTGTCAGGGTGAGCAAAGCAAACTTCAGTAGCCTCGGGAAAGTCTTTTGACTGAAGAGCCAACCAGCTGGTCCTAAGTTTTAGAAGTAAAAGCATGGGGAGTGGGAAAGTAGTTGAGCATCAAAAATAGAGCAGGCGTGTTATCTGCCTCAACCTCCTCTAATGTATTGACCACACCACATTGCTTTGTGACCATAAATAACAGAAATGTTTAGAAATGTATCACAGGATTGCCTGAATATAAATGACCAGGTCAGAAACATCTTATCACTTCTATCTTACTATTCTCATTGGGTCCCATTTGTCACAAATGTCTTCAGAGATAGGAAAAGTAGGGTTAATCTTTTCTTTCAAAAAACTAGTAAAGAAGAAAGTGATTATATATTTTTATACAAGAATATATTTTATGTAAGGTCATGATGATAAAAATAGGCTTCTACCATCCTAGTGGCACAGACAGATGTGACATTCTGCTACAGTCTCCATCTAGAATACATTAGTCTCATGCTCATGCTGAAGATTCTATATTCTGGCACTGCATGACATCAAATGAGCTGTTTCCCTTGCCCAGAACATGTGACTTAATTTTATATTCATAGTTTTTACAGTATATGTTTGTATTAAAACAATAAAGAAATATAAGAAAAATAATAACTAATAAATACTAAAATCCTATGGGTAAAATGTCTGTCTCTGACTCCAACAAAAGACATGACCCTGTCATGAGGTGTGCATAGGGCATCATTTTATCAAACAAATGTATTTTATGTTTTTAAAGGGTGTATTGATTAAAATAAAATGTATTAAAAGCAAGCTCTTGGAAATATAGCTTTATTCTCTTAATTATGCTATTTTTTTATATCACAAGTGATATAGTGACAATGAATCAGATAAACAAAGTAATAGTTTCTCTTTAGAGAACTGGCATTTTCAAATGCTATTTATTATGAATTTATGTTTTTCATCTGAAAGTCTTAAACAGGAACAACTATGCTTTTATGTTTTTTTACAATTCTAGCTTCATTTATGAATGTTGTGCATGTGATTTCATTCTATGCACACATAAACACACACACACTATTTACTAGATTAGTGTTTGATCTAATCATCAAGCACAAATCTAGAAACACAAACTGTAAGGTGAAAAATCAAACTATTGTGTATTAAATTTGATAATAAATGAATAATAGACATAATAAACTATTTCTGGAAAATACTCAGTGGACTGAGGATACGCTACATATCAGTAAAAGAACTGAATACAAGACTGAGATTGGCCTTAGGTGTTCATCTAAAATAAACCATTCTGATTCTGTCTGCTTTGAGCGAAAAAAAAGTTGAGATTTTTGTCTAACCAAAGATTAACAATTCTTTTATGTTACTGTCTAAAAGTTAATTTTAGTTTTTATTTGTTTATTATAAGCTGGCAAATTAATATATCACCCATACATATCTGATTCCACTCAAAAAAAGTCTAACATTTGGGAAATCTATGGTAGGTTTCATAGGTCATCGTACACCATATTTTCCATTTAACAATGCTGCTGGCGAAACCCAGCTGTCCAACCTTGCTGTTAGCGACTACAGTATATACAGCAAAAACAATCTGCCTGCTGACCTCCGGCTTGAGTTCAAACTATGTCATTCTGTCAATACCATCTACCTTGATTAGGTTGGGCTTTATACACAACAGGTTATGATCCCAGAGGGATGAAAAGCTTTCCCAAATTAAAAGCAGAATTTTAAAAGGAAATACTCATACATTCCTATGCAGTTTCCATTTGATATCCTCAAGGCTGGCCCATGAACTCAAGCTCATGTTGATTGAAAGTGAATGTTTCTTTCTGGGTGTAGCCATCTTACAAATTTAATGGCAGGAGGAAAATAATAAAATGTGTTCCATGCTTCAATTAGACCTTTTATAACTTGGCACTTGAAAGATGGCAATACCAAAGAAAAATCATTAATCCATAAAAATAGACAAAAAGGATTATGCAGGAGAAGACAGACCTCCAGGAGTCTAGGGCAGAGCATTCTCTTGCACGAGCATGGTCTGTCTTTTGTCTAACCTCATTGTGAGTCTTTTCTCATGCTTCATGCTATTTGGATAAAATGTATACTGCACTTGTTTCTAAAATCCAAAGTAATACAACCATGCTTTCAATTTTATCCTTAGCCAAAGGAACTGTATATATATAACCAGGCAATAAAATGTTGGCTAGTCATGAAATGCCTGTTCACTCACATGAATGATAAATGAAACACACACACACACACACACACACACACACACACACACACACACAAGAACTGCAATATACAGACCAAAAGATGTATCCCTCCACTGTATTTTGCAATAGTATAACACTGACATGCTCAAAAAGACCAGAGCTTTTCATAACCCCAGTCCAGATAACTGTGGACACGCAAATGCTGCCTGAGTACTTTTGAGTCACAAGAGAAAAGTGGTGGAGCAATATCTGGAAGATATGCAGACCTCTGTGAACCTCCAAACTCATTTTCAAATGATGTAAACAGACTCGGTCAATAACGGAATGTATAAATTTGCTAAGAGTCAAGGGAGCGAGAAATTTCACCTCTCTTAGTCTCCTGCCATACTCAATCTGTCAGCACCAAACCTCAAACAATCCCACTGTATTTCTTCCCTGCTCCCACTCCTGTCGTTCTAGTCTTACTAAAGGCTGTTACCAAACCATCGTGGTTGGTTCTATCACTAGTTCACATTGCTTAACTTCAGCTAAAGCTCCAAACTACCTCACAAATCCTTCCACCTCAAAATGACTCCTTAGCACATTCACACTGTCAACCCACTTCTGGTCTCCCTTTCAATACAAAATTTTGGAAACAGTAATTTGCAGCCCCTGCTTCAATATCTTCAGTTGTTAATGACTTACTAACTCCTAAATTCTGGCTCCTGACTTCACCACTTTAAAGTTTGAAAAGATCTCTCCCAACCAACCACCAAATTTCATTACATGGTTTCAAGCTTCTCCCTCCCAGACCCCTCAGCTTTTCACACATTGACAAGCCTCCTGGAAACTATTCATGTCCTCTATCCTCTCACTACTGTCTCCCTGTTCTTCTGTCTCCACCTATCCCATCTCTCCTGGCATTTCTTCTGTCTCTTCCTGGTAGGAGTATTGATGATGGTTTCTCCCTCTCATTCCCCTAACTCATTAAATCCCAGACTCTGTAAATCAATTTCTAATCTTTTTCTCTGAAGTTCAAAGTCCTTAGCATGGCCCAAAGACCTTTTCTGATCTATTCCCTCTACCTTTAAGTTTTATTATCTAGCCCTGCTGTCAACTACCGACTATTCCCATATTTTTCTGACACAACACTTTACTCATGAAATCCTTTAGCCTAAAATATCCTTCTCCTCCATCTTTACCTATTTTGGTTATTTATTTATCCTTCAAGGTCTCACTCCTCAGCAACCTAATACTCAAGTCAGTTGTTTACGTATGTGCTGGCCTAAAATCTTTTTCATCTTTGCACCTGCACAGAGCTTAGATTCCTGCCTTACATTTAATAGGTTGCTAAACTTAAACCCACTATCTTCTTAAAGCCTTCCCATATTCATTCTACTATAAGTATTCCTTATCCCAACTCTTCAGGAACACCCACTGCAGCCATTACTTACACTCCCCTATACTACTCACCTTGCTTTACACTTTACTTGTCATATGGGCACATTTTTTTTTCACTACTAGATCATTAGCTCCTTGAGATTAGAACTTTTTACTTTTTTGTTACCCAAATAAGAAATTAATTAGTGGTTCCCAAAATATGGCCCCCAAACCAGTAGTATCAGCATCATTTCAGACCTTGCTAGAAATGCAATCTTTCTGGGTCCCACTCCCAAACCTATTGAATTCAGAAAGCAGAATAAAGCCCAACAATTTCTGTTTTAACAGCTTTCCATGTGATGCTGATGAACAGCTAAGTCTGAGAACCACTGATAAAAAGGAATGTCTCACTTACAACCACCCCTCAGTAAAATAAGACATATGTAAATAAACTTTATCTTTTTATCATTTAATATTATATTGGCATATAATCCCCCACGGCAGTAAATATATGAATAAATTATCCATCACCGCTTTATCAATATCTTAAACATAACTCATATATTTTGAAGGGTCTATTAAAATAGTTATGGAAATTATGACATAACTGATACTTTTCTTATAAACTTCAAAAACAAGATAATAATAGACTGAGCATGCATAAGTAATTTTAGAACTAGTTTTTGGAAAAAACAAGGGAATAATAACTACAAAATGCAAGATCAAGATTACATCTGGGGAAAGGCAGATGAGAAGATAAGGGAGGAGACAAGCACATAGACCCAGTTGTGGGTAACATTTTGGGTCCTGAGTTTGTGCATTTATAGTGTTCATTACATTACTGAAATTAATTAATTAATTATAGCTATGCATGGATCAATGGTGATATTTCATGAACTAAGGTTTATTGATTAATCCAATTTTATGTACTCCGAGAGCCATGATATTTTTTTAAAGAGACAAAAGAAAAACAAAAAGTGCCACAATTCTATCCCTAGTATTATTGTTAACCACCAATCATGATATCAAAGCTAATTGTACCTGTGTGCGGTTGAATGCCACTCTTGCAAAGACAGCTTGGGACACACTGGCCCTCTTCAGCTCATCTCTGACTTGCTGGTAGATATCTGGAGAGACTTCTACAGAAGAGTTGGTTGGCTCTGGCTTAACTGCTCTGGGGATGGGCGGATGGTTCAGGAACTGCTGGTTGATGGCTTGAGGATGCTGGTGAGCCAGGAGCCGGCTAACAGCAATCTGTTGGTTTATCAGATGAGCCATAGCTATTTGTTGCCTGACTAGTTGTGGACTGAGCTGGGGAGAAAGAAGACCAGGGCTCATGATGGGCTGTAACGCGGGCACTTGGTTTCGGATTGGAGTACTGTGGTGGATTTGGCTATGAGGAGACTGTTCGTTGGTTTTCCCCAAGGATGCCAGCTGGTTCATATTTGGTAAATGCATTGGACGCTGGCCCAGAACACAATAGTCTGAAAGATTTTCTCGTTCAACTCTTTCCACTGTTAAGAGATAAAAGTGATAATTAACATTATTTTCATTGGTATAATTTATTGCTAATATATGTAGTACTGTATTATCATAGTGGTGGTAAATTAATGACATAGACATTTTTTCATACAAAGCTTGAAGCCCCAAAGTAAAAGTAAGTTACCTTTTCCTGAAAAATGGTAGAATAATAGATTTTTTCATAAGTGATATGAAATAATATTCACCACTGTAATTTTCTTAAATTCTTAAAAGTAGAAAATGTATTGAATAGCCAAGACAGAAACCACTAACCATTTTAAATTCTAAATCCTCTCATCTCTCCAAGCAATATCATCTCCCTCATCACCCTCTGTTATAAAAACACCAGCTGTTTTCATCTTCTGCAGTTTGTAGTTAATGGTGTAGTTCATGGTTATCAGAAAATGATAAGGACAATGTCTCCTGCCAAGTTAACTGCTACTTCCGACTAAATACTATTATACAGCTATGGAAACATTCATAGAAAATGTCTACCATATAGAATATTCTTTTATCTATTCATTTGCTATCTTTGTTACAAGAATATTTCTTAAAGAAATGAATATTGTAATGATTGTAATATGCACTAGGATTTTAAAAAGACTCAGAAAATTAATAATATCACGTTGACTTGCTATTAAATAAGATGCTTCTCTTCTCCAGGTTATCTACTTTATTACATTCTATTATTCTTTAGTGAAATTTAAGGAATAATTTTGAAAGGGAGAAGAAAAAGACTGTATTGTATATGAAAAACTGTATTGTATATGTTCAAATATGAGGCAGATTTTTTTCTTTCTCCAAGAAGATTTCTCAAGAAAGAGGGAATCTCCTCATAGTCAAATCCTTATCTAAATCTCTATATTACTTTATTATGTAAAACAAAGATTTGTTTAGAGAAAACACATTAGGCTAAAACAACCTCCATCATTACTAGTCTCAAATGCTTATAGATGTAACCTAACAAGGCCTGTTTTTTAAAGCCAACATTCCAAACAGATTTACTAATTATTTCTTAAAATTGAAAATGTTGGATATAACTGTGCAAAAGCCTTTTAAGATAACTTTAAAGAGCACTACTTTGGGTGGTTACATGCTGGAGATCAAAAATATTTGCCTATGGGACAAATTTTAAAACTAATTGTCCTCCTATTGTGTACCATTATTATGGTTTGCTTATAGTTTGGCATATAGTTCACAGCAAGAGTCATATTTGAATCAAAAAAAGTACTGAGTCTCAAAAAAATTTAGGCAGAAGAGATGTGTGCTGGAAAACTGGGTAAGATGATACAAAACAGGAGATTTAGTGATGATGAAGACATTAATGCCAGATTGCACATGTGGAATTTGAATAACTAACTCATGATCTGTATGGGTGAGGAAAAGAAATATTTCTAAATTAATATTTTATTTACTATGTTATTTTAAAATACATATGTGGAGGTATATTAAAATATTAAAATTTCAAGGAACTATTTGATAATAGTACCTACATATAAGATTTTATAAAGTTTTATATATTCAAAAGTTCTCCCTGGGAAAATAGATATACACCCATATCTTGAGATCACCTTATATTCAGACATATACAGCATTATTTTCCTGCTTAAAAAAATAAAATGGAATGATTGCCTAACTTTCTTATGAACCCCCCAAAAAGTCAAAAGTTTACCTCAAACTTCTTTAAGTGTTCAATTCCTAACTTAATCCTGTTAATGTAATTCACTTAGTTTATATTTACCTTTTCTGCATAAGGTTCAAGGTGAACAAATTATTTCAATCTTATTCTCTAAAGGCAAACATTTTTCAGTCATTGTATTAATTAAACTTTAAAGAATACAATCTTAAAATCAAACCAAGCAAATGGCTGAGAGCCTTCAAGTAAGGTATGCCTCACAGTTTCAAAATAACAAAAGTTCCCATTATAGTTTTCTTACTGATAGAAGTAAAGAGACCATAGACTGCTTTCAGAGTAAAGTTGTACTTTATATATAGGCAAAACCATTTGGCCTCGAGTAGACATTTTATTCAGTTTTGTTTGTTTATTTGCTTTTTAATTCAGCCAAAGTAAAGACAAATTCAAATATTATATTACATTTTCAGGTACTTAAGCAAGTTTTATCCCTTTCTTTTTGTACTTAAAAAACATAGACCTATCCTCTCAGAGCATGCATTCTTTGACCAAAAGCTAAGTTTCCAAAATTTCGGCACTTTTATTTTTCAATGATTTAATTATATTTGAGTGAGCTACTTTCTTGAGATTTATCTATATCGCATCATCAATAGAAAAAAAAATGTCATCCACTGATCTAGTCATAACATGCACACAATTAAGCACAAATGTCAGAGCTTCATGAAACCCATATAAATTGGTACAAGAATCAGAATAATGTCAGTTCTTATTCTTCTAAAGTTATACCTAGTAATTCTCCCTTTTCTTATGAGTTCCCAGATCTTTATAAATTCATACAGTTAAGAAGAGTGACTGTGGAAATAACCTTAGAGACATATGGCAACACTGTGAAGTACTAAATACTTAGTACACCATAATGAAGGAATTGAAAATGAAAATGTCTACACATCCAGGTGGAAAACAACCAGAGAAGCCAGCTATGGTGGTACTAGGTAGAGCAAGGGAAAGCATGCCCAGGCCAAAGGGAGCAGCCACTAACTTCCATTAGCTGGTTTTTGTCTTCCTCATATTGTCATTTCTTCAGTTTTTTTCCAAGAAAATGAAAAATCTGGATTTTTACATGATAGCTCTGAATGTTTAAGTGTTGGCAAATAATCTCATTTTCAAATTGCAACAAAATTCAAACAAAACATTTTTATAAACCAGATTTTGCCCATGGACAGTCAGTTTTAAATTTTTGCCTATGAGACTGAAGAAACCCCCTATGTTGTTAAAGAAAAATATATATATTCAGCAATATTTGTTAAAGATGGTAAGGCAGAACCTATCCAAAACCATTGCAATAGATATAGGAGACACGGCAATGGGATTTTAAAATGGGGAGAGAGTTTAGGCCCAATTACAAATATAGCTTGGGCAGGTGGGAATTTATAGCCAAGGAGCAGGGTGAGGTTCAGTGGATGGAAAATTACTAAGAGCAAACATCAGAAGTAAGGGGGATTCTGGCTAAACTGACCTAACGAGATTCTTTGCTGAAGACAGGCCAGGGTAATCAGACATCTCCTGGGGGAGAGTGGAGGATGAAGAACCCGATTAGATATCGAGGGTGATCAGATATCAAGGGTAGGGGGTTTTAGTTAAACCAAATTAGCAGGGCTCTTGCTAAAACTGGATTTTACAAGGAAGTGCACAGAGAGGCCTAGGAAAATGTTCAGGAGCTTGTCTAAAGTTTGGTCAAAGAATCTTTGTCAATATTTTTCAGTCCCTGATATTTCTACCAATAAAAGCCAAGTTCTTTACCCCTAAGAATGAAGGGGAAAAAAATGATCATCCCAACTTTATGAATGCTTGAAAATCAAATGCTCATCAACAGGCTGCATTTCCACTGACCATGGCAATGTACAATTTCGTTAGTGGTTTACATAGATTTTGCAAAAGTTAAAAAACTTTTTTATTTTTTTCTACTGCCACTCTTATAAAACTAATATCAGAATAATATTTTAGCCTCTTAAGTCACATCAAATGAAATACAAATGCTTTTTAAAAAGTCAGTGGAACACCATAATGTACCAGACTCCACCTGAAAATTGAGTTTGGTCATTCATTATTTCTATTTCTTTCTCCTTCCTGCCTGCCTTCCTTACTGCCTTCCTTCCTTTTTTCTTTTTTCCTTCCTTCCTTCCTTCCTTCCTTCCTTCCTTCCTTCCTTCCTTCCTTCCTTCCTTCCTTTCCCTCTTTCCCTTTCTTTCTTTCTCTTTCTTTCTTTCCTTCTTTCCTTCTTTCCTTCTTTCTTTCTTTCTTTCTTTCTTTCTTTCTTTCTTTCTTTCTTTCTTTCTTTCTCTCTCTCTCTCTCTCTCTCTCTCTCTCTCTCTCTCTCTCTCTCTCTCTTTCCTTCCTTCCTTCCTTCCTTCCTTCCTTCCTTCCTTCCTTCCTTCTTTCTTTTCTTTTCTCCCTCCCTCTTTCCCTCCTTTCTCCCTTTTTATTTTCAAATCATTTGAAAGTAATCACAACGGATGAAATGCAGACCTAACAGAAGTGCTTGATTTTGTGTTTTGCTTTTTTCACTCTGATAAAAAATATCATGTTAAGTCTGTCTTAAACTGAACCAAGACCAAAGACAACACCTTGGCTCTGAGAGACCATCTTATCTCTGGAATATTCAGCCATGAATCAGAAATCTTGAAAAAAGTGAAGGATAAAAAGCAGTGCTGTCTCTGATTATGAAAGCAATATTCACACAACAGAAAATATTCTCAACAAGGCCAAAATGCTTACTTACTACAGAGACATTAAAAACACAACTACTTCCAGGGTTCTAAATCAGAAGTACAATTTAACTCACTGTGAATTTGATTCTACTATTGCAGAAGTCCTGAAGGTGACCTGTGGAGCAAGAAAAGCCTTGGAAGGAATGCTGTCCCCAACTTCAAGTGCAAATCCCCAAACAAGATGTGGCTTGAGGAATGATCAAAACAAGTAGGGCTGACACACTGCTAACAGCTGAGAGGCTTTCTGTAGCTATTCTAACCCCTGAGGAAGGATTCCAGTCCAGCGGCCTTGCCAGTACGCAGTACAGATATGAAATCTGCTCAGGTTTCTGAGAAACTCAGTTCCAAGAGGATCTTGACGACTTCTTTGAGCTTTCTGAGACTGACTGAAAACCGCAGGGAATGAGAAACCCTTATCTAACCACCTTCTGAGCTTCTGGGATTCCACTTAACTCCAAAGTACGAGAGGCCTTTATAGCCCTGAATTAGAATTGCAGGGGCTCCTGAAGCCTTCTCAAAATCACAGTCAATGTTTGAACCAAGAACACCCTCTGACCATTAGCTATTCAACGCCCATAACTTGTGGCCTATGGCAGGCTGTTCATACCAGGAAGATTACACCCCACCCAGAGGATTTATCTACATTATAATTAAAAAGCATTTAATTCAGAACTTTCATTTTATTTTACAATACACCCAGGAAGCCAAGGATTTATTTTAATTATTGCAAATCCTTGATATATTTTTTTTTGGTGGTTGCAAGAACATTTTCAATACTACACACACACACACACACACACACACACACACACACACACACACACACAAATCTTGTCTTCTATTCCTGACTTTGTGGGGGGGGGTCATTTCTTTATTGCAATTTTGGGTAAATATCTTTTTATTTGTTGGGAAAAATGTATGATATAATGATTATAAGTAGAGTCTTTTAAGCTAGACTGCCAGGGTTTAAATCTCAGTCCTACCACTTGGTAAACATGTAAGTTTAAGCAGGTTCCTTGACTTCCCTGTGCCTCAGTTTCTTCATATACTTATTGTGTATTAAAACTTGTATCTATCATGAAGAAATATTGCATGGATTAAATGAGTTAATATTTGCTGACACTTAGAACAGTACCTGGCACTATGCAATGTTTACCATTACTATTAAATTCATCTGGTCTTTGTGTGTGTGTGTGTGTGTGTGTGTGTGTGTGTGTGTGTGTGTGTGTGTGTAGACAGAGATAAATGGCTGTACATCGTATATCTCAGAGATACTCAAAGTATGATCTTAAACTATTGATATCTGTATCACCTGGAAGACTGGTAGAAATATAAATTCATAGGCCTGGAATCAGAATTTCTTAGAGTTCTTATGTGTACTAAGATTCCAACAATTCTTATATACACTAAAGTTTTAGAATCAAAGTCTACATTACTTTTGCTTTTATTTACTGTCTTTTGAGATTATACCAGATACTTATTAGCTCAGAGTAAAATTACATAGCCAGCATCTATGTGAAAGGTCTTTGTTAAAGTGCTATTGTAAATTACAGAAAAAAAATACTTGTACAATTATGATTAACAGATTAGGATTTCCATTTCAAAATTTCCTGATTAGGACATTCTGACCAATGTCTGCTATTTCCTAAAGGTCATCTAAAGAATTGTAATCTTTTCTTCTGTTTCAAGTAACTCTGCCATGTTACATCATATCAAGTTTTAAA
The DNA here is from genome assembly GCA_030015415.1 of Cynopterus sphinx. Lineage (NCBI taxonomy): Eukaryota > Metazoa > Chordata > Mammalia > Chiroptera > Pteropodidae > Cynopterus > Cynopterus sphinx. Next base: position 180,204,611 of record CM057379.1, read on the forward strand.
ACAAATCCCTACAGTTTAAAAGAATGCACTATCGATACTGAATCGCATGCCTCTGGGTATATGCAAGAATATGTTGCTATTCAGTTTCTCCAAATGAGCCTTAAGAGTTCATATTCTGACCTATGAATTAGGAGGCAGAAAAATAGATGGCAAATAAAATGACATAATACCCCAAATCTTGAAAATAAATTTAAATTAATGTTATACAAATGCAACGTTGTTTCAAAAATTATTCTGAAAAAAAATGGGAAAAAATTTATGAGGAAAATATGCTTTAAATGTATAGGCATACTTCATTTTATTATGTTTTGCTTTACAGCACTTTTTTTACAAATTGAAGATTTGTAGCAACCCTGTGACAAGCAAGTCTGTCAGTGCCACTTTCCCAACAACATTTGCTCACTTTACGTCTCTGTAGAACATTTTGGTAATTCTTACAATATTTAAAACTTTTGCATTATTATTATATTTGTTACAATTATCTGGGATAACTCAGTAGTCATCAGCAACAAGGCAAGACCCTCCACCAGACAAAAGATCACTACCTACTGAAGGCTCAGATGATGATTACTAATTTTTAGTAATAAGTATTTTTTAAAGGTATGTACATTGCTTTCTGAGACATTATGCTATTGAATGCTTAATAGATTCTACAATATAGTGTAAACACAATTTTTATATGCACTAAGAAGCCAAAAAACTCATGTGGCTTTCTTGATGATGATATTTGCTTTACTGTGATTGTCTGGAATCAAACTTGCAATATATCTGAGGTATGTCTCTATACTCGTTACATTTACATCAACTAAAAGATGGAAGAAAATTGTCCTATAGTATTTTCAAAAAGCAAATGTTTAATGGCGAGTTTTTAATTTCCAGGGAATGAGTAGATGTGTAGGCATCAAAAATGCCCTAACTTAAGGGCAAAAAAATTTTTTTTTCCTATTCAGTTTAGTACTTCTCATAACTAGATTTCATTATTTTTATTACATTTATTGGCTAAAGATGCTATGTAAAGTAAACCTAGTAAATTTTCAGTATTCAAAATATACTTGTGACAAAGTGTACATTCCAAGAAGGATTCATGAGCAAAAGGAGAAGCATCTGATTAGCACAGATGCCTGCCAATCAGAGCAAGATGGCATAGCATAGGTGGAAAAAAGAGTAAACTAGAATTTTTAACACTGAGTTTTAACTAGCTGGGTTTGGGCATTACCTGTAAAATGAAGATTACCTGTAAACTGGTTTTAAGACAACCTTTGCAGGGCAAAGGGGATCAAATATATGGAAACTGGACTTTGGGTGGTAATCACACAATAGATGTCAAACCATAATGTACAGCTGAAAATTACATGATTGTATTAACCAATGTTACCCCAATAAACTTAAATAAATGAATGAATGAATGAATGAATGAATGAATAAATAAGACGACCTTTCAAGTTACTTACCTAATAGAATCTTAAAGAGTATTACTTCTAGGATTTTCAAAACAATTCCCTTTCTTAGAATACTTTCTTCTGCTTTTTGACTTTTTTGGCAAAAAGTTAAGACTTTCCTAAGACATCTCTTATTGTGAAACTCCACACACAACAACAATATTACTAATTTATATAGTGGCAATAGTGGTAGTTGTAGAATTCCTCTTGTAAGTTTCTCTATCAATCCTGCTTAAAAAACTGATAAATTCTTCCAGAACTATGAACTTAGTATTTCAATGTAAACCTTAACACAATTGCTTTTGTGAAATAAAAGCAACAAAATGAGTAAAAGGCTTTGCACTCTAAAATTTCTGCAATTTCTGACTTATGGATTTTTCTGAAACCATTAATATTTTTATGTAAATGTGAACTAATTAGCATAAATGAATGCTATAACACTCTAGTATTCCCCCAGAATATCTCCTGAAACCCTGGATAAAAGAATATAAGCCATATTAAAAAAAAAAAAAAACCATGCTATGCTCAATTTCTCTGTGATTCCTTCAGCCTCAGAAAGTACTACTCTGGAAGTGATTCTACAAAGGTAAGACATGGGCTTATCTTTATCACTCTTGGTGAAAAAGATTCCTAAGAAATCAATAATTTCCAATGGGTACCCAAACCTTTGAGCATAGGGAAAAAACACATGAACACATCATTGCTTTTGATTTCCAAACCTCCATCCCAAATTCTTTGTTCTCCTACTCCTCACTCCAAAACTTTGGAGCCCAATTTTAAACATAATGATCCCATCTAATACCAGAGAAGTCAAATAACTTGTTCATTCTCCACATAACACAAAGTAAGTTCTTAGGACCTGAATGTTTCACAAGTACTTTTTAATAGATTTCTTTTAGAGAAAAAAATGTTTTTATTATAAGTGCTAAAACTTTCATATCTTTGAAAAGACGTTGGCATTGCAGGTAACATCAGGCCCAATCACACATATAGCAGCTGAGGCACTAAGCTAAGCCCTTTACATACTATTGTCAACTATTTCTCACAACAATTATGTGACACAGATATTAGTATACTCACTTTATTGAAGAAGCCCAGAAAAAGTAATATCACAAACCTATTAAAGGAAGAATCAGAATTCAAACCTATATCTTCAGGACCTTACAGCCTTTGTTTTATTGATTATGCTAAACTGAATAACTTGATGTGTGTGGTTATTATTAATTTTAGGGTTTGAGTCAGAACTAAACAACTTTCCAACAGATAAGTTCCACTTTCTATTTGTATATGTGTGTATGCATGTATGTGGCATGCACATGCAAAGGTGGCATGATGCATGGATAAGTTATCTGAATAGTCAGGACTCAATGTCGTGCCTCCACTAGATCCTGTAAACCTTCTTGATATGACAGACTGAAAAATCTGATGAGTACTAGACACTGATGAAAATACTGATAATTCAACAATTGAATTATTCACATTTGTTTGTTTGCTGTTTTAATTCAATATTAACTTAATAAATATTTATTAATCAACTATTATGTGAGAGGAATGATATTTGCCCTAGGCACAGTACTGAATAATATTAGCTTAAAAAATAACAACTCTACCTACAGATTTGCTTCAGACAATTTAACAATTTGGTACACATAGATGAGCCTGTAACATTTGCCTATGATTTAAAATGCATTTCTATTCGATGATAAAACATAGCTTTTTATCCCTATTTTGTCATTTGTTATCAATTTATTCATTCCAGCCATCTAATGCAAATTCACACTCATATTTCTTTTTATGAATTCCTTCATTTTTTCATTTTTCTTGCAACCAAAAAAGCTTTGTGCTAAAATGAGTCATCAACATGGATTCCCACCTTACTGAAAGATGTGAATCACACAACAAAGAACTTTAGCAAGTTTTCTTTATAAACTCTGTAAATATAAACTGCTTCTTTGAAACAAGTAACCAACAATAAATGGATTATGCACATTCACATGACATGGTAGTAACCTGAGAATCTTGGGCAATCACAATAAATTCATATATGATTGAACTATATGAAATTGGTGACATGCAACAATTTTACCTGCAAAAATGGCAATTTCGTATGGTTCTACCTGATATTTATTTTGGCTCCTCTCTCTGAACTGGACTACACTTTAACATTAAAAACCCTTACTGTTCACTCAGTCTTTCCCTGAGCTAAATTCTTTTTAAAATGTAAACATAACACTAATTTCCCTGACAAACCAAAGAAGCATGACATCTGCTAGTATTGAATTTGCCCAATCACTGAAAATACTTCTTATTCTCTTCTAGTCAATAACTATAAGTACAAAATCAATTTGTTATATAAAAACCATTAATACATAGACAGACATGATTTCAAGAGATAAAGATAATAATTCATATAAAGCAGATATAAATCCCACACCACGGGAGGAGGGGAAACTATTACCAGAAGAGTTCACTAAATATAATTAAAGAAAATATTAGGTATCTGGAAGGGCTGAAGGGCATAAGAAAAAAAGAAGTAAATCTTTGAGGACTATGAAAACTCAAAATTTTTTCCCCCTATATTTGTTAAAGATAATCTGTCTCTAGGTTGAGAACTTGCTTGCAAAGTTCCTGCCGAGAGCAAGATATTCAGAGCCAACTTGTTAACTCCTAATAAAACAAGGTTTGGAAGGAAAATGCTGCCAGCCTTATAGGCGAAATGTACCTGCCAGCTTTGTGATAATACCGTATGACTGGTTTTCTTAGATGTATTTTCCCCTTATTATCAACCTCCTTTTACCATCATATTAAGATCCACAAAAACATATATGTCTACCTTGAATCTGGACACCTTTGTTTTTTTGGCAATAAAAGCTCATAAGACCCATTTTTGTTCCATGGAAAAAGTGAGTATTACCCATATTTACCCATACTTCATCTGAACACCACTGTTCCTTTTGGGTTCAAACAGTGCTTTATCACAGTTTGATATTACTGATGATTTCAAGTAGTCCTACAACTTTCCATATAGTTAAAGCTACTTTTATTTAATAATATCTTTATTTTTATTCTTTATTGTAGTTGGAAACTATAATTTTGGAGGTGAATTCACATATGATAGCAAAAAATATCACATTTCAGAAACAGTATTATTGTTCAGGAGCATTCTACTTTTGCCAGTTGACATTCTCCATGTATTAATTCTTCAGTACAACCTATTGAAGAAAAGCTAATCAAAGAAACAATCACCACATGATTCATTCTTTCCTACTGGCCATTTTCTTTGACTTTACAAAACTTAAATGTTTTAGGCCATTTTAAAAGGAAAATAACTGGAAAAAATACCCCAGAGAGATGTTTTTCTTATGCCACATAACTTAATGACGATGTTACTGTCTCTTTCACTGGAATTGACTAACTATTGCTAAATCCTACAGCTCAATAACTAATTAGTAAAAAAAGAGAATGATTCTAACAGACTACTAATTTGCTAAGGACATCTGTAATATGATTTAAACAACCAAATATTTTCTTTTTTTTCTCTCAAATGGGACATAAGAGAGCAAATAAGATCAGTCTCAGTACAATATGTGTGAAAATAAAACTTCTAAGTGAATGTGTTCAAGTAAGCTCATCTATATAATTCATTTCTATTAATAGTTACTAAGTACCTATAATATTCAAGGTCCTATGCTTGCAGGGCTCCGAGGAAGGCACACAAGGTATGAATTTCCCAGATGATCTTTCAAGGAACTTTTGGTCTAGCAGTGAGTTATTCAAGAATCAAAATTACTAGGAAACTTAGAATGGTGACAGCTTGAAAAGCCCAATGTTAGAACTTATAGCCTAACTGGTACTCCAGATGATTCAAGACTGTCCATTGCCATGTCCATTTCCTTGGGAGTTTAGGGATCCGAGGTCAGGTTATCTCAAATTCTTGCAAAACTTAAAATGAAGGCCTATCATCAGTCAGGCAAATACCTGGTTAAACTGTCTACATTGGCAATTGTCACATTAATCCTAGCATCTTATATAGCACTTGTGTTTAAGAGCTTCAAGCACCTTGCAAACTTAAGTGCTTTTGAGCTTTTAACTGTAAATCATCTGAGGACAAATAAATAATAATTTTTATTGAATTAATCAAGAAATCAAGAGAATTTTCTGATTTTAAACTACTGGTTGCCCCCAAGTAAGAGGATGTGACCACAATCATACTAGATTTTAAATAGGCTGGCACCTCCTGGTCTACTTAGAAAAATTCTCATGTCACAACTCTATAGATTCTTCATCAGTCACTGCCAGATCTATCTTTGTTTTTGAGTTTTTAATTTAGTTTCTGGGTAAGATAAATGAAAATCTGGAACTATGGGAAATTTAAAGCACGCTCTAAGGAAATGTTAAGAATTAAAGAAACCTGTACCACTACAAATCCTTAACAATGTCACCTTAGTTCAACTCTGTACTTTTTTATTTTCATCGTTTCCCAAACAATGGTTGGTCCAGAACCTATTTCAGGTGTCCTTACCAGGTCCCCATCTGAACCATTCTCTACCCGCCGTCACATGCCATGAGCTGCCTCATTCCCTACCATTCATTCACTCCATCTTCAAAACCTGTCTCTGTATCTTCTTTCCTTTCCTCAGGGTCTGAAGAAGACATAGATATTTCTCTTTCAAAAGCAAAGCATAATCTGTGCCTCAGATCCTATCCTTCCTAGCTTGTGAACTCTGACATATTAACCCTCTTCACCTTCAGAGCCTTTGGCCCGCACTGGCTTCATCCTCCCTCTCCTGAGTATTTGGGTGGGGAAGGGGGAGTGTGTGTTACACTGCCCTAATGCTGTAGTTAGCTTTTTTAATATCCTGACCTCACTAAGCCAGTATCTGGTATCCTCATTTCCTTGCCACCTTCCTTTCTTAGATGCCCATACAGTCCCTTTGTTTTCACACTACAGGGAAATAGCTCCATCCAATGTCATTATGGTCCCCTTTTTGCCAAAGCTAAGAGCCTCTAATTATCTCTTCTCCTGGCACCCTCAATAACATTTCTTCACTGGTAACCCATATTCCCTTGGCTTCCATGAAACCTCACTTCCTTGCTAATCATGTCTTCTTAAACCATGGCCCTTTTTCCTCTCACAGCTTTCAATCCCCTCTTGTTCTCATTCTCTCCTTTAGGAATTCTCCTTTGGTATCATATTAACTACCATATCTAAAAAATCGGCTCCAAACTCTATTCTCTAGTTCCATCCTTTGATCAGCTGGCTCCATATCTTAAACAGCCCAATGAATATTTCTACCTAGTTCATTAACTCTCACTGAAATATCAGCAACTTCCTCTCGACTTATATTGTTCTATTTCTGTCAAAAACCATCAACAGTCAGTTAAGCTCAAAACCTTTGATTCTATTTTGATTTCTCTCTTTCCCACACACACGTTGCACTGGTCACTTCTCCCTTTCTCACTACTGCCACCCAAAGCAAACCTCACCTCCCTCACTGTCTTTACAGCCATATAATACTGCAGTAGATTCTATTTGTCCACTTCCTCCAAAGTGTACACACTGTCCCTTTTCCTTCCCATCTGGCTCCCCTCCTGCTATATACACACTCACATAGTTTTAGATGGTTTCTAGAAAAAAAAAAATTTTAACCACCATTTTCATAATTTCACTTCTTTGCTGAAAAACTTTTAGTGATTCTCAAAATGCCTCAACTGGGCTTTCAGAGATTCCTAAGGTATAGTCACTACTTCCTCAATTTTATTTTTTTATCATTATAACACAAATGGTCCCCACAGCCAGGTCCCATAGTTTGGTGCTGCCAGCAACCCCACACCCAGCCATGCTCTATCTTTTCCTCTTCATCAATCAAAAATCTGAGCCAATCTGGGCATCTGTTATACGATAATATCATGACAAACATACTGCCACTCTAGACATATTGGGCCACCATCCATAATTTTTTAAATGCACCATGTCCTTCCGCACTTCTGTATTTATATCATAAACTTGCAGTTGCCTGAAACATTCTTCCTTCTCTTTTCCTCCTTGCAAATCTCTACTTGTCCTTAAGGTATAAGTCATGTGCTACTTCTCAGATTGCCTGTCCCCAGCCTCACAAACTTGACACTCAGCAGGGACCATTCTTTGTGCTATCATTCCATGAGTTTATGCCACTGTTATATATTTGCCAGATATACTTACTGCCTCCCCCACTAGGTTGAGGGCAACACAGCTAGAGGTGTGTTTCTGGATGTCTTCCACCACTTCTAACACTGAACATGGCTTTAGTAGAGGTACTGACTAAACATTTGTTTAATTAAGTGTGACTAATTTTCTTGCAAGGAGAGGCTATGTAATGGTCTCCCCCCTTAGAAACCTGCCAGGTACATAAAGTAAATGCTCAAATTTATTGTTAAATTACAAAATATGAGTGATATTATTATTTCATATAGACTGTAGATTTTTGAAATCAGGAACTGTATCTTATATGTCTTGTAAATAGTAAGTATATATGATGGATGGATGGATAGATGGATGGATGGATGGATGGATGGATGGATGGATGGATGGATGAGGAGGAAGAAGTAGGAAGTTAGGAAAGCAGATCCTTTTTCTCTTTCAATCCTTTTTTTTTAAAACCATGTATTGAAAATGGCTTATAAATAGTATAAATTTTGGCAAATAGTAAGTTTGCTTCTTTTAATCTACAAACCACATTGTTGACAAATGATGTTTTACTTCTTTAAACTATGAATAAACACATTCAGGCCAAAGAAGCAGATAATAGTATATCTAGAAAGTGCTTTTCAGATTCAAGTAAAGAATTAGCCTAAATCTGAACTTAGGGTCCAAGGCATTCTCCATGCACCATTCTTCCACTTGCTGACACTACCAATAAAGCCAGGTAGGATAAGGTGATCAATGAATGGACATCAGTGATCATTACAGTGAAAATTCACAAGCCTCCTCCAAAGGTTGGAAAAACAATGAAATAAAAGGTGGTTTGGTTCCTAAAGTGATGTTCCTATTTCCAGAAATCCAATATTTATATAAAATCTAGGATTTGATGTTGATATTACTTTACACAAAGTACAGCATAGGCAGAGGGCAGACAAACTTCCTTGCCAAACACCTTCCTTTAGATCTGAAAGCAAATTTCTTTCATGACCTGGAAGAATTCAGTAGACAAAAGTAAGTTACTTTTACCTCATCAGAGCTAAACAACAGCAGAGGCAGAAGTACCGGCAGTTGATTAAAGCCATTGTCCTGACCACTGTACCACCGTGGCTAAGCAAGGGCTGCCTTATGGAACCAGGTCAGAGGACATTGATTTCTCTATTCAACTCTGAGGCACCACTTTGCAAATGACACAATCATTTTTGGGTACAAGAGGTGCTTTAAATGTGGTAACATTATATCATTTTAGCTATAATGATCATAATTACTTATTTCTTTTAATCACAACCCACTTAACCACTTTAGTACAGAGGACTAGTTCAAGGAGTTTAATTTTCATTCAACATCTAATCTTTGTGTTTACTGAAACCCTTCATGGGCTTTGTTTACTGTCTGCTTGCTGGCCTGGACGTTTGATCTTGCAAGACTAGATCAGACAGGGTCAGATAAAATACTGATTACTAAAATAAACCAGGTTTGGGGAAGTAACACTGATTTTTAAAATTCTCATTTATCCTGGCTTTTTAATATTTTGCAAAATAAGCTCAAATAAACAAACAAAATTAAGATAACTAGCAATCAGGCAGTTTTTGAGCAATGATTGAGAAAAGGAAAGTGATGAAGATAATTTTGCTTTCTGGACAAAATATGGGGTTTGGTTAGGTCTCTTCATTCTAGTGGTATTATTTTATGACACAAATAATTTTATGATATGCACTAGTATTTATGTGAACTTTCAATGACCCCCAGTTCTTGTGACATATTAAACACTTGAGATTGACCTGACTGAAGACAACAGTTCATTTTGCTTTTGGTATAAAATGAAAAACACTTTAGATATAAAATTATTTTCTTTTAACTTATTTTGTTAGAAAACATTTAAAATATATAAGTCCTTCTTTGTTATAAGGAATTATTATGTGTGTAGGGCCAGATGGGTGCTGGAGTAAATGAAGCGATCGCTTCATAAACTATATAAATGTCTAACCATTGTACTGTATATCCGAAACTAACATACAATATTTTTAAAAGGATGATTAGAGAAAAAGACAAAAAACAACAAAGACTAACCTTTGATTTTTTTTTATCATTTGAAAAGTTTTATGTTTCTATATATATTCATATATAGACGCGACTGAGGCTACCTCAAGTATCTTTCAGAAATGATAGACTATAAAACAAATACCTCTTTAAGGGGTTTGGACAAAGATGTATAGGACAGATACTTCTCATCTCTTAAAAACTCCCAAATGAAAGGTGAAAATATGAGCAGCATATACAACATTTTGGTGTATGTAATAATAATGACAATAAAGGCTCGAAAAAATTTTTAAATGATGAGGCAAGTTTATGTCTAAACAGTTAATACAAAGAAAAAAATAGGTTTAAAAATAAGTGTTTTATTGAAATGCATAGAATTGATTAAAGAAAATTACGGGTAAACAGCACACAATCCCAAAACTATTTGAAAATAATTCTGTAATAGTACGAATGTTTTTAAGCCCCTGTGGATTTTCTTTGTGTCCAACACTAAAACTCCTACATATTAAACAACTGTTAATACTAGTCTTTTTTTTGTTATAAAAAAGTATGTTTTTCCCTCATATTTTAGAGCTTACAAGTTCTACATTGTAAAATCTAGACCAGAGCAATCATAGTATAAGAGGAACAGCAATAAAAAAGTGCTATCTAAACCAACCTACCACCCCATCCACCCACTTCATTTTCTTCAATACCAAAAACTTCTGGATGCAGGTTCATGGTTCCAAACCTTAACTTTGTCTTGCCATCTACCCTGAGTCAATTCTAATGTTAACTTGAATATGTCTGTGTCAACCATAATTGTCTTTAAAACGAAAGAAAAAAAGTAAACAGAATGTGCTTTGCTGTGATCACTGGGGAAAGTAAAGTTAACATTCTAAGCCAAAACAACTTATGACTTTTTAAAGAATAAGTGTAAATAGTTTAGCTATAATAACAACAAATTCAAAAAATGCACATTAAAATGTTTACTTCAAAATTTAGACAATTCCACTTGTATATAGTTTTTACATCTGTTTTTAATGATATCAAATTATTGATTGTTCATTTTTCTCATATTTATTTAAGCGTTAACTATAGAATTTGCAATGGGATCTCTTTTTTTAATCCTTCCAGTAGACTTTTATTTTTGCCAGGTTTTAGTCACATTTACTTTGATCTTTCAGAGTATATAATTATTTTACTGTTTATTTATTTCTATAAGAAGAAAAAAGTTTTGACCTAAGAGATCTATATGTGGCAATTTGTAACAGAATCACATAGCTTATGTTTAGGAAATCATGGTTTTGATTAAGAAGCAACCATTTAGTTCCCACTGTTTTATTAAAACGGACATTAACAGATAATAGGAAACATATTTAACAATATAGGCTGCATTTAGTTTAGGACATCAGTAAGTGAGCTTGAGATTTTCTTCTATACTGAATATCACCCATGGTACACGTAAATAGTAACTTTGGGCCGAACACGAGGTGGGTGGGGTTGGGGTAGGAAAACCAGAGGGAGAGACGTGGAACTTTCCGCACCCTCAGGAAGAGACCTAGGGTAAAATTCTGGTTTTGCTATTACTAATTTCCCTTTTTTTTTTTTTTTTTTGAAAATAGAGGGACACAAACTGAAATTTTACAAACAAAATCTTTATTTTCTCATGAGACATGGATTCCACCAGATAAGAACTCCCACAGCAACATTTATTCATAGCAGAAAGCTACTATCAAATGAAATGTGCCTGTGTAGGTCCAACACTTCCTTTCCTCGGAGGGTCGAAAGTTAATAAAACACTCTTCTCTGGGTGTTTATTTTCTGTACACCATTATACCTGTCATGAATTCTTTGTTTTTCCTCCCACTCCCTTGGCTGATGAATCAACACCACTTGAACTGTTTTACAGCAGCTTGTGTTTACTTCACACATACCTTAACCTTCCCTTTTCTCCTCCTACTGACACACACACACGCACACACACACTTTTCAACAGCAATGACTAGCTCCATCTCTTTAATAGCATGTGTACACAGTGTCTGGCAGCCTCTTCAGGTGTGGATCCTTGACCTCCTGATTGAAATCAAGGTCTTAGTCTGCTTTTATGGTACTTAAAGATTTAACTGTGCATTTACTATCTTGAAAGAAACAGAGCTTGAAGAATTGAATTTTAAGAAAGAAAGGAGAAATGTAGAAGACATAAGTGTTAACGTGTGTGTGAGCAGACACACACACACACACACACACACACACACACATTCTGTAGTGGCAATTCTGAAAACACTAGAGTGAAGGGTTTCCAGTCTTTCTGAATCTGGAATTATACTGCAGCCTATCAAAGGAAGATACTTCTTCCTTTCTCTTATAACAGCAAGTGAATGGGATTTTACAAATGACCTTGAAGCTGATTCATTTGATTTTTTAGCCAAAGAAGATGTATTCAAGCACTTTAACAATCTTATTTTAAAAGAAAAACTTGGAGATAACACTTACAGAAAAGAAATCCTTCTTAACCACACAATCATGTCTTATAACGAGGAGTTATTCATCTTATCCTGTACAAGAATTAATATTAATAATATTCTCAAGCAAGTACCTAAAACAGAATTTAGAGGGTTCCAAGAATTTTAGAATATGTTGAAAGAAATAGATCATAATTCAATTTTTAGTGAATTTAATTTCTCCTGGGTAGTTCAGCATCTTGACTTTCCTCATACATTGTATATTTAGCATAAAATGTTATTCTTTTGCAATCAGAAATGTGCCACCAATGCATGTAAAGCTCATTTCCTCAAAAGGTAACCTTGTAAACAAGCTCCCAAATACTTAACAACCAACAAGCATTACTTCGATACTGTCTCCCCAGAGGAAGCTTGCAGGTAGTAAAACAAATAAATTCATCCTTTACTTTTACCTACCCACCATAAATGTCATTTGGCCCTCAAGTAGGAATAGTCAGTTGTCAGCAAGGCTATGAGAGGCTATAATAAAGCGTGATAGATGATGTCATAATCACACAAAATATGGACTGGAAGACCCTCAAACATGAACCTATTATGTTACCAAAAATTCCCTAAATCCCTTCAGATGCTGGTAGCATTTGAAATGAATAGCATATGAATTGGAATGAGAACAACAGAATTTTTCCAACATTGACATATTTGCAAAGGCAAAATATCACTGATCTATTGAAGGGCTGGATAGTCTAAATAGCATGACATTTATTGTATAAGAAAACTGTATATTCAGGACCAAACATAATTCCATATATAATACATTAATAGTAATAAAACAACTACTACTAATTATTGTTATAGTATGATAGGTATTACATTTATTACAAGAGTGTTTCGTGCCCGTATTAACTTATTTGGTCCTCACAACTAGACATTGGCTTAGAAACTTTTATTATCTCAAGTTTCAGATGTGGAGATTGAGTCTTGAAGTTAAATAATTTGTTCAAGCTCACACAGCTAGCAAATGGAGGATAAAGATTTGAAAACAAATCTGCCTGACTGCAGAATCCCTTCATTGAAACTACTGCTGTACAATTATCTCCAAATAAATACAACATCAAAACTCCATTTCTGACCAAAGATTTCCTGATACCACAATAGTCTTTCCAATTGGTTCACTACTACCTAAACTGTGTTGATTTAACCTAGAATGACTGCCTTTAAATTTCCATTAAATATGTTAGTGAAAATGATTTGTCAATTGAGCTTTTTAAATAGATATACCTATCTGAAATTAACCATTTTGAAATATTTTTAAAGATCTTGGCCTTCACAATCATCTCTTGTGAAAACTATAAACTTCATATATAATGCTAAGAATTTTACTTTTAGTTCTAATACCATCTTAGTTTTAAGGGAGCCAATTTTGATTTCTAAATAAAAATATAAGAATCTTACTTTTATTTAAAAATTTTATAAAATTTTATTTAAAAATTGTATCTAACACTGGCATAAACTCCAAAGAACCAACAACTCATTGGCCTAACAAACTTAAAATAGGCTTTAAAAATAAAAAGTTTACCTTTAATCTTCTTGTACTTCTTATACCATCTCCCAAACTCCTGGCACTTGGTTGCTGACACGTTGGCATAATATGTGCTATTTACAATGGATGAAATCATACTCTACAAAGAAAAAAAAAAGTTATTTTTTATAAATATAAGTACTCCCTTTTTAGGAACAAGAAAGAGCACAGTATAGCCCACACCAGTTCTCCTTTGTCTTTTAAAAGACTCACCCTCCTGCAAACAACTATTAAACCTCAAATATGGTTACCTAAATTTACTATCCCTTTAACTTATACTTGTATGATGATAGTGCTTTCTCCAAAAAACCAACCTAGGGACAATATCAAAGATGGAGAGGACATGACATACAGATTAGATGCAGAGGGAAAGAATAGTTGTGATTTAGGAACCAGAGCAAAAGGTGAGATCAGATGATCCAGCATCCGTCATCCAAATAATGCCTTTCAGATGTTTCTGTTCTGCTACCAACTGCAGCGAGCTTAGAGAGCCAAGAATCAGAGAACATCCGTGCTACACACTGCAGAACAACATTTAGGGAAATAAGTTAAATTAATATAATTTATAGAAACGTGTGATTAGCACTTGTGTGAAAATTCACCAAATGAAAAAATTAACAGTGCTATTTTAGAGCAGGGGAAACTAAACATAACACTTATACTGTGTTTTAATCAAAAATGAATCAAAGCTAAAACTTTCTCAGTGCTTAAGTATTTGATTCCTTCTTGCTCTTCATCCTCTTCTCCCTCCTCAGCTCAACCCCTTAGCTAATTTGTTCGTAATTTTAGTGAAAAGGAAAGAGAAGGGGAGCATAACCTGATTTACCACTGAAAAATTAAAATTATAATTACATACTTTGAATTAAATTTTCTACAGAGATATGTTTTCAGTCAATATGGCATGTTTGGACCAATATTTGTGACAGATGTTAACTTATACCTGAATGACTGTGACAGTACATGTGTATGTTTTAGAGATTGTATTTTTGCAAATTCTGTCTAAAAACAAATGGACATAAACAATTTAAGAGACCCAAATCACCTAAGTTTTTATATTCTGCCTTAAAATCTCATTTCTTAAAAATAAAAAAATAAAAAGATAAAAAATACCCCAGAAATGGAGCAGCTGAGCACAATCTTAGAACTTTTAATAGCATTTTTATAAAATATCTGAGATGAAAACAATAAATCAAGACAATGGCAAGTTATTTACCAGGAGGTTCAAATGCCAGCAAACAGTCCTGCATAGACTTCCATTTGAAACAGTTCCCTCCCTAAGCCCATAGTCTTCCTCCTTTTTAATCAAAGTGCAGTACTGGTGGGGGTAGGGGTCCTAATTGGATTCACAGAAACCTATTTGGCCCTTTCTACATAGCAGATGGCTATGCTCCCCCAGTTACTGATCTCTAAATTCTGTTCTCTAAGGGGATACAGAGATAATAAGAACTCTTTTAATCTGAGGATCTGAACACAGACAGCCCCAGGGAACGCAAAGAGCCAGTATCACCTGAGTATATCACAGAATTTAAGGAGACTAGGCTGCTGCCTGAGGATCAATGCAATCCTAATTTTCCTCAGGCAGGGTTCTACTTTGTATATTATTCACAAAGAAACAAGGAAGTATCCTGGCTAGCTAGGCCAGTTCCCTCTCTAACCTAGTCTGTGAGACCCTTGAGGGCAATGACTATGTCTGTTTCATTTTTTTCCCCTCCCTCTTGTCTAACATGATGTGGGATATCTGAGTCACTGAAATTTAACAGATGAAAAGGGACAGAGATGAGATTTTGAAATGCCAAACTGAAATGTCATAGTAATGAAAAATTTAACATGAAAGTAGCCTAGTAATAATAGATATATCAGCCACACTGGTGTATGTGAATAATTGCAAATGTACTTGTCATCTATGTTGTTTGTATGAATGTTATCCCCTGAAAAGGAATAGGATTTATAGCTCTAGTAGAATTCAGAGTTAAACCTTCTATTGTAAAGTAGTTTAGAAAGCAGACCAAAATGGAATGTATCTCAAGCCTAGAGCTTTCTTTCAATCCTTTCTGGCCCATAAGACCACACAAAACCATATTACTTTGGCCCCAGATAATCCACATTTCCCTCACTCTCTGATCTCCAGATTTGTCTTTGCTTCAGATGCATCTTCACTGACACGGCAAAGGGCAATCTATATGGCAGGGAAAACGAGTACCTGGGCTTCTACCTGCTCCATCACCGGGTCCTATACTAGAGTCACAGTCACACTCTCTTAAAAAGGAACTGGCTACCCAGAGATTCAATCAGATTTATTCTTCTCCCCAGATTATAATAAATGAGTTTCTATCTTGACTGATCATAGAACAAAAATAAATAGGTTTAAGCTATGAACTGAGCAAAGGAACTGGGTAGAAAATAAACACAGTTTCCTAGATAATGAGACTCTTTAGCCACAAGAAAGATCTCTTTATGGTATCTTTTATACATATGAATTCTCTGCATGTTTTTGCCTTACTTGACACTCAAAATGGTTTTACTGATACAAATTTTTGTCATTCAACCTGAGAGAGCTTTGAAAACAGAAGAGATACATTTGGGGGATATTTTAGATGAAAGGTCACATTATGCTTTATTATTTCAATTTCAAACATGAACATTCTCTAACCCTAAATTAGACTGTTATATTTTCATAGTCTAAGTCGGTATCAGTAGACCTCACTAAAATATTCTTAACACATACTACAAGGTCATCTTGATGTTAATGTCAATTTATTTTTAAAAAATCAAAACAACTCATTATAAACAAAATTGAAAGGGGCTAACACAGACTCAGTTCATGCTGACCTTTACTCTCCAAGGAATAATGTTCTCCAAGGTCCTGGGGCACAAAGAATCTATATTTGCCACATTTCATCTGTTCTACAGTCGCATTTTAAAAAATACTTTAATGTCACTGAAATTGGGATGCACCTTACAATCAAGAGCATTTTAGACCTGATGAGATACAGTTGTTGAAAACTGGCATGAGTAATGATTAAAATCTCTTCCATCTACTATCCTGCCAAAAAGATCTAATTTCTATTTATTGCTTTTTAAAATATGTATATAATTTTGTATTTTATGTTGAATTTTATAATTTCCAATCATTCTAGACCAACTATACAAGTGGACTTTGAATTCCCACATCTTTTTGATAAATAAACAAGATCTACATCCACTTTTTTAATCAGACTGTAACAATTCCTGAGTATCTATGTTAATATAAAGCAGTGTTAATACAAATAGCCCAGGAGATATGTGCATTGTTATTTTTAATGCTTAAACAAAGGGACTATGCTTTACTAAGGATAATATTAAAGTGATTTTGCATTTACTAAGTGCACTCCACTTTGCATGGTGACGGGCTCTGAGAAATAAAGGGGAGAGCGCATATACAATGAGCAGTCAAGGCAGCCCCCTTCAGATGCTCAGTCACAGCCACAAACACCTCATGGACGGGAATGAAAACAAAGCTATTTTATAAAAAAATATTATATATTAAAATAAATAGGAAGATCCAACATGTCTTCCCAACTACAGAAATGTTTTGAACATTTCAGACTCCTTCGTAATTAATAATAAAATTTAAAATGTGAAGATTGTAGATGGGGGAATAAAAATCTAAGTTTCCTCATTTGCAGTCACTCTGTCACACTATTTGTCATTTATATGTGAAAAGATTTTTTAAATAAAATATGCCACAACATATACCTGCAATCAATTCTTTAGACAAAGAAACAAACTGACAAAAAATAAACAACGGTGTGACCTCAGGCCTCTCATACGAGTTAATTAAGGAGTACTGAATCAGAGAAACTACAGAATCTAAAGGTGATTTAAAACGTAATAGAAAAGCAAAACAATAAACCCAGGTTAAGATGATTTGTACAATACACTTAGAAAAGGAGTATCTCCTTTTCCTCCCATCAAAAGATAAAATAATTGGAAAACCTTTGCCATATTCCCCTTGGCTTAGTGAGATTTATTTGATTAACAGTAACATTATACTAAGAGTAGTAAAGCTGCAATACATAATATACTATTTAAAAAAAAAAAGTTTTAAAGCCAAAGGGAAAGGTTACATGACTGTCGGTAAGAACGCCCTGTCTGAGCAAGAGAAGGGTCAAAGCTGGGGGAGAAGCTGGCATCCCATGACCTCCTTTTGCACGTTAACATAAAAGAGCATGATGCAGGCAATGAAAAATATACGCATTCTTTGCTCATTTCCAGTCTTTTCAAACTACTTGTGATATGCTAAATAACATATTAAACATGAGATTATAATAATACTTCAATTAACTGTAGTAAAGGGAAAAAACCGATTTAGAAGAATTACTTTGTCATGAAAAATTAATTTAATATAATTTGACTGCCTTCTACTATCCCTTTTTATTCCTATTTCTGAGCTATACTATCAGATCTGAAAACTTTTACCATTCTAGTCGAAAGAAACACTTCTTCTGGACTTTAAAATATGAAAACACTACATTTAAGAGCTTTCCTCCTAAGTAGCTGCTGAATGGCTTGCTGATTCAACGGTGTCATCCTTATCTGTGCAGTTCGGAAATTGAGACCTGTCTCAGAGAGATGTAGGTTTCTGAGAGATTATTTGTGGAAAAGTGCTAGCACAAGATGTGGGGTCAATGGATATCAACTCTCTCACCTCCGTGTAATAACTTCACGTGGTCATCACAATTACCCAGCTAGGAATTCTTTCCAAGCTGTCACTTGTGAGCCTCCTTCTACGTAAGTTCATGAGGTTGAGCCTCAGACTAAAACAACCTTCCACAGAAATACCTTAAAAGGACAGTTGGCAACTGGTTTGTACGAGACACGAAGCGTCCTCACTACATTCACAAATTTAAGATTAAATGAAATGAACAGTTGGCAACTGGTTAACACAATATTGGTCCAGCAATTGATCAGCCAATTGTCTGCAGATGAGCATTTGATCAGTTTATTTTCCTGCTGACCCAGTTGGCGGCTTGATTTCACTGTCCAAATATTTTGGCATATTGTACATTTAAGTTAGTCCTTACGTGATCCCCAAATGAACAAAGCTTGCTTAGGATGATAGAAATAATTATCCTACAGTCCATTTCTAAAAAAGACTATAAATGTTATAGCAGCATCATACTGGATATCTAGTAACATTATTAGTTCAGTAACTTCAGTCAGTCATTTGTTTCTCAAACATTTAACAGTAAAACCTCAAGTAGGGGCATAGAAAAAGAGCTTTAAAAACATATCTGCATACTGAGTGAAATAAGCCAACACAAAAGGATAAATATTCTATGGTTCTACTTTCATGAGGTATCTAGAATATGTAAATTCATAGAGACAGAAAATAGAATAGAGGTTATAAAAGGACTGGAGAGTAGAGGGGAATGGGGAATTAATTCTTAATGGTTACAGACTTTCTGTCTGGGATGATGAAAAGTTTTGGAAACAGACAGGAGTGATAGGTTGCACAACATTATGAATGTAATTAATGACAATTGTAAACTTAAAATAGTTTAAAAGATAAACTTAATGTTATGCATATTTTACCAAAAAATATTTTTAAAAACATATCTAGAATCAGAGAAAACATGTGTTGGGGGGCAGAGGGACAGTGGAAGGTGCATGCATTTGCAAAGTATTTGTTCCTTCAGTGCAGTGTTCAGTGAACAAGACTTGTCTCTTTAGTCATTTCATTTGATCACCATAATAATCTACGAAGTCAACGAGGCAAGTTCTGTTAGCTCTTCTTATTTTAATGGATCAAAACCCCAAGAGAATCTGAGGTTTTGCCTTTTAACTCATCCTCAAGTAAGAACAAATAAGCCACAAAAAGATGTGTTCATGTTTTCAAATTGGAACAGTGAGGGGACACCATTTAATAAGTGAGACTTGTGCCTAAGGTATGATAAATTAGGCTGCTTGGGGCTGATTATGTGGCTGAAGAAAGAGGCTGGAAGTAGTGACTCAGGGGGACATCAGAGGAAAAGGAAGAGGCTGTCAGCATTAAAACACATTTTAAAAGGTGAAATCGAAAATAAATACACAGACACACAAACACAACCTACACTTTCCAAGCATCTGGCCAGAGAGAGAATAGCTAAATCATGACTTCCATTTCTTTAAATATATATGCCTCAGGCTACAATTGTTGCCCTTTTATGGAGTTTTCCACTCTTTTCTTCTTTTTTCAAGGCTGCTTTTTAGAATAGTAGACCACTAGGATGGTCAAGAAAGTATATGCTAGCCACTGAGTCATTCCTTTATGCAACCGCCAAATTAGAGTGAGAAATATCTAATATGGTTTGGCTCAGGGATAATAAGGATGAATTATTTCAAAAAACAGACATCTTTTACTTATGAGCTGAGTCTAATAGCCCAATGACCTATCTTTCTCTTTTGAAGTGAGGAGTATTGGGTGCTTCACTTTCTTCTTCCTAGACTGAAAGCTTTGTCACTGTCTCATTTTCACCACTGTATCCCCAACCCGTTGTAAAGTGCCCAGCTCCTCATGGTGATGCCAGAAGTACTGGTGGAGTTCACTGCTGAATTACTGTTTCACCTTCTTAGAACAAAAAATGCATTCTTTTTCACAATATGTCGGTTAAACTTCAAAATAGGTATGCACTTGTTCTGTTGTAACCACCAACAACGTAATCTGAAGTCTCCACACTGAGATACAATCTAGCTATGTAATTTAAGTAAATAATCTGGAATGTTTAAGGATAATAACTGTAGGATTAATGCTGGCGTCCACATCACATGCCCATGCTGGCAGGAAGGACTCCCCCAATGAGATGTTCCATAATCACAAAGCATACCAGAGGCCTAAATCAAATCTCCTTTAATCTAAACAATAGACCTGAGCCCTCCTTTGACTAAAAGTATGCTGGGCACCAACTATCAAATTATTGTATTCACTGTCTTTAGCTCAAAACATTTTAGAGCTTCCAGGAACACTGTAGAAATAATAGAACTTTACATTTTCCAGCACTTTCTAAAACATTTTTATATTTAATTCATTAAACACCTTAGAGCAATCGTTTTCAACCAAGAGTGATTTTGTTCACCTCATAGTACATTTGGCAATGTCTGGAGACATTTTGGTTGTTACAACTGGGGGAGGGGAGATGGTGGCATGCTACTGGCATCTAGTGGGAAAAAGCTAGGGATGCTGCTAGACATCCTACAACACACAGGACATCTCCCCCACCGCAAAGTATTATGCAGCCCAGAAGGCTAATAGGGCCAAGGTTTAGAACTCCTGCATTAGAGCAACAACTACATAAAGATACATATTGTGCTGAATGCTGAGAACATAAAGATAAACAAGAGTTAGCTTCTGCTATTGTGGGCAATCCACCGAGTGATGGGAACCCATAGATAACGCTGACAACAGGCTGTGATAAGTGCTGTGACAAAGGTGTGTACAAAAGGCTACTAAGAGCCAAACAAGCAACTACTTCAACCGAGAGGTCAGGGTACTTCACCAGCAGTGACTTTCCAGCTGGAATTTGAAAGGTGATTTCATTAAATAGAAGAGAGTAGTGCATACTAGAGAAATCACATATGAAAAAGCAAGCATCGAACTACAGGACTCCTGGGTCACCAGCATTGTGTGCAAGGGCTATCAAAGCCAGAGACCAACACGGTACATCTCTCTGGAGGGCCAGTCTCATGAGGACAGGAGAAGGTTAATAATTTACCATGAAAAGCAAATTTTATGGCTTCTTTAAAAATACCAAAACCACAGGTAATATAGAGTAGAATATAAACTTTGCATGAAGTTTTAAAATAATACAAGGAGCTACTTTGTTAAACATGTAATAGTAAGGGTACAAGGGTACCAGTTAGGTTTCTTCCCTCTCAGGAATATTTTGGTGAAGGCTGAACAATGGCAAGTACCCTAAATAATTAATTGCATGAGTTTGGAGCATTGAGTGGGTGCTCTGGTGGAAAATTAGGACAGTGTTGCCTTGATTGTTCTTATAGGCTATGCTATGAAGTCTGTACTTCCCATAGGTTGGGAGCGGGAGTCACTGGAGGATTACAGTCAAAGAAATGGCATGATATTAGTGCTGAAGAAGCAGGTGGCAGGAGAAAAGTTATGACGCAGAACAACTTAAAATATTTCAGATGAGAGGTGATGAAAGTCTAAACAAGGCAATGGCATAAACAGGAAGGTTTCAGATGTGGAGGCAGTGGAGTCCATATGATTAAACATAAAAGTGATGGAGGAAAAGTTTTTTAGGTTTGGCAAGTAGGTGGGCAAGCAATGAGAAAAGAAAATAGATGGTAGGGGGTGGGGAAGGTATTTTATGGTTGGAATGAAGAAGATCTCATCTGAATCTCAAGACAACCCTACAAATTATGTGAAATATCTAGAAACCATCATGCCCAGTTTACAGGTGAGTTCAATAAGGCTCTGAGAATAGAGGGCCTGGCCCAGGATTACACATGTGATATAAGAGAAATGAGGCTAGCGCTCAGGGCTCTCAGCTCCGGATGTGGGTTCTTTCCACTCAAGCTGTCTCTCTAGTCACATTTTGTAGTTATAATCAAACCTGATAATCAAGGCAAATCAGTTTGTACCAGATTCCCATGGGCTTTATTAAAAGCCCTGGATAAAATTCTGATTTGGTGATATTAAGTTAGGAGCTTATCCAGTTTCAGGGCAAGCCCATTTTGACTTCCATGTGAATCTAAGAGAAAATTAAATGTAACTAATTATGAAATTCAGGATAAATGATTGAAAGCTTTTTCCTAAATTGTTCTTTATCCAATCCCTGTATATGATCAGAATGATTCAACATATTTATTTTACAGCTTCATAAGCAAGCACATTGTAATAAATCAAAATTTTAGCAACAAGCCTTAGCACCTACATACACACCTATAGGTAGGTACTGAAATGGCCTGTGTGAAAGGGGTAAGCAGAAGAGCAGGCTTATAACCGACGGTCAAGAAATACTAGCTTTCTATTATTCGTGTGCATATCTGCTTGATTTTGGGGGGAGCAAAAATATTAATAGCATACTTTGTCTCAGAGGATCTAAATTCCAAAACACTCTCTGAGACACACATTAAAAAAATGTTCACGCCAACAGCACTACATCTCAATAATAACAGGTGATACCGTTTATGGAGTATCATTGCATGCCAGGTACCAGGCCAAAAACGTATGTGATTTTTCTCAGCTATTCCTCATTAGAACTATTACTCTCCTGGTTTTACTTATAAAGAAACAGGCTCATAAAGGTGAGGTCATAAAAGCTTGTAAGCCAAGACATGAATCCAAATCTATTTGATTCTGGAAGGCATGCTCTTAACCACTAGGCTTTCTACTTCTCCCCAAGATTCTGTCATCCTAAAACACAGCTCAGGGCACATCAAACTTCTATGATTCTTCACCTTCTCTTAAACTTTACAGACATGTCCCTGGCCCATTGTCTTAAATTAATTGTAATGGATTTGGATTTCCATTTATGGCTTTAAATAATGTCAACTTCAGTTCATTTCATGGCAGTCTTATAAGCCACCGCCCATAGTCATCAAAATATTATTTCATCATTTAAAGAAGTGGGGCCCTTGCCCATGAACACAGATGGAAAAGGCAGCCTTTTCTTCTGCTGTTTCTTCCTTTGATCCTCTCAATCTCTTATTTTTGTGGCTTATTTTAGTGTATAATCAGTTCATGAAACATGGAGTATCACCTTTTCTCCCAATGCGTTTTCACCTGATGAATTTACTACAAAATCTCTACAAATGAGAATGATACAAAGATCACCTCTCTCTCTCTCTCTCTCTCTCTCTCTCTCTCTCTCTCTCTCTCTCTCTCTCTCTCTCTGCTGGACAGGGAAAAGGCTCAATAAATCAATGTGAATAAATAAAGATGGTCTTACATGGCCAACTCATTCCATTGACCAAGTAATGCTATCTATGATTTGGAGCCTGAGCTTTTGTTGGGTGATCTGGAGTAAGGTCTCAGCCTGTTACTTATCCAGCAGAGTAAACTAGGCTGGTAAACTGCTTCTCCCTGGATTCCTTTTATTCCTATAAAACAGAGGCACTGATATCTACTTCCTATGATATTTGTGAAAAGTTACAGATTATGGATATAAAATGTTTTCATATACTCTCACTTCATCAAAGCTGTCAATAAATGATAAATTCCATGCTAGAACAAAAAGAAAAAAAACACCATAATCTCCCTATTTTTTTTTCTACCTAAAATGTGATACGACTCTATAAATAAAATACAGCTGTCTAAGCAGGTATGCCTCTCCTACTAGATAGTCCACCAGTGGCCATCTATGTTTCCCAGAACGCCTTCTGGAGATACTGACCTGGGAGAGAGGGCATTCTTTGGCTAATGTGCTCTGGTTCATCTCTTTGAGCAGTTCCTTTAAGGCATTGCGGACTGTGGCGTGGTTCCACTGCTCGGCAGGCAGGTCTTCCAACTTCGAACAACTGGAAAACAGGACAAGAAGAATGAATGACATGCAAACCATAATAATGGGCTATGGGTGCAGCATTCACTCCTAGGTCCTATGTCGGTATCAGGAGAACTGCTAAAGAATGAGACTAATAAGCGAAGGAAAGAAAAACTGCTTCTCTAGGACCCTGATAGAGCCCAACAGTCACTTTAAGTTGGTTATCACACTAGTCTGAGAAAAAGAGTCACTTCATACACAAAGATGCTCATTTTAAAAAATAAGACTTCTCTAACCTGCTGGTGGAAATAGCATGGCAGTGTGACTATAAAGTTCCACAATACAGATTTAATTATAGGACATTCCTAAGGTTAAACATAAAGAAATGTTCCATCATCACATTTGAACTTTAAAGCCCTACCCATTGCCCACATAGAAAAATTCAGATGTTACTTTCTTAACCAAAAAATGACTTGTAAGAGAAGACAACAAAGCATTCCTAGACAAGGATGGAAATACTGGCTTCCTATTAAAGTATTAATTTTCCAAAAGGGGCAAATTCAAAACCTTTACACCAAAGGACAATATTCCTTGAATCATATGACTTGCAGGCATTTTAAAATACAAGACACTACAGAGGACCTCTAAATTCTTTTTTTTAAAAGGTATATTTGTTCTGGATGTTGTATTGGAGAGGAGAAGGGAGGGGAGGGGAGGAGAAATTAATTTCTAAAACCTCTGCAGGCCACCAGAGATGAAAGAAGAAGATGTCCAGTGCCAGAGCCTTTTTGATAAGCCTGCTACATGAGCACAAAACTCACCCCTCACCACACAAACCTGAAACAGCAGAGGTATTTATTCCTCAAATACTATGTGCTAAGCGTTTAACCAGAGGATCCATTAAAGTAGGGGCTGTGGAAAGTTCCCCTTTATGGGCTGTAGATTTTTAATGATTTATCAAGCTTTCCCTAGGTTACCACTTCACTGCTTCTGAAAACAAAACATAAAACAGTTGGAATGTGGACTATAAAGATGCCTGGTGAGGGGGCTCTCCTTCCCCGCCCCCTCCTTTTTCTCATTTCTTCAAATGTCTAGAAAGTAACAGACGGGACACATTGATCTCTACAGTGACTCTACGATCAACGGAGAGTAAGGAAGGGCAGATGTTCAGAGATACCCACCTTTGTAACTGGATTTTCAATGTCACAACATGATAGACATCTTGCAGCATGTCGGCCACTGTCGCATCGGGTGCATCTGTCACATAACTGAGGGGGAGAGGGTTCCACCTTCCCAGCTTGATTATTCCTGCACAGGGAAGAAAAACATAATAAACACCTATCTGCTATTTATTAAACCTTCCCATTGTTTGTTCAATGTTAAGAAGGTCATTCAATAGTCAACAATCAAGGCCCACTCAGAGATATTTTACAACCCAGTGCAATAACCTATTTCTTTCTGGCTGACAATTGAGTGAGTTAACTACACAGGAAGATGCGAATGAAGGGATGACGTTTAATTACAGACAATCAGATCTTTTATGTTTTCTTCATTCTTAAATTACTTAGAAAAACCATAAGGATACTTCCTTCCCCCAAAGTCTTGTTTCACACTCTAACTTAAGACTGATGCTAAATATACCGGACTGCTGATTCCATAGACAAAAAAAAAAAAAAAAGCCTTAATATAAGATTTGACTTTAAATTGTACAGAAAAATTCCTGTGTGTGGGCTCAACACATATGCAGTTACATCCTATTGTGATGTGATCCTTGGTGTGAACAGCGTTTGGAGCTGGGGAAGCAGTTCAGAGTTCACTTCCAGATTCTCATTTCACCAGGCAGAGGGGCTGTTCTCCACTAGTACAATGATTTACCACAGATCAAAACTAAGAGAAACCTTCAACTTCCTTTTGGGTTGAGTGACTATGGTACCCTTTCTCTGAGGGTTTCCTATAGCATATGGTGAACACATGACAATGGAGAAAAAATAAAAATCCTGGTCAAACTTGGGCTATATAAAGAAGTGATTTTAGGAATATTCTTGTCCTAAGAAGATTCATAGGAGAACTTCAGTGACATGTGGTAAAAATGCTGACTTATTCATAAGATGGACCCATCTTATCTGGGCATACACAACTTTGATAAAGAAAAAGAGAAGCCCATTTAACAAAAAACACAGAATAACAAAAATTTTATTTGCATGTATGAAAAAATCCAGTGGTCCTCAGGATGTCAAAAATTGTCACACATTAAAAAACAGCATGTTTTAGTGATAAAAGAAAAAGAAGCATTTTTGTTTTTTATTTTTAACAACACAGCTGAGTCCAACTACACTGTTCTTTTGAAAAATATTTTTTTATTATCAGAAAGAGGACACCTCTATGCCCAAAAACTTTTAAAAAGCTTCACCAAATGATGCTTGATAGCTATGGGGTGAAATCCCAATAATAGGAAATAAACTTTCTGGTCAGGGCATGTCCTGTCCAAGATGAAATAAATGAATGCGCAATGCTTGACATGATGCTTGAAAACAGGGAATAAACAGAACAAAAATATTAAAATGATGCACTGTTTCAGTATTAAGATTTAACAATCTGGTGCTGAATATGCTGCAGTATAAATAGTGCCTGGACTCAGATCCAATAAAGTAACACAGCTCTCATTCATAGTACCGTATGTCTCCAGTTCTGGCTCCTTAAGTCATATTTCACTTGCCAAGAAAAGCTGTTTTCTTATGGGGATAGTTTTCCTAACATTCTCTCTCATGACAATGAAAAGTGCATAGCATGCTGCATGTAGTAGTCATGAAATGAACATCCAGGACCCACTGGACAGCTACCCACAAGGGGCTGGGTCTGCTTCCCTGCTTTTTACATCTTCTGACATTTGAAAATACTAAAACGATACCATGAACATGTCTAATATATTTTCGTTTAAGAAAATTACTCCACAATTTAAAATTCCTATTTATAAATGGTTATTGTGATAGCCCACGAGTTGAGTATAAATTGACCATGTTCTAAAGACATGATATTTCATTATCAGAGATTAGAGGTGGATAAAAAGAAGTCGGCAACTGGGCACTATGAAAGGCAAGTATAAGAAGCTAATTTTGTGGGTCATTTTAGTTACAAAGAATACGAAGGTAATATGAAGCAAATGAATCCTGTAAACTTCAACGCACAACTCTAGAGTTGATTCATCTATGCTGTTGCGTGTGTCATTGCTCATTCCTTTTTACTGTTGAGTAGTGTTCCACCGTAAGAATACACTATAACGCAGCCAGACACGACAGAATATCTCTGTGCGGTTTCATTTATGTACAATACAAAAACAGGCAAGATTAATCGATGGGGCTAGACTTCAGACAATGCTTGTCTCTGGATAGCAGTGGCAACTAGCTGAAAAAGGACATAAGAGAATGTTCTTGTTTTGGTTGGTGGTTGCATGGGTATAAAAATTGTCAAAATTCATAAAACACTTACTATGCATACATATATTGTATGTAAATCATACCTCAAAAAAGGTGAAGGGGAGAAATCTCTACAGGAAATGACAGACAAATCACTCTACTGGAAATAGTAATCTCCATTTAGTTAAATCCTCTTCCACCTTGATGAGCCAGAAGGAGGCTTGTTTGGGCTGGAATTAGACACACACAGGTGTCTTCGCAACACTTAATACCGCCACCAAGAGCAGCTGCTACAGGTTGGTTTCTACCTCCTGGAAGAGAGCTATTGACGGATGCTATTTTCAGGCAATGGGAAGTAGCATGTGCTTTTTTTTTTTTTTTTTTTTGCACCCTACTGACTAACCTGCATAGTCCTAGAAGTCCTGTTTTTTGCTCAACTATGTACCAGGGTCTGCAGGGGCAAGATCTGCTAAGACAGCTATGTCCAGAAGGCTACTCTCCTCTGGCCAGGCAGGGACTTGGAGTGACCCTTGGTAATAATAAGACTTTCCTCCAAATGAATTTTCTGTCTAATGTATTAACTCTCCGGAAACATATTCCTTGCATACAGTCTTCCTTCTCTGATATAAAATGCACAAAACTATTATTTGGGCTAGGAGTCAAATGTTAATGGAGAAAATCAAATTGGGGAGCAGTATACCACAGTGACTAAGAACATAGGCTTCCAAGTGAAATTGCCTCTGTTCACATCCTGGCTCTCCCACTTGTTAACTGTGTAGCCTTAGCAAGTGACTTAATTTCTCCCTACTGCAATCCCCTCATCTGTAAAATGGAACAATGAAAGTACTGACCTCATTGAAGAGTACGGTTCAAATCAAATGTAAAGCCTTTAGCACAGAGCCTGGATATAATTAACCTCAATGATTGGTTACAGTCATTATTTAGACATGTTTAATACTTCTTAAAGAAAAGATTAGTCCATTAATTTCAAAAAATATTGACTTAAGGATTTTTTATCATTTCACTATCTTTCAATCTTTAATTCGGTCATGTGCCTCTAAAAGGCTCCATTATTATAAATCACAGAGGACTGTCCGTCAGTTATGTTCCACCCTCTATTCCAAACCCTAACCCCTTTCATTTCTTCCCTCCTTGCTCTTTGGATGCCTCCTTTCCTTTTACTCACAAATAGATTCAGATCCCCCTACTTTAAAAATAACATTACAAAACTCTCTTTCCCTTCAGTCTCTTATTTTTGTACCACTAAATGTACAAAGCACACCTCCAATTTCTCCATCAGTTCTCCACCCCTAGAAATCTAGTCTCCACACCTTTCATGAGAAAATCACGGTTGAATTAACTCAGTAGGAAGTAACAGCCCAGATTTGCTTCAAACACCACGCTCTTGCTCTTCTTAGTGTCCTATAAGTCACACTGGTTCACGTGTGAGGCACATCAAAAGAAAAGACTGGGAAAGAACTTGGTGCCAAGTTTGGAGGGCCCTGAATGCCAACTCAGTAGCATACTGTATTGTAGAGGTCAGGGACAAGGCCTGGAGTCAGAGCTGAATTCACATCCAGCCTCCTGTGCTTAAAGCTGTGAGACTCTGAACAGGTTGTTCAGTCTCTTCGAGTTTCAGTTTTCCTTATCTATAAAATAGATATCATAACAATGTCTACCCTTCAAAGTTGTCATGAGGCTTTAAATGAGAATGAGAATTTAGCACTAGGATTGGCCTATAGTAAGTACTCAGTTAATATAAGGAGAAAATAGATTCTTGGAAGTTTTGAGTGTTGATGTAATTAATCTATACTGGAATTCAGATGGATCAAAAGCATTTTGAAGGGAGAAAAAATATGAAATAATACAGATAAGTATGTCTAATTACAACCCTAACAGTCTCCTCCTGGCTCCCTTTAAGGAGAGATACAGACCCCACCAAATGCTACAGTGCAATGCACTGAAGGAGGACAGAGAAGAAGGAATAACAAGCTATGTGCCCATGAAATATTTGACTCATAGTATTGGAGAAATCGCAATAAAAATGGCATGACTATAAATATACAGATATAATTTCCAGTGCTCACACTCTATAAGTAGGTTTTATAACCCTAATCTGAAAAATTAAAAAAAAACTAATTGTGATTAAATTAGTACTACGTTTTCACTATATGCACGTGCACACCACACACACACACACCTCGAGCCCAAACAGGCACACAGTAAATGCTCAATAAATGCCAATTCTCATATATATATATATACACACACACACATATATATACATATATATACATATGTGTATATATATGTGTATGTGTGTATGTATGTGTGTATGTATGTGTGTGTGTGTGTGTGTGTGTGTATATATATATATACATATATATATATATCACGCTCAGTCTGTCTGGAGTATTGAGTCCCACAATTCACTTCTAGAAATTGTACACATTCTTCAAATTCTGCCCAGGGGATAATTTTAACCCTATTCAACCCAGACTGAAGTAATCCTTTCTCTACACAATAAATATTCTTGGTTGGTCTGTGTATCTTATAAAAGACTTACTTTATCACAATATCCCTTTACGTTACTTTATAGTTTGCAAAGAGTTTTTTCCCAAACCATTAGTTCATCCTCATGAGAATAGCAAGGAGTCAACATTCTAACTGGAAGAAAGTTGAAGATCAGAGAAGAGTCTCTTTTCAAAGACATCAGTGGTTTGCAGTAAGGACTAGACCCTGAGCTTCATCTAAAGTAGCTTTCTAACTAGTGGACCGATAACCCACTTTCCACTCAGCTCTGTCCATGTGCCAATGCCAAGCCACGCAGTGGGTCCTTGGAGCAAGGCCATGGCTCACTCACAGCCACATATCAGGTGGGGTCTTGACGTTTAATATTAAACAAAGGAATAAATGAGACCAATGAGCAAACAGGTGACAGGCCTAGAAAAGCCAGCTATCTTTAGGATTTCTCTGGAAAAAACTCTCCCACAACAGTGCCATTTCAGAAATAAACATTGTCTCCCAAATAATCTTTCCTATTTCCAAGGAATTTATCATCTGTAATCATTTAGAAAATGTCTGGTGTTGAGGACTATTACAGATGCAGTTTCAAGGTCTTTGAATCACAGATTATGAGCCTTTACTTTGGGCTTGAAATTCATACAAATGTTAACATGATTGAATTGAACACAATATAAATATAATTGTTTATATCCAGACAAATCGGTTCACTAAAATACAGAGAACCAATCCACTCTTTGTGTAATTCCTTTAGACCAAATAACAAACTGCAATTGTAGGTAAATTTCCCATTAGTGGCATAAAATTAGGTTGGGTACGGAGGCAATCTTTGTCTAAAATTAAAAAGATTCAATAATAAAAACCAGTTTTTTACTCTCTCAATGCAGTATTCTGCCAAAGTCAAAGAGTTCACATTTCATAAAAAAAAATATCAATAGATTTTTATGTTCATGTTCATGTTTTTGTTATTTTTATCAGTTCTTTATCTGAGATATCAAATATTCACAGCGATACATAACTTGTATCACCAGTATTATTTATCTCTATGTAAAAACAAGAGTAGTGATAACATGCATTTTATCAATATTTCATTCAAGTTTTTAGAAAGTTGATCATTTCTGAGGATAAAATAAAATGTGGCCATAATACAATATAATCAATAGAAAATCACAAGGGTTTATATTAAGCAATAATCATTCATTCATTCAACAAATTTTTCATTTATGTCCCCAGCATAAGTCACTAAGATGCAAAGATAACCCAATACACACTATCCCTGTAATTATGAAGCTCACAATTCAGTGGAGAAGATTATTGTTGCTAAACACATAGCTAAGTGAAACCAGGCTTAAAAATAAAATAAAATGATAGCTTTTATCCCCTGTACCTTGAGAAATATTTATTTCATGAAGGCTTGCAACAGAGAGCTTTTAAAGTACACAAAAATAATTCTCACAGTTTGCAATGGCATATAGATAGGTGGTAATAAAATAGGTATATATTGGATATATTGTAGAATAGAGATCACAAATCAATCTGTAAGACAGATACAGGAAGCCACCAGCATATCAACAGTATTCTTATAATGCAACTCAATAAATAATTTTATTTTATTCCAAGTGCATTTTAACATTAATTTTTAAAGTTAAGTGAAAAATCAGCCTGGGGGGGGCAGGAAATCAAGCATTAGCTTTAATATCCAAAGGCTAGGGTTTTTATCTCATAACTCTCTAGAAAAGACCTCAGCAAAAAAGTACCAATAAAAAAAAAAAGGCTCAGAGTAACTAAGCCTTGGGGCTTCTGGTGCATGGTATTATTTCCACAATACACCAACTGCTGATGAGGCCCCTTATAAAAACGGAAGTCAGGACATTGACTGCATCTGTTTATCCTCTTCAGAGTGGTCGTGTCCCTATGCTATAGCATATAATTTTCTGTTGTTCACCTATGCTTTGTTAAAGAAATTAAAAACTGTCTGTTCTATATAATAATAACATAGAATTATTTATCCATAAATCAGTTCATGAGAATCACTACCTAGCAGTATATAATAACTCAGCCTGTTTCTAACCTGTGGCTGACTCTGGTATATCATCAAATTGTAGCAGCATAGAGACATAAATTGTAGCTATTGTTGTTAAACCTGTGGTGGGAATGGGAATGACTTTTCAATGAAAAAAGAGTAAAAAAGAAAAACAAAAATAATTTTTAAAGTGTACATGTTTTCCTGTTTAATGCATAGTTTAGCAGTACCCCAATAAAACTTACTAGAACTCTTTTGTACCTTCTGATTTGATTTTAAAGACTATATTTCAAATGTCTTGTAAAAGCAAATGAAAAATGAAATAGCATTCTTCTGGCATTTTACATTATTCAAGTGCCATTATAACTTACACGAATTAATGAACCCTCATAACATGCTTGTCTGAGAACTTACAATGTACTTAATCCTGTATTTATAATAATACAAAAGAAAAATCAGACAAAAATAAATAATTCAATGATTCAGAATAAAGGCTGAGGCTATATTGTAATATAAATTATGTAAAAATCTACACACACACACACACACACACTCACACACACACACACACTCACACACTCACACACCCCTGACTGTACTAGATCCCATCCCCACAGATATCTCCTCTGTCTGTATCAATTTCCAGGTATTATTGACAAATACAAACAAGGTACCTTTTTTACTCTTTAAGAACACTAACTTTTATTCCTGAATCACATCTATATCTTTCAGGGGAAATTACCATCAGGAATATTATTAGTATTAAAAAACTGAAATACAAATTTAGAGCACTTTCTGAATAAACTATAGTGATATATAGCTATCAGTTTTTCTTGAGCTGACTAGTCCCTTATGTTACAGAAACATTCAACTTAAAAAATACAGTACCATTTGGTGCCTGGTAATTCTATACATAGTTTTTACATTTTTCAGCACAAAGATTTTGTCTCATGTAATAGATGCTGGTTCACATTTGGGAAATGTTATTAGATTATTTAACATAAGCACTAAGTAACTAGACTAAATTAATAAAGATCCCACTTAAAAAAAAAGAGAGAGAGAAAACAAAATTATTCCACAAATTAAATAAAACTTCTGAAGTTGGTATTTTAGAAACCTTTATTTAATTTTCAAAATTCCGATTCTTCTGAAAAACAGCCAAAATATTGGTCAGGATATGAAAAAAATATGGTTGTGTTTAGTTATTTATTTTATAAGAGTGCCATTTAAAACTATTACATGGGAGAATATGGCAAATGAAAAGAGAAGTGTTACAAGAAATTATTTGAGATCAGTTCTAAGTTCCTATCTCTGGTTAAAAACTATTTCAGCTGGTATATATTTTCTTATTATTGTTCTCAGTTTAATCATTATCTAAAAGAGGTTTGAAATTAAGAGATTAATTTTGAGAAGTAACAGAAACAAACTTCTCCTTTCTTCCTCCTTTCTATACAGAAATGTATTTGCATAAAGAGATTTCCCTCTAGCATTCTCCCCTAAAATCTCTTCAATATTCAAAGACAAAGGGGGAAAAGTATACTCTTGTAAACAGATTTCACTATATTCCAGCAGATGCTATTCATAACTATGTTCAACCAGTGTTTCTGCATCCTCTGGGGTAAGAAGTATCCACTGAAGATCTAAAAATGTAGTTGCCACCATAGTTCCCATCTTAAGTAATTACATGTATTCTTTTCAGATTGGGGCTCAAATGTTACAACAAGTTTTCCTGAGGACCCAGCTGTCCACGCACTGCATCACAGGGCTCAACACCTTTGGAAACCCTATCAACTGCATGCTCCCAGTTACATATTCCAGAATTGTCCTTCAGGCATATTCTGTTTCCTATAATTTAAGGTTACTTAATATCTGCTTTAAGGGCAATATTATGATGGTATGCTGATTATCAAAGAAAATGTTGCCATATAATATGAAGACAAAAAGTATACTCATTAATGTTGTACATTTTTATTCATGTTTCAACTAACCTGATTTCACAGTAATTTGTTAAGAAACTACAAGGCATGGAAGCAAATATGGCTGTAACTATTACAAAATGGCAACTGCTTTTGGTTTGGAGGTTTTTATTTTGTTTACTTTATGTTTTTTGGTTCCTTAAAGAACACTTTCGGTACATTTTCACATATACTCTACTATTAAATCTAATAATGTATATGTTTTTCAGGTTTCAGATATTTTACATTCAAAGCAATTCTAACAGTTCCTGGATTTCCATTTTTTGGAAATGTCATATCTAAAGGCAGCAAAAGAAACTTTTAAATATGGCACTACAGTTTTAATGGCTATCACAAAGAGCTCAAGGGCCCAATACATAGGAGGCGTTCTCTCTTTAGGTAAATATTTCTTGAACTGGATCAAAGGTAGACCTACAGTCACTATATATTCAGTGATAAATAATAACAATGGTCGAGACCCCTAAAATATTCATCTGTGTCAGTAAAATGTCATATGAGTCAATGGGCAACAGAACTATGGTAGAAATGTAGCATCTATTCCTGAAAGACTTTCTAGTTATCCCACAGTACCTGGGTCGAACAATTAGAGATAGAGATTCTTTTTCTCCCCATTCCCAGTAATTTGCAGCTTAGTAAGAGATGCTATTGACAGTGGTCATATTAAGTGAATGGTTTCGAAGTTCATCCTTAGAGCAATGCGGGCCCCACTCCCAGCTTCTGAAATAAAAGCTCCAGGGGTAGATAGATCCCAGGAGATGCTGAAGACAAGCCAAGTCAGAGGTCAAGGGTCATGTCAACTTAACTGTCTTCTACAAATCTAGGTACAGGCCCATGAGCATGAGGATTCATAAAATACAGTGAATGTGTGACAGTCACATAGGAAAGCCACTGAGATCAGGATATCCAAGTCTGGTCTTGGATGCTATAGCTCTGCACATATAGGTAACTCACTTAACCTTTCTGGGCCCCTATTTTCTCTTCTATGAAATGAGGATCTAAAAGCAAAAACAGAATAAAACCAACAACAGATAAATAAATACATACGTACATATGCAAATAAATAAATAAATAAACAAACAAACCAGAACTTCTCTTCCCTGACTCAGAAAATGGTAATTAAAATAAAATAACAGGAGCTAAACTGCACTGAAATTATAAAGTGTTGTAAAAACATATGCTGGCATTATGAATTGTGAGTTAAGATAAAAGAGGTAAGCATTACATTTTTTAGAATGTTTTTAATAGAAAGTGTTTTTTTTCTTTAAGCAAACATGTGAATCTTCTAAAATGTCACTGGCTAACATGGCAAGTCATCTGATGTAACCAAAAGAACCTGGGCTGGGAAACTTGTTCTATCTCAATAACTGGGGTAAGTCTCTTCATCTCTTTGAGCCTCCATTTTATTACCTTTAGGAATGGCCTAGAAGAGGTGTCAAGAACTGCATCTCACCACATGCCCTCTGCTAAAAAGCATCCCAGAGACCCAGTGCACTTGTAAATACTTATGAGGTCTATTTCTCACTAGACTAAGCTCCACAATAACACAGTACCTGACAGATGGTAGAGGCATGGAGATAAAAGGGAGAAAGAGAGGAAGGGAGAAAGGGAGAGAGGGAGGGAGGGAGGAAAGGAGACAGGGAAGAAGGGAGAAGGGAGGAAAGAAGGTAGATAGATGGGTGAAGGGAGGGAAGGAAGGAAGAAGATGGATGGAAGAAGGGAGAGAGTGAGAGAGAAAGAGCAGGCCAGGGCCACTGTGCCATGGTCCCTGGGCAGCACTAACTCACTCTTCAGGTCTGCCTGATACTCCCTAACTAGACTCTGTCCCCAGCATCTCACTAGCCCCCAACAAAAAGAAAACAGCACCCACACTCTTGGCACCCTGGACATCCAAAACACCAGCACAAGAGAAAACCAGCACTCCCCAATCTTTTTGGCACCAGGGACCAA
This sequence comes from Cynopterus sphinx, assembly GCA_030015415.1. Classification (NCBI taxonomy): domain Eukaryota; kingdom Metazoa; phylum Chordata; class Mammalia; order Chiroptera; family Pteropodidae; genus Cynopterus; species Cynopterus sphinx. The sequence continues at coordinate 180,240,630 of CM057379.1, forward strand.
TGCTCCTGTGAGAATCTAATTCCTGGTGATCTGAGGTAGAGCTGAGGTGGTGATGCTAGTGCTGGGGAGTGGCTGCAAATACTGAGGAAGCTTTGCTCACTCGCCCGCTGCTCACTTGTTGTGTGGCCCGGGTCCTAACAGGCCATTGAGGTACCAGTCCATGGCCAGGGTATAGACAGCTGATAAAGGCACAGAGAAAGGCTGAAAAGATGAAACCCTCAAAATAAATCTTCTCTTGGAATCCATGCCACCCCAGTAATGTATTCATCACCCTTTGCAGCTCTGACATTCTAAGTCAAAATACTAGTGCCCAGATACTTTGGGGCACCGTAACGGAGGCTTTGACTACCATCATTTTAAAAACATTTAAGCCTTCAAAACTGTGAAAATAAACTCATTATTGAATTAGTGGATTAATTTTTCTTTCATTATGATCCTACTTTTCAATAAAAAAATGGCAAGCACCCAGCTTTTTGTTTCTCAGGGAGGGCTCTTTTTTAAACTTTCAAAGTATAGTAAACAGCTTCTAAATTCAGAATAACTGAAGGTCTGCCAGTTGGTGAGCAAAACAACAATGGCTTTCATATCAACCACAAAAGGAAACATGGCTCAATCAGGATTTTTTAACTGAATATTATTCTGCCAGTTGCCCTTCTTACTAAAATAGAAAAAAAACTGCTGCCTACAGACTCCTAATAGACTACTACCTGAATAAATATAATTGTGTTTGTTCTTCACATTGAAATTATTAGCTAAGAGAGACTTTCCCAGGGATTCTTTTATGTTAATGAAAGATAATAACACAATTATTAGAACAAGCAAGATATTCTCAGATCAATTTTACATCTCTATCGAACCAAACAGAAGACATAAATTGTTCATATGCCTCCACAAATAAGTAATTTCCTCTCTTTAGAGAAATATTTGTATATGGCCAACTAAGCCTGGAGCATAACTCATATAAGTAAATAAATCTAATTCATTCAGGAAGTATGATGCTGAAAATTAAGAGCAAGGTACTGAAATCTCAAAATTATCTAATTATAAATACTAAGAAATTCCCTAGGAATCACTGACATAAGAGACCTTGAAAATGTAAACAAGACTTACTTTTATTCAGGCTTTAAAATATAAATACTAATAAGGAAGATAAAAAGAGAAAAATTATATGAGAGCTAATACTGTAAACTTCTGTGTCCCATTAGAAAAAAAAGACTTGACAGGACCCTCAAAGGCTATGGTATCAGGTGTTTTTTTAAAAAAAATTTAACTATCCTTGAAACAACTTGAATGGTGTTTTTTTTGATACTAATATCAAGCCACAATCAACTTCCCACCTCTAAAAGGAAGGAGAGAGACAAATCTCAAAAACGTATTTGGTCACTGCGGTCACTAAGTCAAACAGGAAAAAAAAAGAGATCAGTTTATTTCACTTTTCGTTGTTTTATTTGTTGTTTTAACATATGTATTCTATAATAATGGTAAGAGCGTAAGAAATACTCACTACAAGAAGACCGATTTTCTTCATGTCTAAGCTTTTACACAGTGATAAGCAGCAACAGCTTCCTTTTTGTGGTGCCTCGGCAGCAGTCGGCTGCTTCAGGATGAAGTTGAAAAATCTCTTTTCCAGCCACTGGCTGCCAGGAACTCATTGAAGTGGATGATGAACACAAACTTTGTACTTTTTATGAGAAGCGTATGGCCACAGAGGCTGCTGCTGACACTTCGGGTAAAGAGTGGAAGGGTTATGTGGCTTGAATCAGGGGTGGGAAACACAAACAAGGTGTCCCCAGGAAGCAGGGTGTCTTGACCCATGGGCATGTCCACCTGCTACTGAATAAGGAGGACTAGAGGAAGAAAGCTCAAATCCGTTCCAGGTTGCATTGTGGCTGCCAATCTGAGTGTTCTCAACTCAGTCGTTGTAAAACAGGAGGGAAGGACATTCCTGGTCTCACTGATACTACTGTACCTTGTCACCTGAGCCCAAAAGAGCTAGCTGAATTTGCAAACATTTCACTCTCTCTAAGGAAGATGATGTCTACCAATATGTTGTAAGAAAGCCCCTAAACAAAGAAGGTAAGAAACTTAAGACCAAAGCACCCAAGATCCAGCATCTTGTTGCTCCACGCATCCTGCAACACAAACGTCAAGAGTATTGCTGTGATGAAACAGTGTACTAAGAAAAATGAGGAGGCTTGCAGAATATTCTAGACTTTTGGCCAAGAGAATAAAGAAGGCCAAAGAAAACCACCAGGAACAGAATGCCAAGAGATGTAGGCTGTCCTCTCTGAGTCGTCAAAAATGAGATTTTCTAAGAGTAACAAGTAAATAAGATCAAACATCAAAATTTTTAAAAAAGAAAAGAAAAAAGATAAGCAGCATGTACCTTAATAGGCCCAAATTTTCCTCTCATGCTTACCATGGTATTGCCATATTGTGACATGAGAAGAAAGTAATTAACTAAGTTATCCAATATCACATTAAAATTAATTCATCCCAGAAATAAAGAATAAAGTACTAATTTTTAAGTTCTGATATAACCCTTTTTGGTATGATTTGCAGTAAGTGAAACTTCTTTAACTTAAAATGCTCATGGATATTAATGTACCATTTTGTGTTTCTTATAAAACTCAGAAACACCTCAACATCAGTAGTAATCAATCAGGAACTATCTCATTCATCTGAGTGCTCTAGCCTAGTGACTGACACTTAGTAGAGGCCCTAAGTAAACATAATAATTCTGAAACATAACTGTGTTCTACGGACCATGAGTCCAAAAATGATTACAAATTTCCTCTGCAATCATGTCTATGTATCATAACTTTATTTGTATTTTGCCAAGTAAAATAAAGAAATAAGTTGCAAGAGCTTTGTAATTCTTGCCTCTGCTACCAAATTATTTGATGACACAAAATGTTGGGTTAGGGTGGTGCATGTAATAATGTTTATAATAAACAAGAATAAGAACCCTTTAAAAAAAAATCTTTTATTCATCCATGAACCATTCCATGTGAAGCAAAACCACCTGAAAGACTTATTCTGATATCTGAGGCACAGCTACCTCTCTCTGGTCTATTCAAAACAATGTAGACTGTCAACTGTTTAGTTGACATGTTTCTTGCCCCTTCATTGGCAAGAAGTAAATTAGGTTACAAAATGACTTCACAAGAGATGTTGCTCTTGTTAAATATTCAGGAATTTTCAATAAGAGCTGTTTTTAGACTATAAATATTTACATACCCAAATTTGGAGATACCACCCTAATTTTGTCTCCCTGAACTTCCAGCCCCTACTTGGTTCATACAAAATGCAATTATTAGTATCAGAATATTTTCTTAAAGTCTAATAGAGTCATAAGAGATGCTTAAGATTTCTATATTTGCCATCTCTATTATATATTTGGAAGAAAATTAATGCTTCATCCCAGGACATTTGAAATAACTGTTACAATAATCAAAAATTCAATCGCCCAGAGTGGGTATCCTTATACAAACATTCATTCTGGACAATTTAAGGTATTTGCTTTTGCAAATATAAAGCCTACAGTTGTGTTTTACAAAAATAACAATAACATCTTGTATTTGAAATGAAGAGGAAAATGGCCTTTCAAAGTCAAGACAGCACAAAGAGAAGTCACAGTCCCATTGATTTCTGGAAACCCCAATGTCCTCAGGCATAATCCAAGTTAGAGCAGAAGAAATTATAAATGCCCAGGTTAGTCCAGTCTTATCTACACTGAGGAACTGCCCAAGTGTAACCTGACCCATGGTTATTAGTGAAAATATCACCTTTGTTGTTAACTTATTCCCAGCAAATACATTTCTGTTTCAATAGAAAAGAAGATCTGGGTTCACTCAAATCAGGCCCAGCAAGGCCATATTAGCAATTTGGCAGGTGCCTGAGGGCCATACCTAATCTGCATAAAATGGAGCAGATTGCCACCGCCCTTGTCTTTATTTTTAAACTGGTTTTTGAAGCCAAGCATACATAAAATCTTAGAAGGAGAGACAAAGAGATGGTAGTGCATACACTTTCCTTTATGCCTTTCTTTTCTTTCTTTTTTTTTTTTTGCACAAAATATTTTTGAATGACTATTTACTGAAGCAAAGATAACAGAATAAAAGGTACTAGGAAAAAGAGTAGGCAGGGATCCCAAGCAGGGGGAAAAAAGTCATATCTTTTAATATATCTTCACAATCCGCCATGGTATAATTTTAAAATAAATTTGAATTTGAATTTAGAGGGCTTTTTTTTAATTTTGTGAAGACATGCTAAATGAAAATACACTCTGAATTTGGGAAATAGGCTGCAACTAACAGAGATTCCAAGACTAATAATTATTTGTAATCCTCTGATCTAACAAAAAAAAAGAAATCAAGTATCATCCTTATCATCTCAACAGTGGCTTCTGCTGCTCGTAGAATAAAGTGACAGTGCTCTTTACATCCTAGGAATTTATAATCTAAGTCATTCAATTCAAGCCTGAGTGAATCTGAAAAATGATTCAACAATAATAAATGGTGAGTAATGTAAGACACAAAATCTAGAAAAGAAAAATAAGCAGAGGTATGTATATCAGTTAATTTTTTTAATGGAATTAATGTAGACTTGAAAGTCACAAGAGAGAGCTATGGTGAAACTATTTAGTTTCTGCTACTTTAAAAAACAAGCTGCTTAATAACAGGGTACTAGGGAGCACAATGAGATTACAGGTAAAATAGTTTCACCTCAGAAAAGCCATATCTTAAGTGCATTCCATACTCTACGAGTTGGTGGAATTAAGATCAAGGAATCAGGAATGACTGGTGGTTTTGAGAGGGAATTTAAGATCTTGAAGTTGCTTCACAAGGCAATGAGAAGCCACTATTGAGCATTAAGAAATGATTGAGAAACACCAATCTATCAACATCAACAAAAGGCATGCACAAGCTTTTCTAGAGCTATGGAATCTAGGATGTAGGTCATAAGAGACTTGCATAATGTGAGCCATACAAACACTAGACAAAGACTGTTGCAGTCTAGAGTAAAAAAGAATGAATGCTGGCAACCTTGGAAGGAAGCACAGAATCTGAAGACAGGCAAAACAGAAAGGAATGTATGACACAAAGTGGGAAGTACTAAATTAGAATCAGAAAACCAAGTCACCCAACTCCCAGTGCCTCTCAGTCTCTTCCCCTTTAAATAAGATCATAATAGCTTCCATCTCAAGGGTTGTTGAGGGCATGAAATGCGGTACTATTAATTCAGGTACTCTGGAAATTTCAAACTGTTCATCAAATATACACTTTTATTGTTGTTAATGCTATAAAGAGTAGACATAATGACAATTTAAAATGACTATTTTTTTAGCATTTTAGAGGAAGAAGGACATTATTTTCTCCAATGGTGGATGACAGTGAAACTCCTAAAGAGCTGAGTAAATGTTCCAACAAACTGAGTTGGAAGTGCTGATGAAGAGCAAATCTTAGAACTTTTAAAGACAAAGATAAAGATAAAATTTAAACAAGTTAAAACAAAACAAAAACATGTTTGACCAAAGTTATAAAACTATGGATTCTTGGAAGTGGAGGCTATTTTGTAATACAGAAAAGAGGAGAAAAATTCCAGGTGATTGATTGCATTTGTAAGTTCTTTCTATAATCTGGACACTTAGTCACTGTATTTTTTACCAAAATCCTATGACATACATGAGTGTCTCCATTTTAGACTAGGCTAGATAACTTGCCTAAGGCCACAAAGATATTAAATGGCAGAGACTGGAAGCCAGGATTGCCTGACTTCAAAGTTCACATTTTCCCCCCACATCATAGCACCTCTTACTCTCTGGAGAACTCCAGCTTAAACTTTGAGGTGCAACTTACAATACCTTTACATAAAAATAGCACTTTTCTTATTTTCCCCAAGAGAATTAATTCCACGGTACTTATTTATTTAAAGGTAAATAACTATACAGTTCATGTGAAGTCCCCTTTCCCCATTAAACTGTAGGCTACTCAGTGGAGCTCCATTTTAGTTAACCTTGTAGCTCCAGCACTGAGCTAAGCACCTAGCATAAAATAAGCATCAAACTAACATACAGTGAATGAATCAATGGAATTTAAAGACTCCAAAATGCCACGAAGTAATTTGATCCCAGCTCTTTCATGCTATTATTTTTATTCATTTATTTTATTTGTTTGTTCATTTTTTGTTTGTTTGTTTACAGCAAAAAAGAAAAGCTTTATTAAAAGGGAAAGTACTCTTCCAGACATGGAAGCAGGCCGGAGCAAGAGAAACATGGCTCAAAAAGGCCTCTTCTTCATTTATTGAAGGTCAACTACAAGCCAGGTAGAGTTGCTGTAAGTGTCCTATATCAATACACTTATGTATTATTACATTATATATAATAATTGTAATTATGTAAAAATTATGTGTATTATAAAATGTGTAATATATAATATGTATAAATTACATTATATAATTTAATCCTCATATTATTTCTATAAATAAGATTATGTACATTTTATAGATTAAGAAATAGTAGCAGAAAATGATTAAGCAACTTAATATAGGTATACAGCTTCTAATAATAATGATAATAATATGCTTTAAGTGCATATTTTGTGACAAGTACAATGCTAGAATTTAATATATGTTATCTCCTTTGATCTTCACAACAAACCAATGAGGTAAATTTTATCACATTTTGCAGATGGGAACACCAGGGTAGAAGAAGGATAAGTAGTGCCCCAAGATTACACAGCTAACAAACAACACAACTACGCTTTAAACTCAGGTTTTTATGACTCCAAAGCCCACCTTCTTTCCAGGATATCAAGATTCCTTCTACTATGTTATGTTGCCTAAATCTTTCTATTTTAAATACCTGAGATTAGCACTTAAGATAGAATAAATCTCTAATGGACTATTTAACCTAAACTGGTCACATTTAATAAGCAGGTCAGTCAGAATTAAAAAGAATATATATGAAGGTTAAAGGCGGATTAAGGCCTAATTCAATAAACTGAATCAGCTGTATTTTGTTGGATCCAAAGTACCATATATTGTTTTTGAATATAAAAAGCAAAGAGAGATGAGCAAAATATGCGTGGTGCCACACTAATGAAACTTAGTGTCTACTAGGTCTAACCAACAAGCAAAGACATAATTAAAAATTTAACAAGTGCTAGCCATGAAAATAATAGGATGTTATGAGAAAGAATTATCAGATAGTCTGAGAAAATGGCCTGAGGGATGCCTTGCTGAGAAAAATTGGGGGAAAGAATGTATGCTGGTCATGAAGCAGGGAGGGTTTGGCCTAGGCTGAGATAAAGACAGCCAGTGTGGCTGGGAGCAAGAATGGGGGGAAGTAAGTGGTTAAGGATGGAGGCCAGGACAGATTAGACAGAGCTTTGCAGGTCATGGAAAGTATTTAGATTTTACTTTAAACAGAAAATGGGGAAGGGTTTTAGGCAAATGAATAGCATTATTTAGTTTATATATTTAAGCCATCACTCAAGCTACAGGGGGTCTGAACTTAAGTGGACCAGAAGTGAAAAGCAGAGAAGCCAGTAAGGAGGCTGTTACAATGAGTTAGGTAAGAAGAGGTGGTAGACCAGACCAGGTGTTAGTTAGCAGAGGAAATTTAAAAAAAAAAAATAGACATTTCCAAATCTTCCTCAATGCAGTATTACTGAGCTCTATGGCATTAAAAAAAAAAATCAATTATATTGAGGAAAACATGAAGGAGTTTCACAGATATTAGGAAGGTTCTACTTCCTAAGCAGAGTGATGAATACAAAGGTCTTCTTCTTTTTTTTCTTTTTTTATGTTAAATATATACACTATTTACACTCTTGTGTAAGCATGGCGTATTTCATAATAAAACATTTAAAGATTATCAATACTTGGGTTTTAAATGACTACTATATTTTAGAATACTGAGATACAGCAGTCTTATCATTTCAGGCATTCTTTACAAACATCACAGTTTGACCACTAATCAGAACAATAAAGCTCTTCACCAGCCTAAATTCTATTAAACTGGTATTTTAATTGTAATAATTAGTTAATTATAACTATAAGTTTAACTTAAAATCTGAAATTTGACAATGTAACATCTTAGATAGCTGTGAAAATTAATCATGAATTGGTCATCCAGGAATTTAACCCAGAATTTAGAAAATTATTGTCCATAACCCCCAATTAATTATAAACACAGAACGCATCTAAATACAAAACTATTTATTAAACAGTTATCTGTAAAAACAAAAATTTAAAAACTTGAACAACCAAAATGTCTAAAACAAATAGGATGGTTAAGTAAATTATAGTATACTCACACCATCAACCATTAAGAAGTCAATAAAAAGATATGCCATGGAAAATGAAAAATGTTATATAGAGATATAGTCCATTGCCTATGAAGAGAGAAGGAAAAAAGAGACTGTGGAATGTAGAAAATACTTTATCAGCAAAATTTTTAAGACAAGAAATAACTTGAATCACAGGTAACATCAAGGGGGAATTTTACTTTATCCTTCACACTGTTTTGTATCTTTCAAATTTTCTACAGTGGGTACATTTATTACTGCTAAATTGTTGTGCTTTCCTTGAAAATTATTAAGCAAAGCAACCTACACACAAAATGGAAGTTATTTGCATACAGAAATCTCTGTCCTTTTATAAATTCTTGACTTACTTTCAGATAAGAAACCCTCCAATTAAGAAATCTTTTGTTAACAATGTTGCCTAAAAGAACATTAGGAAACATTAGAAAGCCTTGATATTCAGAGTGGCTGGATAGGAACACCAACAAATTAAATCAATCTGGTCAGTTAGCAGAAATGCCCTATGCTTCACCATCCATTCAACCAGCATCTACACAGTGTCTTCTGGAATGGAGGAAACCAAACCACCAGGGGATACAGGAAATGAGAAGACAATCTCTGTCAACAAGGGGTTTCTTATTACCTGGCTGGAAAAACAGCAGGTAATGCAAGGTCACCAAGGAAAAATCAGCAAACAGTAAATGATCCTCCTGCAAATTCCAGGGAAGGCAAAGGGAGGGAAAGAACTGCCTCTCAATGCCATGCTGAGAAGCTGAGCTGAATGAGTAAGTCTTCCCCTTCCCAAATACTAAAGAGGATTGCCAAACAGGACAAGTAACCAATGCCCACTCAAGGAAAGAAATGTTAGCACCATGGCAAGGAATAAGTTAGAACTTTCTCATGAAAACTCCCATCTCGAAGGCTAGCACTCCTGATTCCTGATATGGACCTGCTTGCTCTGATTTAGCTCACTTCCCTTTAAAGGACACCTCAGGAATAATTATTATGTTAAGAGATAGAAGACAAAATATAAGTGGCAGCTTTAATTGACATAACCAATAACTCTCAGTTAATGGTTACTTACCTTAATTAAAATACTGCACATTATTTAAGACAAAGTTTTAAAATACCATAGGAAAGAGCAATACAGGATATAAAATGGTCCAGTATAATTTTGGGTGCAACCACAAAAGAAAAATATGTCATTTAAGCCAGAGATTATTCCTTTACCATGTATATTTAGCATTAAAGAAGGTATATTCATTTTTAAAATACGAACACTGCGAGTATTGCTTAAATGCTGTGTGAGTCGTTTTAGGCCCCAAAATAAAAACATTAAATCAAATGACGTTTGTAAATGAAGTCATGCAAATTCCAAACAAGTAATTTTTTAAAAAGTCATTTGTCACTCATTATTTTTGTTTCCAAAGTATTATAATATATTGATTAGAATATTGGACTAACCATTTGTTTTTCCTTTTTGATTATGCCCTTAAAATAACTGTGATGCTCTCATTGCTAAGAGCTTTAAACTTGTAAATAACCCCTCCCAGAAGCCCAAATCTCCATATCTTAATATCATGAAAGCTGGAACTGTAAAATAAAATCTGTTAGCAGCTGAAATCTTAATGAGGTTCTACAAAGACGCGGCTTTTCTGCAATGACTCAAAGCATGGAAACAGTCAAGTAATTATAAATGCATGGGCTGAATGTGAGTTGGCAAATATAATACCACAGAATGTACCCAGAACTAGGGTTGTCCCAGTTCAAATGAGACTATATTCCTTTACCCATGCAGACACACAACTAACCTGAAATGTCTTTGGCTGAGAGATAGGTGTGAGTTCATAAAATTATGTCCCTTGACTCCCCATTTACATGGTGACAATCTGTTCTGGCCCACCAGCAGCCGGTTCTCCAACAACAAAGCACTTCAGAAGAAACACTGCATAATGTTCATTTCATCTGACATAATAGAAGCCAATGACAATTGGATTGGAGAAGTGGTTTCCAAAACTTGAGGACACAATACCCTCCCCCATAAAGATTCTGGGGTCTTTCACCAAAGGACCGAATGTACGACATCAAGATGAGCACCAGAATTTGTACTTACAAAAGTACCCACAACAGAGCAGGCCTCCAAGGGACATACTAGAATAGGCTGTGTCTCCCTAAAGGAAGGGTAGGAAAGCCAGAGAGAAAATACAAACGATAGGCGGGGAGTAGGGAGCCACATTTGGGGGAGAGGGATGGGAGTATTCCGCCACTATCCTTTTTTCAGGGAAAAGGAATTTCCTCAAAAGTATTCTCTGAACTTTCACACATATAACTGCAAACTCAGAACATGTCCTAGAAATATTTTAGTACAATTATTCATGGTAAAGAAATCTAACTCCACATGCTTATTTCTAGTTGTTCTTAAAAAGGAAAATAGAAGGAAAAAGCTCTCAGGGCCAAACTCTCTAAAATCCATTCTTACTTAGGTATTCCAAAAATTTAAGAATGCTTCATTAGATGAATACTGAATGATCCATGGTTAGTACTTTTATTTATTCTCTGTATATTGCATATAAAATAGAGTCTTTATAATTAACACACCTAAGGACAAGGTAGGAAGTTAGAATGTAAACACTGTGAAACCTTTTATTATCATGATTATGTTTCTACAATTCTCACTTATTTTTCCCTAAGCCCATTAAATTCCCAGCCCTATATGTTAATAATATGTTTAGTTTTCACAAAATGCAGTTCTTTGTGAGAAAACCCAGGGAAAGAGCAACACCTTCGGCTAAAAATTTACCCCTCTAAAGAACAGAGGTTTGCACAAAACCTTCTGAGAACTTAACACCTCGAGAGCTGTAGGCAGTCCCTTAAGTCACCTGGCTTATGGCACTCACCACGGAAGACAAAATGAATACCTTTATGAAAGTGAACTATGCTGGGCTTACATCAGAAGAACAGACCTGAGAGATATGAAGCCATAGGGATCTTGAATATACAAAAGCTCGCTTCTCCTGAAGCTTACAATAAAGCAACGGTGTTCTTATTACTCTATGGTCTAGGAAAGCAGACATCAAAAAGATGAAAGAAAATACAGTTGTGAATCTGTCACAGTTGTTTTAGGGGAAATGATTTAAAAGAGTTGTGAGGCTGTGAAAACAGTTGGATAGTCACAAAAAATGTGAAAGAATATAAGTGGGCATCATCATGAGAAAAAGTAGTAATAAGTTTAACATTCCTAGAGTAGAATGTCATGCTTTGGTCATTAAAATAGTATCTCACTTAATCCTTAACACAGTCCTAAAGTAAGGAGGGCTCTTAATCCATTTTATAGATGAAGTATAGAGGAATTAAGTAACTATCCTAAAGTCAGATGCCCAACGAAGTAATGAGGCCAGGATTTGAGCACTACACTAAAAAGCCTTCTGTGTGGCTGCTTAGGAAGTTCTCCCATGAGTTTAAATTTTTACGATTCCATAAAAATTGTGGAAAGTAAAGCAGAGAAATAGTAGCAATCTCTAAGAATCTTAACGAACTGATTACAGCTCAGAAACCTCAGACATTTGAACCTTGCTAATTTTAACAGTTTTTAAATGAATTCAAGGACCAAATGATGATTTAGGAAAAGACAGAACGACTTTTGAACAGAGATGATACTGTGTTAAGAAAATGAAAAGATAGAAGGCAAAACTACCCAATTACTCACCTATCTCCATTTCATCGGCTAAAGCAAAAGAAGCTTCAAACTGGAAATGCTAAAACAAAGGCTAAGAAAGCCTTAAACACTAATAATATAGGGGGAAAAAGCAATAAAAGAACATAAGGCTGCTATAAATGAGCCTAAGTCTCTTGGCCCAGAGAATTCACATCCTAGGGTATTAGAAAATTTGTACAAGTGATATTTGATGGTAAAAAAAAAAAAAAAGTAAATAAGTATATAAAATCATGAAGAAAGAAAATTCTAAAACAAGTTAAATTTTAACTCAATATTCAAAACTTTAAAAGTAAAAAAAGTTTAGTCCACAAAGTGTAAATGGCAAACTAAAATCATGTCCCTAGATCAGGGTATCTGAGAAAACCTTTCATGATACTTTAGTGGACCTGACAGCACAGTTAAGTAGCTCGTGTCTTGTTGAATAATAGTCTCAAACAGCCAGACTTCAAGGTGGCCATCGGGTTATGAGCCAATGCTCTGTCCTTGCCCATTTAACACTTTGCCAATGATTTAGATAAAGATGCTTATAAAATGTGTAGAGTTCCCAAAGGCAATATAATTGATGACATAATTTAGATTTAAAATTATCTTAATGGGCTACTAACACTTGACGAGATAAAACAAAATAAAATTTAATAAGAATGAGTATATTAATGTGCATGTCTGTGTGTGTGTGTATGTATAAAATTTGACTTTACCTAAATTTATGTGAAAAGAAACGAACAACAACAAAAAAACTGATATATTCAAGTGACTTAATATGAGCTGCTATTGTGGATATCTGCTAAAAACAATTAATGCATTTATAGAAAGTGAGGATCACAAGTGAAGTAGTAAGATGAGTTCATTTCTGAGGGCCATGACAGCTAGAGGGCAACCAGACAAGGGACCAAAGGTACACACAAACTTCTGTATTTGGTTAGCCTACAAAAAAAAACCTTAAGAGAAGGCATAGTAGCTACTTTCCAAATACGTGAGTTGTCCTACAAAGGACAAAATACTGGTACACTTTGTGTGAAGACTATTTCCTTTAGTCTTCAGGAAGGGTAAAACCAGACCAACTGTGACAGACATCTACAGCCTCACAAAGTGAGCATCCCATCTCTGCAGAAAGCCAAGAGCAGGCTAGATGATACTCCACCCAAAAATTGGTAGAGATTCCTGCATGTAGTGAGGAGCTGAAAGAGATGATCTCCAATCATGTTTTATGGCTCAACTATAATCCCAATAGCCCATCCCAGTTTTTCTCTTTTCACAGCCAGCCCTCTACACTACTCAACTGTTATTTTAATGGTGATCTAACTCTGCGCAGTAGGGGAGGGAATTTACATTAGATTTGTTGATTTACAAAAGACATTGATTAAAATAAGAGTTAGAAAGCCATATTTAGATCACACGTAAACTTCCGACCATTTATAGAGCAATATCCGGCTGTAAGACATGGCACAGTCATACTATTTCCCTGAGGAATAGCTTTTTCCATGGACAAGATGGTGAATTAACACATTTATTACGGCAAAATTAATCTGTGCCCTACAAATCTGTCTACTGTACATTTTTAAAACTTTACTTTAAAAAGCAAGACTGGATTTTACTATACCATGGTGTCATAACAAATGTCAAGATTTTATGATGGAGAAATTTTTCTCGGAATATGCATCTTGTTTAGCATTATTTTGTTTTTAAAAATTGGTCACAATGCAAATGTCCTTTTTACTACAGGAGGTAATGTTAAAAATTCAACTTCAAGAGAGTGTCTAGCTCATCTTCACAATGTAATGATACTGCTTCTAAGTCTAGATTTAATTACAAGTGTGCAAAGAATGAGGGAGGGAGGAAGTTTATCATTATGGCTCCCACTCTCTCCATCACTGCCATCTCCCCTTTTACTGACTTTTTATTTTTTATTTTATTTTATTTTTTTTTTGGTTTGTAGATACTCCATAGGCCAGAGTCATTAATAACCTGTGCAAACAAACAATTATAGAAATGATGAACTGCCTTTCTCTGTGTGTGTTAGTTTAGCAGGTAAGGCTATTTGAGAGATTTAAAAAGTGCTGTAGAACAAAACCATTCATATATATGGATGGATGGATGGATGGATGGATGGATGGATGGATGGATGGACGGACGGACAGAAATATATATACATATGTATATAAGTGTGTGTGTGTGTGTGTGTGTGTGTGTGTGTATTGTCTTCCCTGCTCCCTGAAACTAAACCACCTTGAACTCTGACCTGAAAGGACACTTGGTCAGCCAAGCCAAATCCTAGGTTCTGAGATTAGTTTAATGACATTTGAGGTAGCTGGGACCAACCGAGCTGAACTTTGTGACCATGCTGTAAAATGAGCTATTGTTTCCCTGGTGGAGCATTCTCATCTCTATGGTATTTAAGTTAAACTACTATTACTGATGACCCATTCCTTAGTGCAGATAACTGAACGATCAGAATAGGGCCATATTGATGCCTCTTTTATCAATATTTTCCAGTATAACCTGTAAACTTTGCTTCTTTCCAAGGAATTGTACAAAGAACGCTGGTAATTATCATCTTTACCAGTCTCCAATCTTGAAGAGAGATTACAGCTCTGAAAAACTGACCTCCCGGCACATGTTGCTATAACACTAACTATGGAATATTTTAGGCTGCAGTTCAAGAAGAATGAATGCACCATTATTTGAACCAACTGTTCAGGGTGGTCACTCTATTTTTTAATGCAGTGTACTACACAGGAATGACATCATATGGCTATCATAAAAGCAAGTGTTAAAATCTATGATGAATTTTCCTACTATAACTAAGCAGTTAATAAGTGTAAAAGTAGATCAAAACATATACTTATGGTCTGGTAAAACATTTACACCCACCTTTGCAAATACAAAAAGAAAGTTTTTTTGAAAGCCATAAAAATCCTTTTGGCCTCTTACTTCGAAAGCACTTTTAGTGATTTTAGATGCCTGGAGACTTTTTTCTACTTAAAGAAGCTCAAATAGCAATTGCTAATAAATGGCATTTATTGATCTTGGGTAGTTTCTTTCTTCTTGGGATAAAGATCCCATTTGGGCCATATTACTATATATCAAATTCAAATCACATTGAATTACTGCCTCTACTCCCACATACATTCTCTTTTCATTCACTAACAAAACTTCCTTTGCCACTTCTGACACGATTTCCTTCAAAGTCACTCTTTATGTCTAGAAATAAAACTTTTTTTCTCTTCTCACCTTCGTCATCCTAGTCTCACTTAAAAATTTACTCCATCCTTATCGAGTAAAAGTTTTCCTCCAGAAGCTAACCAACTATATTCATGCATGACCCTCTTTAATTTCCCTTGCTTTTATTTGCATTCAAACAAGGAGAGAGGGGAAATGGTGTTACCACAAATGGATATTGTTTTATTTTCTAATTATACGTTTAAAGAAATATTCTTTTAATATAAAAATCTACTAGGCACCATGCTAAAAGCATTATTTGGATGTCATTTTACCATCACAACATTACGAGGGCAGGTACTATTTTTATTTACAGATATATAAATTGAGATTCATGAAGATTATTCAATGTCACACTTATTCAATATCACGAAGCAAGCAAGTGGTAGAGTCAACATATGAACTCTTGCAGTGTGACATCAAAGCCAGAACAAATGATAACTCCAATTATAATTGGGTCTTCATTGTTCCTAGAGTGGGGCAAGCATTTCAGAAAATGATTAAGGACAGAGTACCATGACAGAATGTGGTCCAGCTGAAGAGCAATAAGAAATTCAGCTCTGAATGAAGATGAGCAAATACAGTCAGTCCTATGGTTGGAAGAGAATGACAAGAAAGACTTAAGACATGTTGCGGGGCTCCTAAATGTAGTGACTAGAAAAGCACTACTGATCTGAGAGCAAAAAGGCTACTTGAGACAGATGGGAGCTAGATTGTGAGGATGAAGTGATGCAAACTTTGAAGACATTTAACAAGAAAAAGTAAAATATGGTAGTGGCCTGGGTCAGGAAGTAAATATTGAAAATCTCTGTTTTAGTTCAGGGGAGTCTTAATTGAGCATCTCTGTAGACCAAACATAAAAAGTCAATGGAGAAGGAGAAATAGAAGTTACAAGAACTCTACGGACAAATGATGAAGCAAGGCCCCCAAAATGAGACCTCATACAGGTCCACACCCTACTAACACGCCCAGCACACAAAGACAAGCGTGCCTGCTTCAGCACTTCATTATTTTGTCTTCTGTGCTGTTCCTATATTTTCTGTGTGTCTTCTCTTCCCAACCAGGTAATAAGTCCCCCAAGGGTAGGGGCCAAATTTTATATTTATTTTTATCTCCCTCCATACTTGAAACAATGTGACTGCATCTGAGCTAGTTACATGTGTCTTATCATGGTGGTTTTAGGAAGAAATCAGAAATAAAGCAAAAGAGGCAATACCCCTGAGTCACAAATGAAAAATAGAAACTGTGTATCTTCACTTTGAATGGTACAAGCTGCCCAAGATGAAACTGCAAAATATATGGAGAACGTAATTGAGCTATTTATCAGGAAAAGACGTGCAATAAATTGTCACATTGTGAACAATCCTGTTAGAGTAAGGGCTCAGAAGTGAATCTATTTTTCTCTTACAGTAACTAAAAGCAAGTATACATGATAATATCAGTGCCAAGGAACATTACAGAGCATTGCTTTTCGAAATATATTTTAAATTAATACACGAAATACTTTTGCTAGCTCTTTGGTTCTTCAAATTAGGAGAAAACATTTTTTAATAAAATTTGCATCTTCTCATAATCCATATGCTTATTTTTATAACTAATTTACAAATAATATTTAAGTGCATACATAATTACTTCTTAGCACTGCAGAAATAACAAAAATATATTTTTTTACAAAAAAATGTAATTTGTTAATTATTTAACTCACGGGTTTTGAGGTCCTCAATTTTATAGATTGAAAAACTGAGGTTCAGAAAAGTGACTTCTTTAAATATATGCATGCCTAACAATGATACCAGACTTTTATGTCAGATTTAAAGCTTAATTTTTTCTAACTCATAGTCCCATATTCTTTGATTAGATAAACCTAAAATTGAAACTGAACTCTTCAGTTGTTTTCTCTGAATACAATCAGAAGTCCTGCTGGCATGGTTAATTTTTGGCCCCTGTACTCTCTGTCTTCCCTAATTTCACACTATAGATTCACAAACAAGCTGTGGCCAGCAATGCTACTTATCTATCTGATATATCCACTCTCCCTCATTCTTCCTAAAGAATCCCAATTTTTTTATTTTTCTGAGTAGCATTGTATCAAATAGAAAACTGTATTCCTTAGGCTCTCTAGACCAGAAGCTGAGATAAATGACAAAGTCCTGAGAGAAGATGTTCCTTCCAAAATAATAAAGACAGAGCTTCCTGAGGAGAGGTGCTTGGTCTTTTGTCCTCTTTCCCCACCCTTTTCCTGCCTGGAATCTGGACTGAATATCTGGAGGTACAGCAGCCATTCTGCGACTGACCGACCATAAGAAGAGAGACCAGAAAGAGAACCAGAGCCCATGTCCCTGGAGGCATTGGCAAATTCTGTATTGGCCTAGCATAGTCACCTAAATGAGACAAATAACACACCTATTTGGTTAAACTACTGCTGTTTCTGCTACCCATAGTCACTTACAATCTTAACTGATTAATGCATAAACTAACATCTTACTATGCACTGACATATTCTTAACCTATCACCCCCCTGACTCAAAGTCTTTCAGTGGAGACTTCAAGGAGGAGACGGCTGAACAAACATTAACTCTTTAGCCTGACTTCTAAGTTTCTTTACAATAGTTTCTTGAGCCTGATACCTTCTAAAACATATCCTGCATAAGAGTCAAACAGAACTGCCAATTATCTCTCTCACCTCATCTCTGCCTATCAGATTCCTACAGTCTTGTTAAGGCCTCTCTCACATATCACCTTCCTCATCAGTCTAAATGGATCCCTCCAGCCTGATGAGATTTCTCCCTCTTTTGAACTCCCAAAGCAATTTTGCTTGTCTCTCTCCTCCGTTCTCTTCATAACAGCCACTAGACTCGTGTGCCCTACACAAAAGGCACCTTGAGGGCAGGACTTTGTCATTTGGGTGTGGAAACTCCCACCCCCACCCCTACCCATGGCACAGTGCCTGACACACTGCAGATGATTAATAATCACTTCTTAAATTGAATTAATAAACACCTCCCCCTCTCCTAATGCATCTCTGACTGAAGAGTCCACGCCAACACTCTAATGACTTACGAGGGAGCATGTGTGACAGCAGGAATAAGCTGAGCTGCAGTTCAAACTGCTGTATTGTTTTGACACCAGCACAAGTGATAATGGGCTGTTACTCGGTGTGTCAAAGCGCTCACTCAAGACTCCTGTGCCAGCCTCTCCTGCCTGTCACAATCCCCAGTCTGCAAAAGCCTTTCCATTCAAACACCATGTGGCTTCTGCGTAAGGAAAGCCTATGTATGGCTGGTCACTCCTCTCCCAGCGATCACAAATAAAACAGAAAGATTCTGGCAGGGACAGGATCTCACTGGGACCCACTGGCACACGTCTGTTCCTCCAGGAATGATCGCTGGCACACTTGCAAGAGAGGAGTAAAGGATTAGCATGCTATGGCAAAGGATTAGTTATAACAAGGGCAGAGCGGCAGTATCCTGATTAAGTAAGGCTATACCACAGCATCACTGAGAAAGCATTCAGTTCAGATTGCAAAAAAAGCTGGGAATGAGAGGAAGAGGAAGAAAAATCTACAGGATGAAAACCTGTGCAATTTGAATACAATCTAAAAAAACAAAATAACTCAAATAAAAATGAAAGCCATAAATTTTACATATTAAAATATAGGGCCTGAAGTGAGAAACATGCTCTTCTTCACATAACAAGTACACGCCCCATGACTGTAAGTTCCTAAAGAAAATGTTATATTCAGTAATAGAATAGTTCCAAGTTGTCATCTTCCCAATGGCCAACGTCTCAAATAAATAATTGTTCAAATAAGCTAAAACAAAGTGACTGTTACATGTGCAATTAACTGAAATGGAGACTGTCATCAATATATTACTGTAGATCAGAAAAGCTGCTAATCATTAGCCATACGAGTCATTGATGTGTTATGTAGTATTTTTTTTAACTTATTAGCTACTATTATACTATAATTGATACTGGTTTAACAAGCATTTATTACTAAGAATGTGTGCAGATTAAAAAATAAATGTGAGTGAACATTAATAAGATAATGTATAGGATATTGAAATTGCATTAAAATGCTATAGATAAGTTATTTAGTTTGATAGGAAGGTGAATACTTTATTCATTAAAAATTTAACTAATTAATCTCTCACTCCCCCAATGAGACTGTGTTTGCTGGGTGCCCATCACTTCCCTAATGTATCTCCAGCACAAGGCTGTTTTGGCCATGTAAACCTGTACAATTAGAAGCTAAACCTGTGGCACCTACACTGTGTTCCTCCTGATCCAGTCCTTTCCTCCTTGACATGATGCGATTCTCCAAGGCCTCTGAAGGCAGCTTCCAGAACTAGCACCTTGTGTGCTGTACTTCTCATTAGGGCTGCTCCCAGTCCCACCAAGACTGCCTGCCAATTTGTAACATCATCATAGCCCCAGTGCCACTCCACATGGCCACAGAGTAAAGGAGGTAGCTGTCATATGCACAGGCCTGAGCAGGGGTATTTGGGAAAATTAAAAATAGTACAACTGCATCCAGAAGACCTTGGTAGCAGCCACATTATATTTGGCAGAAGAAATATTATATTTCTATTTTAGTATGTTTTAGTTATTTCCATAAAGGTATGGTTCTATTATACCAAACTGGGCTATTTTGCCTATGATCTAGTGGATTAAACTTTGTGGGAAATTGAATGAATTTAAAAACTACACAATTTTAAAAATACTACTTTATGTACAAATCTATGAATGGATAATTATCAAATAGGGGACTATCCACTAATAATTATATTTGACTTTGAGGTACACCATGCAATTTTTGATACAGATTTACCTTCATAATTATATTTTTCTTAGAATATTATTAGCTTTCAGTTGGTAATTTTAATATTAAAATAAACACACACCAAAACACAGTGGGACCACACATCTACTAGCTGGCAGTAGCAAAGTCTTCAAATGCTGTGTTCTCCCACAGGTAATTCATGCCTAATTTTTTTTTTTAGAAGAGAATATTGGTCCAAAAAGGGCAAATATTAAAACCTTTAATATTTTAAATATTAAGAAAAGGAAGAGAAGAAGTGAGAATGGAAGAAGACTACAGAGGTAAGGGGAAAGAAGTTAATAATTCTAAATAAAGTAAAACTGCTACTTTAAAAGTTTACTGCCCTTGCCCTGTTTACCAGCTAACTGTATTATGTTGTAATGTAAACTAAATATAACAGGTCCTAATGTCTTTATCTATTAGGCATTTTAGTCACACAAATGTTACTATTTACTTTTTTTTTAACCATGTTCATTTAGCCCAGGTAAAAGTGCACCAAAGTAAAGGGATTCAGCAGCAAAGCTGTCTCCTGTGAGATGCTCCAGGAAGGAGGGTAAAAAGGAGCTATGATTCAAAGGTGACATTACAGTCAAATTTTCCAGGCTACAATGTGCCCCCCGGGGAGAAAACATTTACATTCCTTCCGCTCTACACAGTCCCAGATTCTTGCTTTGAGGCAGTTCCACAAGTGGAATCACGTCAGTCAGAAGAAAAGATATAAGCAACTATTTTGGAGGAGGAAGGGAAGGGAAAATAGCCTGCGTTTCAACACAAATGTGAAAAATGTTGTGGTGGCTTCACTATAATCGAGTTGCATTTGTACTCGGATAACTTGATATTTAGAACTCTATAGAGAAGATTGAAGAGATGCAAAATGTGTGTCAGCTGACTTAAAAATTTGGCCTATTTGATTACAAAACCATCAGTGAACGTATAAATTTCATTTGTCATTAATAAACACTGTTGCATTTTTAAAATACACAGTTTCAACCAGATGGTTTGGGGGGAAATTTTCATTATATTGTCAGACTATATAAAATATACATTAAATGCTTTAGGGGAAAAAAAAAGGAAAGAGGCAATGCATTACAGAATACTTTATTCACAAAAAGGAAATTAACTCTTTTCTTTGCCAAGGAACAGGATTTTGTTGATCAAGACCCATGAATATCAGAGGATCTATTATTATATCACAAGAAAATCAAAGTGATTAAGGAAACAATTTGGTAATTCTCAGCCAGTATCTCAGAATGAGGGGCTGTCTATGATTGGAAGCTACAGAAAACAAAAGAAATTTAATATATCTGGCTTCTACTCTGTAAAGTAATAACTAATAATTACAATAGTAATTAACATGTACCCAGATCTTATCCTGTGCAAAGCACTTTATAATGCTCGTTTCATTGAATATTTCTAACCCTAGAGGGAAGGTATTATTGTTACCCCCATTTTATGGAGAAAACTTAGGCAGAGAGTCAGAGTTAGAAGTAGTAGCACCACAATTAAAAGCCCAGCAGTCAGATTCCTATGTCCACAAACATCTAACTACCATACTCTACTACCCTGTCTTCAATAAGAACAAGATTCTAGAAGACATGGAACTGGAAACATGCGCCTGTTACACCATGTTAGATAGCGCTCAGTTGATCTGACAGTTAGATGCATACACCACGATGATCAACTGTTGGCCGTGAGCAATTCTCAACAGTGCCTTAGAGAAAAGAAACTAGAAAATCAATATACTTTTAACCGTTCATTTTCATTATGTTGAAAATTAAACTAATGTACAACTGTGAAAATTTATCAGTGACTTTTTCTTTCTACTCAGCCTGGTTGACTGCTACATCCTTACAATGCTGTACAATACTATTTGTTGTTTGATTTGTTTTGTTTAATAAATTCTAACACTTAAATTAGACAACTATTTTCAACCAACTTTTTGTTACATATAATAGAAAACATACCTAAAAAGAAAACATCACATAAAATATCTAATACAAGCCCAGTTATATAGAATAATGCCTTTTGTATGTCTGAATTCATCGGACTAGAATCTGATACAAAACAGACCAATATCTCCCTTATAGAGCTCTGCTTATGTCTTTGACCAAAAAATCTGGTCTTTACTCCTGCTCCTACCCAGTCATCACAAATCAAATGTCATGGATCACAAAGGGGACCAGGTTAGTGATTCTGACAGATCCAGTGAAAAATCCATCACTGCCAGGCAAAATCAGCACTACTGGCAATCAATTCATTATCAATCCTCTCCCACACAGAAGACAACGCTCTTTGTTTTCCCAGAATCCCTAGTACTACAAACAGAACTATTTTGGTTCCACACATTTCAAAGCCTTTTTTAAGTTCAGGACAAGCAAATGACTGTGGCAGCTTGGGGACACAGGTCCTTTGAGAAGTGCTTAAACTCACAACACTCGAATTTTGATTTTTAGCCTTCTACCACCACAGAGACCTACAACACACTCTGTTTTTACTCTGGTGAGAAGAAAAAAGAATTCTTATTCAGTCTTACTAAGAATAAATTACCCTCCAGGAGAAGTCAACACATACCTTCCAGGAAATTATTAAATTACTTGAGAAAAAATTTTCTAAATGCTACCCCAGTACCCTGAAAATGGCCCATTCTCCTCACAGGATAAAACAAGTTACTTCTGAAAAGTAACTTGCATGTTAAAGAAGGTCAATTAGAAAGATATATCTGCATTCCATGACTTTGGAAGTTCAACCTGGGCTTTACTTGACAGCGTGTTTTTTAAAAAAATTTAGTATAGGTTGTAAATCACCTCAGGATGCCCCTGTGAAAGCAGAGCCGCCTCTTGTCATATTGTAGCACACTCAGCTGCTCCATCCCCACGAGTGGCACTTGTAATGAAAACACTGCCATATATCTTGATTTGTCAGAGAACAAATCAGTTTTATCTGTTCATTTTGTGGTTTAGTGTCATAGGTATTTTAGAAAACATAATTTATAATTCCTTATGCAATTATATATGAAATTAAATCATCTCACTTTTCCAGAAGCATCAAAATATTTCAGGTTAAGTAGAATGCACTTGTAATATCTTTGAAGTTCTTTTCTCCCAATCTACTACCAGAAGAAAAAAAATAAATAAAGGAAAAGAGGGAGAAATATGTAGTATTGTAATGAGCTAGTCTAGTTCTCTTAGGTCAGGTTCAGTAGAGGCTTTTAGGTATGTTCTTAATAATGACTCATTATCACAGCAATGCCTCGTAATGTCATAGCGAATTAGGGGTGTGTGGGTAAGCCACTACCTCGAGAAGCAGAATGACTGGGTTTGAATATTTGAATCCTAGCTGTGTGGCCTTAGGTAACTCACTTAACCTCTCTGTGCCTCAGTTTCCTCGGCTGTAAAATGTAGATTACTGTGCTCATGCCACAAATGGATTGAGAGCATTAAATGAGTTAACATATGTAACAAACTTAGAACAGTGCACTTAAAAACTCTGTATTCACTATCATTATAATTAGCAACAATAAACATACCACTCTTTTTTTAAAGCACTAAACCCACATAAAAACATAGCAAGATTATATCATATACTGAGACCGTTTGATGAGAGATAAGAGAAAAATATCCTATTGGTGGATCCTTGTTTAGATGATAAATGTATTATTTTAGTAAGTTTCAATACAATATAGCCAAGTTCTCTTATTAAGTACTAAGGGACAGCTCAGTCTCCTGAGAGAACCTGCCACTCCTGTGAGTATTTTAATCCACCTGTTTTACAACAGAATTGGGTCTATTCTTTTTAATTTTCCTGATTAAATTATTATCTGCCAAGAGACTACAACAAATTCATAAACTTATCACTAGTCCCAATGGGAAATTTCCCCTTAACAAGGGGAAATTAACAATTTTTGATCCTGATTGCATTAGTTTAAACAGCAAATGGGTGCATTTTAATATCCATCAGGGGTCATAAGTAAAAAAAAAAAAAGGAACAGTAGCAAATTATAACAATATGTTATATAAGATATTTCTAATTTGTATACTTGATAAAACCACTGGTTTCATAATTTAAACTCATTTTATATAAATTGGGATTTTTGCTTACATGAGTATATTTTAATAAGTAATGAGTTATATAACTCCTGACCAATCATTACTATGTTTATAATGAAAACCCACCTAAATATTTATTGAAAGCAAATACTTTTCTCTATTCAAGGGCCACCAAAGTCATCACGTAGGAAGAGAATAACCCCCATCAAACCTCAGTGTGAGCTGAATGACAGCAGAAAAGCATACAGGAGGGAGATGATCCAAATGGTGCCAGTGACACTGTTGGAAAAGGGTGCAGGGTAGGTGTCCAAATGCATTTGAATTCTATCTAGGTCCATCTCACACCTGCTAAGCTACAGGGAAGACTATGAAAAGAAACTGGGTCACCCTTAGAACTCTAAAATTCAGCAGGGAGACAGACAGATGCTCTTCTCTTCTCCATGGCCAGAGGATCCAAGGTCTGGTACAACAAACCACCAAAAGGCATTACAACCCATTGCTCCTGCAAGCAGAGTGCTTTCGTGATTTGCTTGACAAATTCCCTACCCAATAGTGGGCTGTCCTCAATCAATTTAAATACAGGAAAAACCTTCCCCAAGAGTTTCCCCCAATGACTCTTTCACAAAATCTCCATTCTATTGCACATAGCACAAAACAGAGGCTAAAATATGGAAAAACTGTCATCAGTTATTAATGCCTGGGACATCTTAAACACAGGACTGTCATTGTGAAACTAGTAAGCACTCAGTAACTAACCCACACAATGCCATGTATGCATTTTCAAAGAGAAAAGAGACCAAAATGTGGGTAAAAACAAAACTATTATAAAAACAAATATGAAATCAATTAACTAAAGTTTCCTGAATGGCACAATGTCTTTTTACTCTTCTCCACATTAGAAAACTCAACCGTTTGCCACAAGGCAGAGGTATGAAAGAAAGCAGGTCAATGCCGTTTTAAAAAAATAATTAGCCGTTCACCTGCAATGAAACCAAATGGCAGAAATTTATTTTCAATGGATAACTATATTCTCACATAAATGTTGGAGTAAGTCACTCTAACTGTCCAACATGGGCTAGGCACAGTGTCTGTACTTAACACCTCTGACTACTGTTTATTCCTAAATCCTTCTCAATAATCAAAAGAAAGCTAATGTTTCACATTTGATTTGAAAATCAAAAGCCTCATTATCATGTAGTATTTGAAATAATAAAAAATATTTAAATTATACATTATAAGATTAAGTGAAAACCCTAAACATCGCATATATGTGACCTTGACTATGTAAAGGAATGCTACAACTTTAACTAAAAAGGAATGCCTTATATATTACCTGCAGTTATCTCTAGGTGATTGGTTCATAGGGGTAGGAGTTGTCTCTTTCTATTTTTTCTGTATTTATTTTTTAGATTGCTATAACTAATGATCATTAGTTTTTTATTAGAAAAAGATATTTTTAATTTATAACTTTACGAGGAGCTTAGATATACAAAATGGGGTCTCATAAAATAAGATCGCATAAAAAGTCATCCCAAGACAGCAAGTTCAATTGTCGTTTAAACTCAAAACAAACTTTCCACTCAATTAAAAAATATATATATTCAGTTACCAATTCCAAAATGTCAATAATTGATTTATGTTTATAAAATATAATTACTGTTAGTTTAAATTCTATACTAAATGGACAGACTCAAAATATAATGCCACTGAATGAGATATTGATTAAGGACACATTCTCTGGAGCCAGTGGAGCCAGTTTTTGGTGTCAGCCAAGCTATTTACCTCTCCGAGTCTCAGTTTACTCATTGGTAAAATGTGGGCAATAATACTATGTACTTCATAGGATTATTATTATGAGGACTGAATGTTAAGCACCTAGAACAGTGCCTGCTACGTAAGAAGCACTAAATAAATATTAGTATTTAATATAATTATCAATTAATAATATTAATTTTACTAAATATATTCACAACATGTCTATTATATAAAAATTTCAATTTGTCTCACATTTTCTAAACCATGGCTTAATATAAGCTAGTTCTGACAATGTTATCTTATTCCAAACATAAGTTAGCTCATGTAGGTAAGTTTTTCAGAAAACTGAGGCTTAACCTTTTAAGTGCCTACATCATTTTATTTTTATTCCTCAAAACCCACTCAAAACCTTTAATTTTCTTCTAGCTAAGCAGAAGCCTAAATTTGCCAAATTTACACAAGATGGAGAGAACAAGGCCAAAATAAGCATAATACATATGTCAGGTCCTACCTAACATTTTATTATACATTTATGGTTTACTTTCTATTTCCCTTACTGGAATGTAAGTTTCTTGAGGGTAGGGGGCACGATATCTCTAACACCTAGAACAATGCCTGGTACATAATAACCACTCAATAAATATTTGATAAATGAGTAAAATGATAATGTGTGAGAGAGCCAGATAATTAAGGTATAATCTTTAAAATGTTCTGTGTAGACCTCCTCTCCATAAAATGGATGCAGTAGAACGCAACATTTTTTTTCAGTGGTTCTCAGAAAGACTAAAGATCTTTGAAAGCAATTTCTTTCCAAACAAGTCTGATATATCTTCCGTTGAAGAATACCTAAAACAGGCCCCCTTTCAAAGAAGTTCCTCTCACCCCAAGGAATCACTGTATTCATAAAAATAAAACATGACATTTAGAATTGTTACTTAATACGGTGGCTCTGAAGCATATAGTGTCAAGAAAAACCACCATCTGAAATTGGTAAAATTGGTCAGAGCTTTTGATCTAGAACAGACGGCCAGGATGGTGGGCCCAGCTTTCATCTGGAAGGTTATTAAGCCTTGTAGAGCCAAATCATTGAGGACAGAGGTTTGACTGTGCTATGAGCTTTCCAGCATCTCATTCTTTGATTTACAAAACTGACAGAAAGAATATGTCTGATGTATTTCTCTGCCGAGCTGCTTCGTTAGAGCTGGAAGCAGAGAGGAACCTCGGGCGCTGTGTATTTGCATATAGCCTGCAGCAATCTTTTCCAACCTGAGTAAAGAGCTTGTAAAACATTAGCACAGATTTGCTGTTCTGTCCTGGGTAATAGATATTTCTTCAAGCCAAAAAGAGGCAGACAGAGGGAAACCTTTGTGTTTTCTCTCATTGACACAGATAATTTTGCCAACTATTGTTCTTGAGCAAGCAAATGGCCTGCACTCTAGAGACTTGATATAAGACTCTTTAGAGCTCTCAAAGCTGCTATTGAAGAGGGAAAAAAAAAATTATTTCAAAGTGCTAGGTTTTAAATGCTCATCACAATCATGTGAAATCTATCTGGCACCTCCAAAACGAAGCCAAGGTGCCTGTAAGTGACCAAATAACCATCTAAAAGCTAGCTTTTCACGCCTGCCTCCCATAACTACCACTGAGCTTGTCATGTGTTACTGACCACACTGCAGATCGAAGAAGTCCCTGACATCTCAGGGTTCCCCTTTGTGTGCCAAACTACATAAATAAGTAATAAACAAACTGCCCACTTACTGATCTAATGCAGACAAATGAATTTTACGGAGCTGAAATCCCATAAGAATTTGAAAATACAGTACTGTATCTGAGAAAATTTGGACAAACTATAAATGTAAACTATTCACTAAAATAAGAAGTGAAAGACCTACAATTCTGAAATTTCAAAATTTCACAAGGAATTAACAGAAATTATAAGAATTAGATGACAAAGTGCTATCTATCTTTTTAGAAAAATGAAGCAGGGAGTTTTAAAAAAAACATTTTAAGGTTACAAAACATTCTATGACCAAGATATATTTTACTGTCTATCATGAATGTCAAAATAGACTTCCTTTAGAGCTAGAATATGATGGTGTACCTGAGAGCTGTATCAATGGACTGCTTTAAATATAAAGGATCTACCTGAAAGGTAATAGCACTATTTATTGCAGTATTTATAAGTG
Source organism: Cynopterus sphinx (assembly GCA_030015415.1). Lineage (NCBI taxonomy): Eukaryota > Metazoa > Chordata > Mammalia > Chiroptera > Pteropodidae > Cynopterus > Cynopterus sphinx. The sequence continues at coordinate 180,268,682 of CM057379.1, forward strand.
TTTTAATAAAAATATTTTTTACCAAATGAGTTTCTTGAACGGAGTCTGTGCTGCATCTCCTTAAAACACAGAAAGATCTGGGTTTGCAGCATAGGACTGCACTTCAAATTAAATCTATATGGTAGTAAAAGACAGTTGTACTTTAGAAGGAAATGGGATAAAAAATTAATCACAATATAAATTGTATCAGAGTATCACCAATTTTAGATTGTAGGTATTCGACATATAACTCCTCAAAGTTATATATTTTTAATGGGACATACTTTAATTATTAAATAAAAGTTATATATCACTGTGAGTCAATCTTTTTAACCTGGATCATTTTACATGAATGACAAAAGGTAGAACTCAGATGATCAGTGCCCTCCCTCCAAGTCATAGGCATAAATTAATGCCTAAACTCAGAGAAGAAGGATTTAAGCAGTTTTGAAAATATACCAAAACTAATGACTGACCGCCATGGCCAAATGCCCCAAACAAAACAGCTAACTGAAAACATTGCTAAACACTTCTCTCATCATGGAAGAAATAATGAGCTGGTTTTTATAATGAATTATTTCCAATGATATGATTTTTTTAATAGGCAGATAGAAATTGCAAGGTCAGAGGTAAAGTGAGATCAGATTTTTTTTAATTCACTTAACAGTTTTTATCAAATACTTCCTACTCAACTGCTAAGCATCCAGCAAATCAAGTCCAAGAGGTCTTCACCCTCTATAAATTTATATATAGACAATAAGTATACCAGCTGACCTTCATGTGTGCCATAATTACATATTCAGATGTTTTAAATAACACATATTTATAACAACATAAACAGATATAGGACAATAGAACTAGAAACATTTATATTAAATATTCATTCTTAAGTACATCTTATACAAAGGAATAAGATGAGCATTTTATTTCTATTGCCATTTAGTTAAAAAGTAGTGTTTCAGGTTTGGCTGTGTGTGAGTGAACAAACATACATGCTCACACGCTGATATATGAATATTTGATTTTACATAGTAAAGGAGGGAAGCGTATAGAGGGCTTGTTAGAGATTTGTGTTGGCCCAGCCAGTGTTTCACATTTTGGCCTGTCTAGCTCTAATGAGGGCTGAAACATGGTTAACAGCAATTTGGGGTAGCTTTTTTAGCTCTCTTTTGAGAGCCACAGAATTTTTTAAAAAGCAGCTTGTTTGTTAAAAGTTTGCTCCAAGGCCTAAAATTTCTAAATATGCACCTTTTTTCAACATTGCCCTTATAAAGAAAAAACGGCTGAGAGTCTCCCAAACATGAGTGTTTAATTAAAGAAGAAAAAGTGTGGGGGGTGGGGGGAAGAAAGAGCTAAAGAAAGAAACCAAGGAAGCAAGACAAGAGATCATTTTAAATGTTTTCAATAGGAAGAATGTCAAACTTTTAGTGCATAAAAACTTGGCACCAGACAACATATGTCTTTTAACCATCCTCAAAAAAAAAAAAAAGTGTGATTTTCAGAATTCTTTTCCAAGGTTATGATTGATCTTATTAATTGTTTATTTGAAATCATAGTATTTGCAGGAATTTATAGGGTTAGACTGCCACTAAATTTAGAAACAAAAAATAACTGAATAAATTTAGCAGCAAAGAAGTTTAAAAAATTTTTTTTAATTGAGTAGCACAGGAAATCCATAGATTCAAAAACTTGAGAGACACATCAACCAAGTACAATATGTAGATTTATATGGCTCCTGATCTGAACAAGAAAACACTATATATATATATATATATATATATATATATATATATATATATATATATATATATATTGTTACATACATATATGTGTGTATATGTGTGTGTGTATATCTATATATGTATATGTATGGAAAATTTAATGAATATTTTATGATTTTAAGAAATTATCTTGTTATTTTAGGAATCATGCTAGTATTGTGGTTCTGTTTTTAAAATAGATTTTATCATTAAGAGATATTTAATAAAATATTTGTATATGAAAATCTAAGGTTTAGGTTGAACTTGAAAATAATCCAGTGAGAGAGGTGAGAAATGGGTAGAGGCAGAGATGAAACAAGATTGGCTATAAATTGCTAATTGCTGATCCTAGATGATGAATTCATGAGTATATAATACACTCATCTCTCTACTTTGTATATGTTGCATGTTTCTATAGTAAAACATTTTAGAGAATTAATTTAAGAACAGAGCATTTCAAGTGCTAAACAGTTTAAAATGGAAGTGTATTTATTTCTAATGATGAAATTTACCTTAAAAGTAGCTTCTATGTAAAGTTCTTCCCAATAGTATGTTATAAAGAGCTAGTCCACTGAAGAGTATATAACAATAAATGAATAATATATAAAATAATAAACAAATAATAAAAAAACTAACCTATTCCTCTGTCATATAAATATACTTATTATTTTGGTTTTAAATCTTATTTTTTATATTCTTATCACTGTTTCTAGTTCATAGACTGACATTATTCTCTCTACATACAATGCCTTCTAACAGATAAGGTTCAGACAGACACCAACAAAATATATCTTAAGTTTTGGTCAGAAGAATTTGGATCCCAGAAATCTCATAAGTATCTTTTGAATAACTACCTCCTATGATTCCAAAAGTTATAATTAGAGTGTTTTGCACCATGAGCATAGCCAAAATATCATTGACTATGAAATGATGACATAGAATAATATAGAAATGGTAATAGCTGATCAATAAGTCAAATTATATTTTACTTCTGATAAAAATAGCTAATTCATAAATAGAAGGCAACTTCACAGTAATGCATGAAAAAATTTTTTCATGGATAAAGTTCAGTAACAATAAACCTTAAAAACTATTTTCATTCAGTCAACAAACATTTCATTCCAGTACACTTCATATTGTGATATATATAGATAGATAGATATAGATAGATATAGATATAGATATAGATATAGATATAGATATAGATATAGATAGATATAGATATAGATATAGATATATAGATATAAAAGAACAAAATAGTTTCCAGTTCCTGAGTCCAAATCTAATTATTGAAGAAAGTAAACCAGCACTTTTTAGGAATGTATGTACCATTTCTCCAGGGTAATAAACAATATCTTCAAGTTAACTTATTCATTCTTCTGATATCGACTGAATTTCTACCACAAGTGCCATGTAAGTACCATGAAAACAAGATTTTTTTTTTCATTTGTTTATCTCCTGGACCTAGAATTATGACTGACACATGGTAGGCATCTAATACTGCTGCATTAATTATTTTAAAGAGCATAATTGCTAAGGAATATGCTTTATTTTCATAACAGGAATCACTTTGGCCTTATAAGCAAGAATTGTATATTGAAATTATTCAACCTACTACAGGCCCTACTATAGTTTTAAGAATTGGCTTTAAATGACAATAATTCTGTGAGGTTTGTTTTCTTGTTTGCTTGTTTTTAATGAAGTCTGTCTTGTACCCAGAAAAAGTATCTCTATATATTTTATCACGGAAATTAAGTATGTATAACATCATTATTGAATACAGAATTGTTAGCAAATAAGTATAATTATTATGTATTTCATAAGCACCTAATCCAAAAAGTCCTACCTTGTGCACGCTTTGGCAGCACATATACAAAAAGTCCTGCCTTTAAAGACTTATGTCAAAAAATAAAGCACAAGTATTAAAGAAGAATTGACTCCTATCCCAACTCTAAATAAACTCGCAATGATCAGGGCTACCACAGGACAGCCCTGTGGTTAAGGACCCTGACTCTGTGGGTCACTGGGCTTCAGATCTCAGCTCTTCTACCTTCTAGCTTTGTTGCCCCTGAAAAAATTACTTCCCCTTCTTCATTTGCCTCAATTTCCTCAAAGTAGGAAACACAGCTTACTTCAAAGAGCCATTGTGAGAATTAAATGAGTTATTACATGTAAATCTCTTAGAATAGTGCCTGATGTATAGTAATTGCTCAATCAATGTTACCTACCAGTATTAAGAGTCTAACAAATCCCTTGGTTTATACATCCCAGAAGCTCATCAATGATCTAGTAATGCTTTTATAAATCTTAAACAGAAAAAAACAACAGAAATATGTCTGTTCCACGTACAAGTTTTCACACATAAGTAAATTAAAGACAATGTGAACTGCTTATTAAAATTGGGGAATAAGGTAGAAATAACTTCCTACTTTTTCAGAGAATTCATGAAGGAAGTAGAATTTCATACTTACATATTTTTCTCTGATTAGACAAGAAAAGTTCACATAATCCTTCCACCTACTCTGTGACATATTAATATAGTCCCTTTGTATTTTTCCTGCACATATATGTGGAATTTTATATAACTGAGACTGTATTGGCATGCTGTTTGATTCACATAATACTGTATTAAAAGTATTTTTCTATTGCTTTTTAAAATATCTTAAACACTCCATAAATTTAATTATTCCCACATAAATAAGAAATAATGGTGATTAATACACCTCCTCTTGAAACCATAATTTTGTATACTCATGATTCCAAAAATAACCACCCAGAAAGGATTTTTGCTTATTTATTGTTTGGCATATTTATTTTTCATTAAATTTGCTGATCAAAAATAAATTTTAAAATTTAAAGTTACTTAAAATTTTACGAAAAGCAGGGGAGAGAGAAAATGCCCACTTACAAATTAAGTCAAATGTACACAGTGCGGAATCACACTGCCATCACTGCCACACCCCCAAGTTCACTGTCCACATTGGCAAGTACAATTAGTTACTTAATCAGTTGGATAAAAGAACTCACTGGGTAATGTGGAGAGGTCCATAGCTATTACCAAAAGCCTTATGGGGGCAGAACTGAAAGGATGAAAAGGAAAGAAGGAAGAAAAATAAAGGGTGTGATGAGTTTAATTTGAAAAGGGGGGGTAAGGTTTACTGCATAGCAATACCCTAGATTAACGCTCCTCTTTCAAAAGATTAGAAAACTTTTGATTCAGAGACATGGACTTGTCCATGACATAATACCACATGTGCTTGCTGTTCATTAGATCTAAGCCTACCTATTCTGGGAAAAGCAAAGAGCCTGCCACCTTCCGGCTTTTTGCATATGCAAATGGAAAATCAAACGAATCCCGCATCTCATATCCTTGAGAATCGCAGAGTTAATAGTATGTGTGCTAGGAAATGCAGGGTTTGGGTCAGTTGGAAGTATGGTACCCGTAATTTCTCACAGTATCTTGTGTCCTTAACCTCTCTTGGGTCCCAATATCCGGTTTGAAATAAAGAAGGTTACTATTAGAAAGGAGGGTTAGGGACTTGGAAGTCCCTGAACTTGGTTTTAGTGGAATTTCTGCATTCTTTAGAGGCAAGTATTCTTTACTTATAAAATCTCTTCAGCTCACCTGAAGCTAATGCCCTCTCACCAAAAGAAGTTGTCTATCCCAGAGAACATGGGTACATGGCCTTGTCATTGGGACTTTAGCATCATTCCAAAATAACAACAATGTCAACGTATTTTCTCTTTTAAAGGCAACCTGAATACTATTCTAATTCAATTATTGAAACTCTTTTCTGGTCATGCCAAAATGAAAAATTATGTTTCAAGACCCTTAATCTTTAAAACAGGATCAAGCAATCTTCTCTCCTTGCGGTTTAGTTCTGCTTGAATTTTCCGGCAGAAGAAGAGATTTAGGAACACTCATTTTCTCTGCTACGAATGGATTTGCCAGTGACTTCTCCATCTTGGGAGAATTACCTAAACACTGAACAAACAAACTAAACCAAACCAAAACAAAATAAAACTATACACACAAAACCTCAGGACTTGAATATGTAGTTATATCTTATGCTATCTCCTTTTCTAGCTTTCTCCCACTCCACTGTTTGTCCAGCATATGAACCACCTGCCTTATCACGCATTCTGTTAGTTCTATAATAAACATGCAGCAACCCATACATGTATGATGACCTGAATGACAACAAAGATCAAAACAAACTATTTTAAGTTTTTCTACTTATCCAAATCAGAGATCAGCCTAATATAAAACAAAATAAACTGTGATTTTTGTTTCTCTCTGTGAGATTACAGCAGAGGATCAAGTGATGAAACCTTTGCTTACCCAAAAAAATAAAATATATCTGTGACCTAGAGCACCTTCAAAATATTGATTCGACTTTTAAAAATTGTAGTATTTAGTGCTTTTTATTCATGGTTTCAAAAACTTTTGGGTAGCAAATATTTGCTTTTGACTTTTTCACTGTTTAATCCTCCACTGTAGATGATATTTCTTTCTAGTGTGTCTCACCTGGGTGTGCAGAACTCTCAGTTCACATCACTAAATGGAACAGTGTGGCTCCCTAGTGCAAATTTCCTGAGAGTCCCTTCCCTGAGTCTGTGCCAAGAATCAAATCTTGGCCACTTAGTGCTCTGTGCTCCACATGTGAGCTCACGGCGCGTTGAGCAGCCGTGCTAACTGAGATGGATAGCGCTGTCAAACAGGAAGCTGGCACACCAGGATGCAAGCAGTGGGATACAATGACCTTTACATTCAGAGAAAAATATCCCTAAAATGGCATGAAAAGTTTATGGGTTAGAAGGAGGGGGGATTCTTTTATTTCATTTAGGCACGTAGCATTAAATAAAAGCCATGGTGTCAGTATGCAATTTGCTTAAGATCAAATCTTGAATCCCTCCACAAGAAGGGAAGTCATCAGAGAAAGGAAATGAATCATCCTTTATTGCACTGCTTTGAAAGCAGTGGACTCTAGGATTCGGCTATGTTATGGCACTGGACAGGCCAAGCGCTCCGGTTCAGAATTTACTTGGACTCACAATGATACAGGAAGTACTACCTGCCCTGGGAAAACATTCTTGACCTCCTGGTTTCAGATGGGTTGCTTTCTTGGTAGAACTAAGATTAACTTAAATACTTAATTAAAGCATTTTTTAAAGAACTATGATCTGCTTACAGAATCAGAGTCAAGAGCTTGGGAATTTAAATCCCATGTTCTTGGTCATCGTATTTGTAACTGAATAAATGGCTTAATCTCTCAAGTTTCCGTATCTGAATAAAACAGATGCTCTGATTGTTCTCAGAAATTATACAAAGAGGAATTCATAAAAAAAAAATCACAGCAAAGATCCTTGGCACATACACAAATGTTAAGTAAAGATGATAATTTATAAGAATATACATAGGAAATTAATATGTAAAACAAAACCTGGAAGTCACATCTTTCTCTCCTTTGATTATAACCATTATCATAAACTATACAATATAACCATTTCAGCTGAAAAACAAGAGTAATCATTCTACTGGGTCAAAAAAATTTTTTTACATTCTTCAAAATATGAGGGGCATTTTTGTTGTTATTTGTCAATTCTTCGGCATGAAAAAACAGTGAGCTATGATTCAAAGTGAAGCAATACAAGCTCGCAATGGGCTCCCCAGTGCTGGAGAATATAAACTGAAATAATAATGCAATTTAAATATTAATTAAATAGGTAAGAGGAATTGATCACAAAGACACTGAGTTTTTTTTAATGAATGGACTATACCAAAACTACAACGCTGTTTTCAAAGACACAAAACTAGAGTAAGATGCACTTATTTTTTTCTATTTAATTAAAGCTGATTGTAAAGTGCAGAAATTGGAATAAATATATTTTAAAAACTGAATGCTTATAAGTCATGTATTAAAGTTCGGTAAATCAGGAGTTAAATATCTCAGCACTGGCTCTAAGAATATCAATTTGGGGATTTAAAGAAAATAACAGAGTTAGCAATGAAAAAATAAACTGTGATGATCACTTTGAAATGCAAGTTGATTTTGGTGGCTCTAGATGTGCTCCTCAAATGCTTCCCATGCCCAAAGCAACCAGAACAAGACTGCAAAAACCATGCTGCCGGTCAGTGGGAAAGATGCTAACTCTGACCACTCTCCACCAACCTTGGTTTGGAGAATTATTTCAGGGAGCACATTCTTCCTCAGATCATGACATAGGAAAAACGTGAGGAGAAGGAGGGAGATGCATCAATACCTTGTGCCTGAGCGGCGGAGCTGTGGGAGTACCCCAGGGCTAGGAGCGCGGTCTCCACCAGCTGGCTAAAAAGCACGTCTTTCCGAACCAGGACGAACTCGGCGTGTTCTTCTCTATTGTCATATTCAAGAGAGCCATCCAACTGCTCCACCACACAAAAGACAGGAATCATCAAACCTGGAGGGACAAAATCCAAGAGCAAAACACAAACATTACAAAGCAAATCTCAGTCACCATGATGAAAAGGGAAGAGTCAGCTATAAAAGTCACTCATCTGTGATCGACAGTGGTTCGGATTAAACAAGCTTCTCACTCAGAAGGAGCTAATGGGAAAACTGTGGATTCCTCCCCCCACACATCCCCCATTATTACCATCAGACTGCAGCAGAATTGCCCTGGGCCTTGGCAAAAGCCCTCAGATTCTAGTCATTAAAAAGTGGAGTGTACCAATCAGAGGTGCCCTGACTGAGAGACCTCAAGTTCACAAGTGGCACACAGGTGAGGTTAAGGTGACCTTCTAGACACTCGCACCCTTCACTACTATGGCTTTATCATTAACTTAATGAGGACTAGTATCTTCAGATAAGATCCACTTTTGTCTGGAAATGTTATAAATTACCTCGTAGGAAAACAGATTTGATTTCAGAGCCTAAGCTATTATGTGAATATGTACAAGAAAGTTAACAAGTATTTAAAAGGGGTCTCATATCTTTTATTTTTCTAAATCCTGATGAATAGGTAGGTCATCTGTTAGCCTGAAAATACCTTGCTCATGAAAGTCCTAATTGTCGTTTAACTGAAAATATATATCAAACATAAAACTTTGTCTTTTTTAATTATTAGTTTATACATCAACACGTTACCACTGGAAAGGGATTATCTCTTCTTGTGTTTTCAGAGAAAAGAAGTAAACTACCCTAAAGAATAAAGCAAATTAGTCTAGTTGAAAATCTGTTGAAATCTGTTGTCACTGAAATATTTCTTTGCTTTGTATCAAAGTGTGAAATGCTAAAAAATGTTTAATTTGCCAAAGATTTTTTATAAACTTTCAAAAAAAAAAAAGAAGAAGTCACACAGGCACTTAAATCTAAACATAGCCACGGCATAAGAAGATCAAAGTTTTACTAATATACAAGTTATAAACATGGACTCTGTCGTATGTAATTCATACAATTAGCATGTTATAGAATAAGGATCCGCTCTAGGTCTTTTTGTGCAAGAAAAATCAAAAGTTATGAAAGATGGATGAGTACGCAAAGAGATGGAAGAGATGGAGGAGATGGAGGGTTAACTGGTCACTGTGAAGGCACTTTACCATAAAAATCAGACATCTGTGTAAAATGGCACATGTGAGTACAGCCTTTAGCACACAGAATGCATAGGAGTTATTCTAGAAGCCCTTCCCTGTTGCTTGGTCCCTAGAAGCCTCCTGACTCACCCTGACCTGAAAAGCAGAGAGTGGGAGCAGACACTCTGCAAACTACCAGGTCACAGATTTAGATTTTTGTTCTAAAGATAATACAATGGTACGACTGGTTCCCATGTGCTAATTATTATTATTAAAGATAATAAGTATTGGGTGTAATTATTAAATATAATCATTATTAACAATAATAATACTCATTAAGAAATATCATTAAAGATCATGGTAATTATTATTAAGCCTGCAAAACAGTCTAACAAGTCATATCATTCTATACCTGGGACAACTATTAACTCAGTGTTTACTCTTCAGAACAAAACAGCAGCATCATTAACTATAGCAAATGCAATATCCAAGGTATAGATTTATGGAAAACAGGAAACAACGGTGAAACAGACTGATTGTTTTAGACAAAAGGAAAATTTAGCCTGCCCACATGGTGCCTTGCAAAATAAATATTTTAATTGTAACAGTATTGACATATCAAATACTTATTTATTTATGCCCAGTTTATTCCCAAATGTATGTAAGAACTGCAATGAATAATAAAAATTAGACTTTCTCCAAATTATCTCTGTGATCATTCATTTATTCAATTTTTATTCCCTAAACACCTACTGTGTGCCAGGTATTCCCCATGGTGTCAGCGATACAAGTGAGAATAAGTCTAATGTGGCTCCTGTCCTCAGTGCAGTTGCAGGTGCTGTAAAATCTTTCTATGCAAGCATAATGATGTTTTATAGGACCCATTTCTGAGAGTCCTTACCAGCAGAGAATAGCCCCCGTTTAGACCTTTTAACTCTTACGTACTGGTATATAATCTTTGTTAGAGGAAGCAGGTGGATTTCTACTTTTAATGATTTAAATATATGCACACATAGGGCCATGTAGTCAGTGGTGCCATAAGCTACTTCACCACTAATACCTGTGTGTACATAAGTTTTGGTGCTGAAAATCTATGTGCAGTTCCTAGTGTCAACACCTGAGTGTCACACATCAGGGAATTACAGATAAGACCTTTAAATGAATCCAGTTGCTCCATAAGCTATCATGTATCCATTACTTAAGAACCATAAATCCTCGAGTATGGTCAATTGAAAAACTGAAGACCCTACTAATTTTTTTTAAAAGTTCAATGTGTTAGATATGAAATACAGCATTAAAGCACAGGGGTCTATACCATGTAGCAATTTATGTTTTGAAAGTGTCAATTACTGAAATATTTCCTAAACTTTTTAAGCCATGACTGAAGGAAGCGAGTGTTATCTGACATGATAACAATAATGCCATACTGTCAAAAGCAAGCACCCATCTCTCTTAAGCACCACCTACTTTTTAAAAAAAGGAGAAAAAAAATAGTTTGAGGTCACTTATAAAATAAAACAATATTAACCAGAATATATGAAATATAGTTTGTTCTGAAAGTCCATATATATGAGAGGCCAAAAAATATCACAGATTATATTTAATAGGAAAAAGTATCTTTTTACTAGAATTTGATCAATCTAAAAAATTATAAAATTTTTCCAATGAAATATAATTTTTACAAAACAAGAGGAAACCAGGAAAAATAGATTTAATTACTAAAGACAATGACAAGAGTAACTTGAGGTCAAGTGTGGGAAAAAGAAAATTAATGCAATAGTTTTAAAAGCCTTTAAAAATAGCAAATCCCCTGGGGGGTACTATAAAAGGATAATTAGAAATATATACCAAAAAAGATATTTATCCTTTTGGTATCCCACTCTCTCTAGGCAAAAAGAGAGAAAAAAAAAAGGAAAGGAAAGGAAATAAAGGAAAAGGGGAAAGAAAAGGGAAAGAAAGAAAAAAAAGGAAAGGAAAGGAAAGGAAAGGTAAGGAAAGGAAGGAAGACAAAGTGACAATGAATGAAAAGACAGGGAGAGTGCTTGGAAAGCACTTCAAAAAATAAATAAGAATGAGAAGAATTAAAAGATGAGTTCCAGTAAAAAAAGATAGCAATGTAAAACTTAGATGCATTTACAACAAAATTTAGAACTAGTCAAAAAAAAAAAAAACTCTTATTCTAGCCCTATATCTAGAGCTTACGGCATTATTTTTCTTTAATTGTAGCACAGACCCATTTCCAGATGATCAAGTAAAGAACTTTGAACTTTTTTATCATAACCTTGCTAAGCCGTTTACAAATGTGAGAGGTAAGCAGGTAGTTTAATCTAGAGGACAGGCAAAGAGCCCCAGCCACTTGCAAAAAATTAAGAGTTGTTCGGACATTTGGGATAAATGGTGAGTTTTGTTATAGAAGCAAAATAAGCACGGGACTCAACTAGAAAAATGCACGTTCCTAACTGTCATTAATTATGATGCTCAAATTTTCATTTTCATTATGATATCATTTCTGAAATGTGTTTAATTAGAAAGAGTTATTTAAGCTGATCTTCACCACCACAACCATAGGAACAGCAACATGCAAAGAGATGGTTAAAGGTGGTCATAACTAGTTTCATGTCCGGAGGTGGGCAACTCTTGAATCAAATCCTGCCTGGCATTATCTCTCCTTATCTGAGGAAGTAACCTTGGATCATTTATTTAACCTCTCTTCTCTGAGGCTCAAATTCCTCCTAGGCAAAATGTAAATGGAATATCTACATCATAAGACTGTTGTAAGGATTAAACAATGCAGCATAGTTAAGTTTGCTAACAGATAGCCCTCACTTTGTTTTCCTTTTTTTCAAAATCATTATGAGTACCATTTTACAAAGGACAAAAAAAGAAGCCAATAATTTTTTTCAGGGCCCATAATCAATGTTAATGATACTTACTAAAAAGCACTTCTTCAGAATTAAAATGTTACTAATAATCACTGAATGGTCTGATTATATAAGACAGAAATAATTATGGCTTAAAATATTCGATGTGCCCCAGAACAAAAAAGTGGAATTGTTTTTAAAAGCACCATACTTTATACTCTAAAGCTTTCTTCCCAACACAAAAGCCACTAGCCACACATGCCAACTGAGCACTTGAAATGTGGCCAGTCCTGAACTGAGATGTACTATAAGTATAAAACACAATTTGAGTTCAATGATTTAATACCAAAAAGAAAATAAAAATAAATATACAATGAATTGTTTTAAATTAACGGCATGCAGAAATATTTTGCATACACTGAGTGAAATAAACTAATAAATTATTCACATCTGTTTTTTTAACTTCTTTTAAAAAAAGAAGCTACAAGTAAATTTAAAATTTTACAAGTGGCTCACAATTTCTTTCTATGAGACAGAGCTGCTCTAAGCAATCTGCCAAACAACTTATACAATGGTTTTTTCTAACAGACAATAAATTCATCCAAAACTGATAACTAGGACAATAGAGCAATTGTCTTGAGTGTTTCTTGATGCCCCCCAGTTATCTTTCCTCTGTGAGCCAGATTTTAAAAGACTTAAGGACAGATATACTCTTGGTTAAACTCTCAAATCTAAGGTGATCTAAGGAAAATCTAAGGAAATTGTAGGCTATTATTTTATTCTTAACTATATTAATCCAACTTCTTTAATAAGGGAAAGGCGTTTTTCCCCTTCTCTTCATTTTAAACAGAGTTTTCAGGAAAAGCCACAACACTGGCCTGAAAGGACAGGAGGAACAAGTACTCTGTAATGCTCTGGGTGCCTAACATCAGCAAGGGAAGAGGAAGTAAGGCCCAGCAGCCAGGGATCTAGAGGACAAGATTCCACAGCCTTCCATCCACAAATGTTAGGACACAACACAACCTCTCTGTGGCATAGCATCTCTTAACTCATTTCACTGTAGGACATACTTGCATACCTTTGTCTACTCCCACATTTACCTTGTGAGAGGATTATTCTTATTCTCCTTTAAAAAATAAAGAAACAAATTATGGGAAAATCATTAACATGCCCAAGAAACCCAGCAAGGCAAAGGAAGAGCAACTCAGGTTAGCCAGCCCTAAACCCCAAGCGTGCTCCTTTCTTGGGGGGTCAAAAACAACACTTCCAAACCCACGCTTACAGAAATCTAGAGGCTTAGCCTTTTAGTAAGGGACCCTTCACCACTTGTTAAGTCCAATGGGTGACCTGCATTACTTTTGAGTAAAGTTACCATATGAGGGCCTACCACACACCAGGCAAAGAGATAGAACCAAACACAATTCCTAACCTTTAGTCACTCACAGACAAAAGAAAGGTTCAAATTATAGGTCATCCGCTGATGTGGATGAGCATGGGCTTCAGCCTCTTCCCCAGCCCCTTCGGATCCTGGGTTAACCCTCATTCTTGGACCTAACCCCTGAATGAGGAGTTTGTCTGAGATGATAAGAGGCTAGTCTTTCTCCTCCCCTCTTTCAAAGGGCTCTTGAAACCACCTGTTTGGAGAAGGAAGGTAACCACAGGGCCTACTCCCTCCCCTGCGGCTAGCAGTATATCTGGTTCTATCACCTGAGAAGGTCCCAAGGCTAATTAAAGATTACAAAGATTTTAAGGCAGAGACTCTTCTGTCTGTTCTTTATATAAACCAAACATGAAGTAAAGCTCCACACTCAGTAACCACCACAATCAATAAATCATAGAACTCCTAAAACTAAAACACTGAAAAAAATTCTACCACATAAACTGAGTGGAGTGAATAAAACAGGGTCTCCCAGAGGACTAGAAGAGAAAGGAGGGAGTGGTGGCTACTACCTTATTGCAAAATTACAAGAAAAACACAACCATTTTCTTGCCCTACACTTACTTGCTCTATAACCTTATTTCCTCTCCCTCGCTCCCTCTCGCTCACGTGCACATGTTTGTGTGCGCATACAGAGACACACTCACACAGACAAGAAGAGAAATACCTTACTAATATGAACCTCTAGACACTTCCTTCTACCCTAAAACAACAAAGACAAGTTTGAGCACCATGAATTGCAACTAGAAACAGTAAGGAAGAATAAGGTGTCCCTCATCTCCTTGGGGTCCCAGGCAAAATTCCAAAATGTATCTAATGTTTTGTTCCTACTCTTTTCTGTCCCTGCTGTCCTCTCCTGAGCTACAGTAGCTGGAGGCTCCACATTCCATCATTCCACTCAAGCCACCCATTCCCCCAGGGGTTAAGCTCAAAAATTCCAAAGAGATAAAAAGATGCTAACCTTTGCTATTGTGATGGTTCAGTACTGCCTTAATCTCCATATATTTTCATTGTAAAAGAAACACATTGTATCCCACATTAACTTCTAATGGGAAGAATTACAGGTAATGAAAAAAAGACATGTTCTCACCAGTCTTAAGATGAGAGTACAGCAAAAACTTTGGGGGATGAGAGGCAAGGGGACCACCCATAGGTGGACCAGAGATCTTCTAAGCTCCTCTAAACTGCTCCACTTTCCAAAAATCCTTTCTGTCCTTTGCCTGGGAACTACAGATTGTCTGAAGGATTAATTCATTTGCTTTTGCTGCTTGCTTTGTTTTTAACTGTTACTGAAGAGGAAGCTGGAGCAGAGACAGAGATGGGACAGCCAAAGACCTGGGTTATTCACAGGTACAGAAACAGAGTCAACCATAAAATTATAGAGAAGGCAAATTTGCTTAATGATTACTCTAAGGGACAAACTGAATCAAACATGCAGAAACTCGATTTCATGTTCATCCTTGATCCAGTTGCTTGTATCTTAGCATTAGACCTCCAACTAAAGTTTTAAGAATAAAGCTCCTTGATGCCACTCCCCGTGTAGGGAAGTAGAGTGCAAAGGGGATAAGATTATCTTCCAGAAATATTTTATTCTCCTAATTCTCTCTAGTAAAACCAGAAGCTACTTGGCAGCCCCTGAGACAGATCTTAACTTTAGAAGATAAGAATGAAAATAGGCCAGGAGTGGGGTTAGCCAGGTGAACTCAGGCCCTCTCACACTTCTTACCCCAAAGGCTCAAATTGGGCTTAAAGTGGTAGGAAAAGAAAATGGATCTGGTATTCTAGACCTCTGATTCCAGACATGTCCCCAAATTGGGAAGTCACGATCCAACCTGAAGTCAGATCTTAAAGTCTGAAGAATAAATTCCACATCTTTCAAAAATTTTCAGTTACAGAAATGTGGCGGCAGAATCAAGCTGGCCTGGCAGTTTGCAAAACAGGATTTCACAGTACACAGGAGGCACAGTGTGGCTACTTATCTAAACAAAAAAGCCTAAGCTACACCTGGGAACTTGGCCATCGCAAGCCTAACCCAAGGAACTGAACTTCCTGATGTCAGAAATATCCATCAGAGTGAATGAGAGGGCTGCCTTTTCCTTCTCCAAAGTGGGCTGGACTTAGGGAGATCTTCTTCAGTCCCCAACTCCTCTTTCCACATGTAAGCCAGACCTACAGCCGGCCTAAAATAAATGTTGGCTCAGTTTAACAAAGAGCTAATTCCAGCTAGACATTAATAAACACCATTAACAGGCAGAGTTGGTTCTGGTTTTTTCCCATGACACTCCAGTGGCCTAACTTATCTATATCACTTTGGCCCAATCATACTGCCCTCAGCATTAGCAGACAAGGAAATCTTTCCAGGAAACGATCCACACAAGTGGATTCAGGAGCTCGTTCCATGTTCTCTGGGGAAAGAGCACCAGACAAGGCTGGCTGTGCACGAACACTGTTGACAAAAACTGTTGGTTTATCACCAGGAAGCCATCACAGTCGATGGGTACACAACTCAAGTGACCAGCAGCACTATGTCCTGTGACTATACACAACCTGAAACCCTGGGGGTCTTATCTGAAGTACTAACATGTCCAGTCTTGAAGGACTACAGCATCTTTTCTAAACTTAGTAGCCACAGAGAAAAAAAAAAATGTTTATTAATCCCAGATTCAAATTTTTTAAAAATGGAAAACAGAATATGCAAGTTTGTATATCACAGAAGAGTTCAAATATGTGGCGTGTTGTGTGTCTCCTAGTTTAATACTAAATTCTTGACAGTCTTGTCACAGTGGGTTAGAAACACATATATTAATAAGCCTTGAGACTTGATAGCACATTAAACTGGCTATACTATAATTCATTAATATAAGGATTTCTGTTCTCTGTTGAGAAAAAATTTATTTTGGAGATTTCTGAGAGGATAATTTTTTAAATAATATTTAAGTGGAGATGTATTTGCCACTCCCCTCATTCTCATTATTTTCTCTGGAATAGTAATTTGCAAATCAGAGTCCCCAGAAGAAGTCAGTAAAAATTGTTTTTATGCTTACATTTGCTTCGTTACCTCAGGTTTTGATCTCTGCCTAAATGTTATTTTATCTAATTTAACAATTAAAATTTTAAAACCTTTGATTAATCCCACCAGTGTAGTGTTCAGGAAAAGTTAACTGTACTAAAGGTTCTCCAGCAAGGAATTAATAAGGGAATCAAGCACTCAGCTCTCAATAAGACAAGACTGCTCAGATTTCTAGTGGGAATATTTCATAGCACAAGCATGTTTTCTTTGGGGAGTTTAACTCACCAAAATTATTAAAAATCGAGATCAAACACTGGTGTAAAGTCCCAAAGGAAATCATACTAGAGTGGAGAGATTTTTATCAAATAAAACCCTGAAAAGGTAAAGTTTTTATAGTGAAAAATAAAAGGTTTTCTCTCTTACAAAAAGAAACCCTACTGTTTATGTTTAGGATTCAAACAGCAAAACATGTATGGACATTTCATAGATGTATCAAAATCATCACTGAAATGAATGCAGATTTCACAACGCCAAACTTAGGCAGCCATCGCCATCCTTTCCCAACTACTAAAAGCCACTCTCATTCTTATACCCAACAAATGCCTCCACAGGGATGTAATAGCAACCAAGCTCTTGAAAGGGCTAAAACCCGGAGGAGAAAAAAGAAAGAATAGGAGGAAAGAGTAAGAAAGTGAAAATCGTACTGTGTATTCTGCAGTTCCCTAAGGGGACACTGATATCTGCGGATTGCAATACATAGGATATGATTATTGTGACTGAGATGAAGTTAATAAAACCCAGCAGGCAGACGGGAAACTCGGGTCCCCACTGATGGACTACTTCCCAGACAAGATATTTTAAGTATATATGTACCTGTGTAATTTATAGCAATTACTTAAATAAGAAAAATAGAACACAGAACACTAGTGTATTTTTCCACTTTATGATTCTAAGACAGCCTCTTTATAATTTATAAAATTTCCAAAAGAAAAAAAAAGAGCAAAAACAAACAAATAAACCAAATTTTGGAAAAGTACCACATCATTTTAAATTTGGGTAATCCCAAATATGAAACATCTCTGTTTCAAAAAGATGTCACTCCTCTAATAGTCTCTCAATTCATAAGTTCTTTAACTCTAAAATAATTTCTGACCCACAAAACGAGGCATATCAGTGCAGTTTCTCCCCATCCCAGCAAAGGCAACAGTTTCAAAATCGTTCTAATCTCACAAACTCAGCACAAAATAACAGAAACATAAGTCAAAGACACCTTTTAAAACTCCAAATACAAGGAGAAAAGTGTCCCTTTGGGGGTTAACTCAGAGGTCAAGTTTAGGTTTGTGTGTGAACTTCAGTGTGGCCAATAAGCCTTGCCAGTCATGGTGAGAAATGCTTTTTTATCTTAGTATCATCGATGCCCAGATCTAGATAAAGATGATAAAAGGAACTATACCTAACAGTTTCCATGAAACTGTTTTCATTTCTTTATTTTAACAGAAGTAAGATTGACAAACAGATAATGTTTTCAAAGAGCAAGCCTGTGTTTATTATATACAGGAGAAGCTGGCTGTGAGCAAGACGACTTCACTGAGTCATATCAAAGGAAGAAAAAAGCTGCATCTCAGAAGCTTTCCTTGGTTAAAAGGAACTGTCTCCCTCAAACTCACTTTCAACCTATGCATCAATCTTCAATATAATTATGTTTGACAGAATATAAGCTCTTGGCAGTTAACTTGTTTACAATAAATGCTTAGTTTGGGTACATGGACTGTATTTCAGTCTTATAAATATCAAACACAAACCTACAACAGTACCGTTATGGAGCTGAGAATTATTTTGCTATAAATCTTTTTATTGGGGGGCCAACGGAATTACTTTGCAGCTTGTTTTCCACTAACCACTTGGAACAGTGTGAAAAGAGGTACATTTATATTCTGACCCTGTGCTAATTGGAATTCTATATATTTCCATAGGAGAATGTAATGTATCAATCCTGAACATGCAGGTGGGACTCCAGGCAGTTCTGCCATGGCAGCAAAAAAATACACGTGCAGCAAAATGGGTCTTACAAAAGTTGAGGCATTTTCCGACAGTTCTCCTTCTCCTGAAAATCTCTTGGGAACTAATGTTCATTTGTAACAGCATTGGCAGGCTTTCAATGGTAAGCTCCAGTTTGGGGGAGTGGGGGGGATTCATAAATTAGCTGTTAAAACGTGCTTAAGGCTCAAACTTACTGTATGAATGGGTCTGTAAATAGAGTTCGTTTTGCCGAATGCTACCTGGAGATTCATTTGAAAAGAAAAAAAAATCAGGTTCACCTTATTTAGCCTTGTAAAGTGCCTTTGCTTGGGTCTTAAATGTGTAATAACTTCCCTTTCAGAGAATAATTTGCTCCTCTCGTACGCCCTCAATAATAAAGGGTGTTTGGTCTTCTAATAGCACATCTGCCAAATCTGCACGACAAAATCTTGTCTGAATGAAGCCTTATGAGCTGAAAGCTAGGCAAAGCTGTACCCGGCTTAGTCACACCCTTCTCCATTTAACTTTTCTCAGGGCATGCACCTTCACTAGTATTCTCAACACCTTCTAATTTTCAAATTATGACGCTTTATCGCTGCAGGGTTTCTTCACTTGTTTCTTAATCTCACAATTATCTCGTAATCAGATTCTTATAATAATTTAACTTTAACATAGTATCTATATGTAGAAAAGATTATTTAAAGAATTCTAGTTGAAAAGTATGTTTTCTAAAATAATGAATACCGGACAATACAGTCACTTTATTACTTAATAGTGAAATTCCAACTTCTTTCCTTCTAGTCAATGTTATAATTTCAGGTGACATAAAACAAAGAATTTTTTATGTCTCTCAGTTTCTAATAAAGAAGACAAGTAACTGATTTATAAGTTTCAAGGGTCATCAAATATAATTTTATAAAAAAAAAATTTTACCACACAACTTTAGTAAAGAGAAATATTTTTATTGCATTGTCAGCCTCATAGATCTTTCCTATTAATATCAAAAGCACTAGTTTACAATATGAACTAATGGAAAATTGTTAAATGCACCTAAAATAATCACTCCTTTTTTTGAATTAAATAAGCTCTTTTAAAACCTTGACTATTTAACTGCTGTTTACTCAGAGGAGGGGAGACATGGAGAAGGTGACTATATGAAAAAAAAAAAAGCCACCTTTTTTTTTATTGTACAACAAAAATTCCCTCCAAGGCAAAAAGACATTATGCCAAGTTCCACCCAGAATTAATGTTTAGGTTTAAATTATAAAGTCCAGAAAAAAAACAGAACTGCTAATAGACCCTTAAAGCTCATGGCATTTATCAATGCTCTTAGGTTATGTAAATGTTAAAATTGAAAAACTCTTTGCTGACAAAAGTATTTTAATGAAAGCACTATTAACTAGACTTTCTGAACTGATTTTCTAAAGCCTTTTGAGCTGTTAGATATAAATGCCACTCTGAAGGGGGACAGTTCTGGGATTGAGACCTCCACCAGGAAGGGTTTACTGCCTATCTCACTCCTTTCATTTTGCCACCCTCAGAAAGGTTTTTAAATTTCAACCCCAAGAAAACTCTTAGCTACAGATGATAGAAATATTGTCCTTTAACTTTGTTAACAGACTCCAACCTTGGGCTCCAGCTGTTCTGATGGCTAACATTATTTGTGGTTTTACTTTGTCCACAATAAGCAGGGTTAACTCCACTGTCTGGGCTAACACCACTGTCATTACTCAAACTTTCAGGAGATCACAATTTCTATGAATAGAGTAAGAAATACAGCTTACAGTAAAGAACACTAGCTACTGATTTGGGCTGCTGCCGGCTCCCTTGCTCTAAATTGCTGAAAGCTCCACTCTGGGGAATGAAGGCTGGAGGCTCAGCAGTGGGAAGTTTATCAATTTTAATGGTGCCAGTGATTGCAGAGAGAGGCAAGAGCCTATGCATCTCAGTTGAGGGTCTATGTCACCTGAATGAATGTCAGGTGATACATAAGCGTGCAAACTTGGGGAGCTCTTAGCCCCATGTGTGAGGAGAAGAAATAAGGGTGCCCATTATTCACCTTCAACTCTCTCCTCCCCTTCAACTTGGTTATGACTTCCAGAGGAAGAGGAACAGCAGGCCCAGAACACCTAACCCTTGCTTGGCAAAGTTCTATAACAAGAGAAACATTCATCACTTTGGACTGCCGCTTACATAGGTGGGAAGAAAAAAAAAAAGAGGCAGTTATATCTCAGGTAGAATATAAGAAAATGTAACTTCCTTTCTTAAAATATCTATGAAGACAAAATCAACGAGCACTTTTAATGCCTCCCAAGCAATCACCTCCCAAAGGATCCTCTCTAAATGTCCCAGGGAGGAACAAGAACCAGATGATCTCTCCCAAAAACCGATTTTAGCTAATAAACACGACAAAGTAAGTGAAAAGCACTTCAGTTATTCTGCATCTTCTCCAAGACTAAAAATTTGTACATGGTATGACAGGTCCACCTCATTTTTCTTAATGATGTTTTTATTATTCTTTCACTCAATTAAAGCAGAAATGGATATTGCATCTTCTGACTGTATAATTGTTATTGTAATCTGTTTTCGATCACTGCTTGGGAAATGGGTCCAAAACAACATAAACTCTCCACTGCCTCAGAAAGCAAGTCATTTTCTTTTACTATGACATTTAAAGAGACATTTATCATGCTGCTCTCTTAGCATCTCTGGATTATGACAAAAGAAACTTCTAGTTCTGTTAACAAAAAAAACATATGTTTTGAAAATATTGCTATTTGAAGAGTTTTGATATAAATGCATTTTCCTAATCAGCTATCAATTTTGCCTTTCCTTACATATAAAAATAATTGAAACAAATGCAATAAAAGCATACAAGTTTAATATAGAGAATAATAAGAAAATTTGGAAATCAATCTTATTCAGTTATAAAAGAACCGATACATACTTTCCAGCCAAATACAAAAACAAGTCAGAGATATTTTTTAAAAGAAAGAAGAAGATATCTGTGCTTAATGTGATAAATTTCAAATTGTTGCTATGAAAAATATAAATCAACTCTGTCAGACCTTAGTGCTTTGGAAAACATTTGCTCTAACTAGAGTCTCTATTAATTTTTTTCATATCTGTGCAAATCTTCAATAAAACAAAGTCACTAAACTGTCAGTAACTGTATAAGCATCAGTGGGCACCACCAGTCTGATGTGAAATGCAGACCTTTTCATAAATAGTAGCTTGTAGTGTTTTCTCTTAACTTTTTGATCTTTGCTGTTATTCTGTGCTATAGTTTAATGACCCACGGTGCTAAAATAGAACTCTATTCCAATGATAAAGCAACTAGTTAAGGGCAGAACCAAATTTGTCTTATACACTAACAAATAGTAATAATACCAGGAGCAACTGAATTGCAATATACTTGCCCCAGAATTTTATTATCTTAAGGTGTCATAACCACAAATAAAGAACATTCTTACTACAATTTAAGATTAGCATAAGTTTTAATGTTCGACTTCTTAAATTTCTATTAATGCTTCTCTATTTTAAGCATTCATCAAACTAGTAACTATTATCTTCTTGTTTATTTTTAAGTTTTAAAGGTATATACATCAATTAAAAATGGAAAAATACATACAATTAACCCAATTGCCATAATTATACATTTAAGGCACATTAGATGTATTAGATCTATAAGATCATTTTTACCTAATTTTTTAAAAATCTGGAATAAGAAACTTTTTATAAATGAGAAGCAAATGACACAAGTTGTAGAAGAAAGTTCTGATGCAGCCTTTCACTGCCACTTAATTATACTGATTTTATCACAATTTTTAAGTCACTTGTTATTAAACAGCAAAACAATTCTGCTGATTGAAAACAAACAAAATTATATAGAGTTCCACGATTTTGAAAACTCCACCATGGAACTTTTTTTTTCTTTCTTTTTTTTTTTTTTACATAAACACTGTGCAGTATGAAGTGCTTATGGGGTTTTTTTCATGTAAAAGAAGAAAATAAATGTTTGGTTGATCGCTGACAACAAGGAAACCAAAGTGACTTCAGAAAAGGGAGTATAACACACTACAGAGATTATGTCTACTCTTTTTCTGAAATCTGTAAGTCCTCAACTGGCTTTTGTTTTAACTCATACCTCAATTTCACTCATGGCTGTCTGCTTTGACTTTGAAATATCTATCACATTACCCATAAGTAGTAGGATGATGAATCTTTTGTATGTAAAAATCCATTTTTAACACATAGACATTTTTAAATCTCTATTGCACTTTAAAATAAAAGGAATGCACAGCTCTCCTTACTGACACCCTAAATTAATGCTGGAGAGCAGTGGTGATTGGAGGTGAGAAATGCTCCATACAATCAAAGTCAGTAGAAGGAAATCACTCATTTTAAAATTGCCATAAAGAAAAGAATAGAAACTAAAAGACAAACTCTCCTGTTCATTTTTCCAGCTAAGCATAAAGGTCTCCTACTTAAAAGCAATTTTAGTCCTTTCTTTCTTTTGCTTTCTTTTGCTTTTTTTCAAAAAAAAAAATAATGAGTTAAAATGTATGGGTTAGATCCAACATTTCACTGCTGTTCTTATTCTTGGGGAGTTGGGAAGAGAAGGAACTTGCTGCCAAAGCTTCTGAAAAGAGAGTTTGGGCTGCTAATTTTCCGTTCACAAAATCTAAATTTCCCTTATGCATCTCACACAACTCATGAAATAATATGAAACAGTATTATATCACTGCAAATTGAGACATTTTTATCAAAATAAAGAGTAATGATGCCAACATTTCATTTGTCATTTCCCACTTGTCACTTTTCACTGACAAACTGTTACACATACAACTTTTGTCAAATGCTTCATCTTTAAATATGTTCCAAAATGCCATTGTATCTCAGGATTCATGTAAGAAAGATATTAAAAATTACCATGTTACCACACATTAGTTGCATAGGTTTTTTTAAAAGCCTATTTATTAAATAAAAGAATATAAAGGACTTTTTATTTGTTTACATGCTGTGTAGGATAGTTTCACTTTCTGAAATAAACTATGTACATATTGTATGCACTAAATAGGAGGTTATTAAGAAACTTTCTTAAAGGTGAAAAATTAGATCATTTTTATCTCAACAGAAACCTAAAAACTCTAAAAAGTCCAAAGAAAATAATACAGTTTAGAATTCATCTAGCGCTATTATTTTGTCTTTTTTGATATATGCCTATAAACTGCCTCTACACTGAATTTTTTTTTAAATGGGGTGGGCGTCAAATTATCAAAGTGTAACCATCAAACTTGACCGTTTACCAGATATGCCTTGCCAGATATGCCAAATATTTACCATATCTTGCCTGGAATAAAACTGGTTTCCATATTCTTAAAATAACTCATTCATATTCTTAGATATCTAATAAATGATGATTCATCTGTTCCCTTCCCTACAGATATATCCCAAAAGGAGGGAAGACTTAACACAGGATATCTAAGATGTAGAGACTGCTAGTCACAAACCCCTGGGAAAGGATGACATTGCTTATTTTCCGCAGAGTTTAAAAAACAGATGACTTACGGGACATCTATGTAGTTCCAACGTGCACACACACACATATTTCATTGCAGATTATCTTGAATATATAATGGTCAGTGGGTTTCTGCTTATGGAACATAAGGCTTCCAAAATTACTCGAAACATCAAATTATGCTCAGGACTTTGAGGGGCGGATACCCTATGTTCTGTTTAATGCGTATATTCTATTGCATATATTTTTTTAAAACCAAGTATATCTTTATTTTAATAACAGGCCAAGGACTAAAAACACTTTAGAGAAGAGTTATTTTTCTCAGCAAAAATACAGAGGACATGCTAGATGGTTGGATGACCCCAAAGCCTAAGTTCATTCTATTTAAAAGACCATTAACCCTTAAAAAAAATAATAATAAAAGTGGAGTTCAAGAGGAAAATACAATCTTTTCTCTTTTGAAGTAATAACGTGAGTCCTCCCTACAAGCATAATGGTGTTCATTCTTGGCTAAAATAATGTTTTCTGCATTTTTTCCATGTCAACAATATGTTTCTAAATTTCTAAGTATTTTATACATTTTGATACATCAATATCTATACTCTTTCATATCTCCACTCCTTTCAAAAAATAAAATGTCTCTCTACAACTGCTAATATGGTGACTATACCTAACCTGAACTGAATTTCTTTTACTCTCAATTGAAAAGGAAATGTTCTACATGCAGAGGATGTCAGATGGGTTACACTTTGATAATTTAGACTAACTGTTGCTATAGACAATGTTCAACTCTAAACAAAGCCCTGCCCAACAATTATATCACATTTGCTTTCCTATCTGAATACATCAATGTGTATTGAATAATTTTTTTTTTCTCCTTGCAACAAGTTACTTTCCTGAAAGGGCTGCCTGGTAGCAATAAGAATAGGTCTACTAGTCATAACTTCAACAGACAATTCTTTACAAAATTAAATTATTTTAAAAACTAATTCTTCCTCCCTCCCCCCCAAAAAAGCATTTTTTAAAAAATAGCAATTTTTTTCAAAAAATAAAGCAAATATCTTTAAAATATATTCCCAGTGTTTAAACATTTTCCCTAAAATCTAGACCGTTTAACACCAATAAAATCATCAAAATTCACAAGAAAATGAAAAATATCAAAAAGATTTCTGATGTTTAATGCCTCCTATCAGCAAATACACCATCTGGTATACTCAAGCGCTGTTCATTCAGTTTAAATAAAGCTGTCTGAAAGTTCTTCAAACCAAACATTAAAAAAATGAAACTGCTTACGTTAACAATGAATGAAGCACAATAATTTATTGCTATTAAAGCAAGACTGGCCAGTGCCTTTCAACAGTCCTGGAGGAAAGCAGAACACTTGCTTCCTCTGGAAACTTGACTGGCATCACTTTCATTTTATGCTGTAGATTGCATGGCTGAAGCATTACATACAGCAGAAAATTTTATGTACTTATGCTAATAGTGGTAAAAGATGATCTGATTCTTATTTTCATCATCCTTAATAATTTTTTTCTAAATTTTAAAATATATCTAAGTTTTAATCACCAATTTCACAAATATAAATTTCCCCACCATTAATCATCCTTTTTCAAAATCCTTATGGAGTGAATTACTAGCTGAGAGGGGACGCCAATTTTAGTAAGTAAATGTTACCCAGCAGGGATATAAAGCTGTCAACACCAAGGTGCTCTTGCTTGCTCTAAACTCTCTCTCAGCTTTCATATGTTTTTTTAAAGAGATATTAGCCTTTTTTTTTTCCTGAGGACCTTCTATAAAGGCTGACTGTCATACACATCTGAGCACTTATATTTTATTACATACATGCTTTAAAGCACTGTTTAGATAATACCAAAAACAACCTAGAAAGTTTCAGAAAGACAAAGCAAAACTCATCTACTTTCTTATAGTCTTCTAAAGCTAACCACACATTGTAAACAATGCGCTAACTTTTAAGTCCCCCATTAAAATGCAAACTTGAAGACTGTTACAGTGTATCTACCACCTCAACTAGTTAAATCTAGATATTAAAATGTTGTTATGACCACTCAGTTCTCACCAAAAAAACAGAGCAAACCCTCTTTCCCTCAAAAAGTAGAATAACAGAAAAAAAAATTATTGCAACCAATGAATTTAGAAATATTTATTCACCTCAGTTTATCAAAAAGCAAAAAGATACACTGCCATTTTATTGGTCAACCAATTAATTTAATGATTTCTGCTTGTTTTTAAGAGAAGATTTTAAGAATGAAAATCACTAAAGATTAACAAATACATCCTACCAAATTTTGAGCTCTATTTTAAAACATGGTATTATAAACATTTTTACAACATTGAAGAAACTACAAGATATCTGAAAATGGAAATAAAAATTGCAGAGCTATATTTTTGTAGTTGCCAATGCTTATTATATTGCTTCATAAAGAAAATTTAAACAAAAAGAGGTAGGATGATAGAAATATAATCTATTTTTTATTTACCCTATGTCTCCCCCAAAAAGGTCTTTCAGTTATAAAAAACTGTTAACTAGAAATGTGTTTTAAACATTTTTAAAATTTAGAACGTGAATTTAAAAAAAAAAAGCTTTGCTTTTCTCCAATCTATATATGTGATTTAAAGTTACAAAGAAATGAAATAATTAACATCTCAAGGTACATTTGGAAACTACAGTATATAAATTTAAACCCCCAAAACAATCATTAACATTCAATCAGAAAACTTTATATTGATGCAATTTTATGTTTTAAGTTGTTATATTTTGAAAGCTTTCTAAATTAAAATCTTTCCAAAAACTCTCTTATGTTATATAGAGTAAAACCTTTCTTTTAAAAAAATATTTTAAAATCCATCATATGTAAACTATTTTAACCACTTTAACATTAAGTATTATAAATAATACTTGTCGAGACAAAATAATGTCATCATTATTTCTAGTTTGGGGAGCAGCTAGTAAGACCTTTGATATTACCAGATGAAGTCAAAGCTCAGAAAGAGTGACTAAAGCAGCTTGTTAAAACACATCTATTATTTGTTATCAAGATTTAATAATTTTAGTTTATATCAAATTTATAATAAGTGGTCAAATGTGAATTATAGTCTCAAAAATATGAAAAATAACTCCTACTTTACAGTAAAAGTAGGCCCTAGTCAACAAAATTAGGCATTTTCTTTCATAGTTCAATACAATATAGAAAAAAAAACAAAACTTGCAGGGAAGCACAATCATTAACAATTACATTCTAAAATATTTAGAGACCTCTCAATTTAGTAAATTGTATTAGATCCTAAGAAAGAAATCAAAATTTCAAGTCCAAGCTTTTTCTTTATGCATAAGGCCACTTTGAGAACACATCCCTCCAAAGATTTCCAAAAGTTTTTCATTTATACATTATCAGCATGTATTATATCATCTCACATTTGGTTCCACTATGTTCACCATATATTTTTCTTCTTTATATGCATAAACTAAAAGATGTTTCTGAAAAGTACTCTGAAAGTATTCTTCCAGTCTCAAGATAGCACTTCAAAAAACACTACTTTTAAAAAGTGAGTCACAGAACTGTTTTCTTCTTCCAGTCCCTAAAATGGAAGATATATAAGCCACAATCTATAGCCAAATAATTTTTGCAATTTTAAAAATTACAAGAATGAGTGCTTCTCAGGGGAGATGATTAATATAAGGAACTAAGGCAAACCAGCCTGGACGTCTACCATGAAGAAATAGTAATAGCAAAATAAGATAAAAATGTGTTACTTTATAATATGGCTGTTTTTAACTCTTTAAAAGAAAGCGAACATATAAAGTCAAGTATTCAATATGAAATACATGGCTATTAGAACATGAGGTTAAAGTCTATCACCAAGTTTTGCCAGGGTTTTTGTATCATTTCAGGCAGGCTAATATTAAGAATTATATTAAATAGGCAACTGCTGAAAATATTGAATCAAAGGAAAAACTTTAGAAGCAAAAAATGCAAACTAATGACTTATCTCAAACACCATAAAACTGCATACCATGCAGAACGGTGCATTTTATTTAAAAAGAAAAAAAAGTAGGCAAATGGCATATAAACCTTAAAATATTTTAATGTTTAAATTTCTTCCATATCTTCACTTTATAAAATTACTTTTCCTAACCACTTTAAAAGAAAGTAGTTGTTTAATAGTAAAAACTACAAAAGATTTTCTTTAAACAATATTAAATCCTTGGAAAGGGAAACTGCATTTAGCCAAGAAAGTTACTATACTATTTTTACCGTTAGGCTATAATTCGTAACTAACAAAGTTACAAATGCATATGACTTATCTTTATAGGAAACAGTAGCATTAATAAGTCTCTAAGGGCCTGGTAGGTTCCTAGTGACTCTTTGTTTCACACTTGAAATGTGGCAGAAAATATTCCCACTTGTTACTCATTGTCTGGAAGCACTGTCCTAACTACAAAGTAACAACAACTCTTGCTCCTGTACCGCCTGAGCCTTAAAGACTACTCCACAAAAGCAAACACAACTAAACTTCATGCCCACGACAGATACTCTGAGGCAAGGAAAAAAAGTTAAATCACTAAAAAGCTCTCTAGGAAAATCTAGAAACAGTTAGCTGGCTGTGACATAAACCTGCCAACACCTCAGCACACAGTGGCAAAGTGCCCAAAAAATGCCACCCTCTGGGTAAACCACTTTCTTGTTTTAACTCGAGATGAAGCTACCAGTTGCAGATGAGAGGCGACGGGGGCATTATTTGGCAACCTGGAATTCACTTCCTGTAATCCTACACCGCGACAGTGCCTAATCAACCTGAACCCTGACACTCGGGCCATTATCACCGGCCGCGGGGCTGCGCGCGCCTCCTTGCTCCGGGCTGTTACCTCCCACGGCCTTGGCCACGGCGCCGTTGGGCCTCCCGCGGGCTCCCATGGGGCTGCCGTTCTGCTCCAGCCGGGCCACCTTCACCGGAGGAGGCCCCTTGACGTCGGGGCTGCCGCTCCGCCGGTCCGGGCTGTCCCGGAGACACGGGCTCTCGCTCCGCCGCTCCATGCTGCTCCGACTCGGAGACAAAGTTCCCACCGGCAGGTCGCAATAAAACGCGCAGGGACCTAGGGAGGGGGCGGGGGGAGGGGAAGGGGAGGGAAGAAAAAAAGAGGGAAAACCGCTCACACACGTGATAGACGTTCAGGCCAGTGGCAGAGCGATGCACCACAGCCACACAGAGTTCCTCCCACGCTGCCCGAGGGGCCGGAGCCAGGAAGCCGGTCCCAACCATACACTGGGAGACCCAGAGGCAGCCTAGAGCTTGGGGTGCTGCGACTCTGCCCAGTCGCCGTTCCCCAAGAGCTGGCCCTCGGTGACGACGTCGGGGCCCGCAACCAGGGGCGCTCAGAAGTGGCCTATACGCTGGAACAGGATAGGCATTAACAGTTCCCGGGTGCGACACCTTCGCCTTTTGGGGGTCTGGGTTGCAGAAGAATTGCTCTTCATAAAGAAGACATCTCGCCCACTCAAGGAGGGGGTGGGGGATGTACACAGATCCGTAAGAAAGAGAATAAACCACACGACGGAACGCTCTGTGAACTGGAGGGGCAGGAGCCAAAGGCCTGGAAGAGGACCTGTTCATTGCCCCGGTTCTACCTTTACTGAGTCGGTCTTGAGACACACACACACACGTTTTGCACAAAATCAACCCTAATTCCACATTAATAAGCGCCCGAAAACACTTACAGGTACTCATCAGAATAACCTCCAGAAAAACAACCTTCATCACAAGGGCGAGGGCTACAATCGTTATTATTTTGGGACCGTTCTTATCTTCATCTGATCCTAAGTGATATACAAAAAACAAAAAACCTCTTCGGCATAGAACACAGAAGCCCCCCCGCCCCCCCAAAAAGCGTCTAAATTATCAGGTGCGGGAGCGGCCTTCATCAAACTCAATTTTTAAATCTCTCCAAAAAAGTTTTCCTCTGGGTCGCTTGGCTGGCAGCGCTCTCCTCACAAAACCCGCAGGTCTCAGCACCCCGGGATTTTTTCTTTTTTTGAGTGGGGGGGCGGAGGAGAGGATAACACCTGATGGAAAAGCACTCGCACTGTCACTGACATCCCAGAGAAGCTAGAACCCCGCACGATAAAGCGCGCTGGGAATCCTGTGGCGCGCGCGCTCGCCGTGGGAGAAGCCGCGTCGCCACGGCTTAAGAAGACAAGGTGGGGGTGGCAGAGGGGAGGTGGCAGAAGAGATGCGAGGGAAGCAGAGACGGAGCCGGACGGCTGAGGGGGAAGACAGCGCCCGCACTCCTGGGCGGCGGTGTCGGAGAGGGCGAGAGCTGCGGGGAGGGAACTCAGCCGGCCCCGGGGCTCCCCCGAACTCCGGAGCACGGCGCGGGAGCCCTCGCGCTGCGTACTTACTGCTCACGGTCTGTCTGTAACTTGGCTGGCTGAAGCTCTGTCCATGGAGCAAAAGTAGAGAATCCAGGGTGGAAAGTTTCTGGTGCTTTGCCTTGCGGTGTTCTCCTAGTCTTCCTTTCTCTTTACTCCTTCCCCTTTCCTCTTCCCCAGGTCCTAACGCTTACGGTCCTGGGTCAGGGTGTCTTCTAATGCGGAGATGGTTGTTATGATGATGATGATGGGGGGAGGGGGAGGAGGAGGAGAGGGAAAGGAGGGCTCCTCCAAAGGGGCACCCGAGCGAGCGGGGGAGGGGACGACGGAGGAGGGGAGAAGAGAGGAGGCTGAAAAAGCCTTTTCACACCTTCGGGAAGGAGACCCGTTCTGGAGAGAGAAGGCTGAGAACTGGGAGGCGGCGGAGGCGGGTGGGGGCTGCCGCTTCGCAATGCAGCCTGCTCGCGAGAAGGCGCGGCCGGGGCCGCAGGGCCGGTGCCACCGAGAGCCGAGAAGGCGCGGGGACCTGGGACCGCGCGCGGGAGGAAACGCGCCGGCCGCCCAAGCTGTCACCTCCAGCCTCTCCCCCTCTCGGCCGCCGCCGCCAGCAGCCGGAGCCGGACTCACTGACAAGCCGCAGAGAGAGACACACAGAGAGGGAGATGATTATTAGTTGCGTTGAGTCATCAGGCAAAGTGAGTCTTTTGGGTTGTCCTCGGTTTCCGATTTCTCCCCCTCCCTCTTTCCGTCCCCAGATCTAGCGCCTTCAAAATAATAATTTGAGGTGGGGGTAGGGGAAGTCTCTGGGTTATTTCGGGATGGTGGTTGAAGGGGGGGGAATATCTAAACCCAAGCCAGAATGGTCCACCGCAATGAAGGAGGGGAGTGGGGGGCGGGGAGGAGGGCCGGGGAGGTTGCCGGGGGAGGGGGGCCCCGCCTGGCAGGAAATTAAACATCAATCAATCAATCGCTGTGAGCCCGGCGACCCAACAGCGGCGGGGCTGCGGAGGAGGCAGAGGGACAGGCCAGGAACGGGTGGGAGGCAAGGAAGAGGGAGGAGGAGGAAGAGAGCCGGCTGTGGGAGCACGATGTGGCGAGGACCGCGCGCGCGGGGCTGTGGACGACCGATGGCAGAGAACCGAGTGCTGCGCGAGGCGGTGGCCGCGTGCTCCCGGCACAGGCGGGAGCCGGGGCCCGGGGTCCGGTCCTCCTCTTCGTTGTGGGTCCAGGGCGCGGCCGCCTCGCCCGGTCCCTAGGTGCACTGGTCCCTGCGCGGAGGCGGCGGCGACGAGGCTGGCGCTGGTCGCCTCGGCTCCTTGAGGAGGCGCAGACCCGCGCGCCCGAGGCGGCCGCGGCTGCCGGGGCTCCGGGTTCTGCTCCCTGCGCCGAGCACTTTCGACTTTGGAGATAGGAGGGCTATCGCCTCCCCCACACTCACCGCCTCCGCCCACCACCCACCGCCTCCGCCCCTCGGAGCAACTTTTCCCGGCGCCTGCGAGCTCCCCCTCCGCGCGGGGCCCGCCGTCCCGGGCCACCGCACCGTCGCGCGCGCGCGCGCGGGGCAGGCCGCGTCTCGCTCAGAGCCGGCCCCGCCGCAGGTCCAGAACAATGGCCCCGGGGTCCCGAACGGCAGGAGCCCTGGCGCTGCCTGCCGAGCCGCGGGTGGCACCCGCGACAGAGCCGTGCGGGGGGAGGGGGGAGAGGGAGGGCGCGGGGCTGGGGGCATTCCTGTACGACGTCCCCGCTCCGGAGCGCTCGCGGCGCCGGCGACATCGCGGAGCAGCGCAGCCCGAGGCGCGCGGAGGCTGTGACGAAGCGGCGGCGAGGGCGGTGGCACTGCCAGTCCTCGGCTGCGGGGCTGGGGACTCCTGGGACAGCCCCCCGGCGGCTCGAGCCCCGGGCCGCGAGCGCGGGCTGGGCTGTGCGGTGCGGACCCAGCCTCTCGGTCCCCGGGGAGGCCACGCGGGGGCGTCGCCAGCAGGTCCCGCGAAGGCGTATCCGAGCCGCAAACTTTTGCCGACTCCCGCGGCCCGAGCCGTCCGCAACCGGGCTCCGGCCGCGGTGTTCATTTAAGGTGGCGCGGGCACTAGCCGAGCAGGCCGGGCTCGTGCGGCGCTTTTGTCCCCGAGGTCTCGCCGAGACGCGGGGCCTCCTTAAGGAAAAGCACGTGGACAGGGGCCGCGGCCCCCGCGAGACGCTGGGGTGCCGGCTGACACTCGCGGTCCCGACCCGGGGCGGGAAGACGTGGACGCGTCCCCGCTCGCCTCGAGGCCGGTGCAGCCTCCTGGGTTGGCGGCACCTCCTTCCTGTCGCACCCCTCGGCTCTCCGCCCTTATCCCTGGGACCCCAAGGACTCCCCACAACTCGCTGCCTGAGCCGCCGTTCCCCCTTAAGAAGCGACGGCTGTACGGCGGCGCCAGAGGGCCAAACTTAAATTCGGTTTCGGGAAACGCTCTCAGGGGGCAATTCTGGACCTTCTGATCCCGTGCACCGACTGCGGGAAGTCGCCTCCGCCTAGAGGGCCCCGGGCCTGGCCGAGGTCCATTCGCCGCACCCACCCGATGGGCTGTATGCGCGCGGCCATCCCCTGAAAAGTAGGGGCTGGGAGGCGGGGGACCCCCTGGAAGAAAAAGGGTCCCAGAAGCGAAACCTACCCCTGGCCTAAGTCTCATTGCCCAGATCGCGGAGAACCCCGCACCCAGGCACCGCCCACCAAGTTCCGAAGGAGCGGGAGAAGACTCCGGAGGCGGTCAGAGCCCGGCCGGAGAGAGAGAGAGAGCCAGCTGGACAGTAAACCTTCAAGGAGCCACCCTAAGACTTTTAGGCAGCGTTTTCTTTTCCCTGCCTTTTATTTCCCAAACCCATCTTCCCCACCTCCGCAAACGAACGCGTTAGAGAAAATGCACAATTCAGGTCTGTTTGAGAAAAAAGTGGCTCGAGTAAATCCACTCGCGGTGGTAGCTAAAAGGGGTTTGGCTGCAAAGAAACAAACTGTAAGTTTGATCGACAAACTTTTTTCTTTATAAGTAATATCACGTTGGAATGGGAAGGGGATGTTGCAAAAACCAACTGCCATGTCAAAGTTTGAGCCCGTTTTCAAAATGGGGAAAAGGCGCATTTCTTATTAATATATCTCAACAACGATAACAATGCTGTTTGTTTCCTTACCTTGGTATTGAACTGCAGAATCCTCCTCCGAATCAATGTCCAGAAACTTAGAAGAATTGGTGATATTAGGAGTTCAGTACTTCTGGAAAAAAAAAAATGCAAATGGTTTAGCCAGGATCTTTCCTGTCTGATTCGTCACTATTATTATATCTGATGATGCGAATGGTTGGAGCGATTCAATCTTAAGTCATTAATGAGCTATTTTATAAACATCGCTGTTTGAAGATCATTTACATTTTGCAAAGGATCACTTCGCTAACCTCTCAGGCTTATGTCAACAGCATGATTACTACGGAACTTAAGTCACACTCTTATAAACAACATAGCCGTATTGTTAATCGGTTAATATTTTATAAAGTGTAAATATTTTATTATGTTTTGAAGGGAACTATTGATTCTAAATTATTAAACCTCAGAGAGACGATTTAAATAAAGTATAAATTAAGTACAATTAAATGTACATTGTGGCTAGCACGTTTTCAGATTCTGCACCCATTTAAATTTATTGATTTTTCTCTTATCACAGTTTCCTCCTGTCCGTTTTTGACAGTGAAAAAAAATCTATCATTTCGGGCAAAAGAGCTCAAAATATTTAAAATTGCATTTAGCACAGAGAGAAATGTGGAATACTATTAATTATTATCAGAAGTGTATTTCGAATATTTGTAGATTTATGTTTAGTAACACATTTTACAATTTTATTTCGATTTTAAAAAGGAGAACTCTAAGAAGTTTTGTGATGTATACTCAGTGTGTTTTTTTTCCTTTGAATTTTGTCCCTAATAAAGGCCTTTTCTGTTTTCAACTGCATAAGCTTTTCACTGCACAATTTTTGTGTTGACCTTATTTCAACCAAAGTGATTATTTCTAGCATGTTTAATTTTGACAATAAGGAATTTTAAATAAGATTTTTACCTTTCACTAGGATTTTCTACTTTTTTAAACAGTAAATAAATTATGATTCAAAAGTTTTGTTTGGTTTCGTTTCATATTCCCCAAGTAGTTTATTTCCAAATATTTTTTAAACAAAATCATACTCGAGAAAATAACTGGTTTTAGTTACCTTTTAAAATAATAACTTGACCCAAAACGCATTTTTGTGCATTATGTGATAGTTTGCTGCACTATTCAAAGCATAAAGTTCACAGTGGGGACATTTTTATCTCTCAGCTTGCTTCTCACTGACGTTTTTTTTGTCGGGAATCTACTCAAAATTTCCTCCCTTCTCCCCACCCCCAATTTTTTTCATGTCATTTAGTCAAAGTTCTCCTGTCTTTCATAATCACACTGAGATTTGTTATTTTAAAAATCAACGGATCTTTATACACTGGGCTTAAATATGCATGTTTTGTTTTTTTTATTTCCATGTTCTCCCCTTTTCTCTAACTCTTTCAGGCCTTCTATTCTTTTATGGCCTGCACTTTTAATTACAACGTTTCTTGATTTCTGTGTCTGGACACCGAGACTTTTGCCGTGCTAGCTCTCCACTCTGGCCAACCTTCCTTCCCCAATGCCCTTGCTAGACGGCATAGGCCTGACTACCCGGGTCGTAGGGAGCCGGGTGCCAGGCGTGGGACTACTGCTCTCGGCTGGGCCACCGGGGCCTCTGAAGGCCCAGCGTTCATCACCAGGTTCCCTAGATTTCAAGTCCAATCATCATACAAAGAGGCTCTCTCAGAGGTACGCTGCCTCTTAGGGAACACTGGAAAGTTGTGCTGCGATTTCCCTCCACTGCCGCATGCACGAGGGAAACTCTGTGGGGACTGCCAGCGTCAAAAGCCTCCGACGGTTCCTAGGTACCCACACTGCCCTGCCTCTACCCGACTCCCACCCACCCACCCCCACCACTCCGCCCGGGGCGTGCTCTGCTAGGGGCGAGAGAAGGGCAGGAGGGAATTGCTTCTTTCACATGAAGCCCACACCAGTTCTGAAGCCAATTTCCGCCGCAGATTGTCGCGGGAGAGTTGAGCGACCAACATTTTCTTGGATCGCTTAACTGCGCGGGACCTGGATTGGCACTTGGATGCGCCAAGGGGACGAGAGACTCGGGCCAGAATGCCCCCGAGGAGAACGCGCCTAGAAGGCCAGATCGACTAGGGTGGGCTTGAGCCTTTTCCCAGACTGCTCCGGGGCGTCTGGGGACTGACCTGAGCGCAGGGGGCGGGGGGACACTTACTTTGTTAATCCGCACGCCTTCCTCGTTGGCATCAGAGCTGGACAAATCCCAACCCGCGCCAGGCAAAGATAAATTACTCCTGGCTCCCGCAGAGACTCAGGGGGCCTGGGCGGGGGCGGAGCGGTGAAGAAGCTTTCGGGTAGCCTAAGGTAGGGGCGGTGGAGGTCCTGCTCTCATCCTCAAATGAACGAGCCCTGCGGCCTGGGTAGAGATGAGTCCCAGGGAGACGACTAATTGGGAAGGAGTGGTGGTGAGCGTTAGATGGTGAGCCGAGCATCCAGGAGGCCAGAGGGTCGAGGGTCAGGGGAACAGACAATGCAGAGGCGCAGAGGACTGGAGGGTACGCGTGAAGGTCAGCCAAGGAGCTTCAGGGTCCCAGATGTAGGGAATGGGAGAGGGAGTCGGGGGTTGGCACTGCCTGCACCAGTGGGAAAAGGAGGGGTCATGTTTCGAAGCTGGTGTATTCGTTAGGTCTAAAGAGTGGGTGTGCTTTCGGCGCGGCCGCAGGCTGGGAGGCTCGGGAAGGTGGTATGACTGTGGGCTCCTAGCACTACTCCAGCGACACAAGACGTCGCCCCCGGGGCTCCCGGATCCCTTTATTTTCTCCAGAGTCGAGAGCTTAATAGCTACATCTCCTTCTGCAGCAGCGCATCTAGAGATTAACTGCTGTTAGTCTAGTTTATTAAAAATAGAAATCGACTTAAAACGCCTGGGTTAATGAGACCAAGGGGGGAAGAAAATGAAACGCCAAAGGAGCCGCTGCTGCCTCTCCGTCCCCATCCCGGGGCGGCCGGGTTGGAGACAGAGTCGCGCTCCGGACCCGGTACGTTTCCTGTTGGGAAACACAGAACAAGGCAGAGGGGGTCCGTCCCATCTCCAGTCCCCAGGCAGCCAAGAACCCGCGGCCTCGACTCGTCTTCACGGTCGCGTCACCTCCGAGCCCGGGTCACTGCCCGCGTCCAAGACCGGAGCTGAGGCGTCCTCTCCCGACAGCGCCACCGCGTGGGCTGCGGCCCAAACCTGCGGCTCCTGTTCAGTCCGCAGCGTCCCGGAATTGGCCCTACAGCGTCGCCTCAAGTCCGCAGGATAAAGATGCGGCGGGGGATGGGCAGGTCCCCAGCCCGGGACACAGCCGGACCACCCAACACAAAAACGCGCAGGGCAAGCAAAACGTTGTTGCCACCTTCAGATGGCCCCAACCCCTTGTAATGAAAAGTACACCTGGACCGTCCAGGCCATCCTCACCCCCAAACTCTGGGCAGGCCAGCCTGCGTGGTGAAATCCATGCCCAACCCTAGCTGGGGCGAGCGAGCCCAGAAAGCTGCTTCCGCGGCAGCCCAAGCCTCAGCCATTCTGGGAGCGCTTTGAGGCTCTGGGCCCGCGCTGGTCTCGATCCGCGCCCGAGAGAGCCAGAAAGCCTGCTGCGGGACCCAAGGTCGCAGGCACTTACTGGGACAAGGAAGAAACGAGTAGTCGGTCTATCCACGGGCCAAAGCCGTCCGGAGTAGCGGAGAACCTCGAGGGCTTCCTAGGCGAGAGACTTGCCTGTTTCCTTGGTCTCACGAAGCCCCACCACACCCTCTCAGTCCTGTCAAGGCTTGACCCCAGGACTATGGCCCAGGTGGCTGTGACAGCAGTGTCCGGGGGCTCAGTTCATCCCGCGGCGCCTTGCCTCTGGGCCCTGCAGCCAAGCCCAGCTGAGCTAGGCATCACCTTGCTCTGCCCCGTCGCTATATCAGGACTCGGAGCCAGCACGTCGGGCTTCGAGGACTTCCGTAGGTAGACTGGAGCTTATTTTAAAATAAATTCAACTGTTTAAACGCGCGCGCGTGCGTACACACACACATCTTTTGTGACTGTCAGCTATTGGAAAGGACTTGAAAAGGACAACGACCCTCAAAAGTATAAATTCACCTGGTATCTTCCCAATTACAAAGCTCCCAGCCCCACGCAAAACTGGAGGGAGCCCTGGACGCCTGAGCGGTCTCCTGCCGGGCGGCCTGCGACCGCGTCTTGCAGGACGACCCGCTTGCCCGGCGTCTGGCCCGGCACAGCGCGACCCGCCGGCTGAGTTCCGGCGCTCGGCGTCCGCCTGTCCTCCTCACCCACACCCTTGTTCATTGGCTGTGACCTGTTCGTTTCTAAATTCTAAATCCCATGGGCCACGTGGACCTATTTCCAAGCGTGCCAGTCCGGCCCCCCTGCCAAGTGGCTCACCTTCGCTCGCTGTGCCTGTCTCTGCCCAGAGTTCCCAGGACCGAGCAAGGGGCCGCGGGTCAGGGCTCGGACGCGGTCTGCTCACCTCCAGGAGCCGACAGCGGGTGCCTGCGGCGTCGCTCGTCCAGCCCTGGGGCTGATTTAAATAACTAATAAGCTTAGAGAAATTTTACAAGGGGAACTTTTCCTTTTAGTATCAATAAAGCCTAGTAATTGGGTTCGTTGGTTACCTAAGCTCTAGTCTCTCTCTCTCTCTCTCTCTCTCTCTCTCTCTCTCTCTCTCTCTCTCTCTCTCTCAGAAGCAACGTTTTTAAAATTGGCAACTATGTGTGCGATTGTATGTGGTGTGCAAGTGTGTGTAAAAGAAGTTTGTGTTGAAAGTCCTTTGCGCGGAGAACTCATCATTGCTGCTCTGTACTGAAGGGTTTGAAAGGTGAACTGTTGTTATTCCAGAGGAGGGACATGTTGACAACAATTCAAGCCTCACAATACAAGTATAATCTAAGGGTGTCTAAAGATATTTTTGTTTGGGTGTGACAAAGACTTTTGCAGTGCATTCCTAATAGTATGCATTTTCATTAACTTTCACTACATTTTGACTTCCATTCTGGGCTGTAGTGATACCTGTTGTTTTCACTAAAGACTTCTATACTATAAGGCATTCTAAATTTTGTTTTTTTATTTTTTAACCTTTTGAAAGCATGTTTCTAGTTGTGAAGAATTTTTCCAGCTGGGAACTATGCCTCATTTTAAAAATATAAAAAGACCTTTCATGAATAATAACTGCCAAATAACCCATTAATTATGTCTGCACAGTTGGCACCTGTACAAAATTTCAGAAATGTAAAGGCAATCTAACTAAGTACGCTTCTCTATAATCATAGCGATGTATATATTTTTAATTTCTGTTGTATGGAATTTAAAAAATCTTTTAAAGAACTTTTTAGAAAAGCGTTATGATAAAATTTGCTTGAACTTAAATTCCTTACCAGATACAACATAACTAGTGTCTGCCAATGTCAGCCAAACGAAATGAAGAGTATTTCTGAATCAGACTATGGCTGTGGTCAAAAGCTAGTCAATGAAAGGCGATGAGAATCTAAGTTTGCAAACTAAGGGCAAGTTGTGGGGGGTCGGGGGGAGAAGCCGCTCCTGAAGTTCCCAGGAACACACCTAAACCTGTGCGCTCATATTTTTAGTGTTCACATATAGAGAGAACGTTTTCCTTTCCACGTTTAGTTAGAAAATTGATGAGCTTTCCTGAGTTCGTCTTGTTTTAGGCTGCGAGTCCTAAAGTCAGCCAAGGGTTGCCTTCTGCCAGGTAGCTTCCGGATGCCCAGAGTCATTCATTCGGAGAAAGACCCAGCCCTTCTCACAGTCCCTGCGGAGAGCAGCGTCCTGCCCATCTTCTCAGCGCCGCCACTTCCCCAACCTCTCCGCCGCACCCGCGAGCTAAGGAGCTAAAGGCACCCCAGCGCCTTCCCCTCATCTCCCAGCTGGAGATCGGCCCCCATGTCGGCAGTTGGCTGCAGAGGGAAGAAAACCTGAACTGTAGGTTTATACTTCTCGTTTCCCGCTTTCTCACAGGGTTACAGACAACCTCCTCCTTCTCATCTGCTCCCGGCCGGGTCCTGTTCCTACCTGTCCTCCTCACTCTTGCCATCACCAAGCTCCGAGCGCCCCACCGGAGTGGCCACGTGTTGGGGCATTCCCTACAGCAACTCCTTTCCCCGCAACTGGCCATGTTAAGGACGCGTTCTCCAGCGCCGTCCTCCGAGTGCCAGGAAGTCGAGTACAGTGACAGGGAACGATGAAAGGACGGGGAAGGAAAGCGCAGGACTGAGAAGTGTAACTCAGAGCCTCAGTGATGGGTATCTCAGCCTTTCCAGACAACCCAGGGCTTCCCCTTCCCTCCCAGCCCTTCTACTGTGGGTCTCTAGGGAGCTGCTCTCTGTGAAGCCAGGTAGTCCCCTAGGTTTTAAATACCCCCTGCCTTCTGCATTACCTCCCTGCTATCCCATGTTTTGGTTTCATTTAAGCTGTTTTCTGAGGTCGTGGAAACTCCTCTTTTATTCTTTTTCTGTCTTTGCCTCATTCACAGACCTTTTTTTAAAAAGAGCATCCCCTAACCCTGGCTTCTGCCAGACCCTGTGCGATCTCCCCAGTGCTATGTGCAGAAGAGATTTGTCTGTTTATAGCACATTTAATTAAGACAGTTATGTGCCTGAACTCTTTGCCCCCCTCCCATCAATGCACTTTGATTGTGAAAGTCAAATAGAATCACATCTTACACTTGTGGTGCCCCCGTTGGCCACCCAGGCTGAGGACAGACACTATTATCTGTCTATACTAGCCTGGACCTGGGCGAGTCCCCTGCAGAACTTGCCTCTCTGCTCTTCCCTTGGCGACCTCCAGTTGAGTCTTCCGGCAAGACCAACGCTTTCCTAGAAAGGGCATGAAAGGCTAAACACCCAGAGTGCTCCTGATGGCCCTTAACTAAGGAGCCAGGAGTAAAACTACTGAGGATCCAGCATTCTGGCTGCCAAAAAGTGCTCCAAAGCCCCAGGCCATAGTCCTTCTCCCCCTTCACTGGACCCTACCCAGCAGTTTTAGTGGTAAAGAAAGCAGAGGAGGCAAGTCTCTCCAGTTGTTCATCCAGTAGCGACCCCTCCCCCCAGCTCAGACTTAGGTGCTGGGCTGCAGCTGAAGCGTTTTTCTAATTTGTCATCATTGGAAACCTCAGACAATTGGAGTGTAAAACTTTAAGGGCTTCCAGGGATGTGCTGACATCAGGCACTCAAGGGAAGGGGCGGGGTTGTGGGGGGGCGGCAGGGATATGAGACAGACTCAACTTGCTGTCCTGGACTTTTCTCCCTCTGCAGCCTAGCTGCACTTTCTACTCTTATCTCCCCAACCCCAGTGGCCTCCTGCACAACCTTATCACTTCTTTGGCCCTCAAAAAATAAAGAAAGAAAGTGTCAAAGTCTCTCAGTCTCTTCTCCAATGCTGTCCTGGACCCTTGGACATAGAGGCCTAGGCCATGTTGCCTGTGGTGCTCTCTGTGTAATCATATGTGGTGTATATGCCTCTACTATTCCTTTTGGTCCTCCACTTCCAGCCTCCTGGACCAGTGTCCACAACCTGCCACCCCTGTGGTTCTGACCCCAGAGAAGCTGCAGATGTGCCACTGATTTCATCATACCATCTATAATGATCTCTGTGGTTTTCAGTAGATTTGGAAACCAACAAAGTAACCATATTTTTTAAACTAATTTATTTTTTAGGAATTGTGGCTCTTGAAACATTCTGAGCATGTCTGTGTGTGTGTATACACACGTGTGTGTGCAGGAGGGGGGTCCTCAGAGGAGCTGTCCTGAAAGTCACTGGGGGCAGACACCTTTGCTGTCTCAAAGGCCTTGATGGAGCTGGCTCTGCAGTCTGTGTGTGCTGCAGCTCCTGGCCGTCTTCACTCTCCCCCCAGCAGTAGAAGGATTAGGTTTGAGGGTAAAAATGGGAAGGGATTTTTTAAAATTTGTTTTTATTACTGGGGAGAACTAATCTCAGCACTAGAAGGGTGCAGCAATTGGTCTCAAAGCCTGTGACTTGCCCCTCCTCTATGTGTCAGGAAGTAGGGAGTGACAATGTGGTGTTAGCTCTGGGAACCCAGTCTGGCAGGACATTGGGCTTCACCTCTAACTGAGAACCAGGCACCCTGCTTGTGTGTGCATCTTGCCTTGGGTGTTTGCACCTGCCTGTAGGTGTGGGGGATGCTGGACTGGTGTTTATCCCCTCTGGCACTGTCTTCCCCAGCGGCGCTCGATTTGTGGATGCGGTGAATGAATCCATGGAGGGGCTGTCTCCGTTAAGTGGGCTGTATGCAGCTGCTGCCGACTGCCTCCTCCCCTCCTCAGAGCCGATGTGAAGTGGCCCAGGAGCCCCGCCAACGCCCTCCCCCCGCCCGCCGCCCCTCAGGCCCTGGCAATCTCTGCACTTTGTCATCACGCCCGAGTATTTGACATTCGCAATTATCTGCAAATACCCTGATCGGTTTGTATATGAAACACTTTTTTTCCTGCCTAAAGGTTGGAATCTGGTAAGTTTCAGACAAGTGGTTGTGGGGGGAGGTTACCCGGGGGACCAGCCTGGTGAACCCGACTGGCGAGGGAGGCGACAAAGAAGGGACGAGTCTGCGTGCTGCCCTCTCCTACCCCAGCCCCGCTCCAAGGAAAGGCGGCGCGGAGGGAAGGAAGGGCCCAGGCGGCGACCGTTGGGTCTTCCTTTGAAAGGAGCACTCCCTAATTACTGCAAGCGGCAAACTGCACGGAGAGTGGGGATCCCACCAGAGGCAAGGCCCGGAGGTTAATCATCTTGACAACCGGAAAGGGCGCTGCCCGGCCTGGTCGCCATCACTGAGAGTGTCAGTCACCAGCTCTCGACCCCGCCGCAGAATTACCTGCTCCAAAAACCGTCCTAGAGAGCCCTCTTCTCTGAGCTCTCCCAGCTCGTAATCTGCGGGAAGTAAACCTCGTCCTCGATCAAAAGAAGCGGATGTCCTTTTGACCCTCCTCCGCCCCCAGACATTTCCTAAATCCTGGAGGGCGATGCCAGCCCCGGGATCACTCACCACACCTACATCGCAGCTTCGGGCGACCTGCCTATTACACAGCCAGTCTACAAAAAGAAAAGTTGTGGTGTGGGCAGAAAGGATTAGGAGAGAGATTACTTGGCAGACTCTTCTGCTTTGGGAGCCTGATCCTGGCCCCTGGCTGAGCCGAGGGGCCTCGGGCCCAGGGACTAGGAGACCAGACCCTGGCCGCGCGAGATGCACATAGCCTGGGTACCCCACCCCGCGCCCCGCTCCGCGTCTCCCTCGCCAACAAGCCGAGCCTCTTTGCAAAGGATGTATCAGCAAGTTTAGAAACACCAAACTCTTCCGTGAAGCCTCCTCGTCATGCACTTAGCTTGCAGCTCTGCTACAGACACTGGGTTTAGCTACTTTTCACACATATTACTTAAATTTTCCGGAAGAGTGGGCGGGGGAGCAGGTTAGAAAAGGGAGAAGGGGTATTGCAACACCTTCGTGAAAAAATGCGAGGGGAGGGGAGTTTAGAAAGTCTGTCTCTGCACCAGACCAACTGCCAAATCACTGGCGGATTCGGAAAAGGAAGAGAGAAGGAAGAAGCTGGCGGGGAACGACTCTCTTCCTCCTGCCCCCAACTCCCTCCCAACATTTACAGTCCAAGTCACCCGGGCTGAGAACCAAGAGTGTGCTGCTGGGAGGACATCAGCTCTCCCAGCGACTGTTAAGCCCATGTGGGCAAGAAAGCGCTGGCAGCTGGAGAAGGTCGTTGCGGTTTCCCTTTGCGCCCTTGACCCACGCAGAAAAGGCAGCTGAGGCGACTTCTCCACTCACAGATCGCATCCCCCTGCCTGAGACTTCCCAAGAAGCAGCTCGCAACGCCCTGGGCATCAGCCTTCTGTCCCCAGACTCCTTGGAGCTTGGTCTGCGATTTGAGTCCAGCTGCGGACACCCACCCAGGCCCTTAGATTAGGCCCCACGTTGGCCATGGATGCCAAGGTGGGAGGACGCAGGCCCCAGGCTGAGCCGAGGCTGGAAAGTTTCTGCCTGGGTCGGTACGGGGGCGGGCGGGTCATGATCTCAGCGGAGCCGGGCGCGGTCTGCTGACACCCGCCGCGCCTGGCACTGCTTCCCTGAGGGCCCTCCTCCTGCTGAGGAGGCAAAGGCAAGATGCACCGGGGCAGGTCAAACCTTTACCCCTTTATTTCCTATCATTTTTTTCATGTCCATATCTTTTTAGATAGATGTACAACTGCTGTATTCTAGCGATTTCTCCTACATAAAATGCCCCCAGGGAGTGGGCAAGACTGCGAATTTGGCTTCCCAGGTGATCTTCAGTATTCCGTTCCCTATTAATCATCTCGCCTGTGGGTACCCAGGGCAGTGCCTACTTTGGCAGAATTGATGGCTGTTGCGTCCCAGCGGAGTGTGCAGCGCCCAAACCTGCGCCTCCGAAACGCACCCTTGCTGGAGCTCCTGCACCGCGCACCCCTAAACCAGCCGCCGGCATGCACAAGCACGTGCAAGAAGCCTCCCGCTTTGAAACGAATTCGCCCCGCGAATTTTAGCCCAAACGGCTTTGCCTTTGGGGCGCTGCTCTGGCCCAAGTCCCAGAAGAGAAGTCCTGAAAGCGAGAGCCAGTGGCTCAGAGAGACTCCTCTGCTCACCTGGACTTGAGACACTGGAAGGCCTCAATTACCTATCAGTTGTACCAGGGCTGACGGGTGGAAAGTGGCTGCGCCCTTAGAGGTGCTCACTGCCGGGGTCCATGTCTCCGAAGGCATCTAGCGTCGTGGGTCGTGCTGACTACCTGCAGCGCGCTCGGATCCCAGGCCAAGCTAAAGCGCGCGGTGCAGCCGCGTTACTGCCTCTCCAAGGATCGGCCCTGACTTCGTCAGTAACTTAAGGAGCGCCTCTGAACCCAGGGAGCGCATTTTGGGGGCACCTCCTTGCACACACCCCACC
This sequence comes from Cynopterus sphinx, assembly GCA_030015415.1. Taxonomy (NCBI): domain Eukaryota; kingdom Metazoa; phylum Chordata; class Mammalia; order Chiroptera; family Pteropodidae; genus Cynopterus; species Cynopterus sphinx. The sequence continues at coordinate 180,313,316 of CM057379.1, forward strand.
CAACCCCTGCTTTCTGGGCCTCACATCTTCCCCACCGCCCCCCTGCTCTCCTACCCCCCTCACCCTTGCCTCTTCTGTTGGAGGCACGCGGCGGGCACTCGGCTTACAGAGCCGCCGTTTCAGATGTTTACTCGCAGCTAATTGCTTATGCAGGAAAATGCTCGTTACCCGGGCGGCCAGCTTCCGCCCTGCTCCGGCCGGCCCTGCCGGCGGCAGCTTGCCGATCCCACCCGCGACGCCACAAAGAAACCGGCTGCAGGGAGGCGGCTGTGCCATCCTGGGCCCGGCCACCGGCGCTGCTCCGGACGCCCGGTAGGGGGAGCAGGCACGGGCTCCGCACCAGCCCCGGGCGAGGCCTCCCGCGGGCGCGGCGGCCAGCGCCCCCCCGGGCACCCGCTGCGCAGGCGGCCTCCTGACCTGCCCTTCAGGTGCTTCGTGCCAGCAGGGAAGGGAACACAGGGCCGAGCCCGCTCGGGATTCCGGATTGGTGCACAGCAAAGAAAAGAGGCAAGACCGAAGTATATACACTTTAGGTCTAAATACAGTTAAAGAAATTTGTAGATGAGGGGATCACCTCCTTTACCCATATCCAATGGAAAGAAACAAACCAAAAGAGAGAGAGAGAACAAAGCAAAACAAAATATAGGTAGATATATAGTGAGATATATATGTAGTTCCACAAAGTCTGAACCAATTTTAGGTAATCTAATCCCTTCTCACTGTGTTTCCAAGTCGTCTATTTCCAAGAGCGTCAGACAGCCCTAGCACAAAATAGGAGCTCAGATGAGACCTGTGGACTTTGCTGCAGTAGTATTCTTTTCCTTTCTGACTCCATATGCTTCAGATAGGACCAATGTTTAGAAAACAACCCTAATCCAGGGTCAAGGGCAACCCACAGACCACCCCACTGTGCCCAGGGTAGCTGCATACCTGTGCTGAGGGACCAGAGATTCCTGGTCAATACTCCCTCAGATAAAAGCCTTCAAGCTCTCCTTTTACAAAAATATCCACAAGAACCCACAACTCCTAAATGCTCTCCTAAGACCAAGTCATCAAAGTCTCCTTAGAGAGAGTAGCAAATGCAAAGAATTCCACACTTGTAAGGAAACTTAAAAACCATCTAGTCTAACGGTGAGGAATTTGAGCTAAATAAAGGCAAAGAATTCCACCTTCAGCTGAAGAAACCCCTCAACCCTGAGCTGAGACTGAAATTCTCCTCTTCTGACCCTCAATCCTGTATAGTTTTGACTGCAGGGTACTGGAAATAAATTTTACTGTTGCCATTATTCTTGTAATTATCATTTTCCCACATATTTTAGGATTCTTTGTCAGACAAACTCCTTTAATGTTATAGCAATAACAAAATCTCTAAGGTCTGTGTGAAAAGAGTATTACAGTTGGCTTAAGAAAGGTCGAATTCTAAAAATGAAGTTATATATAGCATTGAAGCATTTGGAGAACAGACTAAACAAAAAATAGTTGTATTGTTTTACCCCAATTTAAAAACATTGAATATGTGCAAATATGCAAATGAATAAATGAAAAAGAGCAAAAAATGTGGGATTGTTCATATTATAATGGCACTCTTCCACGTTGTATAATTTTCCTCCAAATATCAGATCTAATTTAGTGCATTTAAGTGTTAGTTTATAATTTTTAAGTGTTAAATTCTGGTATCATTTTTAAGACCAAGGAAAAAAAATATAAACATTTTAAAATTCAGATTTGAAAAAAAAAATCTAATTTATAAGAAGCTGATTTAGCCATAGTATGGTAAATTTTTTTAATGAAATATTAAGAGATTAAAAAAAGGTCCCCGCTGGCTTTGTAATAAATCCTGAGATTAAATACTATTTTATCATTCTCTTATAATTACCCTCTTCTCATTTTTTTATAAAGTCAACATAAAAATTATAATCATACTTCACTACTTCTTTTTTGTATCTGGTTCACAAAGGCAAAGAGATACATTATCAAATAGAAATGTCTCAGTCTCTTTCCGTAACTAATGTCTGATCTTTAGCAAATGGCGCTATGATGTCATTGAAATGGGTATTGGACAAAGTACCAATTGATTTATTGATTTCCCTTCTTCAAGTCCTTTGGGAATTAAGAAGAAGGAAAAGCAAAGGTTGGCTGAGTTGTGCAATACTTATTCTATCATACACATACAAAAATTATATTTGGCTGATAAAATTGACAATTTAGAAGCATTGCTTACAGAAATGCATAATGGAATGACATGCAGGCCACTCAACTGATAAACTTGTTTCTCCCCCTCCCTGTCATTGTATTTGCCCTTCCAATTTTAACCTTTTAGAAGTCAAAAAGCACCAAGTGTTCCATTAGCCAATATACAAAGGGAACAAGAGGAAAGGAAGAGGTTCTGAGGTCTGGGAGGAACAGAATAGTCATGTTTGCTTTCAAACACAAACACCTTAGGCCCCACTCTATAGCCCTGTAAGCTGGGTAGTATTACTGACGACTGGAACTTGCTGGGAATCTCACAAGGGACCTCTATGGTTCTCGGGTTGGAGAGACTTCCCACCTGGTGGGGGAAGATCTAAGAGCTTCCTGTGACCTAAACCTGAGATGGTTCACAGCAGACTCAGGGCAATAAAGAAAATAAGGCTGCTCTGATTGTCTTTGGTTTTGTAGGAGAGGATTTCAAAGCTAGACTCTTTTCAGTCTCAATTATGGAATTATCATTTTTTTTTTGAAGAAAAAGACTTTTAATCCAAGTCCTGTTAAAAATGCCACTAAACCACCTGAAACGCTGCATTGTAACATCTGCCTAGGAATTACTTACTACACACAAATCTACAGCAAATATACAGTCTTTCTGTATCTACAGCAAAGTTGAGACTATTTGAATAAGAACAAACCACACACTCCCTCTCTGTTGGCACTCTGTATGGGTGAGCTGCATGGAATGACAGGGATGATTCACTGTAATGCATCAACACAACTGCATTTTAGCTACTGATTTCCCCTTTCCCTGCTTCTACTTCAAGAAGAGTTGAACATCTTTACCTTCCAGAGCTTTCTCTTGATTTGCTCAATCCTCTACGTTTAGCACCATGATCTAGGAAATCCCTACTCGCTAAGGTGAGTAGACTTTTCTTGGCCTTATGTCTCCAGAAGCAGGCAGAAGGATAGGGTGAAGGAAGCTTCCTTCTCTTACTCCCAGGAGAGGGGTGCACTTCCAGAATGCATGGTTCATTTTACCCTAGTTGTGGGGCCCCTGTTGAGGCTGGAGTTTAGGCATTCTCTCCCGCAGGAGAAACTGGATGGGGATGCCCACGAAGAAGGATCTAAACATTGCGTGCACTCCTCTCCTCACCCCAGGGAAGGCTAGTGGTGAAGAAAATGTTAGATAAGGAAGTAGCATGGAGAGGAAAGGAGAACTGTGACCACTTTTAAGGAGGTTATGTAGTGTGTACTTGGAGCTGGTGCAGAAAAAAATTCTCTTTTTTAAAAGATTAAATTTATTTAAACAATAGTGTCCATCTTTCTGCAATGATAATTTTAATGACTTAAAATTATTAAAATTTCTGCAAATACTGAGGAGAAATGAAGCGTTATGCTTCAGAATTTTAAAACTACAAGGTAATTACATTCTGTCTTTGCCACTTACTAGCAGTGTAAACCTAGAAAGGTTAGTTTACTTCTTGGAGCCTCGTTTTTCATATTTGCCAAGTGGGCATAATATCAAGAGCTATCTCATAAAAGTGTGAGGATTCAACAAAATACTACATGTGAGTTGCTTAAAACAGTTCCTGCAACATAGTAAAAACTTTGAAAATGGCCACTACACTATTATGGTGTGGGACTTGTAATTCAATTGCTCTCTCTCTCTCTCTTTCTCTTCATTCTGCAAGTCACTGAATGTGAACAAGGAGTTGAAAGGGTGGATCGTATTGTTCTCTTCAATCCATTTTTCTTAAAGGTAAAATAACACAAAGACTCTTATGTCACTTCATCATCAGTGAAGTTTTTCTGAATTTGTTAAGCCTCTCCCTAGAACCTTTTCCTTAGCTCCTTTGTGCTCTTTCCTCCCCTACACCAGAAGCTCCTCAGCTGGCCAAGATGGGCAGAGATTACCAGGACTACCAGTCATTTCTAAGCCTTCTATGGAGGGCTAAGCTCAGGCAGGTAGAACTTTTGGTCATTCAGTCTCAGAGATAAACAGCATTCTCCATCCAGTTTATAAATTCCTATGCCATTCTCATTGTGAAGAGATTTTTCTTTGGACTGTGTTCTTTTAGTTACTCTGAGAGCACTAGTATCCCCAGAAGGGGCAGCAAAAAGGCAGAGCATTCAGGAACAGCAATGATAAGCCAGTCTCTTCACTTACCTGGAAGAGCAATTGCAAACCCTGGAATTCTGTTCCAAGTTTCAAAGAAGCTGCCTCTCCAGCCTTTTACAAAAGCAGAGCAGATTGTAGGAGTCAACCACCAAAGACCCGCTTCCCTCCTCCTGCGGCTTTGTGTCTCTTTTCCTGAGGATTTCTCGAAGTCCACATGCTAAGCCAAGTCAACTTTCAGCTGGCTGGCAGGTTCATTATACACCTGGCCTACCATTGCCTTTGCCTGGAGATGTAGGATTAAAAAGCAGAGCTGTGAGACCCAGGAAGAGAATGCTAGAAGGGGAACACCCAAGATGCTGTTCTGTCTGGTTCTCTCTTTGATTCAATTTTTTGCCCTTTGTGAGCTCTGCTTAGATATTTACATCAGTTTGAAACATTCATACAATAAAATTTCAATGACCTTCTAGACCATGTTCACTCCCACAAACCAAACACAAATTGATTGCTTTTTACCAGTCAAATCTCTACTGTAGTTTAAGAGAAGACACAACCAACCAGCTGGGAACACATGTTCCAAGATGAAAACCCTCCAGTTCTTTGGGGGTGGGTTGGGTTATTATAAACTAAAGCATAACTATGGAGCCTGAGGTATCGATTCTTTCACTTTTTCTCTACCCTCCTGCAAAACAGCCATATATTTTTATTGCTCCTGTAGATATTTCCAGTCCTGGTAAAGGGAGAAGGAGAAAAAAGGGATGGATCTGGATATAGCCATGAAACTGGATTGGCTGAAAGGCTCGGGTTTCTGCTGACACTGGGGACCTGAAAACACAGATCACAGAACCATTTCCACTCAGCAAACATACTAAGATGCCTTTGAGTTCATACATTCTATTGCTCAGCTACCATCGATCTCAAGAAATAATGACAACTACAAAATGATAGCTATGAATATAACTAAGTACCTTATGTGCGTTATCTCATTTAATCCTTTAAACAATACTGTGAGATATGTACTATTATCATCTGAATTTCACTTTCAAAAGTGAGTTCAGAGAGATTAAATAATTAGTATAAGGTCACACTGCTTATTAGGATTTGGATTTAACCAGCAAACCTGAGCTACTCAGACCTTCTGTCTGGTTCTGTCATCAGCCTAACAGTCAGAGATGAGTTTTTATTCATGTGACCTTGTTTAAAGGCACCATTTGCAATCTTTTTGAAGTGTGTTTTTAGACCCGGGACTGCTCCAGGTATATTAAAAAATACATCATGTGTGCCCTCTAAGAACTTACAATCTCAAATGAACTATTAATAGGACTACATCCTGCTTAACAATTCAGATGATGGACAAAATACATGGGTAAACAAACAGATTTCATAGCCCAAAGTGCAATAATAGAAGTTCATTTTTCGAAGTGACAATTGTAGAGGAGTAGCCTATTTAGAAATCCAGGCTTAAAGGTGGTGTGATCATTCTCTCGGTGATGGCATTTGGGGCCTGCTTCTTGGAGGAAGAGGTAACTTAGATGCTGATAGAATTGAGACAGATAAACACAATGATGGGGGAAGGAACCTGGTATAGACAATAAAGTGTATAGTCTGCTAAGGTCATAAGATGGTCTTATGAGGACAGTGATCAGAACAGCCAACAAGAGTCATATGGAGAGAGATTAGGTGGCAAGTAGGGCAAAGTTGATGTTTTCCAAGGCCACACAGTCAGCTCATTGCAGATACCCCAAAGGCCCCCATTAGATTTTTATTCTTTTGTATTCGTTTATGATTCCCACCCCTATGAAATCTTCTTTCAGATATTTTGTAGGAAGAGTGACCAAGTGGTCTGACATATGTTAATCATTCAGCTAAGATGTGAATAAAGTTCTCAAAGTATAATTATCAATGGATTACCTCTTACGTGTTTAGAACTATGCCAGATGGTGTGAGGAAAGCAAGAAATTTAGAAGCATTCACCCTAATCCTTAAAGAACTTAGAATTCATTTAGAAGACAAGATTCACTCTGGGAAAATAGCTGGCAACAACTGAAAGAGGATCGCCAATTTTCCAAGGGGTGTGGTACAGATATAAATAAAATGTTATATAAGTGATATGTTTAAGAATTAAAGTAGTCCAGAGAGATAAAATTTTAACGAGCTCTGGAAAGGTGGCTGACTTAAGGGGACTGAGAGGACAAGGTTTGGCAGGAGCTGAAGCTAGGTGCCATGAAGAAACTAACAACCTAGATTGAAAAACTGAAGGAGAGTATGTTTGGTAGAATAGAACTATTTAAGGATGTCTCAAGTATTGACAAAAGGGTATAGACTAGATGAAGAAGAGAAGAGCCACAGTAGCACCCAACTGCCCACCACCCCATGTGTGAGGCATTTGAAAGTCACTTCGTCTTTTTATTATTACAAAAATCACAGATTTATTGTAGAGAAATTTAAAAGTAACTGTGAGAAAAACTCCAGCTTCCCCTCAACAAGAAAGAAAGAAAGAAAGAAAACAGTAAAGAAAAGAAAGGAAAAGAAAAGAAAAGAAAAAGAAAAGAAAAGGAAAGGAAAGGAAAGAAAGGAAAGAAAAAAGAAAAAGAAATATAAAACCTCTCCAATAACTCCACTTGGTAAATATGAGGTGAAGAAGATTTATAATAAAAAGGATTTTGGAGAATCATCATGGCAACAATGTGCAGGGTGGCTCTGAGGGACAAAAGGCTAGTGGCAAGGAGACAAGTTAGCAGGGTAGCAAGATAAGCCTGTCACAGAATCCTGAGGGCCACCCCAGAGCATAAAGAATGGGAATGGGGAGGAAAAGTTTGAATTTGAGAGACCTTTCCCGAAGAGGCTGCCATCAGGCATTCCTCTGATAACTGAAATGGTTCAGAGAGCTATGCCCTCCCTTCCCTGCAACCTACTTGAGTCCCAACTCCGCAGCATAGATACTGGAATCCTCGCCTGAGTTTTCCCATCCCAATTTTTCTTCCAGAGCCTGTATCACTTAGCATATCACAAACTGCCCCAATTCCAGTTTGGTTGCCCCCAAAGTAGGCTAAAAGGATGCTAAAGTTCTAGAAATTGCTATCTGCATGAGAGAGAAAGTGTTTTCCAGCTTTTCAAACATTTTTTGTGGGACCACACTTTCAGACTGACCTCCTAAAGCCATCTGCAGAGTGAGCAGGTGTAGAGGGGACTCCGAGTTGACCCTGTGCTGGAGGAGCCTCTCTCTTTCAGGGAATGGAATGCACCCCACAATGGTGAAAGCAGCATTTGTATTTCATAATGCAGCACAGCACTTCCTTGCTTATTCCCTCCCTCCTATCAGCAAACAACTTTTCTCAGTTGCTTCATGGTTCTCCCAATCATTTTCCAGCTCTGTTGTACATTAGTAATCCTTTAGCCCTCTTTCTATAACCACCAGCAACCTCCTTGCCTCTCAGTTACTTATGAATCCCTAGCCAAGGACAGAACTGTGTTGAGAGAAGTTATTTTTCTAGGCATTTAATTTTTTTCTTTTCTCTGAAATTGGGGTGGATGGCTCTCCAGAAATATCAGCACTTATATTAGCAACAATGTCTATGGCTATAACAGTAAGGAGTTTGGGACAAACGTCAGGCTTTCACTGAATATTGTTTTTCTTTTTCCAGTCACATGACACCTACATTTCCCACCTCTCCTTGCAGTTGGGTGTGAACATGTGACCAAATTTCAGTCAATTAAATAAAAGAAATGATGTACTACTTTTTGGTCTCAATTTTAAAAGGATCGGGTGTGCATCTTCTGGTCCAATTTGTCTGTCTGAGAAAATATAAGTATTGAAAAAAACTCTTTGAATCTAGAGAAGAGATTTAAATGTTAAGGGTGGCAGACGGTCCGGCCAGTCCTGTATTCCTTTCCTCTGGGCTGTTTCCTCGAAGAGAAACAAGCTCCTATCCTGCTTCAGCCATTCTGCTTAGGAGTCCTTTCCTTGGTTGGCATGTAGCCCAATTAGTTTTATCCTGTTTTATATGTTGGGAAACTATGAAGTCAAATAACTTCCTCAGTAACATTCTCAGAATCTTCCTTGATGATATTGCAGCAGAACTAATAGATGGGGACTACACAGTGCTACAAAAGACTTAAGAACTGGGGAAGTATAGCATAAAAAAATGAGTTCTGGCCAGGAAGTTAGAAAAACTGAATTTTAATAATATCAGTCACTATTTACTGAATGTTTACAATAAGTATAGAAATGCTTCATACCTATTACCCCACTTAATACCTTCGAGGTAGATATGTTTTTTTAATCTTTATTGTGCAGATGAGGAAACTAAGCTCAGAAAAGTTAAATAATATGCCCAAAGTCACAGGACAAATAATCATTAGAGCCCAGATTTGGAGCCAGATTTGATTCCAGAGCTGGTATTTGGAACCATGATGTTGATGCTTCACTATCTCTAGTTTTTATCCTTCTTTCTTATTGAGTTCTAATCCTAGGCCTAGTTCTTATCCGAAGCCATTGTCCACCTCCAGATCTCATTTCTTTTAATTAGAAAATGAAGGCATTAGACAGGACCCTTGCTTGGGTCCCCTTTAATTCCAGCACCCCATTGAATGACCGTGGTTCTAAGTTTGTCTGTGTAATGGTTTGCCAAGATCTAGACAAGGAGCTGGACCTATTTTTTTAACGTGCACCATGTCAGTGATCATGGTGATCTGTAAATAAATGACAAAAATGCAGATGCAGTTGAGGCTAACAAAATAATCTGTGGGATTGACCAAAGTGTCATCGCTACTATTTCCCCAGCCCTCTGATTCCCTCATTTTCCTGCCTCACATTTCCTGCTTGTCGTTGGCTGCCATCGCAAGACTAACTGCCTTAACTCAAACACATAGTGGAAACCAAGGGCTTGTTCCAGACCCTCTAACCTTTCCATATCATAACAAACCCACCAGGTGAACCCTGGCCCTTACTTACATAGTCATCATCATCATCTTTATCATCATCACCACCATCATCAATCCACTGATAGGAAAGCTCTTATAACCACTGATTCCTTAGGTTTCCACCCCTCCCAGCAGTCCGGCTCTACAGAGCTGACAGTTCTTCCCTGTCCCACCCTAAAGTAGCAGGCTTTCAGCACCCTCTGCTGGGCTCTGCCTGCAGCTCAGAACTTCTCTCCATAGAAGAATCGCTGGACATTTAGAGCGCTCCCAAGGAGGTGCCTGAAGGAATTAAATAGAGGCACCGACTTCAAAGGCATTCCTGCAGAGTAGAAAGTAGTGCTCTAATTATGCTCCTTCCCTGGATCCCCAAATGGCAGTTTTCCAAATCTTGACTTCAGGCCTGATTTTTAAGGGGGTGCAGTTCCTTGAATTCAGGCATCTGTGGATCACTCCTCCCCTGGCTTACCTCTGTGACCCTTTATACACCAGCAGAAGCCATCAAAAACCAGAAGCCAAGGTTTCCCATTAGATCATTCATTATCTATTCCTAATTCTGTCATTTAACAGCTTTCAAATGTTGGTCAAAGTAACCTTTTGGTTTGTTTGTTTCTTAGCTATAATATATGGATAAAAGTCTATACATTCCTTGCTTGCCTCACAAGATGCTGTGACAATAAAAAGTGACATTTTGCTGAAAAGGACATGGAAAACTGTTAACTACTATGCGAAATCCAGTTATCCCTTGTTTGATATCGATGTCCATGCACTAATCCACAAAGACACTTTAGGAAAACTATAAAACAAGGTCTTCTAAATAACATGTATTATCTGAAAGTTTCAAATCAACCAAATCAATAGAATTATTAGCCTTCCAAGCCTGACTGAAATATCGAGCTCATATGAAACATCTCATGAATCTACAGTGTAGATTTTTACATGTAGAATCTGGGATCTGAAGGTTCAAGGATGACTTCAAAAGCTAATCCCAAACCAAATGTAGTTATAGTCATAGGGGTCTGCACCTCATCTCTACTCCATTCTCCTATCCTAGGAGCCAACAAGAGAGAAATCAACTAACTGATTCAAAGCATGTGGAATGGGAAGAGAGGAGGGGAGTCCCTACGTGCTTAGCCGGGCTGCCAACCAGGCACACAAGAAAGTTTTGCTTACTAGCCCTGCGTCGAGGCCACCCTTTCCGCCTAGAGACGTTTCTGCCTTTGACATCTCATTCCTTTGGCACCTCTGCCCGTGCACTGGACTTCAGCGCCCTCTAGGGTGGTGTCTGTCCTCCTAGCCACTAGAGCAGTGCTGTCCAATAGCAATATAATGCCGCATATGTAATTTAAAATTTTCTAGTGGCCATCATTTAAAAACTAAAAAGAAACAAAAGTAATTTTAATACTAGATTTTACTTATCTCAATATAGCACAATATTTGTATTTCAACATGGAATCAATAAAAATAATTACTATCTTAGTAATTACTAAGATAGTAATTTTTTTCCACGCTGAGTCTTCAAAAGCTGGGGTGTATTTTATATTTCCATTGCATCTCAATTCAGAGGAGCTGAATTCCAAGGGCTCAAGAGCCACATGTGCCTGGTGGCTACTGAATTGGACGGCACAGCACTAAAGTGTGTCACCCGTGCCATTTTGTTTCTTACGTCCTCAAAGCCACATTTCCAGGGCTTGCAAAATGCTAGTGAGATCTTCTGATGGGAATATCTGTGCAGCCTCTCTGCTCTTCCTTGTCCCCTTAATGATAACCCCAAATCACACCTATACACATGCATACAAGCACACTTAAACTATGCCAGTTCTTCCCTTTCTTCTTACTAACTAAAGTGTTTGAATGTGAACAGTGGCTTAACCCCTCAAAAATGTTATTATGGTGAGAATTTCAGGTCAAGTTGTGGGAAGACAGTGGCAGCTGTGCTGGGGGTATGGGACACTCCTGCAGGGCTCCTCAAAACAAAAGGTGAGGGTTTTACCTGTCTCCTTTTGACTAGAGACGGGTCTATTCAGCGCAGTGGCCAAGACAGGGAATAACTAGGATTCTGTGGATTTAAGGGTGGCAAGGTCATGAATATAATCACCTCCAGTGTTTCTTGGCTTTCAATTTAATTCAACAAGAGTGTGTTGAGTACCTGTCAAGTATTCTACTAGGCAGTGAAATCTCTGAAAATAGGGCCTTCTCTTCCTCATCTCTGCCTGGCTGATGTCTCAGCTGAGGTGTCTGTACAGTTTCAGTCAAAGAAAAAGACATTTGATGTTTTCATTTTCCCGTGAAGCTTTATTTCAGGTAAGTAAACATTTGGGGGGCTTTCTCAAGCATACAGTGCACATTAGTGGCCTTTCATGCCTGCCTGGGGCTTCCTGGGTGTTTGGGGGAAGGAAACTCCACAGCAAAGGCCACAATTCAGCCTCCTTAGTCTCACAAGGGTGTGAATTGAGATCATCAGATCTTCACTAGATCTATAATGATTTTTACAATATGGCAATTTTCATGGAGAAAAAGGTGGGCAATTGCTAGGATTTTAACACAGCTTAGTCTGTTCCATCTTTAGAAACCCCAGGCAGAGCTCTAGGCTGGGCGGTAGGGAGGAAACAGTAGAAAAAAAGAAAAACCCAACAACTCTTGAGCAAGCAAACCCTTTGGGTTTTTATAGTCCAAGTGGCCAAAGAAGATATTTGTACTCTTAGAAATGCATCTTGAGTTATCAGTCCTTACAAGCTGCCAAATCACAAGGATAATTTTGTAAACTACAAAATCACCAGCTTAAAAACAACATAAAATTGCTTCTTACAGAGGAACCTAGAAGAACAAGAACAAGAAAAAAAACCTCTCTGGCCTGGGACATTTCTCAGGGAATCACAAACTAAAACTCTGGAAAACAGAAATTTCTGGACAGGGCATATGGGGTCCGTGTGAACAGGGATCCATCTCTAATAGATTGTGCTCCAAAAGTTCATCTGTAAATCCACTGTCAGAAACCCAGATGCATTTTCCCATGGAAACATTATTATTGTTGATGAGGGCCCCAACCTACCTGTGAGGGCTGTTTAAACCCACAGTGCTACTGAACTAGGATACTTTCACCGTGAAAAGATGTAGGGTGCTATGTCATTGCCACCTTAGGAATCAAGCAGTAGGGGAGGATAAATAAATTTTAAAAAGAGCTTGACATTCAGAATTAAAGGTGGGGTCAGAGGGAGATCCCATCTATCACCTGCCACCCCCACAACAGAGACTCTGTGACCCACAGGCCCTGCTCCACCCCCCGCTGAGGGCTTGGTACTGTTCCCTCCAGGCCCTGGCTGCTTTTCCTGTCTTCCACCAGACGATTGAAGAAAAGTTCCCCCCAGAGTTTGCCACCAGACACCGCAGCTCCCTCCTCAATACCGCCCCCTCCTAGGGAAGGGCCCTGTCTCCTGAAACCACTGTCCAGCCTGAATTTGCCTCCTTCCTCAAGGGGTGCAGAAAGGAATCTCCCTGGAAAGACTCAGACCCGAGAAGGGAAAAAAGAAGCCCAGAAATTATTTTCTGAGTGAATTTCTTCACTGACCGTGGTGAGGACAAGTCCAAAGGGCTGGCGCTGTTCCCTCAACCTAGGAGTGGAGCAGGTCAGGGAAAGAATCCAGGAGAATTTTCAGTTGTTCAATAATGAAACACTTAGAAATACGAATCTAATATCAGTGAAGTTGACACATGCTACACTTTATGATTATTTAATCATCTGCGTTAAATTCAATGTTGCAGTTTTCATATACTAAAATTTTTTTTGCGATGTCAAAGATTTTGGCAGGTCGCGGAAAAGCCAAAAAGCCATAAGAATTGAGCCTGTGGCCAAGCGTTTCTAGCTTCCTGGGATACAGCACAATTCTCTGTGTGACCATTAGGTTGTCCCTGGATTGATGTTAGCCTAAGTATGGATCATGTCAAGATATATCCGACGTTACAATTTCAGGAAATTTTCCTGTTTCAGTTCCAACAGCTGGATGCATCTAATAAGATGAAATAGAAAAACGGGCAGCGTGTAGCAAAATTAAAATGGAATACCTTTAGGGCTGCCCACCAATTTACCTGCAGGAATCCATCACAGAGGAACGTTTGCAAATGTATACAAAAGGAAGTGCACAAAGATATTTACTGTAGCACTGGTTATAATCTTGAAAACTTGGAAACAACTCAAGTATCCAACAGAAGGGGAATGATTAAATGGCAAATATACATCTCTGCCATGGAATGCTATTCAGTAGTTCGAAAAGAAAGAACTGTATATTTACTGTTGTGAAAGCTTATGAAGATAGATTTCTTAGTGAAGAAAGCTTTCAAAATAATCTGAGCCCAGATTACATAAACCGTATATTGTTTCTATATGTATATCTGTGCATGCATGTGTGCATGTGTGTATGTGTATGTGCACGCGCACACGTGTGTATGTGTGTGTAGGATAAAGGACTGAAAGGAAGCACATCTTACTCTTAGGAGAGGGAGTGGACCTTTTTTTATTTTTCAAGGTGAAGGCATGAAAAGAGTCTCTTGAATCTTTCTGTATTTTGCATTGTTTGCATTTTGTATAATGGGAAAGTATTCATGTATTTGTTGTATAATTTAAACATTTCATACAAATAATAATGCGAGTTTAATAATATTATATATGTAGTTTAAGTGGGTCCAGGCTTGAGCTGAAGTCTTGTTTCTCTTGGGACTTGGCATGTCTAAGCATGTCTGGTGGGGCAGAATTTCTAGGAATCTATTTTTCCAGGACAAAGAGACACCTGGGAGAGGTTTTGTCTTGAGGGAAGAGAGAGGAAGACCAGATAACCGCAGCTCAGTGGATGGAAGGAGCAGGTGTAAGCTCAGCCCTATGCAATTTGCTGCAGAACAGGAGCAGATGGCCTTTCCCATTAACTGAAAACTGGAAAGTTGGAAATGGCTACTCAGGGACTCGGAGAGGAAGGACACTGGGCAGATGTGGGTGACAACTATTCTTCCTCACTCCTTGAACTTGGGTTTCCTTCACAGGATAAATGTTATCAAGTCATCCAAGTTTAAAAAATGCAGGTCTGTTTCTCCCTTGCCTTTGTCCCTCACATCTAGTTCACCAAGCCCTCTCAATTCTCTCTCAAAATGTCCCTCCCACCATCCCCATCTCTCCATTCTTACTGAGATGACTCTGTTCTTGCTAGCAGGACAGTAAAGCCTTGCTGCCTCGAGCTATCTACCTACCACACAGCTGCCAGTAAACTCTTTCTAAAACACGAAAGATTGTTTTACCTCCCTCGCATCCAATGACTCCACCAATTTCCTTGGAAAACCATTTCTGGCTCTGAGCTAATCATCTCATCCCTGCCACTCTCCTCTTTCCCCTCTGCATATCCTGCTTTCCAGGAACAACAAAATGACTAGCTTCCACCCTATTTTATGCTTTTATGTCCAGAGCTTTAAATCCACTATTCCTTTTGCTTGAAATGTCTTCCGAAGACTTCTCTATCTGGTGAACACTTATTTAGCCTTCAAGATCCAGGTGAAAACACTTCGCTCCTTCCTTCTGTAAGCAGAGTCAGTGACTCCATCCTCTGTGCTCCCCAAACACCTTGACCATACATTGATCACAGCACAATCACATTGTATGGCCATGGCTGTTTTCAAGCTTGCCTTTCACTATAGATCAGATCTGTGCCAGAATGGATTTTCATTCATTCATTCATTCAACAAATATTTACTAAATTTTTACTACGTAGCAGGCGCTGTTCTAGGCATTGGGATTATCACATTTAAGGTGGAAAAAGCTCTTGCAGTTTCATTTTAGTGGGGAAGAAAACCAAAAACAAATATTTAACATAATGTTGGCTACTGAAAGAAGCTAGGAAGATACAAAAGTTAGGGTAGAGAAATAGAGCGAGGAGTTGGAAGTCTTTGCTATTTTAGCTGTAGACTTCCCAGAGGGAGTGACATTTGAGCAGAGACCCAAATCAAGTGAATATCTTGGGGCAGGAGTTGGGGCAAGGACAGGAAGATTCTGTGCAGAAGAAACAGCTGGTGCAAAGGACTTGAGCGAGGCACAAACTAGGTGTGTGCAAACTACAGTGAGCAGCTCCATGTGGCTGGGGTCAGCAAGGAGGAAAGCGTGGAAAATGAGGAAGGAGAGAGAGGGAGAGGCCTTGAACGCCATGGTAAGGAGTTCGGAGTTTATTTTGGGTGTTTTGATAGAGTGACCTGATTTAATTTTTAAAACATTCATCCTGGCTGCTATGTGGAAAATAGAAAGTGTGGAGTTGGGTGGGGTGGAAGAAGGGAGAACAATTAGAAGGCTCCTAGTGTGGTCCATGGAGAGACTGCGGTGATCTGAACAGAAGGTGGTGAGGAATATCTGGATTATACTTGCACTAATAAGGCTTGGAAAAAAGAAATGAAAGGGGAGTTTAAGTTTTTGGCCCAAGCAACTGAGTGATAGGAAATGAATTAACTTATTTCTTTTCATACTTCCTTCTCACATGGTGCTTAATATATAGCAGGTTGTCAAGAAATTTCTGTTGAAATCTGGTCTGTAACTATAAGGTCTCACGACTTTCACCTCAATAGCACTACTAACTCAGTCTTTTGGAGTATTTTTATAAATGCTCTTATCTTGATATGGAATTTTCAGTCAGAAATCTGGTGGTAGGTCCCAGCTGTCAGCAGTGGTGCTCAAGTTCTGAGCGCTAGGTTCTGTGTGTACGTGCCCTGTGTGTGTGTGCACATGTGTGTGTTTATTTCCACAGAGAATGTGGCCAGAAGAAAAATCAGTATCTTAGCTTCAGTGTCAAATGCTACTTGGTGTCTTCACAGTGTTCCTATGTTTTGAAAAGGACTTAACGAAGGGGTGATGAGGATACAAGTAGGCATGGAAAAGATTCAGCAGAGCATATGAATGACAGGTCGGCCTTCCCCCCACCCCACAATCTTCTGGGCATTATGCCAACTGAAATGTTTTACATGTCCTCAGCTCACACTACACGCGATTCTCTGTCATGCCACATGTGAGGATGTGCTAAATTACTGAAACAGAAACAACGATAACCTGAAGAAAAAAAAAAAAAACAACAGTTTCCCCATTTTACCTTGAAGTCAACCTCCATCTCCATCACAGAAAATCAGTTTTATTCCTGCCTCTTTGTGGCAGCTTCAGCTTGAAGAATAAGTGTTGTTGACATAACAATGTACTTTTGCATTGGCATCAAGGGGTAAAATAAGAGATTGGGGCTTCTTAAGAAATGCTAAGTCTAAGCGGAGGCCTGAAAAACTCAACGAAGATGCTAGGAGCCTAAGTACATTCACAGGTATTTCTGCTGTAATTGTACATGTGATATATGTATTCCTGAAAATGCTGAGTTTTGTGAAATGTTGCACTCCAAACAACAAAGTTTGCAGAGAAAATATAGTTGGGGCAAAGCACTCAAACTCTATAGAACTTGACAAATAGAGAACTACCTAAATAAATAACAACTAGCACAATTTAAAATGAATATATTAGAAAAAACTTAAAAGATGATAAATTCCTAATGTAAATGTAGAAAATATGAAATTTAAACTTTAAAAAGTTAAATAATTTTGATGAAAGGGATTTTAAATAGATAAAGGTTGGTTACAGATTTTTTACTCTTCCTCCCATTGAGTAGAGTCTAGTTCCTTCTCCTTGAGTCTGAGCTGGCCCTACTGACATGCTTGACCAACAGAATGCAGCAAAAGTGATGTTCTAGGACTTCTGAGGTTAGTTCATAAGAAGACCAGAAGCTTCCACCACAACTTTTGGGAATGCTGGTACTGGGAGAAGTCAGCTACTCTGTCAGAATTTCAGCCACCCTGAAATCAACATGCTGTGACAAAGCCCGAGATATTCATGTGAGTGGGGTAGGGGAGAGAGAGAGAGAGGAAAGGAAACCCAGCCAGGCCCCAACTATTCCAGTCCCCAAGCCACTAGAGTTATCCTAGTAGAGGCCCCAGATGCTATGAAGCAGAGAGGATTTGTTCTTTCCAAGCCTTGCCAAAATTGCCAGGACATGTAAATAAAATATTTACATTGTTCTGAACCACTAAGTTTTGGGGTGGCTTGTTATGCAGCAATAGATAAATGAGAGGAAGAGTTGAGGTTGCTGACCAACGGCAAAAAATGCAAAGTACACAGTGATGGGAAAAAGCAGACAATCAGGTAAATTGAGCCAAGTGATTGCACTCATACTCATAACTTTGAAGTCTTCAGCTGTATTAGGTGTTTTACTTTCAGTTGCTGTTACTTGTTGGCACAAAATGATAAAATGATGGGGAAAATTACATTTAAGTGAACATACCTTGTGCGTTATATTGACATTCTTACCCTAAATACATTAGCATAGGAACTAATTCTTATTAAAGAAAAATAGGCTGCAGAAGATCGTACTTGCTTTTGAAGCCCGTGCTGTCCACAGTGTAGAGCCTGGAAATGTGCTGACAGTTCCTTTTGATTTTGTGCTTGGTTGAATTCACGAGTCATTTTATGTAAATGACAGCAGACAGAAAAAAGCTGCTGAATCCAGGAGAGGAAGAGGGGGGTCCTCTTACACAGATAGGGTGCTCTCTCTTAATTACAGGCAAACAAGGAATAGTAGAAAACTTTCTCAACCAGATAAAAGGCATCTATGAAAAACCTACATGTAACATGTTTACTGGTAAAGACCAAGTGCTTTTTTCTCCTGATACCAAAGACAAGCTGGGGACTTTCAACTTCACTGCCTCCATTTAATATTGCACTGAAGGTGCTAGCCAGTATGATAAGAAAAAGTTAAAGGCATGCAGGTTAAAAAAAAGAAGCAAAACTGCTTTCACTCATAGGTAATGTGATTCTTTGTGTAGAAAACCCTAGGGAATCGACAAAAACAATTAAAACTAATACGCAGGACTACGAGGTCACAGTATATAAGATTAATATAAATAATCAAGCAACCTGAAAGTGAAAATAAAAAAATTATTTATAATAAGGTCAAAAAAGAAAAGAATACTTCTAGATAAATTTAATAAAAGTGCAAAACGTGTATACTGAAAACTACAAAACTTTGCCTAGGGAAATGAAAGATCTGAATACTTGGAGAGATAGTCCCTGCTCATGGAATATTATTAATATGTCAATCCTTCCCAAACTGATGTATCGATTAAATACAATCCCTATAAAAAAACCCAGTGGGCATTTGTGTTATTGTTGTTCTTGTTTTGTTTTTTTTTTTTTTAGAAATTGACAAGCTGATTCTATAATTTATCTGACATGAAAAAGACTGAAACTAACCAAAACAATTTTTTCAAAAACAGTGATGTTAAGGTTGTACACTACCTGATTTTAAAACTTACTATAAAGCTACAATATTCAAGGTAGTGCATATGGGTAAAAAATATAGACTATAATACAAATATGTGGACTGTAATACAAAGTCCAGAAATAAATGCTTATATTTATGATCAGTTGATTTCCAACAAAATAGCCAAAACAATGGAATGGAGAAAGGAAAGTCTCTTTACATTGATTATCCACATGCAAAATAAACAAACACTTAGATCGTCATTTCATACTATATACAGGATTAGAAAAAGACAACTCCCTGACTAGAATATAATATTTGCAAATCACATATCTGATAGGAAATTGGTGCTCAGAAAGTACAAGGACTCTTAATGCTCAACCATGAAAAACAAACAACCCAGTAAAAAAAAAAATAGGCAATATTTGCAGAGACTTTTCCTCAAAGAAGATATAAAAATGGCAAATAAGCGCATGAAAAGATGCTCATTATCATTAGTCATTAGAGAAATGTAAGTTAAAACCACACTGAGAAACCAGTACACACCTTTTAGAATAATTAAATTAACAAGACAAAACAAGTAATAGAGATGAATATACTATCTTCAACAATTTTTGCTCTTTTAGCAATATTTTTGTGTTTTATTTATGAAACAATTAAAAAAAATTAATTCAGACCTAACATTGATGCTTCCTTCAGTATTACCTATATCCCTGAAACCATAGATTTGATGTGCTAGGATAGAGGTTTTAAAATATGTCCACACATTTTTGAAATACTTCCCTTTAAAAGGTGTAAGCAGGTTTCCCGACCCCTGTGGGTAGGTCAGAGTTACCCATTCACTCGTTAAGGAACAGGATATGCTGGGTGACAGTGTGCGCTTCTAAGACAAGTTCACAAAAGGCACCATGGCTTCCTCTCTCTTAGAGCACAAACTCTGGGGAAAGCTAGCTGACATAATTTGGGAGCGATCAGGTGACTACTGATTATACAGAGTGGACCTAAGGTCTCCTCTCAATGTCATAAGGTAAGTCATCTTGGAGGCAGGTCATCAGCACCAGTGAAGGCCTCAGATGACTGCAGCCCTGGGTAACATCTTAATTGCAACCTGATAAAAATTCCTGAGCTAGAAGTGCTTAGCTAAGCTGCTCCCAAATTTCTGACCTACATAAATTTTGAAATAGTAAATGTTTGATGTTTTGCAGTTAGCTTTTATATAATAATAGATCAGTGTCCTCTTCAGTTTGGGCTGAAATAACAGAAATCCCATAGACTGGATGACTTAAACAACATACATTTATTTCTCACAGTTCTGAGAGAGAGAGAGAGAGACAGAGAGAGAGAGAGAGAGAGAGAGAGAGAGAGAGGGGAGCGGCCTCACATACTCTGTGCTTTTCTTCCCTTTATAAGGGCACCAATTCCATCACGGGGGCTCCACCCCTGTGCCCTCATCTAAACCTAATTACCTCTCAAAGCCCAGCCTCCAAATATCATCATATTAGAGATTAGGCTTCAATGTATGAATGGGGGGAGCACAAACATTCAGTCCATAGCAATAATTAATACGGCTAGTTATATATTTCTCCAGTAGACATTATGTATTCTAACGAAACGGCCTTTTTCAACAGGGGTTATGTTAGAAAATTAAGCAGAAAATGACTTAAATGACTGTTTTTCTGAAGTCACTAGGATGTTCCTGTGTACCCAAGGATGGCACATAGCTGTAACCATTCTGGGAGCACAGGTAAGAAGATAATTCATGACATGCAGTGTAGGCCCTGGAGCACTAAGGGTTGATGCTTTCAGTGAACCCCTGGTTGAGAAGAGCTGGACAGAGGTCAACTGCATAGACGCTGGCGCCAGACTGTACAGTAGTCCCCCCTTATCCGAGGTTTCACTTTCCACAGTTTCAGTTACCCGTGGTCAACCATGGTCTGAAAATAGTAAATGAAAAAATTCCAGAAATAAACATGGATAAGTTTTAAATTGCACACTCTGCTGAGCAGTGTGATGAAATCTCACGCCACCCAGGGCCATTCCACCC
Source organism: Cynopterus sphinx (assembly GCA_030015415.1). Lineage (NCBI taxonomy): Eukaryota > Metazoa > Chordata > Mammalia > Chiroptera > Pteropodidae > Cynopterus > Cynopterus sphinx. Next base: position 180,333,900 of record CM057379.1, read on the forward strand.
GACGTGAAGTGTCCCTTTGTCCAGCACACCCACGATGTAGATGCTCCCCACACATTAGTCACGTAGCAGCCGTCTAGGTTATAGATCAGCTATGGTGCTGTCGCAGTGCTTGTGTTCAGGTCAGCTTTATTTTACTTACCATTGGCCCCAAAGCTTCAGAGCAGTGACACTGGTAATTCAAATATGCCAAAGAGATCTATAAAGTGCTTCTCAACATCAGTATTGTCAGAGGTCGGAAGTGGCCTAACACTGCATCACAAAGCCTACATCATGTACCTCATTTCTTCTTGTCACGTAGGCATTTTATCATCTCACGTCATCTCAGGAGAAAGGGTTGAGTGCAGTACAAGACATTTTGAGAGAAAGGGAGACAACTTTCAATAACTTTTATTATACTACACTGTTATAACTATTCAATTTTAATATGAGTTATTTTTAAGCTCTACTGTGCCTAATTTGTAAATTTTAAACTTTATCATATGTATGTATGGATAACGAAAAACATAGTATATAGAGGGTTTGGTACTATCAGTGGTTTGAGTCTTGGAACATACCTCCTGTGTATAAGAGGGGACCACTGCCTAGGTTCAGACCCAGGCATTTCCTGTAAGCTCCTAAACAACCAGGGAAAACCACCGGATCTCTCAGTGCCTCATCTATTATAGGGGACAATTATTTCACCTACCCCCTCTTTACAGTCATGAGGATTTAATGAGTTAATATATGTACAAGGCATAATGTCAGCACACAATAAATGCTATTTAAATGTAAAGTATCATTATTAAAAATGCTTAACTATTAAAATGATAAATGTTAATGTGTCACCTAAAATCATCTGGCATTATATTAGTGGCATATATTCTACACTAACTCAGGTGACAGACAATTCCCTTCCTCCCCACTCCTACTCTTCTTGACTGAGGTTCTTCAAACAGGTACATTAAGTCTTTTAAGCTGCTAGAGCACAATTCAATAAGAAACTGCTTCTGCTCAGGCAGCCTCATTAACTGCCACCCCCAGCCTACAGGGATGAGTGGTAAAATCACGGGTTTGCAATGTGCAGTGAGGAAGGGGGAATAGAAGAGAGCTCCGTGCTTAGAATTTTTCACTGACCCAAAAGGCTCTCAGCAGAGAAGCAGCATAAAGTGTCTGCCTCTTTCTGTCTTCATTTCTCTTTTCTCCTTCTAATCTTTAAATTAAATAGAATTTAAACTCCAAACTGAATTGACCTTCTAAACTTACAGTTTGTAGCATGGGTTCATTATAAGCTTAAAAGAGATACTGGCGTGTTACTGAGAGCCTGACTTCTGGAGAGCAGTTTTATATACAGGGAGAGTCTGACCCAGGGTCTTAATATAATAACTATTATACATTAAATATGCCTACTTATCTGTAATATAAGAATAATCCTATGATTTAACTGCTGATAATACTTGTTTTGTGGATGAGAGCCATGTTACAACTGTGTTTAAAAAGAATTTTAAACTAACCCTACTGTGGGCAGGGCCCTTGGTGGGCACTTGAGTGCTAGTTTGAAAGAAAAAAATGTGTGTAAGAAGCATGTGATGTTTTTGCAGTGGTTTGAGGGCAGGGTTTGGTAATTATACTCTCCAATGCGAAAATCCAATGTGGCATAATGAAAAACACACACCTCTGTTCTGCTTCCAAAATGAATTCCAAATACAGGACAGTCTTTGCCCAGGCTGATTGTGTTCCACGGAGTGTGCATTTGCTCTGCTTATGTGTCTATAAGAGCACCAGGACAAAAATAGGAAGCCATAAAAATAGCTGCCACCTCCTCTCTCTTGTTCTCCTTTGCTCTTTTTCTCTAAACAACCCTTCTTATCACCCTTACTGCCCAATCGACTTATTTGAAAACACACAGAAAACCAGTCTTATTAAGAAGAAGTGGTCCTGTGGGTATCAAGTCAGCTGCGTAGTTGAAATCATTATTACAATAAAATATTGTTCATTAAGTTCCCTGCAGAGTTATGAAACTAATAGTTTATGTTGGGTAGGAATAAAAAGTCAACAAGGAATTACAGAGTTCAGTGCAAAAGTCCTTTTCTGCCACAAAATTTTTATGCAAGCCCTCCCTGCAACACAGAACATTTGACTACAGGAGCTCATAGGAACCAAAAATCGCCTCATGGATTTTGAACCACGTGTTGTGAATGGTTATAACATCTGTCTTCCCTTATCTAATATATTTGTTAATTAAGAAAGGGGAGGCATTTTCAGTCCTTTTTGTATGAGCTACCTACATGGAGGGTTTATATTATACACTGTTTATATGTTGCCAAGGGCCTTACCAATTAGGTTACAGGGCTTCATTCTCTTTATGGTTATTCGATGGAGAAATTTCTCTCAGAACTCATTATAAAAAATGATTGAAATTTTCATGAACAATTTTCACAAGAAGGTTTTACTCTTGTTGCTTTTGATGCTAGGCAGCTCAGTCAAATTACAGCCCTATTTCACAATCTATACTGAACTTTTAGATGTGCACTTTGTGTAACAATGTTATCCCTGGTTTTATCTTATTCACCTTACTCTAATTTTCCCTTTCCCACCTTTTTAATCTTGCATTGTGTGTATATACATTTATATATATATATGTATATATATACATATATATATAATGTATATACAAACTAAGATATGGTTTAAATATATAACTAGAGTGTCTAGAAAAAGAAGCAACTATATTTCTTCAGCAGTTATGATGACCAGAGAACTATTGCTTTCTTTACTGTGTGACACATTTCAGAAGATATCAGCCTGGTGGTCCTGAATATAATTTGCTTTATATTTTCTTTTTTGTCATAACAATTATTGCTACTTAGTGAATTTTTACTGTGGTCCAAAACGTTTTTATTTTTTAAAATATGGAATACCTCCCGAATCTGCAGGTCATCCTTCTGCAGAGGCCATGCTAATCTTCTCTGTACCATTCCAATTTCAGAATATATACTGCTGAAGCAAGCACTATTTTAGTTTATCTCTAACATTCCCAGCAGGTCCTAACATCAAAAATTTGTTTTACAAATATTTGCTCCCTTCAGTTTGGTTGGTTCCTTTCTTCCCTGGTATGCCTTGATAGAATTAACCTTCCTCTTGACTCCACTTTTCTTTCCTCTCATACATCTCTTACCTCTTAACATATAATTGACTTAGAATAATTTTTTTATTCTTTTTGAGCATTATCACCAATCCAAAAACCATAAAAAGATAGCCACAAGGCCAGAACCAAACAAAATAACAAACAAACAAAACACCCTATCACCACCAGCTGCACCATAATAAACAAAATTAAAAGACAAATACTAAAATGAGAAAAATATCTGCAATATCTGACCACAAGTAAATTTTCTCAACACATGAATCTTTCTTGAGAATCAATAAGACAGAAAACAAAGTACCAGAAGATAAAGGCATTAAAGGCATGAATAAGCAGTTGACTAAGAAGAAATGTAAAATGAACAAAAACACATGAAAAAATGTTAACTTTCTAGTTATTTAAAAATGCAAATTAAAACTGTATCGAGAGTATTTTTGCTTATTAGATTAGGAATAGAAATGAAAAATAATTATAAAACTTGATAAAAATGTGATTGAATTTTTTCTGGAAAACAAATTGATGCTAAAGATGAAAGCCTGTAAAATGTACTTAACTAACTAACTCTCACACAGGTCCATAAGGAAACCTGTACAGTTCGTGGTAGCAAGGAGTGGGAGGCAAACTGAGTGTCTGTTACTAGGGCAATAAATAAGTAAAATGCATGTGTATAGTGGAATGCCAGGCAGCAATTACAATAACTTAGGTGTATTTTCATATAGCACAAATATATTGCAAAATCACAGTGTTTAAATCTACTATGTAAGAAGCAAAATGAGATTTTTGCAGTGTCATTTACAGATATTAAAAACACATATACATACCACCACTATGAATTTTCCATGGATATACATATTTCTACATAGAAGAACAGACAGTGGATTGAAAAGATACTAAGCACATGAGGCTGAGTACCTGAGAGGCAAGAAGAGGGGAAATAAAGAGAATAACAATAACATAAAATAAAATATTAGTGTGACCTTGCCTGGACTATTGGGCCATGAGCTGAATGAAGCGTATGAGAAACTCAACTTTGGGTAGCTGAGGTTCTGATGGAACCAGAAATTGTACTTCGGCTACAACTTATTCTAAGACAAAAATTAGTCTCTCTTGACTTTTTTAGTATTTTAAAACACCGAAGTAAAACATACTTTCACAATCCAAAATCATAAGCGTAAAGCCTGATGACTTTTTACACAGTGAACACACTCATGTAATCACCTTCCAGATCAAGAAACAACATTTTCAACTCCTAGAAGCCCTTCGCGTCCCTACCATGCCATTACTGGCCTTTATCAATGAACCACTATTCTGATTTCCCACACTGTATATTATTAGCTTTACCTGTTTTGACCTTGTAACTGAGACAATGCAGTATGTACTCTTTTGTGTTTGTTTCTTTCATTCTCTATTACGTTTGTGAGATTAACTCATGTTTTTGCAAGAGACAGTATAATATTTTAATGTATAAATATATCACAATTTATTTATTCTACTATTGGTGACCTTTAAGTTGCTCTCAGTTTTTGATTATTATGGATAAGGCTACTATGAACATTCTCGTCCAAGTCCTTTTGGATAAATGCATGCTGTTCTCTTTGTAGAAGAGGAGTACCAAGGAGAGGAATGATTTGCTCATAAGACATATATAAGTCAGCGTTAGTAGATACTGCCAACCAATTTTACAAAGTGAATGCAGCAATTTTTACTTCCACCAGCAGCATACTAGAGTTCATTTATTCTATATCCGCACTGACACTTGAGAAGTGCTAGTCTTTTTGATTTTAACCATTCTCGTGGGTGTCTTGTTCTCACTTTTTTTGTTGTTCACATCAGCTTCTGGATTTTATATCTTTTTAAATTCTGCTTAGATCCCACACTCTAACATTTCCATCACTTTCTTAATCCTCTCAAGCCCTGGTCTTACCCCATCCTACTTATTGGTCAACATCCCAAGTGTGGATCAATCATTCTGCCTTTTCTGCCTTACATATCACCTACTGTTTACTACTGGAGGGAACTATGCAACACTACAGATTGGTACCTCTATATAATATTAAGGGCCAACCGTAAGTGGGCTGTCTGTATATCCCCACTGCTACTGTCCTAGTCCAGAGCATCTCTATCTCTTATGCATTACTGTGATTACCACCAGAGCAGTCTCCTGGCTTATCTTTAATCTTTTATCTAGAGGGATCTTTCCAAAACACAAAACTGATCTCACTATTCCCTGAATTACTCTTCAATGGCTCCCACTGTTTTCAGGATATATTAAAATTGATTTCAGATTTGTCTTTGACACTCCTTTAGCTGCCTCCCCTATGTACCCTTGACATTCTTGTTCAATGTTTCTCAGGTATTTTTTGATTTGGTTCATGCACATAATAAAACACAATTTTTAAAAAACAAGATTTAACCTTCCTATAGTGATGCACTCTGATGTTTTCCATTCTGTTTTATTCTACCTCATTTAACCTGAAATATTGGCCATGACCAGTGAAATAGGTTTCAGAACTGACTAATGATCTGCAACTAGCACTTTAAAAAACATATCAACTCTATTGTAGATCTTTCAGTTTCGTAAAATTATCCCTCCCTCCTCTCTAGGAACTCTCTGCCACATATTTCTACCAGTAGTCTCTCATTTTTCAGGGATTCACTCCGGGAAGCCTTTTCTGATTACTCATCCTTTGTATTTTAATTATGTACTCACTCTGTGATGCAATTAACTACTTACTTACATCTTCCAATGCTCTATACGGTCCTTGAAACCAAGAACTAGGATCTTCTTAATCATTTTCATAACTCTAATGCCTGGCACATAGCAGGTACTCAACAAATATTTGTTAAATGGATGAATAATATATATAAAAATGTTTATTAGTTTATTACATTATTTTATTTATTTTTACATCTATAGTATATGCATCAATATTTATCCTCCTAATATTATAACATTGAAAATAGATTAACTAGCCAACTTTGGACATTTAAGAACATAGAACATTGTTGTGATACAATGTAGGGAATGACTTAGATGAATATCTATTGCTATAAAACAATGTCATTGGTCTATTGGGAATAGAGCAGATAAAGTGCTCCTTGGCACATTGCAAGTAATCCTCCAATATTTAACAACCACTTTTGTTATTAATTCATGAGGTGCATTCCTAATAGGTAGATAATAGGATAAAAGAAATGTTAGCAATAAGGAAAGAAAGGTAGTTTTAAGAGTCTAGAAAAAAAATGGGAAGGAGAGAGAATTAACATTTCCAGAAAGTGTATTTGTGATTTTGGCTCTATTCAATTTTACAGATTGAAAAATGGCGTCCACAATGCATAAAGGGTCCCTTTGGACATATGCTTGGAACCTAGGTCTTGATCTTCAAACTGAGAGTCTGTAAAATACCAAACAGAAAGGATAACTGTGACATATCTTTCAAACAAAATATTTCTAGAGGTGCCTATGGGAACTGAGAAGAACCTCCTGGGGAGGCTTTGCAGGAACTTCACCTTTATTAGGACACAGAAATTTGCAGAAGTCAGTGCATTAAAAATGCCTTATTTACTTATTCTTTCTCAAAGTAAATATGATGCAATTACTTTGATCTGAGCTTTCTTAGTTATAAGCATACTTTAGTCCTACATTCTTCACGTCATCTTAATTGTATTATGCATGTTCTTTTAATCACATAATAACTGACTTGTCTGGGGACTGTATTATTAATGACTCATTTCATCTCTTACAATTTGATCCTTCCTAATTTCAATCAGAAAGAGTTCTTATTCTTACTTTTAATTTGTAACTTCTTTGCTGATGTCCTATTTTTAATATTAACATTATAGTATAAGATCACCAATGTTGTTTTTAAACATAGCTCGATGAACAGCAAAGAGTATATAATTCCATTAACACATGCTTACTTAAACATTTATATTTTTGAGCCTGGAAATGTAATTAGATCTACCAGCATAAAGTGTGAAATGTCTGGGTTGGGTTTTTAAGTTTAGCTTTTTTTTTTCTTTCTTTTCTTTTCTTTTCTTTTCATTTTATTTTTTTAACTTTGGCAGGAAACTAAAAGGCAGGTTAATGTAGCTCTTAAAACCCAAACTCCAATTGATTGGAAAGCAAGATCATTCTGAAAACTAAAGAAAGTTAAAAATTAGCTTTAAAAATAATTTGCTATGATTATTTTTATGTTATTAAAGTAATCTAATGGTAGCAAATAGTAGTCAAATAAAAGGGATAAGGTCAAAAGCAATAATAATTTCATCCAAGCTGATACATACAGTGTAGACTCTCTCTTAGGACACCTTCTCCTGCTAATAATCCAGGACTGACCTATTTCAGTCTCTTTCTTATTTTCCTTCATTTTGTTAGTCTTATCTCACATCCTTTCCCTCAGTGCTTTCCTGACACTCATTCCTTCACTCCTTGCTTTGTTTCTCTTTGTACTTGATTGAAAGAATAAAACGTTCTAACTGACAAAGGTGGAGCACCGTCTCACTGCATGCTCTCAGATTGGAGAGGGAAAATGTAGACTCCACTGAGTCTAGAGATCTTAAGAGGAACCTCAAGAAAGCTTCCAGCACCAGTTAATTTTCCCTCCTTTCCCCATTCTCAGCTGACCCAAACATGCTGTTTGGTTTTTTTAAAAAATACTAATTAGCATCATTTACATGAACTGCTATTTGAATCTAACTAGCATGCAGTACAAAAATTATTATGCACACCATGTCAGGCTAATATTGTTTAAGCTATATTTGATTTTATTTCTCAGCTATAGTCTATGCTCATGCATAAGACGTTTTGCTTAGGTAATATGCCCATGTACTCAAGTTTAAACTATTAAAGGAGACATCAGTCTACAGTGCAATAGATCAAATAGATTTCGGGAATAATAAATACAGAATAATTTATTTTATATTCTTGTTTTGGTTCTCTGAAAAGAAACTCTTCCAGCATTTATGTCAAAAGAATGAATATATGAACTACTTCTTCTAGGAGTAATTTACTTGTGTGGACATTTAATAGAATAGCTAGTCTCATAAAGAATCACTGTATGATTTGAGTATATATAATTTTATGATGTACATATATATGTAGAAGAGAGAACAGAGTATGGGATAATGGAAATGAAATTTCAGAATTTCAGTTGCTACCACAACTGTATATTATCTGAACTTTCTTGAGCCTTGAGTATTTTATCCTCAAAACTAGCTTTTGAATGCATAATTACTTCCATTTCTTTATGGTCATGGAAGAAGTTAAAAATATGCATTTATTCATTGGACTCTATTACACAGAATTTTTAGACATTGTGAAAAATCTTATTCTTCCTTCAAATAACTGTATTTTTTTTGTTTGCTTATAATTTAATAAAATGTGGAAGAAAGTTGAGTTGAAAGTTTAATTTCTGCTGAAAGTATACTCTGCTTCTTATAATGTGTCGTAAGAGTGATAAGCGTTTTGGAATCACTCTAGAACTATGGCTGTAAAGTTCCTGGAGTCAGATACTAGATCCTCAATGTATAGTCACTGGACCCAAAATACAAAAGTGATTCAGAAAATAGTTCTTGAACAAATGGTTCTATATAATGATTCTATGTGGAACTGATTTATTTGCTTAGGTAGTCAACCAGGTTACTCAATTTCATTGATATTGTGGCCATATTGAGGTATATTTATAAAACAGAAAGTCATAACGAGGGAAGGGATAGAAAGGTTTTCGTATTGTAGTGAAAACATAGCGTAAAATATTTAATTGAATTGTGTTGCATATAGAAGGAAGATAAAAATTTTCAGAACTATGAAGAAATAGTACCTATACTTTTTAATCTCTGAATAGCACTTGGGCAGGGAGAGAGGGGGGAAACTCTGAAGACAGTACTTTTAAAACAAAAACAAACTATTTATATAATTCTTCATATTTAAACTGTGAATACACTTTTGCTTTGGTCTTTTAAATAACTTATGCATGTTTTCCATATGAGGCCCCACACCAAAACTCCTTTTTAATCTGGGGAAACATTTACAAATTCCAAGTTAGTATCCAAACTCTGGGATATTAATTTGATTTTGGATTCCTTCATAAACTTTCCATGTTTAGCAATCTTTTTGAACTGCCCCTTGGGATACACATGTTTGTATTACACATATTCTACGTCTTTTAATAGTAACGTTTAGAAATTCAGTAGAAAAAAAATAATGCCCTTGTAAATTTGATCTCTTTTGCAAACATCAGAACATAAAATGTTCTTTGGCTTACCCCCCATTAGGTTTACATTAATAAACCATCAATTGTAAGCCCAACCCTCCGCTTCTAAAGAAACTTCCAACTTCGATATTATATGCTATTTTATTCTGTTGTGCATTTAACAAAGAATTAAAGCATAATGCATTTTTAATTAACTGAAATATTAATGGTGAAAGCCTTTTAAGAGCAAATTTTTAAAGAATTGCTCATTATAAACATGGTTTCAATAGAATTTATTTATAAAGCTGAATAGAAGACCAGGAAAGGATAATTAAAACTTAAAAATATATTTTTTCCTTTTATATAAAACATATAACTTGAGGATCTTAACAGATAACAGCAAAGAATGTGGGAACACTATTGGAGCTATGTACTAATAATTCACAAACACTGAAATTTTCTACTTTTTTGGCCAATTTTTTGTGAAAATGTTTGTAATAACCATGTAGAGCCTGGATTGTATTTAGCCAACCAGACTCCTTAATAGGTGCATGCTCTATCATCATAAATGCTTTTCTCAGTAGCCAATAGGATTCCTGCATCTGCAGCTAATGAGATGAAGAGAACTAGGACCTGAACCACAGCATTGATCCACCCAGTACTGTCTTGCTTCTAACTCTACTGTCTGCACTACACAAAGTGAAGTCAAGATTTTATACTTTGCTCTTGATAGTATTTCAACACTGACGATGGACTGATTTTCATGGCTCCGAAAATTTTGAAGCCAGTTAATCCAATTAAGTATTTGGCTAAATTTAATAGGAAACCACCAACAGTGGATTAAGCAATTGAGTTTTATTTCTCAAATAAATTAGCAGTCCAGAAGAAAGCATTATAGGCATTAAGGAAATCATCAAAGATTGAGGTTCCTTCTAGTTTTCTGCTCCATCTTCCATGGTGTTTGATTTTCATGATTACAAGATGGTTGCTCCATCTGTAGGCATTAAATCTGTGTTCGTAGCTGGAAGAAGGAAGTACATAGGAACAATCTGCATGGCAGCTGAGGCTGTCCCTTTTTAATAACAAGAAAATAGCATTCCTAGAAGCTCTGCCAGTAGAATTCTCCTTATACCTCAATGGCCAAACTGTCTCAGATGGCTCAACTTCTATTAAAGAGTAGATTAGGAAATCAATTTTTTTTTATGTACTTGGCTTCTCTCAGTAGAATCAACTCTCCATTAATAAGAAAAAAAAGAGGAAAAAGAACACTGGGTAGACAAGTAAGAGTGGTTGTAATACTTAATGTGGCTTGTTAAGGTGACCAAATAAATGGTTCATTTTCTACTTTACTTCATGTTGCATATAGAGCCTCAATTGTGCCCTCCTATAATCAGAAGATCAAAACACATTTTATATCACAACAACAGACTTTAGCTCTCAAATCCTCCATTCTTCAACATAGGCCTAGTCAGAGCCTCTGGGACTTTCCAGGTGTTTCACGTGGAGTTAGCAGTAGGGGCAGAGCTTGGTGTAGTGAGCCAAAAGTAGTCAAAAGTATGGTTTTTGCATATTTGTCTTGGTCATTCTTTTCACTCAGATAACCTACACCCTATCCTGTTTTAACAAAATGAATTGTAAGCTGATGACCACACATTCCTAATTTCTGGTCTACTTATGTTTCTGTATTACATTAGAAAAACCCTCTTCATTCCTCAATGTTTCTACAATAGGTAAGTCCACAATACTCATGTGATAATAAATGATCCAGATTAGGGGTCCACAAACTAGGGCTCACAGTCAAATTTAGCCAGCTGCATTTTTGCAAATAAAATTTTCTTAGGATGTGGCTGTACCTATTCCAGATGGCTGCTTTTACACTACCAAAGCAGAGTTGAGTAGTTGCAAAAGAGACCATCTGGCCTGCAAAACCTGAAATATTTACTATGTGGCCCTTTATAGAAAGAGTTTGCTGATCCTTGATCCAGCTAGCCAATATATAAAAATGAGTAAATATTTGTATTGTGTGAGGATCACTTCCTCCTAAAATGCGACAAGTACTTTTTCTTCCTGTTTCATCCTGGAGCCTCTCTCTAGCAGCAGAAGCGGAAAAACTGTTGCAGAAACCTTCTAAGGAATTGACAAAAGCAATGAGAGGTGAAGCACAGGGAGTAATTAGAGAGCCTTGAATGAATGAAGAACAAAGTGAGAAGCTTTGAAAAGTTGGGACCACCTATATCAATCACTGGAGTATTATCCGTACTCATTTATAGATTCAGAGGTAAGCCATTTTCCAAGATAGAAAGTTCTAATATTCAGGATAATAACATCAAAATAAAATTCTCCCAAAGAACAATAATTTAGTTTTTCCCTACAATTCTAAACAAAATTACATATTTTCTTCTCTGGGTTCCTAGAATACTTTGGTGGGTAATACTGGAATTATTTGTTTAAATGTCTGTTTTTCCCACTAGTTCATTAAGGGAGGCACTGGCTTATTGAGCTTTTCATCTCCAATGCCCATTAGGGTGCATGGATCATATTAAATACTCAAAACATTATTTTAGCAGAATACTTATTTAATTGGATTCGAGGTCTTACTTTAGTGATTTATGGATAGTGTAAAAGAGGTATGATTATCAATAGTCTTCAGTAAAGAATTAACTTTGCCCTAAGAGAGGTTTGATCTTTGTTTTTAACTTCCAGGAGGCAAACTTTAAGCTATTGGAATGTTTTGCTTGATAAGTTTTTGTTTACTTGGTGCCTTGCACCACACCAGACAGTCTGTGCTAACAGTGTAATTTATGGAAAGGGTATTTATGCCATACGGTGTCAACTTGACTTCTGGAGGCTAAGTTCAGTGATACAGCCAGTCAGTCATGTCTAAGTGACTGAGCCCCTATAAAAACTCTAGACACCAAAACTCAAGTGAGCTCCCCGGCTGGCAACACTTTGTGTGTTGCCACACATAGTTATTAGAAGAAATATGCACTGTGGCATGACTTCACTGAGAGCGGAGAACTGGAACTCTTGCACCTAGAACTCTCCTGGCCCCTGCCCTATGCACCTCTTCTCTTGGCTAATTTTAATCTGTATCCTTCTCTGTAGTAAACTGTAACTGTGAATATAAAAGCTTTCTGAGTTTTGTGAGTCCTCCTAGTCAATTATTGAAACTGAGGGTGGTCCTGGTGATGCTCAAACTTGCAGTTGGTATTAAAAGCGAGAATGGTCTCAGAGACTCCTAGACTTTGTCAATAATAAAAGATTTGATAAACACTTTGTACATGTGAGGGGTAAAAACATGAATTGCTTCTTTAATTTTGTAGACCAAAATCTATGAGTTTGACACTATTTTTATCCTCATTTTATAGATGAGAAAATTGAAGCTTTTATAATCTAAGATCCAAGGGGGTGGAACTCCAAGTTCAAGCTCCTTGTCTTCAGGGCCCATCACCCATTCACTGGAACAAAACTATGCTTGTTTCTTCTTGGTGTAAAAGAGAGCAGCCAGAGCTTCACTCCACCCTAGGTCTCCACACCTTCTGCACACAGGACAGGAGTCCCAGTGGGGATTACTGTGAGAGCCACTGGCTTCAGAGCAGGATACGTTCTTTGGTTTTTGCCAGCACCATTTCTCTCTTTGCCTCTAACAGCTCTATGACAATAGGTTAATAACCCTTCATAATCAATTATCTGTTTCCTCTTTTTAAGAAAAATAATAGCCTTTTAGAAAGCTGGTCTCATTCTTGCCTCCTCCCCCCCCAAAAACAAACAAACAAACAAACAAAAAAACACAACACATCTCAAGGAGCTGTGTGAAGAATTTGCTTATTCAGGGTGGGAAACTAGGAAATAAACAGTCACTCGATGGGGGCTTGATGAGGGTACATGATTATTTTCTCTCTGGTAAATTCAAGGTCACAGGGAATGAAGAGAAAAATAGGGCTGGAACCCCCTGGTCTGACCCTTAGTGTAGAATTGTAGAGGCAGTTCTAGCCATTGGGCAGTCTGGAGCAGATTGATTAAGGGTGCTAAAAAGTATGCTCTCGAAGACTTACAACATGTAAATGGCACAGGTAATGGCTGCTTTCTGTGTGGCATTAGGAGAATAGTTAAATTAACCTTCCCATTCTTACTCTGAGAAGCCAGTAATATCTGGATTGGGCATGTGAATCAGGGACAAACCCACGTTGTCCAGAGTCCAAGTAGATCACAGACACATAAAAACAGCTCTTCTAAGAGTAAGTTTCAATAGTACTCACATCCTAAAGTAATTACCCCACAAGTCTTTAGATTGAGCTACTAAGATTCACTCTGATTATTTTCCCTCCTTATATCAAGCACAATGAATTTTATATCATTCAGGACTACAAGACAAATTCAAAACAAGAGGACGCAGTAACTGCTGTTGAGGTACCCTAAAAAGCAAAATGTGGGGACCCCGATTTTTATCTTCATTTATGAATATAATTCACTCTTTGACCAAATAGATTTCTCCTTCTGTCACATTTCAATTCAAATATTGGACATTTAGAGTATAAACTTACGTGGCAAATTTCCAAAGTCAATATGCCTGAGCAGAAATTTGATATTTGGTCTCTGCTTTTTCCTGAATGGATCTTTTTTAACTATACAGGAAAAAAAAGTCTTTGAGTTATTAGAATTGGGTCAGTCAAATAAGGTCCAGCAGCCACTACAGATATAGGCCCAATGGATGCACATATAAGATGGCTCTAAGGGCTGAGTTCTTCAGAAGTTCTCATCAAATTGGCTTCCTATGGACAAACTTTGCCTTGAGTCATCCTTCAAAACCTTACAAAGGTTCCTTCAGTTTTATCTTTGTGTCCCTGAGAACTGTTGTTTTTGTTTGTTTGTTTGTTTGTTTGTTTTATCTGCCTAGAGTTAGGGGTTTGTCAATCTCATAGTGATGGCTAGCCTTTGTTTATATTCCAGAAACCTGAGATTGTAGAAATACCATTCTTACTGACTCTGGCAGTGAACACTACAGGCCTATTAAAAAGCAATGTCAGAAAAATATTCTAGTTCATGTTGATCTTTATTTTTCATAAAACATCTAATTTAAATTTTCTTTATTTCCTTTGTTTTGAAATTCAGTCCTTTAAGATTATAAAATTGAAAGTTGTATGTTCAAGTAAATTGAATAGTAATAGGTAATGTCTTTATAAAAAAGAAATTTATATAATGCTATAAATCATAAGATTTGTCAAGACTCTCAGTTTAAAATTTTAAATTAAATTTTTTGAGTTAACTGAGAAATAATCTTTGAATACTTGAGACACATAATTTTAATATACTTGTGTAACTTAATACATTATAGAGTAGTCTTCAATTAACAGGTTAAAAACATATACAAATGCCTTTGGCTTATGTTAATATACATACGGTTCATTTTTTTAAAAGTGTTTTTAAAAAGTATATGATGGTGGCAGATGTTTCTGCAGAGTAATGGATATTTTCTAGTTTACTATACAAAAAGATAATTTTGTCAATGTAAAAAATATCTGGTTACATCAGAATAAAAATAATAACAAAAGACAAATTTTAGAGTATTTTATAAATGTAGAAAATCCTCCTGAAAGGTAAACTTTGGGACTGTACTATCTACAAATAATGAATTGGAAAAAAATTGTCATAAAAATTTTTGAGCAAGTTGTTAAATTGATGGGTTTATTCAAAAGACAAAAAGACTCACAGATCTTTATCTGCAAATTGTTTATGGGTGATATTTTTAAAAGAGTGAACTAGAATGGGTTTTCTTTTTGTTAAAAAATGTCTTTGCTTAGTAGGCTTTAAATTTTTTGTGAAACTTGTATTATTATTATTTCCATATTTCTGATTTTATTGAAGAATTTTATCTTAGAGTAGCACTATCTAATAGAGCTTCCTCTGATTATAAACATGATCTATAATCCACATTACTGAGCACAGTAACTCCTGGTTACATGTGATCTTTGGGTACCTGAAATATGGCTAGTATGATTGAGAAACTGAAATTTTAATTTTGTATAATTTTAATTAATTTAAATCTATAGTCGACATGTGATTAGAGTCTATCATAGTGGACAGTGTAGTCTTAAAGCACGTAACATCCTTGACCCTACTGGTACACTTTATCTAAAGGGACATTCTTCTCAGAAAGTGATGTTCCCTAATCACTCTCTTTTGCAAAGCTACGTAATGGTCTCTGGTTGCATGTAGAATGAAAGTCACTGATGTGGGAGGGAAGGTAAAACTTAGTTCTTCTCTTTTAAGAAAACTGATTGGGTTTTAGGGAAGTAGTTCTACCTCCTTTTCTGATTGAACTAGCTTGTGTGAAACTGAAGAGAGATTAACAATAGCATTCATCAGGCAAAGGTGTTATTCTGATTTAAGTGGGACAGAGTGAGAATGCCACTGTGTTTGTCAATTCGGCTGCATAGCACTCATATTTCAGGAAATTCCATGAAGATTCTGGCATGCAATAAACCTTTGCAGTACTTTCTTTTTAATATGATTTTTCATAATTTTATATGCTCAGTGGGTATTTTAAATGGAAAATTGTCAGACAGTGAACTAGAGGTTACTAGGTTGATACCATCTCAAACCAGAAGTCTCAAGGTCAATAGAATATTGATTGCAATGCTTGATGATGTACAAAAATGTTTGTTGCTGACTAATTGGATTTTATTTTTCTATCTTCATTGGGAAGTAATTGACATCCAATACTATGTAAGTTTAAGGTATACAATGTGAATATTTGATACACATATATATTGTAAAATGACTACCATAATAGAGTTAGTTAACACTTCTACCACATCACATAATAATTTTTTGTATGTGTGGTAAGAACATTTAAGATTTATTCTTTTAACAACTTTCAGGTATATAATACAAAATTGTTAACTATACTTACTACATTGTACGTTAGATCTCTAGAACTTATTTATCTGATAACTGAAAGTTTATGCCCTTGGACCAACATCTCACCATTTCCTCCACCCTTGAAACCCTGGAAACCACCATTCTACTCTGTTTCTGTGACTTTGGCTTTTTTAGATTCTACATATAAGTGAGACCATGTACTATTTATTTTTTCCTGTCTGACTTATTTTACTTAGCATTATGCCCTCAAGGTCTATCCATGTTGCCACAAATAGGCAGCATTTTCTTCTTTCTTATGACTGCATAATTTTCCATTGTGTATATCCACCACCTGTTCATTCATCTGGTGATGGACATTTAGGTACTATATCAAACTAAAAAGTTTTTCACAATGAAGGAAACCATCAACAAAATGAAAGGCAATGTACTGAATGGAAGAAGGTATTTAAAAATAATATACTGCTAAGGGTTAATATCCAAAATATATAACTAACTCATACAATTTTACACACACACACACACACTTCAATTAAAAAATAGGCAGAAGACCTGAATAGAGATTTCCTAGAAAAGGACATACAGATGGCAAACAGACATGAAAAGGTGCTCAACATCAGTAATCAACAGGGAAATGCAGACCAAAACCACAATGAGATGCCACTTTATATCTGTCAGAATGAAGAAACAGAGATCCTTGTACACTATTGGTGAGATTCTCAATTGGCACTGCCACTATGGAAAACAGTATGGAGATTCCTCAAAAAATTAAAACTTAAGCTGCCAAATGGCCCAGCAATACCATTTCTGGGTATTTACCTGAAGAAAACCAGAATAATTAAAAAATATATATGCACCTTAATGTTCACTGCAGTATTATTTATAATAGCCAAAATATAGAAACAACTTAGGGGTCCCTCGATAGATAAGTGGGTAAAGAAGATACATATAAAATGGAATATTACTCAACTATAAGAAGAATGAAATCTTGACAGTTGCGACAAGATGGATAGACCTAGAGGAATGGGAGTTGGGTGAAAAAAAAAAGTTCTGTAGAGCTCAAAACAGCCTTTTTACCAATATGAAAAAATATTGGAAATTCTGAATCTGGTTAATATATTTTTCTTAGTTTTTGTTGTTATTGTTGGGGGAGGACTTTTGATACAATTAAAGGAATGAACTAGGCCTAATAACAAGAGGTTAGCGTCAGGGCAAATGAAGCTTCATATATATGTGCAGCTGCTCCCCAGCACTGGCATCACCACCTCAGCTCCACCTCAGATCATCAGGCATTAGATTCTCACAGGAGCACCGACTGGTCTCTGCTGCCAAAAAGCTTGGAGACCATGGCCCTAGATGATTCCAATGGGCAACCAAAGACAGAACATTCATTTGTAGTGAATCATTTCACACAACTAGTGATTTTATACAAAAAATAGAATAAAACATCTCTCAGGTTAAACATATAATAATGAGAATAATAATGATGAGCCTAATGGTTTCCTGGCACATTGCAATGTCTTCGGTCCCACGGCCTTTCTGTAAGATAAGCATTGTTATTCTCACTTGTCATATAAAAAAAACTGAGTGATCAATTAGAGATCTGAACTTCTAAACATTTCTTTTTCAATATAATTTACTCTTTCCAAAAAAGTCATCTGAATCACTAATAAAGTCTTAATGCTATCAAAAGTCAATATCTTTCATTTTAAAAAGATTTATATCCTGAGAATTTATGGCATCTCATTCAGGACCTTTCTTTGAAGAAAATGTATTTATTTTGACATATATTAAAAGGTAATACCCTTTATCAGAGACAAAAATTTAGTTTCTTGTGCTCTTATTTTAAGTAGCATTTTGCTTTTGATTGACGAATACTGATTACTACAGCTATTCATTGAAAGTCAACTGGTTATTTTGTTTAAATTTTATTTTTAATTGATTTACCATTCTTGTGTTTGAATACCTTAAGTTAAAAAGAAAGTATTTTGACTCTGAATAAAATTGTAACATTGATATATAAACTTTAGGACACTATACAGAATAAAGAAAATACACGCTGACTTTGGGGGGAAAAAAAGACAAATGAAAAAAAAGTGATGAGGCTGAGAATGCAACTAAGTTTCTATGCACAATAGCAGAGCACTCTGTGAAGCTGAGCTAACCTTTGCTCTAGGTCGGGTAGTCTCCTCCGTTTCCTATGACTACAATCCAGCAAATACTTATTAAGCATTTATTTTGCCCAAGGCATAACTAGGAGATCTAAGTCGTCATGATCTTTTATATTAAGTAAAACTAATTGCAAAGCAATTTCCCATTGTACTGTAGATGCAGCAATGCCAGATATATTTGAGGAATATTTTTTATCTTGTATTTATGTGAAAAATAAGATAGTGTCTTGCATCTTAACTTTACATAATAGATATTGGGGTCCTTGAAAGTGCCCCCAGATTTAACCAAAATGATTAGAAGTTTGCATTTGTACACCAGTGCTATCCAGGCACATCTGTATAGCACAGAAGTACAGTACTATAGTTTACAGTCCAGACTTCAGTGCCAAACTGCATGGCACTAAAACCTAGCTCTCCCAGCTGTGAGGGTTCAGAAAAATAACTTAAAACTCCCTGCGCCTCAATTTACTCACCTGTTAAATGGAAATCATGATATTAATTGCACCCATCTGATAGATTGTTGCAAGGTTTAAGTAATTGACAGATTTCTATTGCTGAGGTCAGTGCCTGGCACAGACTAAGCAGTGGCTACTTATTAGGCCCCAGGCTTCAACTTTGAAAAGCTTCATGCAATTGCTTTGCACACAAGAGCTTAGAAAAGAATGTGATCATTGATTTGCAGTATACCTGTTGGTCATCATTTAGACAAGGACTGTTAATCTGGTATCTATTTGGTAATAAATAGTTCTGAACCTTAGTTATCTTATTAAAAGAACACAGAGTGTTGACGTCAGAAGGTGCCTTTAAAGGTATTTTTGCCTTTTACAGCCCTCTACTCTTGCAAGGCAGCTATGAATTCTGAGACCTCATCCATCTAAGGTGATACACTTATCTCTCAGTGTATCTAAGATTTAGTCCTTGAAAGGAAACATAAAAAACGAGTTTCAGGCTGTCAAAAGGGCAGAAATGTTTAGCAGTATGGGTGGAGGATTTGGGCATTTATAAGTAGCTTTATTTGACAGTGAACCCCTTTGAGTACAAGCATTAACAATTTGAAGAATTATTAGTTATTACAAGAAAGACCTTCAGCAATCTGTTTTTCCTTTTAACCACACAACTGTATATTGTGTAAAACTTCACAGTTTTCATTCCTAGCTTTGCTCTTCTCCCTCCCTGCTCTAAGGAAGTCTGATAAAAAGGATATAATGAAGAAAACGATAAAAGGGCAACTCCAGGTAAAGGTAAGTAGATGGAACTCTAAGAGAGCCAAATCTTCATCCATAGAACATGAGTGAACTTACCCTCATTTTGATGAGATATAAATGTAATTATTTGTGTCCTAAAGAGTTTCTGAGGTGATTTCTGGCCTCTAAATAAGTAGCTAATTTAAGGAGTATATATATTCTCTTGTTGAGAGAAACCTAGAACAAGGAGAAGAAATATATTTATCATTTTTAAATTTTCCCTTGTAATTGGGTCAACTTGGTCTAATATATAGATCCCTCCTGACAGGGCCAGATTGTGGCATATTGTGAACTATGAATTGATAGAAACAGACATGTAGGGCTGCCTAGAGACTGTGCAGGGAGGCCAATCTGAGGGGTTGAGGCTTAAATTTTGCTGTGCTAATCAGTACAACACTTCAAAGGCTGTTATTTCTTTACTGTGTTATTCTGGAAGAGTTTCTTTTTTCTTTCTGTAGATCAACATCTAAAATATACAAATTGAGCTTTTACTGTATTTGAAGTCATACGAGATCTATCTCTCTTTGGAAAATGCTTTAACAGTTCAAAGTTTGATTATAGATTTTTCAAGGTCATAAGTAGGATATCATTGCCTAGTTTGGGTTTCTCTTGGCTGCTATGATGGCTTTTTACTCGTTTCCTTGTCCTAGATTCTCTCTTTCCATATCCTCTTTCATTCTGTTGTCAGAGTTCTGAAGAACAGATTTAATCATATCACTGTCTTAAGAATATTTATTGTCTCCCCATGGGCATATAAAATGAAACCTTAATTCCTTAGGAAGCTATACAAGGCCCTTTCTCCTCACACTTTTCTCCAAGGAGTCTTCTACTCTCTGTGAAAACAAGAATCATGGCTGTTTCGTTCACCATTCTACCCTAGTGACCAATAGGTTTGGAGGTGCCTAGGCATATAGCACAATGGAGAGAAGATGGCAGGGTGGAGACTGGGGTGAACTGGCAAGCACATGCCTCTTTCAGAGAGGGAGGGGGCATAAGAACTGCCACTCAGCAACAGTCATTTGTTGCCATGTGGGAATGTGGGCCCAATGTTGCCAGATCTTCCATTTTTTTTTTTGAGAGAAGCCAGAAATCTGGAATTTTATGAGAAATCTTCCAATTTTCACTTCTTGGCAACTAATTCAAAATATTTTTAAAACACTGTATGGGCCAAAAAAGAAAAAAAAAAAGTCTGCCAGCTAAAACTGTGACCTCTTTGGTAAGAGCCAGAAAGTGTTTGTTATCTACCTAGCTTTGAGCTCCACTATACTTCCTGCCATTCCCAAACATACCACGTATTTTGTAGTCCTCTTCATTATTGGTCTTGCCAATAATTCTTGCCAGGAATGCCGTCCTCATTCTCCACTTGGAAACTCCTACTCATCCTTCAGGATCCAGCCCAAATGTCACCTTCCTGGTGAGGTTTACCCTCCCTGAGAAGGTGGAGTCGGGCTCTGCCCAGACTCTGTTATATCGTGTATCATGTAGATCGAGATCCTCACAGACCAGGAGGGGCTCTCTTATGAATCTTCTCTGGCACCCAGAACACGGTCTGGCACATAGTAGGCTCTCACTAAATGTTTGTTGAATGGATGTGTTCCCATAAGAATGAATATATGAGATTTCCTAAGGAAATAAACACTTTTCATTTCCTCTCGTCTTTGCCATGTTGATTTCAAAGTGGTAGGCAACTCCATCTGTGGATGTTGGTGTCCTTTTTCAGTTCTACACTACATGCAGACTGTACTCTTTTTGGAGCTCTCCACTGTTACCACACTTCATTGGCTTAGGGTTAAAGCATATCTAGGCAGATGGCTATGTAACTATTTGTTTGAAATGGGCTAAATTATTCAGACTGGTTCTCAAGAACTTAAGGTATAGAAAAGTTGTTTCTTCAATGACCTGGGAGTCAGCTTTATAGAAATAAAATTAATACATGCTGGGTCAGGTAGTTCCAATTTGAAAAAATATGTATTTAATTTGATTTTGTTGTTTTCTAAGCTCAATTTTTTTTGTGAGAATTTCATTTCTTAAGACTGTTTTGAATTCATGTTTGATGTATATTATGAGAATAATGCCAGCTTAAATGATTTCATATGAAAAATGAAAGCCACTCCAATCTATCCTTACCTCTATTAAAGTAAAACCATAAGGGCTTCTAATTCCTAATTTCCTGTATACACCCTATACTTCCTAACAAACAAGCCCATCCACATAATTTGACCACATATCCACCCACACAAAAAAGCCCACAGATTCCATACACATACATGCATATAAACAGAGAAATATACTAAGCAATATGCATAAAATCATTCTGTCTACGCAGTAATATTCGAAGTAGACATCCCCCTCTAGAATTCAGTGCACTCAAATGTTAATTAAGAAATTGTACTTCTCCTGTCTCCATAAATCCATACACTCCCCTGTTTTATTTTTCTGAATTTTTTTACTTATTCTAATATTTGAATATAACTTGTCTGAAAATGCAAGTGTTTTGAACAAAGGGCAAATGTTTTCCTAAAGCTATCAACAGAAATTAACTCTTGTCCAGCAGCTGACTGATTAGCTGAATCAAGTAAGAGCTGAACGAAGATCTCCCCAGCCATTACTACTATCATTTTTAGAAATTTTCAGAAATTTAAAAATAAATTTTAAAAATGACAACAACTTTTTTTTGATGACAGTTCAAATTTGACTTGATCCAAAGGAGGACTAAAATTCATGCAGTAGAAAATTCCAAATAGCAAAAACGAAAAGAATAAAGCTTTCAAATGATTTGTTTTCCAAGTCAACAAGATATTCCATTTTTACATGATGATTGAAAATAGATTACTATAATATGAAGTTTACTCTACATGATTATGGAACACTATTTGTCCTTTCCTTTACACCACTAATGAGATTACTCAATTAAGGCCTCAAGAACTCCAGAAAAGGGTCAGGGTAACACACAATGCTATACTTGGCGGTGAAGCCCAACCACAATCCCAGTCTCCCTCCTCTGCCCTCACACAGAAGTCTCCCGAGGCTAAAAGTATGCCAAGTCATCAAAATGTCACTGATTAACTGAAATGGCCTCTGCAACAGTAGGAATCAAAGTGAACAAGGAACTAGAAGCACTAGGCAATGAACTCCAAGGACGGAATTTTGAACTCCAAACCTGACCGGACTGGCCAGCATTAAGCATCAGTCTCCCTATCCACTTGTTTAGTAGTCCCTGTGAATGCAAAACATGATTAAGATGTAGGCTTTCAGAGAGCATGGAGATCCTAATCTGAAGCAAGGGAGGTCAGGCTACATTGCTTGGGTTTAATGGATTCCAGGCTCTCCTGAGCTCTGTCCTGTCTAACCTCCTGGCCAGGACAGGTCTGCTGTCCTAAGGTGCTATGCACCACGCTTGAGCTTGGTAGTGTCTTTGTCCTTTCTGGCTCTTCTTGTTTCCTATTCACTCGTTATAAAACATTTGCAGGAATCGCTGTGATGGCAGAAACATTACAAATGCCTCAGCTGTCAAACAAAAAATATAATACTGTACCTGCAAGTCAAGAAACAAACGGAACAGGATGAAGTGGCATTAGGGTGAAGTTAGCTATTAGTGAAAAAGGAAAGTACTTTCACCATCAGTCTCTTGCTTTCATTCAGTGGAGCTTGTCCATAATTTTAAGTTTCAGAGATAATAGGGAAACACTAGACAATGAAGGCCGTTAGAATTTCCAAATTGAAAACTATAGCAGGTCATTTTAGACTAAAAAATCTCGCATTTTTCCTTTTAAGGAAAATAAAAATCCTCTGATATGATGCAGTGGTAGAAATGACTTGTTATCAGGTGATACATTTTTAAAACCTTTTTAGACTCCCCAAACCAGAAATATAAAAGTACAATTTATCCATTTATCCCTAGAGACATAATTATTGGCATATACAGTGGGGGAAAAAAAGACTTCTGAGAGTCCCAAATGTATCTAAATAAGCAGTTAAGAATACACAATGTGCATATGCCACATCAAAAGAGGTATTGTAATTTAAGGACTGTAGGGTAAAAATAAAACCCAAATCTGCCACAGTTGCATAGAAATGTGTTTAATCCTCTGTCCGAGTTATTTGGTATGAAACATTACCCCACCCCAACAAACCTTGACACAGACTTTGGTGGAAAGTTAGCCAGGCCACTGGGTTCCTGCAGGCTCTGTGGTAGGGTTGGCCAGTCTTCATACCCCTCCTATGGCTACCATGCTTTAAATAAATTCATCTGACTTTAAAGGAATGTAACGCAGACAGACAGATTGTTTGTTTGCACTTATATTTCTGAAACGAAGATGCTTCTGCTCATGTTGATGTTGCAGCAGGAAACTTCATTGCAAAGAATAGAGTCAGGGGAATCTCATTTGTACTTGTTAAAGGTACCCCAGTAGGCTTCCATAATAGATACCCCTGTGTTTGGGCCAACAGCTCCCCCTTCAGCTCAGCAAGAACTTTGGGCCCATGAGGCCCCCACATGGTACTTGGAGAAATTAGGGGCATTTACTCCCAAATTATATTAGTCATGCTTTAGAGCCAAATGAGTAATATTTTTTAGAACCAATTGCACATGCATATAATGATCATTATACTATGCAAGAATTGTTGACATAGCAATAGAGCTAAAATTGGTCTTTTCTACACTTTCACATGTTTATTAAACATCTACTTCATGCCAGGCCTTGTATTAACTCAAAAAGAATGTGAAAAGAGCATGCACACGGGGCACTAAAAATAATTCACAAAGGCTAGACGGTGAGTGCTAGAAGGGAACAGCGAAACCCAAGGGGAGAACTCGAAGCACAACAATAGAACCTCAACACGGCCCAGAGTCAAGTGGTTCAGGCTGGGAGTCAGAGAGCATGACAGAAATCTCAAAACATTGCAGCATTCTTGACATCTTTTAATGAAGGTGCCATGTTGGTGCCACGTGCCATCTCTTAATTAATTCATTCTAGACAGGCTTTCCTCCCACCTTCACAGAGAGGGCTGTTTTTCCTGTTGAGTACTAGATGAAAAAAAAAAATGAAGAAAGGCTTCCATTTTGAATTCATGTTTTCAAGAAATGCATGTATTTAGACACAAGCATCCCATTCAGTGTGATGAGACTTCCACCCTATGAAAGGCACAAAAACAATTCTGGTGAAGGAGAAGCAGAGTCACACCTCCCATCTCCCACTTAATTAAGGGGCATGTGCTCTCATTTAGCTTTGAAATGGAGTGTAAGTTTTGCCTTCAGTATTTCAGTATTTCAATTGTAACTTTTGTCACTCTTGAGTCTTCTATCAGGTACGAAGCACTGATTTTTAGAAAATTAAAGGTGTGAGTGTGAACATTATTGCTTGTCCAAGCATAGTGAAAGGAACGAAGCACAACCAGACTCAGGATTTAGAATGATGAATTGTAGCTTAGAGAAGGTATTTGAGGAAGGGATATAAAAGACAGGTCCGGGTACTGTCACAAAGGCTTGTAACAAAGCAGAGGCAATGAAGATAGAGAGGAAAGATTTCAAAGAGGAAATGTAGGTGGTGTAATTGGCAGGGTTTAATGATTACTGAGATAAAAAGGATGAAGCTGAGAAAGGTAGGAGTTATGATAAGATTGATTTTTGACAAGATGTGCAAAAATTTGATGTTATTCTTACAGATAATTTATAACTTGGGCTAGTAACCCAGAAACACATATAAAAACTTGGCATTTATGGCACAAACTGTATGACATTTTCCTCAATATCTCTGCTCTGAAGGAGGTATGAATTAGGGCTTACGATTTATTTGTGTGCCAAACCTTTTATGTTGCTATCACTTGACATTATAAATAATTTTTTAAAGCCAGATTAATTTTGAAAACAAGGATATTGAATTGGCACATGGAAGTACAGTGCTGGCGACTAAGCTGTCCTTATGACTTAACATGTTTCCCATGAAAGCTTGCCATTAACGAATCAGTGCTCTATGGATTCCATCAGGTGTAACAGAATACTGTTATTAGCAAGAAGTAATTAGGGTCAAAGGTTGATCATTATGTATAATATAGCACTTTTTATGAAAATAAAAGTGTCAGCACTGACTTAAACGTAAAGAGGCATGCCCCTATAAGCTGTGTGCGTGGTTTATTTCTAGCACAATACTGAATCCTTTAGGATTAGAATCTGGTATTGGTAACTGTGTCTGCAGCATGTGGAGACTAAAAAATCAATAAAATTCTATCTCAACATTCTGACTGGTTAAACTTAATACTACCTGTATTATAGCTGTTAAGAACTATGTTCTCATTCCTCCTATATTTGAGCCCATATACAAGAGAGTGTATGTGAGTGTTTGTGACATTGTACATTACAGTCAAAGTGATATTAATTATGTTTGTACAACTTATTTCTAGCTCATCAGTGATTTCAGCTAAAGGGACATGAATGACTATCGCTTACAATAAGTAATGATGGTATGTGGCACCACTGAAAGGTGCAGGTTCTTGTCAGATTTCCTTTCACAGAATTTTGTCTAGGGTTGAGATATTACATAATTTCATTAAGGCAAAACTTTCCATGCAGTTACTCTTTTGATTGTTATAATACTGCCTTACCTTAAATTCTAAGACATTTATCTTTTTAGAACTGAGTAACATTTACTATCAAATCATGTTATAAAACCTTTCTTTTTTTAAATGACACTTCATCTATAAAATGGCTATAATAATAGGTAACATTATTCCCTCAATGAATCAAAGATGGCTAAAATTTAGAAACAGTAGCAACAAAAATCCTTAACCATTAAAAAATATTAAAAGCTGAAAAAAGTACATCCATCATTTTAATATACTAAGTTATTTTCTCTTTAAAAAGGGCTGAATATATTAAAATTTATGGAAAAATTCTCAATTTGGCTATAGTAAATACACTTCATATAGGCAAATATTCTCTTTTAGTATTTGCAAATGACATCTTAATTTCATAATGAATGCAAAATTAAAATATTATCTATATACTGTAGGCAGTTGTTTTTCGGTACAGCCAATTTTGACTTCTATCATTTGAGAAAGAATGTATCCCAAGCCTGAAATAAAACATTCTTCAGAGTAAAGTGTATTTCTGGAATATTTAAGTTTGGTGGAAGAACTGGAGAAATGTCTAGTATCTGCTCAATAATTGCACATCCAAAAAGAAGGATCTTAGTTTTGACCAAACCCTTTTTAAGAAAAAGACTCCACACAGATGTAAGGAAAGAAACATGCTAGAAACCTGAGAACACAACTGAAAAGTTTTCCCAGTGTGTCCGGCCCTGGCAGTGTGAACACAGAGGCCATTTCAGAGAGGGTGCAGGGGCCCCCAAGGACAGGGCCCAATGTCCCTTTTGCCCCGAACTCACACAAGTTGTGTTGTCCCTGGAAATCTGGGCCCAACTCTTGCTTTTCTCCTCCACGGATTCCATACCCTAAGTTTTCTCTGTAGTGCTTGGAGGTGGCCTGGACTTACAACATTTCAACGTTAAAGGATTGTCTTTATCAGGCTGGCAGATGGTGCTGCGGCAGTCTCTGCAAACTGAAATGGGCTTGCAAGGCCTTGTCTGCTGAAGATTCGCCAGGAGAAGCAAATACAGTAGGCATTTTGCAACTGATTTTGACAGAATATACCAATAGATAATTTCATATTATTAAATATATATTATTTAAGTCTATATCTGTCCCAGATATTGGAGATATTATTAAATTATTTAGAGTGCTGGCTGTTAATAAAGCACAAAAACACGGGGTTGACTGATTTCTATTTGGTGTCCAAACTTAATTTTGGACTTGGTAGCAGGTAAAGATCTTGCTTTTAAGGAAGTATACTTTGGGTTTTAAATATCAATATCAAAGCTAAGTTATTTAATTGTTTATCATACCTTCATAAGCCAAGTAAACATTTTCTAGAAAAAAATAAGCTATCAATGTTGAGACTACAAACTGGTACTTAACCCAAGGGTGAGATGATGGTGTTCTTCTTCCTCATCCCTATTCCTCGTATCCTTTCTGCATCTCTTTTTGGAATCTAGGTCAACCTCTCAACTATCAAGGCATCCCACAACTGCCAGCTACGGTGTTAGCTGACAATAAACCTCTATTTCTCAATGGAACACATTTGAAGAGCCAAAGAGTTCAGGAGGCAAAGAAATTCATATTCAATGGTAACATTTTAGCTACATGTGTGCCAGGGAGCCTTCCATGAGCTGCCATCTTAGGACCCTAAATCATACCGTGATAGCAATGTGCCTGAGCCTGGCAAAATTGGGCAAATGGAAAATATGTAGAGGATGGGTCTGAGAAATCTCAAGAGCAACTAAAAATATAAAATAAATTGGGGACAAAAACCTGCGTCTTCTCTCTCCAAGTCTTCTACAAATGGAAGAAAAGTAACTAAATTTATTATTTATTTTTAAAGGCATCATTAGTGGCAAGTTTGTCAAGGATGTAGAGCAACTGGAACTTATATACTAGGGGTAGAGGTGTAAATTGGTACAAACACTTTAGAAAATCTTTGAGCGGTTCCTACTAAAACTAAACTATACATATCCGACGACTCTGCAATTCTACTCCAATAGTAAAGAGCATGTATGCCTACCAAAAACATGGATAAAAATGTTTTCTTTAGGTAAAAACTGAAAGTATCTCAGGTGTCCATCTGCAGTAGAAAGGATAAATTGTCATATTCATATAATGAAATACTACATGTCCCCCCCAAAATGTATTGCTACACACAACACAATAGATGAATTTCATAAATATAACGTTGTGTGAAAGATGTCAGACACCAAAAAGGCGACACTATATGCTCCATCTTACCTAAAATTCAAAACCAGGCAAACTAATTTACAGTGTTGGAAGTTAGAGGAATATCTACTCTAGGTGGTATAATGACTAGAAAGGGGTACAAGGTAGAAAAGGGCTTGGCAACGTCTTGTTTCTTGACCTGGACGTCTGGTAATTTGGGTGAAACCTCTCTGTAAAAATGCATCAGGTGTAGGCTTATGATTTGTGCACTTTTGTGTGCACCTATGTTATATTTTAATAAGATCTACCTAGTAAGGTCAAATAGTGTCCTGTACAAAGACTGCAAAGGTAGACTGCCGTATAGAGAGAGGCTGTGTTAGTTCTACTAGTTCTCCAAGAAAGAACATTAAAAGCAAGGTCAGGAGACCTGAATCCCTTTCAAAGCATTAGAACCAATCACTGTTCCTCTTCTGAAAGAGGGGGAGTCACTAGAGGGTCCCTAAGATTCCTTTTGGCTCTAATGTAGCCATACTAACCTCAGAACCAACACACTTAACCACCAATCCTGTTGTCTGCCTAGAATGGATAACAGGTAGCTCACAGCTTCTAAAGTTTTTCCAAAGGTGAAGCCTGCTTCTTCCTCGGATAGGGTCTTGGACAGTCTGATGGAAAACTACATTAGAACAGATTTCTAGAAAAAGATTTTCTTTCTCTGGTAGCCTCTCAACGTTGGGTCATCTTATACGATAACCCCCCGAAGAGAATTTATCCTTGATCATAACAGAAGTGAGAAAGGTTAAACAAAGAATGAGAATTGAAGCAACCTAAAGACCTTAAGTAAGCTGTTCTGAGGGGGCTTACGATCTCAAGGTGGCCAAATGAATTATTTGAATTTTTGATTGCCTGTTGCATCTAACCTCTTAATAAACCAGGGTTATCAACATCCCCTTGTCAACTAAACTTTAAGGCGGAGTCTGAACTGAAATTAAATGCAGATAGTTTAAATGAGGCTTTCTTTATGATGCTAACCATGTCCATCACAGAACCAAAAGCTTCCCTAAATCGGGATCTTTGTTTTGAAGTGTTTTCCCCTGCCCTTGCGTGGGGAGAAGAGAGAGCCCTTTTTCATCAGACCTCTTCCCCTTGGGCCCTCTCTTCTTACCTTAGGACAATCTAGAAAACTTATTAGGATGGAAAATGTTTTGCTGAAAATTGGGGGGGGGGTATTATTTCAAAGAATTTTCCAAAATAGCAAAAGATGCTGACTTCCCACTAGGACTCAACAGAGTGTAGCAAATCAAACAATTTTCCAAAAGGCATTTTCCTACTACTCATCTGACCACATTTGCCACCCCAAAGAGAAGTATTCTGGCCACAAGCAGCATTATATCTCCGATTCTCACATTGAAATAGGTAGATTTTCAAGTCTTGCCGGGAGAAAGGAGCAGAGAAAAACAACAGTACTGATTTTCTGAGAAGCGGCTGGTGGGTAGGAAAGGGAAAAGCATAGACAGTAATGTAATCAGAAAGGAAACAAACTGACTTACTTTCTGTAAGTGAGTAGAGGTGGAAGGGAGAGGAGACCTCAGCACTCTGAAGAGCGTGGAGAGTGACTTCTTGAGCAACACAGAGAACAGTTTCAGATTCGACTTCCAGTGATCCGCGGGTCTTGTCTAATCAGGGAAATTTTATTTTTCATCATTCCTTGCCGAACTGAGACACATGAAAATAATTACTGAGGTTAGGGTTGGAAAATATTTATTAGGTCAGCTCGACCATCCTTTCCATATGTAGGCCGGCTCCCTGCTGGGCCTGCAAGACAGAGCTATGACAACAACCTGGCATGTCCCTGTCTCCCAGCACCTGAAAAGCAGGTTATCTGTCCCTGCTGGATCTTTGCTGGGTCTGTGAATGCCAAGAAGGAGAACAAAGAAGACAGCAAGACGTAATCCAGCAACAGGAAGTTTTGTCTTTCAGCCACTGACCAGCTATTAACGTGGGAAATTGTCCAATTTGTCTTCAAAGGTTGAGATTCAACCTTTCCGGGAAGACCCTATTACTGTTTGTTTAAGACAGATGAGCAAGGCCATATTTAAGGTTGGGAAGCTTTCTTCCAATGGGTCGCATCGCTTTTCCTTGGGTAAGTACTGACTTCTGAGAACTGATGCTCAGCAAGCAGATCCTTGCCGAGGGGCCTGCATGCCCCACTGGTTGTTATTCAGCCAAGGAGGAGAGGCTGGTCCCCTCTCCGTTTGCCTAGTCAAGGCACTCCCCCTGCGCTGTCTTCCTCTTTGCTGTTTTTCTTCTGCATGACTTCCAGCTTGCTAACATTGAACCTGTCCTAAAGAGACCAAAGCAGCACTTAGCAGTCTAAAAGGTGGTCTCCTTAGAGTCATAGAGACAGGGTCGGCCCCTGTGCTAGACCCCCCAAATAAACGGCTCTCCTCAACCCCCCACCAGCTCCAGTCTATGCGCCCTTGTTTCATACGGAAGTCTAGGGCTGATTCTCTACAGGACTCAGTGCACAAAGGCACTTAATATGTGTAAAATAGTGCTCCCTGTCGTCCTCCCCTCTCCACGTGACCAGGGGGTTGAGGGCTAAGGGGGCTTCCATCACCTCAGAATTGCCTCGCACACTGACATGTAGTAGCTCAAGGGCCCCATACAGAACTGGTCTCAAAAAAATAGCTGAAAGAATTGATTCAAATTTCCACCCAAACCCCAGAACATCTATCGGAGAAAATGGAGCAAAACTTGTTATAAAATGAAGGAAGTGATTGAGGAAAAGGTTATAATGATTGAAGATATGCACACTGAGTGCTAGGGTTGCTTGTACAGGTGGTGCAGGGTGGGAATAAGCATACATGGAAAGACAAATGATCCATACAGTCTGCTTGTCCATGTACAAGAAGGGTCTATATGGGATGTTTTTAAGGTAACTGAAAACCGTCTACAATTCTCCTGGGAAATTTCATAGGTCTGTGGAGAGGGAGACCTTGTACAGGCCCTGGATAGGGCCCTAATATTACCACGAGCAGTTTACATCCTTCAGGTCTGCCAGGCAGGAGCAGCAATAACTGAGCCCTCAACTGCACCAAGACGCTGTGGGGTTTTACCTAACAGATCTTCTCACAGAACTTTGAATGTGCTGACTTTTTATTAACTGAATCACTGGCCTCCTCACTTCCTTGTCCATGTCCATCAGGATCTGGTTCACCCAAAAGTTTTAAAGTCCTTCTGACACTTCTGCTAGGGACATAGCATCCAGGAGAGAAAGTTTCCCCGAACGAGAAACTGAGGCACTGGTGTTTAAGACCATATCAGGCCATTTATTAAAACAGCTGATCAGTTTAGTTTTAAAAAGTGAAGGAGGTTATCTCAACCATTAAAGAAATCCAATTTATTATATTTATGACATGAATTAGTTAACTGTACACTGTGGAGGCTTCTTTCCTGAGTGATGATCAGCCACTATTACGATTATGTAGGGACCTGGGAAAAACATAAATGTGATTAAGATGTTACATGTGATTGGATATGTGTAATTAAAGGTAACAGTTTTAAAGCAAAAATTTCTCAGATTCAAAATATAATAAAAATTTTAATAGTATTTCCTCTATGGCAATACTGAATTATATTTATTTTGGTTTTACCTTCAATATCTTTTTTTTAATTTTAAAAATTTTATTTTATTATTAGTTTCAGTATCTATTTTTTTTTATTATTGCTCCATGTACCCTGAGGGGACTGTGGTAGGGGATTTTCTAGCCTCATTTTACTATATTTTTCTTATTTAATTTAATATCTATAAGTACTTCAATATTCTTCCCTATTTCTCTGGGGTGGGGGGGAATCATGTCTTTTCACTTTTTTTTTTTGGAAAGTAAATTAACCAAAATGTAATATGATATTTAAGTGAAGAGTGCCATTGATGTTAAATGGTCCACATGGCAATACATTATGTTTTCTGTTTTATTCTATGCATCCTTCTAATACAGGCAAAGCTGATGCTCACATAAATTGCTCTGGTTTTATAGAACAGGATGCTACATTCTTTTTGAAACCCAGGGCTCTGATGCAGCAAGATAAAAAAAAAAAGGCAGAAACAAAATAATGGGCACTGGCAATCAAACTATCATTATAGGTACATTATGTGCAGGGTGCTAAATTGGTAGAAGGCCTTTATTTTTAATTTCTGCTCATCTGTTCACCATTATTAAGCGAGCTTAGACACCAGAGGAGATTTAAGAGTGACAGAGGGTAATTATACACTTTAGAAAAAGATATCTTTCATCATAGGGTTAGAACTGCACCAAGAGAAAAGCCCCTTCAGATTTTCATACAGGGCCTCGATGTACATTTTTATTTGGACAGGTACATAATATTCATTTTATTTTCTAGCTTGAATTTCACATAGTGCTATTCCTATTAGATTTTTATAGTCTGGCTGCCACTATATATCACGTCATAATTTATTTTAAAGGGCATAATTTTAATAAATAATTGTTCACTTTGAACTCTGTACTTAAAATAATTCATAATGCAGTTAATTAATTTTCAATTTTTTAATTATGGTTAGTGTCATTGGGATGAAAATGTGAGTATGATAAACATAGTTGAAGACTTCAATTAACTCAAATGATGCAGGGTATGAAGTCACAGAACTATAAAAAAAATTTAGCAGTTTTAATTGATGTATAATTGGCATACAATAAACTGCATATATTTAAATTGTATACTTTTGTAAGTTTTGAGATACATGTGATATATATGATATATGTGTGATATATAAATACACTCTAGTGAAATCACCACCACAGTCACAAGATTGCGAACATAGTCATAACCCTCCAAACTTTTCCTGTGTCCCTCCCTTTACAATTGCTCCCTTGCACCCCTCCCTATGCTCTGCCGCAGGTAATAATTTGTAAGCTATCACTTTGCATTTTCTACTTTGCTCAAATGGAATCATAAAGTATATATTCTCTTTCTGGTTTTATTCGTTCGGCATATTTTGAGATGCATTCATGGAGCTGCACGTATCAGTAGCTCATACCTTTTTATTGCGCCGCATGAATATATCACAATTTGTATATCCATTCATCTATTGATGAACATTTGGATTATTTCCAGTTCTTGGCCATTACAAATAAAGTTGCTACAGGCAGTTAGCAGTGGAAGAACTATAAAGCTTTTGCGTGTATCAGGTACCAGTGAATGAGGACAAGGAAGTGAGGAGGCCAGTGATACGTATAATTAAATTTCAGTGTATTACAAAGTTCTGTGGAAGATCTGTTATGTTAAACCGCACTCGCCACTAAACACAGACATTGATGTACAAATTATTGTATGGACATATGCTTTCTTTGCTTTGGGGTAAATACATAGGAATGTCATCATTGATCCATATGGTAGGTGGGTGTTTTAATTTTTAAGAAACTGGCAAACTGTTTTTCAAAGAAGCTGTACCATCTTATATTCTCACCTTAGCCTGTGAGAGTTCAAGTTGCTTCTCATCCTAATCAACACTTGGTATGGTCAGTCTTTTAAATTTTAGACATTTTATAGATATATAGTGATATCTCACTCTGGTTTTAATTTGCATTTCCCTGATTACTATTGATGTTGAGCATCTTTTCATGTGATTATTTGCCATCCATACATTTTCTTTGGTGAAGTGGCTGTTCAGCACTTTTGTTATTTAAAAAAATAAGGTTCTTTGTTTTCTTATTATTGAGTTTTTGAGATAATTCTTTATTATATATTCTGGATACAAGCCATTTATTAGATGTATACTTTGCAAATATTTCCTCTCAGTCTGGGGTTTGTCTTTTCATTCTTCTAACAGTGTCATTCAAACAGAAGTTCTTAATTTTGGTGAAGGACTATTTATCTTTTATTTCTTTTATGAGTCATGCTTTGGGTGTTGTACCTAAGAAATCTTTGCCTAATTCAAGGTTACAAACATTTTCTCTTGTGATTTTTTTCTAGAAGTTTTATAATTTTATATTTTACATTTAGGTGGCATTTTAAAGATTAATCACTGCTGTTAATCCAAGTCTATTGAATTTATACTCATGCTTGAGAAGTAAGTCAAGGATTGATGGCATTTAGAAACTGTTATTTTCTTGAGTACTGAGTAAGAATTTAGAAGTCCTTATGTACAGTAAAATCCTTCTTATATAAGATTTTACTACTTCTTTGGTTATTTTGTTATTATTAGTAGATAAATATAATTTTTAAATTCATCCACTCATAAAAATAGAAGAAAAGAAAAATACTGGAAATATGTAATATAAAATATTAACTGGTAGAATTAATAATAGGTAACTTGTTTTTTTTTCTGTGATCTTAATTTTCTATTATAAACATCTATGACTTTTATAAACAACAATTTTTTTAATCCAGTTAAATACTACTAATGGTTATGGTGCTAGCTATGTCAATACCTAAGTCCTTGGCTAGTTTACCTGCTAGAGCCAATCTATTTCTATCTTATGTTCTTCAGTTTGCTTCCCAGAAATCCTTAGTGAATGACAAAATGTTGCCACATCTGTAGATGAAGTAAAATAGTAGGTTGGAGTATTGTATTAGAATTTACCAAATTGCTTTTACAGAGCAAAGTAAGGGTTTATTAAAAAAAAAAAAAAAAGTAAACCAACCTGAATTCACCACCTAGAATATAAAAACTCAAAAGCAGAAAAGAAAAAACAATCAGCCAAGATCATGGAAATATCTGGAAAAGCGGTGGGACAGTGATGCTATCTTTGGTCAAAAGTACATCAGCCACTGAACAGTGGGGAGTGGGGTGGGGCTTAGAGAGTGGTGTGAAAGCTTAAGGGAGTACAAATTAGTAATTGATAGTTGGTCATGGGGATGGGGAGCACAGCATAGGGAATGCAGTCAGCATTAATATGATGGCTAGATAGAGGGCCAGAGGAGAGAGGGAGCAAATGGGAGGATTGTTTTATGAACTATATAGATGTCTAACCAATGTACTGTATTCTTGAAACTAATTTAAACAGTTTTTTTTTTTAAGTACATCAGCCAAAGCCAGAGGGACAGCATGAGTGACTGCAGTTAATATCACAGATCAGTTGCCGTAATCCCCAACCTATCAGTTAAAAATAATTAGTTCTGCCCTGATTCAGAAAAAGTGGCACAAAGAATAACACATTTCTTATCCTTCCTAAGGATGGCAGGCATCCTGGTGTTACCCAGTAAACACTGGAATCCAGTGACACTGAGGAATGAGGAGTGGTGATGATTCACACTGGTCTGTTAAGAGAGATTATATTACTGGGGTCCAGCCCTTAAATAGAGAAGATGAATATTTCTTATCTATATTGCAATCATAGACTTTATGTAGTAAGTCCATTAGGATATAAATTTATGATGTTCTTTAAAGAAAATTTATCATCATGAAGACTTCTAAGTGAATTGAAAGCTCAATGAATGATTGGAGATTAAATCATCATCTAATGGAATGAGGCTAATTTACTACTAAAAAACGACAACCATCTCCACCCTTATCCAGGAGAAGAAAGGGACAGAAGGAAGAGGTGGAGGTAACTTTTGACTATAGGAAACATTCATGTGACATTTGTACAGGGACAATGACTATTCCTTAGCTGTTCCGCAAATAAGGAATAAAAGAAATTTTAAAGGCAGCTCCTTTATTATTATTGGTTACCATTTTATGTTGAACACAGAAATAAGTCTCACAAGTAAATATTCGCCTTTCATTTTCAAAATCTATTATTCTTGCTATTAATTTGAAGATAATGGAATTGTAAAAATGGAAGTGATCTCGTATGCTGTGCATAAATTAATATATTGTACTACTAGCCAGTAAGAGACTAAGTGTCATGGTTCCAGAGACTGTATCTACTTTGGCCTTATCATAGTTCCAGGCTTAGCAGAGTGCTTGATGCATTGACATATGGATGATGCTCAGTGAACGACAGTGGAGTAAATAAATAAACAAATATCTTGAAACAATAGTGACCTCAATCATTTAATTGGTCTAGCAAAATACATTTCAATGCTTGTCAGTTAATAATTTTTATTGCTAGAATTTATTTTTATACCACACTCACATCTCAATGTTATATTTAAAAATTCATGGTTCTC
This sequence comes from Cynopterus sphinx, assembly GCA_030015415.1. Taxonomy (NCBI): domain Eukaryota; kingdom Metazoa; phylum Chordata; class Mammalia; order Chiroptera; family Pteropodidae; genus Cynopterus; species Cynopterus sphinx. Next base: position 180,370,405 of record CM057379.1, read on the forward strand.
AACCTTTTCAAAGACAAAAGCCCCTTTTTAATGGTGAACATTTTACACTAGAAAAAAATTGTAGTACTTTTTATACTCAGTATTTGATAAAGTAAAATAAATTTGAGAATCTCTTTAGATAATTCTGTGGCAACCTCCCTCCCTGTCCTTCCCACCAGGTCTATAGTCCAGGATGTTCTAGATTCTGTTCTTGCATTTTTGTTATGAATAGGAAGAGAAAAGGATTACCCTGTATCCTTCATGTAAAAATCTTCAAAGTAATCACTCATCACAGCATCAGTCACTCTTAAGTATTTTTAAACTTTAGCAAAAATAAATTCCTTTCATCTTGCCTCTAAGGCTTTATTTTTCCAGAACTTTTATTTTTCATAGTCTTTTCTGAACCTTCTCCAATGTTTCCACATTTGCAGAACCCACAAGTGGTCACAGCACTCTGGTAGTGCTCATTTAATAAGTGTAACAGAGTGACAGCCTTATTAAAGGTATGCACTTTTAAAGACATGAAACAGTGAGTAAAAATCCAAATCAAGAAATAAATATTACTAGACAATTTTAGCCTATGATGTTTAGTGAAAAAGATATCACAATACAATTCGTAAAGTTATTGTATTTCTTGGACCTTATCTCTCCCGTAGTAGTGTTATTCCGCTGTGTAACGGGATACGCAGTTCATGTCTCTAACCCATAAAAATGCAGGAATGAGTCCCATATGTACCTTTGCCTGGTCTTTATGATGTAGACTCTGATTAGCCTCCGGGCCACACAAGTTGAGTTAACGTGTCTTTCCAAACAATTCTGTTATATTTCATTGCTCAGACTCCTGTTGGCAGGCTGATGAAATGAACAGTTGTTGTTCTCCTTACTTCTTCAATCCAAGGAATCTACTATAGTATTTGGAGTATGTTCCTGGGAGCTAAACTATCACTTCCTTGCTCAGCCTTTTAAAGCATTAATAAAGCACAAAATCACATCATTTTTTTTTCAGGGTAGGTGGGAATTATGAGCTAACTAGAGAGTTTCCAAAATTCTGAGTTGGCTGAAAGTTGATGTGGCAATTTTATCTAAACCCATAGGACCATTGCACTGCGGAAAGTGGGAAATATATGCTTTGGGGTTTCTATTTGTTTTAAAGCTGGGAGTCCTAAAGTACAGACAGGCGAATCGTGACCTAGCAGCTTTCTCAATCTGATTTTCTTTCTACCAATGCTTTTTCTGACTCAATCTGAGTTTAATAGAAAGAGCAACAAACTTGAATCACAAAATACACTTCATTCCTGGCTTCCCCCCTTATCATCTGTGTAGTTTTGGGCAAGTCAACTACTTCTCTGAGCTTGTTTCCTTTTCTCTAATATAGGAATAACGATGTCTGCCATGTGTTATTTTAAGGATCAAATGGGACAATGTTCAAGGATATACTGGGGAAACTGTAGAGCAGAATAAAAAATAAAATATTATTGTAACTATCAAAAGCAGCATCTCACAATCTGATGATTTGTCTGACTTTATCCTCTAATGATCCTATCAAAGAGGTGACCAAGTATGCCCAGTGGGTTAAATCCAATCCATGGGCCATTTTTTAACAGTCTGTGAGCTGAGAATTGTTTCTGACATTTTTAAAGAGTTGTAAAAAGAAGAAAAACAAGCAATGTGAAGAAGATGGAGGAGTAGAAGGAGAAGATGACAACAAAGAAGGAGGAGACAGAGACCATATGTCATTCACAAAACCTAAAATAATTTAATTATTTGGCCCCTTGCAAAAATTTTGCCAACTCCTATGACAGTAGAAATAGCAGTTTATATCTATAATGCCCCTGCCAAACCTTGAGCATATCCTTCTCTCCTACCGCCTCATTTCATCTCTTCAAAATCTCTCCCAGTGCTACACCTAAGGGCCATGGATGTCAACAGTCCACTATTTTGTCATTAATAAGTGAGAATAAAGATTCTTAAAGCACATGAGAAAGATTTTTTAAAATTCTCAAATCTCGTGAATTAGGAAGCCAGCTAATCCATGTACTCAAATTGAGCTATGAGCACAAATTATTTTAGAAAAGACCAAAGGATATCACATTTCATATTTTTGCCCCTGGCCCCCCAAAATCCACTGCAAATAAAATAATCTAATCTTTTATTTTTCTATCACCACAATCTTTAAAACCTTTGAATCCAAACTGATACTAGTGGCAAAGAGCTTCCGACATAATTAAATTAAACCATATGGATTCTGGATCAAGGTTAAAAAAAAATTAAAGACTTTATTGTGTTGAAATTTCTTATGCTGATTTTCTGCTAAAAAGGAAGATTCAAAAGGTCAGGGATTCTGCAGCACAGACTTAGTGGTATATTAGTTACAGTAATTTGGCCTGAAAATTCCAGCAGAAATAAATACAATGGAATGTCACGAATTACAAGAGACCACAACTTTAATCAGCTCATGGGAAAAGAAAAACATGCATTTGCCTATTGACAGTTGATAAACTGAATTCTGAAGCTTCTTTGGAGGCACTGGAGCACCAAAGGCTCACCACCACTGCTGTTAAGTTGAACAAACATTTTGAGCTTCCATGTTTTTCCCCTGCTGATTGTGATATAAAGACACAGAGAACAGAATCCTATCTGCATTCTTCTTGCAACTATTCATTATGTTCATTTAGTGGGTGTTCTCTGAGTCAGACAATACCCCAAAGCATGAAAACCAATATGGTTAGATGATAAATAATGGAATGACAGAAACTTTATGAATTATTTTACTCTAATTTCAGATGCAACATTATAAACCATAACACAAATTTGTCTTTTCTGATGTCATAAATCTTATTTACACCAATATATGGTAGAAAACTAACAATTAAGGAGAATACTATGCCAGACATATAAATATTTGTTAAATAAGTTTTACCTCAAGAATCTTACAGAATTCTTGGGCTTTTATTAAAATGCAGTACCCAGATTTCACATGAATTCTGGCCCATAAGAATAATGCTTGAATTTACAAATCCTTTAGCATCTTAAGGTTAGTTAACAATGCCAAAATATTTTTTTGGTTCCTTAATAAATTGATTCAGAAATTTATACAGAAGATAAATACATGATAAACAAGAAAATTTCTGAAAAAATAACAATCTAAAAATTCTCTTTTCACATGGTAAAATATGCTTTAAAGCTGTAGTAATTAATTAGGTGAAGCACCATTATTGGGAATATTATAGGGAATATTATAGGGAATATTCTAGAAACACACCATAGACTATGTAGGAAGTTACTCTGGAAAAAAAAATGGTATATCAGATCAGTAAATTGTTTGGAGACAAATAGTAGAATATAGTGAAAAAACCTTGGATCAAATATGAACTATATATAAACCATATATACTTCTCAAACTGTACATAAAAATAAATTACAGAAAATTACTATATTTATTTTAAATATTTTAAGTGTAAAAAAATGAGATTATGTCAGATACATTTTTTAAAATAATACTTGAATGGTGTGACCAATGCCAAAAAGCCACAAAGAAAATGATGGAAAAGATTTGCTAACATAAAATTTCTAAACTGTTTTATGGTGAAGGTACCTTAAAAAAATCTGAAAAACAAACAACAAACAAGAAAATAAACGATGCATTCAACAAAGAGGTATTTTCCTAAATATATAAAGATCTCATACAGATCAACTAAACAAAAAGACAAACACCGAAAAAAAAATTGACAAAAACATGAACAGGCAAGTCAAAATTACAGATGATCTATAAATGTATGAAAGGATGCTTATATTCACTGATAGAGAATATAAATTGCTAAAAATGCTATAAAAAAGGGATACCTTTCTTAAAAGTAATCTGGCAGTGCGTATTAAAAAATTTTACTCCTAGAAATTTTACTCCAGAAATTTTACTCCTAGAAATTTAACCTAAAAAAATTATTAGATAAATGTACAGTGAAATATATTTGCATTTGTTAACAATAAAAACTGGGTCAAAGTAATTATCCAGAAGGACCTGGTTAAATTAAACAGCACAATCATTTAAGAGAATGATGGAGACTACATAGATATAGAAAGCAGGAATCTTTAGAATTCTGTTTACTAAGTATTAAGATGTTATTTCTATGTGGTAAAAAATTATTTTTACTTTCTCATTTGCAATAATCCAATTAACCAATTAAAACAATAATACTTAAGAATCATTTAACAACAAAAACATCTATATGTACTCTCATGATAATATATCCATGATTTTTTAAGTGACATAGCAATTTATGTGAAATTTTAAGTGAAATAAGAATAGTATGTGTATTTTGATCCCATTAAAGTAAAAATATGTAAGAATATATGACAAAAAAAAAAAAAGAGAGAGAGAGAGAGAGAAGAGAAAAGAAGAAGCTGAAAGGAGATATATACCAAAGGGTTTGCTGTGGCTATCTTTGAGAAGGGAGATTATAGAAATCTGTATCTTCTTATAATAATGAAAAGCAGAAACACTTTTTAAATTAAAAGGGATTGAATATTTTAACACAAAACGAAGGCATCTATCAAGATGCTTGGCCTATAGTAGGTCTTCATTAACTGTTTTTGTTTATTTATTTGTTTAGAAGAGAGACCCTTAAAAGCAAACATTAAATCATCAGAAGAGCTCAGGCTTTGCTTCTATCTTCCTCCTTTCTGTTTGCCTCCCAACAGAAATAGGGATGGCATTATTAGCTAGCCTGTTGAGTTGCTGCAAAAAAATGAGAAAATAAGTTTCTGTTAAGTATAAAGTTTTACCTAGTTTCTCTTTTAAATGAATAACAATTGTAAAATTAATAAATGACAAATTTTCTGGTTATATATTGCTGCTGTCCAAAGCCTTCCTGTAACTCAGTCCAAACTTCCATTAGTCTAAATGGAAAACATCTTCAGAAAAGACTGAAATTTTGGCTTAAGGATCATTTTTTAACGTGTTTTTTCCTGAGAAAATTACTTTGTGAAAGAATTAATAATTGGCTCCATGTCTGGAGTTCTGAAAGAAAGGCTGTATATAGCCTGCAGTGAAATATACAGTGCTAATGCTTATTTAGGCAATTAATAAAAATGTGCATGCTTATTATCCAATAGCCCATTAGTGTTCTTGCAGAGCCACCACTGCTGCTTCTGAATCTGCAGAAGACTGTATCGCAACTATGTGTTGTTTCCTTAAAGAACAGAGAGCGTTTTGGATTGTTACAGAATGTCATTTAAATTTCTACCCTGGCTATTTGAAAAATGGACATCTGGCTGAAAGAGGGTAATAGTTCCTCCATCATACTGTGTAAAAATAGTTATTGGCACCTCTCTGAAACTGAAAATGGGCAGCCAAACATCACATTAAATGATATTACAGAGCCTGTAGTATGGAAAATGAGTCTAGGTGATGATTCTCCATGGCCATGAAAATTATAACTGACCTGAACTCGTTCGAAACCATGATGTTTATTTTGGTCCAACCTCAGAGTGTAGCCACCACCATCATGTTACCAAAAATTAAGTATCTCTCTGTGTAAGGTATCCTTTTTCGAAGTACTCCCCTCTCTCAAACTGGAAAGTACTGTCATGAGCTCAGGGAACTCATTCTTTCTTTGCCTGTGCAATATTTCTTCACAATGCTCGGGAGCTGGGGCATTGAGAAGGTGTTGTGTTTGTTTTAGTGGCTAAACTAAGTGTATGCAACAGCAACACTGAACCCCTTGGGAATTAATTGGTGCTACCCAAGAAAGAAAGTGGTGAGGAAAAAGAAATGGATTCAATCCCCAGCTCCTTAGGGCATCGAAGGTGGATATGTGGGTAGAATCAAATGGAAAATGAATGTGTACATTGGGGAGATTCTAGAACTGCCTATTGGGACAGAGAATAAAATAAATGAACCAGGGCCACAGGAATTATCTTTGCCAAATTAAGTGAAGAAGAAAAAGAGAGAAGGTGGGGAGGGGTGAAAGGAAGAGGAGGGGAAAGGGAAAGAAGGAGGAATAAAAAGAAAAAAATGTTTTTTTTTTTCCTTTTTCCCAGTGGAAAGATGTAACACAAATTTTCTTTTAAAGGAGATGAATTTTAACTTCTCTAAGCCAGAGACACTGCCATCAGTCCATTACACTTATTGAGCATTCATTTTGCACCTTTTTAAAAACTGTATAATTAGCCTCAGGTGAAACCAAATACTCTGCCAGGCCCAAGAATTAAGATGTCAAAAAAGTCTGACATCTCATCAGGACAAGAAGATGATAAATAAATTTCTGTACAAAAATCAGAGTAAAAAGCATGTTTTAAAATTGTTTACTCAGGACTATTTTAGGTAGCTGAGGAAGCGTGCACGTGTGTTATGTACTAGAGTGTATTCATAGTTGTTCCTTATATGTTAGAGATTAAGGAATCATTATCTCATGTTTTAAATTAGTCTTTTAAAATTTAGTTTGTTGCTCATCCAGTTTCTTCATTCATGTACTAAGCTCTTATGTTAAGTGTTAGGGAGATGCAAAGTAGAATTAGGCAGAGCCTGTGCCCCAGAGTGCTCACATTTTAATGGAGAAAACAAATGCATAAATAAATAAATTCAATCTTTGTGATAAAAAAGCATAGTATATCTTTTTCATCATTCATTCTTTAAGATTGGGTTTAAAACACTTTGAAAGCTTCCCTGCATTTTTGGGTATGTATCCAAAGAAACACAAACACTTCTTCAAAGAAACATGTGAATCCATATGTTAATTGCAGCATTATTCACAATAGCCAACATATGGAGGGAAACTGGGTGTCTATCAAGAGATGAATGGATAAAGAAGAGGTGGTACATGTATACAATGGAATATTACTCAGCCATAAAAAAAGAATTCTTGCCTTCTGCAATAACACGTATGGACCTAAAGGATACTGTGCTGAGTGAAGTAAGTCAGAGAAAGACAGATGCCATATGATTTCACCTACATGTGGAATCTAAGGAACAAAATAAACAAATGAACAAAACAGAAACAAATTAATAGATATAGAGAACATTTTGATGGTTGCCAGATGGGAAGGGGTGTTGGGAGGTGGGTGAAAAAGGGAAAGAGATTATGAAGTACAAATTAGTAGTTACAGAATAGTCATGGAGATGCAAAGTATAGTATAAAGAATATAATCAATAATACTATAATAACTATGTATGTGTTAACTATGTAGATTTATTGGGGTGATCACTTCATAAATTAAATTATATAAACGTCTAATCAGTATGTTGTATACCTGAAACTAATATAATATTGTATGCCAACTGTAATTAAAAAATAAAAGCGATATTACAAAAAAAAAAAAACTTTCCTGACACAGGTGGAATTACTCATTCCCATACGCTTTTTCTTCTCATAGTACCTTGTCTTGTTTTTAGCAGAACACAGATTTAGCATTATAGATTATGGTTAATTACATATATACATGAATCCTGGGCAGACTACGAGCAGTCTGAGATCAGACAGGGGCCAGATCTCATTTATTCTGTATTCCGGACGCCTAGCACAGGATTTGGCATGCTAGAGACAGTCAATAGATGTTTCCGAAATGGAATTGACTTCCAGTGAGTCACTTATTTCCTAGTGTGTGGAGTCATCTCTTTGACTTATATGTTCCCTCCAAAGCAGCCAGACATATTTACAATAGGCCAATAAGCCTGAAAAACAGCAACAAAAAAATTAATCCTTTTGGGGGAAAAACCTGTAGTCAACAGTTTGTCAACACATTGCGATGGATGTCATAGCTCTAATATTGTTTTCCTTTTGGTTACTAATGAGCAGGCCTTCATGGTAATGAGGGTGTACGCAGTCCCTGAGACTTAAGGGAGCTGATATTTCCAAGTTCTGGTTTTAATCAAATATAAAAATTTTCCCCATTGCACTTTTTATTATCTTATGATTTATTTTCAATCTTATTAAAATCATAATTTTGGAAATGAGTTAATCCTTCCAATTGAAAAACAATTTTAAATAAGGTAGAAGTTTTAGAGAATTTTTTATAAAGCAAATCGTATTGAGAATGTACTAATATTAATGCTTGTTTTACAGACTTAGAAATAATGTCTTACACAGACAATTATTAGAAAACTAAAAGTCTATTAAAGAGTAGCCAATTGACAAAAAGCCGTTTTCCTTTTTTTTCCTTTTTTTTTTTTTTTTCCTATTCTGACAGTTCCATGACCTCTGGCTCTGTTACCAAGCAAAGTAAAGTTTGGGAGCTCGGCATAGGTCTTGTCAGTTTTATTTTACTAAATAAAGGCTTTAAAAATAAAAATCAGCAATTACTATGTATTATCACAGTATTTCATAAAAGGAAGGACTTTATAACATTCAAAATATAGAAGCTCCTAATCTCTGAAGACAGATATTTAAATTGAATAAGCTTTGCTTTCAAAAAACCACTTCATGTCCTAACTATTCTCATTTTCGGCTGAGTAGTAAAAATTTTGGCAGGAACTTGCAGTGTCCACTGTTCAATCTTTGAAGTTTCTGTGCCTTATTCTTCTCTTTTACTCATGTCACTGTCATTCCATAATCCAACAAAACCAAAGGAGCCCCTTTATGCGCCATATGCCATGGTCAGAATACTTATCTTCTATGTCCTCACAGCAGTATTGAAGCAATCTGCTCTTAATAGATGAGGTCTCTATAAACAATAGCTCCATCGCATGAATTCAAACTGAATAAAAATCACCACGAAAGCTGATAATTTTAACAAAGATTTCATGAATTAAAAATTAAACCCATAGCATTATCAGTTTGTTCAATGTACAAACTGACAGGATTTTTTTTTTTAGAATCAAAGTTATAAAAATACAACGGTACATGTGGTAGCAGTGTAACATTCTAGAAGAATTAAACTAATAGAACATATCTTACTGAAGAGATTTAATTTTTAAAATCAGCTATTATCAGAGGCAATGTCTCTACTCTGTATTTTGAAAAAATTTCAAGCAGTATGAAAGAGCATATGACGAAAAGTCTCTCTCCTTCTGAACCCAATTTCTCATATCCCCTCCCCAGAGATAACTACAGCAACTATGGTACCAGATTTTTGTGTATCTTTCTATAGATACTCTATAATTATGCAAATTCATATATTCCCATTTTTTCTTTAAAAAGTAATAGCACACCATAAATGTTCTTCTCTATCTTGCTTTTTAAAAATAATATTACTTTTTATTTATGTATTGTTTATTTATTTATTTATTTATTTATTTAGGCAACCCTTGGTTGACCTCAAAGATAGCAAGGACTTTGTCAGTTTACAATCCCTTATTTTTTTTATTTTTATTTTTTACGACTACCACACCCAGTCTTTCTAGGTGGTCTCCCATCCAAGTACTAACCAGGCACAACCCTGCTTAGCTTCTGAGATGAGATGGGATTGGGCTTGTTCAGGGTCTATCTTGCTTTTTTTAAGTTAATATTTTATCTTAGGGCTGGTCCATATTGGCATCTATAGATCTACCTCCTCCTTTAACATTTGGGTGGTGTTTCGTTGTGTGGTTATACATAATTTATTTAACCGATTGTCTTTTAGGATTTTTTCACAGCCCTTTACTAATGCAAACAGTAGTACAACCAGTATCTTGGTACCTGTATTTGTGTCCTTCTGTACGGTATCTTCCTGGAAGAAGAGATGCTGAGCTCAAGAGTGTGTACCTTTCTAGTATTCTGTTTTTCAACTATAGTTTAGAGATTTTTAAAAGACCCATCATACTCGTCACCTTGTTCTTTGGCTCTTTGCCAGACTTGTTGATTCTAGTTCTGTTGTCCATCACAATCACATGTTTTTTGTTTTTTGTTTTTTTTAAATACTGATACCAAGCTCAGAGATTGTATTTTAACCGGTGGTTCTAATGTGTAAGTGAGGTCTACTACCCAGACTCACTATTCCTTTTTGGGGCATCCTCTGTCTGTCCTAGGCAGAAAGTAACCCTTAACAGTGAAGAAAGTATAATAAATTGTTTTTGAAATCTGATTGAAGAACTGTTGAATTATTTGTAAGGGAGTCAATTATTTTTATGATATTTATACGCCTTCAGGGGTAGAATAGAGGTTCCTTTCTCCTTGCTCTTAGCTCTCTCTTTCAGGTCTTAACTGGTTCACCTTAAATAATCTCAGAGACATTGCTGAGTCCTTTGCAGCTTTATTAAATATGGACTGAAAAAATTATTATTAGTAGAAGTCAGGAGCAAAATCAGGAGTGAGGTATAAGTGTATTGTGATCTGAATTCACCACTACATAGTTGTTAGAGATCTTTGGTTTTTCTCTTTTTCATATATATATTTTTCCTTTCATTATTTCTCACCCTCCTCTTTTTTATGCTTCTCTTCGTCACTTCTTTAAGCTATATAGAAAGTCATTGCTATCAGGATCAGATTACGGCTGATAGTGGCTGATAGTCTGAATAATTTCTTAATTTTTGTGTCAATAGAGTGAAGCCATTTGGTAAGTTTCTCTGTGCTTAATGTTGCAAATCACCTATCATTATTCTTCGATAACCGTTCGTGGTAAGAAGTTCATCGGCTCCCGAGGACGGCTGATGAAATATGTAACCCTTTGTTTTAGCTTTTAATTTACCGATGCTGGAAGCTCCAGTCAAGGCGTTTTTATAAGGCTGCTTTATAACAATTAAGCTAGCTGTGGTAGGAAATTAGTTCCAACATGTTTTATGAGCAGCTACAATTTTGGTTCAAAGGAAGGAGCACATAATCTCGGCAATTCCCAAAAGAAAATATTTCAGGCAAATTCTGACGCATTTCCATCTCACAGCTATTTGAGAAACCACTGACACCTCACATCTGTATGCTTCTTCCTATGTAATAAGTTAATAGTAGAACAATAATGGAGGAACTGGGAAGGGATGAGGGTGGAAGCTTTTCTCTGCTGGGAACAGAATGATGTGCCCTTAGTATGACAAGCCGCTTCCATCCCATTAAATCACAAATCTGTCTCTTCTCTGTGCATCCCACATGAATGGGCTGAAGAAAAATCGTGGAATTGCTAACACTTGCTGCAGCTGTCAGGAAATGATACTAATTAGTTTAATTTGCAATAACACAAGCACTTAACTCTCCAAATAATCTAAGTTAGTAAGTCAGTTTTTATATTATGACAATGACATGTTTAAGAGACTCTAGAGCACTGCTTTTTTGACCTCTGACACACATTTCTGATAAGGAAGCACATCAAACATGTTTTGTTTCCCCTCTCCATTATTCTTTCATCTGTTTCGGTGCAAATTATTTGATAAATGAGATGGTTGGGGAGCTTTATGTAACAGACAAGAAGCTGAGATCGATGTCTTACAAAGCGCACATTAGCCAAAGGGTTGTATCTGCAAAAAGAAAATATTACTTTCCCACAAGGATGACAGTTCTTAAATCTAAATGGCCTACAATTCATGTATTCACGTTGAATTCTATTCATTTGTTCCCGCATTCCCCCTCTTTTTTTTGGTGATTGTCAGTTTGGAATTGGGGAACTCAACTGGTGAGTTTCACTTTCTCCTCTTACTGCATCTCCTCTCTGTTCCCAGGCACAGCGGGCTGCTACTGTTTTTGCTCTTTCCCCTGACAGCCGAATGTTTTATGTCTCTCTCTCCTTTCCCTTTTCCATGCGTTTGGTATCAACATCTCTTTCAGAAGCCAAGGAGGGAAAAGCCCTAGAACACATTCGCATACATAGTGAAAGATCGCAGAGTCCCTCTGATTTGGGAGTTTGCAGTTGGATGTGCTTTCTGTTTCTGTCGAGTTGCTCCTTCTTTCGTGTCATATTCATTTTCATTCCACACAAGACCCGGGGTTTGTGGCGGCCACAAAGCGCATGAACAATTCCAGACCCTAATGGAATCCTCGTCTGATTAACTGCTGAGATCCGGGAGGTAATCTGGGAGCCGGGATTCCTGCTCTCCGGTCCTGGGCTACTAATAGCTTTCTAGAGGGCTTTGTTATTTTCATCAGAGCCTCAATTTCTCGGTCACCTTTTAATTTTTGAAAAATTTCATTGTAAAGCTTAACCTCTGTCTGTGAAGCCTGTTAAGACCTTGGAAAGAAAAATATTAGAAATTCTGTTTTTATTCAAATGGGTGAAAAATTGTCTGGCTTCTTGAAGAAATTTTGTTCACAGCCACTCAGGTTTGACTTTTAAAGGAAGGGTTGGATTTGAGTTTCCTCTTCCCCTCCCAACTGTGGTTCAGAGGTAAGGGTGAAATGTTAGTTTCTTCTGAAAAATTTAATTCTAGCTAATGAGAATTAAATTTAAGATCAAGCATCAAATGGCTGTAGAATGCTGCTCTGCTATGTCTTGCTTTCTAAATCAATTTACTGGAGAAACAGGAACATATTTTACAGTTAAATAAATCTGCAAAATTAAGGTCTCTCCGATGGGTGTATCAAGTTGATGTTAAATCTAAAAATGCATTTCAAAAATGGATCAGACCCACTTGACATGCAGGGGTGAGGGGACGGTGCAGGGAAGGGCATTAAAATAGATAATAAATAATTTCAGCATTTGCCCAGTTTGGAAATTCTACCTCACTGGCACATGTATCACTGAAGCCACTACAGTTAACATTCTGTCAATGTTTCCATCATAAATAAGCCTCAGTGTTGAAAGCTTTATAATTTGGTTATAAAAAATTGCTTTCTACTAAAATTTGACAAGATAAACAAGATCCAATTGTCCCAGAGAAGGAGATTGTTTTAAAAACATTTGGAGGGAATAAATAAAGATTAACATATTATGAAATGAGAATCAGAAGTTTTATATCATATTCTTTTAGTGGTCTAAACAGTAACATGTTTAGATAAATCCAAAATAAAATTTTAGAAAGAATTCACTTATCCACTGGTAACTGCTGAATAAACGTGTTTCCAGCCCTTCTCCCACCCCCAGCATTCAGGGGTATCTTAGCTTATATTTAGCAATACAGAGAAATATAGACTATGATTTATAGGCTAATATATATATATATATATACGATAAAAAGGTGGTGAGTCTCCCCCCCCTGCTCTAACCTGATTTTGCTTTTTGTTTTTTTGTTATGTTTTTTTCCCCCCAAACATTTAAAGCAATTAATACCAAGGTCCTAGGTTACCAATTGTCACACACCCTAGAAGTAAATCCCTAATTTACTAGATTTAGCTAAAATAATGTTAGTATAGAAAACTTTTAAATAAATGACTGGGCAGCAGGAGCACAGGAATCTAACTGAGATCCTATGATTTAATCTCTGTGGAGACTTTAGTTTTCTCAAAGTGCACAATGTGACTGTTGACATTCTAGTTCTTTGTTCCTATTCACATGATTTTGTCATTTTAGGTGGAAAGGGGGTGAAGACTCAGAGTTCCCTCATAATACTTTGTAAATGCCTTCTGTCGAATTAACAGAACCTGTGACTTTCCAAATGATTTGGAGGAGGGGTTTCCTCTTTTAGAGGCCCCAAGCTTCATAGAGAATACTTCGGGTTTTAATCAAATGTATACCTATAATGATTGGAAAATAACAATGCCTGTGTAAATTGTATATTTTATAAAGCACTTCTGAATGTACAACCTTGTTCAATTCTCACAAAGCACCTAGGACATAGGTATTGTCTCCATTACAGAGACCAAAAAACAAAAACAAAAACAAAACTGATGCGCTAGATTCAATTATTTAGTCAAAGTGGTAAGTGCTGGGGCATTCTCTGGAACTGAATTTGGTCCTCTTTTAGTAACTTATTTCTGCTCCCTAACTTTGATTTCGCCGAGGAGAGCTTTTTTGAAAGTCAATGGAACTTTTTAAAAAAATGTCTAAAGGCACAGAGGACACATCTCTATGTGTGTGCGTGTTCACACGCGAACAGGTGCTTTTACTTCTGTCCTGCGGCTATGATATGCTTTTAAGAGGCAGCAACACATTCTTGTGCTCCACCTCTGCAGCTCAGCCCCAATCAACATTGAGAGGTTCGAATTAACATTCAGCACAGGCCTGTTTAATTCTAGCTACCAGGAGGCTTGTACCGCCTCTCCACAGTAGCCTAGAAATACAGAAGCTCTCAAATCCTTATAGGTGAGTGAGCCCTTTTGCCATTACTTAGGCCCAGACTATCATTTCCAGAAGAAGAAACAAAAATCCCCCAAGCCTGAGAATTCACCCAGCTGACTGGTGGAAGAGCTGGGACCAGAACCTGTCTCCAGTGTTGAACCCAGTGTCATTCCTATGACTCCACAACAATCTCACTGTCTTCTCTGAAGAGTCCTATCAGACCTTTGCAGAGAGAGCCATGGAAGCTCTCTTTAAATGAGCAAAGTACTCATTTAACTGCTATCTAGGGTACCTGAGACAGGCACATATGATTGTGCTTTACGAAGCTATCTCTACTTCTCAGTTTTTCACACACTATACACATTCATCTCCCACGAGCACCCCTCTATTTTCCTTCGCTTCATTCCCTTTGGTCCCCAAGTTCTACGCTTTTCCCTTTTTCCTTCCATCCCACTCCCAACTTACAGACATATGTGACATAATGACTACTTACCAACATGCGCAAACCTTACTTAGTTCTTTAAGCTTATATACATATAATTCTCAAGCTATGATCTCTAAAACATAAAAGAAATTCAACCTTTAATTCAAAACAGCTGATTAAGGGTTCCCAGTGTTCAGAACAAACAACAAGAAAAGCTCTCTGTTTCATCTATGGTACCCAAACTGACAAAAAAGATGGGTTACACGACTTGCTCAGATTACAGTAGGACAAAGAGGGGAATGGAGTAGGGAAATAGAATTGGGGAAATAGAGACCAAAGAGCCATCTTTCTAGTGTAAATAAAGCAGTGATACTATCCAGAATGAAAGATAGGCCTCAAGATTTCTAGTCAAATATTCAAGGTCTTAACTTTAGAGAGAAACAAAAAAGAACAATACATTCCCTTACCAGAAATATTCAGCAGTTTTGCATCATAAATCAGTTGTTTGAAACCAGAAAAGCCTAGCTATTATCCTCTCTTATTTCAACAGCGACCACAGTAGTGCAGCAAAACTGACATTTTGGTCTTCTCTGGGGGGCAAGACCAGACCTGCTGGGAATGGTACCCACAGTGGACAACATTCCGGTTTTGCTTCTTAAATCCATTATTATTCAGAACCTGCTGTAATCCAGATAACATCCCTTGTTTCTGAAAGGTATCACTTGCCTTTGTGATTTCGTCTACACTTCAATAAACAGAATTCAAAGATTCTGAGGAATTAAAGAAGGTCTTGGGACCGGGCAAGTAAATTGAAGGAAATAAGTGAAGTGTTGATTACATATACTCATTCAAAATACAGGGCTTTTAGACAGCGCACATGTCACATATGAAATATCCACTGGACAGAGAAATCTCGATGCTATCTTAACATCCTCGAGTCTCTGAGCTGCACCGCATTTACCAAGCTCTCTCTGGGAAAACAATGTGGATAGGGTGACTATTAGAAGGAACAAAGTTTATTTCTTACCTTCAGAATCTAGATCACTCCCAGGACATTCACCATAATGGAGACCCTGGAAATTGGGATTATACAGCCTAAGACTTGGACTTTCGGTCAGGAAAATGCAATTGAAAAAATAAGGAATGGCTTTTGTTGGCTTGTGGGCCTGTGGCAAAACTATGCTATGCGTCTCTATGAGATGAAAACTCAGGTTGGGTATTGCAGCTACTCCGGACATATACCCTAGGGGTTCTTTAATAGTTGCAATTAGGTAACTTAATGGTGCTCACTTCTTCCAGAGCAGAAGCCACTTTGTATATTGAGGTACACAGGTGATCTCTATCTGTCACTCTTCCTCTTTTACAAAGACCAGCTTTAAGGCTAAATGTGTTTGTTTGAAATGCCTCCTCCCCCACCCCCTCAAGTCACCAGGCCTACTCTCTGTAACCAGTAATTTAGAAACAATAAGAACACTTTTCAGTAGAATTATAATGCGGTTGTCTGATACCCAGAATGCCCCCCTTGTCAAAGCTTCACTTATAATCAACATGAGAAATGAAGGGTGAGTTGGCAGTGGCCTTGGAGAAAGGGGTGGGTAGAAGGGTGAGTTTGTGCCACATCAGTAGAGCCTGTCTGATGGAACTTCATTTTTTCCCCCTTGAAACACATCAATACAGAATTATTCTAATCTAGGCACTCCACTCCCCCACAGCCTCCCAGCTTGGATTGCTGTCACCTTTCCTGGCACAAGAAATCAGTAACAGATGTGCCAGGCCTTGAGTAAGAAAACAGAGATCATCGGGTACTTTGTAATATGCTCAAAACTTATCCTAGAGCTTACGTACAATTAAATTAAACTATGTCAGGATTCATGCTTCAACAGAGTCTAACATATTGAAAAATTCCATATTTTGGTTTTAATAAGTAAAATTTTAAAATGTCCCTTGAACTAACTCACAATGGCTAGATTTATTCTATATCTATTATTACTTATTAAAATTCCTAGTATTAACTACTGCTATTTCAATAAAATATATATTAAGTTGAGACAAAAGCACTGAGATTTTTATCTGCAGAGGTCTGAAGGTTGTTGTTTTTTCTTTAAGTGTCTTTCATTAGATACATGAAGGATAACCTTACTTAGATTATGAGAGAGCAAGTGCTAGGAGAAGCTGGAAGCTGTCAGTAGGTGTTAGGTTACTCTTGTACAACAGGGTTTATTCCCACCCGGAGTGCTACATGCAGATCTGATCACTACATCTCAAGAAATACAAAACAGACTGTAAATTTATCCATAGAGGGATATGGAAAATAATTCTGGGTTTTAAGGGGTTTCTCTATTGAGATTAAACTGTAAAAGTAGCACATTTCTGGGTAGATGGAAGCTGATCAAAGTTAAATCATGAAAGGTGTCAATACCCATTTATCTAGGCTCTGATTACCAGGTCTATGAAAAGAATAGTTTAAATCAAGTAAAAAGAAGTTTCATAGTATTCTTAAAAACTTTGTTACCTGCAATCCTGGAGAAACCAGTTTACTCAGAGTTAGATGGGATCACAGGCGTCAATTTTAATTGGTTGTGAGGGGAAGATGGGGCGACCTGGGGGATGTCTTTTAAATTTTCTTATGCGATCTCATGAAGCTGGTTATAACCCCTGGCACCTCTACCTACTGGAGACGCATGAAAGGTCTAACCCAGGATGGTAGCCCCTTTATTCTGATGACTTTGAGGAGAAAGGAAGAATCGTAAAATTTCACTGAGCTTTCAGGCTGCTGTAGTAAGGAGGCTTAGGGGGGCTCACTTTTTCTAGCAGAAACAGAAATCGTCACAATACATCATGTGTCACAGTATTGTTACGTTGACTATTATTATTTCTCTCTAAAAAAGGAATGATGCTCAGGTCTGAAAAAAATCTCATAGTAATACCTTCTATATAAATGCAAGAATTGTAGAAAAATGCATAAGAGCCAAAATAAAATAAAAGCCTTGCTGCCATTTTCTTTGCCTTAGTCACTAGAAGCCTATGGATCATTAATGTGAATTAAAAACAGCAAAGGTTAAGGTGCATTGTAAGGCATGTTCAAGAATAACATAAGTCTTGCTGTTTGAATGCCATTTACAGTATTTTGTCAAATAGGGCATTCGGGGCCTATCCTAAGGGGACAGAAAGGCAGTAATTCTGAATATCTCCATTAAAGATTGCTTTGGCTGCTGCCACTGCTATGGGAGAAGAGTGAGAGTGTTCCCGGGATCTACCCAGTCGCAGCACTCTCCAGCCGATTCCTAGGTTTCTGGGGATATGGAAAAATTGAACATAAATGTCACCATGGCCTCTCCTTCTTGAGGTCCTGGTGGATATTATACCAAAAAAGAACCCAGGATTGGTCATTGTCACTATAGCTATTCAGGCCCACAGGCTGAGGGAAAAACATAACTTTTAATAACTCTACTTCCTGGAAGAGCCTGATGCCCACTTCTTCCCCTGAAAGAAAGACACTCTTTATAACATAAAGACCATGAGTAAATGAGAAGGAAAACAGATAGGTCAAGCAATTTGTCCATCTTTCCCCCACCATCCTATGGAAGAAAGGGAAGTATCGTTTAAACAAGTGAAACCAAAAAAGAACAATTTTATTTTTTCCTTTGGCTTTGAAGTTTGTGATGTCATTTGGTACTGGCACCCTGCACCGGGCTGAGTTAAGGACTTTCTTTTGTGAAGATATCAGTAGAGGCTCTGAATGTCTCTTTTTAGAAAAGTGCTAACACTTGGTTTCATCAGTATTAGGGTCCCTCTTACTCTCAAACACCTGACCCAATTCCCTCACCATTCCAGTGGGCTGCCTCTCAGTTACATGAAGTTGGAAACCTAGGCCTCTTTTCACAATTGCTTGCGAGCAGGGGAGGGGAAGTGGTCCACAAAGAGATTCCCGCCCCTCCCCTCAAATGTTAAGTAAAAGTCCCTTATCTCTGCCGCTGCCCTAACTGCCTCACTAATTCTGGTAGCAAAGTCATGCTGTTAAGAAAATAGCTGATTTAAACAAAGCAGGAGTATTTTTAGAACAATAAAAAAAAAAAAACGATTCATGATATCTAATTATGCAAACTGTGAACAAGAAGATGCTAGTCTTGCATTAGCTGAGACTTGACTCCTGTTATAATTTGCTCTTTTTTTCGCAGCAGAAAGCGGTTCTTTTTTGTCGCTGTGCTGCCTTAGCGTGGCTTGGTGCTTTTGGCAGACACAGTGCAGGTCACCGCAAAGTGTCTCTGTTGCTGAGGTAGACTGCAGTTAGGGAGCGTGGCAGGATAATGCATTGTAATGCAGATTACGGTGGTTTGCTGCTGCGTGATTCACAGATATGATTGCATCTAATTTCAGAAATAAGTGGAACCGTCTGCTCTTTTGTGTCAGCTGGAAAGCCGTTCGACAGCATTCAAATGACTGCTGCCTTTGCCACCTAGAAAGAGAGAAAAGACACCCACCCCTACCACAGCAGTAACTTTCCTCATTGTACCCCTCAAATTCAGCACCGCATTGGCTGTTATAAGAATTGTCGTTCTCTTTTCTTTCCTCTGAAAAACAGTATGGCCTGCTGTTTTGGGGGGAGTGGGTATATTTTGTTTTATTAAATGTTCTCATCTCTTCCTCTTGGAGAGGAACCGTGCTAACTGTCCACTTCCCCCACTATTTCCTGTGGGTCTGTAAGGATGCTCTTCTGACGCGGTGAAGAAAACATCTCTGCGTAAACCCTCCAGTGAAAAGTTCCGAAGGAGTGACTTTGCGTCTCAGTATCTGGTCACTCTTTGGAGGTCTGTGGATAACTAGAGACTTTGCAACTGAGAAATAATCGCCCTTTTGATTATTAGTCAGGACCATTTTGGTTGGTGACTTTTATCAGTCTGTAGGGTTTTGTTTAACGTTTTAGCTTCCTGGACTCTACTTCCAAGGGACGTGGTTCTCCAAAAGCAGACGAATCATGCATACACTTTTCCTCTTCTTTGACCACACACAGTCCTCTCCCCTTCATGAAATCAGCCTCCCCAGTTTGAGTTCGCATCCCCCTAATTATGTGCTTTCTCAAATGTTTGTTTTCCATTGCTCTAACTTTGGTTTTGCATATCAGTCTAAAAAAGCCCACAGAAACAAGTTAACTATACTTTTCATTCCAAACAGAATTTAAACCTAGGTAACAAACCCTTTGGCAGGAAAACAGTGGGATTTCCCAATGAGCCACATGAACGCAGAAGACGTCGGAAGCCAGCAGAGTCACTAGGGACCCATGGAGCACAGAGGTTAACGTGAGGGGACATCAGCCAAAGGTCTGCGGAGAAGTGATCCCCGACTTAACACTGACACAATTTAGTTTGGACTCTATATGACAAAACCAATCACAGGCATCTTTCCTGTCTTATTTGACACTTAGAAAAATCTAAAGCTGTATATAAGCTCCAGATTAAGATGTGGAAGCAGAAGGGAAAATTTTTAAACAGAGGCACCTCCTTCAGCCTGACTCACTCTTCACAGAGGCTAATCTAATTCCCCCAAGATGGGGCTTTTATGAGGGTAGGCCTTTATTTGACCCACACCAAATATGAATCTATGTCACAATGAGCTCCTGTAAGTGAAGTTATTGTATGACTATTTTCTAGCATGATGTTCAGGCATTATCCTGTATCTGGTTTTTAAGATTTATTTAAGAGACATGTCGTTTGGGTAGATGAGAGTGTAACATAGTACAACCCACATAAAATTCTACCAGATTTTTTTTTAGATGCAGTTGTTCATGCTGTAAACTCTGAAATTATCTGACGCCTGGGTCATTTGTACAACTGTCTTCACTGATCTGCAGAGCAAAGAACTAAAGGGCTGAGGCTGTGGAGCTGAGCCAGAACTTTTGGTAGCATGTCACAAGAGATTCCTAGCCCAGCATGATGACTTATCAAAAAGCTCCTGACAGCATCCTGAGTGGCCAAGATGGAAGGCCCAGGACCCCTCTGCACTCACACTCCAGGCTCTCTCCTGTGGGAACAACACAATTATTCCATTGATGCATAGTGGGGAGAAGCAGCTTATTTGGGAAAAACAGGCTTTTCAAAGAACAGAGGATTTGGTTCCCTATGTATTTTAAAACCAATTATAAAAGTAAAATATCTGTTTCTCTGATTATACTTCAAAGGAAAACACTATAACCTAGAAGTAGTTGGAGAAGGGTGTAAATGCCACAAGACATCTTCTCCCCACTTCATTTTGTAGCTCCACTTGGTTTGAGGCATAAAGCAAGGAGAAAAGCTGTATGGCCAGGGGTGTGGGTGAAAAAATCAGTTCCTGCATTGCAGATCTTTAATTTCATTTTTAAAAAAACTTTAACTAATGCTTTCTGTAGACACTATGTATGTATGTGTGTGTGTGTATATATATATATATATATATAAACAATTCTGTATTAACCCAGTGATATGGCTTTACTACAATGCAGAGTTAGAGCCAAGAAGGTAAATGGGATGAGAAACAATGGCACTTTGAACTGGGAGCTAAGAAACTTGGGTTCCCTGCTGGCACCAGTTACCTAAGAAAGGCCTGAATTATAATGTCTGTAAAGTGGGCATTTATTCCACCGTCCTTCACAGAGTTATGAAAATTAAGGAGTGTCTCTAAAAGTGCTTAAAAATATGTAGATTTTAACCTACTGCACACCGTAGGGCCCAGCACATGCAGCTGGGATTTAAAAGTGGAGAGGACACATGCAAGGCCATTTTAGTGGGCCAGGGTCTGCAATTCCACAGCAACCCTCAGAGGGATGATAAGAACGTTATAACCCATGGAAATGCACTTCATCAAATTGCCCACGTTACAAAGGACAGAGAACACTTTCTGTAGGAAACATAGAGCAAGAGGATGGACAGGTGTGTCCTTGTCTCTTTCCTTGCTACATGGAGGGGCAGCCTTCTTATGAGCACAGCCAGGCCTGAGCCTGCATGCACAAGAGCATCCCCACGTGACGCGAGGTACTTCCCTCCATACATGAGAGAGAAATAGCACAGCTCTTAGTGAAGACTTCAGTTCAGGCACAATCTTTTCATTGATCAGCAGAAGCCTTTTTTAAAAAAAATTTCAAGTCATATTCTTAATCCAATCATATAGCGCACACACGCACCCACACCACATTTCTGCCACCACCGTTTTCTTCCAAAAAGTAGTAGAATGAGAAGGAAAGAAGGATTCAGCGTTTTTAGAAAATGCAGAGATGGGGGTAGACAGCACAATAATAACAAGATAAAAGAGGAGCAAACAGAGCCACAGACACAACACACAGCTAAGTAGAGAGGGGCTGTCACCTCTGCTGTTTTAGTCTGGGGGACACTGGAAGGGAGAGGCCCAGAGGCTGCTTTCTCCATTCTCACTGCCTGCAGGCTCCCGGCTCTACCTAGGGAACTAAATGAGTTCTCCAGTATATCTCCATCCCCTTTTTACATCCTAGGACTCCTGGGAGAAGTGGGGGCAGGAGACCGCTTCTGCGTTGACACTTCCTTGCCTCTTTCTGTGCCTGGCTGAGACCACATGCCAGAGTTACTTAGGAAAAGAGACGATGATCCCTGTCATTGTGTTTGAGTAATAAACGGGCAATTACCTAGCTCTTCTGGAAACTCCTGTCTTCTCAGAGCCCTAATGGAGCATTTGATTCCGAGTATTGGGAACGTAAATAGCAGTGAGGGCGCCCACATATTTCAAAGGCTGTAGAAATTATATTGCACAACTCAAACCACCAGAAGTTAAATAGCCTTCTGAAAGGATACTGCTGGGATATTTTTCATCACTTTTACAATATTTTTTTTCCTTGCTGTCATTTAAAATAGGTCCTTGGAAACTTGAAACTTAAATCTGTTTCCTTACCAAAAGTTTTCCTTTCAGCATGCACACACACACGTATAACTGCTTTGTTATTTTAGGATCACTCATGGACTGGTGGCACTGATTTTTTTTTTAATCAAAAAAACACATAAAAGCTTTCTCTCCACATATTTTCCTCACACACGCTGTGTTTCACAATGGTAAATTAAAGCCACGTAGACAAAAAAGAAAAAAAGAAAAAAAAGAAAGAAAGAAAAGAAAAGGAAGAAAGAAAGAAAAGAAAAAGAAAGATATTCTCATTTACTATATGGAAACAAGGGTGATGGGCATGGGCCTCTGTCCAGATAAGTATCCATTATCATTATTTTACTTTTTGGGGGGCATTTTTTTAAAATTTAATTTTGTAAACCAAACACACCAAAAATAATTATATTAGGTGTAAGGTTTATGAAATGTTTATAGCTAGAGCTCATAGCAAAAACAACCTTCACACTCTTTGAATAAGAAGGCCAGCAAGTAAATCTGATTTTCATAATAGCTTAGATTCACATACATTGGTGAAAGTCTATGAAAATATGCTTTGTATTAGCTCTAACTTTATATTCAGTGTTTCTTTTAAAAATTTAATTGCATTTCCCATTGTTTCTATTGCATTCTTATAATACAATTTGTGTTCCCTTTGGTAGCTAAAATTACACCTGTAACTGTCCAAAACTATTAGTAAAGTCAGCTTAGCCTGTGGGATAAAGTATCTGTCTTGTATTTCAGACAGATTGTGTTCCAACACCATTGTGGTCAGGTTTTTATTAAAAATTCTTCATATTTCTTTTCTCTCAGTGCCAAACAGATCGCTACATTTTCAACACTTAATCATCTTCATCATCTAAAAATATTTCCACATTAAATGAAAATATTTAAACTTCTTTTTGATGCAGCAAAGCTTAGAACACTGTACGAAGTCTGGTTTTCATAAAGTTTTGCAAAAGGGTAGTGTGCCTATAGGAGCGACTCTGTTCTATTGTAAATAATTGACAAGGCCAACTCCAGGAGAAATGCGATGGGTAGCAGTGGAACGATTCTTTCTCGGAGATTTCAGGTGGGGCTACTTCAGCAGGGAAGTTTGTTCCCTTTTTCTCAGAAATGTCTTTGAAGCTAGCACTGCTGATGTAGAATTGTGGCTGCCCTAAGAAAAGATACTTCCCCCAGCGTCAAGGAACCTTTCAAGCTCATTCATGGGAGTGGGGAAGTACACCAAGATTTTGACCTCTTCCCCACATGGCACCAAACAAAATCCTTAACTACTTGCTGCTGTTAACAATTAGGTTGAATCAGTAGAACAGAAACCTGTCTGAGCATCTAGAACAAAAATTTTAATGCAGGGCATTGGTTACACTGGTGCTACAAGAGGGCATTAAGCCAATGAGGGACAGCTAGGAAACCCTGAGATTAGCAACAGCAAAAAGGCATGGCCTCTCCTAGAGTGAAAAGACAGAGGAGGAGGTGAAGTTACAGCCAGCCAGGCAGGAGATAGTCACTGGCTGGGACATCACCTGAAGCAGAAAGGGAGCAGATAGCCTGGTTCCTGGACCAGGGCTGGAAAGGCCCTCACCTGGGTCTGCATTTTCACATGTCGGGGCCCCTCGCAGCCTTCTCCAGTAATGATCTTCCCACCCTCACCACAGAGTGAGAATGTTTGAGATTATAGGGAGGTACCGTTGGCCTCAAGGCCTGTGCACCTGCTTCTCTGCCACATTGGGACTGTTTGTCCCAATGGCTGAGCCCAAACCCAGAGACTATGAAGGCCACTGGCTCCCACTTGCAGTGGGCCACACCTCCAGTATGCATTCTAGGAGGCCAGCAGCCCAGAGGTGGCCGAGAACAACTATTTGGGATAAAGCAAATGGAGCTTGGACATATGGGCAGGAATGTCTGCATATATGTGTAAAAGATCACAAGAAGTGAGTGGCAGGCCAGAGGCCAGGCCAAAGTGAGGGCCAGGGCTGGGGTGGAGAGAGAGGTGTGGACCAAGGTTAGCTCTTCCTGTGCCACTGTGTCCAGGCATGGAAGACCTGGAGTCCAAAAACTTTAAGTCTAACTAGCCTTCAAAGTTAATGTGCAGGTATAGTTGATGAGGTAAGAGGAGAGAATGTGTTTTGTTTAACAGTTTGTTAGCTTGCTTTATAACTCTTTATATTAAGACATATGGTATGGGGGCCTCCACTTGACCTGTTTTTTACCTTGGACTCTGTAAATGTTAGGGGTGGACCTAGGGAAGAAAGTTGTGTCTTAGCTTCTCCTTTTCTCTCTCCTTACAATCTCTGCCCAGTGATGGTCACTGCCGACCCTGATGAAACAGACTCCCTCCAATAAAGAGCAGAACAGAGAAGGGTGAGAAAAGGACCTGAGAGCAAACAGGCTCAGGGCTGGGACACCCCCTCCAGTGTGGGCTGAGAGACTCCCAGGCCAAAACTGCATGTCCTTTTTATGCTAGGTTATAAGTCTATTATTTAAAGCAAGGTTTAAATTTATGTCTCACTCAGTTTTTTCCTTTCTCAGCTTTTTCTCTTCCTTCCTTCTTCCCAACCTCCTTTAAAGTGCAAACACGCCTGTGAGGGGTGGCAGATTAAACCCCTAGCACTTTAATGTGAATGAATCTGTTAAATATTTTTCTAGGTCTGGAAAGCTTGAGGGAACAGGCTGTTTATGAAGGCATAGGAAGGAGTAGAATGACCATCTGGTGACTTTCTGCTAAAGTCATTTTGTAAAAATATGCAAATTATAAGGTACAAATAGTTAATGACAATATCAGCTCTGGGAAGAAATGGGACATTAGTTAAGATTAAAACCAAGCTGGACTCCAGCCTAAATTCTGATATTCCTATGTGACTGAGCCAATGTATTTAACATCTCTGTGCCTCAGTGTTCTCATCTATACAATAGGGATGATAAAAAGAAAAAAGAACCTTTCAGGGTTGGAGGGAAATAAAGTGAGCTAAGTATGTAAGGTGCTTGGCACAGTGCCTGCCTAATACATAGCAATCCTCAATACCAGCTATTTAGAGTATGTTGTAGGCTAAATAATGACTCTCCAAAGATGCCCATGCCCTAATCCCCAGAATCTGTGAATATGTTACCTTAAATGGTAAAAGGAATTTTGCAGACATGAGTAAGTTAAGGTTTTGACATGGGGAGATTATCTTGGATATCGGGGTCAATCCAATGTAATCACAAGGCTCTTTATATGGGAGACAGAAGGGTTGGAGTTTCTCTTAGCAAATGTCACAATATCAATAAGAGGTTGGAGTGAAGCAAGGAAGGAACCACAGGCCAAGGCATGCAGGCAGCTTCTAGAAGCTGAAAATGGCCAGAAAACTGACCCTTCTCTGAAGCTTCTAGAAGGAACAGAGTCCCACTGAAACCTTGATTTTAGACTTTGATCTCCAGACAATGAGAGAATAAATTTGTGCTGTTTTAAGTGAGTAAGTGTGTGGTAATTTGTTGTCTTTAGCAGCAAGAGGATACTAATACAGATGGTCTGGAAGTAGGTGGGTGCATGAAGGACTTAGACATGTGCCAGGGAAGAGGGAAAATTCAGCTGGTTTAATTTTAAACCTATAAATCTGGGAACAAGTTAAGAATGTCAGAGAGAGAGAGAGAGAAATTCATGTGGTACAAGCCTTAAGAAGACAAAGAATTTTCCTGTACACAGATGTTCAAGAAACGGATATTCTCTAATAACAAAACCCAATTATAGGAGATTTAGGGTGAGATCCAGCTTTCTTTTCTCAGTGGATAATTTTTGGTATAAATGTCTTCTACCTTGCTGTGGGTCCCCTCTATGGATGTACCTAGGAGCAGTGAGTAACAGGAGACTGGCAGCCTGGGGGAGAAAGATTTCAAAAGCCTGCTAACTCACCCGGCTAAACATAATATTTTGCATATTTTGTGGTAGGAGATCAAAAAAATTTTAATAGATTTGATTTTTCCCTTATTTTATTCTTCTGTAGAATTTAAAGCTTCTTGTCTTTAATTCAACATCCATCTAGCAATCACATATTCAATACCTACTCTGAGATCCGTGCTGGGCAAAATGCAGGGGAACAGAGATGAATGACAAAGGAAACAGCATGAGGAGGAAACTCACGGCCCAGGGAAAGAGGCAGATGAGTAACATGTAATTACAATAAAATATGATATGAACTGCAATATACAAACGAACATAGTACTCATTTTAAGAAGTCAAGAAATAATTCTAAGCGGAGGCACTTTATTCGGGAAGTGGAAATTTACCAAGTGAAAAGTGCTGGGGAGAAAATACGGGCAAAGTAACAAAGTCTTAAAGTGTATGATGTGTTCAAAGGAGAGTTAGAACTAGAAGTGAGTTAGGGAAAGAGGAAAGTTAAAAATAGAAACCCAGGAAGGGTCAGATGATGAAAGGTCTTATCTGCCATACTATGAAGGCTAGATAGAGCAGCAGAAATAGAAGAGGCTGAAGAGGAGATGGATCTTCGTTTGACGCCTAGGTCTGATTTTGCCACTCATTAGCTGTGTGATATTGGGCTAATTATTTAACCTCAGTTTTCTCATTTATAAAAGACGAATGGCCAATAAACACACGGAGAGCTGTTCCTCTGAGAAAATATAATTTAAACAATGAGATTTCTCTGCCCTCAACCCAATAGGTTGACAGAAGTTAAAATGATTGAAAAGATTTGATGAGGGAAATGGACACTCTTCAACATTTTTGGTGGGACAGTAAATCATTGTGACTTATTTGGAAATACTTTGGAAATATCTAGATTTTTAAAACATTCCCCTAGATTTCCTACACTTCCTTCACCCCAGTTACTGCACTATCTCTCGTGGTCTTCCTTCCCTACACCCACACTTCTGAAACAGCTCCTTTATACATAAATTCTCCTTCATTTATCCTAATTTGAACATGCCAGAAAACTCTCTCATGGACACTGACTAAATCAGTCCATAAAGCACTTGGCCACATGATAGATTCTTAGTATATTCAGATTTGAAGAACTAAGGCTTCTTCCACTCAAGGATCTTGGGCTGCATTTTGAGCCCTACTGGAAATTCCCAAGTTTCTTCACGCAAGAGACTTGTTTGATCTGCTTTGCCATTTGGAATGATGACTCTGATTGCAAGAAAACAGGACTTTCAGATGGAAGAGGAAGAAAGGAGAGTGACTTAACCATTAGGCCGAGATCTGAAGATCTTCCTGAGGGAGCCTCTTAGGATATGATGTGTGCTTGGTATGGTGTGGAACACGTAGGGGTATCTCTTGGTTCTGTGGCTCAAAAGAATGGTGGATAACTTCACTCTTAATTAAAAATAGGAATTAGGAAGAAGAGGATGAAGGAAAAAATACTGAGGCAGAAATCTTAAGGAGCAGATAGGGGCTCACTGTTTTTCTCTCGCCTTTTGTTTGTGAGAAGAGGAAAATGAGGGGGAGGATGTGAGAAGAAAACAAGCAGACAATGGCAAGCTCAAAGCATGGCAGTGAGGGAATGCAGAGAGAAGACCAGACATATAGGCTCCTGTCGTTGCACATGAATGTCTCCTCCTATTTCTGTGTGCTGATGATGACAAAACTACATGGCAAGCCTGGGCTTCTCTCCTGACATTCAGCTTCTTACTAGACATTTCCACTCAGATGTCTGAAAGGAACCTCAAATTCAAAATGTCCTACCCTGAGCTCATCACATATCCCCCAAACTTGGTTCGCCTCTGTGTTTCCAGAGTGGTTAACAGCACCAACATCCACCCAGTTGTCCAGGCTAGTAACATAGGTCTCTCTATCGGACCATTGCTATAACCTCTAACTAATACCTTCACTTTGTTCCTTTTGAGTCCATTTTCACATTGCTGTCAGAATGATCCATCTAAAAGGCAAATGGTAGTATTCGTTACCTAACTTATTACTTGGATGGCTTCTCTTTGTCCTAGCTCAACAACTACACTTTCTTTGCGCCAACGATTGTTCTTCTCCAGCCTCATAAAGCAGTTAATAGTAAAGGCTCTCCTGCCAAACTGCTGCATTCAGATCCTGCCTGCACTTCCTAGGTGTGTGATCTCCCCATCTTTAAAATGGGGATAATAATAGCAGTGACTTCTTAATTGTTGTGAGATGCATATGATACTCAGTCAATGCTGGTTATTGTGTCTCCAGCTTCATTTCTCACCTCCTTTCTTTTCTCTGCATGAGTCACACCGAACTCTTTTCTGTTTTCTCAACTGAACCCTTGGGTATACCATTTCCTCTACCCATATACCCACTACCTCCTCTCAATCTTTTATTCTTCATTAAAAGCTTATATGGCTTTTCTTCCTCTTCCCAGACTAAAAGCTCTGCTAGAAGGTCCCCCTTTCCATCCTAGTATGCACTAGGTCCTTATTAAATAACTAATGTTGGAATAAATAAATTGCATTTATCACACTTTGTGGAAATTTCTTCTTTCATACATTCTGCCACTGTAGGACACAGTGTGTATAACGGTTACCTTGTTTGCTGTAGAATCCTGGTTTCCAACAGAGGAAATGGCACATAGTAGGAGTTAAGTAAGTACATGTTGAAGGAATGAATACATTTGCCATCCTAGATAAGTACATACTTTTGAAATCTACTGTACACCCAAATAGATCTACTATGAATCATTAAATTTTACCAATTTACATTTGAGTTCTTTTTCATTTCATCATGTTCTCTCCAAGTTACTTATTCTTCCAATACTGATCCTTTAATTATCATATGTGTTGGGCGATTCTGAACTCTAGGGATTTATTTACTCTATATTATGTAACAAATGTTTTGTTTGTTAGTTTGTTTTTAGTGAACTTTAGACCTCTTTGATTTTGCCAATTGATTATATCAGGTTTTTATAGGTACGGTAGTCTCCCCTTATCTGCAGCTCTGCTTGCCATGGTTTTAGTTACCTGCAGTCAACTGAGGCATGGAAATGTTAATTGGAAAATTCTAGAAATAAACAATTCACAAGTTTTAAATTGCCCCCATTCTGACCATGATGAAATCTCTTGTTGTCCTGCCTGGGACATGAATCATGCCTTCATCCAGCATATCTACTTTATATTCTACCTACCTATTAGTCACTAGTAGCTGTCTCAGTTATCAGAGAGACAGTGACCACATTCACATAACTTTTATTATGTATACTGTCATAATTGTTCTATTTTATTAGTTGTATTGTTGTTAACCTTTTACTGTGCCTAATTTATAAATTAAACTTTATCATAGGTATGCATGACTAGGAAAACACATAGTATAAATATGGTTTGGTACTATCTGTGGTTTTAGGCATCCACTGAGGGTTTTAGAAAGTATCCTTCCTTGGGTATGCAAAAATGGCAAGTTAAAAGCAAGCCATCAGTCCAACTTCTTTAACATAATTTCAAGTAAACAAAAATATTTCAATTATTCCATGTCCTTCCATCGCTTTATTAATATTAGTGTAACTGCTTTTTAAGTAAACACCATCTTTACTCTTACAGACAGCATGATACTTTTTATTGAATTTTAATAAAACATTGATTAACTGTAATCCAAACCCTCCATTATCTAGGGTTTACTTTTTACTTTATACTTGAGGAAAGAGTTAAAAGACAAAGAAACAGGTCAATTTTAGCTAAAACAGCAAGAAAATATTTTCATCATTGGTTCTGGGACAAGCGCATATTAATGTAATAAAATGAACATTTTTTTTAAGAATGATGATTTAGCCATACACTAAGTCACCAAGTATTTGATTCTTTCTCTCCATTCTATGCAAGAGGAAGAAGAATGACATAATCTATTTAGATTTTTCAATAAGAACTGTACAAAAAAGGCTTACTGGCTTGATCCTCAGTTAAACAGAAAACTTGATTTTACTCTAACTTCATGTATCTTGGCAAATTGTACTCAAATTATGTTTTTTCTATTACTTTGAATGACATTTTAATGAACAAATGCTTTTGACTTATTATAAGGTACCTCTCACCAAAGAAGCACTCATTACATACTGAATAAATAAATGAATGAACAAATAATGTGTATTAAGTTTGATCTGGCCCCTTGGGAAAGACATTTTTTTAACTCAAGCCAATTCTGTAAATTTCATAAATGATATTGAAATAGGTGACACTAAATCAAGATGTTTGGAAGACTGATGGAGAGGGAACTAACTCAGAACCCTGAAAATAAAGCTGTTAAATATTATAAGCACAGCCATGCCTTGCTAAACTCATTTTTCAGGACAGAAAAGCAGATTGTGGAATTATTCACGCCAAAGTAATCCTTGCTTAATTTAATCATCGAACTAGGTTTCCTAATATGGATATTTTCTTAGACTTCAATTTGTTACATAGCTAACTTATTTTCTAATAGGCTATGTTGGTAATAAGAAAATGAATTACATGCTCTTGGCAGGGAGATGACAAGTTAGATCTGAATTTATCCCACACAAACTTGGTACCCCCTTTTAAATTCAATAAGCTCGAGATACCTCCATAATATATCAGATCTAGATGCCAATTATGAACAGATGGTCAGCCTCTGAACCTCGAGTGCTGCCGCGAGCACAGGCCGCACTGTACTTTTACTGGGAACTGTCCACGGGCAGCATCACATAAAACACACGGTCCCCTGAATTTTGAACAAAGACCACTTAGCTTCCTATTTTAGGACCTTCTAAATGTATAAATCTAGTTGGCTTAGCATAAGCAGGACTTAATATCCCAGTAAGTTTTGCACTCTGCCCAGAAGAGGACAGTGACATGATGAGTCAACATGTTACTCCCAGGCTCTAAGTGATGAAATAGAAAAACAATGAAATTAAATGTCTGATACTTGAAAGACCGTTGGTCTTTTATTATCCACTGTCTCCAAACATGAACCAGGAGAAATTTTAAGCAAGAGAAGCAACAGTTACTATTTTATCAACTCTCCCATCACAGCAGGAGTTATTAAAAAATAATAGCCTTTCTATGATAGGAAACCTAATTCTTATGAGCACTAAACACTAAAAGCGTGTCACCCTTCACACTGGCTGCAGATCGTTTGTCTCACTTGTCAAACATAAGTTCATTTTGGACACTGATTTCTTAAATTTCCGCTGACTTGGCAATCCGCAGCCACTTCTCACAAGCTCTGTAATATCTTAAAGACTTCACAGCTAAGCAGTTAGAAAGGATTTGGGGTTTAATTCAGCTCACTGACCTGTTTAAGAGAATAACGGAAATAAAACAATTTTCAGCTAAAGGCCTGAGAAGGCCTCTCTCTTTCTGAAAGACTCTTTGTATCAATGCCATGAATCAAATGGTTTGTCTAAGTGGTTACTCTGTACCACCAGTGAAGGCCCAGCAATGTGGCAGTGAATCACATTTAATAACTTGTGGTTAGCTGTCATGAACACTTAATTTGATGTTGAACACAAACCCTGCAGGGGCAGAGGGGGCCAGGGAGGGGAGAGGTGGGTTAGGAGTGGGGGGCAGAGAAAGTTAAGATCTACTTGAGGTACTGCAGCTTTTTTCTCCCTTGAATCTGTGAGGGACTGAGGTGGGTCCTGTCCGCTGGTGTTGCTGCTGCTGCTGCTTTGCAGTGAGGCAGGGGAGGGTATTTGCTTTGCTGGCAGTCACCGCCCCTTTCAAGTGTTGCTGGGGTCCTATCCCCACTCCCCTTGGCCCCATCACGGAGGTTCACCCAGTGCTGCAGGAACGTTGCAGTCTTTTCCAGAGTGGTGTTGGAAGGCTGTCAGGCTGGCTAGAAGAATTCGAAGTGTTCAGGGAACCCACAAAAGATTTTTTGCAGCTTTTCAGCTGTCTGGCAGGCAGTAGAAACCCCTCTTGTGTCAACTGCTAAACACTGCTGTCCCTGTGTCCCAGAAGGAATGCGTCAAGACTCGGGAATACCACAGCTTCACATGTTGGCCATGTGTGCTGGCGGCAGCGGGCTGCAGCCGCTTCAGACGTTTTAATTTGTCACTCAGGAAAGCAGATGTGTCAGGGAACTGGAGGACTTGAGAGGTGACCACAGCCAACTCCCCAGGGGGCTTACCCCACCAGGACCTCTGATGAGCCTCTTGCATCTGGCCCAGAAAGTGGTGAGAGCAGAGGGCAGGGACAGCATTTCTGCCGCTGTGATTGCGGAGGAGGCCACCTCCCACAGGGCCCCGGGAAGGGGAACTCCATCAGCTGGTGGCAAGGAGGCCCCACTGCCTGTTGTACTCACATTAACAGCACCCTGCTCCTACCCTCTTGTGTCACAATCTGTATCTCAGCACTTCAGAAATGTGACTCCATTAAACCTCAGTCCTCTCACAATAGTTCTTAAGGCGACACAACCATGTCTCTTAGATGTCCTTAAATTAGTGTGAGCATCATTTAAATTCATTTCAAATTCTACTTTGCAGTTACATGGCCCAGGAATAAATTCTGATCATTTCAAACCACTCTAAGCTCAAGATCTGCTGCTGAGGAAGAAGGTGGAAATGGACATTGTTTTTCAAAATCCGTCGTCCTGTTTGCAAAGCGTAAGGGAGCAGTAAGTTTGTTTTCAGGTAGTGTCAGTGATTTTAAAGGAAAGCAAACTAATACATTTAAATAAACACTAATTAAGTTGTAACACCTCTTAAAGCATGAAGCACACCCTTGAGGTGCTAGGAACTGAGTAATTAGAGACCTTATCTTATTCCCACGACAGCTCACCTCTATCCATGCCTACCCCTCACACATCATGACACCACATGCATCGCCTGGCTCACTGGAACGGCTAAATAAATGCGTGGGACCAAATTTCTACAAACTCAACTGACAAGGTGAATGTGAGAAATTCAAATCTCTCTCTTACATATTTTAATTTATATTCCTTTGTAACAATAACAAAAAAATGTTTACATTAAAAAAATAATCCAAACCCATGGAGTAAAAGTAGCAAGCCTGTAGCCACTTTATAAAACACACCTTTAAAAAAAGAGATACTATCCATGAAATAAAAGCGTGCGTGCGCTCACGCGGGCACACGCACGCACACACACACACACACACACACACACACTTGAAACGTCTGTATGTTTAAAATGTAGCAGGTACATTAAAATCAGAATTATGACACCAAGTTTCTATGAACAAACTGAACAAACTGGTCCCCATAGTAAAATTAGAAAAACAAACTTGAACAAATTAGAAAATCAGCATTAAACGGTATAATTGCATGTCTTTTAGAAAGGACACTGAAGTAAAAATAAAATTAAAAGACTTAAAACTGGAAAAGTCCATAATGGGCACTTCATTTAAAGTAGTTAAATGTTTCATTTAAATAAAAACATATTTTTAAAAATTTTAAATTATTAAATAATCGTTAAATTATGAGAAAACCGAGGCACCAGAAGTTAGGCAACTTGCATGAAGCTCTTTACTTTGCTAGTTAGAGATAGGCCAAAGATTAGAATTTAACTGTATGTCTATAAATTCTGCTTTCGCTGCTTTTCTCCAGCAAGATCAATGAGAATGATAATCATTTATGACAATTTTACAGGGCAGAAATTCAGGCAAACACAGGTAAAAATCACTGAGCAAATTGATAACAGAAAGAGCCATAGGAATCTAAATGGCTAACTGTTCCACAAAAAACAGTATTTCTTATTTTAAGAAGTGATTTTCTTAAACCATTGAAATTCTCAGAACATTATGGGTAGACCGAAAATATGCAGATAAACACATTAAAATATTTTAAAACTATTTCCTCCTTTACTTACTTTTCAAGACCTGAAGTTGGATTTATGCTTCTCTTGAAAGATTTCCTGAGCTTTCTTTTCCAAGCTGTAGGACTAGGCATCCATCAGGGCCCAGTGACTGCAAACGGTAGACAACAGAGAGGACAAAAGCTCAGGATCTGAAGGAACTCAGAAGGTCTTCTTGATGCTCTCTGCTCAGGGTCTTCAGGATTTGGCTCCACAAAGAATGGAGCAAGTCCTAATTCCTTCAAGACCATAATTTCTCCATAAACACACTAAGTTTATTAGTTTCTAAGCTATTAATTTGACACTTGCCTTCTTAGAATCTACCCAAAAATAGAGCATGGGGGAGGGGCAGGAAGGCAAAACTGAAAAACTAAAATATAAAGGATTCTGACTAGGATGGCAAAAATCATGTCATTTATAACATTTCAGTCAACAGGCTTACTGCATGCCACATCTTCATAGAAATCCTATTATCAAAGCCACCAGACACTATATTTGCTTCCTAATTATAGACCCTGAGCTAACAGTTACTTTTTCTTCCCTATAATAACAACAACACTTTGTATTTATCTAGCGCCTTTCTTCCAACAAGCTCAAAATGCTTTGCAGACATTAACTCCTGAATCCCAGGCCTCTGGTGAGTAGCATCAGCGGTGTCTCTTAGCCTCTACAATTTGTTGTTGGAGAAAACAAGGCATAAAGCAGCCAAGGAGTTGGAGAGGAACCTGGAAAGGAATTGAACTCTTGGGACTTGCAGCTAACAACAAAAATGCTTCCTCCATTGCTTGCTTCTACTTGGTCAAGTCCTACTTGGTACTTGCAACAAACCAGGAGGATTCTTGGGTCTGAGGAAGCTTCCATTTGGGGAATTTTTCTTTCTACCTTTGCTTTCTGATCATGATGCAAACATCTTTAGCACAGCTGTTTACTAGTTCCAATCTTGGGCTTAGCCATAAGGATATTAATCACGTCTATGACCTCCTCCTACCACAAGCAACCCCTAGAGTGCTTAGGGCCCCCAAACCAAGAAACAAAACATAGGCCTTCACCGATGAGGTTAGGGGTTGCCTCTTAGACAAATTTAGTTGGAGGCCTGGGATTTTTACCTTACACTGTTACTAAAAGTTTCCAAATGGATTTCCTCAGTGGGCTCCTTTAAAACTTAACTAAAAATAAAATATAGGATTGCAGACCCTTAGAGTTGAAAAAAAAAAAAACTTAGAGGCCTTCTAGAATTCCCTCTCCAATATTGTTGACATACCATCATTCAACTGTCGCCTGAACATTTCCAGTTTTCAAGGAACTCAGACAACAGCCCATTTATTTTTGTAATAACTCTCATTGATAGAAACGTCTTCATTATACAGAACTAAAGTCATCTGTCCTATAACTTCATCTCATTTCAGCTAGTTTGCCCTTGAAAGAACCCAGCTTATGTCCATCAGTCTTCTGTACAACACCACAAAAATTTAAGGAAACAATAATGTTTCCTTTAAGTTTTCTCTTTGTTAGCTTAAATACTCCAGGTTTTTAATAATTCCTCACATGACATGTTTTCCAGACCCTTTGCCATCCTAAATGCCATCCTCTCATTGATCTCTACCTGTCAGTAGTGTCCCTGGCACCTGGTTGTGTTCTGACCAGCACAGATCACTGTGGAACCATATCCCATATCATATGGCCCTCCATGCTTCTAGTAAAATGACTTAGGGTTTCATCAAATTTCACTAGCCATACCATTCCCTGGTCACTATTCATTCGGAATCCAACTCAAACCCTGGGTTTTTTCCATCTTACCTGAACGTAAAGCAGGCCTCCTTTATGCTGTTCTTGCAGAGGTGGTTTTGAATCTTTGGTCCTCATTAAAACTAACTTGGTTCATTTCAGATCTAGCAGACTGAAATCTTTCTGGTTTTTATTTTGTTATGTTAGAAGTACTCTCTCCGTATTTGAATCCTGACCAATTTGATAAGTATTTTTCTTTTATGTTTTCAGTTGTCACTAATGCACAAAGGTCCACTATACAGCTGGCATTATTCTAGGCAAGAGGAATACAGAGTAAATAAGATCCTTGTCTTCCAAGCATTCGCCATCTAGAGAGACATAGAGATGGGGGAGCATGAGACATGAGGCTGGAGAGGTAGGAAGGTTGGGCTCAACTCATGATGGTCACACTCCATTAAGGATTAGGAATTTGGCCCTTAGGGGATTTTCGCACAAAGGAAATAACCCAATCAGATGTCTGTTTTAGGAGAACATCTCTCAGTAGCTGGATGAGAGAACACTGGAGTCAGAGATGCCAGTCAGGAGATTATTGCAAGCCTTCAGGTAAGAGTTCACAAGAACCAAAGTACAGCAAGGGCGAAGAGAGAGAAGAGGCAAAGACAGAATTGAGAATTTTTAGAAGGTAGAATCAGCAATATTACGTCCCTGATTAAATATAAAGAGTAAAGAAGAGAAAGAGGTCAAGAGTATCCTCAGGATTTCAGTTTCAGTAAATGGTATTATTCACAAAGGTTAGAAAGCTTAAGCAGAAGCTACTCCAAGCAGAGATGGCGAGAATTAGAAGCGTATAGGTTTGCAATTTTCGCCAATGTTTCTCAGTAGCCTAGGATCATAATAAAAGAAAAGGGAAAGCTGAATTATTTCAAAGGTGGGATGTTGGTAGGTTGGATATAATAGAACAAAGGAATCTGCTGTAGTAGTGCGTGTGACTGCCAGCCTGTCACTAGGTCCAGCGGAGGAGAAAGCTGATATGTCATAGGGATAGAGAAAAACAGAGGCACTGGAAATAGGAAAGAAGGTTGGCTGGAAATTGAAGAATGGTAAAGGCCAAAGCTTAGAAAATTATGCTAACCATCTAGGTGATTGAAGAAAATGAAGTTCTCCGCAGTATATTCCCTAAAAGCTCTTCTTTGGGTTGACCTGAGCCCATTAATCGGTATTAGTGCTAACTCCATTTTATAATCATCAGGATGTCATTTCCTCATCTTCTCCACAAGGCAATCAAGTGCAGCTTTATCAGACACCTCACTGATAATGATCATTATGTCGAGAACATGTCATTCGGTAACCCAATACAAACATTAAAGTTCTTTGCGATGAAGACTCTTAGTGATCCTATGTTAGCGCCTGATAATCACTCCCTTATTTTCTACGTTTTTGTCTCTTTGATTACCGGTTCTTGAAGTCTGGATGTACTTATCAATCAAATTTACCATTCTAGGTTTTTCCCACTTTTGAAAATCAAGAACATATTTTGTTCCAGCTCTATTCTTCAAGCAATTTCCCCCTTTCTTCATGATTTCTCAAAAATCCACAGGTGTTTATGAGATCACACCACAAAATGGTACTGAAGTTCTGAGCTGTGACTTGCCTGGGCCTTGAGATATGGACACACTAAAACTGGCATGTTCTGAAGACCGAGTGCTGTAGGTATAAAATAAATAAATAGATAAACAAACAAACAAACAAATAAATAACTGGAATGTTCTGCTCTAGGACACATCACCTGCTCTGTTTTCTTAACCAAGCTTCCTCTACTCTTGTCAGTTTGAGGAAAACTGATAGACCAGATGGCATCAACACAGGAGTTGAGGAGTTCCGCTTCTAATATGTCACTTTTTACATTATAAAATTTCCTAGCTTTTACTTCTTTTTTTTTCTTTTTGCAAACATAGCTAAGTTTTGTTTTTGTTTTTCTTTTTCTTTTGAACATCTCTGTTCCATAAGGATTTTAGCTTTCCGGAATCTATTATTCTAATTCTTGCTACTCTATTGTACATAAATCATCAGAAGGTGTCTTAGGACAGATTTTCTCTGAATTAGACCCTGAGACAAGGATGTGTATGCAAGGAATTTATTAATGAAGTAAACCAGGAAAAGCCAATGAGAGAGGAGGAAGCCAAACAAGGATGCAATTCAAGCGAAGGCCCAGCCTCAGCCTGACCCTGCAGGGTTTTTCCCCAGGTGAAACTAGGGAACTGGGCTTCTGAAATCCTGCACCGGTCTGTCATTGGCTTGTGGCTCCAGGGCAAGGAGACAGGGTGGAAGGTAAATGAATGAGTGTGGGGTGTAAACTGCCGAATCCCCCTGGTTCTCTGTATAGGAGTAGGTGTGTATTTGTGTGTGTGTGTGTGTGTTTATTCATCTATATTTGGTCAAACTTATTGTGATATTTAGTCTGTCATTTTAAGATAAAGATTCCCTTCTAATCTTTTCTACATATTTATATGATTAAGAGTGCTTAATATTTCATAGATTTTGACTCAAGTTCAAGAAAACCTTTGTTAGTATTTCTTTAGCTCAGACTTGGGCTTTAGTCCAGATTTTTCTAATCATTCACTAAAATGGTAGCAAAGTTTTACGGGAAAGCCAATTGGGCATAAAAAGGAAAAGTGGAATGAAATTGAGCAAAGGAAACTATAGAACATATATCAGGTGGAAATCTATAAAAAAAAAGAAAGCTGGATCACAGTGAACATTGAGTTAGGTGGAATATTAGAGAGTCTTTTTATTCCAACAATTAGGGGTTAAAATGAGTTGTTTATTTTTTTTTTGCATGTTTTGGAAAACAAATATATTTTTAAATGCTTAGATAATTTGGGACAACAGTGAAAAAATATTTTAATATTTAATCTCAATATTTAAAAGTTTATAATAAATATATTTTGCATTTATAAATTATTAAATTATGTATTAAAAACTGGTCCTTGTGCGCATATAGCAGCATATCGTGAGGGACATTGGCCCAGCCAGCTGCATTTGTAGGAGGAATGGGGAGACTTACATTTTGTGTGCCTCCAAGTGATCTGGATCTGCCCAATTTTGTAGATGAGTTTTCTCCTGACACGTGCTAAAACCAAAAATGCTACCAGTAGAGATGAATCCCATATTAAAAGGATGACATTTCTTTAGGAAAAATAATATATAAATTTTCATATTATTATTAATAAAGTTAATCTCTAAGAATCTTTATCCATGCCAGCGAGCTGATTCACATTGGGGTTGATAATTGCACAGGAATTTCAGGACAGTTATGCTTGCACTGAGGCTGAGAACAGCCAGCCGGGGAGCAAAGCTGTGGGCTCATGGGCACCACGGGGGGCGGGGTGGTGCTCAGCTCACCGCTGCATGGCCAGCATCGAGTCAGTGCCAGCCAGATACTGGGGCCCATGTGTATTGACGATGTGGGCAAATAGAGGGGGAGGGGGGACTGCAAGGGAACCCAGAGCAAGAAGAAGGTAGTTGAGGCACTGGGTTTGGTGAAATCTTGTCTCTTCCCCTTACTAGCTTTGAGAACATGGGCTATTCTAGAACCTCTCTAGGCCATGTTTTTTCACAGCTCCAAGATGGAGAAGATAATAAGAACCACCTGTTTGAGATTAGGTTCTCAAGATGACAGACTGAGATTTGTAAGTTCAGTGGGGATGGCTCTTAGGAACGAAAAGCATGAGGGAGGCAGGACTGGGCAGTGGGAGAAGGTAAACTGTGATGAAGTTTCAACAGCAGCCTCTGCTGACCCTATGAGGCTGTCTTACCAGGGGAGCTCTTCAAAATTGTCCTGTATTGAGACAAAGGGGCAGACGCCCGTACTACCACATCAGTTAGTCACTGCAATCCCCACCACTGCAACTGATAATGAGGCTTCAATTGATACTTATCTGCTCTACTGCACATTCTCTTCTCCTCACCTTTAGAGTCTCTGCTAGTTAAGTGGCTCACCTGATGGAGTGACCTAGATACTCATTCTTCAGTGAGTCCTAGCCCCTGTCCCCTATGCTCTCCTCTGGCTATGGCTATTACACTATTTACAGTCAAAATTAGACGACTAAGCATCAACAAATGACCAGATGGACTATGTACTATATGAATTCATTCCTATTGTGTAGCAGTAACCCTACTTCTTCTGATGATAAATTTTACCCGCCAGATGGTGACTCTCTTCTTTGCCTTTGGTATATATTCTTGAAGTGACCGGGTAACAGCTGTAGCTTAGAGTTGAAAGGAATTCTTGCTGAAAGCCCTATTGGAAGCATTTCCTTCTGGCAACCAGGGCCTCTACAATCCCTCCAGAGGCTAGATCGCAGAGATGGGGATGACAGATGTGGGTACATGTTACCCAGGGACCTATAGCTTCTTCAGTATCTAGTCTTTTTCTACCCTTAGCAGGCCCAAGATATCCTTGGCCAAGTTATATTATGGTGTGTCCCTAATTATTGGTCTTCAGCCAAGAGTGGAGTTGGGAGTAAACACTAAGATGGAGGCGGTTTCCTCACAATGCAGGAAACTCTGTATCATCTTAAAACAAGGGGGAGGATCAGCCTTCAGTAGGGAAGAGTGTGCTATTTTTCATATGCCAAGCGTCCAGGGACATCTGGGGTTTCAAGGTTTTTTATGCACCCACCCAGATGTCCCATTCCTGATCATTGGGTCCCACTCCTTCACAACCAGGGCTCTGACCTTGGCATAGAAGACTCAATGGGGCATTGACCATTCAAACTTCTCCGTGCTCAGCTATACTCATAACTGAGACCTGGGACTGATCCTCAAAATTCGTGCTCTCTGGCTGCAGAAAATGTTTATCCTTTTATATGTTTCTAACAAGGCCCTCTGCATTCACACTTCACCTTAAACTGGTGTTAATCACTCTTGCCCTTCCATTGACTTTCTCCAATGCATTGATCACACTCAGCGACAACAATCTAATTCCAATGTCTTTAAAATTACTTCTTTTCCTGAATCTCACAAACATGTGAGATATTGTGCTTGCCAAGGATTTCCTTTCCATGTGTACTTCATCTCAGTTCATTGTTAGTGAAAGTCTTAACAATGACTACAACATGCTGTCCACATTCCATTTAATACCAGGGTTGGGGACCTCGCTGCCAGCCAACTGGTAGGCAACCCAGTTCTAAAATCCTATTTTCTAAAACTATTCCCGGCACTGATATCTGAAGTTGGGTTCCCAGGGAAGCAGATTCTGAGATGGAGATTTGCATGTAGGGATTCCGTTTGATAGGTATGGGGAGAGGGCAGAGAGAACAGAATTGAGCAGAGGGAAAAATCCAACTGTAATGAAGTTGCAAAAGAGACCTCAGATAATTCTCCAGGGGAATCTCTGGATCTGGGATGGCCCTTTGGAGTTGTTTGAATTGAAGTGAGGGGGCCAGGCCTTTGTTGCTCCTTATTGATCATAACTCCATTGGATGTGGGCTGTCCTTGGGGCAGGAACATAGACTTGTGTGAGATAGCTCCCTTCAGCTAAAGGCAATTCTTGTGGGAGGGACTCACTCTAAGCCATCAGCAGACAGCAATTCTGGTTGCTGGGAGAGTAAGAGCCTCAGTTCTGAAGGTAGAATGTGGAGAAAAATCTAAGGTGTAACTAGCCACTCTACCAGGGCTGTTCTGAAAATGTAATAACATCATGAATATAGAAGCACTTTAAATTTGTTCAACAATTTATAATTACAAGTTATTTTTAATTACTTCCCAATTTTGACTTGTATTGGCCCAAGCACAGAATTAATTGTAATAATTGGTAGAAGGTCTCTTTAATGACAAGTCAGATCCAGGTTGCCGCATGTTTTAATGAAATCTTTGGTCTTCTAATAGTCCATCATCTTATTCTAAGACTCCAAAATCCTGGTAAATTTTAGAAAAATTTCTAAGCATCAAGTGAAAATGAAGTGTCCACATTTGCCTTCATTTTTTCCATCCAAACTTTTTCTTTAGTGAGCAATTTAAAATATCTGAAGGGTTAAATACTAGTATCACTGCAAAGTTGAAACAGAACCATAAGCTTAATATTCTTTTAAAGTTAAAACGATTTAACATGACACCAAGCTTGAGTTAACATTCTACATGGTTGTGAAGATATTAGGGTTTAAACAGATGTCAGCAATTTTTTTCATAAAACGGAAATTGAGTTTTACAGATGGTGAAGACTGAGGAGTTCAAAGTGTTGTATAAAAAATGTACACTCGAGTAAAAAGTAATCATCTTTATATGTCAAGTTTGAAGATGCCTTTTGATGATGAGGATAATTTTCAAGCCTATCAGACAGAAATCTATTTACCTTTTACTTCCATATCGTACTTTTTTTCCTCTGCTACATTTGCTAATTATTAAAAGTATTTATGTGATTATAAAGGACTCTTTCCCAGCTCCCAACCTTATGCTACCTAATTTTTTTATTAGTATAATATTGTTCAACCTGCCCCACAATATTTTCAATAGCAAAATGCCATGGTATCATAAAAATCATCTTTTTCTAGATTTTTATTATTTTTATATATATATAGCTTGAATTCTTTTAGAAAGTCATAATTTTCATGCATTAATTTAATAGAGGTACTCTTACCAATTAAGGAAAGGTTTTTAAGGTTGTAAGAAAATTAGGTATATGAGTTTCACCCATTATCACCGTTTTTTTAGTTATATCATTTGTATTCAAAGTATGAAAATTTCCAAAAATAACAAAACAAAATTTATATTTTTAAATGTGGGAATATAAAAGTACATTATCTACAAAATTATCATTTTCTGTTTTCACCCCCCAAAAACACATATTTGTCCTCCAAGTGTACAATCTTGTGTACTTGAAACACTGCCTGCTGGAGTTTGAGAAAATGCACCTCAAAATTTCATTCAAACAGGGAGGAGAATTATGAGACTGGAAAGAGGTTGAGGAGTCTTTTGCAATACATTGTGGGCTACATGTGGGATATAGGACCCCTCCATTCAGATGTATGTTGTTTACTAGCACTGGTGCCGAAGACCTCAGAGAAAAGGCTGTTCTAATGACAAACTACAGACCCTGTAGAATATCTGCTCTGTTTCCAACAAGAGGAATTTGGAATCTGAGAGATTCATTCATAAGGACTGCCACTGACTTCCCAACCATCTTACCCCCAAATGCTACAATTCTCATT
Organism: Cynopterus sphinx; assembly: GCA_030015415.1. NCBI lineage: Eukaryota > Metazoa > Chordata > Mammalia > Chiroptera > Pteropodidae > Cynopterus > Cynopterus sphinx. The sequence goes on from CM057379.1 coordinate 180,413,385, forward strand.
TACAATTGCCTACTACTATGCGTAGTGTCTCTTGTCAGTAGATTCAGGAAGGACTTTCAGAGTAAGAAAGTGCTGAGGTCATCTTTGGTGAATGCTTCTCTCAGCAACTCCCAGTGGGACCCCATCTCCTTAAACCAGTGTCTATCTAGAAAGTTCTATCACCTTGACTTTCTCTCTAGAATGGTGTGAGTTCATTGCCTTTAAGAGAATATTGCTCAATGCTTACTGCTTGGTATGTATCTTCCCTCCACCCTGGAAAGCATGTGACCTTGCTTCCCTCTGCCCATCTTCTTTTGAAAATCACCAGAAGTGAATCCCATTCTTTAAAAAAGTAGGGCTTGACTCTGTATCATTAACTGTTTTCCTTTGCCATCATCCCAACAATGACACAGCCACTTTTTGAAAAATTTATCTCACTCTAATATTTCCATTCCTTATGGTGATGACCTTAAACTTGAGTTTTATCTCAATTTTATGATGAGAAAACTGAGACCCAGAAAAATTAAGTCAAAGCTAATAAAAAACAAATAAAAAACAGCACTTGGATTAGACTAGATTTTATACATCTCCAGCATTACCCTCTTCTAACTACAGCATATTGCCTTCTGAAATAAAAAGGGGATTCTTATTCATTAGAGTGATGGCTGTCATGAAAGGCTGTGACTAAGATGGCAGACATTCATTCCAACCATGGTTCTTGTAGAACTCTAGTGTGGTAGCATCAGGTTAGGTAGAAAAGGAGGACAGAGTAACTGCAAACCAGTGGATCAGTGTTTCTGAGTAACTGCAGGGAGAGTAGAATTTCTCAACTAATATAGCTGCTACTGATATCTTCCAATCTAGGACTGTGACCAGACCAATAAGTAGCTTTACTCAAGAACAGAGCAGTGTTCTCCTGGATGTCTAGGATGCATCTCTGGATGGTTGTCAGTCACTTCAGCCTGAAAGGTGGACTGAGAGTCCAGAACTTCTCAATGTTCCAGTATTATTGGTCCTGATAAAAGGATTTAAAAGATAATAGATCCTAATGCCTCATCACTAAGATCTTGGATTTCCCTCACAGACACCATTAGCTATTAGCATCTCCCCCTGTCCGCCCCGCCCCTTCTCAATCTTGCTGTTATTAGGATCAGTTATGTCTGAACATTGAAAGGTTCTGGAACCTCATTCCACTCGGCTCACTAAGGGACTGATATCTGTTTTATATCTGCATATCTTACTGCTGTTTTAGCCTTATGTTAACCTAGTTTGAAAGCATAGCGCAAAGCCATTCCTGCTACTGGCTTCTTTCTATTTGCTCTTTCTTTGAGCTCTGAACTGTGCACATCAAGAGCTGCTCTGAAAGCTTTGATACTTCTTTGGCAATGACTTCAGTCCTGTTGCATTTACCACAGAACTGCAGTGACTGTCTTATGTGGAGAAGCATATTTGTGGTTGATAGCATACTAGTTCAATAGGGGGCAAAAGTGAATTGATTATATTGAGCATTTTTATAACTGTCACTTTTCTAAAAGACAAAAGAGAATAATTTTGGTTTTTTCATCTATTCCACATATACACTGATTTTTAATTACAATCAAAGATTATTAAAGTAAATCCAAGTGAAACCAGGAGGAAAATTATAACTATGGTTTAGTACATAGGATTGCATTTGATCTGGGGTAGACAGAGGTTGGCAGAAGCTTTCAAGGTTTTCAATTTGGGCAATATTGGATTATGTGTACAATTACTCTAAAGGTATTTTACTCAGTATAATGACATGGAAAATAATATATGGCATGTAAAGTACTGCAACCCTCTTCTGAAATTTGAATTCTGAGAAATGAGAATCCCATAGCCCTCTATCTAAAAACATAGTTTAATTCTATCATAGACTAGTTTCTTATCTCAAAGATTTTTAGCTGCACACAACTTTGCCTAACTTTTAAGAGAGGAAATGTGATAGTTGTTAAGTACAGAGACTCAGAGTAAAAAATAAACTTGTTTCAAATCAAGGCTTATTACTTACGAGCCTTATCAGCCTGTGTATTATTTAATCCATCTAGTTTCCTCATCTGTAAAGTGGGCATAAAACAATATCTACCTCATAAGATTATTGAGAGATCAAAAGTAATACTGAGTAACAAGCTTTCAGCACACAGTAAATAATCAAAGTTAGTCGTCATTATTATCAGAGTCGTTAAAGTCCTTAGTGGAATTATGGGGGAAGGCCATATGTGTTTTAAGAGGCTCATTTGTCACACGAGAAGCAGTTTGATAAATGTTAGAAAAATCCCTAAGGATGTGAATGATGCTTTTGAAAATAGTTTCTGGAAATGGCACCTGCTTCTTCTGAATGACCAAGCTGGTTCCAGATCCTCCAAGTCCTGGTGGGACAAATTGAGGCCATGTTCCTTTGCTTGACTATGGAAATGAATTGGAAACTAGGTCCATACTTTACTTTTTACATTATTATTCTTTCTTTTGAGATGATATATCCTTCTGGGGACTCTTACACTATGGTGATAGTAACAGCTGCTTTTAAGAAATACTTTAAAAATGGAATAATCTAGTGGATTTGGGGGTGGTTGCAGGAGGCCAGCTTGAGAATAGGATTTGCAGTTGCTTTGGAGCTCTGCTGCTGTTTCTCTATTAATCTTGTACTTTCATTATTTCATCAAGAACAGTGTTTCTCCATCGGTGTTTCTCTGAATCACCTGGGGGAGGGTATTTCTTACAAATGCTTATGCCTGGGCCCCACCCCAAGTTTTTAGGATCAGTTTCTCTGGGGACAGAGGTAGGTAGTCTATATCTCTAGATGACCCTTGTGCACACTCAGATGTGAGAATCTCTGATACAGAATATAATCGAACATATTGTCACTACTGTCACATCATATCATCAAGCAATTCTCATTTTTGTTTTGAGAAGAAGAAAGGAAGAATTAATACTAACAATTATGTTTTCATTCATTGGCTACAGGTCTCTTACTTTTCTGTAAAGTGAGAATTAGGAGATCTACTGAACTCTTTTTAATATAAAAATGAATAAATGGTTAGTAAGTGTTTGGGGCTCCCTGCTAAAAAATAGTATAAATATGCCAAGCATTATTATAGGAGAAATACATAGGTGGGGTTGACATATGTATGCCCCTAATCTCTATTTGCCATAATTTAACAGAATAGATACCAGTGAATCTTGTAGCTAAGCTACCATTTTGGCTTGTAGAGGGAGGGCACGCTTACCTCAAAGGAGCTATAAAACCTCAGCTGAGCTTTGATGGAGTCTGGAGCCAAACAGAAACCTGTTCTCCTGTGAAAGCATGCACATATGTGGAATTGCATTGCTATAATCAGGACACAACCAAATCCACAGATGTGCCCAATTCTCTGTTTCCTCTATATTTTACCAGTTTCACAGCACAGTGACAAATGAGGAAAGCACTAAACTGATTTTGCACAGCATCTCATAGAAGCAGCTCACAAATCTCACTGGTGGGAATGAACCTCACAAATGTTAATAGTTAAGTGCTACATCTGTCTAATCCATCTCTCGGATACACTAAGCTTTCTGTTATTTTGCATATAGCTAATTGAAGAAATCCCATTATTCTAAGTCAAGTTTCAAAAAAAAATTTTTTTCCTTAAAAAGAAATCCTCTCCTCATTTTCCTTCTTCTATTTTTACATTTACAAGTGCATATGATTGATAATTATAAAATAGATTTATAAAATAGAAAAGAATATTTGAAATGGAAAAAGATTAAAACCCCTAAATCTTGTCTCTCTCACTAGATATGTTTCTCATTATTTTTAAGCTCCTAAAATACCAGGAAGCTCTTAAAAGTCTTCTATCAATACCCCCAAAAGGAAGGTAGGATTTTCAGTCTGGAAAAGAGAAAAATATATTATAGTGGACATTTTTTTCTGACCATTAGCATTTACTCTCGCCCCTCCCCCTTTATTTTGTAATGGGACTCCCATTCCTTTTGAGGAAAATCACCTGAACCCATTAAGCACAGTCTTGAAGTCCTGTCAATTAAGACACCACCCATCCCCCAGCCAATGAATAAGTGCCTGACTCAAACCCGGCCAAACAGACATGCTCTCTGAGCTTTGGGTCTTCAGCACAGAATAGCTGTAGTGGCAGTGTCATGCCAATACTGTCCATTACTTCCTGCTGCCCAGAACCCCAGAGCTGCCCTAAAGTCCTGAACTTTTCCTCGTATGAACCTTCAGACTTACCTTAGTTTTTTTAGCTCCTCTATATCTTTCTCACCAATCTCCCTTTTTCTTAATCTAGCTCAAGTTCTTTACTGCTGCTTACACTTAGAGGTGTCGATTAAAACCCTTATCAACTGGCTTATTTGAGGGAGAAGGAGGTGACCAAATGGAAAACGCCCCATCACCTCAAAGAATGGATACTTGTCAGGGTGACCACCAGTAGGCTAATGGTAAAGAACTTTTATTGAACATAATGGATCTTACAGTTCTGCTTGTTTTAGGAATCGTGGTGTTTTCACCCAAACTAAGCCATCTGATAGAAGATGGTAAAGTTAATAAGAGAGAAGGAAAGAGATCTTAACCAAGCAAGATAAGCAGAGGAATTGATGACGGAGGCTGAGTAGAATGAGTGAAAAAGCTACACAGTGAGGTGGTTTGCATTAATTCTCAGATATTTAGAATCCTAGAGGTTCTTTCAGGATTCCCACAAGACACAAGATTCATGGCTTAAGCAAGATTGTCCTACAGTAGAAAAAAAAGCACTAAGGATACATAATATCTTTTACTGAGTTAAATGGTATTGATAAATCCCTCACTGACATTTCCACATGCCACAGGAAATTAGAATAAAGTCATAACCTCCCCAGTTAGAATAACAGGTAAGTTGAACTGAAGGACCAGCATCTGGTTTACTTGTAGGAGAAGACAAAGCTATATTACCTTAAGTTATGAAGTTGAAAGTTAACAGCAGGCCGAGGTAGAAGGGCAGATTCAGAGAATGATGGAGCCTGTACTTACTTCTTCAGTCTCCTTCCCAGTGCATCCTCCAATCCAATCATGCGGAGCTAGCTACAGTTCCTCCGGTGCACCATGCTCTTCAGTTGTCTTGTATGATTATTCCCTCTTCCTGGAAAGTCCCTCTCCACCTTGGCAATGTCTTCAAATATTTTATCAATATTTTTAGAAAAATTCTTGTTTAAAATATACCAATCTACAATGTCTGCTATATAAATAATGCCCTTTGTGGTTGAACAGCACACCCTACACACACATTCTTCACGGTTCCAGATGACAAAATATCCAGAGACGCTCACAAAGAAAAAACTCAAAGCTTACACATCTCATCTGAGAAAATTTCCTTGTGTGTGTTCCCACTCTGTCTCGAATGTCAGCTCCATTGTGGCACCTATCATGTGGTTTTGTATGTTTGATTACGCCTATCACCCCACAATAAAGGAGACATACTTTAAGAGGAGAGACTGTTTCTTATTCACTTCTGTTACTCGGTGACCAGTGTTGGTAAAAGGTAGCTGCTCTGTTTTTGTTGAAGAAATAAAGAAATATCCATATGTGGTTCCCATAAATAGCATTTATTAATTAAATTAAAAATTGGTGATATTGGCACTCTTACCAACCCAGTTTGGATAATGTGCTTTGAGATATTAATGATAAAATACCAAATTCTAAGTGAGGATATTTCATCATTAACGTGCTTTGCAAGTATCTAACTGCATAAATGCTCAATAAACATTTGCTAAATGAATAAATGTGTGATCATGAATGAGTCAATGAATGAATTGGAACAAAGAAAGTATCACCGTCACTCTTCTTTATAGGCCAGAAATATTGAGACTTGTTTTCTTAATGAAGTGTGGAGCTTAGAGTAGTTTAAAAGTCTATCTGCCTGATGACAAATGTTTGAGAAAATGTGTGTGTGTTTTATTATTTTTTTGCTAATATAAAAGAAAAATGTCTGTCCTACTAAGATGTTAGAAGTAGTGATACAGAGAAAGGTGAAAGCCCATAAAATTAGGTGAGAATAAAATGTTGCCCATGAAGTTAAAAGATTCCCCCTCATTTTTTTCAGTAAGATGATGTTGCAGAAAAGACCACTTGTAAACTACTACTTTGATTAAATGTTTCATTTGGCTTTTGTATTGTGATGTCAGCAAAAACACTGATTAGCAGAGGTAACTCGCAACTTTTGCTGTACTCCACTTTTGTCAGGAAAGATCTAAGCCTATAAAAATTGTTGAACACAGGAATCTTGTTTTTTAAAAAGAAAACCAACATCCAAAAACAACTGCTAAGTCATCCCAAATTTAGACACCTTCAGAGCCCATTCAATTATAATTGGTGTAATCCATGGGTAATCCTCATCAGAGAGACTCCATTTTGCTATCCTCTAGGACTGGAAAGCAAGCTGACAGGAGAACATGCTTCCTGATTAATCCTGAGACACCTCAAAATTCCCGTAATCAGAAAATTCGAACATTCCAGTTACTCCAGGTTTCCCTGCATTAAATTGGTGTAGGATCAGGAGAGACTATAATCTTTGTTGGTAGAATCAGGGAGCCTTTTTAAATGACAATAGCTTTTTCAAACATTGGTATTGGTTTTGATAGGGAAGATCATGTCTTCCTCACTTATGGTGCACACGAAATGGTAATGAATGAAAGTGCTCTTGAAGCCAGCAGACACAGATGGGTTGTTTTATACAGTGAATATTAAAAGCATATTACCTGGGGTTAATGGGATTTCTAAGGATCTAAAAAAAAAAAATCTAAAAGCTGACATTAAAAAAAACTATTCAAAAATACTGAAAGGGCAAGTTGAAATGAACAATTAGATGTCTCCAAAAAATAATACTATATCAAATTCATCTAGTGTTGAATTTAGAATTCACAAAATTTTCATTATATGTAAATGTATTTTTATGCTCCAAGAAATCATAGTCAATCCTAAATTGTGTTCTTCATAACCAAATAATTTTAAACACAATATTATAAGCATTAATTTTATAAAATGTATAAAAATTATAATATGGGATGTGGGTACATCTTCATATATTTAATATGATGTACACGGGAAGAGAGATTGGAGGTGACTTAAACCCACAGTGATTCCATCACTCGTGGTGAAAAAGAACACAGACACATCTCCCTACCTTCTCACGCTTCTCATCCAGAGTCAGCCCACAGAGCAAGAGGCAGCAATGCAGGTGAGAGAGCACTAGATTTGGAGTCAGAAACCCAGGTTCGAGTTCTAGGTGGACTACCTCCTTCATTTTATGATCTCAGAGGCAGAGAGAGGGTCCTCAAGACTAATGGGCTCCATCTGCAAAATATGGGGTATTGAGGTGATAAAATGCAATGACGCATTAGGGTGTATATGTAGATGAAACACCCATTTGTAGGGTAAAACAGGCTACTATCAGCAGTTTCAGTATACTATATGAAAGCATTTTGCAAAGTGTAAATGATTACAGGTGTCGATGTAAGAAACGTCCAAACTTGTGGAGAATTTTTATGAGTTTATTTGAAACAAATTGCCGACAAGTGCCAAGAAGCAAAATCTCAACAGATTGAGAAAATGCTCTGGAGAATGGTAGTTTTGCAGCTCATTTTATATATTAGAATAAAGAGATGTAAGGAGGGTTTCGTGAAATCCATTGGTGGTAGATTAAGGGGGCAGGAGACAACAAATCGAGGGAAATGTCTGAGACGGCTAAAAAGGCAAAATAGAGAAACACACACTTATTTTACATTGGTGGGTGCAGGGGAGTTAATAATGAACATTTACAGCACAAAGAGATGGTACGTGAGCAAGATAACAAAGAGAGTTCTGTGGTCTCCAGTTCCAGTGCCTGGAGCCTGTCTTGAGGAGTTGAGGACAGATTACTCTGACATTTCAAAGGTATGTTATCTTGATGCAAAAAGGCAATAGACATGATCGCTTAAGGTAAAGACTGACCTTTGCTGAGGAGCTTCATTTCAGGCTTAGGTCGTGACTACCTGCCATGTCTCACTTTTAGTTAGGAATTTTTATGTTCAGACCATCCGATGTCTCTGAGTTTGTAAGGCCCACCCTGCTGGCCTCCGCTGAGTTTAGTATGTGGCCCCCTTTTCATCCATACAAGGAGTAAGATTCAAAGGGAATTAGAAAGCAAGGAAAAGGGAGGGAGAAAAGAGATCCTGGTGAGTGACTAAATTTACTTAGAACAGCAGTGGGAGGGTTAAAGCCCAGCACTGTGGCTCCTAAATTTCTTATAGCCAGAGGCAGCTCTTTCATCCCTGGTCTGGCACCCTCTGTGTCAACAGTTATGTCCTCCTCCCCCCAATTCCCCAAACTGTTGTTTTTTAGAGGTTTGTGTAGAACCTTTATGTTTCCCCAAAGCAAAAAGAGATACTATTTTGGACTTCTTGTCCCCACCCCCCTCCCTCCTTCAAAGCAAAGGGAGAGAATGGTGGGGTCTGAAATATGCTCTCCCAGGACCGTCCAGCCCTATACAAACTTGTGTTTACTTTGTGGGGTTAACAGATTCAGAATTTCTAACAGCCTATAAAATTATCCTGACTTCCGTCTCTGTTTAAAACTCCACAACTAGTCAGATGATGACTATAGGCATTTTATATTTATTTTGCCTTGGACAGACATTCTTCTTCTTTTAAGTTTGCAGCTTGTAGAAGCCTGTCTTCCCAGATTGATTCTATTCATGGGAGAGAAGACACAGACCTGGGAGCTATTAGAGAGAAGTCCTTCACCTTGCTAGATTCATTTCTTCATTCATTAAAAATAATGATTACAGATAAAGAGTTAGTAATTTTTAGATAAAAGGCTGAAAGTTATCACAGAAAGATTTTCAATTGGCTGCCAGAATGTGAAGCCTTGTGGGTAAAGCTCCTCAGTGCCATACTTTTCCTTCCTCACTTTAGAAGCTTCCTCCCACTTTCAGCTTTGGTGTGTAGGGGGAAAGGGGTGGGTCAGAGAATTTTCCGAAAGGTTCTAGACTTTTTCAGAATCTCCTGGCTCCATACATGCTTGGTTATGGGAAACGAAAAAGACAACCAAAAGGGGGACAAGGGGGTGGGGGGAAGGATGAAGGCGAACCAGGTTTGCAGTCTCCTAATTCCCACTTGGTTGTGGCTCCTGGCTGCTGAGGGTCGCCTGTGAGTGGTTCCTGAGAGTCGCAGACTGTGACCACCCTGTTATAGATTAATTCTTTCCTCTTATAAAGTTGGGCTTCAGTATACTTAATGAGGGAGAAATAGGATGTGATGTTTTTCCCCTCAGAATCACTCCAGTATGATTTGCAGAATGATTAGCATGGCTCAGCCTCGGTTGGGATATTATGGCTTAAATTATTCCTATTAGTTTCCAGCTGACCTTGGAACACAAACATTACATCTGATTTCAATGAAACTTTAGACTTTGTTGTTCTCAGTCAACTAATGAAACAGTTGAACCTTCCCATGACTTGCGGTAATTATAATAAAGGGTAAAGTATTATCACAAATAATGCAAACAGATTTACAAGACGGCAAAGTGATATTCTGGAAGTTGTGCACAAAGACACTACAGATGTGAACTGAGAAAAGACGCAGTGCCATCCAAAAGGTTAATGCATTACTGCCGAAATATGACCCCACCTGGCAGTGCTACTTCTGTACAGTGAGTTTTGGCACAACTGACTGGTTACAAGAAACATTATGTTAACAGGAAAAGCCACTTTAAAAGTCTGTTTGATGCTTGAAGCTCTCAAGTACACTCTAAACATTTAAACCAATACTCCAAACTGATTAAAGCATTTATGGAAAATAAAAGTGTTTTGCCAGAGGCGGAAAGATGAGGGATCTTGGTTGTTGTTACTTGTTTGTTTGGTTTTACTGAGGTGTAGAACAGAGACCCCAAATTTGACAGATTTCCCAGTCCTAATTTAGTTTTAAAAGTTTGAGTCTATGCCACCCCAAACAATTTATCCAAACTCAATGGGTTTTCAAATCAAATCTAATGACCCTTCTGACCTGGGAGAGGAATGGTGTCCTCTTCATAGTTACATTCTTCATACTGAACATACTGCCTGGCACACAGTAGATCCTTCATAAATGAATAATGAAAATCAGGTGCCTGAAAAGTGGGAACGCAGATTCATAACTCACTTTGGAGCACTCTAGCATCACCTCATATTTAAATGGACCTTTCACGGGCATTTAATACATGCTGTTTTCTGGGACTAGATTCACATCTCAGCTTCCTGTCCCCTGCCCCCACTTTCTCTGAAGACTCCCAGGACTGTCCCCTGCCCTCACTTTCTCTGAAGACTCCCAGAACTGTGATGTCCAGGGCTCTAGAGCCAGAGAGAGTCTGGGTTTGATTCCTGGCTTTGCCACTTACACGTGACCTTGATAAACGACCTGACTATTTTGTACATCAGTTTCTTCTTGTGTAAAGTGGGTTTTGTGAGGGGTAAGTGGGTTAATACGTATCGTATGACGATCATTCAACAAATGAAAGCTCTTAGTACCTTGAGTCATTGTACTGCAATTATTTGCTTACTTATATACCCTTCACTCAATTACAACTATAAAATGCAGGATTCCTGTCTTTGTTATCTTTTTCTTATCTTTTCCTGTCTTTTCAACTCATTGGGTTTACAAAGCACAGTCTCTGAACCTGGTAAATAAGCAGTAAATGTTTGCTGATTGGAATAAACTAAACCCAACACATTCCCTGAGAGGGCAGTGAGGCCAATTTCTCTCCTGTTCTTTAGAGAAGTCCTTGCAGGTGGAGGGGATCATTTTGGTTAGAAACCTGTAAATCCCACAGAGTGTGATTCACCTTTCTGGGAACCAATGAGGACACCTAATCTTCACCAAGAATTCTGAAATAGCTAGAGTTTCTTTTTGGTCAAGGTTCCTTTTAGGGACACACAAATTGACTTGCTGTGTGATTTTGCCTTAAATATGCTTTCCCTTTCCTTGTTATTATTTTGAGCAAATTTATATCATTTTTATTGTCTTTCCATTTTCTGAATGAAAATCACCTCCTTCACGACTTGCACAGCCAGGATTGGGGGAAAGGAGAGGTTTTGGGTATACCACTTTCTTCCAAAACTATCATTGATTGGAAGAATCTGTTTTTTCCTCCAACTTTCAACCACATTTTAAAAACTTGTACAAAGTGTTTCCCAGTCTCTGTTCTGAGTGATGTCATTCCCCAAGAACCTAAGTATTCAAAGAAAAATCATAGTGAAAAAATGTACTTTTAGGCCACAAAACACAACATAAAACTAAAGCTGTTTTGTTGTTTCTAGAAAAATAATTGCTTATATACTGAACGCTTGATGTTAAGCTCTAGCATTAGGTTGAAAAATGTAGATGTAGTTATAGAAAAATATCAAAGAAATACAAATAAAGCCAGTACTTACAAAGGACAAAACTTCTGACAGTTGTAAGTAAATAAGATTTGAGAAACTCTGGGTTGGAGAATGTTCGCGAGGTTACTCAACTATTCTATGAGACACAGAGGAGGGTTCTATCCTCGAGCTGCGATTTCTCCCCCAGTCTTTTTTCCTGCACCTACCTGGGAAAACAGAGTGGTCACACCACTGCATTAGCCACCATGATGGCCATCTTTGTACAATAAGAAAGCAAGAAATGGAGCCACAACACAGCCTTACCTTTCCCTCTGTCTTTGCTCTAGAAGGGGAATTTCAATATCTTCTGTCCCTGTCTCTTCTCTCAGCTGAGGAGGTCCTAGCTGACCATTTCCTGGCTGATTATTTTTGTTATTTTTCTATATTAGGAATAAACCACTGAGTTACCCTCTCTAAACCAGTTTGTCATTTAACAATGAGGGAATTACAGACAAAAGAGCTCTCTTAGCTCATTCAGAGGACCCTCACATTTCCTACTGTGTTATTTCCAGTTCGTTGTCCATTCCAGATTTCTATGTCCCAAGGACTTCCTTCTAACCAGTGTCATATGTAGAAGAGTTATCTTCGACCGTCTAGATTTTCATTCTCATAGATTATTATTAATCTTGATTTCCCATGGTGAGTTATGCCTTTCACATTTCCCTACTTAGCACAGACAACTCCTGAGTGCCTACTTGGTGGCAACCCTGAGGTCAGGCTCTGAGATATGAAGCTGAGGAAGATCCAGTTCTGAAGTGGCTAGGCCTCTACATGTGTTATTTTTACTTTTTCTTCTCTTGCCAACCTTGAGTTATTCTTAGGACCAGCCCCAGGCTTCGTTGGAGACTAGGAGTTGCCTGTGTGCAGGGGATCTGCTTCCTCTGCCAGCCCCTCCTCGGCTGCCCAGTGCTTCATACAGGTTCATCAGCAGACCACCACATAGGGCAATCCCCAGCCTGCTTCCATCTCCTCCTCGAGTAACTGATAGCAGTTATTGCTAGATGACAATACATTTGATTTGCATTTTGAGCTTTCCCTCTGCTAATGAATAGAAGGATTTGATGATCCATTAGAGAAAGGAGGCTTTTCCAAGAGTCCAAAATCATATTCCACATTTTACTCACATAAAACGTTAGTCTGAGGGGGCAGAATGTAAAATTATTTGATTATTTGATTATTGTTTGAAAACCTCCTCTTAGGAAGGCCGAACTCTGTCACTAACTCCTTGGATAACCCTGGGCAGGCCTCTTAATCTTCCTGAGGCTTAACTGGCTAATCTTATAAAGTGGGGCTGCTATTCCTTGGTGGTCCTACTTGAAGAAATAACGTTGAAGCTCCACTGAGGGGTACCAATAAGATGATGTTTGTGCAAGTGCTCCATGATGATAGAGCCATATGCAAATGTCAGTAACTCAGTTGCATAATGACGTCTAGATCAGAACACACTTTATTCTATGTAGAACCTACTCTGCTATCAGGCAGCCCTTTGTCCTTGGTATTCCCTTGTTCACATAATGAGGCACTAGAGAACTCCTGTAACTTTAGGGGCAAAAGCAGGGTCCACTCTTCTCTTCTCAAGTCAAAAGCTTGGGCTGTCTTGCCCCATCCATGTCCCTGCTCTGGTGTTAGGTTGCAGGTCCCAAAACATTGGAGGTAAGACTACTCAGTGGCGGAGGTCCAGAACCTGGGCCTGTGGTTCCAGGGCTCCAAGGATGAAGGGCTTTAGGGACTTGATAAACCTCTCAAAGTGGTTTCCAAAATTGTATGCACATGAGTGTTTTCTGATTTTTGTTAGTTTGTTTGTTTTTTAGAAAGTATCCATAACTTTCATCAGATTTTTTAAAAAATCCTTGGCCCAAAAAGGTTCAAAAATGTATTGGCCTAAGATAGCTTTTTAAAATTATTGCAATGACATGGATCAGGTTGCTCCATGGCCAGATAGGAAAAGCATGGATAGAGCTAGAGTCTTATTATAATATCATTTTTAGTTGATAAGTTGCCACTTTGTAAAATAGATTCTCAGAGTCTCCATTTGGGTGAAATCCCATTAAGGGGTTCCCATGAGACATTAGCAAAAGTGCTCTGTGAATTGCCAAGAGCTATACAAATCAGATTTTATTATGCTTTCCCTGCCTTCGACTTTTTCACCCTTATTTCTACATCCTCATTTTCCCGCCATTTATATTCTTTTCTGTAATCATAATAAAATATTTTATGCTTGTAGATAGATTAGAAAAATTAAAAATTAATATATATTATATAACACTTATGTATATAATTTTACATAATTTTAACATATATATATACATGCTGAATATTTTATAATTTTTGTAGCTTTCTTTACTTTGTTTTTTGATTTCCACTTATTTCTATTATTTATATTAATATTTGTAATTACTAGAATGTATTCTCTAGTATCATCTGTTCCTGCTTAACACAAGGATTTTGGTTTGTTTTTTTTTTTGTCCAAAACAATCCCCTACAAGAGATGTTGTCAAATATATGAGATTTTACAAATTTTTTCATATCACAGGATGCTTCCTCAAATACTTTGCCAAATAACACATTAGTTTAAGCACCTGACCTACTCTTGTGTAAATGGTATGTGTAACATGGAGATCTCCTTTTATTCAAGCACAGAATGTTTTTCAAAAAGAGTTGGTGGGTGATTTCTGAATCCCTACATGTCCTCACATTTCATTAATAGTTTAGTTGTGGGAATAGAAAGTGAAGCAATCATTTTTTTAAAATAATTTGGACAATGATGCTTCATTGTCATCTCGTAAACAGTGTTGATGATGCAAATTCTCTTGTTCATTTGATTCTCACTCCTCTATAGGTAACAAAGTAGTCATGAGTCCTGTCAAACAAGTATTTCTGGTGCTTTTCCCTTCCCAGACCATGGCAAGGCTGCACCTCTTGGCCCCTTTAGCTTGAATAGGGTCATGTGACTAATTCTGACCAGGGCTTTATGAGCAGAGGGATGTGTGTTATTCCCAGTCCAAAGGATTTATTCAGAGAACTCCAGAACTCTCTCTTTTCCTTTTGCTTTGGCAAATGACAATGTTCCATGTAGTGGAACCATCAGCCTAAGTCCCAGAGTGAAGATGGTGATGACCTAGGGCACAGCCTCTCCAAATACATACATTCTGGAGATACTCAACCTCTCTTGCAAAACCTCCACTGAAAAACTTTGGTCACAAATCACACACTTCCTTTGGAATGTATTATTCTGGCGTTACCTAGAGCCAAAAGTTCCCATTGCCAGCCACTTTCAGGTGGGAGTTAAAGGATTAACCTAGTAACTGGCTCACTCTACCTTTTGCATTTAGTGACTTTGTACTTGGAGGCTTTCTGAGGCTCCTGAGGATGTCCCTGGTTTACTTCTGGTATCTTGGACTGTGGTCTCATCTGCTCTTTCTCTATCTATTCTGACCACACATGTTTCTGTATTTTAGGAATTCTTTAATATCTTTGAATGACAGATTGTTTCCAGCATTGTTCTGCTTTTATTTATTTATTTTTAATTAATTAATTAATCAATTAATTTATTAAAGTACAGCTCTACTGTCATTTCAAAGAGATCTGGAGGAAATGGAGGTAGATGTTTGTGTTCAGACTACCATTTTTAACTGGAAGATATATGTCCAATTTTAAACAAAGGTGTTTCTTTCTAATGGAAATTTAAATACACACACACATATATATTTTAATTGCCTAAGTAAAAGTTCAATATGTAAGCCTTCAAAATATGAACCATTTTCTGCTCCTGAAGCCCTTAATAAATAATTATACAATAAGTTTTAGAAGCATAACTTAGAAATACAAGAAAGGGTTAAAGAGCCCTAAATGGATATAATAAAGATGATTTGAGGCTTGGGTAGTAGGCTATTTGAAGAGAAGTAAACAGAATGAAGACTATTTATTTTAGCCAAATAAAATTTCAGATTGTCCTAATATAGTAATGCATAAAGCACTAATGTGCAGATCAAATTTTCTGTCTCTTTACTAAGGCCAAAATAACTAAAAACTGATTTTAATTACAAAAAAGAGAGCTTTAGGTGAAAAATACACAAAGAACTCTCTGAATTCTAAGGTTTTTTAATATAGGCAGTGGAATACCTAAGGAATGTACAGAAACCCGTTCTCCAGTTCTTAGAAAAAAATGAAAGGGGTAGTTTAGTTTGTACATCTGCCTGAAGATAGGAACCCACATTAGACTCTATCCCTAAGGCACTATGGTTCTCTGCAAGATGAAGTTGTGGTCAGTCTTTGGCACAATGGAAGTAGATCATAGGGCTGTCAATAAAGCCGTAAGCAAGCATGTCTTTCATCATCCTTGTAAAGTGACATAATTCACGAGAAGCCTGAAATAGTAATGTGTTATGTTGGAGTATTTTTGCCAACTACTGAAAAGCTCATATTTGATTTTTCCATTAGGAACTTGAGCCTTCTTTGGAAGTTGTATTCTTCCCATAAAGTCTTTCCAGATAATGTTTTCCCAGCAACATTTGACCAGACAGCCTAACTAGTTCGTCAGTTATAAACCCTAAGCTATTCATTATTCTATTATTCTCTATTCAATTATCTCTAGTGGTACAGTTTTTTTTTTTTCCTTACTCATTGTTTTGATAGGATTCCCAACATGAGAAAGCTAACTACTTTATTAATCATAAGCTCTAAGCTGCTATTGTTTTCTATTCAATTAAGTGTAATGCTACAGTTTTTTTCCTCTTATTCATTGTTTTGATAGAATTACCAACATGGAAAAGCAGAAGAAGGGAAAAATAGTTTTTAATAAGGACTATTTATTTTAGCCAAACAAACTCTCAGATTGTCCTAATAGAGTAAGATTTCAAATACATAAAGTGCTAATGTGCAGCTCAGATTTTCTCTATCCTTCCGCTAAGGCCAGAATAAGTAGAAATTGACTTTGCAAGAAAAAAAAATTTAGATTAAAAAAGTGAAATAGACTTCCTGAATGTTAGGGTTTTTAACTTTGGCAATGATTTAACCAAGAAAGGGGCAGAAACTAATTTTCCAATTCTTAAAAAAAAATTAAGAGGATGGTTTAGCCATAAAATTTGTCATCTCAGTGATAGAGACTTTTCAATTTTTATGAGGCAAGGAATCCTGTTTCTGTCTTTGTTCCCCTGGGGTTATCACGAGGGTCTTAACAAATGAAATCCTAAAGTTAACTCACTGGTTTAGAGGTTCCATAGTTTGCCTGGGGAGTTGTATGTCGCTCGTCTTTGGCTGGGTATGATGAGTGGATGTAGAATAAGTGGTGGAATATCACTTCACTTTTATCCAAGTGCCCATAGCTTGGAACAGGAATACTTGAATTGGGTTTATATGGAGGCAGAGAAACCAAAAGGTCACTTAAGACTTCATTCATTCATTCACTTATTCACCTATTTGATTAAGCATTAATCAAATGTTTAACACTCAGTTGGAGTTGAGAGAAAAGAAATGCAGGATATAGATCTTGACTATTATCACAAGGGCACCATGGTTGACTTAAAGATACCAGAATACAAACTCAAAGAACAAAGTTCCTTTAATGTCAGTAAAAATCACAAGAACTTAACCAGCTTAAGAGATCCAGTCACCGCCAATGAAACTGACAAGGGTACAGAACCTTTTGGGTCTTTTAAGAAGCTCCCTTTGCCATTTTCAGGAAGTTTAACTTCTAACTCATCTAACTGTTCTGGAGTCTCTGGCATGTAACTAATAAGCATTTTAGCACCTTGCCAATCAAGGTCTGATGCAAGGATCAGCAGTATCAGCCTGGCTTAGGAACATGTTAGAAATGCAGAATCTCTGGCCTTATCTCAAATCTACTGTCATAACCTACTTTTTAACAAGATCTCTAAGAGAGTTAGTTGCAATGGCAGTTTGAGAAGCCTTGCCTTAATACATTTCTAAGTGCTTATAGGGAAAATGAATGGCTTTAAGTTCAGTTCCCTGGGGTTGGCTCACCAGCTGACTGCCACTCCCCCTCCAAGCAGTACTGGGCCATCGAGTCTGCTGCACGTTAATTTGGGAAGTCCTTGTTCCTGAAGAGCATATAATCTTGTAAGGAAGTAAGATTTGCTGAAAATAACCCAGTAACAAGGTTACTGATTAACTAACAAACACGTGATTAAGTGCTAATATGAGAAAAACAGAAAATAATACCCTAGAAGTTCGAAGAAAAGGAATAAGCTTATAGGTATAAACTGACATGGGTGAGAGAGTTCTTCTGAAGAATTGGACTCAAGTCAGGCTCTAAAGCAATTGGTCCAACTTAAGCATGCATCAGAATCATCTGTAGAACTTCTTAAAATGCAGTGTTGGGCCCCAAACCCGGAGTTTTTTATTCAGCAAATCTAAGATGGGAAGGTGTTGATAGTCTACATTTATAACACATTCTTCCTCTCACCCCCACCTGCTATGCTGATGCTTCCAGTCCCAGAACAATAGTACCTCTGCTCTAAACAGTGTTTTTCTAAGAGAAGTGGGGAAGTAATCTTGCCCCTTGGGGTCAGATTTAGCAATGTCTGCAGACATTTTTGGTTGTTATAACTGGGTGTTGGAACTGGCACCAGGGATGCTAAACATCCCACAATGCACAGGACAACCCCCACAACAAAGAATTCTCTAACCCAAAATGTCAATAATGTGGAGGTTGAGGAATCTTACTCTAATGCTCAACTTTGGCCTCCCATTAGAATCACCTGGGAAGACTTGCAACATCCCAAGGCCCAGGCTGTACCCCAAGTCAATTAAATCAGAATCTCTGGGATCAGGACCTAGGTGATAGTATTTTTTAAAGCTTTCCAGGTGATTCTGATGTACAGCCAAGTTTGATGAGAACTCTTCTAAAGGATGGAAAACATATAAACAGTTAAAAATTGTGCTGGTTAATGTTTGCTCCTAGATTTATTCTCCACTTTTCTCTTACTTAGGTCTCCAGGAGGCTGTCCAGCGATCATATTATTCAGGCCCCTTTGCCCTCTGGCTCCTGGGTGGATTCAGCCAATAAGAGGTACCACGTGAACATCTGAGGCAGGAAGAGAGAGATGGCATGTTATTTTTTCTCACTCCCTTTGTGTATTGCCACAATTCTGATGGCAGTTTTCCTCCTCTGTAACTACAGCTATTTGGGGGTAGCTACTTTTCCATGGCCTTAGTTCTTAACCAGATTCTGGTCACCCGTTATCCTCTCTTGTCCCAAAAGCTTGCCACTGCTGCCAGTTAATGCCTGGGTGCTTCAACAGTCATTACTGGTTCCCTCAACTTTGCATACATCTCTGTAAATGATCTTTTAGTTAGTCATTTCAAAATTCCAAGTGAATGTGCTATTTCCTGCCAGGCCAGGCTGGCTTCATGGGTGTGCAACCTATGCAGGTGCATAGGGCCTTACCCTCAGAAAGACCCCATGCTTCGTTTAATGTTGTGCTGCATTCTGTCTTGGACCTTTGCACAAGTGGTCTGTATTTTCTATTTTCATCGGGCCCCACAAATTATATACTGGCTGATAGAAAGCTGGCTTCTTAGGAAAGAAATGGCAGGAGCAAGATCGGGAGTTAAAAATGCACTTACTGTGTTTGGGGAACAGTAAAATGGGGTCATTTCCAACCTACTGGAAAGAATAATCCATCATCAGATCTAGTGGCAAGTTCATGGTGGTCTGGCAAAAGCCATGGACTGGGTACTGCAAGTCAGCCTCAAAGTGCCCAAAGCATCCTAGCATAGGTCATGTTGAGTGCTGGCTTGAGAATAACCAGTTTTCTAGACTCCAGTTCTTGATATACCTAGAACTTTTACTGAAAGTCATACTTTAGATGTGAAAAATAAGACTCCTCAGGTAATATGTGCACATTCCAGGAAAAAAATATGTTCACTTGCATTTAGCTCATTTTACTCTCATAATATGCCATGCAGGATAGTGGTTCTGGAGCAAGACAAATGTTAATCAACTTTTTAAAAATTGAGTTGTAACATATACAGAGAAAAGTGCTCAAATCCTAAAGTGTATAGTTCAATGTTTGCAAAGTGAACACATCTGACATTCTGATCAAGAAAGGGCATCACAAACTCTCCAGAAAGCTGCCGTGCTATCTTCCTTTCCAAAAGTAACTTTCATTCCCACTTCAGATGCCAAGAGGTGTTGTCAACTTGATGGGAAAGAATCATACAGTCAGGGTCATTTTGTGTCTTGCTTCTTTTTCTCAATATTGTGTTTGTGAGATTTATGGTGTATCTATCAGTGGTTTCTTCATTATCTTTCATGTATAGCAACCCATTGTAGAATATTTTATGACGTATTTACTTATTCTAGTATTTATGAACATTTTAATTTTCAGGTTTTCACTGTTATGAATAATGCAATAGGAACATCCTTGCTGGGTCTTTTGGTGCATATGTAGGCATTTCCTTTAAAAAAATACATTTAGGAATGCAATTGCTATATTGATACAAGATTTTTCGACTTTCGTAGACATTGCTGAACAATTTTCTAAAGTGACTGTATCATTTTATATTGCTACTATCAGTGGATAAAATATTCTAGTTGTTTCACATCTTCATTTGCTTCAACATACCACAGCAAGTAAAATTAATCATTCTAGTGGGTTCATAGTGGTTTCTCATTTCGATTTCAATTTGCATTCCCCTGATAACTAATATGGTCAAGTACCTTTACATATATTAATTATCCATTTGGGTATCTGCTTTTGTGCAATGTCTGTTGACATTCATGCTCATTTTCCTATTAGGTGGATAACTCCAGTTAATTCCTAATTTTTATATTCTGCATGCAAGTCCTTTGTTGTTTTTATATATGCAAATATCTTCCCCACTCTGTGGCTTGTCTCACTTTTTATGGTATCTTTTGACAAAAGGGATTCTTAATTTAAATGTAGTCCAATTTAGGTACTTTTGGTTGGTACTTTTTTGTATCCTGTTTCAGAAGCCTTTGTCCCAAATTCATCCAGAAATCCTTTATGATCTTACATTGCTTTCTTGTTTTACCTTTCACATTTAAATGAAAATCAAAACATAAAATTTTGTGATTAATGAGGGATAGATGAAAATTCTTTCCATGTGATTAAACAAATTATTTGTGATCATTTTTTAAAAAATCCTTTTCCTATTGTTCTCTAGTGCCACTTTTGTTATATATCAAGTATCCAAATATGATTGGTTTTAGTATTATGATAACTGGTAGTTCTGGGCTCATAGATGAGTTGTGTAGAATTAGAATTAGGTATTTCTTAAATGTGTGGTAGAATTCACCAGTAAAGCCATCTGACCTGAAGTTGTTTCCCCCCACTTAGGAAGATTTTTAACTACACATTTGATTTCTTAATAGGTATAGGATTGATTGCACAAGTTATCATTTTCTACTTACCTGAACTTTGACTCAGCTCTGGTAGTTTGTATCTTTCAAGGAGTTTGTCCATTTTATATCATTTATATTTATTGGTAACTCTTTGTTAATCTTGTCCATTGATTTCCTATTGTCTATTTTATTTTTCTGTTTTAATCTTTATTATTTCCTTCTGCTAACTTTGGGCTTCGTTTGTTCTTATTTTTCTACTTCCTTGAGGTATAGAGTAGGTTGTTTATTTGAGATCTTTCTTTTTTCTCAATGTACGCATTTATCATTATAAACTTCTGTCTCAGAATAACTTTTGTTGCATCCTATAAGTTTTGGAATGTTGTGCTTCCATTTTCATTTGTCTGAAGATATTTTTTATTTCTCTTTATATTTCTGTCTTGGATTCATTGGTTGTTCATGTCAATGTTGTTTAATTTTCATGTTTTTGTAAATTGTCCAGGTTTTCTACTGTTACTGTTTCTAGTTTTATACCACTGTGGTTGGAAAAGATACTTGATATAATTTCTGTCTTCTTGAATTTGTGGAGACTTGTTTTGTGGCCTAACATATGATCTATTCTAGAAAACATTCCATGCGCAGTTCGGAAAATGTGTATTTAGCTACTGTTGAATGAGATGTTCTGTACATGTTTGATAGATTCATTTGGTCTACAGTGTTGTTCAAATCCACTGTTTCCTTATTTTTTCTCAGTCTGGATGATCTATCCATTGTTGAGAGTGGGATATTAAAGTCTCCAAAAAGTATTTACTTTATATGTATTTAGGTACTCCAGTGTTGGATGCATAAATATTTACAATTATTATGTCTTCTTGATGAATTGACCTCTTTATTACTATATAATAACCTCCTTTGTCTCTTTGACCATTTTTAGTTTGAAGTCTATTTTGTTTGATATAAGTATAGTTACCCTGCTTTCTTTTATCAACCATGTGCTTAAAATATCCTTTTTCATCCCTTCATTCTCAGCCTATGTGTGTCCTTTAAGATAAAGTGAATGTCTTATAGGCAACGTATTGTTGGGTTTTTTTAATCCATTCTTGTTTTTTTAATCCATTCAGCTATTCTATGTATTTGATTGGAGACATTAATCCATGTACATTTAAAGTAATTATTGATAGGTAAGGACTGAATATTGCTGT
Organism: Cynopterus sphinx; assembly: GCA_030015415.1. NCBI lineage: Eukaryota > Metazoa > Chordata > Mammalia > Chiroptera > Pteropodidae > Cynopterus > Cynopterus sphinx. The sequence goes on from CM057379.1 coordinate 180,435,308, forward strand.
TTTGTTCATTGTTTTCTGATTTGGAGATCCTTTGTTCCTCGCTTTCTCTCTTGTTATCTTCCTTTGTGATTTGATGACTTTTTGTGGTGGCATGTTTTGACTCCTTTATCAGACCTTTCGTGTATTTACTATAGCTATTTCCTTTGTGGTTACTATGAGGTTTACATAAAATGTCATATATTTATAATATATATATTTTAAGCTAATAATAACTAGCCCTTGATAACCACTATTCTACTTTCTGTCTCTACAAATTTAACTACTATAAGCACCTCATATAAATAGAATTATATAATATTTGTTGTTTTGTGCCTAGTTTATTTTCCCTAGCATAATGTCTTCCAGATTCATCCATGTTGTTGTACATATTATAATTCCATTCCTTTTAAAGACTGAATAATATTCATTATGTGTATATATCGTATTTTGTTTTTCCATTCATCTTTCCAAATATTTGGATTGTTTTCATCTTTTGGCTATTGTGAATAATGCTACTGTATGCATTGGTATAAAAATATCTGTTTAAGTTCCTGCTTTTAGTTCTTTTGTGTATATACCTAAAAGCAGAATGGCAGAACAATATGGTAATCCATATGTTAATCATATGGGAAATCCTTAATTTTTTGAGGAATCAACATACTGTTTTCCACAAACGATGCAACATTTTACATTCCCACATGCAATGCACAGGGCTCCAATTTGTCCACATCCTAGCCAACATTTATTAGTTTTTGGCTTGTTTGTTTATTATAATGGCCATCCTAATAGGTTTGAAGTGGTATCTCACTTTGGTTTTGATTTGCATTTCCCTAGTAATTAGGGACATTCAGCATCTTTTGGCCATTTGTATTTCTTCTTTGGAGAAATGTCTATTAGAGTCCTTCCCTATTTTTAAATTGAGTTATTTGGCTGTTGTTGTTGTTGTTGCTGCTGCTGCTGCTGCTGCTGCTGCTGCTTTTGAGGGGAAATGTTTTAAAGAAGATAAACTGATACTTTGATATATTGCCAGGACATAATATTGTCTGATACAATATTACCAAAAAAGTTTTTAAAAGAATTACCAGTGCACATGTCTCACAAAGGAATTTTAACCAGAATATATAAAAAACTGCAACTCAATACCAAGACAAACAACCCAATTTGAAAAGGGTAAAAGATTTAAACACAAACACTTCACAAGAGAATATATACAAATGGCCAATAAGCACACGAAAAGATGTTCAACATCACTAGTCATCAGGGAAATGCAAATTCAAATCACAATAAGATACCGTTACATACCCACTAGGTTGGCTAATATTAAAAAGAATAATTATGCTAAGTGTTAGTGAAGATGTGGAGTAATCGGGATTCACATACACTTTTAGTAGGAGTATAACATAGTGCAACATTTGGAAAAGCATTTGGGCAGTTTCTAAAAAAGTAGAACATACATTTATTAATTTCACTCCTTGGTAGTTACTCAAGAGAAATAAAACATATGCCCACACAAAGACCAGTACATAAATGTTTATAGCAACTTTAGTCATAACAGCCAAAAGGTGGAAACAACCTACATGTATATAGACAAATTGTGATATAGCTATAAAATGGAACACTACTCAGCAAAAAACATGAAAAAACTACTGATACATGCGATATGAATGAATCTTGAAAAAAAAATGCTGCATAAGAGAAATCAGACACAAAGGAGTACATACTATATAATTAAACTTATATCAAATTTTAGAATGTGCAAAACTAATCTATTATGGTATGAAGTAAATCAGGGTTAGCAAGGGTCTTTAAAGCAGGGAATGGACTTCTGAGGGAAACAAAGAAACTTTGGGGATGATTTAAATAGCCTACATCTTGATTGTGGTGATTGTGTTTCTATATATATATATATATATATATATATATATATATATATATATATATATATATATATATATTTGTCAAAATTCATCTAAATGTATGCTTAAAATAAGTGAATTTTATTGTATGTAAGTGATACCTTGATAAAGTTAATTTTTTTTAAAAGAGCAAGTTCTCTTAGTAACTAAGAAACTGTAGTAATAATCTAAGTCTTCAAACCACCATGGTATACTTAAGTCTGACATAAGTATGGCAAATACACACCTTATGCTGAGAAAGATGTTCAAACATCTAGCTTCCTTTCTTTATAAACTGAAATAATTTCCCATAATACCATTAGTAAAATAGTTATATTTACTCCTTCTTTTTCAGATTTTCTGAATATGCCACTACATTTCAAACAAGTAGGCTAAAGAATAGAATAATATATATTTAAAATGTTGGGGTTACTCAAGAGCAAAATTAATCTTATAACATTACTTATAATATGCAAAATTACTTCCTTTATATTTCAGATATACTCTACTATGTTGAAAAGCCCTTTAAACGTAAAATCAAGCATGTGAGAAGTTCCCATGGTGTTAGCTAAGTTTTCACTTCTGTGTCTGCTACTGAGTTATTACAGAACATTTTAAATTTCAGATTCCATAAAACTATAAAAGTTCTATTTAAAATTTTGTGTAAACAAACATATGAGCCCAATGAAATTTTCTTTTTAAATCATAAATAATTCACTGAAAAATAATTTTTAAAAATAACATTTTGATACTATAGCAGAAAAAGGATATGTCAACAATTTAAAAAAAAATACTTTTGTGTTAACCTCAAAGGATAAGATATTGTTACCATCAAGTGAAAATAAATTTTATCATTGCCTTGAACCTATTCTTAGTACATTGCTGTATCTGCTGTATCTGATGAAATCTCCTAGGGTTTGAGATTTTAACACTAAGAAAATGTTCTTGTTTCCTTGTATTTTTATGACAAAATAGCATGCTTGCTAAAAAGATTAGGTTACAAAAAGGAGTGAGAAGCAGAAAGAGGAGAGAAAAATTTCAGGCAGAATGTCAGGTTTCAGGATATGTCCTAGTGACTGGAATCTGACCAATTTATCTGCAGAGATGCGCCTTTCATGGTCTGTCTTGCAGATAGCTGTGAAGCAATTACACAAATTGCTCTGAATCATTTCACTAGGATCAATTTAACACTTAGAACTAGAAAGCTCTGCCAATTTGATCAGAAATCTGTGATTTTAAAGATTTTAAAGAAAATAATGTTTTTTCTTCTTCAAGTTGTACAATGGGATCCACTGAGAAGCAAAATTCTTCTATTCATCCAGAAGAATGTTATCTCTTTGATTATTAATGTTAAGTCTTTGATTATCTGGTTTTGAATTATATGTAATCATGAAACTCAGGGCTTGTCTTCTCTCAAAGCTCTTCCATAGCAATAGCATGATTTACTGGAAAGTTATTTACCATATTCCACATCTTCAAAGACCAGATCCCCTTTATTTCTCTACCACAAAGTGCTCCTTAGAATTTTTCATTAAAGCAATATGAATTAATGCCAGTTGTTACTCTAGGAGAGATCAAACTGAAATCTCCACAGAAGTCTAAGAAACAGGAAACTCACAGGGAGCGATAGATACTGTGATGTGCTATTCAGTGACCGATAAACTATGCTATTTTAAAAAATGGTAGCAAAACTGAACAAGCCCCCAGAGCATAGAACAAACTGCAAAAATAAATACATACAAAAAGAGTGATTAACAATATTAAAATAATAAGGATGGATGAATATGGCAGCATTTTGAGATAAAACTGCATTTTCCACTATTTTTAGAATGTTTCCCATTTGGCAGAATCCCAAATGGATTTTGCCAAGCACTTTTTCTCCTTAATTTTTAAGTACGTATGTATTTCAAGAAAAATTTAATCCATATGTTCCTCTCTCATTTACACAATTTATCAAAATGTTGCTTTGAATGAGCCATTTAATGTCTAAGAAAACTGAAGAGCACTTCTTCTCCCACTCTCAAAACAAGTTTTTGGCTTTTTTTCTTCTTGAATTAAATGTGATTAGTACTACATAAAAAGCTAATTTTTGAAAAATATTCAATTCTGTTTTAATATTAAGAATCAAACAAAGTCTGATAAAATTCAAAATAGCAGAAGAGCATACATTTCTTCATTCACATGGTTTCTGTAAAGCAAAGCATGTTAGAATAAAAGGCACCTTAGAAATGACGAGTTTCTGCTCTCACTTTAAAAACTTGGAAAATGAGTCCTAGTAAAGTGACTTCTTTGGTTTTCTGATTTTAATTAGGATTTGTCCATAACATATAAAAGTGTTGACATAATAGTATATTATATATACATATATATATATACTCAAACACTGGAGTTCATTTCTGCATGAAATGTGCCTGCCTGCTTCCAACAGACGAACACCTGGACAACTGATTGGCAGGGAACCAAAAGTTCAACATCTGGAGTTGCCCCTGAAAATTTCAATGGCCCATTTCACCATGTGATCCTAATTGTATCTATCCTTTACTATCCCCACAAGGGGAAGTGATAGACCTGTTTAAAATAAAAATTAAGTCCAGGTACTCTCAATTCTTACTGGAAGATGTTATAGCAAAACAAACTGATTGTGCTTTAACTGACAAGGATAATTCTCCCTCCTCTTCTTCCCCTCTTTTTCCTTCTTCTTAGTCCCCCAAAGGGGATCATTCTAGGCTACACAGAAATCAGCCTATGAGATAGGATCTAGGTACTCCTTTGGTTTGGCCTCTATTACCAGTGTCTTCAAGCACCTCAGTTTCCTTAGGCAAGGAAAAAGGCACAGATGCGTGAAACACTGTTATCCACAGGGAAATAATAATAATAAAAAAGAACGGAAGACCATTGAGGCTTCCATTTGTCATATCAGGAGGCCGTCATAAGCTACAGATCACGAATCACAATCAAAAGAACTCTATACGATTCTGTAACCTTCCAACTTACCAACGTTTATGTTACTTTCTGTTTGTTTGGTAACAATAATTCCCATAAAACTCCTATTTTTTAAAATGTGATGGGAGGGGTGTATAATATATGGGTGTCATTTGGGAGTAATCAAAGAAGGAGACAAATGGAGAACTTTTGTGGAGGGAGAAACCAAAATTATATAGTGTAGAATAGCTCAACCGCTTACCAGTTGTTAAATGGTTGGGACTGTTTCTTAACCTCTCTTTGTCTCAGTTTTCTCATCTATAAAATGGAATAACTTTTGCCTACTTCCTAAGGATTAGTGAAATGGTATGTATAAAGCAGTTAGGATAGTGTTTGCATATAATAAGACCTCAAAAATAATTGTGGGTCCACTATAATTTTTTTACACGGAAACAAGCTGAATTCCTGGGACTTGTGGCAAACAGAAATATTATTTAAGACTGATAAGGAGCTCTGAGTCTAAGCAATCAAAAGCTATTATGGATTTACTGAACCAACCTTATACTCAAAATGAGAAATGAGGACTCAACTGATGCTATTAATAACAAGGGCCCATATTATTGGTATAGATTGTACTTCTACCTTTTTCTATCTTGACTTCCAGCTGTCAAAGCAACAGTGTAGTCAAAGATTAGACAACCATTAGAACCCAATTCAAAATACTTGTAAGTGTCCTCAGAACTTGGTTTGAGAAGAGATTAACTTTAGCAATGACCTTAAAGCATGATAGTTTTGGAGCTTAAGTGAGGTGAGTTTCTGAGTTGTTTTTAATTGGTAAAATTTTTCTCTTTTGATTGTAACTTGATTGGTTATATACCAGATGGTAAATGGATTGGAAACTCACTGGCTTGAGGAATGGGAGGACTGTGATTGCAGTTGGTTTTAAGTGTCACTCTGAAGACAACATCCTATATCTAAGGGGTTCTTATCTATGTAAAAAAAAAAAAGGTTGGATTTGGTGATCATAAATGTCCCTAACATTTCATGGACCTATAATAGCATAATTATGAAATCATGAGATTGGTTTTTCTGGCCATATAACTTGATCACTGATTTACAGTGCAGTTTTCTTTGAATGTTCCAGGCCTTATATGCAAAACAATTGAGAAAATAAAAAGGAATGTGATGACTACAATATGCTTTACAGTTGGATCTGAGATCAAATGTAGATTCTTCCACCTTATTGATGGCCCAGCATTGAGCAAATTGCTCAATTTCTCTGGGTCTAAATTTGCTCAATCATGAAATATGGCTCACTTTACCTATTTCATAGGGTTGCTCAAAAATTCAATGAGAGAGCATACATCATGTGCCTGCCTCATAATAAATGCTCAATAGAAAGTAGCCATTATTATAGTGGCAGAAAAGGAAATAATGGATTCAAGCATTTGAAAGAAGGTCTCACATCTAAGGGAGTGTCAGATTCCATTATGCATGTTAATAATGCTCCTCAACCCCAGACTATTGTTCTCATCTTTTTGTCATGTGGTAAAATATTACCATTAGAGATCCAGGAAAAAGCAATGTATTGTGTTTGTTGAATGAATTAATAAAGTTGCTTCCTTTGGCCAGGATTCTTGAGCTTTGCTGAATACTCTCACAATTTACTAGAGTCAAATTACATCACACATTTGACCAATGTGTTTCTTCACAGTACCTGAAACTTGGGGCCTAATGGACATAAGCATCTATCACACTGATGAGTAAGTTAAGTGTTTCATATTTGAATGATTAAATAAATATTATTTTTAAGTTTGCTCCTGCCTGATGGGTCTGAAATGGCTAAAAATAAAAATTCATAAATTGAAGGGGCACATGAGAATATACCCAAAAAGGCTAATTCTTTGCATAACAATGGTGAACAAATATCCTCTAAGCAGAAGGGCTTCAGAGATGGACACTTCCTTCTTAACATAAAGAAGGCATTACTGTTGCATCTTGGGTAGTATCTTCAGACTTGGACAGGGACCATCTTGGAAAAAGAGTCTGGTTTCTGAGCTCTACCTTCGGAGATAAGTAACAAGGCAGGGTCATTCCATTTGAACTTTCAGTTGCTGGAAGAAGTCAGGAACCAAGAAACTAGGGATTACTCTGTCAACCTGAGACTTCCCCTTGGTTATTTTTGTTGCCCCAGTCAGTTTCCTAGGATGATTACCAATAAAATCTCTAAAATAATCTTTTAAAATAATGTGTGTTCTGAAGTAGTGGTGGGAAACTGCTTCCACTCTGCAGCCAGACTTAAATGTGGGGAGAAAAAAATCACAAAGGATGGAGGGAAGCAATTGTGGAAGAATAAAGGAAGCAGGCTGAGGAAGAAAAGAAAATCTGGGCCAGAGGAGGAATTCCGGGAATTCCAGGTACAGGGTAGGATCAAGCAAAGAAACTGCTATCTCTCAGTTCCTAGTAATTCAAGTTTTGTTGTTTTTTTTTTTCCCCCCTCGAGGCTTACAATCTACTTAAAAATCTATACTCTAGTATGTCATAATTCTTTCTTACAACTTTTTCACAGTGCTTTCTGAAAGAATTTATTTTCTGGGTTTGTGGAATGTTGAGAAGTCCAACTCATTAGGAAATAAATTTTACCTGGTTGCTTAACCAAACTGCCTGAATGGTCAGTACATGAATTTGTCTTCATTCAAAAATGAACAGAGCATTGTCTTACCAAAAGTCATCATTTCCTGACTTTGAGAAGGTACTAGAAAGACTTGTGCTGAACTAATTCAGAGTATTTTAGGTCGTCAGCCTGGAAATCAAAGCAAAAGAGAAGAAAATTAAATAAATAAACACAAAATTTGTGAGCTTTGGGAAACAAATGGGAGAAAAGCTAATTTTCAAAGGTCTACATCTACCCTATGGCCACTCCTTTCTCTAGGACCTTTCCGCCTTTTGTTCTTTCAGTTTTGAGTTAAGAATACTGGAACTGATCACTTTTCAGCCTCAATAGGTCCTTGCTAATTATTTTAACATTTCAGGTTCAGGAAACCCAAACCCAATGTTTGTTAAGTGCTCTTTGCCTTGATTTGTATGCCCTCTTATATTTCAAGGGAAGTTGAGTCCATGTGTTTCTGATTCGTTTTTACTTAACTCATCAAGACATTGTTTCAAGAAGGCCATTTGATGTCCAAAGATTCTGCTGAACCTTTTGTTCGTTAAACCATAAAGCCAGGGAAGTAACATGCAGTTTATAACAAACAAACAAATAAAAAAAAAACAGCATTATGAGACCCATTAACTATCTTACTTCTAATCCTGACATGGTTTCACATCATGTCAAGTCACTTTTCTAGATATCTGTGTTATCTGGGTAGAGAAAACAATGTTTTAGGCAGAGATTAGGGAATTTCATAATTAAATACTATTTTAGAAAGTCTTTGTTAAGAGTAAAGCATGTTATAAACCAATACAAAATCTTGAGTTAAAAGAATGAGTTTTTGCCTAGTTTTGGGGTTATTATCGTAATTGTCCTGGCCAAGTACCTCAACTCAAAATTAAAATTTCAAATGGTGCTTAGACGAAACAGTGTTTCCACCTGAAAGTATAATCTTTGCATGGATTTATACAGTGGGAAAGTACAGTATTTCCTACTGGTTTCCTATTTGAGCAAACCACCGATCTTTAACAATTTGCAGAAAGATAGGAGGTAGATATTTGCCATAGCCAGATCTTTCTATTCTGAGTCAAATGCAGAGATTCTCCTAATATTTTATTTTTGAGCATGGGATATGGAAGTCAAAGTTCCTTTGAATATCAAGAATAAAATAGTTCTTTTAATTCATTCATTTTGGTTTTCCACTAGGTTTGTTACCTTATTGTCACTTGCTTATAGCTGGGTTCTCAGATGGCAACTCTGATCATTTATCCAGTCTCCAAGGGCATAATAGGATTCAAGAATCATTTTTGCCTGGAGTCAATAACAGAAGTTAAAGACGTTCTCAATTAAAATTACATAGGGTTCCCAGGACAGCAACCTTGTGATAATAAGGGCAAAACAGTTGAAGTTTTCTTACTAGCTGCTCAGGGCAGTGCATACCAGTGCAGTGTACAAGTTGCCCTGCACTAACATCTTTAGGAGATTTTATAGCAAGTTGAGACTGGCCACTGACCCTCTTGCTGAGGTGACAAGCAGCAACTGATCCCAGCTGCCTCCTACCAGGCAAGCTAGAGCAATTCGCTGGACAAGTCTCTTTGTCTCTCCACAATTGGTAAGCTATTTAGACCCATTAGGAGAGTACCTATTATTTGTCTAGGGAGTGGGATGAGGAAATCAGAAAAGGTCTAATATCTGTATTTGATCCATGGCCCCAAATAAAAATCTACAAAAAGGACAAAAACCAACTAAGGGCCAGCCTTCCAGGGCTTCACAGTCTAGTGAATGAGGTCAGAAAAAAATAATGACCACATAATATGGAAAATTATTTTATTAAGGTATGAGAATCATTAATAATGTCATAAATGAGGTGGTGGTTAACCTTGGTGGCAGTGGAGAGGGATTTTTCCAAGAAGTACATGTTCATGATGAGAAGGCAGTCTAGGGTGCAAGTTGAGGAAAGGCATTCTAGGCAGAGGGAACTACATGTTCGTAGGAACCCTAATTATAACCAAACCAAAGAGAGTTTGAAAGAAATATAGACACCCACCTCACAATTTCACAAGTCCTGCAACTTAAATCATAATAAAAGAATCCAAAGTCCAACAGTGTATAACAAGTTTCCCCAAATTTCACAAACAATTAAGCAACACCAGGTCCATTTAGAAAGTGAAGATTCTTTTAGAACTCTCTGAAGTCATGAACTACCCTCAAATGTCTACTGTCCCCTTTTCCTCGCCAAGTGGCTCGGCCAATGTCCTCTTTCAATTGGTCAATGAGCTGAGGCAATGCTAGCTAAATTTACTGCCCTTGCTAGTTGGCATTCTTGTCTTGTGGCCAGGGATTGTTTCTGTTCACCTAGCGTACCCAAAGACACAAGCACCTTAATTATCTTAAAAGGAATATGAAATTTTCTTCTGGTCAGGTCAAAAAACACAGCTCCTATGACAAAACTCAAAGCTCTGAAAATAAGAGATTTCTTCTTTTTCAGGTATATTGTATCTGTTTATAATTGTTCCTGCTTCAAAGTTTTGGAGGTGTGACACTGGTGAGGTCACAGAATTATCTACCAGATCCACATCCTTCTGTGTTCTGGGTCATAGGAAAGCTGATATACAGCTTCCTTTAAAGGCTTACATGTCTTCGCCCTAAAAAACTACATTCTGTTTGTAGCAGGGGTGCCAGTGTGCTCTAATCACCTGCTATGTCAACTTCCTCAGTCGCTCAGCAGCCCCTCTCCCTCTCCATCTCTCTTCCTCCTCTGCCAGGCACAGTGAATGAAGTGACATTCTTGGTAGGTCTGAAAGGCCTTCAGTTCCGAAGTTCCATGTTCGTAACTCTCAAGCTGGCCTGAGTGGGCCCTTGCTTTAGCTGTTCAGGGATACCTGTGAGAAATGAGAACAAAAATTAGAAGTACATAAATAGATTTATTACCTGTAAATCTTAACATGTTTTGAAAAGCATGATGCACTTACATGGGTGAATCTGGCTGAGACTATAGTTTAGTGAGTGTGTAGTCGTTATCTATTGCTGTATAACAAATCCCCCAAAACTTTTTTTATGTTTCTGTGATTCAGGAATTTTGAAGTAGTTCTGCTGGGTAGTTTTGGGTCTTATGCAGTTACAGGCAAATGGTGTCTGGGACTGGGGTCATTTTTGAAGGCTTTTGCACTCTCACGCCCGATGCGCCAGCTGGGAAGACTCAAACTACTGGTGGCTAAAACAAGTGAGGCTCTTCTAGGTGGTCTCTGAACTTGTTCTCTGTATCATGGCAGCTTTATACTTCTTAGATGGCTGCTCAGGCACCCAAAGACACTTCTCCTAAGATATAGAGCCAGGCAGAAGCTGTGTCATTGCTCTCAGACCTAGTCGCAGAAGTGTCATAGGATTGATTCCCTCTCATTCTGTTTGGTAAGATTGGGGGAGATAAGTAGACTACACCTTTTTATGTCAGAAATGTCTAAAATTTTTCAGATCTGTTCTATTTATTTATTTTTTAAGTTTATTGGGGGTAACATTGGTTAATACAATTATATAATTTTCAGTTGTACATTATAATTTGATATCTATATATTCTATTGTGTGCTTACCACCCAGAGTCCATTTCGCTTCAGCTACCATATATTTGATCCCCTTTACCCACTTCAGTCAAACAATCACAAAGGAAGACAGGAAGAGGGTAGTGTCAGCTGGAAAGGATATATAAGTAGCAATATATAAAAGCTAGTCATCATAATTTCCAGTAACATTTCTTGAAAATTTGTCATGAATCAAATTCAGACCTTTAAAAAATTCTTAATTTCATTTTTACCTTTTATCTAGTTTCTGATTTTTTGTTAAATAATCTTATTTTTTTTCTTAGTCACATCATTTTTCTTAATGGGTCAAATTTTGTTTTGCACCTCCTATAGGCTAGGCATGTGTTAAACAACTGAGATACAGAAGAAAATTTATATAGTCCATGCTTTAAAGGAGTTCACAGACAAAATTACAATTTCTTTTGATGACTGCAGCATCAGAAAGCATAGAGATGGGATGTGGGAAAAAATAATCTGATAAAATCATACCGTACACTTTTCATTCTACTTCACATCTTAAAATGAGATTTTCATTTGCACCTGTTTTAAATGTGCCATCAACAATCTTGTTAATATTAATTTGGAAAGTATTTCCTAAGGTAGTTTCTTAGTGCTAAAGGCAGACAAAGATTATCTGAGGTTAAAAACACAAAGACCTAAGCATAGAGTCCTAATTCAGGAATAAATCGTTGAGATGTCATTTGGTCCACCTTTGTGCATCCAAGCACATCTCAGCCAAGCCCAAATCTATAGAAATCAATCCTACTGTTTTCAAGAGAGTGCTAACAGGAATAGCTCTAACATGTCATAGGGTCAAAGATATTTACTATGCTGCAGAAAGTCCTGATGTATCATCAAGTATGAAAACCACAAGAGGAAGCATGTGCAGAAAGAGGAAAGCACAGACAGCACTTCTGGCAAAAGGGAGAAAGTCACTAAGGAGAAAAAAGATGGGGAATCAGAGAATTAGGAAAGTAGAGAAGAAAAGAAGAATCAAGACAGTACTACATCATGACACAGCCCAACAGGGGAGAATTTTCATAGTGAGAGGAAGTGCAATCCTATGAAAGAACTATGTAGGTTAAAAAGAATGAAGGCTGAGGTTGGTGCTGCACAAATCACAAGTCAGCACAAGAAAGTCTTTTAAGATCTTCACGTCAGAGCTTGTCAAGTGGTGGAGAAGCAGCTCAGGTTATCCCGGATGACCCAGCACTCTACACCAGACAAGAAGTCCTATAGTGCTACCAGATGGCATCAAACTCCTCCATGCAATTTAATAACTGCATTTGAACAGCTACTGTGTTTCTGGCCACTTTAAGTGACTCCACATACTCCACCAAAAAGATTAAATTCATTAGCCCCATAGTATTTCCAAAATCATTTAGCCTGGTTTATCAACTACTATGCCCTCAAATGCACACTTTATTTTGTCCAAACACATGCTAAAAAATTCTCATGCCTAAGTTTTCATCTCTCTTGCTGCCTGGAAAAAAGTACAAAGAGACTAATTCAAAGATTCATTATGGGTAGCGATGTGTTATAGAAAAAGAGAATGTTTAAATATAAAATTTAGTCAGAATTCAGAAAAAAACAACTTATCTGTTAAAAAGCATTAGCTGAGAGAGTGAGGAGCTGATTTCTTAGAAGAGCTCTTAATTGCATTAAAATTTATCAGAAAATTGCTGGAGCATTTATCGGGAATGTTAATTTATTCCCAGAAGAAAGTTGGTTGTGAATTGTCTCACACGTACAAAAATTTCATTCCAGAGCAAGTTTGGGACAATTTTCTCTCCCATTTAGCCTTTCTTATGACTACTGCATGCTTTCTCGACAGCATGTTTTGTGCCTGCACAACCACCTCTACCTCCCAATCTCTTGTTGCATCTGGCCAAAATTAAATGTTATCTACTCGTAATGTTTTTTTTTTTCTATTTTAGAGTTCTTTTATTGTACCACATCTTACTTTTTTTGTTTTTGTTTGCATTCACATCTCCTATTTTAACTTTAAGAAATTGAATCTTTTCATCTGTATCTGCTCATTAATATTCAATAAAGTTAGAATAGTAAGTATATATAAACTAAATTCATAGTGTGTGAGATGTTATGTAATGCATTCTTCAATATATTGTACTTCAAGGAAATATTTCACAATCTAAATTATTTCATTATTCAGATTAGACTCAGCGGTAACTGAGAAGCTACAACAGTGCTTTAAACAAGATAAAAGTTAATTTCTCTCTCTATAGTGGCAATGTGCAGGTTAGCAGTCCAGAGCTAGTAGAGTGGTTCCATGCTCCTTCTATCTTGTTGCTCCATCATCCTCAGTATGTGGCTCCTTCTTCATGGTTCAAGATGGATGCTTGATCTTGAGCCATCACCTCCTTATTCCTGCCAGCAGAAAGAAGAAAGGGGAGAATGGCAAATGACTTCTTTTAAGGACACATTTCAGAAGGTGTATAAAAAATTGCTGGACTCACTTGGAAGCCAAAGTATATCTGATTACATGCCATTAGCTATTTAGCTATAACTTAGTTCTTTATAGCACCAATAGTAATGGAAACTGAGGAATATGCACTATTTAAAAGTCATGGGTTCCACTACTATGAAGGAAGATAGAATATTGAGTAAGAGCTAGAAGTCTCTCCTTCTATAGCCTATTTTAGTATTTACTAAACCTCACTAGTCAGGAAATCCTATTTTAACTTGTTTTTCCATACTTTCGCATGTTTATTCCTCTTGAGTTCTGAGTAAACACTGAGACTCAATTTTTTAATGTAGCAAAATATCCCTTCCTAAACTCTGGAAGAATATATATCTTTATTTAATATAAATATATACATATATTATACATACATATATAGAATAAAAATTTGGAGGACCACACATACAAAATATCATGGTTTCCAATTTTTTGTGATCATGCACCACAATCAATAAATTTTAATCCCCACAATATATTTACATTTATTTGTTCATATATGTTATAAATGTACTACTAATTATATCATGCATGGAAATTTAAATTGAAGAGATAAAAAATGAATATAAATAAAAGTTCTAATATTTTCTTTCTCCACACCAATGGACTTTTTAAAGCAAATGCCAGTCTAAAAGATGTTAAATTTCCTGACTTACTGTCTACAGCTATCACACACGTCATCATTTCAATTGAGAATTCCACCAAAATCTAACAGAGAAGACTAGGACAAAATGCTAACAATATAGATGTTATATTGTATGTCCTGCATGGGAAAGAAATAACACTTGTGAGACTCCCACATTTTGGGTCTGACAAACAAATTAAGTGTCTCGACAAAATGTCTGCATTGAAAAACCCATTTGGGCTTTTTTACAACATAGCTGAATTCGTTAAAGAGTTCAATGTCTTCTTGTTTAGGAAGTTTTAATTTTACCACTATTGGGTTACTCAGATGGAATAAACAAGGAAGACTGCTGTTCTGCTCATTGTGGTCATGGATTACAGGGCCCTGCAGAAGCATGGTGAAGTACTGTGGAGTCTCGATTTCAGTGTTCTGTGTGAGTACTATGTAGTCTTCTATACAATGTGTGTGTAGACTTTAAAGCTTTTCAAACGAGGCTATAGCTGAAGTTGCAAGACCAGTCATGTTGCATTTTTCCTAAGGGCAAAACCCAAAATTGACAGCTCTCACTTTGTGTTACAAAATTGAGCAATCAGGACCAAGCAGACCCCTGCCACATAGCAACTTGCTGATATCAATTTTTATCTTGACAAAGCAAAGTATTCATCTAAATCTTTCATTTTCTGGCACCATAAAAGCAATAAGGACTGTAGGAAAAGGTGATCACGCCATCTTGGAACTGTTAATATCTAAGATGTAGACTTTTGATCAGAGCTAGGCAGATACCCAACATTTTAAAAATGGAAAAGTTTGAAAAGCTAGCCATTTAGAGAAATTTCAAATATGGTTTTTTGAAGGGACACTAAAAGGGAACATGGACTAAGAAAGATGGAAGCTGTAAGAATGAAATTCTGACCACACTGTGATTAATGAATGTGGAGATAAAGATGTCAGTAAGACTTCCCAGAAACTCTCTGATGAGTTTAGATTTTGAAAGAATACATATATAAAGGCAAGGAAGGTCATATAACCAAAGACACAAATTGTGAAATGTATAAGAAAATTGTCAGAATCGTAATGTGCTGATTACGCCAAAGCTTACAAAAGTGACAAAGGCAATAAAACCTATCATTTCAACTCTGCTTAGATCACAGATGTGAATAAGAAAGTAAAATATATAATACTGGAGATGACAATATAATGCTAGTAGATGAGAGAAGCATTTCAATCACAGAAAATTATCTTCAAAACTAAAATAGTCCAACATAGGTTAAAAGAATACACAAATTTCCAGAGAGAAAGAGCTGCTTAAGTGAAACCTACACTCCACCTCTGGAGGACTTGCACCCCAAGATTTTAAAGAAACTTGTAGGTTATGGGGGAACCACTGAATCTAGAAAACCCTGAGCTATGTCAGGAGATTGTAATGAAAGAGACTCACTTTTGATTTCCAGAAAATGAGCGATACAGGGATTGAGAGCTGATTCTAGAAACAGTAAATAAGTAGGCATGATGTTGTTCTCTTGTAAAATTCCAGAAAGAGACTATTAAACAGGTGGTCTGTGACCATAGAAAATGAAATGCTGATCAGTAGGATCTGGTGTGTATTTATCATGAAAATCTACTCCAAGTGGGTTTCATTCTCTTTTTAGTAAGTAGATAAGCAGGTCACAGGAGAACATACACATGGCACAGAGGAACTCCAATAAGTCTCATTAAATAACAACATGAAAAGCAACTTTTAAAGATATGCCACAAGAGCCTTTTTCTTTTTTAAAAATAATTTATTTTCCAACTATATAAGCAATATTTTTTAAAGCATGTGAACACACATTATTATTTCTTTGACTCCAAGATGTAAATCATTGTGTGATAATATATCAATTAAAAAACAGCTTTCGGGGTTGAGAAAAAAATTACATGAAATGTATAATTTATCCAAATTTAAGAAGCATTAAAAAAATGTATCTTAGAATTAAGGAAATACACACTCATACGTATTTATAGTAATGTATAAATGTATAAATTAAAATAACACATTTATTTACCTGGTATTTGATTATAAACTTGGATTTGATGAAATTAAAAACTATAAACATAATTTCTAGTGAATTAATAATGAATTATAATTTACTTATTGCTTTTATTCTAAAATTTTAATTTAATAAATAGTTTTGCAATGTATTGTACAGAAATGTTCATCTGCAGTTCCAGTTATTTCCTTAGGGTACATTTCCAGAAGTGGAATTACTGAGTAAAAAAATGTTTTAAAGATTCTTGATACATATTACCAAATGAGTTCTCAGAAAATTTACACTAATTTGCATTATCACCAGCAGTAGTTTGAGAAAGAACCCATCTTACCACCATTTAAAATAATCTTTCCTTTTCAAATTCTTTGAAGATTTGGTAGGCAAAAACAAACTAGTCTCAAATTTTCTTTAAATTTAATTTGAATTTCATTGACTATAGCGACATAAAATATTTTTCCATATAAATATTACTATTTATGTTTCTTCTGTGAGTTGTCTATTCTTGTCTTTTATTCATTTTTTGAATGGAAATTTATTATTTTTCATGTCAATTATTATGTAGTCTTTAGATATCAAAGATATTTACCATTTTCTGTTCTATTGTTGTAATGTTTTATGTTTTGAATTAAGCATTTGTGTCATTTTGTTTTAATCTGCCTATCTTTTCCCTTTGTCTTTTCTTAAGCTCATCTTAAAGAATGTATGCTTTTTCATTGGGAGAGTTACAGAATTTACTTCAATTGTTATATCTGATATTTGACCTTACCTCTAGTATTTTGTTTATTCCTTTTGTTTTGGGGCAATGTCTTGCTGTTTACTTTGTGTGTGCCTGTATTTTGCTCTATGATTGGTGTTTTGATTGCTTTTATCTTTCACAGTAATTTGGAACACAGATATCCTATATTTTTTATTTTACTTGTGATTGCTGATAAGTTTTTCAAATTATACATGAACTCTTATTTAAAAAAGTATCAAATTCATGAATGAAACAAAAACTTTTATTTTCATTATGGGATATTAAGAATTTGGTGTATTTACATAATCCCTATCCCTTCCCCCATTCACTTTCTGGCCTTTATTGATATAACCTGGGATTTAGATCTAGATCATTACTTCTAAATAATTACTTTTCCATTTTATAACTTTTAGTCCTTGCTTTGGCAGCACATATACTAAAATTGGAACCATTTTATAACTTTTAAAATATATTTTCTATTCCTTTTCAAATTAATTATTTTATTTTTACATTTATTTTTTATGAATGTAGCACTAATTATTTTGATCAAAATGTGTATTTATTTGGTTTCATTGCTCCCACCCAGCAGCAGCAGTCTTTCTGTATTAGAATTTCAATGTTTCTGTGTCCTTGATATTTTAAGTGCATGTCATACAGCTAGATTTTGAAAGGCCAATAGATTGACCAGATGAAATTTAACAAGATGGAAAACTAAGGATGGAGTGCTTCTTGTTTGGCAATAATTGTAATGAAAAAGACCAGGAGATTTGAGTTTCTATAATCTCAATATGAGCAAACCATGTAATATGATGGTTTAAAAAGCTAATGCAAACATAACTGTCATGCTAATAAACACAAATCATAGGACAAAATAGTAGTAATTCCACTTTACTAGGTATAAGCCAGATAGCCATTAGCTAAAGTACTCAGGTCAGTTCTGAGCCATCTTAACATTAAAATCTAGCCAGCATCCAGAAAGGTAACTAAAAGAAAGGAGTCTAAAAGTTGTCATATAAAGAGTAATTGAGGGAACTGGGGGTTTAAACAAGAAAAAATAAGATTTAGGAGCTTCGTTGTATTCTCTGATAGATAATAAAGACTCATTGCTGCTGGAAGCAGGTGTAGGAGGATGAGCAAAATTTCAGAGGATAGATAAGATTTTGACACAATAAGAGGAAATTTCTAAAAGTTAGAGATGTCCAAAATTGGAATGTGCTGCCTCACACACTACTATGCTTTCCATCACCTTAGACAGTAAATGGCATCTGTTGAAGATGGCACATGACCTTTATTATACTAGCAAAGATATCCTTAATTAAAAACGTCCTTGAGACAAATATGTTACTGTGTGTGATTTCCCAGCTTCTTCCTCCTTCCTACACAACCTCGTCCCTCCCCTACCTGCAAAACCTCGGCTAAAGTGAAACTTACTTTCACCTGCTCATTCTCTCCCCTCTTTTATCTTTAAGGAAAGTTCTCCATTTTCAGGGCAAGTTTATGGGCTTATTGTCTGGAGAAGTGGAAGGAAAGTAGGAAATACTTGCTGGCTGTTTCTAGAATCACTTATTTATTGAGATTATAGGAAAAGTGTGATTAATATTTTTATAGGGTCACTTGGTACTTTTAAAAGTTAAAAGGATGGACTGCTGTGAGAAAGGAGAGATAAAAAAGCCAAGCTTTCTCTCCGAATGCAGGGTTTGGAGTGTGAGTAGCTCAAAATATCTGCATAATATGGGAGAGCAGGAGAGAAAAGAAAAGGGGATACAAATGAATTCAGAAGTAGTTGCAGGCTACTGTCCTGAAAGAAAAAAATTATGTTCCCTAGTATGGGACAAGAGTATTGTGGGACAAACCAAAGAGAAGGGTAACCCAGAAGAGTTTCTGGATCCTATTTACGTGGGCAAAAGTCACAAGACTTAGTGATAAGAAATGAGAATTTTAAATCAGACCTCTTCTCCCATTTTGGTCCTAGTATTACTTCTGTGTAGGGTTGTCATTTCATAGTGTGGATTCACTTATTCTCTACTAACCATTCTGAGTTTTCAAGTCTAACTTCACTCTGTGTGTGTGTGTGTGTGTGTGTGTGTGTGTGTGTGTGTGTGTCTCTGTGTGTGTTTGCCCAAGAGGGCAAAACGGGAAAAGCAATACTCCTTCCAAATGCTACTGTTGAGAGTTGTGATGGTTAATTTTATGTTTCAACTTGGCTGGGAGGCAGTGCCCAGATATGTGGTCAAACAAAACATTATTCTGTGATGTTTCTGTGAGGTGTTCTTGGATGAGATTAAGGTTTAAAATGGTGGACTTTGAGTAAAGCAGATTGCCCTCCATAATGTGGGTAGGCTTCATCCAATCAGGTGAAGGCCTGGATTGAATGATAAACTGACCTCCCGGATCAGGAGGAAATTCTGCCAGCAGACAGCTGTCAGGCTTGAACTGCAGCACTGGCTCTTTCTTGGTCTCCAACCTGCTGGCTCACCCTGCCCATTTTAGACTTAATAGCCTCCATAATCACATGAGCTAATTCTTTAAAATAAATCTCTTCCTCTATACATACACATCCCATGAAGAACCTTGGTTAATACAGGTGTGTTACACATTGTTGGTATAAAAAGATGTTTTGCATTTGGAAAGAGATCAGACCTCACTAACCCAAAACTCTGGTCTCACTGTAAGATTTTACATGCTTCTACCAAGCTCTGTATTCCACATAGAATTATACTGTATTGTTTAACACTCACAATGTTTGTAGGCAGGGTTGTAACTCACCAAAACTTTCAAAATATCTTTAACCTATTTAGAACTTGTGCAACTAGGCAAAAATATGCAGGAAGGTATTGTTTAACTGAGTGATGATAATCAGGACATATATATTATGTGTGTTGGTGAAAAATGTGGATAAATTCTTCAAAAATAAAAAACAGTCAGCATATAATAGATTATCTGTCATCAAATGCTACAGTGAGAATTCTTTGGTAGGAAACATTTTGTATGTTGTTTTCGGAATATATAGAAGATAATCTGTTCTCCAAGAATTCATATGAGACAGATTATTCAATGAAGAGGATCATCTGGGTACTCCATTATAAAATTATAAGGAGGGGTCACATTTTTCAAAGATGAAAGTGCTTTCATCTCTCCTCCCACTCACTATACAACTCCATTTTGCATATAAAACTATACAAGCTTTTAAGACTTAGATTTATCATAATCTTTTCCAAAAATGACCTTTTAGTTTCTTCCAAGTTAAAACAGCAATAGAGTGCCATTCCATGAAAAGCACGATGACATTATATAAATTGGGAATAATATGCTAAAATAGAGTTAGTATTTGGATGAATTTGCCAAAATAAAGAGCGGAGAACAAATGACTGTGATGAGCCATAATGCATATGAAAGGGCTTTGGCTTACTACTTGCACATGCTAGAAAGTCAATAAATGTTAGAGTTCTTTATTGCTACTTGAATATTCACATTTTCAAGTAAATCCAATTTTGAATCCAGTGTGTCACTCAGAGATGTATTAAAATTCAGATTCCCTATAAAATTAAGCTATTATGAGCTTCATTTTAATCCTGCCAGTGATAACCTCAGCTGAGACTTACATGTAAGTGAGAAGTTGGCCTGAAAAAGCCTAACCAAATCTGACATCCTTGAACTTTCTTCTAGGAGTCTGCAATTGGCTGATGAAGGAGGGAGCAACCTATTCACATTCTTGATGTTATTTCCTTTTGATCCTAAATGCATTTTCGCATTCACAAACCCACAGAGTAATCCTGGCTGAGTCATTTGACCTTTAATTCCCTGTGGAAATCATAATCCTTCATCTTTTTAAAAAATATAATTTTTCTTCCTTATGATTTTTTTTAATTAAAAAAATATATATGTTCCCATCCCCTCCCCTCTTTGGCAAGTATCAGCTGGTTCTATCTACGGGTCTGTTCCTATTTTGTTTTGTTTATTCATTTTTTTCAAGATTCCACAAATAAGTGAAATCGTATGGTATTTGTCTTTCTCTGTCTGACTTATTCCATCCATGTTGGTGCAAATACAAGTTTTCATTGTTTTTATTGCTTAATAATATTCCATTATATATGTGTGTGATATATATGTAATATAGACACCTAGCTTGCTTTCATATCTTGGCTATTACTAGTAATGCCACAACGACCATAGTGGTCCATATATCTTTTCAAATTAGTCTTTTTGTTTTCTTCAAATAATTATCGAAAAGTGGAATTGCTGGATTTCATGGTATCTCTATTTTTAAATTTTTGAAGAAACTCTATATTGTTTTTCATAGTGGCTGCACTAATATACATTCCCACCAACAGTGTATAAGAATTTTCTTTTCTCCACACCCTTGCCAGCACTGGTTATTTGTTGAGTTTTTAACGATAGCCATTCTGACAGGTGTGAGGTGATGTCTCATTATGGTTTTAATTTGCATTTCCCTGATGATTAGTCATGTTGGACATCTTTTCATATGTCTGTTGGTCATCTGTATGTTCTCTTTGGAAAAATGTCTGTTCAGGTCCTCTGCCAATTTTTAATTGGATTGTGTGCATTTTTTGTGTATGTTAAGTTGTATGAGTTCCTTATATATTTTGGATATTAACCTTTTACCAGATATATCATTGGTAAATATCTTTTCCCATTCAGTAGGTTGTCTTCTCATTTGTTCCCTTCACTGTGCAAAAACATTTTAGTTTGACAGTTCCATTTATTTATTTTTCTTTTGTTTTTGTTTGTTTGTTTATTTATTTATTTATTTATTTATTTATTTATTTATTTATTTATTTTTGCCTAAAGAGACATATGTAAGAAGGATATAGCTAAAAAAAGAGTTTACTGCCTATGTTTCCTCCGAGGAGTTTTATGGTTTCAGATCTTACATTTAACTCTTTAATCTATTTTGAGTTTATTTTTTGCATATGGTGTAAGAAGGTAGTCCAATTTCATTTTTCATATATATGTGTCCTATTTTGTCCTGGAGTTCACATTGTCTATAGCAGTTTTCCCAGAAATATGTGTTGGAGAGCAAAGTCATAATGTTTGAAAACCAGGAGGATTGAGAAATGTTCAGTTTGTGCAAACGATTATCTGCTATCAGTTCTCTCTTGTAGATGCTCAGAGGACAAGGTCTATGCTCAATGTAATTGTTATTACAATTTAAAATATGAAGCTAGTGATCTATGGGTGCTTAATAAATATTATCAGGTAATTAGAGTGATGCTTGGTAACTGTCTCTGATGCTGTTATTACTTGCTGATTTTAAGCTACATTTATACTTCCAGTAATTACCTCCCAAGCCAAATTGTCCCCATGTGGACCCCAACTTTGCAATTTTAGGCTGGATTCACATGATAGCAGTGATTACTTAACTTTTCTACTGTGAGCAGAACCCAATTTTCAAAAGAACAACTTTCACAACTCTTTAGACAAATCTTTGGTCAGCTGTAGATTGTACTCAATAAGTTGAAGATGGAGGTAGAAGTGGATACAGAAATTTTTACTGAAGACTATCTTTTTTGTAGCTATCTTACTTGTCAGAGCCTTGGCATTTAAAATTCCACATTTTTTAAATAAAGCAGTTATATTTTAAACTCACCTCAAGAAGTAACCTTAAACAAGGTATACATGCACGCATTACATCGACAGCATTTTTGACTAAATTCTGTGCAGCTTCGAAGAAAGAATCAGCAGGTACTGTCTGGGGTAAAGCTTACACAGCACTACCAAAGACTCAGGCATGCCCAGCTGACCACAGCCCCTTTCCTCTCTTTAGTAATACTGGTAATTTCTAAAACTTCTGCATCAATCACCTACAATGTAGTATAAGAACACTGTTATCGAGTCTCAGATTAGGAATCAATTTAGTTGGCAGGGGGAGGGAGGAGTTGGGGGGAAAGAAAGTTTTTATAGTATATCAAAGTTGCTTAATTTTTAAGCAGCAACATTTCGCTTTTATGCCTGAGGGTATATATACTTCGGTTCTAAAAATTACTAATTCAGTAAAGAACAAAATTTGAGAAAATGTATATACTTTTTAAAAATGTGGCAAGAAGAGAGGTGGCATAGCTAAGAATAGGTTTAAACTATAGAAGGTGGTTGTACTTAAGCCTCTTCACAGACAGACAAAGGTTTCTGTGGTTTTCTTTTTTTCCATTCAGTCTGTAATCTGTTAAGATGATCATTTCATTTAAATTTACCGCATGCTGATTTGTGTTTCCTCTGTTGAGCTGGTGCTTCCTCCATGTTGATGTTACTTTCCTTTTCTCCGGACTGATCTTGATTTGATTGAAATAATGTGGAGTCGAAGTGGGAGCTTAAAAATGTAAAGTTCTTTATTCTAGAATATGATACAGTTGGCGTCAGTAATCTACAATGGAAATACTTATAGAAGAAGAAACATCAACCTGGCGGCCTGTAAGCAGAGGAAATATTCCACCAACACTGACCACCACTTTTGTGCCTTTGGCAAGAATATGACTCAGGTGACAGGATTTTGGAAATAGAGTCTTAGGTTGGATAAAAGTGTCTTTATCCAAATACTACACTACCTTAAGAGCCACCTAAGACTCTCTCCCCACACACACATACACTATTTTTCTATCTTTACTTCAGGCTAGCTATCCATTCTACTCTACATTCATATAACTGCACAGTTTTTCTGAGCCAACAGTTTCCCAGAATTTATGGGTAACACGATTCTTACTGTGTGGCTAATCAGGATTAGAGCCTTGTAACTGCAATGTGCTCATGCATGCATACATATATAAAGGGGGACATTAAAGCAAATCTCTAAGTAATCCTGACAAGTTGCAATCAATTCACATAATTCAGTTAATGTGTTTTTAAAATACAATTTCCTAATCTGATGTCACAGGAATACAGAATCCAATCTCTGTACTCAAGAGCTTTTAATAAACCAGCATCAGACTACAATCTCGCAAACACAAATGTGACAACACATTTTATACTAAAATATAGTGTAGTAGAAGTTCAGAGAAAGGAGAGCTAGCCCATGAAAGATCATACCAATTGAAGCAATCACAGTCTCTCTGACATGTTTATGGAAAGCTATAGAAAGATCCGACTGAAGTCTTAGTTTGGAGCATAGTTACGGGACATAAATTTTACATTTGACCTAGTAGACCATTGTGAAATTTTCAGTTAATAACAAAAAACAAATGTGGGGCATGCCAGAATAGCTGAGAAAAATATTCCAAACTTACTGCAAAACCCAGAAGGAAGCTGGTGGGCTATCCCCACATTCGTCATGAGTGTGAACAGAGATGCGATCACTGGTGGTAAAAACCAATTGGTTTCCTAAAAGGAAACCTCTGGTAGTCAAATTTACTTTTCTTTGTCAGGCACTATGAATGAAACTATACTCATACCACCGCAGAGTTTAAATTATATCCTGGAGTGCAGTTCGGCTTTGGAATTCAGTGATCCCAATTTTAAACTGACTTTGGGGGTGGGAATGGGGGGTCAAAAGCAGTTGGCACTGCACAGTGAAGCATTTCATCACCTAAGCTCCTTTACCCGCTAAAAGCCCTCTTTATATTTTAGGTACAAAAATTCCACTACTTTAGCCTGAGATCAAGTTTCATCATTCCATAGTTTCAGTTAACACACTCTAAATGAAAGAATCCAAACAGACATTTGATAAGCTATCTATCATGTATCAATTTCATGCCAGTTGATTAGAAGAATATATTCTGAAATGATTGACAGTTCTTTGACAATACCAATTTATTACCTGTCAAGTTACAAGGTATGCTTTTGATATACAAAAGTGAAATAATATTGAAATTAAACTAACCCTAAGTTAAAACAGGAGTTATACTATTCCAAATAGATCCCAGATGACTGAAAAACATATTTGTCTAGATAATAACAATTAGATAAGTAATACATGGTTATTATATAAATGACAAACTTCAACGCAGTATACTATATAAGTGCTCCTACCCTTTTTGAATAAAGTAAAAAAACACTGAACTCAGTAACTCTGATGGAATAGAAATTTAAAATTAATTATAAATTTGGAGAGCAATATATGGGAAAAGTTTAATAATTAGTATTAAGGATATGACTTATTTCCTATGTCAGTGGGTTTACCTGAGTTTCAGTCCCACACATTAGAGAAAAAAAATGTGTTAAAATTGGTTCACTTTGGGTTAAATGATTGATATTTTTAACATATGAAACCTGTTATTTTGTAGCTGAGGTCTACCCTGCTTTCCTATAACTTCACAAACTTTCCATTTTAAATTATAGAACTTCCATGCTAATTATAAACTTTTATCTTTAAAAGTGGTGCTGCCTTTTAATCATTTGCTGTAGCTGATTTTTTTTCTAAACCCTTATAGAAGATGGCACTGTTCTTAATTTGACCAAGAAAGGTTTTACTCATCTAGAAGAAGCTTGAGGTCTTATTAATACCCTGGGAAGTCTTGGTCAAAGGCAGAATTTAATGCAAAGCAAATTGTTTGCAAACAAGAACTTATACTTACGACGTGCAAATGTTTATCTATATTAATCAAGGAAATAAAAGTTCTTATTTTTTGCTTTCCTGTGGAATATACTGTGTCAGTTTTCTCTTTATCAAAGTTAGTCATAGCCAGCTTGGCTCAGGTAATGAGTAAAGTCATGATCAACTCATGGGCAAGTCAATTACGAATATTCTCTTCTCTATGGTCACTGTGTTCTAAACCTGAAAATCTGTGCCCCTGGAGGTCGAAGGTAGAGTGGTTACTGCAAATCCATCTCTAAAGGGGTCCAAAATGCTAACTATGTATGGCACAGAGGTTGTGTGGTAGTCTTAACCTTGAGTGATAAAGAAACACAGGAATGGGATGAACCATGGAGACTACATTAACTCTGGCCATTGAAGCACCAGTAAGTGTAAATAATAGTAATGATAACTAGGATTTATTTAGTGCTCCTCGGGACCAGGCATTATGCTATGTGCTTCTTCCATCTGCATAATATGTCTTTGTCTACATTTTATGGAGGCTCCAAGAGTTTATATCAATTATGCAGTAAGTAGTTATGGAACCATGATTTGAAACAGACATTTCTCATCCTGTAGCACATGCTTATAACCCAGAGTTTGGAACCTTGATCTGTAGACCAAGAACATCAGAGTCACTTAAGAAGCTTCTTAGGAGCATATTTCCTGGCCCCAAGAGTCAAATAATATGATCATGTTTACCTGGGGGCACCTTAGAAATCTGGTACTTTCCTTCTTTTTTAAAAAAATGATTCCCTGAGCGATTCTCATGCTGATTCAGACTTGGAAACCTCTGCTGTAACCATTGCTTCCCAATCTTATTCACTCAAGTGACATCGATACTCATACTATCTATAAGGTTCACAAAGCTGCTCCCAAGCAGAGGTAACAGCCTGGAGCCTCTTGGCCATTCTTGGTCCTCCTCAGGCCTGAGGAGTCAACATCTCACTACACAGGTAAGCCAATCGCAAAGCACTAGTGGGACTGACATTGCCTCAGCATAACAATTAGGACTCCCCAATCTAAAATCCTAAACCAGACTGTGAGAGCCCTACACTGCTCAATGGTTTAATACCATCATATAAAGAAACACTTATATGACAAACTAAAAAGACCAAACTTCTGAAATGGCTTCACACAGCTTCAGAGTTTCCAACCTACTCCCCAGGAAACTCTCTTATACTGAGAGGAATGTTATTCATTGGTCCCAGTCTTGGCCAAGAAGCAAATCACCTTTTGGGCAGAACATAAGTCACTCGGGCTTAGAAGTGGGAAATTAAAGAGGAGAAGGGAGAGAATTTTTCAACATTCAGTCCAAAAGGTCATTTTTCTAATCTTCATAATAGAAAGAATTTGCCCATAAGCTAGCAAATACTCAACAGATGAATGAGTTTCTTTGAACTCTGTAAGGTATGACCAGGATGGGACCTGGGTCTACCTAAAGGCTCTCTCATGCAACTTTGTTTATAAAATTTAAATCTGGGTTTGCATTCTATCTGTCATTCACCAGCTTTATGACCTTGGGCAAAAGATTTAACTTGAGTATAGTCATACATATCTCTTAGGAGGCTAAATGAGATAGTATGCTGCAGAGTAAGAATCCTTTAAGTGCCAGTTCTATTATCCCAGCCACATTTATTGAAAATACAAAATGCAAAGATTGCCTACACAATGAGACAGGCATGAAGTATTCTCCCAGATTCTTGTATTGCTAGGATCATGCCTTGGTCAATGACCTGTGGCTGGTTGCTTCTATTCTGAATGATAAAGCGTCACCCTGAAGCCAGCAAACCCTAAGTATACTATCATTCACAGGGTGCCTACAATGGAAATCTGGGAGTCAGTCATGACGATTCCACCTGCCCAGCAATGCTGAAAATCTTTAAGTTTCCCTAAAGGCCTCTTTGTTCTCTCTCTCCATGTTTTTTAAGTCTGAAACATTCTCTCTATTTTCCACTTTCTATTCTTCTATGTAACTTATTCACAAAGTCAGGTGCCCACAAAGATGTCAGTTCCTTTAAATAGACTTCACTGATGCCAAAGCCTGGGTTCAGTGTCTTCTTTCAGTTTTCACAACATCCTATATTTCCAATACCATAGCACCCATTGTCCTGCATCGTAATTGGTTGTTTTCTTGTCTAGATGACCCTTCTGATACTATAAATGCTGTAAAAGCAAGCATCTTGTCTTTATGTTTGTTATATCCCTGACACAAAGCACACTGCCTGTCATGTAGCAGAGATCGGTAATCATTTATTGAATAAGGGATTAAACTTCAGCATCCTTCCCTTTTCAAAACAAGAAATGTCATAATCAATTAGAATTTATTCTTGTTTAAATGAGATTAATGTAGTGCTCTAAAGTCATTGCTATGTGTGAACTTTTTAGAGGTGCTGCCTTGAAATCATTGGCTCCTGGCTTGGGGCTACACAGGATGAGGGAGGTAGAAAGGAAAAGATATGAGTTCTGCTCACCTGTAGCACTCTGAAAACATCAACTCATGCATTCAAGATTCAGTTTTTCACTCATAAAAGAAGGGTTGGAGAAGAACTTCCCTAGCTCTAAAATTCTGTAGACTATCAGAAAAGCATGTTCCAGGCTTGCAAGCAACATCTGTGAAGTTCTGTCAAGGGTTGGTACCGAACTCCTTCATTCAGGGTCATGCAGATAAAATGCCTGCCCCAGTCTTCCCAAGTCCACGTCCTCCAGTGTTTCTGTAGTCCCTCTTCCTGCCCTCTCCATAAACACTATACAAAGAGTTTCACATAAACTACTCAGTAAAGGTTAATACTCATTCCTAACTAAACTTAGAATACACAATGATGAACTTTAAAGAAATCAAGTTATTCTTCCTGCATGATCTTTCTTATTTAGGTATATCCATGGGTCCCATCACTCAATAAAAGGGTCTTCCTTTTGTTGATCAATCAAATTCAGTAAGTCACCAATCATTCTCACTTAATAATAGCTGCCTAATATGTCTCCTGGCCTATAACCTCACCCCTCTCCAGGACAATTTTCATGTTTCCTGGAGGGGAATATGGCAATACGTAGCAAAGTCATCGTAATTGTTTCTACTTTTCAACCATAAATTAAATTTTTAGGACTATATCTTAAGAACCTAGTCAGATATGCACACAAAGATGTATATGCACAATGATGTTTCATGGACCATTATTTATGATAGCAAAACACATGGAAATAATACATATGTCCATTAATTATTTCTCATTTGGAATGCTTCTATGTGATAGAATGCTATGCAGTCATTAAAAATCATTTTGTAGAACATGGATAGAGAAAAATGTTCAACATACACACCATTAAGTGGAAAAGCAGGTTATTAAATGAATAGAGTATGAAGCCATTTTAAATATATATATACACATACAAACACAGAGATACATACATTATACACATATATAGAAAAGTAATCATAAGAATCTATAATATGGAATACATAATATTCTATACATAGAAAAGTGATCAGAAAAATTTACACCAAAATGTTAACAGATGTCTCTAAGTTGGTAGAGTTAAAGCATTTTTGAGTTTCTATTATATGCATTCGATATGTTTTATAATAGAAAATATATTATTAAAGTGCAACCACACAAATCTGATTATGTCAATTCTTCAAGGGATCTCTATTACCTCAAAAATGCAAAGTCCTAATATGGCACCTGAGATCCTTCCCAAGCTATCTTGCCTAACCTCTCATCCTCAGGTCCCACATTCCCCTCCGTTCATTTAACTCCAGCTCTAGACCTGCTTCCTCATTCACCTGCTGTGACTTTGCACATGCTAGACCCTCTTCCTTGGGATTCCCTCTGCCTTTCTGTGACTAGCAAACTTCAACTGACCCTTCAGAAACCACCTAAGAGAGATTCTCATTGGAGAAGGTCTCCCTGTCTCCCTGCCCTAGTTCTCTTAGGTGGTCATGCTATCCTTCGAACTATCTTCAATATCTCCATGTTTGCAAGCGCCCACTTCCACTACAGTTATAGTCTGACCTTTCTATCTTCCCTACAACACTGTGAACTCTGCAAAAGCAGAGACCAGGACCAGGTCTTCCCTGAATCAAGCACTGAAGCAGGAACATTATAGAGATTCAAAAAGTCCGTGTTAAATTGAAACAAATGACACAAATTGAAAGAATTTTTGCACCTTATGAATTCTTGTTAGCTATGCTTCAAATTCACAGCCCACTTTGTCTACTTTAATTTACTCCAGGTTCTGAACTTTTGGACTCATATAATTTGCATGCCTAAACTGCACAAGTTTAAGCACCTTTCAGAATAGCTAATTTCCATCAGATATGCTTATTAAAATAGCCAAATGATCCACACATACAAATACAGCTCTAGAGTCAAGAAATGAAAAATAAAGAACAGTTTCATTGCTAAGGGTAAATGGTTTTGAGGTCTAAATAAAAGAAGAAAAGTGTGGTATTGGTTATGGTGTGTTGATTTTGGTTAAATGGTTTTGTAAGAAATAAATATGCCCAATTTTATGAACACTAAATAATTACAGTTGACATAATAGCCACACTTTTTAGGATTACATTTTTCTATGTAAATACTTTCCTCCTAAATGACTAAAAATTACTTTAGCCATGCCAATATTACAAATGGTAAAGTAAGACCAAGGATATTGTTAAACTGGAAATAAAACCTGTTTTTGGTTTGGTCCCTTTACCAGAAATTAGGATTTAAATATCATTAGCATTTACAAAACTGTTTTATACTTTCTGTTTTTTGGTTACATCATCATAATATAGATGACTGCCTTGAAAGCAAATCATATTTAGGGTTACTCACCATTTTAGCAAATATTATAACTCTGTGTTTCTCAAATCTCCCTTCTTCTATACCACATATATATACAACTTTATCAAATTGGTATTTAATGGACAATTGTCTTCTAACTTTCAAAGAGCAAATTATTAATCAGTCAACAACAGAGCAAGAGACACAAAAGGTTTTACTAATGACATACTGGACTAATTTTCAAAAATGTCTCCATTTGTGAATCTGTATTCTTGAAACAGCTTCTATTAAAATACAACAACACTTTTAAGATAGCAATCTAATGAAAGTAGAAGAAAATGTGTGAGATCAAGAAGGGCAAAAGATGATATTATCCAGATTTTTTTTTTTTTTGATGTAACATAGATCAGACTAGCTTCATTCTTCTAAGGCCTCAATGATACTCTACCAGGCATTAATTTTAAAGCCTCAAGCCACCCTGAGTCACTCAATAGAAACAAAAATCTAAGCAGGGGGCAGAAACTGGAGAAAAAAAGATGTGTTTTGTTCCACTAGAAATATGACTCTTCACTTTCCAAATCTAACCAGGGCTTGTTCTTGTACTATGAATAATATAGCTGTAACTCATCAGAATTGTCTACATTTTAATTTGAAAAATAGTTCCTATGTTAATCTTTAATAGCCTGTATTCTGGACCAACAGAAAGAGTTACAAAATAAGTCATTTGCAGTGCCATAATTAAGGCCGATGAGAAGCACATTCAGTAATGTGGTGCCATTCTTTTCATCCAATAGCCTCGATGGTATATAGATCCACCATTTGATCAGTGCATCAGGCCCCAGGGGCTTCATGGTCTGCAAGCCACAAGCTACTAATAAGAACCCTCCAGCTTGTTTGTTAAACAGATCAGTCCTGGCAGGCACCCAAAACTCCAGTCCTTGAAACTTGGAGCTCTTTAACTTGCTCAGCCTATTGTGTGGCAAGCGAGAGAATAAACTATGTACCTCATAAATGCAGAGCAATTATGGATCAGTTAGTAATACAGCTGTGGCTCAAAAGATTGCTTACCTAAACCAAATCGAGGCCTAATTTATTTTTGTATTGTCTTTGTTAAAAACCAAACAAACAGCTCTATGGAGTTTGTATACACAGTAAAGAAAATGACTGCATTTTCTTTATAAACAAGAAGGCAACTATTGACTAAAAGACATTATCCTCAGTAGCTAAGGGGTTTTGTTCAGAACCAAGTCATTGCTTGTCATAGATTCACGAGGTTGTTTAAAGAAACATAGTAGAATGCTTTCTTTGATAGAAGTTCAGTGTTTTGGAGCAGGGGTGCTGTATGATGCTGTTTTTTGTTATAGACGCCAAATAAGATACCATCAACTTCAAGCATAAGGATGTAAAAATGAAGTAGCCTTTATTTACAAAGCAATGGTGAAGTAGCTTGAGTTCACGTACATTAATCTGTCATTGATTATTGTGTATACAGGTAGAACTTTGAGAAACCACTATTATAATACAATTAATACTTGCCAATTGATGAATCCATATAAAACAAAAAAAAAATAAACAAAAAACATATTAGGTTTGTAGAGGTATTAGCATCAACTTACCTGGAAATGACTTAGTGTAGCAAAAGTATATACTTTTTATTCCATAGCTAATGTTTTTCCTACTGTTTGTGCATTTACTCTGTGATAAGTGCATTAAGTGACTAACCTTAAACCCTTGAGAAAGCGTTATGAGATGACTTGGAGATTTTCATCTTAGGAAGTCTGTAATTTAGAAAATGTCTACTTGGACAATAATAGACTGGTTTGAAGGAGACAGAATCTAGACCTGGTTTCATTCTTTATTAACCAAGTGACCTTAAACAAGTAACATATCTTACTAAACCTCAGTCTACTCATTTGTAAAGTGGTAAAACCTATTCTGCCTATTTCATTGAGCAAGAAATGTTAACAGAGTGTAAGTACTTAGAGATATGCAGATGCCTATAAATGTAAACTCTTCTTATTGCTAAATAGAATCAAACTTAGGGAACCAGCAGGCTACCTTCCTGCTCTTGCTGCCCCAAATCTCCATGGGGAGAAGAGCAATCTTGGAAAGACTAAAGGGAAGAGAGTTGAGAGCAAAGGCCATAGACTGATCTAAAATCATAGAAAGAAAGTGTAAGTCCACCCTATGTGCAAAAATGCCAGAAAGGAGTCCTGGTGGATCAGAGAAGAATCAGGGAAGAGACTTAAATGTGTGTGCTGGACTCGAGGTGGTATCTTATAAAGGCAGCATATTCCAGGAAAAGTGATATGTGGGAGGGGAGAGGGGGAAAATAAATGGAAAGAGAGTGATGCCTTAAGAAAACTGAAGAGTGAAGGGGGAAAAAAGCAAGAGTGAGGAAGTTAAAATCCTTAAAGACAAAAAATATATATATATATTAAAAAAATCAAAGAATGCACAAACCTTCCTTCCATCAATTCCCTCAACACACACAGATACATTCACACACACACAACCAGTTAAAAAAATAAAAAATTCATACTTTGCTACACTGACAGCAGAGGGGGCTCTTGAACTAGGAATCTTGCAAAGCACCCCAAATTGCCTTTCTTACCTACAGAAATGCAGATGTGCAAGCAATTTTTATTTAAGCAAAAGATATCATAAAATAAAAACTAAAACAATTCTGATTAAAATTACTACTTCTCCCACCCTACTATGTTCTGCACTCCAGCCCCCAGCCCCAGCATGTAGGAGAACTGAGGTTCTGTGGAGGGCTTCCCTCAGGAGCCAAAATTGTTCTGCTAGGACACCCTGCTCACATAAATGTTTGCCTGTGAGGCCACAGAAACAACAAATGACAGTGCAGAGGCCAGTCAGATGATCGTGAAAGAGTTGGTGATATATTGCTCTAGAAAAGAGGGTGGAAGTTTTAGGATTCAAGATATACTTTAAAAGGAGCACCAGAATTGGTGATGGACTGGATATGAGGTAAGGAGAGAATAAAGAATATTCCCCAGGGCATTAGTCTGGACAACTGCGAGAATGTAAGTACTCTGGACTGAGAAAGCACTCGGGGAGGTGAGCAAGAAGCCAGAATTTGGTCATGTTAAGTTATGAGTGGCTTCTAAATATATACTTATGGATTTCATTGTTTTTGATGCTATTATAAATTATGTTATTATTTTAATTTCAAGTTCAAATTGTTTAGTTCTAGAATTTATATTTTATTTTTGTATGTTGTCCTTATATACTACTACTTTGCTAAATTCACTTTTTAGTTCCTGGTAAGTTTTTTATGGATCTCTGAGGATTTTCTATATAGATAATTATGTCATCTATAAGTAAAAGCAGTTTTATTTTGTCCAGTCTAATATGTATGCCTTTTATTTCTTTTTCTTGCCTTATTGCTCTGGCTCGGACCTCCGAAAAATGTTGAATCAGAGTTGTATGAGTGTACATCACTGCCTTATTCCCTACCTCAAAGAGGAAGCACTGGGTGTAGATTCTGTGTAATTACCCTTTCTCAAGTTGATCAAGTTCCCTTCTGTGTTAGTTTGGCTCTTCGAAGAAGCAGATGCCCAGATGGGATTAAATGTGCAAGAGATTTACTGGGGGAAATACCTGTGTAGGATAAAGGGAAAGGGAGTGAAATACTCTGGAGAGACTTCATCTACTGCAGGTGTGATACCTGTGAAAGAAGAGCAGGAAGTCTTGATGGCTAATCATGTGGTATGAACCAAAACTTCACACTTGAGAGGTCTGAGCTCTTGGTAATAGTCCCTCTTTGAGTATCAGAACCCTGCAGAACCCAAAGAGGAAGGGAAGAGAGACACAAAATCCCAGTGGATAAGTGAGGTTTGATCTTCAGAGGTGGGTTAGTTAGGTTTGCCTTGAAAATAGACGTTCATGCTGATGAGACCATGAATAGCCTCCATTTCTGCCATCCTAGTCACTTTGTTAATATTTCAATCAGGGAGAAGCCAAATTGAAAACTGGCTAATAGCAACTGATCAATGCATTTTATCTGCTGAGTCTTTCTGTTAATATATGATATAAAAATCTTCATGCTTCATGTCCATTCTCATATGTTCATCCACATGCCTTCATCCTAGACCGTAGTTTCTAATCCTTTCCCTTCCAGGCCCCTGATCAGATGGCCAGTTATTGACTACTGTCCAAGGATATGGATATATTCTCACTTTAGGTCATGTCTCTTCCCACAAAGTGGATGGCCAGTTGCACCATTCACAGTTCTATCCATTAAGAAGGTTTTCTTTTTTTATTGACCTTCAAGGTCACCTGAAATGTATTTACAATGCAGCTTCCATCCATTTTTTATTTGTTCCCACATGGTAAGTTGATCCATCTGCAAATCAAGCTCAAACATTTCCCTCCTACTTTAGTTGATTATATAGTACACCGCCATGTAGCTACAGTTACTGGCTGAGGAAGGGAGCTCAGTACTGGTTTACATGGGGATCTGGGCTATCTGCTCATGCCAGGCTTTTTCATGCCTTCTGGTAATATTTGGGCTTCATCCAAGATGTAACATTTCCGTATTACACACTACTGCTGTGTATTTCAGACTTTATCACTTAGTTGGTTCAATATAACCCAGTTAATAATGGACACATAGTTATCTGGTGTCATGGCCAAGTGCTTCTAGCATGTTACTAGGCCTTAGTGGAGGCAAAACATTTGACTATGGGGCATCAGGTTAGAACTTCTTCTCTCCTCCTCAATTTTCTAAAAGAATTTTTATGGTATTAGTAATTCTTTCTTAAATATTTGATAAAATTCACGAGTGAAGCCAACTGGGCCTGGAAGTTTCACTACTGTAAAGTTTTAAATTATGAACTCAATTTGTTTCATAGATATAAAACTATTTATATTTTCTACTCATTCTTAAGCTTTTATAATTTGTGTCTTTCATGGAATTTTTCCATTTGAATTCCTTGGATTTACTGGCAAAAAGATGGGAATGATATTCCCTTATTATATTCCCAGTGTCTGTCAGGTTTATAGGTATGTTTCTCCTTTCACTCTTGACATTAATAATTTGAGTATTTTTTTAACACACACACACACACACACACACACACACACACACACACACACACTGTTCTTATTTTGTAAAGTTTTTTTTCCACTTTAACATATCTTGTATAGAAGGTCTACTGACAACAAATCATCTTAGGTTTTGTTTGTTTAAAACTCTTAATTTCTCCATCATTAAAAAAATATTTCCGAAGTAAGTATAAAATTTTAAGTTGATGGTTTCAGTTTTTTACAGATAACCTTCTTCTCATTGACTTCTGACCTACATAACTTGTGCAAATAAGTGTGTAAAACTTTTGTGTTTATTCTATGTACGTATTTTTTCCCTCAATGCTTTAAATTTTGGTTTTTAGAAATTTGATAGTCATTGTTTTGTTGTGGTTTTCTTCCTGGTTGTTCTCCTTGGGAACTTTTGAGTATCTTGGATCAGCAGATTTATAGTTTTTATGAAATGATGACACTGTTTGGTCATTATTTCTTTAAACATTTTTTTTTCTGTTTCCCTTTCTTCTTTTCTGGGACTCTAGTTAGAAATATGTTAGACTGTTTAATATTGTCCACAAATCATAGATATTCTGAATTTTTTTCAGTCTTTTTTCCTTCCTGTGTCTTAGATGGATAGGTCTATTGCTATATCTTCATGTTCACTTCTCTTTTCTTCCCTAATTTACAGTCTGATGTTAATCCCATCCAGAGAATTTTTCATTTCAGATATTGTGATTTTCAACTTGAAGTTCCACATGGTTCTGTTTTATATTGTTGATTTCTTTCCTCAAAATGTGCATTTTTAGATTAGTCATTTTAATGTCCAGGTCTGCTAATACCATCACTGCTGTCACTTCTTTATTCTAAGATGAATTTAGCCCCACTAACAAGGCATACCTCGATAGTGTCTCAATTACTGAATTCTTGATGTATTCAACAGAGTTCTCCACCCTGGCTGGTGAAAGCTTAAAAAATTCTCAGAAGACCTCTGTGAGCTAAAAATTATTCAGTTCCCTTGTTCCTCTTTGCTCAACCTCATGAAGTTTAGTGTAATGCATACATGCCTCAGTATTTAGTAAAAACTCAATGAGATCTCTATGTATATTTCTGGAACTCTTTTTGTGTGTGTGTGTGTAATTCTCTACTCTCTAGAACTCTGCTTTGCAACTTCTGGGTGCCTCCAATACCCTGAGCAGCAATCTGTTCCCAAGACTCAGAGAAACTAAAGCTGCCACACTCTGCTTGTTATCTCCTCCCTATTTCTCCCACTGAAAAGCTGGGGTGATTGTAGGGCTGACTGCAATTGTTTCCCCTCTCTTGAGGAACACAGAACTGTACTCCCTATTGTCCGAAATCTGAAAACATCTTCATATCTTTTGTCCAATTATCTTGTTTAAGATGAAAGCAAATTCATGTCACACTATCATTCCTGAGGACAGAATGTTAACTAGGCAACTGAATATTTGAGTTTGACTGTGGAACTCAGAGAAGTCAAGTCTGAAACTAATCTGGGAGTCATATGGTACGAGTGTTTCTCCAGAATTGAGTATACTGTGTGAAAATAGTACTCCTTTCAATCCCTAAGGCAGCTGGGTGGGAATTGCAGGCTGGACTCAGATAATAGCAGCCTCCTTCATTTGCCCCAATATGAAAAAAATTTTAATACATATTATTTCTACTTGTGTTATTAGAGAATGATAAGGAGAACAGAGCAAAGAGTTAAGCCCTGGACATGCTAATATTTAGAGACTGGGAGAAGAAAGAGAAAAATCTATCAAGGAGACTGAGAAAAACTGCTCATGCAGTAGGAGAAAAACAGGAAAGCATGAGATATTGAAAGCCAAGTGAGGAAAATGTTTCAAGAGGGCTGGGCTGATCAAATGGTGTTAGAGGGTAAATGAAATGAAGAATAAGAGTTGAACATTGGATTAGGCAAGATGGAGAGAGTTAGTAAGTAATCCAGCAAGAGCATTTTCAATGAAATGGGGAGGTAAATGTGGGAAGGATGCAGACAGGTTGTCACGAATAGGAGCGAAGAAGGTACCTGAAAAAGAATAAAGGAAGTAGGGAAGTAGAACCAAAATCAAACAAACAAACAAACAAACAAACAACAACAAACTTAAATACAGGTGTTCTTTACAGAATAATCCTATTTCTTTCTATAATAATAGGTTTTAATGTTGGCACAGTACCTCTTCTGTACTTCTAATTTGTCTCATTCAGATTTATTATTCACCTTTTCTATACACAGGTGATCCTCATTATTTGTGGATTTCATATTTTCAAATTCACTTACTCACTAAAATTTATTTGAAACCCTGAAATCAATAGTCATGGCACTTCTGTGTGCATTCACAGAAAATGCAGAGGGTAAAAAATTTGAGTTGGTCAATGTGCACTTTCCCAGTTGAAGTGAACAAGGCAACACTCAGTCTCTTGTTTCACTTCTCATATTGTGTAAACAAGTGTCCTTTTACAGTCTTGTTAGTGCCATGTCTTTCACATTTTTGTTGGTGATAGCACTGTTTAAAATGTCCCTCGGGAATAATGTTGAAGTGCTATTTAGTGTTCCCAAAAGAAAGAAGGCTGTGATGTGCCTTATGGAGAAAGCATGTGCGTTAGATAAGCTTTATTCAGGCATGAGTTATATAGTTCTGTTGGCCACGAGTTCAAGGTTAATAAATCAACAATGTATATCACCTAAAATGTATATCACATAAAACAAGGTTATATATCAACTGGTTGACAAAAATTTTGTGACCAGAGACTCATAGGACCCTAACCCTGTATTCCCCTTAGGAGCAGTGGTTCAGTAGTCACTAATTCAGTTTCCACAGTGACTTTATATGACTTTTGTAACTGTTGCAAATTAATGCGAATGAGCTATACAAGGCTTTTCTTTAAAAAAAAGTATGGTGTAGTATAAAAAGCAAGAATTTGGATATCTTCATTCTGGTTTTAATTCTTGTAATAACTAGTTGTGCATCCCTTAGTGAGTACTCTGGCCTCCCTTGTTTTTTTCACCTATAAATGGAGCTCTTTCAATAAGATTATTGCAAAGGCCGCTGAAGCTCTAGCATTCTCTGATCTTGAATCATCAGTAAGGGATATTCACAGTAACAATCTCCTCCAATGAAAGTCTTCTCTACCTTAGATCAAATCACCCCACTCCATAAAAGGGGTGAGGAAGGGAATAATGATCTTACAATAACATAAGTAAGCACCAAGTTCTAGAGAGCACCACATAGATAAAGTGAAATACACTGATCTTTAAAAATCTGGGAAGTTTTCCCAGGAAAAGAGTTGCTTATGACTTTAGAAGTCATATCAAAATAACCCCCACATGTTAACATGTCACATTAAGAAATAGATATTAATGTGGGATTTTAAAAGAAAACAGCCACAGTAGGTTTAAATAGGGTGCAGCCTTCTGATGACAGCTTTGAATACAGAGTGCCAAAATGCAGCCAGACTGAGTGAGGTATGGGCACATTACTAAAAATACAAGGAATATAGAGAGTACGGTCAGGTGGCAACCTGAATTCACACTTGGGGTTTTTAATATCAGAAGCAAGAAAGTCATTTGCAACTCTTTGCTAAAGGATGAGACTCTTCTAAGTGTTCAGAACACAGGCCCATATGTGTAATGACAGAAGGTGAATATCATATGGGGGGTGTGAGGGGGCAGGGAGGAAATTGAAAAATGAAATTAATTCTCTGCATAATTTGACTTTCTTTCTTTATTAGAAAAACATTTATTACTAGTAACTTGAAAATAAGGAGTAGATTTTCTTTAAACAGTTTTTTCCTGAGGAGGCTTTAAAATTTTGCATAGACTTTGATATTGGGTCATTGGGGCTCTATACCCCATTACAGATATTTGTTCGTACAGAAATGTTCCATCCTTAAGAACTAAAAGTGAGGTTTATCAACTGGTCCATGTCAGAATCCTAGTAGGAATTCAGTAGCAAAAATTAAATTAGGATAATCCTAGGAGGATTTTTAAAGGGATCCTTTTTTAAAAAGTGTGGGGAAACCACAAGGGATAGTGCTAGTACCAGTGGAGCTGTTCCCATCCTACCTAGAAGGCACCAAAGAAGGGATGAGTTTTCAGATCCTGGATTTCCAGAACTTAGAATTAGCGAGTCATGATGAGAAACTCACCTTGAGGGGAGCAATGGCAATTGGTCAATCATCAGGCAGCCCGAGAGCAGTCTACAAGAAGGGAACAAAAGGAATAAATTTCTTAGTCATACCTGCCTCCCGCCTTCTGATGGCTTACCTGTACTCCCCATTGCACAACCTAAAGCCAGAGAGTAAGGGGTCCTAATGATGTAGCCCAGAAAGGAGGATCCAAAAAGATTCCAGGACGAATTAACAGTTGACACTCAAGGTACAGGTGTTCAAAACATACATCTTGGTCCAAAAACAAACAAAAAAACTAACCAAGAATGAAATCAATATCTAGCCAAAGTTAACAATCATCATCACTGAATGAACTTTAGGTATGCAAGAACAAATCCAAAATTTTATTTAAAACTTTGATTTTCAAAATTTTTATTAGTCAGATATGAATAGGGTAAGATAAATAAATTTTTTAAACTGTCAGCTATTAACTTGCTCCTGCTTGCACCATTTGGGATATTAAATTGACATTCACTTGAACTGGCACTTTTAGTAGTATCACTAATCTTTTATATGCAAAAAATATATAGTTCAGAAGACTTTTGAGTAGTATGTTTTCTAGAAGAAACCTTATACCTAGAATGTACTATTATCTTTCATCTTTGAAAACTTAAAAATGGTTAGTGAACTATAGTAATCATTTCAACTTTATAAAAATGTATAGTCTCTATATTAGATTCCCCGGGCTGCCATAACAAAGTATCACAGACTAGGTGTCCTAAATCAACACAAATCTATTGTTTTACAGTTCCAGGGACTAGAAGTCTAAAATCAAGGTATTGGTGGGGATATGCTTCTTCTTAGTCTCTGAATATATTCCTTCCTTTCTTCTTTCTAGCTTCTAGTTGTGGCTGGCAGTTCTTGGCATTCCTTTGTTTACAGCTGCCTCTCTCTAATTTCTGTCTCTGTTGTCACATGACATTCTCCCCTCATGTGTCTCTGTGTTTTTATACAATCTTCTTTTAAGGATACCAGTCATATTGGACCAAGGACCTACCCTACTCTAGTGTGATATCATCTTAACTAATTACATCTGCTCTGATGTGATTTCTAAATAAGGTCACATTCTGAGTTACTGGGGGTTAGGATTTCAAAATGTCTTCTTGGGAGACACAATCCAACTCATAACCATGTCCACAGACTCAAAATAATAGGGAATTGCTTCTTAAAATATTCTTTAGTGCAGTTTTGCAGTATCGTGAGAATAAATGTGTTTAAGTTCTTTGTTTTTCTGTAATTTTGTTCTTTTCACTTTTTTTTAATTACATTTTGAAATTATCATGGATCTTGAAATTATCATGAGTACAAGTCTACTTGTTTTGGAGATTTTCCTTCATGTTAGAATTTAAGTTTATAATACTTTCACCTCTGGTCAATAGGAAATACCAGTGACCATATTTATCTTTCTGCTTGAAACATCTAAAACACAAGACAAAACTTAAAAAACATTTTTCAAGATATTGGACATGAAGCAACAAAGGACAATGATCTTTGAGAGATGGGAAACCAACAAAGTGAGCCTTAAAATTTATCTGGCTTAAGGCCTGGAGAGTTTCCATAACAAAGCATAGGGCAAAGGAAGCCAGGTGCAGACCAGAGATCAGGAGCCAGGGCTGAGAGTTACCCAGCTCACATACCCTCTGCTAAGAGTTGTGTTAACTCTCAATCTCTTTTCCTTTTTATTTAAACATTTGGAAGTTCTTAATAAATGTTGTTAACCTATAAAATTGGTATTCTTACTATTATTGTTAGTCATTAGGGTGCTATTTAAGTTTTGTAATAATAATTGCACATTTATGCTTCAATTGATAAACTTCAAAATAGAACATTTTTTCTTACTAAGTTATACCTAAAATGCTTATGTATATCTAAAAGCAAGGACCTAGAAATCAGCAATCATCTAAATGACACACCTTGCTTTCAATACTGTTAGGAGACTGATTAAAGAAACTCAAGCACATGTATAAGTTCAGGGGTGCCAAAAATGACAACGAAGCCTCACCTTTTTTCACTTCCATTGCTGAAACCAAAAACTCAAGCAAAGTTGAGCCAAACGCCAAGACTAAACCAAAGTATGGTATACCCTAACAAGGAATGACAATCAGATTGGCTTTAGACAGCAGAATAACTAGAT
Source organism: Cynopterus sphinx (assembly GCA_030015415.1). Classification (NCBI taxonomy): domain Eukaryota; kingdom Metazoa; phylum Chordata; class Mammalia; order Chiroptera; family Pteropodidae; genus Cynopterus; species Cynopterus sphinx. The sequence continues at coordinate 180,476,854 of CM057379.1, forward strand.
CCTAGAAGTCAGTGGAGCCATGCTTTCAAAAGTCTGAAGAAAAACTGTTTTAAATTTAGAATTCTATAAAATCCAGTCTGGTAACTGAGAAAAAAAAATGAAGACATGTTCATTTATGCAATGATTCAGATGGTTTACTTCTCTCGCCCACTTTTTGAAATCATACACTCAAGTCATGCAAAGAAGAAATGAAAAAAAAAAAAAACCACTGACAGCCAAGAAATAGTGAAACAACTTAAAGGTTCAATAGAAAAATAATTACAAGATTTCAGCTGTGTACCTGGCCCCAAAAAACAATATTAACCATCAATAATACCTGTCTTCTGTTACTAGCAGACATTAAAGAATACTAAAGACAATTATAGTGATAAAATAAAATGTAAATGTTACAAATCATGGCAGGGCAAAAGCAATGGTACAGCTAAGAGAAGATAGGGGAAGAAAGCAGAGGAGGCCAAAGAGAAATGAAGATGAGTGTAGGAAGTCAATTTCTTAAGAAAATTATAACAAATTCAAATTTGGCAGATCAAGAAAGAAGCTTAAGTATTCCATTTACAATGGTAAGGTAAATAATAGAAGAACCAAAGAATTAAACTTAGACTAATAGTATTTGAAAGGCAGGAGTAAGAGAGGGTCTAAGAAAGACAAAGTTCTCATTTTTTTTTTTTAGAGCTAGAGAAACTAGATATGGCTAAAGCTGATGAAGAAATAAATAAAAATATACATATTTCTTTAAAAAATATAGTGATAACAACTAAAAAACTGAAAAGATAATCAAAAAAAGTTACTTCTCAAAGGGTTGACCTGATTGGGGACACATTCGTTTTTCATTCTACAAATTTCAATACTGTCTGAATTTTCGTGTTCATATGTATGTTTCACTTTTTATCATAGTTTTCAAAGGAAAAGTGTTTAAAAGTCTTTGTAAGAAAATATGTTATGTAACATATAAGACTGAATGTGCTACTAAGTTTATTAACACAAAGTAGAAGCATTTATCTTTCATGCTTTTATTATCCATGTTATGTTAATAATAAATTATATTTATAATCAGAAGAAGAAAAAACTATTTTGCAAATGTGCTCTTTTCTCTGATTACAGCATGTAATTTATAGCACCTAGTCCCCACACTGTGGAGAGCTCTTTACATCCTTCTTCTTCCTCTTAGCACTCATTATCTGGAGATACGCCAGATTTTGGCAACAAAGCAGGCTTCTGACATCTAAGCCCATCTGCAGTGACAGGAAAGCTCTTCCAGTCCTGAATGGCTCATGGTACGAAATCATGTCCAGATTCAGTAATTTCATCAGCAAACAACAACAACAACAACAACAACAACAACAACAACAACAACAACAACATGTATTTCAAATACTTGGGGTCCAAGTTCCCCTCAAAATTCCTGAGTTGTTTCAACCTAAAATTTTTCTAACGTAATGTATTTTTCTAAATAATTTCAAGTAGACATGTAATTATTACAAATAAATTTTCTCTTTTTCAAAGACCTTACATTTCCAAGATAAAAATAGAAACATATCCACCAAACATACACATTTACCATATAGATTGTGGAAAAGATTTTAAAAGTTATCTGATTATAATTTTTAGTGACTCTTATTCTTACCTCAGTTTTCTAAATATTTGATGCTAAGTCTCTAAAACAGAAATCATTTGTAAAAATGCACAAGTAAACTTTACTAAGTAGTTTGACCATCATAGTAGGCAGCCTTTATGTTGTAGCACTGAAGGGGACAGGAAAGAGCCTCTCTTCCCAAAACACACCCACTACCAGTTCTCAAATCTCACTGTTGGAGCAACCTTCTTGTAAACTGAGCAATAAAAAGGCAAATCCAATAGGCTTATCAACTATCCATACCTAAGTGTAAATTGAATTCTCCTTCTTTCCAAATAAACAATTCAAAGGTGACAGTGGGAAAAAACTCCCCGGTGGGGAAAAAAAATGGCTTGACTGAGGATCACTGGGCAGCTTGCGTGGCACAGGAATGCCAGAGAGATGCAGAGGACATAGCCATCAGAGGACAGGAGGACCACAGATACAGAAATCGGCAAGCTCTGCCTATACAGGGACAGCAGAACAGACACTAGACACCTGGATCCCATCGAAGCTGTCACAGCAGCCCCAGAAGCCTGCCTTCAACCTTTTTAGAACCTAAGTGAGAAATACATTTCTACCTTGTTTGAGTCATTGGTATCTTGTGTTGTATCATATATGCAGACAAACCTAATCATATGTGATAGACAAAAAGTTACTTATTTAATCATCCCAGGAACTCTGAGGTACATACGTAGCATCATTACTTTTACTTTACAAATGAAGAAACTTAGGCACAGAGAGAGTATTTGTCCAAGGTAACACAGCTGGTAAGAGGGATTGCCTACCATGTAAGGATAATAGAAAAGAGTAGGAAAGGGATGGCTACATGGCTCTCAGAATAAAGGCACAAGTAAGGGTCCCCAAACCAGTAGATTAATTCTCACCCAAAATGTGTTTGCTCTGTTTCACATTTTGTCCATGGGAATATTAGTCTGAATTATCTGAAGTTTTTGGAAACTTCTACCATATGTAAAATGGGATTCTGAACTGTACAGCCTCTACTAAAACACACACACACACACACACACACACACACACACACACACACACACCCCAGAATTTAGAGCAGAGAAGCAGCAGCTTTAGGACATTCTGGATAATTGACAGTTCCCTTTTAATTCAAGATTGAACAGAAATGCTCTCTGCTTTCACTCTCCTTTCAAAAATGTATCAACTAATTTTCCTGCTTTACTGAGCATAATGGAGATTTTATTTGGAACTTTTATTTGACAAATGATGATCTAGAAATTGCTCCATGCTATTAAAAAAACACCATATTAAAACAGTCAACTTGGCAATTCAAAGGCCTATGTTCTCAGTCCATCTCAGCCTCTGATGAGCTCACAATTTTAGACTTTGAAACTTACATCTGTTACCTCATTATTAAGAAAATAGTGATCGCTTCATAGTTATATAAATATCTAACCACTATGCTGTATACTTGAAACTAATAACATATTGAATGCCTACTGTAATTTAAAAAATTTTTTAAAAGATGGTTGAACTAGATCACATTTTTTCCCCCAAGTTAACGAATGTGTCAAAGTGTAATATACAGAGAAGTACAAAAATCCTAAGTGCACAACTCAAGGAATTATTGCAAAGTGAATCCACTCACTCATATCAGCAGCCCCAGGTCAAGGAATAGACTAGAAGCCCCCTCGTGTCCTATCACTAGATCTCATGTGTCCTAAGGCCTTTTCTAGTTCTAATTGTCCATGTTTCTGAATATAATTATATCGTATATAAATGAAGAAAATGTAAAAGGTGTGTGTCCTGGAAGCTTTTTTTTTCTTGGTAACTCTGTCTGATGCAGCTGTTTAATTGACTCCATTACCCTGCCCCCAGCCCTCCTAAAACAGCCAAGTACAGTGAAAACACACCAGATTGATGGAGGCTCCTGAGCATGTAGAAGCTGCTTACATAGGACTTTGCTATAACACTACTTAACCGTGAGGCCTAAGAAAATTGGTGGGATTAGAGTTACAGCCCTAATAATTTGCCTTTACAGATTTAACCTGAAATAACAGGCTGAAAGGACAAATAAAATGAGCAGTTTCCTGGATAATTCTTGGATAAATGTAAGTATGGAATCCTGTAGAAAAAAAAAGTAACAAGTTGGTAGTATGGTTCTAAAGAGGCAGCGAAGGGAAATGGCTAGAGTTACTCTGGCCCTAATTAGGGGCTTGGCACAGTTCTGACTCTCGCGGTTTGCCGCCTCTGAGCAGTTCTGCTCCTTCTCTAGCAGTGTTAGGTGTCAGAGTGACAAATGTCTTTCTTCGTGGGCAATCTCCTTCAGGTGGAACTTTGCCAGGAATCCAGAAATAAGCAAAGATAGGAAAAAATAGCTCTGGGAGCCCAAAGAGGGACAGAGAATATGAATTTAGCTGTATCCTTAATACATTCACATTTATTCATCCACTCATTTAAGTGTCTCCTTTTGGGCAGCATTTGTCTAGGGGCTGTGGAACACAAAGATTTAGAAGCTACAGAAGATATGGCTATTTCAGTCATCAAAGAAATGACAGTCTGTATCACTGATATTTTAGTGACTCTACAGAGAAGATAACTTAGACAATCCTTTTAAAGGACACAGATCTGACACATGAATATATATTTCTAGGATTAAGCCTACATTCAAAGACCATCCGTGACTCAGGTCATGATCCACTAATGTTGATAGAATTGTAGCCTAAATGAAGATGAAAGTATTAAATGGCAGACTTCCATGGCTAACCTACCTGAAAGAATTTATTTCCAGAGAATGATAGTTAAAAGGTGAAGAATGAGAAGTCAGGAACAATGCAATTAAATATAAGACTTGAATCCCTACATTTTAACCATCCATTAACATAAAAATAGTTCCCCCTGGGAATTTTTAGTTTGCTGAACCGATTATAATGGCGCAAGCTAAGGGCTTAATGGCAATTATGAGCTAATAAGTTCTCCATCAGAAAAGATCCCTGAAAAGTCACCTATTCTAATTCCTTGGGATTAGATAAAACCACTGTTTTATCTTCCTAGAGAGAAGAAACAATTTTGCTCTTAAGTCTCCAAGAGAAGAAACCACAATTATCCCATATTTAACCTTTCTCCTGTTAAATCAACTTAACATGTTCACAGTCCTCTTCTTGTCTTTGTAGAGAAAGAACAGTGATCTTCGTATAAGAATATTGTCGAGTCTGCTCTAAAAGGCCTCATTTTAGCCTTTCTCTCTAAACTTTACTTTCTACTTCTCTACTCTTCATCAGCCTCCTTGAAACCCGCCTTCATGTTCTCCACATTTCACCCTAACTGTGAAGTCCAAATACAAGTTGTCCAGGAAATTCCAGGAAATGTCTTTAGGTTGCTTCAAGTGCTTATCACTTCTAATCTTTTAAACAAAAAGTTAAAAAGTCAAAGGAATTTAGAAACTTTTTGGTTTGGTCAATTCCACAAATATTTGTGAAGTGTTCACATGTAAAAGGCTCTGTGCTAGGTTCTAAAAAAGAAAGATACAGATTTTGTGATAACAAAAAAGTAGAAACAATCCTAAAGTGCAACAATTATATGACCTCTGCCACATCGATTCCTGGAATGCTAGGGTTTAGTCACAGAGTGAGGTCAATCCATGGATGTGGATACCATCAAGTCTCCAAGGCAGATTGCCCAATGAAAAGGACAAGTTGCAAAATGAAAGAAATAACAGCTAACATGTATATAGGTCCTGGGATGCGCACACAAAAGCAAGCTATTTCAAGTCATATATGTAAATACTTAAAAGGGAAAAAGTCTCAACAAATGCACCCCAGACAACCAAACACATGACCATGGTAACCCAAGATAAGGAGACGTGATCAAGAGAAAATTAACTTTCTCCATGTTCTTTGATAATTTTTTTTATGGCAAAGGGAATTTACTTTACTCAGTGACTTATCAACTTTTTATTTTAAGAGATTAGTAAGGCACAGCCTTTTATTTCAAATTGTCCATAATTGAGTTGGGGTAGGAGCAGGAAAGAGCAGAGGGCAGTTGTTCCGTGTAATCCACAAAGCCGTATCTGTGTCAGGTTGAGTTACGGGCTATTACGAAGAAGGACTGAGCATGTCCCCCAGCAAAGCCTTCTCAGGGAAAATGGTGTTTGACATAAGTTTGGAAAGATAGGAAGGATACAAATGTCAGGGTACTGGAGGTGGGGGGGGGGCAGGCATTTAAGCAAAAAGGATAGCGTGAAAAGAGGCTAAGAGGCAGGAAGAATTAAGGTAAGCAGTGCCCCATTTGACAGACAATAAGAACCTTAAAATGTTTGTGAACAAGGAATTGTCTAAATAGGGATGCTGCTGAGATGTGTTAATTTGGCCTCAACGTGAAGGGTACCTTAGACTGGACAGAGGCTGGTAATAGTTCGAGCAAGGAGACCTGAGCAGAAAGATAGTAATGGGAATAGAGAGAAGAAGAGAGATGCCTGAGAAGTAAAAGTTATAGGTAAAGGAAATGGCAGAATCTAGGATGATGCCAAGGCATGAAGACTAAAAGAGCATCACTGAAAATTTAAATGTGAAATATTCAAAAATATGTCTCAGAAGTCAAGCTACTATATCTAGGAAAGGAGAAAGAGAGATGGCAGTTTGAAACTACAACACTACTTGGAGATAGGAACCATCAGATGCCGAAAAGAAGATCCTTAGGACAATTACAACAAGTTACTGTTTGTCCTTGCTGTGTCTGCCAAAGCACAGCTTCCCCAAGTGGGGTCCAGGGACCAGCCCAGGTCCATGAGCTGTTTGTTACCCCTGTGTGATGAGATGGAACATGAAATTAAGAGAAAGCGTTTTGAAATTTTATACCAGTTTAATTAACAATAATTACATATTCATTGGGTCTAATACTACTTAAAATTGACCTTATATTTTTTGCATGTCTTTTTTATTGCATTTTTCCTAGAATTCATTTTTATTGTATTTTATACAAATTTCAACCCATAATAGATTGAAGGGAAAAGCATTGTCTTTCACCAAAAATAGTTTGAGAGATACCATTGTAGAAACATTTTACACTTACAGGTTTTAAGGTACTATTTTACTTATTTATTTATTATTTTATTTTATCCCCCAAAATATCTTTATATAAGTAGTGCAAGCCTGGTTTCCCCAATTTTACACAAGGGAAGACCCTAAACTAGAGAAATTTTATAAATAATTCCCAAATCACACACAAATTCAGGGAGTGGTGGGAAGACAATCAGATTTGGAAAGCTGGGTTTCTGACTCTGAGGCAAATAATTTCCAGTAGCTCATACTGGTGTATGTTGAAACTGCTTTTTGGAGACAGATTAGCCATTTTGCTTTATAAAGCATGCAACATGTAAGTCAGAGTTCTCAGAAGCAAATTTAAAGTACCATTTGAGGCAAAGAGCTCAAATGTTTTACTTTCTTTAACTCTAGGATTTGAAGTGAATCTCAGATGATGTCAGCTAAACTAGCATCAACCGATATTTTCAGTCAATTGCTAATATTTACATAGGCAGAATATTTAGAGATTATCAAACTTCTCCAAATATCCCATTTTCAGAAAATTTTCTTTTAGAGCTGATACTTATCTTAAAAGTTATGTTATCTTTAAATCAAATTATTTTTCTTATTTTTACTCTGGGCCCAACAAATTTGGATGACACATTATCATCAAAAGCTGTGAAAATGTTAGTATTTCAAACAGCACCAGAATGATTGGTGCCTGAGAGCATAGAATTATACAGTTCAAATTTTGTTTATTCTAAGAAACTTTGACAGAAGGACAGAGTTTGCTGGAGGATTCACCAAGCTCTTAGACAATGAAAGAACGCCAGCAAACATTCTGATGATTTAAGTGTAAATGAACCAGGGACATGTAGATTAAATTTCTTTTGAAGCACACATAGTGTTTTAAATTATGAGGGAAGGTCCTTGGCAAAATGTGCAAAAAGAGAGTTGCCAAACCCCAAATGTTTGACAGACAGTTGGAGAAAAGAGGCCAACCTTAAAAAAAAAAAAAAAAAAATCTCCCTCCCCATTCATTCCCTCCAGGGACTAACCACAGAGGTGTCCAACTTCCTTCAAGGCTCCAAGAGACTAGATGTTAAGCCTCTTTAAGAGTCAAACAAACAAAACCACTAACTTTTGAAAACTTGATTTTTTCTCAGGGAAATCAGTCCTACATATTAGATTATTCTATTGATTAGCAACACAGAAACTCTAAGAAAAGCTTGAGTTTTAAAAGGCAATTGACTCTAGGGCTGAAAAACATAATCCTAAATTTGACTATTCCATTGAGTAGGTGTTGGCTAGGTCTGGAGGAAAACTTCACTTGCCACATCACTTACGCTGTTCTTTGGTGCAAGTGCACCAACATTAGTAAAACAGACTAAATGTTCAGCTTTATGAGATCCATTGTACATAAAAGCATTTCACAGAGTAAACGGTTGGCTTGATGTATCCAATAGTGAATATTACGCTGCCTTTTTTACGTGTTTTTAACAAATTAAAGTTTACAGCTGAGATGATTATGCAGTCCTATTCCATGCTTCCTTGGTTTTCCCCTAGACATATCTTTAGTGATGGGCAGGAAGCATTTGCATCTGCCCCTCAGGTAAAAGCTTCTTTTATAGAAATGGGCAATGAAAACAGAGCATTTTACAAGTAGAGAGTTCTTGTTTGTCTTTTCATGTTTGGTAGTGGAAATGTACTTATGCAGACACCATATTCTTCTCTTACTAAAATTGCAGCTTTCTGAAGGCAGTATTCTTGTCTGCCTATTCACTAGTCTATTATAATTTCTAGCACAGCTCCAGGAAGAAAGAAGGCACTCATTAAATATCTGTTGAATATTTATGAATGAATAAAGCAGACCCAGAATACCTGACACCTAGTTTTCTCTCCAACAGAGACACATCTATGACAGTGGACAAATCTATCATTTGATTATGTACATTACCTTCCCATCTCCAAATTCATTTAGAATGTTCCAAGATTTCCTTCCCAGAAAAGTCATTAGCTATTGGGAAGTGAGTAAGACAGAGGGCATTTTCATTATTCCTCCAGCTCCAGTGTTAACTGCCTCTAAAAAAGTTCTTTCTGATAAGTAAAGGGCTTGGCAGTTCAGCATTGATCTGTAAATATTTAACAGTGATAAAGAGATACAGAAATACATGCTGGTAAGTGTGATCATCCTGCAGATCTTTATAGAGCAAAGAGACCTACCACCTGACTTAAAAACATTCCTCAGGTTTTCAATCTTCTGCCTTTCAACACTTCCATGAACCTCCTTGGGTCATTTACGTGCATCGGTCAACCTTAAACAAACACTGGTTTGCCCTCTGGCCTCCAACGTGTTCTTCCAGAACTGTGGGGGATACCTGACTTGCTCCCCGGCCTTAGAACTCACAAAGGTGGAGCTAACTTTGACTTTCTGGATAGAAGAAAATCTTCTCTAGGATCCTCAGCAGCATCCTCCTTTAGGGAGATAAATAAAAGTGCACCTTCTGTCCTCTGTTTTTTCTTTACCTCTGTATTAAGGATTCAGTCCATTCTTTAATACACTGAGCTGCCTTCATAGAGGAATAAAAACAGCTTAACTTGCTTAGATTCCATTAGAGAAGAAACAAGGGCCCTTTCCCCAGAGTCAAGGCTGGTGATGTTGATTTTTACAGGAAGAACTTGACTAGTGTCATTCAGCATCACAATAGTGGCATTACTTCATAGCCCCAAAGACTAAAATGCCCATTCACTCCATTCATACAATCCATCAGCCTTGTCTGTGACCTGGAGTGAGTTACCGCACTGCTCTCTCCCTCCGTTCTACAATTTGGACATAACACTACCTATCGTAAAGGGTTGGGGTGTATGGTGGATTAATGGGCTAATACATATAAAGCATTTAGTAAACATTCACTAAATGTTTGCCATTGTTTTTGTTATTATTATATAACAGAAGGAAACTTCAGATAGGAGCCTTCATAGTATGACTAGAATTTCCCAGTGCCTCTTCTGCTTTTAAAATTGAAGTAATATATCTCCCAGCAAAGACAGTTTCACTTGTCAATCAACATCTTATTTTTTTCAGAGTCCTCCAAATACTCATAGCTTATACTTGACATAATATCAGCAAAAAGTTTATTTGGAATTATCCTTATTGAAAACTTTTATGTTGGCTCCAGAATAACCAGAGCTCTTCTTGTGTTGACCAAAATCTATCATCTTTTAGGGAGGTGAAATACATAGGAAAAATAAATTTTGTGTGGACAGCCCGGGGCCACTGTGTCTCTTAGGCACAGAGATGGTTTCGTGAGCGTGCAACCTGTACAGTTTCATAAGTCCCATGCTTTGGAAGCCCTGCACTTGGTTTTATGCTTTACTGTCATTGTGAAATTCTTAATAACTTTGAAAAAGCGGCCCCGCATTTTCATTTTGCAGTGGACCCTGAAAATTACTTAACTGGTCTGGCCCACATGTGATTTATTACTGGTAGCTAAAGTCTTAGAGTAATGCACATTCCACAAATCGGAGCCTTTCTGTTAGAAGATTTTAATAAAATATTGATTAGCTCAGCTGGTATGATACTTATAGCTGAAACCTAAGTTTTCCAATGGTTATTGTCCGTGAAGGAGCTGCCTCAGAAGACCGCCATTGCCTCACAGTACAGACTCAAAAAGTGGAACCATTAAGCACTTCTCTGGGTTCTCACAGGTCAGGGGGATGTTGATGAGCAAGAGTGAGTCAAGTCATTTCCCTCATCTGTGATTCCACTAATGTCAGCTCATGATTCAAAAACATATTTCGAGTAATCTTGAGAGCCTAAAAGTATCTTCATGCCAAACACTGAAATAAAGACTTGCATTCTTCCGTCCTCCATCCCAGCCTTCTGTAGTTTATATCTTGTTCTTAAGCTTCTGACATGGTCTCTGTATTATCTTTGTACAACATGAGATAAACGCCACTGTCTTAGTTGCTTGATTTTTACTGTGTGATTACTCTAGGCATGTTAGAAAGGCACATAGAGCATTATTTTATTTGAAAGCCAGAAGCACATAATGTTTATTAATAAAGAGCCTAGTTTACATAGATTTTATTATTATTGAGCATAAAATGGTTTATATTACAAGCAAGGGTGAAATTACTAACTAATTAGCCTGTGAAGATCATGTTTAATGGAATGTATAAATCTAGGGTGTTGCTTTTTTTTTTTTGCAAACCTTACGGGTCTTATTCATTAAACACGTACATATGCAGTCTTTATGCTGAAACAGGGGATCATGATATACAATTCAAGGTCAAATGATTCGTTTTGTGTTTCTCAAAGTCCCAAACTCTTAGGCTTTAAACACTTTAACACTTATGAAAGTCTGTTTCAATAAACAGCTGCCTTGGTGTGAAAACCAAATACAACTATAAATGATGATAATTGAGAAAAGCAAAAGTGAATAATTTAAAGGCTACATTCTCTTTCTCTCTCTTTCTCTCTCTCTCCCTCTCTCTCTCCCACACCCCACCCGTTTGGGTACTATAACTTAAGACTCATTTAACTCTTCCAAAGGAACTTTGTTTCTATTCTCTTAGAGGATTGCACAACTTTGTAAACACATTATTCTCATATACTTTTGTTAAATTTTGTAATAGCACCATAAAATATGTTAGGCATTGCTATAAACTATCAATCACAAGAAGCACAAATTGTATGGGAAATTTACCGGAAACCATGTCTTAGAAGGCAGAAAAAAGCGAAATTCTTCAAGAACTTGGAAAAAATATCCTAAATGTTTCCTTAAAATGTGTGTTTTGCATTTTAATAAAAAATAAAGGCTGTGTGTTTTAAGTAAGATTTCAGTCTTGAAAACAGTGTGGCTACTTTAATCCTCTGACTTTACCCACATTCTTGAATGCTGGTTCTTCAAGGCCACCAGAGAGCAGATAACCTTCCTTCTACCAACCCAGACTACTCTGGAAGGGAGTGGGGTGGGTATCAGCAGGGAGCTAAATTTGCTGCGGAGATGTGCCCAAATGTGTGCTTGCCATTTTTTACTTTCAGAAGAGTTTTATGGGTAAAGCTTAGAGTATATTGCATTTGTTATGTATTACATAGTTTAAAGCTGACTTGTGACATATTTTTATTGCAGTCCTTTCGCTCAGAATCCAAGTCACCACAGGTGAGCAACTCACTTCTGCTCTAGGAAGCTAGAATACGCTTATTTGGAAGAATAAAGAGGCCTCCGCTGAGGGGTGGGATTGTCTGAAGGTAGCAAGTTGTTTCATTTGTCTCCTGGCTGTCTGAGCAGCCTCAGGATGACTGCAGTAAGCAAAATCAAACAAAAACAACCCCCCCCCCCCCCGTTTCGCTGCTATGATAATACTAGGGTGATTTTCAGTTACTCTGTGACTATCCCAACAACCCCAAATGATTAAAACATTATTTACAATGACAATGAGGCCAAACGCTGCCATAAAGTCTCCAATGGGTCTGTTTTATGGAGTGCTTTTGTTTTAATGTCGGAACTCAGAGCAAATCTAGGCTTACCAAACCGTAAGATTTTTATTCAGGAAATTTGTGTTTATGAAGACTCTCAAATGTTTGCTCTGGAGGGCCTGGGATTCCTGGACATGGTGATTTCGGGGTGGTGAGGCCCGCCGGCCGGGCCCGCATCATTTAAGGATGAACACTGCCCCCTGCTGGGGAGAGGTCACATTACTTCCGGAAAACTATGTTTGAGGGTGAAAAACCATCACTGGATGACCGGAAAATTAATTTTGACTCTTTTACCTTTTTTCAGTTCTTAGCTTGACATCTAAATTCAGAATCATTATAACTTCAAAGAAGCATTATTGCCTTTAAAAAAAAACGTAGTTTATTTTACCTTTGTTACTCAGCCCATTATTGTGAACTATCTCAATCCTGACAGAGGTCCACCTAAATGAACAGATAAGAGAAAATAAAGGCAGCCACTCTGGTGACTAGGGCTTTTAAGATAGAACAGGGCATGGAAAAGAGAGAACTCTGCAAAAGGTTTTTATAGTTTATAATTTTACGGTCGCCAGTTCCAGCACCAGAGCTAGAGAGAATTCAAGCTGAATTAAACACTCAGAGCTTACAATAGATCTGATACCCTATGTTCTGCCTATATTCCTTTTTCCCTAAACTGAGCACCAGGGCAGAGAGAGTGGAGCCCTGGGCTGGGGACCCAGCCCTAAGTAGGTGTTAGGACACTACAAGAATATGGTGAGTCCTCACCCCAAATCCCTTCCTGCTTCCTGGGGTGAACCATGGTTAAGGTGAGCTTCCTGGGGTGAACTGGGATTAAGGTGAACTCCAAGAGCAACACTGCTGGAGAGAAAGTCTTAGAAACAAAGAGCTGCCCGCTCCCCTTGCCACCTCAAAGGTGATGCATTTCATGGAACCTCTGGAAGTCTTCTGTTGATGAGGAAAGTCTGTGGGCAGTTTGCTGGGGGAACCCTGGAAAGCGCAGCGCAGATTCATGTCAGGGAACTGATAGTTTTAAGGGAGAGCTAACAAATAACTCCTGATTTTTAATTGTACTCATTGAGCAACCGCTTTTCTTCATGCTGCTAGAAGACAGCACCAAGACCTACTTTCATCGGCTGTTTCAGCAAATGTTATTGAGTGCCCACCGCGTGCCAGCTTCCTACAGTGCTTAACGACTATTCATTTCGGTAATACTTTATAGTTCACAAAGTACTTTAACACCATCCCACCAACATAACTCCTGGAGGCAGAAATTACCTCCTCTTTACAAGTTAGGAAATTTGGAATTAAAAACATCAAATAACTTGCTCACAGTCAAACAGCAGGTAGAGAAGACCCTGTGCTCATCCTACATAAATATATCCATAAAGTTGACATATAGCTTTGCTTTCCAAGGCCACCCTGTCAACTTGTGAAAATAAATATAGTAACGAGCTGCACTGGATACTCAAAGAATTCTATTAAATATTCATCCATTCACTGATGAGTTCCCTGTAGAAAGTAGCACTGACCATCAAACCATGCTTTGTAAATAAGAAATAATTCAGTATTTTACTTTTTAATGAGCAATCCCTTTGGATTAGGTTGGCATATGTTTATTGCCCCATTTCAGAATAATTACTATTCTTAAAAAACAAATATTTTATTCCTTCAAAAACACTTTTCCCTTATAGACACTAACTGTAAACAAGATATGATCACATGTCACTTCCCTTCTCAAACTTCTTCATTGTTGTCTGGAAGTGAATATTAATAGGTGCTCAAAATAAAAGTATTCTAAAATCAAATTAGTTTAGAGAAAGCTCCATTTTATACTCCTCTCTTGGTATGTCAATAGCTCTGAAAAATCTACAGTAAGAAAAACTAATTTTGTTGTTCCAAACATTTCTCAAATTTATTGAGCCACTAATGGAACATCTATTAATCGAACAAAGAATCTGGGGACACATTTAGAGAGTATTGGGTTTCATGATAAAACTTGGCACAAAAGTAGTTCAAAAGCCAATACTTGCCCATCATCTTCAGTTCTATTTCCTACTATTCTTCTCCATGCATCCTCCAATAGACCTAACTATTTGTTGTTTCCTAAGTTTATCTTGTTTTTTCATACCTGCATGTCTTTAAATATGTTGGACCTCTTTATCCACCAGCCTCTTCCTAACCATTCTTTCAAGCTTCAAGTCAGCTCTTCCTCCTCTGTGAAGACATCTCCTTCCCTATCTTTCCCAGGGAGATTTACACACTGCTCCTTATATCTAGGCCCTTGTGGGTACCTCCCTCCACTTACCACATCATCGTGTATTTTTCCCCTCTGTTTCCCCATTAGCTCTTCCAGGAACCTGACGTATCCCTATTCTCTAGGACTTATCAGAACTCCTGGAGCATACCTGATCAATGACAGAGGAATTTATTCTGAGATTGCCTTCTTTATTTAACTTTCTTTATTCAGGGTAGTCCAACCCAAAGTAATTTCATCTCCTCTTTAAAAATGATAATAATAACTAAAATTTATTGAGTGCTTACTATGTACCAGGCTCCATACTAATTATTTTTATGGACTAGCTTGTTCAATTATTGCAACTATAGGATATGAATATATGATTGTCTCCATTTTACAGATAAGAAAATCAAGGCACATAGAAGTTAAATAATTTGCTCAAGTTCACAAAACAGATAAATACAGAGCCAAGATTTATACCCAAAGATTCTGTTAACTCCTATATTATTATATGCTAATGTGTCTATTCAAACATGGAAAATGTTAATTACAATAGAAGTAGAGGTTTATATTTTCCTCCAATTCACCCAAGAGGGGGAAGAATTAGGACTACAGAAGAATTACAAACAGGTCCTGTAAATAGGTCTTGCAATAATCCACAGTCAGGAGCTTTATGAATAAGGTTAGACATGTCATTTATTCCATAAAAATGAAGCAGCTCAGGGAGTTACCTGGAGACTACTGGCTGAGTAAACCTTCTGCTGTGCTATTACTGAAGGCAGTGGAAACACCAGCGGCAGCTGTGTTAATATTTGGGCCTCCAGTCATGTGGCAACAATAGCCACAACGACCACCACAACAGTTCAAATGTGTCTGTACCCAGCCCTACACTCTCCCCATTAGGATGGGAAAAATGAGGCTCAGTAAGCCCAGTGACTGCTCACTCATATAGTAACAAAGTTGAGTTCAAGTCTAGATCCGACCCTGCACCTCTCTAAGACTCTAAGAAAACCAAGCAGTCTTTAAAAGCCCACTAGGATTTTAACTCCTTCTGCGAAATCCTATTTGCTATCACATTCTTTCTTGAATTTTAGCTTGGCAGTCCAAAACCAAAACGAGTATCTCTTGAGACTGGATGTTATGTTTTTGTCTATTGTCCTTGAGCATAAAGTGCATGTTCATTGAACACTTGTTTGCTGGTTGATTAAAGAGGCCCAAGGGCAAACGCGTAGGTCAAGGGAGAAAAGGCCTTCCGTGATTTTCAGGCAGCTGGCAACCTCAGCCCAACAGAAGACTCCAGGAGTTTTTCCAAGGCCACATGAGGAGCATAAGCACTCCTGCCTCTGCCTCTGACTAGCTGCAAGACATTCATGAAGTCTCTTGACTTCTCAGGATCTGCAGTGCCTCATTAATAAAATGAGGATATAGATTTCTCTGAGGGTCTTTCTAGCTCTTAATTTCTAGAGATTTTCAACATTGAAAATAATAGAAATTCCCTGAAAAATGCTGACGTTACTGGTAAATAATTTGCATTTTCAGTGGTTTGCATAAGGATTTGAAAGCCTAAGTACTATGTTTCTAGTATGTAACTTTCCTTTAAAAATAAGTGAAAAAAGAAATAGATGGGCTCCCTTCCTAATTAACATGATTTTTGCCTGGGCTTTCTAACTATAAAGCAGGCCTTAGCTTTTATATATATCTTGTGGCACAGCCAATGCCACAATTCAATAGTAATTATGGGACTTGAAATAGGAGCCAGAGATCATAGAAAATGCTTTACATTGCCACTACCATAACACATGAGAAAATCCTTAATTTTTAATGACTATGACTGCTTTAGCATCTCTCCCGTTGGGAGGGCCTCGCAGATGCTGCTGGATGCTGGCACCTCTACCGTAACCTGAGAATAGGCTGCTTAACCTCCTATCACGAATTGGCTTATGCTCCTGCCCCCATGCAAAAAAAAAAAAATTCATACAGTGAAACCTTAACTGCCAATGTGACTATATTTGGAGATAGGGCCTTTAGGGAAGTAATTAAAGTTAAATGAGGTCCTAAAGGTGGCCCTCATCCAATAGAACTAGTGTCTTTGTAAGAAGAGGAAGAGACATCAGAGATATCTCTGTCTCTTTCTGTATGTGTTTCTCAGCACACAGAGGAAAGGTCATGTGAGGACAGAGTGAGAAGGTGACCATTGGCAAGCCAGTAAGAGAGGTCTCAGGAAAAACCAAACCTGCCAAACCTTGATCTTGGTCTTCCAGCCTCCAGAACTGTAAGAAAATACATTTCTGTTGTTTAAGCTACCCAGTCTATGGTACTTTGTGATGGGGGCCTAGCAAAATAATACACATACACACACCCAAAACAACTGGTATTGTGATATCCTCTAAAACAACTTCCATTTTCACTCAGTGACTAAATCAGGGCAACTTGTTTCTCCTACCACTACCTCTTTCTTTCTTCTAACACCACAGCATTTTTAGGAATAAAAGGCTTGATTATCTCAGACCTCTCCCTGCCTTCTCATTTCACGGTCTCTGAAACTTGGACACAGGCCACAGGCCAAAAAAAGGAAAAATGTCCATATCACACAAGGGCCACTTCATTTTGTCCTTAGAGAATTGGTGACTTCATGTTAGTCTCTCAGTTAGCAGCATTCCCAGACACGTTGTGGAAACATGGCCATCCAGGGCTCTAGGATCTTGTTCCACTCTGTGGCTGCCTATCTACCTGCTGTGTCCCCATATGTCAGTCTAGTGCTTGCTTGAGCAGGCAAAAAGAAGGCAGGCCATCACTCCCCTGCTGTGCCTAGTTTTATTGATATTCATTCATCCATTCTGTCATTCAGCAAATATTTATTGAATGCCTACTATGTGCCAGGCACTGTTTCAAGGATTTAGGATACTGCAGTGAATAAAACAAGCAAAAAACCTCATCTTCCCGAAGCTTACATTCTAACAGAAGCCCTTCTGATGAAATAACTCCTAATGCAACAAGAATTCTCTTTTATTTTGTCTTATTTTAAAACTGCTCTTTATCTTTCACACAATGCCTTTTCTTACTCTGTAACAGGTTTCTGTCTTTAACCATTTTTTACCTGCTTTCTCATTTCTTCAAGAAAGTAACATTACCTTTAGTCTATTTTACCAGTAGGAACATTGAAAGACAAAGGGTAATTGAATGTACTTTTTCCCAAAGCACTCACACACCTCTCATATCATTGCAAGTTTTGGAAACAAGGATTTCCAAATTCTGGAGTACAGATTAACCATCAGAAAGCAAAGTACAAGTGCTTCATATTCTTAGTTTCCACTTAAGCCCTGCACTGGCAGTAAAAATACAAACAAAATTCCCCATAACTTCTTGGCTGGTTTCTTATAACTCCATTGCACTGGTTCAGACAAAATTGACCAAGGTCATGACAGTGAAATGCATACTGCACGCTGATCAGAGAATTTGGGTGGGAGTTACAAGCATGAACCTAAAGCCAGAACACTGAATTTACCCTGTAATTATTTTACTTTCAACTATAGAAAATCTCAATCAAATTTCTATCCTGAGTTCAAAGCACTATCTTCTGAAAATATCTAAAAGCCAACTTATGTTTAAATGCAAAATGTACATATTAAATATAAATGATGTAGCAACATGGGTCAGAATTTATATGGCATAAAATCTTTAAATTCAAACAACCCAGAAATTACATTTATCATATTTATAAATGTGTTTGAAGATGGTCTCTTTTTTTCTTTATGAAAATCAGTAGACAATTACCGGCATCTCAAGGTTTTAGGTTAAAGCAGGAGAATTTCTCTAGGCTGTGGCTCATCACCCTTTGTATTTTGTCTTCTTTCTTAATTCCTCTGACAGTTTCATTACACTGGAAGCTTAACTCCTCCAAAACTAAGACAGTAACGATATTAGTTGGGGGTGGAGGCAGGGAAGCATGTGTTTGGGTCAAAATAGAATGGGGTTTCATTCCAAGAAACTTATTGTAGAGACATTGCCTAAAATTGGCCTTCTGCTTTTGGGGCACAAGTTAGATGCAGCCCTTGCAGTGGTTGTAAAGAATCAAGCCAATATGATCATCAAGGCAAAGTTTAATATCTTACCATGAATGCCAGATCTATGCCATGGATGCCAGATTGCCAGGAAACTCCAAGGCCTTGCTCCTGGTCAGCTACAAGGACATCAGCATCTAATGAATAGATGAAGCCCAGTGTGAGGCATTAAAAAGAAGGGACTTCATTAAAAATCACTGGTGTTTGGCCACCATACATCAAGCTGGTTTTGAAAATCAATTATCTTTCTACTCAAGGCTCAGATCCTCCTGAAAATCACCGGAAGCCCCAAACTTTCATGATTGAGACGATGGAAAACCACCTCCAGAGAACCACAAGCAGATGGCTAAGGCCTCCCATGAACGAGGTATCATTTGCATTTAGTTTTTTCTTTGGGATTTTCAATGAAAAGACTCCATTCCCAATATCCCAATTTAAGATAAGAGAATGTTCCTTATATTCTGCCAAACTGAGGTCCTTCCCAACTCTCCTTCCTTCCCTGACCTCCCACCACCTTAAATCTGGTCGGCTGTGAGGTCAGATTCAGATTGATGTTTTTCTGCATTTTGTTTGGGATCGACATTGGCATGAGCAACATCCTATTTCAAATAAGGTTTATAAAAAAAAAAAAAAACAAAAAACCTCAAGCCCTCATAAAGCTTCTTGGACATCAAATGACTCTTACAAAACAACAATTTGATAAATTAAGTGTAAATGAATCAGAAACATGTGGATTAAATTTCCCTCAGAATACGCATGATTTTAAATATTCAGAAGGATAATACTTGGGAAAACATATTTTGAATTTTCCTGAACACAAAATGTTTGAAAAACAATCTCAAGCTTCCTTGACAGCTTCCTCACCCCAGGTCAACCTGAGTGACAAATACACATTATGTAGGTATAGCTCACATTCACAGAGGCTTTGCAGCTCTGCTGCCCTGGGTAATAACTCCGGTACATGGCGTGGGCCGTGAGGAGAAGCTGCGAGGCCTCAGGCTTCTCTGTGTTCCCACTCACACAGAGTTTGTTTTTGTTTGGTTTTTCATAGGAGAGAAGAACGTTGTAATGATTTCCACTGCCACTCACTCGCCCCCTCCCAATCATCTTATTCCCATCGCTGAAACCCTCGGGGAGAATCTACTGTGTGTGACAAAGAAATATGTCTTTTCTCTGTGTTACAGACCTTGGATTGCATCCAGAGCCCCCCTTTTCCCCGGAGGCCAGCTCTCCTCATTTATGATTTGCATTTCATTGCCATACACTGAACCCAGCAAGAAGTTGTCTGAACCAGCAGAATGGTGAGAGCTAAAAGTAGCAAGCAAGAAGTCTTCATTTTCCAGCTCATTCTGCACTGAGTTTGCATTGCCAGAAATCTAAAGCCAAATTTGATTTAAAATTTATACAAGCAAAGAACATCAACACGAGTACACTTAGTCTCTTTACTTTTCCCCTTTCCCAAGACCCTTGTTGGCCTGGGAACCTCTATTTTGTTTAATTTAATTTGGGGTGGCTAATTATTATCTTTTTCTCTTTCTCCCTACCCTTACTTAATCTTGTCCTCTACTTTCAAGGATGTTCTTATTTTCTTATGCTCTCTTTATCCATGAATCTTCATCTTGCAAAAATGAACAAAGTCAAGTTCTGGAATATTGAACTACATGAATTTGAAAGAGGAAAGAGTTGGCTCAAGAAGAGTCTAGTATTAAGGTGGGGGGGGGATTCAATTTAGAATGTACTAAACTACACAGGATATACTCTATGTAGGAAAAGAAAATCCATTTATTCTGTCCTCTATGTTATCATTCTTAAAAATACTAATAAAAGAGCTATAGGAAATTTTTTTTTAAATGGAGCTCTGTCTAATATTCAGATAGGTTTGATAGAACTACAAAACAAGATTACTAATTTTAAAACAGAATTCTCTCCTAAATTATTTTTTTGAACTGCTAGTAAATTGTCTCTGTGGGTAAGTCTTTCCAGCACCTAAAAATAAAAAGTAAACTGCTTCCTGTCCTGTATTCCTACCTTTGTTAAGGATAGTGGTAGAAGCCTCTTATTTTCAACATCCGCTGTCCAAGAGGCCACAAAAAGTGATCATTTTCTCTATACTTCCTATTTAGTTCACACCTGAGCCTCTCTGCCTGAGTTTGAACAATCACGTGCTCATCTGCCATTGATCTTTGTGTCAGTCCATCATCCACACTGCAATCCTAGTGATAGTTTGGAAAGCCACCCCTGAGTGTGTGCCTGCCTTACTGAAGCCCTTCCATGTCTTCCATTGCTGGGGAAGGCAGTTTCAGGGTCAAGGGGTAGAAGGAAGAGAATTTAGTCAAATCTCCCAGGGAACTTTTATGTTCTCAACCATTTCTACAATAACTGTCCTTCCTTCCTCTTGATTAGGACAGGATGTGAGAATTCTGAAGTAGCCTCTCCTGCCCTTCCTGCTCACCTTCCCTTCTCCCTTGCTCTTCCTCAAACCCTCCTGCCTAGAGGATGAAACCCAAACTCTCCAGAGCACTGGAGACCTTGCCAGAGAGGGGGCCTGGCAGCCTTTCCCTGCCCCTCTGCCTTGCACAGACCTGAATGCACCCCAAGCTCTTGCCCATCCAGACTCTCTTTCCAACTTTGTAGTTCCTGCTTTTCTCACTGTCTAAAATGTTCTTTCCTCCTGGCTATCTCCCTGTTCTCTATCAAGCTTCAAATCAAACATTTCCTCCTACTGGAAAAGGCTCCTTCCTCACCGGGGGCACATAGGGCCCTTTGAAAGGACCTGACACGTGTCACCTGTCTTTTTCTCAGTCCAGGACTTTCTGAGGAGTGAGACCAGATCGTATGAATCTTTGTTCCCTCAGTAGGGGCTTAGTAGTTTTTGAATAAATGGATGCACCCATGTGTAAATAAATAATGGGTGAAGGAAATCATGGTAGTCTGGTCTATGAGCTGACTTATAAATTTTGCAAACGGTTTGTAGTAATATCTTATTATTGTACATAGTAAGGTCATATTATTGTACAATAAACCCAATGTGGTCACTAAGCTACCAGCAATAACGGGCTATGGTACAACTGTACTAGTTATTTTGGTCATTTAACCTGCAAGTGAGACTTAGCCATTTGTTGATCAAATCACATATGAAATAAATTCTACCCCTCAAAAAGAGTATATGTCAAATATTATTAATTTAGAAATGCTAACATTTATTTACTGAATGTTTACTATGCATTGAGAAGGGTCTTAAGTGTTTTACATTTACTGATTCATTCAATCTCATATAAACTTAGTCTAAAAGGCACATAGTTTATGGTGTCCACTTAGCAGATGAGAAATATATCCACGGGCACTCAGCAGGCACCAGCAGAATGTGCACGGCCTATGTTCTCACCCAGTAGGTTACACTGTCTCTCAGGATGCAAACAAGCATTGTGTAGTTTCTACTAGGAAGAACGAGACAATATTTTCCAAAGTAGGACCATAATTAAACTATCTTCAGCTTCTGCCTTATATTCAGATCAAAAAGACACCACAAAGTGTTCTGTAGCTAGATTCTGTCACTCCATTCCTTAATTTATTCATTATACTTAATATGCCAAAAATTGTTCTTTTCAACTTCACCAAACTTGTTTTTGCCCCCTTCCCTGATAAAACTGGTTCAGAGATAACTTTAACTTAATCATCCCCTGAAGAGTAAAAACCGTTGAGTGCTCTGTAGCTTCAAGGACACTGGATTCCAGAAATGGCTAAATAAATGTGAATCAGGCAAGGGGACACAGAACCAAAATGTTCAGAGCATAAAGAATGGGCTTTTCGGACTTTAACAGATGGACTCCATTGGAGCGATGGTAATGATGTTAACTGGTGCACAAGGAGGTCACCCTTAGGGTGTGACTGGACCACCCCAAATCACAGAAATGTCAGCCACTACTGCCCTCAATAAGCCCCGATTGCAAAAGCCAATAAACATAAGGATTCCACCCTGTTAGGAACATATAAGCTGAACACCTCAGAGAGATGATGCTCAAACCTGATCCGAGAGCATCACAGATGGGGATGCTGAGAGCTGAACTCTGACCTTTGTAGCCACTGGCTTGGGACCAACAGGAAACCACTCCTGCCACCAGTCAACAGAGCTCACTCGCTTTGGAGACGCTAAGGACTTTCATCCCATTGCTTTGTCACATAAGACTCTGCACTGCCCCTTTCTGTGTGTTCTGTTTAACCTGTGTGGGTACCTGATCAGTTTATCTGAGAAAGTTCCATTCAATAAACCTGGCAACCTGCGTTCCAGGGTGTTACTTAAGTAGCTGTTTTCCTTGCTCAAGACACAAAGTGAGCAGGACTATGAAAGTGGACAGTGTTTCACGTGCTGACTCTCCATGCGGTGCTGTCCCCTCAAAATTTGGAACTTTTGAGTAAAAACAATTACCTTACTTCCCTGTTGATGTTCTGTTTATCCAAGACAGGAAACCGGGCTTAAAAGAGGTGAAAAACATACTTGTAACTATGCCATCTTTTTCTATTTCCTTTTGTAATATCATTTTGTTATAATTACTATTTAAAAAATGAAAAATAATCAATAGCGGTTTCTCTCCCATAAAAGGTAAGGAGGCTCTGGCTTCCATTCTCACCTCCCCACTTCATAGCCCCTACCTGCTTCACTTCCCAGAGCCCCCTGGTTGAGTCTCCTGATCTAACAGGAGACCTTACCCCACTGTGGACCTAAGATTGAATTCTATGCCCAGCTCCTCAGTGTAAAGTGAACCGTTTAATAACCTATCTTCAATGTTATCTCTCAATCTGCAAAACTCTGAAATAACGTGGGCCACATGCTTCCCTCAGATGAGAACAGTGAGAATGCACAAGAGTAGGTTAATGTTGTCAGATTTCTGAAAAGCTCGAGGAATTTGGAATGAGGGATCCTGCGTGGATATGAAAGGACTCTGGGCTGTTCATATATCTTGAGAAGCAAAGGCACTGGAACAGCAGCTTTTCTATTTGTTATTTGAACTGGTGCCCAAAAGGGAAGAGGACAAGACATGACTGAAGGATATAATCGAGATAACCCTTCTGGTGACTGTCCATTCAACATCTGTCTAAGGGGAGGTGATTACAGGGCCTCAGATTGCGGACTCCATTATCATTAGCACATTATTCGGTACTGAACGCTTTGAAAGGACAGTTCAGGCTACAAATGTCTTTGTTAAATGACAGGCTTTGTAAAGTGAGCTAAGAGGCTCCCCTTCTCCCTACCCTGCCTCCACTAACTCCCACTCCTGGGGCCCCCACCCCTCATTTAAGAGTTCACAAACTATTCCTGCCAGTTTAAGCAAAAAATGTTCAGAGGTAACAGGGCCAGGGTAATTAATTTTGCTCCTTGACTGGAAGGTGAAAAGCTTTTTATTATGTAAATTATAAATGTCCTGAAGGGAAACTTTATCTCCCTCTCACCAATGAGCCTATCAGCCTGCCTGAATCAGGATTTTTTTTTTTTATGTTTATTAGTCTAGTGGGGCCAGTTAGGATGTTTCATAGCTTCTAAGTGCTGACATTTATCTATTGCTTCCAAATAAGCCTAGTGGCAGAGAGCCACCAGTGTATCACTAAAAATGGGCGATGGGGAGTGTGTCCACAGACAGGCAGAGAGCAAAGGGAGAGACTTCAGGCCCAAGGCAAGGTGAGAACCTGCCTGGTCCTCGTGCTGAGGGCTTTGTCTCCTCCCTCCCACTCCCTGTGCTTCCTTCTCATCTGTCTCTTCTCTTCCTTGGTCAGTGATACCCTGGACCTCTGGGTTCAGTGGCCTCTCCCTGGGGCTAAGGGTGCCCTACTCTTATCTCCACATCCCACCAGCATTTTTAGCCATAGTACATTGGCTCTTTGTTTGGGGACCATTTTTGCTCTTGAAAGAACACTGCAACTTTTTATTCCCCCAGAGGAACAAGTTTATACACTATAATGGTACATTTTATATGTCACCTTGGCTGCGCCATGATGCACAGATATGTGGTCAAACATTATTCTGAATGCTTCTATGAGTATTCCTTTAGAAATTAACTTTCAAATTGGTGGACTTTGAGTAAAGAAGATTGCCCTCCACCGTGTAGGTGGGCCTCATCCAATAAGTTGAAGG
Source organism: Cynopterus sphinx (assembly GCA_030015415.1). NCBI lineage: Eukaryota > Metazoa > Chordata > Mammalia > Chiroptera > Pteropodidae > Cynopterus > Cynopterus sphinx. The sequence goes on from CM057379.1 coordinate 180,501,363, forward strand.
CCTAAATAGAACAAAAGACTGACCTCACCTGAGTAATTGGAAATTTTGCAATAGACAACGGTCAGACTTGAACTGCAACACTGCCTCCTTTCTAGGTCCTCAGGCTACTGGCCCACCCTGCAGATTTGGGACTTGCAGCCTCCATAATCACATGAGCCAAGTCCTCAAAATCTCTCTGTATAGAGAGATAAATATAGATATAGCTATAGGTAGATATAGATATATAGTAGATGATATAGATATAGATACATAGAGAAAGAGATAGAGATATATAGTAAAGTTGATATTGACGTAGATATAGGTAGAGATAGAGATGAAGATATAGATAGAGATATCCTATTGGTTCTGTTTCTCTGGAGAATCCTGGCTAAAACATATGCCAGTGAGAGTGTAGACTGCAAACACCACTCCAAAAGGTTAGGAGTGTATGATAGTAATTGGGGCCTAATAATCCTTGAGAAAGGGGAAGTTTCAGCTCTCCTATTTTACATGGTATCATCTCTTAATCTGTTGCTGAGCTGTTGGGTAACACGTCCTAGGCCATGGAGCAGAGCAGAAAGCAGAAGGGAAAAAAAAGCAGGGAGAGGTGAGATGAGCATTTCCTAACTGGTCCAGATTTGAGTGCAGGCTCTGCATCATCTTCTTAAAAAATAACAGTCTATCTCATTGGTAGATAGATGGTACAGGTTCATAAGAAACTTATAAAGAGAATTTTATCCTCCAACAGTACAAAGGCCTGGGTACATGATGAGAGGTGAAACAGTGCCTTGCTTTCCTGGAGCTAATAGTCGCATGAATGGTTTAAGTTTTAAACAAAAAAAGTCACATGTAAACGTAAGTCAGGATATCTGCCGAATCCCATTAGAGGAAATAAACCTGTTTCGTTGTAGAATAAAAGGTCAGGAAAGGCATCTCTGAAAAGACAACATTTTAGAGAAACTGAAAAACAAATAGCAGTTGCTCGAGTTCAGGGAGAGCATTTCAGATACAGCAGCAGCAGATGTGGAGCCTTCAGGGAAGATCTCAAGGAAGAGTGAAGGGGAGGCAGGCTGGCCTTCAGGGGCCAACGGTGAGCTGGAGCAGGCACAGCCATGTCTCATAGGGGCCTGTCTGCCCTGAAGGGGCAGTTAGTTGTGTTTTCTCCAGGTATGGTGAGAAGCCAGTGAACTATTTAAACAGAGGAGTAGCACTATTCTAATTTAAATTTGTAAAAAATATTTTGGCCACATCTGTGTGGAGAACGGATAGGAGAGCAAACATAACAAGACCAACATGATGGGCATTCTCTTCCCACTCTTCTCTCTGACTGGATAAGGGAAAACCTGTACTGAAATTCTCCCCCTTGGCTTGTTGCCTTTAGCGTGGAGAGATTCTTGCTTACAGGAATATTTAGTTGAAACATATAATCAAAAAAATGGAGAGATAAGAAAGAGAGAAAAGCCATTTGGGGCTGAATATCCATAGGTTTTGGTGGGGGTACAGGGTGGAGGAGTTGCTAGGAAGAGGCTTGTTGGGGGAGTCTTTCTTTTTCTGGGAGCAGCTTTTGAGGATAGAGAAACAAGAAGAAGGGAAAGGGGAATTTTAAACTACTACTGTGGATTGTGATAGGATCTTTCTATATCAAGAAAAGTAAGTTAAAAATATGAGTCATTTAGTAATTACTGTTGGTTGTTGCCAATGCTTCCTTAGAGCTATCACCAGATGTAGGACTTTAGGTGAGGGTTGTAACTTTACAAAAGGGATGCTTAGGCACCCAAAGAGCAAGAGCTATAATGACTTGGACATACAAAGCTGTGAAAGAGCAGGGCCTCGGAACCTTATCGTGGTGGCAGAGACAAAGAGCAGAAGAGGGAGCAGAACCGACATTGTCCCCAAACATCTGTTCTCCCTTTTTTCCATAGTAATAACATTTTAATCTCAGCACTTGGACACCCATAATATAGACTCTAATTTTCAGCCGGTTTTACAGTTGAATGTGACCATGTAGCCAAATTATGGCTAATGGGATGAATGGAAGAAATAAATGCACCTTCTAGAACATGCTCCAAAAAGGAAGTGGTGGACCCTCTTCTGGTCCCTTTTCTCCATTTCCATGGGCTGAACTGAGGTTATGGTGGTAAGTCATCTGGGTGACAGGATATAGGGGTAGGGAAGCTAAAGGTGGAAGTGCCTAGGTCTCTGACACCATAAAGGCCCCAAATCCCTCCAGGACAAGATGGCTGGTGCCTAACTTGCATGTAATAAACAGTTTCTATCTTACTTAAGCCATTTTTTAAAACTATATCCTAACAAATACAGGTTGTTTCCTGGAGAGCTTACAATGCCTTACAATTTTCCCATTTCCTCTCATCCTAGAATTACAGGGTGAAAAGAACAAGGGTAGCATCCTTCAACAACTATACACTATACAACCTGTTCACAGATTGGGGGGTTGAGGATGCTCATAACTGGGTCCTGAAGTTTAAAACAGTGATTCACAAAGTAAGTCCACATCCTTCTGTAACCATTTTTTGGCTGCCATTAACTAAAATTAAAACACACACACATAACTTTAAAATATTTTTCCCTCAGTATTTCTTTATAGAAAACAGTTTCAACACTTTTAGTGGTAGAAAGTTCCACTCGAACTTTGGGAATCTCTGCAAAAGACATCCTCACATAGTTAAAACTGTGAAATCCATCATATAGAACATGATATCTGAGTAAAAAGACCCTAGTTTTACTACCAACCCCAAAATTGACATAACAGTTAGGCTGCTTGAGCACTTAAACGCTCTTTACTTCTACCTCATGTTCAAAAAGAGCAATTCTCCTGAAGAAATACCATGAGGATTATAGCATCAGGTAGACTTAAGGTGAAAGGAGACGTCACTGTGCCCCTGGTCCAACCACCCATCTGATGCCTGTTTCCCCTTCTTTACTTCTTCAATAGGAAGGTTGCTATCTATTCTGCTCAGAGCTTATGTTTCCAGGTGAAAAGGACCTCAACTTAGTGTATTGGATACATAAAGCAGTGAACATTTTTTTTTTTGTTTTTGGTTCTTTTTTTTTGTTTTTTTTTTTAAGTGCCTTTACTATCACACTGCTTTTTTTTAGAGATAGATCTGGCCTTGAACTTCAGGTTCACCATTTATGTGACCTTGGGCAAGTCACTTAATATCTTTAGGCTTCTACTTCCTAAGTTATTATAATACATACTTTAGGAATCACAAATCAATATAAAATAATCATAGTGCCTATGCTTAGCAATTACTTAATAAGTACGTGGTTGCTGGTGCCCCTTTTGTTACTTTGAACATTATCAGTATTATAGCCATTCTAGGAGCAATACAGCTAGAATGCATCGGTACAAATCCCAGCTTTGCCACTCACTGGCTGTGTGACATTGGGTCAGTTACTTAACTTTTCTGTGCCTTCATTTCCTCCCCTGTAAATGAGGAATGATAATAATACATCACAAGTTTGCTATGAGGGCTAAGTGTGTAAAAAGATACAAAGCACTTTAAAAAGAGCTTTGGTGATAGTAAGGATTATGTAAATCTCAGCTCCTGTTATTATTAAAGAATAACAACTTACGAAATAAGAAGGCTTGTTATCCAGGAAGTGAGCAGAACTCTTCACATGTTCTAAAATAAAATTAGACATGACTGATTTAGAAAAACAGTTGCACAAAGTCAATTCTTAACTATATGGTAAAATGAAGATCATGAATGTGGATATTTTGGAACAGTGCCTAAAAAAAACTCTTATACTTGTCCATTATAGTAAATTTGCTTTTCTAAATATGCATTTCATTTTGGTAATATAAAGTGTCCTCAATAAGAAACAGTAATGCAGAGAATGAGAGACAATTGAGTTTAAAGTGGGCAGATGGAAGTTTAACGTGTTTAAGGTTTTCAGAAATACTTAAAACGTTAAAAATTTTTTTATTTAAGAATCTTCTCTCATTTTTCCCCCAATGCTAAGTGAGCTGTAAACCTCAGGAAAAAGCATGATTGGCAGAGCATGGAGTAGGGGCCTGGCTTCCACCAGTCTCTGCTACTTTCTTTCACCAACCAGCTGGCTGACAAAGTGTGTTACTTAACATCTCTGAGCCTCAGTTTCCTTATGTGCAAATGAGAGGGTCTTAATTAGAAGAACTCTAAAGTCTCTGCAATTTCTCACATTCCAAGATCCCAGGTTAACCTGGCCAGATACATTTTAACAGCACTGCCTAGTTTTAAGGATAACTTTCCTAGATTTCTTATTCCATGTCTTATTAAGTAATGTCAACATGTTAAGAGTATTTTATTGTAGAGACTCACAAATGAGAGGATACTGTTTCAGTCACAACAAGCTACATTATGCTGCAGTAACAAATAATCTCAAGTATCTCAATGGCTTTTAACGATTCAGTTTTGTTTTTACTAACACTATAGGTCCATCAGGGGTGAGCTGTTGTGCTGTTCCATGTCTTCATTACAGGACCCAGGCTAATGGAGCAGTCTCTATCTGGACATTGCTGTTCTTTGGACAGAGGGAAGAGCAACATTTTAAAGAAGCTAGCTTTTAAATCACTGTGAGGAAGTTACGCACACCACTTCTGCCCACATTTTATTGGCCAAAGAAAGTCACATGGTTTTTCCTGATTTCAACGAAGAGGGGATGAATTGTCAATCCACCCACAGGGAAAAACGATGGGGAAAGGAAATGGACTATTTGGCGAACACTGGTACAAACTACTGCCGATGTCAATGGAGAATTCATCTTCTGATCTGGAAAATGATTTGCTCCTAAAAGGAAGGAAGAAGTCACTCCTCGTAGTTGAGGAAAAATACCCTTACAAAGTACTTGCAACTTCTGGGGAAACAATGGCTGAGTACGCAGTATTTTTGTGTTACTTTGTGCTAACATAAATGCCAAATGAATAAGGAAAGGAAAAAATAAAGGAAAGGGGTATCGTTAGATTAGGAGCGGGGGAAACCCAGTCTTGGAGAGATGACACCATTTTCTGCAGCTCCGAGCGGTTCCAGCTAATGACTGCAGGCAAGCAGAATGTGAATGCAAAGGATGCCAGCAAGTACATAAAAGGCAGAGGAAGAAGGATCAACATGTTTTGCTGCCATTTCCAGGAAAAGGATGGTGTCCCCAGCAGCCTCCCACAGTAGATGACCAGAAAAAAAAGCAAACACAAATAACACTCATTGAAAAGCCGAGTCGTGACTACCGTGTTTCACAGCACATCCTCCCTCAAATCCTGGCTGCAAACCAGCCCAGCCACTTGAAGCAGTGTTGGCAGCTTGCTCTCTCTTGGCACTGGGTACGCATGGCAGCTGGATGGCTTGTAGTCAGTGTAGTTTTGCAGCTGGTGGTGGTAGCAATTGGCAAAAACTAACTGTCCAGATGGGCATTAAATTTTCTTTAATGTTTATAATATGTCAAAAAAGAATAATCCTATGTCAAAGTGGCTTAGAAGAGCTTTTACTCAGGAGCTTACAGAAATTCCTTTTTGACAAGATGGAGGTTGCTTTATTTCAACTCTGTGAGTCTTTTTCCCTTAAATTAGGTCAGGGGCTCTTCCTCAATGGCAGTACCTTTCACTAAAAGGTTTCACAGGTTTTCAAAATGTGTTGATCATTGCCAACATTTAGCAGGATTTGAACTGAGGTTCCAAAAGGGTAAAAAAAGTTTTATTTTGGAATAATTTTTATGATCCTCAAAGGGAACAGTACTATCTAAGTAATATTATCAAGTTAGGAATAAAGTAGTACTGTTGTATAGAAGAGCGAGCACTGGGCAAAACATTTTCAGACATATAAAACAGGCATGGAATTAATATCCAAAATGTATGTTTTTAAATTGCTATAAATCCATGAGAAAAACAAACCAACAATCTATTTTAAAAACTCACTTAGGGAATGAATGCAATTCATAGAAGAGGAGATTCTCATGGCCTATACATTTTGAAATGATGATCAACCTCATTAATGATCAAGGTAAATAAACCAAGATACCATTCTCACCAAACATAGTGGGGACAAACTAGAGATTGTCAACATCCAAGGTGGTGAGTGTTTGAGCGAATAAGTGCCCTCAGATTTTATACACTGCTAGGGGGAAATGGCTAAATACACAAAGCAGTATGGCCACTTTGCAGGACAATTTCTCAGTATCTATAAGTCGAAAGCACACAAGAGGTATGACCCAGCAAATCCTCTTCATATCCACCTCCTCCTCCTGCCCACAAGTGAAACACTCACAAATGCTCACAGGAAGCCGATGCATTGATATTCACTACAGCAGTATGACTCAAAGTATGCCCTTTAGACCCCCAGCATTAGCATTCCTTTGGAACTTGTTAGATATTAGAAATGGGTGGTTATCCTACCCCAGAACTACTGATTCAGAGGATATGGGGTGGAATGGGACTTTATTTTAACAAGCTCCTTTGGTAATTCTAATGCCATCTAAACTTTGAAAAGTACTTTGTAATGGAGGAAAAATGGAAAAATCTAAATGTCCATTATATATCATGGCTTACTTATATTTTAGAAATTTAGTCAGCATTTGGAAAAAATGGGGATAGATATGTGCTGATCCAGAAAAATATCCAGACAGACATATTGTAGAAAGAAATGTACAGTATAATAGTCCTTATGTTTTTGAAAAGCTACAGAACAAGATCATATATTTCCACACACATGTATTACTAAATATATGTGTGTATGTGTGTATGTGTGTAAACATTCAACAAACAGTCTGGAGGCTACACATCAACTAATAACAGAGGTTATTCTGGGAAGAATATTAGATTGGGACAGTAGTCAAAGGAGACTGTAACTTTTTGTAATTAGATTTTTTGAAAGAAGAGCTTACACGTGTACTGTACTGTTTGTGAGGCTACATTTATGGCTAGAGATCTGGGTTCTAACTCCTGCCTGGGCACCACCTAATTGTGCTGCGTTAAGAAAGTACCAGCCTCCTGGCCTTCCTCTTCCTCACCTGCCAGGAGAGGAATCAGGCCAGGTAACTCCAGAGCTTTTATCCTCTGCTTTATCATGTTATGATTTTGCCAATGTCATCTGAGTGCAAAAATCAGGTCTCTTAATAAATCTGACCAAAGGAATAAAGAGAAGCATGCATATCTGTGTCTCTTGAGAAACTATTTAATAATTATTTCCACATGTCATTCTAGGATAAATGACTTCCACGAGATTTACTGTGTTTAAATATCATTGTGGTTATGAAATGCTCTTTGTTGTTTTTAAAGTAAAAATTTAGAGACTTGCTAAAACAAATTGCTCCTCAAAATTTTCCAAGGGCTTGGATTTAACTGAATCTTCAGTACTCTAGTTCCAGGAGTATCTGTGTAAATGTCAATCACATGACCCCCTTGTACTAGTGGAATGTGTTATTGGCTCAGATGACAATCATGTATTGGTGAGCATGTAATTACCCTGGGAACATAGATGGCCTCAGGTTGAAGAGCTACAATGATAGTATCATTTAGATTCTGACAGAAAAACTAGAAATTTGTGTCAATCACTCTATTTCCTCAGTTTTGTATATCCCATTTGAAAAATTAAGAAAGTAGTTTATATCATGTATAAACATGGATTGGTTTTCACCAAGATATAAAGAAATCTGAATAAAATGGTATTCCTAAGGGAATAAATATAAGAACCTCGAGTAAATAAGGATTAAAAAGAAAACAAAATTCTTCCTGAAAAGCAGTGAGTACAGCAAAGCTAGTTACAAAGTTAAATCAACTCTGCCCCATCAGAGGAAGTCCTGCTTTCTCAATCCAATGAAGGAGTCAAACACAGCAGTGAACCAGAAAGAGCTTTAGAGACCATTAACAGCCCTGTCATTTTATAACCAGTTAATGATAAATTTGGGACTGGAATCCAGTTTTCCTGTCTCAGGCCTCCTTCCTGAGCATAAACAGGATAAACACAAATGCCTTTGGTGCCTTGTATACAAGTGGGTGAGTCAGCTCAATTTTACAAGGAAATTATTTTTGAAAAACAGAGAGTTCAAGCTTTTTTATTACACATCTTTAAAGTGAATTTAAAGACGTATGGGAAAAAAATCATCCTTTTATAAACATAAATATAGTTAGTATACTTTTTCTACTAATTTTTAAATATATATAATGATACATTATGGTAATTCATCTAGTAGGAAATAAGGCAGGAGAGATTAGTATTTGGAGGAGAAAGAAGAGTTTGGGTGTTACCCCTCTCCACCCCCACCCCGTTTCTGCCCCACCTCCTCACTGTCTTGTTGGCAGTGGCTACTTGGCAGTCCCTCTTCCAAGGCTCTAAGCTCTCTCTGGACTCAGGTAATAGTGGTCCCTGAGTTACATCTATAAGATGGGGGTCGTAAAATAGTCTGCCTTGCGTCAGATTTATATCATAGTATAGTATAGTGTAGTATGTGTGTCCTATAATTGTGTATTTGTATATATAATACATTTCATCTTATATGTTACATGTAACAATTAAATGAGATCCTGTAACAAAATTCTGAAAACTGTAAAGTATGATATCATTTCTGTAAAATGCAAGGTTCAATTGTAACATAAATAAATACATTTGAGAACAACCTTAATAGTTTCTGCTTTGTAATATGAAGGGATCATATAATAGTCATTAGGTGAGTGTTCAACTCGAAGGTGCTGGAAAAGTGAGAGAGGTACTTCTCAACACATCTAGTCCTAAATAATAACACATCAGCACTGCTAAAGGCTCAGCCAGTTCCAAGTCACCACAATTACAGAGACATCCCGCAGAGGTGACAACACTCCAGTGATTTCCAGGCCTTCACACTCACTAATGAGGTAGATTCCACTAACCCTACAGGAAAATCAAGCTCATTGCTGGATGCTCCATCTGGAGTTTGGAATGTTTGTTCTCTTCCCCAGGAATGACTTGCAGTTTGTACTATTTGCGGAGCCTCTTACAATGTGGTAATTTACATTCTTAGTCTACAAAACAAGTCTGATACAGTATTACAAGATGAGAAGGAACAGGAGACAGACTGCTTTAAATATTTTTATGTAGCCCCCAGATTCACTGAGGGTCTTTATAGAAGAAACAATGGTGCCTTCCTGAGACTCCTTCTGGCTTCCCTCTCCCTGCCTCCACTCCAATCTCTCACTTATCCACTTCTGTTCCCTACCTGCATCTGCCTGGCCTCTCACCTGTTTTCTGTGATCCTATCCAGAGATGAGGTAAGCTGAAGTTGGAACACAGAGGCCCATTCCTTAGAAAAGAGCCTCATGCAATTCTGAGTGTAATTAGAAAGATCTCGAAATGTCTGACACTGGTGACTTCATGAATATAAGGTTTTATGGTCAGACTAGAGAAATTGCTATGAAAATTTGAAGAAAATTATGTCTAAGAGAACTTTCCTCATCTGTTAAAACACAAAGTTAGAGTGTTTATTAAACAAATACCACGACAACACACAGTGTTAAGCAATGTCCAAACAAATAGATGCTGCTAAAACATTGCTAAATTACATTGATTTGTTTAATCCTCACAAAAAAAAACAAAACAAAACAAAACAAAAACCACATTGAGGCAAGCACTATTATTTCCCTATTCTACAGACAAAAAAAAAAAAAAAAATGAGGCAAAAGAAATTAAGTAACATGCCCAAACTCACGCAAATACCAAAGCAGCAGACCTGGGTTTCTGACCTCAGGCACCTTGACCTTTGTGACTACCTCTCAGCCGTTGTGCCATGTGCCACTTAGATTAAAACCAAAGTCTCATACTACTATGCTGACATTCGTGATTCAGCTCCTTCAGGGTCTTAGTTTCTAATATGTTCTAACATGTCTAATATTCATAAGATAGATTGATTGTTTAGCCAGGTTCTCTCCACTTTCCATCTCAAAAGCTTTCTAAGTAAATGTGGGAGACAGGAGGGAGTCTATTGTCATTTGAAACTCAGAGGTATCAAAAGCTACCTCTTTCCAGGGCCCAGAGAAGCCTGCCTGACATTTATTTTTACCAGAGGAGAACTTAGTGTGGATGTCTTAAAGAAAATGTCCCCAGTAAACCCAGGCAGGTGAAACCTGGAGTCCAGATACACCTTCTACTGTGACAGCTCTGTGTACATGTGGGGACTTCGAGAACCCTGTACCATAACCACCAGCCCTTCTTCATCACCTACTTTCTCCGTCCTCCTTGTCAGCATTTAGACTACCCCAAGCCCAGCCCTGAGGCTTCTCTGACCTGGATACACAATCCTCCTGAAGCTCGCCCCTAAGCACAGTTCTGAGTTGTCTGTATGTCACAGTGTCACAGTATGCCACAGTGTCACCAACAATATGCCACAGTGTCATCAATGGGTAAGCAGCCCACATCTAGAAAGTGAATATATCCAGAACTTCTTTCTTTCCTTCAACACCCAGATCAGGAAGATTAAGCCCCAAAACATTCATTATCAAAAAGCATTAACTGACATGAGGGGTGATGGAGAGGCAGAGCACAGAGTATTTTCTAGGCCAGGGGAAACTATTCTGTATAATACTGTAATGGTGGATAATGACTCTATACACTTTTCCAGACCCATATAATATACTACATCAAGAGGCGTTATGGAAGCTAGAGACCCGGGCGATAACAGTGGGTGAATGTGGGTTTGTCGATTGTAACAAATGTACCACTCCGGCGCGGGGTGTCGATAGTGGGGAAGGCTGTGGGTGTGTTGGGGCAGAGGGCATATGAGAACTCTGTGCTTTCTGCTCAGTTTTGCTGCAAATGTAAAACCATCCAAAAATATCAAATTTATTTAAAATATAATAACATGAGTCTTTAACTTCAGTCTCTTGTAAAGGAAAGAAAAAGAAAACCCACTCTGAAACTACAACCACAAAGCATCACTTTTCTGTCTTGCCTCAGACTTGGGCCCACTGAGGTCCTCCTGCCTTGGCATTGGGTCCCCTTCTCATTCTCTGCCCTGCCCACTTGTTTCTCTTTCTGCTTGCTGGTGCATACACACACAAACGCACATCATACCCACTCACCCACCTACACACACACACAGAGCAACAGGTCTTTTCTCAATTTAGCTTCTCTTTATAGGATGTTTTCCTCACACCCTGATTCACAAAGTACAGACAACCAGGGCAGAGCCTACCTGAAACCCTCCTTAACATACTGAGTAGCTGGAAATGCTGTTAATACAATAAAGCAGCATTATAAGAGCTAACTGAAATTTAAAATTGCATGCCATAGAAATGGTGTGATTTTGAAGCACATAATTTTAATGCTATTAAGAGCTTCACTTCATGCACAGAATTTGAAATAATGTGTATCCCCCACAAATAAACATTTGCAACTATTACCTAACTTAAAGCTGACAGGCTGAATAAATTGTGAACTGAATTTTTACCATTGCCATAGCCTTACCACATTAGATTATAGACAGAAACACTCACCATCCTTTGGCATGAATTGTGGCTTTGAACTAGGACAGATCAGAATTCCATACGGCTTCAGGACATATCTTTTGGTTTAAAAGAGCAGGACTGTTGTTACACTTTAATAATTTTGCTCCTGCTATATAATTTAGGTATCATAACTTTGTAGGCAAACACAATATACTGAATTGTAGCTTTAATATAAAATTCAGTATTTCACTTTCTAACACTTTAATCTTAAGTCTTTTCCAAAGAAAGATAATATGTCCCTGTACAAAACATTGTTTTTTCAGCACTGTTTTGTGGCCCTGAACTTAAGGGTTGACTTGATGGTTAATGATGTGTCTGCTAAGTGTGCAGACTGTAAAAGAAGTACTTTCTATTGTTCAATAATATGTCCTATTTAATTGCTCTATTATTGAATAAAAATCCCTAAAGAATTTTCACTTCCAGCAATGGTTTCTGACTTTTTTTTTTGATGTCTAGACAATAATGATTTACTGAAATGTGTGGCAAGCAACATAAGAAAAGGCCTTAATAATATTTGTAGTTATTGGAACAGGGGAAGAGAAGAAAAAACAAACCAATTTTGCAGGTGGCTTCTAAGTGTCCAGATCAAACAATTTTGATATATATAGGATTTAATAATCAAAAACCTACTAATGCAAATAGTTATATTAGATTGAGACAACAGCATCAGGAACAAAGTTGAGAAATTTGTAAAGTCACAATGATTTTCTATAAAAATTTTAAAGTGCCAAATAATCTTTCAGAAACAAAATATCTAGAAAATTAGATTCTTTTCTACCCTAGATACTACCCAGAAGTCCTGGAAACTGAGGGTTCAGAGGCCCTTAGAGCCTGATCTTTCATTCAATATCTCAATTCTCTCAGATTTTCAACACCAAGCAATGAGTCAGCTTCTACTTGAATCCCCTGATACGACTCTACTTCACTTGAGATAGCTGAATTAGAATTAACTTTCACCTGCTAGTATCAATTCAACCCTGTAGGACAATAAAAGAACTATATTCATTAACTTTTGCACAATCTAATTTTTAAAACCCCCAGTAAGAACTGCCCAAATTTTATTTTGATAAATTCAAAGCTTACTTTCAAATTAAAGAATTTCTCAATAGTTGACAATATTGAGTTCTGTTTAACCTAAAATATATATGTTTAATATTTGACTCATTTTCTAGTCATGGTAAACAAGATGTGAATCATACAGGGGAAAACCTCTTGTCTCATTATGTGTACTCTCAACAGAGATAGACCTGCATCTGGATGGAAAGAAGTTGTAAATAATAAGAATGAATTAGGTTGATTGTGGGATATATTCTGAAAGTTGTGGATTCTTAACAAAAATAAACACTGATCCTACTTAAAAGATTGCATTATTTGGTTTATATATTTGCATGCAGAAAAATTCTTTATATAGCATTCTTATGCTTCCATAAGAATACCATTCACCCCAAGACAAATGATCAGAATTAAAGGGGCAGCAGAACAATGAGATTTTCTACATCTCCAACATTGCCAGTACAATTGATGACTTACTTCACTTATATCCTGTGTTGGCTGAGTATTAGACACTTGCCAAAAGTCTTTCTTGGGCTGTAGATGTCACTTCCTCCCTTGACAGAAATTACGAATGCATTTTAACCTGACATCTTAGGAGCATGTCACAGGATCACAAATATAGTCAGGAGGAATTTAGTAGATAATTTAGCTCAATCTCCCTATCTTGGTGATGAGAAAACTGAGGCTTAAGTAACATGACAGCCCATCATCTCACAGTGAGTAGGTGGCAAAACTGGGGCCCAAAATTCATATGTTTAAAAGGCCTTTAATCATAATTGTTTTAAATATACAAAGCTGAAAGAATTTTTTTAGAACATTCTGTTCTTCTGATACTAGTTTTTAGTGTCTTCACTTATTAGCAAAATATTCACTTCTTCATACTTGGATCTTTAGTATATTCCTTCCTTTTCAAAAATAGCATATATTCATTCCTCCTAATAAAATACAATTTTCTTGAGCCCCTTAGAACTGTTACTTATTCATGCATTATCCCTGTATCTATCACTTTATAAATTCACTGCCCAAACAAAGACTGGATTCCATTCTTCCTTGCATGTCTGGAGAGGGGAGAATAAAGCCCTTTAGTTCTTTACTTCAATATTCAGATAAATTCAGGCTAAGACAAAGGGTATTCTGGTCATTGTCTGCAGCTTCACTCACAATTATGTGTTGAATAGAAAAGGGATTACCTAGTTACATTTAAAATATTCATAATGACACACTCTGTCCTACAAGGGGTACCTGGCTGCCAGCAGATGCACATACATGGTGAAAATTCACAGGGCTGTGGCTTACTCTGCCTTGGAATCCAGCCCCGTTAGGGGAAGAGCACTGGGGTACTGAATATTTAGACCAAATGCCAACTTACAGTGCACGTGCACAGCGAAGGAGCTGACTTCCTCGCAATCCTCAGACTGCTGTATCTTAGAGATCCTGGGCCTGTGACAGTCAGTCTATTCACCGTTCCGATGTCTGACAAAGAATAAAAGGCATGTGCATTAGTGACCTGAAGTTTAACCAGACACAAATGTCCAGGTTTGCACTTGATGACACCATTCAGCTTAGTCACACAAGTCAACTTCAGGGCAATGGAGAATATGAAAACAATGGAGTGCTACGGCCCATGACATGACCGGAACCCTGCATTGTGCATTTCAGACAATGTGTGTTCCACCCCTTCGTATGTTAGACACAACACTTTTATTACATTCAAGGAGGCTTCACATAAAAATGTCAGCAGCATCCAGTTGACTCATGGAATGGAGAGCTGTACATTAGCTGCCGATTTAAATTAATTTTGCTTCTTGAACCATGAAAAATAGTTCTTTGAACAAGAATTCATGATAAATACACATGCGTAAAGGCCTTTAATCATAATTATTTTAAATACGTAAAACATGGGTTAAGACTCTCAGCCTCATTAATTTCTTATAGTAGAAAAGAACAAAAACAAACGCTCGAGAAAAGTAGAAGTCATAATTTAAATGTATTATGCATGGTCATTTAGCTCATTAAATGAAAGAATTCTTTGTCAACTGGGCTATGGAACATTTCTGCACCATCCAACGACAGAAAGCAATGTCACAATATTCTTATAGGCAACCAATATTTTGTGTCATTTAGATCTTGAAAGAATACCATCTACAATTAAAACAGCAGAATTAGAATAATGAAATTACCTTATAACACCTTAGACTTTCTCTTGTTGACCACTTAACTCTTGTTTTTCCTGCAGGGTTCCAAAGAGCAGAGGTCACATTTTCAAGGTGTGTCACATAGTAAGCACATAGTAAAGGCTTGGTAAATATAAGTGAACAAATGGCCATACATTCCTTTTAGAAAAACACAGATGAGCTGCTGCCACATATATTTGCCATAGTGTTGTAGGTCCTTCCTGCTAGAGACCCAGCTTCTGAGAACTGCCTATGTCCAGACGCCATTCAAAGATTGTGACTTTTAGAAGGAAATGTCCCTGCCCTTAGCTTCCTTGATTTCTTTTCATTGAAACTGAGAGATTCCCTTGCTGACACTGTCTTGCTGTATTCCAGGATCCACCTCCATGGCTCTAAGTGGGTGACATTCCCCTAACTACTACTACAACCTTGCAACTTGCAAAGTTGCCTGGCATCCTGAATACCTGAGGAAAAGTCAATGCTGCAGTCCAAGTCTGAAGGTGGTCCGCCGGCAGAATTCCTCTTCTAGAGAAAGGTCAGGCTTTTTCTATTAAAGCCTTCAATTGATTGGCCAAGGCCAACCCAAATTATTGAAGATAACCCATTTTACTCAAAATTTACTGACTTAAAATTTTTTAACTTTAAAAATACCTTTATAAAAACAACTAGGATAATATTTGACAACATATCTGGATACTATGAACTAGCCAAGTTGACACAAAAAGTTAAACATCATTTCACATAATAAAGCTTCCTGGGGAGAGTAGGGCAGCTCCAAAGCAATCTAAAAATGGCTTGAGAGTGTGAAAAAAAGATTGGCTTGGCTTTTTTAATGGTGGTGAGGCTGTTGAGGGCAGGGTGAGGGTTCCCACACACAGGCAGGGATTTGCATGGTCTGAACCTCTCTCCATCACTGAAGGAGTTAGCATCCATACTTTCTTATCATGTCTACATGATGTCTATATGTTGTGTGCTAGGGATAAAAGGAGAGGTGAGGCTTATGACAGGAATTACACATCAAAAAAGGGTCAGACTGTTACTAAAAGGAATGTAGATTTTCCTTAGTTTAATGAATAAGATAATGTAATAATAGAGGTAGCAAACCAAGAGAAAGAATTATTAACCAATTATTAAACCCTACTGAATTAAACTGCAGACACCTACCCCTTAAACAGGAAGACCATTTGAAGCTACCACCAGTGCACAATGGAGAGTAACCCAGGACATCACAGCCAGCAACTGTAATGTGGCCAGCCAGTGCATGCCTAGGTTTAGACAGGCCTTATTTACCTAACACATCACTGATTCCTGTTCTCTCCATATTGAGAGCACATTGGATGGAATAACCACCTAATAGCCCAGTATGTTTGTAGGTGGGGAGGAATAAAACATAAAAACAGCAGAAATATAGAAAAATAAGAGATAATCTCTACCCAATGGAATTATCCAGAGAGCTCCCAAATAGTCTCTAACTTTGTAAAGAGCCTTTTTGTACTAGATGTCACTGAAGGTAAAATGCTAGTGTCAAATTTCACTGTCCTCCATTCCCAGTGACTAAGAGCACCTGAGAGCACTTTAGGCCCCTTTAAGGCATTACAAGATACAATTCCACCCTTCCAGGGAGCCAGGAGGGTGGTGAACTCAACAAGCCTATAAATTAAGTCATGAGTCTATTTTCCCAGCAATGCTAGTTCAGAATGTACCATATAATTCTCCAGGCTTGACATACCTCCATTAAAGGGGATGCCCACTGAGTGTGGGATTACAAAAAGAAATTACAGATTTTCTAATAAATGCTTCAAACTGCCAAGAAAATCTGGTTCTCAGGATATTTTTTTCCTTTGTGGCTGAAAATAAACATGTTCATTACTTTATAGTTTCCTGGAATGATGACATTCTAACATAATTGCAAATTCTTGTGACAGGCAAACAAACTCTACTGACTGCAATGATCTAGGAAGAGCATTTATAAGGGCTCAGGAGAGCCTCTATGAGTAGACACAAGTATCAGACAATCATCACGAGGTCCTTTTTTGCTAAAATGGAGCACGTGGTCATGTACTTTTTCTATCAGATTACAACTGAAACCTTTTTTCATTCTTAAAGGTACCGCTCCAAGTTCACGAGTGCAGACATGGGCAGTAACACAGCACTGCTTTCCTTATTATTGAAGTCAAGAGAAAGCCAATTGAAATATGCATTACTATATTCAAATCAGTTACACAGAAAATGAATTTTTTGTAAGTTGGCTAAATCATCTGAGCAAAAGATTTTATTAATGTTCGTGCAACTAAAATTTCAAGACTAGGACTATAAAGTTGAAGTGAAACGTATTCTAGAAGAGATACTAGTATGTCAAGGATTCTAAACTTCTCAATTTTACTGGACAATTTTATAAGCATTTTTGCCAATTACCTAGGCCTGAAGTAATTATTTGATATGAAATATCCATCCATCACCCACATCTGCACTCAGAGTTCTAATCTATTTGTCTCTCTTGGACCTAACAGACACTGGAACCCTCAGGCTGTAGCAGAACGACTGTCCAAGCATGTTAGCGGGCTCCTGCAGCACCTCCAGGATACAATTCCTCTTTCCCTTTATGAGGCCTGCATTTTCCTACCCAGGTTGTATTGTAAATCACCTGATTTACTGGTCTGGAAGCCTGCGAGCAGCTGTCAGAGGTAAAGGAAGCAGGATTAGGTACAGGGAATTTAAATGCAATGTAGGTGCAATAGAAGCCTCAGTCAATCCACTGGGGGCTGGCAGAGCTTGGAAGCTCCCTCAGAGTTGTCCCTAGTGAGACAAGGATGTCGGGTTTTGTACCACAATTGTTGTGCAGGTTCTCTCTAGGGAGGAAGTGTGACTTGGGCAAGATCTCTCCCTTTCTTTGGGGACAGGTCCTGGGAAGAAACTCATTTGTGAGCTGTTAGTAACCAACTGAACCAGAAGCTGGGAAAGGAGGGTTTTTGGAAAGGGATCTGAGTAGTTCACCACGGTGTCCACTATGCCATCACAGAGGGATTTGTAGCCAGACGGTAGTTAGAACACGCAGAACACATGCCCAATTAAACAGAATTGCTGCAGTTTGATATTCATTTGAGTAAAATAATAAAAATAGTAATAATAATAAGTACTTAATGTTATTCATCTTAGGATTTCCAAACTACATGATAAAGTAATAAAATTCATTGCTTACCATTGCTTGTTCTTTCATCTTCCCCAACATGAGTTACATGTTCTGCTTCATTCACTGTTTGGTTAGAGCACATTCTGGAGTATTTTCACAGATCTCAAATGTGAATGAACTGAATTACTATATATCATCAGATACTTTTCTTTCTGTAAGGGTCTCTGAAACCCTACAGAATCTTAGGTTGTAGTACTTTTACTCAGAATCTACAGATAATTTTTCAAATTACATTTTTATAAAGTTTTAGCTATTATTAGCAGCAATTCATGTGGTTTGACTTAATGCTGCTTAATCGCCAATAACACAATGATGTTGTCCTAAACCATTGTGGGTTACACCACTGATTGTGAGGTTGTTCAATGACCACAGGCATGAACATTGTCCTAATTCTTGTCTGGGACAACAGGCTGTCCCCAGCCTTGTTTATAGTATATAATGGGGGTGGGGGGCTCCAAAACTTTAAAAGAGAGTGTCATTTAGCCCATGTCCCAAAGCCACATCACTTTTTTTGGCTCTTAAGGTATTTACATATTTTCCCATCTGCTCTAAAAGACCTTTGAACTTGATAGAATCCCACTTCCTTTCATATTTTTCTTATTTGGCAGTGATACAATTACTTCAGATATGAAAATGATGTCTAACTGGATTCTGATATCACAAGACTATTTGATTGAGTCTATAGTGACAATTTCTGAGATGATCCTTCCAATAACACATATTTAACATATATTTACAATATTATATCACTTTTAAGTTACATTTCTTTCACATCTCAATTTCTCTGAAAACAAGGTATATCTTCAAATGCTGTCAGTCAGGTATCAGTCTTGAAACATTAAAATTGCTTGAACATTGTATTAGTTTTCTATTGCTGGTGAACAAATTTCCACAAACATAGTGCCTCAAAACAACACAAATGTATTGTCTTATAACTGTGGGATTCCGAAGTCTGAAATGTGTCTAGCTGGGCTAAAAATCAAGGTGTCGTTAGGGCTGCATTACTTTATGGAGGTTCTGGGAGAGAATGTTTCTTTGGCTTTTCCAGTTTCAAAAGGCCTCCTTTTTTCCTTGACTCATGGAAAAAGTAACCAGGGCAATAAGGTTTTAGCCAATCTTTTAACAATTATAATCAGAAATTTATTTAAATTATTCCAGACTATAACATCTTCCACCTTCAAACCATCAACAGAGAGTTAAGTTCTCCTCACATTGCATCACTCTGACCTCCTCTGCCTCCATCTTCTGCATTTAAGATGGTCCACCTCCATCTTCTGCATTTAAGATCCTTGTGATTAGGTTGGACATACATGGATAATCAAGGATGACCTCTATATTCTTAAGACTGGCTAATTGGCAACCTAATTCCATCTGCAACCTTAATTCCCTTTATAATTTACTCATGAATTCCCTTAATTCCCAGGTAATTTACTCAGAGGTTCTCAGAATACAGATGCAGATAATTTGGGGGGACCTACCACACACATGCATATCAAAACTTGCAGGACTGAAGTCAGAGGTTTGGGTGAAAATCTCAGAGACAATAGTAAAGTGTTCTTTTAAAATATGTTGCATCTTGATGCCACAGAAGATGATATTTTATGGGAAAATAACATTAAATATCAATGTCTGGGATTTGAAAGTGACTCAAAAAAGACAGACTCCAAATGTGAAGAAGTTGGGGGAACACTTCATCTAATTTTATTTTACTTATTCATTCAATTTTACATACACAAAGGAATAATATGTGATTAAAAATCTATGTCTAAATAAGTCTAAAAGCAATCTTTAAGTATAAAATAAAAATTCTAAGTGTTAAGAAGCATTGAATCATTGAGCTATGTAACTGGCAAAGATTTTTTATTTCTTAATGGTAAAAAAAAATAATAATGAAAAAGCCTAGAGTCAATAGCATCTTACATTAACTAAAATACAGTACATGGTCACAATTTTAATATTTTCATATTTAAATAAAAATATAAATTATATAAATATGTGAACACATTTATATTTTTTCCAAGGATATAATTTTGTTTTGTATCACTGGATGATAGTGCCATTGCCGCTAAACACAAAATTGGAATTGTAAGCACTGCATATATTTATTCCATGCAAAGAATTTGATTTCTGCATTAAAGAATAACAGCCAAAACATCATAAAAAGGTAATGTGACTACAAGCTTGCAGATAAAGCTCTTACAGCTAAGATGCTATAACAAGGAGAACAAAAACAATGTCTTGAAGAAGATAAAACTTATTTTTCTCTCACATAACAGTGAGAGGTCTTGGCAGGGGCTGTGGCTCTCTCCATATACTTATTCAGGAACTAGGTTACTTCCAGTTTGTTACTCTGCCCTCTCCAGTTTCTCTTTGTGTTGGTTTGAGGCAGAGGCTGCTATATCTGTATTTTGGCTGAAGGGAAGGGAAAGAGAAATTCTAGGGGAAGTGACTTTTTCAAAGTAGAAATTTTAACAGAGCATACTCTATGATCGGAATATAATAATATCGAAAGTAAATAATAAAAGAATGACCAAAATCTTAACCTGGAAATTTTAAAATACTCTCTTAAACAAACTTAAACAAACACTGAAGATGAAGTAAAAAGAGAAACTGGGAACTGTTTAGATAATAAGACCTATGAGATACAACAAGATCTTTGCAGAGAAAAATTTATGGCCTTAAATTAGTTGTTTTTACAGAAAACAAAATGGCTAAAAATTAAAGAAATAAAATCACCACAAAATAAACCTAAAGAAACTAGGAAGCAGGAATTAATAATGACAGATAAATTAATGAAATAGAACACACAAAAAAATGGAAAGAATAAATATATCATAAAAATTTCTTTCTTTGAAAAGACCTATAAAGTGATTTTTTTAAAAAAAACTCAAAAGATAAAGCAGAGATAACAAAAGTGAAAGAGAATGCATTTGAACCACAGATATGAGATTAAAAATTATGAGGATACTATATATAACTTCAAAGAAAACAAATTTGAAAATCTGGAAGAAATGACTGATTTCCTAACTGAATATAAATCACCAAAATCAGCCTAAGAAGTGAAACTTGAAAATGGTAATTACAACAGAAAAGAGCTATCATTTTGAAAAAGTCACCAGGGCAATATGGTTTTCTCCAATCTCTAAACAACTATAGTTGCAAACTTCTTTAAATTATTCTAGACTATAGCAAAAGATGAAAATCTCTTGAATTTATTTCATAGAGGTATAACCTTAATATCAAAATTTATTAAAGATGATAATACATAAAAATTGTTTTAACTATAAAACAATTTCACTGTGAATATAGGTACAATTCTAAATATAATATTAGCAAAAACAGAATCAATATGCCAAAGGAGTAGTTAATATGACCAAGGATGGTTTATTCAAGAAATGCAAGGTGGTTTGATAGTAGAAAACCTATCAACATAATCCCCTGCATCCACACAGTAAAGAATAAAAATCATTGAAAATATTAATAAATGCCAAATTCTATTTGATATGATTCAGCAGTCATCTTAATTATAAAAACTCTAAGAATAATAGCAATAAAAGAAACATAACATAGAGTCTTTATGTTAAAAAATCAAGAGTATATATTGTCCTAAATGGTAAAACAAGACAATCATCTTAATTAAAATTAGGAATTTAGTAGATCTGCTCAGTACTTTCATTATTATTTAATACTGTCTTGGGGATTTTCGAAAAAAATAAAACAGAAAGAAGATACTATATAAAACTATGTATTTTCTGTTTGAAATATAAATGTATGACTAGGAATTTTATGAGAAATGCAAGTTTAAAAAAACCTTTATAATCAACAAAATTGAAAAGATAGCTGGATATAAGATAAATATCTAAATATCAATCTATTTTCTCCACTTAGGTAGCTTGAAATGAAAAAAATGTTATATTTACAGACAATAATAAAATACTTAGAATAAATTTTCCAAGGAAGCTACAGGACTTGTCTGAAGAGGGCAATAACATTATAGAAATACATCGAATAAGGTATGGCTGTTGGAATGGCATACCAGGTTCTTGGGTGGGAAGACAACTTCATTAAAATGTCAATTATATAAATGTAATGCCATTCCAATTAGAATTTCAACAGGATTTTGTTTTAAGGAGCAGGGAAAAGGATTAAATAATTTTATCCTAAAATATTTTTAAAGGGCTTTGTAAAAAAAAAAAAAAGGAAAAACCTGTATATAGCATGAAATATCTGAAAAGCAAGAAAGAAGCAATGTACATAGAAAAACATGTGCATGATAAATAAAGGGGAATATTTATAACATACAAAGAAATCTCACAATTTGATTTTTTAAAAGGTCAAGTCTAATAAATGGGTAAGGGTATGAATAGGCAATTCTTAAATAGATACAAAAGTTCAATAAATACATTCTTTAAACTCAACCAATAAATTCATTAACAGTCAGGAAAATGCAAGTTAAAGCAACAATGAAATTTCCTTTTAAGCAAAATCTAAATAGAATTATAACACTTATTGAGGGGAGGGACATGTGTAAAAGATACTTGCAAATACTGCTAGGTATAAATGTAATGAGTTACAGGCTTTTTGAAAAGTAACATGGTAACTACCATGAAAATTTTTTAAAACATAGTAATTTTTTTTGACCCTGCAATCCCAACTTCTTGGAACCTATCCATAGAAATAAAACCACTACCAGTGAGGACATATGTATAATGATATTTATCAAAGCTCTATTCATAGTAAAAAGAACAGAAACAAAGTGGTTAAATAAAATATGAGTATTCCACTTATAACATGGAATACTAAGTAGCCATTAAAAAATACATAGGAACTACTGTATATCAATTAATTTGGAAGAATTTATGTGAAATCCTGTATTATTATTGTACATGCACACATGTAAGTCTGTATATAACTGTATGAAAAGAAGGGAAAAGATGAAAGGTTACATACCATTTGTTAACAGTTTATTGGGATAGGGATAGAAGAAGAAGAGAAAAGAAATGTGGGAACCCAGCAAAAAAAAAAAGAGAAAAAGAAGATTTTACTTTAAGAATATGTAACATTATTAAATTATACATTTATGTAAAGTTATAAGCTTGTATGTGGGTATACAATTTTTTAAAAATAGGAATATCTAAACGTCACCTATTGGATTGTGATTGAAAAAACATACAACTGAATTAAGACCCAGGGGAAAGACAACATTGTAAAGCATCACAATTCAATCACTATGGTAACCTGCAAAGTATTTTTGCAGAGCTGTTCTCATAGCTCCCACATGTACAATCAAACAAATATGCTAAACACTAAAATTTAAAGAGAATTGGTCATTTTATGCGCTGTATTAACACATTTAATAGTGTCATTGTACATAATGTGAAATTTATTTAAGTCCATATAATATTAAATAGTCAAGGCCATCTATTTTTGTTTACTCTGATGACTGTAGTTTCCACAAGACTAATAGTATAAAGAAAAAGTTTTGATGGTACAACACAAAGTGATGAGAGAGACTACAAGCAAATATAAGGTGTTCCTTTCAGAGATATATGTGTATATATAGGTATATAATATATATTTATGGGTAAAAAATACTTGATAAATTGTTACCAATTTTCACAAATACTTGAAATATGAAGTCCCAAAGAAATTGTGCAACAAGGTCCCACAGAACAGTATGTCTTTTGGTAAATTCAGAAACAAATGATACTACATTATAAAGTACATTGAAGATTATTTTTCACCTAGATCTCATTTCTATCCAACTGAATCTGGTGTTCTCTTTGTCTCATTCTTCAAAATTTACCTCCTTTTTCAAGAAGCCTTTACAGACTCCCTCCAGCAGAGGATTTTTTGCTCTCACCATTTATAGTCACTTACCACTGGTGCTGTAATGGATGGTTTGCATATTCATCTTAACTTGGCTGTGAGTTCCTTGTGAGTAAAAACCAAGGCCTGGTCTTTTCTGTACATCCAATGTTGACTGCATACATGCCAATCACCAGCCCAGCTATGTATTGCTTTTTTCCCATTTCTGTGCTCTTACTCATATTATTTTATTCTTTAATATTCTCACCCTTTTAAGTAAACTATGTTTCTGTAAAACTGATTGTATTTGCCTCTGATAATTTCTTATCTCTATAATCTATTTATGCTCAGCACTGCTTCAAATTGCCCTCTAATTACTCCATATGTGCATAATTTGTATTCAAAGCAAGATCTCAAACAGAAACCACGGTGACTATTTTCTAAATTTTCAAATATCCTAGTACCAAACGTATGTAATTTAATTATCAATGCCCGTCACATTAAAAAACGTGTCTTTTTCTCTCTTTGAATTTTCATTATACTTTCAAATGTTATTAAATTTATAATTTCCTAATTTGTATTTAATGGATAGATTAGAGATCATACCCACAAAAACAATGACTTCAAAATGCTTCTAGAATCTGTATGCTGTAGCAGATCCTGGGAAAATGATGAAAGGAGCCTACAAGAGGATCCAAGTTCCTTTTTCCTCCTACAGACAGCCCTTTATCCCAATTGCCACACTGGCACATATGGAATTAACAGCTCTAACTGCCTGCAAGTATCCCTATGCCCAAAATTTCCTCAGAAAAGTAATGAGACTGTTGGAAATGAAAATAATATATTACATTGGAAAATAAGAAAATTTGGTGAAATACGAATAAAGGACAAATAACCCCAGGCAAAATTCTTGTCTAGTCTCCCACAGAAACCCTATGAGAGTTAATGCAAACTGCCTAGAAATAGATGGCAAAGTGGGATATGTACTTGAGAAGCAACTGACAGAAACATAAAACTTATATAAATGTTTATCATCAATACAAAAAAAAAAAAATGAAACAAGAAAATTCCTGAAAACAAACTAGAGAAAATACGAGATAAAAGTATTTTGAAGTTTGGTTTAGTGTATTTATTTAGACATTTTGCCCTGAATCTTCACCACAAAATTTTATCTATTCTTCCAAGGTAATCATGATTTGATTACAAAGACAATTAACACTCTAAGCCAATTCTTTGATATAGACATTTTCATTTTAAAAAATATAAAGTCCAGTATTAAAATAAATGTTTAGTGCCCATGAATGAAGGGAGGGTCTAAATGGCTATTGGACTGATAGTCCTTCTTAAACATATGGCATTGACATCAAGAACTCACAACCACTCAGGCCAAGACCTAAAACCAGCTGTAATGTGAATCTGCTAAAGAAGTAGAGAAAATTCCTGGGTTGCATTAAACTTCAGGTACTTTCCAAAGCTATTGTTTTAACAGATACTCATTACACATGCACTTCACTTCGTTATCATTTTTTTTCTCTGCAAGATTAGTCCAAAGTGTAGAACCAAACCTTACAAAAAGAAGAGACATAAAGAGTAAGATCTGCATCTCTAGTTAACCCAGTAGAAGATCACTTTTCCATACATTGATGTTCAAGTGAATCAGTACCTTTTCTGATGTATCTAAGATGGAAACAGATCTCTAAACTTCATCATTGAAAATACAGATGCCTTAAAAAAATGTATAATTCCAGATGAACAGTAACAAATACTAATCTTATTAATATTATCTATTTGAGTGTGGACTAGTAGAAAAGTTGGGAGCTGGCAAATTTTTAATATATTTCCAAGGCTGCTTAAAGGAACTGAATGGCTTTTACTCATAATGGTGGGCTGGCAATATCTGTATAGAGGAACCAGAATTCCAAATAAAGGACATAGAGCTTAAAAATAAGAAAATTATTGTGACCAAAGCAAATATTTCTCATTTGAGAGGAGAAAAGAGTCATTGATTATGTAGATCAGTGACCCAAAGAGTACAGCCTTACATGATATAGTCACATTTCGCTTTATGAAAAACTTGCAGCCCTCTTAATTTTGGCCTTGAAGACAATCTACATTCTAGAAGTGGTACACAATATTTTGGGAGATACCCTCTATTTGTTCCAGAGATTTATGCTATGAAAAAGATACAATGGAATATGTGGAAGTGATCATAATTTTAAAATTTTAAACAGAATTAAAAATTATTTTTTTACTTTTCGTTACCACCACTTAAAAATATTGTGTGTTTATCATGGTGACAATAAAAACAATGACTATACAATAAAAATTCAGGAAAATCAGAATTTTACCTAAATTATTTGGGACAGTGACTCCAAATTGCTACATATATATATATATATATTTAAAATGAACTTAGAAATGTCAATAGTAATAAAAATATACTCATTCAATGAATTTGTCCTCAACTGAAGCGTATTTGTCTAGCAAATATTACCATTAGATTTAAAATATGTGAACTGTATTTACCACACTCACAAATTGTATACTACTTAAAATTGACTTCATTGAATTAAAATGAAGAGACTATTGACCTCCTGGATGTTGAGTGCACTTGGTTTTAACTTTAAACAATCAACTCTAGGTCAGTCCTTTCTTCAAGTCGATGTTCAGATTTTAATGGATAATTGAAAATTTTAGATCACATACTTATAAGCTGATTAATTATGATCGACACAGTCCCTGCTGCTGAAGTCTGAATCAATGGCAAATTTACTCACATTACGAAATTTGTTCACGCAGCAGTTTCCTTTGTTAAGTATTGTCTTAAAAAAAAAATCGGCTTACACCAAAATGCATTTCTGGCTCAGAAAACAAACAGTAAATATTTAATAGCCTTTTAAATGTCTAATCTTTTACATAGTAAACTGTATTAAATTGCAGCACTGAATGCTTTAAGCCCTCATTGACCAACTCTACACTGTGAGATCTAAATGTTGGCAGTAACACTCTTTCCTTTGCAGCTTCTCAAAAAACTGACCACTACATATTCTAGAAAAAAAGTAAAACGTAAGCAAATCCTACACTTTATTTTACTAAATATTAGAATCATAACTATAACTATAGCTATAGAACTTTATTAATATGTAGTATGTATACTCATAAACTACAGCAATCATTTCTAATGGGAAATATGATATTGAATTGTTATAAAAGATAGACTTTTAATTTCATTTTCAATCTATGTTCATAGTGATAGCAGAGGCTAAATCTTATTTAAACAGAAATGAATTTCAATATGCAGAATGAATGAATCAATAACATTGTAGGTGAGATTCCACAGGATAAACATGTATTTACTCTAAGTAGTATAAAGCTACATATTTCACCGTCTGGGTAAGAATACCTGAAATTTCATGCTTTTGAGTGCTTCAATTCTTTTTTTTATTATTTACAAAAAAAGTCACACACCCAAAATGTTATTTTAAAATCAAAGAAATCTGTTCTGAATCTCATTTCACTATTTAATAGAGCAGCTGAAAAATGACTTAAAGATGTGGCCATATGGTGTGAAAATCCAGATTCAAGGAAAGAATGAGGTACTATAAACATGTAAAAAGCAATAAAAAGAGGCAACTCTGAGCTCAGCTAATGAAAAGCTGATGATGGAGACTGTCTTTTATTGATGACATTTAAGGACACTGACTCACTGGTGTTTTGCAAACCATGCATTCTGCATTTCAAGTGTTAGCGAGATTTAGCTAAGTCTCTTTCCCTCAGCCTGGAATTCTTTGTACAGAAAGACTCTATAGAATAAATTATTGAACTTTCCAGCACAGCTCAATTTACTGAATGAAGCAGTGAGAGAAAAGCTCCACAATCTGGTAGCCACAGAATGGAACCTGGCATCATTTTTGCTTGAAGAGTTTATAAGTGGATCATGGGGCATTTAAAAGACAGCCTGAATTTAAGAACAAAGACAATAGAAAGAGGTGTTAGGCATGCAGACTAACACTCAGTCTTCTGTTGACATTTCCATGGGAAGTCAGAGGCAGGTATTTGCATTCTTGAGTCATTTTCTTGTCTGCCTTTATGGAGAGTATTGGTGTCTCCATCGCTGTTCCCCAGTCTCACACATAAACTGAGCCAAACTTTCTGTTCCCTAGAAATCCTAAACAGTTCCTTCCTTTAAATGTACCTACCTAGTTTAACTCAACTTCATGCATCAAAACCTCAAGTCAGTTGTTAAATGATTATCAAACCATCACAACCTAGAGAGTTGTCTAGTCCTGACCCAAAGCCAGGGCTCTGAATTCAGTTATTTGTACATGAATTTACTCAACAAAGATTCTCTGACACTAGGCATTGGAATTAGCAAGGTGAGTAAAATAGCCTCTGTTCCCAAAGAGCTCACAGTCCAGTGGGGGAAACACCCTGGCAAACCAAAGTTAAAATAAATGAGTTAAATACTCCAGTCAGGGCAGATAGTTCTCCTAGTGGACTTCCAAATTGGGGAGGCTCTCCTGAGTTACAGGTCACCCGTGACCATAGAGAAGTTTTAGATTTAACTTCTTAGGAAACATGTGGCTGTTTTAAAGACATCTGATTAATTTCCCTTAACTCCTTGAATGTGAAGTATGACCCTTCCTGTCCACCTCTTCCTCTTAATTCCAGTATGTGGCTGGCAGAGAGAAAGAGAACAGAAGGGGACTGCCCTGAGGTTGACTTGCAAAACAGAGAACTTGGACTCTATGCCCTTTGGCTCTCCCAAACCACTTGGTGACAAGACAACAATAAAGAAGGAATAATGCTAACAATCCTACGGTTTGCTTACACATCAACAACTGACTATTGCCCTCAACCATACATGATCCTACAGTTGAATGATGTCAGAGGTTGGGAAAACCACAACTTAAAGGCTTGAAAGCTCCACATTGTACCAATTGACATCCTCATCAGTAGCAAGTGCTGAAAACAGAACAAATGACTGAAAGACAGGAGAGACAGGCATGCGAGAAAGGAAAGAGATGTTTGTGATGACAGAGAAGAAATCCTGACACACCGACCTGACATTCTCCCCCAAATCACTAGGCCTCTTTTCAGCCCAATGCTCCCTCCTGCCTGGGGAATTTGGCCTCATTCCAATGGCACTGCCCTCATGTGTTACATTGAAAATAAAACAAAGATACCATTCATCATATTTTCAACAACTGGTTTCTTTTCTTAGTTTGGAAGAAAAACTTGGCAATCGTAAAGCTAAGTTTTTATTTTTATATATTTTCTTCTTAGTGTCAAAATAAACTGAAAAAGGAAAAAAAAAGTGCCCAATGGTAAGAAGAGGAAAATACACACAACCCTTCAGAGCTCAGTTGGCCACACACTGCCATTCGACTGATACCAAATTGTGGAATGCAACACTCTCAACCAACCCAAAGAGCTGACTGCCTTCTGCTTCTGTAAGATGTGGCTACTTAGGGAAATTCAAATAGGCTCCCAGTGTTAACGATGCTGCATATTTACTTTAATCAAAGTGACATTTCCCAGACGGTGTCATCTAGAATACCTCATCTGAAATGAGTACTATAAGAGAACTCGGTAGTACATTCCAGGGAAAATTGGATACAGGTGTTGTCACATTTTAAGATGACTCAGTTTACGAAAATACAAAACTAGAAAACAGATACGTTTATGTCATGAATGGCCACCATCTCCACCCCACTGGATATGGATACCTGATACCTAGAATAGGTACCAACCTTCCATAAGATGGTGTTAAACAAGCTCACCTTCCATTTTCAACTGCACAACCCTAACACTCTTAGGTTTTAATCCTAAACCTAATGTTTTGTGGTTCCCAGACCCTTCCTCTTCCTGGAAGGAAGAAAGGTGAGAACAAGACTGAAGCCAAAAGCTATCCTAAGGTACCTCTGAAAATTAGTAGGCCTAAAGGAACTAATTCACTGACTATACACACAGACATCTGTACTGTAATTAAAACAGCAGCTTCCTCCATAGAGGTTGAAGCATAATGCTGACATTCTCTTTAGTGATTCGATAATTGTGGTATGGGTTATGGGAGGAAAGGACAGGTGTTATGGAGCATATAATCTAACCTGGAAATGACATGTTGCTCCAGAAACTAGAGAGCAATGGGTAAAAGAATGAACTTCAAAAAGGACAGACCTAAACAGAAACCTGGACCTGCAACTTACCAACTGTATGACCTTGACATTACTTAACCTCTCTGAACCCTAGTTTCTGCACCTGTAAAGTGGAAATAAGATCAATCTCAGATGGCTTTTGTGAGGATTAAATAAGATAATGTATGAGTCAAGTGCTCTAATGTATTTAGCACAAAGGTTCCATGAGGTCTGAAGTTTATACAATTTTGAGTACCATTTTCAAAAAAAATAATCATATGGTGATGGATGTTGACTGGTCTTACTGTGGTGACCATTTTGCAATATATACAAATATCAAATCATATATCTGAAACTAATACACTGTTATGTTAATTATACCTCAGTTAAAAATAAGTATATAAAAAATAATAAAAATAAACTCATAAGTGAATGTAAATGAGAAATAATTCACAACAAATCACATTTTTAAAAGCAGGAAATATCACTATTGTAAATTCTGGAAAAATAATATTTTTATTATCTCTGTAATACTTTTCTACATGTTTTCCATATTTTTATGGCTGTATACTCTTGATTACCTATTCAGACGACAATGTTTTGTCATTTTAGATAAAGAGACTATAAAGCTAATTTATTCTTCTTTCTAAAATGGTTGATAGAAATTTGTTTTTAATTATTAATGTTTGGTATGCAATCTCCTATACAGACATACATGTTTTTTGTAGCTCTACCAGAAATTTATTCCTCCAAATAGGAATTTTGATCAATCCTATTTCATAGGATTATCATGGGGGAAAAAAAGAGAAATAATCTGATGTATTTATAATCACACATACTGCATCACTACGTACGTCCCTGCGGAACAGAGTTTCTATTCCGGGTGGACATTATTAAGAGCTACATCCTTGGCTTACCATTTAGTGTTACTAATAATTGGAAAGATTTTCTGCAAAATAGCTCTGGCTCTGTACCTCTTGTTTTTCCTTCACACTTATGTATTTCTGGTGCTGGACCCTGGAGGACACATTCATTTGTGACAATCCTCTGGCCCAGCTTCATGTGTTACAACACAATGGGTGAGTGGAGTATTTCTGGAAGCCATTCCTACACTGGAAGAGTAGGCAACAACTTAACTACACAAGGAAGTCACTATGAACCACGAAAACATCCCACTAAATCCTTATTATCTCCAACTCAATTTTCCTTTTAACTGCATCCAAAAATGCTCATAGCCATTCCAGGAAATGGCTACATAATTTGTTGGGCCCAGTGGAAATTAAAATGGAGATCCTCTTTCTTTAAAAGTATTCGAAATTTCAGTGACAGTGGGGCAGTAAACCAAATGCAGGACCCTGTGCTATTGTACAGGTAGCGAGCCCATGGGGCCAACCCTGGCCACTTCAATACCACTAGTCTTGAGGGGAAGAGTAATAAAGAAATATAGGTGGGAAGAATAATAAATATAGGTAGGAAGAGACAGCAGTTGCAACAGACTGTGTCTAAAATATCTTACATTTGCAAGTTTTACAAATTATACCACTACATGAGCTTATTACAAGTGTCTATCCCAGGACTTACAAAGCTGAGGGCACCTGCAGCTTAATGAAATACCATAGGTGCTCAATAAATACTTGTGAATGAGGCTTTATCCTTAAGGATACAGTCTAGCCAACAAGATGAATAAGAGATCAATAAAACTCTGCCACAATTCAATGTGTCAAGTCCAAAAAACATAATTGTGTACAATGTGGAGATGTAAATTCAAAATAACAGAAATAACCCAAGTGACCGTACAGTCAGCCAGCCAGAAGTTCTGGGGTATTGGCCAAACGGTCCAAATCCATCCTGGCCTGGGCTGCAGTTTTGGCACCATCTGGTGGCAATTTTCCTCCATGACTTAAATACTGATGGGGACCATTCTGGGTCCTATAGCTGACCTGGCTCTTTCAGGGCAGCGGGAATGATTCCAAGTATATTCAATTAGTTGCAGCAAGTTTTGTGGCTCAATCCAGGAAAATCCACCTGGGAGAAATCTGGGAGTATGGGGATTCATCCTCTGTTTCCCTCACTGGACGAAGCAGGGTTGGGTCCAGCATCAGAGAATATACAAGCCTACAGAAAAGGTACTGATGGTCCAGGGGAGGAAGCTACGAACTGGAAGCTGATGCGTCTTCCAGGTACAGGAATAAATGGGCAAGAACTCAGTACATGATAATTGTATAAAAGACGAATCTAGAAGACATTTTAAGTGAAAAAAGATTAGAGAAGTATTGGAGAGGTCTAAGGTCTGGAAGAGGTTTCAAGATTCTGAGGCAGGCCATAGAAAAGGAGGGTCAACCAACTGGCTGCACAATTTCTGATTGGATCACGAGGAACTAGAGACAGATGACTGGACTTAGGAGGAGAGGCCTGGAGTCCTGAGGATGTGGGTATAAGGGCACTGTTCAGTGTTATGGCAGTTGTAGAAACACACAGTATATGGGATAAGGTAGTAGAAAACTTCTCGTTGACTCAGAGAGCTAAAAGAACTTGGGAATTTTATTACTTTCCAGTCACCTACTCCAGAGGGCTGTGAAATCACATACTAGTAACTGACATTTAGTTGAAATTCAAAAATAGCTATAATTAATGATGCTAAAAGAGTTCATGGAAAACTTCTTGTGTCTTGCTATTTTACCATCCTTTTATCCTCATGAAATATTGGAGTGGCTATCACAAAGGAAGACGAACTACTAAATATAATTTTGGGGTCAACAGAGAGTAATACTTATCAATTGCCCACAATTCTTTACACTTGCTAGAAACAGAGTAGTTTTATAATGATGGGTCACTGCTAGACTGCTTTTCACTTTGTAATGATCACTTCTTCCAGAGCAGCTGGTCTTCATGAAGATACATCCACCTCAGAAATTAAGAAACAAGGACTGGCTGAAAATGGGGTTTCCTATGAAAAATTTAATAGGATGATATAAGGTTTTGGAAAGAAGGTTTGGTAGGCTGAGAGCCTATCACCAGCTAAAAAGCACCATCTGGCTGGCAGATGAAGATAGCTACAAAAAGAAAGACAAGTAACTATTATAAGATTAAAAAGCCTGTAATTCTTCTAATTATACAATGATATTAGTCTATATCTTCAATGGCAATAGAAACTACCACGTGAAAGACATTCGTTGAAAAATTCTGCCCAGTGGCTTACCATATGTCCCAACCTTTCCCCAAGTCAGCACTGTTGAAAGGAATACAGACTAGAACTTGACAATGAAAAAAAAATTGCTCTGCTAATAGGTTTATTTCTGACAGGACCCAATAAGGAAAACAGAAACCACAGAGTGTTTCAAAAGAGATTCAGAAATAGGTCAATAGTTGTTAGAGAACTACAAGAGCAAAGGGAGAATGTAGTGCCCAGAGATCCAACAGCAGGAAGCACCATGCCCTAAGGCTGAAGGAGCACAGGGAGGAGGCTGGGTCCTCAGAGCCTAGGAACTTAGAGGTGAGGTCTTGCAGAGATGGAGCTCAGAGGTCTGAGATAGTGGCACTGCCAAGGCTGGTGCTTCTGAAGAGCATGATGAGGCTGAAAGTGTCAAAAAAATAAAATAAAATAAAACCTAAGATACACTATTAGATCGGGCACCAGTGCTGAGCTGCCAGAAAGAAGAAGCAAACAGGAAGGAATAAGTTCCTCTCCTCCCTTCAGCACCCATCCAGCACCCCTTACTGGCAGAGTTTAAAGGGAAAACAACTGGCAAAGAAGAAATATAGTTTGCGGAGTCCCAGAAGCATAAAGCAGTGTATAGTAGGGTGGGTGAGCTGTTGAGAGACAAGAGCTGGACAAGGCACATACTACACATTTATAAAGAGAAACTTGTCTCACATTTAGGCCTCTGGCTCACATCTTAATTTGCAACAAACTAGATTATTTCAAAATATTTCAAATAGGGACAAAAGAAGTGGCAGACTAATCCAACATCAGGCTGAGCTCAACCAGAGCCACACTCAGCAGGATTTTTCCTACAGCTTAGAAGAGGAGCCTTGTAAGAGACTGCTGTTAGTGTCCGAGTGGTCCTTATGTATGAAAAATGGGCTCCTTCAAAGCCATGTGCAGGCCTGCTAAAAACAATAAGCTTTTCTAACCCCCTGGGTACGACATACTCCGGGTGCATGGTCTGGATGCTTATCATTCTCTGAAGTTTCTGGGCAAGTACAAACAACAGAGCCAAATATATGCCTTTTAAAAGCAAGGCAGTGGAGCACGTACCCTGTCAGTGAGATCCTCATATCCCTACAGAGTAAACAGTAACATGAGAATATTTATACTAAACAAAACTGTATATCAAGCCTGCGTTGGCTCAGCCAGAGGGAATGATAAATTCCTTGCAGATCTCTCACAGAGTGGTCCTTTGTGGACCACGGACACCACTTCCAAGACAGTACAAACCAATTACAGAGCAAGCTTTTCATTATGTTCAAGAATGAAAATATTATCCCGCATTTTGTTTTATTTTGCAGTTATATTTTACTTAGCCTTCCCCTCCCTCTTAGCTTGAAGTAGTTTTAATCTATTGTTGAGTCAAGCCCAAGTACAGGTTGCAAACAAATGACAAAACAAAAACAATAACAAAAGCCTTTATCGTCCTCATAGCTTAGCTTTTTGCTTTCTTCGTCCCTCTTCTAAGAAACTAAAAGTTGTAGTTTAAAGTGGGATAGAGCAGAAATACTAAAAAGTTGATGAAATTTAACTCTGTCCGTATCAATTTTGCCCTACTCACAAATGGCACAAGTCAAAGGCAAAGTCATCTGGCAGGAGATGGAAGTTAAACGAGCTATGAAGCTGCACTCCATACAATGTCCACTTTGTGGTCTGACAGGGAAAAAAAAATTACTGCAGAAACATTTGCACAAACTGTCAGTTTGTTTTTAAGAGGCCAATATGAGAAATGGTTAATATGAGTCAGGGTATTTGTTAGTTAATTTTGTCAGATTTTCTCAACCAAATTTGATAAAACTTATTTGTCATAGATCCCTCCCAGCTAACTCTGCCAGCTCAGGCATAGAAAGAGTTGATAATATGGTATCTGTCCACAGGCTAAACCTTTAGTGACATACAGCTGTTTCAGATTTTCTGAAGAACCAAGATGGAGCAAGGAAGAAGGGGATAAGAGAAAGGCAATAGAAAGAACAGGGGAAATAGAATATGAAGAAGACATAAAAAGTGTGATTGTACTAGTTTTGAAAGTTATAACAAAAATAATCAATTACTGTTTTTGAATAGAGAGCTGGATCAAAGACCAAATTTAATTAACGGTGTTTTAAACCATTAACTAAACTTCATATGTAATGCCGGTCCATCATAATAAATTAAGAAAGGAAAAACAGATCTTATATGTTTGTATACTTTAATAAATATTAGAAATTTGCCAAAAATTTATTTTAAAAGTATGGGAACAGTGTAATTATCTTATGTAGATATTTGTTAACTTTTGTGGAATTCATGTATACTTTTTAATAATTGTGGTAAAATATACATACCATAAAGTTTGCCATTTTAACCATTTTTAAGTATATAATTCAATGGCATAAAGTATTCGCAGTTGTGCAACCATTGGCTCCACGATATTTTCATCATCCAATTTGAAGCTCTACATCCATTGAATAAATACTTGGTTTTAAATAGGCCTTGCTCAAAGCCGGCAGTCTGGAATGTGGTAGAAGCCTGGAGAAGTTCATCCAGGTAACTGGCAAATGAATCAACTACTCTTACAGCTCCCAGTGACTCAGTGGCACTATGCATTTACCATCTCTCATCTTGAATATTGATGCCCAAAACTGAAGCAAAGCTCAAAATAGACCTGGAAAGAGTATTAACAACACGTTTTGTTTTTACACTACAGCTTACAAAGTACTTCCATTTATTTCCCCGGAATACAGCTTTTTGTCAGAGTGAGAACTCTTGCCCTATTTCATAGGTAATGGAATTATGGCTACAGGAAAAGAGAACAAGGACGGGGGAACCGAAGCCCTCCAATTCACTGTCCAGTACAAGTGGCCCCTGTCAAAGCAACAAAAGAACTAGGTACTGCTGCTTCTCAGCTCTCACAGACTAAGAAACTGATCCATTGGGTCTAACTGGACAGCATTTGCTCTCTTCACCACAACAACTAAACTTCCCTATGCCTGAAAACCAAACCTAGTCCATCATTTCTCCATCACTTTTATATTTATACTGACAGCAAAAAAGAAAACATATAAAGAAACAGAATTCTGGAACAAAATTAAAGTGCAATCAGATTCAAGAGACAAATAATGTAAGATTTAAAAAAATATGTTAGGAAAGATTACTGAATCCTATAAAAAGACTGACTTCAACCTCTTTTTTTTTACTTTTAATTCCTTAAAATAAATTTATATTATGTGCTCTTATTAGACAAGACTATCATCTTCCTTGCTAAACAAAATCTATGAAAAAAATACATTTTTGTGTGCTTTGTAGACAGAAAATACCTTGTACTAAAGCAACATAAATACTAAAGATTTATATAAAATTGCCAGAATCAACAAGTGGCTTCTTTCAGATCACAAAGAGGCTACATATTTTGATCTCTTTCAAATAAAATTCTTCCGCCAATACTCTCCTCTTTGTTCAAAAGCAATATATTTCCTAAACCTTCAGACTTTCCATTTAAATTCCAAAAAGTATAAACACAATTCCTTGAAGTCATGCCCAACATCACCATTTCATCTCTTTAAATAAACACTAAAAATTAGACAAATTGGGTTTTTGGAGTGATACCTACAATGAAAAATAGGTCATCCTAAAAGTGAGAAGGCAGAAAAAACAATTATGCTTTGAAAGAGTAATTTTATTTTCTAATTCTCTCCGCTTTTCAGTCACTTAGTACTTGATTTTTTTTTAAGTACATATTTAAAAAAATAATTACTCAAAAAAAGAAAGTTGAATACAGAATTCGGAAATAAAGAGTTTGGGAAAACCAAGTAAATCAAGTTTATTTTTAGTTTTGTTCATGATAATAAAAGGTGGTTTAGCAACAATTGCCATCTTACCCAGCTGATTCAGGAGGGCTTCTAATGTACACAAGTGTACAAACTTTATTCAAAACAGGTTCTCATGAATTTTTAATATTAACTAGAATATTACAGGGCAATTATGGATGATCTATAAAGACTGGTTGTTGAACCAAGAATACTCCCAATTTTCCAATACACAGTTACAATGAATCTCTTTTTACCTTCCACTCATCTTCATTAGCCAAAAGAAAACTTTGTGATAATTGATATTTTTCCCTAAAATTTCAAAGACGCTTTAAACTGGATTACATGAAAATACCTCCTCGTATCTTCCAGAATTCCCCAATACTTTTCTTTATAGTATATCCAGCACAGTTCTTCCACTCATGAGGTGTAAATCCAATTAATGCTCTCCCTATAGTACCAATTCCCGATCACTCACCAACTTTTTAATGAGCTTCTATGTAATACGGAAATATATAAGAAAAATTGTCCCCAGGACACTGTAAGCCATGTACCAGGAGCATTCTGAGGTTTCTGTAGTTTCTTGGTCTTCAGAACTCTCTATGTTGCAAGCTATCTCAATTTCCCTTCTCCATTCACACTTGGGCCCCGAATGGCACTTGCACTTTCTTTTCCCAAAGTCAAGTCTTGAGAGTCTAGGGTAACATTGCACTTTGTCACATGTGGGCTGGCACCAATGCATGAATCATTAGAAAAGCATGTTACTGAAACAAAGCAAAAGCCTCATTTTGAAGGTTCTATTCTTCAGCCAATTTTAAACTAAGGATCTTCCTTTACTTTATTTTAAAATAATAAAATATTTATCATTATCAACTCTAGAATTTTCCAAAGGATACACACACACACACACACATACACACACACTCACATACACATACATACACACATACATAGATATATATGTATGTATATTTAATAACAGAGCTATTTGAGCTATAGGCACATACTTTTATTCACTCTAAAAGCACCTGGATCTTTTTTTTCTAGAAGAATTAAGGAGAGTCAACAATTTCCAAAATATCAATAGAAAAAAGAAAGCACACTCTATTATTAAATATCAACAGCTGCAAAAAGCCTTGGCCTTTCATTCATTTAGAAGGCCATCTCGACAGGGGTTGGAATTCAGGCCAGGAGACAGGAATAAATCACACTCTGTACCCATCCTCTCCTCCCCAGACACACACCTGCCATCATTGAATTTGGTTAACAGCCAGCAAGTGAACCTCAACAACAGTTTTGGTTATGGAAGGAGGTCATTAAAAAGTGGCAAACAGTCCTGGAAGGTCAAAGATACATGTCTCATGACAATGTGGATTTGGCAGGGTTTGGTACACATTCTTTGGTTTAACCTGCTGGGGGCAACTCTTTCTTCTACCCCCAGCTTCCCAAGGGACTGGGACTGCTACTGCCACTCTAGAGCTCTGCTGCTTTAGAGCCCAGGGGCAAATGTCTTGCTGTTGCCTGCTCCAGGATGGTGTGGCTCATGTTACATAAATAGCCCTGCTCTGATTATAGTTTACATTATAAGATGGACAACTTGGTTAAATTAGCATTGGTATAAAAAGCTTAGGTTTGCAGTTTCTCCATTTTGGGGGAACCTTGCATTTCTAAAAGCAAAGTTGATTAAGGATTGATGTGACATAAAAGGCTGACTTCATCTTCAGCATATGATAATTCGTTAGCTACTATTTCAACATTATTTTACTGTCAATGCTTTCTTTTTTTCTTTCTACTTTCAAACTTATTATTCGTGATGACAGTATCATGAGAGACATTATTCTGGGTTCACTTTCCCCTAGACAGCTGTGCTTTGGGGGCTTTGCTGCCTAGTCTGGGCACTCTCATACTAATAGATGCTTTACAGAAAATCAGCACACAGAAACCACATTTCATCTTTTTCCCACACATGTACATAATGAAACATTTCAACTCTCAAGGCTAGGCCTCTTTCTATTGTGAATTCTGCAGAAATGAATCAGTTTACAGTATTTCTCCATAATGCATATTTCATAAAAATTAAATTTCCTAACAGTTGATACATCTCTCTCTCTCTCATAATCTCATACACCAATTACTTATTTTAAATATCTTTGAGAGTTTATCAGTTTTAACATTCACAGAGTACAATGGAGATTCTTTTTTGTCAATGCTAATGTCATTCATTCATGGGAAATATTTAAGCATGATTTTTCTTTCTCTTCTACCCCTTAACAGGTAACATTACAAATAGTCCCATTTCTTTAAATCTGATCCACACACCTTATTTTGACTCAAGAGCTGACCTCATCTTTATCATCACTCCAACATTCTCACTCTGATTTTGCTGGAGTATATATACACTTAGCTACAGTAAGTAAAACTATTTGTAATACACACACTGGGCCTATTACACTTTGCTATTCCAGAACTTTGAATTGCCCAGTCAACATTCAGATATTCACATATAATTGATCAGCTCAGGGGATCAATGGCAGTTCCTTCATAAGGACCCATGTGGAGGGCTCTTCCTCCTTACACTATGGTGGCATTGGCTATTCCATCCCTACAGCCACAGGACATTTCCTGAATCCCCCACCCAGCAAATTGCAAGGTACCTTTTACCACCATGTGCCCAATTACTGTCCCTTTTTTAGAATTTCCAAAGTTGATCATTCTTGCTAATAAATGAATTCATTGCCTAAGCTAAGTTATTAAAGATAGAAAAAGTTGAGATAGTAAACCCAAAGCACAAGAGTTTGATAAAGAATACACTTGTCTCAGTATTGATTTTCTTAATTAAAAACAAAAACTTAACTTAAAAATACCTCAAAAGCATACTTAAAAGTTAATTCTTAGAAAAACAAAATTTAGCATCAGAAGTAACTTTCATATTCTCTTTTAAGTAAGAGGTAATCACTTAATATAGGATAATTATTTTTCATGTATACCTTTCTTATGTATATTTAAATTTTTTCTATTAAACTTTAATTACACAATAATTTATTTTATCACTATATCTTACTTAAGCAGTGAATAAACAGAGACAGTCAAAGAATCTGAGACATTTCTGACCTAATCAGGCAGTAGTTTCTTTTATGACGGGTATAAGGCCATGACCCATTTCTCCCAGGAAGGAAAGGGAGGGGAAGAAAGGGGAGGGGAGGGGAAGAAAGAAATTAAGAAAGGGGAGGGGAGGGGAGGGGAGGGGAGGAGAGTGAGGGGAGGAGAGGAGAGGAGAGGAGAAAAAACTGCTTTCTGACCAAATAAATACTTTTCCAATTTCCTCCATTTAATCCTTCTCAAGTCCAACAGTAATATGGTGATCTAATTCTAATAAATTAAATTCTGCTTTTAAATCCAGCAGCCCCACTGACCTTATTCAAATGAATTTGACTTTTTATGCTAATTAAAACTTAGTAAAGATTTTTAAATAAGGGAGACAATTAATCCCAGCAAATTGTTATTTCTAGTTAAATGTCATATAATTAAAGTAATTCCATTTTTTACTCTAAAATTAGAAACCTGATGTGAAAGTTTGTTTCTCAGTTTGCGGTTTAGCTCCGCTCCTGCCTCCTGCAGATTGGCACTCGCTACTCTGGCGGCAGCAGAATCTCCTTACTGCAAAGCTCAAATTCCAGTTTTATTCCAACGCAACTGTCACAACGCCCTGAAGCAAGCTAAAAACAAGGAAAAAAATCTTTGGTATGATTTCACTTTCCATGTGTTCTTTAATGAAAAATTTATCATTCTAAATATTGGTGTTTACTCCTAGCTAAATACTTTTTTTTTTTTTTTTATCAAAAAGAAAAAGAAACTGAGATTCAGTTGCTATTATTTCACAGGGAAATATAACAGGCCTGATGTTTTCCTGACAATTCTGTTATTTTCTTGTGTGGAAACACTGTATTTATCATATACTGTATGGCTGGTGATTCAGATATTGTAGAGACCTTATGGTGAACTGATATAGATGTAAACTCTCTATGCCAGATTGTTTAAGCAGAAAAATACCAAGTGCACTTAATTAACATCTGATGTGTAGCTTTTGCAAACATAAATGCAATATTTGTGTTTGAGCACTGGCAGTAATGACTGTGAACTATGCTATTAATGTCTGGTTTAAAGATGCTTGTGGTAGGACCACGTCTGGAATAACACAAATAAAAACCTGCATTCAGACAAAACAATAGCAAGGAGCCCATTAGAACAATGAAAAAGCAGCACTCAGAAGAAACACATGTCCTTTTTTCCCCTATCCTCAAAAATAGTTTCAGGCACCTTCATCTTCAATTGATTAAAGGTAAGAAGATTCTATGTATTTTCCTCCATAGAAAGAGCTTCATTTTAGGAGGTCAGAAGCTGCTTAGAGATGTCTTTAGAAGCTCTGTTTATTATATTAAACTCCTCTTTGGTGACTAATATTAAACCATGTGTGAGAAGAAAGCTGAGGTGGTGTTTTGCGATAGTGGGTATTTTATATCTGAAGAAATAACTTCGAATTTGTGAATTACTTTTCAGTTTGAATAAATAGAGCGATTCTTGTGGACTGATGTACAGCTCCCTCAGCAAACGGATTTTTACTGAAAACCTGCTATCAGAGACAAGGCAGGTTGCTGGTATTAATACCACGAAGAAGGTTAAAATAAGATAAAGCCTAGCTTGCAAGTGGTCTTTGCTTCAGAGTAACAATCAGAGCAAGGCAACAGACTTGGAACTCAGGTTCAAAAATATAAACAGTTATTACACCAAAAGGAATTAGTCATCATTACATATTGGTATTTTAAATTTTTTAGAACATGTACTAAAGAGAAACCACAGCTGAAACAGGACATTTGATGACTAAAGCCATAAAACTCAAGCATAATTGCTAAGTCCAATGCTTCCATGGCAGGAAGAATGCAGGACGCATGCATATGGCCAAATCCATAGCAAAGAAAGCTAAGTGAGAAACACGTGGCACAGGGCTGGGAATGGCTTCCCAGGGATCCAAATTCAAGTTCCACCTCTTCAGGACACTGCCTTTGCTCAGCTATTTTTCTCCAAAATAGCTATGATGTTTTCCCACTCTGCAAGGAACTGTGAGCCTCAGCTTCTCAACTTTGAGTCTTTCAGAATAGTAATTGTCCAGGGAGAAAATTGTAGAAGTAGGTACACATTAATATCGTCATGAAATGAAACCAGACCAGGTAAGGGGAACCTCAGGTAGCCTGCCTGCCTCCTTCCAGGTTTTCCACAGTAGAACAGTGAGTGCCCTTCACCAGTTCATGTAGAAGCAGTGCCTAAGTCCTTCATGTTTGCATTACAGGTTACATACTTCATTACACGATGAGAATTTCATCTTCCATCATCCCAACCAGACGCAAACACAGAAAACTATGCAAACAGGTTCCTAAAAACTTAAATACTCATTCTAAAACAGAAAATTATTTTTCAAAGATTATGTAAAATTTTTGGTGTGGAGTAAATTGTACCATTCAATGTCAAGAAAAGTGCCTGATGCAGCACTTATTTACAGAGAGAGAAGTGGCAGGGGCAGCACTCAGTAACCCATTTAAATAACTAAACAGA
The DNA here is from genome assembly GCA_030015415.1 of Cynopterus sphinx. Classification (NCBI taxonomy): domain Eukaryota; kingdom Metazoa; phylum Chordata; class Mammalia; order Chiroptera; family Pteropodidae; genus Cynopterus; species Cynopterus sphinx. The sequence continues at coordinate 180,543,768 of CM057379.1, forward strand.
AGTCCCTAATTCCAAGATGTACCAATTACCTCCATCTATGATTCCTAAAGCATCATATAAAACTATAGTTCAAAGAATTGTTCCTGTCCCTTTATTTTTAAACAATGATGTATACAGTATATGCAGACCATTCATATAACATATCAGCCAGCAGTGTTTAAATTATCCCACAAATGTTTAGGGTTTTTAAATTTATATGTATAAAGTATTTATTTATAGATCTAAAAGTATCAACTATTACTGCTTTGCCCTTATTTATGTTCCCCACGAGCTGGCCAACTACAAACTTTTAAAAAGAATTTAGTTTAGAAGATTTTGTGTATTTGGCACTGACTAAGAGTGTTAATCATTTCTGAGTTCACTTTCTTTCTCTTCTGTTTATAATATTCTCAGGGAACTTCAAAACAGAAACCTGTTCCCTTATAGATTCTGCTTCCTCTCGGGTACTGTGTAGATTAATTTGTCACTGGAAAGTTAACAATAAGTGTTCAGTTGATAACCAATCATTTCTATTTAATTTTTTTAGGAAAAGAAATAAACAGCAACAATGTGTTGAGGCTTTTCTATTTGATGGGAGAAGTGAAAAAATATGTGGAGAAACTGATATGATTTTAAAAAGGTAAAAATATATAAAGCCATTAAATTTAAAAATAAGAAGGGAAATCACCATTATTGGGAATTAATTCATTGAAAAATTAGATAAACAACATTTATACCCTAATGACAGAGGCAATATAAATTCTACTTCAATAGATATTACTGTAAAAAATGAAAGTATTTTCCTCCTTCTTACATAAATTTTTATTTTTTGGTTTGTTTTTTATGGGAGAACTGGTACAAATAAGATAAACTAAGACTTAGGCTAATTATTTTGCCATAAACTTGAATTCCAATCTGGCTTGTGAAGTATTAGAAACTAATTATTTATCTGCATCCCATGTTCACTCTTCCTCCTTGAAACATTTTATTTTTCTGCTATTAGTACCTATTAAATGAGGGGCCTCTGGATGAGCAACAGTTGCCTAACCTTAGCCACTCTTGTTTTTATGGGGATTTTTTTGCATAAACTAAGGCTTTTACTGCTTGTCAGGAAGTATTAGCAAAAAAGACATGTGGGGGAAAAGTTGTGCTACTTTTTCCTTCTTATCTTGAATCTTCCATCAAATCCAACCTGAATGAATACATTGAAATCCAGCTTTTACAAAATTAACCACTGATAAGCCTTAATAATTATTCATTACAAAAGATGATGGAAAATAAACACAAGATTGATTTGAAGAAATTATGAAAATAAGTTGGAAACATTATAAATTTAGAACTGTTTTTCTTATAAATATGAGATAAATAAAATACGTGTATATATATTTTATAATATTGAGATCATATTGTTTATTCTACTTTATATCCTTTGGCCTTGACACTGGTTATTCTCTCTGTCTGAGACTCTTGTCCACACCTCCTCATGGCTAACAACCTCACTCCTTCCAGTCTTTGTTCCAATGCTGCCTTCACAATGAGGTCTACTTTGGATTACCCTATTTACAACTGCAATTCACCACCATCCCCAAATTCACGATTTTTGAGGGAGTGTACAGCATTTATCATTTTCTAGCATGCTATATAATTCATTATTTATTAAGCTTGTTATTTGTCTCCTCACCCCTTCCCTGCCCACTGGAATATAAGTTCTTTGAGAACATATAAATTCTGTTTTGCCCACTGATGATAGTACCTGACACATACTAAGTACTTAATAAATATTTGTTGCATTAATTAACTACAAATTCTCTCTCCTTTATATTGTATTTTCCATGTCTCTAAAAACTCTTTCAAAATGTCACACTTAATTGCTTGCATAATAGTCTTTCACTTAGGTATACCATAGTTTATTTAATCATTCTCAAATATTGAACATTTAAAATGTCTCCAGTATTTGCTGTTACATATAATGCTCCAATAAACACACTTGTTTCACAAGTACACGGACCTTTTATTATTCCCTTAGGATTTATCACTAGAACGAGAATTCTTGCAAAGTAGCCATATACATTTTCAGACCTCTTGATACATATCACCAACTCACTTTCAAAAAATTTAAACCAACTGATAGTACCAATTGATAGCAGTATGAGTGCCTGTAACTACATTTTACCAGTATCAAATATTGCCTTGAAAATACCATCTTTAAACACATTAGTGCCAATTTTGAATATGCGGTCTTTATAACTCAGATATGCTTGTTATATCAGATTAAAGTTCTTCCCAAATACCAATTCATACATTCTCACAGCATGTATGGCTAAAGCCAGCTCTCCTGGCCTCTAACACAGGGACCCCTATTTCAAGTTCCCGTCTACTGACCATGAACTCAGTCACCCAGTACTGCACTGATGAGGTTTGTGGTATAATCCCTTCAATCTTTAGTAAGTCTCAAATTAGAAACCAGGAAATAAATTTCTGAGCATTTAGTCACAAAACTTACACTTCTACATTTGTGAGAGAAATCCTGGGGAAATATGTGATGTTCAAATTGGCAGGGAGCAATCAGTTTCTTCCTTTTTCCACAACTAAATATGGAAACATATTTATAATCACTTTTTTACATACCTCCTCTCTACAGGGAAGAAAAAATATGGCCCTTTAGTACTATGTTTAACACTTAACAGACATTAATTCAACTTTACAGTCTTATCAGGGAAGAAGGTACAATTTTTATGTCCATTTCATAGATGTGGGAACTGAGTCTTGATGACATTAAGGAACTCTCTCAGAGGTCACGCAGCCAAAATGGTAAGGCCAGGATTTGAGCACAGCCTCAAAGCTTGTGCTTTTCTCATCGCAAGACTCTATTTCAATTATAGACACCTTTAATTTGAAAGCCAAATTCTGCACCAGGGCTTAGTAACGAAAGGCCTTTGTGTAACCGTGGCAGAACTGTGCCATGATGAAACGTGTTTCTTATGTCTGCCCACCTCTTGCTTCTAGGGTATGCAGTCTTTTTTGTAACTGCTGAGATATTAACTAATTATCAAAATGTTACCTAACATGGTTTAATTTGTGACCCCTACCAAAGATATTTGGGAATGAAAGATTAAGGCTCAAATAAATGACACCAGGATGGTGAAGTATAGGATATGGGGATGGAGTATGGAGAGGAGACCTATTCCTTTTCCTAAAGTAAGCCCTATGCATGAGGTGAGGGGCAGTGGGCAGAGAAGTGCTGGAGAAACAAAAAGAAGCAAGAGTGGTGAGATCAAGAAGAAGGGATAATACCATTCCCAATTTCTGTTCTCTCTGTTCTAAAAGCCTTTTCTCTAGAAAAGCTTTTCCTCAGGTGCCTCTAGAATTGATTTCCAGCTATATGCATCAACTTGGTCACATTGGATGGTCAATTTTTTAAAGAGTTTTCTACCAACTGAAAGTAACCTCCACTCACCAAGTCCTTATCCCCCAAGTGTCTCCAACAAACCCCAGGATACAGCCTCACACCTAGCATAGCAGTAGGCCTCCAGGATCCTTAACCCAAGGTCAGGGATTACAACCATTCTCATCACCAGTGGCCATGCTGCAAGGCTCATCATATGTCTTGAATATCACCTTAGGGGGACTTTCATCAAATTACTGACAAGGGCTTCTAGCCTCTCTGGTCAGCTGATAGAAGACTCTCACCCAATTCAATAAGCTTCAACTGTAACTTATAATGCAGGAGGGGCCAAACTAAGGGTATCTCAGAATGCTATAATGAAGTCTAAAAACAAAGCAGAACAGAACCTTACTGAGAAGCCATTAAACCACATCTTCAGGCAGGTGCAGCTCCAGGTGAGGTTCAAGCACACTGAAATCCCTCCTTGTGAATCGGCCCAGTTTCTTCCTTCTCTGGACAAGAGTGTGTCTCAGGCAGGTCAGCCTCACCAGATTGAAACACACTGTAGGCAGAAATGTGCAGGACCAGATCCTCAGCAAGGCCTATGGGCAGTGGGATATTTTAAGATTAAATTAAAATCAGGCCCAATGAAAGAAAATAAAGCATAAAATTTTTATTGTGTAAATATATTTAACAAAATTTACCATTGTAACCATTTCTAAGTGTATAAACCAGTGGCATTTAGTACATTCCCATCATTGTGTAACCATCATCACTAAAGTATATAACTCATACTCATTTTAAAAATCAAAGTTTCAGCATAATTTATTTTCCCATGAAGTTAGTCTCATAATAAAAGTTTATCTTTGTACAAGGAGGTTCGAATGCCTAAGCCATTACGAATCTAATTTGACAAAGAAAATTCATCACTCAGATTAATGAAATTGGTACCTCCCATTTTTTAACAATTTTATAACAGCCCCAAATTGTATATATGTTAGGAGAAATGAAAAGAGTAGAAGGAACAGATCTGTATGGTCCAGTATGGTAATCTCTACCTACATGTATCATTAAATTTTAGTTTAATCAATTAAAATAAAATAAATTAAAAATTAAGTTTTTCAGTTGTACTAGTCACATTTCAAGGGCTCAGCAACTACACATGGCTAGTGGTCTCCTATCAGACAGCACCGGGCCAGATGTTCTGTAAAGAAGCCTAATATTTAAATATAATTTTGTGAAAACTACTCTAAATGACATTTTTTTATCCTCTTTTTCCATTCTTTGTAACTACTCTAGATCCTGTCTCTGACCTTACCTTCTCAAAGCAGATTACAGAATTGCCATCCTGGTTTTTCTAAAGAACTGCTTCAGAGAACCTGTGTTTGCAGCTGAGAGCACATTTTCATGAGGCTAATTACAATCTCCTGTAAGTAAGAATAGAAAGAGCATAAATTTTTGTCTGATGTATAAAATTTAGGCATTTAGGAAATTTTGGTACTGGCCAGGGTCAGCAGGAATGTGGACCTTCTGTATTGGAAGTATATCATGGGACATCAGAATCTGAGATAGGTCCTCTAGCCCCAGTAAGCATGGAAAACCTCTCTAACTTAAATTTCAAGGTTGTTTCTGATGTATACTGCCATGTTGATGAGAGAGGTAAAATGTGGAGGATACTAAAAAATATTTTATACTTCTGGGTTGTATGAACTCATGGAAAATGTTCTTTCTCTGAGTCAGGTAGGGACTCCAGCATTAGAAGCCTATATCGTAGACATCCAGAAGCCAAGAAAATCTCCCAAATTCACAATGGGATCTCTGTTACCTTAACATTAAGATACTAAAGGGCCACTGTCCTGAGGGGAGGGTGGGGCCAGATGATAGAACACATGCAGTAAACTGAGGTTCAGAACTGTAAAATAATATTTAGGCAGTTAGCTAAATTCTTCCCTTAAACCTGGATGGCAGAGGGTTGGGGTGGCAGAAGAAAGTGGAGAACATTTAAGAGAGTTAGGATGTTAAGACATCTTAACATCTGACAACTCTCCAAATTGTTGGATCACTGATATCTGCTCCAACCATAATTTAGAGTGACTCATACTTTGGCTGCTGCAGCAGCCTAAAGCACAATCTGTGATTCCTAAAGCCTCTCCTACTAGATACTATAACAGGTTTCCTGGCTCTGCCCAGTTCTTTGCCCATCCGGGCCAACACCTTCACTTGGAGCTACAGTTCTGGAGTATTGCATAAGTTTATAAAGCCCAGAAGGTTGCAAAGGAGGATTCTTGGAGCCTGATTCCTGAAGGGCAAAACAGTGGGAGATATTTGCAGTAGCAACCCCCAGCTGTCAGCAATTGGTGGGTGGAAAGTAGGGGGTGCATTTTGAGATAGTAGAAATAGCATATGCTTTTAAGGCCAAAAGATGTTGGTTTAAAAACCATTTCTGCTCCTTAATAGTTAATTGGGATCTTAAACAATTTACTTGACATCTCTGAGCAACAGCTTCTCTATCTGTAAAAGGAGGGAGAAAAAGCTGCCACTAAAGCTCTAATTCCTTACCTAGAAATTTGGAAACTAAAAGAAAAAAATATAACATTTTGTCCTGTTTTTCCTGTAGAAACTATATTTCAAGGTAGCCAGATTGCCTGAACTGATGAGGAAAAAAAACTATTTTAATATAAAAAATCCAACAAATAAATGTGTAAGTAATGATATAATTAGAAAAATCACAATTTTGCAACTCATAAGAAAATAATTGTTTCAGGCAAAGATTATCAATGGATGAAACCCTCATGAAAAATCAATTAGAAATAAAGGCAATTCATGTTTGTATCACCAGATCGTGGCCTCTGGTATGACTCAGTGTGAAGTACACAGCCCACCTTTGAAGAATTTGCCCCCAAAAAACTGAGCTTCAATCCAATCAAACCTCTAGAGCTAACTTAAAGTTTGTAGAAAATGTGAGATATAAAGATACAAATTAAATGACACAACAAGGGGGCAAGCAGACTTATCCAGAATGTGGAAATTCTGTAGGACACCTGGCGACCCAGTTTCTGCAACCAGTAAATGCGGGGCCAGAGGGGAAATAGGTCGAGATCAATGAGACAGAAATGCAACAATCAGTGTGATATGTGAACCAGGTGTAAATCCAGATTCAAATAAGCCCATTGAAGAAAGACATTTGCCTGGATTATACATTGGGTGTTAAATGGTACCAAAGATCTTTAATTATGTTGAGTGTGACAGTGGCATTGTGGTTACTAACAATATGTCCATATTGCTCAAAGATATATATTAAATATATAAGGGTAAAATAATATGATCTTTGGAACTTACCTTAAAATCCTTTAGTAAAACCAAATGAAAAAAGGAGATGAAAAGAGAGTAATGGGGAGAGAAAAAGAAAACTAACTACCCCATAAAACAGATAAAGAGATTAAGATTAGATGAACTAAGGGAAGTGTCTGGCAGGTACCTGGTAGGCACACAGTACTCAATAAGTGCTGGCTTTCTTGCCCCTCGGGAAGCTTACACCACTGCTCTAAATTCTGAAAATTCTGAATACCTTCCTGGATTGGTATGTCCCTGCTTACTAGAAATCCCTGTATATATTAATAACAGTCCCCTTCTATTAACTCCTCTACACATATTCATGGTGAAAGGAATCAAACTTCATTTTTGTTCTCTAACGAAGAAGAAAAAATATTTCATTATTCTCATACAATGAAAAGCCAACCAAAACCAAAATGATACTTAGTAACAAAGACAGTACAGTATACTCTTCATACTCAAGGAGGTGACCTATTTCTAATGGTCACAACCCAAGGAAGGTATATTTGCTGAAAAGTAAATGTAGATTGTCTACATTTCAAAGAACTGTCTCAAATTTAGTCAGAAGAATACTTACTAGGAAGTATTTTATTTGTGATATAAATTTCATATTTAAAAGAGCTAGTTTTAATTTTATCATTTTATTTTCAAGATTACTTATATAACAATCATTTCATGTAATTTCAAATTATGCAAACAAATAGGCATATTAAAGAAGATAAAAATTCTGAACACATCAAGTGCAAGCCTGTGGGGAACTAAGTTCCATCAGCTTTCAGGAAAGTGGTATTATTATCTAAGGCAACAGCTCTGTGTGCATTTCTTGCAAAGCCATTTTAACCTCTACAGTAAAGTCTAGCATTCTCAGACAGGGACTTTCAGCATTTCCAGTGGTTACCAAGAAACCAGAACTATCAAACGAACACTGCTTCATAACTGTGCTCTCCCTTCACTGAAATTCATTTCTCTCTCTCTCTCTCGTGTCTGTGTGGTATTTTACAGCTTTCATTGACTATGACATAAAAACTTTTGTTTCTCCATCTAAGTTTCAAACTCCTTGAACAATCAAGGTTTGTTAAGTTGAATGAACTGAATTTGGTTCCTAAGCACTTTGTAGATGTTGGACACTGTGAACCTGGAATGGCAGAGTGACCATCCCAAACCTGCAAGTAAGAGGAAGGAGTCACCATGCTAACAAAGTGCAAACCAGGTATGACACCAGCCAGAGTACAATAATCTGTGGTGAGAAACCATGGGGTCAATCTTCCACCAGTGTCATCATGTTTCATGAACTGTCTTTGGAACAGAAGTCCCATCCACAACTGTCAAAGACACATATATCAGTGGGCTACCTAAGCCAGTCAGTAGAGTCAGACATGACAAACATCTGAATCACCTCGTGCTTAAAGAATATGCAGCCATCATGCCATGTTGAAAGAGGCAAAGTAAAAATAAAACTCTGCAGCTTCCTAAATTTTTCTTTATTAAAAAAACCATATTTTTTAGTTTTCTTCCATTTTTGACAAGTTTTTCCCACAACCATTATGATAATTATTTCTATTTTCACTAGTTATATTCTGAAAAAGTTGATTTGATGACAATATTTTCAAAAATATTTTTTAACCTTCATAATTAGCTGACTTTATTTACTCAAAAATGATTTTTAGCCATTTCTATACAGGTTTATTTATCATTTTCCATCTTGAGAAATATTTATGAGTTTGGTTATTTCTCTTTGCAAAAGGAAGATCAATGCAATGAGATGTTCCTCTGTGCAATGAAGTTTAAGCTTCATATTATTATCAAAAATGTTTCACTCTGAGCCTATAACAGACATGAGTGTGGCCAAAAGGTAGTATTTTATTGAGTTAAAGTAGAATATGAAGGCAGTATTTAAGAATCTGCTTAACTAAATGTATGTGCCCACCTTTACTAACATGTACTTCATGTCCATAGCGGTTTCCAATATTGCCCTTTTCCCTTATGCTTTCAGGAACAATTTAGGACTACTGGTATAAATTGAGTTGAATTTAACTATTAAATAGAATTGCATTTCAGCAGCTCAAGAAACATAACTGATAAGCTCACTTTTGTTACATTTTCCATTAACAGTCAAAATGTACACCTAGGACAAAAATGTAAGTCTATCATTCCCTTTCCTCTAGGAATAGATAAATAAATTGTCTTTGCCCTGGCCCACGTACAGAATAAATATGTGGCTTATTTATTTTAAACCAGAATCCTAATAATACTCAAAGGAGTAGCAAATCTTTTCATAAGTACACAGCAATCAAAAAGAGTATTTTCAACCCCATCGCCTCATACTCAATAAGTAGAGGTAAAAAAGCACAGAATATAAAAATTAAACTGGTGCTAGACTTGAAATCTTATAAGAATCCTCTAGTTTTAGTATAGCTCTCTTAATATGGCCAAGTTTTTGTTTAGTTAATTTTTTTATTTAGTATTCTTTAAGGAGAAAGAGAAAAAATTCTCTACCAGAAGCCATAAAAACCTCTCAGATGGTAAAACAGATAGCCCTAAAAGTTTTTGCCTAAATTCATACACATACCTAAAATAAAACTGGCCGATTAATCTTGCTACAGTACTTTGAAAAAGAAGAAATTTGAAAACACAGTGTAGTAGTGTGATGCTGCACTGCCTCTAATTAAGTGCAGCCTAGGAAAAAATATTCTTAGTTTAGTCTGTGGAAGGGGGGTGGTAGGAATTTTTCTCTTTGCAATTCAAAATTAAAGATAGAGCATTTCTTTTCCAATGTCTTCATTAAACAGAGCTGTTAAAAATTGTCTCCCAACCGTCCCCAAAGAGCACAAAGCTACCCAGTATTCACCCCATATGCTCAGCTTTGAAGTGTGAAGCTGTGACCATCCCACTAAACTCTCACGCCACCATCAAAGCCATCTCATTACACCCAGCACTGAGAGTTAAAGCATGGGCCCAAACCGCTCCAACACAAACACTGCATTAACAAAGCGACCGCAATATTCCTCCCCCACATGGCTAGAACTTGAAGAAATTTTTACCATATGCACACATGCACGAGATATGAAAATTTATTGTACTAGAACATCGAGAAGTACATTAAACATGCTGACTAGAACTGGATGTTATTCTAAGAGACTGGAAAAAAATAAAATGCAGCTGATCTTTATGATGAAAGAACAGAAACATTAGGCTGAAAAACGAGATGAAGTGCAATTCCTAAATTGCATTTCTACTGACACATTCTGTTGCCTGTTCTTTCTTGAGACAGCAGAAAACAATTTAAGGAGGAAAACAAAACTGCAACACATCGCTGGATGCTACTGTTTACTCTGTCATGTTTCATTTCTAAAGGACAAATAAGCTTACAAATAATGATATGCTGATAACAGCATCTATGATTCAAAATAAACAACTTGCTAAAAAAAGAAATTTCACTTGTGTCACTGAGTTTTCATTGGCATAGGGATAAAAAATAAAATTGAAAGAAAAAACTTGTTATGGATTATGAAAATGAGGTCATGAGAAAATGAAGATAAGCACTCAATTAATTTTCATGTAAAAATTAATCTCATACCTAATGATTCTATTAATTTCTTTTGGTTCTAGAGAAAAAAGGAGAAACAATCTGAATATCCATAGATAGGGGACTGGATAAAATGTGATACATTCGTACCATGACAACTATACATAGTTAAAAGCAATGAGCTAGAATTATATGTAATGCCATAGATAGATTTCCAAGATATCTTGCTGGATGAACAAATTATAGTATGATATAGCATTTATACAGTAAGCACATACAAGTATTATATTGGATTTGTGTATACACACACACACAAACACAAACATGTATATATGTGTGTGTATAAATATATATAAAAGCATGGGAGAAATTCTAACTCTAATAGTATGAGCATACTATGCTCATGCCATAACTTGGCAGGAGTGGTTCAGGGAACCAGGAATGGGGTGATGGTCAGAGGTGAACTTTCACCTTACCTGTTAATGCTTGAAATTTTTTAAAAATAATTAATAAAAAGTTCCAGGCCAAGTCTAATAGGTCTGTTATCTTGATGAAAAACTATGAATAAGTTTCTTAATGTTTCTAGATCTGTTTTCCAGCTACAGAATGAAAAAATACACCTATCTTCTATCCTCATAAATATAAGAATTATTTACCCCAAAATTCTTAATATATTATACACTTTCATGGAGATATAATTATCCATGAAAATATATAGTATATTAGTAGTTTAGGGCACATTGTGCATATGTATACCTTCATATCCAACAATCTTATTTCCTTGTATATAACATGTACTTTCACAATGACGTACATACAAAGAGCTTGTCATTCCTTTAAAGGGCATATGCTGATATAATTACCACTTTGTACAAACATGATATTGTTCTTTTAAAGAATCATAGTTTCCTGAGTGACCTAACATATATAACATACTGTATGCAGTACCTTGTTTCACTGTGTCCTATGGTACTAATTATTTCGAGTACAGATTTCATGGCCCCAGTTTTCTTAGAGGAAGGTACTCTATTATATTTCCTAGATAATCACAATAGTATTTACTGTGGTAAATGGAAACATAATAGGAATTCTAATACTTCTTGATGTACACAAATACCTCTTCATTTGTCTTCCTAATATTTCTCTAAAATACATATTAAATATAATTTTATAAATGAAGAAGCAATAAGGGAAAGGTGTCCGCTACAGAACTTAGAATTTTATAGCCAGAAGCACTTCAGAGATCTCCTGCACAAGTGGTTTTCAAACGCCTTGTCATACAATCTCTTTTCCTAAAAGGCACCTTATATGGAATCTTGATAACACAAAACAGAGCTGAGATATCCACTCCCTTTAAAGTTGAAAGGAACAGACTGGGACCCAACTCAGCACTCTCCTCTGTAAAGCCAGAGAGAGAATCATTAAAAATAGTGACAGCTATTCACTGATGGGAGACAGAGAATCAGGGGCTCTACACACAGACCTTATGTCTTGTAACCACCCTGACAGGATATTATTCCTCATCGTATAGATACAAAAACAAAAAATACTAATAAAGAGACTAAAATTTTTTCTTAAAGTCAGCTGGCAGTTAAGTAGCAGATCTGGGATATGAACTCAAGTTAAGTCACCTTCAAAATTCTTAGTTTGCCCACTTACCATTCAACTTCCCTATCTAGCCACTTAATGGGATGTAACTGTTTAGTTCATGCTGATTCAAAAACTCATGGGCACATATTCTACATATGTAATGCATGGGTGAGAATGAGATTGGGTCTGTTGCTTTCCTATAGTGCTCCCCCCTGTAAGGACCTCTCGCTCTCTTCCAGTGCGGGGCTACTTGAGAAGCTGGGACTGCCTCCACAGAGTAGTTCAAACGGGACATGGCAGAGTCTTGGGGATGGTCAAAAAACCTTCTTCTGGCTAATGTTATCAGCAATGTGTAAATAGTCTTCAGTATAAAGCCCACTCCCCATAGCAATGAAGAGTGAACTTAGTCCTTCTACCCAACCAGTGCTCCTAAAATGGCAAACAGACAGTTTGCATGAGTTAGTTTGATTTCCACGTGTGTGTTTGGCAACCACACATTTTCCTGGCTACAGGCTTCAGAAAACACTTAACAGCCTCTCAGTAGTTTCAAGCCTAGCCTAAACTCTCACCATTTCCACCCCAACCCCCAGCAGGTCAAGTCCTTCCATCCCTTTTCCCTCGCCTCTCTGCCACTTCTCAGGGGGTGCCTATTTCCACACATCCCATGCCCACCTCTTTAAGTCTCCTTTTGGAGAAAAATGCTTCCTGCCTGTTAGTGACATTTTTCCCACATAAGGAAAGTTCTTTGGCTTGCTAGCTACTATGGGTTAAATTGTATCCACCACCCCTAAAAAAAATTCATATGTTGAAGTTGTAGCCTCCAGGACCTCATAATGTGGCCTTATTTGGGAACAGGGTCATTGCAGATATAATTAGTTAAGATGAGGTCATATACTGGAAGTGGGGTGGGGTCCTAATCCAATATGACTGGTATCCTCATAAAAATGAGGAATTTGGACACAGATAATATACAAGGAGAATGTCATGTGAATGTGAATGCCATCTACAAGCCAAAATGGAACAGATCCTTCCCTCACAGCCCTCAGAAGGAACCACCCTTGCTGACACCCTGGTCTTGGACTCCTAGCTTCCAGAACTATGTTTATACGTAAACTTCTCTTGTTTAAATGACCCAGTCTGTGGAATTCTGTTAGTGCAATCCTAAGAAATTAAGACATTGACCTTGCTTCTTCCCAACATTCATTCCCTGATGGGGACTTTGGAAGAGAAGTGGGGTGTGCATAGGCCTATCCCTTCCTCCTTCCTTCTTAAAAGGTAGCTCTCAGCAGGAAACACACATTCTGGTCCACTCCTCCTTGCCGAGGGCAGGCCTGTGCTGTCTGGTGCTGCCCCTGGCTGGCTAAATGAATCTAATTCTCCAGTTGGATAAATCTAGCTGTGAAGTATGAGTTTTATCAATAATGAAATTAGTATTTCCATTTCTCACCTGCCTTTCTCTACTGTTCAATTGGTTCAAAATTTGGGAAAGGAAGATATGTACTCTTTATAATGCCCTCCACTCAAACCCCACCCTAGTCCTCATCTCCTCAGGGCAGAGATTAAAGTGGCTTCCTTCTTTCTCTATTTTATCGCTATGGAATACTTCATACCCTGCTTTTTCCAAGGCCTCTCCTTTTGGCTGGCAAAAAATTCAAACATTAACAGTAACTGTTACTTCCTCATTCTAATTATAAAAATTCTATACCCCTCAAGGTAACAGATAACTCAGACTGCCCAAGAAACAGTCACACATAGGCTAAAGAGGAAGGAAACACACAATTAATATCTCAAGATATTAACCTACTATATATCTTTGGTTAATTAAAATTGAAGAATGAGTAATTTAATATATACAATTTTAATAACCAATAAATGATAATCTAATTAATAATGATGTTATAACCATAGGTTGTCACCATTACTATTATCACATGCTCTGGGTCTCCTGAAGGATCACTCTCAGTTTGACCAGTAGAGACCAGGCAGATGGGCTGATGGGTGCCTGAGGGTGTGGAAGATGAGTTGTCACACTTAATCTTACAGGCCCATCAATACCACTAGTATCACTAGGTCATTTCTTCAGGATTTTCTAATCCTCAGGCCTTGACACTGGAAGTCATAACAAATTCTAGGAAGCAAAAATAAAAAGGGAAAGGAATTCAGAAAAAGCATCTTCATGGTCAGGGCACCTGGGCTCAAAATGTTAGCTTGGCATCAATCACCTGTTGTAAAACCCCTATTAGGTCCACATTCTTTTAAACACCATCAGTAATCATAAAGCATCAACCTCTGGGGACTGTAGATAACTAATAACTACTCAAAATCAGAAAATTATGAGCCTCTAAACTTTGAGTAGGGAGGTGGGTCTCCCAGTTTTTAACTCTAAATCTTACAAGTGACTTCTAGACTAGGAAAGAATTACAAAAAGTATACAGTCAGGCAGCAAGATTTCATGCACTTCACCTATTCACTCCAACTAGAAGATTTTAATAGTACATTTATTCTTGTCAATATTTTCTATAAACCCTATTCAATATACATCAAGAGTGAAATAGAGAAGGAGAGAAAGCCATTACAAGGCTGTGTTACCAAGCTAGTCAGCGCTGTGAGCAATTGAAATGAATGGGCCTTAGAATTGTCCATCTCAGAGACAAAAGATAAGACCATTTATCTACCAGCTCTGGTCCTGTATTGTCCCAAGGGGTTTAAACTTATTTGAATTTCAGCCTACCACAGAGCCAAAGTAAGAGAAAAGAGTGCAGCTTTTCCAAGTATGGTTGGGTTAATCTACAATTGCTGGTCATAGAAGAATAGGTTAGTTTATCTCAGTTCTCCCACTTGTCCTTTTTCTTCCTCATTAGTATCTCTGTTTTACAGGGTAGATATAATCCTGTTACATTTATTAAGCTTGTAGGAATAAGCATAGGTGAACAACCTGATAATTCTCCTTCATAGATAAAATGTACTAACATCACTGGAAATCAATTTTAATATTGTAAGTATTTTCCCAATGCACCATCCCTTGTTTTTTGAGCTTTTTATATGGTGGCAGTATTGTATAATTCTCAAATTAAATACTATGTCCTAAAACTATGTTAAAGTATGCTTGTAAAATCAACCACTGTTTTCATGCTATGGCAACGAGGGCAGTGCTGATAGTGGAGAGAACTGTATCAGAACCCAGCATCTAAATTGACTAATCTCAACCAAATCCAAGGCTGTTTTATAAGGCAATCTCCATAGCAACTGGAGAATCAGAGTAGAAAATTCTTGAAGTGAAAAGTTGTTCCTGATTTGCCAGATCAACCCATGTTTTGACAATCTGTAATAAAGTAATCAAAGGGTCTCAAGACTATCATACAAGTGTTGACGTCGTGTGAATTTGTCATGGCACATGTCCTCCAAGTCATAAAAATACTCTAAAAAACATCTAACGAGGTTGATAATTCTAATCAAGTTCATTAATGTTTTATATATTTTAAGATAAATCAAAAGAAACTCAATCATGTAAAAGCTATTTCTTTATACATATAACTTACTTAGTTAACACTTTTTCTTTCCAGGCTTCTAAATAATGTCAATTATATGGCATTGAACAAACATGATTTTATTTCATTAACGACATAAAACAAAAAGCAAATTTCCACATCATTTACAAATTTTATAGCTATAGTCCAGACTTTTAAAGCTAGACATTACGAACGTACATGTTAGGTAAGCCCATTTGCACTGGTAAATCACTGGAGAATTTCTGAGTACCTTCTGCTCTGACCCCTCCCCTCCATTTTCATTTAATCCTTCTCATGAAGGTTTGTATGTGAATGGGAAACAGGTCGAGTTTCAGAAACACTGGCTCCTGCATGTGAAAACACCAAGTAAGGAAGAAGTAGGAAACATACAGCAAGCACTCTGACCCCACAGGAATCCTTTGAGAAATTGTCAATATAAATTTCAGAAAGTCCAGAAAATAAGACTAAACATCTTCAACACTGCATTAGACACTGGGCAAAAGAATAATGTTCCTGTAGATTTACCAATGATTCCAAAGTAGGCAAATTCATTGTGCTGGAAGGATTCTTGATAATTACAAATCATCGGGAGAATTAAGAAAAGTGGGGACTTCCAAGTAAAGGGGAGTGTGGATCTCTGTGTGACTTCTTCCCAAGTCCCAGAAAAAAGATGGTAAAGAGATATTTTTTAAAAGCATTAACTCACTCAAATAGAAAAGGAAGAGGAAGCAATAGCATTGGAACTTGAAAAGCAGATGTAAGAGTGGTAGGTGATTAGACCCAAGGCGGCAAGAGGGACAGCAGCAACCTACTTTATACCACAGGTACCTGAAAGAGGTCAGAACTGACAACCTCACTTTGGGAGGGAAAGACCAAAGGCAAAGACCAAAGCAGGGAGACAGGTGAGAAGTCTGTTTAAGCATGGATGGATCCCAACCTCCTCTGCTTAGAGAGGCAATGGCCCTGCCCCCACCATGGAAAAAGACACAAGAGGTAAAATCCATGGTGTCTAGGCTGGGAGATACTGGGCACAGGTAAGGGCAGAGATGATTAATAAAAAGAGGAAATTAAGAGAATATTCACAAACTAAAGACTGAGACTTTTCTAATCCTCTTCCACAACTCAGCTCCTAGAACATGGACAGGTATGGCTACCCTCCAGGCTGAAGACTGGAAGATCCTTCTCTGGAGAATGTGAATAGCTCAAGAGGAAAATACAAAAAAATATTGACATATAAGGTCCCCAAAGAAACAACTCAGCCAGATCAGCCTGACAAACACCACCTACATACTCTGAATACCCATTCAGTCTTGTGGTGTCCACTCTTAAACTAAGTAGCCAACCATGCATAGATCATCAGACATTTGAAGAAAGCCTTTAAAACAAACAAGAAAAAGCAACCTGGGGGTGGGGTTGGGGTGGAGAACAGACACTATGCAGGAAGGAGAAAATGTCAATTATCCAGTGACACTGCATTCATGAGACAAGACCAAGATGTTATTTTAAGTAATAAAAGGAACGTTTAGAGATTAAATTAAAAGCACTTGGAAACAAATATAGAAGAAATGGAAAATTTATGGAAGTAGAGGAAATTTGCCAGAAAGTATTATAAAAATATAGTGATGAAAAATGAGAAAATAAATTATAGAGAACCAATTTTAGAGTTCCAATATCCAAGTAATGAGGCTTCCAGGAAAAAAAAAAAAAAACTGAGAAAAATGAAAGACATCATCAATAGAATAATTCAAGAGAATTGTCAAGCACTGAAGGTCAAGAGATTCAAGGATTCAAAAGATCTACCAAGTATCCAGAACAAGGAATGAAAACAGATCCATACAAAGGAACATCGCAGAAATTTCATAATGCTGGGAATAAAGTGAAGATATTAGAAGCATCCAGAGAAAATGACAGATCACATACAAGGATCAGAAATTATAATGGCTTCAGAAGTCTCAATAGCAACATGAAAATAAGAATTTATTGACATGATGTTTTCAAAATTCAGGACTGGAATTCTATACTTGGCTGAGCTAACAAATGTGAAAGTAGAATGATGGCATTTTTCATACATGCAAGGTAACAAAAATGTACTTCTCTGTTTTTTTGAAGGCTAATACAGGATGTGTTCCACTAAAACAAGGACAAAAATTTTAAGAGAGGGGTGAGGGAGAAAATGGGATTTAAGAATCCAGGAATACAACATAGAGTAAGATAAAGGGAACCCCCCAGAGATCCTAGAATGATAATTATTTTTTAAAAAATTGAGGGCAAACAATCCTAATTGAAAAAGGTCAGACAGTTCTAGAAGCTATTTCTTTAAGAAGATGAAATTGGTAGAACATTCAATACATGGAATGTTCTGTCTGAAAACATGGAGAAATGTTGTCTTTGACAGAGAGTTTGAAGTTAAAACAGTAATAAGTATATTAAAAATGAAGTAAACAATCAAAAAATCATGGTCAACTCCAGCAAAAAAGAAAAAAATTGTGCAGAAAGGGTGAAATAATATTTTAAATGATTAGTTGTGAACAATGTTTACATAGTTATAGCAATGTAACCATTAAGTACGGATCCAAATTTTGATCCTGAGAAGAGGAAGGATTGGAGAGACAGAAAGAGAGAGAGTTAGCTGGAATGAGGGGCAGGGTGAGAAGAAGTCTAGATCTATGTGCCTCCTAGCTCTCAACTATATATCCAACTGCCAAATACCAGAATGTAAAAAATGTACCCGTACTCCTTCCCTCCAACTCTTTCTTCCATCATTTGTAAGTGATGACATTTTCATACCACTGTTTTGTGCCCCACCCCACCCCACCCCATCCTATGGAGTCTCTCTACATTCCCTATTATCTTAGGCCACCATCAACTTTCTAAACTCGTCGGCCTGTTCCTGCCCATTTTCTATCATGCAGGCAGAGGGATCTTTCTAAAATTCAAAGCCAATCATACCACTTTCTTGCTTAAAATTCTTCACTTTTTCCCACTGACTTTAGGATAAGGTTTGAACTCATTCACCTGTCACATAAGACTTCATGATCTGACCTCTACCTCCTGAGCTTCATTTCTCAACATCCCCAGGAATGTCTTCCCCATCCCATCTCACCTCTAAGTTCCGGCCAGTCATACTGAAGTCCTTCACAGGTCCTGAAGCCCAGGCTGTTCTCATCTCTGACCTCTGCATTGTTGTACCCTTTATTCTAGAAGTTTTTTAAATTAAAATTATATGCAAAATTATGTGTGAGTGTGTGCCCATGTATGTATATAAGAAAGCACATGCATAAAAACTTGCAAATGATTTGACAGTATTTATAAATCCCCTGGACACTAATTTCACTCCCTACTTTAATAACCCCTTCCTTAAGATATGAAAAAGCTTACAGCTTATTTAAAAAAAAATCTAAAATATACGATTCAGAATTTTTGTGTACAAAGTATTTATGAATTACATATATCAACATCAACTATCTTTTATATCACTGGAACATTCTCCAATGCCCTTCTTCCTAAAGAAAGTTGGTTAAATTCTTTGAAAGCTGGTTTCCCCGCCAAGGGGTTACCCTAGTAAAAAATGTCCTTTCACTATTCTGAGAATAGCGAGATACTAGAATGTGAATACTTTTTTGCCTTATAAGAATGCCTAAGCAAGCTGTTACCAAAAAAAATTTCTAAAAATTTGGATGATATTAGATGAACAGCTGTGTATAAAGGGGAATGTAAAAATAAAAATTGCATGTTGGAGCATCAAAATAGTAACCATGTACAGTATATGACTGTTTTTAATCAGATGAAAATTGAAGCTATTACATTTCAAATCAAATGTTATAAATTAGTTCAAGAATGCAGCTGAGCTCTCATTTAATTAGAAATGTCCATGTTTAAATCATGAGGTACAGTAGCTGCCAATGAAGCAAAAGGGCAAGAGAAGAGAGAAATACTGTGTCCAGAGCCTCCGACTGTCAACTGTCTCCTATGCAGGATGAACATCTGGGGTGGACTGGTCATGATGTAATGAAGAACTTCATGTACTAGCTAATTTGAGATTTAACGTAATTGAACATAATTGTTTTGGAGACAATTAAAATCATTACTCTGGTCTGCACAATTCTGAACTCTTCATTTCTGTGTGAAACATATTTTCCCCCATGTTGAATTTTAACTCTTTCTTGGATAAAAAGGAAAGCAAATTTGGGGCCTGGATTTCCCTGGGAAGTAGTACTTAGATAGTCAGGTTGTGTTAAAATGCAACACAAAGTGAGGTTCTCCTTTGGAAACAAGTCTCATTTCCTATTTCTAGTGCTTGATGTAGCTCAGCTAGACTCCAAATTTACATCCCAAATGTAAATAAAAATGAGGCAATATCATAGAGGGATTTCTGAGGTCATACAGAGAAGAATGCAATTATCCTAAGGCTGGACTTTTCCCCAAAGGTTATGAGCCTCTGCATGTTGTAATTAACCATGGTACAACTAGACAGTCCAGGCAAAAGGTCTTTCTTTTCTCCCAATTTGCCTAATTCAAAAACACCTTAAGTGACATAGCTCAAATTTTCCAAATTAAACTTACCCCTGGGGCTGAAATCAAGCATGTGACAGTTCAGTTCTAAAGAAAATCTTAAAGAGCGTTGTGCATAAGGAAAAAAAATGAAAAAAGTCAGAGGAAAAAGGGGTAGAAGTTAACATTTAAGTGGTTTTTCAACCTCATCATTACCTCTGCTCAAGAAAATAAGACACAGATGGGCAAACACACCATCGTTCTACCCTGAAGAGTCTAAGGAACTCATTAAAAACTACTGTTGTTTCCTTATGATCTATCATCAATTCGTAAGAGACAAAATGATTGATTTGCCTCATCCCACAGCAGTTAGTGCTCCATGGTGTCACAGCGTGGAAAGTGGAAGGATGAGTCACAAAGATACAGTGTGCCACTGCAACTCATGAAAGCTTATTGTTGATACAAGTCTTCAAGGTCGACTTTTCCCAGGGCGTCTCAGAGTGATTATATTGTCACGAGCTGTTCTGATTTGTCCACTGAGAAATGACACCCTACTCCAAACTTTCTCTTACTTCTGGCCACAGTGCCACACTCTCCCATTCCAACATCAGTGAGGGTATACATGGGAATCAGGTCTACTCTCCCGAGCAAGGGTGGATTCCCTCCTGAACCTCTGTATTGACAGACTGAAAGGTCTTCAATCAGGCAGCCAGAACAGAATTGTCTTAAGAAGGTAAAATTCTAAAAACCAATCATTAAACTTTCAAACAGCTAAAAAAAAAAAGCAGCTATATTTTATTGTACCACTAGTTGTTTTTCTTTTGTAATCTGTATAGAAAATGTTTTCATCCAATATTTCACTTTGTCCTACCTCCTAATTGTCATAAAGTTTCACATTTCTTCCAGCTCTTTATTCTCCAAAGTGGAAGAATTGTGCACTGTTTATCAGTCTTAAACAACTCTGTATTTTTTTACAATTGGTTATTTTAATTTTTTCAACTTTATCATATTAATCTGATACAACTTCTTGTTATTTTCAAAATTTTTTATAAATTTATGTTAAAATATTCAAACAGAAATTTTTTAAAGCATACGTAGTTATTTTAGTTTTGCTTTTGTCCAGTATTTAGGTTTTTCATTAAGTTGTTACATATAAAAATATATTATAGACACCTAAAAGTTTTATGTCATTACTTTGATTTTTCATTTGCAGTGTAGTATGGCTATTTTAGCAAGAGAGATAAACAACAAAGAAGCAAATTTTACTTCTTTTGATTAATATTCAAGATAACTTGTCCTATGTTTGCTGAGAGTTATTAATTTGCTCTTTGCTCGTCAAACAAACATACCTTTTAAAAAAAGACAATCTGCTAAGTTGAAATAAAGTTGATTTGAAAATATCATGAACACTTTACTAACAGGTTTTTGTTTAAACAATTATGATCTTTCAAATTCAAGTTGTCCCACTAAACCTTACAACATGAGACCTGGAGCCCATTTCTTTCAGTGTATGAACCAACTCAAGATTTCTGGCTTCCAACTCAAAACACAACTGCTTAGCATGTTTCAGTCCACACTATCAATGAAATCAAGGCTGACTTCAATACTATCATTCCACAGGTTAAAATTTGAAGATGTTTTTCTTAACCACAAAGGATATGTGATCATCGTCAGGGAAAGAATGTTATTAAATCTTGGACCCCGAGGTTCATTTTAATGAAGAGGAAATGGAAAATGTTTGATATGTACATGCTCCGAAAAATAATGAAATGCAGTTTTAAAGTAGACTCTCTACATAATGCAGTATTCAGATTTAAACAAGAAATCAATCACTGAAGAGCATTCATGTCTACCTGAAGCCTATCCTTCATCAAAAGACATATATGTAAAGAAAAAAACTGAAATCTTACCTAACTCATCAATAGAAGCTGCTATTGGAATAATAGTCTTGATCAGAAAATATACTGAGCACTGATATTCAGGATGTTTTCACCCTGTAAAGAAAAAAAACATAAATGCAAGAATTATTTTCTGTGATAAAATGTAATATTTTATTTCTTTTGATAGAATTAAATCTAGTTCGATAGAAAAATTCTGGGGTGTCACCTTTGAAGTGACATCGTCTGATCATAAAATTTGTGCATAGCAATGCCTACTTCTCATTGTAATTTCCAATATAACCAGATTGCTCATCTCAGACTCTAGGCTTTGGTGTCTCTTAACTTGGTCTAAGACTGCCAAATCATACCACTCTAAATTCTGCTTTGTCAATCTCATCTTCTAGGCTTTATCAATTTTTCCTTCCCAACCCTGGAAATCAAACTCTGAATCAAAATCTGACATCTGGAAAAGCTAGGATAGGCCAATTAGCGCTTGAAGCAAAGGTTTCTGGGATGCATGCACCTGTCTATTAGAAACCATTCTGCCTCCACCATCTCCTTTTCAGAGGCCACCAACAGCCTTCAGATGTTAATGACTTCCAGCTTCCAGTGACTTGTGACTCACTTGAATGTGTAACCTGGAGGAGAACACTGCCCTATCATGTATGGCAGCCACACGTAACCCCAAAGCTATTTTTGAAGTTTACAAGCCTGGTTCAGGCCCCTTAAAAGCCCCACTTAAGTCTACAAAAGCAAATTCAAAGTGAAGGACAAAAGTTTTCAGGCGGTAATTAAAGCTTTCACTATGCCATTATACCTTTGTCGCCCTGTCCCCTGGCAGCTTAACAATTAGTCTTTTCAGAAGAGAGGAAAAATAAGTTACTCGCAGGAACTACAGAGCTTACAGCAGCCCTATGCTATTAATTTTAATAATGTGAAAAGATAAAACTTATGTCACTCGCTCAAAGCCAAATGAGCATCTAACACAGCCCTGCCCTGGTGTAGGTCTAAAATTTATAACTAGGGTTTCTTACCTAAGACCTTTTGGACCATTTAAATGTTTTCACATTACGTTAATTAGAAAACTTATAGGTGATATAGTTTTATCCCACTCACTTTAAAATAAATGCCTTTAAGGTATCTGTAAAACAATAGGTCATTTTCTTAACTAGTGGTACCCTCCTTGCATTTTCATAACTATGAAAGATGAAGCAAGAGAAAGATCACAGTCTCCTTTTTAATGTATTTTTCAACATACTCTAGCTCTCAGAAGAAGAGTTGATTTATTTTATTTTTCGTCCTAAATCTTCTGAAAAGCTTTTATTCTCAGTTTCATATGATTCAATTAAATAAAATGCTGAAAGAATGAAACACTTTCTCCTGCAATTTCTTAAGCATACAGATACAAAAAAAAAAAATACTGCTGGCAGGAGGAGCTGTCAGTCTGAATCTCAGCAGAAGTAAATTGTTTGGTATTTGTAATGGAGTATAATAGCTATAATTCCATTTGAGCTGCTGCCACTAATAAGCTGATAAAAACTGTGAGTTGAAACCCAGGCGTCCATCAGTGTATGGCTTCCACAAATGTCTCTGCACATTCACTTAATCACAGAGACAGGTAACCCAATCCCATTAGATGTACTGTGTCTGACAATGAGGAGCCCAAGTGGGCTCTTCCCACAAAGAGAATGCAAAAGCGCAGCTATGTGCTGACTCCAGAGGCATTTTCTTATCAGCAATTATCAGGAATGTCCATAGACATTTCCAGCTACTGCAAGAGAGTAACTTAAATGCGCTAATTGTTAGAAATAGGCTGGGGGAAACTCTTCTTTCTCATAAAAAGCTGTAACCAAATCAAAAATATCTATCAGAAATTAAAATATGCTGTCTGAAATGCTCTGGGGCTATGGTCCTAAAGCTCACCTGTTGCCAAGAAACTTAATTTAATAACAAAGCTTTTCTATTTAAACCATCGTAAGACTGTAAATACACTGTGGTGGGTGGGGAGTAAAAACAAATGCTATCTAGAACTGTGTCATCACAGCAACACTTTAACAAGGGTTAAAAAAAAATAGTATATTTCATAGTAAATACTGGCCCAGGGAGTAAAGAGGCTTGAGTTCCAATCTCCTGAACTGTTAAGTGTTCTTAAGCACATCACTTATATGGAACTGCTTAACAGTCTTTATATGGAGAAAATGGAATAGAGATAATAGTGCTGTAATGACAGCATGGGCTTTACTAGCAGGAGTGCTTGAAAAAGTTGTTGGTATTTGGCAAGTTTATTTTTCATGTAATCTGCAGAACAAAAAGCATAATGCACAGTTATGCCCATTCTATTAATGATCAAATAAATAGCCCATGAGGAGAACATTAAACCTTTGTGTAACTATATCCTGCTCAGGAGCCTATCAATATCCTGAACAGTGGCCATTTCAGACACTTAAACTCCAATGTGAAGAACTAGACTGCTGAATACATGCAGGTGTTTGGAAAAGAGCATATGTGCACATCAGAGTAACTGATCAATCTCAGTGTCCTGGAATCCTGCAGAAGCTGTAACAGCTCAAGAACAGAGGGAGAAATCTAGGAAGAGTGCTCTACAGATACTGTCTGCAGAGTATTGATAATCAAAACACTGCATATCCTCTTCAATTGTCTGTTGTTCCTACCATTTTTTCCAAGAAGAGCTGCTTTTGCTACGTCCTCAACAATGCGTTTTCTTCTGGCTTGTGAAATGTTTAGTAAACAGGCGGCCAAACAGAGCCCCAGTCTGGAGGGAGACATGCTGAGTTTTTTCTAAAATAGGAGAAAAATGAGTCTTCATTTCAGTCTCTACAGTTCATTAATATTTTCATGTTCGTTAACCATAAAAATAATCATAGCTCTTTGGAAACTGTGCAGTCAAAACATTAACACTTCATTATTACATTCCTCGAGAACACCTAAATGACAAAACCTTCAGATTGGCTCAACCAAGAAACCATGTGTATGAGGTCATGCACATATAAACATATGAATGTAGTAACAATACTAGAAAATATGTCTCAAATTAGTCAGCCTAATTCTGTCATATAAGTGAAACTTTTTCATTAAAGTTTATTATTCCCTTTTAAGCATTAACTTCCTTAGCTTATGCTTTTTTAGAGATCTGCACTATTTAACAAATAAGCACGATCCTTTTGTTAAATGAGACTTACTGGGGAAATATAAGAGGAATAAGAGAGACTATTTAATATGTTGATTCTTATATTCCTCTGATAGAAAGAAAATGTATCTCTATGGGCCATGCCATGGGGAGTATATGAACAAAGAGACTCACTTGGGGGCTTCAAATGACAACTATTTGACTAAGTTTCTCTTGTACTTTGATCTCCAAAGTTTCTAAATCAGTTTAAAATCTTAACAGGACTCTGTACCCTGAACTAAAAGCTGACATATACTCTGATGTTACTGAATAATACTCAAAATGTGACTCTCACTGAAAATGGATAATTACACACGTTTTGGAGGAGGCTTTCTCTTCAGTACTCCAGAATGGCATTTTTCCGCTCGTTATCTTTCCTTACCTCAGATGATATTCTGAACTAAAGAAATTTAAATATCTCAAAATAATAAGAATTACTCTTCTCAAGACCAGTCCACTATATTACAGCATCTTTCAAATAGATCTAAAAATGAATTCATTCAACAAATATTGGATGAAGATCATTTTGTGTGGAGTAATGTTCTCTGTGTGGGAGATCCGGCAGTGAATGGTGTCCAACTCTGAGATAAACATTAAGCTTATGAGTTTGAACTAAACATGCTGTGGTACAAGTAACACTGCTCTCCATGAATATATCTGTCGGTTTCCGTTCTTTAGGATTGTTCCTCGGCCTAAGCATCCTAACCTAGAAGGAGTATGGTTTCCACGGTTAGTTCAGGTTTCCATACTGTGACCAACATCTCATCGAAAATTCGTTAAGAATACGGTTATTAGGTTTTTTTCTAGACATTAATAACATTGTTGTAATAAAGCAGCTCAGACCTCTGGTTTTTCTGTAAACAAAAAATCGCTTTACACAAGGGGGGTGTGGGCGTCTTCTGGCTTTCATTTGTTTTCGGTGTGTTTATGTAGCTTAATTGTCTCATCAGGCACTTTCCCAACATAATTATGCTTTTTAACAAATGGTGTTTATGGCAACCCCTAACAGTGCAAAAGAAAGGATTAGTTGCATCTTCTCATTCCACGCTTTGATTCCCTGTGGACAGCTAAATCACACAAAGATGGTGTTAGAAACGTCCACCTTCACAGCAAACGCTGACATTAGCAGCAGCACCAGGCTTTCGGGGAGCAGTCAGGCTTGCTAGTAGAAAAAAGGTTAGAACTGCTCTCCCTCCTCCTCTAGCGAAGTGACCGGACGGAGCGAGCCCTCCCAACACGTCGGGAAGAGCGGGATCCCAGTGCACCCACCCCTTCCATCACCGTTGGGTTACTTCCGGCGACAGACCCAAACCTGCCTCCTCGCCCCAGGAGGGACTCCAGTGGCGAGCGGGGCAGTCCGCGACGGTCCGGCCAGCCCGCCCGCCTCCCGCGCGCGCCCCGCTGTGAACACTTGGGAGGTCGCAGAGACTCGCCGACTGGACGGAAGCGTGTGCTCCGGGGCAGAACCCCCGGCTGGGACCCCTCTGCCCGGCCCCACGGAGGTTCCGGTGTGGAGTGACCCAGAGCCCCGCGACCCGAGACTCGGCGAGGGCCGCGGGGCGACTCTCCCACCACCCGACGAGGCCCGCCGGGAGCTGCGTCTGCGGACAGCGGGGGGGGAAGCCAGGGGCCGGCCCGGGCGCGGCCCGAACCTGCGGCCGCTCCGCTCCGTGGTTTGCCGGCGGAACCGAGCTGCGCGCGGGGAGGGCGCCCGGGGGGGCGGGGACCGTCCCGAGAGGGATCGCCGCGGGGGACGGACGCGCCGCTTCCGCCGCCGGGCCGCCCCCCCCCCGCCCCGGGCGACCCCGGGGTCGGCTCCGCAGGTCTGACCTTGACCCCGGCCTGGACCCCGCCTGCCCGCGTCGGGGGAGGCGGGACGTTCCGGTTGGACTTGCTTCCTCATCTTCGTCTGGGGACTCGCCACAAGTCTCCCTGGTGAATGAATGACTTTCCGAAAGGGCAGGAGAGTCCAATGATGAGGTCATTAGCCATTGACCATACACCAGCAGGGGGCGCTTTTCTCTGGTTTACACACACACACTCTCACACACACTCACACTCACACACACGCAGCCTTTGGTCAATTTTCTCCTGAGAAGCACTGCCCGCGAGCGCTTGCAAATATGATCTGGACCCACCCCAGGACAAAAGCAGTACTTGCACATGCCCGCTTAGTCAAAGTAACAACCAGTGTAAACCAAGCCATGAAGCTTTTCCCTTTCTTCTAGGCCAGTGAACTTTGGGAACACATTTCCCTTCCAAAAAATCAGAACCTGCTTTTTTATATATATTTTTTAATGTAGCAGCGATTAAATGTCACCGTTTTGATCCAATCTCGTTCCTAAACCGAAATAATCACTAAATAACTACTTTAACGGAATAAATTAATTTCTAGATCTATTTTTTTTTATTTTCTAATTATACTTTTTAAACACAGATTTGACGAAATTAACATTTATGTGGACATTTGGT
Source organism: Cynopterus sphinx (assembly GCA_030015415.1). Taxonomy (NCBI): domain Eukaryota; kingdom Metazoa; phylum Chordata; class Mammalia; order Chiroptera; family Pteropodidae; genus Cynopterus; species Cynopterus sphinx. The sequence goes on from CM057379.1 coordinate 180,571,120, forward strand.
TTCTAGCCTAATGTGGCATAAAAATAAGTAACATAATGAGTGTTAAAAAAATTCAGGTTCATGATGCTTCTCACATCATCATCATTGTACTTAGATGTCACAACAGTATTATGTGCGATTGTGTCAGATCCAGCCTTCCCCATCTCAGAGTGTTGGCAGGTAGGAGGGTTGTTGGCAAGAGGAGGGGTGTTAACCTCAGGATCCTGGATCCATTCCAAGGCTGGTAATTACATTCTGCCAGCCAAAATTCATCCCATAATTTTAATTGGATAAATCCTTTCTGGCCTAAGCTACTGCTATGCCTGTCAAACTGTTGCCACATTTCACCCCAGAGGTGTCTGTGTTTTAGTTGCAAGAATCAGTCCCTTAGAGGTTGGCTTATCAGTTTAAATCCTCAAAGTGGTTTGGGATCCTATGAAATGAAATATATATTTACGTATTTTTTCTACTGGATCTGCAGAGAAATACGTAAAATAGATATCCATGTTAATGCCTAAAATCCAATATCCATTTAATGTCGGCAGATAATTTTGAGAGCTTTTTGAGAGCTTTTTAATCAGATTGATATTCCTTAACTTTCTGTTCCTTGCTTTTAATAGCTTTTATTTTCTATAACAGCTTCCGATTTCCAAAAAGTATTGTAGCATCCAAAGTTGACTTCCATGGAGGACAGTGGAACCAAAGCCCCTGTATTTCACCTTTCCAAACAATTCTATGATGAATCTACTTGCTAAAACGGAAGACGTAGTAACACTATGCCATCTTATTGTATTCCTCCAGATAAAACTTTGACAACTAGGGCCTTCGTGCTTCTAACTATAGCAACTGCCATAACTAAAGCTTCTTTCCCATACTTCCTAATACCCTCTTTGAGAATCTCCCTTCCTGGGCTGCCAGAGCATCAAGTAAGATAAGGTTCCTGAAAGCATCAACATCAGGAGTTACTCAGTAAACCTTAGTTCCTTTCTCTATTCTATCCACATCAAACACAAAATGAAAGAAAGCAGAGCTCCAGTGTTCTAGATGGAGGCAGGGGAGCATCTGATCCTACCTAAGCACTATAAGCATGTCTTTTGAGAAAAAACAAGGAGACAGATATCCACAAGTCTGAAGAGAAGTTTAGCAATAAAATTGGAAGTATTATTTTCTCTTCAAGAATGGAAAGGTACTCTTAGTTACCTTTGTTAGTTTAGCTCTACCACATGTAATCCTGACCATCTCATGATTCATAAAGAGCTTTACGTCACATTTACAATGTACGTACAGCAAGCCTCTCATTTTTGTTTAACAGCTTGCTCTGGGGGAATTTTTTCATACTTTTGGGGTAAATGTGTTACTCTGACTACTCATTTCTCCTGCCAGGTCCACGTTCAGGGCGTTAGTTCCTTTGCCCATTATGGTTCCTGTCTAGAAACAGAAGCACGGACGAGAGCACAGCTGCAAGGCTCAGTGTCAATTCTATCAATGACAACCGTTTCTTAACTCTCCCATGGGTTCCCTGTGAGACAAAAGGGACACTTTTCTGTACTTTTCATTTCATTTTTGCAAACAGGCAGAATGTAGTTCTTGGAGTCTTCCCTGGCCCATCAGAGCTGACAGTAAAAAGGAAAGGTTTCACTCTAGTGTGCTTCCACAGACCTGCTGGGACCCAGAGCCTAGGTTCTAGGCTCAAGCAGGACCAGGATTAGGGCAAGTGAGTGAGGCACTCACATGAGGAGCAACATTTAAGTGGGTGCTGAAACATTAGGTAATGCAATATCTTAAAAAACCAAAATTAATGCAAAATTAGAAATCTGTGGAGAATAAAATGGCAACATTTTAAGTAATGACAGGATCCTACCCTGCACTTGCCGGACTCAGTCTCACTCGCCTCACCCTGATCCCTGCCCTGTGGTTGTGGTCTCCTTTGTGCCAGCCTGTTTCTGATTGCAGGGTTGAGAGGAAACTGCACCGCTTGGCCCTGCCTGCATCCTCTTTTCAGGCCCCCCAAATGGGCAACAAAACCAGAAATGTCAAGGGTAGAAATTTCCAGGCTAGTGGATACATATAATTCATAGTCTGTCAGAAGTTTCCTCGATTTCCATATTTAGGAGATTTGGCCAACTTATGTTACAAAGAAGGCAAACCTTTCTTAAAACAAGCAAAAGAATCAACTCTACTAACCTAATACTTTCATTACCTGTTTACTTGATATATTTCAGAATATGGTAATTAGAAATTTTCCTATCGTGCTGTGAAATTTTGAAATAATGTTTTAAAGAACATTTTAATGAATGTTATGGCTGTTTTCTATTTTGATATTATAGCATTTACCTGTGTTCTGGAAAATGTGAGTAGAGAATTTCCCTTAGAAAGAGAGACACCTAATTCCTAATGCAGTTTTCTTTTTCTTTGAAGATTTTACTTTCACCATATTCTGGCACTATGTCAGATTTAATTCTACTTTTTTCTGTCCTCCTGGAACATAAAAAGATTTTATTTATTTCATGTAAGTGTGGTCTGATAAATGAAATATTTTTTAAAAGTGACTTAATTTGTCAATTTAGGATAAGTTAAGTACAGAAGTGGTCTTAATTACTTGTGTTAAGTTATTCGAATCATGTAATATTATGAAATATGTGTTCTATTAGTCATTTTCTAAAATAGCGAATGGATTTCACTGCTGCCACTTTTAGTCTGGAGTGGGGGAAGCTATGCTATTCATTTATTTTAAATGAAGAAAGGAGTTTAATATCCAGAAAGAAGTTACAGCAACTAACAGAAATACATCCATTGCCCATACAGCTTTGCCTCAATTATGGGAAATGAGCTCTAGCTATTTTTGTCTTAATGAAGTAGGACAAAAAAAACCCTCAAAATTTTCAGAATTAACCTTTTTTTTTTTTCACTTTAATATTTGGGAAATGTCTTTCTTTTTACACAACATGGATTGGATTCTTTCCTCTATTGACTGACCTCTTTATCATGAAAGACCAGTAGACTAGAATGCAAGCATAGTTATTAGCTTAACTTGGAATCATTTGGTATGCATTCTATCCATTCGCACTCAAAATATCTCATGTAACTAGCCAAAATCTAAAAGTCTGTGATCTATCCACCCCTTAATTCATGCCTTGCCTTTTTATACCTTCCACGTGGTCATTCAGTGTGCATTCCTTTATTATGAGACCTAGGCACCAAATGGAATGCAGTGTCTCCCAGAGCCTCTCTCCAAAGCTGTTTTTTTTTTTTTAATAGCTATTAGTTATATTGCAGATGAAAAGCAATGCCTAAAATAGATTTGGAATTTTTGCTAAAAATTTGTTTTAACTTTTGGGACTAGATTAAGATTCTATTTCAATTTATTAAATGTATCTTATTATAGCCTGGAAATGGTGAGAATGTTTAAAAACACTTTCCCCAACTAACATGACTTTTTGTTGTGTTATGAAGTTGTATCAATAAATATTTACTTGAAAATTTCAACCAGTGGGTGATAACTTCCAACTTTCCGTAAGAAAAATGGCATATCTTGTGACAGTCCAATAGTGTCCAGCCATGCTCTGTGCACCTGCAGGCACTTCTGTCTTGTTGCTGTTATTTAATGTCTGAGGTATATACAAGTGAATGTCAACTCTTAACGACACCAAGAGGGCACCCCCCTGTGTGTGCAGGAATCAGAGACCCTAAACAGAAGCATCGTGTGGTGTCTACACATCCTAATTCTCTTGTATGTTAAGAGCCGTCCCTTGTTTTGAAAAGGAGCCCTTCTAAAGAGGACCACTTCTGCTCTTGCGTGGATCTCTGCAGGACATTCAAAGTTTATGTAAAGGTTTTCCTGCTGATTTGTTTGTCTTTTACTGCTGCATATCTCAGTGTTTGAAGGGATTTAACCTTTCGATGTATTTTTTAATTGTATTTAAATAGAAAATGTGTAATTTCTTAGGAAGAGGTGGGAAAGATTTTTTTTTTTTTTTGCTGCTGCTATTGTCTTTAATATTTTCTTTACCTGCCTTGTGCCCCTCAGTTATTATGCAATGCTTTTAGCTTAAAGTTTTGTTTTGGGATAAACTTTAAAAATAAATATTTATAGAAGCTCAGGTCAAAAGAGACATTAGATATCATCTGACACCTCCTTGGAATCTTTACTCGAATAGTGTCTGATCTGGAATGAAGGGGCAACAATGCTGGAAGGAGAGCTGGTGACAATGCAGGGTAGGAATGGGCAGTGGTGGTGTCCTGCTCCTTTATAAGTAGTGATCTTTATTGATAGTTGTAATATAAATCTAAGAATATACATTATTTAATATATCTAATTGTATATTAATGCATTATTTAACATATCTATAATTATATAACATAGTTTTAAAAGGAAACTTGAAAGGTATCTCATCAAATACTTACTTTACGGGTATGAAACCAGGACCTTAAGAGTTGAAGTGATTGCCACATGTCTAATACCATTCTTCTATTTTCAATTGTAAAGGCCTGGAGGATGAAGTCCAAGGCCCTTCCCAATGAGGCTCCATTCTACTTTTATAAGATTTTCTCCCTTCCTTTTCCCAACCTTCCTCTCACTCTGTCCTCATACCATAACAGTCTACTGCTTACCAAACACAATTTGAATTACTATACGTCTCTGGCTTTGCTTGTGCTTTGCTCAAGGTTTCATTCTATGACCACCCTCCACCTACCCACTACATAACCTCCACCTTTGTGAAGCCTTCCTGAATTCTGTCTTCTTCTCCAGGATTCATCATACTCTTTTATATGTTCCCAGAACATTTTACACTTACCACTGAAACACTGATCACATATTACATTATTTCATAAGTGTCTCTCTCTCTAGTTAGGTAGAACAGGAATAGAATAATTCTTGTCTTTGAAAGCCCTAGAGCTCAGTCCAGTCTTGAATCATAGTAGACACTTTGTTAAAATCTGCTGAAGGAATGAATTAACTGAGTGATGGGTGGGTAAGAGCATCAGTGAATGAACATGTGAACTAATTAATAAATGAACAGAGAAACCAACAAAGGAGTGAACAAATAGGCCAAGTTTCTCAGCCTTGGCACTGCTGATATCTTGAGCGGAATAATACTTCGTTGTGGAGGTTGTCCTGTCTATTAGCAACATCCCTGACCTCTACCCACTAGATGCCAGTAGCAGTCTCTCCCATCCCACCACCAGTTGTGACGCTCAAAAATGTCTTCAGACATTGGTTTTTAAAAATATTTCAGCAAGATTGCGCTTGGTTGAGAACTAGAATAGATGAAAGGATGGCTGGTTGCAGCAATTCAGGTGGAGCTTAGAGATTAGAATTCTGGTCTCTGTTTCAGTCCAGTACTTTTTCAATTATGACTTAGCCCTGCTGAGATCCAAGTTCAATTCTTAGTCTTCTCACGAAACATTCTTAAAACCTGAGATCAATAACAGAGTTACCAGAAGTATAATTTATGAGATAAAGTATTAAAAAGCAACACTGAGAGTAAAGGTATGCCTTTCTTATATCAACTAATTTGGTTTACATTGCTTTTTAAAAAAATTTTTGGGGGGTGACATTAGTTAACTACATTGTTTTTTTAAAAAATAGCATTTATCTGTAGTCAATTTTATTAAATAGTTCTTATTTGGCCCAGCCTAAAAATTGCTCCTAGAAGGCATGTGGTTTTTTAAAAAAATTTAAACACCACTTCATAGCACCATCTTGTGGATTTTAGAGGAATTCACTGATTTCATTTTAGTTATTTCTAGTTATTTCTTCAGAAAGGAAGGAAAAGAGAATACAGAAATTAAAAATTAGGATATTCTTATTTAAATGTTTTACGCTACTCAGAATTAGGACTTAGTAAAGTTTGACTTTGATTTTGGTACCTGGCCAAGATTACTATTTGCTTCAACTATAGCTTTCCCTTTAGCCTTTGGAAAATCAAATAGCCACACATGTACATCATCATTATGTCTGCATCATATACAGTCAGCAAAGCAGGGGCATAATGCCAGCAGAGAAGGTCATTCTAATGTGCTCATTAATATTGAATATTCACTTTGAATGTACAGTATAACTTGGAATTAAAATTTCCTGTGTCATGGCAATATTGGAAGAACAAAGTGTTGCAAAATTAGGGAAGATTGTGAAAGCGGATAATCTTATGCAGGAAACAAATGAGAATATTTAAGTTGTTAAATTGAGAAACAGGGAAATAAGATGACAACAATCTGAATAATTGTTCCTGTGCCATATCAAACTTCAATTTTTTAATTACTAAGATTTTTATTGTAAAAGTGTAATTGCAATTACATTCATATTTCTTATATCCAAAAATTTCATTCTATGATATCCATTTTCAGCCTCTGAAAACTGTTTATATAATACTAAGCTGGCATTCAGCTTAAATATGTGTTTATATACCTCCACTCAAAATCTAAAAGGAGAATAAAATGGAAAGAAGATGATGTAAAATATAATAGATTTGAAGTTTTTCCTCTTTTTCAAACATGTGAATTTTTGTTTCTGACCTAAAAGAAAACATTCAGCACAAACTACCAGGAGCATCAAATGCTAAGGGCAGTGCAGGAGACTACATGGGATTTACAGATATGAAAAAAATCATTTCTACTAACAGATGTAATTAAAACCTAATTTTATAGACAAAATGTTTAATGGGTTATAATTTGTATTTGTTTTCCCATCCCAATATACAATCACCTTCTTTTCTCCATGAGGTAAACAGCATAGCCATATATACCAAAAAGTTTTGTCCCTTGATCATCCCCTTTGTTCACCTCTTCAAATGGAAATAGCAAGAACCACCCACTGGGTGCAGCTCCAGGCAGTTTGGTACAAGCTCCATTCTTCTCTGAGATAAGGTACCATAACTTCGGGAAATAGGAGAAGGCAAGGTTGTTGGAAAGAAAACTTTTCTGCAGGAACTATCATATAATTGTTTTGAGCCCAAAGTAATTATTTTATGTTATAGGACAGGCTGTACAGCTTAAAATAGAGCCCCAGGAGATGGGTCAGAGCAGTGAAATCTAGCAACCAGGATGAAAATAATTGTAATGGCATTTAACCCACATTACCACTATAAGAAGGCAATCAGTGCTATAAATACAATTTTGGCTTTGAGTGGATATAGATCTCTATAGATACCTTCCCTGGTTCCTCAATATAGCATAGTGGAAAAAACTTTGGACCAGAGATCAAGAAGCCCTATTTTTATTCCAGCCAGTCACCAAGCATATAACATTGGACAAATGACTCAGGCTCTCTGTACCTCAGTTCCCATACCTGTGACATGAGGGAGCTGAATGAGGTATTCTGTAGTGTCCTTTCCAGCTCAACGGGTTAAGGTTCTACAGATTGAATTAGTCCTGGGTGGAGCACAGCCCAACCTTCACATTCTCTTTTCATCCTACAAGGGACAATTTGACTAGTGTTACCTCACAGTTTAGGGGTCTAACAAGTGACCGCCTCCTAGTGATCAAAGGTGGTAGTACTATTAGTTACGTTTTTCAACTTAATATCATTTATTTTCCATATATATGACCTCTGCAGAAAGATTTCTTTTTACAAATGTTTCCTCAAATTTCAGAGGATAGCTTTTAATTCTACTGCTCAGAAATCTAGGTTGCAATTCTCTGAATCTTTTGTATTTTACAGACCATAATCATGTATCCTTTAGAGAATCTTTTTCTGAAGAGAGCCTGTAGGACATTTACTCCTTGAAATGCTAAGTTTTCCACAATCAAATTAAGCCTGGGTCTCACTACTAGGTATATTGTCTTCCTGGATACTCACAACAGTCATTATAATTTGAATGATTTATAAAAACTATTTTTATCTTTATCCTTTGATTGTTTTTGTTTCAGTTTAGTTGACTTTGGTTTGGTTAACATGGCAAGATTTTTGCAGAGAGCAGTTGTCACTTCAGGAAATGGCTTTATCTTTCTAAACTTATCATTTTAGCCTGATCAGACGCAGAAGCCATTCTGGGAAGACACAATGTTTCTCTGGATTTTTTCCAGCTCCTTTGTTTTTATTATATTATATTGTTTTTATTATATTTCTTCCTAGAAACAAGAAAGAACCTCTGAACTTTCTCTTTAACATGAGGATGACCACTTAACAAATAAATGAACTACTTCAGTCCAAAATTTAGGTACTCTCAGTAATTCTGGTTTCTTCTGTTTTCATTACTGCAACTGTCATTTCAGTATTTGATAAATTTAATTCAAAGGTAGACTAAAAACATTTGAAACTATTTTGGTGGGTTCCTCTGTGATACCTTGGTCATGCATGGTTTTTGTAATGAAAGTCCACATTTAATTTTCACTGGAATCAAAAGTATTTGAATATGAGAATTTTTATATATACACATATATACACACACATATACATACACACATGTACAAACACACACACACACACACACACACACACACACACACACACACACACACACAGAGAGAAAAGAGTTATCTATTCACAAGAACTGAGAAGATCAGTATAAGGACCTGGAACCTGAAGCAATAAGAGTTAACATTTCTACTTAGTGCTAACTTCTTACCCTACACTACTGAAATAACATTCCTACTTAATGCTACACTTACCTCTCACCCACTGAAATAATATACCAACTTTATAAAACCAAAATCATGATGTGTCTTCTGTTGAACACTAGGCAATAATTGTGGCAAAGGTGATGAGTCAGTTAATCTCAAAGTTAAGCATAGTTTTAAATTTAAGCTATGGTTTTAACTTTAACCAAACAGTGTTCAGGGCAACCAACATAGTTTGTTTATTGGTATTAAACAAAGTTATATTATCAAATATTCTGCTAGAAATAATCAGTCAAAACATTTTTTGTTAAATAGATATAAATTTCTAGATCTTTTTTAATGCCGTAACATGGACCCATTTACAGATGACAACTTTGTTTCTATTTAATATTTAAAGATTTTCATATTATGTTTTTTTCTCTTAAAAAAACACATTCGTGTTATTTTTATCTTATTTACAAATTAAGCACATTTAAATTACTAATATACTTTTAAATTTTAAATGAGAAATACTTTTTTAAAAAGTAACAGGAATTAGATGTCGAGTGCCCAAAATATTGAAAACATAATCCCTTTAAAAATATCCATCTCTCACCACCCTCTCCTTCTAATTCAAACTAGTTAGTTTCCTTTGAACATGTCTTTTGCCAATGTTTCTGCAAACTATTTTTGTTTGAAAATTTCAGGGTGGAATAGTTTTTTAGATGAAGGAAACTGTATTTGCAATTACAGCTTATAAAGAAAACCATAAGCTCTATTTAGCATCAATTTGACTCAAGGTCGAAATTAGATTTCCTCTTCCTATAATATTTGAATTATAAACTTCTCTTCTTGTAAGTAGATTTAAGGGATTAGCTGGAAACTGTAATACAATATATGAATACTAGAGTTAGGGTACAATTTGACGTGAACACCTCACTTAATTTTGACCTTGTTCTGTTACAGTAATGATTGTTCTGCCTTAGTATTGATTCCACTGTATGTTTTCTTAACTCAGTAATAAGATTGGCTTTAAAAACTTCAGTGTAACACTATCAAAGATTGGAATTATTTATTTTCATGTCCGGCTGTGTGGTAAGTGATGGTAATAGTTGCAAAGAAAGGTATACTGGTCTACTGTGCAACATAATTATTATTTATTAGGTTCTATGAGAAAGTGAAAAATGTATGTGGAAAGATAATTCCTGACCTCTAGGACCCTGTAATATAAAGATTTTTAATTTAAGCTGTCATGCGAAACATTTACAAATCAATGTTAGTGAAAATATCCTTTGAGTAGGAAAGCATGGGGATTGGGCTAGAAAAATCACCTCTCATCAACTTTTATTTGAATGCATCAAATCACTTATGATGGTTCCTAAAGATACACTGACAAGTCAACTTATTGAATCCTAATTACTTTGTCTATATATTAGACTATTTATGAAGTCACAGGTCACCGAGCTAAAAAAAGACCTGAAAATGTCCTTTGAAGAGGCAAGGGAATACATGGGTCCCTTGATAAGAAATTACAGTTTAAGAGAAATGGAAAATCATTAAATAGTTTCCTATGGTTGAATGTTTATACCCACTCCTCCCCCCCACCCACTCCCAATTCATATGCTGAATAATGCCCAAGGTGATGGTATTAGGATGGTATTAGCCCTCATAAATGGGATTAGTGCCCTTATAAAAGAGACCCCAAGTGCCTTTATAAAAGGATAGAAGAGAAGCCCACAGTCTATAACCTGGAAGCGGGCCTTCACCAGAATCTAACCACACTGGTACTTTGATGTTGGACTTCAGCCTCCAGGATTGTAAGTAACTGTCTGTTGTTTATAAACTACCCACTCGATGGTATTGTGTTATGGCATTGGTTGGACTAAGATAGGGCTGTTAGGCTAGAATCTAAGATTAATTGTATTTGATAAATAAATCTAGCTCATGATCAAGCAATAAGAATCACATAAAAACACTATAAAGTAATAAATTCCAGCACCTAACCAGAGGGCTACCTCTAAGTTTTTTTCTGCAGATGGCCAGCAGAAGGTGGGCTATCAAGGTTATTTTGGTTATTTGGTTACTTTTCCAATAATCTCCTTGACTTCCTCAGCCCTTATCCAAGTGAGTATGAAGATGTGCTGAGGACGACTTCAGCTTTGGATAAAGATAATTCTAGGCTTACATCCTCACCTTTCCCCCTGAAATTATTAAAAATCTGGTATCAGTGATATAGTAATGATTTCTATCATAAATTATTGCATATAGAGTTACAAGTAATTTTTTATCATTAATACAAATTTTTTTAAATTTCTTTATATAAGAAGGGCTTTCTAAGATTATATCAACACATCAGGCAGTATAAATGTGTATTATGTCAAGCTCTAAAGAAGAGGGGTGTTTGTTTACTTTCATGTAAAATTTCAAACACAAACATAGAGAATAGTATATTAGATTCCATATACCTAGCTTCAACAATCATCAACATGTAGCCAATTTTATTTCGTCTATACCCCATCAATACCCCCATCTATTTTTCCTGTTTCTTCCACTCTACCCCTTAAAGTATAATTTAAAAAGAAAGCTAAATTATCATATTTCATTCATAAATTTAAGAGGAGTTTGTTTTATGTCAATAGATCAGTGCTCTTTCTATGACTTACATCTGCTTTGGTAAAGTTCAGGTTACCCAAGTGATCATTTCCCTTCAAGGATCCCTGATCTCAACCATGGTTCTATCCTTACAAATATCTTTTATGTGTATACTTTCTACACCACTCATTAATCAGTGGGATTACTGTCAGTTCACCCATGATTATTAATGTTAATTTGTCAACTTGATTTGAAAGGTATCCAAAACAATCACTATTTATTTGTTCATTCATTCATTCACTCACTCATTTATTCATTCAACAAATATTTGTTGTTTAAGTCATGAGAGGTACAGTGTTGAGCATATTACACAAAGAACCCACTCTCCAAACTTATTTTCTAGAATTTTAATAAAGAGGTAACCACTACTTACTTGGAAGACTGCCTCTTTGTATGGGCATTCATGTTCCTGCTTCTACTTTATTTTCTGTCTAGGAAACTCTACATTCTCAGCAAGAGCCCATGTTCTTCTCTAAGGGCTAAGAAGTTTTAGGTGTGTCTGCTGGCACCTCATTGGCCCAACTCCACTCCCTGCCCCGCAGATTGCTTCAGGAAGTTCTAGGAAAAAATGTGAATGCCTATATTTTTATCTCAAAATAAAGTATTAATAGGAAAAAAAAACTAACCTGTGTCCAAAACTCATAATTTGAGAATGAAATTTCTAAATAATTACATGACAGCTTTTAGAAAATATGTTTCTACACAAAATTACTGTATAATTTAGTAACTATGCTATATCATTTTTAAATGATTATGCAAAATTAATTCCTTTATATATCAATCTGTAAAAAATGGATGTTTAGAACTATAGAAGTTATTGTGGATTTTTTTTTTCAACTTCGAATATTATCTAATTTGAATTTCTTTAGAAAACCATCTGTAGTTCTTTGCATTTTTGCTTTTCCAAAATTGACTTTGTCTCTTGTCAGGTACTTGACAGAGAAAACTCAACATTTAAGCATACAATAATATATACCTGTCATGAAAAAAAGTAAAACAATAAACAGTCACATAAAAGTTTTTTCCCTTTTAAAATTTAAATTAAACTGGTTTTAGCAGTTTATTTTTATTTCTTCATTCAAAATAATTAAATTGTAATATTCTATAATCTAAGGCATTTTCTGACATTGCTTCTTTGAAGATAGAGGATAGAAATGGTTTCTAATTTTAAAGATTGAAAAGATTTAATAAATGGACAAATTATATTTTTAAATTCCCATTAATTTATTTTCAAATGAGGAAAACCCACAACTCTGAGAAACTGATTATTATGGGGGGAAAAATGCCTTGATTTGTAATTGTATCCAAATATGAAAGCCTACATTTTGCAAGTATAAAGATTACATTCTCTTCAAAAGATTTGCAAATTCTCTTAGGCACATAACTTAGAGAATGAGAAGATTGTAATTTGAAAAATTACAGATTTCATTGTTTTTTTGATGTGTGAAACCTATAAACAAATATCAAGAGATTGTATTGCAAGACTGAAAATCCCTTGTTTAGTTTGTAAGGGACAGTGCCCTATGTGGCTTACAACCCTGACTTAAAAGAAAAATGCAGAGTAATGAAAAAGACACTCTAATCACTGCATCTAATTACAAAGAAGAATAACTCAGTAAAAAATGTAAGTATCCTCAGGCAGGCGTGTGGTCTGGTGGTCAGAGCATGGGATTTCAAGTCAGTAGTCTAAATTTCTATTTTAAACACCACTTCGAAATTTTTCCATGGCTTTGGGTATGACATTAACTTTATTTTTAAATATGTATTTGAGATTAGTGCTTGATAATTACAAAGTAGCCTTTTAATCCTCTATTAGAGGTATCAATCTAATACTGTAGAAAAATTAAGAGAGACAAGTGTTTTTTGACTTCTCAATGGTAAAAAAAAATTTACTTGATGAAAAAGCTCATGTAAATATAAACAAATCAATTTTTTTTTCACCATTTGCCAGTAGCACTGCTATACACATGTGATATTTCAAAGTCAGTTCAGGGCATTATTTAACAATCGACTCACTGATACGGTGACTAATTCTGATAGCTTTCCTTTAAATTGCTCTTTTGCTTTTGAGGAAATAGTCGTCCTCAGTGGAGCCAACATTGCTCTTTTTATACTAATTGTTATTTTCACTCTAAGGAACTTGTACTCCACAGTGATGTGCCTGCTTTGTATTTTGTTTATGTGTAGTGCTTTTTAAGTGTTCCTCCAAGTGTAATAAGTACAGACAAATTACCATGTAAGTTTTCTTAAACTACTGCTAGATTTCTAGGGATGAATGTAGGTAAGTGATTCAAATTCTAACATACCTCTATAAATCAATTACCACGGTAATTTTCACTGGGAATAATTAACATTTGAATTCAAGGAATGTGACCTGACTTATAGGACTGTTTTATTTCTTCCTTTCTTTATTTCTTTGTTTTTAAACAGAGTTTCAGTACTCTATGATTTTTCTGAATATGGTAATATTCTTGTATGCTTTTGTCCTTAGTTCAGCTAATGAGTGTGCTTTATTATTGGGAGAACACACCCAGTATAATTTGCTAAAATATCCAGTATACAAATTAGAAACAAAGAACAAAATCAGGAACATTGTGGGGTATTAATACAACATGCAGTGAGGTTATAGGACATGTGGTCAAATCTCAACCCCAACAAGTACCTTCAGTGCCTCATCTATTGCACACTTTCGGGGCGGGGGTGGAGGGGGGAGGACTAATCTTTAAAAACAGCAATTTATCAAGATAATGCCTCATAAAATGAAATGGAGACTATTATAAAGCAAGTAAAGCAGCCTAAGGACAGATCTAGTTTTATGTTTCCCTGATTAGAAATGTAGCGTAAGAAAAAGTACCTAAAGCACTACTACTAAATGGTCCAAATCTCTGGTGAGAAATCACCGAGTTAAAGTTTCAAATCCTGACAGAGCGAGTTTGGCCTTCTGATATTAGATAGGAGAAAAATTAGAATTGAGCTTTCATTAAATTTGTTGTCTAGGGGAGATCTTAAAATGGAATCCTTGTTCGATGGTTTGCATTCCTACATCTAATAGCTTCAGAGAGTACCTACCTCTAGAGTCCCAAGTGAATTTACATTAAATAAAAAAGGGGAAAATCCAACTTATTAAGTTATAAAATTAGTTATATTAAAAAAAAAACAAACCTGGACTTTAAAAAAATAGTAGTAGTAGTATCTATTCTAAATGCAGAAATTTAGTCCTGCATTAAGTTCACTTCTCAATTTCCTGCATCTTGCATTCAAAAATAAGAACTGAAAACAGGACTTTCTTAAAATGTGATACCTTAGTTATAAAATATTAAATTTTCCCTTATTAAATCAAACTGATTATGTTCTCTGTAGGTTTCCAAATCCAACTCTATTTTGCCTCCCTACTCCCTAAACACACAGTGGAAATAGATTAAAAACAATAATAACTCCTACATATGTGATGCTGTTCCTCAGAAGGGCAAGGTAAAAAATATATATGTATTTAAACCATAAGAATAAATTCTGCTGTAACAGAATTAGGTACAATGAATGGGTCAACTTCTAGCATAGGGCATGTAGAATTTTTACCTTTATTCTTCAGAAGACATTTTTCTAAGTACCAATTATAATGATTAACTATAATTCCATAATTAGCTGAGTTGATCCTTGAAGTTTCTCCAAGAATTCATATTTCCTACCATTAGCCCCAGTTTTAACCATATTACATCATAAGTTTTACATTCCAATTCTAAATCTGCTAGACTACTTTATACAGATTTGGGACACTTGACTTGGTACAATATAGCTAGAAACCTGGTTGGGAACTTTGGGATAAGGAAGAGTCCCTCTGTGGTCTCAATGTATTGCTCATCCTATAAAATTCAGACTGTTTTATTTTATTTTATTTTTTCTAATGGGAGGCATCAGCAGGAGATTGGAAGGTGTGAGGGAAAAAATGTCGGGTCACTTAGTTCCCTGGTTCCTTTCCTGTTATAGCTACTTTGAGGAAAAAAAGAGTTCCTCTGTTGTTTCAATGTATTACTCATCCTATGAAACTCAATTTTTATATCTGACATAGCAAAGCTCTCCCTGGAATCAGAAATAATTATTTTAACAATAGATTTATATCATTTTTATTTTGATTTTATTGTAAATTTGAAGTGTGCTATAAACAATTCTTATGTTGGATTGCCAACTACAAAACAGACTTAATAATTATAACAGAGAAGCTATAAAAATGGCAACATATGTATTAATTGCATTAAAATACTACATTCTCATTATTGACTTAGGTTTTTGAAATGATACCAAATAAAGTTTTATTGACTCTCCCAGTCACGAATATTTATCATGATGGAACTTTATATAACAGAAGTAATTACTGTTAGGATTAGTTTCAAGTTTGAGAGACAGAAAACCCTAAATTACAGTGTTTGAATAAAAAAGAAATTTCTGTCTCATATAAAATCCAGAAAGTAATTCAGGGCTGCCATTATGAATACACATTCAGACTTAGGCTGTCCTAATAACCATCATCAACATTTAATTTCCAATTTGTGATTCAAGGCTGTTGCTCTGCCTCCAACTATTGCATGTATAGTCCAGGTAGCAGAAAGAAAAAAAAAAGTGTGTCCCACCCACAACACTATATTCTAATTTTTATGACTAGCATGTAATCATGATTTTATGACATAGTTAAGATATTCATTATTTTTAATTATTTTGTCATTATGCTTGATTATACATTTTCTATGCTAAAATATAATATCAGGAAAAGGTGATATCATGACTCTTATGCCAAAGAAATGTTGAGAAAAAAAGAACAAAGCTGGAGGTTTCAAGCTTCCTAAATCCAAACTATATTTCAAAGCCATAGTAATGAAAACAGTATGGCACGTGCAAGAAAACAAACACATAGATTATTTGAACAGAATAGAGAGCCCAGAAATAAACTCATGTATATCTAGCTAGTTATTTTATAACAAAAGAGCCTAGAATATACACTGGGGAAAGAAATGGTCTCTCAAATAAATGATGTTGGGAAAACCAGATAGCCACATGCAAAGAATGAAACTGAACCACTATCTTCCACCATACACAAAAATCAACTCAAAATGAACTAAAAACTTGAATGTAACACCTGAACCATGAAACTCCTACAAGAAAACATAGACAGTAAACTCTTTGACACCAGTCTTGACAATAATTTTTTGGACTTGATACCCACAGCAGAGGCAACAACAACTAAAATAAACAAGTGGGACTATATGAAACTAAAAACTTCTGCACAGCAAACAAAACCATCATCAAAATAAAAAGGTAATATACTAATATACATTTATCCATTCATGGATAAATGAAGAAAATCTAGCTAGCCATGTATATGTATGTATGTATGTATGTATGTATGTATGTATGTATGTATATATGTATGTATGTATATGTGTGTGTATGGAGTGGTACTATATGTAAAATGTGGATACACACACACACATGCGCATACACACTGGAATATTACTCAGCCATAAGAAAAAAAGAAAATCCTGCCACTTGCAACAACATGGATAGACTGTGAAGGCATTATGCTAAGTGAAGTAAATCAGACAAAAACAAATATTTCATATGAAGAATCTACAAAAAAAAATCAAACTCACAAATCTAAAGAACAGATTGATGGTTGTCAGAGGCGAAGGGTTGAGGATGGTGAAATGGGTAAAGGTGGTTAGAAGGTATAAACTTATAGTTATAAAACAGATAAGTCCTGGGGGTGACAACAGTTTAATACTGTGTACAGGATGGTGACAACAGTTTAATACTGTGTTGTATATTGCACGATGCTGAAAGTAAATCTTAAAAGTTCTCAGCACAAGAAAAAAAATTTCTAACTATGTATGGTGATGGACATTAACCTTATGTGGCAATCATTTCACAATATATACACATATGGAATCATGCTGTACACCTGAAACTAACAATATTATATGTCAATTTTAAAAAGACACACTGGGATGCATTTATTCAACTGATCTGTATTATAGTTTGCAGTATACTGTGAGATTAAAATAATCCCATATATATGGTAACATTTATATCTACTTATGCTAAATTTTAATACATGTACCATGCCATTATTCTTAAAATCCAGGGTTATGAAGTCAGATGTGGACTCTTCCAAACTAGCCAAGTGACTGAGCAGTTTCCTAATTCAAGCCTCAGTTTCTCTGCTATAAAAATAGTTATAAGAAAACCTGCCTCAATGGGCTTTTATAGAATTAAATAAACTAATAGTATGTCCATGTAAAATTAGAACACAATACCAAACACATATTATGTGCACAAAAAGGGCCAGTTCCTTTACTATCTTAAGAAGCAGATATAGAGCAATAGTTTTTGTTTTTGTTTTTTTTTTTGCTTTTTTTTTTTTAACTTTACTGTCCTGAGAATGACCTTGGGAGTTGATAGAAATGGGGATTCCTAAACCCCTCTTCTGAATCTGTGAATTCTTCGGTTTGGTGCAGAAAATCACGAAGAATGACTTTTGATGTAGATGGTTCTTAGATTCCCTTCTAAGAAAAAATGGGTCAGGTGAAAAGGACACCAGGTGGTGGTATATGTGGGAGGAGTTGTTCTCTGATTTAGTTTGCCTTTCTAAGAGATTTAACATATAGTTTAAGACAAGATATCTTCCTTTCTACACCTCCTTTAGCCATCTGTAAAATAGGTAATAACTACTTCTTCCTCATCATAAAATACTAAATGAGAATTTAGAGATCAAATATACTATTGCTTTTGACCCAGGTGAAACTTTTGTAAATAATGACCAAGAAAGGGAGAGTTAAATTTGAAAAACGAATAAAACCAAGAGAAAATATGTTTGTTAAAAGGCATAAAATTATGTTGGGAATGAGGTGGGATATGAACAAACGAACTAAAAAGGGATTGGAGACAAGCACAACAAAGATGCAGCAGAAACATGGGGCAGATATGTTTATTTGGGGAATTCAGGAATGAACAGTTACTCCGAAAAGGGAAGACGTTAAAAGAAAAAGTAGCAAAAGGTACAGGAAGAAAAGGAATGAACACACAGGAGAGGAGAAACTTCAAGAAAAGGAAGGCAGAGGGGTTCTGGAATTTGTATCTTGCCTAATTATTCCCTTAAGATCCATGAGGGAAAAAAAAAAATCTGCTGAAGGAAAAGAACTAAACAGAATTTCTGAAGAGCACAGAACCCAGAACCTAAAGGACAATTTGTAGCTGTGAGATTTTTCTTCTAAGTCAGCAAATACCCACACCAGGATTTCACTGAAGGATATTTAATTATAAAGTCACTAGGGATGATTTAAAGCTCTCCCATTGACTCAGATGCAAGGACGAAAGACAGACTTTCAGGAATAAACCAATACAAAGCAAAATTTTTTTAAAAAATGTTGGGAAGGGAGAAAAAACATCTGGCTATTAACACTATTAAAATATGATACAGGGTTTTTTAATGATTTTTAAATGAATGTTATCTATAATAAACTGATAGGAAGGGATCATAAAAATGGTAAAACTGAAAAAATGGAATGTGAAAAGAAAAATTATCAAAATGTAATAAAACATCTATAGCAAGGTAATTTGAGTTACTGGTTTGCTCTTGTCCTCTATACTTCCCTCTGTTTTTCTCTCCCTCCATTTCAAGCAGGCAGCCATGCTTCGGAATCCTTTTGTCAGAAGAGTTGTATAGCTAGTTTAGTTTAAAAACACAAGATATATATACTCAAGCTCTTTCTATCTTTTGTAAAAGCCAAAAGTCATCAAAGCTATAATGTAGGAACCCCACTGGGGAGGGGAGAACCGGCAGCCAGAAAGAGAAATATCAGCTGTGCCAACTGAGTTTCAAATGTTTTAAAGGGCATTCATGGGTGAAAAGGATTGCTGTACTTAACAACCATTGTGATTTTAATAGCATCCAGTTTATTCAAGTTGTAAATGTAAAACTAGCTTTTCTTAAGATCAAAAGGTAACATCCAATAAATACAGTTTATTTTATTGTAAATTTAAAAAATCATAAAATATTTCAACCTTACAAAGATGTATGTATATGTATGTGTATATACACACACATATATACAACATGACCCATCAAATAATATTTATGGTTCAAAGAATAACAAAATGAACATCCACGTGGCTACCACCCTGCTTAAGAAAACGAACATTACCTACGAAGAAGCCCTTTGAGCCTCTACCTGATGATATCCTCTTACTTTACCATCTCTTCTAGAGATAACTGCCTATTTTATTTCCTTGTTCATAATTTCCTTGCTTTCCATAATAGTTTTATCTACAAATGACTGTGTATATTCTTAAATCATATTGTTTAGTGTTGTATGTCTTTGAACCTATGTCTTCAGACTTTGTAACTTGCTTTTTTACTCAACAGTATATTTCTGAGGTTCACCTAAGTGATTCCATCTGGTTATAGATCACTCATTTTTCACTGCTGTATAATAGTCTATAATTTGAATAGAAACTATATATTCATCCTTCTGTTGATGGACATTTGGGTTGTTTTTGGTTCTTTTGTTTTGATTTGCCATTATGAACAAGGCTGCTATGAACATTCTTCAACATATCTCATACTATATACATGAGACTCTTCCTAGGATAAAATGATGGGGAGATAAAATCACCTAGGAGTAGACTCACTGGGTTGTAAGGTACACTAAATTGTGTCCCAAAGGGTCCCATCACTTTATATTCTCTCAAGCCAAGTGGTCTTCATCCTCAATACTTGGTATAGTCAGACTTTTTCATCATCCAATGTGCTAAGGGATAAAATTCCTTTATAAATAATTTTTATTTATTCATTGATTAATGTTCAATTAATTTATAAATTCAACAGACTAAAATCCCTTAAAAAGTTAACCCTCTATTACAAAAAAAATTAGGCCTTTTTAACTATTTGATGTTTTAAACTATTTTAAGATATCTAATTACCCAAGCCACTTTACATGAACGACAAGGCAACTAACAACTCACACGAAAATCTAAGATTCATAGCTATTATAACTCTAATGAATCAAACTCATACATGGCTCTCTTAAACATTCAACACTATTTACAAATTAACCAGTTTTTTAAATATATGTATTTTTATACACATCCTTAAGTATAACTCCAAATGGTCTTAATTTTTCTGTCTTAAATCACAAGCTAATACATCAAATTCTCTTTACCTTTTCAATTATTTAAAATAACAAAACAAAATTAATAATTACAAAGTTTATTCCTAACTCATAACTATTAACTGGTTTACTTCATCAGTACAACTGAATTACCTAACTATAGGGTAGTATATGGTCACAGGCAGGCTAGATGAGAGATTGCAAACTGCTATATGGATCTTTGGTTAGAGATCTGAGACAACAGTCAAGATTAGATGTTACATCTAGGATCATTCTGTCAAAGTTATAACCACCCTCCCTTTGATCTCACTAACATTTTTATTCCTCATTTGAGATTCCATACCTTGCAAAATGGATATATATTTGTCTTCCCAGATATGCTGTAAATTCCTTGGGCTGAGAGTTCTTACATTTCTTACACGTCTCTATCCACACTGCTTCATATGTAGCCAGTTCTCACTAAGAGTTTGATGAATGAATAACATAATGGATAACATAACAAAGTGTTATCTCTCAATATTTTTCCATTTTCCTTTCTCATTAACATCAAAGGGAGATGGTCCCCCAATCCCTTCTCATGTTTATTCTCAAAGCACTTACTCCCAGCTCATTTATGCATCTGAGGAACTTTCTCAATTATTTAATTTCCTTATTTATCTCTTTACTTTCTCCTTTTCAACTGGCTTTTTTCCTCTGCTATCAAGTATATTTGGGTTTTAATTATTCATCCACAATATCACCACCTTGACTTTGTTGCTTCTTATAGATACTTTATTTTTTCTGCCAGATCTCCTACCAATGTGAGTTATGAAAGCATCTTTATTCTTCTACTTGTCCAGCAGGTAACTGTCAGATTGCATGTACACAGACAGGAACAAAAGAAAAACAAAAATTAAAATCCTCAAGGAATAAAGGTAATATTTCCCTAATATCCCACAATTTTGCTAAGTCACTGCAAAAAGCCAAACCAACTTTTACAAATACTTGTTTTGGCCCATTTAAAATTTTAGACCAAGGCCACCTTCCTTCTCAGGCTCAAACTTGTGGCAGTATCGTTGTTCCTCCCGTCACATATATAAAGTCCAAAAAAATAAAGATGGTTCTTAATTTTTAAGTGATAGACACTTTAAGAACCTGATGAAAAGTATATAGAACCTTACTTCAGAAAAATGCACTCTGTCTTTTTTTACTTAGTTTTAGTTCACAGGTTTCTTAAAGCTCAAACATGGACTGCTTTAAAATCTCTTGATATAAATATTTAGAATTTATTAGAGATGATTTAAATTTTTCCTTTTTGCTTATCTTTATTTTCTAATTCTTCCAAAATAAAAATAGAGTATTTTAAAATATATCAATGTTTTCTAAAATTCCACCCCATTCTATATGGTTTACTTTAAAAATCTTGCAAAATAAATTCAATATGTAGTGAACTTGTTGGAGACTAACAGACTTTAAATAGAAATGGCTGTCGTACAAAGCACTCAGTTTTCCCATCTATAAAATGGAGTAATTAATATTAATTAGTCATTACATCTTATGAATTAATACTTGGAAAATTCTAATAATTATAATTTACATATGCTCCCTCTGGGCAGTCTCCATTATTTAGATTGTAGTTTTGTTCCCTAGTCTTGAAGCAGATATAATTCCACAGCTGTTGCTTCAGCTATTGTGTTCTGTGAAGGAACACCTGCTTAGAATGTACCTAAGGAGTTATTTCTTTGTGTTTTTTTTTGATAATTAAAGCTCTGCTATGGCGATGGCAGACATCTGGATTCACTTTTAAAGACTTCGCTGTTTTTCTGGCTCCTCCGAGATTCATGAACTATAATGTATTAGATGAAAACTGGTGATGTGCTTCATTTTGCAACAGCAATTTTACTCTTGCTTTGTTATTTCCCCATTGCAATGAGTGAGAGCTGCCACTTTGTTACTGCTGCTAAGAGACTAAGGGAACTGAGTTGAGCTCCAGAAATTTAATACGCTATATAATGCCTGATTTATTTTGATTCTGGCTTTGACTTGAACTGATAAACTCACTCGGGGCTGCTCTGCAAAATCAATATTCAGGGAATAATTTTTTATATATATAAACTGGTTATGAAATAACTTCTTTGGGGGAACAGGAAAGTCTTAAGTTCACTTAGCTGCTCTCAATACTAATAGAAAAAAAGAAACTTGGCAAAAGTATTCTATTATATATAATTTCCTCAAAAACTATATTCCTCAACCTCTGCTCAATTATACCTCAATAAAATTTTTAAGGATTTGCTTTCTAGAATTATTACATTATCACTGCCTCTTCCTTGACATTCTTCTTGGTCTGTTATAGGTAACAATACCAATGAAAGAATATATATCAGTCAGGACTAAGAGCTGAAAGTATCATAGCCTGATTCTGGCTGATTGAACAAAATGCTTGGAAGGAGATGAGAGAAGTCAGAATTCATGGGAAGTTGGAGGAAAAGGCATGGAGCTAAGCTTCCAGGAACAAAGCTTACAGCTCCCCGTAGCACTGACCTGATGAGGAAGTCATGCCGTTACTTACTAGTGCCCAACAAACACTGAAAGCAACTGCTGCCGCTCCCGCTGCCCACCAAAGCCACTTCTACACTAGGGATTTAACCTTTTAAGCATCGTCACCCCCAATTGTCAGATGCTTTTATCAGCAGATTGATTTCCAAGGAGAATCTTTCCTTCCTCAAGCTACTAATTTCCAAATCAAAGTCTTATGCAGGTGGACTAAATGTTGCAGCCTAGGTCACATAACTGTGACCTCGCTGTGAGAGTCTAGAGATTTTGTTTTCAGTTTACCTTTGGAAAGCAGCACTAACATTAATACTGGAAATTCCCTAAACATAGTAAATACATTCATAGCATCCTGGGCAGCCAGCAAATATGAAAATGTATATATTCCCCTTCCTGAGGTATTCCTACTCCTTGATACACAAGTATATGTAAGAAGCCCTCAATTTAATTTTCAAGTTTTTTTTTAAAGAGAAGTTTGTTTAAAACTCATAATCGGAATATCATAAACACTTTACATTCCTAGAATAAGCCATATAACAGGGCCATTTAACACATGATGTACCTAAGTCCCTATCTTTTAACATTATTTCTAAGAAAAGATGAGTTCTAATTTTTATTTTAGAAGTACATCTTTCCCGAGCTGGCAGTGTGAACAGAGGATCTTTTACCTTCTAGAAGCAGCAGAGGCTCTGGTAGTAAAACAGAACCTCCTTGGAGAGTTCCTTTGATGGTAGAGGCTCTCTTGGCAAGGTAGCTATTAGTGAAGAGGAAGAAAGAGATGGATGCCCATAATTTCCACAGTGAAATAGGAAAAATCTCTTTAAATTGGCATGAGACAGTTAGTGTTTAGATGAATCCCCAGATACAGCGATTATGGGATCTTAGAGAATTACTTTACCCCAGCATGAAGTCTTATGAATTCTAGCTCCTAAATATATGTCAGATATGTCCTCTTTCCTCCTCGGCCCATTCAGACACCAATACTATTTAACCTAGACTATTAGCTGTTAGCTGGTCTTCCTTCCTGTCATTAGTCTAAGCTAATAACAATCTATTATCCATATAACTATCAGAATGATCCGTGAAATCATGAGTGAGATTTGAGGTTTCCTTGCTTAAAGCCTTACTTTCATGTCCACAGGATAATAAAGGAAACTCCTTTGCAAGATTCAGAAATGGCCCCTCCTTACGTTTTCATCCTTTGTCATAGTATAGCTAATCTGAACTACTAGCCTTCCAATTGTGAGATGCTCTTTGAAGTCATTCTGGTATTGCATATGTTGTCAATTCAGCAGGTGTAACTCCTATTTGTCGTCTTCTAATAAGTCTTCTCTCTTTCCCAAACTCAAACTGCATTGAGTACTCCATACTCTGTGCTCTGTTCTAATTAGAACTAATATGTTCTAATATGTTTCATATTAGAACTTAAATTACAGAAAAGTAATTGCATTTTGGTCTGGCTTCTCTGGCCAGATTATAAACTCTTTAGAGGCAGTGGCTATGTCTTTCATCTTTGCCACTCAGCATTTAGTGCTGTTTTTAATACAAGTATCATGTGCTTGATAACATTTTTTAAAAAATAAATACCAGGTTCTACACAGTATACAAGATATAAAAGAGGTGGCAGTCTAGTAGTAAAGATAAGCCAAATTCATATAACTGAAACAATGCATAAACTGTGCCACAATTGAGGTGTAAATGAAATACTTTGGTTATTTTAAGTGGGGAACTCTTAGTTCTAGTTTTAGAGTGAGGTGGGGGCACAAAAATGTGAGGGATCAAGGGAGAAGATGGCATTTGAGATAGATTCTGACCCCCAAAAAATTGATAGTTGGAGATGCGGCAAGTATAAAGAATAGGTTAGGTCACATAGTGATACAGTAAAATAGCAAAGGTGATACAAGATCATAAAGTAGTCCCACTGAGCATGTAAGATAATATTGAAAAAAAGCTGGAGAAGTAAGTTAGGCCTTAAATGATGGCTAAGGAGTCCGTTTTTAATTTAGAAAGCAACTATAGTGTAATTAAAGGCAATAATTAGCAGAAGACAGACTATTAGAACAACTGTAATAGTTGAATAAAGAGTAACAAGGTCATATTTGACACGTAGTATAACACAGATAGGCAGGCAGACCTGGGCCATTTATTAGTAGTATGATCTTGATATGTTATTAAATTCACAAACTCAAGTTTACTCATTATTTCAAAAGACTGTTGTGATGGAATTTATTTAAAGAGATTAGCACAGTGTTTGGCATGCAGCAAATGGTTGAATTAATCAGTGATATTTCAGCTGCAACTGATAAAAATTCATAAATCAGCATAAGCAAATAAAGTAAATTATTAAAAGGCTACTGACAAGATCAACGGAACAGAATAGAGAGCCTCAAAATAGAAGTCAAATGATCTTAGTCTTCTCAACAAATGGTGCTGGAATAACTGTACATCCATTTGGAAAAAAATAAATCTAGACACAGATCTTATACCCTATATAAAAATCAACTCAAAATGTATATAGACACAAATGTAAAATGCAAAACTATAAAACTCCTAGAAGATAACATACAAGAAAAGTCTAGGTGACCTTGGGTTTGATGATGACTTTTTCTCTTTTTTTACAGCAGAAAAAAATAGCTTTATTAGAAGCAATAGTATACTTCTAGACTTGGAAGCAGGCCTGAGCAAGAGAAGAGTGGCTCAAAAGCCTGGTGATGACTTTTTAAATACAATACCCAAAGCATATCCACGAAAGAAAAAAAAATGATGAATTGGACTTCATTATAATTAAAAGCTTCTGCTTTGTGAAAGACACTTTTAAGAGAATGAAAAGACACTTGCAGGCTAGGAGAAATTTTTTGGAAAACACATATCTGGTAAATGACTGGTATCCATAATCTATAAAGGACTCTTAAAATTCAGCAACAAGAAAACAAACCCAATTAAAAATAAGCAAAAGATCTGAGAAGAGGCCTCACCCAAAAAAAGATTTACAGATGAAAATAAACATATGAAAAGACACTCAACGTCATATGTCACCAAAGAATGATAAAATAAAATAATTACATACCACTACACATCTATTAGAATGGCTAAAATCAAAAATGCTGACAATACCAAAAGCCGGTAAAGATATGAAGCAACTGGGACTCTCATTCGTTGCTGGTGGGAATGCAAAATGGTACAGACACTTTGGAAGATAATTTGGTGGTTTCTTACAAAACCAACCTTACTCTTATCACACAATCCAGCAATTATACTCTTTGTTATTCACCCAAATGACTTGAAAACTCATGTCCACACAGAAACCTGCACATGAGTATTTAAGTTAGCTTTATTCGTAACTGCCCAAAGTTGGAAGGAACCTTCAATAGGTAAATGGATAAAAAAAAAAAAAACTGTGGTACATCAATACAAGGGAATAGACTTCAGCAATGAAAAGAAATAAGCTATTGTGCTATAAAAACACCATGGAGGGAACTTAAATGCATATTGCTAAGTGAAAGAAGTCAATCTGAAAAGCTAACATACTATATCATCTCAACTATATGACATTCCAAAACTAGCAAAGTTATAGAAACAGGAAAAAGATCAGAGGTTGCCAGAGGTTCAGGGGGAGGAAAGGAAGGAGGGAGGTACACAGGATCTCTATTATTTCTACCACTGCCCATGAATCTATAATTAGTGGGAAAAAATTTCAATTTTTAAAAACTTCATTAAGCTTATTTTTCATCCACCTATTGCAGACAACAGTTTTGCCAGCTGTTTTGCTATCATATAATCACCATATTTCAAGTCTTCAATACAACTTCCTAGTTGATTTAGTATCCCAGATTCCCCACACAGCCACCAGCCTCAGATATAAATCTAGGCCTTTTGGGGGTACAGGGGGAAGAGATATCATTATTCGTGACATGTGAAGAAAACCTGCCTACCTACCAGAGGAAAAAAACAAAAGAGAAATCAAATTCCCTGTTTTAGCCTCCAAAGCCCTGGGCTGCTTTTGTTTCTGGGAATTACCTCAATAACCACTTTTTTACAGCACATTAAAAAAATTTTTTTTCATTAAGGTGTATGAATTGTATATATATTGCTTAGTGAATTTTTAAATTACTAACTAGATTTTTAAATAGTTTTAGGTTTATAGAAAAATTGAGTGGAAAGTACAGAGTTCCCATATCTGCCCCCCCCATTCCTCCGCCCTAGTTTCCCTATTGTTAATACCTTCCATTTGCTACAATTGATGAGCCAACATTGTTACATTACGTAAAGCCCATGGTTTGTATTAGGGTTCACTTCTGTGTTTTATATTTCATGGATTTTGTCCAACACATAAATGCCATGTATTCACCATTATAGTATCATACTGAATAGTTTCATTACCCTAAATATCTCCAGTGATGTCATTTAAATTGCTTTTCCCTTATAGGTAAGGTGTTAATTTTCTCTGGATGCTTTCAAGGTTTTTCCTTTATCTTTAGTTTGTACACATTTAACTATGATGTTAAATCTATTAGCATGATTTTTTTTTTTATTTATCTTATTGGGGGTTCACTCAGATTCTTCAATCTGCAGGGTTATGTGGAGATCTCTGTTAGAAAGGAGGGGTAAACTCAAACAACTGGTTACAGTGACATTAAATGTAAGGCCTCTTGTGGGGAAGGAAATCCAAGCTCTGAGAATAAAGGAGGAAAGTACTGGGCTGTCCGTGCTTATGGCTGTTGGAAAAGTAGCCATTTATAAAACTGGTCTTCCTAGAAACAGGAAAGATGAAAAGAGAAAAACAGGTATTACAGTAATATTGATGGGACCTATGAGAAGGAATTACAATTTCTATGATTTACTATAAATCAACTGCTAGATTGAGAGTTGTTGCTTTCTCTGGAAGTGGTTCCTGTAGGGTTGCATAAATCCTTGACCATGGGGTAAGGGGGATGGGAACTTGTGCTTACTTCACTGTTTCTTTATTCTGCCCCTTAAATCTTTAATTGTATTTTTCAAAGACATCAATTATATCAGAGATACTGAGACAACTTTTAGTATTTACCTTTACTACAATTAATTTTCTTTCTAAAATATAAGCATTCCCATTCCCTTCAATAGTGACAGATTCAATTAAAAGGTCAATCTTAAAACAAGACACAAAAATCAAAACGTATGTTTGTAGAATATATACACGTGTGAGCTTTCGGATCATATTTCAGTAATCCTCTACTTAACAAGAAAAAGTAAAAAAATTTATGTGGTTTGCAAAATAGAATGAAGGCTGGATGCATGAATATTGTTATATATTCATTATCATATAATTAGCTTCTTCTTTTTAACCAGTTATTTTTAGAAAGCAGATCTACTTAATAATAAGTTTTGATTGGTTACACTGCTATGATGTCAGATGAAACCCAATAACTTAGACCAGAGTAGGACAGCATATTACACCTCTCTAAAGTCACTAAGTGTATATAAATATACAGGAAAAAAATATATTTTATCATTTGTTCATTGTGTTCTTCAGGCTATTGTTAATATTTGATATGTGGAGCAAAGAAAACAGTATGTGTGCTTTAACACACATAGACAGACTTAGGTCAGTTAATATATGAAGTGCTTAGTTTGATTCCTGGCCTATAGTAAGGCCTCCATAAATGTTGGCCATAATCTTTATAATTCTTACTAATATTCTCTCTCACAATGTTCTTTACAGTGCCTTGCCTCACAATTTTATAATACTGGATCCTCTCAACTTCATTTTCTGTCTTTAGTATCCACTTAGCCAAACCTTATTCTTACACTTCTGGCCATAGATGGTTGTTGGACCTCTACAATTTTCCCCATTGTTCAAACTTGTTTTCGAAAACCCTAAAATAGCAAATCCTATTGGCTGCAAACACCCAACAGCAAGTGTTATGTCTCGCCCCCATTTTCCCTGTCCCAGTCTATGGGCCCTGCTCCCTGCTACCAACTAGAGCTGCATAAGACTTCATATCTAATCATAAATTCTTATGAACCTAGAAATCTTCGCACATTTACAAAGAAAATTGCGAAGGCATGAGAAAAGGGAGATTCCCTTTATCCAGGGCATGTATAAGACTCCCCACACGTTTCCAAACAGGACAGAATTAGTCCGCTTATGTATCTGGGGCTGTGTCCCTTTCAAGGCTGCAAGGACGAGAAAACCCTCCCCTGAAAAGTGAGCCTACCGAAACGGGAGCATGGGGTAGTCAGAACTCTCTTGCTGGACAGCGAGCGGTCCTTCGGGCCGCTCCAGCCGCCGCGCATGCGCCGCACCTGCCAGGCCTCTCGCTCGGCGTCTTCCGTTCCTCCTGTGTTTCCTCGCGCTCCGTCGGCGCGGTCTCCAACCTCCGTTCGAATTTCCCGGCTGTGGCAGGGTCCACCAATCACAAACGTCCTTCTCCGGGCCACGCCCACCCGCTGCCCACGCCCGGAACCCGGGATTGACTGGCCGCACGCCCCTCCCCCTTACGCACGCCGCGCGCAGACGTCGGCCTCCGACGCCGCCGTCGCCGCGGCGCGGACGCACCCCCCGGGGCCGCTCCCCCCGGACCCTTGGGTGGCCCGCAGAGAGGTCCCTCCTTGAGGACTTCCCCTCTCCGCCCACCGCTCTGGCGGCGGCAACCCATGTGGGGGTTCGGGCCCCTGCGGGCGCCGCGGCTGCTGCTCCTGTTGCCGCAGCTCGGACTCCTCGGACTCGCCGCCTCACGCGCTCAGGCCGGAGCCATGAACTTGGGCGGCGGCGGCGGCAGCGGCAGCGGCAGCGGCAGTGCGCGATGCGCCCTCTCGGACGGGGCACGCCAGTGCCTGCATCTGTCCACCGTGCCGGGAGCCGACCCGCAGCGCGGCAACGAGTTGCTCCTGCTGATGGCGGCCGCGGAGGGACCGGAACGGCGGGGTCTCTCTGGGGCCCGGGCGAAAGAGGAGCCGCAGCCGCAGCACCACGTTCTCTATTTCCCCGGGGATGTGCAGGTAACCTGGGCGGTGGGGGGGGGAGGGGGCTGCCTGGCCACCTGTGCCTCGTGTGCATAGGAGAACTCCTAGAGCGTCTCCCTCAGAGCTGGTGCCCGGTTCCTTGCCCCGCCAGGACGCAGCCACACGACTCCCCGAAATCCAGACCGCCGCTTCCGCACCCCTGACCCCCGCCTCTGGGAGCCCCGGGCGGACGCTGGCCTTGTAGAGTTAAGACCTCCGAAGAGCTAGCTGTCGGTCTAGGCTCCACGAGAGTAGGATTTGAAGCACAGGAGGAAGGAGACGCATCATGGCTACTCATTCTATCACTTGGTTTCGCATTAGGGGTGTGTGTGTGTGTGAGAGGTGGGGTGGGGCAGGCGACATGGCCTTTAAAATGATTTGGCACATTGTGTCACACTGGCAGTAATGACGAACCAAGCAAGCCAACAACAACAACAACAAAACACTACAAAGGTATGACACACTCAGTAACCCCAGGAAAGGGAGCGTGGGCGCAAGAAAGGGACCGTAATCGCTAAGCATGTCAGTGTGTTGATGTTCACCTAAATTGTGTACTTTTGCTTTTTTGTGTGTGTGTGATTTTATCTTTGTTATCAGTTTTATGGCTGCAGGCGTCCAACTGTAGCTCTGTTGTCTTGGGAAGCTGGGCCTCAGTCAAGATCTTAATCGAGAACTGTGTTGTCTAATAGGGTAGCCATTAGCTCTCTGTGTCAGTTTAAGTAAAACAGAATTAAAAATCTGGCTCCTCATGCTCACTAGCTGCATTTCCGGTGCTCGGTAGCAGCTAAGGTTTGTGTGTGCTGTAATGTGCAGTACAAACACATGAGAAGGTTCCCCAGAACATTTCCACCACTCAGCGTTCCATTGGATAGCGTTGGTGCAGCCAGGTAAAGCTAGAATGTGGCTAGATGCGCTTCTTATACCATGAAACAGTATTAATGGATTGTTTTTGAAATTGATGCTTTAACATGATATACTTAAAAACTTTTTGCCCCAAGTCGAATGATTAAGATATCTGTAGCTTTTTTTCTCATCTTCAAAATAGTTGACTGATTTAGTTGACTGCTAATAAACACTATGAAAAAAACTAGTATTCAGATTTAAGGAAAGAAACTTAATTTACTCAATCAATACTCTTGCTCAGTTTGGGAAAACAGCATGACATTGTTGACAGTGACTTTCAGATTGTGAACCAGCTATGGTGTGCATCTATAGTAATGATGATGATGATGATAGTATGATAACTAACCTTCATTTAGCACTTACTGTTTTTACAGTGTGTCAGCCAGAGTATAAGTACAGGTCTTTAGATGAGGTCTAAAAAATGTTAAGTACAGTTAGGGTAATACATCCTTTCATTTTGATGCCATCCATTTCTTTATGTAGCCTGAGATTCCATTAGTTTTTGGACAGTGATATACTGTTGATTGATGAAGAGTATGAACGATCTGAAAATCCATATCTTTTAGAGAAGGAATAGAAGATAATGCATCAAAAGGCTTTGAGACCAGATTGCCTAGGTTTGAACCCTGATTCTGCACTTTTTAGCTATTAAGTCTCTGGTCAGTTGCATCTTCAACTATAAAATAATAATAGTTTATGGTATATCAGTGAGGATTAAATATGTGAATACCCACTGAGTTACAATTCTTTCTCATCTTCCGAATAAACTTTTTAATTATAGGGGGTACCCTAGTGCTCAGTTCTTGGACTTCTACCTTTCCTTGAGTGATCTCTTTCAGTCTGTGGCTTTACGTACTACCTGTACTCTGACATCCTTCAACATTTGTGTATCTAGCCTAGACATATTCCCCAAACTTTAGTCTTACCAGTTGCATGCACAGTATTTTATTTTGGATATTTAATAAATGTCTCAAACTTAAAATCTCTGGATCTTTGCCTCTAGACCTGTTCTTCCTGCAGTATTATTCTTCATCTCAGTTAATGGAAACTTCCTTTTTTGTTGATCAAATTAGAAATCTTGAAGTTATCTTTTAGTTCTTCCACATATCTTAATTCATCAATAAATAAATGTATCTAAAAATGATCAGAATAATCATTTTAAATAAATGTAAGTCAAATCATGCCACACATCTTTCTGCTTAAGACTCTCCAGTAGCTTCCCATATTACTCAGAGTAAATAAAAGCTGGGTGACTTGATGACCTACAAGGCCCTGCACTGTCTTTACTTTTTTCCACCTTGTTGCTTTTCTGACTATTTCTTTTGTTTGTTTTACTCTGTTCCAGCCACACCAGCCTTCTTCATATTGCTCATAGTTAGGCACACTTCACCTCAAAAGCTTTGAACGTACTGCCTGGAACAATCTCCCTGCAGATACCTATAGGATTCATTATCTAACCTGTCAAGTCTTTGCTCAAAGTTGCCTTCACAGGGAGGCTGTTTCTAATCATCCTATTTAATAATCAAATGTATGCACAGGATCCCTGTTAACTTTAATTTTTATTCATTTAACTTAATAAATTAGTTATTCATTTTGATTTTTGTCTTCTACAATTTAAGATTTATGTCTGTTCACTGATGTATCTATGATGCTTAGTGATTGGCAAGTAGTAGGTGTTCAGCAGATAACTTGAATGAATGAATGCATGAATGAATGAATGCAAGTTGATTTGAATATTGCATGAAGTGTTTGATAAGTCTTGGCAATTATTATGTGAAATGCTTTTAGGCTCAGATTTCCTCATCCATATTTTTGTACTTGATTCTTTTGCGCTTTATGTTTATCCACATGAAAATTACTGTTAGTTACAGCTCATCTTTTTAGTGTATTGATCCTTTAAGAACTATTATTTTTGAGTTTGTATCATGTGATTTAACAAGCATTCTTTCTATATCTTTATTCTTATTTTAGATAAGTGTTGTACAGAATGGGGCTAAAAAAAATTTTGTAGGGTATCATTAGAAGCTTCACCTAACCTTAACACAGATTTATTATTTGATATTAATTGGATCTGGCTGTCCATGTAATTTTAAATCCTAATTACCTTTACTTTCTTGATGTTTCTTTTGCATTTTTTGTATATCCTTTTTTATTCTATATTTGTCCTTTTATCATTCATATTACAGGAAAGCTGAGGCCATAGTAATCCATATTTCTTTAGGTACCTCTTGATGTTTTTTTTTATCCATCAGTAACGATTTTAGAGGGGGATCAGGGTTCTTTTAAGTAGGCATTTTCTAATTTTCTTGAGTTATCTTGCTTTTTAAAGCCTCAGGATATAGAATTATACTTATTTCTTTTGTTTTTTTTAATTGTAAGCTTACAATTTGTTGAATTTTGACAAATATTACAGTAATGTAACCAACACCACAATCATGTTATATAACATCTTTATCACTCTTAAAAAGTACCCTCATGCCCCACCTCAGTCAGTCTCTTTTCTCTCAGCCCCAGGCAATCACTGATCTGCTTTTGTCCACTAGGTTTTGCTTTTCCTAGATTTTCCTTAATGGGGGACATTAGGATGGAAGAGCTGCATAGGGTAAGGTATGTGGGAATGGGTGTGGAGCTTCCATGCTCTCTCTGAACACATCACTTTCCTAACACCTCCATGTGTTCACCAACCTGGAAGCTATTCAAACCCGTACTTTGGGGATTTTATGAAGGCTTCGTTGCATAGTCATGATCTGTCATCATTTCCAGCCCCTCTCTGTGGAATGGGTAGTGGGGCTGAAAGTTCCAAACTTCTTATCATGTCTTGTTTTTTCTGGTGACTAGCCCTTATCCAGGAGCCCGTCAAGAGTCACGTTGTTAGAACAAGTGATGCTCCTGTCACCTAGGAAATTCCAAGGGTTTTAGGAGCTCTGTGCCAGGAATCAGGGACAGAGACACTGTGTGTGTGTGTGTGTGTGTGTGTGTGTGTGTGTGTGTGTGTGTGTGTGCGCGCGCGCGTGCGCGCGCGTTCATGCGCGCGTACCCACTATATTATTTCACATCTGGCCGTGTAACCTGGGGTTCTTTCAGGCTGCCTCCTTCTTAGGCTGGATCCTTCTAGCTAGCTCACTTGGTACGCCCACTTTATGCTCAGCAAAGCTTTATGTCCCCTTGCCCCATTTTTGATGGATGTACAGCTTGTGCCCAATAAAGTTCTCGTGCTGTTATAAGAGTAGTCCACCTAGCTTAAATCTTTATTGTAAATGTATATACTCTTGGAGACATGTATGATGTTTTCCTAAATATCCTTTTGCACCTTTACTTCAGTAGCAGTATGGGGTGGGCCTGTAAGTTTTTGCAGGTTAGCAAGCATTTGCCTGTGGAATAAACATCCCTTAATCTCTCCAAGAGATTCTCTTGCCACCTGCCTCACCGGGTATGATGAGAAGCATGCCTCCTACCTCTTAACCCCTACAAAGAGAATAAAGGCATTGCATTCCCAACTGGGATGAAAATTCTCTCAAAAGAAACTCTCTCTTTCTGCAGTCTTTTGCTTTTTCTGTAGATTGGCCTTCAGTAGTTTTGGCTACTTATTAATTAGCAGGTCCTATGAGGATGTCTGGTGTCTTTTTTTTTTTAAATATAGGAGTGCTTATCTATTGTTCTCAGATCTGGGCTTTGACACAACAGTTAAGAATCCCATTTTTACATTTTAGCATGCACAGTTTTTTAGCATAAGCATTTTCTCCCTCTGATCACGGAGGTAATCGAAGAAAATACCAAGTTTTTAGATTTACTACCTCCTGGCAGAGACTGAGACTCATAAAATCTTGAGTTAATTTTGGCTCATTAACTAGATAACTACATAATATAAATAACTATTGTTTCTAGGACCTCAGTTTCCTTAGCTAGAAAAAGGATTTAAATGAGCCCTTTTCAAGATATCAGCTTCCTATGATCACTTTAGCATAATTTTTTCACAAATCTGAGTGTGCAGAAGACAATAGCATAATCCATAAAAAGTTAAGTGATAGCCTTTTAACATAGATGATAAACTATTAATAGTAATAAATTACAAACTGTTAAGAAGGACTTTGATCATCCTATTGAGAAAACTGACAAAGGACATAAAAAGATAACTAACACACAAAAAAGAAAATTGCCAGTAAGCATAGAAAAATATGTAACCTGATTAGGGATTAAAACATGCAAATTAAATTAAAAGTAAGATATTTTATCATAGTGGCAAAGATATTTTAAAAATTACTGCTAATAGCCAGTACAGGCCAGGTTGTGGGAAAATAAGTACCCTTATATACTTCCAGTGGGAATGTAAATTGATATTAATCTTTTTGATGGGAACTCGAAAAATTATGATGCAAATCTACATTGGTATTGAATCATGCCTATAGTTATTAAGTGAAAACTGCATGTGTAAGTTTGTAGAGGGAGAAGAATGCTCTCATATACATACTTATGTGTATGTATATTAAAACTGGAATTCTAGACACCAAAATTTAATAATGATCATTTCTAATTGCTGGTTTTATAGAGGGTTTTTCTATCTTTTTTGTAGCTTTGTATGTAGACTGAATTTTTGTAGTATTTTAATTTTTCACATAGAGAAAATATGTGCATTTTGCTAAAAGTTTAGTTTATTTGACTGTACATTGAAAAGTAAGTTTTCAGTCTATGGTCATGCCACTCTGAACTTGCCTAATCTCGTCTGATCTCAAAAGCTAAGAAGGGTAAGGCCTGGTTAGTGCTTGGATGGGAGACCACCTCAGAATACCAGGTGCTGAAGGCATTTAAATATTAATAATTAAAAAAACCAAAAATAAAAATAAAAGTAAGTTTCCTTTTCATCCCATTTACTCTAGATTCCCATCCCCCCCCCAGGCTATCAAAGTTACAATTTATGTCTTTTCAGAGACATTCTGTGCCAATGCAAACTTTTTTAAAAACAAATGGTAGTATAGCATACAGGAGTTTTTTTAGCTCTTATCATAGGAGTACTCATAGAGCTATCTCATTCTTTTGAAGCAGAAATAAATATAAATATTTATTTACTCATGTATATAAGTATATAACTGAGATAAATTGCTAGAAGTGGAATTACTAAGTCAAAAGGAAGGTGCAGTTAAAACTGTTTGCTAGAGTATATAACTTAAAAATAAGGAAAAGTACCAGTTTCTCTTTCTCTCATACCCTATATCCAATCCATCAGCAAATGTCGACTCTATTTTCAGAATATGTTCAAAATCTGACCACTTCTTACCACCTTTGCTTCTACCACCACTCTGGTTCAAACCACCTTCTCTCACATCAGGATTATACTTGAGTAGCCTCTGCTTCAATTATTACCCACCCCTTCACACATAGTAATCCTTTCACAACACAGGTTAAAACAGAAGACTGTCATATCATAGCCAAAGCCCATGTCTTCACAGTGTTTTACAAGGTATGATTAGCATGACCCTCCTCCCCAGCAATCTGACTTCCCTAAGTGTTGACTTTTCCTCCTCTTTCACTTCACTGGAACTCCTCTGCCCTCATCGCTGTACCTTGGTTATACCAAGGTATAAGCATGCTTCCATTTCAGGGCCTTTTGCAATTGCAGTCTCTTATACCTGAAATATCATGATTCATTTCCTTATTTCCTTCCGGTCCTTCTCAACAATCACCATATTGGAGACCATCTGTGTTTTAAATAATAATCTCCTGCCCTGCTCTCTCTAAAACCTTGCACTCCTTTTCCCCTGCTTTATTGTATTTCATCACACTTACTGTTATCTACTGTTTTGTGCTGTCCAGACACTAGCCACTTATAGCTGTCGACCACTTAAAATGTTAGTCTAATCAAGGAACTAAATTTTTAATCATGTGTAACTTTAAATCTAAAAAAATTTTTTAAAAAAATCTAAAAACCGATTCTCAAGTCAGTTTCTGGAAAAGTTTTAAGTATGCTTGAACAACTTAGCATGGGAATCTACTTTTCAACAGTAAATTTTATGAAATCTAAATTCAGATTAAGTTATTTCTCATGAAAATATAGCATCCAAATTGAGATGTGCTGTAAGTGTAAAATATATACTGGACTTCAAAGACTAAGAAAAAGAAATAATTTTTCTGTAGTTTTTTTATGGGTTGCGTGTTGAAGAGTTAATATTTCAAATATATTGAGCTCAATAAAATATTAAAAATAATTTTCACATGTTACCTTTTTTAGTTACTAGAAAATTTTGTGCAGCTTATATTTCTGTTGGACAGTGTTACTCTATTTACTAATGGAGTTGTTTTTTGTGTGTTTCTGTACTTATAAATGTCAGCTCCATATAGGCAGGAATTTAGTTTGTTCTGATTCATAGCCAGTCAGGTATCTAATCAATTTCATAGAATAAATAAATTTGAATTTCCCTTCTTTTAAAACTATGAATAAAAATTAAAAGGAAAATAAAATCTACATGCATGTCCTAGAACTTAAACAAAAAGTTATTAATACATAATAGAATACTTATAAGACGCAATTAAAAAGGGATAAAAGACATGAATTTACACAAGTAGAAATCCAGATGGCTAATAAATATATGAACAAATTTCAACTTCAAATTGTCAGTAAATACAAACTAGAGTATCATTCCTGTGCCTATGAAATTAATGAAGATAAAAATCATATATACTTCTCTGGAAAACAGTATTAAATTATAACCTAGTTTTTCCATACCTAGGAATTTAAGGATGTAATCACAGATGTGTCAAAAGATTTTTCTATAACATTCACTGCAGCTTTGTAAAACAAAAATTTAAATCAAACAGCTTTCAGGTTGCTAGAGTAATCCAAAGAGGGAGGAATGCAGGATAGCAGTTTTAATAGGAAAATATTTTTAAATTCTGTGTTGGTTAAAAAGCATAATAAACCAAATCTTTGTTTTTGGTTGTTAATGTGTTATGAATAATAGATTGTATAAGTATACTGAGTAAAATTTATTGAAAATATCCATAATCGTGAAATGTTTTATCGTTTAAATTCCTACTGTGCTGTTTAGCTATATTTTATAACCCTGTCTTTTGATGGATTTGAGGCTTAAACTGAAGATTTGTTCAAAATCTTATAACCAGAAATAACAGATTTAATTTTTATTTACAGTATGTTAATCATAGGTCATAACCTACCAACTTCCTCAATAAAAATGAGAAACAATTTTGCAGGAATAGGTTTATATAAATGTGTATTTAATGCTTGTTTCATCTTTCTTACCTTTCAGAATTATCATGAAATTATGACTCGTCATCCTGAGAATTACCAGTGGGAAAACTGGAGTCTAGAAAATGTTGCCAACATTTTAGCCCAACGATTCCCCAATAGTTATATTTGGGTGATAAAGTGTTCCCGAATGCATTTGCACAAATTCAGCTGCTATGACAATTTTGTGAAAAGTAATATGTTTGGTGCTCCAGAACACAGTACTGACTTTGGAGCTTTTAAACACCTTTATACATTATTAGTTAATGCTTTTAACCTAAGTCAGAACAGTTTGCTATCAAAGAAGAATGTGAATGATTTAAATAAGGACCCCAAAACATCTAATTGTAGATCCAGTTCTTCTCATACTACAAATGGTTGCCAGGTAGAAAAAGAGAGGACCTGTAAAAACTTTGATGAGTCGGCCATGAATTTTTATCCACCATCACTAAATGGTGCTGCTTTTACTTTAATTGGATTCAGTAAAGGATGTGTTGTTTTGAATCAGTTGCTCTTTGAACTGAAAGAAGCTAAGAAAGACAAGAACATAGATGCTTTTATCAAAAGCATAAGAACAATGTACTGGCTCGATGGTGGTCATTCTGGAGGAAGCAATACTTGGATTACTTATCCAGAAGTCTTGAAAGAATTTGCACAAACGGGGATTATTGTTCACACCCATGTAACACCTTACCAAGTACGTGATCCAATGAGATCTTGGATTGGAAAGGAGCACAAGAAATTTGTCCAGATACTTGGAGATTTTGGTATGCAGGTGACTAGCCAAATTCATTTTGCGAAGGAAGCTCCTTCCATAGAGAATCACTTCAGGGTTCATGAAGTCTTTTAACACTATAAGAATATTAATGTACTCGTTCAGCAGAAGAACAAAAGCACTTTGTTTTATAAATTCAGATGAGATGTAATTCAAAAATGCATTGTCCATTTTGGGGGGGAGCACACATTCCTAAAATGAGTGTAATGTGCAATAGTATTCCTTGTGAATGTGAACAGTTTTTAATTTGGCCTGGGTTGGAATTAGTTCATTTGAAATCTAAAAGATGGTTTGTGATAATCCTAATATATATGACCCTTTAGAATGAAAGTTACAGTATAGTCCTTATAAAAGGTAATTAAATTAAAATTATTAGATATATATAGTAATGTTTAAAATTAGTTTTGGTGGCGCTATAACAGTAATTAGATATTTTGGCACTAAAAACTTGAGTAGAAACACTGTTTCTTTTCAAACAAGCAAAGGCACCCTAATGTTTTCCATTATTTTGGAATAACCATACCCTGTCTTTATGTTTTATAAACTCGTGGAATCATTCTTTAAGGTGCCACCAAGAGTTTTTTCTTGAGAGTCAAAATATATTGGTTTCCCAATATCCAAGAATGTGCAGGAGTGTAAAGTTGTTTTTTAAAAACATTACACTTAAATTAAGCACTCTGGCTAAATTTTCACTTCTGGATATTTTGGAATTTCTTGATCTCAGCCAAAAACCAGTTCTTTTGGGACATTGTTTTAAATTGAACATAATTATGTATATTGGGTACAAATATATTACGGATTTAAAATCTTTTTATCATATCAGTCTTTTGAAAGACATCAACTTAGGTAAATGTATAATACTCTGTTTAGTGTTCTATTTACAAGGAAACATATTACAGATCTCAGTCAGTGTTTCTCCAGAAACATGACTTGTCTGCCAAAAGAAAGTAGCATTCTTTGGCCAAAATGCAAATTATATTGCTATAGAAAAGTTAAAAGGAAAAATTTGAAGACAAATGACTTAATTTTGACTCAGAAACTGAATTTACCTAATATTGTTACATAATTTGGGTGAGATTCCTTCTGCTCATTTTTCTTGACCTAAATAAAATACATTGAGAAACTAAGATCTAAGTAATATCAACAAATACTGAAACATAGCTGTGTAATTGCAATAAAAAGTGGTCACATTTATAATTAGCTTTTGCAGGATGTGGAAAAAACATGAAAGTAATATGCTGCTTTCAGACTAAGAAAAAAGACAATAACCCAGAGGACCTAAATTTATAAAATAATTAAAATGTTAATTTCTTTTTTCTCCAGAATATTTTAATGACTCTATACATTCCAAATATTCAGACTTAGGATAAAGAATTCTTAACCAAATGCTTAAAATAATATCCCTTAATTGTACAAACTAGAGTAGTATCTCTAAATGTTATTTTTTGTTTGTTTTGTTTTGTTTTTTTTGAGGACAAAGTAGCTTTATATATTGCTTTGGTTTCTTTAAATAACCTTTTTTTGAGACCAAAAATTCCCAACAAGGAAACAAGTCAGCCTGATTCTAGCATCTTATTACCGTGTCTTAAAGCAACATAATGGATTAGATGGCTTTTTTCAATGTTTAGTAATCCTTGGTTAAATTCATGTGTATCTAATGTAAAATAGCTGTTACTGAATGCTCTAATGGGGGGAAAGAAAAGTATTTAGTTTTATAGGATTAAAATGGAAAAATAGGACTTTTCAGCAGGATTCATTAAAAAATCTAAGATATTAAAAATCGAGGTTCATCAGTCATGTGAATGCTT
This sequence comes from Cynopterus sphinx, assembly GCA_030015415.1. Taxonomy (NCBI): domain Eukaryota; kingdom Metazoa; phylum Chordata; class Mammalia; order Chiroptera; family Pteropodidae; genus Cynopterus; species Cynopterus sphinx. Next base: position 180,611,680 of record CM057379.1, read on the forward strand.
CATTGTAATTGTTATGTTGAATAGATATAAAACTCACTGGACAGTTGGAACTGCCACTGCATCAAAATGAGACAGTGTTGATTTCTTGAATGAAATATATTCAAGGTGACCCATATCAAATATTTTAATATTTCATATTTGTTCTCTACATTTGTCTAAAACTTTTGTAAATGTTAGAGTATCCTTTTGGATTATACCTGTTTTTGTCATGAACCGAGAAAAGTAGTCATACAAATAACATGAAAGTTGTTACTGTCACAGCATGAATGTACAATTGTATTAAATCTAATCCACAGAAGTCTGTTTGGATATGCTTTATGTTATTAGATTTGTTAAAACTTCAGACTGTTATTTGAAAGGAAGCTATTTCCACTTTGCCAATTTGGGTATGTTTTCATTGACCCCATGTTTTTTTCAAATGAGTAACTTTGAAACTTTCTTTTAAAATATATCTGCTTTGTGTTGCTCCACACAAGTCTGCATTATTTCCATTTCTTCTGTTCCAAGTGAACAAAATCTCTCAAAAATAAGTTCTTCCTTTTGTGCTGATCACATCAGGTATCTATTCTTTTAGCTCTCCTTAATAGACTTGGTTAGAATATGGTGTGATGTTTTTCATTTTCTTCATGTAGTAGTACCTAAGCACCCACCAAAGCAAGGAAGGTGAAGGCACTAAGAATATAGTACAAGCAAACAGTCCCAGCATGTGAGTAAAGAAATGTGTAAAGCTTAAGAGGTAAAATAGGAAACAAAAGGTAGAAGTCTTAAAAGAGCTATTCTGTTAGGCTTCATTTAAGGGCCTTTAAGAGAAGCATGTTTTAAAGGATAAGATATACATGGAGATAGACTTTGTAAATTCAGGTTGCTCTTTACAAAGGCAGTGAGGCCTGCCTGGTAGCTCTGTTAGTGGTAGAGAAGCAGAGTCACTTAGATGGCCATTTTAGTATCCCATTTAATGAAACTTTAAAAATTGAATACAACGCAGGCATCTTTAAGACTCAAACACTCATGGCCTATATGCTTAAAATAAGATTTTATGGTAACACCAGAGATATGTGGGTGACTGCCAATCTATATTAGTTCCTCCTGACTACATCTGTGTTTTAGTGCTGGGGGAAGGAATCACAGCAGCACAGTTCCAATTCCATCCAGACCTGCATACCAGCTTCCTGGTTTTTTTTTTTTTTTTTTTGGCAACTTTTTAAATTCAGCTTAGATGTCTACTGGCAACTTTAGATAGGTGAGAGAAAAGCCTTGTTACTAAAGTTCTTTCCAAATGTTCACATAGCTGCTATTAAAAAGGTTGGAAAGACAGAAAATAAGCCTTCTGGACTTTGTTTCCCTTGTTTTGATATTTTATGGAAGTGATAATTATGTCTGAAATTCATTGCTGAATAGCATTCCAATGTAATTATGTAGTATCAAGACATACTGTTAATGTGTTCATGAAAAGCTATTAATTACAATAGACAAATGTATTTTTTAAATTAATTTTAAAATACTAGAGCAAAAAATTTCAAACTACTTATTTGTCTAATCTGAGGCAGTGACTATCACTGGTTTCTTATATATCACTGCAGTAATCATTCTATGTATATATAAATGTTTACTTAGCATATCTTTGTTTTACAAAATGGCAGCATATACCGAGTTTCAAACCTTTTTCTCATTTAATTACCTTGGAAAAATTCCTTGCCAGTACCTACATATATCTCTGCCTCATTCTTTTACTGCATGGTATTCCATTTTTATATTATACTCAGCTGTCTACCTGTTCATCATTAGTCTTAACTTTGTATCCCTTGTCTATGTAGCAAGCAGTACAATGAGAAGTTTTGCTGGCAGAGGAAAACTATTCCTTTGTGCATCAGGCTAAGCCCTCAAACTGTAGCCAATAATTATATAATGAATGTATTCAGAAGTATTTGAGATGAGCTGCACCTAAGGCAGAAATAGAGAATTACTTACCTGGTCACCATAACTAATTCCAGTTTCTATCACCTAGCTTTATGAACCCGGATAATCATTTAAGCAATCTGGACTGATTAGTGATTTCTAAGATCCCTTTCAGCAATAAAATTCTAATATTTGGAATTCCTGAGAAGTTACAGCAATACTGTAATATTTTGTACATTAAAAACATCATTTCATCTCAACCAGGTAGGCAAAAAAGATGAAAACAAACACCAACATTAAAATGACCAGAGAAATAATTTTAAAATTTCCCAAAGTTTTCATCTCAAACTTTGCAGATACCATAATTAACCTCAAATCACTCAGCAAAGAAATAAAATTAAGTGGAAGCTAGCACCCGTCATCATGTGCCTACCCTTGAACCAACTCTATTTGTGTAGCAACCCTACAAAGACTTAGTTCTATTTTAAAGTTGAGGAAAACAAGATTCATTAAGATTAACTTGCCTAAGGTCAGTCTGGCTTCCCAAATAAATTAAAATGAGTATTCATTGAGAAAGGTATAATCTCAGTTTTCCAAGTGTTCTACATGGCTCTGGGTAAATACTTTGCACTGATTCTTACTGGTTAAAAAAGGGGTGGGGGGAGGAGGGCAGAACAGAGGGTTTATTAAATAACTAACTATATTGTTCAAACAGGGGCATTATCTTTTTCTTTTCTTCCCAAAGGAGTCATGTAAAAAAGTTCTTTGCTTAACCTAAGACGTAACCAAATATCAAAATGTAATAATTAGATCTGGCTAACATAATTTCTTTTCTGACAGATTCTCTTCACTTTTGTTGATCAGAGTAACTTCAATATCTTTTCTCAAACACACCTAGGAAGTTCATAAGTTTTTTATACACTTTTCCTTTCTGATAATTTGCTTTTTATACTGAAATTAATCCAACTCCAAACACAGAATATGAATTATTTCCCAATAGAAAAAAATTATTCTCTCTGAATTAAAATACACCAAATTAATATACTCAGATCCTTTTAGATGGGCACTTTTGTGTTTAGGAAATATATTTCACCTTCAATGACAGTGCAAATAATTACTAAGGTCCAAAACAAAGAATGACACAGATCCACATACAATGGCTCATTGTCTTCAATGGTGACATTTTGGGGCTCTCATTTTTTTTTAATATTTATTTTAAGGGATAAGTGGAAAAGCATTTTGCGGGGAAAACTTGAATGAGGTTGAAGTTTAGCCGTAGGTATAAATTAAAACTAATTTGAATATTTTGACATTCAAAACCTGAAAGAGGGTTCCAAGAAAAACCAGGATCATTAATTTGTTTTAAATGAATCACAAAACTAGTAATCTAAATTACTATCATCTAATCCAGTTGTTCTCAGTCCTGATTATGCATCAAAATAACCTATGATGTCTATCAAATACAGGTTTGGTAAAACCTGAAACACACTGAATCAGTCTATAAAGTTAGGACCCAGGCATCTGTACTTCAAAGCTCAAAAGATTAATGTAGTAGACATTTGTTGGTTGCCCACTATTTTTCCTTATCAGAACCGATTTTAAAAATAGTCATTCTGCCCCCATATGTACCTCATGTACCTTAGCTCCAGTAGACCTGACTGGCCGAGGGGTTATTCCATACCTCTTGCCAGTAACTGGCTAGGGGATGGAGTGATCTAAGCCACCTTAGATCAGTGAGACCAAGGATTTGGCGGCAAGCTCTGGGAAAGCTTTCTTGTATTGAGAGGGCCTCTGGAATCCGGCCTGGCTCCCTCACCGCATTTAAATGAAGGTGCACACGGCCCTAACTGCTACTGGCAATCATTCCATGACCACGAGGTAGCCAGCCTTAGAATGATGCCAGTGCAGCAGTTGAAAAAGGGAGGAAAAAACCCAGAGGTTCTTAATGACACTACTAAGTCACTATATCAGAAACAGAAGCCCGATTATCATGAGACTTCATGTATAATTGTTTAATATATTTTCTTAAGTCATTTTGAATTTTTAGTTATTTGCACCTAAAAGATAAAGAGTAGTCCCAGTACATTCTTTGAACCATAACAATCTGTATTAAATAGAAGCCACAGAAACATCCTTTGATACTTATTTCATTTATAAATCTGAGACTGATTTATCTCTCCTCCTTTAACAAAGAATCTATAAAAATAATTTACATCCTGTATATTTTTCTAATATTTGAGCTGAACTCTATTTACAAGTTTATATTCAGTGCATTCGCTCTGTTATTTACTCAAAGTTTTTGCTGTAGGCTTTCTCTTGAATGTGTAAGACCATTCGCCGTGCATAAAAGTCCTGGTATTCCTCTGGTAATTCAGCCAGTGTTTTTATGGCTCTGTCCAAAATTTGTGCAGCTCTTGATGCTGCTGTAGGATCTTTGTTTCCATAGGTATCTGTTTTATCATAGCATTCAGATGGAAGGTGCTTCCAAAAGACATTCACTCCTACTCCAAACTCTTCAGAAATTACATTATGGAACCATAAAGCTGGAGGAAAAAAAAAAAATTTAAGTTAAAAATAAGAACTACAGTTAAAAAAAATAAAATGTCAGTGAAATATCACGAATTGCATCTAGCCAATGTAAGAAATAATTCTTGTAACAAAGTTAGCATACTCTCAGCTTTTAACAGAATCATTGTAACTTTTATGAATTGCCAACCAATTTAAAGTGTCAACAGCACAACCCTACATTTAAAACTTTTGGAAATAGCAATTTTTCCTTTTTAACTTAAAAGACATAATAAAGTTATATTTGTTTTGTAGTTTTGTAATTTGGGGCTGTGTTTTGTGTTACTTGTTTACACTTCCTAGGTCCCACGACCACATCAAAACTTTTTTTTTTTTTGTACACAGAACATTTAAATTATTTGAGGAGTATATATGACCTTTTCTTGCTCAGTATAGTACTTTTGTTCTCAGAGACTTCCTGTTCAAGCTGTATTTGATTTTCCAACTTGCTTAAATTTGCATTCATTGTAGCCTACTCAGTTTTATATTTCTAATGCAATTACAATCAGCTTGTATTTCTTTCAGCTCCTTTACAATAAGTCTATAAAACTAGATCAAACATTATGGTGGAGGAAGAGATGAGTAAACTTTTTCATATTACATAGCTATTTTTTTACTTCCACCATAAAGTACACTTTTTTGTTTTCAATTGAGCTTAAACATTTTTATAATATAGGTGTTACAAGAATACTAAAGCAATACCACAATATAACAAAGATAAAACAACAATCACATTAAAAAAATGGTTTAAGCTAGTCAAACAATGAAAGGAAGATTTATAAGATACTAAATTTTAGAAACAAACTCATAACGTTCTAGGAAAAATAAGTTTAAAATATTTTGACTTGCAAAACTAGTTTTCAAACATGGTTTTAATCTTAAAAACTCTTTCAGAATCTTTTTCCTTATTAAGTAAAACAGGAAAAAAACTAAACATTTTGTTAAATTTAAATCCAAAAATGAGGCTTTTGCTTTTATTTCAAAATATATGCAAATGTTCAGTATTTCTGGCTTTTTCTTTCTAAAAAAAAAAATGAACAGAATAAGGGAAAAACACAAAACCCTTAACCACACTCTAAAGATAAAAAAAACTCCAAAATTTAAATAATGGCAACAGATTTAAAGACTATTGTGCTGATTGTTTTCAATGAATATAAAAAGTCGTATCAAATTTTTATATACAATCAATTATATATCCAGCCCCTGGGCGAGGGGATACAATGATTAATAACATACGGTTTCTTGTTCTCAAGTAATTTATAATCTAGCCCCAAATGAATCATATTTTTACTAATATTTTTAAACTTAATTTTCATTAATATAGTTTAATTTCATCACTGAAAAAAGGTTTTAATGTTTGTAAATCTATTAAAACTTAGGTATGGGGAAATAACTATAGAGATAGAATTTGTTAATGCACCCCTTTAATCTTAATTATGGTTTTTAAAATTTCTTGGCATTCATTTCAGAATCATAATTACAGATATTAATTACATTACTGGTAACAACTAACGCTTATTTATTATGCAGAGAAATTAACACTAATTCAGACGGCAGATAAATAATGCACACAAAAGACATCACAGGTGTTGGAAATTATAACATTTTGACATTTAATAAAATCTCTATTTTGGCTTTAAAATACATTTACCATTTCTTAGTAACTACTTAAATTACATAGTTCTAAAACATATAAATATGTTAGAAATAGAATAATTAAAAGGAAAAATGAGGCATAATATTTTCCCAGATAGGTATCCTGCTTGACATCATTTAATAAGATAATTTGGAGTAATAAAAATATATTTATAGGTTGCCTTTGAAAAAAACTTAATTTTCTAAATATCTGCCTAAGCATACTTTAAACACAAACACACATTTGTGTATAAAAATCATATTATACAAGACAGGATACATATTACAAATATATTTTTGTACTAAAAAAATCATATAATGGATAAGTGACAGAGTACAGATTTTATGAGTAACAAATTACTAAGTTCTAGAAATCTTACCAGGAATGAATAATACATCTCCAGCTTTAAGGGAACATTCATACCTTCTAGCCTTGGAAAACAGTGGATATTTAGCTAAGTCTGGGTTATCTATATTCAGTACTTCTGATTTAGTACCTGAAAAGTTCCAAAAAAGGATAATATAGATTGAACAAAGTTAGCATTTTTGAAAAATTACATAAATTTGAAAATTTCTTTTCTGTACATTTGCAGTACTCACGGTGAGAACAATTACTATTCTCCTTTCAATGACCCACACTTTATTTATAACCACTGACATCCATATAATACAATTAAGAAAACCTGAAAATCTCATTCTTTATGTTGGCTATCATTACATGTATACACGAACACAATGGAGAACACAATACATTATAAATAGAAGCCCTAAAATGTTTTTCTATGAGAATAAGGAAAATTCTCAAAGAGAATAACTGAATAAACTACTTTAGAAATATTCACTTAAAAAATAAAAAGTACCTGATAAATATAAATACTGGGCATCTCGAGGACTGAACAGTATAACACGCTTTTTTCCTGTCACTTGTATTAAGAAGTTATCCATTACCTGAAGACAAATGAGAACTTAAGGATAAGAAATACCTAAAACTTACATACATAGAACCAGTGATATTGCAGTTAACTGTAAATCTTATCCTTTAATAAGACTTGACTCACATTATCTAAAACTCTTATAGTAATATTCCAATGACAATACTTGTATTCCAAACACAACCGTGCCTTTATTAAAGATAATAAAGCACTGCCTTAAAATGGAAAAGGCTGACAAGCCATTAGGAAACCTGAAGTCAAAACTATGTGCTCTTGCCCTCCCATTACAACAGTGAGGATGGTTACACCTACTTGAGGTTCCCCTTGATTAGTACATATTAATTGTCAAGCAATGCTATAAGGCCAACATTGGACAACAAATTGAAAGCACTTAGAAAAAGTAAGTGTTGGGAAAATACAAGGTATTGTGGCAACCACTGCTCTTTTAGTAACTTATAATATATGGCTAACTATAATATGGTTATAGGTATCTTGATTTCTAAATTACTTCTATAGGACTATAACCTGGCAAATTTTTTTTATATTAATGGAGCAATCTTGACACTTCTTGTGCATGTAAGGATATACTTTGTTGGCCCAGGTTGTGGAAATGTTAAAAAGCAGAGCTACATAATTCTCAACTAAGGAATTAAAGTATATATTAAGCAAAATATATTCATGATTATTTACATATCACTTCTACTTAAGCATTTCTCCTTTAACCACTAAACCTTTACTTATATAAATCTTAACTATATCACTAGCATTCCTTTGACTTAGTTCTAACTTAAGCTTTATAATATTCCACTATAACTCAATATAAAATGCACACTACTTAAAATTTAAAAGTCACAGAATAGTTAAAAATGTATTTGAGTTATCACATCAGTTTCTTATGTGATCATTTATGTAAAACCTTCAAAAAATAGTACATTAAGATTTTATGTCTACCTCATTCAATTATAGTTGCTATGTTAAAATACTCCTAAGAGGTCTTCAGCTGAATTATACAACATGCTTATAAAACTTAATATAGTTTAATTTAGAACTTGAAAACAAAATTCCTTTATCTTTAGACATCTCTTAGGTATTGCTTTAGCTTCCTAAATATCTCCACCCAACACCAAACTATACACAATACTAGATTTTTAATGTCTTTTAAAATATTTATATGCATATATTTAAGAAAATAAAATTATAACACCATAGAATAAATTATCAAAGTCAATAATCTATACATCTTGCTACTCAACAAATACAACAGGTAGCTGAAATCTTTGATGGATATATATATATATATATATTCTAAGACCTTCAGATATCCCCTGAATTCTTATAATTGGAAATGGCTCTCCACAAACTTCTGCCATTATCCTAAAATACAGTTCCATCTAGTCATGTGTATCATTTCAACATTCTTGTAACATTATCTCATCAATTTTTCCACTTTCATAATTGTCACCCTCATCTAGTGGCTATTTTTCACATATAAAAAAAACATTGCATAAAACTTGATATACAGATACGATGAACCAAGAACAAGACCAGAGGAATGCACATGTTGAGAAACTAAGCTTTTAGCATTAGTTAATAATTCACTCCCATATCACCACCTTGCAGAGAGTATCTGTTTTTAAACCTCACCATTCAGCAAATTACACGTCAAAGATCTTTAGGGTAGCCTACAGAGTTGAAACTGTGACTATTATATCTATAGATGTTAAAGATCTATAGCAGCTTTAGATTTCTGATTCGTGTAGCATACATCATAGTGGGTCCAAAGTTGTAATCCTGGTGAGCTAATTCGAAAAACACTGGAAAAGAATTGCTCCTCTTTGAAAAATTTTGGAAACTTAATATCTCCTTCCAGTAAAGGAAACTGCTTTCTGATATCTGCAACATCCTGCATTGAGAGAAACAACAAAATTTTAAATAAACACAATATTGACATGTTTATTTTACCTAAGACTGGCATCAGAGTCCATTATATTAAGAAGGAATGGGGCAAAACTCTTTTTGCTACTTTAAAATACTAGAATGTGACCATAGCCAACAAGGGAATAACAGACTGTATAACAAAACTGCAGATTCAACAATATCGTTACTGTTAAGTTTACGATGCTCCTTTTATAGGAAGGTTCTTCCTACTTAAAGCAAGATTAATACAATTATCATCTAAGATCGAGTATTTTAAGTTTAGGAGTCAACAACTTGAATGCTATCAACTATGTAAAACCTGTGGGTTCTACTGAAGGAGAAGAATAAAACAAGGTAAAGAACTAAATAGTGACATAAAGGCAAAAATATAATCTTATTTGATTATTTCAAGGACCACTCCTTAACAATAAAGCCATAGTAACTGGACTCTGAATGCATGTCAAAGGTTACAAAAATTATTCAGAATTTTTATAGTTATTTTAGATTACACTTTATTAGCTGAATGGCAATCTGTAAAATGTAGAAGTAGAAAGGATTTCTTAATTGTGTAGAGATTAGAGCAGATGACTTTAAACACTAAGATTCTATGGTCCTACTTGAAAACTAACTTATCAACTTTTAATAGTCATACTTCTTATTCTGTGAAAAACAGAAACAAGATAAAATGGGTCATATGTCAGACATTAAGTATAAAAATGACAGTGTCAGTTAAAATATATATATCCACTTAAGCTTTAAGCAATTGTTTGATATTCAGAATTCTTACCTTTCTAGGGTCTTCCCCAAGTGACCGTAAGTAGTACTTCTCATTCTTAAATGTCCCAAAGAAAAACAACATCAGCAGTCATGTAAAAATATATAGAAAGCAAAGATGGAAGGAAACAAGTCTTAAAATCTAACCCAGTTTTAAGTCATTTTCAAAAAAGTTCCATTTTTCTACTCTTTCTACTAATGCTCTCTGGTGGCCAAATGAAGAAATGTCTCATAATAATGACTGAAAACTCAAAACATTAAGTAAAATAAATTCTAAAGGCAATATACACATACCACAATGCTTAGACTTTATACTCTAAATCATATGAATTCCTAAAAATGTCTTAAGACCTAAAAAAATTTTCATTCCCATTTGTATAGTACATGATTCTCAAGATATTGCTGAGGCCCAACAACAAACTAATATGATGCAAATGTTGAATAAGCGATAAGTAAAATATTTTATACTTTTAATAAAATTTTTTTAAAAATTCTGAAACACTACATTCTATCAAGCTAAGCCTAGCCCTGATTATACAAATTCTCAAGCTAAATCCTTTTAGTCAGCTCATTAGGAATTAGAAATATGACATTTTATAGTAGTAAATGAGTTGATACTTTAAAAAATAATCAATTATACTTCACTGAGTAGCTATTATAAGGAACTGTTTAAATTATAAAAGATGACTGATGCTTGCATTTCCTATAAGAATTAGACAACTGAGATATACCAGGTAAATCACAGGCACAATCCAAAACAAGAATTCTGCCTCTTTTATCCCTACACTGACTGTTTTAACACAAATTTCAAAATATATCTTATTTACTATAACACCACATTATAAATCTATGATCATAAATTTAACTAAGCTTTCAACTGTTTTTGTATTTTTAACTAGTAGTATATCAGGTAAATTCTATAAATTACTGGCCAATTAGGTTTCAAGTATGTTCTTCAAAATTCTAAGTTTTCTACCAATTCTAATATTTAGGATTTATAAAGTATATTTATGTGGCAGCTACAAAAATACACTGCTGAGACTCCCCTTTGAGAAAGTACTCACTTTATCATTGCAAGGAGTGAGACTAACTTCCAGCTGCCAGCTGCTAACTCCTTCGGGTGCCCCTTAGCCTTTGAACCAAGGTCATGCCCTTGTTGGGGTATCCCCAAGCAATGACTGAGCAAGATGGTAAAAGGCCTAGCCAATGCTACCCAACACAAGACTCCTCTAACAGGCAATCTTTGCTCAGGAGTTCCGCACTGAGTTGGCAGACTCTGTCAGACCTGTAGCACCGCCTGATGGTTTCCCAGTACCTAGTCGTCCCCTTTCCGTTCACAAGTATTATTTCCCAATAAAACTTTTTGCACTCCTAACTCTATCTCAGCATCTGCTTCCTGGAGGACCAAACTGACAGTCCATACACATCTTGTTTACACACTAACTGCAATTTTTAGATTTTAATCCTTTAACTTGTTTCTATTTCTTTCACTTCACTTGACATTTCATAGCTATTTAAGCTGTGCCTCTCATTACCATTGGACAGAAAAGTACCAAAGGGCAACTGAACCTATATGTTCATGCATAAGCATGAAGTTAAAACATCATTTTTTAGGTATGGCTAATGAAATCAGTTTTAGTAGACATTCTAGTTATACTATAGAACCACAGACCGCCAGTTTGTAGGAACCTTGGTGGTAATCTAGTATAACCTGTACCTGATGAGACAACTATGAAAATGCAACACCTTTTACAATCAAACTGACCACCAGCCCAGCTAGCTCAAATGCAACTTTATTCAATGCTTAAAAAAATTTATTTTTTAAATGTTTTTGAGATGACAGTGAATTTTTAAAATGTATTTATACAGTATAAGCCTCAATGCCTTATCTCAAAATATTTAAATTGATCTATTTAAAGGTGGACTATAATGTAAATAAGTAGAATACTTCTGAACAAATGTTATATATAGCAAATACAACAAAAATCACACTGATAACATAAAATATAGAAATAGTCTAATAGTTAATAAGATGAAAATAAAGTCCTCCATTAGCATTTGAATTTGGCATATCAGACCAAAGCATTTTCAAAGAAAGTAATATTAAACATTAATGGCTAACATTTAGCAAGTAGTTTCTAGTCAGGCGCTGGGCTAAGTATGGATTTTATTTAATCATCACAAAAACCCTATGAAATAAGTAATTATTCCTATTTTATAGCTCAGTATTCTGAGACACAAAAATAATTTGGCCAAGGTTTAAGATCTAATAAATAGCAGAATTAATATCTATGGCATCACAACCAAACCTTAAGAGTGACTACAGCTGTAGTATATCAAAGAAGTATATCAAAGAAGACTACAGCTGTTATATATCTAATGTTCTTATAATTCACTTAGTATACAGATATTAATGCTTTCTAAAGAATGTTAAAATCAATTACCTCTGAAATAAAGAATTCTTTATGTTTTTCTTCAGCAGCCCTTTGAACCAACTTGTCAAAAGGTAAAGTTCTGAAATAAACACAAAAGAATCCTTATATTTAATAATAATAAATCAAAAAATAATACTCTAATCACTATACATAGGGGCTTAGAGTTAGAGATGATCTTCCATTTTACAACATCCATATTTTTTATTAAAATCTATTATGTGGAATTCTAAATTTTCAAAATTCACTTAGTGGTGTGCTTATTTGACCTAGGTTGTCTAAAATTGTGATTTCAAAAAGTAAAGATTTTTAAATCTATGGCAGAGATGGATGGATCCTTCTCACGTCAAGATCCTCCTAAGTTACTGTTAGAAAAATGTTTCTACAGTGTTTGATTCATTTTGGAAATATACAAACTTACAAGCTCTTTTTGCTACCTATTTCCAAGTGTCATGGCAAAACAAGTCTTGTGATGAATGGGGCAACTACTAGCGCTCCTTTGGAAGAGACAGCAGGCAAAGGATCCAATGAAGATAAAGTTCCTCCCCCTCTCACTGATCTTCCTGCCTTCTGGCACTACCATAGAACACAGAATACTTCTCATTCTCCTACATCACCCTCTGCCATTTTAAGGCCTCTGAGTAATACCTCAAGGAGAATTTTAGTGAAACAACTACGTTTTATTCTTCTTCAGTATTTCTGCCCAAATGCCTGGTTCCTTGCACCCTGGTGAACAGGGTTAAATATCATAGAAGCAAAGTTTATATCCTTTACCTTGCATCTTGAGCCTGAAAGGCAATCCTTTCTCTAGGTCCCATTCTATATCAGAAGTACTGCCTCCTACATGAAGATGATCCCATATCAGTAATATCAAGACAATGAAGTCCTTAAAAGCATCTGGGTCAAAAGCCTTTCTTCTTCTCTCCCACTGAACTCCAGCCTCCAAACCTTTGATTAAGGGTTGTAATCTTTTCATTCTTACTACCGAATATCTTTCACTTGAAATCTATACTGGGGGAGAGATGGAGAGAGAGAGTTAACAAAACACTTTCATCTCCTCTATAAGAAGATGACCTTGGGCTTACTTTCTCCTAGCAATGTTTTCATGGAAATGAACAGCGTTAAGATAAACATGATATTTCAGCTGTGATATCAGGCAATACTGTTTATTATAAAAATGACCCTTGATTGGTAAACTATGTCTGGACTAGAAGGCTGGTGAGTGGACTATAAATACTTGTTAGGAGGCAGAGGATTTGACTTCCTATGTACAGTGTAACTCTTCCAACTGAGTGAGCCCCTTGGAGAAATCTGGAAGTTCATGAGTCTGTCAGGCTTCTGGTGTCTAAGATAGGGTATTTCTGCATCCCCTCTATAATCCTGTTCCTTTACAAGTAAGCTGTTACTTGGTGAGCCAAGAAATGGCTCCTGGATTAGTATAAGGACTCCTACTGATAATATCTTGCTAGAATTCTGTTTCCTGCAAAGCTAAGTAAATCAGCTTATAGACTACTGGGCCCTGTGAGCATAAATGTCAATCTGTTATGTAGAGTGAGCACTGCAAGAAAGAATCTGCCATCCACTTAGACCAATTTCCTACTATATTTTCTGGCTAATTATATCAACGAATTTACTTGGCATCCTCCTATTAAATGTTTTCCATCTCTGACCTTGCCATATACCCTTCATTCCCACTAAAGCATCTTTAAGTGTTTGGGAACAATGTGGAAGCCTCTCTGGCCCAGAGCTATCTCTATAATTGGTGCAGTTGCCCAGGCTTAGCTTTTTTACTCAGGAGAACCCATAAGTGTTTCAAGACCTTTATAGGAACAAAGCAGAGTGGCTCAGTCCAGAGAAGCAGAACAGGGGTGCCCCCAGCAACCTTCTCCCTTAGGTAGTGATACATGTCAGACATTCTGCAGAAGCAAAGCTGAGAGAGAGGGAAATAAAGTATATGACCTGGGAAGTTCTTTGGCCTTGAGATCTTATCCATCCCATGCATGTTTCAAAAAGGGCATCTGGTATTGAAGGTGCATTTGTCTGACTGTTGCATAGACTAGCAAAGGGGGTAGTATCAAACTGGGGTTGGGATCATGAGCTCCGTGGTCAGGCAAATTTGGGTGTAAGTCCTGATTCCATCATTTCAAGCTATATAATCTGAGGTAACTTAATTAACATTTTTTAACCTCCAACTGTTCATCTGCATTATAATTATTGTTAAACTGAAGTGATAATAATGATAAATGTGTGTAGGATTTCTTACTTTCTGTTTTTGGCCTAAATGCCTCCCTTCTTTTCTACTCCCCATTAACTGCCAAAAAATGATTAAATCTATTTTTTTTCTAGCGCTAAGAAAATAATCTTGCAACTTTTTAGTAGCTCTAATGAAAGGTTTGGAGAAAGATTGGGTAAGAACTATTACATAATATATGTGCTTCAAAATCAAGTTTCAAAAAGTTTATAGGACATGCCAAAACATCAAGGCAATTTAAGATGAAGTTTCAATAACTACTTGTTACAGCACTGGAATCTCTGGGAAATAAACATCATTAACTGCAATCAGAAAAACACTTATCATTCCAGCACTTTCTTTCTTTTTCTTGATTTAATAAAAAATGATAAGTTCTTACACTTGGAAAAACTATGGCAATTAAATTAATTCATGGCCTATTAAAAAACCAAAACTATAATGGTGAATATTCAAAGGATCAGAAACTGAGAAATGCTTTGGCAAGCTGCTATATGAGCTTGGAAAACTCTAATGAGAAAGAAATGGCCCTGGACATTAGAAGCTCTGTTTAACTCATCTCTAAACTCTGGAAGGAACAGTGAGAGCTAACTCCTTTTAAAAATCAGGCTATTGTGAACTACATAGTTTCTCAATAGATGGAATTTGCTGGGAACTACACATGCTCAGAATTTGAAAGCTATTAATTTTTTAAACATTTTTGATGAAACTCATGGGAATAAACAGTATATTAAAGCTATAATATTATGGCATTTAAAGCTTTCAAATTTAGATATCCAGCAGCTTTTAACTATCTCTTATTTACTTTTACGAGATCCTAAAATATAAAAGAACAACCATAAGGAAAATTAAAAATATTTAAGATTATTTTTTCAAAAGAGAAAATTAGGACTGATTTTTTAAAAAGTTATCCAAGTTTATGAAAGATTATACCAAACACAGCAACTACATGTCCTATATCTCCAGAGAGGGCAGAAAGGAAAACAAGGGCTTATATTTATCTAAAAACAATCTGGATTTAGAAAAGTTTCCAAAAATTAAGGCATTAAAAATCAAAACAAGTTATGAAGGAAAACTTTAGAATTTATTACTCTAGATAACAAATATTAACATGGCAGGATCAATTAATTAATGAAGCATTGGATGACTACAGCACACCCAACTTTAAATACAATCTCATGAAAATTCTCTGTTCCTTGTGTGATTCCAGAAGGTATCAGGTATATATATATCGTCTTTAAAATGTCTTTGTATAATAATCATGTTAATTCAGAATTCTTGTCTTTTAAAAGCCATTCTTTAAAAATTAGTAAACTATTCATGATTATACTAAACTAGCCAAAAGAAGTGCCATAATAACACAAAAATATTTTAAAGGTTTAAAATAAGCTATTTGTATTCCCAGAGTAAACCTCAGAAGAAAATACCTATATACAAAGTTCTTACTAATGAAGTCCATCTGGGCAACTGCAGCAACATGAATCTTTACTTCTTTCTTCCCTCCAACTTGACTCAGGTAATCCACTGTCCATTTGCTTGTACAGGCCCCCAAATCAATTCCTTCCAACACTAGAGGTTTTCTCTTTATTAGGGAAAAAGTACAAAAAAATTAGGGAAAACCAACAATATATCAGAAGTTGTTTTTGGCAACAGAGAAACAAAAACAAATAAAAATGACACTTGATCCCAATACGCTCAAGCTCAAACCTTTTGATAATTCATGCTGTAATTAAAACAGGAAGAAGACTCATGTAATATACTTAAAACAAACTTTTAACATTAGGATAACAAAAACAAAACAGCAGTACCATCAATAGCTAAGAGATAGGGAAAATCATAACATTATTTAAAGCATTTTCATGAGTGTTACTTATGACAAAAATGTAAATTATTAAAATTTGTAATCTATAGTCAAATACTGTGTGTAACCTTTTATTTTGATACCATGTCAGCAATTACGGCAGTCTCAAGAACATCATGAAGAACTCCCATATACCTTTACTCTGATTTATCAACCATTTATCTAACATTGTGCCTCATTTTCTATACCATCTCTCATTCTTGCTGTGTGTGTATAGAGAGGAAGATATTAAAGATACTTTAATTTTTCCTGAACCATTTCATGGTAAGTTGCTAATATTATGCTCCTTTAGCTCTAAAAACTTGAGTACATTTCCTGAGAATAAAGACATTATCTTACATAATCACAGAAATATCAAAATTATAGTTAATAGACATATTACTATTATCTAACCCACAGCCCAATCCAAATTTTACTAACTGTCCTAATAATATCTTCTATAGTTATTTTTTTCCCACTTGTGATGCCACATTGCATTTAGTTATGTCTTTTTTATCTGGAATAGTGCCTCAGCCTTTTTCTCTCATGACTTTGACATTTTTGAAGAGCACAGGCCAGTTATTTTGTAGAATGCTCTTTAGTTTTGGTTCATCTGATGTTTCTTCATAATTACATTCAGGTTATGCATTTTTGGTAGGAATGTACCGCAGAAGCAATGTTGTTTCCTCAGTGCAACACCTCAGATGGCACATGGCATTTGTCCTACTATTTGTGATGTTAATTTTGATCAACTGGTAATTCCTACCTGAGTCAAGTATGCCTACAGTGAGTACAATGATCATGATATTTAAAAATTCCACCATCTACATTTATTAGCTAGCATTCTAATGTCAAAATGTCAACTTTTGCATTTAATTACTTTAGTAATTGGGTTATAATCTATTAACATAATTTTGATGCTTAAATTATCCCAGATTTGGCCAGCAGGAGCCTCTTCCAACTGGCTACTGAAGTTTTACCTGAGCACTTGCTTACTTTGTAACAAAGTAGCACAATCCAGCATCCTCTTATACTTTCTCTGCCTCAGCCCTACAGTCATTTCATATAAAAGCTCTGGTTTCTTTTAGTGGAAAATGCTACTTAGAAACCATGACCTGGATGCTAGGGGTGTTCATTGCTATTGGGGTGCCATTACTTTCAGGCCTTCTCAGGGGACAGAACCAAGAAATAATGTTAAGCTGTGCCTATACTCACCCCCTCAAAATATATACATACACACACACACACACACACACACACACACACACACATGTGCACATATATGCATATAGCTATATTTATCTCTCTCCATATACACTATATACACATGCACACTTAAGGAATATATATATGAACCGTGATACCTCCGATTCTGATACCTGTCACATCTTACATGACAAGATTCATTCCAATCTTTATTGTTCATATATGTGTAACTCCCTTCTCTAATAGTGAGTAACCTGGTTCCTAACATACTTGATATTTAACAAGTCTACTAATCAGAATTAAGTACTTGTTTAGTTTAGTTTTGTTTTGTTTTTTTTAGACTGAGAACATATACTCAAAGATATTATGTTCAAAAGTGACTTGGCTTTTCATCCTCATTCCTGAGATTCACTTTTAAAAAAAATTCTATATTAGTTTTGTTTTTTAAATCATTTTTAGTCCTGGTTAACTTTATTACTATTACTTTAGAATGTAAAACATTAACATGATCCTCAAAGTCCAAACTATACAAAAAGATCACCCATCCACATTCTTTCACCTTGTACTCATTCCCTATGGACAATCAGTCTTATTAATTTCTGGCTTACAGTTCCTGTATTTCTTTTATTGCAAATTGTTTAAAAACATATACTTCCTTATTTTCTTTTTTTACACAAAAAGTGGCATACCTGTATTTTAGAGATTGCTTTTAAAAAAAAATTTAAACTATGTCCTGGATATCACTGCTATCAGCTCTGATTATCTCTCCCATTTTTTTATACCTCAGTGTGCCATAGTATATATCTCTTTGCAAAAATTTTAGGTTATTTCCAATAATTTGCAAGTACAATAAACACTATTTTTATTATGGTGACAATGGTTAATGAAATCCGGTAAGTTTGAGGTATAGAATAAACACTAACTATTTAAATATTTTCATATTGTTGGAGGTGTATCCCCAGAGTAAATTCCCAAAAGAGAAATTGCTATATCGTAAACAAATACGATTTGGTTAGACATGCCAAATTTCTCTTCATAAGGGCTGCAACACTTGGCAAAAAGTGTGAGTGAGTTTCTTAACAGCCTCACCAACAGTGTACTATTAAAGCCTTTTAATTTTTGTCTATATGATAGGTGAGAAATGTATCTTAGTGTAATTTTAATTTTGCTTATGAGGCAAAGTTGAACATCTTTTCATATGTTTAGAGTTTATTTTTACCTTATTTTTGTTTTTGTCAACTGTTCGCTTTTTATGAGATTTCTGGACTTCCCCCACTTAATTTTTGAAAGTTCTTCACATATATAAGCTTTTACTGCTTTTTATGAAATACATGTTGAAAATATTTTCCGTTTGTATTTCACGTACTTAACCTTTTTATTATACCTCAATTTTGAGTCACAGTTAGAAAATCCTTTTATAGACCTATAATTTAGAAGAATTTACCCGTGTTTTATTCTACTGCTTGTGTAGTTTCATTTTTTTACCTTTAGAACTCTGATCCATTTGGAGATTACTCTTGTGTATGGTGTCAGATATAAATCTAATTTTATCATTTTCTAAATAACTATAGTTAGCTGTCCCAGCATTGTTGTTTTAAAAGTTCATCACTGCCCCAGTGATATTTACAATGTCATGTTCATCACATAGCAAATTTCCAAGTTAGCTTTTCTTTAGTGTTTCCAAGTAGAAAAGTCTTGTTTTGCAATTTTGTTATTAATGTCTAGTTTTATTACATTGTGACCAGTGTTGTAATTTTTCACTTTATGAAAGAAACTTAGTGATGCTTTCTTTGTGATATATGTCTTGCCTGGAAGATTAAATTACAAAATGTATTTTGCTATGCATCTACTTAGCACTTCCACTTAAACCATTTGATTTTCACAATACTGCCCTGCAGGCATTTTATACTAACACATCCTGAGGTGGAGGTGGGGTGAGTAACAACCAACCATCCAGCACTAGTGCCCCAAATAAATGAGAATCTGTGGGTTGCTAACTCCTAAAAGAAAAAAAACTTCATCTCTGACTTTTATAACACTCAAACTGTAGCTCTATGACCACCCTTATAGATGTAAATATCAAGTAAAATTGCTGGGGGTGTTTCTGCCATAAGCAGGCTAACTGTAATCGTGTTTTTTTTGTTTGTTTTTTTTGTTTGTTTGTTTTTTGCTTTCTTTAAATATCTGCTGGGCTCTTTATTCTCAGTTTTTTGAAAGCTTGGACTCCCTTGCAAAACACTACAAGTAAAAATAACACTTTCCCTTCATATTTTTCTGAGCTTTCTTTTACAGATCTAAGGTTCGAATTACATATATAAAAGATTCCAACGTTTGAACGAGAGCCCCGTAAATTAGAATCCAAAACCAAGACCACTGGATATTTCCTGGGGGATTCCCATTGCTGCTTCTTTTGGCTCGATATAATGAAAAATTGCTCCTTTAAGTCCAACAACGAGTGGACTGACAAGCGCCATTCGCGCCTACAGTGGAGTGCTGCAAAACTTCTAAACTTTAGGAAACCCGAAGGAAAACAGGAAGGCGGGACACCCCTTCATTGCCATGGTAACGACAGAAGACTACATAATGGAGTACTCCCCGCAGCGAGCAGTGCTTCTTAGGCGAAACGTTTCAGGCACTCAGCTCTCCTGCTCCCCAGAAACGCAGAGCTGTTTTCTCCGGAAACTTTAATAGATGAACCAATCGCTATCCCCCATGCGCCCTCGCCTTGGCAGCAGAGCTAAGCAGCTATTTTCGCGAGATAACAAGTCGGAGCCACCCAAATGGCAGGAATGGGTATTCAGCCCCCGGCTTCTCGCCGCTCATCCCCACGCGAGGGTCTCACCTGCGGGTAAAGGTGTTGCATGAAATGCTCGGGCGAAACGCCCTGGAGCCGAGGTACCGAGATGCGCTGGCCCGCCATGGCTGCTCACGCTCGTCCTCTTCCAAGTCCCCGGAACCTCGGCCCTAACATGTTCTTCAACTAGTGGTCCGCCCGGAAACACGACCCGAAGAGAATAGGTCCGCAAGGAGGATGGACTCGCGAGACGGGCCGGTCCCGAACGCTGGGCGGGAGTCGCGGTGCGGATCGAGCGCTGGAGGGAGAGCCGGGATGGGGCGGACTCACCAGATGTGGCAGCAACAGGCTGGCTTCACTCTCCGGTCTCTCTCTCTCAACCCCTCTAACGTGGTTTCCCACCGACTTTATTTCGGGACAGCACAAGCCAGCACAGAGGTGAAAGGTCGCAAAGATGGCGCTGGCCGCTCCGCTTTTTCCCCGCTTGCTGCTCTCTCGGCAATGGCTTGGCGGGGCCGCCCGGCTCCGGACTCCGGGTGCAGCCCAGGTGAGGCCGCCCTTGGCTGGACTTTGCTGTTTCTGCCGCCACCACCTCAGCTGGGCAGCAGCAGCGCTGCCTGCTCGGGGGCCCCGTCGTCCCCTGCTCCGCTCTCCGGGGCGCTCTGCAGTTCTCCCCGCTTTCCCTGCCGGCCCTCAGCGCGACTACAGCACCGAGGAGCCGCCTCAGCAGCGCCAGAAAACCAAGATGGTCATTCTGGGGTTCTCCAACCCCATCAACTGGATTCGGACTCGAATTTGCGCCTTCCTTATCTGGGCCCATTTCGACCGAGAGTTCAGCATCGCCGAATTCTTAGAGGGAGCGAAGCAGGTTTGTTTCTTCTCCTGGGGTTGACCTGTGCATCCAGCTATTACACCTAAAAGTATTTAGCGGGGAACCGTCCTCACTGGGTCGCAAATTATCAAACGTGTGTAGTGACCCCGGCACAGAGCCCACCAGCCACTTCTTGACTTGAATTATTAAGCTTCTGCTTCTGTTTGCATGGTCGCCGAGGAGGAGAGATTCAGTTGAAACACCAGGGTGAAGTCCCCTAAGTACCTTTTTCACTTCCCAGGGTTTGAATCCGAAAAGTATTCAAAGCCCATTTCCGCCGCTTACAAGCTATATCTTTTCAGACCATGATTTTCTGCCAAACGAAAAAGACTGCTTGGCACTGCATAAATGGTTTTTGAATAAATGAACGCGTGGATAAGATTGTTTTGAAGGGTAAATGAGAACATTTTTAAAGTGCTCTAAGGTCATTTGGGGGTAGAAAGGGAAAACTTGCCGCCAGAGCTCTGTTGCCCTTTTTTCGTCTGTACCCCATTCCCGACCTTCCCCATCATATTCCTAAAGAATTACGCAGAGATGAGCAGTTTTCCCTTTCAAAGGATTTGCTGAGACAGCCTGGCCGCTGATAAGTGCACAGCTCTCTGCACACTGAGAAAGCAGCTTTTGGTGATTCCTAGTGCTGATGGTTCTGCCCCTGTTTCTGAGTGGCTGATAATATTCCACCTTACTACTGCCATGGTGTCCATCACTTTGAGTTTTGAGATTATTTGCAGATTTTGTGTTTACATGCATTTTTCTAGGATAAAAAGCCATTCATAACTTTCTTCTGACTCTCAGAGTTTTTCATTACCAAATATTTCAGAACTATTGATAAACGATAGAAGTCATAGTTTATTTCCCGGTTCATGACTCCCGTACCTTAAAATTATGCCATCCGTTTTATCATTTTACAATATTGAGTGTATACTGGTATTGATATGTTTACTCCTAATTTATATTTCAGTTGTTTCTATAAACACAGCCATTTATATTTATGTGACCTGTCAGTTGTAAATTAAATATTAGAATTAGTGTCAGTATTAACTCCTGTTTCCTGCTTTCCCGAATCAACTCGACTGCTTTAGGTGGTTATTAAAATTAAAAGGCAAAGAGCAACTTAATTAGTAGCATCTACTCATGTCAGTTCTCAAAATCTTTAGTCCATGCAGAGATAAATTGGCATGATCCTCCTATTCGCCACAATGCCTGCTGATGACGTGAGCTTCTGTATTTCATAAAACATACATGACTGTACCAGTTCCTTTATGTGTTAGGAAATGGAAATCATCTCCCCACCATGGGCAGAATTTAGGCTTTAGTCCTTACTTCCTCTGAACACAGAGGAACATGGGAAACTTTTTAGTCACTCTCCAATTGTAGAGGTAGGACCTCTAGCTATTAGTTAGCTATTTCAGCACCCCTTTTTGCTGTTAAGTAGTATCTCTACCCCTTCATCAGCCAATTTGTATACAGTTTTGCCTTATCTAAGTCAATTTTTGTGCATTTAGCTATTCTGATATCCAGAAAGGATTTTGGATCACCCATAGCAAATGTTTGGTGAATCTCTTAAATTAGTGGTTACCTAACATATATTTCAGATTAAACAAACCAGTTCTTCAACACCTGAGATTTAAAAGGACATGGCCAAAAAACCTCCCTGTCAGATCTCATAGTGGAAACTGTACGTTTACATGGATATAATTCAGAGGCTTGGGAATAATCTGGTGCAGAAACATTAGTATATCTACTCTCACAGACCCCCCTTGCCCTTTCTCCTTAGGCTAACCTTCCATCAATAAGGTGTTATTTTGGGTTGTGAATATCAATTTATCAATTAGATCACATTCATTAAGATTTTTCTTAATCATATAACATGAAAATGAAAAATCACCTTAAATTTATCATTCTAGTTTAATCCTTCTTTGCAGATGGTAAAACCAAGCTCCAGAAAAATAAAATAATTGACTTACGGATGCACTATCCTGTGACCCACTCTACAAGCAGTCTTGGTCCTCCATAATCACTAAAACTGAGATGGTTAAGTACAATCTAGGCAAGCTTTTAGTCATCACGTGAGCCAGGGGAATAGGTAATCCAATGCTATAAATGACTTTATTAGCTCCACAGGCCCAGCTTTCCATCGATGTGTATATATGACATATCTTCCCTATTAGGATCATCAAACCACGTTAATCAGATCCTGTTGGTTTTCCTATATCTTGCTTGCACATTTTAGCCTTTTCTATGAAAAAGAGGATGATTTCCTAGAAAACTGTTTAGGTTCTATGTCATCGAGGCCTTACCAGGGCTGCTTACTACAGTTCTGACACTAACTCTCCAGATTTAGTTCAGACCCCACAGGTTAAGGTCTCAGTCTTAACAAGATTAGCTGTCTAGATACCAATCCCAAGTCCTATCCTCCCATACTTTTGACCCATCAGCTAAAAACCGGAAGTTCCCACATCCCCCTTCCTTGGGTTCAATAATTTGCTAGAATGGTTCGGGGAACTCAAGAAAGCACTTTACTTGCTATTTCCAGTTTATTATAAAGGAACAGCCAAGTGGAAGAGATGCAGCTGGTTAGATATGTGGAAAGGAGTGTGGAGTTTCCATACCCCGTCCATGGCCAACACTCTTTCCACACCTCTATGTGTCACATGTGCTCCTGGTATATCTTTGTGTGCCCAAGTTTCTCCTTTTATGAACACGAGTCAGATTGCATTAAGGCCCACCTTCATGTAATCACCATTTCAAAGGCCCTATCTCCAAATATAATCACCTTTCGAGGTACTGGGAGTTAGGACTTCAACATGGGAATTTGGAGAGGACACAATTCAACCCACAGTAATTATCAACCATCTAGTTATTTAACCAGATAACTAGTTTTTATAGTATTGTCTCTGACATGCCTATGCATCCTTTCTTAAGCCAGTTCTTCAGATTTCATCTTGGATGTTACTTCCTTTAGGAAGCTCTCTCTGATCCTCCTAGATTGGCTTAAATGGCACTTCTGTATGCTCTCAGATCATCTTTTTGTACCCCTGTCATAATTCTTGAACTTGTCAGTTTACTTGCTTACCTCCTTGAGTAGACTGAAAGCTCCTTGAAGGTAAGATTTGAGTCTTATGCACGGTTTTATTTCTCACTGCTGGGAATGAGGCTTGAAGTTGGTTTCTCCCACACACACACACCTTAAAATGAGACCTCATACTCAAAATTGGAGTATAGTAGACTCATTGTCTTTTCTAACACTCTTCCAAACCTGCCTTACCTAAATGAGGTTCAGACTGTAATGCAAGATTTCCAGACTCCAGTATAGTCTAGATTGTGCTGCTTCCCAACTGCTATCTATGTATAATACCATGGAGGAAGAAGAGGTTCATATAACACTCAGGATGGTTGATTACTTCATCATTATTTTAAAAGGAAGTATACAGAATTTGTGTTGAGGACCTAGTGTGTGTATACCACACACTGTCTTTTTCCAGGGCCTGAGAGTGCATGAATAATTAGCAGTCTGCTCACTTACTGCTATGTATGTGGGAAAGCCATATGAGAAAAGAAAAGCCAACCAACTCCAAGTCATGCCTAACACTGATATCTTAGTGTTTGACATTGTTTATCGCCTTTATCATAAAATAGTCTCTTTTACACTTAGCCATTTAAGTTTGAGCATTGTATATTGTATGGTATTTTGCATGGCATTTTGAAATAATCACCACCCTCCTTCTACTGTTTATTTAAGGCTTTTGCTCATGTGTCCAAGTTGCTGTCACAGTGTAAATTTGATCTATTGGAAGAACTTGTGGCCAAAGAGGTAAAGTATACTTTTAATTTTCCTTTAAAAATAAATGTATTATTCTCTTGCAGTGGAATGATATACAGTACATTATCTCTATTTGTGTGTAAAAATAATGTGTGCCATCAGCTAAAGTAGAGTCCCTGTATTTATTTTGGGTACTTTGGGTCATATAAAAGCATAGTGACTTGCTCTTTAAGGCATAAGTAAGCAAATATGATGTTTTTCGCTGGTTCTCACATAGAATGTTTTGTTAGGAGTTATCTGATTGAATAACTAGATAGTTTTCAGCCTTTCTTTTGAAGATGAGTAAATATGGTAGTAAATTTAAAAATAGGTTTAGAAAAATTCATTCCATTAAGAGTTCATTATGCATTTTGAAAAGTTTTTGAAATTCAATACGCAAATTATAGTTTGTTTTTTGCCAAACTTAGGTGCTACATGTATTGAAAGAAAAGGTTACATCACTACCCGACAACCATAAAAATGCCCTTGCTGCTGACATCGATGAAATTGTATACACTTCAGCAGGAGACATCTCCATTTACTATGATGAAAAAGGTAATGCTGGAGCACAGTTAACTTTAAATGATACATAATTCTCTGTGTAAGCCAAACTGCTGGATAATCATGAAATAGTGGGTGTTCGTTGGTACAAGTGGATATTTGTAGAACTTCAGAGAAAATACTATATTCGTCCTTTAAAGACCTAGCTCTGGAACAGTTGAGATATGGTAACAATTTCTTATGTCCTTCTATCTGAATTATCTATGTAATTCACAGTAGAGAGCATTGTCGCTTAAGTTGATAAAAATTGTTTAAGACAAGCTATTTCCATATATCAAATTAAAAATATTTGTGTTTCAAATATCCTAACTTGAAGGAAACAATTGAGCATTTTAAATGCCCAGTTGTATGTTAAATAGAAGGAGTAAGGAGTAAAATAAAAAGCAAATGATATGAGCTAAAGACTGTTTTGAAAGTAAGATTAACTGCAGAATTCCCAAATTAGATTTGGAGACAATGAAAAAGTTGAAAGGAACATTAATGGTTATCTGCTTGCCCAATGCATACATTTTCCTTATGGCATTCCTGAAAATTTATTGGCTTATTCGTTTCTGTTACAAATATTTACATATGTATTATGCGTCAGGCACACGGGAAATCTGGCCTTTGCTTACACACTTTTCAAGGCAGTTCTGATTTGTACTCTTAATAGTTAAAATGTTTTCATTCACATGTTAATTGGAAACATTTGTAAAGGTACTTTTAAATATTTTTTTCTCTCCTAATATTTCAAGTTGCATCTTTGCATCATAGTCACTGCCTGATTTTTACACAGATATTGTCATAATCACTAGGCATAGCAAAGTGAATTAGGATTGAATAGAAGTCTTCTTTCTGGCGATTGGGGTTAATTAGTGACAAGAAATGTTTTTCCCCCTCATTTTTCGTTTGACAACAGATATATGTTATAACTTTAGGCAATGACACAAATTGAAAATAATTGATGTTGTATACTTAGTAAATAGTACGTGCTGAGAGCTATTACTGCAATGCAAAGAGGGCAAATATATCATAAACCCTAAGAGAATTTTTTAAAAATAAAAAGGTATCAATACAGGTATCTGTTAGGCTAGAATAAACACAAAATTTGATCTGTAACAACTGTGTAACTACTGCCAAGTTCTCATTTCATTTTGGATATATGGATGATAAATTATTGTGATTTGTATGTGTATGTGTGTTTTTTTCCCTAAGGAAGGAAGTTTGTTAACATCATGGTGTGCTTTTGGTATCTAACCAGTGCCAACATCCCCAATGAAACTTTAAGTGGCGCCAATGTATTCCAGGTTAAGTTGGGGAATCAGAACGTGGAAACTAAACAGCTTCTTAATGCAAACTATGAGTAAGTCTAATCACATTTCATTGTTTTCTTTCTCTAGAAAATGGAAGGTAGTATGAAGGTATGAAAACTAAAGGGAGCTTTAGGAAAAAAGGATTGAAATTTGAGAAGTTATTTATGAAGAAAAAAGTCATAATGACATACTGGCCATGAAGCAGGAGCGTTCAGATATAAAAGGAGGTAATATTTCTGAATGCAATTAAACAGTGTTTCAGCTGTTCAATTGCTGCATTACAAACCACTCCAAAACTCAGTAGCTTCAGACAGCCCATTTATTTTGCCTGCTGTTTCACTGATCAGGAATTCTGGAATTTCAGCTGTGGGATTTTCTCTTCTTCACCTGGCATCAGCTAGGTGGCAGGGGCTGGAGGATTCATTTCCACGGTGGCTTCTTCACTCACACATGCGGCACCTTAGAGTTCTTTGGCTTCTCCACATAATGTCTTGTTCTCCAAAGCCTCTCTTTGTGGCTTGGGCTTGTGGTAGTCTCAAGCTAGTCCATGTTTTATGGTGGTTGGCTTCTAAGAGGCAGAAGATATAAGATGATAGACTAGCAAAGAGCTATGTTCAGGATTGGAACAAATTCATTTTTGCCATAGTCCTCTGGTCAGAGCAGTCGCAGGACCTGCACAATTAAACAAGCTTCCACCTCTTTATGGAGCAACAGCAAGGTAATATTGCAGGAAAACATGTTGGCTAGGAGATATGGTTATGGCCATTTTGGGAAAATAAAATCTGCCATAATTGGCACATGAACTTCCACTCACTAGACATTTTTTTGACCATCTCCCATTTACCCAGTACTCTGGTCAGGATTCAGGTATAAAATTGAAGAGTTCTTGCCCTTAAGGAGGTACCATCTAGTAGGAGGTTAGCAAATTATTAAAAATACACCATGGTATATTTTTATGCTAATAAAATTTGGAGTGGCAAACAAGTTAGGCAAGTCAATAGAGATACAATTACATATTTAAATACTTATTTAATTTGAATTTGCTGACTTTTCCCTTTTTAGACATCATTTATAATTACAGAACACAGTATAATCAATACTAACCTTTGGTGGTTCTGATAATAGTTCCTACTAAGACCATGGGCAGCTCATAAACACTGTTATTTTCAAGACTGAATGTGGATAAACCAAATTCCACTAAAGTGCTATTTTCTTCACTGTAGTCCAATTTATTCCTCCTCATATTAAGTATATGTTATAGCTAGTATTTAACCATAGAATAATACCCCAGTTTCTCTCAAGAACTGACAGATTGTGGAGTATAGATCAGTCCATTGAAAATGTACTTCGATTTTGGGAGATAATTTTTTTGTTATTGAACTGATTAAACTTTTTTAATTTTGATTTTTATTTACCATTAACCATTAGCTTATTTCCAAAAGCTGCCTCTAATGTATACTTGCAAATTATATAGCTACTAAGAAGTATTTGGACGAATGTAAGATTCATATTATTTGTAATTTTTCCTAGATTTCAGAGGGAGTTTACACAAGGAGTTAAGCCTGCCTGGACCATTGCACGGATTTATCACTCAAAGTTGTTAGATTAAGCCTTCTTGGAAAAATCAGCTTATTGGACTTTTAGCAATTGCTGTGAAACACTGAGGAAGAAAAGTTTGGGATCAACTGATCTTCGCTTAGTCAAGCCTTTGGATAACTTTTGTATTATTTCAAAATACTCTTTGTGGTATATTAGCATGATACAATAAATCATTTTCCACAGATTGTTGCCACCTTCTGTAAAAGAGGTCAAAATAAACTACAACAGCCTATCGCTGATGTCATATTCAGTATCATTTCTAATGTTACATATATATGTGTATATACACAAACTAATTTCATAGATAATAAAGATATTTAGATGTTTCTAAATTAATAGTTCCTAAATATTTTATTTTTGATTAATATATTTAAATCAATAATTCAAGAATGTATAAGGCTTATTTTTAAAAATCAATGCTGCTATTTGACAGCCTCTGGTCACCAGCTAGATGAGAAGATGGAATGGATGGAATTATAGTAGATTGGTTACTGCAAAACTAAAGATCAGTGAACTTGAAACTTTAAAGTACAAAGAGAAAAAAAAAAAGAACAGTCCCTCAGCCAACTATGGGATAATATCAAGCCTTTTAAGACCTGTATTTGGAGTCCTAGAAGTTGGGTAGGAGAGAGAAAATGTAAGAAGTGTCAAAATTTTCTTAGTAGAAACTATAAATTCACATATCCAAGAAATTCACAGGCAGCAAAACACACAAAGAAAACTCTGAGGTACGTCATAATCACAACTGTTGAAAACCAAAATTTTTTTTTCCCTCAGGCTGTGCAAAGTAGAGACGTTGGCATGAAATCTTAAGATGCTAAAAGAAACCTATTGACTTAGAGTTCTATATTCATCAAAAATGTTCTTCAGAGGTGAGAAAAGACTTTCAGACAAGGAAAAGATGAGAGAATTTGTTGCTAGTGTACCTATTTTATAAGAAATGTTAAGAACCAAAATGAGTAGAATATAAGATTTAGAAATGGAACCATACATATTGGACAATTGATTTTTAAGGAATTGATTCACAAGGTCGTAGAGGCAGAACAGGCCAGCAGCCTGGAGACCCAGGTAAGAGCTGGTGCTGCAGTGTGTCTGAAGCAAGTCTGCCAGCAAGATTCCTTCTAAGATAATTGTCTTTCTATTAAGACCAACACATTGGGTGACGGGTATTTTGCTTTATTTAAAGTCTGCTGACTTAAGCGCTAGTTTTCTAAAAAATACCTTTATAGAAATATCTAGAATAATGTTTGACCAAATATCAGTAAGTGACCTACATCTTTTTTTCTCTTATAACTTAGGAAATGCCAAAGGTTTTAGGAGCTCTGGGCCAGAAACTGGGATAAAGTCCATTTTAAATTATAGTATCACACACACAGTTTTTATCTAAAGCATCTGAAAGTAAATTTTAGACATACCATTGTTTTAAGTCACTAAGCTTGAAGTAATTTGTTATATCAGCAACAGGAAATTAATATACAACATGGTCCTTGCACAAATTACTGTTAACATTACAGTTGGAAAATGATAATTCTCTAATTCTATATCTTCTACTGGCATTCTATAAAACGGGTCCTTTATTATTTTTAAACCACTGTAAACATTAATTTTAGTCATATAATGTATCAATTACAGTTTTATTCTTCTTGAGGCTTAAATAGCCCCTAGTTTTGCCAGTGGGAGCCCCTACAATCCACCTGCTGTGACAGGTTAAAGACTAACATGACCCTGTTAGTCTTTCGGTGCTACTGCACATTCTGCATAACTATGTCCCCAGATCTTTTGTCCACTTCCCATCTCATCCTGAAAAATCAGTGGTTTCTCCAAGGAGTTATGATTTCTTCTCAGCGCAATTGCTATACATTTGTTCCCCCACCCCTAAAATTCATATGTTGAAATCCCACATAATGTGATGGGAGAAGGGACCTTTGGAAGAGATTAAGTCACGATGACAGAGCCTTGTGAGTGGAATTAGTGTCCTTATAAGAAAGGACCCAGAGAGCTTCCTCACGGTTCTGCCATGTGAGAACAAAGTGAGAAGATGGCTAACAAAGAAGTGGGCCCTCACCACGCACTAAAACCTGCTGGCACCTTGATCTTGGATTTCCCAGCCACCAAAACTGCGAGAAATGTGTTTATTGTTTAAGCCACCCAGTCTATGGCATTTTTGTTATAGTAGCCTGTACAAACTAAGGGATGATGTTCAGAAACCAAGAATTGGGCACCTCAAAGTGTTTTGACATTTTATGTCTGCAAGAGAATGTTGATATTTATAAATATTTCAGATTTTGGATCATTTATCTAAAGGAATGTTGGGAATGCAAAACATGGACTATCTGCCTTATTTCTGAACCTTATGTAAAATATTCCTCCCCCATTGCTCTGTGTCCTAAACCAGATTTATTTGAGTTTATAGTACTTATCACATCTAATGTTGTAGTATTACTACTACACTGATTTGTTCCATTGTCTGTCTTTCCAACTAAGGCAGGAAATTTTATATCTTATTTCTGGCACAATATCTGGTATATAGTAGAGCTCAACAAGTATTAGTTGAATAAATAAACAAATGAGTGAACCTCACTACTGTTGAGTTTCCTGACTCACATAACAGGAACATTTTCCCTCTTGCTTTTGATTTTGTGACTTAGCAAGCTAAATGCGATTCCTTTAATCAGGTATAGTCCCCCTCTCAAGATGTATGTGGTATTACATATGGCTCACATAGTCCTATGATAAATGCCATTTATCCTAATCACCACACGGTGGAGCCCACTGCATGGAATCTAGTGGAATCAGCTGTAATTTTGAGTAGGTCTGAAGTCATCAAGTGACAGGAAGATTGCTTTTCTTACAGACAGATTTTTGTAGATAGATAAAGGAAACTGTTCAACAAAAATTTTATGAACAGAAGTTGTTGATGTTGAAAGGGTTAAGCTCATTGGTCAAATTGGAGGGAACTTTTCCCCACGTCTCTTTTCTGGTTGCTGGAACCATTTATTATGTCATTCAGATCCTCTGCGATTACCCCCATCCTCAGAACCTTTTACTGAATAGTGTGGTATATTAGTGAGTATAATGTAGATTATGCTGTAGTAACAAAAAATCTCCAAATCTCAGTGGATTAAGGCAAAAAAGGTGTATTTTTTGTTCACACTGCATATCTAATAAGAGACACTTAAAGACTCCGCTTGGTGGTGGCATCACCCTTCCTCCTGGACATAGCTGATGAGCAGCCACTACTTATACGACAGCAAAGAAAAAACACAACTCTGTCGGTAGCCATGCCACCCTGAACGTGCCCGATCTTGACTAATCTCAGAAGCTCAGCAGCATTGGGCCTTGTTAGTACTTGGAGGATGGGAGCCCACCTAGGAAGACCAGGTGCAGTAGGCATTAAAAAATATAATAATAAATAAAAATAAAACACATAACTCTGAAGGGTCTCATATAAGGAATTACATGCTAAACTAGGAAATGACATAATTCACTAGCCCGAACATAGCCCAGGAAGTATAATTCTACCATGTAGCTGGAAGACAGAGGGTGAGAAGCATCTTGTGAGCAACAATGATTACCACAGGCAGCAGTTAACGGTTTCTCTTGTTTAAACCCTAGAATTGGCAATCTTAGAACCACACAGTGTACACTATTGCCATCAGAGATCAGGAGGCTCAGGGAAAAGAAAGATTTCCCAGATCTTTTGGAGACACATTATTAGCTGAGAATTATTGACTACTCTGCTGTAGGAGCTTGAAGATGAGGGTATCTCTTC
Organism: Cynopterus sphinx; assembly: GCA_030015415.1. Classification (NCBI taxonomy): domain Eukaryota; kingdom Metazoa; phylum Chordata; class Mammalia; order Chiroptera; family Pteropodidae; genus Cynopterus; species Cynopterus sphinx. The sequence goes on from CM057379.1 coordinate 180,643,816, forward strand.
CTGTATACCAATGACTACAGTTATCTTAAACCAGTTTTAAATGAAAAAGGCCATTGAACACCTAAATTCCATTCTCTTCATTTGATGAGAACTGTCAGGGAGCATTAAAACACACCTTAGATAAATGGAGGTACCTATGAAATAAAAATTCATTAGCTAAGACCTTATACAGTGTCAGTCTTACTATAAATTATCATTTCAAAATAACAAAAACTTAGATAAAATAAGACTTTATGAGAGCACTTAATCTTCGTCATTTAATCCCACTATTTGGAAAGTATGCAAATGATTTTGGTGTATCATTTAGGATTAGTTCTGACTACATGAAACAAAAACTTTTAAAATCCTGAATTAAGTACTGTAGAAGTAGTTGATTTCCCTCAAACAGAACAGAAGTCCAGATATAGGAAGCTTTGGGTTAGTACACCAACTCCACAAAGTCTTTGGAGATCTAGGTTCTTTCTAGGTTATGACCCTCATCCTCATAGCACAAAATGGCTGATAGAGCTCCAGCCACCATATCCATATTCCAGGAAGCAGAACGGAGGAAAGGAAAAAATAGGCAAAGAGTATACGTCATCTGTCTTTTAAGATGCTTTCCCAGAGTTCACAAAACATTGTCACTTAACTTCATTGGCTAGGAATTAGTCATATGATCACACATAATTTTTGTGGGCCAACAAAATATAAACATAATCTGTTAGCTGGGAACATTTTATTGCCCCAAATATAACTACGGGTCCTAAGGAGAGGAGGAGGCAACTAGTAATTTGCTCTAATTGTATTACTTGAGTCATGAACCGGTATAGACCCTGGTAAATTTGCTTTGCCTTCTTCATTAACTGAGAGCTTAGCTTTTAGAGACTCTGGGGTCTGGTAATAGCCCTAAACATTGCCCAGCTAATTTTTAAAACCTAAATGTAATAGAGAACGGAGAAAATCCTTTTTGATTTCAGAGCTATTTAAGGATGCTCCAAATAACATGTCCAGACCTCTGAGAGCTCACTTCCTGTTGTTTACAACAACACACACACATTCCTGCCTGAAGGACCCTGGAAACAGTTTATCCTGTCTTCCAAAACAGAAACCTCCTCCTGCCTGCTCAGCCCTCTGTAAACCAGTCTATTGAACATCCTATCAAAATTTACTTCATGTGCTTGCTTCATATAATACCACCCTGGCTCAGTTTTCTGAGAAGTAGGCACAGTATCCTGTGATACTTTTTGCCTACATGTAAAGAAATACACCAAGTATAATGAAAGAATTAGATAATCTGTTCCTTTTTTTGAGCCTGTCCTTAACTTCTGACATTGTGAACTCATAGTATCTACGGGCAAAGCTGTATGGGTTTAGCAGAGCACCCTGCCTGCCTTCCACCCTGCTTCCTATTCTGGCTTTATTGATTCTCAAAATGTGCATTGCAGTACTGCATCCGACTCAGAGCCGCTGAAAAGCTCTCATGGAGCAAAATGGAACTCATCTCCCTTCCTTTTAACTTCCTTCTTATGGTACCACGTTTGAATAAATAGCTACAGATCAGGAAGACACAATATAGTTTATCTTAAACCAGAAGTAAACAAACCCAATAATTTACTTTATTAAATATTTTATTTCTAGGAAAGAGACTTCCTATTATTGCTTTTTAAAAGAAAAAAAATAATAATTTTAAAACCAACTTAAAAGTTGTAACACATAACAAAGTGCATATTTCAGTCATCGTCTAGTACTTTGAGACGTTTTTTCCTAGGGAGTAAACCAAGCAGTAGCATTGTTCAAAGGAAGACATTCTCTGGGGCCTTATTGGAATTTCATTTGGCTCCCGTCTCCCTCCATGCCACAACTCTAACCTCTCTCATTCCTTCTCTCAGTCGCCTCGAGATTGTCCCTGCTTTCGCACCTTTTCAGGAACTACCCTTTTGCTAGCTATGCTCTTTTCTCAGATCTTGAACGGCTGGTCACCTCTCACCATTCAGGTTCCAGTTTAAATCCCAGCTCCTCTAAGATGACTTTCTCATGATTCAGCCTGAAGCAGCCTGATCCCATCACTTTCTACCTGCCACCCTGTTTTATTTTTATCGCAGCATTTATTATCATCTAATAGCTTCTTTTGTATTTGTTTGTTTATTGTCTGGCTTCCCTCCATCAGGAAGGAGACTTCCAGTTTCAGTTCAGCACGTCATCATATCTGATGAAATATTCTCTGCCTCACTGGTGTTTAGTTAGGACAGTTTCTCATTTGGGGCCACCTAATCCTTTGTTGTGGAGAGCTGTCATGTGCACTGTAGGATGTTAAACAAAATCTTTCACCTCTACCCATTAGATTCCTCCTGGTTGTGATAAAAATGTCTCTAAACATTGCCAAATGTCCCCTAAGGGAAAAAAAAAAAATCACCAGCAGTTGAGGAGCACTGGTTTAGGCTATTGGCTACCTTGTTGCTGCTTTGGTAATTCAGGAGAAAATATTATCTGAATGTAAATAATAACTTTCCTTTATCCGAATGCCTGTACGTATTGGCACTGTTCTATGGGTTTTACATTTAATCTTTACAACGGTCCTTATAGTAGGTACCTGCTATCTTCATTTTACAGACTAGAAAACTTGTCGAAATTGATAAACTTGTCTAAATTCACACTACTAATAACTCATAAACCCCAGGATTCAAATTGGACAACAGGCTTCAGGGCCACCAAGCAAATCTCGATGTCCTGACTCTGCTGGCAGAGGCCAGGCATCAGATAGGCTTCCCATTCTCCCAGCCCCCAGTCATTCATTCAGAGTGACCATGGGCAAGTGACAACTTTCAATTCCATGCCTCACTTGTCTCTGTAAATAATAATTAATAATAATAATAATTTCCATGCAGGGTTGCTTTAGGAATTAATTTCATCAGCATACGTGAAGATGCTTAGCTTGGTTTTCGGCTCATAGTAAGTCCGGAATTCCTTTCTCCTCTCCTTCCTTTTTCTGTGGCTCTAAGCTCCAAGCACTGAAAGCAAGTCCTAAAAATTTTGGTCAGAGAAGCCCATAGGGGAATCTAAGCGTTAGGCAATCTGTGCAGTTTTTGTTTTTGATGACCAGGAGTAGGGGAAGTAGAGGCCTCGGCCCCCTTAGATACAGCCTGCCAGGCTGGCATCTTATCTTCTTCAGCTAATGACCAAACCTTCAGCACAAACCTTCAGCACTCTCCCATTCAGCCAAATTTGGCTTTTAAATCTGGACTGATTAGACACCCTGGGGCCTGGCTGACAAGCAGCCTTCCCGCTCCATTTCTTGATGTGTGTCAGTAAATTAATTGCCTGACCTGTTGTTTTTTAACATGGGCAATTAAATGAGCTTCTGGTTGAAGAGGAGCATGAGCCTTTTGGCCAGCAGGGGGCCTCCTTTGCTAACATAACTGACTTGGTGCTCAGCCTAGCCCACAGAGCTCCCCCCTAAATTAGGTACCTTTGATAAGTTGCTTAGAACTGGGGTTCTAAACTTGGGGGCCACTAAACTCCACAGATATGAACTTCGATGGGGAAAAAACTTTATTTTCACTAACTTCCAACTGAAATTTAGCATTGTCTTTTATTATGAATGTAAGCAAGAAATCAAAGCTATTTATTTGCAGATCTCACTACAGTTGCCACAGAAATCTTGAAATATCGCTTATCTCCCTCATAACTTCAAAATTACTGTAGCTAGAGGACCTGCTGCTGCATCTTGTTATTTAATACGTCAATCAAGAAGCACGTATGGACCACAGTACAAATTTATCACTTTTGTTGATGGTATTTTAATATCATCAGTTTGCTTTGTCATCTTATGTATTTTTATTTTATTTAGTTTATAAAACATTATTCTGAGAAGAGGCCCATGGAGTTCACCAGACTGTCAAAGTTTATTTATGGTACAAAAAACGGTTAAGAACACCTGGCTGGGGGGCTATTGGAGTGGCCTCTGGAGGGAAAAAAGTTACATCTTCAAGGGAGTCTTTATACTTATACTTTTAATCATGTCTCATCTCTTGCCCCTCTATCCCTTCTGGTGACATTAAGATGTGTCACCCACATTAAAATTATTAGCTACAATGCTTGGGAGTGTACGATTCACATCAGAATGAAATTTTGGTGTGTTCAGAATTGTTTTGACTAAATTTTAGAACATGCAGGATGCCTGTCATCCTGGCCTTGGAGGGAAGGGGCTTAGCTTTTCCAGTGGCCTTTGGCTTCACATTTTTGTTATGCTTGGTTCATTTCCAGGGCTCGGGAAGCTTCTGAAATCATAAGTTTCTCTTTACACTCAGCACTGAGATTTGCTTAATTTTCAGTAAGAAGGCCTCAGCACTCTGGAGTGTTGCTTCCAGAATCAATTCTTCTCCCACTCCATAAAAAAAATCCTGGAATACTGATGCCACAAGAAGAAGAAGTGGGTACTCTAACTTTTTCCCCCCAGATTCTTCTGTTTGTTTGTTTGTTGGTTGGTTGGTTGGTTGGTTTCACTCAGAGAAGTAAGGTCACACTGGGGAGATGGCCAGATGGCCCAGGCTGAGGTGTCTAGTTTTCTTGACCAACACTGATAGCTTATCCCAAGCATTGGCCTTTGAGGGCACAGGAACCAATTGAGCCCAGCAGACAATTGCCACCTTAACACTTTCTCTTCCCTTTTCTAAACCTCCTACTTTTTCTCCACAGCCTCTTCCTGAGCCATTTCTCAGGCTTGCCCATTTATTCTCAAATCAAACCTTTTCTTTATTCCCTGAAAACAAACAAACAAACAAACAATATGACAATGACCCCTACAGCAACAATAATAACAAACCAAAACAAAACAATCACCACCTCTGTATTTATTAAAGACCTAGAATATGTAAGTATTGTATGTAGCTCTTCACATTTAACTCCCTAACCAGCTATCACGGGTTGATAGTGCACTCCTCACCATTCACGTCCACCTGGAACCTTAGAATTTGAAAATAGAGTCTTTGCAGATGTAATATATAAGTTAAGGAGTGAGATGAGATCACTTAGGATTAGCGTTGGCTCTAAATGTAATGGCTGATGTCTTTACAAGACAAGGAGAGAACACAAAGACAGAAGAAGGACATGTGAAGATGAAGAAGAGATTGGAGTTACTCTGCCACAAGCCAGGAACAACAAGGGCCACCAGAAGCTGAATGAGGCAAGGATGTGTTCTTCCCTAGAGGCTTCAGATGGAACATAGCCCTGTTAATACCTTGATTCTAGTCTTCCATCCTCCAGAACTATAAGCTACCCAGTGTGTGGCACTTTATTACTACAGCCATAGGAAATACATACACCAGCCAATGAGATGGGGATTCTTACCTCCCATTTGTCAAATGAAGAAACCCAAGCTCAGCTGCTGAGTATCTGCATGGATTTGCACAGCTGGTGGAGGAACTAGGCATAGAATCCCAACTTCCCTTCAATAATATTGGGTTCAGTTAGTTGTTGACTTTGATGGTTGGTTAAAGTACAGTCAGGTGCCTCCACCTAATAACAGAGATATGTTCTCAGAAATGCATCATTAGGTGGTTTTATAATTATGTGAACATCATAGAACGTATTTAGGCCCACTTGGATGATATAAGCCTATTACACACCTAGGCTATATGGTTTAGCCCTTTGCTTTGTAGGGGAGGAAAAATATTTTTTTTCTATTAGTCTGGGTTCTTGGCTGAAACAACCCTGTAATAAAAGACAGATTAACAAAAGAAAAATAAAGAAAAGTTCCTTCTGTATATAAGAGAGAAACCCAGGAAAATGGAGTAACTCTTCCAAAGGGCCCAAGCCATCACATTGAATAACATTTTCAGCTAAAGACAAAGAAGATATTGGGTGGGGGCAGGGAGTCAGTTAAGGGAAGTTCTTAGGAAAAGCACAGTAAACAAGGGTACAGTTGTTATGCAGATTTAAGTCTTTGTCTTCCACTTTGACAAGAGTTTCTAGAGGTGAGATCTTCCCCCCCTTCCTGGTACAATGAGGGACACACTCTTAAATATGGAGGCTTCCCTTACAAATGTAAACGTCTCTCACAGGAGGTCATTTCTACTTGGTTTTCAGAGCCTTTCCCATGTCTGCTGCTCCTTAAAATTAACCAGCCTAAAATAATCCTTGAGCCAAAGAGCCATAATTTAGGGTGACAAATTCTGTCCCCCTACAGCTCCTAGGCTACAAACCTGGTGGTCCAGCATGTTACTATGCTGAATACTGTAGGCAAATGTAACACAGTGGTAAGGATTTGCGTAATGTGTTGTGCTATGCACCTTCAGGACGCCTGAGACAGCATCAGGCTATAGGAATGTTTCAGCTCCATTTTAATCTTATGGGACCACCGCTGGCTATGCGGTCTGTCTTGATAAACATCGTCATGCAGCACATGACTGTTAATTCATTTTCAAGTTTGAGGAGCACACTGGGCACAAGCTGTGGTCAGTGCGTTGTACAGAGGAATATAGAATTCCCAGAGGACTTCTAGCCTATCTGGGGGAGGGAAAGGGAGAAGCATGAACAATTCTCCACCCTCTTTCTGCTTAACTATCCTTGGAGTAAATTACATGGAAGCTGCATTCCAAGCCCGTTCCTTGGGAAGGTTTGCTCTCCTCCCTTCACTTTCATCCCAATTCAAATTATTTTTTGGGGTTCTACAGATGTTCAAATGAAGAATTAAGATTCCCCTTCGAGACAGGCCTCTTATTGTTATAGCAAACCCTCTTTCCCAGAAGATTGGAATCTGAAAGTCTATTAGGAACTTTGTATAAGCCCAAAGTGTCACTATAAAAGTGCTGGTTAAAGTCATCTGCTGGTGAACAGAGACTTGCTTTTGTTCAGGTGCACATTTTTTTTTTTTTTACATGGGAAAGTTCTAGAAAAAAGAATATCTTGCCTTATAAAATCACTCCATTCCTCAGGCTCTTGAAGGTTTTGCCATATTGCACATGCCAGGCCCTCTAGTGTGGTATGAAGTTCCCAGGGATGTTAGACACCTGTGAACCCCAGATGATGTCGACATGGTACATGGATGGCCTGTGACTTGCTATGGTGATGCTGCTAGGAATTCAATGGTGTCAGGTCACTTGGCTGAGGGCCTGGAAGTATATCAGAGTCCCTATCCCTGGCTTGTCAAGAGTTACAAGGTTATACACTGACAAGAGAGTTTTTATTCAAAAAATAGGATTTCTAAAACAAGGTAAATTTTAGTCTTAGCAGTCCTGGTACTGTCACTTTAGGTAAAACTCATCACAAGTTCAAATCCCAGCTCAGCTAGGTGTCCTCAGGCAAATTCTGAAGCTTCCCGGGGCTCTGAACTTTTCAGTTAAAAAAATACTAACCCATTTCAAGGGTCTGTGGTAGACTGAAAATTTTTAAGACAAACAAGATATGAAAATGAGAAAAAACAAAGTAATAAAACATGTGTGTTAGCTCTGTTTTGATTTAATATTAAAGATTATAGTATAGACACCGAGAAGATTCATTTGATGTAAATCCTAAGAAGGAATGTACAGAGCATAAAGAAATGAGGACTTTTGGACTTTACAAAATGAATTCCATGAGAGCCATGACAGTAATGTCAACTTGCACATAAGGGGAATGCCCTTTACACCAGGTGTAAGCAGATCACCTAAAACCATAGAAACGTCAGCCTCCATCTGCAGGAGCTGATAAGCATGAGGATACCACCTTGTAAGGACCTCACAAGCTGAACACCTGGACAGATGATGCTCAAGCCTGCCCCAATAGCATCACATAGGGTGCATTAGGGCAGAAGAGTGACCTTCTTACCCGTCATAGCCACTGGCTTGGGACAGACACACAGCTCTCTGGATCACCAGTCAATAGAACTCACTTTGGAGACACTAGGGACTTTCATCCCTTCTCTCTGTCGCGTAAGACTCTGTACTTCCTTCTCCCCCTCCGTGTGTTGTGTGTTAACTTGCATGGGTACCTGATTGGTTTATCTGAAAAGATTCCTCTCAATAAACCGGGCATTGTGGAAAGACACAAAAGCATTCAAGACTTTCTTCTCAGCTATTTTTCTTGCTCACGACAAGGAATTTATCTGCTGAGATGGACTACCTCATGGTCAACCGAGGGCCCAAATTTTATAAATAATAGAGCCTCGTGGCCATTTGCTGACAGGCCTCCTTCTGTATACTGGGAAGAACCACAGACTGATCTCTTAGCTTTCTGCACTATGCCCTGCTTGCTTAGGCCACCTGGGTCAAGTACCTTTTAGTACCAATGGACTGAGAACTGCTCTGTCCAATAAGAACTACACAATTCAGATACTTCATTTACATAAAATGGAGCTGATTGAGAACCAGAGTGGGAACTTTTGCTATAGAAGGTGGCCTCCCCTTTGTCTAGGCAGAATACTATTTAAATTGCTACCTGAATTAGTGTTTCCTGGGCTGCAGCTCCTTTTTGCTCAAATAAATATCTTTTATTCTTTATTACAGTCTAAAATTAATTTTGGTTGACAATGGCAAGGTGGATATGACCACAGAACTACTGTCCAAAATCAGAAAACAGATTATCCTAGATAAATGTTTTAAAAAGCTGTTGATCCCCTTCCTTTCATTTCCCATCTAATTCTTAGCAGGAGAATAGATTATGGGAAATAATAACTTGCGTCAATTTGGCTATTTTTGTACTGTGTACAAGACTGTGCTATTATCAAGCTTGTGAGATTAGGGGGTCTGTAATTATGTAAGAGGAGTCTTTCTTTCTAGTTGTGTATTAGCCAGGACCCTGAAGCTCTTTTGTGTTAGAGTTCTAGTGTCTTGCAGAAGGAGCCTTCAGTATGCTGGTCTAACCTCCTCATTTGACAGACAGGAAAATGGAGGCCAAAGAGTGTGGTAGCCTCTTTGGGCTTCATTTTCCTTATCTGCAAAATGACGATCCTCATGTCAGACGATTTTTCTATATTTTAAGCACACAGAACGGTTCCTGGCATGTGATAAGCCTCATGTAAATGTTAGGGAGACAGCAAACCTTGGTATTGAAGAAGAAATCTGCATCTATCAGACTGCTGAGTTCATACTCCAGTTTTCCCCTTACTATTTTGTGACATTGGGTAAATGAACTAAAGTCCCTTTTCCTCATAGAACTGTTACAAGGATTAATTTATTTAATATATATAAAAAGTGCCTGACTCATGATAAGCACCATAGAGGAATTAATTCTTATTGTTATTTTAACAGGGAATATGTGATTTACATGGGATTCCTCATTTAGCGGCAGAGCCAGAAATAGAATAAAAAATATTAACTCCTAACTGTGCATGCTCTCTACCAAACCAATGTTCCTTTCTAAAGAAACTAGATACACATAAGCACAGGGTCCATTTCTAACCTCTTCGAGGCCATTTCTGACTCCTGTGATTATGATGGAGCTGAATTATTTGTTTCATCCACCAGGGTCATGGAGTTTGGAGCACTGCTTAATCAATAAGCTGTGAATAAGGATCATCAATAAGCTATACACATGTCCCTTAACTGAAAAAGAAGCCCTGCCATTTGTCCCCATTAGGGAGCGCCAGAGGGAGACAGAATGGTGGAAGGAAAAGGAAAAATTAGCCACTTCCTGTTTGCTCCATGTTCCCGTGAGGGTTGCCCAGAGGTGACACTTCATCCTAACTCTTCCCCAGGGTCAGTGGTTTCCAGGTTGCAGCTTCCCCAGCCTTTGCAAGACATCCCCTTGTCAGAGATCTGGATTTGTCTTCTGAGATCCTGAGGCACCAGCACCAGCCAAACTCACTTTCCATCTCCTAAAATTTAGTAATCCCAACCTCCTCGCTTTGTTCCCCAGCCCTAGATGGTGGCTGCTTTGTGAAATTATTACCTCTGTGATACTTCAGTGTCCCTTTTTTGCCTTTTCCACTCTTTTTATACCTAGTTAAAAATTCTTTATGTTAAATTCTCACTGTTAAAATACTTAGAGTGGTTTTTTACCTTCCGATGGAGACTCTGGCTGATACAAGTATGAATATGCATGTATAAAAATTTAAAAACTACAAATAGAGGCAAATCAAGATCCTCAATCATCTCCTCCCCCTTGTCATACTGGTTGTGGTCATATAAATTAGCTCTCCTTTCCATTCCCTAGAGGAAAACATAGTTACTAGCAGGTGTGTGTCCCTCAGAACTTTAAAAAATACGTTTACAGACATATGGAGTATGATCACCTAATGAAAACATAATGAAATAATGTAGTATAAATATAACCATAATTAGCATTCTAGAGATCTTTTTCTCTTTTCTAAGAAAATTGATTTCAATTTTCAAATCTTAATTAGATCCCAGTTCTCAAATTTTAATCTGATCCTCCTTCCCACCACTTAGAATGCCATACTGTCCCCTCAACTCTTTCATTTTTTTCCCCCTGTGCTCTTGATATAACTTATGGTAGGTACACAGCAAGTGCACAATAAGTGGTGGCCTTTATTATTACCACAAGAGAACCTCACTGCCTGGCTGCCTTAGAATAATGAGGTTCAATGAGCTCATTATAAGATGCTTGTGTATAGTTCACTAACAAAACCTACACTCATTTTGAATTCCTTAAACAAAAAGTGCAGTGAGAGGTGTTTAGGGAAAACACAAAATATACAAGATATTGTTCCTGCCTTTGAATTTCTTATGACCTAGTTGGGTTTTCCTCCCTTGAAGTTAAACTGTACCCAAAGAATATGAAAGGTAATACATGCTGGAAGAGTTCAGAACAGGAAGAAATCACTTTTAACTGGAGAAGCCACCAAAGACATCACAGAGGGCTTATTTCAAAGATTGCTTTGGTTATTCCAGATCCTTTGCAATTTCATAAAAACTTTAGAATCAGATTTCAAATTTCTACATAAATATCTGCTGGAATATTGAGATTTGTTGACTACAAAGGTCAATTTGGGAAGAAGTTTACATTTAAACAATATTGAGTCCATTCCTTGAACATGGATTCAATACACTGGACTTCCAGATAACATTGGTGAGAAGTGTTTAGAATGGACATCCTTGTCCTATACTTGACTTTGCAGAGAAAGCATTCAGTCTTTTACTATTAGTATGTTGTTAGCAGTAAAGTTTTTTTGTTTGTTTGTTTGGGTTTTTTTTTAGATGCCCTTTACCTGGTTGAGAAAGTTTTCTCTTAATCCCAGTTTGTTGAACATATTTCTATTAAAATTGAATGTTAAATATTGGTAATGTGGTAAATCACATTGTAAACCAACCTTGTATTTCTAAAATAAATCCCATTCAGTCATGAGTATAATCCTTCTAATATGTTCTTGGATCCCATCTGCTTGCATTTTTTAAAAAGGTTTGCATCTATTTTTAGAAGGGACATTGGTAATTTCCTTTTTTTGTAAGAGCTTCCTTGTCTAGTTTGAGTATCTGGATTATGCTGGTCTAATAAAATGTGTTGGGAAGTGAAAAAAAAAAAAAGGAAGACTTCACAGAGGAGACAGAATTTGGGCTGAATCTTGAAGACGGCTTGGACTTGAAATATCAGAAAAGGAAAGCCACGGAGAACTTTAAGATATCTGAGCTATGTGATCTAGACTCTCTATCACAGTGAAAAAAGTTACTTTCTGCATCCTGGAGCAGGATTACACAAAATCCACCATGAGGTGGATCTAAGAAGGTAACTAGCTGTATATAATCTACGTCGTAATGTAGTCCCAGGAAGAACAATGTCTATTTTTCCAGTCTAGGGTGGGATGGTTCTACACTGTCTTGTCCAAAGTGTTATTAAATTCCTTTTCTCTTTTATTTATCCTTTCCACAGTTGAGACAATTATCTCACTGTTCTCTTTTTCATTCAACACCACTCAAGGGCCCTCTTCCACCTCAAAAACTCTATAAACTCTCCTCCAAAAAACAAACAAGCAGGAACATATATATTTTTTTTAACTTACTTATTCATCTGAATTTGTAAACTCTGGTCTTACATTCAAGTCAAGCAGCCCTGTTGCATTATCATTCGGAATCCCTTTAGATTTTTCCTTAACATCTCAATGAAATTCTCTCATAAATCCCCTTCTTTGCTGACCAAGTGCTGTGCGGTTGCTGATTTTGCAAGATACGTGCTAATGTAAAGTATGTCTCCTTTGAGTCTCTTTATCACTTGGTTGCTCTCTGCTCCACCTTCTCCATATTTATGTCCTTATCAGAGCTTCACACAGTATTTCAAATGAGCCTCAGTATTCTTCCTGCCAGGCCCGAATACTGACTGTAATCCGATAGCCTATCTCAAAATTGGTTTGAGGGTTTTTTTTTATTCACTGTGGTTAAAATCACTTGCCTTGTAAATGCCAGAATATATTTTTTTTGCAGATTAGGGTTTTTACAAAGAATGGTGTCAAATTCTTTCTGGAAAGGTGTTTAAATTATTTGGAGAGGCTGTTTTAGCCATTAACATTTTCCTTTGCCAGTTAACCTCACAGGTGTGCAGAACAGTCTCCTCACTGAAAATTTGTGCTGATTTCTTTGTAATTAAGCATAACTTTCTTAGCAATTCTCACATTCAAGCTGTGGCTTAGAGCTTCAGAACACTTTTCCCCTGCTGTTGAAATCACGAAGTCCATTGCCTCCCAGATCCTTTCTAAAAGCCTCTCTTAACAGAGAAGAAGCCTTCACAGCTTCTGTCCTATTCAGCTGTTGCCACTGATAATTTCAAAGACATATTCACAGACTCTGCTTTGCATCAGGCAGCTGTTATGTGGTTACTGAGTGTTTGTGTGAAAGTTTGTGGCTCTATATTTCCTTTCAAGTTTCCACTTGCATGTAGGATTGTCTGTTTGGGAAAGGTTTTGTGCTTTCCCTCCAGTGCAGCATGTTTCCTGTTTTCCTTGGGAGGACTCTGTGCTGTAATTATTTTTCCATTCCAAGTTTCTTCTGGGCTGATTTACTTAACTGTTTGGATGCCTTCTTTGTGTCTATATTCGCATTTCTACAATACAATTTTGGCACTAATTTCATATGGGTATAACACATTTCACTTCTGACTCATCCATATCATTTCTCTCTACTCAATTTATCTGTGCACATGCCACATCCTTCCAGACCTAAGACACAAAACCTCAGTTTTGCTTTTCTGGTGCTTGGATTGATGTCAAGATGATTTATAAAGCACTCTCATCCCAGTGCCATGGGCAAATGATACCATCAGTTTAGCAGCTTCTGGGCTGCTTACCTGGACTTGCCTATTGATTAAGGCCACTACCAGATGTAGCTCATTCCATATGTTCCATCCAGCAAGCCCTGGTTTATAAGCCAGTCATTTACGATGAGCATCATTTCAGTCATCATTGCATGATGCGCTGTTGGCACTTTTTTGATTCACATTCAGAGACTGCAGTCACCTGTAATTAAATCCTGTCGCTGTTGCATGAATTATTTTATCTAGTCATATTTAATTCACCTCCTTCTTCTTTTGGAAATCTCTAGTGAGCTCCGGGCCTCATCCTGGAGATCTTTTGTCTATTTCTGAAGCTAGAGCTAGATTGATTACACATTCTGGCCTTAGAATACTTTGTGCTAGTCCTCATGCCAGGAATAAAAAGCAACCTATTACCAATCTAATTTTCTCCTTTCTTTCTTTCGTGGGACCCAAAGTTTTTCAGATCACTGTAATCCACCTGAAGGTGGTAAGTGTTTCTATAGACCAGAGTTTCTTAACTGGAATGATTTTGCTCCCCAGGGACATTTTGCAATTTCTGGAGACATTTTTGGTTGTTTACAACTAGTTGTGGGGGTGAACCTGGCATCTAGTGCAGCCTACAATTCAAATGACAGCTCCTCAATAGTATTGAGGCTGAGAAATGCTGCACTAAACCATATGATTCTAGGTGTACTTATATATGGTAATAATATATCTCTGCATGTACCTTCTCAGATCCCTGATACTGGCTCTCTGGATTCAAGCACCATCAGACTATCTTTTGATAATTATCTGTGTTTTCAACTCCAGTTTTTAGGATTATGCATCTGAATGATTGAAGTTATGTGTGCTATTTGCTATTAATCCTTGCTACCTTCTTAATTTAGTTACACATCCTATTGAGCAGAAAATAAAATTATAGCCAGCTCGTCTACATGTCATTCATTCACTCACAACTATTTTTGAGCACAGGCACCATGCAGGTGCTGGGGCAATGGACAAAATTAATACATGTGTTTGTTTTTTTTTTTTTTCAATCTTTAAACTTATAGATTAGTCAAGGAGACTGACAGAATTGAGAAAAATATTATGAAGAAAACTGAGTGTGGGGATACAAAATAATAGGAGGGAGGGGAGAAGAGGAAATGGGAACTGGTTCTTAATTTAGATAGGAGGTCAGAGAAGACCTCTTTGAGGAGGTGAAATTCTGGCCAATGAGGATCCAGTAATACATAAGCAGAGATAGAAGGGAGAACATGTGAGAAGAATCCTAGCTAGGCCAGAAGAAGCTCGGTGTGCAGGAGGGACTGGTGTAGCCACCTCACAGTGAGCAAAGGGAAAGGGAGACTATCCAAGGGGAGAAAGAGGAAGGCTACCCCAGCAGGTCTTTTCAAGCCATGGAAAACAGTGGATTTTATCAAAGTGATTCGAGGTCTCTCCTATCTCCATGATCTCCATCAGTCCTATTCCCCTCATTCTTTAGTTGCTGTTTCCACAATATTATGTGGAAACATAATATTATATACAACAGCCCTTCTTCCAAACTTATGGAAACTCTGAAGCTTCCAATGCATTTGAAGCTTTAACAGGGCAGTAATATTATCTGATTATATGTTAAAGGGTCATTCTGGCTGGTGTGTGAAAAGTGGGGAGAAGAGAGGAGATAAGGAAGAGTCTGGAACTGGCTGTGGCAGTCTGAGTTTGGGCTAGACTGGTGGCAGTGGAGACAGAGAGAAGGAGGCGGTTTGGAGAGATCTAATTAAATATCTTGCCTATTATAGGTTGAATTTAGGGGTTGCTTTTACTACAAAACTACTCAGTGAAGGGGATAAAAGGACTTTGGGTCATCTACTGACATAAATGTCAGACCAGAAACTCCCTCAATTCTCACTTCTGAATCTCCCAAGTGAGATTTGCCTGAAGATGGAGAAGAGAAGAAGCAGCAATTCATTTAGTCATTTACTATGACCAAGTGTCCTCCACTGACCCAACCTAAGGAGGTAGTGCTCAAGAAGGCAAGAAGCAAAGAAGGGTGTGTTAGAAGAGTTTGTAGTAAAAGCCACGCAGAGAACAAGAATGCAGCTCTCCTCATCAGAGAGATTGTGGCTAGCCCCCAGTGGACGGGCCCCAGCTGCCTTCAAATACTTAGCTTAAAAAGGAATCATTCTTGGGAGAGACAGAAGAGTGGGGACAAAGATTGATCCTGACATTGTTCTGAAGATGAAACCCACAGGAAGAACAACAACCTCTCGATTCTCCATCTTGCCATGGTAGAGGGACAGTCCTAGCTCTATTTTTTCTAGAACACTTGCCTTGTATCTCAGTCATCAGCCACAGAAAAATTAATGCAGATCAGTCTGTTTATAATCCCCCTAATTTAAGCAAGTCAGCAATGGGTCAGTGCTCTCTCTAAAGTATAGGTTTTTCTGTATTCAGAAACTAAGTTTTCTTGGCCTCAATGGTTTAGAATACAATAGCTTGTACGGAAAGCAAAAGAGAAGCTACTTCAATCGCAGAGCCCTAAGCTCTGGGGAGTCAGCTCTTATGTTTCTTGGGTAATCTAAACATGACCTTTCCAAACATTTTCATCTAGAGAAAATGGTTTCAATCTCTTTCACCAGGGGAACATAGTCCTTTTATTATTTTCTTTATTGTTTCCGAGATGTGTAAGTTTTTCGATGTGCTCAAAGTTGTTCTCTGGAAATCAAGTCAGACCACCCCCACTGGCGTTCCACACTTTACACCCAAATGAAGATTCTTATTCTCCTTCGGCTTCGTTGTTAACTGGAGCAGTGTAAATGTCTTTAAATCTTTTCTACAATTCACTCTGCCAGGCTTCGTTACTTGGTCTACCTGAGCCAAGGTGTAATAGGTATCAGTACAAAGAGAGTAGGGGTGGGTAGCTACAGACTCAATCAAAAGAAACCTTTGCTCAGACTTCAAAGTCATGGCTCCTTAAGAATCAACTCTACTGGATTCTGTCCTGTCTGCAGTTCTTTGGAAAATAATCAAAACTATTGGCCCAAATATCTCTATCTCTATCTCTCTCCATATATTACTATTGATGTAGGCACATATAGAAGTATACTTCTCTTCATTGTGTACAGAATGTATAAGTAAAGTAGAGTAAAAAAAAGTACTTTTTAAAACTGCAACAACCTGAAATCACTCTGTTTTTAAGGGACTGGACTATTTCTCCGGAAGAAGATTGCTTTCTGTTTATTTGAAGGGCACATGTTCCTTTTATACCTTCCCATTCTCAGCCACCTCCCCTTCCTTGTCATTTGAAAGTCCAGGACGTGAGCATAAAGTGGCCCTCCAATAGAAATGAGGGAAAGATCAAGGGAAAGAAGAAGAGGGGCCAAGAAATGTCACCAGTGAAAAATCACCGATGACAGGGTGGAAGTGGTGGTGACTAAAGAACTTACAAGGACAGGAATATTTACTGTTAAAATTTAAAGCTCTTTGTTTCTTGTGCTGCTGTGTAAACACTCTGTTGCTTCCCTGACTGCCTCTCGCCATCTCAACCAAGGCTCCAATAATTTAAGAAAATCTGCTCCATTTTCAGATGCCTAGTTACATGGTGTTTGGGACCAATGATAAAGAAAAAGTCCAATTTCTCGTCTGAGTCATGTTGGAGCAGAAAGCTAAAAACAGCTAAATGAGAAGAGATGCAAATGAGATTGAGAATCTACAGGAGCAACAAATTAAAACCAGAAGTGCTCTTGAGAACATAAGACACTAGGAATACATAAGTACCCTAAGGAAGGCATTAAACTTTTGCAGGAAAGGGAGGTCCTCTCTACTATATGTAAATCTGAAAGAATGGGTACCTCAGTTGCTTTCTGAGTTACTTAACATTCAAATGATTGTGACGGTAGGACCAGATGTGTCAAGAAGGCACATGTAACTTGACAGCTGAAGCACACCTCAACTGCTCATTCATTATTCAACAAATATAGAAAAATTGTTTTGTACTAGACCAAGTGGCATATGACAGTGAACAGGACGGTATGGCCCCTGACTTTATAAAGTTTATATCAGTGTGGGAGAAGTAGGGGAAAAGGTGAGTAGAGATGATAAGTCTTTAACCAAACAAGTGATCAAAATAATAATCATTTCTATTTAATATTCACAATCTGAGTACTATAGTGAAAAATATTAAGGTGGACTAGTTTACTTAAGATAGTCAATGAGGTCTCTTGAGAAAGTGACATTTAATCTAAAACCTGAAGGCTAAGAAAAGACCTGCCATGCACAGGGAAAAGGGAAGAACACTCTAAGCAAAAGGAACAGTTAGTGCAAAAGCCCTGAGGAAAAAGAGAGTGGACATTTCCAGGAACTTGTGGAAGATAAATGACTAAAACTTAATAAGAAAGTTTTAAAGGGTTATGAAATTAGGTTGATGTATTAGACGATGGCCATTCAAGGCTTTATAGGCCAAAGAATGAAATTTTTATTTCTTTTTAAGCTCAGTGGGAAGCCTCTGAAGGATTTTAAGCAAAGGAGTGACATCATCTGATGTTGTAAAGAGAACAGATTGGCAAGGAGCAAAAGTAGAAACAATTAGACATAAAGAAAGGCTATTTCAGACATCCAGGTGAGACTATCAGAATGGTGGCCATGAGATTAATAAGTATGACCAATCAGGATGTGGTTTGGAAGTTTTATTAATCAGACTTGCTGACGGATTGGATAGGATGGTACAAGAAATATTAAGGAAATCATTCATTAGACAAATAAATATTGAGTGCCTAGTATGTGTCACTCACTGTTCTAGTTGTTAGAGATACATCAACAATGAAAACAGACAAAGATCCATTCCATTGTGGAGGGTCACTAGCTTGAGCAACTAGCTGGTAGAATTATTATTTCTTTTTCTTGGTTGAGGAAGGTTGAAGAAGAAGGAAGGGTTTAAGGGAATCAAAAGTTCCATTTTGGCCATTTGAAAATTCCTATAAGACGCCACTGGAGAATTGTAGGAGTGAGTTGAATCTGGATTTCAGAAGTCTGAAGAAAATTTATGAATTGAAGGGTAATCAACACATAAATGGTATTGAAAGAGATCTAAACCCATAAGAATGGATAAGACACATCGAGGGGTAATAAGAAAATAAGGCCCTGGCTGATCAGTAAGCAACTCCAGTATTCAGATACTGGAAAGAAGTATCCAGTTGGGTATTTCTTGGTTGGATAGAAGAAAGTATGCTAATAAAGGAGCTAGAAAGAGGGTGATTGGTGATTAGGAATGAAAACTAGGAAACAGTGTTATAGACTCCGAGAAGGAAAAATGATGAAAGAAAGAAAGTGGTCAACATCACTGAAAGCTGATGTTAACTCACATAAGTTGAGGACAGAAATTACTCCCCTAGATTGTCAACATGGAGGTCTTGGTAAGAACAGAGAGAAGGGAGTGGAAGCCAGATTTGACTGAGTCGTGGAGGGAATGAGAGTAAAGAAGTGGAGAAGATGGAGCACTGACAGATCTTCTGAGAAGTTCTAAGAGAGGAGACAGTGGTTGGAGGGTGATGTAGGGTGAGGAGAGGGTCTCTGTTTTGTACTGCGTATGTATTAAATGGGTGATGATAATGTTTGTATGGTGTTGGGAATGATTCGGGCAAGAGGGAAGCATTGATAATGAAGAGGAGAGAGGGGATCACTGAAGGAGACAGAAAAGGAACTGGGATCCGAGCCTGGGGCTGGCTTTAGAGGGCTCCTTGCACTGTGGCAGAAGGAAAAAGATAAGGCAGATATAGGTCTCACCAAGTTTGTCTTACTGAGGAAGCAAGTCAAGGTCAGGAGCAAGTTCTTTTATTTCTGCCACTCTAAAGTCTCCAATGTTAACTAAACCCAGTGTGGCTAGACTCCTCTGTCCACTGCAAATTGTTACCAGCCAAGAGACAGACTAGGAGAGAATAGCGGAGTTTGAACTACAAACAGATTCAACAGGCAAGAAGGAAGATTTGGGGGTTTCAGTCTCTGCATTTAGTCCCACATCCTGCTCTAATCCAAGAGAAGAGTTGAGTCACTATGGGGTATTTTAGAGGACCTGGAAATCAGAGGACATTCAGCCAGTAGGACCAGATATTTTCACAGTTGTGGATTTGCTGACACCCTAGACGGGCCTGACCCAGGTTATCTGGGTTGAGATACTGCTTAGACAACAAGCAGTTTTTTGGGGTATGAGAAATGGAAGACTTCCTCACAAATCTCTGTAGGGCAGAAAGACTTGATGTGGCAGGGAGAATATGATGGAGGCCAGGCAACTGCTTGAGAATGGACATTCTGTAGGTGGTAAGAAAAGAACTGGATGAGAATAAGTCTCAACCAGTGAGTCTGGAATATCAGCAGAGGGGATATTTGTCACTGAGAGTGCTGGAGATGGGTAAGGAGTGTTAGATACAGCGGGTCTCCCTTGGCAGGGCCTCTGTAAGCTTCAGCGTTTCCAGTAGGGAAGAAGGAAAGATGGGAGGAAATTACTGCTTGTGTATCTGAATGGCCCAGAATTAATCTAGGATCTAATAATGCATGCTATCTGACTGAAGCTTTACAGCAATTCTGTGAGGTATATCTTCATTCCCTCCATTTTATAGGTAGGCAGATTGAGGCTCAGAAAGTTACTATGTTCGAGACTGCACAATTAGGTAATAGCAGACCTGGAGTTTTAACCAGGACCTACCTGGCTATAAACCCCATGCATTTTGCCAGAACAGTGCTCTGCTCTCCTGGGCCGTCAGTGAGTGGTTACTGGTGGAAAGGACAGATCAACGAGAGTTGTCCTGGTAAAAGAGTTACTAGGAGAGACAAGTTAGAGCTAGGATCCAGCCTGAGTGGCTGCCTTGCTGGTGCTCAAGGGATTTGCATCACCAAGTCTTCTTCCCGAGACTGCTATGTGGTGGTGTCCAGAGGACTTTCCTCAGTGGGGTCCCAGGAAGGAAGAGGGGCTGGTCAGGAAGGAAGAGGACAGACTTTTGTAGGGAAGACTCATCTATGAAAAACAGAGCCTGTGCTCCAGACTTTGTTCTCTGTCTCCCCCATTTCAACAGTCCTGCTCTTCCCCAACTCTGCTGCATTGGGCTGAGAGGATTTAGAAGGGCCCCTCCCCTCACAGACGAGGTTAAAGCCTTCGCAGGACCCATTAAGCCAAGCAAACTTCATGTGAGTTAGCCATGCAGAGCACATTCTCAGTGTTTACATGTTGAATAGTTTATGATTTGCTCTACATCTGATCAGGCAGAGTCAACTACCAAAACTGCTGATGCATGGAGACTTCACAGCCTTTCCGGGCATAATAACGGCTACAGCTACAGCTCGTTCAAAGGGAGAAATAGCCTTTGATGAGCAGTGCAAGGACAAATTAAGACGTGACTCTCACCCAGTATCTAGATAGTAGCCTGCTGCTGCCGGCTTTACTTGAAAAGAGATGGGGTTGGGGAGCTGGGGAGGCTTCTGCCACACCCTCCTAAACAGAAGCAGAAGCTCCAGGATGTAAAGGTGGGTATACTGGGGAGCAATTTTCAGTGTGTCAGAAGCGAAGAAAGGCTGTTTCTAAGGCAACTCCTCCTGTTATCTCTTCTCTTCCAAACTGTAACGGAGTCAGCTAATTGTTCCCGTTTCCATTATCTACTTCTTTCTTTCGTAGTAGAACCCCTAACTTTTAAGGGGCAGAGGATCTTGGTTGACTGGAATAAATTCTATATTGCTAACCCCTTGCAGTTTGAAGTGGCTAGCTTTAAGAAGAACTGCCCTGCATGACTTCTAAGATATAGCTTTAAAGCGATATTAAATAACCTTATATACTTTATTTTTCTTCTTCCATGCTGGCTGGAACATGGTTGTGATGACCAGAGCTTGAGCAAGCACCTCGAACTATGAGGTGGAAACTGTTATTCAGAGTGACAGATTGGAGAAGCCTGGGCCCCTAAGACTGTTTCTGCCTGGACTGCCACTATATGAACCACTAATATCTTTTAGCACTTGTACTCAAACCTAATTTATTTTAAAATACCTTCAAGTGCCCCTAATGGCCCTGGAAAACAACATATCTCACTAAAATAGCCTTATCAAGAGTGGGAGAGGCAACCACCTTGCTTTGCTAGGAACAGTGATTTCAGGGCCACTACGAAGCTCTTTAATGGCTTTCTACCATCCGTCAACTAGCATGGGAAATCCCCCTGAGTTTCATGTCTTTAGCTCAGTGATGTTCATGTTTCTACTATTTATGATTCTTTGGTCAAACTTAACATCCACATTTCAAAAGTCCTGCAGGACATCTCCAAGTGTGTTTCTCACTAGCTCCTCCAACGTGACACATCTAAAACCAAGTTTCTTCATTCTTTCTCTCTTCAAACAGCCCTTAGACTTGGGAGAGAGGAGCTCCCGTGCTGGACCTCAGGCTTCAAGAGGTTCCATTCCCATTCTTCCTAGCTATGCCAGTCCCACAGGGCAAGAAGTCCAGGGTCACTGGGACATCCCTGCCTAGAGCCCACACCCCCATGTTTAGATCACATCCACCTGAGGATCCAGGACCCCAGAATTTCCTGCCCAACTATCCTCAGGCCTGCTTCCAGGGCTTGTGCAGGCATCTTTTCGGGTTGGTCATCCAACCAGGCAAAGGGAAGATGTTTTCAGGGAGTGTGGATGGAATTTGGCATGAGGACTGAGATACTCACACTGTCCTTGCAAAACCCCCCTGCCCCCAGTGGGGAGTAAATCCAGGTCAAACAGAAAATGGGGTTTTGTAGCAGGTTGGGGCAAAGGATTGGGGCCTAATTCTCACCTGCCTTCATGTTCTGCATATAACTCTGAGAAGCCCAATAAATTAAATTTTCAATCAGGATTTCAAGGACATTATGAAGGTATATTTGTGAAACTAGGAGAAGAGAACATGTTTACTTAGCAGTTGGTTGAATATATAACTTTAAAATATTTAGATATACTACAAATGGACCTCCATTTGTAGTTTCACCTGTGACACTGCCTGGGACGTAAGGGCTTGTTGCCCCAGGGAGGTCATCAGGAATACCAACTGATCTAGGAGTAGGAGGTGACTAGTCAGATGCTCCAACTGAATAAGCAAGAGGGAGTGCTGGAGCACAGGTCAAATGGAGTCAGGGGACAGCTTCTGCTACAAGCAGGGAGCAGAAAGAGCAAACCAGGTCTGACAACGATGAGTGGAAAGAAAGTGACGCAGGAAATGCTGGATCCAGAAATTCTGGGTTGGAGGGGTGGGATGGAAAGAAGGTGGAAGCCAAGCACTATCAAGGCTAGAAACAAGGAAGGGGAGCCAGATGCACAGGACCCTGCTTGTTTCTATCACTCTGTGTTTGCATCTAGCTCTACAGCTGTCCAGTGTTCAGGACTTGATGGGAAAGAATAACTGCAGATTGAGCTCAATGGGACCCAGGCTAGTGGGTGATGAGAAGCATTGGGGATATAGGCAGCAAGTTTTACCATAGTCAGACAGGTAGTGGCACTATGTATTTAGGTAATTTTATTTACTGAGGCATCCAGCCCCTGGGAAAAGGAGCTGGAAGGATCTTGGAAGGGTGTCAGGGCCCCAGTCAAGGACACTGGGGGTCAGGGAAGGATTCCAGTCTCAGCAAGCTGACTGAAGCAGAACATCAATGGCATGGACTTTGTCAGTATAGCAGAGAGAGAGAGAAAATCTAAGGATAATATCAGATAGAGAGCAATGCTAGTTCCAGGAAGAACCATGGCAATAGCAATCACTCACTGTCCATGTCTATTGTTACCAGTAGAATGGCTGAATGATTGGACGGTATTCATGCTATGTTCATTTTAGAACATATGTAATGTCACCCCTGGTTGCCAGTACACTCTCTTCTCTGGCCATGGCTTGCTTTTGAAGATGGAGGGAGGGAATTTGTGCACCTGAGAGCTAAAAGTCTCAGATATTCAAACAACTAAAGGCTGAGGAATCTGAAAACTGAAGGGGACGTAGAGTCCATGCCTCTCCTTCGAGAACACACTCCAAATGTCCAGGTCCCTGGAAGTCCCGGCCCAAGCGACCTTGCAAACCTCTGCTTAGGTCTCTCAGAGTATGGACTGTATTCTCAGTGCATCCTACAACCTGACCAGTGGCCAACATTCATGTGCAGTGTGGGTGGAGCTTGGGCATGGGGACCAGGGTGCCCACACATGTGACCTTGAGACCCTCACAGTGCAGGATAGAAGGGAAAGTGTGGGCCCGGCGCAGCCGTGTCCTGGGAAGGAACTCTGAGAAGTCTGAGGAATTATAATTTGAAACCAGCCTTCAAGGTCAGTCTTGCTGAAAACAAATAAAGGATACCTCATTTAAAACGAAGGAAGGAAGGAAGGAAGGAAGGAAAGAAGGAAAGAAAGAAAGAAAGAAAGGAAGAAAGGAAGGAAGGAAGGAAGGAAGGAAGGAAGGAAGGAAGGAAGGAAGGAAGGAAAGAAGGAAAGAAGGAAAGAAAGAAAGAAAGAAAGAAAGAAAGAAAGAAAGAAAGGAAGGAAGGAAGGAAGGAAGGAAGGAAGGAAGGAAGGAAGGAAGGAAGGAAGGAAAGAAGGAAAGAAAGAAAGGAAGGAAGGAAGGAAGGAAGGAAGGAAGGAAGGAAAGAAGGAAAGAAAGAAGGAAAGAAAGAAAGGAAGGAAGGAAGGAAGGAAGGAAGGAAGGAAGGAAGGAAGAAAGAAAGAAAGAAAGAAAGAAAGAAAGAAAGAAAGAAAGAAAGAAAGAAAGAAAGAAAGAAAGAAAGAAAGAGAAAGAAAGAAAGAAAGAAAAGAAAGAGAAAAGGAAAGAGAAGAGATACCTCATTTAAAATGGAGTCACCCTGAAGGGAGAGCCTTTACATACTGCCATACAGGCCCCAAACGGGAGGACATACCACAGGCCGGAGGAAGGAGGAATTTCTTCTCACTCAGCAGAACACCTTGGTCATCATCGGAACCTCTTCAGCTGTTCGCCTCCGGGTTTGGTGTCCTGGTTACGGCCCAGCCAATGAGAAGCCATCGCCACTCTGAATTCTTGGACCGGCCCCTCCCAGCTTTCTCTTCTTTCCCTGTGAGAGCAAGGCCCCCGTCCCCTGTTCCTCAGACCCACCTGCGGCTTTCCGTGCTCCACTCGTGCAGAGCTGCAATTCCTCTGCTCTTCCTGGATAAACGCACTGTTTGCAGGTAAAAGAGCCGGCTCTTTTGTTTTTAAGGTCAGCAGCGTGAAGGTATATTTATCGTCAGGATTCGAGGACATATTTTACTTAGCCACTTTATTAGCTTCCTTGATACTCTAAGCATATTTACACATAGGGTATGTGGATTTCCATTTGTCCTCTTGTCCCAGGTCCTACACACGTTGAGAAGTCTACATGAAAGGAGTGTAGAAACCTTTCTTGGTAGAGGTACATCCTGTAGGCATGGCAATGGTCTAATGATCTAATCCAACAAATCAATGCAAAACACACCTGAAAGACCTCCACAGCCACAGCGGGGGAGGGGAGTTCTGAACAGACAGGGTGGGGACAGACCCCAGGGAGGGCCTAAGCCCAGTCTTCAAAGCAGTTGGGGCAGCAGCCTGGAGGGCTCTGCATCCTGGTGCTTGAGATAGCTTCCTCTTCTCCCTGGCGAGCACTGCTGTTACGACCTCACTAAGATATTGCTGTGTATAGGTGAAATTTTATCATTAGAGGAAACAAGTAAAAGCAAGGCCTCTGTGGGCCAGACAACACCCGATAACACTGACACGTACAGACCACTTCACAGTTTTTAAAATCTCTTCAAAAGCATTGTCTTGTTCCCTGTGCAGGTAGGCAGGGCATGTTTCATTTTTTTCCATCAGCAGATGGGAAAACGAGCTTGGTGAGATTAAGCAACTTCAAGATCTCCTAGCACATAGAGGGGAAGGCTCTTGACAGGAAGCCAAACCTTTAACTTTGTGTTTAGTGCCTTTTCACCTCGCATTGTCCCAATTTAATTAAGAAACAGAACTGCTAAAAGGAAACCAGAATTTCCTTTCTGAAAGAGCCCGTGAACTGTATTTGGACATGTCTCTGAGAGATTTTTTTTTATCTATCTGGTTAATATTTAACCACATATACCTTGCAGTAAGCTGGGATAATGAGAAATTCATATGGGTCAACTAACAACTGGTAATATGATAAAAGCCCAAAGTTTTAGGGTGCACAAGTGATCCGTTAGGTAAGGTTTCAGAAGCCAAAGGTAAAATTAAAGTTAGAGAAACTGCCTAAAACTGCCAGGCAGGTATAGTAAACTGTGAAGCTCTTTTTCTCTGGTATGTTTCAGGATCTGGTAATATAGAAAGATGGAAAAATTTATGTGTAAAAGTTGGATAAAAGTCAGTACTCAGAGTGTCCAGTGTTCCTTTTGATAAGCTGGTGTTTTTGATGTCTCCAGTGAGCCAGATAATAAAGTCTCCTGCAGTGCTGACCAGGGAACTTCACACCTGTTATTGATGGTGCTGAGGTTTCTATCTCCAGGTGCTATAGAGTGACTGTACCAGTTAACAAACCATCCACAATGCTTGGTAGATTAAAATGATGATCATCGATTAGCTCCGATTCAGTAAGTTGCCATCTGAGCTGGGCTCACATGGACAATCAGTCTCACCCATGTGTTTGCAGTCAGCTCGTGTGTGAATGGGCTGAATGGCTGTGGCTTATTTTCACATCCTCTCGTTACCTGAGCAGGCTAGTTCGAGCTTGCTCACATGCTTTCCAAGCAACAATTCTGAACCCCAATGTGCAAGCACATTTCAAATTTCCCTTTGTATCATGTTTGCTCATGTCTCATTGTCAAAAGCTGGTCACAGGACCCAGTGTTAATGGGAGAAGATTTGAAGAAATTGGGACTCTTTTTTTGCAAATCTATTATGGTCTTCACAGGTCCCTGAAAAGTCTCATGTCATTATGACATCAGACTTGAAGTCCAGGATTTCATGATCAAAATGCAGATGAGGTGCTTCATACATACTTCTCCACTGTATTTCCTCTTGATCTGGAGACTTATGAACTAAAAATGCAATTATCTCTGTCCCCTTTCTCTACTCACACATACCCTACATCAACGGCGAGACAGAGAAAGGGTACTCCAAACACTCTCATTTATGAAGGAGAAGAATGGGAGGTACAGAGCAGTCACTGCTCATAGCAATTCTGAAGTGCAGCTGGACATATGCTTCTAGGTCCCTGTTCTCTGGAGACAGCGAATGCTCTTGACCAGGGCCCAGATCTAACAGTAGGAGTAATTCTCACCTACTGTTCTGTCCTGCTCCCTGGAAGTACTCACCAATCTCATTTTATACCAGTTTCTATAAAGAAACAAGGTACATTAGAAAAGGTCTTGCCCTCACAGGGATTAACACAGATTACACAAAAATCGTAGAGGGTTAATATCAAAGGTTTAACCTGCAGATACAAAGTATTCTACAAGGTTTGAAGCACAGGACAGATTAGGATCTGATGCCATGTTAGATCTCTCAGGTGGCAACCTAAAACAGGTGAGCAATTTCCATTCTGGTCTTTTGATTAAAATCTGGCAGGTTTGGCTTGTATAGGTGGGTCTTTAATTTTAGTTTCAACAATATAATTATAAGTTTTCTACATCAAATGTCTAATTTTTATGACATTCTTATTTGCTGTTGACTTAAATTATTTGAGGGACTCTCAAGTTGTCCCCTTCTCTACCTGACCCCAGATTTCAGCCTTATATGCTTGAAATCTTTACTCATTAAAAGTATGAAGAGATCACAAAAGAGCTAATTTAATGGATCTTCATATTATAAATGGTATTTTATACTAAGATGCCCTAATATGGTGCCTCTCAGGGATACCTTTCCCTAAGGGTGGTTTAGAAATATGGAGGAGAATTTCTAATTGTTCCAATGTTTGAGGAGTGCAATTTGCCATTCATTAGATAAGTGTCAGAGACACTGTACATTCTTCAATATACAGGACAGTCTTATATGGTGAATAATTGATGCCTGATGTTGTGGAAAACCTATTTATAATTACCTAAACCTAAAGCCTAACTGTTTTCGTATAAAAACAGATTATTTGGGGTACAGTTTAAATATCTACTGTGAACTTCCCATGACTACAACTACCATGCAAGTGGAGGGAAGAATATTCTTTTCTTTGTTGGGAACTTAAGAGTTGTTAGCCACTTCAGAAAGCTGTATCACTGACAGAAATACTGCTTGGGGTATGGGAGTTGCCGACTCCCATATTGGTTGGCATTTTTAGATATTTCAACCATAGTAATTCTACTTATAGGTGCAAACATCTGACTTCTTCATCCGTCTTATAATACAATCATGTCTGAGCTTCTACAAACTGAAATACATACTAGTTTATTATAAATTACTTTCCTTTTATTTCTTCTTAAAATTGCAGCTATGGCATTACATTGATTTTTTTTTTAAATGTGTGTAAAAGTAAGATATATTATTTGTGATTTTAATCTCAAGATAGGAAAGGTATTATAAAATTCTTTCTCTAAAAGGAGACATTGAGTCTGATAAGGTTTAGAGGCACTACCTTAATACAAACATCTCTCAGAAGCTTAAGTGGCACAGTAAACAAAAAGATAGATTTGACATTGGAAATGCTTAGAAGCTAGAAGAGACTCTGACAGGTTTTCTTAGCACACGAGTAAATGATGTGACTCTTTTTGATAGTTTAGAATACTTTCTTCTTAATTTTCATTTCGATGTGTTTCCAGAATTTCCCCATGTCTGATGTCTTTCTTAGACATTTCACTCAATGGCCTTGAGTTCCAGATGTGTAGAAGCAACTGTCCTGTGCCCAGTTCCTCGTCAACCTCCTCCAGACTCAGGCTTGGTTTTGGGGGTTGATGCAACTCTTGCCCCAGACCAGGAGGAACTGTGATTTCCAGCCAGTCACTTGTCTCTTATAGCCACAGTTCCCAACCTTTTTGGCACCAGGAATCAGTGCTCCTATGAGATTCTAATGCCTGATGATCTGAGGTGGAGCTGAGGTGGTGATGCTAGCACTAGGGAGCAGCTACAGATACAGATGAAGCTTCGCTTGCTCACCTCTTGCTGTGCAGCCTGGTTCTTAGTAGGTCATGGACCAGTACTAGTTTATGGCTCGGGGGTTGGGGACCACTGTCTTAACAGTGTTCAGAAAGAGGATGAGCCAATCAGATGCTTGGACAAGGCAACTCTGGCTCTGAACATTTACTTCCAATCCTGGCCAACCTCTTTTTTCCTGTCTTTGACCATGTTTCGGTCATATCAACTCCACTGATGCTAACCTTCACCAAGTTACAGCCTCCTTCTGGGCCTTTTGGTATCTCTTCCTAAAAGGGAAACTTGAATGAATCCTCAGAGGAGACTGATGGTCTGTGATATCCCTAATTTAGACAAGAAGTAGAAATTTGTTTATTTTTCAGTCACAAATCACTTGTCTCAATTTGCGTGGATGAACCTTAAGCAGTCTGGATTCCCAAACACCTCCCAACACTGGCCGGATTCAATCATGATGAATGGTGATTCCCTGCCCGCCCCCTGCCCCGCCACAATTGAAAGAGATTGGTCAATCTGCTCACCCAACCCCTTTTTATCAGTGTGGGTCCAAGAGGAACATTTCACTCTGCTCTGCTAGACTTGCCGAGGTCTACCAAAGCTATTAATCTTTTATAAGTAGTAAATCAGCACTTTTTTTTGACACCTTTTACTTTTTTTGACACCTTTCTTTTCTATCTCTGCAGCACTGATAGAAGCCATAAACTAACTGGCTGGCATTTAAAAAGAGCCCTTCTTTCCTCTATTCTAAATTATGTCTTGTGGAAAGTGGATGTTTCTTATTTGGCTATAGAAATTCTCTTTTTCAAAACTTGGCCTGTCACACTCAGTAGGTATATTATAACCCGTTGCTAGCTTTGCACTCTCTGTACCATGTCAAGGTGAGCCAAGCAATGTGTTTAAAGCCATGGAAGTATTTGGGCTTAAAGTATGTGCCATTCTTTTGAGAAGAAAACACTCCTAGCCACTGTTAGAAGTATCATGGAAAAGTATTGGAGAAATGCTTACCAGGTGTGTTTCTATTCAAAGCAATAGACAAAGAAGGGTTTCTGAGTTTCAAATGCCTCTTGGTGTCACCTTTCTGTTCATTGAACTACCCCAGGTAGACAAGGAAGGGGTCAGCCATGTTACCAAGTAGCATTCCCTCCTGTCTATAGCTGATTGACACAGCAGTGGACACTTGACCTCAGCTAAGCAAATCGTATTCTCTCCAGAATCTCCAATTTAGGATTTGAATGGGGACACGCAGAGATAAGATCACTTAGAGCTGACTCACGTCAATGGTAGCACCCTAGAGAGAACGTTTACAGATTTCTGCCGCTGAGGTTTAAGCCATCAGCCTTGTTTGTTTACTTCATCCTTGAATTTGGGGGAGCTGCCTCAGCATCCTATCCTTTTTTCTTTTTTTTTTACTTAGCCAGAGATTGTTTCCCTCACTTGCAAAAGAATGTTAACTATCGTACAGACTATGGCAGAACACCAGTGCAGCAAAATGTCTGCCACACCTCATGACAGAGGAATAAAGACAGACAGCCTAGGTAAAATAGGGCAGTGTTTTCATCACGGGCCTACTGGCAACCTTGCCTTCCAAATTAAAAAACAGGAAACATGACCTGACTTGTATGAGTATGCTTATGGGGAAAAGAGCATAACATATTTGAAAGAAGAAGTGTCTCGAAATAGGTAACATGTTTGATTATTTCTCGATGTCTATAGGACAAAGAAAACATAATGAGCCATAGAGAGAAGGGGAATAATAGAGGATTTGACAAGCCACTGTAAAATTAAGAATTTAAAAACCCACTTTGCTTCACCCTGGGATGGCCCGGCTTTCTCCCGCTAACCCCAAATTCAACTTTCTCTCAGGAAGAAAGCAGGAATGGCATATTAATGAGAGCTCCACCTTACATTCTTATGATCAGTGAGAACAGCCTCATATCCCCTTGAACACATTGGGTCACCTTTCTGCTCTGTTTGTTTGTTTGTTTTAAATGCAGCAGAAAAGCTGCTTTGTCTACAGCTCTGGAGGTCACTGGCTACAGGGAGAAAGGACAGGGAGCCTGAGGAAGACTCTTTGTCATGTGTTGCTTGGAAAGGTGCCTTTTAAGATGTGAAGAGATGTTCGGCTTCCTGGACCTGATTATACAGAGTCAGCTTTAGGAGAATACAGCTGTCCTACTGCTGGTCCCCTGAAAGAGTTAATGTTTCTCCCAAGTCCTGATTCAAGACAACAGAGTACTGCTATGTAGATGCCATGGCAGTATTTATAATTTACCAGGTGATCCATTTGGCTTTGTAAGTTTAATGTTTTCAGTTTGATAGGTGATAACTCTGATTAGATTTATGCACCCAATAATCAACTGGGAAATATTTCTGATTCAATAAGATACATTACACGGCTGCATCCATTTCAGTAACTAATGTCTCTGGATTCCTGTACACTACTAGGAAATTCATCACATTTTTTTCAAGAGGGCTCTATCAGATTTTTAGGACAGTATATTTATCTCAGAACAAAGACAAACTATTGCCTGTAATATAAACTGGCTAAGTTAATCTAGTTTGCAGTAATGTAGTCATTTTGAGGTCTAATTCATAAATACCATTGGTAAAATCTGAAGCAGAATGAAGCTGTTCATCGTCTTTGATTACATGAAGGATGTACCAATAAGAGAAAATGCACTATTCAATATCCCTCTAGTATTCTGACTAGTTACAGTTTACATAATTTGGAGAAAACAGACAGATGCAGTAACATCCTCAGTTAATGGAATGTTCGCTTTACAATCAGTGCCGTGGGAAGGAATGCTTTTAACCTCGATAACTTCTTTACCACCCAACTTTGGTAAGCAATATAGTAAAACCTTTACTAGAATTCACAGCCTCTTGATTCCCTGCAAACAGCCATGTCAAGTTCAAAAGTAAGTCTTCTCTGAATGGAAATCATCACCACTAGAGTTCCAGTTTTCAAATCTCTTTTTCTACTTGGGTATGTTAAAACTTGCACAATAGCGAGTCCATTATGAGGGTCCACTTTAGAGTTCTTCTGTGCATTACTAAAAAAAGAACCATAAGATGCTAATATTTATCAAGCACTTCTCATATACCAAGCACTTTTTAAATTAAGAGCAGTGTATGTATTAGGCCATCAATCCTCATAGTGACCCCACTGAGTGAGTGCTATTACCATTTCATAACTGAGAGGTGAACTAACTTGGCTAGAGTCTCATAAATAGTGACAGAACTAGGGACTCATCCCTCCATTTGGAGCTGAGGACTACATTCCTAAATGTAGACTAGGCTTTACTACATGCTTTTCCCTCAAAACTATTATCATGTTGATAAACATGAAAATGTTTGGCATTTTCATATGTGCTCTGATTTCATGGTAAGTGTCTAGTACCAGGGCCTCCAGGCAAAGCAGACGCATCAGAAACCTTGGAGTTGACCAACAAAAGCTAGAGTGTGATTACTCTGCATATCTCCCACCTCTGTTCTCTTGTTTTACTGTCTTAGTACCAGTTTTTGTTTTTTTTTTTTTGCCTACCTATATTTTTTTTGTCGAATAATACTTTTTACTTTCCCCTCACAGTGCAGTGCGTGGAGCTCAAGTGTACAATTTGATAAATGTTGACAAATGTATACACTTGTAAACCAATATCCTAATCGAATTATGGAACGTTACCATCACCCTAGAGAATTCTTACTCTAAAAAACTCTCCTTAGTGTATACAGCTCCACCCCTCAGACAACAATATTCGGAATTTTAATCTCCACACACCAATTTTGTCTGTTATTGATCCTGTACTATGTAGTTTAAGGATCTATCTTCTACTCTACAAAATCTTTTAGTCATTCACTCCTATTGTTGCATGCCTCAGCATTTCTTCCTTTTTATTGCTAAGTAGCATTTCATGGCGTGAATGTGCCATAACTAGTTTTTCCATCTTTTTGTTTCTAGCCATTTGGTTGTTTCTAACTTTATGCTATAAGAAATAATACTGCAATGAAAATTTGTTTTAAATCTTTTTGTGGACCTGTGTTTTCATTTCTTTGGAGTAATATCTAAGAGTAGAATTTTTAGATCTTTTATAAACTTTATAAAAACCTGTCAAATAGTTTTTTAAAGTTATTGTATCATTTAACCATTCCATCAGCTATGTATGAAAGGTCAGGTTGCTCCACATAATCTCTTCACTCGATAGCGGAAAATAATTTTAAAATTCTTGACCACTTCTGCCTCCTTAGTGTTGTGACCAAATTCTTGAGTATGGTAAGTTGACTCTGGGTTATGTTCAAACATTTCCTAAGCCTATTTTGGATCCAAACCAACAGTGAGGTGACTGGATTTCTGATGTTAGCTTTGCTTTCTTCTCTCTAAAATCCTAGTAGGAAAATGTAAATTATTGCCATCTTTAAGAGGCATGAAAATTAACCTAGTAGCTGAATAGTCTCTTACGCATGGTCACAAGAAGAAATCCACTTATACTGGATTCATTAAGGAGAAGTTTATTGTTAGGACACAGAAGCATCACAAGATGCCCAATTTTAAAAAGGATAGCCAAATTTTATAGAACCAGAAAGTTATCAGTAAAATTATCTTTCTTTTACTCTTGCTTTCTTCCTCTCCCCCTCTCTCTGGCCCACGACCTCTGTCTCTGCTGTACCTATTTCATGTTTCTTCTTTGGAAAAATGTCTCATTGTGAATGTCCCTAAATCAGCAGCTCCCATCTCTAATTACAAATGAAATGTTGGTCTGTATATCCAAAACTGGGAGAGAAAAAATGTAATGGCCTCAGATTTGGTGAGATTTCAACCTTAGTCCTATCAGTTCACACTGTCTCATAAGCAAGGACACGTTGTTCTTAGTGTCACTTCCAATCGCAGCCAGACATTTTCTCTGAGGAGCAGCAAGAAAATGACAGGTGCGTAGAATAACAGTCATCGCCAGCATAAGGTTGTGACAAGCTGGTATTTATTTAATTTCTACATTGCTATTACTAAGCATCGATAGCTCACTTATCTTTGGCTTTGTAATTTGGAACAGATTCACCAAAGAATAGACTACTCACCTATTATCACCTGTTAAGAAAATGTTGTTGTATATAAACTTTGATTACAATTTCTTTTAAATTATTATATTTTATAGATGTTATGGAAAAATATATAAAGAACTCACATTGTTTGATAATAATTATATCTATTTTAATAGGTGTTCTCTGTACCTCACCAATGGTGCTTGATGCAACCAGAAAGATAATTATCTATGTTTATTTTTTGCCATTGTTAATGTGTGATGCTTTGATAAAAATTCTGGAAATGATCATTCTTGATGAAACCAGTTGAAAAACGATGCCTCATTTTTAATGTATATGTTCTCTTTCTGGTATGTGACATTAAAATCATTTACTTAAAGATCATCATTGAATTTTTTCCTTCAAAAATAAAAATCCTCACATTTTCAAACTTAGAAAGTGCCTAAGGAGAGTTACTTTAATTCCTAAAAGCAAGACCTTAGTAATTCCCTTTTAGTACTAGAGGATTACCATAAAATTATCACAAAATCCTTTTTAATCTCTCTCTCTCTCTCTCTCTCTCTCTCTCTCTCTCTCTGTCACACACACACACACACGATCACAGATATCATAGAAATTATTGGCTCCTAACAAAAAATTATGTATATAAGAATTCTCAATTATCTGGCTGTGAATTACCCATTCATAATTATCTGTGGCAAATGGCTAATCCGAGGCTGATGCGCCACTGTCAACCAGTAGACCTGGGTCATTCCTCCCATTATAAATTAGTGTGTGGTCAGGGATAGCGAATGGCTTTGAACATCAGCCTAGGTAATGTGTGATTAGAGAGACCTGGCTGCAAGAAAAGACAGTAATTGATTGTGCTCCCAAATCAAAGTGCAATGTGTTTTTGAATGATCTTCTGTTGGGATTATCTCCGCTGATTCAGGTGGATGGTGGGAGTGCATCTCTGACAACAGTCTCTAAAACCAGGCAATCCATTCTCTATGGTCTGCTTCTGTGCACATTCTAAGCACAACTCAAGAATTATATTTTCTTAAAAATGTAGATATCAAAAAATTTTTCTTAAATTTATAAAACTGATTTAATATTCTAAAAAGAAATCTCCCATAGGAGAAAATGTCCTCCTACTTAGTAGAACCTTTCCAAATTTCTCATATCTTAACTCTCTGCATACTGTAAAGTGGGATACCGAGCAAAGAGAGGAGAGGAAAAGCAGACATGCTTGGACAGCCTCTGTAATTGTTCATACTCTGTCTTTTCTCGGATTCTTGGTGAAAGGATTCACTTTGATTAAATTCTTCAAAGCTTCCAATTACCTACAGGAAAAGCCTTGCAGTTCCAATTTACGTTGATCATAAGTTACAGACTCTAAGTATTTAAATGTAATACTATAGAATGAATTAGAATAATTAATATTAATATTATATATTTATACCACTTCAGTTTTCAGTGATTTCATATATGTGATTGAATTTAATTTTCACTTATTTGTCATAGTCTAAGAACATAAGGATGATATGAAAATATACTACTGATTTATTAATAGTAAGTATGTACTTTGGCCCATTTTGCCAATATTCCATTTTTCTCCAGCCAGTCCTGCACACTGCTGCCTGATTAACCTTCCTGATGAACACCTTTCATCAATTCTCTTTTCTCTTCCTCATCACCTTTCATGGGGGGTAAAATCTGGACTTCTTTACCTAGCACTCAACCTGCTCCAACTTTCTCATCTTAGTTCTTCCTCAGGCTCATTCCAGGTAGCCTTGCTATTGCCTTGCTATTTCCCAGGTATGACCACTGATTGGATAATTTTTTTTTTTTTACCAAAACTTTATTTCTCCCTTTCAATCCCCTGAATGAATTCAAATCTCAGTCTTCCTCATAATTTTGGATTAATATGTTTAATATTATTCTGAGGCTAATAAGTCAATACTCTTAAAGCCTTTTCCTGCACATACAGCTATTATATTTTTTCTTCCATTTAATACTTTTCAACTTGAATTTTTTTCAGTAATAACATTGTCATCCCTGCTTTGTTTTTTGTTTGCTATGTTTTGTTTTGATGTAATTTTCCTAGATCTTAGTTTTCAAAATTTTAAGTAATTTTATTGTAAGGTATTTGTTCCTCTCCTACTTTCACTTTCACTCTTGAGCTTTCTCACTCACTCCCTTGTTGTGACATGACTTAAAACAAAAGAATCTTTTCTAAATTGAGTAATTTAACCCATTCACATTTATCAAGATAATTGTAGGTTTGATTAAATCAGTTAATTTTTTTAAGGTACTTAAAAAGTCCCTAGGACAAGGAAGCTCTGCATGTTTGATAAATCAAGCTATTAATCCTATTCCCGTCTTCTTGTATTTTCTATTTGTAAGGCTTTCCTGTTCTTTGTTTTACTTGTTTTGTTTTGTTTGTCTGTTTATTTGTTATGTTTCTGGTGAATGTTTTTTTTGGATCCTTGATTTTCACTTTCATTAATAAGGTTCTTTTTCTCATGTGATGTTTGAAAGTTTTACATCTTATTTTTATTGTCTTAGTATTCTTAGGTTTTTGATAAGTGTTTAAACTTACATTTTTCTCTTGAAATTGATATTTAATCTATATCTAAAATCCTATGCCCCTCATCATAAGGCATATCTTTTCACTTAATTTCTCTATCCCATTTCCTTTTCCCAGATTTTGTTGAAATTACTCTGAATTTTAAATTCTAATTATTTTGAATTATTTTATATTATCTTTTCTTAAAAATTATAGTGTATTTTATAGCCATATTATCATCAATTATTCAACTTTAATTAAAACTCCTATTTTTTCCTTGATAAATCAGTTATTCTATTTTCCTGATTGCATCTTCCAATAATTATTCTAGGAAGCATTCGGAACTGAGACCTTGCATGCTCAAACTTGCTATCCCTCTACATATATGTGTGGAAAGTTTTCCTGAAGAAAACTTTCTTAATTTGGCACCTATTTTTAGGCTCAAAATAATTCCCTTTGGAACTTTTAAGGCATCATTTCATTGTTTTTTAGCATCCTGTACTGCAGATAAGATGCCGATCTGATTCCTACTCTTTGGTAGGTAATCTACTTTTTCTCTCTGGTGGTTTTTAAAACTTTTTCCTTAATCTTAGAGTTCAGAAAATTCACCATGATGTGTTTAGCTTTGTTGCTTTTAAAGTTATTCTTGCTCAACACTCAATGCATTCTTTTAATCTGAAGACTCTTTAGTTAGTGAAATTTTACATTATTTTTTTAAATGGAAAATTTATTTATTTAAATGAAAAGGCAATGTGTAATTTGTTTTGCTTCAATTTTTATTGTGTTAAAATATACATAAATACTTAACTATTTTAAAGTGTACAATTCGGAAACATTAAGTATGTTCACATTGTTGTATAATCAACATAATTCATCTCCAGAACATTCTTATCATCCCAAACTGAAACTCTATAACCATTCAGCAATAACTCCACATTTCTCTCTTTCTCCAACTCCTAAAAACCTCTATTTTACTTTCTATCTCTACAAATTTTATTACCCTAAGTAGCTCATATAAGTGAAATTATACAATATTTGCTTTTTTTTGTATTTGGCTTATTTTATTTAAGCATAATATTTTTAAGTTTTTTCCATGTTGTAGCTTACATCAGAATTTCCTTCCTTTTTAAGACTGAGTAATATTCCATTGTATAGATATACCACATTTTGTTTGTCCATTCATCCATTGATGAACATTTGGGTTGTTTCTACCTTTTGGCAATTGTGGATAGTGCCAATGTGAATATCAGTGTACAAATATCTGTTGCGGTCCTTGCTTTCAATTCTTTTGGAATTGTACCTGAAAATGAAATTCCTGGATCATATGATAATTCTATGTCTAATTATTTTGAGGAATTACTATACTGTTTTCTATAGCAGCTGCACCATTTGTTCCCACTAGCAATGCATGAGGTTTTCAATTTCTCCACATCCTGGCCAACATGTGTTATTTCCTGGTTTTTGTCCGTTTCTTCTGTTTTGTTTTGTTTTGTTTTGTTTTGTTTTGTTTTGTTGTTAATAGCCATCCTGTTTAATATATTTCAGTGTACTTTTGATTTGCATTTCCCTAATGATTAGTGATATTAAGCATTATTTCATGTGTTTACATAATTATTTAATTAAATTCTTTTGGTTTTTTTCTTCCTCTAGAACTCCAATTAGATGAATGTTGGATCTCCTGTAACTATCTTGCCTGTTTCTTAATTTGGCACCTATTTTTATCTCATTATTTTTACTGCATCCTGAGAGATTTCTTTGGCTAGATATTTTAATTTACTGTTTATCTTCTGCTATGTAAATTCTGTTATTTGGGCCATCTGTTGTTTATTTTGGTGGTAATTTTTTAAATTTCCAAGGGTTCTGATGGATTATTTTTCAGAGCCATATGTTCTTCTTTTGGATGTGGCATGCTTTTGACTCTCTTTTGTTTCTATTAACTCTGTTTCTTCAGGAATTGGTTCTCCCATTCTTTGACTTTGGTCCCTCTTTTGAATGCTATTCATTTTTTTTTCAAATGATTGGAGATTGTTGGCTATATATTCATATATATAAATAGTCTATATTGACCCGGACTAATACCTGGAGTGTATTTCTTTCAGCCCAAGTGAAAATCCCTGCTTCTCCTGCAGAGACAAATTCTGAATACACCAACATTTCTTTTGTCAATTGATAAGGAAGAAAGAATGAAAGATGTACATGTTTCCCCCCCCACCGACCCCCCCAGTGGAGATCACATAGTGATTATTACCTAGGGAGATTCCTGTTTTTCTACTCCCAGAAACTACCCTGGGAATACTCTGTATCAGATTTTTCATTTATTTGGCCAAGGAAAGACTATATCCTAGGGCAAATAACAATCAGCGATTCTGAGATCAGGAGACTAGTGTCACCGTTCTGCAGACCTTTAATTATTTGCACATCCTACCCCCAGATTGCCTGCTTCTTTTAATTCCTACTGTCCTTCATCTTAGAATTCCAAGATTCTTTTGGAAAAGTTTCTTTCCTCCTTTCTCCTTTTCTTCTTTCTTTCCTTTAAATTTTTTTTTTTCTCTATTTCTCTTTCTTTATTGCTGAGAGGACATTCCTCTCTTTCAACTACATAG
Source organism: Cynopterus sphinx (assembly GCA_030015415.1). Lineage (NCBI taxonomy): Eukaryota > Metazoa > Chordata > Mammalia > Chiroptera > Pteropodidae > Cynopterus > Cynopterus sphinx. Next base: position 180,682,196 of record CM057379.1, read on the forward strand.
GATTCTAGGTTCTTCATCTTTGGGGAGATTACCATTTGCTTCATATTCTCCATGAATTCTTAACTTACCTGAAGGTACCCCTTCATATTTTTAGTCCTGCAGTGAGTTTGTTCTTCATCTGATATTATTCATGACATTTTTTATTGGATTTAGAAAAGAAAAAAAGATAAGTGTATATAATCAGTTAGGAAAACTTAATCTGAAATTTTCAGATTAAGCTTCATCCCTAACAGTTTTAAGTTATAGTTATGATTTTAAGTCACAGTCCTTCACCCTGAAATCCTTTCTTACCTCTTGGGCCCACAATCTTCCCTTCTTATGGGTCAGCACAGAGTAGTTGTAACAGGGAGGAAAAAATGTTTTGTTTTGTTTTGTTTGTTTGTTTGTTTGTATTGTTTTGTTTTAGATTTAAGCTAGGTATAGCCATTTCTGCTCCCATTCTTAGCACTTAAGGATGGGTGCCTGGATTAATATTCCCCCCAAAAAATATTCATACTGGTCCAGTTCTCTTGTAGAGACCAATGAAAAAGTAGAGGACACATTGTCTAATAGCTAGTGAGTCTTTGGATGTATCAAGGGAGGCTTGGGGATGAATTAAGGAGAGATGAATTGCTTTGCATAATAATATGAGACAAATTACTGGCAAGAGATGAGAGAAGGAGACAGCTAAAATATAAAACAGGATGCTGGGGCCTGAATTGTTGGAAATAGCTAAAGGACTTTTAAAAATATAGAAATCTAATCTTTTTTTTTTTTTTTACCTGTTAACTCTCCTGTGATGTGAGTACCCGTCTCCAGAGTTTTAAATAAAGTTTGCTATATTCAAATATCTTTTTTTAAAAGAGGGAATATTTCTAGCTTGCTACAGAACAGAGAAAAAGCAGCAATTGTGAGGCACAAATTAAAATAAAAATAAGATTCCAAGGGGTAGCAGGTACTAAGATACAAAAGTGACCTTGAGTATGGAAGCTCCTGAGATTCTTCAGAAAATTTTGGGAGGGAAAGGAATGTGAAGCTGCTGCTGATATCTGTGTTACATATTTGTTATTTGAACTTTTACTTAATTGTATGTGCATATATTCATTATAAACTCCTTAGGTATAGAAATCTGTACTATCTTGTGTATGTGCATCTATCCTTTTTTTAACTATGAACCTAGCACTGCAATGTATGTGTAATATGATTTCATTAAATAGTTTTAAAATTACTCAACATATTGAGTTGCACAGATCCATTTATACCCCTATTTATTTGTTAAAAAAAAAAAAAGGAAAAAACCTCTATCCTTATGGTTGGGGTAAAAGGTAAGACTTAAAGGCAGACTGACCTTTTGGAGGATAAATTCATAACAAATTTACCTTACAACAGCATATTGAGGCATTAAAAATGCTTCATTTTAATGAAATGAGAAAAAATATATGTGAATAGAAACATACACAGTAGAAAGCACAACCAATGAGTGGGTTAAAGTTTGGATTTATCTGTTTTGTTTAATAATCATTGACTTTCTAATTCATATAAAGTAATGAAATATCTCTAGAAATGAACACCTATTTGCTTGTATTTCAGCCTCCCCAGAATCTCTTCCCCTTTCTTTGGGTAAACAGCTATTTGATTTTTTTTTAATTAATTAATTATTATTTTTTTTTTTTTTGCAAAACCATCTCTCACCTGTTGCAGATTTGGTGTTATATTCAATCAATGTGTTCCCTTCCCTTGCCCAAGACTTAAGTCATGTCAGACTCCTTCTGGAATTTGACTGTTAAGCCAGTGATTGAAAGATTAGAGCTAATGCTGCCCTTAATAGAGTGTCCATTTGTTTCTGCTGCAAAGATCCCCAGAGCTGTCCTGATAATTGTCCTTTCTGAGTCTGAATTGTTTAAGCTTCTTTTCCCCCTAAGCTACTCAAATCCAGTCCAATAAAATTCTTTTTTTGCTAAAGTCAACCTGAGTCAGTTTCTGTTGCCTGCAGCCAAAGAACTCTAACTGATATAGCACCTACAAAATTTTTTGTAATTTAGAGTTTCTATAAATATTTGATAAATTAATAAAAAAAAAATCAGATGGCAACATCTTCTCAAATAAAAATTGACTTTTCCACAATAACACTGACTAAGTATCTGGTTATTGTGGTAGTCTATCAACAAGCACAGGATATATTCCAAAGCTTCATGAAGGAAAATAAAAAGGAAGGAGGGGCATGTTTCTTTACCTATAGAGTGTATAAACTGAAGGAGGAAGGACATATACAAATCAAAACTTGTATAGTTCCTTCTCTATTTTTGTTTGTTCCATCAGTGACATGTCCTACTATAGTGTAAGGATGAAAATTCAGGCCCAATATAATGTAGGTCTTGATATCTAAGGAAAACCAGGAGACCTCAAATGACCTAACCACAACTCCTTTCCATTCTGTTTCCATGGATAAGGTCTTCTAGCCTAACAACTCTTTTTATTATGGGGACCAGGCACAGTGCCTGCTTATCTTTGGGTAAGAAGCTTCAGTTCTCTGTCAGCCCACAGAATTACTCAAACAAGCCAATCACATCCTCCCATGGAAATTAGAGATTACCTCACCCTTTTGATACTACAAAGCCTGTCTCACACAGCCCCTGGTTTCTCACTCTCTTCCTGAGTACAAGCCCCAGGTGGCCATGTGTGGTATATGGTTTCCTCTTTTACCAGACTATGAGTATATATGATTAATAAACTGCTGTCAATCTCATCTGTGCCATGTTGGGTGTTATGTGTTTGGCCATCTCCATAACCCATTGGTGGAGGTGGGAATCCCTCCACCAGTGAGGTAAATAGTAAGTGACTAAATGCTTACCTGTAGAAGAGCCCAAAACTTTCCTCCTCAGGCCAGGAGAAATGCATTTGAGTATGAGACAAGCACACAATTTGGCCACAGTCACTCTCTGTGCCTCCTTTCTTTAAGTAGGAAATAATGCTAAGAATGGAAACAAAAACTTCAATGGGAGAAGCAAAAGCTAAAAGCTCTCAGTCTCAGCAGAGAGCCAGGAGATCCTCATTTGTAACAGGACAATGAGAAGACCCAAATGATCTCCTGCTTGGCTGCTATTAGAAGGCCAAGTGGGAGCCAGGGTTCATAGTGGCTTATCTCACCTCACCAGGAGACCATTGGGCTTTGAGACCACAAACTAACCTTGTAATAAGAAATTTACCTTTATTTAGAATGCTACCTGCACCTGTCCACATCTAAGGTAAAGATTTAAGGATTCAAAATCCAGGTTATCTTTCTGGTGATCATGAGTATCATGTGCTATTTACAGCCACATGAAATGAATCAAGGCATTTGGTTGATTAATTGTCTTTCCCATTATTTTCACACCTTCCCCCCATCTAAGCCAATTTAACCTTCTTTTATGTCCTGACTGCTAAGATGCATGAAAGTTATCATCCCTCTTTCTGCTCCACTTTGAACACTGTTTTAATAAGAGGTTCATTTCTAAGATATTTATTCTATAGTTCATTTATTTCATTGTGCAGTGCTAAGCAATGGAGGTTGGAGTTTGGAAGATCTGTGTTTAAATCCTGGCTTGGTCTCTTATTAAACTGAGAGATTGTGGGTAAGCTCTGGATGTGAATATTTAATGAGGTCACGTACGTCAAATCCTCATGGTGCCTGGTGAATAACAGACCCTCAGCTCATATTAGTTTCCACTCCTATCCATTCCTTTAATTTGTAAATGGACTTCTTGTTCATGAAAAGTTACTAGATATAAACAGAGATAAGAAGACTGGATCTAGTAGGAGTGTAAGACCCACAGAAGTAGTTGAATGCATATGTGGAGTCTATGGGAGAATATGCACTACTGTCTCCTAGAAGTATCAGTAAAGTTAATTATAATATAAAGAATAGGCAGTGAGGAGGAAAAGTCTTGTATAGGTGTGAACGCCTTTTATAGATAGAAAGATAAAAGTGAGACAGCCCTAACTCGGTTTCGTTATGCAGGCTTGTCAGCTAGCATTAGGACTCTGGTTATAGCCATCTTATGTAGTCCCAGCCTCTCGTTGCCTTACTTTAGACTTTCTATATCCATTCCTCTTGTTTCCTCCCAGTTTATTATCAAGTTATAAAGGATTTGAAGAACTCATTGACATGGAGGTAGTGATTGATAACACCTTAACATGGAATTGTCCTCAAAAGAAACTGGCATTTAAAAAGCTAAAGAAATGGCTTTCTAAATGTAAAATTTCCAATTAAAGAGCTGAGAATATGGTTCAGAATTTGGACTCTGCTATTAGACATGTCCATATCTGAATCTTGGACCCATCTTTTAATAGCTGTGAGATGTCTTTACCCTCTCTAAGCCTCAGTTTCCTTATCTGTAAAATAGGGATAATAATACCTGCCTCAAGATTATCATGAAGATTCAAGGACATAATCCCTGTGAAGCATTTAGCCCTATGCTACCATTTAACAACTGTTAGTTGTTATCTTCATTATTGTTTTTATATTTTTATAATTATATTTATTTCAAATTCCATCTCATTGACATGATCAATTCCATTCATATATAAGGCCAATTCATATTCAGGAAAGGCAGAAGATTCATTTATTTTGAATTAGTTGTAGAAAATGGCATATTCAGGTCCTTTGGATTCCTGCCCATCTTGGACTGAATTCATAGCTCTCACAATAGAACCAGAGTATTTCTTGTCTTATCCAGGCAGAATGTAGAAGCTGCATGTTTCACTGCTGATGAGTTTCATTATAAGATAACATATTTTACCTGTTTAGCATATTGTTAAATTAAGCTGACTCCCTATCTTCTCAAACACACATTTTTGGATTGATGGATTTAGAATAAAAAACTTTTTAAGGTTTTGTTAACTGTAGGGTTAAGTCATTAAGTCTTTTCACTTCTTCTTCCATGGATAAACATCGACAAAAATGTTATCAGTGAGTGGCTCGTTTGAATAAAGTGAAATAGTCAAAGGAAAATATAATGAAGCTTTGGGTTTGGTGGTTCTTGGTTTCCTGGTTTGTTTTTCAAGCTATAACCAGTTGGAAGTTAAGGATGCTAATTTTTCCCTTTATGAATGAACACACAAATGACTTGGCCTTCCATTAGGCCAGGCCTTGATCTCTTCTTGAGTTAAAGAAGAGTGTAAGTAATTCCACCTTTGGAACAACAATTCTCTGGGACAGCTGTTTTCCAACTTACTGAGAGGAAGAATTTCTGGCTGCCTCGGGTTTTGCAGACTTCCTGCTCTCCCCCAGTTGGCGCTAATGCATTCCTGATTGTCTGCGGTGGCTGGACTGCTCTCTTCATTAAGAGAATAGGAATAAAGATCAATTTTCAAAATTACAGACATTTAAATGTGTGCAGAATTTGGCTATTTTAGACCTAAGTACCTAAACTAAGATGAAAAACCTCAGAGGTAGCAGGTAATAAATATCATGTTTCAAGGTATGGAGAAAACTTCCCTTCCAAAAGAGCTGCCTTAGAGACTAAACAAGACCTTAACTGAGAATGAATTCTAACTTCAAAGTTTACATTCAGAGTAACTCTGGTGAATCACCCTGATAATTCCAGGTTCTCCATCTCTAATACAATATTTCTAGCCAGAGTCACAGACCAGTTGTGAGAACTGTACAAGATACATGATTTTATCCTGTTATGTTTTTATTTTTGGAGGTTGAAAAAAATTCTGAGCATTTATTCCAGAGTAATGAAAGCTTAACATTCACATAAATACATGAACACAAACGTTCATAGCAGCTTTATTTGTAATAACCAAACACTAAAAACAACCCAAATATTCTTCAGTGGGTAAGTGGATAAACAAACTGGTCTATCCACACCATGGAATGCTCCTTAGCCAAAAACAAAACAAACAACAACAACAAAAAAAACAAACAAAAAAACAAAACAAAAAAAAGAAACAAAGAGAAGAAACTGATATCTGCAACAACTTGGTTGGATCTCAAGTGAATAATGCTGAGTTTAAAAAGCCAACCTGAGAAGGACAAATATTGTATGATTCTTCCATTTGTGTGGCAGTCTTGAAATGACAAAATTTTAGAGATGGAGAGCTGTCCTTATAAAAGAGAAGGACAAGGGATTCTTACAGTGATGAATCTCTTCTGTATCCAGATGGTGGAGGTAATTACATGAATCTATATATGCAATATAAAATTGCATAGAATTAAATGCACACATTAGTAAGCAAATGTAAGACCCATGAAATATGAGTAAGGTCAGATTATGTTACTGTCAATTGCTCAGTTGTGATATTGCATTATAGTTATGCAAGATGTTATCACTGGGGGAAATTGCGTAAAGGGCCCATAGGGTCTCCCTAAATTATTTCTTACAACTACATGTGAATCTACAATTATTTCAAATTTTTTTTAAATTAATTTTTTAAAAATGTAGGAGATAAAAAGAAAATTCTTTTCCATGACGAGTGCAGTAAGATATTAATGTCACTTTTTAAGTCAATTAAATTTCTTGGTACTCTTTTATCTGTATTTCTATATTTTATCCATGTGTTTTCCATGTATGGGTTAGGAGCAGAATGAGTTTTCAAAGATGAATTTGCACTGCCGTATTAGCCCAGCAGATCTCGCTTTAATGAACTATAGAACCATTAAAAACAGTTCTAAGGTTATATTCAGAGTCAGTGTGAGAGCAATTCCATTCAGAAAGTTCTCCCATGGGATCAACAACTTCATGCTAATCTGAAGTGTTCACAATATTGCTAACTTTTTTACAACAGTTTTATTAAGTAATATAAGAAATTCATCTTCTCTATAGAAAAGTTAAAAATTCCAATAAGCAAGAGAAAAAGATAAAAATCAAAGAACCCAACCAATTTCTAATCCGATTTTGGAAAGTAAACTTGCCACCTGAGAATAAAGCCCAGACCATTTTGTTGTTAATTGAGACTTGTAGCAAACATTTATCAATCCAGAATATGGATTTTATTAAACAGGACTCAATGTAAAATTAGGAATGATTGCTTCTTCCTCTTTCTTTCTACTCCCCACCTCTCAAAAGAAGAGACTATTAGCCAAAATTTTACACATCCATTTGAAAATTTGTACATTCTTAGAGATAACTGGAGAAATAGTAGAGTTCAATGTAAGCGATAGGACAAAACTTGGAGTTTCATCATTTGGAGAAATTTAAAATAAATCAGATAATTCAACTGAGATATTCAGAAAGGCAGTGCTTCAATGTCTGGGCCTTGATGGCAAAGGACAGGTGTTGGAATTGGATTTAATCATATGATGATAGTTTTATGTTGAAGTTGCATATTGATGTCTATAAAAAGAGGTGGAAGATGATTAAAGATTCAAATGAGATCATTGTTTCTTATTAAGTTCTCCTAAGGCTGTAACATTAGGCCATTAGAAAAGAATTTGATGAGCAACTGTCAAGTTTCCAAAATAGTCACTAGTATTTGTATTAGAAGCAATCAAGCATGTGTCCAATCCCCTCTGTTGTTACGTGAGTGTGCAGAGATGGAAACAGATAAAGAACAAAAGCATCATCCTATGATAATAAAGTTGGGGTTAATGCCGGATATATTTGGAAACTTAAGCAGGTGCTTTGGCAAAGGCTTATCTGTGGTAAAATGCTGGTCTTCAAGGAAAGCATGGAGATGACTGGAGTCCCTGTTATCTAAATGACTCGTAGATATACTCCACTTGGTTCTAAGGCACAGAGGCCTAAGAGTTATTACTGGTAAATGCTAACTTCTTAATAGTCACCTAGGTCTTTAGGTCCAAACCTCTCTAACTTGTAATGCTGGCAAAGTGGGCAATCACATGAGACATTTACAGACTCTTTTCATCTTCATTAACTTAAGATCAAGATAGATAGGCCTGACAGCTAGCTCCAAGTCCTCTTTCTTCCAGTCCCCTCTCCACTGTGCATGAGGCCTTCAAGAAGGAGAAGCACTTCCCAAGCAGGAGCCCCTTGTCCACATTCATCCTACCCTCCAATTGCCTTGGAGAGAACCAAAAGGAAAGAGTTTACCTCCATTTTGTTCCTGCTTCTGAAAATTCTATTCCCTTTGCTCAAAAGACCACTAACATCTTCTTGGAAAATGAGTGTTTTGGGAAGGGAATTCATGAACATGCCTTAGAAGTCAAAGTATTTGGTGAGGAGCATACAGGGAGGGGGCCATTCTTCTATCCCTTGTCCGTATCTCTCAGGACATTGATGAGAGTCTCATGTCCACTGGGTCTCTCTCGGATGGGTCTAATGTGCCTACAGCTCTACTAACCCTTGGCTCATGTTTTCTCCCTCTTTTGGATTCGCCTGACTTCAGATGGAGTTGCTTCATATAGCCTGATTCTTTATAGCTACTTTAGACCTTCGCCTGCTAAGAAGGTCTGCATTTCTCCAGCTTTTTTAGTCTCATTGGTGTGTAAGTTCAAATTGGAGTAAGAAGTTGAGTGTCTGCACATTACTCGAATCAATTTTGCCAGTACTATACTGTATTCCTCATGTGACTCCTTGAGTCTATTTATAAATTGGTTAGAACTGATAAATGAAGAAGAGTGAGCAAATGGTGTCTCTCCACTTCCAACAGCAAAGTAAAACAAGGGTGTCACTGAATTCTAAGTGTAATAAAAAAAAACTCTTGAAAGAGAAAGAAGGGCCATCTCAATTTTTGAGAGGAAAGAAATCTTCCTGCAAAAAAAGAGAGAGAATATGTATGTATGTATGTATGTATGTATGTATATATACATACATACATACATACATACATACATACATATTCTCTCTTTTTTTTTGCAGGAAGATACATATATATATACATATATATATACATATATATATATACATATATATACATACATACATACATACATACATACATATTCTCTCTTTTTTTTTGCAGGAAGATACATATATGTATATACATATATATATATACATATATATATATATATATATGCTAGTGTGGTAGCAAAATTTCAAGAGCTACATGTAGATGGAATGCCAAATTTGGGTATATTTGGGAAAATGTTGGATGGGCCACCTAGAATCTATTTAAATGAGTCTGAGGAACTTCCTGAAAGAAAATGAACTCATTCTAGAAAAAAGAATCAGGCTCAATACTCTAGATTAGATTGTTACTAATTCTTAAACATGGTTGGGGAGGCAATTCTGAGTTTTGCAGAGTATCTGCTAGACTTATATCTTGGTCCAGATCTCCACTAGAAATAAGTCTAAATTTGCAGTGTTGCCTATGTAATATTTTATTTTGAAACAGTTCAGTATTAATAATGTGTTATATATGTACAAATTAATTTTAACCTTCATCTAAAGATTGGTATATTCATTGGCTGGCACTTGAAATTCCCTAATCCTCTATCCAAACTCCAAAAATGGCTAAGAAAGTATTTAAAATATTCTTATCAAAATCTAGCCAAGCACAGATCTTTAATACTACTAAATTCACCATTGAAAAAGTGTTTCTAATATTTTTTATGCTGATAAATCAAGTTATATTGTCCTTATGATTTTCTAAAAGAATCTCACACTAAAAGGAGAAGGTGACATTTCCCTATATGTCCCAATAGCAGCCTGGGGGTTGAGTTTCCTGAGTCAGCACTGGAAGCTGTGATTTGCTGGGGGAGGCAGCAGAGCCTGTTGGTGGGGGGTATGATCAAAGCAGTGGTGGTGTCCAGCTGAAGCTGTGGCATCTGAAAGAGAAGGTGCAAACAGCAGAGTTGTGGGAAAGCTTTGGCAGGTCAAGCAGTTTCAGGAGAGTCTGATAAACATGGAAGCACCTCAGGGAAGGGAGGAAGAAGCATGGAGAACAAAACTATCAGAAGTCACTAAAGAGTTGTTTTCGAGAACTCCCAGAAACACTTGGTAGAGATTTTGTTGGAATCTGAGGGTCAGAACCTGCAACCATGGATTGCATAGGAGTAATTGCATCAGAGTGGGAAGTTAGACATGAAAATACTTAATTGCATAGAAATCTGAAAAGGATCTCCAAAGAGTACTTTTAATTCCATATTTGGCCCAGCCCAAAACAATTGTCTTGACTCTTTAGAAACAATAGAAGGTGCCTGATATAGACAAGTTTTCACAAATGCATCTATTATTTCCCAGAGAGGCACATAGCTAAATCGACTGAAAAGGTGTGCGGCTGTGACTCCAGGTGTCTTGTGAATGACTCTAGCCCTGGCTAGGGTACCTGCCTAAATTCAAAACACTGGATTTTATTTGGGAGGCAAGTTGGGACAGAAGGGGTAAATACTTAAATCATGTGGAGGATCTTTTCGAAACACAGATTCCTCAGGCCCCGCTCTGGACTTGTTAGATCAGAATTTCTAGTAACGAGACTGAGAATGTGTGATAGCCCAGCTAATTCTAATTTGCCCAATCTACCCGCTTCCTTACTCTGATGGAGAACCAGTTTCTTTTATAATGTGCCCTTATTCAAGAAGAGAATTTGCAAGAGAAGAAAAAGGAAGAGAATAGATTTATAAGGAAAAAGTCAAATTATGTCACCAAGGTAGAAAGTTTATATGGATTTTATAAATATAATCTCCAAAAAGTATCTTCCTACAAATATATACACCTAAAGTAGTTTTCTTTGTCTCTCTTGCTCTTTTTTTTGATCCAATATATTGAATGAATTAATATATATCCATTTGCTTGCCTATATTTTTCTCATTAGTCCTAAAATCAGAATAGGTACTATTATCTCAAACTTACAGACAAGGAAAGTAACAGATACAGAAGAGTAAGTATTAGCAAGCGGTGGAATTAGGCTTTGAATACAGTTCTGTCTGATTTTTAAGACTATCTAATATAAATATGAGACTATAATGAAGAACTCTGGGAAAATGTTAAAAAGAATAGGTTACTGAAATTAAAACAATATCCGAGAAGAGAAAAGCTGAAGCCAATGACCTCCAAATGTCCCCAGATTTAGGAGGCAAAAAGAGGGTCAGGGAGGTTTAGGGGAGAGATAGGGAATATTTGCTCATGTCAATAGTGGGTGGGGTAGGGAGGAACAGACAGGAGATGCTGAGACTGGGGTTCTAGAGGTGCAGGGAGAAAATAGGGCAGGGACCCAAGTGGCCTTATAGGGGACAGGAGGAGCAATGCTGCATTTTCTGGAAGAAAGCAAGCAAGAAAGGGTGTGGATGTCAGTGAGCCTGAAGTAGAAAGGAGCCTCAGTGCCATTTCTCTCTGGAGCAGATGGGAAGGCATTGCTGACTGTGGACAGAAAGGGGAGGGAGGTTCTGAGAGGTGAAGTAACTTCTTTGAGTAACTGTTGAGAGGCTGATCTGGGCTGCAAACTGAGATCTGTCTCAGTCCCAAGTCCCTGTTCTTTGTTGGACTCCAGCAATAGCATTTACTGGCTTTTTTGTGTGGTATTGTCTGACCAAACCCTGATATTATGTCTTTCTAGTTACGATTGCTCCTTGAAAAGTAATTTTGTCACAATTAATTTGATGGATGCTGGAGACAGGACAGCTTTTGGCATTAAATTGCTGTCACTTCTCCACAGTCTTCTGTTTGCCTCCAAACCACCCTCCCCCAAGTCCCTGGTTAGTTAGGATCTGAGATCTTTGTCACCCAATGTGAACTTTGATTTCGGATGCATCCCTCACTTTCTTGGTAACTATGTACGTACAATTGCCATGCATTGTAGCTCTGCCCCCTTTCCCCTCAATTATCTTTCTAAATAGTTCTTATTTTTCTCTCCTGGGATTTTTGGCTGCTGTTTGATTCTGAGAGAGCACAATAGAAAAAACAGATTTTTTTCATTTCTACCAATTTAAGCCTTCTCTAAACAAAGCATAGGCATTGCCTCTCTTCTTGAAGTCAGCATGGATTCATATTCCCAGAGAATCCCCTGGACTTCTGAATGCTTAGTCCCTGTTTCCTATCTGAGTCTCTCTCCACGTTCCGTCTGTATGAAAATAACAGTGCTTTCCCTGCTACAATCTCATTAGAAACTCCACCCAAACACCCTAAAGAAAGAGCCCACAGATGTTCAGGAAAATACACAATAATCCTTGGCTGATTAATTTAATATCCTTTGGAGACATTCTATAGATCACTAGGCTGCTGCTTTATTCTGGAAGCCGTAACCTTCACCATTCTCGCTCCTGTAATGCTTCATTTTGATTCATCTCAGGGCAAGGCAGATGATACCCAAATGTATGAACAAAGAGGCTGAAACATATATCATTGCCTCCCTGATAGGAAGATCAGTGCCTAGGAAAGAAGCCTTCAGCAGCAAAGTTGAAATGATACATAAAAGGACAAATGATGTGGAGAATTTGTAAACCATTTCATATCTTGCCAAATAACTTTGTGTATTTGTGATTTAAGAGTACAACATTTTCTTTTAATTTCAGTTACATGTTCTCTATGTTATTTGCCTAGAAAATGAAACCTGCTTTAGTTTTCCATAAAATAAACAAAACAAGGATATCTATCTAAAATCTGACAAAAAATATACTGATTGTGTGGATTTGTTCTGTTACCCCAACTAATAAGTGTGCTATAGCAGAAATTGACAGATTTTTTTGGTAAAGTGCCAAAGGATAAATATTTCAGCCTTTTCAGGCTCTGTAGTTTCTGTTGCAACTGGTCATTCTGCTGTTGTAATATGAAAGCAGCATAGACGCTATGTAAATGAATGGACTTGATGTGTTCCAGTAAAACTTTATTTAGACAAACAAGCAATGGGCCAGATTTAACTTGTAGGCTGTAGTTTGCTGACCCCTAGAATGTCAGCTGCACAAGGACAAGTGAGTCCTCTGACATACAAAGTTTGCTGATGATTGTTAGGAAAAATAGCTTTGGTTATTGAGAACTAATCATGTGCGAGGCATTGTGCTAAGGTTATATAAACATTATCTAATGAGGTGGATGTTACTACCCATTTTATAGGTTGAGAAGCTAAGGTTAGGAATCGTAAGTAGCTTACCCCAGATCACATGGCTAAGTGGTAGCGTCCTCTGGCCTGTAGAAGTTGGTGAGGGTGTAGCATGGCAGGTGTAGTGAGCACTGTAAGGAACAAAGCCTAGATCTGTATCACACCACTTATGAGATACTTGCGCTCAGGACCTCAGGAATTACACCCTCAATTTTATACAAAAGCTGAGATGCTAAGCAGTCTTGAGACAAGAATCGTAACTGGTGTCCTGTATGTTTTCTCGCACTTTGTTCAGTAAAGTGGGTGGGTGCGTGTGTGGTCTGGAGCCTGAGTCCTCCGTTCAGATCTTAGCCCCACACTCACTAGTGTGACTGGTCAGGCTGTACTTTAGTGTCCTCGTCTGTTAACTAGGGATAGTGATATTGCTACCCAGGAGGGTTCTTGGGTGGATTAAAGGAATCAATACATGTGAAATGCTTAAAACGGCGCGTGATGAGCGTTGCTATTTTAACACCAAATATAGGTCACGGCAAAAGGAGGCTTCTTGTACGTGTGACTGGCTGACAAGGCTTGTGAGCAGTGGGCAGGCAAAGGAGAGAAGAAAGAAAAACGACGGGAAAGCTAAGAAGGAAGATAAAAAGTAGTAGGAATATAAATGAATGACATGAGTGTGGTAAGAACAAAGGTTTTGAAACGGACATTTCGTGTGTGCAGTGATAATATATGCAGGTTAAAAGGAAAAATGAATATACATATAACGCCTTGTACCTTTAGGTACACTTGGCATATTTCCTTTCAGGATTTTATACCTATCTTTCATGTGTTCTAGAGCGGTGTCATATGTTTTCTGGCCTTTCTTTTTAAATCTTAAAATAATAATCATTAGAGCTCCACTCAAGGTGAATGAAGATGGGCCAGACCCTTCTTAAATCTCTCTGCATGGGGAAAGACTGCATGTTTTACCAGCCTATCCTGGTTGCCCTCCTCACCTCTCACTCTGGACTGGCAGCTGCTCTGTGCTTCTCTCTCCATATCTCTTGTGAGTGCTTTGCTTATGCCTGCCTTCCTGCGAAGTGTGAGGACCAGCCCCTCCCGTTATTCCCCGATAGCCTGGCTAGCACAAGGCAGTCATGTGTAACAGTCTTTCAATGTCTTGAGGATCACACAAGGGCATTTTAATACAGGAAAAGAAACTTACAACCGAGTATCTGGCATCGCTGTGTCCAGCATCCATTAGCCATGTGCATCCCACTGGATATCTCTCTCCCAAGACCTTGACTTGTTGCTATGACTGAGAAAAAAATATCAGGGGACAGCATAATGATGATGACTGATCAGCCTGTAAGTCCTATGAAGGCAGGAACTGTGTCTCTATGGCTTAATGCTGTCTCCCCTTCACCCAGCACAGTCCTTTGGCACATAATGGGGGCTTCGTAAGTACTTGTTCCCGCTGCCCACAATGAAGGCAGCCTTCAGTAACGTAAGACAGAATGTTTTGCTTGCAATAGGAATTGGATTATTCTTCTGGTTTAAAGCTTTTCCCAAAACAATGGCCTTAGGCACATACCTCTGTCCCCCAATCTCTGTCAAACACTGATTTCAGCTTCTCGCTAGAAATTCAGAAACTGCTGAAATATTAAAAATAACATTTTTTCACCTCAACCATGTATTGTATATATTATTTTACATAGTCAAGCTCATGGTGTACCCATTGTTCTATGTATTATTTTCACTCCCTTCTGCTTTTGACATTATTTTTTAACATGAATCTTAATGACTGTCTACTGTCCCATAGAATGTGGTAGATGTACATAATCTTCTCAGTTATTTTTCTCTCATTGTACATTTTGTTACTATATGTAGAGTTGATCCTTGAATAACAGGGGTTTGAATTAAGTGGGCCCACTTATACACAGGAATTATTCAATGAACATCTGTACTGTTTTTGATGTGCGGTTGGGAGTCCTTAGATGTAGAGGGCCGATTTCATGTGTCGATTTATGGCATTTTCTATAGGGCATTTGAACATCCACAGATTTTTAGTATTGACTGAGAGTCTTGGAACCATTCCCCCACAGCCCCATGAGACAAGTAAGTTTTTGAGGAGTCAAAAGTTATACGTGGATTTTTGAGTGTGCGGGGTCTGCACCCCTAACTTCTGCATTGCTCAAGGGTCAACTGTAGTGTTATCAAGAACATTCTTATATTTAAATCTTTATCTGCAGTTTATAATATTTCCTTAAGGTAGATTTCTGGAAATAAAATGATGGGATCAAAATATATGAATACTTTTACAGCCTTCATACTCTTGTCATATTGCTATTCAGAAAGATTATCTCAATTTGTACTCTCACCATAACGTATGAAAGTGCTTACTTCATCAGATCCTCCCCAGTATTTTTATTGTTTAAAAATCTCTATTAATCTGCTAGGTGATAAATAGATTGTTAGTGTTATTTTACATTTTCCTTGATTACAGTGATTTGAAAGAAAGTTTTAGAAACCAGGTTAGCATTTATAGTTTCTAGCAATAATAGACACGACAACTACAACTATTAATATGTGTAAACTTTCTGTCTATAATTTCCTTCAAGACCAGCACCCCTGCTGCTGAACAGAAGGCTATAATGGGTTATGCAGCCCAATCTCTGCCATATGTTTGGTGCTTATTATTAAGCCCAACTACCGAGAAAGGGAAGACATAATTAGCCTTTTTGGGAATTATTTTACACCTTCAGCAGTACAAGGCCTAAAGTTGATTTATTTCCCAGAATCTATTTGTATTTGATGCCTTTTAAGTCAAGCCAGATTAAATGACCAGGCATGGTTTCAACCTTCAGTGAAGGAGTTTCTGGAGTTCTAGGAGATAGTCAAAAAATAATTGCCTTAGTGCCTTTGCACATCGCTAAGATACCATTTGAAGACAGGTGAGTGAGTCATTTGAAAGCAGATAGAACCACTGGGGCACTAATAGAGATAGCACAAGTTGGATTTATCTCACATTACCAGTGGTTGGTAATGTGAGATAAATCCAACTTGTGCTCATGGCTTTCTCAGCCAAGGGGAACTGGACCTTTGTTGCTAAGGTGGGAATTAGAAGAAGGCACTCTCTGTATTACAGACACATGTACTTTCATGAGACTGACTTAAGAAAGCTACTTTTGCTGGTGATTCTTCTAGGCTAGACTTGAATGTGTGCTTCCAAAACAAAAGCAAGTTGTCTGATTCTAAAGCCATCATCCCCATTATTGTGCTTCCAAAGACTATTGTTTTGCAATGACAAGAATGAATTTTTACTTCCAGAGAACTTGGAGATACATTGTAATTCCCATCCTCCTTCTCCTCCACCCAAATTATAGAAGATTTTGCTCATTTGGGCCCTTATTCATCAATGGGACATTTGGAAACAAAATTCTGAGGTTGACACGGGTCTGTACGTATATACATAGTTCCCAAATGCCAAAATGATAAACACTGTGCAGATGTTGCACAGGACAGAACCCAGCCTGCCTTTGGCAGTTTCACACACAAATGACTAAACACGTCAGCTCTGGAAATAGATGCTGTGGCAGGAGTTCACGGACTTTTCTTTTCATGAAAAAATTAGGGGCCAAGATTAATTAAAAGCAGGAGTTTACTACTTTTAAAGATAACATGATGATAACCATTTCAAATGTTCTTTATTCTTGCAATTGGAGAATGCCAGAAAGTGAGAATATAAAATCTGCCAGATGGAAGTGTGTTGCCAGAGGCAAGGTCTATTTGCATGCCGTGCACTTCTTTATTGAGCAGTTGCAGTATTTTTTGAATAAATAATTGAATGAATGCACAAAAGAATGAATGATTGGGATAACTTCTCTAGCTCTGTGTTGCCTCAGTTCATGATGCAGCATGTAATGAACAGTAATGCTGGCTCCCATGCTTTGAGGAATCATTAAGTGCTTAGCCTACTGTTGAGTGCTCCTTCTACCTCTTCTCAGCATTTGTCACAATGCCACTGAAAAGCAGGTTTTTCTATTTCTGTCTCAGAAATGTGAAGACTGAGGCTTAGGAAGGAAGATAGGAAGTGTCAGAACCAAGATTCAAGCTCATATCTGCTGGTTTCCAAAGCCTATGTTCCTACACATTCAAGATTTCTCCTTAGTTAACAAGAGGTCATGCTCAGTGAAAGATCATCATCTTTTTGTGGTCTCAATTACAATTTCTCCAGCCAGCAAATTTGACATGATCAGATTTGGAGAGCTCCTAAGAAATCACTTGGCTCAAGCTTCCCATTTTGTTGGTGGAGAATTTGAGGTTCCAGTCCAAGTCCATGGTCATTGAGCTGACCTATGGCAGTGGGATGCAAATTTGGAACTGATCAGCTAACACTTGATCTGACCCTTTTCCCACCTCATCACATTGGGGGTAAGGTCAAAATGGGACTCATGTAAATGAAAGTAATGAATTTGGGTCATGCATATTTCTAAGCATCACTTAAATCAACACCATGATAGAATCATGCTTGTGCACATACCTCCTACGACAAAAATAAACGTTAAGAGGACAGATGTATGAGAAGTACTTTCACTTAAAAAATCATTAAAATGGTAAAAACATGATGAACCTGCTAATTGTGAAATATCTTCAACAAATATTTGAAGATGGCATTTTAAAAAATCAATGTGTGTGCTGCTTATAGGTACTTGACAGTGGGAGAAACTGATGATATGTCACTTGGTTAAAGCTAAAAGCAGGAGTGAAGTTAAACATGGAAAATATCAGCCATCACTTCCTGCTAATTTAACACTCTGAGCAAAGTGAACAGGTCTCCTTTGCCTTCTGTTCTTTCCGGCTCTTCTTCCATGACTGTAACTGAATCCCCTAGCACCCTTTAGTGGACCAACACAACTGCTTCCCATCAGGCTACTTCCTGCCCCTTACAGTTTCTAAACTGTGTATTTGTCTAAAATACAGCCTGATCATTTCACTGCTCCTCAGGAGAATTTCGCAGATGCTCACTGGCCAACTCTCCTCTGCACTGCTTCCCAGCCCCATCTTCTCCTCCTGCATCTCTCTTTGTGCACCAAAAACTTTTATAGTCAGGAAGGATTCCTCATCTAGAAATGGCCATACATGAAAACCCACTGTACCTCAAAGCTACAAGTCATGTGAGGGGGTCAGCTAGGACCTGCAGGCTTCCTTCCAGCTGTGTGATTCTGTGACTCAGATAGGACACACAGCTCACAGCTACCAAGATGCCTCAAGGACTAAAATCCCACATGTTTACAGAAGAGGCATGTTAGCTTTAAGAACTGCTGAAAAAGGATTTCTCAAAGAGGATTAAAAAAAAAAAAAAAACGTGAATGCTCCCCTTCATTAATGCTGAGCCAAATTCTTGTGATAATGGCCGTTGTCTGCCTGTTCGTGAATCCGCCCACTGGTATGAGCAAAATGGCAAAGGACATGAGCGCAGGTTCTTGAGGAAACAGTGGGGTAAACTGTGGTGGTTATTAATTTTGCCTGTTTAGAAAGCCCTCCCATCTAGGGCTGCCAGATTAAATACAGGATGTATTTTTATTTGCTAAATCTGGCAACGCATTTTTCAGTTCATAGATGCCATCTCCCTGGTCACAGAAGTAAATATGTGCTTAATTCTCTTTCCAACAGAGATTGGCCCAAGTCGTGTATACATAACCCAATTAAGACCAGAGTCATAACTTGGGATGGCAATAAGCCCTTTGGCTACAGTTGCTAACCTGGGGTTTCTAACAGTCATGCCCTCTGTTACAAAATAACGAGACTAAAAATTTAGAAAGAAGCAGAGATAAGCAGTGAACAAATGGACACAGCGAGATACAACACTGGTGGCTCTGGGTCCTCAGGTACAGTTTCTGAGACCCTGGCTCCGGGACCTTTTCCTTTGGTGCTGTGTGCTCCTTATTCTGGTTTTCAGAACTGGTAAATTTCCCTTTACCCCATTAACTGTTTTCAGTTGGGTTTCTATTACCTGTTCCTGAAACAGCTCCTGACTCACATAGAGAATTCTGGTTCCAGGCTTTTTCTTTTCCTTAAGTTACACATGCAAAATAGAGAAGGGCATACAGGATAGAGTGGACGATGCATTAAGCAGAGTTCACATCCTATAATGCACTGGTAGATGTAGGAATCATTTGCGGCAATCATTGAATCCCACACTCCTTTGTCTCTGTTTTTGGATAGTCTTCTTTCCATTTCCCTACATCATAAAATCAAAGACCTTGTTTTACAGATAAAATATCTTCAATTAGGTGAGGTTGAATAACTTGTAGATCAAATGGAGAGACCCAGGTTTTAAATCAATTCTCGCATGTCGAGGTTCTGGAAATTAATTTTAGAATAAGCCTAAGATTATAAAAAATGAGAAAGACAACTTGTATGTCTAAAAATATAATGTAGTCATTAGGAAAATATAAATATTTGTATTGCTTTTATGATTATTGATTGCAGAAAAATCACTAATTGGAGGAACCGATTGTCTGTTAGTGATTCTCTTGACAGTTATGTCTCTGATTACCATTTCATTTGCTATTAGATCCTCTACTTTGGCAGCTAAAGTGGGAATGTGGGCCAGGTCTACTCCGTCAAAGAACTCGATCCTCTTGGCTACAGAAATGAGTCCGAGTGAAATAACTATTGAACAAAGGGTAGTATAATTAGACTTTTAACCTGAGATTCATTTTTTATTAGATGTGGGAGGGAACACATTTCCCTCTCTGGTTCTGGAAGAATGTGTGTCTGAAAGACTCTGTACCCATTTCTCCTACCATATGGGAAAAATCTGTCTGCATTTGAAAGAAAACATACACACACAGAAGAAGAAACAAGTGGCAGACTTGGATTTTATGACTTCCAAATCCTCAGATTCACCCATTCTTGAGGATAGAGCCATCCCTGGCCCCTCTCCTTTTATGAGAGCCAAAAAAAAAAAAAAAAAAATGTATTGTATTACCAGTTATTTTGGTAAAAATTTCTAACACGAAATAAAAGAGTGGTTTTATTTCATTTGTGACACCACTTTTCTTCATTGGCATGGCCTGTTAAATGTTGCCTTGTTGTAATTTTTTAAATTAATAATAATCTGGTAAGAGCTAACAGAAAATTTAAAGGTACTTATAAATTCAACATGCATTTTGGAAGTTATATCATACTCATACTATATTCAAAAATAAATTTTAGCTGTAGGTAGTAATATATAAAAAATCTTCAAGAAGAAAATATTTGAGAAATTTTAGAATATGTCTTGGGATAGGGAAAGCCTTCACAAACAAATCTAAAACCATACAGCAAAATATTGACAGATTCGACTTGGGAAATATTTCAAACCATTAGAATATAAAACTTGCTATGAGCTAAGTTAAAGGATAAGTGACAACAGAATAATATGTTTGCAAAGTATATAAGTCATAATGAGTGATTGTCCATCATTTGTAGAAAGTTTCCATAAACCAACAAGGAGAATAGACAAAAATTATAAACAGGCAATTCTCAGAAGAAAACAAGAAAAATGGCTGATTTCAACCTATCAGTGCAAGAAACACAGGGAGAAAGTGAAAAATAAAATTGAAAAATAAGGAAACTTTCCTTCAAGGAAAGCCCCTTTTGCTCACAATGCACTTTCCTCCTTTGCCAGCCTGTAAACTCATTTTCATTTTCCCATCTGAGGCCTAAGCAGAATCCACATAGTCCTCCTTTGCTCCACCAGTATGCCCTGTGCACATATCTCTTACAATCCCTCAGTCACTGGATTCAGTGTTTGCTTGCAGGTTTGCTTTCTTTCACCGACTGACGGCTGCATCCATCACTTTGTCTTAGTGACTGAGTCTTAGTCTCTTTGAATTTTTGACACCTTACCAATATGTATTTATAGAATAAACTCTCCATAAATGTTTGATAAATGGATAAATAACAAATAAATGTTGCATCTTCATAGACACTGTTAGGATTAGTTTCTAAGTTCTAAGAAAGTGACAAACTTTTAATTTCATTTGGACTGTAGATAGGCACACATCTTGTGGAAAGTGACAGGAAAAAATCTGTATTTAATCAATTCTAATTTACCAGCTCTTGGTGTTATTGCTATTTGTATGCCAACTAGACTATTATTCCTGATGGTGTGAAAAACAAAGGCGATTCTTTGATGTTTCAGTGAACAAATGATGCAGTGGCCATTTGAAAAAGAACTGTCCATCCTGAGTGTTGAATCAAAACCCTTCTTTATTATTTGGCAAGACCTGAGAAGCACCAGCAGGAAAACTTGCAGAAAGAGTATCTATCAGTAGTTTAAAAGATGATCCAGCATCCTAGCACTCTTGATGCCCAGAGGATATCGTGTGGAAAAATACAGACATCAGCAATTATGAGTCAAAAAGCGATTCAGGGAGTCAGACTCGGAATGTGAAGAGGGCTGGAAATATCTTAACCAATTTTTTTCACTCACATACCCTTTTTATGCATGCATAAGAGTGCCATATAATAAAAGCTCTGTCTCCATCTAAAAAGACTGTCTCGATAAATGTAAAATAAAAATTCTAAGTAATGAAAAAGCAAAAGCATTACATCATAGTTATGTAGTTGAACTAGCAAAGTTTTTTTTTTCTTCTTTTGTAGTGGTGTATGCTATAACGGTGCAGCTTGCAATCACCGACATATTAGATCTGATGAAATATGGTAATAATAACACCTAACATATTGAGCCCTTATTTTTCCAAGGCATTATCCAAAGCACTTTACATGCACTATCTCATTTAATTGTTCTAACAACTCTATAGGCAGACTATGAGTGTCTTCATTTGACAGCTAATGAAACTGAGATTTAGAGAGGTTAATTACCGACAGAATTTTTGAGTGAATCAGAACCTATGCTGGTAAGCACTGCATGAAGGAAGAAGCAATCTTAGGACATATACGTGTTTGCAGGGCCTCAGATTTGGGGAAAGTTTTCTCAAGTACACAGTAATATAATTTAGTATCTACCCCATTTAAATTATAAAAAACAAATAGTAGCATGAATTCATGATTATAAATAATACATATGAAAGTCTGCTGTAAACATGACATTGCCAAATGTAAATATTTGTTGTACAATGGGAGATGCGTTTGCATAGCTGTATATATACACCCAGTACAACTGTGGCAAAGCATCATCTGATGTGACAGATTCAGCCAAGTCTTGTCCCTATGAGGGTAGCAGAGCATAGCTCACCTCTTTCTCTGTCATACAGCACCTAAACATAAGCTGCCATCTTACACTTCAATGGCAATTCTACTGTCTTTTAAAATCCATACTCGCAGTTCTAGCTCCTGAAATCAATTTAGCAGTAAATAAGTCAACTTAAAAGAGCTTCCTAATAATAAGTATAAAGTCAAATTAAAAAATGCTGCAAATGAGAATCAGCTCCAGAACCTGTATAAATATAAACCATCTGGAATGAATCAGTAATCTTAGCTAAAAGTGAATTAACTCTTACGACTTCTCTCCAATGTTCTGGCAGACAGTCTGTTAAAGCCTTGACTTGACCTTACTGGAAAATCATTTGGAAAACTACTTTATTAGCTGCAGAAAATCTCCCCGGATCATAAAAGTTAATACAGAAATAAATTATAAGACTTTTTATAACTGTCAGGAAAATTTGTTTTCTTAAACTCTCACAGTTTTCTATTTATGAACATCTTTGTCTCTTGAACCAGTAGCAGAATGACAGCTTTGTCTGAAGGTTAATTAGCTTGAGAGTGAACACATGTCTATGTAAAGGTATTATCCTTCATGTTTTAAAAGAATATTGCTTGCTTCTCATTTTATCCAGTCTGCATCTCCTCCAATCCCATTCATTTTTAGGTGAAAATACAAGTTTGTATTTCTTTTCTCTTCACAAATTTTTCCTGCTGGTGGGTTGCTTGGTGTCAGTTCCAGCCGTCCTCAGATTCTGAAGGAACAGTAAGATTAGTGGTTGCAACCTGGAGGCAGGATTTTTAGTACTTTCTATTTCAAATTCTGTCAACGCTTAACCATTTGTGTCACCTAGAGGTGGATATTTATTGTTCCTGCTATTCGGAGAAATGTTAGATCTCAGCTAAGGGCCTTTTGAAACAACGGCCAGTGGCGTTTTGCATCAGAGGGCACGAAGGAACATTACTCCATGTGCTTTCCTGGTGCATTAAACTTTGCCAGCAGTACACTGGATGTGGGTTTTCCATTTCCTGGCACTCACGCCCCCTCCTTCTTTTTTCTTTAAGCATGGGGGCAAGGAGGATATTCTGTTTACGTGTTCCTATCAAGAAAAAATTTTTCTCAGCTCTGTTAAGTAAATACAAATCTGGGCTAGTTACTAGGGTGTCAAATGGCCAGAGAATTTAATCTGTAATAGGTTTAGGTATAATCCTATTAAATTGTCTTTTGTGTCCTTTGAAATTTTAATTAGCTAGGGAACTGCCCATGTTGAAAGCCATACAATCTTGCCTGGAAGGAATTATGCTCTTAGCTACAGTTGGCCAGTAGGATCATGTGTTTTTGTTTTTGGGATTTTGTTTGTTTGTCGAACTCTACTCAAGATCATTTCTCTTCACCCACTATTCTTCCCTATTTAAGATTTAAAAAAGAAAAACCAAAAAACTGTGAAAAGTGAAAAGGCTTTGTCAGTAAATATGAGAGTAAATCAATTCACTCTGTATCAGACTAAAAAGGCAATCAATCTTCTCATTACTTTTCTGTGTAGTAAATACTTCATAGTCAGGGATGTTTGTCTTGTTGATGACTAAATTCCTACTTGCCTAGAACGGCAACTGTCACATTGCAGGCATTTAATAAATATTTGCTAAATGAATGAATGCATGACAGTTACTTGGCTAAACTTCAAACATTAACCTGTAATGTGCTAAAGATGATTGCTTATTTTCTTTATTATGATCACATGTGAATAGGACCGGCTAACAAATTTCTTTTGAACCATCAAAGTGTTAGAATGCCGTTTCACTATCATAAGCAAACCTCCACGGGAACACCATATTCAGATTTGGTGAAGTTAAAATAAATTATGGGACAAAGGCAAATAACCCATATCTTCATGGTCCTTCTAAATTAACCAATTTTTTTTTTTTTTTTTTGCATTGTTACACTGCTCTGCTATTTATTAGTTTAAAGGAGAGTCACCAAAAATCCTTTGTTTTCTGCAGTGGAGTTAGGGATCAGCAACATGTTTGCTGCTCCCAGTTAGACCCTTATGTTTATGGTGCACACTTTTCACTCTGAATTCAAAGTCAAATGATAAGGAATTGAGCAGCATTTTATTCTGAGCTGCCTAACACAGGTCTCCCCAGCAAGAAAGAGGCTTCAAACAAAGATGGTAAACTAAGAACTCATGTCAAAAAGGGCCATTTGGGAGGAAGGGTGACAAGCTGGATCCTTTCCACTTTTTATTATAGCCATCTTTCATTTTTATTTTTCTTTCCACCTTTTACTTGTTCCATTTTTATCTCATTCTCAGCTTTTCTTTCTTTGACTTTCTCTTTTTTCTTCTTGGTTTCTTTTTTTTGAAATGTGATTCTAAAAAAACCTTGATTAGCTTTACCTGAGCAGTTCTTCAGTAGTGCCATTTATGTCTTTTTTTTAACCTATAAAGATCTTAAACAAACAAGATAAACAAAAACTCATAGATACAAACAACAGTTTAGTGGTTACCAGAAGGAAAGGAGGAAGAAGAGGAGGTAGATAAGGGTAAAAGGGATCAAATATATGCTGATAGAAGATTTGACTTTGGGTGGTGAACACATAATGCGGTATACAGATGATGTGTTATGGAATTGTACACTTGAAACCTATATAATTTTATTAACCAATGTCACTCCAATACATTTAATTTAAAAATATATTTTTATGACTATCATGTTTAAAACATGTTTGTCTACTATTTCACTTAAGTTCCATTCCTTCCACCTGCCCCCTTTAAAATTTTATCAAAGAAGCACCTATTGGAGCTTCTGTTTGGCATGACATAGTCAGTGTTGATATAGATATTCTATACAAAGTAAAGAAATTTGGTATTTTAGGTTACTTATATAGCCTAAATCTAGGTGCCCTTGCTGACTCCTTAGGTAATGACAAGTTATCTGTACTTGGGTTTATTTTACTCTATACAAAATAAATAAAAAGAAAAGAAAGTCATGGCTTATAAAGCAAGATGATCATAACTGAGTAGTTAAAAGAATAAAACATAGGTTTATATTACTATACTTAAATTATTTAGCATAATTAATTTATTTTATTAAAAATTTGATTCTCCCAAATGATTTTACATTTTTGATGCTAACGAAGGGATGGTGACATTTTCCATTAGGGAATCAAAAACAAACAAATAAAAATACACTAGTAACTTGTCCTAGAGATACTCTATTAGAAACTTTTAGAAGCTTGTAGATGCTGAATTAATAAAGATGAGATTTATGAACTGGCTTTCTTTTGTATCTTCTTTATTAAGCTGATGTATTGCAATGTTTACTATAGTTTTATAACTATCAGAGGACTTCTCTGAATTCAATTATAGGGCTAGAATGAATGTATTTTTTAACAGTTAAAAACATTCATTTATATATAAAAATATTTACAATAAACTTTTAGATGCAAACAATGTATATTCCGTTTTAAGTTGCTTTTGTGTCTTTCACATTTTGTTGGCTACATCACTGAGAGCTAAAGTGACTGTATAAAATACCTTACATTTTTCACCAATTTAGCAATTAATAAGTGAATAATTCTTACCTATCTTGCACAAATATAAGGAGGAAAATTAAGTGCGTGAAGTAATTTTAAACAGAACTATATTAATGAATAGATATGTTTTTCTAACTCACTTAAATCCAAAGGGTAGTGGTAGGCAAGGCACTGGATATAACAACCTAAGAAATTATAGCAGTACATTATATTAGTTGACTCTTAAAGATTGGGAGAAAGAGACAAGCACCAATTGCTCTCAGTAATGAGGATTCATGATAAAGACACCAGAACATAACTATCTTCTCAGCTAGCCAGATACTCCTTGTTCCAGACCTCCCAAAACAGAAAAAATACCAAAGGGGAACTTTCACCTTATTTGGAAATGCAGCCTAGCCATGTGACCTACCTTGTAATTAGCATACAGTCCCCCAAAGAAAAGATGCATTTCCACTATTCTACATGGGACAGACTGTTGGGCAAATTTTCAGGTCAAGTTGTTTCGGAGGTCGTTTTCCTCTCTAGGACATGGTTGTATTGTGATCAGAATGGCAGGACTGGTTTCACTAGACATACAAGGCACTAGATACAAGAGCTGAACACAAGAAAATACTTCTTGATTCTGTATATTTTTTCCCTAGCAAGAACGAGTGATGACAGATGATCACTTGGAAACTTCATGGCTTCGTCAATACATGGGCGGGCTGCAAGGAGCTTGGATAATTTCCCTTAATTACCTCGATGAACCAGGCAAAATTATTAATTTCCAAAATGAAGATAATTATAACTTCATGGACTATTTCAAAAGGACAAAGTCTTGGATTTTATTTTCAAAATTGTTATCAATAGACTTATCTGTTATATTTGAATTGTAAATGAAGGTTAAAATATGGTTCACTTAGAAAAGACCAAAACAACTAATAGGAATATACTTTTCTTCTCAGTTCCCTTCAGTTTCCTCACCTGTAAAATGGGGATGATAACAGTAGCTACTCAGAGGGGTTTTGTGAAGACTAATACAAATAATGTACTTGGTGCCTGGCATATGCTAAGCACTTAATCTATGTTGGATATCATATTGTTATTTTTAATTACAAATACAAAACAACATTGTATACCAACAGAAGAAAATGAAGATTTCTGAAGAAGGTGGGAATTGCAAATCTGCCATGTACTATATTAGAAGGGTACAGTAGTTCCAAAACTGAGACTAGAAAATACACCAAACTTTGCTCTTCAAAGAGTGTGGTCCATGGACGAGCAGCATAGGCCTCACCTGGGAGCTCATTAGAAATGCAGAACCTTGGGTCCCAGGCCAGAGCACGCAATCTAACAAGGCACCCAGGAGAGACCTGTGCACTTGATGTACACTGTTCTAAATATTGTTCAGGAGCAAATTTTTCAAAAGGTCTTTGTCTATGGGTCATAGTATTAAATGGTATGTTGATATGTCTTATTTTATTTTATATCACCTACAAAAAATTAGACTTGAAAAATATTCATTTCTCTTGACTGTGGGCACACTTTGTAAAAGAGGCAACAGAAACACAAGGGAAAGAGCGAATGAGAGCACTTCACTTCAGTTTGCATCATCACCCCTCATTGCTGTCAGAAAGATAAAGGGTCAAATGTCTCACTCTGTTGTCTAAGGTGCAGACTGTTCACCCAACTGCCCAGTCACCTTATCTTTACCTCTCTTGCTTTGTACCCCAATGCTGCCAGAGAACAGTTTTCTGTCTCTTTTAAGGTTGATTTTTTCTAGGATATTTAGGAAGGAGACAAGCCTTGCCTGCTCTCTGCTGTGGAGTCATCGGCTTGCTTATCACTCCTGCCTGGGCGTGATCCCCTCACAGCACCTGCCTTACCACACTTCTGGGTGGAAGCAGGTCTGGGGGCAGCTGTCGTCTCTATGTGCTGGTGTGTCCTTGCAACATCCGTGGTGGAGGCTGTGAGTGTGTGGGATTGCCACTGCACCTGGCCATGATGGGCTTACTGCGTGGGAGGGAGTCAGTTGTGGGAAGTGCTCACGCGTACACACACACACACACACACACACACACACACACACACACACACACACACATATTCATATACCACATACGCAAACCCCTCTCTCGAAGAAACACATTGATTCTCAGAGAAAGTACAATCTCAATCAATGTTTCCAAATTGTCATCAATAAACATACCCTTCAGCAACCATGAGAATATTTTTTTCCATTTAAAAACAAAAGATGACTTAAGTTTTGAAATGCAGTGCAAACCCATAGGAAGGAGTAGAATCCTTTGTCTAATTGCCTTGTAATTTTTCATACCTGCCTGCCTCACAATAGCATTATTTTATATATGTTAAAGCTTCACTGCCCCATTTATATTTGGGACATTCATCTCTTAATGGTTGCTCCCAGGCCACCCTTTAGTCCCGTAGAGTTGCTTAATCTCCCAGGCTTGGAGTAAAGCTCTTCTGTCTCTGTCTCTGTCTCTCTCTCTGTCTCTGTCTCTCTCACCCTGCCTGGCAGGAGGGGTAGGAGCGCTGGCTGCCTGGGTGGTCCCCACTGCGGCTGTGATCTGGGTCTTGGGTCTTGCTCTCCTTGGAAGCCACTGGTGTCCTGTTGGCTCCTTTCATATCTGGGATTGAAGCTGACAGAAGCATTGATGGCTCCCTGAGAAATTAAAATGAAGTAGAGGGAAACCTTTTCTTTCTATTGTACTTAGTTTAGGGTGTTTGTAGACATTTTTCTGAATTCTAAAACAAAATTCTAAAACAAAACTATCTTTTAGAATGTGTGCTGTAGCAAAAGAAATACGGGACCGATACTCCTGAGACCTGGCAGTGCCCCTCCTTTCTCAGCCTCGAGCCCCTTAACTATAAAATGAGCTAAAATCCCTCACAGTCCTGAAACAACAGTATGCTTAAATATATGGTACATGATTTATTTTGTGTTTTTTCATACTACTTATTTTTTAAAATTTATACTCTACCTTGTTTCAGAATGGATTTAGGGGACTTTACAGGGATACATAAAAAATAGCAAGATAGCATAAATTAGAAATATGTGGAGAACAAAAGAGGAAAACAAAGAGAGGGACATAAAATGGAACTAGGCTGTGGCTACCACATCCAGGCCTCCCTTGAAGTCTTGTCCTCTTGTTTTGGGACAATGTTACAGATATTTTTACACCCAGATGAGGTGTGTAAAAAGGAAAGCTCCCTATTTTCCCCAGGAGCAAGGCAACCATTAGTAGTGCCTGTAGCAAGTGTGAGAAGTGTTCTTGCTTCTAAGGACAGCTGACTTGCCAAAAATTTAATCGAGAATTTTGTATAAGCCAAAAATAACTTACAATTTTTTTTTTTTAATTTTCAGTCATTGGGAAGTGATAGATACAAGAATTCTATTCATTTATTTTCAAATTAAGAGCCTATGGAGGAAACAATCTATTCCAGTTCCACAGTACCATCAGTTAAAAGGTGGACAGGATTCAGGGTGAGACCTATAGGGGACCGGACCATACTGTCACAAAGAGAAGGGATACACAACCACTGCTCTGGAGAGCTAGGAGGCCCAAGATTTTAGATTCAAAATGAGTTAGTGAGCCGTCTAATTTTAAAATAAGGCAACTTGATTTTAAAGTCTGATTTTTTAAAACAAGAGCTAACAAGACAGTCCGAAAAGTGATGCCTGAGAAGGCTTTTGATATCCGAAGCCAATTTTAACGCCTCATTTGTTCCTTGGGTCGGGGTAGTGTTGAGTGGGAAGAACTAAGAGTACCAAGATCACAATCCAGAAGCAGGTGAGTTTCTTATCTCTCTAGCCTCATCTTTTGCCAGCCTCCAGACTTCTAGAACACCCCCAAATATATGCTCACACACGTGCACACACACACGCACATGCATACACTCACATGCACACATACACGCTCACATACCACTCGCACATTCATACGTACCCACATACAGACATACTAACATATACACATGTAAACATGCATTCACACACACACTGGGCTTTGTAGATTCCAGACACAAGCTGAAGCCCCCATGTGCAGAGTTCTCCTATTTTCCATCCCTAGTGCCCTCACTTTCTCAGCAAACCCCACATGCCCCTTATAATCCAAATTAGATGTGACTTCCTCCCACAAGCTTTCTCTTCGAATTCCGGACTGGGAACTCCCCTTAAACAACAGCTTTCACAACAACTTTGCTCAAAGCAGAACACGAAAGAGAAGCGTTACCATAACAGCCACAAGAAGGATTTGAAAAGTCTACTGTGTCAGAGTATATCTGCAAGGGCACGCCAGATACACCTTCACTGCCTGACACGCAAGCACACACCGTGAGACAAACACAGAGGAAACAGAAGTGATCAGAAAACTCAGATGGATAGCAGCAGATGGGATATTTACTTATTTTAAATGCTTTTTTGCTGGGAGAGCCAGATGAGATGTATATCTTCTTTCCAAAGAAGTCTCAAAGGAAACAGCTGTCGTGCAGTTTCATTCCAGAACTCTTTAGTACAGTACAAACACTATAATGGAGGACAGACAACCTAAATAGCAGACCACAACAATACAGAGCCATCTCAACTAAGATTCATTTTACCCCATGACTTCTTAACATAAAATAAAATGTTTCCTACAATAAAGCAGTACAGTGACCTTAGGGTATTAAATCAGGTTTCACGCTCCAGGACTGTGATCAAAATATTCTCATGCTATTTTTTTTTCCTCTCGAATGAAACCAAAGTCCTTTAAGAAAATTTACAGAATCCTTGAAAAGCTAATGATCCTTTTACAGCCTCAGGTAAATTACTGTAAAATTTAATTTCTACTAACTTACATGAGATAGCAAATAGCAAAATGAATGGATGGTACTTACCTGTCTGCTGCAGTTCTGTTTTTCTCTCTGACTATACACTTAGGAGTATGCCATACTCTTGCAAAACATTGAAGGATGCCCAGTGTCTTGCAGTGACTACAGCATCTGTGACATTGACTTTTGTCCCTACCATCCCATGGACAGAGTCTGGAAAGGGTTCACCCTTTACAAGCCCACTTATCTTGTTAAGTTCATTCAAAAATGTTTTTTCTTAACCAGAATAAAAGTCAACTCTTTTTGGGAGTTTCATCATTAGAAACAAAATAATGGATCCCCAGGATTGTATTCAATATTTTTAAAGCATTGTATTTGTAAATTTAATAATTTCTTTCATGGTCTTTTTTATTTATATGTTTGGCTACCTAGGATCTATTTCTCCTCTTTTTTTTATATAACATTACCCTGCTGTCCTTTTGGTGAATTATCTTTCTTCCCCTTGTGGGCCTTTGGAAGGACCATCAATCAAGGCAAGCTGTCTTCTAGCCAAAGAACAAGCCCATGAGCTAGGTTTGACCAATTTCCAGTTAACTGTGAGAAAAATAAAATGCTTCACCTTGACCCATTCTCAGACTGAAACCCTGATAGGTTAAAGTTCTCATTAGGGGCTATAGATTAGTTCCTGCTACCTCATCCTCCAGAACTATTTTCATTGCTATCCCTTTCCCAGTCTGGTTGTACAGCCTTCTCTTCAATTCTGTGAACTAGTGGTGCCTTGCTAAATTTTTTTTTCTGCTTAATAAACTAGAATACGTTTCTGGTTCTTGGAACCAAAGAATCCTTATTATGACTAAATCTACAAGTAGATGTCAAGGCTAGCCAGCTAGGACCATGGCCAAAATGATGACAGAGACTCAGTTTCAGGAGAAGATACTTTCTTATTATTATGGAGGAAAAATCTCTCCTGGAAACCCCACAGACTTTGTCTTACATCTCATTGTCCAGAGCTGGGTTATAATTTTCACTCTTTCCCCTCCTGGATTAGCAACTTGGTCCACATTCCCTGAGATGGAAGAATCTTTGCCACACAACTAAACAAAGTTGGAAATTCATGAGCAGAGAAAAGGGAAGACTGACTTGGTTATCACCTTCTGCCACAGACACACAAACAGTCATGGAGACACCTGGATTCAAGCCGTGTCTTATGACTTCAATGCCAGTTTACTTGTCACTATATAAAACTATATAAAACCACCCATTGCCATGGCACTGTGCCAGAATTGGGATATAAGAATGAAGACTCTCATTCCCTGACCTCAAGAATTTGCAGTTCACTGAGGAGAGAGAAAGCAGTTATAGGAAGAAGCAAATAAAATACCATTTGAAACCTAACACAATGGATATCTCTATATCTATACCTATAGATATAGCTATACTTATGTACATATCTATACTATTAATTTTCATATGTATACTATATATCTACATTGTATACAGGGTACAAGGCAGAAGTCTGACTGGAGGAGGTAAGCCTCCCAGAGGCGGCTTGAAGGTTGAGTAGGCATTTACCAGGCAGTCTCAACCGACAGGAGTACAGAAAGAACAGTATGTTCAAAGGCATGGAGGGGCAAACAAGCATGGCATTTTCAGAGTTTAATATGACTTTATAAATTTGAAGCTTAAAATGCAGGAGGCGAGTGAGAGGACTACCAAAAGTTGAGGCTAGGCAGGGAGTCTGGTTATATGCTGTAGGTAATGGGAAACAACAACAACAAAAAAGCTTATTTGATCAGAAAATGTCAAGATCGGATTTGTGAAAGATAAAAAAAAGATCATGGTAAGGTTTTCAGTTAAAAACGCATCTCCTTCTGTTTCTGCATAAAGTGACCAGGATGACAGCTGAAGTCATCCTATCCTTTGAAAATGAAATGAGTTCAGTGTTATCCTTAGGTTGTACACGTGCAATGGGAAGTTTGATGCCTAGCTAAGATTTTGGCACGTTTCCAGGAGCTGTTAGTTTACTTGAACTGTAGTAACAAAATTCCAACATACGGGGTGGCTTAAAACAACAGAAATTTATGGTCTCACAGTTCTATAGCCTGGACGCCAGAAACCAGGGTGTGCTAGCGTCATGCCCTGCCTGAAGGCTGCAGGGAAGAAGGCTTGCTTGCCTCTCTAGCTTCTGGAAGCCCAGGCACTCCTTGGTTTACCACAGCATAACTCCAATCTCTGTCTCCATCTTCACGTCACCTTCTTTTCTTCATGCCTCTCTGTCACCAATCATTGGCTTTAGGGCCCACCCTAAACCCAGGATGATTTTATCTGGAGATCCTTAATTGCAAACAAAATCACATTCTAAGGTTTCTAGTAGACATGAATTTTGAGGAGACACTATTCAATCTGCTCCAGGAGGTCCTAGTCTCATGGTTAGTTCTGGCTCTAAATTTCTGCACATATTAAACTCTTCATCTCATAGACCATTTTCTTTGCTACACATCAGCATGCAGGAAGGCCTCAGTCCCTTTCCTTAATGTGCCCTAAATCCGCTCACCCAAGGTATTTATGAGCACAGAAGACTTCATTGAAATTTTTAAATAAAGAGTGGTACACATACATCAACAATACACACATAAAATTAGAATATTAGTAATTCAGGTTCTTAAACATCCTTCGGTTGACTCACCCCTGGCAATTTCACATTTCAGGTCTTTAATCAGAACCCATAATCCTGCCTGAAGCCTGTTCCCCTTTCCTCTTTCTCCCTGCCCTGCTGTCTTTCCTATTTGGATTCCTCCCTTCTGCCCCTCCCTTCTATTCTTACGAGGTTTGTGTGGATGTTTGTTTCACTGTCCTTTCATACTCTGTCCTGAGGTGGTCATCTTCTGTGTATATCAAAGCGTTCTGCTAAACACAAACAGTTCCATCTAAAAGGAGCTGAGGAGCATCTGTTAAAATGTGAATGGTTTCACCCTAGTGCAGGCAGAAGAACCTTCTATACATAGATTATAAGATCTTCTAGTCTTTGAAGGGGCTGAACATTTTTATTTCAAAGATGTTCCACTGTAATACACTTGAGAGGCTCATTTAAGTAGTTACTTCATGAGCTAAGGCACTGATTAAGATAGATGTGTTTATTGCTGCCTCACTAATAAGAAACAAAGAGAAAATTTATATTTGTGTGCGTGACATATGTCTGAGATATATATGTATATACATGCATACGTGTGTGTCTAATGTATAACATACTCTGCCAAGTGATGCACATTAACACCTTATTTAATCCTCACAATTAGGGGGTAGCTACTGCTATTTCCTCTATTTTACAGATAAAAACCTGAGGCTTAGAGATGTGGAATGCTTCCCCCAAAGTTAATCGTGAATGTTAGACCTGTCTCCAGCATCATCCTCGCTCTCAACGCCATGATCTATTGCCATTTGAGGACTTAAACTAAAATGCTGTCTATCAGTGGATATATCTGGGGAGAGAATAACAGTGGATTAAAATATACCTTTCCAGATTTGCTAAATTTTCTGCAATGGATATATTTTAATCTGTAATAGGAAGCTGGCTACCACAACACCAATAAATGTTATGAAGAGACAACCACAACAGTTTTATAACTGACTGAAAATGCAGTGCTGATATAATAAAAGTCAACACTAAGCTAGGATAATATAATATTAATGCTTAATATTTTATGTAATGCTTTATAAAATATAATTATATTCACATGCATTATCTCATTTAATCCTGGTTTATGAAGGGTAAATATTAGGAAATATTATTATCCCCCCACTCTGCCTTTTGTTTGTCAAGTGAAGGTCAGAGAATAAATTGACTCTTTACTCTCCTAAAGTCATGTAAAGGACCAGGTGGACTGCAATGTTCCTGAGGACCAGGACTCTACCTGAAATGTTCACATGGCTGTATCTCTTGCCCCTGGAGTGTGAGACACAGAATGCATCACACAGGAGGTGCTGAACAAAGATTTGTCAATGAGCAAATGATATCCAGTGCTTTACTCTTAGTCATGTCTCCTACCCATTGACTTTAGTCTCTGGATACCTGAGATGAAATCTTTTTATTAAACTTCACAGTCAGGCCTCTAGGAATCCTGTCATCTTAATCACCAGGGTTTCGAGTAAAAATGGAAGGGTTTCAGAGAACGGTTTAAGCGTTTTGTGTGTGTATGGTAAAATATGGATACATAAAATTCATCTTTTTGACCATTTTAAAGAGTATAATTCCATGGCATTTAATATCTTCACTGTTATCTAATTCCACAACAGTTTCATCATCCTAAAAGAAAACCCACACCCCATTACTCAGTCACTCTCCATTCCCCTCCTTTCTTTCAGGCCCCATCAATGTGGGTTTGTTTGTTCTAGATATGTCATATAAATCGACTTATATCATGTGTGACCTTTTGTGGCTTCTCTTACTTGGCATGATGTTTTCAAGGCACATCTATTTGTGGCATGTATAAGCACTTCATTCCTTTCTATGATTGAATAGTAGTCTGTGTATTGATATGTCTTTTAAGCATTTTTTAAAGGTAGAAAATGGATGTAATAGAAAAGAGATTGGGTTGAAGAAGAGGAAGCTGGGGCGTGACTTCACTTAAACTTCCAACTGAAGAAGAATTATTTAGGAAGATGCTGAGAAGTTATTGTCCATGGTCACAAGAAACCAGTGAGGAGGAGCACAGAACTTCTTGGCTGAGCTGAAGGGACAACTCCTGGATGATCAGGGCAGTGACGACAAGAAGGCACCATTGAAGGAAGCTGTGGAACTGGAATCTCTGACCTTCAGAACAAGTAGAGTTATCTCTTCATTCCAGATGAATATTTGTGGGGCATTCACTGCCCCAAAGCTCAGAACTAGGCCAAAAATTATTATTACAATGTAATTCTTAGACCACAAAGAGGAAAGCTTGAAGAATCAAAAAGGAAATCGCAGAGAGTTTTTGGAGACACAAAACTCACCATTTAGGTAACAGCACAGCACCTTAAAATTATGTAAATTAGCTATAATATTAGGAAGGGGCAGGTGACATTTTGATAGGAAAACAAATTAATTAATGGAATAAAGCAGCAATTTATGGCCTTGATTATAATTTATAGTGCAAAGAAAAAGGTCAGCTCATCTTCTGGATTTATTTGAGTTAGAGATAATTGTGTTTAAGTAAAAAGAAATAAAACTCCTAATTGCAAGATGATGTCAGTTCTTTATAGAACATCTTGCATGGTCCCCCCAAAAAAGAGAAAAGAAGCACAGTTATTCTTTTCTAAATTTCAAACTCAAGTTGAATATAAATTACCTGAAAGGAAAAATTATGTATGAAGATTAAAAACATTGTCAATTCTCAAATCATTAGACTGAGATGCTCAAGAAAAACACCCACCAGTGCTTTCGAACCAGTTTTAAGTCCTAATCCTTGCATGCTTAAATAAACCTTACACACACAGATGCAGTGTGTGAAGCAAGCTCAGCTTTAAGAGAGGAAGGATTACGTGTCTGTGTTTACCCAAGAGCCAGTTCAAACACGTTCCGTTTGGCCCTAACACGCAGAAATGAGAATTTTAGAAACTGGAAAGGGAGCTTTATGTCTTTAAACACACAGTCTGAATGCGTTGTATATTTTACTGATATCATGAGAAGTTTCTCTCTTCTACCTTTTACTGAGCCATCAAAGAGGTGATTGTGTGAACAAAATAACACAGTGACATGTCACATTCCATATACATCGATTTATCAAACCCAGGAAGAAGCCTTCGCACTTTCTGGACTAGTGAACAGCACTGGACCAGCATAAAAATCTCAGGCATGGAGAGTGTTCAAGAAAAATACACATCAAAAATAAGCACTGAAAAAGAAAAAATCATTTTGTGTGCGTACTTTTACCTGTATTTACTTCGGCTCCAAAAAAATTAGTTCAGGTCCTCATCATGGCTTTGGGTGTGTTCTAAGCACCTTTGGTTTCTTGAACCCCTTTTTGCATAAAAAAAAAATATTGAAAATTATATTTTATGACTATGTTGGTATAGAGGTGAACATAATCCAGGCTAAATTCATTAGTATGTACTCGTTATTCTTATATTTAGTATTTCCTTCTAATTTTAGAAGAAATAAAAATTAAACTATTTTCAAGCCAGAAATTTGGGGGGCCATATGTCTGTGTCTGCGACGCCTAATATCATTCCTGACATTTAGCCCATCTGGTGAGCCGAGCTCTGGACTGGGTTCTGAAAGGACAGCAAGAGGTGTAAGATGTAACTTATGATGGTAGTGGGTTGAGAGAACTTTCAGTCACAGAGGGATAAGAAGCTAAGAATGAATATAAACAGGGAAAAGTATGGGTGGGTGGGAAGGACAAGGGGGAAAGGCAAGAGCGAAGCCAGTGGAGATAGTGTATTAGCTAGGAGGGTATTGCTGTATCCAAATTATTGTGTTAAGGGTCTGAGTCAGCTTGATGACAATGAAAATGGTGAGAAGGAAACAGACTTGAGAGAAAGGACGTAAAGAACAGGCAGTGTAGGAAGTAACTGATGACCCTGTAGTGTTAGATGGCATCTTATACCACAATTCTTAAAGGTTTTATGTCACATTAGTATGATTTCCTTATGTGCTGGCCTTCAATATTTCATTTAAAATGTTCCCTCTTTATTTCCTATTCCCACAAAAAGGCAGAGCCGGACTTAAATTAAAATATGACTTCAGTTGAGCTAGGGTGACCAGGTTTCCATCTTGTCCTTAGCAGCCAGCTCATTTTTACCCCCAACAATTTGCATTTGTTAAAAAAAATGGAAGTATAATTTAAAAGAAAATTTGTTCAAATTCTTGTTCTGACCCTTTTCAATTACAGCAGCCTGGTCAGAATGTCCTTGCCACCCACCATTCTGGGCAGTTACCTAGTAACAGATACTAAATAAATGACCATTTTGAGTGGAAATTGAAATCAGCATTTTAATACTAAGTTTGGTTTCAAAACCATGTGCTCCTTCCTCTAAAACAGGCACCAATCACTGTGGTAGCTTGTAGCACTTTGGAATAACCTTCCAGATATTTTTAGTGTTGCCTCTGTGAAAATACCAATGTTCCAAAAAAAGGAAGGCAAGAGTGGAAAACCCAGACCTGGGAGAGGCTCGGAGATATGCCGCAATGTCATCAATTATTTAGGAACTATTTCCTAGGCCCTGTGCTGGGAAATTTATATACAATGAAGATGGTGCCTATCATCAGAGTTCACAGTCACTGGAGGAGAGAAACAAGCAAACCAGACCATGACAACATGGTGTACATGTATTACTGCAGATGCATACCTAAGTGTAACAGGAACATAGATGAAGTTTGCTTTATAGCTGGGGGTGGGGAGGCGTTAAGGAGAAAGTGACCCAGAAAGCCTTGCAAGAGAAGGTGGTATTTGGGCAAAGATTGCTAGTTGCCTACCCAATATCCACTCCTTTCCTTATTAACTAATTTTTATTCAGTGTGGCAATATGCACAATTGAAAGATTATATTCTTCAGACTCTCTAATGATCATGTGACCAGTGAGAGACGAATGAACATTTTGGTCAGTTTCTCAGGAAGACTCGTTAAAAGAAAGGACAGTAGAACTTGTCTTTTTTGCTTTCTCTCATTCTTTCTTCCCATCTGGATTGTGGATGTGTTAGCTGGAGCTCCAGCAGACATCTTTAATGTTAGATTAACTTGCAAATAAGATCCAAGGACTCAGGATGGCAGAATAGAACAATATAACAGTCTGAGTCCCTAAGGACCATGGTGCCCACCACAGAGCTCTAGACTGCGTATGTCCAGACTCTCCTTATACGAAAAGCATATAAATAAACCCATGTATCTTAGCTATTATTATTTTGAGTTTTTCTAATTCTAACTTATATTGTTCCCACTGAGCTAAGTTTAAGAAGGATTAATGGGAATCAGCACAGTGGAAAGAGGGAGAAGTTTTTCTAGGCAGAGGGGAAAGCTTTTGACAAGAGCATGAAGGCACAAGGACCATGAAGGGACTCGTAGATGATTCTGCTTGGCTGAAGTTATAGGCGATAAGGTTAGGAAGTAAAGCAGCACTCTCTTCCAGGCTAGTTATCTCGAATAATAATACATCTAGTCCTCTAGTAGTAATGTGTAGCTGCACTGGCCCCAGAACACAGGTGGGAGCTCTGGTCTTGGAGAGGTAGAGAGAGCTCCTGGGCAGTAATAGGAGGAAAAGAGAAAGAAAGAGCAGATGCCAGTAAAGGTGTGTGTTCAGGACCTTCTGCTCTGTAGGTTGATGGTGTCTGTTTTCTCTGTGAAGGAGAGAGTGAGCCAGGATGAGAAAAGTTTTGAGGATAGTAGAGGAAGTTTGAAAGAGATGCTGCTCATTGCACCTTTGTATCCTTGTTTATATAATTTTCCCTGATTAAAATAATTCCATGGTTCTGTTCCTGCTTCTCCCCACCTGATCCAGAACTTGCTTCGATTCCCTCCTATTCGATCCCCCATGCAGATATTTCCCTGAGCATGTGGACTGTATCCCCCTTCTCTGAACTCTTCTACTCCACTCTTCACACACAAGTGTTGTAGCTGTGGTAGTCCTCAGCCCTAACTTCGAGCACAGTGATAAAAAAGAAAAAGAGAAAAATAGAAAGCGTTTTAGAATTAGCTGGATACTCAACTTCCCTAAGAATTCATTTTCCTGAACAGCAAAATGAGGGGAAATCACCGTCTTGAAGAATTATTATGAAGATTCAGAGAATTCATGTAAAGTGCTGAGCCCTGTGCCTTACGTATAATAGACATTTAATAACAGGTAGCTGCTAGCAATACACAGTATGCATTTAATAATCACTCTTGACTAAGATGGAGCCAGTCCCCAGGGTCCTTGACTCATGGTATTCATCATTTGGAAACTTCTTTCTGTAAACCTTGCCTCCTCAATGGCCATATCACCTCCTGATCTTGGAACAGTCCCATTGTTCATTCTGCTTTTGAACTAAGAGTCCTAAGGCTTGAGATGTAGAATGGAAAGAGACTTTGTTCTTACCTTCAGGGCCCTGTAGAGCAAGGGACATATAGGGGGGGTGCTCAATTCATATTTATTTATTGAATGAATGAAAGAAAGAATGAATGAATGAATCTATGAATGAATAAATACGAGGCAGTAGGACTTCTCCTTGGGAAAAAGCAGTTCCCTTTCCCTTTATTTCCACTAGGGTTACTGAAATATCCTTGTCCTCTCAAAAATTAGCATCTGCACGTTCTTCAATCTTTATCTATGCAACTTAATTCCTTATTTCTTTATTTTTGTCCATTTCATTTTTTTGACTGAACAGGTAATAAAAAAAAAAAAAGGGCAATGAAAGATCTTTGGGAAAAATGTTAAAACCTTTTTTGAAAAGGATCCTGAGCTGGCCAGGTGTACTTTCAGTTCCTACCTGTACTTAGGCGGGCACTAGCGACACAAATGCAGGGTTTGTGTTCTTGCTCCACAAAGCACCTGATTCATGAGACAGCTTTGCAGGAATTTAATTAGTGATGGAATGTGCAAAGCTTAAGCGCTTCAGATGTCATTAACCATTGGGGAGGGATAGAGGAGGGGAGGAAAGCTTAACAGATGTTTGATTCAGCCTCGTTCCTGCGAAACAGATCGTTGCACACATCGTTTTTCTATTTGGGTAGCTCTTGGGTAAATCTTGTTAATGATATTTCATTCTTTTAGGAGCCTGGTTTAACATGTATCCAGTTTAAAGTGAATAGAAATGCACCTTCTGCCTCATGAGGAGAAATAAGTTGGGTCTCTTTTTTTCTTTTTTTTTCTTTTTTGTTTTTAATTTGAGTATTTCAGAGTTGCTTTTGTAAAGTCATTATTTTGACATTATTGAGTGACTGTTGATCCATGAGTTGAATGAACGTGAATCTATATAGTTTCAAAAAGTTCAGTTGTGGTTAATCTGTGAAGGAACTGCAAGTTTTGGTTTTAATGGATATAAGTGTTTAATAGCACTTGACACCTTTTAAATCAGATCACCATTTTATGTACAGGAGAGAGTTCTGTGAGGTGGTTAGTTTAAGCAGCCAGCCATCAGGACAGCTTGCAATTCTGGGCTGGCCTTGGAGGCAAAGTACTGCTGGAGTGAACCTGAGATGGACTCCAGTTGGTTGAAATGAACAGTATTTGCTGCTCTTTCACCAAAACTAGAACTGCATTTTCACATACAGGAACAGGCTACTCGTTTCAATGGTGTAGAAATAAGCAATGCAAGAGTCTCGAGGCCATCTGATTTATCTTTCTCCCAGCTCCTATTTACA
Organism: Cynopterus sphinx; assembly: GCA_030015415.1. Classification (NCBI taxonomy): domain Eukaryota; kingdom Metazoa; phylum Chordata; class Mammalia; order Chiroptera; family Pteropodidae; genus Cynopterus; species Cynopterus sphinx. The sequence continues at coordinate 180,722,942 of CM057379.1, forward strand.
GCATATTTGTCAGTGTCTATTCCCAGGTCTTTCAGTTGTTAATATCTCAGGATACTTGGTATTGGGTGGCGGGATGAGAAAAGGAAGGAAAAGATGCACACCAGCTAGACTTGCTTTGAATTCCACGTGTAGGCTCCAACTGACTTTTGAGAAATTCTAAAGAGCAAGTTCCTAGAACTTTTTTCTCTAGAAATGTTAGTTTAATGGTGTTCTGCAACTGATTGCTGCCAAGCCTAAATTACACTCTCTCAAAGCATAATACCAGCCACTCACAAGAGATAAAAAGAAAAATCAGCAAAGCAGACTTCCTGTCTTGATCTCCTTGATTACTGGACTTGTATACACCAAACCTGTAAAAATGAACACTTAACCATCTGCCACCATCTTTAAGGTCATCTCGTACTCTTTTCTAAGTTTGGCCATTCTAATAAAACAATGTTATTGTCACATAGGGTAATGCATCCCCAGAATAAAAAGGTTTTCTAATATTTGAATGTGACACAAAATGTTTTGGATAGTTGGCCTTTCCCTTTACAACTGAGTGTTTCAATTGAGTATTTTTAAATTCATTCGGCCATTCAATCAATAACTATTTGTTGAATACTCACTCCAAGACGGGCTCCAGAGATATACGGGAGAATAAGACCCAATCCTGCATTCTCAGTGAGGTCCTCCAGCAGTAGTGCTCAGGGAAAAGGAGAGAGAGAGAAACTGTCAGGATAAGTCTGTTCGTGAGGCGACCTTGGCCATTTGTTGAATCTTTCAAAAAGAAAGCAAAGCCACAACAAGTTCAAAATACATTACAATTTTAGTCAATAGAGACAGGTTTACATTTTTTTAAAAGCTAGCTGCAATGGACCAGTCATAGAGAGCTGTCACGATTAAGGTTGCCATTTACAGTTGTGTTGGCTGTGCACTGATGGGTGCCCAGGAGAAGGGGCCAGTGGGGTTTTGCATCAGTCTGAAAATGCCTCCACTGTGAAGAAGGGACTCTTTTCCTAAATCTCACAAAGGCATTATATGTGTTAGCAATTAACCAATCAGGATACATACCCCCTTTAGTTTTTAGGTAATTTAGCCATAGTTTTTAGGTAATTTCATTTCAGATTTTTGTACTAAAATTTTAAAATCTTCAAATTTTTATGTTATGCTCATTCAGTTTAATATCCTGGAAATGAAAGAGGACAACTCTCATAGAGTTTGTTGACAGGTCTGTTGAATAAGTTAGCACACAAAGTGGATACTGTGTGTGTTCCACCCTTTTGATACTGCGTATGGATGGGAGAGCATCATTTCTATCACCCACTTGCAACAACTGTCAGAAAATGTCAGTTGATGAGGCTACGGGCCATTTGTTGAGTCTTTTCAAAAAGAAAACAAAGCCAAAGCAAGTTCAAAACACATTACATTTTAAGTCAATAGAGGCAGGTTTGAATTTTTAAAAGGAACACAGACTTAGAAAATAAAAGCTCTGAGTAAACTATCTCTCAATAGACATGTTTTCATACTAATGTTTGAAATGTTCAAAAGTCCTGAACAATCAAAGAAAAAGATGCAAATAAACGTACCTACAGAGAAAGTTTTAAACATCAACAAATCATAGTGTTGGGTTTGATTTTTTTTCCCCAATTTTAAGCAAATATTTAGCGTCCTCCCCTTTTGTCCCCACAAACCCCTCTGTTTTCTAGGAGAGATGATAAATCATCCAGATCGCTATTCACAGAAGGTTTCAGGAACAGATCCCCATGTTTAGGAAGGGATTGCTATACTCAGATGGTAGGCCAGAGGGGCTCCTGTACCCTGCTGGCCATTTATCTCTCTGTTTAAATGATTTCGATAAATTGTCAGAATGTTATCTGGGAAGCAAATCCTATGTCTGCAGGTATGTAAAGAAACATTCTGAGCTACTCTGCTGAAATAGCTGGGACCGGTTTGGAAGACCTTAACTCAGTAGCCTGGGAAATTTCCCACAAAGACAGGACACAAAGCAAGATATCGTGAATCTAGTCCACCTTTACAGCTAACACCATGAGCAGTCCTACACAATTGAGAGACCAGTGTTCTTCGAAGGCATATGATTGCTCTCCTCACTCAGCCCACGGGCTTCTTGCTTCTCTTCCTCTCTGGTGATGGTATACAGGGCTGCATCAACTTCGAAAGAGATCACATTCTAGAAGTGCAGTGATTGCAACCTCAGAGAAATATCATACTATGCTAACACTATAAAATTCTAAAAGGAGAATTTTGCATGACCAGAAAATGAATTATTGTTCACACATTCCTATGTACTCTGGGTTAGACTTGCCTATTTGATCATCACTAACAAAGCACAGAAACAGAGAGCCACTGAAGCAAGTATTGAGGGCCTGCGGGATGCAGGATGCAGCATCGTGAGTAATTCTGTGACCAGCGTTATGTGGTTGCTGTTAGGGAACTGCAGAGGCCAAAGGATATATATTGTTTCAATACAAACCGGCCCTGAAGAGCCATGTCATTGTGAGCAATAACAGTGTTGCTGTCTCCTACTTGTGGTGAGACATATGAAAATTAGCCGGGACCTGCGCATTTGACAATAAAGAACATGACAAGATAGTCTCTAGACTCGAACAGGAAAAGACGGAGTCTGGACACTATGAAGAATCTGATTAGACATAATGAAATAGTGCGTGTGTTTTTTCCCCATCCATTATTTAAATCCTCATCACTAAATTACTATGCCTCACTTGGACCCATGAGTTTTGTAAATATTTTTATAATCAAATTGTTTATATAGACAAGGGCCCCACAAAAAAATATTTACCTGGGTCCTGTGTAGACTCAGGGTGTCCCTGCCTCTGGCTCTTGAGGCTGGGAGCACATTCTTGCCTTCAGTCCCCTGCATTGTTTGGTGTGCTGTCTCTGAACTCCCCTTAGGGCCCCGAAGATGGGGACTGAGCTCCCACCCTTGGAAGGCAGCAGGTTCCGCATTCACTTTTATTCTGTCCCCAGAGAGGGGCCTGCTACCATTCTCACAGGATTGGCCTTTATCGATGCTCACAACTCATTGTATGGACTTGATTTAAGCTTTGGGGATTTAAAAATTATTTAACAATTCATTCAACAAAGGCATTTTTTCAGTTCTCACTATGTAGCAGAAAATATGATCAGCACAAGACTTTAAAAGAAGATTAAGACTAGGTTTGCATCCTCTAAGAGCTCATGGTGTAGCGGGAGAAAAATCAATAAGCAGATAGGTTCATCAAACCAATCGGAGCTATCAATCAATAGCTGTGTGCAGAGTGCAGATGGAGCACAGAGAGAGCTGTGGGTTCTACACAGAGCAAGATTTGAGGAGGCTTCATAAAAGTCTCTTTAAACAAATCTGTTTGAACTAAGCTTTGATGATGAGTGGAGGATTCACCTGGCCAGAAGGTGGGATAGGAGGAAGGGAAGTGGCTTTCGAGCTCCTAGGTAAGTATCTGGACTGGGCACAAGGCACAGAACACGTCAGGGAAGCTGTAAGTGGCTCTATGTGGGTGCAGTGCAGGGAGGGGCCCAGTAAGGATGAATCTGGAACAGAGAGAAGAGCCTGAGTTTGCAGCCCCAGAGGAGGCAAAGGCCAGCTTAGTGTTGGGGAACTCCATACTAATATACATAACTTGTGTGATAGTGTTACGATGGCATAATTGTTAGAAACGTTTTAGCTGGAAGAAAATTGAACTTACAGTGGGTTCTTTTTCTTCCCAGCAAGGAGTCTAGACCTAGAGGGCTGCTGGCGTTGGTTGAAAATCAGGGCTTTAAGGGCTGGTGCTTCTGTTCAAGGTATCATGTGAGCATTCAAACAGGAAGAAACGAAAAGAGGAGGCATAGGCAGTGTCTGCACCAGTTTCTTTCCATCCCAGCTGTCAGCTGTTTTTCGCCCCTCCCGGAGAGAAGAAAGGCAACAGGAAGCTGCCTCTGCAGTTTGGGAGGCACAGGGAAGAGGTAATGCAGGCCATCCCCATTCATGACTTGTGCCCTAGTCAAACTTGCCCCAGGCTTTGTTGATGTCCTGTTGCCACTTTGTTCCATTTTGATTTCCCTAGAATTTGAAATAGCAGGAACAAGAGGAATGTCTGTGTGAAAGGGGCATTTGTGAGAGACCTCATCTCCAGTTGAAGCAATAGAAGCTATAAGCAAGGAGGCTAAGTAAGCACCTGCCTCAGAGGCCTTCATTACGTTCATTAGGAATTCAAGATGACAGAATGAATAATAGTAATAAGAGCTACTACTGTTGAGCAGTTTTCATTGGCCACATGTCAGGCACTGCACAAAACGGTCTATATACTTCTCAGCTAATTTCAGATTTCAGTAGATATTATCACTCATTTTAAATAAGAAAACTGAGACTCAGGGTGCTTCCCTTGCCCAAGACCCTGCAGCTAGCAAGGGGTGAGCTCTGGGTCTCCATATGTGGCCAGTTCCTTGGCCCTGCTGGGTTCAACTTTGACCCAGGAAAATCAGGACTCAGAAGTCCAACAATGAGCCGAGACATTTGGGAAAATGCTGCTAACCAGGCCGAGATGCTTCTGGCTAATGACTTTTCTCTTAGCCGCCTGTGCTCACAGCTCAACAGCTGAGTGCAGGAAGCCTTCTGCATAAACAGCAGACACTTTTCTTTTACTTGAATCATCTGAATGATTAGCCCAATTGCATCTTGACCACCGGCTTCTTTTCATTTCTTGTGAACAAACGTGGAGGCCTGACACGTGCTAAGTGTCGGCAAGTCCCTGGAATGAAGAAGTCTTGAATAAGTCATTCTCCATTTCCACATCCACAGTCACCCGCCAGGGAAGTATTGTTCTGGTTTTTCTACTAAAGTCATAGCATTAACATTCACTCCCGCAAGTACTTCTATCACATTTTTATATGCTTAAAATAGTATAAATGTGGTCTATAATAATCATAGGAAGACCAGAATAATACGCATTCTTCTTTAGAACAAAATTGTAAAAAGGGAGGGGAAGAGATTTTTGCTCTGATTTGGGTGGTTCCTGGGTACTTTGATAGAGTGCTTAGTAGTTACAGGTACAGAGGTAGAGCACAATAGCTTCAGAGGACCAGAAGGTGAGCCAGGCAAGGTCTCTGCCCTGGCCAAGTGGAAGCACTCGTTTCCATGTGCAGCTCTCTCTCTTGGGTTCTGACCAGGCCAGAGGAATGGGCTCAGGCGCCCAGGCATTGCTCCAATCATCTGCTGAATAATTGCCCTTAAAAAAAACAAAAACAAAAACAGCTGAATACCTTTTCAAAGGAGAGTATGGGATCTCTTCTGGCCCTCTTTAAATCAAGGACATTTGCTTATCTCCAGAACTGTTTTATTGGCTCTCCTGGAGGTAGGCATATCATTCAGTGACCTCATAAATTCCTTGGCAGCCCCTGGATTCCACAATTCTGTTTCCTCCGTAGCAGGTGAAAAGCAACCATAGCAAACCTCTTTGCCTTCTTTCGACTTTTCTATACTGTCATCCTCCTCAGCTTTACAGTGTGTTGGTTCCCATGGAAACGCCAATGTCCTTGCTGTGGACAGAACTTAATCATAGCCAAAAGGGTGAAATAAAGTACATTTTTATCTTTGATTGAAATTTGTATCTTGATTCATGAAATGGAAGAGAGAAAGTAGAAGAAGAAAAGCAGGAGGGTAAGAAGGATAAGGGGAGCAGGGAGGAAAGGTGGAGGGGGAAAGCAGGGGCTGGGGTTGACAATGATTCCCTGTGTGTCTGTCCAAGAAACTGCTGGAGCGGAGACTGTCACTTGAAGTGTACTGTGTTCCTTACTACAGGCAGGCTGGGTCTGTCCCAGCTCTTTCAAAGGCTCTGTAGAACCAGAGCTGTGGCTGGCCCTGTGACCTTCTAGCCTGATGTGATTTGAGAATGCACCAGCCCCAGGCTATCTCCCTCACCTGCTGCTCACCTTGCATGAGATTCCACCACAAAAAGTCAAGTCCCTTAGAAACACTTTTTAGTCTTGACACAGGTTCCAACACAGGAGGTAGTAATTTTAACTATGATTAACTCAAATTTTTGTTTGATCCCTTCTCAAGCCCTAGAACCTCTCCCCACCCCGCCCCCTTCCCTCAAGGGCCAGGTGCTCTGGCACTTAGTAATCAATAAAGTTGCAAGTCTCTGAAGAGATACCCACTTCCTCTTCCAGGTTCCTTTGCTGCTGACCTTATCAACTGCTTCCTGCCGTCTGAGCACCTGTTCTGCACATCCACCTACAAGCAGCCCCAGGTTTGTGGAGTTTGAAGCTTACAGGTTTTTTTAAAAAAAGGATGAAAAATTACAACTATAGAGTTAGGTACAAGGTTTTGAAAGGGGCCCGTGCAAAGTAGGGGCTTAAACTTTATTAGCTCCGTGGTAATTCTGCATCTATTATTTAATTTCATCTTTAAAGCGACACCATGGGATACATATATCTCTTTTAACATGAGAAAACTGAGGTTCTGGGAGAGTCATTGAAATTTACTAAAAATTACTAAAAATTTACAAAAAAAAATTGACTCAAATTCATGGGTCCAATTGGAACTTCTTGGGATTAATAAGGAATAGATCATTGGGGGATATCTCCATAACCAGTTTTTTTTTTTTTTTTGGGGGGGGTTGCATAAGTATTAGTTGTAACATGCAGAATCAATCCCACTTTTCCAAAATGTGACTCTCACTTCCCTGTCAAAGCCAACCCAGCTGATGAAATTGGATTTTAGCTGTGGCTAGAGTGCCGGAGATGTATCATGTATCCCACTTGCAAATAATTGATCGGCTTCCTGCAATGCATTACGTGCTCTCATCACAGAACAGAGATGGAAACTGAGACTGTCGATTGGATGGCTGGTTAATGTCCACAGACACTGTGCATCTGTCCACCCGGTGTTTCTGGGCTGGATACCATGACCGGCCTGCAAAGCATTTGGACAGGGTGGCTTCTGAGGTCCTCCTGGTTGCACTGAGGTACATGGATCCTCTCAGATTCACAATGGAAAGAGTCTTTATTTACTTTGTCGGTATTAGCAACATTATCCACTCTTCCATTCATATCAGGTTAATTTAAAGTAGATACATTTCCCAACACCCTCACATGCAAAGTTTCTAAGTGTAACTCCTCTGGTGTTGTCTTCAAAATGGTAGAAACTCAAATAAGTCAGAAAAATAGAATATTCTCGCACCTCATTCTCCCCTAAAAACCAAAGTAAGCACATCAGAGGTGGCTATTTAGCAGCATGCCTTACAGCAGGCCAGCTGTCATTCAAAGTGAGCACCAGTGGGGATCCACCCAGGATGACGTCACAGAAAGCTGGGTGGGAAGAGGAGCCGCCCTCCACCAAGGTGGGAGCAGGGGTGGGAGGGAGAAGTGGGACCCCAGCCCGGAATCCAGATTCACGTATTATGGGAAGTGTTTACATCTGAGGCATGAAACCTCCAGTCCAAATGTTTCCTAAAGCTTTTTGTATACAAAACACTGTTCTCAGCCCCATAATGATAGCACAAGTGTATTCAAAGATTGCTAAGTATTTTAATACTTACGATAAAATTTAATCTATCCTCTAATTTATCCCCACAACTCCATGAAGAAGGAACAATGGCTCTTCATTTTTACAGATGAGAAAACTGAGGTTCTGTGAGATTAAGCAATTCTCAAGGTCACCGAGCTAGTCATGGTGGAGTGAACGCTGAAATCTAGTTTTCTTTGACTCTCAAATCGTGCTCCAAATCTTAATGACATTTGCAGGGTGCTTACCTCGTGCCAATTCCCACGCTAGCAATTTACATAGCGTCTCTATTTGATCTTCACACTGACCTGTAAGGTATTTTATTCCTGTCTTCAGTGACTCTAGAATTTAGTCTGGAGAGGGGAGTGAGGTAAATGAGAATGAGATATGCATTTTAAAAACTCTAATACAAATCAGAATTAAATAAGTACTAGAGAAAGATGAAGAGTTGGCCAAGTCAATGGTTTTGGGATGGATTTTTAAGGATAGTTTGAATTTCCCATTGAATTGGAAAAACAGGGGATTCACTCATGGAAGCACCCATGGGGAGAGACAGGCCATGCTTGAGAAACCGTGTGTCTAATTATTGAGGTTTGACTGAAGCATGGGTTGTGTGTAAGGGACATTTGGCAGGGGAGCTACACTGGCACTGACCACCAGGAAAAAAAAATCTGTTAATCTGGTAGACAATGACAGAAAGATGATCAGGGCAGAGTGAAACTTTAAGAAAGAAAATGCCAATACTTACCTGGAGGGGAGATGCCATGATCACAAAGGTGGTTTTCCCAGGGCAAAGCTTACCCATTGCACTCTGGATGTGCTGACCCCTGCAATTTCCCCCAACGAGGGAAACTCAACTGCATCATTTGTGGTAGTGGGGGACGAGGTACATGCTTTCCCCTGTTATAAAAAGAAAAGAAAGAGAGAAAGAGAGAGAGAGAGAGAGAGAGAGAGAGAGAGAGAGAGAGAGAGAGAGAGAATGCCACAGCATTTGTAGATCAGACCAATATTGGAACAAGAGAAAACCATTTGAATCTGGGTGGGAATAAGGAGGATGGAGGGAGGGGTCATGCAAGAGACATATCTGAAACATGGGACCCTGTGTTTCCACCCCTGGGGAAAAGACTCACACCAGGACCCCATTGACTCAGCTCAGGCTTTTAACTGGCCCAGGATCTCCACAGCAAGCCAGGAAGTCTCTCGGGAGATCCTTTCTTCTCAAGATGTTGACTCCCTGAAGATGCCTGAAGCCTGCCCCAAATCTCAGGGGTGGCACATCCTCAGGATTGCCTGTGCACTGTTTTGTCCACATCTGTGAGACTAGACCCTTAAGAGTTGGAGAAGAGAATGGGAGAGTCAAGAGCCTGAGAAATGATTTGTGGGTCTGGCAACAATCTTGGCTGTCATAGGGCACAAAACATAATTGTTTTACTTCTTTCCATATTTTCTTTGTTGTTTTCTTTTCCCTTCTCCCTTTATGTTTTCTGTGGTGGTGCTTTTTTCAAATGAAGTTTCTGAAAATTACTGCCTGTCTCAGCTGTGCCCAAAGGAAATAAGAAAAAAGGATTCTTTCCCACTTGGATCTGAATGTTAAAGGTGCGGGACTGTGAAGGCCTGGGGTGGCTAGAAGCGGGTAAGAAACCCAGTGAGGTTTTAGGGAAGAGGCAGGATGTGCTTGAACAGCTGTTCCTTCTGGCCTGATGTCTCCTTCCAGCCCTCATCCCTTGGCATGTTTGAGTTTTGTTTAATTACCAGCAGGGGTAATTAAACTTCTGGATACACCGCTGACTTTTGGTGATTTATTAATAGAAGAACCAAGATCTAAGTGAGGGACCTTGAAGGATAAGACAAGCTCCAATGTGACTCCAGTGTCTCCCTCCTCAGTTTGTCATCCACAAAGCTTCAAAGTGATCAATCTAAAAAAGGAAACATTGTCCATCACCCCAGAGTAAAATCTCTTCATGCTAACCACTTGATCTGGTTCCCAGTTACCGTTTGGGCTCATTTGCCCTAGAGTTTCTCTTCTAGCAATGCCTAACTGCTTGATTGTTTTTATTCTTTCTCCTTCAGAATCTCCAAAACACAGACACATCTGTGGACTCATGGCTTGTGCTTGTGCACGCACATGTGCACACACACACACATGCACACAGACTCTCTGGCATTTCTAGACTAGAGCATGCCCTTCGCCACTTAGAATGACCAAATCTTTCTCATCTCTTAAGGTTCAGAAAGCTTCCCTGATTTAATTCTGGCTGACTCAAGTGCCCATCTTCTCAGGCCCCATAATGCCTGTAACATATCATTGCCGTTGTGCTCATCATTCGTATCATAATAATTTGTTTATAAGTCTGTTTTCTGAACCAGACTATAGGCCACGACCTTCTTAATTATAAGGATGAGTTTTTCTCGTGTTGATATCACTGGTAGTCACTCTCAGGTGCTCAATGAATGTTTGAAGAATAAATGGATCCTGAAAAATTGATGTAATGTTGTTTCTGCATAGACCCTAATTTTCTTTAATGTAGAGATGTGTTAATCACCTGCAGAGATATAGCATTTGCGTGGGAGAAGTTTATATTCATTCTTAAACAAATTAAGGTGAAAAATATTTTGATTGGTTAAGTTTGGGCTTCATCCAGAATCCCCCAGGTTAGGCACTCTGAGACCATTGGTAGTTGATGTTTATTTATATGTGGCAAAATCACGCTTTCTGTTTTGAGAGAAAATGTTTCTCACAAAGTTTTATTAAAATGTTCAAACGGTCTCACAGACATCAAATTGCTCTCACAACACAACTCTTCAGTGTAAACAATCAGCAATGCAAGGATTAAATTCCCCTTTGAGCGCATGTGGGCTTAAAAAGAAAGAGCAGCCATGCTTGGCAAAATAAGCTCTGAGCTTTATTGAACCTCTTTTTTAGATGGAAACTCAAGACTGTCAGTCAACCACAGACACATCTGGGGCCCACCATGCTGACTGCAGGAACCAGAGAAAGATGAGCCAAGAAAGCCTTTCAAGCCAAATATTTTTTTTTCTCCTTTACAATAAAAGAAAAAAAGCTTGAGTAGATGCCATTAGCACACCAGTTGGACTGAGAACCATTTTTATTTTTCAAAAACGTAGGCCTAAAAGGCCAGACCCTCTGGTTACCAGTGTACAATTCCCATTGACATGGTAAAGAGTAAGTAGTTACTTTGTTTGTTGTTGTTTTACTTTTAGATAAACGATTGTCTGGGAGTCTGAAAATGGGCACAGCAGGGAGAAAACAACTACACACACTTCCTCAGAAATACAGCATACATGCCTACCAAGGGCATGGGTTGTCACCATTACAGTGTCGTTGTCACTGTTTCCCCCACAGTGAATAATTGGAAAACAACAATTGAGAAATTAGAAGACTTTTCTTGCGACTCTCCTCTTCAGAGAGTCTAGACCGCTCTTGCTTATGTGCACAATAGATTCACTAACAAAGAAATTTTCGAAAGCCCAGCACCTATGCTTGTACGTACGTTCTGAAAGCCACACGGATTATTCCCCATTTTAGCTTAAACTCAGAAGCTGAAGCTGTCATTAAGCAAAGGCAAAGGGCTGCTTTCAAGCATGAATCATTTTGCACAGACTTTATTAAAATAAAATAAACTCCTTTGCTAGTTAGTGAAAGGCAGTGGGGGAGGGCAGGAAAGGAAATTCTAGCTCTTGCTTCTGTGCTGAAGTAAGGAAGGATGGTTCCGTTCTTGCTATTTGAAAGAGGAGAAAGACAACACATCCATTCTAAAGATAAATAAAATGAAGCATGAGGATGTCACTGAAGACAGACTAGCTCAGAGACCCAAAATGAATCAACAGCAGAAGCATGAAGAAAACTTAGGTTTTCTGATTCCAAGGCCAATGCTTTGTTCCTGAGGTCTAGGAATGCTGCTAGAATGCTAGCAAAATCGAAGCTACAATAATTGGATTTATATATTTTAAGGAAAGTTCTCTTCCTAGGTATCTGAACGATATCATAATATTAATCTCTGATTATAATTTATCTCTTCCCCCACAAGTTTGATAATATATTTTGAAATAATTTGTTTAAATTATTTTAATTTAAAAAATAATTTTAAATTTTGAAATACTCTGACTCATCAAAAAATAAATAAGTAAAAACATCTGTGTACTCATCATCCAGCTTAAGAAACAAGATAACTAGAAATATAATTGAAATCCCCATGATACGTCTCTCCTCCCACACCAGGGAACCACTCTCCAGAATTTGATGTTTATCGTTTGTATTTATTTAACAGATATAGGCAATCTGATAAGCACTGTTCTAAGTACTTTACAAATATCAACTCATTTTTCAACCTCATAACAATCCAATGAGCTGGATACTACAATTATCCTTATTTAATAAATGACAAACCTGTAATATGAGGAAGTTAAGTAATTTGCCCAAACTCACATAGCTACCAAATTACAGGGCTAGAATACAAATCCGGGAGTTAGGATCTAGAGTCTGTACTATTATTACTATAATATGCTTCCTCAGTTCTTGCTGTCTGGCTGGCTATCTATCTATCTATCTATCTATCTATCTATCTATCTATCTATCTACCTACCTACCTACCTATCTATCTATCTATCTATTATCTAATCTCTCTATCTATCTCTCTATATCTATCATCTATGTATCTGTGTTTCTATGTATCTATCTATGTATCTGTCTGTCTATCCACCTACCTAACCATCCATCCATCCAACCATCCATCCATCCAACCATCCATCCATCCATCTATCTATCTATCTATCTATCTATCTATCTATCCATCCCTAAACAAAACATACTATTTCAGCAACATCAAAATGCTATCATTTTACAGCATGTATTCTTTAGTATTCCTTTAGTTTATTTCTGTCCGTATCATGTTTATGATATTCATCCACATTGCTGCAGGTAGGTCTTAGCTCACTCATTTTCATTGCTGGTTATTACATCATGGAGCGAAGATACAGAATTACCCATTTTAATATCAATGAATACTTAGGTTTCTCCAGAATGTTTTCTTATTGCAAACATGCCTGTTACGAACATTCCTAAGCATGTTCCTATGCACACATGCATTTTTTCCCCAAAGATATGTGCTTCAGAGGAGAGTTGCTGGATCAAAGGTACGCAGCATATTTGCAAATTATCCTCCAAAGGGTTATGTTAATTCACACGTCCCCAGGAGGTGAGTTTCCATTTTCCATACTATCTCCAAAACCATATTATCAGGTGTCTTAACTTTTAAAATTCTTTCCATCTTATTTTAATTTGCATTTCCTTGATGATCAGTTAGGTAGAAGAGCCTTTTAAATAGGCTTTTATGAGCAGTACTTGTTCATATTTTTTACCACTTTTTTCATGAGTTGCCTTTTATTATTAATTTATTTGAGTTTGTGTATTCTGCCAAACAATCCACGTTGATTATGTTTATTAGAAATATTTTTTCCCAACTTGTTCTTGTAATGAATATAACAGGCATAGGTGCTGAAGAGACTACTCAAAAAGATAGATAAATACCTAAACTAGAATTTCTAGGTCATAAAGTAGGTTTATGTTTAGCTTTGTGAAACACTTACAGACAGAATTCCAAATCGACTGTAACATTTTAAACACCCGCCAGAAATGTGTAAGAATTCTAGTCATTCCACATTCTTATCAACATTTGGGTGGTCGGTCTTTTTAATATCAGCCATTCTAACAGGCATGTGGTGATATCTCATTGTAGTTTTCATTTGTAGTTCAAACTGAACACTTTAACTTGTTTCTTGGCTGCTGTGTATCTTCCTTGTGAAATGCCTGTTCAGATCTTTTGCCATTTTTAAAAATTAGGTGTGTTATTATCATTAAGCTGTAGTTATCTCTATATTCTAGATATAAGTCCTTTGAATAACATATGTATTCCGAATATTTTGTCAGCTCACTCCTAGCTCCACTGGTGTTTCTTTCTTCCCTGGTCATTCTTTTCTGCCCAGCCTTGTGGAGTCTCACTCTGCATATGCACAGCTCAGCATTTGGCCAAAGACAGAGAACCTCCTATTTAGGCCTCTTTTTCTGTGTAGCATCCTCCTCTTTGAGATTCTGCTCTGCAAACTCGAGCCACCTCAGGAGCCCTGGGCTCTACTCTCTATTCTTTGATTCAGCAAGACTGCCCCTCTCTGAGCTTGTTCTCCCTTTATCACAGTCTTCAAAGTGCCTCCAGGCAGATATCCTGGAGATCATGGGGCTTGTCTCATTTCCTTCTCTTCTCTCAGGGATCATGGTCATGTGTTCCTTTTGTAATATTCGAAAATGGTAATTTATATATTTCACCTAGTTTGCAATGAAAGAGCTAATCTGGTGCTAATTACTTCATCATGGCTCAAGAGTTTTTAATTTTTAATCATAAATGTGTTTTATATTTTATTGAAAATATATTTTCACCTATCAAAATTATCTTGTGGCTTTTGTTCAATTTGTCATAGTGGTGAATTACTTTAATAACTTTCTAATGATAAAATGTTCTCATATACCTAAGATAAACCCTACTTGATAATGATGTTTTATTTTTTAATACTTGCTAGATTTGTTTTGCCGATGTTTTGTTTAGGATGTTTACACCTATATTCAAGAATGAAATCTGCCTGTGTATTTTCTTTTTTATAGTATTTTGAATTTCGGTATCAAGATAATGTTAATCTATTAAGAGACACAGGGGGTGTATTAATTTTCTGTTGCTTCTGTAAGAATTGGTGCAAACTCAGTGATTAAAACAACACAAATTTGTTATCTTACTGAAGGTCAACAGTCCAACAGGAGTTTTTCTGGGCCACGATTAAGGTGTGTCAGTAGAGCTACTCACACTAGAGGCTGTAGGAAATAATGGTTTTTTTACTGCCTTTTCTCTGAATCTTGGTCCCTTTCTGCTAGCAATCACATTACTCTGCCCTCTGCTCTGTGGTCAAATCTCCTTTTTCCACTCTTACTTTTCTCTTTTCCTCTTTCATTTATAAGGACACTCGTGATTAATTGAACTCCCTCACATAATCCAGGATAATCTCCCTATCTAAGATCCTTAATTTAATCACATCTGCAAAATTCTTTTGCCTTATAAGGTAAATATTCACAGGTTCCAAGAGTTAAGATGTTGATATCTTTGCAGGGGTAGGGGGTGGAGGTGGGGGTAGGGGGATTGGGAGACAGGCTTTACTCTGTCTACCACAAAGGAGAGTACATTCCCCAGTTTTTTTTTCTTTGAAACTTTTTATATACGATTGGAATTAACTGTTCTTTGAATATTTGATAAAACTTATCTGTCAAATATGATCATATGTATTTTTCACATAAAAGATTCCACAGTAAACACAATTGTCTAAATTTTATTTTTCTCATTTTTTTAAACTAACAATATATTTTGGAAATCAGACCATCACTATATTCAGAGACCTCCCTTATGACTTTTTATAACTTCATAGTACTCCATGTTTGCACATGGTTTCATTAAAGTTTCTTATTTTTGAACATTTGGACGTGTTAATCATTTTCTAATAGTGTTTCAAAGAACAGCATTATACATATGTCATTTCATATTTTTGTTAGTATATTTTTAGTATAGCTTCCTAGAAGTGGAACTGATGATTCAATAAGTAAATATTTTTCTCATCATCCACAGACTCATCATGGAATATCTTGTCAATCTTTTGGATTTTTTGCCAGTATAATAGGTAAGAAATGGTATTTCAGTGTACTTTTAAATAGTAGCTTTCATGTTGATTACCTTTTCCTATGTTTAAGGGTCACTTACATTTCTTGTAAATTACCTGAGGTCGATAAAAGTGTATTATCTACACACTTTTTATAGAGCTGTTGATATTTTTTCTAATTTTAACATTTTAGATCTCAAGCACTTTTGGTGATATAAATTGCTAATATTTTAAAATTTGTTATTTGACTTTGCTTGCAATGAGGGGTCTTTTTCATTAGTGGTTTTATTTTGTCATGCAAAGAATTTTTACATTTATTTATTTTATTTATATGTAATCAAATTTATTGGTGATTTTTTTCCTTATAGATTCTCTTTAGTTAATTATGCTCTAAAGTTTTTTCCATTCTCCAGTTATAAAAGAATTTATGCATGTTTTTATCTAGGTTTTATTGTTTAGACACATCCATTTGGAATTTACACTAGGTTTAGTGTAAGGAATGGATTTAGTTTTACTTTTTCAATGTAGTTATTTAGTTGTCACGCCTTTTCTTATTAAGAATTTCATCTTTTCTTCACTGATTTCATATGTTGCCTTTATCATTGCCCCGACCCGCGGGACCTAGTTATTTGTGGTGCCGAGGAGGATCCAGCCTGAAAGAAAAACGGGCGAGAAAAAGGAGCGGAGGCAAGACAGTGTTCTGATCAAGCCTCAAAATTTTATTTTTCACAACCGCTTATATACAGAAAGAACAAAGGGGGGCAGGACTGCTGACGTAGGGAAGTCGTGCTTGCGATGACATTGGTCGCACCAATGGCGTGATGCAAAAGGGGTGGGGTTGTGCCTTGAGTTGGCCTTGGAGCTTTTGGCGGCGCGCCCCATTCGATAGGAAGTGGAGTATGCTTGGCAGCTGCGCCCATTCATCAGGAAGGCGGAGTCTTGGCGGAACTTTTCGCAGCGCGCCCCATTCATTAGGATCGCACTTCACCTTGGCTCTCAACATCTCCTCCCTTTCTGTTTTAGAAAAGGTGGGCCTTAACCGAGTGGGGGAACATTGACCTGGTTCCTCCATGAGGCTATGTGAGCCCCGCCTAGTATTTGGCAACTCTTGGTATCTTTTGGGGAGGAGAGGCAGAGCCGTTTGAAATAGTAGTTTTGGATACCAACCTCTATGCAAACCAGGTGTGTGTTCTCAGGGAAGTACAGAGGGGTCTCTTTATTGTGACCTTCCCTTGCAAATGCTTTGCTCTTGCACCCATCTCGGTGCCCATACCTCCCCCTCGAGTTTCGATGGCGGCGAGGGTAGAACATACCTCTGTTCTATATGTCGTCCCGTAGGGGAAGGGAGCCAGTATCAGTGTACATCCTCTTTTTTTATAGGCGCCATTATTACAGCCTGAGATACCACGGATGGTCCACCTCATGCAAGAGTGGAGAAATGGAGGCCCGTGGATATCGATGTAGATGGGGGGTCTTCGTTGGGTTCCTGTAAACTAAGCTGGTGGTAATGGATACTAGGTGGTTTATGTAACATCGAATCAACCTGTTGTTTAATAAGGTCAGTTATCGCCGGAAAGCCCAAGGCCCAAAGGTTATAAACAAAGAGAATACAGAAGGGGCCCAAGATAGAGGGTAGAAGTGTTGTCACCCAGGGATGTGGAAAACCAATTAGTAAAACCAGCTTTGTTCAAATTCCCTTTGTTTACTGCGGCGTTTTCAAGGCCCTCTCTGACCTTATTCATGGAGTCTTTAACGACCCCAGAATGATCCATATAGAAGCAGCATTCTTCTTTGAGGGCAGCGAGAGGCCTGTTGTAAACAGAAGATCTAATCCTTTCTGCGGTTTTGGAGGGCGACCTCCGCTTAGGGAAGACAGCGACTTCTCCAAGTGGGAGATGGCAGTTTAAAGACGCCGAGATCTTCATCAATTGACAGCGAAGGTCTGAATAGTACTTGTTGGAAGAGCGAGAGAGGTTATCCCTGTCCCTGCCCCTGTCAACCAACGCCCAAAAGGATTGCTAGGGTTACAGCTGTGATTGCTTCACGTTTGGATCTAAGGAGACTATAATCATCTTTGGGGTCCCAGGCTTCCATTGGTGTGCCTCAGTATAGTAAGTCAAGCGAGGGATGAGCTGCACAAGTACATGATACTGAGTGGTATTGATATTCAAATGATTACTATATACACACGGGTGAGGCCATCATTGCAGGCCCACCATGTATCATTTGGGGATGATATACTTATTAGACTCGGCGGTAGCCGTATAGTTTGGATGCATAAAAAATTGGTATTCAGTAGGGACTTTACCTAAGCAGGTTCCTTGTCCTGACACAGATTGGAGAGTTAATTTTGCAGTCCCTTGTTGAGTCCAACGGCATTGAGAATGGTCCTTGGATTTGGTAAAATTACCTGGTAGCAATGCCTTCATAAAAAGGGGAGCTAATAGTATAACATAGCCAACAGGATTCAGTAAGTTTTGGGTTGGAGTGGTTTAAGGTGAAAGGTGTGCTGAATGAGGGCAATTAAAGGATTCCTGGTTGATTTAGGATGGTTTTTAGGGCTTTGAGACATGGGAGGCTTAGTAAAAGTCACAAGTGCTAAAAAGGATTTAGTTCTCATTGGTTTGGTCGTCGGGAGGGGCCTAGGCTTTTCAACTGGAGGGCGAAGTACTAGATTAGGACCTATGGCTACGGTTGGCACCGAACTAATGTGCTGTCTAATTTGGATGATGCCTCCGTAATCTGTCCCTGATTAAATATTGTCGAGTCCAAAATATTTACCAGTACTCAAATCTTCCTTTTTGCCTTTTTCAGTGAATTGAATCAGTAGCTGATTACATGGTGGTTTATTTTTAGGCGAGGTGAGGGTTCCCTGGCCTACAGGAAATGAGAAGAATTGATTTCTATTGTAATATTGTTCACAGTTATTTTGGAGCCCTGGGTCTCTGACTACCCTAATGAGGGCATGTGGACTAGGGACCATCCAGCCTTCGCCTGGAGTCTCACATCCCCATGCAGCACAATAGTAAGACTCTACACTTCCACATTTGTTATACCTGCTACGGTCACCTGCTGAGGCGGGGCAAACATAAAATTGTACTCTCCCTTGTCCAGGGGGCTCTCTTGCTGCCCCTGGCTCCATAACCTTCATGAGGTCAAACCCAATATCTGGGAACCAGGTCTTTGGGGGTTTAATCTGGGAGGTACTGTTAAGGACACTCCCATCCCAAGTTGCAGTGACAACCCAAGTTAAGTTGTAGGGGATGTGAATGTTGTTGGACCTTACTAATACCCATAGAATGGAAAACATGAGGTAGTATCTTGGTCCCATGGTTGGGGCTGGCAACTTGGATTTCTTTTTTTTTTTTTTTCCCTGAGTTTTTGTTTAAAAGCAAGTACAAAGGGAGATACCTCCAATAAATATTAGGATGCTAAATAGCAGAATTAATCTAAATTTCAGGGTCTTAGTCGGGGAGCCAGCACAAAGCTAAGACAGGACTAGAAGAAAGATGAATACCACAGTGAGGAGGAAGGTGAGAGGAGACCATCCGCGGCAATCCATAGAGATATAGGGGGTACTTGCCTCTTAGGGTACTTCTACTTCTGATTCTTCAGCAATATTTGGAACTTTCTGTAGGAGAGAACACAGAAAAAAGAGTTCTCAGGGTTTAGGGCCCCTGGGTGGGTTATATAATTTTATTAGGCGTTCTGGGAGCCACCTAGCGTTTTGTGCTTTCAGTCATAAATACAAGCATGTCCTTACCCCCAGATAAGGACTGGGTCAGGGCCCTGCCATGTGTTGGACAGGGGATCTTTCCACATGGCCTGTGTATAAGCACTAGCAGTAGATGGGTGCCAAAGGCGGTCGGCAGCAGATCTGCCTGCAGAGTCATATGTGAGGAAGTTTAGAACAAAAAGTGCATGATTTAGGAGGGTCTTGGGATTGCCTGCTCTGGTATATATTGTCTCTCCCCCAGACTGTAATTTGAAAAGCATGTTTTTAAGGGTTTGATGAGTCCTTTCTACAATGCCTTGGCCTTGAGGATTGTAAGGGATTCCTGTAATGTGTTTGATGCCTATTTGCGTGCAGAATTGTTTAAAGCTGGAATTAGTATAGCCTGGGCCATTATCTGTTTTAAGAATTTTGGGCTGTGGGGAAGTGTAAACAGGCAAGAACATGATGAATGACATGTTTGGTAGCTTCACCCGTTTGTAAGGACGCACAAATGAAGCCACTATAGGTATCCACAGACACATGTATATATTTTAACTTTCCAAAAGGAGGGTAGTGTGTGACATCCATCTGCCATAATTAGCGGGGACTAGCCCTCGAGGGTTGATCCTATGTGAGGTTCAGGCAGAAGGGTCAGACAGCCTTTGCATTGCCGGACAATTTAGCGGCGCCTGTTCGCATGAGTGATTGAATATTTTAACCTGAGAGTGTGAGCATTAAGATGATGTAAATTATGAGCGTGTTGAGCAGCTGCAAGGGGGAATAATAGGAAATAGCGGAAGCTATCATCTGAGTAGCCTGGTCTACTGTATTATTTCCTTCTGTTAATGGCCGGGCAAGCCAGAATGAGCGCTGAATATGTCCAATGAAAAAAGGCGCATCACGGCAAAGAATTAGTTTTTGGAGCCTAAAGAATAAGGGGTGGCATTTGTTGAGGCGTATATATGGACTGTCTCTAAAAGGGGGTACAGAGGTGGCTACATAGGCACTATCAGTGTAAAAGATTGAAAGGTGTATCAGCTAGGACTTCAAAAACTCTTATAATAGCAGACAATTCAACAAGCTGTATGCGGAGTGGAAGCTTGTCCTAAAGCGGAGATTTCTCGTCAATACTGAAAGCCGCTATACGGAGGAGGACCCATCAGAGAAAACTAATGCAGCCCCTGTAATTGGGGCGGTCTTGGTTCTTCATGGAAAACAACGGGAGTTTTTGTAAGAATTGGACTAATCTATCAGCAGGGTAATGGTTATCAAACGTCCCTTGGAAGGAAGTACAAATTAATTGCCCAGTCATCATTATTTTGGATAAGCCATTGAATTTGGGAGGCGTTATCACGGGAGAACTATAGTGTCAGGATCCCTTCCAAATAATTTAAGGGCAGCCTCTCGACCAAGGCGCAGGGAGACAAGCAACTAGTTGAGGTAAGTGGGTAGCACCGAGAGAGGAGAGAGCAGGTAGGTGGGTCCAAAATAAAGGATTGTTCTGCCAAAAGTAGCCCAGTGGGAGAAAAGGGGTAGGAAAGATGAGAAACCAAAGGGGTAAGCTAGGGAGAAGTACCCAATATGTTGTTTGGCGATGGCCTGTTCTACTATAGCTAGTGCTTTTTGTGCCTCTGGGGTGAGTATGCGTGGGGAGGATGGGTCCGGGTTTCCAGTAATATCTCAAATAAGGTTTTAATTCACCTGTTGTGAGTTTTAAATAGGGCGGAGCCAATTGATATCACCTAATAATCGCTGGAAATCGTGGAGGGTTTGTAGGGAATCTTGCCTCAACTGAATCTTTTGGGAAAGGACCCTGTTAGGGAACAGTTCAAAACCTAGAAATAACTTCGAGGAGGTGGACCTGTACCTTTTCTGGAGAAAATGAAAAGGCCCCGGTCCTGGAGGGCAGTGATGAGGTATTGGCTGACTTGATGAAGTTGTTGTTCATGAGGGCGGCTAAAAGGATGTCATCCATATAATGTATAATATATAAATCGGGAAGGCCATTCTAAAGGGATCAATAGTCTGAGCGACATATTTTTGACAGAGAGTAGGGCTGTTAGCCATGCCCTGAGGAAGAACTCTCCATTGAAATCTAGGAGAAGGCCCTATGCAATTGGTGATGGGGAGACTAAAAGCAAAGCGCTTGCAATCCTCAGGGTGGAGTGGAATCGAGAAAAAGCAGTCTTTTAAATCAATGACTAATTTAGTGTACCCCTGGGGGATGGCTACCGGGGAGGGGAGCCCAGGTTGTAGGGCGCCCATAGGAACCATGGTTTTATTGATTGCCCTGAGATCATGTAACAGTCGCCATTTGCCTGTTCGTTTTTGGATAACAAAAATGGGGGTATTCCATGGAGATGTGGAAGATTCAATATGTCCAGCAGCTAGCTGTTCCTGCACTAACTCTATGGCTGCGGACAGTTTTTTTGTAGGGAGGGACCATTGATCGATCCAGACAGGGGTGTCACTTTTCCAAGTAATTTTGTCTGCCTGGTGTGCAGGGGGAGCAATGGTCCTTATAAAAAACGGTTGTTAAACCCTAAGCCTGTGCGGTCCGCTTTAGGGGTGGCTGTTATGGGATCTAAATTTCCTTGTCCCTGTTTGCCTAATCCTTGTCCAGGGAGATAGCCTTGGGAGAGCATTTGGTGTGCAATAACATCATTGGGGCTGCACATAAACCTTCATTTGGGAAAGGATATCTCTTCCCACAGGTTCTGGAGTAAGCCTGGGACAATAAAGGCCGGATAGCCCCAGTGTTCCCCTCCTTATCCTCCCACGGTAATAGTTGAGAGCTTTGGAGAGTATTTTTTGATTGGCCAATCCCCTGTAAAATGGGTCATGGAGGCTTGTAAAAGGCCAGCTAGGGGCCACATGTCTTGGGAAATTATAGTGGAGTCAGCCCCAGAGTCTAGAATGCCCTCAAAAAGTTTTCCCTGTATCTTAAGTTTAAGTGTAGGGCGTTCTTTGGTAAGGGCTTGAACCCAGTAGAGGTCTGAAGACCCGGGTGAGAGGGGCCTCGCCGTAGATGTTAATGGCTGGGTGGTAAGGTTTTAAGGGCAGGGCAGAGCCTGTGCCAAGCGTTGTCCCTTGGAGATGGAGACCCGGGACCTCCGAGTGGCATTAGCTAAAATTTTGATTTCTCCAGTATAATCATTATCTACTAAAGAAGGATGGATAGTGAGCCGCCCAAGGTAGCGGAGGCCGCGACCCAAAATAAAAAAATTGGTACCCTGTGGTGGTCCAAAACCCCAGTAGAAAGAACTTGGACACCGCCTTCTGGTGTTAATATCGCTCGTTGAGGCGGAGGCACACAAGTCCACCCCTGCGCTTCGGGTGTGGCTCGACAGAGGATGGTGCGGTTTTGATGGCTGGCTGTCCCCGAGGCCAGAAGAAAAGGAATGGGTTGAGGGGCCGGGCTGGCCCTCTCTGGCCGTTTCCTGGCGGGGAGGCAGAGGGTTTCCATGGATATCAGTAACAGAGCGGCAGGTGTTAGCCCAATGCTTTCCCCTTTTACAAATTGGGCAAACAGTAGAGGCTGGGCAGGTCGGTTAACGGTACCAGTAGGGGCCTGGGTGTTATGAACAGGGCATTGGCGAGCAAAGTGGCCAGGCTGGCCGCACTAAAGCAGCCCTGGTGAGCCGTTAGCCTGAAGGGGTCACGCACCAACTGCGAGGTGTACCGCCTGTGACATTTTGGAGGTAAATGGATCTACATCGCTGCAGCATATCGAAGCATTTCATCAAGGGTTTTATCTCGCGTTTTTCCAATGTAGCACCGCTCTACATGAGAATTGGCATTCTCATAGGCCAGTTGTTTAACAAGTTTATCATTTGCGGCATCATGGCCAAGGGTCCATCACAGCCTCTAACAATGCGACTAACAAATTCACTATACTCTTCTTGGGCTCCCTGAGTGACCTTAATTAAAGGGGGTGATGGTGAGCGGTGAGTGGAAGAGCTCATAAGCACCGAGGGCGTTAGCGGTCTGGGCCAAAAGACCAATGGGAAAGCGCTGTTGACGACTTTCTGAAGCATGTTGCCCTGACCACCAAGCTTCTCAAAGGTCCAAGTGGCGATGGAGGGTGATTGAGGGGACTTTAAGTTGATACTTCGCCGTAGATTGACAGCGATCTAAGAAGTCTGATTTCCAGGTCAAAAACTGCCCGGCGGGTCAAGGCGGCCTGAACTACACGAAGCCACTCGCTGGGGAGCAAATGGCCGCCCCGGGACAAAGCGTCAAGGACAGAAAGGGTAAAGGGGGCATTAGGCCCGTAAGTCTTAACTGCAGCATTTAATTCTTTCAAGTTTTTAAAGTGTAGTTTGTGAAACTCTCTGAGCTCAGGGGTCTGTTCAGCCTGTTCCTCATCTTCGCTCTCCTTTTCATGTGTGCTTTCATCCTCACTATCTGAATCAGCCAGCGGGAGCGGGGCCACCTGAAGTAGAAGTAGGGGGGCTAGTGGTTTTGGCAGAACGAGTAAGAACAGGAAAAATAAGATTTTAGTCTTATGTCTTTTGGGAGATTCCTCTTGTGGGCTTTTGTGGCGCAGCAATGGGAAATCCTTTACAGTGTGAGACCTAGAGAGGGAGCGAGAATAGTTTCGCCAAGAAGGGATGTCTGAAGCGAAGCAAGTTCAGAGAGAGCTGAGCAAACTGTTTTGGAGGTTTAGGACCTCTGTCAATTCAGTAACTTAGGCGGTGAGCTTATTTCGCGGCCTCAGTAAGAGCACAGCGACTGGGAGAGTAGGAGGCAGGAGAGCAGGAGCGCAAATCTGAGGGGGATAAGGAGGGCCCTGAAGGCCAACATCATGGGAGGCCGATCAGGGTTGTTATCAGCATGCTGCCTCATCCTCAAAAAATGGCTGCATCTCCGGGGTCTAAAGGATTACTATCTATGGTCTTGGAGAGGACGGGAAAGTTCACTGGGGTCTCGGAGGTGGGCTCTCCTTAGGGAGAGGGGGATAAAGGGAGCCTGTAGGGAGCAGTTGGTGGTGTCCCGCATTATCTATTACTACTGAGGGAGACCTAGAGGGGTGCTTGTCAGAAGAAATGGAGGTCACCGAGGCGCTTTCGAGACAGGGAGCGGAGACAATATTCTGCAACTGACAATAGTTGTAGTTTGTCCGGGTCATCAGATGCCGCCTCAACAATGTCACGGATAAGTCCCCAATATGAAAAACAGTTGCAGGGACGGCATTTGAACCTTCTCTATGTAACTTATCATTTAAATCTCTTCCAACCTTCTGCCATTTTTTTAGGGTGTATCTCTGGCCCATTTACGAGAAACCAAGGGCAAACCTCATCAACAAATAGAAAAAAACTTTATGAGATCCTTCTTTTAACTCTAACTCCTCTTTCTCTGAGGGAGGCTTTGAGATCCTGAATAAAAGCCTCTTCTTTGGACAATTTTTGGCCCATTTTATGAGACCAGACTAAGTTCCACTTACCGAGACGACGACTCTCATGAGCGGTGAAAGCGGTCCCCAATCTTTTCTTCTTGAGTCGCTGACGTCAGGGTCTACTTTTGGGGTCCGTCTGACAGGATCCATGCCTCGAGCCCCACGTTGGCGCCACTTGCCCGACCATGGGACCTAGTTATTTGTGGTGCCGAGGAGGATCAGCCTGAAGAAAAGCAGGCGAGAAAAAGGAGGCGGAGGCAAGACAGTGTTCTGATCAAGCCTCAAAATTTTATTTTTCACAACCGCTTATATACAGAAAGAACAAAGGGGGCAGGACTGCTGACGTAGGGAGGTACGGTACACGATGACATTAGTCGCACCAATGGCGTGATGCAAAAGGGGTGGGGTTGTGCCTGAGTTGAGTTGGCGGGCTTTTGGCGGCCCATTCGATAGGAAGTGGACAGCAGACTCTGCGCCCCATTCATCAGGAAGCGGAGTGCGCGCGGGCTTTTCGCAGCGCGCCCCATTCATTAGGATCGCACTTCACCTTGGCTCCCAACATATCATAATGAAATTTCGAGAGGCCCTTGATGTGCCTGTATACTCATGAGCCAATATTACACAATTTAAGCACAGAGGCATTATAATCTATTGTAATGTTATGCATTTTTTTTTATTTGTTAGAGTATCCCTCATCATTTCTTTTACTTCTGATGGTTTTTCTGGCTATTTTTGTTCTTTCAAATGTACACTATAATCAACTGGTCACAGCTCCAGGAAAATACATGGAGTGCACCAAATATATAAATTTAATAAAGAAAAAATTACAACTTCATGATTTTGAGTCTTCCTATCCAAGAATATGGTTTTTCTATTTGTTTACATCTCTATCTCAGTTCTAAGAAATATTTTATAGTGTTTCTTATGTATGCTTTAGACATTTCTTATTATCTATGCTTATAGTTGTTTTCATTTTGTTTTGTTCTCATTATATCTCTTTAACTGGTTGTTGTTTGTATGTATAAAGACTATTGATTTATGTATGTTGGTTTTTATAATTTGTGACTTTACTAAATCCCCTTATTGTCTATAATAGTTTTCTCATTGATTCTTTTGAGTTTTCTAGAGTGATAATCATATTGTCAACAGATAGAAATAGTTATAGCCCATCATTTCCAATTCTTATGCTGTTAATTGCTTTGCTTACCTGATTGCATTATTTGTACATGTTAATTTTATTATTTTTCTATACTCGTGAATGTAGAGTCATATGGCTTGTCCAGTGACTTTCCAAATGAGATTATAGATTATGATTTAAAATATTATATTTATCTCACTTCTGTTAGAGTCCTGATCTTATCATTGGTGTCAATACTTTTGTGCATATATTTCCTCTCATTTTAATAAAACAATAAGTGCAAATGTAATAAACTATTACTGTGGTACCAAAATCACCACTAAGGGAACAAATAGGGCAAATATAGTCAAGCACCAATATTGGGCAGCAGTTAGCACCCCCATGATGGGGTCTCCTATGTGATCTTATATGAAAAAACAGGTTCTCAAGAATGAAAGGACTTTAAGAATATTAAAAATAATGCAGAAAAGTGCAAGTGGTGCACAAGTTAGAATTTTCAAAAGTTGAAGACTATCTGCACTTCTTTTATACCTGAAGAAAGATATCTGGGACAACTCTCTCTTTTAAGATACAAATTTTTACAAATTACTCATGAGGATACCCACATTTTTCTCCTATTAAATGTTTCATATCAGTACTTGGAAATTCTCTCTCTCTCTCACTCCCCCCCCCCTTTTTTCTACTGAAAGAAAGGGAACAAAGTAGGAAAATAACTTTTCCACTCAAAATGGCATCTCTCATTCTTCTACTTTACTTAATTCTTTAGCTAGACTCACGATTTCGCCATCTAGCAATAACTATCCTGGCAAGACATCCCATTAGCTTTTACAGAGGTTCTTTAAACAGAGGCTCTTAAAAATTATTGTTTTATTATAAAGTAATGTAGACCTATTGTAAAAGATAGATAGGCAGGATATTCTTTGCAAATTCTGTTATCCAAATATAAATATTAACACTTTAAAGTATTTTGTTCTATTTTAAAAATATATTGTTTACAATGGTGGATATATGTCATTATATATTTTCAAAACTTACACCAAGAGTGAACTCTAATGACACCAAAGACTTTGGGTAATGTGATGTGTTAATGAAGGTTCATAGGTTCAAGATGTTGATTGTAGGGGCGGCTGTGATATGTGGGGCAGGGAAAATATGGGAAATCACTATACTCTCTATTCATCTTTACTGTGAACTTAAAACTGCTCTAAAAAATGAAGTCTATTAAATTTTAAAAAATATACATATATCGTTTTATGCAATGTTCCTATTCCGTTATGGGCAATCTGTTATTTTAATAATACTATATGTTATATAGTATTCTATTTTATTAATATTTTTTCACTTAATTTTTAAATCTTTTACACTGCAATCAAATGTCCTTATAACCAAATGCATGACTATTTTCTGGTAAAAATTCATAAAAATAAAGTAATGGCTCAACAGAAATGCACGTTTTAAATGTTTTGATATTTATCATCCTCTCTCATAAGGCCATAATAAATATTTGTTGATTGAATAAAAATTGGTAGCTTTTTGAATAACTCTGGTGAACTCTTGAAACTAATACAATATTGTATGTTAGCTATATTTTAATTAAAATTTAAAAAAAAAAAGAAAAGAAAATTGGTAGCTTTTGTTGGGAGAAAGGGAGTGAAGTGTAGGGCGGCTGGCTTCTACCTGTGAGGGCATCTGATACTTCAGAGAAAATAGAAGCAAAAATATTGCAAATATTTTTTTAACTACATTCTACTATCGCATCTTTCAAAGACTTGTGATATCTCTCCAGGAAGCAAATCTCAAATGTTAGACACTTTGAGAAATGCTTATATTATGCTCATATAAAAATCCTACTTAGGAATAATTTGTCCATAGAAATGACTTTGGCAGCCTTTTCACCCCCTTTCATCTTTGTGACCATACCACTTGTGTTACTTCTGTGGGCATTGCCTCTCTGGCTCAATTTGAGCTCCTGTGGGACAGGGCATTGCAGACATGCTGCCCCCTTCTTTAATGTCTCCCACCACTAACGTGCATCACACCTCTTGCCAGGATCCTCCACCTCCTTCTCTGCCTAAGGGAGTCCAAGCCCCTTGCCCTTTAAAAGTTGCAAACTCTAGATGTCCTATTACCTTGTCCGTGGGCTGGGCCTGGATGACCTCTGGCATTCCCAGTTAGAGCTCCAACAATTTTCTCAAAGTCATCTACCTAAAATAGTGGGGAAGTTGATCCCACTGGGACAGGCAAGTTGATATAGTAGGAAGAAATCTGGACCATGAAGTCAGGCTACCTGGTTTCTAGTTCCCATTCTGCCAGTCTAGCTGGGGAACTTTGGTCTAGTCATTTTGCCTCTCTGTGCCTCAGTTTCTACATATGTAAAAAGAAGAGGTTGGAATAAGTAATAATTCCTCTGGTTGAGGATTTATCACATGCCAGCTTCTATGATTTCATATATCTATATTTATATCTATCTATCTATCTATCTATCTACACACACATACATATATATATACACACACACACACATATGTGTGTGTGTGTGTATGTGTATAATATATGATGGGGAGAAAATAGCAGCATATAAATATTCATGATGTTGACTCTAGGGTTTTCCAGGGTACAGAAATACCAGTGCATCAACCCCCTTTTCTCTTGGGGTAACCCAGTATGGTCTCAGTTTTCAGTGTCAGACCAAGGTTTCTTTGACATGATACAATGTAATGATGGGAACAAGAAGCAACTCAGCTTTACATGTTGCACAGCATGATCTCATTTAATCCTCATGACAAGCCTGTGAGGACTAGTACTTTTCTCTCATATATGAGAATGAGGCCTAGTAAGATTAAGTATGTCATAAGCTTACCTAGTCAGAGCATATCTCTAAATCACTGTACTTTCTGCCTTAGTGCACTCTACTCAAAGGTCTCCAAGCTCTCTACAATCTTTGAGTCTATGTAGCTTTGAGGGGCTAGCCTGGGGATGTTACCCAGTGCTATTCTAATGAGAGAGAATGTTTAGATGTCTTAACAATTAACTTTTAAAAAAGAGGTCATTTTATTTATTTATTTATTTATCTATCTATCTATTTATTTATTTTAATACAATCCAACTAAAATATAACCTGTGTGTGCATTTGGTTTTAAAACAAACAAACAAACAAACAAACAAATCAGGCCTTTGTCATTTTTAGCTACACTCTCAGCTGCCTTCATTTTTGCTTTCCTCTCCTGTTCACTTTCCCAGTCTCGACAATATCATCTCAGTCACCCAGCCACTCTTGACTCCTAGCCATGGCACAACACCCTCCCTGCAACCCTATTCACTTTGCACATTGTCAGTCATCAGAATCATGCCTGTTCCTTAAATGCCTCCCAAACCTGCCCATTTCTTTATGGTTTTACTTGCACCCACACGTATTCTTCAGTTCCCCTGTGGCAGAGGCTTCCCAAGTCCTTCCCTTTCCTTTTAGCTGGCAGGTAAGTATGATTAAGGCACATCAAAAAGAACAGCAAAAATCTGATCAAGCACAAGGGACAGGTCCTCTTGGATCTGAAGCCCCAGGGACCCGTGAGTGTGAAGAGACAGGACAGTGAAAAAAAAAAAAAAAGACATGAAGTTCAGGGTGTCCATGATGCAAGCAACTTTCTGACCTTGACCAAGGACAATGGGACCTTTCCAGGATAGCTTCAGAACAGAAGAAATGATGCCGTGCGCATCATGAAGTGAAGAGAGGAACGTATACTAAGAGGGTCTGAGTCACTCTAAATCTGAAATCAGTGCTGACCAACCCCATCCCAGCAGAGAAGTGAAAGTACTCTGTTGGACTGGTAAGCTTATCCAACACTGATTTGAGGCTGGGGACAGTGGGGAAGGAAGATCTGAGTTCTTTGTTATTCTTCAAATTCTAGACTCTGAGAGGCCTAGCTCTCTTTCCATCTCTACCTTGCAAGGTTGTTCATTACATGTCTTTTGTCCCTGCCCTGTTCTGAGAATGACCTTGAGAGCCTCTCTCTGTTCCTTGTTATCGAACATGGAGGATCCCTTCACCTCCCAGCACTGGAACCAATGCTCAGCTCTTTGGGGCTGTCGGTTTGTGGAGGTGAATCCCCAGACAGCTGCAGGGCAACCACAGCCTCTTAGCTGGCTGCCTAGCACACAGAAAATTTGTTGAACTAAATTACTGAAACAAGGCAAGCAGAGGGATTACATTTAAAATACCCCGGAGCATATGTTCCCATGAGATGCTGAAACTGCAGGCTTCTAGCAAACAGCAGCAGCCAACATCTCAACCTCATAATCAGAAAAGAAGATAAGATGCTGGGAGGACCTGGAGGTCACAAAACAGTCACATACAAGTCTTGTCAACTGCAGATTTGTGAGTCAAAAATAAGCCTTTCCAGACAGGTAAGTCAGTCTTTGCAAAAACATGCCCCAAGTCTTAGAGTTTCAGAACTGACAAGTGCATGGCACACAAACGGCCATTCTCCATCCGCTGTTCTTGGGGAGAAAGTTGATTTGTACAAGTCTTCCAGGGAGCTCATCAACAGCAGCAGAATCCTCCTCAACACAGTGTTTCAGGAAGCTACCACAAATCAAAAGGTTGGCACTCGAAATAAAACTTACTTGCCAACCTAATGTAACACATCCCTCTCATTTCAAAGGTGAGGAAACTGTGGCAGTGAGGTTTACTGAATCTTCCATACTACTCAGTTATTTATTAAAAGTGTTCAAATTAGTACTTGAGTCTTTTGACTCCTTGTCCAGTGCTCTTTCTAATAACTATCTCTGAACCTTGAAATATTCCCATTTTAAACAATATTGTCTTAGAAACTTAAAAGCCTCCCCAACATTCATGATTCAGGTGACGGCTTATTAAAGGCTATCTAGCACCTACCCCAAAATAGAGGAAGTGGCAGCCCAGAATATCTTACAATTTTTGAATGAATTTAAAGTCAGGAGTAACCACTGCAGGTGAGATATAAACCTTGGTGTAATTCCCGTCTTTTGCCTCTCTCATCATATCTCTAGAAGAGTCTAGCAACTAAACCCAAGTGACCACATAAGTGGTAAATGACAAGGAGAGATATATGCTAACGCAAAATAGTAATGTTTTTTGGCACTTTATGATTGATTTCTGTTTTCTCGAGCTTTGTGCTCTGTAACCAGAGCATCTTTTGCATGTATTTTGCTCTCTTTGATTGTTCATCTTCTCACAAGGGGAAAGAATTTAATAAATCTTTTGTCTGTTTTAAACTCAATAGATTAAATTTTTACCATGCTAATATACTATATTGCTGAAAGAAGATAATTACGTGGTAAAATTAAGACATTCTGCAATTATATCCTATAATATCATTAATTTCCAGATGCACACAAATTATATCTACCTCAGGAAGAATCGTAATTTCCTTTGTTTCACTCACAAAGCAGGTAATAACAATCTTTCTCTTGCAATTATTTTAGACAAATTTTCCAATTTGTTATCTTACACCTCTCAGAGCAGTAATGATACATATCTCAAGTTTTAAGTTTTACTTTTATCTTTGTATTGCTAATGATCTTTTAGATTGAAAATGTTGTTTTCTTTTTGAAAATGCATTGATACTCATTGTCATATCTCTCCAGTCTCTTCATAATCTTAGGAGAGAAATTATTAATGTAATGAATGAATGAGCTTATTAAAAAAATTATGTTATAGATAAAATTATGCCCTCATCTATGCTAATGCAAGAACTATTTCATGCAAGACATATAGAAAAAAGTTAATGGCACAGAACAAAAAAAGCTTCAAGAAGTGTACCCATGAGCAGCTTATAAAGTTTTTCCAATCTTTATTAGAAATTTGTATTCACACCAAATCAACAAATATTATTGAGTACTTATTCCATGCAAAACACTATGTCAGAGAGTAAAAATGTCATTGGAACCTCTAAGAGCCCAGCTGGGGAGACAAAAATAAAAGAATCAATACGGGGGAATGAGTAGCAATATAAAGCAAGAACTGCATTAGTAATTCAAGACAAATTACCAGGTGAACCTTAAAGAAAGGAATCCTGCGGGTTTAGAGGAAAGAGAGTACATGTGGTTTGGAGAATGCAAGAAGAGATCTTCAAGCAGAAAGGACATAAACTAAACTAAATATATGAGAAAAGTTATTGCCCTGAACAAGCCCTATTCCGTCTGATCTCGTGAAGCCAAGGAGGGTCAGGCCTGGTTAGTGCTTGAATGGGAGACCACTTAGGAAGACCAGGTGCTGTAGGTGTAAAAAATAAATAAAAAATAAAAAATAAGGGATTGTAAACTGACAAGATCTTCACAATCTCTGAGGCCAAGCAAGGGTTGCCTCGCCTAAAAAATAAAAGAGAGAGAGAAGTCCCCATGACTAAAGTTGAACTTAATCAAGTAGGCCTTCTCCATGACTCCCTCTCTCCTTCTCACATCTATCTATCCACATGTCACTGAGACTTGCCATGTCTGACCTCACTTGATTTCTTGTTTCTGTTTCCTCTTCACAATATCACCAACTCTCATAAGTTCAATTAACATATGTCTTAAATTTGAGTTTCCAGCAAATCTGCGTCTTTTCACTAGAATTTTGAGTCTCACTGTGCTTTCTGCCTGCATGAGCTTCTTTCTATCCCCGTATGAATAATTTTTTTTTTTCTTTCTATGCAGGCCAGTTAAATGCCACCTTCAGGAGGCTTTCTATTGACCCCCTCATTAGAAGTCCTATGTCGCTCCTTGAAGTGCTTATCTGTACCGTGAACAACCCATATCACTTGCTAAAACCCTGAACCTTAGTTTTTTGCCATCATGCCTTCCCTTTTAAGCATTTGTGTGTCTCCACTACCTCTGAGAACCAGCTCTGCCACCAAAAGCGGTGATCTAGCAGCCTTATTTGTACTATACGACCTCACCCTCCTGACCATAACTGATTGGGCCACAGGTGAACATCTGCCACTGGGAACAAAGTTGATTTTCTTTCCCACCAATCAGAATTGGGACCTGGAGAAACAAATGAGGTTCTGCTGGTTCGCGAATTAATAAGATATTTAGAATCAAAGGACAGTATCAAGAGAAGGAAGAGATAACCCACAGAATGGAAAAAAATAGTTGCAACCATATGCTTCATAAGGGTTTAGAATGCACAATATATAAAGAACTCTTATAATCTAACAACGTAAAAAAAAAAAACCCAGTTAAAAAATGGGCAAATATTTGAATAGACATTTCTCCAAAGAAGATATACAAATGGCCAACAAGCACATGTATAGATGTTCAACATTATTAGTCATTAGGGTGATTCAAATCAAAACCACAATGAGATAGCACTTCATATCCACTACGATAGCTATTTAAAAAAATGTAAAATAACAAGTGTTGGCAAGGATGTGAACATATCCAAACTCTAACACATTGATGGTGAGAATGAAGAATGGTGCAGGTGCTGTGGAAAAAAGTTTGGTAGTTCCTCAAAATATTAAACATAGAGTTACAACATGAGCCAGCAATTCCGCGCCTAGGTACATAACCAAAAGGTATTCAGACAGGTATTGAGGCAAAAACTTGTCTCTGAATATTCTTAACAACATTATTAATAATAGCCAAAAAGTTGAAACAACCCAAATGTCCATCAACAAATAAATAAACAAAACATGGCATATTCACATAATGGATGTTAGTTATAAAAAGTAATGATAATGCTACAACAAAGATAAACATCGACCACATTATGCTAAATGAAAGAAGCCAGACACAAAAGACCACAGACTGTATAATTCCTGTATATAAAACATCCAGAGTAGACAAATCCATAAATACAGAAAGTAGATTTGTAGTTGTCAGGGGCTTGGAGGAGAGGGGAATAGAAATAACCGCTGAATAGATATGGGTTTTCTGTTTGGGATGAAAGCAAAGTTTTGGACCTTAATAATAATGACGGCTGTAAAACCCCGTGAAGGTAATAAGTTGCACGCTTTAACATGATTAAGACAATAATTTTATGTTATGTGTAAATTACTACAATAATAAAAAAAAGAGCACTTGAGTGAGTTTTTCCATCACATTCAAGGAAAATTAGAAGAAAAGCCAAACTGCAATGAGTGAATGATGAAGCAATTGAGCAGAGAGCAATACAAAGCCTGAGAACAGGAAAGAGGTTTTTCCTGTCTTTCCAGATCTGGCCTTAGCCATTGAGAGACTCACATGCATTTGCAGCTTTGGACTTTTACACTCGCACTAAATTTGCTCTTTACAATTCAGCAATTTGAGAGTGTTACTGCCCTCTGGGAGCCCTGAGACACCCTGCGCTCTTAGCTCCTTAGGGCATGGTCTGTAAGAGAACTCATCTTGTTTTGCCCACAGGGCCCACCTCACCTGGTACCTGATGTTTAAGTGACACACACGGATATATGTGCATTAAAAAGAAAGAAGGAAAATGGATTCAAAATCAACACAGACTAAAAAAAACAAAACAAAACAAAACAAAAAAAACTTTTGACCTAAGTAAAAACAGACCTAATGGAAGATTTTGCTCTCATTTCTCATAATAATTTAAATCAGGTTGCTTAGTAACCATCTTCCTTAAAATGGTACATTTATAAAAAATAGTGTTTTTGTAAGAAGCTGTGTATTTCCAAGCCAGGTTTTATAACCTCATGCAGGCCCATATGTCTTTTTTCCAGGCTAAATTCCAACTGGCTTGAAGAGGAATATGCATGCTGAAAAGCAATACTGAGAGCATTGCGGGTCAGGCCCATCAGGGAGGAAGGATTTCAGTAGGTAGGTAATATCAAAAGGGCGCCTTGAAATGAAAAAAGATTTGGTCTTTGTGCTGTGTATTTACTTTCTTGGAAAGAAAGCCATTAGATAATATTGGCAAGGAGTGTCATGCCTGTGACTAGATGGTGTGCTGTTTCTGTCAAGTCACATGAAGAGGTTTTTAGAGAAGGGAGAAAGAAATTCTTAATCATTTGGATTTAATATAAAAACTCCAAGACCTGAACAAAAGGTAACCTAGGAGATGCGACAATTTTATTTTTTTTATTTAATGAAATTTTGGTATTCCTCTTCAATTATACATCTTAATAAGTATTACTATTTAATATTATATAATTACTACTTTTGTATGGCTCCCATTCGTTTTTCCTGATGACCTAAAACAAGAGGACTTGAATCAAAGAATTAAACCAGGGGTCCCCAGCACCTGCTCTGCAGACCAGTACAGATGTGTGGCCTGTTAGGATATGGGCTGCAACGCAGGAGGTGAGTGGCAGGCCAGCGAGCCAAGCTTCATCTGTATTTGCAGCTTCTCCCCAACACTAGCATTATCACCTCAGCTCCACCTCAGATCACAAGCAGTAGATTTTCATAAGACAACTGGTCCCTGGTGCCAAAAATGTTGAGGACCACTGATTATTAAACAGTATAACGGTGTTTGTTAAAAAAAAAAAAATTTATCCACACCAATTTTTTAGTACCCTCAGGGCAAAAGTATATCTCGTTTTGTTGTTTCTGGGTTATGATTTTTTCGCCTTGCTTGATGCAGGACAAAGACAGAGACTGGAAGGGAAAATACTCCATCTGAAAACACTCTAAATCAAAGAACTGAAAAAGTCAAGTAGGCAGTACTCAATTGGAGTAATTAGCAAATAGTCCGTCTAATGTTGAAGTGCCAGCAGGTAACCAGTGCCACATCTTGATTATTGCACTTTTTAAATGTACTCGTAGCATAATATTCTACTATAACTGAAGAGCCCCTGGCATTTCCTAGGATTGCTTCCCCCTAAGATTCCTGCTCATTTGCTCTGGGGTTATGATGGCTGGGCAATCTCTCTTTGAAACAGTATGAATTTTAATAGGACCATAAAAGAACACACATGAGGAGCTCAGCTGTGCTGGAGTTGGCCAAATAATTTAGAAAACTTCTTTCTGGTTGACATCTCCCTAATCATGTGACAAGGGTGGACATGTCATAGAAACTGACAGGTAACATTCTGAGTTGTGCATCCCTTGTCAAAGTGTCTGGCTGAGGTGATTTTTTTCTTCTGTGTCACCACAACTTTGCTCATGTGCATGTGTGTGTTGAAAATGGGCATGAGGTCACCTGCAAGGTAGAGTTATGCCAGGAAACCCTAGCTCAGGGCCTACTTAAGCCGGAGGAGCTCAGGGAGGCCCCTCTCCAGAGCCACCGTCTTCACTCTGGCAGCCAGAAGTTGCAGTAGTGAACTTAGAGATGGACAGGAAACTTTGATGGCCAAGAGACCCAGGAGCCACTTTCAGGAGCTGTCATAGCCTGGTCCAGAACTCCCAGCCCTTAAAACAAATGCTAACTGTTTGACAGGGAACCAGGTACTCGAGGTGATTTAGAGCTTTGCAGTTTATGGCTCCTATTTTCATATTGCTTACCGGTAGCAGCCACACCAACCTATAAAATTTTGCCATATCTCACTGAATTTCATTGCATGTGCATTGTATTCTTCCAGCTGAAAACTACTTTCAACATCCCCGGCCCCCACTTCTGAGATGTACTTGGGAGATGGGGATGGCAACCTCAGCTTTGTCCAGCTGTGTGCCTACGCTCATTTCAACTTCCCTGGATCTCTATTTCCTTATCTGTGAAATAATACACTTACACCACATGATCTCTAAGTTTCCTTCTAGCTCGAAATTCAGTACGAATGGAGTTGAAGTCACTAATATTTCAGTGGGCTATAAAGTGATATAAAGGTACACTTAGTTTTTTAGGGTTTAGGCTTTTTGATTCAATACTTTAAAGTATATTTTTCTTTTATTTGAAACACAATTATAGTTCCACTGAGAATTGAAACACTTGAGTATTTTATGGATCAATTTGTGACATTTAACAAATATTTATTCAGTGTTTACACTGAGCTAAGTCCTATCTATGAGTTGGAGATAAATAAAGAATGAGCCATGTCCCTGCCCTCAGAGAGCTCACAGCCTAGTCTGGGAGAATTAAACACGCAATTGGAGCACAGTGTGTGTAAGTCATTCATTAGGTGCTGTGGGGGCACAGAAGAGGGCCTTGAAGGGCCAGGCATGTGATGTCCAAAAGAAGATCTAATCAAGAAAAAAAGTGAGCCAGACAGGAGGGAGACAGAGCAGTTTCTGCAAATGCCCAAAGGTAGGACAAAGCACAGCAGCTTGGGAACTGTAAGTAGGGGCTGGAGCCTCAGGGTTGAAGACTTAAGGTCGATAAGGCGAATGTGGTTTGGAATTATTGTTATTTAATAAAACAAATTAAAAATCAGAAAAAGAAAATAGAACCACCATGAGACATCATTATACACTGAACATGTTAGCAGAAATTTTAAAGTTTCGTCGAGAAAGCAGAGCAATTGAATCTTTTACATGTTGCCGGTGGTGAGAATACACACTGGTACACCCACCTGTAACCCAGCAATTCTAGTCCATTTATCACGACATTGTTTGAATACCCAGAAACAAAAACAACTCAACTATCCTTTAACAATAGGATAGATAAATAAACTGTGGTAGCGTCATACAGTGGAAATCTGTAACAACAAAATAAACATCTCTAACAACCTGCAGCAAGATGACTGCAGGTACAGACTTAACACTAGCAGGGAGAAGACGCAAAAGGTGTATAGTGTTATTCCATTTACACAAAGTTGAAAAACAGAGGACACTAAGCTTTACTCTTTAGAGATGCATGATATAAGTAGTAAATCTATTTTAAAAAGACACTTACCAAAAAGGTCAGGATCAGGTGACCTCTAGGGGAGGAAAAGGGTCTGTGATTGAGAAAGGGCTGACTGGGAGATTCTAGGGGGTGCGGTCATGTCCACTTAGGTGGTTTGCATAGAGTGTTTTCTACAAAATTATGTGTTAGATGACATATAGGTCATATAGTTTCTCAGTGCAGATGATGTTGCACAGTAAGTATCTTAAATAAAAGATAAAACGTTAGAATCAAATATGACGAAGAAAGAGGCAGAGGAAGAAGGAAAAGAAAAAAAGAGAAGAGAAAATTAACACGTACACTTGGTAGCCCGGTTATATTTAGAGCTACGGCAAGAGGACCTTGGCCAAAAGATGTTCAGGAAAAATGGTATGTCCATCTGAAGAACATCCCTCAACCCGAATCTTATGAGGGGTCTTTCTCCTTAGAGACTATGGCCAACGACAGAGGAGCATGAATGACAGAGACAGTTGCTTCCCTATGATGTGTGTTTCATGTGTTTTGCCCACTCTTCCTGGGAACCCCATTGTTGTGTTCCTGTGTCCCCTCACTCTGCCTCAGGAATATCAGGCTCTAGGGACTGTTGCCAGGAAGAAATTCTCAACTTCCTTTTGACTCGGTTCTCTGGCATTGGAGGCAGACCAACCATGAGGTCTGATACCACTTAATCATATTTTCTCACTTTTTCTGCTGTATTGTTGAAAGGTCTTCCACATTTTTCTCATTTTATGTTTCAAACTGCCTCCAGATGTGGGTAGAACAGGTATTGTTGTATTTGTGGAAAAATAGTCCAATATACACAAAGGAATAGTCCAGGTCACATGGCTTGGACTAGAATGTGGGCCTCCCATACTGAATCTACTTCAGTGTATTGTCCTACTAAGTCCACATGTCAAGAGACTGTAGAGTCCACATCCCACATCCCAAATTTAAGTGGGTCTATATATTCACGAGAGCCACTAAAAGCCCAGAGATGCTGGGGGAGAAAGTTACGTTAACCCATATGTTAAAGACTAGTGGATACAAAGGTGGAATTCATCCCAAATTCTCATATTCCCCTACACACAACTTTTGAGTTTAGTTTTTCTAAGTAGAGCTTTTTCTCTCTGGTGTAAACTTCACATGCTTTCTTCATTTCACAAAGCACTGAAGAAACAAAGGAAGGAGGAGAAAGTGAGAGATTCTCCTGTTATTTCAAAGATCTTATTTTTGGTGTGAAAGAGTAAATGACTCAAAGCTGACCCCTTTGAGGCATGTAGCAAAGAATGAAAAAGGAATGGACAAGTGAAAATCAATACTTCTTTGCTATTATCTAACAATCTAGGGAAACCAATCCCAAATGCACATTTCTTTCACTGCTGCAGTTGCTTATACGTTATATCAAGATCTGGGACAAGTTTTATATACTGTAACATTATCTGGAAAAAATTTTAATGTTTAAAATTTTTTTGTGCTTGATTTTTAAGAACTGTACTATGCTAAAATTCTAACTGGTAGAATAGATATGTTGGTGGATGTTGATTTGTGTTTCAAAATGATTCTTTGTTTTATAAAAAGATTCATTGATCACACACAATCTTTCTCATAGCCCTCATACGACATTGTGAAATTGGATTCAGTGCCACCCTAAAAAAGATGTATTCATAACCTCTTAGGACCCATTTATTGCATAAAGTGAGAAGCATTTATACATTTTTTGATTGCAAATTCGACAAAACCCTTTTAAAAAACACTCCAAAATTATTATTTCATCAGTTTCCTCTCTGAAATCTACAACCAGCTTGTGCTGTCACCAAAGAAAAAGAAATAAGAATATGACAAACCCATAGTCAAGCAAATGCCCTCGGTTTTTTCAAGAGGTCAAAATCAAACTAGAATTTTTAATTGCAATCAAAATCAGAGCAGGGGCTATAATAACATATTGAAAAATAATTTTTCCAAATTATAATAAATGTATCCATTTAAGTTTATGATCTATTTAAATATCAGGCAGATTCGGGGTATTTAATAGCTCTTACAGTCAACTTGAAAAAGATGGCAATGTTATTGAATTTTTCAATTAAGAATATATTCCACCTAGTTTTTCATATGAATTACTTGACTTATTAATCTGGCTTCTTCAAAATCATCCTCTAAGAACCAGCAACAAAGCCACTGGCATTTTCTCCTAGACACCTAGCTTAGGAAACATGGAGCAGAAAAGATAGAAGTGAAAGGCTTTTCCAACAGATTGCATCGAGTGATGAATTTCCTTTGCCTCTCTAAATTTCAGTTTACCACGTCCGTGAAATGGAGATAATAATTAGGACCTACCTCCCAAGGTGGTTTTGAAAATTAAATAAAATCATATACAGATAGCTTTTAGCACATTGTTTCGTGTAAAATGAATGGCAAGTGTTATTTTTTGAGATGGGAGTTAGGGAACATAGATTCTGTCACTAACTGCCACAACTAGCTCCGTTGACCCTCTCCTCCTGCAGGCCTGGATTTCCTCACTGCAAAGCGGAGCTTCTCTGGGGTCACTAACTCAGTGCCTTCAGAGGTCAGGCAAGGAATACACGTGGTGTATTCAGGGTATAAGACAGACTGGACACGGCCAGAAACTTTGAAGTTCTTCCAAGCCTCGAGGCATTCAAATTCTAAATTCATTAAATGCACCAAGCCTGACAAACCAAACAAATGCAGGTCTAATTCTGTCAGTGAGGTGTCAATTTGCAACATTTAGGGCATAGTCTGTAATATTTTTTTCAGTCCTGGCGTTCTCTTACTCCTCCTAAAATCTATCCTCTGTGGATTCATAGTCAACCGAAAGGGGTAGATGGTTTTTGACATTATCCCTGGGGTGTGTGCTGCCTGCCCCTGGCCCTGTTCCCTCATTTTTCACCTCCACAAACTCATATATAACCCTCCCCCACAGCTATACCATGTCCTAGACCTACCACTTTTTGGGGGGGAGTGCACATTTTATATGAACTGTGTACATATACCGTTCTCTGCCAAACTGCCTTCCTCTGTGTTTTGAGGAGAGAGATGACATGCTTTATATTCTCTTTTCAGTGCTCAGCACTCTGTGGACATGTAAGCTATAATGATGAAAAGGAGTGCCAGTACAAGTTCCCATTTAAATGTATCCCATTTCAGGCTTCTAGATTTTTCTTGGTTCCCTAAGCAAACAGCACAATCACATTGCCTCGTAAGTCTATGATAAATAAGACATGTTCCAAAGGCCTGGATTCTTTTCCTTCTTTTTGCTTCCCATTCTAGGGCTAGTTGATACAGAACAATTACTTAAAGCTGTCTTTTTTCCTCATGGATTATCACACTCTACAAACAATATATAGTGGCAACATCATAGGGCTCAGAATATACCAAGAACATTCTATGCCCACAGAAAGGAGTAAGACACAGAGAATAAAGAGAGCTACCTACTTTTTTCAGGCCTTGTTCCTTGAGAAAAATCCTTTTTATATCCCTTTCATTACCTCAGAAATGGAGCAAATGCTTTAAGAAGGGTCATATAATACTCTGAAAGGCCTTTTTGCCACAGTGCGGTTAGTAAGCCCTTGGGAAACAATGGGCTTTTCTTAAAGTGTATGGAACAATTGTGCCCCCTGAGAGTCAGCTTAGATAGGAATGAAATAAACCGGTTACTCTATAGAGCAAAATATGATTGATTAAGGCTTAGAACCTGTGGTGTTTGGGTCTCTCACCTCTGGCTCTTTCTGACTTATTCTGTAGTACAACAGAATTCAGGTTGAGTCTTTCAAAAGCTCTCTGGCTTCTAGCTATAATGTAGCATATGGTAAAATGAGCTCAGCACAGAGTTATGTTTTTCTTTTCTTAATCCTCCCAGTAAGACTAAATTCCAAGAGTGGGATTGAAAAAGGGAGGCAGACAACAGAGAAATACAAGCAGGCCGTGGAAGTGAAAGCTCCAACACAGCTTTGAGACTGAAGACTCATGAAAAATGCAAACACGTAATAAAGACCCTGAAAACCATGCATGGTCCCTTCTTAGACTGTTTGCACTCGTTTACCCAGTCCTGAGAAGTTAAGGTCACCTAAGTACTTGCTTAAATACATGTAAGTGCACTCAGCTGATAGGTCCAGGGGGGAAATACTAATACGGCTATCCTAATTGAATACAGGAACTTATCTGAAATCTGAATCAGCTCTATTTTTTCTAACTTACTCTTTAATTCCATTTTCTTTTCTGTAAAACGTTTCTACAAGTCGAGCCAAGTCTGTAATAGGAAAGGGCCTTGAAATAATTCTTCCCCCCTTTTTTTTCCCTGTGGTGCTGAAAATTCACAGTCAGCTCTACAGGCTATTTAGTGGCGCTCTGAACGGTCTCTGGCCAAAACATCGTTTTCCTCCTCTTTTTGCAGGCTGGGACCTTAGAGATTTGGCCAGAAAGCTCGAGAGAAAAAAATAAACGATGTACAAGGGCCACTGATAATTTGGGTAAAAGGGAGGCAGAATAGAGGAAACAAATATTTTAAATTAAAAAATGAAATTTTTTGACCTGTGAAGGGAAAGCAGACCAAGTCCACCACGGTGCTCCAGCCACGGGCAGCTACATCACTTCCTAAGGCCCCAACCTGTGTGTGTAGGCACAGAGCTTCAGATCCAGAGTGGAGCCCCACTGCCCTAGGCTTTGAGCTTAGGAGGCAAAACCAGTATCCATTATTTAAGGATTAACCGGTTTTGAAGTCTACAGAAGACAAGTACTTGAACCTACACATTTGTTACTTTGAAATCTGAATAATCATTTGTTGATGTCCAGCAGTTACAGTTAGCTATAATATTTTAATAAAGGGCTCAGTTTGAATTTTTAAAAATTAATAATAACAGAATCATGTCTTCAGGATAAATTCTCTGGGATGGGATAATTGAACTGAAAGATGCATTTATGGCTCTTTGGGTCCTACATTCCATGAGGACAATAGTACTGGGCTGGCTGCAAGTATACCAATTTTGCTAGGACTTTGTCAGCACTGGATTTTTGTTTCACTTTTAGGTAAGTACGAAAATGGAATCTCAAAGTCACTCTCCTTTCATTGCATCATAAAGTAGTTTTATCTCATTAATTAATACCAATAGGAAGAAATTGGACTTCTTTAAAATGGCAGTTTCCTTTCAAGATCAAATTTTCTGTATTTGTGTACTCACTGCTAAATTAGGCTGTGCATTTAAAAGTGAAGCATAGTATTGAGGCAATTATCCTAGTCTCTGCTCTGTTTTAGGAACAACAACAACAACAACAACAAAAAGTACTGTTGCTAGAAACAGTGATAACACTACTGGATATTTCGCTAATCAGCTGCATGAGTGTGGATGAGTACTTAACCTCTTATCTACAGTTTCATCCTCTGTGAAACAGCCATACTATTTGCCCAATGATGATGTTCACAGAATTATTTTGTGTTGAGTGAAATAATAATTGTAAGAGTACTCTGAAAAATAATACTTATTAAAATCATTATAACAAATAATGAATGATAATAAGTAACAATGACCCCAAAGTTTGCAGTTTTAAAGTTACTACGTGGAAGAGTAAAAAGACTCAAAATCCAAGAGCTGAAAATTCCTAGTAGAAATAAAAACATAAACAAAACAGTAATTCCATTATTTCTTACCCTCTTTGAATTTTCTACAAAGACGTGCCGTTTTCAACTAAATTTACATGTACCCTCGATACCCCTGAATAAAGTCAAATAAATATAAATCAGATTTAATGTTTATCAATAAAATAGTCAAAAAAGTAACATATTTATACATGACATATTGATAGATGAGGTCCACAAATCCTCCCCAAACAGAGATGTATTGGGAAAGCAGTATCTCTTGAGGTGACTCATCAAATAAACCATAGATATTGGATTTTTCAATGCTATTATAAATTATGTATTTTATTTCATTTTCTAATTATTGCTAAAAACTACAATTTTTTGAAGATCATAATTTAAGAAGATAAATGAATGGAGTGATATTTCAAGTTTATGGTTTGGACAGCTCAAGATTGTTAAGATGTCAGTTCTCCCCCCAAACTGATCTATAGATTAAAAACAATCATAATCATAATCTTATCAGTTTGTGTGGATGCATGTATTATGTGTATGTATATTTATAAATTTATTCTAAAATGTATATGAAAATGCGAAAAACCTAAAAGAACGAGATGATTTGAAGAAGAAAAAGTTGGAAGAGTTACACTATAAGATTTATAAGACGTGATGGTATTGGTACAGGATAAACAAATAAACCAATAA
The DNA here is from genome assembly GCA_030015415.1 of Cynopterus sphinx. Classification (NCBI taxonomy): domain Eukaryota; kingdom Metazoa; phylum Chordata; class Mammalia; order Chiroptera; family Pteropodidae; genus Cynopterus; species Cynopterus sphinx. The sequence continues at coordinate 180,766,400 of CM057379.1, forward strand.
AACAAAATAGAGAGTCCAGAAATAAACTCACACATGTACAGTAACTTGATTGATGACAAAGGCAACACTATAATTTAGTAATGAAAGAATGGTCATTTGAATAAATGGTGCTAGAGAAATTGGATATTCATAAGAAAAAAAGTGAACTTGGATCTCTATCTCATACTACATGTTAAAATTAATTGAAGATGGGTCATAAACATAAATGTGAAAACTAAAATAATCAAGGTTTTAGAAGAAACATAGAAAGAATATCTTTTAAACTTGGGATAGTCAAAGATTTCTCAAACTGGACATAGAATGCACTGATTAAAAAACGAAATAATACATTAGACTTTAGTAAAATTAATAGCTATCTTTTGTGATATTTGCAATATTTAAATATGTAATATAGATGTTATATTGATATACATATATAATTATTTACATATATGCATCATAATACATATAAAAATATGTAATTAATATAAATTAATATAAAAATCACAGACTCATAACTAGAGTAAAAAACTTCTATAAATCCATAATGATTAAAAAAAACTAATTTAAAGTGGGAAAATGACTCAAACAGGCATTTCTTTTCACCCTTCCTCCCAAAAAAGGTCCAAATACCCAATAAGCATGAGATAATATCATTATAATTTGCATTAGGGAATTATAAGTTGAAACCTCAGCAGGGACTACCACAGACTCCAGAATGGCTAAAATTATAAAGAATGACAATAACAACTTTTGGAAAGGACGTAAAGCAATTGGAATCCTCACACATTACTTAAAGGAAGGTAAACTGGCAGAATCGCTTTGGAAAATATTTGACAATATACATGTCCAAAGCTAGATACATGTCTACCCTATGAAGCAAAAATTCCACTTAAAGAGAAAAAAAATGCAATGACTATGTCCACCAAAAGATATACACAAGAATGTACATGTCAGCTTTACTCATAATAGCTAAAAATTCTAAACAATCTAAAAGTTCTTCGATAGGAGAATGGATAAATGAATTATGAGATAGTCATATAATGAAATATTACTCAGCAGTGAAATAGGACCTACCTAAACATGTGCCAACATGGATGAATCAATCTCACAGATAGTATATTGGGGGAAAAAATCTAGACACAGTACATAATAAATGAGTCCATTTAAATAAAATTTAAGACAAAATTATTCTATGTTTATAGAAGTCAAAAGAGTGGTTTACCTCTGGGGACCTATTTATTGGGAAGAGGCATGAGGGAACATTCTAGGGTGAAGAAAATGTTCTATATTTTGATGTGAATGGTTTTTTACAAAGGTGCATACATATGAAAAATTTATTGAGTTGTACACTTAAAAATTATGATCATGATTGCATTTAAGCTATATTTCATCTAAGAAATAAAGAAGAAAAAGGAAAGAAATGATCTTTTAATGTAAGGATATTAAAAGTTAATCTCCTTTCTTAAATGAAAATCTAGACTCTTGGTGTTAGAGAATACCTTAAAGATCAACCACCTTGTTTTATAGATGAACCCAATGCCTAGATGTTACAGGATCTTGCCCAAGGCCTATAACAAATAAAAGATCATGCAAACAAATGCACAATATTTTCTCATGGTTTTGGCTGTAAGGACATTCTTTTTTTGAAGGGGTGATAGAGCAAGGATCAGACTTCAAGACTTTGGATGACTCTGTCCAGGAGTTTTTCCCTCACTCCCTTTTTGTAAAGCCCCTTTGAGAATGATGCTGGCACCTAAGCAGGCTCTTCAGGCAATCTCTACACCCTAATAAAACATCTGTGAAACTATGTCCATGCATCCTTTCTGCTTGAATTCTCACAGTTTGTTTTCTTTTCTACCACATCCCTATCACCAATGTATCCCCATTTTTTAGAGGACTATTTTTATCCTTTTTCTCAGTAGAATTGATCTCTCTATATAACTATGGTTGTACTCTGTTCTTCTTACTAATATGTATTGGGCATCCACTGTATATTAGGTACTATTGTAAATGCTTGAAATTCAGCAGTGAAGACACAGAAAGTCACCATCTTTGTTGAACTTATATTGTGGTGGGAGAAAAATAGAGCCAGAAAGTGACAAGAGGCTGTATAGAATAGGGTCAAGAGACAGTAATAGAAAATATTCTTTAAATCAGCAGGTTAGTAAAGGTTTCCTTGATGAGGTGACATTTGAGTAAAGACCTGTGTTAAAATTTATGACAGAGACCTTAACCAAGATAGAAATGGGGAGGGCCTGTAGAAGGAGCTCTCCCACCCTGTGTCAGTTGCAAAAGTACTACAGGAAGAACTCTATGGTCTCAACAGAGCTCTGCGGTTGTAACAGCCCCTCCCCTTACCTTTCTCTTCCCCTCTATAATGGACTTCGTTTGTTGTTGTTGTTGTTGTTGTTGTTGTTGTTGTTGTTGTTGTTGTCGTCGTCTCAGGGACTTTCACGTGGCTCATCATAGCTTCATGTACCAGATTGCAATTTTTTCTTTTTTCCACATAAGTACTTTTTGCTAACTGAATACCTGGTCGACTTTTTGTTTATGATTGACACCTGAATGAAGTGGATAATGAGTCCAGAGAATAAGATTCCTCAATGATATCTTTATATGTCTTTTTTCTTTGTACAAGAATCTGATTGACTTGAAAGCGAAAAGGATATCTTAACTCATATTTATATTTTAGATTAGTGTAGGGACTCAAAAAAGTTGATAAAAACAAATGAATGATACTAGTAACAGAAGAAACTATAGATGAATTTATTGAAAATTTTGAACGTTTATGTTTCAAAGGACAATCAAGAAAATGAAAAGAAAATCCACAGAATAAGAAAAAATAGTTACAAATCATATTTCGCAAGGTATCTAGAACATATTTATATCTTTAAAATATTTTAAAAATTCCTTCAACTTAATAAAAAGATAAATAATCCAATTTGTCAAAAGGATATGAACATACATTTCTCAAAAAAATATATATGAATGGCCAATAAACTCATGAAAAGAAGCTTAACATCATGAGTTGGTAAGAAAATGTAAATCAAAATCATAATGAAATACCACTTTCTATTTACTAGAATGGCTTTAATAAAGAAGACAGACAATAATGAGAAATTGGAACTGTCATACATTATTGACAAGAATGCAAAATGTGCAGCCATTTGGAAAATAGTTTGGTAGCTCCTTAAAAGTTAGATATGACCAATAATTCCACTCCTAGATGATACTCAAGAGAATTGAAAACATAAATTCACCTAACGCTTGTACAAGAATGTTCATGTTCATAATAGCCCCAAAGTGGAAACAACCTACATGTCTATCAATTAATGAATGGATAAAGGAAATGTGATACATACATTAACCAAATATTATTCAGTCATAAAAAAGAATGCAGTACTGATACAAGCTACAACATGGATGAGCCTTGAAAACATTAGGTAATTGAAAATCCATACACAAAAGAAATCCATACAAACAGAAAATAGTAAATGATTGCCAGGAGTTGGAAGGTGAGAGAATGAGGAATGACTGTAAATGGGTGTGGGTTTCTTGTTGAGGTGATTTTGTATATTCTGGAATTAAATAGTGGTGGTAGTTGCACACCTTTGTGAATAAACTAAAAACCGCTAAATTGTATACTTTAAAAGAATGAATTGAATTTTTTCGTGTGCAAATTGTGTCTTAATTTATAAAAATGAACGAATAAAAGAATGAATACATAAAGAAGACAACTCAGGCTTTGTGAAATTATAACCAATCTGAGTTTCCAAAATGCTACATCCACTGTGAAATGGCAAAATACCACCATTTAGTTCCCACAGCTTTTCTTGCACTTTGTCAAAGGCTGCCAGCTGCATTACCACCGAAGATAGTATCCGGCCCATCAATAATTGAAGCAGTGAGACCAAACCAGGGCTCTGGCTACAAAATAAGCAGCCAGTGCCAAGAACTCATGAGAACATCTGGACAATGTCATAGCCAATTCAGACTTCACCCGCACATGATCTGATCATCTGATTACAGTTCCTTATAGCCCTAAAATTCTACAGGGGAAAAATTTGCTCGGAACAAAAGATGTAAGGCTGAGTTCATTCTATAACAAGCCAATCAAAGGCAAGTAAAGCAAAGGAGGGCATAATAATAAAAGAAAGATAGAAAGAAGGACCTTGAACAAAAACAGCAAGCTTTTCTGGTCCAGTTCTTTATGTCAGAAATCAATAGAGATGTTTTCTTTCACTTTGGAAGAAGACACTTTCTTTCAATTTGCTGAAATTAGATCTTGAGGCACTTAGATTTTTTTTCCCCCTTCTACTGGAACAATGGCACATATTCTGTTTACCAGGAAGCTCTGACCACTCGGGCAAAAATCGTAGCAGTTGTAGTAATTCTATACTTAGCTTTCTGTTTTCAGCAATGTATAGAATAGATTTAGAGGTATGAATGGGCAGTACATGAAGAAAGCTCTTATGATATTTTTGGAAATATGTAAAATATTTTCTTTTATTGAATGCTTCTTTCTGGGAATACCATTGGACCGTGATGTCGACGGGTAGATGTAAGAGAGAGGACACCATTGTTAAACTTCTCTGAGTGAAAATTTCATCTCAGAAACAGGATATGATTATGGCAAATGAATGATCTCAATATGAAACAGCTTTATGCAGCAAACCAAAACAAGGGTGGCAGTGCATGGTAGCTAGCTTGCTATGACTTTGTTTTAATCAAGGTCTGATTATCACAGCTGCTACTTGTTTACCCAATAACAGAGCTTTGGTGTGTCGAAAGTAGAGCACCCCAGTCCTGGAACTGTGGTGCCTGAGTGTGAGAGAGCATGTCATGATAACCTTCAAGTGTAGATTACGAATCGCTGTAGGATTTTGCCTAAAGCACCATGAAATTTATGGCAAAGATGGTATTGTGTTGAACTATGGAAAAAAAGCAGCTGTCCAGTAATGCCTTCAAATGGACCAGTATGGGCTTTCTGCATAGCACTGTTGTGACTCAGAAAATTCTTCATGAAAATCCCCCCTAGCTTATTAGGTCTCTAAAAGATTCCCTGTTTTCCCTAGAGCAATTGAAATGAGGACATTCAGAATTACCATTCTATCTGTACAGTGAAAGTTTATTTCCATGTCCTTTCATTTCGGTGGACATAAGATCTGTAATAGGTTTTTCTGGGTTGCTAGGCCCTTGAGGCTGATATGAACGGCAGTGCTAGATTAGGCCAGTGCTGCAAATACAGAAAGAATAATTTGTCAGTGGTAACATGTGAAAAGTTCTGTCTAATAGAACTATTCATGCCAGCCAATGTCCCGTAAGCCTACATTTTTCTCTCCCATCCTATCTACTACCCTTCACCCTTGGCCATCCTGAGCTCGTGATTCCTAAATCTCAAACTCTGCACTGGTGTGCTCTCCCATATCAGGCAAGGCTAGATAAACCCACACGAATAATTTCAAAAGGAATACTTCTGGTTTTATAGCAGAAGACATTGAACTAGGAAGGTCTTGTAGTTAAAAATGTTCTATATCTGTCCCATTCTGAATTCCAAGACAGCTCTTTCTTCCTGAGTTGCCATGCAGCATGTTATTTGACCCTGATTTCTTATCTAAAGCTGGATGGGCTAAGGCCAACATCTTAGCCAAAATCAACCACCACTAATGGCGAAGACAACCTCAATCTTTTTTATCCAGAAAACTCAACTATTTGGGTTATCCTTATACAACTTCTGCAGTTAGAGTAGAGGATTCTGGATGATGAGGTATCATTTTTCAATTTGTTAATAAGATAATTCTCTATGGCTATTTTTTTCCCATATTAAACTTTTTCTGTGCCTTTTTAATGAACCCACAGTATCTTAACAAACTGATTTTTATCTAAAGGAACCTATCTCAGTTCCTTGTAGCCTGATGAAGCCTAACGAGCCAAGACACTTGATAAATGCCATGTTCACTGCTGTAAACTTGAAGCCTAGACTAGAGTAGGGGGCTCTATAAATTTACGTTAGATGCAGGGAATGCAGCTCCATTAAAAGTTTCTACTTTTAATCATTGGTTTAGGATGTGGGAATATTCATTAATATGAGTGAAGGTTCTTAAACTCTGAATATTGTCAACATTGCTAAATTTGCCAGTCCTGTCTGAAAAGGATAATTTCAGGTCAAAATAAAAAGCTGTTCAAAAAATGTAGTTCAGCCGATAATTGGGAAGAATTAATTGGGGTTAGTAAAGGAGAATTCTTACTTAATAAATTTCATCAATATGGTGTAGTGTTTTACTTGCCTTATTAATTGATGTAGATAAAAAGCTGGGTGATTTCATCTAGAGAACATTTAGGATTCCTGCATATGTACTGTTAGGTCTGGGGCTCAGAGTTCTCCAGCACTGGGGCAAGGGTCCAGAGGCTTATAGGGCAGTAGTTCTCAAAACTTGCATCAAAATCACATGGAGGGCTTTCTAAAATTCAGATTACTCCAGAATTTATGAATCAGAAGGTATACTAAGTGTTCTCCAGAGAAACAGAAACAATAAAAGATCATATATATAAGGAGGCTGAGAGGTCTCACCATCTGTTCTCTGCAAAATGAAGACCTAGGAAAGCTGATGGTGTAATTTCGGCTCAAGTCCAAACATTGGAGATCTTGAGGAGAACTAATGATGTAAGTTCTAATCCAAGTCTGAAGACCTGAGAACCGAGGGTATAAACCCCAGTCCAAAGGCAGGAGACTGATGTCCCAGCCTAACAGTCAAGCAGGAAGAGAAAATTCTCCCTTCCTCCTCCTTTATGTTCTATTCAGGTCCTCAGTGGATTGGGTGAGGCCCACCCACACTGGGGGGGGGACAATCTGCTTTACTCAGTTGACCAGTTCAAATGCTAACCTCTTCTGCAAACACTCCAAATAAAGACAATAATAATTCCACCTAACATGAAACAACTATCCTACATACAACTGAAAGTGTACTAATCCCTTCCCCAAAAGAGGTGGTAGAAACCTTGAGTGATGTTTACTCTTTTCCTTGATATTCCATAACTTAAATACTAGGATATAAAGTCAATATGCTTTATGTTACATGAAGAGGGAAGACCAACACACACACACACACACACACACACACACACACACACACACACACACACACAGACGTCTTCTTAAGAAAATACAGAGAAAATATCCATAACAATTACATGGAATTATGGTTGTCATTTTTCTGTAACTGGTCATGGCTGATATTTAAAACTACCTTCTTCCACTACCCATTCTGTATTCCCTTTGTCTTCAGTACACACCTCAGCTAACTTTGGGTCTTTACCTGGTGGGGTGACCTCAACCTTTATTACCAAAGGGTCTGGGCCATTAGTAGTTCTGCCTGGATCAGATTGTTGTAGTTTACCATTGACTTTAATAACAGGGCATAATAATATTAAGAGATATCCTAAGAAACCTCCTGTATTCCAGACATAGTTTTCTTTATCTTAATTGTGGAGTAGCAGTTCAGTTTCCCCTTAGAGTCAGGATTGATCACTTCAGCCAACACTATAACTTCCTTCTTTGCTTTTTGATTGAGAGGCATGAAGATCCCAAAGTGGCTGGGGGGCAATCTTAACTTCCAGTTCAATGAAATCATTAGTATATCTCCTGATGGAAGCATCTTTCCCTTTGGAACTAAGACCTCTAGGCCAGCAGAGCATAAAGTCACAGAAAAAGAAGCAAAAATCTTGGTAGTGCATCACTAGGGGTAATAGTGACTGGTGCCATTCTCATTTCCACCCCTTGATTCTTGTACCCATGAATCCTAGCTATTGGAGAAACAATACCATACATTAGAAATTAATTCAGAGTATATACTGCCTTCTTAAAAAATCTTGCTCCAGTGCTGCAAAGTATTGCTACCTAGTTGGTGCTGTAACTGTCTTCAAAAGGCTCTTCCACTATTGTATCAAGCCAGATGCTGTATGATGGAGAGGAACATGATAATACTGGTGATTTTCATAAACATGGGTCCATTGTTACACTTTTTTTTTTTTTACCGTGTAGTGAGCTCCTTGATCAGAAGCAATTTTGTGTGGAATAGCATGATGGATAAGGCATTTTGCAAATCCAGAAATGGTAGTTTGAGCAGAAACTTTGTGTGCAGGGAAGGCAAATCTGTATCCAAAGGAAATGTCATGCGCCAGTAAGAGCAAAACACTATGATGAAAGCTGTCCTATGCAATCGACCCCCCACCAGGTAGCTAGCTGATCACCTTGAGAAATGGTGCCATATTGGGGAATCAATGATGGCCTATGGTACTATAAGATAGGGCACTCAGCAGTAAACTTACACTTGGTGGTATAAGTCCATGTTCATGAGCCCACTGGGTGGTGACAAGGGTGGCTGGGAAAAGAGACTGGTATTCACAGAACAAGTCATTGTATCACTTGACTATTAAAATCCTCCTCTGCTGAGGCTATCCTTTTCTGAGCATTCACATAAAACACAAACATCTTAGCTTTTTTGACCACTCAAAGGTCTATCCATATACCTCTTCCCCAAATTTTCTTGTCACCAATTTTTTAATCATGTTTTTTCTTGACCATCTAGCTAAACCATTGGTCACAGTTAATGAATCATTATATAATTTCACATCTGGTCATTTATCCTTTTAAGCAAAGTAAATATTGAGGTACACTGCTTGAAGGTCTGCTCACTGGGCAGATTTCTCCTTCCTACTGCCTTTCAATGATGCCCTATAAAGAAGCTACAGTGCTACAGCTGTCCACTTTGGGGTGGTACTGCATATTATGCAGAACCATCTATTAAACAGGCCTGAATCTTTTCTTCCTCTGTCAATTGATCATAGGAAACTCCCCCACATGGCCATAGGTACAGGCTGGGAGAGAGAAGGCAGCGTACAGGCATTTAGGCCACTTATTCATGTAAAATACTTATGACTTCATGGCCTGCCTAAGCCCAATCACATATATACCACTTTCATTTGACGAAGCCGTGTTGTTGTGCATGCCCAACTTTACCACATGGTGGGTCGAATAACACCCAGTTCATGATGGGTGGCTCAGTTGGCATGGTAACTTGGTGGCCCATAGCCATTGGTTCAGTCTCTACTACGGCCTACCAACAGGCCAAGAGCATTTTTCCAAAAAAGAATAATTATCTGCAGAGTATGGCAAGACTTTGCTCCAAAATTTTAAGGACCTGCATTGCAATTCACCTGTAGAAGACTGCCAAAGGCTCCAAACAGCATCTATGTCTGCCATTGACGTGTCAAGCATCACTAGAGCTGCTAGACCATCTTGACCAAGAGGCAGAGCAGCTTGCACAGCAGCCTAGACCTATTGCAATGTCTTCCCCTCTTCCAGGCTCCACTCAAAACTAGTTGCTTTTCAAGTCACTCGGGAAATAGGCCAGAGTACCACAAATAAGAAAGGTTTCCTTCTAAATCTAAAGAACGTGTTCCAAGTATGCATTCTAGACCAAGGGAATAACCACAGGATGGGCCCACGGTGAGACAACCTAAACTAAAACTCCATTGGTTACCTGATCTCTATCAGCCCTTACTTTGACTGGTGGACCACAATAGCATTTTGGGGGATCTCCAGAATTAGCACCAGTTCAGGGCCAATGTCCTGGAGTTCCCCCAAAAGGTTTAATTATTTCTTTTTCTCCAATTTGCAGTTACAATGGCAAAAGTCTGTAGGTCTCTTTGGGAAAGGCTAGGACAAATGTTAATAGTATAAATTTTTCATAGTAACTAGGGGTCTTCCTCAAGGGGATATGGCTTCCCAAACATCATTGGGTTTGAGTCTATGGACTGACTCAAGCCTGGAAATTATTACAAGGCTGCCATTTCATTTTTAAGATTCAAGTTAGACTTTTTTTCACTTGACCTAGAACTTTTCTGCTTACCCAGATGAGGTAAGAATTTAGTAGGCTTCCTATATATATTATTTCTAGGAACATCATGATCAACTAAGGTGATGTCATAGGTCTGTGTTAGTCAGACTATTCTGATTGTTGCTTTGACTCTGCTGTCCATTACAATAACTACCCCCACCTTGCCTTTGGCGGTTGAGTGCCATTACTTGGCCCTTGACACTTTGGAATTCAATTATTCCTGATTCATTTAGGTTTCCCAGTTCAGTGACTGTAAGGTCTGAGATGAACAATCACAGAGCTCTTCAAGGGGCCTCCCCTCACAAATTTCTCACGGTCATGATTAAAGGTGTGTTTTCTGGCCTCCCAGGGTGAGTAAGTAGCTCTTAAATTACAAATACACTCTAACATTCCAATCTTTCTAAACCTTTGAATTCCTTCCTCTTCTTCAAACCAAGGCAGGTCTAGTGTTTCCGATTTGCTCAGGATCATCTTTTGGCCCAAGTTCCAGCCAACAAAATAAATTAACAAACCATAGAGTTTTTTTCTAACTCCTCGAGCAGCAGCATTAAATGCAGAATCTCTGCTTAGTGATTTCATATCAGTAAACTCGGCTTGATCCAATTTTATGTTCCTTCCTCCATTGTCACACACCCTTAATATCCATTTCCACACATGTTCCCTAGATTTATGCCTGTACAAGTCAGAAAACTCAAGTAGTTCTCTTATAGTGTAATTTGAATTCCTAAGTTCAGCCAAATGGAATAGTGAGGCACCCCAGAGAATAGCAAGGAAGTCACTGCCACTCCTAGACCTCAGGGACAATGAGAGGAGGTAATGTCACTGGAATTCCCAGTGACACTGGGGAAGCTGGAACCAGAGATGGTTTGGTTTGATGGAGCTGGAGCCGTGGAGGAGATTCAGTTGCTGAATAAAATGTTGCCCTGAGCAGACATAATAAAGAGGTCTAGAACTCTTTGGTTTCCTTCCACCCACCTCACACTCTTAATGCACACTCACATGCACACACAATGCACACCTAGAGCCCAGAGGATGTATCTGAGGGCAGACAGGTGCAGGGCCTTCTTACAGGGTCAATTAACCAGCAGTGGATAAGACAGACATAGTTCCTGCCTTCATTGATCTTTCAGCCTAATAAATTGATTATATGGAGCCTAATAGTCCTGTAACTTATTGGGGTCCCTGGGGCCTTAATCTCTCTAGAGAAGCATTATGGACTGAATATTTGTTACCCCCTCAGATTCATATGTTGAAATCTAATCTTCAGTGTGATGCTATTTGGAAGTGGGGTCTTTGGGGGGTAATTAGGTAACGAGGGTGGGGCTATCATAACTCTGATTTGTGTCCTTATAGAAAAAGGGCAGAGAGCTCACTCACTCTTTTTCTGCCACAGGAGTATACAATACAAAATTGGTAATCTGCAACCCAGAAGAGATCTCTCACCAGAACCCAACCATGCTGGCACCTTGATCTTAGATTTTCAGCTTCCAAAACTGTGAGAAATAAATTTCTATTGTTGATAAGCCACTCAGCCTATGATATTTCATTATAGCAGTCCAATTAACTAAGACAAAAAGTAAATTGATTGTGTCACTTTATAAAGATATGAAAAGCAAATATATCTATAAGAGAAGCTGGGCTTAAAATTCTTAAAATTATAATTATAATGCAATGCATTTTTTACTTGTCTATTTAGGCAGAAACTTACAAAAGGAAATATTTTTTTCTTTTGCTCAAATAGCCATACTTTGTATAAAATTAATGTTTTGAAATGAAAAGCTCTGAAAGTAGAAGTGGTTATCCTTTGAATTTATGAATATCGTGACTATCACGTGTTACATTAAAATTAATAAGAGCTGAGGATGTGTATTGAGGGGAAAGGAATGGATCCCTCACTGAGCTTTCTTGGGGACTGCAGTTGTGCTGAGAAATGGAATTTTAGGTATGATGCATAAGCAAGCACGAATTGATAGCATGGTAGAGTGGGGTCTACAATAAAAACACGTGGCTGTCTTTCACAGCTCAAGTGCTCTGCTCTGCTCAACATTCTAGAATTAAGCACTTAAATCAGATATCTTTAAATTCTTGCCAGAAAAGCTCTGTATTTCTCTTGTAAGCCTGAAAAAAAATATTTTGGAGGGAGGAGGGGGTGGGTGGCGGTGTTATAGAACTGTTCCTTTGAATGTTGTTCATCTGGAATGCATTTGAACGACATTGACATTTGGGGGAAAAGATTCTGTGAAGATAGGAGATAACAGCAGAATTGTCTGCTAGCTATAGTCATATGGTAATCACTTCGGCTTTGCCTGGGAAAAATGACAGCATAAAATTCAGCTGATTTGCCTCGACAAAATTACATGAAATTGCATGTATTTGTCTAGAGCATTCTAGTAATAGCATTAGAGGGATGGAGTTTTGTTTCTTGGAGAGGAAATCATTGGGAGGCATAGTTCATACCCAATATATCTTTGTAGTAATAAACAAGTGTCAGAAATCATCTTGTCTTTCTTTGGGATTAGATGTTACCGAGTAGTTTATTTAGCATGATGGCATATTTTCTGCACAATCTCAAATTTTAAGTGGACTATTTATATATCTTTCAGGTTATCAACTAAGTTTATCTTATCTTTAGAGAAAATAATAAAGTAGTCACTATTAGCAAAAGAACATTTTGTTTTTCAACTGACAAAATCGAGTCAGTGCTAGTATGCATGCACAGAAGTGATAAAATAAATGTATTCCTAAAAGGTTGTGTATAAATTGAATCATTTTCCGTTGGTTTATATTATCTTGTCAAAGGTGTTATGTCTTCCTTCCAGATTCAACTTTAATTGCCTTCTAACATTTTAACTTTTAGTTTCTCTTTACTCCTGCACTCTTTCTAAAAAGGTTTTCATATTATTGTTGGTAATCCTAAAAACACAAACATATGCGGGAAACAATAATTTGGAGGATGCTTTTATCTAGATAAATAATTCTTTTTTTATCTTGAAGGAAGTTATTCCTGTAAATAATAAACATGTTTACCTCTTATGGTGAAATGAAATCCTATGAATGGGCACTGAACGTACATCTGCCATGCTGGTTGTGGCTGGGTGGTCAAGGGTCTCCCATCTCACTGCAAGAGAATAGGATGAGATTCCAGACATTTCTCAAGTACCACCACACTGGAAGAATCACTTTTTTAGGTTGCTGAGAAAATCTTGGTATTCTGATACTTTGTATGATTCTGGAAAAATGATGAAGGACAACTACATGGTACGCATTGTATGTGCAAAGCTTTATATTCCATGTTACCGTACATGGTATGATCAAACACTGAAAGTGCCTATCTGAAATTTTCTGTTCAGTTCTCAGCAATCAAGTCACATTAATTTCTCTTTTCCTTCTTTTTTCATTGGATTCTAGGTGTTTTTTTTATTAAACAGCCCATCATGTAAGAGAAACACTTCAGATTGTGGAATCATACAAAACTAGGTTTGAATTCTGTCCCTGACATTTACTAGCCATAGACACATCTGCCTCAATTTTCCTTATTTTTATTACGGAATTAGTAAGCACTATCTTTAGGGTGTTTGCAAAGATTAGTAATCATTATATTAAATACATAGCATAGTGCATAGAATATAAATGATCCACAGCAAATGACAGTTACCATCATCATCTTCTTCCTCATTATCATCATCATTAGAGGTAGTTATTTATCTTTATTAGTGCTTGATTTGGAAATCTGTAACTTCAGAACCTAGTACAGGATCAGGCATAACAGGAGCTCAATAATTATTTACTGAACGAATTTATAGGTAAAATCGAGTATGTTAATTATACATCTGTGAACTCTTGATTCCTCATGCCTCACCAGCCTGTGGATGGATGCAAAGTAATCCAGACTTGCTGGTTCATACACCTGTTCACATAGTGCCCTAGTCTCCTGAAATATGCTTCTTGAACATTTCTGTGAGTCTGCAGGATTGTCTCAAATGTGCACAGAAATAGGCTTGGTCCCTGAAGGCTCTCCTCCACTGCCATCAAGCAGTGCTCAAGAGACCTGAAGGAAGCAAGTTGCATGGAAGTTGGCAGCAAAGGGGTGTGAGGGTATTTCTCTCCATCTGGTATTAAATCCACTGGAGGGGCTCCAAAGCAACCCTGCTTGGGAACCAACGTTACTGACATAGGCGTGAGGCTCTGGGTGTGTGTGTAGGATGCGGTAGAGAGACAGCACCATGCCGTGATCATGCGCATCAGACCTAGAGCCTGGCTTCTTCCTCAGATGGACACATCTGAACTCCTATAGTACACACAACATTGATTCCAGTTGCAACTCCTGCTATGGAACTACATGCCAGTTGGCAAATCAGCATTGTTTTAGTCTGCAATGGCAACCTATACTTCTAACACAGGGTTTATTTATTGTTTTCTTCCAGCATTAATATGGGTCATGTGGGAGAACTGAGGTTTCCTTTTGGGAGGCTCTATGTGGAGGGCTTAGATCTATTGAGATGGTACGGCACAGCACAGCGGCAACAACAGTGTCTGAACCACATCTTTTCAAGTTTACCACAGGGCTTCAGGAACCATCAGACTGCTGTGGTTTCAGAGTCCCTACTAGAGGTTTATAGGCAAAGTAGAAACAGCTCTGAACAAGTGTGACATCAGGAGCCACAGGGTTAACTCTGTCACCACATATTTGGAGCCAGGTGGCAGGACAGGCACCAATCAGGACTTGCCTCTTTATCAAAATCAAGTATCAGTTAATTACTGGAGCTCTCAGAATCCTCAAGAAGCCCTAACTCCTGGGGAGGACTGCAGCTGCTCCAGGGGACAGGCCAGAAAGACCAGTGCCTCCACTCATGCTGCACACGAAGAGAATCTGAGTCGATGGCTGTAAGGAGAGCCTTGGAGAGAATCACTCTGAGGAAGCACATTTACCAACAAATGACTGCTAAGCATTTTGTGGTTGTGAAGTCCCTAGGGACTGAATAATAATGAGAGGGGGCTTAGAGAGGCTAATGACTAATGGCCCCTCAATTTCCTGCTGATACTGGCAGTTTTGTGCCATTTTGTTTTTATGTTAATTTATGCACTCAGGATTAGAATGTAGCATTATGTGGTCATTTGATTTAATTGAAGGATGAAACTTCGTGGGCCCAGTTTTACATTTCCCTTATAGATTTCAGTGATTTTATCTTTAACATTTAATCTACCCATCCCCCCACACACCCCAGATCACCATTCCTAAAGGCAATAATCATACATTTACACTCGCACCACACTTTTCCTTTCTAGGAGCCCCAAGCAAGTCATGGCCCATTACCCCACAAGAGCTCCGCAAGGCAAATGCCAGGGAGGATTTTAAGCAGTTTTTTTTAGGTTTAACATACATGAAAAGGTGCCGCATTTATCACAGAGATAAGTTCTCAGCCGTTTAAAATACTTTTGAATGCAATGAGAACCTTTGCTTATGCATGAGGCTTCCGCTGTGCTCTGTTTTTTATACCTCAGAAATATGTGACCTTTCAGCCTGACGGCACTGCTGAGTGCATGTAACTTATTAGGGAGTTTTCAGAGATCAGCCCACCCCCTCCTCTTAAAGATGTAGCATGTGTGTCACCCTGCCTGGGAAAACTGCCCACGGGCATGGGGAAGCACCTACTGAGAAGCAGAAGAGAGAACACAGGGTTAGCGAGCTTCTTGTAAAAGTTACTCCACATTTGGAGTCAGGTGGCAGGACAGGCACCAGCTTTGCTTTAGAGATGGACTCAAGACCTCAGAGCCTGAGACTCAATGAATCTATTTCTGCTCATTCTGAAGAGCCATGCAAGTATGCACGTGAGGCGTCGTCATTCAGCACTCTTTCTTCTAAAGGCCAAAAGAATAAGGAAAAGGCTGTAGCAATTTCTGTTGAGACATTTGTAGGGAAGGAGCAGATCAAAAGTCTGACGGAGGAAGCCCTCCCCGGTGTTCGATGTTCCATGTGGGGTGGCAGGGGGGAGGAGGGGAAACTTTCTTCTTCCCTTGTAGGTTCTTTGACTAATAATTAAATCTACCTGAGTCAGAGTAGATCAACAAGAGAAAAATAACAGAATTTGATTACATTTGTATTTGTAGGAATTCCACATACACGAGAGCTTCCAGACAGAAAGGGAAAATAAGGCATATAATGACATTCTGAACTAAGGATGAGGTTAGGCAACTTGGGGCTTCAGAGGGGAGAAAGGTCATTCATAGGACAGGACGATAGGAAGAGATGTTCAGTAATTAGAAGTTTGCTCTGCCCTACAGATAGGTCATAACAAGTTACTTCCAATGGTAGCCCCTATTATGGGCAAGGCCCCTAATTTAAATTCTTCGAAGGAAAGTTTCTCATGAGCCCACAGAGTCTCTAAAGCATTCAACTGAAAATGATTCACACACGTAAGTGGCACATCTTGGGGAGGCCTGTTCTGAACCTCTTCACTGTAAAAAGAGGCCATAGAAAGGGGAAAAGGAGAGGGGTTTGCATCCACATTTCCCTGAGGGATCAGCGGAGTGGCTGGGGACATTTCTTTCACTGGAACATCAGAGAAAACACTACCTGGCTCGGTCCTCAGAGGGTCTCAGGATCCTGTGCTGACAACCTGGCAGTGTCTATAGTAGAGGAAGAAGGACAAGAGAGGCGGGGTCAGTGGTAATTCTCAGGGATCCAAGCTCACAGGACTGATAAAGAGGGTTCGATTTCACTTCCAACTGATGTACTCTTATTCAGCTCTGCACGAACCACCAAAGTTAGCCCTGACACCAAGAGTTCAGTGCTTAGTCCCCCAAGACTGCTCCCACTTCGGATGCCAGCCACACGCAGAATCTCCAGGGCACCTGAACTTCTGACAAATCAGCTGCAAATTCAGGGTTTCCAAGATCCTCTTTGGGTTTCATAATTCACTGAAATGACTCACAGAACTCAGAAAAGTGCTATACTTATGATAACAGCTGTATTATAAAGAATACAAATTAGACCAGCCAAATAAAGAGACATATAGGGTGAGGTCTGGAAGGGTCCCGAATGCAGACATCTGTGCCCTTTCTCCAAATCAGGACACATAACCTTCCTGGCATATTGATGTGTTCTCCAACTAGGAAGCTACACTGAGCTTCTGGTCCACAGTTTTGGTGGACATAACTGACTAAATCACAGACCATGTGATTTAACTCAATTCCCAGCTACCCTCCATCCTGCCAGGACCTTGAGGTTGAACTATCTCAAAGTTCCAACCTTCCAAATATGAGTTAGTCTTTCAGGTGACCAGCTCCCAGCCTGAAGTTTTCTAGGCCTCACCATGACTCAGGGCATTAGCATAAACTCAGGTGTAAGCCAAAGGGCTCACGAATAACTGACACTCAGCAAATTCCAAGGTTTTTATAAGCTCCATGATAGGAACCTAAGACAAAGAGCAGACAAATTCTTTATAAGAGGCCTCTGAATAGGGAGGTGAGGAACGTGACACATTTATACCCATCTGGACATTCAGAGCTTCAGAGGAGAAGAGAGTGATAAATCCTTGAAATTTAAGTTTTGAGGAACACTTACAATTAGGGACCAGGAAAAGAAAGACATTGGCTTACTTATTAAAATCTTTGGATTCTAGCATCTTTTAAGTTCTAGCACCTTAGATACTTATTGTCTATATCAGTTAGCAATTGATGAGTAGCTTTCGTTAATTCATTTGACACCGACTAATTAACACCTGGGCCTGTATCCTCAGTCTTTATTTACTTAGTTTGCAGTTTTTTCCCATTGTTGTAAATCCAAAGAAACAGTGTGTGTCCAATCAGATTTCTGGTGCATACCTATGATAGCAATTATGTGAGAAATTCTTTTAAAGCACTTTGCTGAGTTTTCATAACCAAGTGATAATAATGCAAGTGAGCATTTGATATACCACAAGGTAAGGTATACACAATTATGGATCTATGGATTGGAGATACCTCTAAGGCATATAAAATGGGTGTGAATTTCCACCACAATTGGGTTTGCAAGAATTGTCACTGTGCTTAAATCATGTTAAGTCTGACTCAGAAATCCATCTGCTGACTTATAGTGAATTTCATTCTTGGTCATTATTGTGCCTTTTTCCTCATTCCTCAGGTTTAGAGTTACTACAGCAAAATATCTAGGGAGCCATCCCATCTCTGCTCCATATTAGTCAGTGCTGATAAGTACATTGTCAGGGGCCAAATGTGCCCTTTAATCAGGGGCTTTAGGAAAATGCAAAGAGAAACCACTAAGAGATACTGCTACACACCTATCACAGTGGCTATAAAAAATATTGAAAATATCTAGTGCTGATGAAGATGCCAAACAATTGGAACTCTCATGCATTGCTGGAATTGTTAAATGGTACAGCTACTCTGGGAAACGTTGTAGCCATTTCTTATAAAGTTAAGCATATGTTTACCATATGACCCAGAAATCCATTCCTAGGTATTTACTATAGAGAAAACAAATATTCATATAAAGTCTGTATGTGAATGTTTGTAGCAGCTTTCTTTATGACAGTAAAAAGCTGAACACAACCCAAATGTCCTTCAACGGTAAAAGAATAAACAGACTCTGGTACACCCTTGCTGTGGAACACAACTCGACAGCAAAACAAAATGAACTATTGATGCACACAAAATCATGGTTGAATTCCAAAGAAACTAAACTGCGAGAAACCAGTCTCAGAAGTATGCATACTGCAGGATTCCATTTATTTAACAATGTCAAAACAACAATACTAGAACGATGAGAAACAAATCAATGGTTTTTAGGTCTTGTGGGTGCGGACAGAGCATGACTATAAAGGGAGAGCACAATGGGGTTTTGGAGGGTAATGGAACTGTTCTATATCCTGATTACCTGAACCTATACATTTATTAAAATCCATAAGTCTGTCCACCAAAAAAAAAGTTAATTTTACTATACGATAATTTTAAAAGGACAATTTTAAAAAGTCTAGGGCTTTGTTCTTTCCATACTATTTTGGTTGCAATATTTTACAGATCTGGGGTCAAGTCTCCCTAGGCACAGGGGACATTCCTATGAAGAACTTGCCACCTCCCCCTGGGAACTGTAAGGGAGACCACGGACCCTTCAAAGTTTTGTAGAATGTTGACCCTCCCTCTGACATGTTTTGACCTATACCTTTCCATTCTCTTTCCTTGTCAGGGGAGAGTCTTAGTATTCTCAAGATTTTCAAGGAAGCCAGAAAGAGGTTGTTTCAAGCACTGTTTGCTTTCAGCTCTTCAAATACCTCTGAGGCAAGAAGTACAAAGGCCTTGACCCCTTCTAAGAAAGAAATAAGGGAAAATAAAGAGAATAAAACCCAAATGGTACTCATTCTTACTCAATTTTTTAGAAACAAAAACAAAACCCAAGTTAATCCTTCAGTAAATTACTCCACTGCTCAAGTGACTGGGGGAAATTGCCTAGACATACTGAACAAAATCATAAAGTACAAAAGAGATCAGTCAAAAGCATACATACAACCTGCAAATGTGTACGTGAGTTCTCGTGAATTAACCAAGGCAACAAGAGGTAACTACAGGTGAGGTAGGCAGAGTTAATGACCCAGGAACTCTCAGTCCTGACAGTGTAAAGGGGACATGTCAGTCACCTACGGGGAGATGAGTGGCATTAGAAAGAGAGCATCAGCCTTCCTGAAAGTAAAGCCTGAATCGACATCTCTGGCATAATGGTAGGAAGGGAAACAGCAAGTGCTTGCTCTGTGCAAACGGAGGCCAAGGCCTACCCTAAGAGATTAAGAGGGAAACTGAGCCAGGGCCATGGCTTAGTTCGTGCCCAACACGGAGATATCAGATGAGAGGCACCAGTGAGACTGAATGAAGTCCAACCCTTACTCTGCTTGCCAAGCCACAAATCTCATAATGTTGAAATATATTTATGGCAGGGCAATCCAATATAAAAGTTTTAAAATTCTGAGACACTTTTAAAAAATTACATGTATTCTCAGTGAATTAACATAATTAAGCGCCAAATTTAACCCCAAGCTTTCTCAATACCAAAGGGAATAAAACAATTCCGCTGAAACCTTTGCCTCCTAATTACTCAATAAAAGGAAATCTTTAAGTGATTTCACAGAGGCAAGTTTTATACTAGAAATTATTATGGGATCATTAAGGGGCCTTTGAGAAACATGATAGACAATGTTGTCAATTGCAGTTTTTACAAAATACACAAAGGCATTCTTTAAAAAACACTTCCTGCACTGACCCTCTAAAAAAGCCAACATAAGGACTAAGATGATCTGAATATGTCACTTTCTGACTTTTCTGAATTAATAATAAGATAAAATACAGAAGATTCAACAGTCAATGGGCAACTAATATGTGAAAATTTCAGTGTTCACAAATCTATAAGCACATTAAGCACTGTCTATGGCTCAAATAAATAAAAGAAAAACTTGGATCATGTGGGAGTCAGTAAATTATCTTTCTACTTTAAAAAAGAAATCTCATCACAACATTTATACAGTATTTCCATCCAACCAAGAATTCATAACCTGAATATGATTAGGCAAACTTAAAATAAAGAACATTCTATTAAAAATGGATTACAGGCTGAATTCTTCAAAATGTTAATATTATAAAATACAAATAAAGGTTGTGAAATGTCCAAAATTAAAGAAGGTTAAAGGGACATGACAACTAAATGCAAGGCCTTATCTTAGCCTGGATCCTATATAGAAAAGGGAAATACTCTATAAAGGGCATTATTGGGCCAATTGAATATGTATGTAGACAAAATTTCAATATGGATATAGATTAGATAAAAATATTGTATCAATGTTAAATATTCTGAAGTGTATAATTATGCTGTGGTAATGTAAGAGAATCTCCATTATTTGTAGGAAATACACACTAACTATTTAAGGATTAAGGATCATGATATATATAATTTATCTTTAAATGGTGCATAAAATATTGAGAAAGAACAAGAGAGAGAATAAATGTTAAAGTAAATGAAGTAAAATATTCATAGTATGTGAATCTGGGTAATGAGTATGTGCATAGTTCTTCATTTTCTTCTTATTCACATTTGTGTGTGTGTGTGTGTGTGTGCGTGCGCTAAAGTATTTCCAAATAAAAGGTTTTTTTTTTTTTTTAAACAAAATGGTCTTTTTAAAAAGTCCTCTCTGTATGATACTATAATGGTGGATACATGTCATTATAAATGTGTTTGTTCAAACACACAGAATGTACACCACCAAGAGTGAACCCTATTATAAACTATGGACTTTGGATGATAATGATGTATCAATATAGGTTCATCAATTATAACAAATGCACCACTCTGGTGGGGGATGTTAGTAATGAGGGAGCCTCTACATGTGTGGGGATGGGGGTATATGAGAAATCTCTATTTCTTTCTGCTTAGAATTGCTGTGAATTTGAAACTTTAAAATGAAGTCTATCTAAAAAAAGGAGGGGAGTCTTAGTGCTCAAAAATGCTGGGCATTTTTCAAAGAATGAGTAATTAACATACTCCCAATGGAAGGCAGCCTTTCGGAGGTTAGATCATAGTAAACGTGGTTAAATTCTGAAAAGTGACTGAAGAGTTGATAGTCTTCACTGTTGATTAAAAAATGACTCACACTACTTAGCTGACAGACAGTTGGATAGCATTCAGTTATGAAAATTTGGAGACTTCCAATATCAGATCACCATCTCAGTTTTTTGAGGAGGTGGGTCCCTAGAATACCTAGGGATATGGTGCCTCAGTTATAAAATTTAGAAAGATTTTTTAGTTTCCACATTCTAGAGAAAATTTCTAAGTTGCTTATAAGTATAGACTGACAAATTAAATCAGTCTTTCTTTTGTGCTTTTTTCTTAAGCAATAACTCTGGCCTGACTCTTCAGAGTCTATGATCAATTCCAATGGACAAAGAATGTTCATGAGAATGTCAAAAAGATGCATCTGGAATTTGGCAATTTGAGAGACTGAGAATAGTACTAGCAGAGTGGCAAACTCTGATCAAACAGGGCGTCATTAAAGTTGGGGTGTTAGTTTTCTATATAGCTGTGACACTGGATATCTGCCTTCTTATTCATCAGTGCTGTCTGCTGGGCCTCCAAACAACAAAGGACAACCTGAACAGCAAATCAGGTTAAAAAGATATTCAAATGGGGTTAGAAAAAAATGTCAAACTACGTGTCCAGGGGTGAGACCCTTACACTGTAAGAGCATTGTAAACTTGCCTTCATCAAACCTTTAGAATCATAAATCTTGTCTCAAGCTAAATCTGGATCTCCCTAGAGGAGAAGGAGGTAGAGGAGAGGAAGAGATTCTGTATTATATTACTTCCTGAGAATTCTCTTTCATTAATCTTTGCTCTGAAGGTGCCTTTGAATGGCTCTCGGTGCAATGAATAATGTTTTCACACAATCTTTCCTGTCAAACATTTTACTCACTCCAAAGTCTGACGACAGTTTGGGAGCAGTGTCCTTTGCTATTATGTTTTCCAATTGGCTTTCTATTGTCACTTCAAGAAGTGTGGAGACACCTGATTTATGAGAGCCCGGCTTAAACAGTGTCATTTCCATTGCTTCCTTAGTAATCGCCTCAAATAAGCAGAGGAAGGCAATTTGGCTCGAACTTGCTTTGAGAAGTTTTAAGTTTAATTTATACTTCGGGTAGAGCTTTCAAACTCATTGAAATTCTACTTAACGCATTCTCAGAAAACACCTGGAAGCCAAGGAATGTGAAACCACAGTACTCATGACCCCATAGTTCAGGCAACAACTGTGTTGTTGTAAATACGGTCTCAAAGCAGATTTTAGTTTCTCCTTCTTCCCTGCACTATCAGAACACATGAAAACCAGAATTTCAATGAACTCAGAAACTATACCACATTAATAATGAGGCCTGTTTTTCAGCGGTGCTTTAATCTTATTTCCTTAAGTACCTGTCCATAGTTTGTCTATATTCCTCCTGGTACGTTTTCTCCAATAACCTCATTTACCAGGACATGGCTTAAAAGTCAGCAGCAAAGAAGTGACAGTTTGTGAAAGAGGAGGTTTAATTTAATATGTGCAGGCACTGGAGTCTCTTAGAAGATGATTGGTGCCAAGAAATTTGGAAGGTCATTGTGTGAAATATCTGTTGCTCAGTATCTTTTGAACCTTTTTAATGGGTAAGGAGGAACATTTATGCATAATGATATGGGACTTATTGTACCCTTGTCCTCAAAGCTGTCAGTAACCTGCATGGCTCTAAGATTGGTTTTGCAAATGTGGGACCACAGCAGGCTGAACAAGCAGTTTGGAAGCTCCTCTCAGTCTCAAGCGGTGAGAGTTTTCGTAGAGACTGCTTCTCCAACTTTAATAGGCATTCAGATCATATGGGGAGATGGTTAAAATGCAGAATCTGATTGTGAAGGTCTGAAGTAGGACCTGGAATCCTGCATTTCTAACAAGCCCCAGGTGATGTTGTCTGTACTTTGAGTAGCAAGTGCTGAGAAGACAGTTTCCCAAGTTGCTTCTACTATGTGGAACAAGGTAGAATACGGGGGATGGCACAGTTCTGCTGTACTGGTGGATGCTCTGCAGCTTCGAGTCCTTATTTATTTATTTATTTTTTTTCTGTCACCTATAGAAGGCATCTCTGTAAAAAGTGAAGAAACTAAAGTGAGAATTTAAAGGATTTATTTGAATTGCTGAGATAATGGTCTTGAGCTTAACTTTGGTCGGAGAGAGCTGTTATTCTGGAGGGTGGGTCCATCTTTTCATCTCCATACAGTGGCAGGCAACTAGTAATTTGGAGGTGTAAAAGCAGAAAAACTGACATATGCAGGTGACTTTTCTGTGATTTATGATTTTGTTTTCAAATAAATAAGGCCTATGGAGGATTATAAATAAGGCCTATGTAGGATTGCCAGGTTTTGCCATAATTTGGATAACTGGTCTCACATGTGGAAGTTGAGTCAGGTGTCCCTGTTCACTGCGTTTGTCATTCCTTTGTCATTATTTCATTAGGGCAATGGATGTGCTCATATCAGCCAGGATCATATCACATAAACCTGTTAGAGATAAACAACTCAGACTTTTTGAGGTTTTTTTAAGGAATGATTTTTGAAGCTCTGGGTATTCCTTTCTTCTCAATCATTTTTCTTTCACTCCATTTGAAATTTAGAATTTTTCTGGTGATTTCCACCAGCCAAACAGCTCATTCTAAGCAGGTGTGTATATTAGTGGTGGAGTTGGTGGAGGGTAGGGATGGGACAGTGGAACTCCAAAGGGTCAACATCAGAGTCATAATATCATTGTCAGAAACCAACACTAACTTATGTCTATATAATTCTCTGCCGTTTATAAAGATCTTTATGTGTTTTGATCCAGAAAGTAAAATACAAAGATTAAATGGCAGCCCCTGTTTTTCACTGGTTCAGTTCTAGTATAGCAAAGGATGTTGATGTTACCAGAGATTACAAATTTCTGCAACTACAGAAAATATCTATTACAGCTAAAGCAGCTAAATTTTCTCTCATAAAGATCAGGTTATTGAATGCTTATCTGTGAAGCACTAATTTATCTTGGGTCAGTACAAAAGCCTTCTCTTCTCAGATTTTAATTAATAGTAATAATGGCTAACATTCATTGAAAGCTTACTGTGAATCAAGCACTGTTCATGTTTAAGATAATCCAATCCTTATGCCATCCAATGTGGCAGATATTATTATTAGCCCCATTTCACAGATGAAGAATCTGAGACTTAAGCAAACCACTCAGCCAGCTAGTAACCAGCGAAATTGAGATTCAAATATAGGCAGACTGACTCCAGAGCTCTTAACCAAGAGGCTAAATTGCTTTCGCTTTGGAAAGAAGGTTGAGACTTAGTTAATTGTCAATGAACAAAGGTTGTGACTTAGTTTTGTTTAGATTTTGTCATTTTCATCATAGCCTCCTGTAGGCTCTAACCCTTTAGAATATCACTTGGCTGGATGAATCTGAATGTACTCAGCTGATGCTTTGGCCACTTCAGAGTATTTTTCCAGTTCTGTTTCCTGTGTTCTGACAGGAAAAAACTCATATTCTTTAAAATAAAACACCCATATAAAATCTGACCATCATTTCTTACTGCACTACTATACTGAAACAGGGCTCGTGAAGGTCACCCACGGCCAACATTGCAAAAGCTAATGGTCACTTCTCAGTTTTCATCTTCCTTGGCCTCACCATTTGACACTGCTGATCACTCCTTCCTCTTTGAAATACTTTCTTTAATTACATACTAGGAAACGACACTTTTTTCCCCCCTGGTCTTCCTCCTATCCTTTGAGCCACTCTGTTTGAGTTTCTGTCATTTGTCCTCTTCATCTCCCCAAGCCCTAAAATCAGAGTGTCCCAGGGTTCAGTCCTTGAATCTCATCTTTTCTCTTTTTCAGCCAGGCCCTTGGTGATCTCATCCAGTCTCAAAGCTGAGCACACTTAGATCGATGTCTCCCTCTACAAATATACCTCCTCTACAAATTTCCAACCCCTGTTCATCAATAGCCTGCTTTTTTGATGTCTGTGTGCATTTCAGTCTGACAATGTCCAAAACTCGCTTTTCCCTCTCAGATTCTATCTTTTAGCAGTTTTCTCTATCTCATAAATGACAACTCCATTCTTCCAGTTGTTCAGGTAAATCTTGCATTTTCTTTCCCTCACTCCTTATAGCCAATCTATCATAGTATCTCTACTTTCAAAATATATTCTAAATACCTGTTGATTCTACCTCAGAAATATAAACAAATGCAAACTCTTCTCACCATTTCCATTGTTATCATCCTGCTCTGAGTCTCTCTCCTTAATTAGAAAACATCTTCCTAACTGTTCTCCATGCTCCCACCCTTGTCCCACCACAGTTAATTCTGAACATAGCAGTTAGAACAATCTTTTGTAAATGCAGGTCAAACCATAATACCACCTCCTCAATAACTTCCAATAGCTTCCCATTTCAATCAGAGGAAACACCCAAATTTTTCAAAAGCCTCCACATATATACATAATCTGCATTCCTCCAATACCTTTCTGAACCCATTTTCTACCACTTTCCCCCATACTTATCTGCTGTAGCCCCAGCAGCCCCCTAATTCTTCCTGGCACATGCAGGCACTCTCCCACAAGGTCCCATGTAGTTATCTTTTTCTCACCGTGAATAATCTTCCACCAGATACTGTCAGGACTTCCTTATCTTTTTTAGGTTTTTGTTTAAATTTACTTCCTCAATGTGGCTTTCTGTGTTAGTTACTTTTATGGTACAATAAACAATCTTAAAACTTCGTGGTTAAGACAACAACTACTTTATTAGGCTCAAGGATTCTGTGGGTCAAGAATTCAGAAAGGACTCAGTGAAGATGGCTTGTCTCTAATTGTCCATAATGACTGAGGCCTTCAAGTTACTGGGGGCAACATGATAGCTGAAGGCTCACTTATCCACAGGTCTGACAATTGATGTTGCTTGTCCACTGATAGGTACCCCAGCCAGAACACCTTCATGATGTGGTCTCTCCATGTGGCTTCTTGGGCTTCCTTAAACATGGTGTCTGGGTTCCATGAGTAGGTATCCCAAAGATCATTAAATAGATGTTGTATTAGCTTTTGCAACCTAGCCTCAGAATTAACATAATATCCCTTTCACTATAGTCACAAACCCACCCAGGTTTAAGGGGAGGAACATAGACTACCTACCTTCTGATGGGAAGAGTATCAAAGTTACATTGCAAGAAAAGCCTGTGAGACGGGAGATACTGTGGTAGCCCTCTTTGGAAAATACAGTCTGGTACTCATTTCTTGCCTGCTTTCTTTGAAATCACCTCTTTCTCCTGCCTCCTCCACCTCAAAATTCTCTATCCCCATTTATTTTTATTCCCCCATAGCATTAGCATTTGTTATCTATTGCTGCTGTAACAAATTACCACAAACTTAGTGGCTTAAAACAACACAAATATATTATTTTTCTTACAGTTCCAGAGGTCAGAAGTCTGAAATCAGTTTCCCTGAACTGAAATCAAGGTGTAGGTGGGCTGTATTCCTTCTGGAGGCTCTGGGTAAGAATCTGTTCCCTAATCCCCCCAGCTTCTGCTGGCTGCCTTCTTCCCTTGCCTTGCTGTCCCGCACCTCTCTGACCTCTGCTTCCATCATCACATCTCTTTCTGACTCCTCTGCTTCTTTCCTATAAGGACTCTTGGGATTACATTGATCTCACCTGCATTATCCAGGGAGAGTTCCCCACCTCAAGATCCTTAATTTAGTTACATCTGCAAAGTCTCTTTTGCCATACAAAGTCAAGGTAGCATATTCACAAAGTGAGGACACTTTGGGGGGCCATTATTCAGCCTTCCAGAGCACTCACCACCATTTAATACATAATATATTCTATGCATTTGTTTATGTGCTGTTTACTGGAATATAATCTCCATTACATTACAGAAAGGATTTTTTTTTTATCTTGTTTTCTTCTGTATTCCATGAGCCTAGAACAGTCCCTGGTACATGTCTCTATTATAACAAGCATGTAACCCGAATAGGTATGACAGCTTTACCTAGTCATTTGCCCTATACGAACAGGGGAGACATATGAGATGGAGGGAGATTCAGACTCTGGGTCTTAATTACCTACACAGGGTTCGGGTACACAGCTATTAATTGAACTATCCTACAGCCATGCTTCGAGTTCTATTTCTAAACATTCCATGAGATTTCTCCAGACAGTGCACAAGTAAAAATGATTTGTCCTTAAAGTTTGAATTTCCTGATTCTTTCTAGATCAAGCCAGATGTGTGGAAATGTCTGTGTGTGTGTGTGTGTGTGTGTGTGTGTGTGTGTGTGTGTGTGTGTGTTTTAGACACTGATCCATATGCTTGCACGGATGTGAATTCCATGACCTTCTGTTTTTTCTTTTGCTTGATGACTTGTATACACAACCTCATAAGGCAAATCTCATAATTAAGTTGGATCTATTCCACCCATGAATTTTTCAAAAGATCATAATCATCATGGTTTCTACGTCCATTTAAGAAACAATGTAGGCACATATGTCCACAAACGAACCTTGTAGAATACTGCCCTTGTCAATTTGGTTTTGGAACATGAGCCAAATTGGACTTATTTATATTCATTTCAAATGTAACGACTTAGCCTGTTACTAAACATCACGTAGAAAGCAGAACTCAAAATGAAATAAAACAAAAAGCAGATACTCTTTTCTGTGTTAGCTAGAGCTACAGAACATAGGAGCGTGGGAGCAAAGAGTAGTTAAGAGCTTTAATTTCCCTTTAAGGCTCAGTTTATGCAGCTATGAAATGGGAACGCTAAAAGCAACTTACTCGACCTCTATAAACTTGAATTATTTAGCTATAAAATCAAGATGCTAATAATAAAACCTACCTCACAAGAAGTTGGGAGAATAAAATTTGTTTCAGGTATAAAGTGCTTCTTTCAATGCCTGGTGCTCAGTAAACATTCAATAAAAATTTTTACTCATTATTATCTCCTCGTAGAATTAAGTAAATTCTAGATTTTTGATTTATATTAACTAATTGGTAGCTAGTATTTTTTCAAGGAGGAAGGACTCCCTTTCTCCTCTTTAACTCAAGTTGAAAGACTAAAGGATCACTTACCTAGTATGAATTCAGAAGCACGAAGAATGTTCTGCTTACCCTTAGAAGATTCACTTCTACCTTGAAATAAAGCCTGCTGCTTCTCCAATAAAGCTTATTTATCTGACTCAAAATGTTAAAATGAAAATACTCCTAGGAGAAAAATTACTTTAAGCATCATTAGCTATTTACACTTTAGAATGAGTGAATTTTATGTCTCATTCTGAGAAATTTCCCCAGGGGTAGAGAGAAACAAAATGAGACATTGGCTGTTAGAAAAACAACTTCACCTGTTTCACAATTATAAATAACTTATATGAATATCAAATTTAATGACATATATGAATTGGTCTCAGTGCATATCCCACAACTGCCTCCTAATGCCTCAATTGAGTCATCAGGCTTCAGAGAGCTTACAAATATAGATGAAAGTCTTTTTATTGACCCTGATTTGACATCAATTATTTTGTTAATGTTAAGTATTTTTCAAAGGAGAGTTATTACTCTTTCTGGGGGGGGCACTTATTTGTTGTAAATTTCACTACTGGTACTAATACTTAGAAAAAATACAGCCATTGTTCCTTGTTCCTGTTTTTCTCTCTCTCCGGACCTCGCCAGGCACCCAAGATCCACCCATCTCTCCCACAAGGCACCTTGGCCACGCCTGGGTCTGCCAGCAGCTTTACCAGTAGAAGCGGAAACATTGCATAAAATCCTCATGGTATTATTACGTAGATTGTCTACTGAGAAGGCAATGAATATTTCACTCAGCTGGTAACTACCAAGGGCAAAGCTTTGGTCTCAGCTTTCACAGACATGGAAAGTCTCTTTCATTCTTTTGGCCTTGGGTTCCTTGTCAATGAAATAAGGATTGGATAAGATTGCTTCTTGGCTGTTTTATGCTTGACTAAATACCAGATGTCATTAGTTCCTAGGATTTCATGCCCAGCTGGAATGTAAGCTCTAGGCAGGTGCTCCCGACCTCCTGGAACAACTTATCTTTCATACCTACACAGTGAAGATGGGAAAGTTGGTCCCCGATGATTTCATCCTCCTCCTTTTCCCCCCAGAATCATCCAGGTAGCCAGCTCTGCAATCCCAAGCCTCCCTTGTATAAGTTGTCTAAATTCTCTGAACATCAATGTCTTCTATTATAAAAGGGAAATAGTAACGCCCATCTCATTGGACTTGTGGTGAGAATTAGTTACATGCGTATATAATTTTCCTAGTGCAGTGCCTGGCATACACTGGCAATTATCTCTTCCCTTCAACTTCACTGCCCTGTGCTTTTACAATTTTGATTTTTCTTCCACAATAAAGAAAACGATTTGGCGAGGCAGATATTCATTTATATGTATAATGGTTCCCCTCAGCTCCTGTGGGGTTTAGTCTTTCATCTTTGACTGTGAAAGGCTTTGTTCTAAAAAGGATCCCAAGCATCTGGGGTGTGGGTGGGGAAGCAGAGCTCTCTTGCTAAGCTGGGACTTCTCTGATTCTGACCTCAAACTTTCTCGAATTCAGTTCCCAAGGCTACTTGAGTTGTTTCCTAGGAAGTCAGAAAGCTAGGTAAGCCTGAGTTGGAGGAATGGCAAATCTCCACCAGCTCCCTTCACTACATGCCAAAAATGACAACTGTCTGGGCTCCCTTGGGAAAGCAGAGGCAGCTGCTGGAGGTTCTTGCCTGGGAACCAGTGGTGTGGAGAATGAGGCTCAGGCATTGAGGCTGTTTCCGTTGATTTCTCCACCCTCTCCAGCTGGCCACGGGTGTCCGGGAGAGGAACAGGTGGTGAAAAGAGGATGAAGAGCCAGGAGCAGCTGGACTCTTGCAAGGATCCCACAGAAAAAGCTGTTCCAAGATCTGAGCACTTGGGCTCAATTCAGGGAAACCAGCTCTAGGTCACTGGCATGGGACTCACTCTCCGTCGCTGCCCGTTGCCTACAGAGGACAGTCCAAACTCCTTTCCTGGTGTCCAAGGCTCCTCTCAGCATAGCAGCTGCCCAGCTTCATGTCCCATAACTTCCCCACACCAGCTTCTCATCATTTTCTCTGCAACCTCTATGTCCTCAGGCCCCCTCAGTCTGGAAGGCCTTTCTTTCCTTTTCTGCATTGAAAGCTCCATCATGGTCTCTAAGTCCCGTCTCAGTCTTGCCTACTATGCATAAGGCCTCCAGTCTCTGCCCTGCATCTCCGCAGTCTTCATACCTCCACTGTGATTTTTCACAGAGTTATGTCATGGCCATCTACTTACATGCCTTGTTTCTCCACTAGGATGTGAGCTACTCAAGAACAGGGACCTTGCTTGATTCACCCTTACCTCCAGCCCCAAGCCTGTGTTGGAACAGGGCAGGTGCTCAATCAATGTCTCTTTCATAGATTTTGAACTCCCATTGCAAGAGAATTAAAAAAAATAAAATTAAAAAACAGAACTTGATCTTCCCTCTGTGAGGCCCTGAGTGCGGCTCAGGGGACCGAGTGGCTCAGAGTATCAAGAACTCAACTGGCACTGACAGTGATCATGGTCTATTAGACAATTAACCAAAGACAAAAAATAGAAATTGCCTCAATTGTTTAAAAATGATAGTTTGTTCACTTTTTCCATATGCAAAATATTTTTCCTTGCCCATTTTTAAAATCATATTGTGGTAGCAGAATTGTGTCCTTAGCTTCCAAGGAGCCTTGTGGTGCATTCCTCCCCCTGCTTCTTATCTTTATAATCCTAGAGAAGCAGCTGAGAAGGGAAAAAAATTAATGATCATGCACTGACGAATTCAGAACTCTGTCACAAAGCAGGCATTGGAACAACTGGCTGAGGGTAATTTTTCTTTAAGAAAAAACTCTGTTATATATTAAACATGCAATAGCATTTCCTATGTCCCCTATCTATTTCCTCCACCCATGGAGGAATTCCAAATCTAATTATAGGCATTTATGGAAACTGCTTTCATTTATGCCTAATTACCATGTAGTACAATAACTATTCTGTACACCACTGTATATGTCAGATTAACTTGGCTAAAAGTTTTATTGGCTTATCACATTCAACACATGCAGTCCACTTGGGCAAGTCTATCCATTCTGCGTGGCCAACCATTTGCAGAGGACAGTTATCTACTCACATCTTAGAAAAACTGGTCAGAGATTTGGTGAGTTGTTTTTGATACCTCTTTTGCACCCTTCACAAATCCTAGCTGTATGCGGAGTAACTGACTGCCTTCAGAGGTACCATCACCATCTGCAGGAACAGTCTCCTCATGGGGAGAGTGGAGCTCAGTAGAAAACTTTGGCGTGTGCAGAATGCTTAATGTTCGAGAAGGCTTTGGAAGACACCCCAGGATTTCTAATCTGGCAGGACGATCCAACACATATTAAAAGGAAACTTTTGAATAATTATTTAAAGAAAAATGTGATTTTAATTTTTCGTTATCTTTGGACCTTTCGGATACTGCTAAAATAACAACTCTGCCATTAACACCTTGGGTCTAAGGCGAGAACAAATTTTACCTGGAGCAAATTTTCTAATATAAGGAGCAGCAGGGCAGAGTGGGGTAATGGGAAGAGAGCTGAGAGGGGAGTTAGTCCCAGTTCTGTCACTAATGGGAGATTTGGGGCACACTCCCTCTGGGCTTCCTGCTCTGTAAAATGTAGTTGGTTAGCCTGAAGCTGCCTGTCTCTGGGGAGAGCTGAGAGCAGCGAACATGACGTGGATGTGAATGTCATGAGATAGGCACCTGGGTGGTTACATGGGGTTAGCATTAGTATTCATGTACAGCCTATTCCACAGCTATGGGTGGAACAGGGGTTTGCTGAGGGAGGGAAGGAGAGATATGACAGAGTCCTTAAAGCCACAGGGAAGATGCACTGATCAGAAAGTCACCCCATACGTTTGCCAAATGCAAGGTCGCCTGCCCTGCCCCCACAGCTTTTCTAGGCCTTTTGGGCCTTCTCTCACAGAGATACGCTTTCTTGATTTGTGATGTAAATTACTGTCTGCTTTGAGATCTCAGGAAAGTTATGGAAAGAGGGCTTGTAAAATCGCTTCTGTTTGGATAAGCTAGGAAGATGGAGCAACTCGGTGTGGCTGATGGATTAATTAGATAGTCCTGCAATGGGAGTTGGACCACACCAGTTGTATAGAGGACACATTCCTGAAAAGCACTGTGTTAGATGCAAACTAATAACCAGAGGGACTAAGTCTGTGGACAGTGAGGAAGAAGGATTGTGGCAGCCTCAGAGGCACAGGATTAGATCTCCCTTCAAGGGAGAACCTGCACAAGGCGTGCCGAGAGCTGACCGCCTCTGACTGAGCACAGCAGAGGGTGAGGACCAGCTATCACTGCCCAATGCCAGATCCAAGAGGCAGCGTGGCTCTGGACATAGCTCCCCATTGGGCTAGCCAAACTTTCTCAGAGATGCACTGCAGCTGAGGCTGTTCCTGCCCAATCCTCCATCCTTCCCCCTCTCCCTCATGGATGTCAGACCAATTTATTTCATGGTTGAAAGGCTCTCCCTACCTGCTTCAGTCCCCATGCCCCTTTATATCTCAACAGGCATTCCCCCTCAAATCACTCACACTTCTACTTCTACTTCTGTTTTGATACCTGCTTCCCAGAAGACCTGAACTGACAGGAGGTAAATGCCCAAGCCAGGAGAAATTTATTTTATCTTTAAAAGGTTATTTTGGCTCAAAACACAGGTCCATGATATTTTATTCACAATTTAAAATCCCCAAATCTGAGAAAAAGCAAAAACTTATCTGACCTTCTATGAGGCTATTTGCAATCTATAGTTATTCCACTTGAGTCATACATTTTATTGCAGAATTATTAAGGTGCTTGGTTATGGGTGCTGCCCCAAACTACTGGAGATGTGATATAATATACAATACATGCATCATATTAACTCTTTGAAATCTAAAAAAAATCTGAATTATGAAAAATATCTGACTAAGAATTTTTATTAAGAGATTGTATACCTGTGCTAAACAAAAATTAAAGTCTTTACAAAGTAACTGGTCTCTAAAAGAAGCTCTCAACGAATCACATCTCCCAGTCTTCATGCATCTGCATGGTCCCCTCACCTTGAATCTTCACGCTTTACCAATAGCATGTGGCAGATATGACTCTGCCAGTTCTGATTGTAAGCCTTTTAGAGCCTAGCGGCTTCCACTTTTATACTTTAACAAAATCTGACCCAACAGGAAACCTGGCTGCCCTACTGCACAGACCACATGGAAAAGCTAAGTGGACAGGAGAGGTCCTGAGATGATTTAAGGAAGAGAAGCCCAGCTATCCTTGTGTCCGACCTGAGTCCATACTTCGGGCCATCCCCCTCAGAAGCCTGACATGTTGTCTAAGTCATCCTGCATGTTCCAGCTCCTGCCATCTGACTGCAATTGACCCTATGTGAGACCAGCATAAGAACCATCCAGCTGAGCCCCAGTCAGTCCACAGATTCGTGAGAAGGAATAAATTCCTATTGTTTTAAGTCACTAAATTCGTGGCAGTTGTTACATGGCAAAAGATAACAAAAACATTGTACTAAATCTTTGCTCACAATTGAGTGACTTTAAAAAAGCTAAGGATGCACCAAAGATATCTAATGCTAATAATTTCCATTAACTAATTACCTAGTATCTACCTGATGCTGTGCTTATGCACATATTATCTCAGAGCAACCCTGAGAAGAAGGCTTTATTACCTTCTTTTTAAAGAAGAAAATCTAATGCAAAAAGTGCTTCTGTAATTTGTAAAAGGTTTAATGTGACAGAGCTAGGTTCATACCTAGAAATGTCCTGCAAGGTTGACCCTAGCACCTCCCAGCTATTTGGGCCCCAGTGGAAATTGATCTCCTTTATGGTGATCATGTGTCATCTCTGCTATCCTACATCTAGTTATCCTGGGAGTACACTCTCAACTTCCCTGTGGGGACTACACACCTTATGCTCAATGCAAGTACTTTGGGTGGAGGTTTGCCCCAAGATCTTGGCTTCAGCCCATATGCACATCCCATTCCTCAGGATATAGTTCAGACTAGGGCAAAAGCAATGAGATATGCTGGGGAAAATACTCTTCGCTTTCCATCCTGGAAACAAAGAAACATGTCCCCTGCTTTTCAAGTTCATCATTGTCTACATAGGCTTTTACTTTCAGCTCTATTATGTCCTTAGCATTTCCCTGAACACATTTTTAACCCTCCCCTCACCTTTCCTTTTTATCCAATTATTTCTCATCCTTAAGACTCAATTTGTGTCTCTTTCTGACCTGGCCTGTCATAATCTCACCTGCCCCTCCTCATTCCAGGTCCTGAGTTTGTGCTTCTGTGGTCCCTGAATATACTCGTGTTACATCACTGATCATATTGCTGTACGTTCTACATCTGGTCTACCTATCTGTCTTCGGTACCATTCTGCAAATTTCTCAAGGCAGGCAGCATGTCCTAACCATCTTTATATCCTCCTCACTGTGCATGACGCTTTGATCATTATGATAACATAAATTAGACAAATAGATGGATGACTGTGGGGCTATTGTGACCTTCTGCACTTAGTATAGTTTTCCTGTAGCATTTAATGGCAGCAAGTAACCGATGAAAATTTCAAGTTCTGCTTTTAGCTTTCTAGGTTGTTGGTGGTTGTCCTTGACAGGTGTGAGAGCTGAAATATTGGTTACTTTTGTGGTTGGAAGGTGAAAACTTCGTCTAGTAAACTGAAATCTAACACATATGACGAAAACATTAAGATTCGAATGTTATTTTCATTATAGTTAAAACCAATTGAAGGCCATGGCTTTAATTTGGTGCACAAGCTGGGCTTTCAAATATTCTTTCCCAAAAGGAGAGTTTGGGTCTGCAGAGCAAACAATTCATTAAGAATTGCTGCCTTCCTTCATGGCAGAGAGAAAAAGAACCCTTCAATCTTTGCAGTGTTTTAGCAGTTTCTATCCATGCATTCGAGGAGCGTGACTGATAGATATTAATTCATTGCAAACCAAATCAATCACAAAACTCTCCCTCCTCTCATGCAGAAAAGTAAGGGCCCAGGGAGAGACCAGGAGGGTTACTTCGGGAAAACTCCTTCTGGGAAACATGAAGCCAGGGACTTGTAAGTACATTATGTGGAAGGACATGCAGAAATCAGGCACTCCGGAGCTCAGGAAGCTGGTGGTAAGTCCCCAGAGAAACACAAATGTGCCGGTTTCTTAGATAGTTGAAGGAACAACCAAAATACCCAGTGAAACTGCAATCATGAAGAGCCTATATGCGTGCTTGAAAACTCTGATTAGGAATTTAAAATCCGTGCATTTTATCCACTCAAGCAATAATATTTATGGCTTGTAGAATAACAAGCCTCTTTGCTAACATATCCAATGACATTTCTGAAACATGAACAATTATGACATTTTTTAGTTTACTTAGTTGTGATAATTTCTTGGTTTTAATGGAAAATGCTGAAATGTTATATTACAATATTCAGAATGAAATAAATGAGGTCTTTAAATATTGGGGGAAAGTGCAAACCTGGCTCATTTTCTATTACAGATTTCAATGCAGCACGTAGTTGACCAATTTTTTGCATTTCAGCTTAACTTTTTTCTTAGGTTATAAATGGAAAAGCCAAGCGAGATAGATATATATATATATATTTAAATGGCTCTGGAGACCTGAATTTAAGTGTCAATATGGTCAAGTTATTTAATTTCCCTGAAACTTGGTCCTCTCATTTCCATCTGTAAAATGGGGTTATGTAATAGTTACATCCCTGGGTAGAAATAAGAATTAAATGGGACAAAGTATATAAAAATCTGTAGGTCAATGGCAGGTATTAACTAGGTGCTTGATAAAGGTTTTGAAAGCAGTCAGCACATCAACCCATGGGGAGTGTAGTGTTAACACACCCCAGCAGCCAGAGTACATTGGAAAAACCTGATTTCATGACGCTGGAGTTTTCACCCTGGTGTGGGCTTGTCCCAGTGAACACAGTGCAACTGGTAGTGTTGAATTACAGAAACATCAAGATTGACTCTCGGAAAGAGTATAGAAAAAAATTAAAACCTTTCAAAGGACTTTCTCTAAGCCCAGCACTAAGGGCATGAGGACTGGATTGTTGTGTGGTACTCAGGACGTAGGAACAAAGGGGTGATGGGGACTTTCAGGAGGGAAGTCTTTCCTGTATAGCACATATGCTGCAGTTGGCAAGTAGCTACACGATATAAGAAGCCATTCATTCCAATCTGAACACTCAACATTTTTTATTAAGCATTTGAGTATGCATATTCAAGTATGCCAAGAGCTAAACGTATAATTCAGGCTGTGGGGTATGTGCTATACAGACCAGGGGACAAGAACACTGGGCAAAAAAGAAGATTGGACATAATAGTTATTGCCCAAGCAAAATTTTCTGTAACCATTTGTTTACAATTCAGTCTTTCCCCATTTGGAATTTTGGACAATGAACAGAGAGAAAACAACTAGATAGCATGACAGAAGTACATTTCGCTCACAAGTTATTGTGGTTCATGTACTGAAGTACAATGAACATGATGCATATAAGGTTTTATGTCAAGGAAGATGTGCATATCCAATTCTCTTTAAATTGACATTGAATTTTTTATTTCCAAATTTGAATACACAAATACAGGACTTGCAGAATTAACTTGATCTAAATATTATTAAAACTATATACAAATTTTTTTTCTTCACCTGACCCACCATTCTTCTCCTCTTTCACAGCCATCAGTTTTTCTCTGTATCTATGGGTCTGTTTCTGTTTTGTAAGATTTCACATATAAGTGGAATCGTATGGTATTTGTCTTTGTCTGACTTATTTCACTTAGCATAATACCTTCTAGGTCCACCCATGTTGTCACAAATTGTGATTTCATCCTTTTTTATTGCTGAA
This sequence comes from Cynopterus sphinx, assembly GCA_030015415.1. Classification (NCBI taxonomy): domain Eukaryota; kingdom Metazoa; phylum Chordata; class Mammalia; order Chiroptera; family Pteropodidae; genus Cynopterus; species Cynopterus sphinx. The sequence goes on from CM057379.1 coordinate 180,803,796, forward strand.
AAATATTCCAGTGCATATATATACCACATCTTCTTTATCCATTCATACATCAATGGACACCTTCCATATCTTGGCTATTGTAAATAATGCTGCAATGAAAGTAGGGGTATACACACACACATATGTATAAATACATACATACATATACATATATACACATATACACGTATATGTATATATGCATACATATACACATATACATATATATACATATATATGTGTATATATATACATATGTGTGTGTATTTAAATTAGTGGGTTTTTTCTTCAGATAAATACCCAGAAATGGTATTGCTGGGTTGTATGGCAGCACTATTTTTAAGTTTTTGAGGACTCTCCATACTGTTTTCCATAGCGGTTCCAATGATTTACAATCCTCCTAACAATGTACAAGGGTTCCCTTATCTCCACATCCTTGCCACTAGTTATTTGTTAATTTTATGAACCAAAACAATAATTTTGAAAAAAAATTAAATAGACCAAGCTTAGTATCATATTCATTTATTCAGTCGTTGAAAATCTGTAGAACCACCACCACGTCCTCAGTAACATGTACTGTAGGAAGAACAAAAAAGAAACATAAGAGGTGATTCCTGCTTTCTAGAAGTAAAAGATTTCACTAAACAGACATAACTGAAAAGGCAAGTTAGCTGATGTAGGTTGCTGGAGTGCTCAGAATTTCTCAATACTCTATCCAATATCTCAACCCTGCTCTGCTTGGGAGTTGACCGTTCCCACTGCATTGCTCTTGCTTTCCTAAATACAGCAAGGGTTTTACTTTTGTGTAGATATCTGGTTTCTCCATTAGGAAGGACATGAGCTCATAAAAGGTGATCAAAATATTACCTCGAATAAAACAGCTTTAGATGAAAAAAGAAAGCACCAATAACTTTTCCTTTTCACCTGCCCTCAAAAGTATCAGAAAGAAAGACAGTTATTCTAACAGGACAAAGGAAAAATGCTCCTTTTGGTAGTGCAAGGTTTACTGTCTGATGCCACAAAAGATAATAATTATATCCTACGCCCTTGATTTCCTTTGAAATAGACTGAAACCAGAGCTACGCAGCTCAGCTCTGGAAAATTCTGTATGGGAAGTGGATCAGCTGGGATCAAAAGTAAGGCCGAGATGCTTCACTAAAAGTTAAGTATTCTTCTGTTTAATTTCCTCCAGGATTTATGAAGTCAGAGCCACCATAAAGTTTTATTTCCCAGGACATTCTCTGAAGCACTCTAGGCACCAGGGCTAAGAGAATTGCCTCTAGGTTTTGTTTGTCACAGCTTCAACTTGAACTCTCTTCTTTTTGCTGTGGTTCAGTGCCAGTGCCTTTGCTCTTATGTCACAATGACCCAGAGTTAGAGATTGATAGCCTGAATTTCACTGAGACAACACAAACACTTTCCCAAGGAAATTTGTATATTTATTAACAAAAAGAAATGAATACCTTCTTTGAAGCATGTCTCAGAAGCCTCTGAATGCTTTCTATAAGACGCAGACAATAGGAGAAAATCCAAGAAGCAAATAGGAGACAAGTAGATAGGATCAACTCAGAACAGCTAAAATGAGACTGAGAACAATACGGTGCTTTGATTGATAAGGTGATTTAAAAATTAAAAGAGGGGAGTCTATCTGTGAGCTGAATGCCACTTACCAGAGATTGATGGATGGCATGAGTCTTCTTTTCTTTGTGGCATCTTTCAGATAAAGATGTGCTTTCTTCTAGAAAGTATCTTTATAAGACAACTGCTTGAGTAGAAGGAGGGTGTGTGTGTGTGTGTGTGTGTGTGTGTGTGTGTGTGTGTGTACCGCAGCATTTTAGAGCAGGACTCTATACCTAGAATTCAAGGCTGCTCCATCGCTATGCAAACGGACTATACTTTTCATAGCTTGTGCATAGATAACATACTTTAAAAACATCCCTCCTGGATGAGCTTTCATTTTCAATTGTGTCTCTTCACCATGTGGTAGCCAGCGTGATTAAGGAAAAAGTGATTGTGCGAAGCTCCAAATCCATCTGTCATGTCACTGGCATTGAAGAGCCTCACTGAAAAATTAGCCTCCTCCTTCCCCCAACTTGTGTTTTCCCATCCTCAAGACAATACGGGAAGCTCTTAGCTGGGAGAGAAGGGAACAAAGGGGCAAGGAATTCAATAAAAAAGAGATCCAAGGCAAAATGAAATATTGTTTCCCTGTCTGTATTGCTTTCTTTCTCTCCAACATGCCAGAGCATTAACCACTTGTCTGCTGCACTATGAAGCAGGATTACCTCTAGGATTTGCTTGCAGAAGTCTAAAGTCTCTAAAGCAGCCGGGATGTCTAGAGTGATGAGTAGTCTGGAATAAAAGAGGCTAAACTGGACATAAAATTGACAGCCAAATGTGAAAAAAGGCTCATATCTTCTATTTCTTTGGAATTTTTTAAGTACATTTGTTTATTTAACTGCATGTACAGGCTCAAAGATATTGAATTTTTGTACTCTCTGTACACATTTGAGGACTTCCTAAAACATTTTACTTGTGCATGTGTGCACTTTTCTGGGGAAAGGATCCATAGCAATCTTCAGGTTCTTTTCCCACAACATTAAAATTCACTGAAATAGAATATTTGCTCTTCTGTTTATTTCCTCATAGAGGGTACATTTTTCATCATTAGAGATTAGGAGTTGGAAGAAAAATTCTAATTTGAATTACTGTGAAATACTTAGACCAAGAACAGACTGCAAAAAAAGAAAAAGAAACACAAGTAAACAGATGCTAAATTAGCAGATGAAAGAGGATGAAGTGAAGTATGTTAGATTCATAAGAACTTTTTCTCTCATTTCACAATCGCAATTCAGACTCAGTCAAAACATATAAAACACACAGTGTATGGAGTTTTGTTTTTTTTTAAAGCTATTTTTAAAGAAATTTTTTAAAAAATTTTTTCCTGTTTCAGTTGTTAAGAGGAAATGATGTTGAGTATTTGGACTAATGAACTCATGTAAGATTTCCTCAGTTGATATTAGATTTTAAAAAAGTTAATTAAAATGGGAAAAATGCAGAGTAGCAATCTTGTTTCAGGTTACGGGCTTTTGATGGAAATAATTATTAACATAGCTTGCCATGAGCTGGCTAGCTTACAGTCAATTAAATTTTTAATCTGTGTACGACCATCTTAACCTGAATATTTTCTAAAATTTAAAAGAAAGTTGGGGTTTATGGGCATGTTTTTAAATGAATAATTTTAGCTACAATAAATATATCCCAATATTGGGATATAAGGGGAAAAGTCCTTTCATCACGAACTGAACTTTAACACTGACTACTCAATCATCCGAGTTTGTAAAATAACCTTAGGTAGACCCAAAATGTCCCTTTATGATCAAAACATGCAACAAAGTAGACACGGACACTTCCTCAAACTGATAAACAGCATGTGTCTATCAACCTTGCGGTTGATAAGAAAGATTGCGAACTTTCTCCCTAAGTACAAAGCAGTGATGTCCAATCTTGCCACTCTTATTTAATATCGTATCAGAGGTTTTGGCCAAGGCAATTAGTCAGAAAAAAGAAATGAAAAGCATCCAGATATAAAAGAAAGATGTAAAAATATTTCTACTTACATATAATTCTATACCTAGAATTCAAGGCTGCTCCATCGCTATGCAAACGGACTATACTTTTCATAGCTTGTGCCTAGATAACATACTTTAAAAACATCCCTCCTGGATGAGCTTTCATTTTCAATTGTGTCTATTCACCATGTATGTAGAAAATCCTAACACACACGTACACACTCACACGCACAACCTGCTTGAGTGAATAAATGAGTTTACCAAAGTCGCAGTGCCCAAGATCAATAGAGAAAAGTTCATTGTAACTCTGTACAATAGCAATGAACATGCCAGAATGAAAATAAGGAAATGACTCCGTTTACAGTGACATCAAAAAGAGTGAAATACTTAGGAATAAATTTAACAAGAGTAGTGCAAGGCTTGCATTCTGGAAACTACCAAACATGGATGAAAGACCCTGATGGCACAATGGAGCAGACCCGGAGTCAACCCACAGCCTGCAGCTGAGCCCAGCAGACTTGCGGCTGAACAGGGCCTCCTGGCCTAGCTGGAGCAACCTGCCTGCAGACTCGGGGGAGTGTGAGCATCATGCTTTTCATTGTAAGCCATCGGGGCTTGGGAGTGGTTTGTCATACAGCACAACTGTGGCCATACCTCACTAGTACCTCATGTAAACAGTGAACAACGCAAAGCAACTTAAACAAAAGCAGACAGTGTCCGTCCAGGCGATATTTAGAGGAAATGGAGTCTTGTTAGAGACTTCAACTGGCGAGTTTCCCCGACTCTGAAAAGTGAAGAGGTAGCGGTGGCAAGCGGTGGTGGCAGCAGGCACCCGGCAGCAGCCTGCAGCTGGAGGACAGGCCTTGGATATTTGATCGGGTATCCTGCTAGAGGGGGGAAATGACAAATATCAAAAATGACAAGCTTCATTTTAACACTTCTCAATTTTAACCAAGGTCTGTGCTGCAGCCAAGGCTTTAATCTGAATTCTCATAACTAGGAGGGAAATCAAGAAAGAAAGGTTTGATTGCAAGCTGAGGGCGTTCTATTAGTGAGGATTATGCTGAGGAGCAAACACAGGGATTCTGCATTGCTCTCAAATAGTCTGAATTTTATGTTGCATAATTTTCACTTGTAGAAGTCCAGGAGTTGAGAACAAAGTTTCAGAAATGGAACTACGATTAACCAAGGTGGTTAGTAAATGTACAATCGAGGGCTCCTGCATTTCTTTACGTCAACAATTCCAAAGCAAATTGCTATTAGGTCTTACTGGCGGTCATCCACTTGTCTTCTTTCATATCCTGGGTTTAACTACTATAATAACATATCCAGTCTCCTAATCATAGTAGTAGCTACTGTTTATTAAATCCTTATTATCATGTACCAAAAACTCTGTTATGTCTAATTTTCTCAATAACATTGAAAGACAAGTATCATTATCCCCATTTTTGTTGCAAGGTAACGGTGACTCAGAAAGACTGAGTAACTTCACCAATAATATCACACAGCTAGTAAGAGGAGGAGCTGAAATTTGAACCCAGGTCTAACAATAATAATATCCTGTTTAATGATAAGAAACACTGCTTTAAGCTAGAGGTTTAGCTGTTGAAATAAAAATATTCTATCCATGGAGATTTAGCTACTAGCATAGAAATAGAACTTTGTAATAAGGCAGTCTTAGTTATCTTATCTTATCTATCTCTCCCTCTCTCTATCTATCTATCATCTATTGATCAAAAAATTACCAATCTATCAAAAAGTTACCAATAAGGGCCAGTATGATCTAGACATTATGTAACTTCCTTTGTATAAACATTTAATTCGTTTTCACTTCAGTTAATTCCTGTGTCCTTATAACGTGTCGGTAATGGACTTTTGGCTCAGCCTTGAATGAACTTGCTTGTGAGGAAGTGTAATCAAAATAAGAATTTCACTCTTTACCAATATTTCTGAAAACTGCAGTATGAGATATGAGTACAAAATCTCCAGTGGCTCCTAAAAATTCCCTATCTCCTGCGAGCCTCATATTTTCCCTCAAGCCCAGGAAATTCCTTGTCTCCCTCTCCCCCACCTCCTCATCCTTCTCTTCTTTCCTCCCACCCCTCTCCTATTTAGTCTGTTAATTGGGCCTAGGCTCTGCCACCCCCTGGACAACCTCTCCTCTCCCCCCACCACACCCTGCTCACATTTCCACACTGCTCCCCATGCTGTACTGAAACTATCCAGCCTCAAAGTGAATTTAGTGCCTCTTTGTAACAGCATTTAGGGCAAGCACCTTCTCTGAAGCTTTGGTCCCTTCTAACCTTTGCCTTTCCTCTCACTTACTTCTTCCTCACTGAGGTCCAAAAAACCAAATTGACCCAGAACTCTCTTCAGAAAGGTAGCTAAAATCAGTGTGTCAGAAGGCTGCATTCCTTCCTATAGCCTCTGGGGATGAATTTATTGCCTTACTTATCTATGTTAATGACAAAACTCAGCAACAGGGACTCAGAAATGAGGACAAAATCCCCCACTTTCTTGCTGGCTGTCAGCGAGGGTCATTCCCAGCTTCTAGAGGCCATCCACATTCCTTGGCTCATGACCTCTTTCTTCCAACTTCAAAGTCAACAACTGGTAGTCTGAGTCCCTCTTAGGCTTTGAATCCTTCCTTCTTAAACCTCATCTCTCCATCTACCCCATCCATGAAAGTTTCTCTGCTTTAAAGGACTCCTGTGATTAGTTTGGGCCCACCAGATAACCCAGGATACTACCCCATCTCCAAGTCTATACACCTAATCACATCTGCAAAGTCCCATCTATCATGTATGGTAACACATTTGCAGGTACCTGGGACTGGCGTGTGGACATCTTTAGGGGCCATATCATACTTGTGTATATAGTAAGTTTTGTTGGTATTTCACACGTGAAAAAGCTGAGGTCACAAGGCATTGCATAGAATTGGAAATCTCACTATAATACAGGCTAAGCCAAGTGTCAGGCTAACCCAGATCATACACTCTTGACCTAGGCTACACCCTCAGGCCACATATGATCCTTACAGAAAAATAAAATAATCACCTTTGAAAGTCATATAACTGCATTTTTTGACCTGTCCCCTAAATGTTTTTGTTAAGCTGCATATATTTAGAATGTTTCGACTGTAGTATAAGGAAAGATATGAATTAGATTGTGTTCTTTAAAAATCAACTTACAAATAAGTATCTGTGCTCAAACAAAGGGAAAGCCTACTTGATATTTTTATTAGGCTACCTTTCTGTACGATTTAGTCATTTTTTTTGCTCAAAGTTCTCCCCACAATGTTTTTTTGTTTTGTTTTGTTTTGTTTTTTAAAAAAATCACATTTTCCTATAACATCCTCTGTAAACATCCTGGTTGTCTGGGTTGAGATCATTCAAAAATCCCCAGTCACCATCACACCACGACAACACCTTTTTGTTTTATCTCCTCTGTTGAAGATGATTAAGACAAGATGTCTTAAAACATGCAGCTAAATGGGAGGCTTGTCAAGAGGAAGTGGGGTAAGGAACATTCATGTTTATTACTTTCCAGAGTAGCTACTGCCGATGATATTTGCTCTCTAGGAAAATTAGAAGTCCAGGTTATAACAGGTAATTGCAACATGCAGAAATTAAGCAGAAAGTGCACACAGAGGCTGTGAGAAGCAACTATTATTAAATTTTTAGTGATGAGTGAATCAAAAGGAAAAACATAAAGCAAAATGGGGCACCAAAGCTGAGTGAGATATCACACATCAAAAGCTAGTAAGAAGGAATGAGAGGGGTTACCTAAGGATGACACGTGAAACAAACTTTATCAAAATAAACGGTGTCTCAGAGGAAGCAAATAGAATGGAATGCTGTCGTGCATGCCTTATTGTGGTGATTCACGCAAGAACACTTTGTGCTATGTTGTGCGCCCCCCCCCCCCCCCCCCCCCCCGTCTGCCAGAACTTTCTATTTACATTTTCACATTTTCTCTTTTTCTTCAGCGCATGGGCAGTTGATAAAAAATGTGGGGTCAAATTTACATAGTCTTTCAGTGACTGTCATGCATTCTGATGCTTATGGAGTAAAATTAAGAGAGTCTCTAATCTGAATAAAAATCTGTTCTTTTGGTTTTGTGTCATATACAATATCACTACAAGCTCATCTACATAGCCTATTATAATGCACACATTTATACAACTATAGCCTTCACCTAATCAGTCCTCTATGAGCTAATCAGCTCAAATACTGTCACAAGTGGCATAATGCATGCAATTATCCTTAATTCAACTTCCAAACGTGGAGGTGAAAGATCACATTTAACCAAACAGGCTTATCAAGGATTCATGAATTGATAATCGTGATTAATGGGAAATCACAGTGCAAAACTTGTTTTAATTTACCTGTTCATGTAACTTGTGTTCCGGAGGAATGTGAACTTCCATTCAGAGCAAACAAAGAATGTCTAGAATATCAAATGAATTTGAACCCCAGGGTAAGAAACACGTAGTCACTATTTTAAGGATAATCTTAAGTGACAAAAATCAGGGTGGCTAAATCAGGAATAAAGTTTTGAAAATATCCTAACCTTGACTCACTGAAAAAGAAATAATTACTTAGAACTGGTAACTCTAGTTATCACCAATAAATGTTTGAAGGGGGGATTGATTTTGAATGGGATAAATTGAACTGCTCGTCTCTGTAGGTCCTCAGATTTCTACAGAACTGTGCTATTTTTCTAAGTGGTCTTTGAAGATAACTGCATTAGGGTTTGTGTTCCCCTAAATATTGACATGAGATTGCAAATGCTGGCCTATAATTCATTCATTTATTAAAATAACTTTATTGAACAAATAGTATGTGGAAGAATCTATGCTAAATATTGGGGGTGAAAAAATGATAAAAGAAGCCTCATCCTGGAGGAGATTGCAGTCCAGTGGGGAAGATAATTCAAAGAAAGTAAAATAATTGATAAAACAGGTGAGACATTGAGAAAAATGCTGTTGGGTGTCTTATTGTATTATTATTTTGCTATAATAAGGTCACCAGAGAAGAATAAAATATATACTAGCACAATGCCGGTATTATGTCTCCTAAGAATTTAGATTTCCCTTCTGGACTTTCTATTGGAAAAGCAAACAACTTTCACATTCCGGGCACAAATGAAAGTTATCAAACAGACTATGCCAGTGGTGGAAGAGTTGGGGCTTGTGTGTTCTCAGTTAATGTGGAGACCTGGTTCAACCCTAGGAGGCAGTTTTCCCAAAACTGGAAGGGGATTGATAATTTGGAGTTTCGAGAGAGAGAGGCAGAGGTGTACCCTATTTATACACCCAGGAAGTAGTCATAGCTCAGATGGTGCGATGGCTGTGGCATTCTTATGGAAACTGGAAAAATGAGAGCTGTGGCTAGAGTCTCTCTCACTAATTCTGTAGTTCATGGAGAGGACCCTGTGGGGCACATCTCTGAGCCTGCCTTTCTCACCCCACAGCACGGCAGCAGTGCGCATGGATAGCAGAGGTCCCACGCTGGGGAGGGCAACAGTGATGCTGTTGATTCCATTCCCTGGGAACCCTCCAGCACAGAGATCCTATGCATTCCTGTGCATGCTTGGGAAGTTCACAAACATGACTGAGATTGAATTTCTTGCCTCAGGAATCTATTTTTGGGGAGTAAATTCATACCAGGTATTTCAAACTGGATGCCTACAAGTACCACCGGTCCTACAAAGGAAACAAGTGATGAGTTGGGCCTGATTTGACTCAGATAAGATCTTTGAGTGTTTTAATTTGCTCTCAAGATAAGCTGAATTATTATGTAAAACCTTTTTAATTTTAAATGTTGGCAACTAATTCAAATTTTAAAATATCATGAAAACCAAACCAAATTCATCTGGCATATTTGATCCATAAACTGGTAATTTACAACTTCTGGGCTACAGGGAGGATATAAATAAATAAGTACATAAAAAGGTAGGTAGATAGATGATAGATTATAGATTGATAGATAGATAGATAGATAGATAGATAGACAGACAGATAGATAGATAGATGATAGATAGATAAAACTGAAAAGTTCAGGAAGTGGGCCAATAAATGAGATGCTGAGATGGAATTAGGGGAATGGATAGGAGTCCTGATAACATGTGAGAGATATCAGAGACAATTAAAAAAGTGAGGCAGCAGAATTCTTAAGTTTGTTTATTCATTTCTCATTTAATCAATGTTTATTGAGTACTTCCTACATGTCAGGCACTGTGCTAAAAGTTGGTACAGATATGAGGGAAAAAATGGTTCCTACACTCAAAAAATCTTACAGTTTAATGGATAGACACCTGAGGATCAAAAATATTTGCCAGGAAAAATTCAGAGGGTAGAGTATTTAAGGCAGGGGGGATGGCATACAGGTGAGTATGAATAAGGTGTCTCTATAAAGCTCAAAAGCACCTGTACAACAGAGTTTAAGGGGAAAATGGTAAGAGGAGGCTAGGCAGGTTGGCAGGGGCCAGAGCCTGGAGGGCCCCAACCATCAGCCCTGTAGAAAAGTTTGTATTAATTCTAGAGGCAATGCAAAATTAATGAAGGATTTTAAGCAACAGTCCCATGGTCAGTTTTGAATATTTGAAGATCACTCAAGGTTAGAGTAGGGACATAGAAGACCAAATATGAGGCAGTGCTATACAATTCAGGTAAGAAAGAAAAACCAGGTAAAGCAGAAAGAAGTGAATTGAGAGAAGTAAATGGATTCAAGAAACATTTAGGAGGTGGAAGGAAGATAAAAGGCAATTGAAAAGTAGCGAATAAAGAAGATGGAAGATTTAAAGGTAACTTCCCCAGGTTTCTGGTTTGGGCACTGGGTGAATGATGGTGCCATTTGCTGAGATAGTAAACTCCAGTCCAAAAACGAGCGGATTTAAGGGAAACCTGATTTGTTCTGCTTTAACATTTTAAACTTATGTGTCAGAGAGATATCCAAGTAGAGATGTCTAACAGGCAATTGGGTATAGGAGCTATAAACTTAAGAAGGGTTTGCACTAGAGATGTAGCTATGGGGGCCATGGGCATATAGCTGGTATCTAAAATGGGCAGAGAAGTAGAGAAGATATTATCCAAAGAGTGTAAGAGGAAAGAGATCAAATAGCCAAAATAAAATCCTTTGGGACTACTGATATTTAAGAAATGATTAGAAAGGGAAAGATTGTAAAGACATATTGGAAGAAACATTCAGAGAGGTAAAACAATCAAATGATTGGAGCTAAAAGGCAGGAGAAGAGAATTTTTTTACAAAAGGAAGTAAAGCAGCAACTGAAAAATGTCCTTGACATTTCACAACATGTAGGACATTGGGAATTTAAGCAAGACAAGTTTCAGTGGCCTGGAAGCCCAAACATAAGGTAATGAAATGGAAACAGCAAGTATAGACAATTCCTTAAAAAGTTTGCTGGTGAACAAGAAGAGTGAGTTTGCTCAGGCCTTGACTAAAAGGTGGCATGGAATTAAAGAAAGGTGTGTGTGTGTGTGTGTGTGTGTGTGTGTGTGTGTGTGTGGTAAGAGACTTGAACTTATCTAGTTGTGGACAGGAGAAGGAAGTAGTAGAAAAAGACATTGAAAACATGAGTAAAGGAAAATGATGGGTAAAGGAAACCCCTAGGAAGAGGCAGAGAAGACATCCAAAGCATACTAAAAGAAAGGGCATTTCTCCAGTACAAGAGATGCCAGTGGGTTTGTAGAGCTGGAGGGAGTCAGGAGAATTTCATTTTCACATTTCTCTTCCTATGAAATGGGAAGCAAGATTGTCAGTTGAGAATGAGCAAAGGAGATGGGGAGCTGAGGAGACAATGCAAGGTTTGACATAGTTCTTGTGGAGGCTGAGAAGAAGAATCAAATTTCTGGGAGCCGTTAGGAGACCTGTTGAGATTGGTACCCATGAATGTGCGGTGACATGGTTTCCTTTGGCAGAACTCAGTAGCCCAGATGACTGGCTACAGCATCAGCAGTGGGGCAGCTGGGTTCCTTCAGTGTAAGGCATTGCCAGGGGAATACAGCAGAAGGACACAGGGTCTGGAGGTCTGAAATCTTAGAGGAAGAGTGATTTAAATGTTGGACTCTGGAATCTAAGAGGTCCCTGCTAATAATAATATTATAATTTTGAAATTATTTATTATTATTATTATTATTATTATTATTATTAAAACTTATACAGCACTCCCTATGTGCCAGGCAGTGTTCTAAATGCTTCACATAAATAACTCAGAACAACCATATGAACCCAGTATTAGTATTTTCCCCATTTTACAGGCAAAGAAACTAAAGCTCAGAAAAGTTAGCCTGTTCAAGTTCACACAGCTAATAATTGAAGAGTCAAGATTTCAGCTCAGGAAGAATAGCTCTAGAGCCCATGTTTGTAACCACATGGCATCTGTCTCTTGGCATCTCTTTCTCTGTCATCTATGGAGAGACATTATTTTCGACTCAAAGGGAGAAACAGATGAGCCAGACTCACTACATTTTGATACGTACACATGCAGACATAACCTGGAAGTCAGAAGCAGAGCTATGAAGTTTTCAGCTCCATTTCTCTTTATTCTAAAACACCTAAATAAGACATAAGACTTAGTGTTCCATCCCGGAAGGGCTGGGAAGCGTACTTACATCTGCAGCCCACTGTCACCGCCATCACCAACTCCACACATACACTTGGGGGTTGTTGGTGGGTAGCATACATCAATCCCATGAGGCTCCCCTATAGTGACAAAGGATAGCTGTCCCCCCATTTCTCATTCTGTTCCCTGACATCCTCCATCCTGGTGGAGATTTACCTCTTTCCATCCAGTCGCTGTGAAAGGTTTTTCTGAACTCAGTTTTTAATAGATACAAAGAGTTATAGATAACAAAGTCATGAAGGGGAAAGAAGAGAGTGTAGTGGCCAAAATGCTTTGCCTACTTAAAATTTTGTCTTCCAGCTGCTGGTGACCAGAGGGTTTACTTATATTTACAGAACAGTCAGATTAAACTATGCAGGCTCTAGGACTTCATCTGGACTGTGATTCATTCCTAAATCAAAAGAGTTTTCAGAATGGATTTCAGTGTCTTTAAGACGATAGAATTTTGCTTTTTAAAAAAAAAATAACAACAGATACTGCACATAATATAGCATTTTTCATAAAGTGTGGTTTCTTTGAGATATTTTAAAAGACTCCAGCTGTATAGAAATATCTCATTACCGATAAAAACAAAGCAAGTTTCTCCTGCTTTGTTTGATCTAACAATGGAGGACTCATCACACACTGGTGCCCGGCTGCTTACAATAGACTATGTAAGCTGGGCGTTTTGTTACCATTCTTTAAGCATTTCCCTCCTCCTAGCATTTGTCCAGGTGCTCATATTTCCTTCCAAAGTCACAAAGTATAATATGAGTCGAACATCTGGTTCATAAAAGTTCTTTTGAAGGCAAAGCATAATGCCTCTCCAGTCAAAGAAAGATACAGAAGAAAGCTATGCTGGAGGATTCCGACCAGACAGGGCTACAGGGCTCATCTTGTTCATTACAAACTGGAAAGCGGTTGCCTTTCCTGGACACTTAGCTGCCTGGTATTGTAATCAGGAAGTTTTCACAAACCAAGCATTCACTCAGAGAAAGAACTAACATCCTCATCCCCAAGAGGTGTAACAAGTCTTTCATTCAAACAGTACAGCCGAGTGTCCGTGAAGTTGCTATTGACACAATAACCATCAGAAAGGTAAAAGGACTTAATGGCAAAAATATAAAGCTCAGAAGGCAAGAGGGAAACGCTGAAGTTACTTAAATAGAATGATTAAAAAAAATCTGTATTTGATAAATCCTCTATGACCTGTTGAACTTGAGGCTAAGATAAAATAAAGGTGTCTGCTGTTTACAGTACATATAGGAGCCATGGATTTTGCTTGGCCATCCATGTGTCAGCCAGTCTAGAAGCCCTCTGGAGACAGGATTCTTGTCTTTATTGATCAATACTGGCTCTCTTTTGCCTGGTATACAGCCTTGCACCAATTGGGCCCTAAATAATTTTTGAATGCTTGAAAGACCAAATTACCCAACCCAACCATTCGGTAAACTACCTATGAGATGATTGTCAAAATCACATATTTTAAATATGTTACCACTGAGATTTGACCTCCAAATGGATTCTTTTTCTTGGCTTTGTCTACGTTTTAATAGACATATCCAGTTTACTTCATAGATCTTTTGTTTCAACAGAAAAGAAACAAAAAGATATTTTCCCTTAGGTAAGTTCTCCACAAGATGTATTGTCTCCAGAATTATTTAGTAAATCTCTAGCCTGTAGAGTTCAAATTCTGAACACCCAATTTAACCAGAAAAGAAAAACTACTGTCTCAATAATTAAAAGGACAAAAAAAAAAAAAACAACTTGGACCCTTATTGCCCAATAAACCTCCAAATTGTGTGACAAACGGGTATTGAACAAGCACAGAGCCTGAGAGAAATCCAATAGCACCCACCCCCAGAACAAGCTAGTCTCAGGGGAGGACAATTATCAAGTGACCAGAGCTTACACCTCTGTTATTTAGTGCAATCAAGTACTAAGGCACCTCTAAGACAACCTGATGCTTCCCCAGCGGCTCACCCATAGCCTTCGACTCTGCCCTTTGAAATTGTCAGAGGCACTAACATTTACAGACGTCTCTTACTCTGCTATAGCAACTTCAGACACCACAAGCACAGATTTCTGGTTTCGTTCTTTCTCTCCTCCTCCCTTTCCTTTCCTCCCTCCTTCCCTGCCTCCTTCCTTCCTTCCTTTCTTCCTTTCTGTTTATTTTAGTGGTTCAAGGGCTAAAACAATGCAGGAAGTAGAGGACAGACAAGAAAAAAAAGATAACTTGAGAAGAGTTTAATAAAGTGGCTGTAACAAGACTACCAAAAGCACAAGGAACAGTACAGCACTCAGGACCCAGGTCAGCATCTGCAAGACTCACCACCTCTAGGCCTGAAGAGGCAGGGCAGGAAGGAATTAGCAAGGCAAGGCAGGAGGGGTGAAGAGTGCCTCCAGACAGGAGCTTAGGCCTCCCAGCAGGTTTCAGGGACCCCACAAGAAGGGAGCCAGAAGAATAAACATCTGTTTCCTTTAGTCTACTTCCAGTACTTCCCATTGACTTAACCCAGGCTGAAGCCAGAGGGCAAAGGAACCTGTTCTTTTCATGTTCCGTACAGGCCAGAGGCACAGAGAGTGAATGTGGAAGGGTGAACAGAAGGCATATACCATAGCACTACCTTCCAGACCCCCACATGTAATTTATAGTTTAATGACATAATTAAGATGTCCTTGAGCCCAGTTTTTCCTCCCTCAATTAGATTTCAAGGAATCTTTATTCTTCTGTTTGCTGACTATATGGACTATTTTATTTTAATCTCATAGACTTTGATTGCTTAGTTTCCAAAATTCATGATTATTTCCAAAGTCACAAACCAAAGTAATCATTTAGAAAACCAGTCTGGTGTTTAATATCAGATAGACGGTGAGAGGTATTCAAATATTCACTATTAGAATTTTAAATATCTAGAGTTTACTTTAAGACACGCACTCACACACACACTTTCACTCTTTTCCTGGAGCCTATACTAAAAAAATAAAAACTAAAATTCCTCAGTCAGAAACCAGACTAAAATGTTTGTTCTCCTAAAGTTAACAACATAATCAACTCTGTACTAAAATTCCTCCTGAGTGGCTTATATTCTTTATGTAACAGAGCCTTGAATATGGAATGATACATGGAATTCAAACTTGTAAACCATAAAGAACATTTTACTTGCAAATTTTTTACACGGGCTACCTCTCTTCCCTGATCCAGTATCATAGTATGAGCAGAGAATCTGCCCCCTCCACCACAGCTCATCCTCATATGACCATAATAAAATTCCACCCAGTTTGGATTTTCTATGAGAACCATCAGCTTATGATACCTCGCCAGAGAATCATAAGGACTGACTTTAAACACAAAATTACTTCAAGTCACACAGGGTCACTTTTCAAGCATGCATGAGTTTAGACGAGTGGATTTTTAATCAAAACTCCATATCCCTCAGGCTGGCAATTTTGGATACCATATTTTCCAAGTGGAAAAGTAATCATGGTAGATCAAACCACCTGGCCAGTCACAGTTCTCCAGCACTCCACATCCAAAGCAACCCTCTGCCATGATTGAAGGCAGATGCCAGCGGATGCCTCGAGACAAGTGAACATAAATACATGGAGGCACTTGAAGAGCAGACATTTGACATTATCTCTTAATTAGTTCCACATATCTATACTCGAACCAGAGTTTCTTGAAAGTAATTTAAGAACTATCTAGTCCACAAGAATACCAAGAAAGATGAGCTGCAGGCTCTTTAACACAGCTCTCTATATTTCTCCTGCTGCAGACTCCAGTTAGAGTTGCAACTACTTTCGACAGCTCCGTGTTTGGTCACGAGCACCTTTATGATAACGATTCTAAATGTCTCCTATGATCATGTTTTGTTGTCATTGAATCATAGATGTGGAGTTAAATATTCCTTGACATCTGTGCTCGTTCTATAAGGTATATTGCAGACTTTGGTCAAAGCAGTGCAAGTCTGACCTGCTAGTACACTGGCTTAATTTTCAAGACATCTTTTTTTCTGTCTTCATTTGACCCTTTTAGTAAGTAATCAGATTATAAGCATTTTTAAGTTCTACCATGTGTAGCATGATGTGGGGGAAACAAAAATGAACCTTGGGAAGAGTGCCTGATAGGTACCACTTGGTCCAGAGAAGCAACCCACATTGGAGACCCCCACATAGAGGAAGCTGGTAAAATAAATACCCAACCTCACTCCCCTCCCTCCTCCGTTTGGTTTGAATTCATCTTCTCCATTTATCAGTCATGTGATGTTGGGCAAAATTATTAGCCTTTCTTAACCTTGAATTTTTTTTCTTTGAAAAATTGGCATAGTAATAAAAACCTGTTCCACTGAGTTGCTTTCATTAACTCAGTTTGCTGTGATTAAGTGAAAATGTAAATATCCCTTGGGATGTTGCCTACAATACTTATTAAATAAACAATAGCTCACAACCCTCTTCCCTTTATCCCTCCCTTCATTGATGGTTCAAGGGCAGTACTTACAAACAAGCTGCAAATAATTGAATTTTTTCCTTCAAAAGGATCATGGAGTCAATGGAACAGAATAGAGAGCCCAGAAATAAATCCACACCTATACACTTACTTAATCTATTACAAAGGAAGTAGGAATATACAATGGGGTACAGATAGTCTCTTCAATAAATGGTGTTGGGAAAATTCAACAGATACATGTAAAAAAAAAAAAGAAACTGGACCATCTTCTTACACTGCATTCAAGAATAGACTTAAAATGGATTAAAGACTTAAATGTAAGACCTGAAACCACAAAACTTTTAGAAGAAAACATAGACAAAAAACTCCCTGATATTACTAATGGGAATTTCTTTTCAGATATATCTCCTCGGGCAAGAGAAACAAAAGAAAAAATAAACAAATAGGACTACATCAAACTAAGAAGTTTTGTACAGCAAAGGAAACCATCAACAAAACAAAAAGACAACCAACTATTTGGGAGAAGATATTTGCTAATGATACATCTGATAAGGGGTTGATATCTAAAATTGATAAAGAACTTATATAACTCAACAGCAAAAAAACAAACAATCCAATTAAAAAATGAGCAGAAGACCTGAAAAGATACTTTTCCAAAGAGGAAATACAGATGGCTAATAGACATATGAAAAGATGCTCAAGGTCCTTAATCATTAGAGAAATGCAAATTAAAACCACAATGAGATATCGCCTCACATCTGTCAGAATGGCGAGGATATGGAGAAAAGGGAATCCTCATACATTGGTGGGACTGCAAATTGGTACAGCTGCTATGGAAAACAGTATGGAGATTTCTCAAAAAATTAAAAATGGATATACCTTTCAGCCTAGCAATTGTATTTCTGGATATTTATTCAAAAACAAACAAACAAACAAAAAAACCCCAAAACAATAATTTGTAAAGATCTATGAACTCCAATATTCATGGCAGCACAATTTATAATAGCCAAGATATAGAAGTGACCTAAATGCCCATCAACAGATGATTGGATAAAGAAATTATGGTTCATATATACAATGGAATATTACTCAGCCATTAAGGAAAAATGAAATCCTACCATTTGCAATGACATGGATGGACCTAGAGGTTATTATGCTGAGTGAAACAAGTCAGGCAGAGAAAGATAAATACCATATGATTTCGTTTATATGATGAATCTAAGGAACAAAAAGAACAAACTAATCAAAAACAGACTCACAAAAATAGTGGACAATTTAGTGACAGACAAAGGGGAGGGGGGTTGAGGAGCTAGGAGAATGGGGTGAAGGATTAAGGAAGTACAAATTAGTAGTTGATAGCTGGGCACTAGCATGGCACAGGGAATGCAGTTGGCATTAATATGATGACTAAGTGGAAGGCCCAGAGAGGGAGGGTGCAATTGGGGAATCATTTTATGAACAATTTAGATGTCTAACCAATGTGCTGTATACTTGAAACTAATTTAAATAAATAAATTTATTTTTTAGAAAAGGGTCATAGAGGTCATCTCTCTTCCTTTCCAAACAGGAGCACTCTCTATTATACCATTTTTGCTTCTAGTATGCAGAACTCATTTTTACAATTAGGTCATTCATTCTACTCTTATATAACTTTAATTTTTTAAAAGTTATTTCTCATTTTGAACAGAAACATGTCTTCAAAAGCTTTTATCCACTGGCTATACATACAGTGTCTAACATTGCGATATTACGAAAATCTTTTCAGGTTCGGAATGAGAAAATGTGGGGTTTAGGCCTCATTTGGACACTAGATAGCTTTGTGACCCTGAATAGATAAATCAATTTTCCTGAACCTCAGTTGATCTAGGAAACGGGGACAATAATATCTGCCTGATCTCCTTCCAAGTGTGCTTATGGACACCACCTGACAGCTCTATTATGCTCCTCATTGCTGGCCATCTTTCAACATTTCCCCACACGACAGAACCCTCGTTTCTTTTAGCAGTTTTTCATTTCAAAATTTTAACAGACAAGGAACCTTTTATAATAGGAACTGTGGATAAAAAATGCCTAAGAAGTAGAAATAGTGAACAAGGGCCTTCCAGACAATGAGCAACACTGAAAACGTTGTGAATATGAGAATAAGTACTCAGAACAATGAGGAGATGGTCCCAATATTCCGAAGGAAATAGCATGCCCCAGCTGAGAGTGGCTGATTTAGAGAAGGTCTTGGGGTCCAGGCTAAGGAGTTAAATGAGATACAAGAAAAAAATAGAGAAGTTTTGAAGGTTTTGAAGCCAGGGAAAGAACATAATAAAAATGTCATTTAAGGAGAGGAATCTGGCCCAGGAGTACAGCGAGGATGGGATACATGAAAGCTTAGAATGAGAGATGCCAAATTTATATGGTGCAGTGGTATATGCACAAGCTGACAAAAGCCTGCACTGGGATGGTGGTCAAGAAGTAAGTAGATACACACACACAAGGCATCTGAGGGAACATTTGACAGGATGTGAGAACTTCCTAGCGGGAAGAGAAAGCAAGAGAATGCAAGTCAGCTTTGAGATTTTACATCCACTCTGCTGGGAGAATGTGGGAATTCTGATCACAGGAAGGAAAGTTGGTGAGACAGATTTTTGTGGAGACCAGATTAGAGATACCAATTTTCTTTTCCAGCTTTATTGAAATATAGTGGACAATTAGTTGATCATATTTACACTGTGCAATTCAATGAGTCTTTTCAATTATAGTTGG
This sequence comes from Cynopterus sphinx, assembly GCA_030015415.1. Taxonomy (NCBI): domain Eukaryota; kingdom Metazoa; phylum Chordata; class Mammalia; order Chiroptera; family Pteropodidae; genus Cynopterus; species Cynopterus sphinx. Next base: position 180,823,173 of record CM057379.1, read on the forward strand.
CATACAATTATATATTAGCTTCAGTTGTATAGCATAGTGATTAGAGATCTATATAACTCACAAAGTGATCAATCACCCCACTAAATTTAGTATTTCTCTTTCCCCTTACACGTTTATTACAACATTGTCAACTATTTTCCTTACACTATTTTTTATATCTCCAAGTCTATTTTGTACGTATCCATTTCTTAATCCCTTTGCCCTTTTCGCCATCCTCCCAACCCCCTTCTACCTCGTAGCCTTCAAAATATTCTCTGTATCCGTGAGTTTATTTCCATTTTTGTTGTTGTTTATTTTGTTCTTCAGATTCCACATGTTCGTGAAATCATGTTTTATTTGTTTTTATCTGACTTATTTCATTCAGCGCAATACCCTCCAGGTGTATCAAGGCAATATCTTTTTTTCATCCCCCTCCTTTTAGTCTGTGTGTGTCTTTTCATCTGAAGTGAGAGACGTCAATTTAAGAGTCCTCTGGGCAGTGGCAACAGACACAGTGGAGGTAAAAGCTTATAGGTGGTGCCCTCAGAGGGAACGCAGGCACATGAGAGCAAAAGACCAGTCTGGCTACTATGTTACCACTGACTTGGCTTATTTGGGTTTATTTGTTGTCTATGAGTCATAGTATCTCCGTCTTTTTACTCATACAGTTTATGAGTTGATGTGATATAGTTATTTAGGTACACCTTGTTCTTTTTACCAGAGGGTAAGCTCTCTGAGAGTAGGGATGTGTCTGATTTTTCTTATTATCCTCCAGTGTCTCCAGAAAAGTGATTACACACAGTAGGTGCTAACTAACATTTTGAATAATGGCATGAGCTAGGTATAAATGTGATCCAGGAGCCTGAGTTAGCTACATGCTTGATGAGATCTTTTACTAAAAATCTAAACCGGGCAAGACAGCATTCGTTGTAAGTTTGGCCTGCAACCTGCTACTTCCAATCACACCACACAGCAATGAGAAATAATACATGAAAAATTACTTAAAAGATATAGCTCCAAACCCAAAACAAAAATTTTCTTGGATAAGAAATGAAACAGTAGTTCAAAGCAGTAAGCTAAGTAATGGGCTAAGGAGGTCCCGTAGCGGGCAGAGATGGGCCATGGTCTTTTTATGTATTGCAGCAAAAAAATCACCACCAAACTTAGTGGTGTAAAGCAACAGCCATTTTATTATGCTCATGAGTTCTGTGGGTGGAGAATTCAGAAAGGGCAAAGGATTGACAGCCCTTCTCTGCGCCACAGTATCTGGGGCCTCAGCTGGGGCAGCGTACACACAGGGAGTGACGTGGATGGCTGGTAGCCAGAACAGCTGGGGCCGGAGAATTCATTTCCAAGATGGCTTCTTGACGTAAATGTCTGCAGCCCAAGCTGAGATGGCTGAAGAACAGGCTCTGCTGGAGCTGCTACCCTCACTGGAGAGTACAGCAATGCAGAAAGAAAGGAGAAAAGATACACAGAATAGCAATTGTTAGTAAAAATGTAGGCAAATGGGATACACCACTGATGGCAGTATAAATTCGTACAAACCCCTGGGATTGAGGAATGTAGTCATATCTAGTGCAATTGAAAATTCATATATCTCATAACCCAGCAATTCCATTGCTAGGTAAAAATCTTAGAAATTTTCTTTCATTTTACAAGGCTATTCACTGTATTAATTAGATGTTGTTGCCTAATGAACCATCATCACATTTCAATGGCGTTCAAGAAAAACATTTACTGAGCTCTTGCATCTGTAGATTGGCTAGAGTTAGCTGACCTAGGTGACTGGCTCTACTGGTGGCAGCTGGGGTGGTTCACACCCATCTGGGAGTCAGCCTATGTAGGCTGGACTCAGCCAGGCAGCCCAGCTCTGACTCATGTGGACCATCCACCTCCCAGTTCTCGTAAATAGTCTAGGCATGTTCTTCTTATGACAACAGCAGAAACACAAGACCACCAACCTAATCATACATGTACTCTCCAAGCTTTCACTCACTTTTGCCTGCTAACATTCTTCTGGCCAAAGCAAGTCACATGGCCAAAAAGAAATATATACTTCAGTGAGAGTAACTGCAGTCACCTGACAAAAGATATGGCTTTAGGGATCAGTAAAGAATTGAGTCTATGAATGCAATCTACCACATGCTCTGCAAAATTGTTCATAATAAGGCAAAAAGCCTGAATGTTCATCAGAAAAAAAAAATGGGTAAATACACTGTGGTGTTTTCAACAATTTCAGAGCACTATATAGCAATGAAAATGAAGAAATAGGGCTACCTGTGTCAACATGTATAAACATCAAAATGAAATGTTGACTGAAAAAAAAGCAAGTTGCAGAATGAAATGTAGAGCATAAAACCATTTATGACAGGTCTTAAAATGTTCCAGACTACAGTACATATTGTTTATGGATTTATCCATCTATAGTAAAAGTGTAAAATATGGATAAGAAAGATACAGCCAAACCTCAATATAGTGATTACCTTTGGAGAAAAAGGGAGAAAGTGGGGTCATGGAGAAAGACAAAGTGGGCTTCAGTCATATCTGTGACATTGTATTTCCTAATATAAATGACATAAACCCAAATGGGAAAATATTAATATCTGTTATCTGAGAGCTGAATAATTTGAAATATATATATGTGTGTGTGTGTGTGTGTGTGTGTGTGTGTGTGTGTGTGTATGTATTTATGTGTGGAGATATATATATATATATATATATATATATATATATATATATATATATATGTATGTATATATGTATATATGAAAGGGGTTACAAAGAACCCAAGCAAATAGTTTTTTGGCCCTAGAATAGAAGCAACTATTTGCTAAAAAACGCCAGGAGATTCTGTCCACTCTTCCTGCCTGCCCCACTTCCTATCAACATTTCAAACCTGCTCCAGATGCAGAACGGATGCAAAGTAAATTAGACCAAAAAAAAATTAGCAGAATGAGCAAACTTCATTCATCTCATTCTGATCACTCGTGGGCTTTGGTTTTGAATCCCAGACACACAAACTGCTGCTTGTTTTTGTGACACGTTTGGCTGCTTTGTAAGTGAGCAAGCAAATCAAGTTACCAGGACACAGAATCAAGGTGCCTTTGTGGAGAAGCCTGAGCTCAGAGGGAGTTATTTTACTCACCCTTTTTTTTCCCAATCAAACTTTTATCAGAACACCTCAGAGTCTCTTTCCATCCCTAGGGAAATGAAAAGAACTGTTATAGAAGGAAAATAACACCCCAATTTTGTTAGCAAATATTAGGAAAATTTTAAATCGTGGCAAGGAAAAACTGCCAGATGGCCTGGAAGTACAGATTAGTGTCAGTGTGGGGGCTGGGAGAAGGGCTGACTGACTGCAAAGCTCTTCACTTTAAACATATGAGACAAGCAAGAGCCAGAAAAAGAACATTGATTTTTAAGTAATATAGGATTTGATACATTTTTTTCCCCCAAGAGCGTTAAATTTACTGTCATTTTATTTTCACTGTGATATCTTACTCTAAAGATGGTGGTTTGGAATTGAAGTGTACATGCATATGAAAAAGCGTAGAAAAATTGTCGAAGTATAACATAGCCTTTCTAGACGGTTTTTGCTGTTGATCCATGCCCGGCTGTATTGGTATGTATTAACAGTAAACAGATGACATGTCTTTGAAATAGCTGCTTAATCGAAGAAAATAGGATTGTCGGATGCAAGGCCATGAAGGGGCTAGCTGGCACATTTTCCAGAGGTGCTCAGCCCAAAATGAATATCCTTGCCAATTTGCAACATTATATTCAACATTAATCTGAATGGTTTTTCAATGAAATAATTTTAGAGCTATTAGTTGGGATTTTGAAGTTGCTTACAGTGGTTATTAAGGAAGGAAAAATCTCTCTTTCCTCCCGTGAGACTTCTTTTGAGTTATTTTTTATATGCTTTACTTCCAAAGTACACCCTGAATTGGTCTATTTCTCTCCACCTCCACTGCCACCCTCTCCCACTTCCCACCCACCTAACAGTCTGGTCTCTCCACAGCCATGGTGGCCTCCTCTTTCTAGCTGGTCTACATACAATAGCAAGAGGAATCTTCCTAAAATATAAATTTGGCCATACAATTCTCCTTTGGAAAAAAAAAATCCCTCCATTGTCTGCTTTTTACTGACTTTAAAATTCTTACTTTTGCCTAGAAGATCCCATTCCCCTGCTTATGACTCCAGACTCTACTCACACTGCTCCCTACTCCTGATTCACCCAGCACCATACGGAGTTTATTTTCCATCCAAGTTGTGATACCCGCATAGAAGAAAGTAAAAAAAAATAAAAAAATAAAAAATCTGCGAAATCTGTTATGGTCTCATCTGAGGCAGTGTCACATAAACCCTCCCCACAATCTTCATCTCCCCAAGGGCAACCACTTGCAACTATTTCAGCTGATTCCTGGAGATTTTGCCCCCACATTTCTAAATATTATGCTTTTAAGGCTACTTTGATTTTTGTTTTAAATGTATTCTATTGAGTCCTTACTATGGAAGATGAGAATTAGTTCTTTTACACTGCTCTCCAGCCCCTTCCCCAACACCACCCTTCCCATTCCCTAATCTTCTCAGCATCGTTACCTGCTAATTGTGGTTAGATCAATACACTGTGTTTACATTATTTTAGCTATATAAATATTTTGCAGCAGAGCTACATAGGATCAAAGATTGCTCTTCCTTTCCTGAATACCTTTTACTTTCCCTAGAGATGATGATTCTCATTTTCTCCATTGACTTGATTTTCTTATTACTAAGTCCCCCACCCCCAGGTATGTCAACATCTTCTACTTACTGTCAAACAATTAAGTTCATGTCAGTTTTTATCTTCTTCTTAAAGAAATTTCCTTCTACACTTGACAAGCAGCTGTCATTCTGAAGTCCCCTTCATTATCATTTCAGTGGAATTTTGGGAGAAAACAAAGTAAGGGCATGCGTCCCCTTTGCCATCTTTACTCACACTTCTTGGTTTCTTTCAGATCCTTTCTAACGTGCCGCAGGGCCTTCACATTTGCTGTTTTCTCTTTCTGAAAGCTCTTCCCTCGTCTTAGCCTGATTTCTCATTCCTTAGATCTGAGCTTAAAAGTCACTCCTTTAGAAGTATTTCTTGATTTCCCAACCAATCATTCTTGTTATATTTTTTCATAACATCCTCCATATCACTTATCACACTGTTACATAGTGTTATGATAATAACTTGAAATTTTTTTTCCCTCCACAACTTACATATGACCTTTTCCTTAATGAGACATATCTATTTATTCAAGGACAAGTAGGAGTTTTTAGAAGGAGTTACAAGCACAAGAAACATTTAATGCTCAGTTTTCTGACTTTGCATAGAGGCTTGTAAGAATTAAAAGGGCAGGTCGTGAGGATGGGGGAAAGGAGAAGAGACAATGCTGTAGCCTGAGAGGCAATCCTAGGAAACAAATGAAGAAGAAAGTGGGGTCAGGATCAGGAGACTGCCAAGCACCATCTTCGGGCAGCATCAGCAAGTGCTGGGAGGGAAAAGCAACATACAGGTGGGGTGGTACTTCGAATCTTCAAATGTTTGACAACCTCATGCTAATATTCACCAGTATTTAAACCAACATATAAATAAAAAATTAAAAACAGATTTTCTTTTATTGTCTGAATTCTCTACAGTGTAAAACTGTTTACCATGAAGCACAAGTCATTCATTAAATTATTCTAACAATTCCCAAAGCATTTGTTGGGTTATAGCAATTGATGATGTGCTCTTGTGTTTGATGCAGCTGTTTCAAACTGAGGAAAATACCCTTGGTTCCCCATACCACCTCCATGGGACCCCTTCTGATTTCAGTTGCAGCTGAGGTAATTTGTTCCCTTGCACACCAACAGCATCCCGATACAAGTGCCTGCTAACCTCTTCGCTTTTCTGCCTCGGGGCTTTCTCTGAAGCCACAGGAGTTAACCTAGCCCTTATCTAGGCACAGCCTGGAGGTCCCCAAGTGTGAACATACCAGAGACAACTTTAGACAATGGTAGACAGGCATCAGTGAGAAACAGTGCCCCAGACCTTTATCCTTTGGGAGACTAACTTTGAGGTGTGTTCTATGTGGTTTCTCAAAGGTCTCCAGCAGGATCAGGCCCCGGTTGTCCACAGTGAAAAACAATACAGTAACATCTCATTTGTTGGCTTCCCTTCCTTCTACATTTCATTCTTTCCATCCCCTCACTCCTGCATTCTGGGATCACCTTCCAAACATACTACCTGCACCCAAGTTCTTGTTTCAGACTCTGCTTAGGGAGAGAAGCCCAAACTAAGATACTTTCTGAATTATATCTCAAGTGAGTCATGGTTTGACATTGAGAATTTCATCAAACTCTTTCAATGACTTTCCCATTGCAGGGATAATCATGTGACTAGAGAGCCTGTGAAAACCTGAGTGATGGTTCATGCAGCTGCCTCCATCTCAGCTCAGCTGTGTCCACTTCTCTCCAGGCCTCTGCATCTCTCTTGCCAACCTCCTTCATCCTACTAGGAGTAGACAAGCCAAAAAGGAGGCAGATAGGAGGGAGAGAGAAAGAAGGAGTGATAGGGATGAGGAGAACAATTCAAAGATGACACACACAGAGAGGAGAACAAAAAGAGGTAAAAGAAAAGAAAACACAAATGGCAGTTTTTGACAGCTAGGCAAATGCTTGGCAATTCATGCTGCCCAGAGGCAGGTGAGGCTTGTGCTGGGGCTCACACTGTATGTCTGTCCTGGTGAATGAGAGAGTGGGCAGGCATGCAGGGAATAAGCAAATGCATTGGATCCTCCTCTCAGAGACCAAGGGCAGGGAAGAGAAGGTGACAGCAAGGACTTGCACTTTCATATGCTGGGGCACATGGTTTCCTGGCCATCAAAAAGGATTCTTTCTAGACAGACCTGTTCAGGAATAGCTGTCCCCAACCAAAGGATGAAGTGACAAATAAAAAAAAAAGTTACAAAAAACACAGAAGGGATGTGCCTACACTAATTCCAATCTGTGCAACAACCCCAAGAAGCTTCTTCAACCTTGGACCCTGCTTCTCAGAGTTAGGCATTCCTTTGGGGGTCCTTCTCAGCTCAGCTGTGTAATGCTGCCACCATTATCAAAACTTTAGAAACTAGAGTGATGGATATGTTTATTAACTGGCTGGGGCATTCTTTCATAATATATATGAATATCAAATCACCGCAATGTACATTTTGAGTATCTTACAGCTTTATGTCAAGCATACCTTAATGAAGCTGAAATTAAAAAAAAAAAAAAAACTTTAGAAACTGGGGGCAATTTTTCAACACCTGAGATAAATAACCTAAAGTTCACAGCAAGTTCCACTGCACTCCATATGCACTCCAAGTGCCAAAATCAGAAAAACAAATCTCAGCACTGCTGTGTATGGGATTTCTGTGATAAAACCACATGTTTTGGGGGTGTATATTATTATTTAATTTAACTGCATGTTGCAGTTACTCTTATATTATTTCTCAACTAGTACAAAAATATTTCCATATTTTAATAATAAGTGCCCTCATACGAAAGGACTTTTACATCTATTCCAAGACTGAGGTCTGCTCAGTCTTGTGGGTAAACTAGCAGATTGCCTGTCCATCCCTAAGACTCTCGAATCCACACTATTGAATTCCCATCTCCTCCAATGTCTCTTCAGAAATAGAGGTCCAAGCCATGTTTCAGTTTTCTGATGCTGTGTAATAAACCATCCCAAAAACTTAGGACTTAAAAAACGCATTTATTATTAACTCTAATGGTTCTTTGAATTGACTCATCTCTATCAGGTGGCTCTCACTTGGGGTCCCTCATGGGGTTTCAGTAGAATGTCAGCTGGAGCTGGTTATGAAAGGCTTGATTGGGTGGAACATCCAAGGTGGCTTCCTCACCCACATGTCTATTTCCTGGCCTGGGATACTTGGAACAACTGGAGGTGGTCCGGGCATTTCTCTTCCCAGGTTCCCTTTCCACATAGCTAGCTCGGGCTTTCTTAGAGCATGGTGGACTTTGGTAAGTGGCTGGTTTATTTCAGACTGAGTCTTCCAGGAGAACAGATACAAAGTTTCTTCCAACCTAGTTTAGAAATCACACAGCATAACTTCTGCCATATTGTCTTGATTACAAGCAAGTTACAAGTTAGCCAGATGTAAAGTGAGAGGATGACTATGAGGGTTTGAGTCCTCGAAAGAACAACAATTGATAGCCACCTCTTAGAGTCTACTTACCATAGGCCTCGATATTGGAGGGGGTGAGTGGTGGTGAGAAAAGGTACTTGGGTAAAACAATAGTAAAACCCACCCATTTTGCTTAATATATATTTATTTGTGTGGTCATGTGTTTGATTAACTCCATCAAGGCCAGGTACTAGTAAGTGTTTTCTGTAAAGGACCAGATAGTAAATAGTGGACACTTTTCAGTCCATGTAATTTCTGGCACACTTATTCAACTCTGCCCTTCCAGTGTGAAAGCAACCAGAAATATGTAAGGAAGTAGGCATGGCTGTGTAAAATAAAACGTTATTTATGAACACAATATTTGAATTTCTTATCATTTTTATGTATCACAAAGTACTGAACTACTTTTGACTGTTTTTCAACCATTTACAGATAGAAAAGCCATTCTTAGCTTGCAGGCAGAACAGAAATAGGCAGCAGGCCACATTTTGGCCATAGACTGTAATTTGCCAACCTCTGGTCTAGACTAAGGCAGAGCCCAAGTCTGCTTTTTCCACTCTTTTATAAGCCCTATATTTAGTACATCATAGTAGTGCCTAATAAATATTTATTAAGTGAATGAATAGTTGATTTATAAACAAATTATAAAACCCTGAAATAAGAATTTCTCTGAAAAGCCTTTAGTGTTCACCTTGACATCAATCTCCTCCACTTAAAACCTAGGTCAAAAATTACATTTGCAGCTTTATTGACATTTTTCTGGAAATATTGCAGTATCAGTACACCCAAGTCTCGCTTACCCATACTAAATGTGCCCAGACTATCTTGAATAATCTGAGATCTCAATATTAAAGAGTGATGGAGGTTTATTGCTTTCTCAGCTTCCCAGAGAGATACAAGCCTCGGCTATGAATCAGTGGTATCATAACTCCTGAGCCACACTTTGCTATTTAAGTGCTAGTAATATGACACCATAGAATCCTAGAATTGCTAGAAGTTGTCCTGGAGACTCTTGGTCACATCCTTTCACTTTCCAGCCATCCTGCTGGGCATCCCTGACATGGATGCCCTCACCACAAGACCTGGTGCCAAACCAATGGTCTTCCCTTTTTGCATTTCAACCAGCTCCTCCTCCAGCTTTCCTTGTTTCTATTAAGGGTACCATCAGTTCTTCAATCCCCAGAGCTTAAAACTTTGGAATTGCCTTTTTCCTCTTTCTTTCTCTCATTATTCCATCTTCTCATTGCTGCAGATGCAATTTAGAGCCTATTAACTCTTGTCTAGACTCTAGACTAATGTAATCTCCTCAGTATTTCCTCCTCACCACCACTGGTTTCCTCTTTCACCTCCAAACAGCCTATAGATCCTAAACTAGGAGTAACTTTCAAATGACACTTGATAGTTTTATTGCCTTGTTTTATAATCATTTAGTAGCAAATTATTAAAATACAAATCTAATCATATCCCAAACCTTTGATGGTTGTCCATTGCCAATCAAATTAAAAAACCTCCTCAATCTACTATCCAAGGGCTTCTCACCTAGATTTTTCATATTAAGCCTACATTTTTGGCAAAGTGGGAGTAGAAGAGACTGTTTGTCTCCCAGTGTTTATTTTTTCCCTTTTTCCTTAGGAAGAGCACACTTGGTTTTTATATGAAGCACAGGCCCACTACATTTCCCAGCTTGCCTTGACGTTAGGAATGTCCTTTTGACCCAGTTCCAGCAAATAGGATGTAAGCAGACATGTTGTGTGCACGTTATGGGACGCATCCTTAAATGGTAGAGGATATGCCCCTCATTTCTTCCATAAGTTAAGGAAAAATGTGAGTGTGATGGCTAGAACTTGAGCTGCCATCTTGGACTGTATGATAGAAGCCACATGGTAGAAAGAGGCTGGGCCCTTGTTGTCCACACAGTCAGCCTACCAACCCTGAAGCTCTTTCAACCTCAGGACTCCTTTATAAGAGAGAAAAAAACTTTTATCTTGCTTAAGCCTCTTTTTTTTTTTTTTGGTCTGTTCTTTTGATTTTCTTACTCACCTGATTGTGAGTGATAACAGGAACTACTTCTCGTTTTCTCCAAGCCTCTTAAACTCAGTGCCCTCTCTGCCCGTTGTGCCCCTCCTTTGTCACCATTCCCCTCTGTTATGCATATCTTTGCAATCTACCCATTGTCAAGGCTCCTTTCTGTCTTCTCCATGATGCCTTTCCTAACCTTCCAATCACTAGATTCTCCCACTCCTTAGATTTCTCTAGACCATTTAATTTCCTTTTCAATATCTTCCCTCATAATGGTCATCTCTAAACTAATTTTACGCCAATGTCTTCTCTTCAACATGAGGTCAGAGAGCCGCCAAAACACTATGGCTCACACATAGCATGTGTTCGTTGAAACACATTTTGGGTGTTGTCCAGCTCACAGAGCCTCTCCTTTCTTCAGGAAATGTCCTCACACCCACATCCACTAACACAACCCTTATGTTCACTACATGACTGCCATGTTACCATATGACTGCCATGGCCCTGGATAACTGAATAAGTGATAGACAACTTTTTCTTAGCTGACCTAGTCAAGTCTCTCTTCTGAGAAATGGTTGGAGAATTCTGAGGCAGCATGGAAATCTGAGAGCTGTGGGAAGCAGTGTTTTACCATGAGGGCTGGAAAAGTAATGAACGTCAATCTGCCATGTGAGAAAAAAAATGGGTAAGAGATGTAAAGAAGTTGTGACTTTCCAGCTTCTTGGCCCAATCGTTTTAGAGGTCAGGATGTGTTCCTACACGTGGATTCTCTGAGACACTTTTGATTCTTATTATGTCTACTTTTAATGTAAGCTACTTCTAGTGTGCTTTTGTTCTTTAAAATCAAAAAGTCTTTATGTATTTGTAGAATTGTATTAACTGACCTGCTGTAGGGTCATAGATTATTTAGTGGCAAAGTAAAGGAGCCCTTCAGTTATACCAATGTGGAGAAACAACCATATGGTTTAAGAATTTCATGCACTTCTTTTTCTTTCTCTCTTGCCCCATATTGTGCCCTCTTTTGGCTTTCTGTGACATTTGTTATCCCTGGCATTCATTAAACATTTATCATTTACTGACTTATTTGGTCAGTCTCCATGTAAAAATCTAGTTCATAAACTAGGATGGGGCATGGTTCCATATAACTTATCCTCTTGTCCCAAAAGCTCAACGACTCCAGTGGTATGTTAGCTTTTCTGTATTTGCGTTGAGAATAACCTGAACCATCACAAGCCAGTTTTTTGCTTCTAATTAGATTAACAGCAATACTGAGTTTATTTGTAATTCAATTTGGTAGAAAACTGAAGTCCACAATTGGGAAGGAAGAGAGAAAATGCTATATTTTCTTTACCACCTAAAAATCCTGACCCAAGAGAAAAGAAAAACCAGAAGTGAAAATATTGAAGAAAGTTAAGTTTTAATAAGTGAATAAATTAAGGCTTTAACGTGAAATTCATTCTCAAGTGTGCTGTGCAATGGAACACATATTCTTCTGTTGTCTATATTCAGCAGACAGCTGGAAACTCACACAAGATGCCAAAACTATGTGACCTACATTTGCAGCTAGACAGCATTTGCTAAAATGAAATCTCAGATTCGAACTTTTTTAGTTTAAATTTCTTTGGGAATAGATGTACCAGATAATGGAGTAACAGACACATTTATTTCTTTTCTTTCTTTCTTTCTTTTTCTTTCTTTCTTTCTTTCTTTCTTTCTTTCTTTCTTTCTTTCTTTCTTTCTTTCTTTCTTTCTTTCTTTCTTTCCTTCCTTCTTTTCTTTCTTTCTTTCTTTCTTTCTTTCTTTCTTTCTTTCTTCTCTCTCTCTCTCTCTCTCTCTCTCTCTCTCTCTCTCTCTCTCTCTCCCCCATGTATTTAAACATGTAATCTCTTTCTCCATTTTTTAAAACAATAACAAAAAACAACCAACAAAAAACCTCTCACTTAGTGGGGAAGGGCTTTTTCCAGTTATAAAATATAAATTTATTGAAAGTTTAACCACGTTTATTCATCTTTGGAATTAAGGTAAAATCTGAAACTGAACCTTTTAATCTGGCTTACTTTGCTTCTCGTTAGTGTGGGTTAAAGAAATAAAGCTCAGTGATTAACATGCAATCAGATTCATTTTCTCTTCATGCAAATGGTCTGTGAGTACATTTTCAGAAGTCGAAAGCAAATGTTTTAAGGGAAAGTCCACATTCCCACAGGATTCCTTGAACAGGCCAACTCAGATCTAGCAGCAAAATCCTTAAAGCGAGCAGAGTTTGTTTTGATGATTATGGTAACCATGGTGATGGTCAGGAAGGTATTTTTTTCTGAGGCTCCGTCAGGGAGGGACTTCCCTTAAAATTCAAAATCTTCTCTGAAGTGTCCACACACTCAGATTCTCAATCCTCAAATTGAGCAAAGGCAGCCTATGCCTGAAGTGACCACATATCCTTGCATCTTTTGGTGTCGACTCACTGAAAGCCTTTCATTTTCCCAAATTGCCAGAGGAAATTAACAAGCTATTTCAACATTTCCCTGGCCTTCACTTCTGTCTGGAATGTTTTTTCTTCTCTCCTTTATTATCCCTTCTCTGCTCCCGCTATCCAACTAATGTGCTGAGATCTGTCTCAAAGATAATTTCTTTGGGAAGTCTTCACCAAGCCACTAAAATTTATCATTCTCCTCTCAGTGTCACCCACAGCTTTGCTGTTATATCTACAGCTCTTGCAAATCACATTAGTAAATGATTTTGTTGCCTTTCCCAATCGGCCACTGCTTCTCAACCCTTTCTCTCTATATATCCCTATATATGAACTCCCTTTGGGATGTGGCCGTGTTTTACTCATCTTTGCATCCTCAGCACTCAGACTAGTCAGTTTAACAGAGTTGCAGGATAAAAGTGAGTTAGTTGCTTTACTACATCAATCACACACCCTCTCTCTTATATTTCCCCTGGCTCTTTCTTCTATGTCTATAGACATAGACGTGCTCAAGTATCTTTAAAAACTACCCATACGGATGGTCTTAATTCTTTGAATGAATAAGAATCTATAGGTCAACAGTGACATAAATGAATAAATAATTAAGCAAACAAAGGAGAAGTGAAAACTTCCTTACGCTACAAAGCTAATTAATAAATGTAGAAGGAATAATGAATTCAGAAAATTACCATTTTATAACTAGTATACTAATTGACTCAGGCAAGAATCATCAACAGATGCTATAGCTAGGGGTGAAAATTTGAAGAGAAATTGGCCATTTACATAGTCTCAAAGTATCTTCCATATATTCTTTTAATTGCAAAGAGAAAAACAGCAAGTTTACAGTGATGAAATCTAGCAAGTATCATCATATTGACCAAATTATTAAAATGACCAGTGTTGGGACAAATCAATGTCATGTGCCTCCTGATACAATGCACTAAGAGAGATATAACATTACTTCTATAGCATTCCTGTCATAAATGCATTACCAGAATGTAATCAGGAGGAAACAGTTACACTAACCCAAATCAAGAGACATCCTTCAAAATAACTTGCCTATTCTCTTCAAATATGCTAATACTTTATGATGTATGAAGACTGATGAGCTATTCCTGATTAAAGGAGACTAACTGATATGACAGTTGCGACACAATGAGATTTTCTCTTGTAAGAACGTTATTGGAATAACTGGTGAAATCTAAATAAGATCTGTAGATCAAGTAATAGTACATAATAATAGGTAATTAATTTTCTGATTCTGATCATTGTGTTATAATTATAAAAGAGAATATCTTTGTTTTTTAAAAAATATACTGAAATATGAAATATAAAGCAGCATAATATTTGTGACTTACTCTCAACCGGTTCAGAAAAAAATAATGGCAGGAGAAGAGGGTTGTTGGAGAAAGAGAGAAATAAAACAAAGAAGAAAAATGTGATAAAATATAAACATTTAGGAAACACAGACAAGAAGAATATAGGAATTATTTGCATCACTATTGGAAATGCTCTAAAATTTAAAATTCTGTCAAAATAAAAAATTTAAAAAATACAAGTCAACTTCCTTTGGATCTTCATCCTTTAATCAAAGTTCTAGAAGATAAACTTCTCATTGATTGTCACCCACTAAAATCCATTATCCTTATCCATTATCCAACTAAAATGATTTTGATTTAATCTCCAATGATCTCAGTGCTTCCAAATCCAATAATATTTTTCTGTCCTCTTCCATTTTTTGTCTCTACAGAATTTGATACTCTCTTCACTTTGTTTTTATAAGTTTAAATTCTTAATTCTAAACACAGCTTATGACCTTTCCCTCACCTAATTTGTAGTTTCCTTTCCCATCATTTCCCACAAGTATTCTTCTTCGCCATTATTTGAAGTGTAATACTCTTTATGTATGGCTTTTTTCATGCATTTCTTTCTCTTGGATTACTTTCATCTTCAATTAAAACAGTCTAATGCACCCACTAATTGGCAGCTCGCATATAACCTCTTTTGAGAAGCTTCTCTGAATTCCATGTCAAATTTCAATAGTACTTGTACTCTGTGATTCCTCTTCATAGCACTTAGCACCATATAATATAGTTATCAATTTACTTATCTGTTTATCCTTTATAAAATCTTTAAGGTTAGAAACCATAGCTTGTTCATCTTAATATTCTCAATACCTGATATAGTTCCTGACACAAACTAAGCACTCAATGTACAGTAGATGAATAACTGACAGAAGTAACATGTTAAATCTGAACAGAGAATTTGGCTTCTTATTTCTAGACCCTAAAGAACAAAATTTTACTCTAACGCAGAATGTTGTGGTTGAGAAAAGTCATTAGTTGTTAGATTTTTTTTTAGTGGACATATTTTATATTTACGGCTATTTTGTATACCGGGACCATAATATCACTTGTCAAACTACAGTCTGCTTGCCGTAATAACAGACCAAAATGAGAGAGTAAAAACCTTCCACACAGACTTTCCTTGATTTTCAGGTCTTCTCAAGCTTCTCTTTATAGTCTAGTTTCTTAATATTTTCCATTTTTAGAGAAAATTAAGTTTGGCATAGGGCATAAAATCTGTTCATTAATCTTATAGCACCTTCAAAATGATGCCTAAATAATGGCTCTATTTCTCTAAAAAAAAAAATTAGTCAGATTGTTAAAACAAAATGAAACTCTTGTAGAGTTTTATAAGAGAAACATTATTTTTGTCCCTCATAAGGATTCATCCCCAAAACAAGCATTCATAATACCTTTTCTCAAGTATAAAAGCAGAGATATAACTAATATCTAAAACCATGAAATTGAGGTGGATATGACACTTTAAGCCCTTGAAAAAAAATTATTGCTTTCTTTATTTTTCATAATTTTCTTTCTTCTTCTTCTCCTCCTCCTCCTCCTCTTTCTCCTCC
Organism: Cynopterus sphinx; assembly: GCA_030015415.1. NCBI lineage: Eukaryota > Metazoa > Chordata > Mammalia > Chiroptera > Pteropodidae > Cynopterus > Cynopterus sphinx. The sequence goes on from CM057379.1 coordinate 180,838,750, forward strand.
TCCTCCTCCTCTTTTTCCTCTTCCTCCTTCTTTTTGGATAGTTATGAGGAAAGGCATATTCAGAGCTAAAACTGGCCTGGAGCCTGGTTTCATTGGGTTGGAGTTAGTATCTTTCCATAATTTTGCTTCCTCTGTTACCTTAAGGAAAACATGGCTTTAGCTCAGTGTGGTTTTGTGGGGTCTGAATTTGGATAGGCATTCTGGATGGACAATAAACTATGAAAACACACAAAAATCTTGGCAAACTAAGAGGAAAGAGAATTGCTAAGAATTCAGGGGGTTTTCTCAAAGACACTTTTTTCATAAACCCAAAATTTAAACCCAAATGTTGCTTTGCAGAATGCTCTGCACTGAGATTCAATATTTAATGATGGTGATGACTTAGAGTAGACACAGTTTTCAAGATATAAAACTAGAAATTCAATAGATTAATCTTTCTTGTGCCACAAGAATACAAGGAGAAAAGGTGACAACAGGACCAGCATGGAAAATTAAGTATTTGAAAATTAACATTCGAAAGAGAATACAAAAACCTAGAATATCTCAGTGTCCTTGGAGTAGGTGAAATTTCTTAAGCAGGACCCAAAAATAGTGCTGAGCATACAAGATAGATAAATTAGACTATAATAAAATATAAATTTTCTTTTTATAAAAAGATACTATTAATAGAATGAAAACGCACTCCCAAAGAGTGGGAGATATTATTATTAACATCAAGAACTTGAATCTAGAACAATTAAAAAGAAATAAATAGCTCTATAAATTAATAAGAAAACAGAAAACTCAATGAAAAAAAAACTTGTTATTGACTTAACAGACACTTCACAAAGATGTCCAAATGGCCAATAAACATATAAAATGGTGTTCAATCTTATTAATCATCATGGAATTAAAATTGATAGTTTAACTTAAAAGATAAGTGACTGTTTCTGTGTTTGCTCATGTGTGTAGTCAAGTTCTGAAGATTTGGTAGAACATTCTTTTACTATTTGTATTTTACTTTATTCTTCATATCACAGAGAAAGTAAAATGGGTTCCAAGATGCTAAGGCTCTGTCCTAAGTACAGAAGAATGAGTCCTGAGAGAAGAGCTCAGTTATGAACAGACCTGGCCTTCACTAAGAAAATAGATCTTCGTGTCTGGCTTCTCTTTTACATGCATTAGTTTCAAAATTGCTACATCACTATCACATCAAACATCTAGATAGATGGACATAATTGTCTTAAACCATTCTCTTTCAAGTGAAAAGCAAAGAATAAATAAAAAATAAATTCTTTAAGTTTAAAACAAAAAACAATTTACCTAAATTCCAATAAAAAATAAGAAACTTTAGATTTTAATTATTCAATTGTTATTTCTTTCTTCATTCAAATAAACATTCATTTCACTATGCCATAGGTAAGGGATATATAAACCCTTGTGGCAAGTATGATATTTTCAAGTCATTCGTTCAGATGAGCGCAAATACAATTTATGTTTTGCTAAGAGGAATCAGCTTCGTATGTCTGATGGCATAGTCCTTAATTTAGTTATTTCCAGGTAAATTCAGTTGTTTCAAGGTCCACTTTCAGATTTTTTCTTTCCCTCTTTTCTTCTCCACGTCATAGGATTTTGAGTGGCTGTGAGTTAATATAGCAGTAGTGCTGGAAAGAGGAAGAGGAATCATTTGGCAGCCTCTCTCTGCCTTGTGCGGGCATCTGCCAAGGTGACTAATCAGTCAGTTGAGTTCATAGGCATGGCCACATCTCCATCTGCCATGACTATCTCCATCTACCATGACTAAGACAGTCATGTCTCAGTCCACACTCTCTGTATTCTTCTCATTCAAATGTTATAAGCCTACTGTCAGCCATTTGCATGACACTCTAGGAGCAGAGGAACTTTTGAAAGTCCTCTTATGCATTGCAGGGCACTCTCAGGCCTCTCAGGGAGCACATATCATGACGAACATTTCTACTTTATCAGTACTATACCGTGATAGATTATATTATTTTTCTCAATTGTTCTTTACCACCACTTGGGTGTGGTAGGCCCAAGTTTTGTTGCTTGACTAGAGGAGGATCAGCATTAAAGAGAAGAAATTTAATGAAGTCCATGGTGGGAATGGAAACACTTTTATTAGTAAATCAATATAATAGCCAAATAAATGTTCTCAAAGAACATGCGGTCTCCTAGGGGAGATAGACCTTTCATTGAGGAGCATGGGGAAAGCTTTCAGATCTGTGTTAGGTACTTGTATGCATGGAATTCATTGGAGTGCAAAGGAAGAGAACAGTAAATTCTACCTGGAGAGACAGGTGAATGAAAAGTTTCCTGGAGAATATAATTCTAAAATAAAATTTAAAAGGTGAGTATGATTCCCACTGGTGATGAGTTAAGATAAAGACATTTAAGGCAGAAGAAAGAATATGAATAAAGTCTGAAGGCTTTTTTCTAGATATATCCAATTTTGAAAGAGATGTATTAAAATTTCCTATTATAATTTTTATTAAGTTCTTCTTGACTTCCCAGTGAATTTTGCTTTATCTATTTTCTAAGTTGGTTGGTATGTATAGGTTTATAAGCATTATAGTTTCTTCATAAATTATGCTTTTTATCATTACATAATTTGCTTCTTTGTCTTATTTAGCACTTTAACCTTAAATTCCAGCTTGTCTGATATTAGTATTATCCTTCAGCTTTCTTGCATTTTTATCTTTTCTAGTTTGTTTATTGTTGTGGCTGTCTTTTTTGTTTTGTTTTATTTTGTTTTTCAATTACCCAATATGTCTTTCCCTCATTCTTTTATTTTTAACCTTCATTTTAATTAATTGTCCTTCCATCAGTACATAACTGAGTTTTATTTGGGTTCTAATTTAGTCGTCTCTGCTTTTATGAGAGATTTAGGTTTGTTCCCATGTATTGCCATCATTAACATAATTGATTTTATCCCCTCTATCTGATATTTATTTTATATTTTCATTCCTTCTTTCTTCTCCTGTTTTTCTTAATTGTTCTTCATTTCATTTTTTCTCCTGGTGAGTTCACAGCATTTTTCTCCTTCATGAAATGGCTACCTCTTTTACCCTCTTCTCATCATTACTCATCAACTTCTCTTTCACTATTTAAAAACAAAATATATTTTCACCAATATTATATACTGTTTCCCCATTGATGGATTCTCTCTTTCCCTCTGTATCTCTCCTGCCTCAGTAGAATACAATCTTTAAAATACTTTTACTTCCATTTATGCTCTTCTATCCCTAGTTATTAGGTTTTTAGCAGACAACTTAGCACTTTAAGTCTTGAACTCCTTTTGAATTTCACCCAGAGTACATCACTGAGGAGTTTAGAACATGAGCTTGAAATGGTCAAATCTGTATTTTTGAAAGAGCACTGTATCTTTAGTGGGGAGGCTTAGATAGAAGAGATAGACTTTATAGCTTATACTTCCAGACCATCCCTATACAGAATAAATATTCAATAATAAATGATGCAGACATGAATGAATTATGTACAAAACTATGGATATTGTTTCCAGTAACAGGCATGTTTTTATATTTTGTACTTTACAGATATTCTCTCATAAACCTCATAAAGAAGTACTGATAAGTTAGAAGCAACTGGCAGATATTAAGATGATAATGGGATTATGAATTGAGAAACTTAATTTTTCTGATCTTTATCTTTAATTCTAGAGTGTCATCAGCTTAGCTCTGTAGTAAAGAGAAATTAGGGTAGTCAGGAGGACAAAGCACTAGTCTAGAGGCCTAAGGATACCAAAGAGATTTAAATGAAATGTATAATTCTACTTCTGTTTCCTGTGGTTTTTGCTTTGTTTCATGGGACATATTATATAGTATATATACACATATAACATATACACACATATATTACAGGTAAAAAATACTATATATTTATATATGTATGTATGCATATAAATATTTCATATCTCTTTTATATATAGCAAAATATAGATAAGAGAGACATGAGATATATATAGTTTCTTTGCAACAATCATTCCTTTAACATTGTATAACTCTTAAATCTGATGCCCACTATCTCAGAGTAATTATTTCAAAAAATAGTAGTAAGAGCAATGATATCTAATTTTGACATTGTTCTTAGTGTATACATGTATGTTGTAAAATTGCATAAGAATTCTCAAAACACAAACATTTCAAATCAGGCTAATTAAAGAAAACTATACTGTGCCTAATCTTCTTTGTTGTCATCTAGCCTAATTAAATGATTCAGAATATGGAAAATACTATTTACATGATTATGACATTGCTCAGACTACAAAACAATAGAAAAATAATAAAGTAAAATATGGCAAATCCACCTGATGAAATAGTTATACATGTTATGTGTGTTAAATGATCACATGACTCATCATACCTTTTTTTGTGATTGTCTCTTTAACACCTAAATGCTCTTTTAGAATGTAACTTGTTATATTCTTGGTGACTGATTGTGTGTGTATATAATTGGTGCACAATGAATCATTGCTAAATTGTTAGATGAGCCATCCAGATATAGGAGAAATATTTGTAACCAATTAGTAAATAAAATAAGAAAAAGGTCCAAGTATTGAGTTTACAACTATATATAATATGTCTATAAAAAAGACTAGAATAGAATACTCAAGATGATAACTTCCCTTAAGGGTGAGATCATGGATTTGACTTTCTACTATTTTTACAATATATACTGAGATTGTAACAGGAGTCTAAATGCAACTTCTCCAGTATGAATTGAGGCTGAGGACAATAGCTGTTAAGCTCACATATTCTCATGAAGGTTCCAAGCCTTGTCTGCATGACTTCTGTGCACTTCTGCTGTCAGTCTCTACAAAAGAAAAGAAGTAAAGAGAAGGCTAGTAAAGGAGTATTTTTAGAGAGATTTGTTAGAGTGTGTGCTTTTCCCAGTTACTTTAAAAGAGAGGGTGTTCAAGAACACCTTTCAGAGGGTTCGATGTGGGTCCATGTAGTGTGAAGGAAGTAGACGTATACTCATTTTTCACTTAAATAAGTCTGAAGTGAGGAGAGTGCTGCAGAGTAAGGAGTCTCCACCTCCAGAGTTTGTCAAGGCCAGTACTCCTGGTGCTCCACATGGAAAAGAGTGGACATAACAGCAAGGAGCCCTGTGTACTCTTTCCTGGAATGACCTCACCCCAGGGTCTGTTTGAAGGATTCTACCAGCAGCAGGAGCCACCAAGCTGCTGCACTGCACAACTCCCCGTCAGATGTGGTGGTGCTGAAGGGCAAGCCCTAAGTAACTAGGAAGGATATAGTGGAAGGGCTGAAGAGAATAAGGTCACCAAAGAACCCCGAAAAGTGCCCCATGAGAGAAAACCATCACTTAGACCTCTGCTACACAGAGCCAGATAACAAAACAAACAAACAAACAAAAAACAAGAAAAGAGGCCCTCCATTTTCTCCTTCCCTAAGCAGGTAGGTATTCCAGCATGGGTCAGTTGAAAGTTTTGATAACAAAAGAAAAGCTTTAGGTTGCATGAGAGATGAGAAATTTTGACCTTCAATTAGCTAAATTTTTTAATGAGAATAAAACCTGAGAATAGTTTTGTTTGTTAATATATGAAATTGACTGAAAAAAATGACAAGGTCAGCCTTCAATATCTTCAAATGATGGACAAAAGAAAGCAGGTAGAGCAGTTTTAAAATAACATGGTGAGAGAAAATAAGCTATTTCACAATACCACTTCACAGACTCCATTCATTAATACTGTTCTATTGAGGAATACAAAAAAATATGTTTTACGCCTTTTTAATTGTGCGTGTATGTGTACATGTACATCTACACATTGTGAGCAATTGTGTTTCTTATAGAAAAACACCAAAATAAGTAATAAGCATTTTGATTACAATAAGAACAGAAACTAGGAACGAGGTCTATGGTAAATCATGGTATTGAAGTAAAGTGAATAGAGAAAAAACTCCAGACACCGAGCATTTCTTTTTTCCCTGTGCTAGTACTCTTAGTTTGCCTCTCCAGATCTACTGTCGGCTGTCTTTTCCCCACTAAGTCCCAGGAGGCTGACTTCCATGGACAGTTTCACTCAGCCCTTTGCCTCTATTTGGATTCATCTAATTAAAGACATTGGTAGATCAATGGGTAGAAAGAGAACGATGCCAGACTATTAATTTCTTGACACCACCTCCTACTATCCAGCCAAGGGTTTGGACAGTAGTTGTATTCCCCTGGATTCCTCTAGACTCTTGTATGTCCTCAGCTCTTCTCAGAGAATGTATTTTTTAAGGACTCTCTTTGCACTGAGTTCCATTTATAGCACTCCCATTCCCCTCAAACGTAGGGGAGGTTGTGGCTTCCTGCTAATTCCTGAATGCTTCATCATCTCCTGTGGCTTCTCTTTACCCTGACCATACATCTGTAAAGAGAACTTTTGTTAAACTCAATCTTTTAAACCTCTTGAGTGAAACTTTGGGTTCTTTCCAGGAATAAAAGAGTATCCCTCCTCAAGATGTATTACTATTATTCAAGGGAAAGAGACAAGACAATTCCCTTCAAAAACTTTACCTGCAGTCAGTGAAGAACAAGTTCACTCATGGGCCTGACATGATGTTAGGCACTATGGCGTGAGCTGAAGATGAATGATCTCCCTGTTAGAATAGTATTGAGCTTAGGTTCAGAAGAACTAGGCTTGGATCTCAGCTCTAACATTTACTGATAAAGTAATTATCAAAGGAAAATAATTCTAACCCTAATTGTTTTACAGGATTGTTATAGGAGAAAAAAAATACTGTACATCAGAGTGTTTTTCAGAATTTTACAAGGATGTAGCCACATTGCATTGGTTTCTGTTGTTTCCTAGTAGAGAGGGACAAGTAGCTGTTGGTGAATAGCACTCAAAATATGGGTGAAATAGTGGCTATTGAAAAAATGCTCCCATCATAAACTTCTGTCTGGGAAGGGTCAGGAAGGAGTAAAACGGGCGGGAAGAAAAATAGTAACCTGGATCTCCCCCGGGAGATTCTTCAGCCTTTAAACAAGTACCCTACAGCGTCACCCTGTAGGCACCCTCACCTTAATTTCTAAACCAAATCAGACCCAGCTGTAGTTTCACCTTTGCCCTCATTCTTCCAGCATTTGGATGATTTCTCACTTTTCCAGATTTCCCACTATTTCCAAAACTCATAGAAGCCACAAGATATAAAATTATCTGATATAGACGCTGCTCGTGTATGCATTTTGTGGGCTGTAGGAAACAACTTAGGCACACTGGTTCAGACAGAGAAAACTTCACAAGGCATGCTGCCTGCTTCGGCCATGCCACTGCCATCCAAAGGCTCTCTACATCCCCTTCAACAGTTACAAATGGCAGAAACAAGATTAGGTGATGGTCTCTGATATCTGTCTATTAGCATTACATAGTAATTAATGAGACTTTTAAAATGTGTACATGTTTTTAAACCACTCAGAAAATTTTGAATGCTTGTGCTTCAAAGGCTAGTTGGGCATATTAATTTTCCATTGCAATAAACTCAACTAGCTCTATTACATGCCTCAATATTTGAGGATCTTGAGGATCGATATGTGCCAGCAAGGGGTTTGCTAACTTTTAATTTGCCCTTTAATTTTTAATCCACGTGATGTTTAAGAAAGAAATTTAATATATTGATTTGAAATTTGGTTCAATAAAAAATTAGCTCTCTCTGGGCTGCAGCTTTAAATTAATCATCAGTGAATTTATTGAGTCACTACAAAGGACCTAAACTTCTGTTACATGTCATTAAGCATCTTCCTTCTGCAAAGTGAGAAAAAGATGCTCATGCATGGGGAAAAAATGAAACGCTTCTATAATAAGGTAAACTTTTCAAAAGTTTTACACTGAATATGTATTTTGAAAAACAGATTGACTAAAAACAGGTAAGCTTTTGCTCTCACCGTAACTATCCTTTTCCTTTTACTTGGTACTTCTTTCCTTTCTAAGATCTTTCCGAGATCTCCAATTTCATGCAATAAACGAGATCCTAGTAAACATTCATTAAGTCATTTAATTAACTTGTCCAAATTTTATACCATTTCTTTCATTTATTTATTTGAAAAACATGTATCTATCACCTTCAATGTCATGTTTGATAAACTAACACATACAAAGCATACACAGTAAGTTAACTGCTCAATAAATGTTAGGTATATGATTAAGACAGTCATCATGATAATGATATTTTCCAAGGGCTATGCTAACTGCAAAACATACATTTGTGAACAAGAAAGATACTGTTACTGTCCTTGCGTGCCTTCTTCTTTTCTCATTGGGCAAGACAAAAAATACACAAAAACATGTAAGACAGTAGCAGTGTGATATGTTCTACAAAGAAAACAAATTGAGTGTCTTAACAGAAAACCAAGGTAATATTTACAGAATTGAGTCTTGTGGAAGGTTTCAACAGATGGGTCTGTGATCCTCTTGTTAAAATACCCTGTCTTGGGGAAAAAAAAAAAGTATCATTTGAAACTAAATTTCTTAATGTAGGACACTTTTTTATAACTCTTCAGACTATCAGGTAATATCCCTCACTTCTTTCACGTGAGCTGCATATGGTTGAATCTATATTTACTAACTTTATTTATCAGGAGCAGAAGTCAATCTATAGACTTATCTTCTGAGACAAAGGGACACAAGAAGCGTCACTCTCCCCCAGTGAGGAAACTAACCTATCAGAAATTAATTCTAAATCAGATCTGTCATTCCAATTCCTTCCTAAAATTTGTCAACAGATTCATTTTTTCTCTTTATTTTTCCCTGAGTGAAATTCAATTACTAATTGGGTTAGAAATCTTAATGAAGTAAAAGTACTGGTTAAAGGGAAAGAAAATTAGACTTTGAAATATAACCCAAAGACTGATTTTTTGTGTGTGTTTCTTTGCAAGCATGATATTTTTGTGTAATTTAATTGGCTCATTTCTCATTTTTTGTCATCTCTTTCTTGTTTCCTAGCCCAGAGGCAGACTGCTGTACTTTATCCCATTGTCTTAACCTCTATCAAAGGCCTTATTTTGCATACCCCATCATAACTAATATCAAAATTCATAATCCTTACCCTCAACAGAGTTAAACATAGAGGGACTCAGAACAATGAATTATGCCCTCAATTCGGCTGGTGTGTAAGGTGGAGTGTGCAATGCCCCCGGAGAAAGTGGGAACACCACCCTGACTCTATAAAATAATTTTAAAGGAATTTTATAATTGTTTCTGTTTTCTGCTAGGCCTACGTCCCACTGCACTTCCCCAAATACAGATTCCATTCACACGTTACTCATTGTTCCCCAAACACCCACATTCTCCCCCAGCAGTGCTTTCATTCCCTCTTCCTCTGTAGGGCAGGCCTTCCTCCCCTCGCTGCATTTCCCCTGTGGAAATCCCATTCATGCTTCCAAGCCCAGCTCTGATGCTAACCCCTTCTTACAAACTCCCTCATCCCCCGTTTTTGTTCCTATAACATCTAACATCTCACATTGTGGCCTCTTGTGTCTCACTTTCTAAATTGTAAATTCCTAAAGGGTAGGAATTCAGAAATTATGTTAATATCCTTTTAGCCCCTCACACGTTGCCTTTGACCTATGAGGCATTCCACAATTGTATTTCGTGAATAAATAATCAACCAGTCTACACAATACAATCATGGTTCTTCTATGTTCAGAATCCTTGTTAGATAGAATAGGTTTTTTCTCCCCCTAGAAAAATTTTTTTTTCCTGCTCACATTTATAGGAAAATATAAAGCCTGGAACAGAAGGAGAAAAAAAAGGATAACGTTGGTGTTTTTTTCCCTGAAGCAATTGCATGTCTAGAAAACCATTTTTCTCTAATCATTGCAATGAACGTATAATGTACTCCGGTAAACACTGTCTGATGTGAACCTTTCCTGATGTAGTCAGCTCTCTGGCTGGGGTTTTCATTAAACAGTGCACCATGCTGGGAGCTGTATTATGCATGTGCTGTGACAAGGAGTCTGAATCTTTTATCGGCACATATAAGATGGTTTCTGAGTAGTAGTATTTTCCACCTCTTTAATTATTAAATGTGAAGGTAATTAATTATGTTTATTGGATTGGTAATTTTTTTAAATTAATTCAAGATTCCAGTAGGAGTCTCTTAGAAGCTGCCCAGCCCACGTGGACTCACAAGTCTCCAAAATGGGAATGTTGTGGACGTTCAAGTCATTAAATCAAAGAATGCTGCTCCCCCTCCCTAATGTTTGGAAGAAGCTTTTGTGTGTGTGTGTGTGTGTGCACATGCACACATACACATGTTGATTTTTAGAATATTTCATCAGTTGAGCTTATCTAAAAACAGCAGAACATTTGAATTTTACATGTGTTGGGCTGATCACCAAACTAGATGAGCTCTCCAACAAAGGCGTGTTTCTTTATGAACCAGTTTAAGAGCAATGTTCCAGCTATAAAAACATTTGCCATAAGCTTGAAGCTTTCAGTTACCCTTTTCAGACCCCTCAGACTCTCCCTGTGGTAGCTAAGTTACCTCCAACTCCAGCTGTTACATTTTCAGACAAGCTACAGGTCATGCTCTCAAGAATGGACCCAGTGACTATCCCCCCGACGAAGCGGCCTAAAAGGAAGCGGGGCTGTGCTGGCTCCACACTCCTCAGAAGATGCCCATCTCTCAGCTGTGCTATGCTTGGCCTGTGACACAGCAGAGCATTGCCGACGTTTTCCTGCAAGCTTGAGCCTTCCCCATGTCCAAAAATAACTAGACAAGCCAGGTTTGAATCTAGGAAACTTTTTAGCTCGTAGACATATTTAATAATGGAAACACTGGTCCGAAATTTCCTACAGAGACCTCTGCTTTGAAAATGGCTTTATTTAAACACAGCTACAAAAATACCTTTTCTGAAATACTAACGTGGGGTGCAGTATTTAAATCCTTTTTTTTTGTGACTTCTGGGAAAGTTCTTTCAACTGGTAAAATCAAAAGCTTTTCTGTTTTTTTGTGTTGTTTCTTTTTTTTGCAACGGCCCCCTCTCAAAATGTAGCTAAGACTACAAAAAGCAAGTAAAACAAGGCCCATTCATCTACTTATGATTTGACGCTTCATTGATAAGGGCTTTTTTTTTTTTTAAGAAAAGCTGGATGCATTTTGTTCTGTTTTATACTAACCTATATTTAAACAAGTAGAAATGGTAGTGGATATTTTTAATTTCATTTAGTATTTAACAATGCTGAGCATATTGTCATTATGCAGTTTAAAATATACAATTCCAAGAGAGTTTTGAATTCCCTAGAAAACCTTGTAAAATGTTTAAATCTTATTAAGTCAAAAAAAAAAAAAACCACCTCTTTTTAATCAGCAGAATGTGTACCACTCCATTTTTCACTTTCTAACACTACCTTAATTGACTCAAATCTCAGGTCTGCTGTCACTGTTCCTCCGCTAGATGAAAAAAAAAAAAGGAGGCGTCGTCCTGTTGCAAAGACAGCAGGGACTTGAGACCAAACCAGGGGAAGCAGCAGGAGATCTTCATTCACCAGACCTTAATTATGTTCCAAGTTGGCACTGGAAATATAGCAGTAAACAAGACCCAGACTTTTACAACCTCAGAGGAGAAAAAAGATTTAATCTTTATAGTTGTGGCATTGAGGTGCTGACTCCACTGCTCTTGGTACGAACTTTAAATTACTCGATTTCACAAAGCCTTTACTTTCTCATCTGTAAAATGGGGCAGTCCATTCCTTGTTTTCCTATCACCAGGATCATTGGCAGAATCAAGTGATATAAATTATTTATAAACTATAAAGGATCAGAGAAACACAAAATACTACTTTAAAAAAGAGAATTCGAGTAAGTTCTTTTCAAACTAAACCTACTACAATTTTCTTTCCTTAAAATACCTTTTATTTTTCTAATTATTTCCCTAATTGCTTTTAAGAGGCTATCACAGCAGAAGACAGCTTTTCTATCGATCCTCAATCCTTTTGACAGTTAAGCAGAAGAAACTAATCTGCTTCAATACATTTTGGTAAAAAGGGACATCAAACGTTAAAACTACAGAACACGTATTCTATGCAGGGCGAGCACACAGAAACTACAACAGTAATTCAGTACCTCCAGCTGCTGGCTGCCTCTGGATTCATGAGGGTAACACTGACTGTCATGACAAGCAGACCCCCCGGCGTGTACAAAGGCCCACATACAATAGGAGTTTATTTATTGCTCATGTAAAGACCAAAACAGGTGTCTCTGAAAGATAGGGGCTGTTCTTTTAACAGTATTTGAAGCACTGTCTGCTTTTATCTCCTGGCTCTACCACCTTCGGCTGTTGATGTGTTTGTCTGTTTTGAGCTGCCAGAAAGGGAAGAGGAGTGTGAGAAAACTCACAGGCCCCTTTACCACTTCCACCTGGAAATGATGTCTATCATTGTCTCCATTGGCAAGAACTAATCACGTGGTCCCACCTGGTTAAACAAAGAGCTAGGAAATACAGTTCCTGGGTGCACAGCCACTGCTTTCTGATATGGAAGAGCATTCATTTTGTTTGACAATTTTTCGCGGTCTCTGCCGCAATGCCTGTTACACAAAAAGGCTAAGGAAGGTCAGAATGGGAGGCACCCTGGAAGTCATCTATCAGCATTTCTCAAACTTTTTTGACTGTGACCTACAGAATGAAGTGAATTTTACATCATAGCCCAGTATACCACACATATGTGTGAAGCAAGTTACATAAAATAATATTTTTTCCTCTTATGCATGATGCAAGATACATTCTACTCTTTAATTCCTATTTAATTTGTTATTTTTTTTATTATGAGTTTTGGCTCATTCATTGATTTCAAAGACTACCATTGGGTTGTGACCCACTGGATCTAGCTCATCTAGAAATAACACAGGTGAGGAGGCTCCAAGAGGTTAAGAAGTGATATACCTGAGATTATTTATCATTGTCAGCAGTTTTGAACCCACACTTAGGAGCACAGCCATTAGCCAAAGATTATATCTTAAAACAATATAAAAATGAACATCTTCTGATTTAAATTTTAAATACAAGTATCTTTGCTGAAAATTTATGATTATATTTGATAAAGGCAAGTGCTTATTTACAAATGATTATCAAATAATATATTATTCTCCAAATCTACACATTTTTGAGATATGAAGGTGACTGCCTATGGAAATATCAACTGTGGGTTGTACATATGAGCTAGTTTGAATCTTGAATAAGTTGAAAGATAAAAATTCAAATTTGTTTCCCCATTTATGCATCCGTCTTAATACTTAACTCAATTTTTTCTTTAAAAATATTTAAATTCTAAAGACATCTAGTCTCAGAAATTCTAAATTTACTTTGAAATCTCCACTTTTAAAATTAAAAAAAAAAAACCTTTCTAAACACACAGATACGCAAAACTTTACAAAGATATATAAAGTTCCTCTTCAGAAACACAGTCATCTTGGCCTTGAAGAAAGAATGATCATTAAGAATCAAAAATATCTCTGAAATAAATATACCCTCTTTCAATTCAGTTGTATTTTATTTTTCTTACATTCTATGCAAAACATATGATATTCTTATGATCTCTTGCCAACTCTTTTGATTAAGAAGATTGTGTGGAAAAAGAAATGCCTTTTTGAGCACACATCATACATTTTTCTAAAAGAATTGTACTACACAGGATAATTGATGTTACAAATAGCGGGTATTTATTTGTATGAGGAAGCTGCTAGGTGCGGGTTCCAGCTGGCTAGGTGAGTGTTTACTCAACTGAGAAATCCACACTGTAGGCACAATAGCATCATTATGCTATCAAGGCAGGATGGGAGAGGAGATTCAGGAAACTATTCTAGGAAGAAATATTCCCATCCTTTTCTCAAAGTTACCAGTAATTAGCTATGATCCTGGAATTCGACTTCATTTTCACTAAGTAGCAAGTAGGAGTGTAGAAGTTCACATAAGAGTGTGAGCTTCTGGCTTAAGCTAGTTTCAAGTCCCGACTCTTTCCTTTACTGTGTAAATGATTTGGGGAAATCTGCTTAACCTCTTCAAATTCTCAATTAATTCTGTAAAACAGGAGTATCTATGTTACAGGATTTTATGAGAATTAAATGAGATAATGCATATAAAGTACTTGGGAAAATGTCTGGCATATGGAAAATGTACAAGGAATGCTATTATTAAATTAAATTTTAGCATCCAAAAAAAAGGACTTTACAAGTAACTATAAGGTTTATTTTTTTTAATTACTCATGAACATATCCTTCTGGGTTAGACAAGTATTACTGTTGTTATGAACCTCCCTCCGTATTTATTTAGAAAGGTCTCTATGGGCTGAATTTAGGTCTCTCTAAAATTTAATGAAAAGTCTCTTTACTGGTATTATGTGGCAAGATAATACAGCAGATTAATATATATTTAGAGAGAAAAAATGTATCAGTCTGATGTAGCAAGGTAGATATCACATTTCAGAGTGTCGTCCACTTAAATGAGCCTCCCGTTTGTTCTTCGTGGATCATTTTCCTGCCCAGCATCCATGATGAGATAGAAGCTCTCTTTGGGGCTTTGCTAGATTTCAGCACCACACACCTCAACAGATTCACAGTCCCTGGTTTGGTGATTTGCTGCAGTTAAAGGTAAATCTCTCCACATTGTTAAAGAATCCAGAGAAGTGAACAACACTAAATAACTTTCATGTTTTCTAGCTTATCTCTCAGGCCATCTTTAAAGATGGGGAATTGAAACAGTTATCTAAGTAATCGACAAGTCATTCTCTGTCTCCTGGAGGGAAATCAGGGCTTTTCTCAATGTGATTTCCTTGTCATTGCCTAGCTGATGACATCCAGGTTCTTTTTCTGACTCTTAAGGCATTTAAATCTAAAAGACTTAGGAACTTGTGAAATTAAAATAATTATTTTCTATTTAAATGCATTACTTACTTTGAGAAAAGATTTCATCCATTACACACCTGAATTAAAATATAATCTTTCTGTCTCTGGGGGAACTTTTCTCCCCAGTTTTATAGAAAAATAATTGACATATATCACTGTATAAGTTTAAAGTGTACAGCATGATGGTTTTGATTTACATATATTGTGAAATGATTATCTCAACAGGCTCAGCTAACATCCATCTTCTCATATAGATACAATGAAAAGAAAAGAAGGAAAGAAAAAAGGTGAAAAAAGGTCTCGTGATCAGAACTTTTAGAATGTACCCTCTTAACAGCTTTCCTATATATCATATGGCAATGTTAACTGTAGTCACCATGTTAGTCCTCAGTTATTTTATGTTTTATAAATAAGGACTTATTTATCTTACAACTGGGAGTTTGTATCTTTTGACCACTTTCTCCCATGTCCCCCTCCCGCTGCCTTGTATGTACAAGTCCGATCCTTTTTTCTACGAGTTTAGCTTTAGGGTTTTGCTTTTGTTGTTTTAGATTCCACACATGAGATCATACAGTATTTGTTTTTCTCTGTCTGACTTATTTCACGTAGCATAATTCTTTCAAGGTCCATCCATGTTGTTGCAAATGGTAGGATTTCTCATTTTTCATGGCCAAATAATATTCCATTACACATATATACCACAACTTCTTTATCCATTCACCCATCCATGGACACTCAGATTGTTTCCGTGTCTTGGCTACTGTGTATAATGTTACTACTGAATACGCAGATGCAGATATCTCTTTAAGATTGTAATTTTGTTTCCTGTGGATATGTGCCCAGAAGTGAAATTGCTGGATCATATGGTAGTTCTATTTTTAATCTCTTGAGGATCCTCTATACTGCTTTCCATAGTGGCTGCACCAATTTACAAGCCCACCGACAGTGCATAGGGTTCCCTTTTCTTCACATTCACGTTAGCATCTGTTATCTCTTTTCTTTTGATGACGGTCATTCTAACAGGTATGAGGTGACATCTTGTTGTGATTTTAATGTGTATTTCCCTAATGACTAGTGATGCTGAGCATCTTTTCATATTCTGTTGATATTTTGTCTACCCTCTTTGGAGAAATGTCTCTTTAGGTTCTTTGCCCATTCCTTAGTTGAATTATTTGGGGTTTTTCATCATTGTATTGAGTTCTTCATATATTTTGGAAATTAACCCCTTATCAAATCCCTTATGGCTTGAAAATATTTTTTTCCTTTCTGTAGGTTGTTTTTTCATTTTGTCAATGATCTCTTTTGCTGTGCAGAAGCTTTTTAGTTTGATGTAGTCCCACTTGTCTATTTATTTTGTTGCTTGTGCTTTAGGTGTCATATCTAAAACATCATTACCAAGACCCATCTCAAGGAGCTTGATTCCTATGTTTTCTTCTAGTAATTTCATGGTTTCGGGTCAAACATGTAAGTCTTTAATCCATTCTGAGTTAATTTTTGTGAATAGTATAGGTATGGGACCAGTTTCATTCTTTTACATGTGAATATCTAACTATCCTAGAACCAGTTATTGAAGAGACTGTCTTTTTCCATTGAGTAGTTTTGGCTTCCTTGTCAAATTTTAGTTGGTGTTATATGCTTGGGTTTATTTATGGGCTCTGGACTCTGAGGAACTTACCTTTTTACTCTAGGGACAAAATAATAGCAATTCTATATTTGTTGGTAACTTTCAATTTCTACATCATATAACATTAGATTGTACCCATGAAAATACTTTATTTCAAAGGCAATTTCACAGGAAATGCTAGTTTAACACTTCGGAAATTACTACACTAAAGCTTTGACAGTTTTGTTGACTGCCACATCACAGCACCTAGAACTGTGCCTGGCACTTACTTGGTACAAAATAAATATTAGTTGAATATAATAATTCATTGACTCAATCTTAGACATATAATTGTATCAAAAACATAGTTTTAAAATAAAATTTCCTGTAAGATCATATGACATAAAAATAGAAATAGTGTTTATTACTCATTTAAATGAGACTTTTAAAATATCTTTATTGTCTTGTGTTTTTCCATCATCAATAGTATGTAATTGGACATAGAATAATCAGCCATATTCCTTTACACAAATAAATCTTTGATTCTTAAAGTTCAAAATAAAAACCATTAAGCACTATAAACTCTTTTGACCAACTGAAGCTATTCCTCTGCTCCAGGAACTGCTTCAATGAACAAAATTTTCTTGTTTGCAATTTTCAGCTGGCAGATGAGAAACGCATGAAGCTTTATCCAAATGGAAAATGCAGTCATTCTTGGTAGAGGCAAAAAAAAAAAAAAAAAATCCTGTCAGCTCTAAGAATTTGTCTCTAGGAAGAATATTAAGGTGATGTGACCTATTTCTTTCAGCAGGAATTGGCACGGACTGAGTAACTTCTAATTCTCACATTTAACTGGACTCTCATCACAGTTATCCTTTCTCATCATTCACAAGTTCTCCTGCAGCACATAGTCTCCATGCCCATGTGCGTGCATGTGCGAACACACGCACACGCACTCAGGTACAGGTAGTTTCTAGAAATTTCTCGCTGGGATTAAGAGAGTAGAACAAAGGGGAGAGATTCTCTCCCATATACTGCTACAGCTGGTCCTACTCAGCCTAGGATTTTGGAGGAGAGGTGGGACAAGGGTGCCTCTTGTGACACTGTGGCTCCTTCTGGGCCAGGTCTAACCTCATCCCCCTCCGTTCAAGTTGCATGGGAAAGTGCATATTACTAATGACTGCAGAGGCCCTCCTGGGAGGAAAAGCCTTGTTTACACAATTATTACGGAGCTACATTCTGAACTCTTTATTGTTTTAGTTGTCTGTTTTAAATCACCAAGAGAATGGTTAGGAAGTACATTGGAAGCCAACTGAAAAAAAAGGAGTGACTTGGACTAATGCACTGGTTCCCAGATTTTTGGGTTTCCTGGACCAGTAAAATGTCAAAAATAAGTTGGGAAACCAAGAGACAGTTGCCAACTTTTATTTTGCCAAGTAAGACATTTAAAAAAATACCAAGTCTTATTCACTGTCACCAGATCTTCATAAAAGGAGCAACACTTAAAAAAAAAAAAAGGCAGGAAGAAGTAATCTTGAAGTGAAGGGCTATCCTTTGCAAGAAAGAATGGTTGATAACCTTAAATAGGGACAGGGGAGTGGAGCAGGAGGGGAGAGAGAGAGAGAGAGCAAGAAAGAGCAAGTGGGGAGGGAAGGGAAGGGAAAGGAAGGGAAGGGAAGGGAAAGAAAAGGGAAGGGAAGGGAAGGGAAGGGAAGGGAAGGGAAGGGAAGGGAAAGAAAAGGGAAGGGAAGGGAAGGGAAGGGAAGGGAAGGGAAGGGAAGGGAAGGGAAGGGAAGGGAAGGGAAGGGAAGACAGTGTCAGAAGCTCCCATGGTCGTCCCAGATCTCCTTTTATTGGTTCTTTGTGCCAACCCCTCCCCACCCGCCATCTTCTGTGCTTTGCTTCTAACAGCTTCTACCAGCAACCTTCTTCAGAGGACTGCCCTTGTGCTTCTAGAGTTGCTTTGGGTTCATGTGCAGAAAACCGGAAGTGCCTGAGAGTGCCTGACAGGTACTTGAGAATGAAAAAGCCCAGCTCCTTCCTTAGAGGTAGACAACCTCTGCGGAGTAACTTGCACATAATCAGGCTGAGAATGGAATTGCCTCTGAAGTCATGCCCCTGCTTTGTTTCCCTTCTATCCTCTCCTGCTTTCCCATTCTCTTACTGCTTTCTCCTGGGAGCTATTCTATAATATTTTTCTTGCACATAAATCTTCATCTTGGGGTAGCTTCTGGGGCACCTGATGGAAGACAGATGAGTAAAACTCTTCTTTCCAAATCAGTGTCAGTGTGTTCACAGCCTTTGAGGGAACATCCAGCCACTATACTCAGATGAGAAGGACTTGGTTCTAGTCCAAGCTTCACCACCAACCAGATGTTTGACCCTGGTCAAGTCCGAAAAACCTTGGCTTTTCCTTTTCCACCCATTCTACATGCTGGAGATGTGGGAAGATATGGAATGAGGGTGAAGTTGGATAAGGGTGGGAGCAATTCCACAAATGCAGGTATAAAAAAACATGTAGGTTTTTTTATCCCCAAGAGTTGATCTAGTCTTTTTTCTAAGTCTCTTCCTCACTATATGAAGCAGAAAACATGTAATTTTAGTCTCATCCAATAATTTAAATAGACTCTTTAGATAAAACAATCTTTATAAGGCAAACACTATTCTTTCAGATTCCCTACTCCTCTCTGAGGTGGCATCTAGAAAAAAAATGGAGCAAGAGTGTGTTACCTCTGAGGGGCAGGAGAAAGGACTTTGGAGCTGTGCATCAAGGACTCATAACTGTTTTCCTGCTCCTGGTCTTTGCCTTTGTCCACTTTGCAGGTGGGCACCCTGCTGGCATCTTGGTCATGGGGACAGGCAGTGACTCTCTTGGCTTAATGAGGACATAATCCTCTTCTGCTGCTAGACACCCCAAGAACCTCCCTGGCATTAGGACTCCCTACGGTTTAGCTGTAACTTCCATCTGAGGCCCACCTTGTTCTTCTTGCCGCTATACACCTGCTAGGTGACTTCCTCTAACATGTTCTCCAGCCACACCCTCAGTCCCCATTTGCTACTACAGACTATGCAGGACATCCAGGTCTCTGCAATGCTACACAAAGGCAGAGCAATGTTTGCATAATCTTCCTCTCTATCCAACCACACCGTATCATCACTTTACGCTAATAACAACGACAAAAACCTCGAACATGATTATTAAAGTAAAAATTTAAATGGAAAAAAATTGCCAAGCAGTTGTGGGTTTAATTCTATTCTCTCAACATGACACAGACCTGCCATTTAGTTTATTCCCTCCACCATCATCTCATAAGACATAAGGGTGTTTGCAGTCTATAACATGGACTTCTGAGCTGTTATAGCCAGTTCGCCTCTTTATTTCATTCACTTCAGTTATATTCCACAGGCTGTTAAGGGTCATGCACTTGAGTGCCTCCCTTATACACTTGTTTGTTGTCCAAAGGTAATTTGTGCCAATCAGAAGAATCAGTTCACTAAGAGGTGAGTTTGTAATCAGGCTAACAGTCCCTACAAAATCTCACAGACTGTGTAAGGCTCAGTCATGTACCTGGAGAAGCTGCAATTTAGAAAGTTCACAGAAACCTATGAGTGATGTGTTTTTAGTGAATTAGGGTCCATATCTATTTTATTTCTATAAATAAATTTATTTATAAATCTGTTATATCTATAAACATTATAAACTGTTTCCAATAAGGAGAGAGGAATGGGGAGGGAGGGAGAGGCAGGGAGAGCAGGAGAAAGAGAGAATAAAGAATGATTTGCTAATAAGGATGATTAAAAGATTAAAAGGTATATTTATGGTCCTTTTCAGATGTTTTTGGGTGCTTTTTTTCCTGCTTTATTTATCAGCATAGATACACTATGGAAAATAATATACTATATAAATTCTTGTTATATTAGCATAAAAATGAAAAGTAATCACAGAAAATGATTACAGCATAAGTATGCTTATAAATTTTATATTTTCCTTGTAAAAGATGCTGTGCATGATTTTTTGTGAGGAAAAAAAAAACATGCTTTTTTTCCATATTTGAAAATGGACTTTTTTGTAACATTAAAAATGAAAAAAATACCTAGGATACTCAACGTGAGTTAACAATTACAATTAGTCAGAATAACTTTCCCTACTGCTCCGAAGCACTCATCAACATTGAACAGAAATGCCAGGGCTGATAGGCAATAAGAAAATAGAATTATTCATATTTTCCCCTGCCCATGCCACAGGGTTGTTGGGAAGATAAAATGAGACAGTAGCATATACAACAGAGGTTCAACCCTGCATCAGCATGGGGGCTTTTCTTTCTATTTATCTCAGCACTCTGGTCCTTAAGGCCCAATACCACCCATATGTAGGAAAGGGACAGGTGTCATAGCTCATTGAGAAGAATGAGCATACACACAACAGAGTTTGGATGAAGCTAGCCATACCCTTGGAGATGCTCCAGCTTTCTTCCAATGAACAATCCAAGGCCACTGTGCAGGCAATTGTTGGTAGAAGAAACATAGCCCAAAATAAAGATAAATAAATAAGAAAAGAAAAAGAAAAAAAGAAACATAGCCCAGGAGCTTGAGGCAACAGCTAATATGGCTCCTACCCCTGGCTGACAGAAGCAGAAATGTGAGGGGAAATGGAGAGGAGAACTGAAGACCAGGGCCATTGGGGATGAGGCTTGGAGAAGAGGGCTGGTGAGAAAGGGAGGAGTAAGAGTTAAAAAAAGAAGCTCCTGATTACTTGGTGATTGAGAAAACGAGTGAGGAAGAGAAACACCTTCAAAAAGGTTCCCAAAGGTTGTAAATTGGATCCCAAAACAAAACCTTACAATAACCAGCAGATAAGAATTCTTTCAAAAACATAATTAAAGATGTGAGTGGCTCTTTAATTACCTTTGAAAGCCAGATTGTATTTTTTTGGATGACATACTAAGTAACAGTGAGCCGAGTGCAGCCATGTGTTTATTCAGGTGTTTATTCAGGCACGATAGCCATGGTATCTCCTGATGGCATACATATTGTCTGAAAGATAACGTATCACAGACAAAACTCAAATGACAAATCTAGTGAGATTTTAGAAATGAGACCTACTGCGTGCGCCTCAAAAGATCTTGAAACAACTGGAAACTCTTTCAGATCCCCACAATGGTGTGGAAAACAAAAGATTCTGTTTTCCATATGAGGCGAGTGTTTCTCAGGACGCAGTCTGTTCTAGGAGAAATTAAAATGTGAGTTATGAGTCTTATAATTTATTTCCAGTTACAACCAGAGATTTTTGTGGTTTTTCTTTTTTTTTTACTTTGGCTAACTCATCCTCTGACTCTTTATAACTTTCCTAAGGATATAGTAAAAGAAGAAATCAGATTATCATTTGTACCTATATTATTTCTGTCATATTGAACACTTCGACAAAATGAAAATCATGATCACAGGATGGTGTATGAGTCAGGGTTCTGGGAGCCCAATAGCTCAGTCAAGTTGACAAATAAAATTAACAGTCTCAGCTGGGTTTATAAAATTATAAATAAACCATATTTTTATTCGATAGAATGTAGTGTGAGACTGTCTCTGCTTGTTTGCCTGAGAAGCTGCCAGGAATTCATCTTTTTGGGCAAGTACATGTCTAACATTGAGGGATTCCCCTCACAGATTATTTTCCAACTTTAAGTGTTGCTCTTGCAGGACCAGGCTCCCCATGAGTTGACATGCACAAATGGCAAACACAGAGTGAGCAGCAGGCTGAGAGCAAGATGAAGAGGAGGCCCATATGGCCCTATGGCAGCTCTGGGCATGACGTTTCCCAGACTTCCCACCTCTGTACTAGAGATTTATGATCTGGACAACTTTGGGGGGACGTATAGCTAAGGGAATGATGACATTTGCTCAAAGAGGAAACAAAGGGAGCTCTTGGCTGGTAGTTGAGTTCATGTATACGCCCAGAAAGCTAATTTCTCTGCTTTGCTCTCTCTCTTGGAGTTCATTTTGTTTTGCAACCAGCATAATAACATTTCAGTTTAAAACTGTATCTGAGCCACGCCCTCTCTCCCCTGTATTAGGGCACACCAGCCCTTCTCAAGCCTTAACTCAGCAGTGGCGTGCCTTGCATCCAGATGAGGGATTCTTAGAGAATATCATTTTGGTGTAATAGCTTCTTTATAATAATGACTTATGAGTAACTCATTGCCTTCTCACCAGCCAAAAATATGCGATTCTCCGGGGCAGATCTGTATGACAGTAAGTAAATATGAAAGGAAAGAACTGCTTTACATGGAAATGTGCATTAATTTCTTTTCATGAAAATTGACTTGACACACTGATAGTTCTGCCCCGATTCTTCAATAGATAAGTGTGCTTAGTTGATTAATTCTCATAACAAACAAGACTCTGGCATATTAACTTGTTGCTTAGTCCTCAAGCTAGAACTGCTCCTTTTTTTTTTTTTTTATCTCCTTAACATTTATCTGCACATCTCTTCTGTGTTATAACTATTTGAATATATTCATCTTATCTTTCCTACTATGTTGTAAGCACCTTAATTCTTTACACCTTGCACAACACTTAGCACAGTACTTCACTTTTGTATGTTCTCTATAAATATAATCAACTTAATGAGAATGTATATTTGTAATGCAAAAGCCAGTTAATACTGACTGAGAAGCCACTAACTGACCAGCACTTTGCTATTCTATGAAAGGACATGATCTCTAACAAAAGAAGGATTTAAAATCACAGTTACTTATGCAAGGAGTTACTCATACCCAGAATAACCAACCATTTTGTACAGAAGCTATTAGTGAGCTACCTTCTGGTTTGATTAACATCTTCTCCAGCTTTGGGCAAAAACAATACTAGAAAATGTTTGAAATAAGAGAAACAATATTATTTAATACACAATTTCTATAAGTATCACTATGATGTATTGAGAAATACTGATTTATGTTGTGAAAGTAAAATAGTATATATAACAACTAGAAGATATTTCTGTTTCAGTAAAAATCATATTTACTAAGAATGAGGTCTTAAGCTGATTTTTAAAGTTCATATGTTCCTCATTTATTGTATTTTAAAAGACAAAGGTCATCGCCTCCATCATTATGGCCAACTAGATGCCCTGAGGGACACTCCTCCTATGAAACAACTAAATCCTGTTGAAGACACACTCTGAGACATAGTTGGTTTCACAAGAAATAGGAGAATGTGTTCAGAGATCCTTCTCTGTCCTCCCTACCCGGCCCCACCAAATCACCTGAGACCAGAATTACTAGGAGCTGGGGCAGCTGGAAGGGTCAGGGTTACCTGAGGCAGGTTGAACAATAGCATGGCCCACTGTGGCAACAATAAAAGGACCCTTGGCCCCTCTGTGCTAGCCAAGACCTCAGAGAGGCTGAAGTGGTCTCAGTTATAGAGCACCCTCACCACCAGGAGAAGCAAATCATGTGCGGGAGAAATACAGACCATTCGTTTACGTATTGCCCATGTTGCTTTTTGCTATAAGAGCACAGTTGTGTAGTTTCAATTCTAATCTCGGTAATTGATTTTGAATAGAAAAATGCCTCAATTAACTTTTAATAATATAGTCTGCTTTAGCTTTTAACCAATTAATGTTTTAAGTCTCCATTTTGAGGTACAAATAATGTATCTCTATAAGAAATCATGATTTTAACAGGGCTCTGAGATAACACCTTCAATGTAATAAAGGAATCAAATTCTAATAAATTGTTTATACTGATCTTGCTTCATTAAACTTCATCTTTCCATAAACTTTGTTGCAATATTAATGTAATGATTCACAATTCTTTGCATAATGGAATCTTTAAATACTGATAATATTTTGCATGGACCAGAGTTGTGAGTCATCAACAAAAATCTTGGATGATTGTTTTTTGTTTTTTTTTAAGCAAAAGAGTAAATGATTATATCTGTGTTTTATGAAAATATATTCTTATATTTTTTGTATAATGACTGGGAGAGAAAAGTATAAAAAAGAAAGGAGAGAAGCCACTGAGAACTCTTACCAAAGTCCAGGTGAAAAAGAATGTGTCTGTATCAAACAATGGTAGTGATAATGGAAACAAAGACTGGAATCACAAGAAATCTTTTGGATATATCTCGGGGAGGACTTGGTGATCAAAGTGATATAGAGATAAAAGATAAACACTAGTCAAGGGTGGCCCAAGTTTCTGGTCAGGTGGACTGAGTAGAAATGGTGCCGTCAGCACAGTTTGGTAATCAACAATGAATTGATAGGCTCAGCAAGGAAAGGATTAACTCAAGGCTTAGCCGCATTGATTGTGAGAGATCTATTGAGCTTAGAGGTGGAGCCATCAGATATTAATAAGCAGGAACAACTACTAAAGGAATACTTCATAAGATTTTTTAAAAAACTGCTTCTCTGTCTTACTTCAGTTACACATTTCCTATTTTCCTGGAGGAAACCAGGCAGATCTCCTGGACCTGTGAGAAAGAAGAAAAGACAGCCATAGAGACAGCCATAGAGACAGCCTGCGCTAGAAGCTGATCCATGGAAGGATCCATGGAAGCCTAATGTGTGGATCCATGGAAGCCTAATATTATTTTAGATTTTATTCTTTTTAAAGTCACAGTACAAAATATTTTTAAAACTGTAAAAAAATTCAATTCTTTATAAATTTGTAACATACAGCACATGCTAAAAAAATGAATGATTATACACTGACAGCCACACAATCCATAATGCTCAGTTGCACCAACAAAGAAATAATCAACATATAACACCAGGCCTACCAAGTATCAATACATAGCAATAAGCCAACCAGTTCTTTTATAAATGGGGTATATAAGGCATTAGCAACAGGCCCACTTTGGGCTTTTCTTTTTAATTGAACTTAGCTGACCTTTAAATAGATTTGCAGTGGGAAAAATGTAAAACTTTTTCAAATATCATACTATTTAATTCAATATAAGCATGAAGAGGGGGGTTAGAGGGTAGTATCTCTGGAGAGACTTTTTATATTCTAGTAAGTATAAAGGAAAAGTTACATACTAAGCTATTTTTTCTGAAATTTTCACATTCTAATGAAGTTTATAAATGTGTCTTTGGGTTTAATGAAAATGCGACTAAATGGAGTGACCCCCTCAACACTATTCTCACCTCTGGGACTAGTTCTTCGGCATCTGCTCTCAGGGTGACTGTTGGTTCACTTTGGTTGCTATCCCTGCAATTTAGTTCTGTTGCCACCAGATGGTAATTAAAAAAATATTGGGGTTGCTCTCCAGGGACATAAGATGGGCGAGCACCTAACTAGCTGATTAATGGACACATTTTTTAGCTTTTGTAGTTTAAAGAGCACAAATACATTGTGTGGGCAAGTCCTCAGTTAATGGATTTTGTTTTCTGAATCTTTGACTTTCCCATTTGACCACCCTAGGTACTGCTTCCATCTCCTGGCTCACCTATCAGTACCTATCTCTGCTCCTTCAAGAGCAACCACAATATCTGTCTATTCAGTGCCAGGTTTCTCAAATATTATTTCAGTTTTTCTTTATATCCACCTAGGAGGTAGGTATTATTATTACTCTTTCACTTAGGATAGTAATACCAGGTGAAACTGAGGATCCAAGAGGTTAAATAACTTGCCCCAGATAACCCAACTTATTAGAAATTTTATTAAACATTGGAAATTTGTAAACCAGGCCTAACTCTAAAACCCCAGCTAGTATGCTCTGCTGACCTCATGTTATCTGCCTGGGCTCTTCTAAGGTCTTTAGCTAAAGAGACTCCTTTTGGGGAAAAAAAAAAAAATTGGAATCACTAGTAAGAAATTGTTTAAGGGAACTAGAAGATCTCAGATGATGTAGATTCTTTAGCTATGGACCTAATAAGCCCCCAAAAGACATCTTGGCCTACTTGATTCAATTAAACAAAAAATGATTTAAGGTCGCCATATGTTAGCCACAGTGTTCGGTGTTATGGCAGAAAAAAGATAAATAAAACGAAGTGCTACCTCCTAAGAAGCTTATATTTCTCTCCATCTTTGACTACTAAACATTACTGAAAGGCATGCCATCCTCACAGAAGAATTTGGCTTAATAAAGGCAACAACCTAAGGTTTAGCTGTAGATTAGTACATAGTCCGGGACTTATTTAGGTCTATTCCAAGTCCATACATTCCACACAGTATCAAGGACCTACTTGAATGACAGAGAGAGGAGGAGCAGGAACGGAAAGGAGAAGCACTTGGGAATCTTCTACTTATTTTTAATGCCATCAGAGTTTTGTGGACCGTCTACATGCTGTAGTGGCATTTTTTTATACCTTCTTTTGAGAATCTACCCCTTCCATATGTGGTAAGATCCCTGTGGAGCTATTAATCACACAGCTTGCCTCCTTTGGCCATAGGAGTGGGCATATGACTCCTCAGATTATCCAATCATTTCTCTCAAGGCACAGTGACTGGTCCAGAGATAGACAAGTGCTCTAAGTAAGGCCAATCAAAATCCATTGCGAGGCCTGATAGATGAACACCAGTAGAAGGAGCTATTTTTTCCACTGTGATTTCTGACCATGGACTATCTGAAACTTGCCCACCATGTGGAGTCTGCAGCTAGAATAAAGCCAGGCAAAGACAAGCAGTGCCAAGAGATGGAGATAGTCACAGGACTCTGATGACATCATTTGAACTCTTGGATATATTTCTTAGACTTTCAGTTACAGAAAGCAAACACAAGCGCACACGCACACACACGCAAAAATATATATTATTTCTGCATTCATTGGGGGTGGGCATGTTTGTTTGCTTGATGTAACTAAAAGTTTAAGAAGCAGTATAAGAAGTTAGGCTGAAAGTATAAGAAGTTAGATTGAGTATCTTTTGCTTGGCACCGCAAGTCCTGACTTTAAAAAGAAAACAAATAACCTACGATTACTTTAAACCATGCAGATAGTGGAGCTGCATCCTTAAATCTCTGAGGGTAATGAGGCACGAAGTTGAGGGCCTGATGCAGACACCCTGCTCTTCATTTGTTGTGCCCATAGAAATAGCTTTCTTGGATTCAATACAGTCAGTTTCCCAAATCTCTTCCAGAAGGATTTGGAGCAATCTCTGCCACTCTTCATCAATACAAAAGACGTTGTTTAAAACGGCATCTTGGAACCTTAAGTAACCAGAGCAGCCTTCACCTCCCTATTAGCAATTTGAGCAGTTTGTCATCAGATCTTGGAACTTGACCCTTTTTCTTTGCTCTGACTCTGCAGATGCTGAGAAATGAATTGAGATCGCTGATTTAAGGTTTCTGCCTCCACAAAGAAAAATATTTTAGCTCATTCATCTCAGTGAGAAACAAATAGTTTTCCAACTATGAATAATCTAAAAATATGCATTTTGTGGGTCTTCACTGACCATTGTTAAATAGATAAGTCATTAATCAATTTCAATTACCTAGCATGATAGGAGGATGAGGACTGAAAGCCATCAGCATAGCTTTGGAGCCCTGGTCTGGAATTCAGCTACTGGAAACATGCAAAACGTAACTGAGGTTTCACCCTCACAAGCTCTGATAATTTACCACTAAAAATAAATATGTGCTCAAGAGACAACTACTATGTAAACACTTGCACAAAGATTTTTTAGTATCTGCATACAGAAGCTGCCGTCCAATACCCAAGGAAGC
Organism: Cynopterus sphinx; assembly: GCA_030015415.1. Taxonomy (NCBI): domain Eukaryota; kingdom Metazoa; phylum Chordata; class Mammalia; order Chiroptera; family Pteropodidae; genus Cynopterus; species Cynopterus sphinx. The sequence continues at coordinate 180,866,878 of CM057379.1, forward strand.
TGAGGGCACAGCACTCAAAGAATGTTTTATCTCTTGGGGAAGCCAGCATCTGCTGAGCATGAAGGAAAGGCAGGACAAAGAGTCACTTCTCTTGTTCAGGCAGGGAAATGAGACGTTGTTCTGTCTTAAGCAGTCGCACGTTTTCTGTTCCATAACTGTGCTAAATATTGGAGCTTGCCTTTCGCTAGCCTATCCTTAGCTTTGGTGTTGGGCTGCAAAATACTTATTGGGAAACAGAGACATCAACATGCCTTGTCCTCACTGAGTACTCTGTGCCATAAGCAGCATACTGGCACTTAGCAGGTGCCCAATAATTTGTATTTCTTGCCCATCTTTCAATTAACACTGTCTACTTTAGGCAAATCTGATTTGTAAAACTCAGAAGTATAAGGCAACTAACTTAGGGCACGAATACTATAAAATCAAAAAACTCTTCCTTGCACTTCACTGTGATTTTAAAAGAAATGTTCCCTCACTTATGGTGAATTTAAAATACACAATTTACATACAACTTTTCAGTGGCACTTTTAGTATGTGAAAAACAGGGCACACATGTGTGCGTGCCATTTTGCCTCCATCAGGTTCTGCAAAGGAAGGGCTAGAGGAAGAACTGATCAAAAGAACAGCTGTTTCATGAAGCAGAAAGTTGAAAATTCAAAAGCTTTTAACTTAAAATTAGATTTGGGGATTATCTGAGGTCTTCAAATATTCACACAAATTGTATTCTCTATTATCACGGGTCATGGGAGAGACTATACATGCATGGGAATTTACTGCCAAGCATTGTGACAGAAAAACCTCTGGAATCATTAATTCATGGATGTGTGGGTTTTGAATAAGAGTTTTTGCCACAGATCACACATTCATTATGGTGAGAAGTTGCTTTGGTCGAGCTGTGTGAGACACAGAAACCCCTACCAAGAAAAGGAGGGAACGGAAATGACACGTGGATGGCAAAGAACTACACGCTACTTGATACACTCAGCTTGTTTGGAAGTCTGATCGCTTAAGCCAGCCTCCCACCCCCAAAAAGGGTCAGACTTCCCAAAACAAATTCATTTCTCAGCTGAGCCCAGTTCCTTGCCAACCCACCCCTGCCCTTGCCATGGTTGACCATGCCTGTAATGGACATTCTAGTGAAATCCTCGCTTCTGGCCTAAGCTAGAGGGTTTCTATGGGAGTCTTTCTAAATTTACGCAGATGGTTTAATTTTTTTTCTCCTTTTTTTGAGTTTGTTTGTGATTTTATACAGTTACACGTAGCATTACTTAAGGAGGATTGAGGTTTCTCGTGATTCTTAACTGCCTGGGGTCTGATTCTCAGTTTCGGCATTTACTGAATGCTAACTAACATTTCTGACTACCGCACAGCTCCTTAGTTCCCACCTTAAAATTTATGGAAAACCAGCACCTAACTCTAGTGCTCAGTAAGTCTCATGGGGGGGCTAAATGTCAGAAGCCCAAAGTTTTAGAAACAATCTTGTAATTAATAGACCCCACAGGCTTGAGCAAGTTCTGGACCCCGGGACCCTTGTGACTGGGCCACAGTGCCCAGATATGTGGTCAAATGTTATTCTAGATGTTTCTGTGAGGGTATTTTTGGGGTCAGTGGACTTTGTATAAAGCAAATTGCCCTCTATAGCTTAGGCAGGCCTCATCTAATCAGTTGAAGGCCTGGCTAGAACAAAAAGACTGACTTCCCCTGAGCAAGAGAGAATTCTAAAGCAAACAGCTGGCCTTTGGACTCAAAATGTAACACTGACTTATCCCTGGGTCTCCAGTCTCCTGAGACTTGCCAGCTTTTATACTCACAGGAGCCAATTTTAAAAATCTCTATCTATTATCTATCTGTCTATTTGTCTGTCTTAATGATATACATATACATACTCATATTCATATACATATATGAATATATGTATGTGTATATATATACATATATGTATATATGTATATGTATGTGTGTGTGTACTGTTTCTATGGAGAACACTGATATACCCTGTTTTTTCCCATTTAAATTATGGAAGAAAACAAATCCATTCTGCAGACATCGTGGCTGGTATGATGAGCTAAAGAAATAATATGTACCAAACAGATTTGTAATAAATAAAGCACAGAACAAATATAAGGATTTATTTCAGTAAGCGCAGACCTTAAGAATTTATAGTGAAATCAGCAACTTACTTGAACATGAGCACCAGATATTTCTTCTTCTGAAAACAGTCCTTGAATTTCTCTCCTTGATCAGATCTCTATCAGTGGGCTCAGAAGAGTTTGACTTAAGTATGACTCCAAGGGCCTCAGAAGAAGTGGTGCCATTCAAGGTAAATATCACGGTTGGTTACCCTGTGGACTCTATCCAGTTCTTGGGGGTTGGGGGAGGGGACAATGGTTCCAACTAATCTCTAACTAGTCCCCATTTTCTTTACCAGGGTACACAGGGGTTTTCCAGGTGACCACTAATGACCTTTTTGTTCATCTATAATCTTTTTGCCTATTCCTCCAACAAGGCTTTATAGAAAAATCCATCACATGCCATGTACTGAGGGCCCAAAGGTGATAAAGATACCATCTCCATCTAGAAATATACAATACCCTGGGGCATAAGATATCTTCTGTCAATTGCCTCTGGCCAAGAACATTCTCCTCCATTTGCCCTAGTTTGTCAAATACAGTGGACCCTTGAACAATATAGGTTTGAACTGCACAGGTCCATATGTAGGTCCAGATATAGGGTTTTTTTTTTAATAAATAAAATAACTGTAAATAAAAATAAAAATAATAAAAATATACAATACAGACTTAAAATTTCCAAGGGAGTTGATACATTCTCAAATCTCTACAATCTAGAAAATGAAAATGTTTTATAGTCTCCTGTTTTTTCTCCTGAATCATATCATTTGCTCAGTCACATATAACCTGTGAATATTTTCATATTACAAATTAAACACTTTTCAACTTTACTAAAGCTTAATTTCTTTTCCAAGGCAGTCATGATTTCCTTATGCATAGAAATAATTGCTTTGTTTACTATATGCTTACTACTTTTACCAATGATATATTATAATCAGTGATGAGCAGAGAAGTAGGAGAATCAATTGGTCAGTAGGTTTATCCATTTAACTGATAACCACCAGCCTTGGACCTGAAAATCATCTACTTGGACCTAAAATCCAGTCTCATAATTCAAACAATTGAGCTGGTGCTTACATATTGACATTTTTCTCTCCAATAGTTGACAAGGTGTGTGTTAAATACTTGAGTGCCAACAACAGACCACAAAATACATCTAAGTTTTCCTGCCCAACTTGGATCTCTGGGATCTGATGCTATTCATCCTTTGGGACTGCACACATTTCCTAGTCATGCTTTATGGTAACCTTTGCCCCAACCCACCACCACTGGCTTCCATCCATAGATATCCTTCCCCATCCTACCTGACCCCCACAACTGAGAAGCTTTACAGATCTGCCAGATTCTACCAACCTATTCCAATGGGCCTGTCTGACTCCAAGCCTTGCCAAAAAGTTAGGCCAATCATTCTCTTTTTATTATATTTAAAATAATTGTTTGGTTTCCAGCAAAATTTTTGATATTTTCTAAGATGTTAAAATGTTCAATGTTATTTTTTTCTTTTGAGTTAGGTGAGCAATCTCTTTATTTCACTGTTTGATGTTGATATTACATAATACAGAAAAATACACAATCGTAAGTGCTCAATGAATTTTTCTCAAAGTGAATATATTTGGTATGTAGCCAGCACCCAGATTAAAAATTAAACATTATCAGCACCCCAGTAGTCTACTTTATATTCCTTTCCAGTCACTCTCCTGAATGGTAACCACTATTTTGACTTATCCATTTCTTAATTTTATGTAAATAGAATCAAATAGTATTGTACCAACAATGGGTATGTTCCATTCAGGTCTCCCTTTAAGAGAAAACCTGCAGTAAGGAGTGTAGTAAGCTGACAGCCTCTACCTATTGTACCATTAGGATCCATTGCAGAATTTACACCAAGACCATGTTCTCCTAGGAGGCAACTATCCAATAACTGAGCATGGCAAGGATATGAGAGCCAAGCTATTTCTGATCAACACACGATCCTCTAATGGGCAATCTGGGCTCGGAGAAACCCCATCAGCCTGGTTGCCCTACGATATGAGAGTCTTCTTGCCAATTCTCATTTCTTCCCCTTCATCCACGAGTGTTAGACCTGCACTGTAGTATGACAGCTCTCCTTGCCTATTTCCACTTCCCCTCCCCCTTTTATTTTACATGTTACATCTTTTGGATTTCAATTCCATTTGACATCTGCTTCCTAGAGGACCTGAACAGACACAGATTTTTGTGTATGACTTATTTCACTTAACATTATATATGCAAGATTCATCCATGAGCAATCGCTTTACTAAAAAATCTAATTATATACCAATAAGGCTATTAAAATTCTATTGACATATATATTAAAATTCTATTACTCACCATAGTCTCTTTCTCATCTTTATGACTGAATCTTCTCTCTCAACTGCCAGCCTACTGGAATCTCAGTCAATTTCTCCATGAAGGTCTAACACAGCCTGAAGTGCAGCTCTGAAAAGAACACATCCCAGGACTAGCTCACAAACTATCAACAACTCACTCATCTATATAACGGATATACATTAATGCTAGATACCAGGAGGGGCATCCCTTGGCAGGTCACATAAATTCCAAATTTGGTACTGACAGTTGAGGGCCCCACGATGTAGTTTGAGTCTGCCTTTTCAGGTGCATCTTCACATACACAATACACACCCTTGAAAATGTATGTTCCACCATTCCAAGGATTCCTTAGGACTTCCCACTTGACCAGTCTGAACCTTAAGGCAGATCTGAGCAGGACTGTAATCCTTCCCTGTTTGTACCCCCAAAGGTAGAGAGCCAGCCTTTAACTTCAGCCCTTAGGCAGCATTTGTGTTGCTGAAAACATCGGAGAAGGGCCTTAGAAAAGAATGGAGAAAGCACTGAGAACAGAGAAGGCAGAGTTCAAGACCCTGTTCTTCCACATTTGCCTTGTGGCTTGAATTACTCAATCTTCTGAGCCTCACTTATGCAACAAAAAGATTAAACTAGATCGATCTAAGGTTCCATATGGCCTTATTGAAGACACCAAACTAAATGATTTAACAGAGTAGTTAGGATAGCACTGGTGCATTTGGTTGCATAATAAGCTATGGCATGTACCTAAAGGTTAATTTACTTTTACTTTGTCATTTACTTGGATATAATCTCTTCACTGTCTTACCCCAAATACTGGGTAACCCTGATCACCATCTGGTACCTATTCTGTGGATATTTGGGGAATTTTCACTTCCTATTTTTGAGCTTGGAATCTTTGAGAGCCCTAATTTCAATTTGGAAGAAAATAAACTCGACCGTGCATTTCCAAACTTAGAAAAACTGAACGTTCTATGATCTATTTGTGTCATAAACATGATCACACGCAAATACACAAAAAATCTAAATGATGTCATTAATATGTAACAGCTGTTGTGCATTTTAATAAGTTCAATTTTAAGTTCTAGGTTTATAAAATCAAAACTTTATGCCATTTTGTATGAGTCTAAAATTTTTAATTGTAAGAAACAAAATATTCATAAATCTAAGACTGTTGTATTAGTCATTTTAATAATATTCTTTTGGTTTAGAATTTCTGCCAGTGATCTAAAAATAGTTGAAGAAGTTCCTTTGCTTTTATTTTAAATATGAATTCCTTTTGGCTCGATCATCTGTCATCTGAGGCTTCTAGCTTTCCTCTGAATTGAATTCTATGTGTGAATTTGTAATGCCTGAAAATAGTAGTTAAAAATGTAAGCATCAACAACAGACACAGAACTATGTTCAAGTTAAAATGTTTACTATTAATGCATGTGGTTATGGAATATTTTAAGCACTTAATAACACTTAAAAAGATTTTGTCTTCATGTAGCTCTAATTTTCCCTGGAGCTTTAATTCCATTTTCCAAGCACATTTACACACTGTTTTTAAAATGTCTAAAGAAAACCCAGATAAGTATGTGACTGGAAATTTAATGTTTAAATTTTCAGTTGAACATACAACAGAGAAAGAAAGGAAACTAACATTATTTATACATGTGTTAATTCGTACATGAGGTTCTTTCATATATATTCTCTTATTTAATAATAGACAAAAAGTTTACAGTAAAATGAAGAAAAGTATAAATGAACTTTAAGAGTTTAGCAGAAATCTGATGATTTTACTGAATTGATGAAGATTTTTTTTTTATGTCTACATGAAGTTCAAGTTGAATAATGACTATTTAAACTCCCTGAAAACACTATCTCTAGTGTACAATTAAAATGAAACCTCCTGGTCTCTATTTGATAACTAAAAATATGTTCAGCATTTTTGCCCTTATATTTCTCCTATTCTGTCATGTTAATGTAATATTAAAATTACATTTTACTTAGTCCCCTTTGTTCAGCTTCTTTTCTAAGAAATCTGAGAACAGATTTGCATTAGGTGTGATATGTTCTTCACTGAGTGTTGAAAAAATGGATTTCATTTGTACCTAATAGACTTCATTGACATAAATTAAAGGAAGACATTTTTAGGTTACTTCTAATTCAAGTTTTGAATTGTTAATGAGTCCTTAGCAAAAATAGCAATTAAAAAAATAACACTTAAATAAACTCATTTGTACTTCTAAAGTATACTAAGCATGCTATCATAAAATAGAAATTGTTCAAGAAACAAAAGTTCTTTTTTCCTTATTAGCAGTGAATAGTCACCAAGATAAAAGATTTTAAAATTTCATCCTTGTAAGGAAGAAAATTCCAAAATGTTGCCAGGAGCAATTTGTAGAAAATAAAATATAAGAAGACATTCTTTAATTATGTGTAAATAGAAAAAGCACGGATAAAAGATGACTAAATGTTTTCAAATATTACATCTAAAAGCAATGGTAGTGCCATTTCTACCAATTGACTAAAAGTGAGCATTTTGGGGAACTGACACATATTATTGTACTTCACTAAAGTGGAAATTCAATTCATATAACTCGAGTGACTTAAAAGAATCATGTTATTAATAACAGTTTGTGACATTGAAAGCAAAGAACCAGAATATTAGTTTCTCATTTGAGTTGCACAACAACCCAATAAGTTCTCTAACATTATCACCATTCCCTTTTTTTGGTGTTATTCACGTTAGAATCAGACCAAGACAAAAATGACGAGTAACTGATTTTAAACTCGTAGTTGGCCCCATTTTCCAAGAATTTTAATTGGTGGCATTAGATGTTCATGATTATTTACCTTTGTTATATTTCACCTACAAACAACTCCTGTTAGCTTAGCCAAACTCATTGGATTGTGTACATTATAAGCCAGTGCTTCCCAAACTTTAACTGCATACAAATCACCTAGGGAGCTTGTTAAAACACAGACTTTCAGGGGTTCCACATCAAGATGGCGAAGTAGGTTAAATGCTGTGCTCAACTTCTCTCACAACCACATTAAAATTACAACTAAACTACAGAACAATCACCATTGAGAATCACCTGAAACAGAAGTCCTACATTTGGGGGCACACAAAGAAGCCACCTTCAGACTGGTAGGAGGGGCAGAGATGCAGAATGGACTGATCCCACACCCATGTGTGTTAGTTAAAAATGAAGAGTGTTATCTCGGCTGTAGAGATTACCCTAGTGGAGCAAGGGGTCCCAGGTCCACACCATGCTTCTAGTGATAGGGTTCTAATGATAGGAGGAGAAATCTCCACAATATCCACTGTGAAAACCCGCAGAGATTGTGGCAGAGATGGAGGGTGGCTGAAATTCCTCTTAAGGGTCCGCACATGGTCTTACCATTGGCAGACTTGCTTGCTCTGAACTCCAGCACTGCAGCTGCTGCTCAAAAAGTGCCACAAAAACACAGGCAGGAACTGGTTTCTGAGCAAGGGCTGGAGAGATAGCTTTCTCTCAAACAGAAGTGCTGACAGAATCTCCTGTTTTTTCTTGAGCCCTCCCTTCTTCCTGTGTGTAGACACAGGCAGCCACCATATCTGTATCTCCATCAACCTGGCTAACATTGATCACCCTATCAAGGTGATTCCCTGAGACCCTGCCCCTCCCAACATGCGGCCCCACCCAAGCTGCCCCCAGTGGCTTTTCCATAAAAATGACCCATCTTGGCTTATACTGCAGACTTTCCTAAAATCTCTCGGAGGTTCACAAAACCTAAACAAGCAGCATCTGGCCTTGGTGCCCTGTACATCTTGCTAAGCAGCCCCAAATTGAGCCTCAGTTTGCAACTTGGCCTCTCAAGACACATCCAAACCCAGCAGAAATGATGGGCACTTGCAAATTGCTTGGTGGCTCATGCCACATGGCCCCAAGTAGGACACAGCCTGCTGCTTAACTAGGTTTGTGGTGGGGACCCTCCTAAGAGGCCCCACCTATACACTCAGTAGCCAGCTTTTATCTAAGCCAGAGTATCTTCCAGGGCCACATCAAGGATGACATACCCAAAGGGCAGACAAGGCAGACACCAGAGCCCTGCTAAAGCAAATCCTGCTCCATAGGGTCAGCCCTTGTGCAACCACTTCTCCACTGCAGTCATGGCCAGTCTTCACAACCAATCACCTTTAGGGTCAATTATTGACATGTAAATAGTAACCAAGGCTCAAATACACAGGAGGGCACAAACAACCCATATGAGGAACACACCTGGAGCATCCAACTCAGGTGACCAACTCAGGTGATATTGGACCCCAAAGTACACCTTCCATATAAGGCCACTCTACTAAAACCAGGAGGCTTAGGAGCCCTACCTAATACATAACAACAAACATAGGGAGGCAGCAAAAATGAGGAGACAAATAAACATCTCCCAAATGAAAGAACAGAACAAAGTTCAATAAAAAGAACTAAACAAAATAGAAACGAACAATCTACCAAATGGAGAGTTCAAAACACTGGTTATAGTACTCAATGAACTCAACAGAAACTTTGAAGCCAGAAGGGATTGGCAGGAAATATTTTAAATAATGAAAAGCAAGGACCTACAATCAAGATCACTCTACCTAACAAAGCTAACATTTAGAATTGAAGGACAGATAAAGAGCTTTCCAAGCAAGAAAAAGCTAAAGGAGTTCATCACCACCAAGACAGTATTACAGAAAATGTTGGAGGAATTTCTTTAAAAAGAAGAAAAAAAAATTTTAAAGATGAAACAATAAATAATAATAAAATGGCAATAGTTACATATCTACAAACAATTACTTCAAATGTAAATGGATTAGATGCTCTAGTCAAACTAAAGGGTGGCTGAATGCATAAGAAAACAAGACCCTTATAGTTTCTTACAAGAGATTTTGGATTGAAAGATGCACATAAACTGAAAGGGATGGAAAAGCTGTTTCATGAAATGGAAACAAACGAAAAAGCTGGGGTAGCAATACTTATACCAAACAAAATAGACTTTAAAACAAAAGCTATAACAGGAGACAAAGAAAGACCCAGTAATTTCACTTCTGGGTATTTATCCTAAGAAACCTAAAACATTACTTCAAAGAGACATGTGAATCCATATGTTCATTACAGCATTATTTGCAATAGTCAAGATACAGAGGCAACCTGGATGTCCAGCAATAGGTGAATGTACAGAGAAGAGGTAGTACATATATATAATGGAGTACCTCTCAACCATAAAAAAAAAGAAAAAAAAAAGAATGAAATTTTGCTATCTGTAACAATGTGGATAGACTTAGAGGGTATTGTACTGAATGGAGTAAGTCAGACAGAGAAAGACAAATGACATCTGATTTCAATTCCATGTGAAATCTAAAAAACAAAATAAACAAATAAAACAGAAACAAACTCATAGATATAGAGAACATTTTGATGGTTGCCATATGAGAATGGTTTGAGAGGGTGGGTAAAAAGGGGGAAGTACAAACTGGTAGTTACAAAAATAGTTATGGGGTTATAAAGTGTAGCATAAGAAATATAGTCAATAACATTATAATAACTATGTATGGCGTCAGCTGGATACTAGCTTTATCAAGGTGATCACTTTGTAAGATAAATGTCTGATCACTGTGTTGTATACCTGAAACTAATATAATATTGTATGCCAACTGTAATTTAAAAACTAAATTATTTTTAAAAATACAGATTTTCGGTCCAAACCCCCAAGATTCTGATTCAGTAGGTGTGGGTGGGACCTGAGAATCTGCATTTTAATAAATTCACAGATGATGATCTTGCTGCCATTCTATGGTCTACTCTTTGAATAATACTGTTGTAGGCTATTTGTTTTATTTAATGTGGTGCCAAATAAAGAAATGGATTGCTAGAGTCACAAGGAGACAGTCAACAGGTCAATATTAATGACTTTAATGCTAACAGAGCCGCTTGGCATTAGCATGTGCTACACAACTCTAGAGGGCGCTAATTACATAGTCTACAACCTGAACATCTGTCCACCACATCCTTGAGTACTAAATATATGTGTTCCACAAGTAAGAATGGGAAAAGAGGCTAAAAGCACAAAGAGACAGTATTGTGTTGACTACTAGGTTTTGGAACTTCACACATCCAGGAATGTTATCACAGCCTGTCTAGTCAAGCTGACTTAGGGTCAGAAAGTTTATCTAAGGAGAAAATCTGAGATCAACTTTGGGTGCCAGGTGTTATAGACTGATTGTGTCTCCCTTTAAAATTTATATGTTAAAACTTAACTTCCAATGTGGTGGGATTTGGGGGTGGGGCCTTTGGTAGTTGCTTCAATCATAAGGGTGGAGCTTGGATCATGGAATTAGTGCTTTTGTAAGATGAAAAGAGAGAGCTCCTTAGCCTACTTATTCAGCCTGTGAGAGCACAGCAAAAAGATGGCCATGTTTAAACCAGAAAGCAGGCTCTCGCCAGAAACTAAGTCTGCTGGCACTTTGATCTTGTACTTCCAGCCTCCAGAACTGTGAGAAATAAATTTTTGTTGTTTATAAGCCACCCAGTCTATGGTGTTCTATTATAGCAGCCTGGAAAGACTAAGACATCAGAGATCTGGGGAGACTTTTCATTCACGTAGATTATTTGGAATCCAGAGGACAAGGACATTGCAAAGTTGGGGAAATCATTCTGCCCAGGACGCTTAGTGACTTTGTTGGCACAGACCTCTGGAAGCATGACGGTGCCATCACACACGACACCAGCAGCAGAGGTAATGATAATCTGCCTTACCAAGTGACTGACAAATAACTGTCTACCTCACAAACCTCAGAAAAGCAAGGTCAGAAGAATTTAGCAATCATGAGATACCACCTGGGGATTTCCAAGGAGGGGAAAAAAAAAAAAAACTCAGGGAAATTTCAGTGGAGGATGGGCTGAGATGTGGGAGCAGTACAGGTGGGAAAATTAAGCTTGCCGAATATTATTGATAAATGTAACCTCTTTCATGCTCACAGGCTAGTGAGTTCTGAGGGCATTCAAAGGAAAAAAATAAAAAATGACAGCAATCGTAAGAATACAAACTGCAAGCATTTCCTGTTGTGGTGGGAATAACTTTTATTATTTTACTAGTCACACACCATGAGTAAGTCTCTTTTCTAATTGATCACTGCTGCTTGTAAACTGCCACTTCCACTATCACTTCAGTTTGTTACAAATTTTGACAGTGATGTAAACCCATAACTGTGTGAGTGCGAAAGCATCAGACAAGCAGGTTTTGCTAAGCTCAACCTGAGTTGTAGAGACCATCCTCTGCTCCTCCCAGAACTTCCTTCTCTGCCCTTTAAAGTCCACTTCTTTGAAAGTAATGAGAAGAGAGTGTTTGTCCTCATCCTACTTCACTCCTCCTCCTCAAGGAAGGAGGGGTGATAAAACTAACTGATAATGTCGAGGAAATGAATTGAATTGTTCCAAGCTTATTTCGTTCTGCTTTTGAGATGGCAACTCCTCAAGAAGAAAAAATTTCTCCTTTTCTGCTAAGAAGGTGCTTGCCCTCCACGGGGAAAAATCCTACGGTTGTGTGGTGGTAGCTGGTTGGGTAATCCAGTTCAAAAACATTTGAACCACTTTTTCTCATGAGAGTCCTAACAAGAAAAGGACAGCACCCTCAAATTAGTTTGCTCTAAGGAGCGTATATTTACAAAAGAACAATTTACAAAGATGGAAGCATGTTACAGGAAAAGCACAAGGAACTGTTTCAGAACAGAGCTCCCCAATGTGGACAGTCATCATCCAATCCATTGAAGCACTCAATGGAACCAAAAGGCAATGGAAGGCTGAATTTGCCCTTTGCCTGGCTGCACAAGCTGAACATTCTCTTGCTTTCGGTGCTCCAGGTTCTCAGGCCTTCAGACCCAAACTGGAATTTATGGCATTGATTCTCTAGCTCTTAGGCCTTTGAACTGCACCATTGGTTTTCCTGGTTCTTCAGCTTGCAGACAGCAGATCGTGGGACTTCTTGGCCTCCATAATCATGGGAGCCAAATATCTATTGGTTATGTTTCTCTGGAGAATCTTGACTAATTCAAATACACTATGGGGGATTGACTCACATTACTTTGTCATCCTGACACTGTCCAATGCCTTGCATACTACAGTGGCTTCTAACTGAAAGCACTTGCAGCTCTTTGCCTTACGGATTTCTCAGGCCAGTAAAATCTACTTGACTTGTACACAGAGCAGCTGAAAATGCCAGACAGAGAGTGGGTTCTGAAAGCACCCTTCAACCAATAACTGATAGGAGTTGAAGGATAACTACCTCAGTCTCTTGCTCCTTAGGGAAATAATTCCAAGGCATGTTCTACCAAGGCCCCAACCTTTTTGGCAGCAGGGACCAGTGCTCCTATAGAATCTAATGCCTGATGATCTGAGGTGGAGCTGAGGTGGTGACGCTAGCACTGGGGAGAAGCTGCAAATACAGATGAAGCTTTACTTGCTAGCCTGCCACTCACCTCCTGCTGTGCCACCTAGTTCCCAACAAGCCATAGACCAGTACTGGTCCATGACCCAGAGTTCACTAGTAAGACCAAGCCTCAGTGTCCAGTGGCAATATGCTTGATGCCACATCCTCTGTTAGGCTTCTTGCTCTTTCCTGTCTCATTTCCCCCATTGTTCTACCTGTACTTCTAAGGGTTATCTCCCAAATAAACTATTTTACTCAGGTCCTTGTTTCAGGGTCTGCTTTGGGTACACCACAACTACAACAGTAGTACATGCAGGGTAAAAGGATTAACAAATAACAGTCTATAACAGTCTAAGCATACTATTTAGAAACATAGGACGGTGCCAGAAGAAATAGATAAAACAATTGAAAGTAATTGCCTCTGGGGGTGGGGGGAGGGATTATGGGATAGAACAAGGGGAAAAAATGTGGTAAAAAAATAGCTGGTATTTGTTAAAACATTGTAATGTTATTTGATTATTCGAGATATGCATACATATTTCTTTTATGAAAATAAAAGATAATATAAAATAGGCTTTTGATTTATTTGCAAAATAGGAGCAGTAGGAGAATAAAAGAAAAATAAAGAAATACAGAATTATTAACCTGAAGAAAGAAAGAAATTTCCTTGGGAGAAATGTAATCTTAATAGTCAAACTAGAAAGATGTGAAGAGAAAGATGAGATACTAGAGGCCAGACTTAATCTACACAGTATAGAAAGGAAGATGTACCTGAGTCTAACTGCTTACAAATATGGGAGTATAAACCAGAGTGATGTTTTAGTCATTGCTAGCCTTTGAAAAGTGAATGAAGCTCAAAAGAAAGGAAAAAGAGAGGCTTGAGCCAAATGGAATGGCATCCCTTGAGAGAATTCAGATGCAAGAAGTACCGAATGGCATTCTCTTAAAGCTATAAATAAAACACCCATAAAAATACAAGCTGGAAAGTACCCCTTGGAGAATAAAATGGCTTTACTAAGTGGTAACAGAAATCTTGGACAGCTTTGAGAGAAAATGACTGAAAGATCAACATAGAATATGCAAAACATTATTAGGTAAGTGAATTTCATGGTGAACCAGTTATTGTAACATGAATCCAGAAATTGTCTGTCTTGTTAAAGAACACACTCTAAAAGTTCAAAGGTTCTACTTATGGAAATAGCTGAATAAACTCTTATATGACCTGTAAACTTCAGGAAAAACATAATGACACAAATGTCTGAAGGCTTAGAAAGTAAATTTAAAAAGGCAGATTTTGGAAGGATATAGATACTTGGAAGAAAAGGATGACTTAAGGTTAATCTCCATTTTTATGGCTTTTAGCCCAGGGATTGGCTGCAGTTGGCCCCAGGCAGCACAGCTAGAACTCTGGTAGAAAACCCAGAGTTATTCTGCCCTGAAGAACCGTAGACAGTGTGGAGAAATACAGCTGCGAGAAAATTAGAGAATAATCCCAGAAAGTATTTAAACAGATGGAGCTCCAAATAACTCTACACAAATCTCTGCTGTACCCTTCAAGTCTAGATAAATATAAAAGAACTAAACTAAGATTTAAATTGTCACTTAAGAAACAGAGTTTGAAATTTGAATGTAACCAGGTCAATGCCTAATTTAAAGAAAAAAAAAATGAGGAAAAAAAAGTCAATACTCTTCAGAGTAATTTAATACAATCCAGTTTCCACAACATAATAATCATAATGCCCAGGTTGCAGACTAAAATACTCACATATAAAAACTAGAAAATCATGACCCAGTCTCTAAAGAAACTATAATCAATATAGACCAAACCCCAAATGATTCAGATATCAGTTAGGAGACAAGAATTTTAAAGCAGTTATTAAACTATGAATAATGAGGTAGAAAAAAATATTCTCAATAAAAAGATAGAGAATCTCAATTAAAAAAGAACAGAAACTATAAAAAAATTACATGTAAATTCTAGAACTGAAAAGTAAAATGCTTATAATAAAAAATTCATTGGATGGAGCAGAAAGATGACAAAGGAAATCATTGAACTTAAAAATAGATCAGTAGAAGTATCCAGTCTAAAGAACAGACTGCAAGAAAGAAGAAAAGAAAGAAAGAAAGAAGAAATGAAGAGAAGGGGAGGGGAGGGGAGGGAAGAGAGAAGGGAAGGGAAGGGAAGGGAAGAGAAGGGAACTCAGGGACCTGAAAGACAACATCAAAACATCTAACAAATTTATAGTTGGAGTCTAGGAGAATAGTAAAGAGAAAGAATAAAGCAGAAAAGAACATTTAAAGAAATTATGGCCAAAATTTTACCAAATCTGATAAAGTCAAATGTACAGACTGAAGATGCTCAATAAAACCAAGTGGGACAAATATGAAAAAAACCATACCTAACATATGATAATCAATCTGTTAGGAAACAAAAATAAAGAAAACATCTTGGTAGCAGCCTGAGAAAAATACATCATTTCTTCTATGTTACCGTTAACAACAAAGCTGAATTAGTGGAGGCCAGAATACAGTGGTGCACCATGGTTAAGGTGCTGAAAGAAAAGAAAATTATATCCAGTGAAAATATTCTTCAAGAATAAAAATTAAATAAAGACATTCTTAGGTTAAAAAAAGAAATCAATTGGATTTATTATGAGAATTCCTGTATTATGAGATATACAAAGAACATAATTTAGGCTGGAGGAAATAATACTATATAGAAACTTGATTCTTAAAGAAGAAATAAAGAATATTGGAAATAGTAAAGAGCTGGGTAATTATTAAAACCTCTTTTTTCCAACTTTTAAGCAAGCATATAATAAAGAGCAAAAAATACAACACTGCTTTTGGGATTTGTTTATTTGAGATGCAATAAATATGGCAACTATAACATAAAGGCCAAAGGGAGTAAATAAACCTCGAAGGTTGCAAAGTTTCTACATTTAACATAAAATGGTAAGAACTCAAAGAAAGCCATAAAAAAGTTAAAGATAGTATAATTTCTAGAACAATTAGTTAAAACAGATAATGCAAAGAGATATAGCTGAACAGCCAATAAATAGGTTATATGGAATTTTAAAATATATTCAGTTGATCCAAAAGAAAGCATAAAAGAACTAGAAAAACAAATGAACAAAAAGAACAAACAGAAAATTAATAACAAATGGTAAACATAAATCCAACCATATCGATAATAGCAATTCAGGGGTGAAAGGAATCTTTTCAACAAACCGTATTAGAATAACTGGGTTATCCATAGAGAATAAAGAAAAAAAGAAGCATTAATTTCTAGCTCATACTGTAGCAGCTATTAATTTTCAATGGATCAGAGACTTAAATATAAAAGCTAAACCCATAATGCTTTTGAAAGAAAACCTAGGAAAATAATTTCATTATTTTGGAGATAGTCAACATTTTCTTAGATAGACAGGATATGAAAGCAATAACTGATTTGGAAAAATGATAAGTTAGACTTCACCTAAAGAAAAACAAAAACTTCTGGTCATCGAAAGTCCTTTAAGAAAAGGAAATAGATAAGACACAAACTAGGAGAAAACTAAGATTCATTTGAAAGGAGACTATTACAAGGGTGTAATTAGGATATAGGGAAACCAAAAGAGATAGTGCCAGGTCAGAACTGGTATTAGGAAGAGGTTATCCTAACCCAGCAGGAGAGAATTATGTAGAAATGGTCACCTTGTGAGAAGCTGTGATCTTCAGAATGCAGAGAAGTGACTTTTGGTCAAGAGACACAGACGGCCTGAGGCAATCCCACAGGGCAGGAGCCAGGAGAGTAAATAGCCTAACATTATTCTCCATTCCTCCTATCTCTCACTAGGGCTCCCTCTGAACTGAATCCAACCAGAACTCCAGGGCAAGGAAGCTGGTTGATATAATCGTATGAAACATTGTAGGAGCCCCACAAACATTCCCATGTGATTTTTATGATTGCACAGAAATTGCCAACAGAGCCATTCCAGAGTTTTCTATAGACACATAGTCAGATCCCTGCTAACTCTTAGCTTCCCAGCGCCCTTGGATTTCTTACACTACCCAGTGTAAACTTAGAGATTTCAGAAAGCACGATGTCTTGGGCAGCCTATTGTGGTGCCTACAAGACCCCCTTTGAAGAAAGCTCGAAGTGAAATCCACACACACAGTCCACTCTTGAATGTCTCCTTACCTCTTCTCACCATGTTTTTATCACTCCATCTTAAGTATTCACCAGGGTGCAGCAAACCACACAGCGGTCTATGTTTGCCAGCGATGTTTAAGAGAGACTTTGGGGTTGTAAATGACGGAGGCAAAATTTGAACGTGAGAGAGAGTAGAATAGAGTCAGGTGACTGGTAGCATTTGGAGCAGCTAAACCATCAATATAGTAGAGCACGAGGATAGGTTTAGATACTAATTTCTGAAGCAATTTAAGAAAAATAGATTTGCTAAAGCTCAATTTGAACCAATTTTCCATTTTTCAAGAGACCTGCTGAGACTTTTTGCTATATCCCAATAAACCCGAGGAAACCTGAACAGATCTCAGTTCCTTCCAACCTTAAAATACCCAATTGTACCTTTCTTTCAGTTAAGTGACAGGCATAAAGAAAAGAGAAACTTATTGCCTCACACAATTGAATAGTCTTGAAGCAGTCAAGTGAAGTTTGATCTAGCAGCTAAATTATATTGCCAAGGACTTTTCTCATTGTCTATCTCATTTGCCATCTACAGCACTGGCTTCATTTCCAGGTTTCAAATAGACATTTTCTTCTCATGGTGGCAGCAATTTCAGCCTTTACAATTTTTAATCCGGTGCTCAGAGCAATAGAGAAGAAACTTCTGATAGTTTCTGCACAAGTCTTGAGATTCACTCCCATTGAATTAACTCATGTCATCGTCCCATCCATGAATCAACCTTTAGCACCAGGGGCATTGAAAGAGCTAAATTGTCAATGTTCCAAACCTGAAGTTAGAGATGGGCTCAGCTTTAATGAGACTATGTGACTTCCCAAAGATATTGGGGGCTATGGAGAATGGGGCAGTAGAAAACGGGTGCTTGGAAGCAACAAATATATCTACATATGTCCACTACCTAGCCTCAATGTCTACTCGAAGATATACCTCTTCCATTGACTTAGTGAGTCCTTGCATTCTACTCAAAGAAAGTCCTTTGGTTAAGCCTTGCTCTTCCACTAATATGCAAATGTCCTTGTTAGAGAATACATTCAGACATAATCATCGATCCTGGGCAGATTTAGATCTGAGGAAGAGAGAAAGCAATTGAAAGCATAAGAGCCATGGATTCCTAGAAAGCAAAAGTGACTACCAGAAGGGGAAGTGAAGAGGAAACTTAGGGCGCTAATACAAATTGTGTCTCATTAAAAAAAAAAAAAAGCAGATACTTTCAATTATTAAAAAAGAGAGGATACTTCCTAATACAAGAAGACGCCTCTCAACTACACCGAGCAGGCTGAGAATGTCCATTTGTCATCTCTGGCCCAGGAATGGCTTTAGGACCTCCCAGACCTCCCAGATATTTGAGATATTTTACAGTAATCTCTGGTGGGCCACTCCAAAAGAGGAAGATGGGTTTATCCCAGGACTTCTCTCTCTGCTAAATGCTAACAAGCAAGACCTATAACCAACCATCCCCTTTCTGCCTCCTAATGAGACACATGGACATGTACATACTGTTAAATGTATTCCATTCTTTTAAGGGTCAAAATCCACACAAAAAGATGCTTCATACAATAACACTGGAGGTTCCTTAATGTACCAGTTCAGAGTTATGAGCATTTTAATGAGGTTTCAATTAGACGTATTTATCTCTAGTTTGTACATACCCTGCTTTCCATTATTCCTCTCTTACCCAATAAGGCCCAAGAGCTCTCTGGATCAAAGCAAGCTTATAACACTCAAACTTGCTAAGCTGATAAACCAATGGCACATGAGAGATGAATAATGTTGATTGATTCCTTTACTGGAAAAATAAGAAAGTTAATGAGATACCTTGAAAATAGATTAGTAAAGAATACATTATTTTAATTAGGCAAGAAGTTATTTGGTCTATTGGCATAGTATTCTTGATTACAATAATTTTAAGTAAAGGTTTCTACTGATTCACAGCAAGAACAGGCTTTTATAATTTGTTTAAATTTATATGTTTCAACAGATAAAGTATGCACATGCAAAACAATGAATTTAAATCTATACCTCCCACCATATACAAAAATAAATTCAACGTGGATCCTACACCTAAATGTAATATCTAAAATTATAAAATTTCTGGAGGAAAACATAAGGAAAAATATTTGTGGCCTTTGGTTAGGCAAGGCTTTCTTGGATATAAAACCAAAAACACAATCCATAAAAGAACAAATTCAAGTTCACTAAAATTAAAAACGTCTGCTCTTCAAAAGACACAGTTAAAAGTCACAGGCTGAGAGAAATATTTGCAAATCATATATATCTGATAAAGAACTTGTATTCAGAATCTATAAAGAACTCTCAAAATAAAACATTTCAAAAATAAACAAAAGAAATGAACGGACACTTTACCAAAGAAGATATAGGGATGGTAGATGAGCCCATGAAAATATGCACCAATCATTAGTCAATAGTGCAAATTAAAACCACAAGATTCCACTTCACTTCTATGAGAATGGCTAACATTAAAACTACTGACCATACTAAGTATTGTTGAGGATGCGGGAGAATTAGACTGCTAGAGGGAATGAAAAATAGTACAAAATGTTGGGAAAGGGTCTGGCCGTTTCTTACGAGGTTAAACATACACCTATGACAATACCATATAATCTAGTCATTTTATTCTTATTTATTTAACCCAAGAGAAATGAAAACACAGGTCCCCACAAAGACTTTTACATGCATATTAATAGCAGCTTCATTTGTAATAGCTAAAAAGTGAAAACAAAACAAAGGTCAATCAACAGGTAAATAAATAAGCAAATTGTGGTATACCGATACAAGAAGATACTATTCGGCAACAAAAGTGAAGGAACTATTGATAGATAGCCATCTCTCGGATTGCCTGTCACAGTATCACAGTGCTTGTGTTCAAGTAACCCTTGTTTTACTTAATAATGTCACATCCACATAACCTTATCTTTATCTCATCGCTTAGCCATTTTATCATCTGACATTATCATAGGAAGAAGGATGAGTACAATACAATAAGATATTTTGAGGGAGGAACCACATTCACATAACTTTTGTTATAGTATATTGCTATAATTATTCAATTTTATTATTAGTTATTGTTGTTAATTTCTTACTGTACCTAATTTATAAGTTAACTTTACCATAGGTATATATGTATGTATGTATGTACGTGTGTATGTATGTATGTGTGTATGTATAGGAAAAAACACAGTACATATAGGGTTTGGTACTGTCTGATATTTTAGAGGTCCACTAGGGTTCTTGGAACATATCGTCTGTGGATAAGTGGGGACTACTGTATAGACTGATGGGTGAAAAGACTGAGGAAAGAACACTGGAAGCACCAAATTAAGAGGAGGAGAAGGAAGATGCACCAATGGGAGGCTGAAAAGAGGCAATCTGAGAGCTTGGATGAGAACTCAAGAGTGTAGCACAGAGGAACAGAGTGTTCTCAAAATGAGGACAGTGTCAGATGATTCAAGGAGGGCACGGAAGACAAAGAGTGAACGATGTCAACTGAATTTGGTAAATAAGAGGTCTCTAGTGACTTTGGTGAGAGTGCTTTGCATGCCACTGTAGACAGGAAGCCAGACACGGAAGTGTTAATATCCTTGCCTTACACTTTGGTCGTTATGAAGGCAGAAAAGAAACAGTTGGACATGTGAATCATTCTTTCTCAGACAGGACGTTACCGCACACTGGAGCAGTCAAATGATGACGTTTGTGTGTCTAGACTTCTAGCTTTTATGTCTCGGCTCTTTATTTTCCCCAGATAAACACAATCATGCTCTCTTAATTTTGATCAGAATTCATGGCAGTCATCACTTTGTCATTCTTTTTCTCCTTTACTCAAACTCCTAGGTCCCTTATTTCTTCCTAGCTCCCTCTCTGTCCTTCACGTCGCTGGAAAGAGTGGTCCATGTCCACCATCTTCACTCCTTCACACTCCCTTCTCTCCTCACCACTATAGGGCATGCAGAAGACCAGTCCTGATATGATGAGGGAGAGTTGTGTAGTGCTAGATAAAGGGTAGCTTAGAGCGTTTGATCACCAGACTGTGTGGATTGGGTTTCCAGATGAGAACTGTACTGAAATGCCTGAAATCTTCACTGCTAGTGCAGTTCACCCTTTAGTATAATGACTATCTGGTCCCCTACCCTGAGATGGCCCTTTTCTGCTCACAGCTGCAGGCTCTTGACTGATATCTGTAGTCCATCTGCTATCCTGCCTGTGGCTTAGTGATGAAAGGAAATGCTTGGTGAGAGGCTTTAGGATTTGGATTTAAGTAGCTCTCTCTTTCAGAGAAGGAGACTTTGAGTAGTGTTGCTTGTTTGGCTTTTACATTATGTCCTAGTCTTAGTAGCTATGCTTCTTCCTTCTTCCCCACCTTGTACAAGAATTCTTGAAACAAAATCCCCACCTCTGCTTCCTATTCCTTAGTACCTGGCTTGTTAGCTGGATAGATCAGAAAAGAATTTCAGTTGGTACCAACGTAGGGAATAACAGTGACTTTAACAAGATAAAAATTTATTTTTCTCTCATGTAAAAAACACCCAAAGGTTGATAGTTTAGAACTGCTGTGATGGCTCTTTAGTGGTCAAGGACCAAGATTCCGCCTTTCTTTGTGGAACAACATCCTCAGTACTGTCTCTATTTTCAAGGTGGCGTCATGCCCCAAACTTCCTGTTGAAGCACCAGTCATCGTTTTCTTTAAAGAAAAAATAGGAGAAAAAGAACAAGAGGGATGGAGGAAAGGCACACAGCAGCTATTTGTTCTCCTTCTACAGACATTTCCAGAAAAGCACTACCTAGCGACTTCCATCCATTTAGTTTTCATTGGCTAGAAATTAGTCGCATGGCCAAACCTTGCTGCATCAGTCAAATAAAACAAATATTCTAAGTAAGGAAGAGAGAGTGGATTTGGCGTAGAAAACCAACAGTCTCTGATGGAATTGCTCAGCTTAGAAACATTTCCCATTTTTATTATATCTTTCCTCTTTTCCTGTGTCAAGGTCCTATCTAGCTCATTGACCCTAATATCCACTGATGGACTTCTATAAATCTGCCCACTGATTATCCACCTGAGTTACCAAACACTGTCTGCTTCTAGGTTTTCTATTGCTATGCTGTGTCAACATGATGGTTTGAATTTCTTGATTACCCCTTCTTGGGCTTCCATGCTATTGGCACCAGGTTTGGATTTCTTGTCTATGAACTCGGGGTGAGCAGTACTTTTCAGTGCTGCCAAAGATGCTTAAAGTTCCCTTAGGGAAAGGAAGGTATGAACTCGGGGTGAACAGTACTTTTCAGTGCTGCCAAGGATGCTTAAAGTTCCCTTAGGGAAAGGAAGGTAAGCATATTGCACAAAGGACAAGCATGGCAAAGGGCAGTGAAAATCGCTGTGTCAGACAAAAACACATCTGATCTGAGGCAAGCATCTCCTTACCCTGCTTGAACTATAACATCTTCCCCTTTCTCCCCTTTATTTAGTCAGTCATCTTCTCTGGGATATGCCCCTGTATCCAAGGCTTTCACTCTTGTTTTGGTAACTAGATTGCTATCTTCCAAAATTTTTCCTCTTTGTGTCCTCCTTGGCTCAGAAACACTTTTCTGTCTACAAGTCTTCAGTCTTAGATTTCATCTTAGAAATTATGTTTTCTTGACTTTCTCCTTCACCTATGTAGTCTGACACTCATTTTCACTAATAACATCTTCAGGCTTTACACTGAAACTGCTAAAAAACATGTTAGTTTGGTTATTTCCAGGAGTTTGCTAGAGCAGACTCATACTGGCTTGAGAGAGCTGATTGATAAAAATATATTAAAAATCAAATAAATATATAACTTTTAATAAACTATTGGTAGCTTGAAACTGACCATGGTAGAAGTATTTACAACATGAAAATTGGTGAACGCTACCAATTAGGATCTTTTTTTCCCCTGAAAGGTAGTTTACAAACTCACCATTGCTTGTTTCTCCCCGTAACTGCCTCCGTGCTCACATATGAGCGTGCACATGTGCATGCGCACACACACACATACACACACACGGGGGACAATTCTAACTCCAGATGCCCATCTCTTCAGTCTACCTTAGCTTCCAGCTGCTGATAACCCTTCCACACTCGAATATAGCCAGTGATTTTACTCTTTGGCTCCCACCTTAAAACATTCACTTTTAACATCCGATAATTTGAAAGTACATTCTGGACCCTAAATAGACTTACCCAAAACACCGCTGACCATATTTTTGAGAACTGCTAATGTAGCCCATTTAACTTCTATGAACTTAATATTTTAAGGAAGAGAGCCAATTAATTATTATAGATATTTCAGAAAGACTGGTGAAAACTGCAACAACAAAGCTGCAAGAGCCAACCATAATTACCAAGTTACTTTGCCTTTGACAAGGATTATATCCATTCAGATCATGCTGTTACCTCATGTTGATCAGGAGCTCTGTGGAATATGTCTTTGATTAATAAAAATAATGATGAATTAATTATTACTTATGGCATCATTTTAGTTAAGAAAATCAAATGCGGAAGGGAAAATAAAAGGACGATGAAAGGCTAAGGAACACTAGACTACGAATTTTTAAAGAGCATGGCAATTTTTTACTTTAAAAGAGCTAATGTTTATAAACACGTGGAGGTTGCTAATATAGGGACTAGGTGCACAGGCTCTGGAGACAGACTGCCCAGGTTTGAATTAGAGCTTTGACACTTGCCAGCTCTGTGGTTGGGGGCAAGTTACTCACTGTCTCTGTGCCTCAGCTTTCTCATCTGTGAAATGGAAATAAAAATACCTGCCTTCCATGATTTTTGTGAAACCAAAATGCAATAACACATAAAATGCTTTTAATAATGTCTGGCATGTAGTAAATAATAAATATTTGCTATTATTTTACTTATAAATGCTATTCTTAGAGTGCTTATGATGTGCCAGTAGCTGTGCTACATTCTTCATATTCAATTTCCTATAACCCTATGAGGTAAAAAATAAGCCCATTTTATGAGTGACGAAACAGACCTTCCGTGAAATGATATAATGTTTCCAAGGTCTCGTGGCTAGTAAGTGAAAGATTTTGATTCAGTGGAGTTTAGGAGTTTTCATTTAAATAATAGAAAGATGTAAAGCCACAGCTTGTATTGGGATCCAAGCCATCCTGACATTTAGTATTCTACTGGGAAATTCTTCCTTCAGAGTCAACCAAAGCCTTGTGTGCTGTAGCATAAACTGTTCTCGTTCCATCTGCTGCAGACACAGAAAAGCTCATCGACATCCCTGCATTTTGACTTGAAGACTGTTATTAAGTTGTCCTTCTGACTCGCCTTCCCCAGGTTTTTAAAAACACACAACTCCCATAGGCCTTCTTCATGAACTCTATTTGTTAACCATAGAATAATCTCCACAGATGTATTTCTACTCTAACTCTAATTTTTAAATGAGACTTTAAATCTAAAGTTCATTATTAATGTAAGTAGGGCACAGTATCCTTTGGCTGAACTTGCTCCGTTTATGAAGAAGCTGAATCTAAGGATTCTTTTCTTCTGTTTTGGACTTTCTTATTCTGCCATTCTATGGAGAAACTGCTATCCAGCATGCACCACAATGTACCTGATAAGGATTTTTTCCATTTTCAAGTTTGCATGTCATTTTGATTTTCAGGGTTGAGTCCAGATTCACTTATATTTGATTGTGCTATCTGGAAGACAAATGGCAATGTGGACTGGCATTCTTTAAAAGAAAAACATTATATCATTGTTCCTTATCCATTCATTTCCCTTGTCTGGGCCAGGCACTGTACTAGACACCAGGAATGAAAGACATTGTGCCTGCTCACAGGGAGTGTGTAAGTCTTTTCAGAGAGATAAATGTACAAGTACCTAATTACGATGATAGGGCAATGTGGTAATAGGACAGGGAAACACATAGTGGGATCTGATAAAAATCCTAGGTAACCAATCAGACACCCGGGCTCTAACACCATTTTAACTATTAACTTTGTTATTATGGTTGAATTACACCCCCCTCCAGGCCCCAAAAAAGGATAGGTAGGAGTCCTAACCCCCAGTACCTCAGAATGTGACCTTATTTGGTGATAGGGTCATTAAAATTTGGTCATTAGAGTGGGCTCTTATCCAATGTGGTGGGTGTTCTAATAAAAAAAGAGAAATTTGGACATGTAGACAGATGCATACAAAGGGAAGATGATGTGAAGAGACACATCAGCCATCTACAAACCAAGGAGAGAGGCCTGGAACAGATCCTTCCCTCATTCCATCCAGAAAGAACCAACCCAGCTGACATCTTGATCTGACTCTTAGTCTTTAGAACCAGGAGGTAATAAATTCCTGCTGTTTAAGCCACCCACCCAGCCTGTGGTACTTTGTTATGGCAGCCTTAGCAAACTAATACAGTATTTCACTGTCACAAGTATACCTCACGTCTCAGGTTCCACTCTAGGCAAGGCCAGTCCCACAAATGGGAAGATTTAGGCAAAAGGACTCAGAGCACAACCAACCAGAAAGTGTCTGAATCTGCCTTTGGCTCATTCATATGTTAGGTCCCAGAGGAAGCTTGAGGTTTCTCTAAATAGTGTGTTTGGATGCACAACAAAATTCTTTTATCCTTTCTAGTGTGGTATCCAAAAGCAACACCAGGAGGCTTTTGTTTAGAAGGTAAGTAATACATACTAATACGGGAAATTTTAGAGGACTAGCTATACCCAATGGATAAAACTTTCTGTTAAGTAACAAATAGACATAGCACTACTTAAAATAAATGGTTCATAAACATACGGGATGTTCTATCTCACTAGTAATCAGATTTGTGACAAAACTACTCTTGGTAAACAGAAGGCGCTAACACATATCAGAGAATAAATGAATGTACACACCCTGAATGAATGATAACCTGTTCACCTATAACACACAGTGCTGCCATTTGTCTTCCTGTCGGAAGACAACAAGGTTGAATGAAGCTGGAATTATCTTCCTAGAATACACAGTGACATATAATCTTTAAAACCCCAAACAAATCAAAACAAAACACACACACACACACACACACACACACACACACACACACACACACACACACACCAGCTTCTATTAGGTACATATTTATTTCAGGCAATAGCCTCTAAGAAGAGAAGGTTTTTAACCTAAAATATCCGAAGCAGTGAAAAGATAACCTAATATTTAGCTCCTGTAGAGACTATGCAAGTTCAGCCAAAGGACATTGGTTTTTTTGTTTCCAACATGTTTTGCCCTCAGGCCAGCAAGGTTATTCTTTCTCTTCTTATCCCAAGTCTTCCTCTCTCCTGGAAAATTTCCAAGCAGAACCCTGGTTCCAGTCCATAACAACTCCATCTGCTGCCATTGGAACACCAAGAGAGTGACTCATTTCTTTGGATTTGCCTCAGCAAGTCTTCAACAAGTCTTTGTTCCTCTGCCCATCCATCCCTCAACCCTTCGGTACTGGCCAGGGTCCACTGTGGGCTTTTCTTTCAGTCTCTCTTGAATTCTGCCCTTTTACTTTCTGTTAAAAAAAATGTATTTATTAAAATGAGATACGAAGGGGGGAAAAGTGCACTAAGTGAAAAGTGGAAGTCCCTCACCCCAAGGGTTACCAGCGTCAACAG
Organism: Cynopterus sphinx; assembly: GCA_030015415.1. Classification (NCBI taxonomy): domain Eukaryota; kingdom Metazoa; phylum Chordata; class Mammalia; order Chiroptera; family Pteropodidae; genus Cynopterus; species Cynopterus sphinx. The sequence continues at coordinate 180,893,612 of CM057379.1, forward strand.
TGAATGCATTCTTCAAATACATATTTCTGCCATTCTTCCCCCCTTTTTAGAGCACATACTGTACATATTTTTCTGACTTGCTCCTATCACTCAAAAATATATTATTAACACTCTTTTATGTCAACAAATACATATCTCCTTCACTTTTAAACAGCTATTTATTATCCCACAGTATATATGTACCAAATGTATTTAACCATTTCTCCATCCGCAAATGTTGAAGTGTGGTTCAATTTTTTGGGCTCCTATAAATATCACTACAATAAACACACATGAAAATATATTTTCGCACATTAGTATTCTGGTGGATAGATTACTTATGGTGGTAATGAGCAATCAATGTATATATGCATTTTTAATATTTATAGACACTGCATATTGCTTTCCAGAAATTCTCGCTCTGGTTACTTCAGTACAAAAGTTAGCAATTCTTACACACACTTACAAACACTCGATATTAAAATATTTTTTTCCAATCTGTTAAGTAAATAGTTCTATCTTTCTATTTCTACTCTAATCATTGGCGAGATTATGTTTTTATAGGCTTATTGGCAAATATTGCTTCTTTTGAGAATTACCTCTTCCTATCCTGGGTCTATTTTATCATTTTGCTGCTTCCCTCTTTTGTATTAATTTTTAGAAGCTATTTGTTATTTTGCATATTAATCCCTTCCTGTTGTGTATGTTGCATGTATCTTTCCCATTAAATAACATTGTTTATGTTTTATTTCACTGTATAGGAATGTGAGGGGTTTTTGTCATCAAATGTGTTTAATCTTTTCCATTATAGTTTCTGAGTTTTTATCATGACATATTTAACTAATATTATAAAGATATCCAATATTATAAAAGAATCTCCTATATTTTGTTTTAATCCTTTATAGTTTTCTTTGTTTAGATTATTAATCTCTCTGGATTTTTTTCTGGAATATGGGAAAAAGTAGTGTATTAGTTATGCTTAACTCAACAGAAGAATTTTTTTTTTACTAAGGTAACAGTTCAATATGGGTATTTAGCAAGCAGACAACATAGAGTGACTCAGCCTCAGGCTCCTTTCGTTCTGTGTTTCTACCCTCCTCTAGGTAAGAGGTCAGTAAATTATTGCACACAGAATACATTAACCCACCGCCTGTTTTTGTAAACAAAGTTTTATTGAAACACAGCCATGTCCATTTGTTTATATAGTGTCTATGACAGCTTTCCTCTAAAACTGCTGAGTCGAGTAGTTACAATAGAAATTCTGACCCACAAAGCCTAAAATATTTATATATAGCCCTATACAGGAAAAGCTTGCTGACTCCTACTCTGGAGTCTCAGGTCCTTAGTGTCCACGTGGCAGATGGAGAAGAGAGACCATACAGGAGGTTTTCCATGGGTGAGAACTAGAAGTGGAATATGAAACTTCCAACCACATTTCACTGGTCAGAATTCAGTTCCTTGGCCTCACCTGGGAAATGTGAATTAGTTGTGCATCCAGGAAGAAAGAGAAAAAGATCAGTGGTATTATTAGCTGTTCTTTGCTACAGTGTGCCCTACAGTTATTTGTTTCTTTCTTCCTGACTATTTTAATCAGAATGGGCAAGATTATGTTGCAAAAACAAACGCCCCCTAAATCGCAGTGGCTTAGAACAACAAAGGTTTATTTCTTGTTCATATTCCATATCCATAAGGGTCAGCAGAGGTAGCGTTGCTCATTGTTGTCATTCACTAAAGTCTAAAGGAGCAACCATCACTGGGCACATGGCTGGTTTCAGTACTAGAAGGAAAAGAGAATAATGATGCAAGAACTACCAGTTCTTAACTTCTGCCCAGAACTGACAACTCATCACTTCCATCCAGGTTTCATTGGCTAAAGCAAGTCTCAGGGCTACATTGTACTACAGGAGAGTGGGGAACTGCAATTCTATCACCTGCTTCAAAGGAAGTAGAGCTGGAATATTTGTGAACAACCCTAATGAATACCACACACACAGAGCACATTCATCTCCTCCCTGAGGTAGATCATTCAGATTCCACCCAGCCACTGAATCTAGTCAAAGTCAAGGAACTCTAGATGGCAGACTTTCCAGCAGGTCTGAATAGTGATCAGGAGCCTGGCAACTAAAATCACTCTTTGTCCCCACCATTGATTCAGATGGTAAAATTCTAATGAAAACAACTGACCATGTCCTAAAGCAGGTTTCTTGGATCTGAGCAACTTCCATGAATGCGAACCCTGCTCTGAATGACCATGCCTAGAGAATCAAGAACATAGCACAATCTAGGGGTGCAAAATAGGAAGTAAGGCATTTTGCTGAAATCAGTATTGCAGGGAAACAGCCTCATTGATGTTATTATTCTCCTTACAATAAAGCACATTGGATAAAAACTATAGGTGACAATATGGAGGAAGCAGTAGACACATTAAAAATACCTGTATAGAAGTATTAGAACATATGAACTAACCAATTTTGTTTGTCCCTCAAAAAATGTTTACTCTTACAATTTTTATTTGTTTGCCTAAGAAAAGGCCTTCACTTTTCTACTTAGTTTATAAAATGGTAAAATAAGATTCATGAATTATAGTCATAGAGAATCATTTTGAACAACAGAATCATACTAGCATTAGACATAACCTCCTGATCAAAATTTCAAATACTGTAATTTTTCAAATAAATTTTCAATATCTGGTGCCAAAATCATGCATAATTTTTTTTCATTTTCTATTTGGATTTGTATATCACTGTGTAAATATAGGAATGTAACTCATATGTTCTTAAAATTATTTGTTTAACTCATCAAAATACTGCTTTGTTAGTTATTCAATGTGCAAGACACTTTTACATACTTTTCAAAAAGCATTTTAAACCCTCTCTCCTAGAAACAGAAATTTTTATTTTTTCCAGAGTAAATTAATTTAAACAGCAATAGGTTTGAGTTGAAACTTACTGTCTATAAAACTTTTAAAAGTTGATTTCTTTTGCTATGTTCCTTAGCTAACTCTTGAAAGCTAAAATTATTTTCTTCAGTTGTTTTATACTTGTCTTTTCATGGGCTAGGCCTCCATTCCCAGGAGAGAATTAGTTTTACCAAGTTTGTAGTATAGTAGCTTCTACTACGCTCCTGTTCTCCATTTGTCCTTTTTTTTTTTTTTAGAAAAAAAAAAAAAAAACTCAATGCTTTAACATTTTTGCTCCCAACATATATACCAATTATTCTTATGGCTACCACCCACTAACTGGGGAATAGCCCTCAAATGTAAAAGGCCACACAGAGGTTTCTGAAAACTTTCTTCCTTCTGGTATATTCAGCTTCTTGAGAGCACTTTTCTTTCAGACTTTACTAGCAAGTTAGATTTGGAGTCCTGGGAAGATTATGAAGTGGTAGAAGAAAGGAATGACAACTGAGTTCAATGTAATTTCCAAAATCCTTCTCAGGAAAGTAATAATTTATTATTCATTTTGGAATTCTAATTATGAGGGAGGCCCAAAAACCTTAAATTATATTTCCAGAGAACCTAAAAAATGTATCAAATTCCAAGTCAAATTGTTACAAGTTACATTTTCCATATAAATTTAATAAGCAATAGGATGACGTTTATCCTTTCTATGTAATATGTGTTTCAGAAGCAACTTTTCCTACCTGCAGCCTAAGCAGGGCCAGATCGTGTAGGTGCAAACCCTCCCTCCACCACCTACTAGATAAATAACTAAAGCAAGTTATTTAACCTCCCTGTGCCTCAATTAATCCATATAAAGAAATGTATGTATCTACCGCATAGGATTGTTTAAAGGATTAAATGAAGTGAACATAAAGCACTTAGAAATGCTTGTTAAAGAAAATATATGATCCACACACCCACCCAGTGTAACAAGAACCACTAGAAGTCACGAAAGAAAATGTATCCCTTTACCTTCGGCTCCTCTCTTTCCTATGACGGCTGTGCTTGGTCAACAGGGGCACATGTTAGCAAATATGAACTTTGCCAGAAAGGTGTTTGTATTTTATTTCAAATTATGATTCCTGAGCATGGAGTGATATCCCATTCAGGGGCCCCTTCGAGCTCGGAGCGTGAGAAGGATAGCCAGCTCTGGTCTGCTATTTTGTAAGGGGCTTTGGCATCCGAGGAGCCGCTGCGAACCAGTTACTGGTATTCAGAAGAAGGGAAGCTAAGAAGTCATCCTTTAAAGAGAGAAAAAAAAAAAAAAAAAGAAGAAGAAGAACGGAATTGGAGAGCTGCCTGCATTTCACTCTCCCGCCTCTGGAAAGGTGTGTTATCTGAAGTGCTTCCATCACAAATGATGAGTGAGAAACTCCCCACTGCTGCCTTCCCAGGCAGGCATCCAGGGGCTCGTGCCCATGTGTCTGTCTAGAAGTTGGTTACCACGCGAGTTCAGGAGGACCCCTCTCCCAGAAAGCAGCCCCGAAAGGGAGGGGCTGAAACGCGCCCGGCTAACGGAGCTTCTGCGGGCACGCCCGAGCCCCGCTACTTTTTCTGCGCCTGGTTCCTCCCATCGTTCCGGAACCGGCTACCTTTGTTTGCCCTCGGCGCGCGGCTCGGCCCCGGGGAGCATCACTCCCTCCTAAAAGGAAAACGGCACCGGGCATCTCTCGGCCGTGCCGGGACGGGGAGCGGAGCTCCTTCTCTTGGGTAAGGGAGGACGACCCGCCTGTCGCACATGTGGGTTGGGACAAAAAAATGAACCTTTCGGTAACAGGGACATTTCAAAGAAGCTGGAGGGTTGCGGGGGGGCAAGGCGAGGAGGGCGGTGTGGGATTCAGCGAGCCCCACGCAGGCGGAAGCGGCACGGGGATTCTTCTCGAAAGTGGGGTGGGAAAGGAGCCGGGGCGGGCGTGTGGGAGGGAAGGGATCCGTGCCGGGACGTGCGTGTGAAGCGGCTACGAAAGCCCGCGGGAGGCGTGAGCAGCGCCGAGCGTGCGAGCGGCAGCGAGGGGCGCCGGCCGGGGGTGCGCGCGGGTGAGTGCCACGGGGGTGGGGGCGGGGCGGGGCGCGGGCCGGCCCGCGGGGCTGTCCGTCCGAGGACGACTCCGGCCGCGGCCCGAGCGGGCTGCGCCGTCCCCCGCGAGCGAGCTCGGGACGCCGCGCGGCCCCGGCCGCGGCTCCCGCCCCGCGCGCCCGCGCCGCAGGGGCCGCCCCCGCCGACCGCCGGCCCCCGGCCCGGGACGGAGCGCCCCGCGATCGGCTCCGAGGTGAGCCCGGGACCCCCGATCCGCGCGTTCCCGGGCCCGCTCCCTCCCCTCCCCGCCCGCCGGGCCACGCTGTCGGCCGCAGCGGCGGCGGCGGGGCCTGCACGGCCGGGACGGGGCCGGGGCCGGGACCGGGGCGCCCAGCCCCCCCAATCCCCGCCGCCGCCGCCGCCGCCGTGGGCGCTGGGTGCGGCCCCGCCCGGCGCCGCCGCGGGCCGGACGCCGAGGTGGCCGTCCCTCCTCCCCGGCGCCGGCGCCAAGCCCAGCGCCCGTCCGCGCGCCCCGGTCCGAGCCGGCCGCGGGCCCCCGCCCCCCCTCCGCACCCCCAAACCCCCACCACTCCCGCCGCGCTGCTTGCGAGCCGCGGAGCCGCCCGCCCGCCATCGCCGCCCCGGGGCGCCCGCCGGGAGCGGGATGCAGCGGCCGCGGGGGTTGCACCTGGAGGGCTGGGGGAGGCGGGGAGAGCAAGGGATGGGAGTCGGCGCGGCGCGAGGCAGCCGCCGCGACCGGGATGGTGGCCCCGGCCCCGGCCTTCCGAAGCCCAAGACGACGGCGTGGCGGGGGGAGGGGTGTCTCCGGGGTGCGGAGCGGGTCCCCCCGCGCGCCCTTCACTCCGCACTGTCCCGAGGCCCGAGAGCGCGGCCCCGCGCGCGCGCGCCCGGCCCCGCTGCGGTCGTTACTGCCGTCACCGCTCGTGCCGGCCGCGGGGGCTGAGGCCGCACCTGGCCCGGGGATGCGCGCGGAGCCCCCGGCGGGGGTCACACCGGTTCTGGGGTCGCGGCTGCTGCCCGCGAACTGGGTGCGCGGCGGCCCGCGCGCGGCAGGCCCGCCTGAGTTTCAGCGGATGCCGCCGGGGCTTTCGGAGACCCGACCCCGGGAAGAGCCCCGCCGGGCAGCATCTTCCCCGTGAGGGTCTTCACGGGATCCGGAGCGCGGAGAACTAAAGTGAGACACCGCCGGCTTCAAACGCGGCTTCCTTGCTTTACGTAAAATGTGATGTGGGATTTTTTCGCTTTCTTGTTACAAGTGTCAGGAAATGTTAGGTGAGAAACTTCTTCCAGTCCCCTCACGGGAATAAAACAGAAACAAACAACAAAACACCAACTCTGACATTTTAGAGCGTGTGCAGAGGAAGAGGCTTTATCTCCGTATTTGAAAGTAAGGTCGCGTGATCTTTAGGACATGGTTTTAGTTCGGCTTAAAGGAAGGATTCATGGCCACTCTGGTTATGTTTTTTTGTTTTTTGTTTTTCCTAGAGATAAAGCATATGTGCAATATGGAAGGGAAAAGAAGGGACAGGAAGTCAGATATTGCTTCATTCTGGGAAATAAAAAGAATCTTCAAGTAACAAATCCAGTAATTTTGAAAGATACTCTGGAAATAAAGACGAAAGCTGCCTTCTTGATACATTATTTCATTAGCCTTACAAAACTGTGTCATTTAGATGAGGGTAGTTTTATCAGGTATCTGTAGTGTTTAAAAATATCAGTGTCCGTTTGTCGGATCTTCAACTAGTGGAAAAAAATCAACTTTGGGAATGATTTTCTATTTGGACAAGGCATTTAACTGCTGCAGCCTCTAATTAGAGTTTTGGATTAAACTCAAGCTTTGTTAAAACCTATTTTATGGAGAAGCAGAACAAAAAGCAAGTAAAATTCTGTATCTGTGTGTCTTTAAACACACACACACACACAAACTAGACTAGCCCCAAAGATAATTTGCATAAAAATACAATCATTTGAATGCAGAGAATATTTAAGAGGATAGTAAAACTCAACGTCTGGGAAAGGAGTATTAACTGACAATTTTCTTTCTTTCTTTAATCCCTGCCTCTGAAAATATTAAATTATTCCCTAGGAATCAACTTAGCTTAATGTGCTTATTTAGACAGGCAAAATGATCAAGACTCCTTTTGTATTCATTTTGTTTTAAAGAGGCCTCTTATTAGAGTCTTCATAGTCTGTTTCAAGTGGCCTTTGTGGGGATAGGTATCTATGGGCTTGTGAGGTTGCTTTGCCACCTCTGTAATGATCAGGGAAAGAAAATGCTTAGGTCACACACTATTGCAGTCTTTGACATGCTGCCAACCAGAAGCATCTCATAGATGCTGTGCAAATGGAAATACTTTACATCGGAAGTTAATCTTTAGAAATGTCTAATTTTGGGTTCTAAGTCTTAGTTTCTCAGTCTCTGACCATAGAATTAACAACAAATTTTCATTTATGGCGTTTGTGTGGAAGGTGCCTAGGTGGTCTTCATTCTACTCCCTTTACACATTTTTAATCAGCACCTTATGTCATGAGCTGGGACAGGGACTTTTGGTTACATTTGATAAAATGGAAGTAGGGGTTGCTCATGGTAATAGCTAAGCCACTACTGCCTTTCTTGCAATGACAAGAGTGGGGTGGATTTTGTATGCGTTAAACAGCCACTGCTTGCTTACTGCACCGTAGTACTTATTTCCTAGTCATCTTCTGTAGACCCTTTACTATTCTTTGACTATGATAACTGAATCATGTGGCTGCTATAATTTTTGTGCTCAGAACAGTAGCTTTTATAGGCATGACACTGGTGTGAGAGCAGATATATAATATGGACAGAGTGATGTAGTCTGTTTATTGATCTCTGAATGATTGTGCATAATTCATCTAATCAATTCATTCCATCACTGTTCTGTCTTACCGTGTAATCACACAATTAAAATATGATTTTCATGATCCAACTGTTGAAAACAGTACACATAATTATAGAATAAAAACAAACTTTTCTCTTTTTTCCCTTTTTTGAAGTAGTCTTTTATGAAGGTGTTATATCCTTGACACATCAAAATGGCTAATTTGGAGTTGTGATGCTTGTTATGTAAATAGGCCATATGTTGAATTTCTACAGGAGTTTGTTCTTTCAGTGATATGGTAATGGATAAGATCCCTTAAGTACCGCAGCTAAGAAAAATAGCTTATGAAGATGTATTGCTCTTTACTATTTAAATTGGTTCCATTATTTTTGTTTAATAGCTAGTGTTTTTATTTTCTAATAAAAAAATTCTTAAATGAGTTGGTGTCATCTGGCCTTACATCATACAAACCTTTAGTGCTAACACAAACTCCGTATTCATTTATGCACCTGTTTAACAGACTCACGGTGAATGTCCTGCTGTCAGGCTGAAGGCTACCTGCCTGCTATCAAACTTATCGTATTCTCTGCCAAACTTTTTCCTTTCACAACAAAAAGACTTTCTTTTTCTGCATACTCTTAGCATACTTTTCACCACCCAGACTTGAGACCTAGGAACATTCCTGACTTCTTTGTCTTGTTCCATCAGTAAAACTATGCATGGAGTCTTGTTAATTCTTCCTTTGTAACACTTTCTCTGAGCCAGCCCCCACATTTCCTTCGTAGTCCTCACTCTCCACCTCATATTCCAAGCCATCAGCCATCACTAAGTTCTAGGACGATCAGAGTTGTCTATATCTTGGTCTCTGTACTTGAGTTTGCTCCATTTTGTGTACTTCCACCACATCAGCCTTTCTAAAACTGTTCTCGAAACTCTTCTTCAAGGATGGTCTCATCAGAAGGCAATGTGGAAATCAGGTTTATCTGATTTTAAAGCCAATGCTCTTTCCATTAGTTAAAATACTTTCCATGTCCCCTTACTCCCCACCCCATCATTGCCTTTGGCACAAAGTCTAACATCTCAACCTGTTGTTAATGTACCTCATAGTCTTGCCCAAATTTAACTTGCCGACTTTATTTTATACCTCTTTCCAACATGAACCTCTATTTCCACTTCAATCTCACTGCCCTTCAGAGAAGACCTTGTACCCTTTTGTTCATGATCTACTTTTTAGAAGTACTTTCCTTTTTTCTCTGACCTAATCACAACCTTTAAGTTCTAGCCTGCCCTATTCATGTTACTGTCATTGGTTTCTTCCTCTTCTGCCCTTTTGTCAGCATCACTAGACCAACAGATGTTCTCTTGTACTATCATGTTCTTAATTCTTGCTTTCCCACCTAGATTGCAAGTTCCTTGAGGGCACTGATATACAGTGTATGCTATCTTTGAACCATTTACAGGCCCTTGGGCATAGCAAGCACTTGATAAGTATACCTATATACTAGTAGGTATACTAGAACTATACAATAGAGGTATACAATAGCTAGAAGAGTGAATTTTTTTATTTTTTTAAATAATGGGCTTTCATGTCGCCTGTGTACTACTCACGGTTGTGTCCCCAGAGCCTAGCTTGTGGCTCGACACGTAGTCATGACTCGATAAATATTTGTTAATATAGAAGCTAATGTTGACATTGGATAAAAGGGATAGACAAGCATTTGAAGGGGGCATTTGTCAAGGAGTTTTTCTTGTTTTTCTTTAGTGGTTCTAATCAGCCTCTCCATTCATCACCTTGAGGATTCTGAGGCCTGGCATTTTCCAGAGTTGAGATAATGATGGAAGCTGGCAGTTGTGAGTTAGGATTAAGGAGGTTGTCGTTATTTTAAGGCGGAGTGATGGATTCCATTAGTGAGCAAAAATAAAAACATGCAGGACTTATGCCAGTATTCTACACATAAAACAATTAGTCTGGAGTTATCAGTTATATAAAAGTTTTAGCCTTAAAATTCTAGACCGGATTGCATGGCTACCCAACCTTTGCATTTGAAAGCTTCCTTATAAAGTTAAAAAAAAAAAATTATCTGGGGATTCATCTGGGGATGAAAAGTGAGGTAGGGAAGAGTTGACACACCCATCCTATTGTATTCAGGACAAAATTCAGTTCTTTCCTTTTTATAAGACTCATTTTATACAAGGCACTGTTTCTGCCAGGAAGGAGTTTATAGTCTAATAGGAGAAATAACATGTGTCCCAGAAACAAAGGTCTAAGAGAGATCAGAAGGGAAAATTTCCTTCTGCTGGGGACTGGTGAGGACCTGCCTAAAGTGACAGTCGTTTGAGCTGATTATTGAAAAGACTTCAATAGTTATTAGTGGAAATATGAGGGGTAGGGGAAGGGTGGCAGTCGAGGGCAGTACGTGACAGGCATACCAGGGTTTTTTGTTTTTTTTTATTCCAACATCAGTAGTACACTAGGGCTCTCCAGGGCATTGATTGTCTGCAGTGTTTAATAATGAAACTTTAAGGATATACAGATACCTGCAATAATTACTTTTGGTGCCAAGTGCTGAACTGACCATGACATAAAGTGCAAAATAAATCTTGTAAGCAATAAAACCGGTGCATTCCTGGAGTAGCATCCAACTTGCTTAGAATGCTCAAAAAGGCCTCCTGCATTATGGAAACACCACTGAAGGTTGAAACTTCTATGGTAATGTAAATAGGGAAATGTCTGCCCCATTGTGGTCCCAAGTAGCCACCCGTCTGTGGTTCAGTGCCCAGTACACCTAACAGAACTCAGTAAATGGATAAATGTACTGTTGTATAGAACTCTAATTCTGATTCTGTAGAACCACCCCCGTAGACTGTAAAATTGGGACCGATGGGTGTAAGATGGGAGACAGGTTTATGGTTAGTTTCAAGAAGGTAGTCCAGTTGCAGGTTGTGCTATTTCATGAGATGGTAAGCCCCCCATGAATAAATGTATTCGAGTATACCCTTTACCAGGCAGTGTCTCTTTAAATACATGCATTACCTTCTCCTTCCTCAAAGCAGTCTTCTGAAGTATATACTAATTCCCGTGTTTTGCTGAAGAGCGGTACTGAGGCCTAGGAGGTGGAGTTGTGGGTAGGCTGTAGAGCAGGTGTTAAGCCCCATGCAGTTTCAGGCCAGAGACTGAATATGTATTGGCTAAAAAAAAAATGCAAATATTGGATGACCATTAGGATTTGTAAGGGCCCTTCCTAACGCTAGGATTGATCCTTTAATTCTCCTTAGGGATCAAGACGCTACTTGTTGCAAAAGCGCTAATTCATTATCAGCACACCTGATTCCTAGAAATTCAGAAGAAAGTGAATGCAATCATCATCATCATCATGATAGTTAACAGTTATTGATTATCTCATTTAAACATCACAGCGATGTTGCAAGGTAGGGATTATGTTCCCTTTTAAGAATGGGACACTGAAGCTTGGGGAAGTTACTTAACTTGATTGAATCTGCGGGGTTGATAAGTGGTAGATGAATCTGTTTGGTGTCTGACCCCCATGCCCGGTTTTTTTCTTACTCTACCCTGCGATGGTTATGCATAGTGACATTGAGAATATTTACCTGTCAGTTCAGCACAGACGCTGACCAGTCAGAGAGGTGACCAGCTATAAACCACCACTGCGCTCTCTCAGGTGGGTGACTGTCACCTGAGGTGATGTTCGGGCGAAGTCCAAAGGTGCGTGAACGGCTTGGTGTAACATTCTAAGATTGCATGTCTGGAGTTCTGGAAAACTAACGACTTCTGCGTTCAGCATTTATCTGATGTTATACATCATATGTTTCACTATTAAAGGAAAAGAAGACTTCATGTGGAATCATATTTCATTTATATTTCTGGAGAAGAAAATGTAGTTTTGCAGTGCTATCGTTATGATTTCCTTAGAAATGGTGGGATCTTCTTCCCCACCCCTTTCCTTCCCTTGACCCTCTTCCTGTCTGAGGCTAATCTCTCTGGATGCCATTCCCTCTTGTTTCCTCAGGGACCTTGCTCCATTCGCTTTCCTTTCTTAAGGGTCTTTACCAACCTTTTCTCTCAGCACATGAGCATGTGTAGGTCTTTTTCGTCCTTCATAAAAACAGAAGACAAAATCCGCTTGGCCCCTTCCCTCTCAGTCTGGTTTTTTTCCGTCTCTTTCCAGGTCTTAGAAGGCAGCTCCTTGAAGGACAGGTCCTCATGTAATACCTGCTCTTCTCCCGCCTACTTTTTCTCTCCAGCCTTCCACCTTCTTCTCATAATGGCCACCTCTGTTCTTCAAACCACCAGGGCTGTTGTCCAGGATTCTCTTCTAATTCTTATCCTGTGTGTGGCCTTTAGTGGTATTGGTCTCTCTTTGCCCCTTGACACTTCACTTACCTGCTTTTCTGACTCATTCTCTCTCGTGCCCACTGCTCTGTACTAGACTTCTTTGTAGGTTCCTCTCCTCCTCCTAAACCTTGGTGTCCTCTAAGTTCACTTTTCAACTCTGCTCTCACTCCTCACATTTACCTTTGGGCGACTCACCAACGCTTTTCTTCTGCTACCACCTGTATGCAACTGATTCCTTAATCTGCAACTTCAACCTTGAACTCTTCTGACCTCTGCTCCAGATAAATTAAACTCAGCAGGTTCAAAACTCCACTTCCATAACCCACATATTCCTTCTGTGTCTCTATGTTAATTACTGAAACCCACTTCACAAGTTTAAAATTTGGGAGTTGTTCTCGATTCCTTGCTCTTCCTCAAACCCTCGTTGATCACTAAGTCCTGTGGAAACTATCTTCTCAAACTGTCCTGAGTCTGCCCTCACCTCTCTGGACCACTACCACCATCACTGCCACGGTGTAGGCCTTCATCACTTCTTGTGAGGATTACTGCAGTAGCCTTGTAACTGGTCTCTCTGCCTTCTGCCTGGCCTGCCTCCAACCTAGTCCCCATGTTGTTGCCTTTCTGAAAGGCAAATTTGGTCGCGACCGTCTGCTGCTTAAAATCCTTCAGCAGAGTCACTGCTTCTCCAGGATAAAACCTAAGCTTCCTAGCATGGTACAAAAGCTCCTTTGTGATCTGGGCTCTCCCTTCAGGTGTGTGTCAAAGTCTTCTCTAATGATCTTGGTCCCCACTGTCTTCCCTTGCCCACAACATCCCTACTAAAGGAAATGAGTTGTTTCAGGAAAGAAATGAGTGGAGGGTTGGGAACAGAGAAGAAATTATAGAACTGTGCTGACCAATACCATAACCACTAGCTGTATGTGGCTATTGAGATCTTGAAATAGGCTAGTCCAAATTCAGATGTGCTATAAATGTAAAATATGCCATGGGTGAAAGACTTTATGTGAAAAAGAGAAGATAAAATATTTCATTAACAACTTTTAATATTGATTACATGTTGCAACAGTAATATTTTGGATACAGTGGGTTAAGTAAAATATATTATTAAAATTCACATGTTTCTTTTTCTTTTTTTATTTAACACAGCTACTATAACATTTTAAATTACCTGTGTGGTTTGCATTATAATTCTATTGGACAACATTGTTATAAAACATTTCCTCGTTCCCAGGAGATGCATCCTACATGCGCCAAGCCCAAGAGCTTTTTGAATGATTAAGTCAGCCTTACAGGTACAGAGAAGCAGCAACTGCTCAGTTTCTTAAATCCAGAGACATAAAGTGCTTTAGATAAGATTCAGAATCAGAGAGACAGATTGTGAAAGTGACAGCCAGGAGTCATACATACTATGCTCACAGTGCTGAAGTCGTGATTAAAGCACATCTGCCTCTCCAGTAACTGCCAGGGTTACTTGTGTGCTGGAGGGAAGATCTGAGATAGACAGGAGGAGCAAGGAAGGGCAAACGGAGTCCCATTCTCGGGAAGCCTCCCCCTTGCAAGGCGCCAGGCACAATGCCAAAAGAGCCACACCTAGGCCTCTGAGCTCTCCATCTGCTGTTGATCCTTTGCAGTGGGCTAAGTCCCAGCTCCCCCACTGTCTAGCTCTAGGATCCTGAGCAAGTTAATGGATCAGTGGGTCTTGAGCCTCAATAGTATGTACATCCTATAGTTATTGTGCTTCAAACAAAATGTTATGCCAAGCAACTCATAAGTGCTCTACAGAAGTTAGTTATGCTTAAGATACCAAGGGCAGCAATCTGTGGATCAGTTGGCTCCAAAGGCTCTGTGGATGGATATATGGGCTGTCAGAAAGACACAGGAGATAACAGGTATCCTAAGAGAAAGACAGAGCTTCATGTTTTCACAGTGGAAAAGACAACCAGTGAGAGGAAACCAGAGCTTATTGGTTTGGAGCAAGAGAGAGAAACGTGGAGGTGAGGGGAAGAAACCTTGACTATCAAGAGAAAGGTTCAGCAGGATCAGATTCCAGTGAAGCCTGATAGGCAGCGTGACTCAGCGTGTTCTCTCCTGGTAGTTTGCTGCTGTGTTCTTTTGAGCCCTTTGTTTCTCAGAAGAAACCCCCTGAGCAGTTTTTTCTTTGCTTTTATATGTTAGACACTAGTATAAGATTCTGTGAAGGAGAAAGATTCTTGTGCTAAAAAAAAAAAAATGTTTGAAAGCCATACATCTATAAAAAATGGCCTAAGAAAGTGGTGACCACGCTAGTATAGTCATTCCCCCCACCCATCTCCCACGCCCACCCATTGCAGGAGGATCGCAGCTGCCTTGCATCGGTAGCTTAGTGACTCTCCGTCGTGTTGACTGTGCGGTTAGCCTGGCCAAGGCAATTTGCTGAGAAACCACTCCTCGGCCTCATTCTTCGGTAACTAAATTTTCACTTTGTTCTCCAGGTTCCTCTTTGTCTCCCACACTCCCAGGTTCCTGCTTGAGTTCTTGTGTACGAATCCCAGTTGCTTTGGGTAAGAGTCCCGTCATAGATCTACAAGGGCTACCCACTTTTGGGCTTCTTCAATACTGACACCTACCAGCAATGGGCAGGAAATTCAGTTAGTTTGATAGATATTTGCGGAATTGAATAGCTTGCCTGGATACTGGCTGTTCCCTGATTCTAAACCCCAGACACCAAACATTGCTTGCTAATAAGCTGTCCCACTGGTCTCTAGGTTCCAGTGGTACCATATTTGCAACTGGGGAATAGAAGGGAAAAGCGAGTATAGGGTTGATTTTTATAAATTGTGATATATCCACCTCTTTGTCATGTGGGAAGGTGAATCTTATGTGTAGATGAAAAAGGTGGCTACCTTTATGGTGTGATTTCAGAATCCATCCTCCTCAAAAGGGCACTTCAAATATCAAGTTTCTCTTTCCTGCTCTCTAATATACGAAAGCTTGTGTTATAAAAACTCCGTTCCCTTTCCTGAGACCAGTACAGTTTAAAAGAAAAAGAGGACACATTTGGCACTTGAACGGCCTGGTTTTGACTCATGTAATTGGCTGGCTATATTAACTTGAGAAAATTATTTAATCTTCCTGAACCTCAGTATTTTCATGTATGAAGTGAAATTAATACCTACCTGTTTTGTTATGATTTTGTTATGACTAAGTAAAACAAGATAGATAGTGCCCAGTAGTAGGGCCTAATATGCAAATGCAAAGCAAGTGGTAATTCAGACTTGTGCTCCTTTGGATGAATAATTTTGTGGACCTGTCCCTGAGACTGATAAGGAATCTGGGTCAGAGCACCCAGATTTCACCCACTCAGGGTGATAAGGACCAGAAAGAAGATGCTTTCACATTTTGCTTAAGGCCAGTCTTGCCTAATGCTTTACATTTGTGAAAATATTCATCTGGGATTATGAATACAGCATGAAGCCGTGGAAAAAAAGAATGTTTACAACTTCTGTCAGGATAATGTAAGAATAAACAAAGTAAGTTTTTGAATCTCTGTAATAGTCAGGTGCACTGCCATCAAAATAAACTTTTACTTCTATTCTTTGTTGATAAATTACAAATAAAGGAAGCCACTGAAATAACCTGAAAAAGGAAGATTCGTATACAAATTAGACACCAGGAACAGCTTTCACACTTATTTTGTTGACGCCATTCTTTCCTTAGCTGTGGGTGTTTGGGAGGTTTTTTTGTTGTAGCTTTTGTTGCTTACAAGAAGGGGGGGAAAGCTTTAGTATACTCAGGAAGAATGGTTTTGATTGGAGGCAATATTGTTCTCAGTGTGGGCTGACTTTTATATATTACAGTGATTGCAAATACATAACCGTGAAAACCATTTATTGAAGTGCTGTAAACAGCAGTGAGATAGTCTGATTGAACATGCTGCCACTTCGGATCGACGAGGGCTTTGTATATTTAGGTATAGATAGATATAGATAGACAGAGACATAAATGTGGGCACTCCTCTCATTTGTAAAGGGGAAAGTGGAAGACGTTATGCTGGCTGCTGTGACTGCTGATGTCCTCATCTAGAAGTTCTTTGTCCTTTCTCATTTATTTCCCCTGTGAAGTCTGAGTGGTGGACTGGATTTAGTATGTCCATTGGGCTGCCAGTGACTTCCTCCACTTTTGATGCAATTGATCACCCCACTGTAATTCCATAGCCTTAGTATGGCGTCATATTAAAATTGTGAACATGCAAGGGGAAAATGTAAATCTACTGCTTCAGAAGTTAAAAATAAAAGCATTAAAATATTATTTAGTGCTGGTTTGTGGCACTGAATATATCAACTCATTTATTGTTCTGGTAGTCCCAGAGCAAGAACTGATTCAGCTGTAATGGATGGTATCAACTAAAGTTGCCATGACAACGTTAATTTGTAATTTCCAAACTTTAGTAGAATTTCACCTTCTGGACTCTCCTGGATTGCATTTAAATTTGTAGTTATTTCTCATTTATTAAAGCGATGCATATTTAGATATTGCTTACATAAATGCACTAGGAGTATCGTCGTGAAAGTTACTGACATGAAATTAAAAGCATAGAGTGTGAGCACTGGAAAGGGATAGTGGGTATTGTGGTTCAACATTTCCACTAAATGCAGGAATCCTTTCTTCAGTATCCCAGTCAGCCAGCTGCCATTTGAATCTTGCCGGGAATGGGGAGTTCACAGTCTTGTGATGCTGAGGAATTCTACTGGCAGTAGTCTGCAGTGCTTCTTGACCTGAAGACCCTTTGGATTTGGACCTTGTCTCATTCATGGTTGGACCAATACTCATCATCATGCTCAGGCAGACAAAAATACTGAAATCTGCATCCCTGCAGCCCCTTTCATCTTCCATTGCCCTTTGGGGTGCCACAGAATAGACACATGCCTTCTGTGTGGTGGCTCTTCAAATATTTGACCATAGCTGTGGTATCTCCTACTCAGAGTCTTCCCTTTTCAGACATACATGGTCCCAGGTCTTTCAACTGAGATTTCCCTGCCTGTTAACATACCTCTGGTCACCCATCACTCTGCCCAGGCCATTTTAAAAGTGGGGCATCTGAACTCAATGCCCTTACTCCTGAGTTCTCTGAGCAGCGGAAAACACAGGGCCACTGTTAGCCCCCTTATTTAGGGCCTTCTCTTCTTAATCCAGTCAAATATTGTGTTGGCCTCCATCTTAAATCAGAGGCAGCACATCGTTCGTTTATATCCGAAGTCAGATAAAACTTGCCAGTCTTTTCTTAACAATTGCTACATAGCCAGGTCTCCCTTTGTTCTGTCCTTATGTGGTTGATTGTGTGAACCTGTATGGAGGACTTTACACTGATCCTTGTTACATTTTGTCTCCTTTTGTTAAATCATTTTTCCTCTCTATCAAGACGTTTTTGAATTCTAATTTTAAAAAATTCAATCTTTCAGTGGTACTTCTTTCACTTATTTATCAGTCAGACATTTGAGAATGGTACTTTCTCTGTAATTGATAAAATGTCAGTCAAGACAGGTCAAAGATAGAGCCCTGGGACTTTCTAGAAGAGACTTCTTGATATCAGTATATGAATTTTGTTAGTTTTTAATTTTAAATTAGTTCAGTAATGTTTTTCCTGTTTACTCTTTTGCCCCCAGGTTGTCTAAAGAGGATACAGTTTGGAAAGATTTAGTCAGATACCTTAGTAATACTATTATTATTGATTATAGAACCTCTACTGTGAAATGAAATGAGATCAATCTGGAGTAACTTTTAGGTTGCATTAATTTTTCTATTGAAAATTTTACTGAAAAGCATATCTAAATAACCTTATTTTAAATTTATTACAAAAAAAAATAATTTTGTAAAGAAAATTTATACCTAGCCTATAATTTCAATTTACATGAACTTGTTTGGTTCAAAGGAATTGCCTTTTTTTGCACATCATTCAGTTTTCTTTATGGAATCTGAAAATGAATTGGTGGTATGACAGGAAATCACTCCTTAGGTGTCACTCCAGCACATCATTATATTCACACCTCCTGGGGTAGACAGTAATCAGGCTGAGGCATGTCCAAACAGTGTGCTGGTGTCTATGTAAATAGCTCAATGACAGTATCACTAACATGACCATGACAGAGAATGTACTGATGGCATCATGTCATGAACAGATGTGTTTTCTCAAAGTAGGAAATTCTGTATCATTTGAAAAGAGGCTTTTCCCCCCACACACAAACTCTTTGACTTTTTATATTAATATCAAATGTCTGTCAAATATACACATGATGCTTTCTGTACTATATTTTTTGAATTAATATTTAAAATAGCTTTTTACATTTGTTTTTACCTTGGACTCAATGAGAAAAAGTAATTTAAAAGAATAGTACCAGTGGGGAACCCAAATCTATAATAAGTCAAGGAATAAGTGATCATTTTATAAAAGTACTAGTATTTGTGTAATACATTATTTTACAAAGTATTCACACACATTTTCTTTTTTGAAAAAAGTTTTTCAAATTTTAAAAATGATGCATACTCATTGAATTTGGAAAAGAGACTGAAATGGATAAAAAATAATTAAAATTCAGCTAAAATTTTACCACCCGGAGGTTGTCATTGTTAGCATCTGGTGTGTTTTCCTTTCAGATAAGCATATATGTGTGACTGTAAGAATGCATGCATGCATGCATCTGTGTGTGTGTGTTTAAACTAGCCTCACAGTGGACATGGGAATTCTGTACTAAAGAATTGGTGTAACATAGTAGTTATAGGTACTTTGTAATTAGACATTTTGAGATTCCAGTCCTGGCTATGCTATTTATGACTGTAAATCACTAAAATTATCAAAATTTCAGTTTCTACTTCTATAAAATGGGGATAATAATAGTATGCAACTAGAAAGTTTATTGTAAGAATTAATAAGATAATGCATGCAAAGTATGAGCATGGTCCATGGCTCATAGTAAATGTTCAGTAAATGTGAGCTATTATTGTTAAATAGGTTTTCTTGTCTATTTTTCTTACTTAAATTCTAGAGTAGCAATTTCTCTTGTCATAAAATATTATTTGAAAAATATTTGGAATGACTGCATAAATTTCAATATATGAATATACCTTAATGTAGTCATTTACTATGCTTAGACTTTTTCCAATTCTTTGCTATCATAAAAAGCACCACAGTTAATGTCCTTTATATTATTTTTGCACGTAGACAACAGATTCAAAATGAATTACTAACAGCATTTTATAAAGAGATGGGAAAAAACTAACAACTCTTTACTGTCTACTAATGTTATTATATGCTAGGTTTTTTACAGCAAAATTCTCATTTAACTCTTCCACAACCCCTTTGAGGTAAGTTTATTACCCCCATTTTTCAGAAAAAGCTCTGAGAAAAGATTAGTAGTTTGCCCAAGGTCACAGAGATTGTGATGGTAGAGATGATATTTGGAGCCAGCTGTCTGATTTCAAAGCTGAAGCTTTTCCATTCTGGCATGCAGTTCATGCCTATCTTTTTAAGGCTGGCAGAATGAATAGTTACCATTGTGCTTTTTACAAAATGTCACTTGGTGCCATGTAAAAGATAGGACACTTGGCTGGAATTCTTGGCTTACTCAGCATTGTATCTCTAGTGTACGTATGTTCTTATGTATTGTGGAATCAAGCTCATTAAAATAAGGTGTAAACCAAAGGAAATAAAACATGATAAAAGCAAACCTCAGGCAAGAAAACATTTATTTGGTCAGTAATACAAAAGTTGTCTTTGTTTTAGTCGTATGGACTTGGCCAAAGTTACTTAGCTCCCTAGGAATCAGAATTTCACATAAATCGGTATAGGAATTAAACAGTAGTAACAACCGAAGTAAATTGATGCTGTCAAAAGAAATTGTAAGTTTCATTACTTGTATGTTAGAGGTTGAAAAGAAAAATCTTTAGCCATTGCTATAAGACAATACATCAGGAAAGAGCTGTAATAATCGCTATAGGTCTGAGTATAGGTATAGGGGAGACGTAAAGTATACTGGGAGAAACCCCTAAAGAATTGGTTGGTGAACTGACAGGTTGTCTTTAAAAAATCAGCCATTCGGAACATTTATCTTGGCAGCTCTCAAATCTGACTTACAGCATGTACTGTGGCAGTTGATTTTTGTAGGAAAAATGCATAATTAATAAGAAGATGAAGGTATGGGTATTGCCAGTCACTTCCTAACACATTTTCTCAGAACAAAGGAACAATTGAAGTTGTCTTTTAATAGGGTTATCCTGGTTTGTCATTTTGTAGATTTCAGTTCTTAGCAAAAAAGAAAGGCAAAAAAAACCCTAGTGTGTAATATTTCATATCCGAGAGGTACTCTCTTGCACAGTTCCTAACCAGCTATTGTCTAGTCAAAAAAAAGCTGTTTGGTTTTTGAGTTCTTGAATTTTTTTATAGCCCTTGAGCTGTACACATCCTTGCCTTTGAATTGTTCTAATTTTCTTCAGTTATTTTAGTTATTGCAAGAGAGAGGCAGTGTCATTCATAGCCCAATAACTGAAAAGATTTTGGACCTTGACAGCTTCTGACCACCAACTTGGCCTGTTGAGGCTATGTCCCCCATGGTGGTGGTGCAGGTGAGAAGGGCCCACCAAGTTAAATTTGGGGGCTCTACCCAACTAGTGAGTAGTTAGAACTGTGAATGGAGAATTGGATATGAACCTGCAGATTGGACTTAAGAAGTGTCTCCATCGTTTAGCCTAATGCTGGGTAAAGTGCTTTGCTATCTCTCAGCCTCGGCTCCCTCAGCTCTCACATGGAGATAATGACTACTGCATAGTCAGAGGTCATGTGGAGGATTAAATGTATTGAGCAAACCACTGGTTAACTCAGAAGTGCTTTTATGATTCGTTTCCCAGTTATTAATGGCCATAGGTCATTCCTCTGAAGGAGAAGCTGATTACTATTTAAAATATTTTCATATGAATAATGGGAATATTCGTAAACTATCTGTAAAAATATCTCATTCCTAAGGGCTAACCTCACCAGACCCTCCTAACTCTTTGCTAATACTTTATCTGGTAATAATGGGGCAGGCCCTTCCTCTGCCCTGGAAACCCCTGGTGCCTAGCTTGAAGTCCCTCAAAGCTCACTCCCATGGCTATTCCACTGATGAGGGAAAGAGGCTCTTGGCGTCAATAGGTGGTTTCTTTGAATACAGGCAAGACCTTTATAAAAATAGGCATTATGTTGTTCCAAGAGAGAAGCAAAACTTATATATTTGGTGCATTATTGTAGCTTTCAATAAAATAGACTCAGGAAAACATTCCAACAAGATTGCATTATAAAAAAATAAACACTTTGATTATTAAAATAATCATGTTGCTGGAGGGAAGAAGGAACAACAACAAGAAGTTAGGCATTTTGACACTGGGTAGTGTCCATGCAAACTTTTCAGAAGTCTCTCTTGGTCTTTTCCCCAGACCTGGGTCTGTCGATAAGGGCTCAGAAACTACTTCTGAGCCTGGCTGCAAGCTAGTGACTTTCCATCCTCTGGCTGCACTTACCCACTTCCCTGGGCGGCTTTAGGCTAACCTCCCTGCCTTTTGCTGCATCCTAGGCAGTTACTTTCTCTCAATCCTTTAGAAGGACAGAATTTGTTCATTGACCACCTTAGCTTGTGCTATACTGTGGGACCCTTATGAAGGTGTTTCAGGCAATTAATGATTGAAATGGCTCTGTGGCATTCCCCAGAGATGGGAGTGTGTGAGCTGGGTGTTAGACAATTTAGACAGGTCTCCACGACCTCTTAGCAATAGAGAACTAATGAGAGGCCCATGGATCCCCCAGACTCCATGGGTATGCTAGCTGGGAATGGCTAAAGCTTCTTGCTATACTCATTTTGAATCATATTCTAACTTGTATTTCTCCTACACTGGAAACTATTCTGAATTTCCCTCATCCGCTCTGGCACCACATTTCATTCAACTAATTTCTTCATCAGCTATTTCTTGAGGGTCTGCTCTGTATGAGGCACTAAGAGGAGAACAAAGAGCAATCAGACATTGAAAAGGAGACAACATTACATACCTTTGATAGAAAACAAGATATGCCTCCAGATTTGGGGGAAGGGAGACATAAGTATGTAATGATTTTTTTTTTTTTTGCAGCACTTTTTACAATAAATTGTACTACATAAAAATCTATACCGATATTCATTTATGTAGCAAATCCCATGATAATGAAAATTCCTGTTTTCTATGATTTGGGCAAGCATCATTAGAATAAAATTTCAGTACAAAAGACTGTGGACAGTCCCTAGGAGTGAGCTAAAATGGGATTTGACCTATATATCATGGTTTTGATATTTTTCATTTCCACGTGTCAACAACTACCTGACTTGATATTAAAGCCAGTTAAATCAATATTTCTTGCTGTAGCCAGCTACGGCAACATATATCCAAGGGCAAGATGTCCCCAACAGCCATATTTTGTTGAGTACATATATTTTATCACAAACGTAATTGATTGAACTACTTTCAGGTGAATAGGATGAAAATATCAACATAGCTACCATGATAAAAAGAAAAACCAGAGAATCTGTAGTTTTGTCCCTCATCCCTCAATTAAGCAATCCCATAATTTATTTTGCTCCCCTTAATCATAGGAGTGATAATATAAAAAAGAACTTGATCATGGAAGCTGTGCTCCAGTGGGTCTACTTTAACCCTTCTCCCAACTCTTGTCTCAACCAGAGGATGTCTGAACATAGCAGCATAGTAGGAGGTACAAGCGAACCCAAGCCTCTCAGACTATGGGTATCGACTAATTGTGATGGAAAGGAGAGTCGGGTAGAGAGCCTATTCCTACTTACTCTTTTTCTGAACTTAAAGCTAGAAGATTTCTAAAAGTTACCTGTTAAAAACTCACTATATCTACAAACAAATGGCCTGAAGCATCAATTTATAAACATTAACAAATTTACTGTTAACTGTGCATAGAAAAATGATTATATCTGTGCTGAGCATTTACATCTCACCTCTTGAATGGGCAAGATGATGCTTAAAAGCATCTGTTATTTCCATTTTATGTACAACTTGGGCTCCTGAGTTACTTATATGAGAGCACCAAGATAGAAAAAGGTACAAGCTAGGGTTTGAACCCAAGTTTGTCTCATTCCAAAGCCTTTTCACTTTTTCCATCAGCCAGTTTTCCATAATACATCATGAGATCAAAAAACAATTTTTCAAATTTCTAAATATAAGAAGAAAAAG
The DNA here is from genome assembly GCA_030015415.1 of Cynopterus sphinx. Lineage (NCBI taxonomy): Eukaryota > Metazoa > Chordata > Mammalia > Chiroptera > Pteropodidae > Cynopterus > Cynopterus sphinx. Next base: position 180,916,999 of record CM057379.1, read on the forward strand.
ATCGCTTCTAATTCTTCACACCATAGATAACCATGACTAAAATTTTAATCTTTTTCTTTCTAGCCTTAAGAAAGCTATAATTTTTATATCCAAGAAAGTATCACTCCTCAGAATTGTCATCTTTGAAGTTTATGCATGTACTCCAATAACATTGCCACTGCTTAAAATATTTTGGAATCCTTTTCAGTGCTGTTTTAGAAGCCAAATTCTCTATAGACTCCCATGCACAGGGTACTTCAATAGAGATAAAGCAAAGACAGTATATCCATTACTTGAGTACCTATCAAAAGAATACGTTTTTATATCTTCTACCATTTCATGACTTGCCTTCTAAAATTATATGCTGCAAATATTTAACCGTCCTGTAATGAATACCATCATTGCCTTCTCAAAGAACCATAAAAAATCTTGTGCCGACTTCTCTTGCGGTAGGAGATGGGATTTATCAAAATGCTACTTTCTTCCACGTCAAAGACTGATGGGCATTTTGGGGCACGTCTAAAAGTCTTTATTAAAAATTAAATCTATACGCTGTTTAATATCGCATCTGACAACTCAAGTTATGTATGACATTGTAGGCAACATTTGCCTTATTCTAAAGAAAATCAGAAAATTGTTTTTGTCAAAAGTTTGAAAAGCATATTTTAAAATCAATTTCTTTTCAATGGAAGAATTATGCTTACTGAATTATTCCCCTCTAAGGAGTTTCTGTGAAAGAAAATATATCCAAGTGTGATAAACTGATCTTTAAATAAAGTTAGTAGCATCTTGTGTTGAAGTAAATGTTTCTCAAAGATGCAGGCATGTGTGCACTCGCACACACATACATAAAAGAAAAGATTGCTATGAAAATGGCCGGTAGTATAGCTTATGAAAGTCAAGAAAGTCAGCTAGCTATGTGCCAGCTGAGTTCTCACCTCTGGATTATTAGCAACAACACTTACTTTTAGTAAACAAACCTGTCAACCCAGGCATCTCACTGATTGGTTTCTGCCTTATTTTTCACAGACATTCTTATGTGTACCATCATCTTAACGTGGCACCCTCTCCCCAGGACTGCTGGGTACCTGGGATGCCAGAACCCTGGGTTGTGAATGGACGCAGAATTCTTGCGGCCGCTCCGAGGGTTCACATCGGACAGACTGGGCATGCACAGTTGTCCTCGGGGCAGTCTTGCCTCGCCTTCCGGTTGCCAAGGATTCTGTGATAAGACTTCGTTTTGCTCGCAGAGCTAATTACAAAGCGAAGACAGAGTCTTCTTTTGATATCTTGGGCACTGTTCACAGTGCCTGGCATCGTGTTCAATGTTGGCTAGATAAATGAAGGGTTATAAGATACTCCCTCCAAAATGGACTGTTGGGAGGAGAAGTAAGTCTGGTTGAACGAGTGTCAGAATAGAATTGTAGATTACAGTCTCAGGTCTTAAGAGCCTCTAGGTTGGCCCTCTCACTTAACGTTGAAACTCAGAGAGGTCAGCTGACTGGGGGAAGGTCACCCAGAGAGCTGGTGCCAGAGCCAGCTGGGCACAGCATCCGGTGTCCTGAGGTCCTGTCCCATCCTTGCCGGTGCTCCCTCGTTGTTTTCGACAGTTGTTGCACAGAGGTTGATCTGACACTGCCGGATCAGTGACTGGAGCACTTGAAGCCCCGCACAGTGCTTCACAGAACGTTGAATACGCTGGGATTCCCAGGGAACACTTGAAGCCATTGCTGACTCAGTGGTTGGCTGGTTTACTTACAACCTTGGTACCGGTCCCTATGCGTAAGTGGTTACTAGCTAAGTGGGGAGTTCCCTAGGATTGTGTGATTAGGTTACAGCCTAGCTCTTCGAGAAAGGACCATTATAACAGCGATAATAACAATAGCTACACTTATTTGTAATAAATTATGCAGAGTGTGTATCCCGGTGATCTAGAGACCAGGCTCTGGGGCTAGGTTGTCACAGGTAGAATCCCTGCTCCACCACCACTTGCCCCATATACTTTTATGAGACAGGCAGTTTGGACTTTGGGGCCTCATTTCCTACATCTGCAAATGACAATGCTAATAGTGTCTACCTTAGAATGAAGAATTAGCCTACTCGAAGCCATAGAATAATGCTAGGCACTTTCTAAGCAAGCAACAAATGTTAGATATTGCTGTTATTAAAATATCATTACTGTGTGATAAATTCATAGCACGAATGATATGTTATCCAGTCTTCTCAACTCTGCGAGGAAGGTGCTAGCATCTTCCATTTTATAGTTGAGTACAATGAGGTATAGAGTGGTTACTATACCTACACAGCTATTCAGGCAGGGGTGAGGACAAATCCCCTGTTCATCTGATTCTGGATCCTATGGTTGGGTGTGAGTGTAATGGAAATGGATGGGGTGGCGACCAAATGTGAGATCTGACCCCTCAAATTTCATTTTTCCTAGAGCACTCCAAAACCCAGGCTGCTTTCAGGAATATCTTCGCGGATCCCCAGGTAAGTGGAGATGGTCCTTCCCTTCTCCATACACTCTTCCTGTGCACCTGTCCAGATGTCCTGGCACCTGCAGCTGACTCCTAAAGGTCTGTCACAGCCTTTGTCAGCCTCTAAGGGTCTCAGCACCAGAGTTCTTGTTTATAGGTGTGTAGACTCAAGTCACTTGTAGTGGGGCATGGAGGCAGGGCAGTGGGCCTGAGGCATTTCTGCATTACGTATGTCATACCTACATCAGTGTTTTAATGGATATTTTAGAGTAGTTTCATGCATGTAAACTACTTCAGAGTACCAGAAATACATATATATACTTTACAGATATCCTTGTGCTGTCCGAAGGAGTGACGGGCTCTCTGTCCTCTCAGTGACATTTTTCCTGTTGTTGTCATTGTGGAAGAACTTGCTCCAGCGAGACTAGAGGTCTGACAGTCGTCAGTGCTCACTCAGCATTGAGTGGAAGTGCAAAGACACAGGCATTTGAGCAAGACGGTTTTGCATCCTGCTTCTGCTGCCTAATAATTGTGCGGTCTTTGCCTGTCACCTGCTTCTCTGAGCCTCAGTTTCCTCCTCTCTAAGGTGGAGGTAGTTTTACCCATTTTGCAGAGTCATTGGGATATTCCTAGCTCATGTATATATAGTGAACTATACAAGATTGACATTCAATTAAACGGTAATTATTATTATCAGTTATTGGCATGTGAATGGGTTCATTAAAACTGGATAGAAGGCATGTTGTTATTTTTGGTTCATCATATTTTTCCTGAAATATTTCCGCCCCCTCCCCAGCAATCTTGCTTATTGAAATTAATTTGCCTAGAGAGCCATATATTCATTGTGAAAAGATCGTCTCTCGTTCAGGCCCTGTCAAATCATTATAAATTCCAAATTGAGGTAGTCCAAATTACTGAGGTCTTATTGCACCTGGATATTTTCGTGAATGTTTAATCTAAACTTGGTTCTTTTTCCACAGTTCTGAAACATTAGTAGTAAGATAACTTTTTTAAATGAGCCATTACATTGGCAGAAATAGGTTGTTTTCTGGGAATGGAATAGAATATTTTACTTCTTTATACTTGAAATCTGAATCACCATGAAGGTTATAGAAACTTCTGGTCAACCCCCCCGCCCACTACCACATACACACACACACAAACTCATACACTGCTTAGTTATTTTTTTTGTTAGGCAACTGAAGAGTTACTGTGTACATTCTGGCAGCCTTCTTCCCATCAGACACGCGAGGGCACAATCAATTCCTGTTTCTTGGAATGTACCAAATAATCAGAAACTGATTATTCTGCTGGAAGGCAACAAACAGCCTGATGGAAAGATGTACCAATTGAAAACAATTCTGATCATATTTTTGTCAGGAGAATGAGATGCCTCCAGCTGTCTGTCACTAATCATATTAGAGGTGGAAAGCAGGAATGTTGTGGCCTGCAAGAGATTACTCTAATCGCATGTTGGAACACGACTTTTACTGGCTGCTTATCCCAGCACAGTGACATTGGACGTCCATTCTGTAACTTGTCTTGCCAATTGCTAGCAGTCTCAAACATATGTCACATGAGCACACTTCAGGAATGTTCTAATTACAGTTCAGAGGCTTTTGTTTTATCTTTTTACGCTTAGCTCTGCAGAGATCACTGATTGAAATGATTTCTCCTTCAGCATAGTCCTAATGCCAGCAGTTACAAAAGAGTAAGGAGACGGCAAATGACACAATAACTGAAAAGGTGTCCGAATTCAATTAGGAAGAGGCTTCTCCCACGTGGACACATAAGCTATATAAATCCATTTTAATCGTGAGCTATGGTACTTATCTGGTCATGTTTATTTTGGATGCAAGTGCCAAAGCTGGATTTAGACCAAAACTCTAGATCTTGGAGCCCTAATGACTAATTTGGGATTCCATTGAATCCCTTAATTCATTTCTTAATTAGTTCTCTCAGAATTAGAGCTGCTTGGTTACAATCGTTTTCACAAAATTTTCATAAATGAAAACAAATGTACAGAGATTTTCCCCCCCCTATGGTTCACACATTTTCCTCCAGTCTTAACGAACTATTCTTGTTGTTATCAAAACAATAATAACAACGCCAACAGTGACAAGAGCAAAATTAACAGGTTGCCAGGCAGTATAGTAGAATATGAACTGAGACACCAGGAAGCTTGGTTCCAATTCCCAGCTCATCTACTTACATCCATGGGACCTTGGTCAAGTTACTTTCCCTCTTTGTGCCTCAGTTTCCTTTTGAAAATGGGAAGAATAATAGTACCTACCTCATAGGGTGGTTCTGAGAATTAAAGCAGCATTGTATATATGAACTAATATGAAGAAAGCACTATAATGTTGGTTATTAAGTTTATTATCAATAAGACAATGGGAGACTGATGAATGGGTTTTGCTGGTGCCACAAAGTTGTCATATACGTATGTCCCATTTAGGTAGACCCTTTGCAGGTCACTAATGAAACATCGGGGACTCTGAAGGTGGAAGTAATCTTTACTGTTTGTATTTGTATTCCTCAGTTTGGTTATGCGATTAACATTTTTGGCTTTCCGTACTTGATCAATATGAGTGTTAACTTGAAACCTTTTGCTGCAAAATTGCTTTAAATTTTGAATGAACATTTTCTGCTCTCAGTAAACACAATATCAGTCCTCATTAAAAGGAAAAATGTTCTTACAGTTCATGAAAAATATATATGTGAAGGGAAGGAATTTGAGGCAATTGACTTCAATAAATTCATTGGAAATTTCAAAGTATCTTTTAACAGAGTTAAATATATTTAATATCATGGTTCAAATTTAATAAATGTGCCAAGAGTGAAAGTCTAGGGAAAGATAAATCTAGTAATTTAATGAGCTCATAGTTACATAAGAGTTAGTTAATATTAAAATCAATTGCTAGGAGATGCACTAGAATTACCTTTGCTTAGGTTTTTTTTTAACTAAGATAGGACCCAGCAATTCCACTCACGCCTCGTGTGTGTGTTTGTGTGTATGCATGTGCATTTTAGAGAAATGTATATTCATGTGCATCCAGAAACAGATGTAAATGTTCTTAGCAGCATTATTTATATTTGTCTCAAATTAGAAATGTCCAAAGTATTGCTCAGTAATAGAAGGGCTTAATGAATTATGGTGTAACCATAATATGGAATACTATGCAGCAATGAAAAAAGACTAAACTAAAGCTATGTGCAATAATACAGATGTATCTTACAGACATAATGTTGAAAGGAAGAAGATACAAAAGAATACATGATAATCTTATTCTATTTAAATAAACTGAAAACATTCAAAACTAAACTCTGCTAAGGGATGTATACATATGTGGCTAAAACTATAAAGAAAAACAAGGAATTTATGATTGAAAGCAATAGGGTAGTGTTTACCTCTTAAGGGAGGGTATGCTGGAAGGCTTCTGTGGGCGCTAGCAGTGTTCTGTTTTTGTTTTTTGTTTTTTTTCTGGTAGTTACATGGGTAATAGGCAGAATATCACATCAAATGTTAATATTTTATATGCTTTTCTGGTTGTGAGTCATACTTCACAATTTTAAAAGTTATTTTGTTTTGTTTTAATGAACAATCGCTGTCTTTTTAGCCTGGGTTGGCTTGTTTTTGTCCTGCGTTGTTTTAGGCCTAGAGATTCCTGTGACTTCTGGTGGCTCTAGAACTATTGCCTTGATGCATGGCAAAGTGGCCTCCAGAGTGAGGTATGCACCCCAGGGAGCTCTTGAGAAAGTTGACTTGGGGTAAAAAGAAGTTGATTAGAACTTGCATTTACATTCATTTTGTTATCATGAAGCATTATGATAACTGATGGTGACTGTATTGACTCTGGCACTGCCCTTGGGTGCCCACGGCAGATAGTCAGCTGTCACCTGGAGGGAGGGAAGTGAGGTCTCACCTTCAGAGCGACTTCCCCACTGGTTCATCTGCTTTGGTTATTTTGTGAAATATATCATACCTGGTTAACGGGATTTAAAAATTCTATATTTTAGTTTTAACCCTCACAAACTAACAGATGCTTAAAAGATTCTGCAAACAATGCCCATAAATTGATAATAATTTTAATATTGCAATCAACAAAAAATGGCAGAGTTTATTGTAAACTTTTTGTCAGCCACATTACAAGGTAATGACAGTGACCATTGAATCAGATCTGGCAAGAAGCTGGCCACAAAATTCTAAATTATGTGGAACACATATGAATTTGTATCCACTGTGGTTAATTACTCATGAACCTTGTCCTGTACTTGCCTTTGAGATAATCATGGTTAGCAAAAACGTTGCATCACTTCTATTATTATTTTCTATTTTGTTCCAGTTTTATAAGGTGTATAACATAATATAATAATATATGTATATGAATTATAAACAAACAACCAGACATACTTGAGGATATATGCTCAAAACAGGTAAGGTGAAAACACTTGGACACCACTGCCGCGTAGGTCAAAGGCTACTCCTGCTGATAGTTAGAATGTGGAGAAGATGGTAAACTTGCTATTCATTTCACAGGGAGGTACCTCTCACTCCTCATTTCTTTGTTATTGGCAATATCAACACTAAGGCAATAAATAATATATCGTACTTTATTAAAACTTTTCCCAGCCACCGGGTTGAAAAAATATATATCTTTTTGTTCTATGACTACATACTCAGAACAGCTCTGTTTTTCTGTATTGTAAGATTCCCTTTTACCTGAGGATTTTGTATGTTAAAAAAACAAAAAAACAAAAAACAAAAAAACAATGTTGAATTACCTTCAGGTAGGATTTACCAAGGCTGGAGTAACAGAAAGTACTAGACGGCACATGTGTCATGGCTGTAGAGGGACAGGTGCTTGACCAGCAGTCAGTGGACATAGGCTCTAAGCCTGATTGTGCCACACGCCAGTGGCCAAGCCACAGCACATAGGCAAATCCTCTCCGAGCTGCCATTGCCTTTTCTCTTTCGTGAGGATGATAATAGCAACACTTCCCCAACCCTTTCAGGGATCACATTTGAGAGCATCTGTAAAATGCAGGGTTTTCTGCAAACATAAGGAATTATGACTTCTACATATCCCTATTCTCCTTTAACAAGATGTAACTTTTTTTTTAGAGTGCTGATGTCTTTAATAAGATTCTGTGGTTGGCAAGCTTAAACCAAAAGAGTATTATTTTAATTTTTTGCAGGGGTGGGGGGAGGATCCTGGGGTATCTCACAGATTGAAGGAAGGATCACAACCAGGGAAGCTCTAGCGATCACATCAAAGGGTTTCATGGCCTCTTCCCTAAGGTACTGTGTTAGTGCAATCGAGCACCATGGCTTCTACCCTCAGGGTTTCACAGTACCAAGTTTGAGGTCCCTAAAAGAGAGAATTAATTTATCCAGGTTGGGTCAATTGACCATCTTTTGACCAGTCAACCTCAAGTGAGGGGACAAGGTATAGACAAGATTCCTGAGAGCTCTGGTCCCACACATCTGGGCCATCTCAGAAAATCAGGGATCCCTGTGATTCTCTACCTACAATTGGGATTAAGGTTTCAATAGTTGCTAATGACTCAACTTTTTTAAAAAGGAATTTTCATAAAAAGAATCAAAGAACTATAAATGCAGAAGTGTACGTGACTGTTTGCTTTAGTAAATGTCAGCACACCTGACTGAGCCTGCGTTTCTTGTCATGTTCTTCTTTAGGTGGACACTGCACTTGAAATCACTTTCACTAGATGCTGGAAATTCTCTGTAGGTCCCAAGGGGTATCCTTCTGCTTAGACCGTTTCTCTAAGGTTCGACTCCACTTCTCCCTTTAGCTACTGCTTTACCCCATGTCAGAAAGAAGACATTAAGTCAGTTTTAGCAGTCATAATGCTGATAGTCTCATCACTGACAGCCTTGCTTGCCCTAAAAATTTATGGCAAGGTGAAAAGACGACGATAAAACTGGTGCATAGAGTCTGCATATCACAAGCAAGTCCTCCACTATTAAAAGACCTCTCGTGAGTCCAAGTATATTTGAATATGTCACAGCCATTCCTAAACAGACGTATACAGTTGTTCCTCACACCACATGGATATTTGATATGTAGCATTTGTTCTACCAGGGCTCAATCAATTACTTGTAATATTTCAAGAATGAAAATGATGAATATATTTATATGCCTGAAAAATCGATGAACATCTTCCAAACAAGTTAAAAACGTTGCTTTCAAATATTGCCCTGACAAGTTCTAGATAGAATATTGTCCTCTTTGGATCATTCACTATAAAGCTGTAAAGCGTGCCAAAATCCTTTGTTTTTCAATTATGTATACATATGAAATCACCACATTTTATATCGTTAATATAAAGAGAAAGTGTACCACTGAAGAAAAAGATATGGTAATAGCAATTATCATTGTACTTAACCTTCATTTTCCAAAGTGCTGCGTTATAATGTAATCTATAGTGCATACTTTTTTACCAACTCTCAATACATTACCAACCCAGTGCCTCACCCTGCTTACAAGGATGATTTATTATTCGTCGGATTTTAAGTGCTGACCCATGAAATGTTAAACTTGTATTGGCAGCTGTTGTCCAGAGGTTTGCAGATGTCCTGACTAATGCTTTGAAAGACCGGCATTAGCAATAAATCACAGCATACATAATTTTTCAATAAAGTAATGGAAAAGATTTTGCATTTCGAGTCCTCTAATGTTTGGTATTTAGAAATTACTTACATGGGAAATTAAAGTAAAGGGGCAAAACATTCTCAGGCTTTAACCCTTGAACTTTGGGCCAGCCATAGTCAATAGCAAAAGCATCTTGGTAGCTTTGTTCTCCTATAACCCTGAGATCTCTTGGCTCTGGGGACTGACAAAGTGCCAAGTAGAGGCCTAATTGCTTTCCTTGTTACTAAGAAGAAAAAAAATCTCAAAAAGAATTTTCTTTTTCTTTCAAAGGAGTACCTTGAGCATTAACATTTTCTTGAATAACAAAATTGTTTATAAGACTTTTGCAAAACTTTCTGAAAAGAGAGCTTGAAGAGAGCTCTGGCAGCCAATTAAGAAGCATGCATTGCTTACCTAGAGCAACGAAGTGTTCGGGAGATGAAATCAAAGCAGGAGATGTGGCTTGGTCCTCTACAAGCTTGCTTTCTGATTAATGAGCTGATGTCCTCTTTTTCTCTTTCTCTATAGTCTGCTTAAAATTTTAGCAAGACAGTACACGATATATTCGGCTAACACCATAATAGACCACCAACTGTCTGAATGTAAGTTCTGTTCACCAGCATTTCCCGCTCCACACCCACCCCCCAGCCAGTGCTGGACCCATTGTGTGGTCCAGGGGAAATTTTCAGTTAGTATCTGTTATATATTCGGGCAGGTCTTCCTGTGATTTATATATCGGTGAATTATATACTGGGTCAGATTAACTCTGATCAAGGAATCAGTAACCAACTTTAGTGGATTGGGATCTTCTAATGCATAGAGCTAATTAATAATCGAGGGGAGGAGCCAGATGATGAAGAAGAAAGAAGTGACGAAGTGAATAAACACAATAAGTATAGTCAGTGATAAGGTCTAAAAGAGACCTAAACAGGGCGAGGGCTGTAATGGGGAGAGCCTATAGGGTTGGAGAAACCAAAACCTAGGACAGTGTGAAAACTCAGCAGTGTAAAAGGAATTGATGTAACCTTCCAGACGACTTAATTTGCTTCAGAAGTTAGCATATCCAATAACAATATTCATCTTATCACAGCTTTTCTTAATGTACGTAGGTTTGCAAAGTTCTTAACACACTGTCAGTATCAATTTCTACTTTATAGAATTTTGCCTTTAACACATCATTTGGTTGGTGCCTAGTGCCAAGGCCAAGGGTGAGCTCTCTGCTTCGCTTCCTTTCTTCAAGCTGTGACTTCTCTTCCAAAGCCAGGCAGCTGTCTCCCAGATGTACGCTGTCAATCACATAGGAAACCAGATGACCAAAAGAGGGTAGATAAGCACAAATTTATTGTCAAAGCCGAAAGAAAGAAAATAAAAAAAACCTCAAAGCAAATGCTCTGCTGACTGTGGGTCAGAAGTGTTATCTTTGTATCTCAAGGACAGAACATTTAATAAAGATTCGGGTACAAAGTACACATCACCCTCCAGGCATGCTGAGCCAAGTCAACTGGAAAACCATTCCTTAGGGTTTACAATTTCTCCCTTTTCTAAATTAAAAAATGCTAATGTGAACTCCTGACTCTCAGCAACACATAATATTATTGTATATAGGGCAAAGAGTAAATAAGACACTTGCCTAATGACATAACAGTTCATTTGAACTCAGCAAACTGGAAGTAATTTGGTTTTTTTTTTTTCTTTTTTCCATGGTGCTTTATGGAAATAGGCCACAATCATTTTTATTTCACCATTTTTCATAATCTTATAGCATATTTCCTGTTTGTGCTATTAAGAGCTGTTTTTAAAGACCCTTAAGGGATATTCTTTAATACATTATTTTTAAAATAATTATTCATCTATAGTAACCCCCTTAGAATGTCTAAGAGTTTAGAAATACAGAAACTTCTTCATGAGAGATGTTTAATTGTCAGTGCAAAGTATTGCAGTGTTTACACCTATTTCAGTTAATGTAGATAATTTTTAATTAGTCATCCTAGAAAGGTAATAGATATCTTAGAAGATTCAGAACCTCCATTTGGCATTTATGTAAAAAATTTATATAGATAAAATTCTGTGACTAGTATTTATAGATTTAAAAAAAATGCAGTAATATAAAGTCAAATCTTAGAGATTCTTTATAATAGGACGAACATGTCTTATCGAGGTGAAAAATATTCATGTGAGACAAGATCACTTTAAAAAAATTCTTTATAAAGTATGACACAAATGTAGTCGTGTTGTGGTTACTTTTACACCTGTGACACGCAGAACTTCTGGACTGAACAACAATAGATAACTTTATATTTTAATGCTGAATATGTTTATGTTTCACATGTAACTCGTGTCAGAGAGGCTCTGAGTTCCTTGTTTGGGTTCCTTCAGACCACACTTGACCTTTGAACCCTCCGGTCCATACTTATGCCACTGGAAGGAAGCATGCTTCTAAAGGGATGCTTTAGAAGGAGGTTTAATTTCTAAAAAGTAACCTCAGCCCACATCACGTCTGCAACCTGTAGATGGTGGCTCTAGGGTCCACTGTGGTCAGCTCCTCTTTTGCACTAGAAATCACTCACTTCCTCTGTCATGGTCCTCTGACCTACCTACTCTTCCACAGCTTCTCCGCCATGAAACGCTCTTTGCTGCTTTGGTATCTTCTACAGACTGGTCCTTTTTTCATAGTTCTTCCAGCAAACTGGGATTTTGGAGGGGGGGCATCTCCAGCGTCTTGGTTAGTCTGTCTATTCCTCTCTGCCCTCCCAACACGACATTCTCTGTCTTTCAGCCTCTTTTATTTTTCCTCTCTCAAGCTTCAAAAAACTAGAAATTTAAAAATGCATCCTGGTAATATTCCTCTGCCAATTTCCAACTGCTTTCTTCCCTGAGTGAAACTGCTCTTTTCCACGGTGCTCCAGTGTTGCAAGCTGCATCTTTGTTCTCCTCTCTTCACAGAAAGCTCATGTGGAAGGGGTACAGCGGGAGGCTAGAGGGCTGAGGGGAAGCACACCCCTTTCTCCTCGGTGCTGGCCCAGAGAAGTGTTTCATTGTCCCTGTCGAGGACCAGGCCATGGGAAAGAGACTCCCCGACAGTCACCATGAGCTACACAAACATTGCTTCCATTTAGCTTGACCTTTCACTGTGCTCCCAAAATGACTGAAAATACTTAAATCGTATACAGCATTTTTCTGGAAGCAAAAATAAATGGGGTTCTTTTAAGAATCCACACTTGAACTTTCACCCTTCTCTTCCTTTTGAGTCATTATATCCAGTTTAAGATTTCCTTTTAGCATGTATTTTCCTTTTGTGAGAAATAGCTAATATCTCTGCTGATAAATGTTGAATCATAGAAGCAATGTACTCATTAAAGATAAGGATACCTTCTACGGCCTTAAAGTGCTTAGCTCTGGGAATTGAATTTTGCAAACATCTCTTAAGTGTTTACGGTGTGCTGAGCACCAGCCAACTAACTTCCTAACTCTGTAACTACTTTAATGTATGAACTCAACTGATCCTCACAGCAGCCTTGTGAGGTGGGTAAGTAATATTGTCATTTGTCCGTCTTTTACAGTGTAGACACTGAGGCATAGTGGAGGTGAGTAACTCGCACAAGGTTACAGAATTAACAGTGGGAGGACCTGGACTTGAACCTTGGTGGTCTGCTTCAGTGCCCACGTTCTTAACCACTGAACAGGCTGACTGGGGCATGTCACCTAACCTCTGAAAGCCTAAGCTTCCTCGTCTCTGAGGTGGAAATGGTCTTACCTATCTTACTAAACTATAGTGAAGACTGAATAAATGATTTTAAAGGGATCCAAAGTTGTTGGGGAAGTGCTAAAACATCAGGTTTAAGTTTGAGCTATCTCAATGATATTTTCGGTTAGTTGAGTAGATCTTACTGTTGAGTGGCCCGTGTTCCTTGGATATGCTGCTGGTTCAGATGAAAAACTGCATGTTTTTCTTGAGGTTTTCTTGAAATTTCCGGAAAACCTCAGCTTTTACAATGAAAATGGTCCTTTTCTTCCAGAATGGTATCATTTAGGAGTATGTAAAATGTAGATAAAACTCAGCATGACACTTTTAATATGCCAAGTAAACTCAGTGACGTTCATTCCTTTTAACACTCCTACCCTTTTTTATTAATGGCAAAAGTTAACTTTCTTCCAAGTCTCTGTTCACCACATAACTTGGGACGTGTTGCAAAGTGTCCTTCAGTGTGTAATATGGGGTCTAGCGCCATGCCTTTTCAGCATGCGACCCAGAAACAAATGATAACAGGTAAGGTTTAGGGCAGTGGAAGAGAAGTGGAAATTGAGTCCAAATATGAGGATTTAGAAAGGCCACAGACTTAAAAGAACCATACCTCAAAATGAGGGATAGGAAACCAGAGCTAGACTCCAGGGAGATGTGACGGGTGGTGCCGGAGGAGTTGGAGGATCTGGGAAGAAAAAGGAAGAGGTGTCTAAGAAAGAGGTAGGTGTTTCTTTGCAGCTGGACTGGGGGAGATGGACACTGCCCTCCTCCCTCTGATGCTGGGCTTGCTTTCTCTGCTCTGGGTTGCCTATGTATTTTCGGGTCTCACAGTGCTCTTGCGAGTAAGAATGTTGGGGATCTGAATTTTTACAGTCCCTTGGGAAAGTGAGGAGCCCAAAGGCCTGACTTTTGTGATTCTTTGGAGCTTTTATGTACCCTAGAAATTAAGTTCTTCCTATTTTTTTTAAATGGGATTTGTATTGCATACCCAAGGTGATTAGAAATTTGGGAGGAGGGGGTCCTCCAAGCAGGATTCATAATCATAATGAGCTATTTTCCTCTTTTATGGATAACTACAATATCCTTGCCATTCAGTCTCCAAATATAGCAAGCAGTTTTGATAGAAGAATATCCTTATGTTTGGAAAGAATTTGGCAGCCTCACTGATGTGAAAATGTCCAATTTAGAAAACACATTTAGAAAGAAAAACTCCTTTAAGTCCTTTTTGGAATCAGGTGGAGTAAAAATGAATAAATAAAACACTTTAAAGAAAATGTGTGGTCTGACAACACATTCCATTTCCTCCCCTTAGTCTTGCAGGTACTTGTTGATTTTGCCTGAACTTTAGATGTCGTTCCTATCATTTCATTGAAATGTCAAACTGCAAACTGGTTCTGGCATCTAATTGGGAGCATAATTTGGATGATAGATTTTCAAGCTAATGCATGTAATCAGAGCACTGCAAGACGGTTGCCAGGGACTAACCATCTAGAATCTCTTTAAGAATATTGTTCAGTGTATAAAAAGATTGCTTAACACAGGGGAGGGGAAAAGGGCATCAAATCCCAAAGAAAGAGCCAAATGAAATGTGTAAGTCAGTTATGGCTGGAGGTGTGTAAATAGGGAGCTTCTAGTATAAAATCATTTAATTGATTAAGGTATCTGTAGTTAATACTCATCAGAACTACAGATGCAAACACATCTATCACACTTGAGTAACCCAAACGTGCCTGTGTAGTTTCTCTTCATGAAGTGCCCAACTGACCAACATGCTTGATATGCGTGTAACTCAAATAAGTTAAACCATATGATTCCCTTTGTAGAGGGTGGTTTAGCAACATGTTTTCTCCTGATCCTTAAAAATGAATTCACTATTTTATCACAGAGATTTTATTTCTAGGAATTTATGCTAAGGAAATAATTAAGGATTATGTGCAAAGGTTTTAGCTACAAAGATATTAATCACATCATTGTTTATAAAGGAGTAAATAGGAAATTGCTCACGTGTGCGATAACAGCTTAGCTAAATGTACTATGTTACAGTCCAATAGTGAAATACTATTCCGCTTTTATAGATGATGTAGATAAACACTGATAATGAAAAGTTGTTTATCATATATCATTAAGTGATAAAATTATCTTATACAAAAGTATGCAGAGTGTGCTCACGTTTCTGTTAATATATGGATATATTCTTAGACAGTGCCCTGGAAATATATTTAAAGATTTTTTTAAATGGTTTTCTGAGTGGTAAGATCATGAGTATTTAGAATGTTCTTCTTTTTTGTTTATCTCTGTCTTTAATTTTCCCACTCTAACCATATACTGCATTTGTAATAAGAACCAACCAAGTTTATTTTTAATTGAAAAAAGGAAACATAAACGAGTCATGTGAAAATGGCCGATTCTGGATAACTAGAGACTTCATGTGATGCTTTTCACCTGAATATATTTGTAAATATATTTCAGCTGGTGTGCTATGATTTGAGAACATTAATTGCTCTTTCATACCTGATTTAGCACAGATCATTAGCTTTCTTCCTAATCTCGGCAAAATGAAGGAACTCTGGGGTTTCTTCCGACTCCCAAATCCCAGGTCCACACTTTTGAGGTTTATTTAGAGAAACTGCTGAGTGGGGGACGTCAGATCTCATATTTATAAGCTGCCACATGACGGAAGTATATTAACAGGAAGAATTCACCTTATTTGTAGCGCACTCCAATTAACCACTCCACAAGATTATCTTTGATTCTGTCTTCTGCTAGTTTGAAGAGAGACCTTCATACGATCTAGTTTTTCCATCAGTTACTGATTACTCTTGTTTTGAATTTTGGGGGAGAGCTTATGGTGAGTGTTACATAGCTGAGAACTGCCAAGTGTTTCGGGGGCAACTTTTTCCCAGCAGTAAGTGGGAAAAAGTTAAAAACATGGACAAAGGACTCACTTCCATTAGAAAGTAAAAGTTCCATCACCTGTTAAACCCTGATAACCTCTCAGCCTCTTTCTCAGGTACCAAGGAGGCCTCTGTCCATATACCCCAAACCTAATTTAGTTGAGTGAGGTAAGGTATCATAATTTTTCCTCATTAATCACTCTTGACAGATGTCATGGTCCTACAATCAATTTCTCCCACCTCTCAGAACAAATTCACAGTAAACACAGAAATAAATTATGGGACACATTTAGTAGACCAGCTTCCTAATTCTGTAACTTCTAAATGGTAGTTAGTGGAAAGAGTATTGTGCCACGAGTTAGGAAACCCATAGTTTGATCCTGGCCCTGCCGTGAACTTGTAGAACATTAGGGAAGTGAGCCAGACTATTAGGTTCACATTTTTCTCCTCTGTAAAGTGAGAGGGTTGAATTCAGTGATTTTCAAACTTCCTTCCAGCTCTGAAATTGTATGAACATTATCTACAAAGGCCATTTATTGTTGCCTACATAACTCATGACCGAAAGCAGAGCATCTTTTAACAGTCCAGCCCTGTGACTCCCTGCCTCTTATCTGTTTTGGTCCAATAAACTATTGTGTTCTTGTTTATCTTCCTTTTCTCATGCTACACTAAATAATTTCACAGACAATCTCATTTTGGCATTCTCTATATCCTCTAATGTATGATGTGTCTTTGTGACTTTGTGACGAGGGAAAAAAAATTCTTAAAAGTAGCTACTTCCATTATTCTCCAGTTTTTAGAGCTGTCTTGTGAGAACTAAATGTCAATTCAAAGATTCCTGCATTTGTAATCATTTCTAACCTAACCTAGAGAAGTCTAAGGCATAATTCAAGGCAAAAAAAATTTCTTCCTTGAGACAGTGGACTCATAAATATGTAGTTTGCTTTATCTCTATAATTTAAGAAGAAGCTAGTATACTTAAAAACTTTAGCAAGATTTTTTTCAGTATCTACATTGAATATGCAAAATATGGCCGTTGCACATGCTTGCCAATCCTGTTTTTTAAATTGTAGATACCATATTTTTTAAATTGAGTAATAATTTTAAATTAATTTACTGTAAAAGAAAAATCAGATTACCCTAATGAAAGATTTTACAAATCAAATACTTGTATGTTTTAAGCTTGATCTCTAATTTATATCAGTCTTTCTGTTTCTACACAGAAAATTTAACCCAAATAGGCTACAGGAGATGACTCATTGCTCACCCAATGCCCATTCTTTTCTTCTTCCTTAGTAACACACTGATTTTATTCAAGGGGGCAATGTGCCCAGCCAAAAGACTGCATTTCCCAGCTACCCTTGCAGTTAACGGTGGCCAAAAGAGAAATCATTGGATGAGTTTTTCAGGAAACCTCTTCCGTGGGAGTTGACCAGACTAGGTATTTTTCAACTCCGCTTCCTCTGTGCTCCTTTATGTTGCCTCTTTTCTGAGCTCCACATGTTCACAAGATGGCTGGGGCAGCTTAGTACCATCATCCTCTTCAGTCAGGCTTAGCAAAGAGAAAGCTCAGTTTTCTAAAAGCTCAAACAAAGCCCCAGATTTGCTTCTCCTTGGCCTGATTGTCCATTTTTAGCTACATCAGATCCATAACTGAGACATGTAAGATGATGTGCCAGTGGGTTCACCCTAGGTCATATACCCTACCCCCCAGACCCATTCTGGTGGTAGCTTCCCTGGGTCCTCACAGCCAGGAGAAGAGGAGTGGATAGATGCTAGATGATCAAGCCACAAATACCCACCCCACAAATACCCACCCCACCAAGTTTGCCAGTGTCTTCAAGTTATTGTTGTCACTAGTAACGAGGTAAGTGATCATTTGGTTTGCAAAGTTACCCTGAACAATGATTGGGTCATTGGACTCATTTACGACAAATGAAATTGAAGTCTCAAGACCACGCCATTGATCCAGATTAGGTATCAGATTAATGTCTTATAGTAAGCCATGTAACTTCCCTTTCTCATTACCACCCTATGTGTAGTCCTCTAATGAGGTAGAAAAAAGTGTGCCAACAATTTTTCTAAACCCCAAACAACTGTATCTTCCAGAATAGCCTGGTGATGCAGCAGTGGACATTGTTTCCAAACGTAAAGTTGTATAACAAGTTAGGACTAAGTGAAATTTAAAATGACTTCTGATAAACCCTGAAAGAGTGGTACTTTATTTTATTTTTTTTAATTAAGTTTATTGAGGTAACATTGGTTAATACAATGATATAATTTTCAAAAGAGTGGTACTTTAAAAAAGTAATGTCAGCAAGCTGCATATGATGTAACCATAGTGCCAAGTGCTCTGCGTTCAGATGGAGGATCTACAGAGCACTGACAGAAAATACTGTGGTCTTCTGTTTTGTATGAGCGAACACGGAGAAGTGATTTCGAAGTGATTTACTGCAGTAGCATGTTGGGACATTGTATGCAACAAGATAGATGATTATGGCCACAGTTCTGAAAATGTTCAGATGGCTTTCAATTAGCTTTGGGCAAGGCTGCCCTTTGCAGGAGCCAGTATTGATTTTTCAGATTGCCTTCCAGCTTTCCAGCAGAAGGGCCAATCATGTCATTCCTTTGAAGGCACAGGAAGCGTCATTGGAGGGCAGACTGCAGCAAGCATTCCTGCTGGGCTATCTGCACTTAAGTTAGTAAAGAACAATAGCGCAGTCTCTATAGGTAGAAACCTAGGTCTGCCATTGGCCCCTCCCTGTGTACCGTAGATCGCTTAAGCTCTGGAGCCTTGACTTCCTCCTTTGTAAAATGGGAATTTTTGAGAATCTGATGGGAAAAGGCATGTAAAACTTCTAGCCCAGTGCTTCAGACCTTTCCTAAGTCCAGTGAATGTTAGCTCTCATTACGCTTTCAGAGTTGACCTTGAAAAGAGGGAGGGGTGTTGGGTTTTTCACTAGTTTTTTTCTTTTTCTCCTAAGTCCCATTAAGAAAAAAAAGTGTGAGTTTGAGTTGGCTCCACCTGACAGTGCTTTTAGTTTGTCGTGTGGAAAAATGGAGAGTTGCTATTGTCATATTGTAGGTGTCTCAGGGTCCTGTCGTCTACTTGGGATGCAGGTTTGTTGAAAACAGCCTTTTTGGAAGGATGGTATCATTGCATCACATCTAAGAATGGCAGCCACCTGCTGTGGGAGCAGCAAGGACCCCAAGAAGTCAGAGAAGCCTCAGGCTGCAGATGGCACTGTGTCAAAGACCACTGACATCCTATCTGTCATTTTAGACCTGCTAGGAAGAGTGAGCATCTCAGAATAATAGGACCCTAGGATCATAACTCTTTATTTTACAAATGAGGAAGCTGAAGCCTAGGGAAGAAAAGTAAGCCAAAGGCCACATGAAGAGTCAGTGACACAGGCAGGACCTAAACCCAAGGTTCCTGATGCCCAGGTCATGAGAAATAAAGACTACAGACACTAAACACTGCTGGTCATCCTCAGAATCTCTCCTCTGGTCTCCATTTAATTGCCAGTGTCATCCAACCATTGATAGACAGAAATTCATTCCTTTCAGCAAATCAGACCTACCCTCTCCCCAAATGTCAACAGCTATAGATCTTCCTATTATGGTCACTCAATTTCCCTTAATCAGAATCCACATCTCTTGTTTGAGGGTCCAAGAGCAGCCACCGTCTAAGCTGCTGAATGGGAGAAAGGCTGGAAGCCTCACTGTCAGTGTCTAGACTCCCTCCTAAGCCCCCTGTCTTCAGCCTAGCACCCTAGACTGCCCTCCATATTGTCTGAAGTCTCCAGACTCTTGGGCTCCATTTTTCCAGAGAATAAACCACCCATTCCCACAGGGCTAGGGAGGAATGGTTGCCTGGCTGCTCCGAGTCGGGTGGATCTGTCAGCCTTCTGATCTTCCTGGGGTCCTTTGGGGGCCAACTGGCTCACTGCTTCTTTTACTCTTATCTCTGGGCCATTAAGTTTCAGTTGCCTCTGCTGCATCTGATCAGTTTGATTTCTGTCTTTGAGAATGGTGTCATGTCTCAGTCACCTTTGTCCCTTCTCCTATATGTTGTTCTTTGGGGTTTATACCTCTATTTCTTTCTTACCATCCTAGTTGATTTTGGAAGAAAGAAGATTAACATACCTGTTAATCACCATCCTTCCCAGCAGAATGTTAATAGCCTTTTTTTTTTTTTTTTTTTTTGAGTGTTGAGGACGTTGGCCTTTGGTAATACAGAGAAGAGTTATCCTCAGCAAAGAACACACCACATGTTCAGTCACTGCCAAAAACCTTCTGAGAAACAAATCTTCTCAGGTTTTGTGTTATCCCCAAAAATTAATCTCACAGCATGGTTCACAATCATGTTTATGAAAGTGTTGGGAAAATGAAATGCTCTGCTATGAAATCAATGGGTGGAAGTCAGTGAGAACTTGGAGGGAGGGCCAGGTGTGTACATTTCTTCTGTAGTGGAGCACTTGTTGGGGAAGAGCCAAACAGTTCACTCAGTGTTTGTGTTTTCAGATGTACTAAACAGCAATAGGAAGCTTTCCTCCAAGTGTGTACATACGGAATAAATGTTTGTTAAGTAAATAAACTTAATGTATAGTAGAGGATTTTGTGACTCCGGCAACATGTTTTCAGTGAAAACATTTGAAGGCAAGATGCCTTTCAAGATCTGAGAAATTAAAATTAAATGAATGGCACATATTTTATTTTGTCAAGGACTAACATTTTCCATTAAAAAAATAAATATATTAGCCCATCAGTAACTTCTCTCCAGTACCTGATATATTTTAGATAATACTGCATCATTCCCGATATTCTGACATGCATGATTGTTACCAAAAGGATTCACTGTTATTGTATTCAGAATTGATGACTGATTTACATAGCCTTAAGCTGAAGGATGAGGTGTTAGAATGTTTGTATTCACTCTCCCCAATTTCTCCAGTGAGGGATTATGAATTGAGCTTTTACTTTAATACAACTACAGTTCAGCCTTGTAAAAACGTAGCTAACGATAACATAGATGCTCGTGGACTTCACCCAGGAAGTATTGGATTCTAGAAATATCTGAGGAATCTGGTTATAAAATCCTGCCCCTTGACATAGTACTTGAAGAGGGTGGATCTAGTTCAATGTTGTTCAATTAACGATTGTCTCCTATTGCCTTTTGCTGGATTCTAAGAATGTTATATCTCTTCTCGGTTTGTTTGGCTACATTACTGGTTTGGGTAGTTTTCCGTTTCAGAGTCCATCTCAGTTTCATGTTTATGTGCTTGAAAAAGGAACCAGAGGCCTATGCGTTTCCATGTCCCACCTCGTGCTTCGGTTAATGCCCAGACTATGTGACAAAGGCTCATGGTTTACAACCAAAAGGGATGCATGCTGCATTTGTATTCTGAGTTTGCTTTCTTGTGTAAGCAAAACTGATGATTTAAGGACTGTAGAAAAGGGTGTACACTTGAAGACATAAAATGAGTTTTGCCAGCTCTGTATAAAATACAAATCATTTTGGTTTTGAAGTCGCTGTATAGCCAGAGGAAGTTAAGAGCCGGTGGGGGGTGGTGGGAGACGGGCAAAAAAAAAAAAACCAAAAAAAAAAAAAACAAAACAAAACAAAACTGTTTCTTAAACATTCCAAATAACTGGTTTAACTAGTTTTTTCCCCACTATATTGATCAGTTGCTGCTCAGGCCTGTGCAGACACAGCCATAGAATGCTCCTGTCAACCTGCTCCTTCTTTTTTTTTTTTCTTTCTTTCTTAAACCTTTAGCCTTAGAATAGCTGGATTTAATGACAGGAGATCTCAGTCTCTGTTCCTGAAGGATCTTTTCCTCCCATTCCCTTGGAGAGGGAGGCATGATTAATTTCTCCCCTTCCCTTTCGATTGTAGGAGAAATCGGGTACACCGTAACTCAGTGCCAGCACACCTGAATGCAGGGGGCAGCTCCCCAGACAATTGAGCTCTTGTTCCTCAGTCTCATGGGCCTGGGAGCAGTAAGGGCGAAAGGGTAATGAATTCTTCTAGGTGGTGATAAGAGCTACATTCCAAGAGGATTAACAGTACACACACAAATAATCAGGCTTCTAAAAAGGGGGGGAAAAAAAAAACTAAAAAGGCCCGGAGAAGGGGGAGAGAACACCCACATTGACACACAGATCCAGCCGCACGGTGAGCTTTTTTGAGTGTGTGCTCAAAGCCACATTCCAGTTTTAGCTGTCAAAAAACTTAGCTACTTTGACGGGAGCATCTACATGTCGTACATGACAGGGACGGCCTTTAAATGGCTTGGAAGCCGTCTTGTTCAGAGGAAGAGCACAATTTGTTTGCTTTGCTGTAAGAATTCCATCTGGCCTCTATCAAGTACTTCCTGGATCAAGACCCAGAAACATTTTCGGAATGCCTTGATTTTCAGACTTTTCAACCTAGAGGAGCAAAGAAGACGAGAAGGAAAGTCCATTGTAATTTGTTAACCACATCTGAGAGCAGTTCTGCAAGTGGAAATTTGGCCCCATTTAAATTTTCCTACAGCAGCATGGTCACTGCATTGCAATTTGGGCTCTTGATTGTGCAACTCAAGTGGAAGTTCCCTAAATGTATTTTGATGGTTATATTTGGTAAAACGTAAAGGCAGTATCATTCCTGTCTGCTAATCAAGGGCCAGAACCAACCCACATACATCTGCCTAGCTATTTCTCACTGCCTGTTATGAAAATAAACCTCTCCTTTTTCAAAAGGATTTACTACCCTTAAAGCAGAAAGCGAGAGCACATGGATGTGGTCCCTGGGTCTCTCGCCCTCATCAAACCCTCCACCACCCCACCCCCAACAGCTGCAGTACCCTGCATTTTCAGACTTCAAATCTAAACACTCCTCGTCTTGCCACATCCCCTCTTCCACAGAGAAATCTGACTTAGTTTAGTTTATCCCTAAAAAAAAATAATTCTGAAGGTATTTCCCACTCAGATATGTTGTTCTTGAGAAATAAACACATTATCCGCTCTTAACTGAAGCAGTGACTTTTACAAGGACC
This sequence comes from Cynopterus sphinx, assembly GCA_030015415.1. NCBI lineage: Eukaryota > Metazoa > Chordata > Mammalia > Chiroptera > Pteropodidae > Cynopterus > Cynopterus sphinx. The sequence goes on from CM057379.1 coordinate 180,939,790, forward strand.
ACGCTACAGTCTAAAAAAGAAATATGCCGCGCTATTGTAGGAAACTACAGCTATTACATTTTCTTGTCCAAACTCTGGTCTTCTCTTTAGCGAGAAGGGAACATTCCACAAATATCAAAGTGAGCCTTCAGTAAAGACGCAGATCCACATTTTTGCATGGCTGAGTCTATTGAAAATGTACCCTCTTGATGTCACTGAAGGCTTAATGAAGTTAAACATTTGCCTAGTGATTTTGTTTTTGAGATGAGTCATTTCAGGAACGCATGTGGGAGCAAATCAACCATGAGCATTTGCTTATGTCCATAATTTTAACTTATAAACGTAGGCCCTCTCTTGGAATCTCAAAGAAGAAAAGATGCATTAGCCAAAATCATGAATTTTAGAGAAGGCTCTTTGTTTTTAGTAGAAAAGGATGTTGCCATGCCTCACCTTTGTGCAATGAGATGACTTTAGCTCCAGCTACATGACCCTAGAAATGGAGCCATAGGTCTCATGCAGTGTAACCTGCCCTGGTGAAGAATGGTGTCTGTCCGTCTTCACTTTGCGTACCTGATTTGGTCTGGTGCCTCCTACGTCCTCACCAGTGTGGGAGGCTAGTTATTGCCAAGGATTCTTGTTAATGTCCTTTCTTCCCATTTTGGGGGGTAGTCTGTAGAAAATACGAATAGCTTTTAATTGTTTGTAGATGTATTTCAAAGTGCTTTTTTGGGAAACGTGAGAAAACGCTTTTTAATTTAAGAGAAAATAGCTGTGAGTTTGTTAGTTATTTGATGTGACCAAACAAACCAGATTTTTAGCAACAAAGGCAGTACCCTTGACGTCTTGCCAGGGTTGTGTTTTGTAGCTAAACGTGACATTTAGGAAATGTCAACTGTGAAAGACTTTTTTTTTTAAGTTGTAGTAAAGTATGGTTGGATATGCGTACAATCCCTGACTTACAAGAACTTGACAAAGAAGTTTCCAGTGGACATGAAAGGCTGCCCTTCCTCCATCTCTCCCTTTTCAGGATCCCTTTCATTTCTTCTCTTTGCCTTTCCATCCCCCGCCCTCCCATCTTTCTCATTACCAGAGCCCTTTCACTGCTATGGAAACTGCCTGTGGAAAAACTTGGCTCTTCTGAGAAAACTGTGTTTGTCAGGAGGAAGAAGAAGCTGTGTACAATAAGCACAGTTGGCCTCGACCCCTCAGATAGCTCCCCAACAAGACCAAGTGGACTCCCCAGTATTTTCTCTAATATGGCATCGTTCTTTTCAGCTTCATTCGCTTGTATTCATTCGGACTTACAAGTATCCCTTTTCTTTTAAAGAAAAGGGATATCGAATGTCCGTGAGACGGGAAACAACCTTCTTTCATTTATATGTGCATGTGAATTGGGTCAAACTCTCGTGACCACATACACAAACACAAAACCCTTGTGTATGTTTAATGCATTATATCTCACTATTTACACGTGGTTTCTGCACACACTTTCCTTCACAGCTGCTTTACAAATGGTGAAACTGGGACTCCAGGAACTTGAAATATTTGAGCTGCTGGAAGCAGGACTAGAAACTGAAAAAATTTAATTCTGAGTCGAGTTCTCCTTGTGTTCCATATCCTATTATGTGTGCATATTTTTATACATATTTGTGTTTTTATATGTACACACACATGCTCACATCTTTGCCTTTTTAAATAGCAGAGCAAACACATGTGCAGATGATTGGTAAACAGTTTAATTCAGAGACTCTCAAGCCATCTCTGGCCGCTGTATTTTGCTGCTTTATATGATTCTTATACCTAGAAGGTAAAGATTAGATGAGTAGACCTCATCGCATAAGCTTTAGAGATTGAGAATACTGTGTGTGCCTGTAAAACACACTTAAAAATGTGAATGTTAAAGATATTACAACTTGACTAAAAAATATCTACGTAATGTTTGATTAAATAATTAAATTCGTGAATTATAATTCTGTTTACAGGCCTAATCCCAACACGAGTAGTGTATCTACATCTGTCATTTTGAATCACTAAGAATAAGTCAGAACACTCTTTGTAAACGGGTATTATTTGTATCTACAAAGTGTATTTGAATTCCATACCAAAAAGCTTATCTAAATATCCTTAGATATTTTCGCTTGATAACCTCTCTGATCAAGGCCTAAATAACACAATTCTGAAACTGAAAGTGGTAAACATGCATATAAGCACATTATACAGTTCTATTTATAGCAACGATATTGATGGTTCTAAACAGATTGACTCACTGGCAATGTACAATGGGAATGCCATAAGAGATGAACTAGTGCCATTTTCTGAGATAGAAAATCCTCACATTTTACATAAAGCCAGAAGTAAAAATGGTTCCAAGAAAAAAAAAAAAAAAACATGTGTTAAGAATTATGTGTTTAGCTTAGAAGGAGGGAAAAAAATTGGATTATCACAAACATTGCTTTTTTCCCTCTCAACATACAGTAACAGTTTCCATTCTCTGACTTCACAGTGTCATGCTCTGAATAGGAAATGGTGAAGGAAGTGGAATTATGCAAGTAACCTAGAAACTTGTAATCAATTAGATTTATTAGGAAATTAAACTCTGAAAACAACTTGGTAAACATCTAGAAATGCCTTAAGGATCATAGAATTATTACTTGCTAGAATCTTGCTTATGATTAAAATTGTGTAAACTTCTGCCTGCATATTTTCTTGAAAACTATAACATTCTCCAGCTTTCTCCACGGATGTGGAATGTTGTTCTGTTCCCATTTATTTTATGGTCAAGAGTTTTGGACATATATTTACCCTTCTAGTCTGCCTCGCTGAGATGGGCTACCACTATTCCTGATGGTCATTTCATTGGCAGTATCGATAGAGTTATGCTTTGGGCTCTGCCACGGCCTTTAGCGTTGCTGAGTAAGTGAGGCCACTGAGAAATGAAGCCAGACCCACAGTTTGCAGGCTCCAACTCTCAGCTCAACCTCTCACTTTCTTTGGAGACAGGTGGTTACAGAAACCAGCAATTTATGACTTTGGAAAAACCTGTAAAGGGGGGAAAAGCAACTATGTAACTGATATGACTTTTATCATTATTATTAAATCCCTCTCTTCTTAGTTTAAACTGGACTGGAAAAGCCAATTCTGACCAAATTACTTCTTCCATTCTTTAATACACCCTGGCTCAATTTTAAAGCACAGGATGTATTTTATATAATGAGACTAGGGAAACTTTATTCCCATCTTACATGAAATGACAGATACAGTGACTTGGTTTTGATCCATTTACATTCAGGTAGACCACGATAATGTTAACTGTGACCTAGCACTGGGTTTTAGAGTTTTTGCAGTTAATTTTAGAGCATCAGTGTATGTACAGGAGCAGTGCTTTTGCCAAGTGCATTGCAGACAACATCTCTGAGAGATGACAAGGATAATCAGTTTGACTTCATAGCTGAAGGCACCCAAGCACACAGAGCCTGAGAGAAACTTGCTTAACCATTGCGACAGGGAAACTGCCCTCATGTCAAGCAGCTTATGTTCTGTCACTTGCCAGACATTCCTGCTGCAGGTTCATGTTCTGAAATTTTCATGAACCAACTTGATGAACAAACTGTGTGATCTGGATTAAATAATATCTGTCGAAAAGGGAAGAAGTGAAGTTAGCCAGAAGGCCAGATGGCAGCTGTATTTTCTGCAGAACTCTATTTGGAAAGTGAGCTTTATATTATTTTGGGTCATTTCTTACCGTCTTAGGAGACCATTTCAGCATAGCTCATTGAGGGATAGAGCATACAGGTCTCAAAAAATGAACTGCGCAGACAGAGGCACATCATGTAACCTGTTCACAGAATGATAGCCGTATGGTGAAAAATGCTTGGATTTCTTTTTCTTCCAGCATTGTTATGACCTACTCCTCTAGCCTATCTTTTTTTATTATTCAGCCGGCTAAATTACCCTAGAGCTAAACTTTATAGCTTATAATACCACAGAGCTCACATACAGGAAAAATGTGGCCGAAAAGGTCATGAACTTATTACTAGTTTTCATCTTGCGATTGACTGTATAACAGTATATAGTTGTGTACAGAAACAATACATACTCACTCACATGCAGAAAACTAGCAGTTGTCAGCTGCATACATACGAACCTAAAAGCTGCTTTTCCTCTAAGGCAGAGTGCCATTTCTGAATTGCATCGTCCAGCAAAATTAGTAAGGAATACCTTAGACTCATGAAGATTTGGTCCTTGTTCCATGTTTAAGAATCTTACTTTGAGCTTATAGGGTAAGTCCCAAGCTTTTAAAGAGAACCAAAGAAACGACAACTCACCCTGGGGTTACTTACCATGGCAAATCAGGAGAGAGGAAAATTTTGAGAAATCAATTATGGTTGTTTATTTTTCAAATGATGGGGTCATCTCTAGGCATATTTGGTTTCTTCTTCTTCTTCTTCTTCTTCTTCTTCTTCTTCTTCTTCTTCTTCTTCCTCCTCCTCCTCCTCCTCCTCCTCCTCCTCCTCCTCCTCCTCCTCCTCCTCCTCTTTCTTCTCCTCCTCCCCCCTGTCCTCCTCTATATCATACTGATTACCAAGGCTGGATCATATTCCTTCTAATTGACGTTTAGTTTCCTGCTTTCTTCTCCATTATCACTTTCATCACTCTAGTTGAACTCTCATGGTCTTGTTCCAGACACTCCAGAGCCACTCTAGCCAAATCCAAATATTATTCCACCCAATACGCATTCTACTCCCAGTCTAATCTTCATTAAACATTCATTTGATGATAGTATTTACATCTTAAAAACATTCAAAGGTTCCATATTTTGTTCTACAGCAAATCAGGTCCAGATATTCCTGTCGACTGAGATTTTGCAGTCCACAGTAGCCTGCCACCTTCTCTCTTCTCTGTCTCCTCCAAAAACTAACCATATTTCCTACTGTTCTACAATATGTTGGTGCTCAAGGCAGTGTCTGATGAAAGCCAACCTCTCGTTTTCGTGATGTCTGTTCTTGGAATGAAGTAGTGAAAGATAAATCTTACTTGGAATCCCTCTCCCTTTTCCTTCTAGCTTAATAAGCACCCATTCATCCACCTTTGGCTCACGTCTCACCTTTTCCTTCCAGTTTAATTCAACACAAACCTACTGAGCACCTGCCATTAAATTGAAAGTCACCTTACTGTGTGAGGTGAGGAGTGCACAGCTGTGTGAAACACGGTCCCTGCTGTGTGGCCTGAGTCTGTCTGGACTGCTCCGGATCTCCAGATCCTTCTCTTTGGACATCTGTGGTACTCAGAGTCTAGACCAGTGGGCTACAGAGCAGAGTGCTCAATATAATCCACCGGGGTTCAGGAAGCTATACTGGAACTTATATTTATATTTTTGTACCTTTTAAAATTTCTATTTTAGACTATTTATAAAGTATATAATATATTAATACAAAGGTATATGTTTAACGTGTACCTTTCACATTCACAACAATTTCATTGGGGTTTTAGGTGAGCAAACTGATCCCACCTAGTCCCGTCATTCTTTCATTCAAAAGTTGTTTTCTAGTCCCTTATGTGTGTGATAGAGAAGTCAGGCAAGAGATAAAAATGTCAGCCTCATTACTGGAAAATGTGGCTGCAGACACACACACACACACAGTTCCTACTGCATTAAATTTTGCAGTCTCTGGCACTTTATGGGGTGGAAGACATAGGTCAAAGCATGTACTCATGAGAAACAAAGCAAAGAGAAACAAGCCTGTTGCTTCTCATTGTTCATAAGCAGAAAACGATTCTGCGTCATTCTGGAAAGAGAAAGAGAGCAAGAGAGATGCATTGGAAACAGCTGTTTTCTGGGTGAGAGACTTGGTTCAGGTTACATTGTCTACCCTCTCTTCTTCCTTCCTTCCTGCCCTCTGACATTTTCTGGAAGATTGAAATCTACCAGGTTTTAAATATTTATAGAGAAATAGATTTCACAGCCTCCTTCAATAACCAATTTCAATGACTAGCCATAGACTCAGAATACTTTTCCCAAGCTATCAAGGGCGTTCTTGCTTCAGGTTAAAATGGTCTCCTTTCCAGAGTGGAAGGGTTAGTCCGTCACCATCTTTTGATGGATACAGAGGTTTTAAGTTGGCCACTGGATTTATGACTGAGTAAGCCTATCCTGTGCTTAATACCCCTATTTTTTGTTTACCTCGAATCCTCTCTGTGGTGCCTTTCCGTACCTGCTTCAGGTTTTCGCACCACACTTTAGTTGTGGAAACTAAATAAAAGAATTATAGAATGGTTTCTTTTGGCTTCTCTGTATTTATCCCAAGTACTTGGCTTTTAACAAAACTATAATGCTAATTCAAAATCAGCTCCGAGCTGTCCAGTCTGGTTTCTTTGGGATATTAGAATATTTATACATAGGTCTTTAGGATATAGAATCTTAATCCAAAATTACGAGTGCTGGAAATTTCAGGTCAGTGCAGGAAATTTTTTGAGTAAATATTTATTAGGATACCATTTGGCTGCTGTGATCAAGACAAACAACAGTGTCTTAAAAACCTAAAAGTCAGGTTCTCTCTTATGAACAGTCTAAGTAAGCATACAAGCCAGTGTGGAAACTTCTCAGTGATGGAGACGGGATCTTCTTATCTTGTTGCTCTGCCATCCTCTCTTTGTGCCTTCCATTTCAAGATCTTGTCACACTTTAGCCGTCAAGAAGGAGACAAGAGTCAGTGGAAAGCACATCTCTTTTGTTTAAAGGGGCAACCGAGAACTTGTGTGTGTATCACTTTCATTTATATCCCGTTGGTTAGAACTCAGTGACATGAACAAACCGAGCTGCAAGAGAAGCTGAAAACTATGGCCTTAGGCTGGGTGATCATGCACCCAGGTCGGACTTCAAAGTTCTGTTACTAAAGGAAGAAGCAGAGAATGGATTGGGGCACGGCAGTTCGCTCTGCCTGTGGCTCAGTAGAGCCAGCCTGAGAAGGATATTTCGACCGTGAGTTCAGCTTGGGAACTTACAAAAAGCATAGAAAGGAGACAAAGGAAAAAATCTTGCTCTGACTACTGGATTAGCGTGGTATTGCAGCCTCATGGATCTCAGACCTGGGGTTCAATAATAAGGTGTAACATCTATCTACCTGCTACTGGGAAAGAAGTTTAAACTTAACTCCGAGACTGAATTAAAATGATTTTCCAGGTAAAGTTTTCAGACTAAGCTCAATTTAAAATCAAGATCACAACTTTGCTTGGTTAATATAATTTCAGGATACGGAAGTCATGCTACCCCATTGCCCCTTGATCCAGATTATCCTCTTGGTCTAAGGTTTGCTGCACTTCTCTGAAAGAAGCACTAACATACATCTGAAGCTTGGAATGATAAAGATAAACTTTTTAAATGCTAATGAAATTTTTAAGTTTAAAAATATTGTACCACTGTTACTACCTCTTTGTAAGATCTACGTTGAGAACATTCCAGGAGAATAAGCACAAAAAGACACTTTGCAGATTGCAGTGCTATACATACTCCATATGGGACTTGCATGTCACATTTGTTTACTTGGTTAGCCAGTCACTTTTCCCTGTTAGTGTCCGCATTCATCTTTTTCAGCTGTAACCCTGGTTTTCATCTCAAACCGACAAGACCAACCTGGATTTTGACAGTCACACTGATTTTTATCTATTTAAACTGCTAGAAGCAAAATCTGATTTTGTTCCTGGCTTTTGTTATTGAAAAAATGTAATAAAAACCAAGACAGAATTAGATCAAGGACATCCATTATTTTAACCAGGAACAAAAAATTAATATATAACTCCACCGAAATATTGGATTAATTTAAGTATACAGAGGGTGCTAAAAACTGCATTTAAAATTTTGTTTCTTAGCTCATTTATTTCATATATAAATGAGACAATTCTGTTGTCTGTTGAAGAAATAATAATATAATAATGATGGAAACTCTCATTTTTGAGTGCTCAGTACATACTTTTCTGTCCTGATTTATGTGGTCAGAGCTTTAAGCCTCGAGTCAGTTCCACCCAAACTTCATAGCTGCTACACAGCAGAGGAAGGCAAATCAAGGAGCTTTGGCTGGAACGTAAACAATAGATCTTACGTCAGCATTGTTATTCCTGTTTGACTAAATCGTGCATTTTCAACAGGAGCAATATTACCCCAAATTGCAAACTGGTTCTTGGGAAGTGAAAAAAAAAAACAGATATTATGGGTGAAGTCACAGGGAGAGGGAGATGTCATTATGGAAAAATGGTCAGGGATGCTATGTTGCTGGCTTTGAAGATGAAGGAAGGGGGACGTGAGCTAAGGAATATGGACAGACTCCAGAATCTGGAAAAGGCAAGGAAACAGATCCTCCCCGGGAGCTTCCAGAAGGGAACTCAGCCCTGCTGATACCTTGATTTTAGCTCAGTGAGATTTGTGTTATTTAGAGTTCTGACCTAACAGAATTGTAAGATAATAAATTTGTGGGTTTTGGAGCCACTAACTTTGTACTAATTTGTTACAGCAGCAAAAGAAAACTGATATGCCCCGTTTTCTCTCCTGTTCAATGAGAATCGAATGATCTGTGTCACAGGTTTTTTGTTTGTTTGTTTGTTTGTTTGTTTGTTTTCGTAAGTGTTAAATAAAGTAATGGATGAGGAATACTTAGCACAGGGAACAGAGGAACATATGCTGACCTTGCCAGTGCAGACAGGCAGGGTTTGTACTCTGAGTGTACTTTTCCCATGTTTAGACTTCTTTCTTTGATTATGTCAATGACAACAGTCAAGTGTTATACTGGCCCTGCCTTTCACTTTAATGGGATTTCTCCTTGATTCATCATGTATTTATTTTATATTTCAACTGTGGGACGTTCCTTTTAGTGACTTCCATGCACGACCAACTCTTAGGTCCTTCCCCAAAGCTATTCTCCCCCTTTTGTCTTCTCTCTCTTCTGCCCTCTTTGAAGAAATGCCTGAAACCTTGGTAGGGTCTTTGGAGAGGTGGGGATCAGCAGGAGCGGAGAGGATAAAAGGGCCAGCTGGCAGCACTCCAGTAAGGGAGTGGGAGCACCAGGTGGCTGCCATTTCGTTGAGAGGCATTCCACATTAGAGCCTTGCTGGGCTGGGAAGAATAAACACAGTGTATTGTTTTCTTTTTTAACTTAAGGAAAGTGAGTGTGTGTGTGTTTTCTTTTTTTTTTTGGGGGGGGGGCGGGTGACTAAGAAAATTCCTCCAAAAATGAGAATTTTCACATTGTCACATTCACCTCGAGGCTCCCTGAAGACAGTTGGATAGAGCCTGGTGTAAATGAAGTGAAAGCCACAGGTTATCTCTATTTCTGTCGAGTCAGTTATTTTCACAGAGAACAGCTTTTGCACAATCACAGGAAAAGAAACCAACAGAATTCTATTCCTCCTGCCCAAGTACTGAAACTGTGTGTGTTTACATATGTTATCTCTTAATCCTCACTGTGCAGTAATAGATATCATTACTCTCATTTCTTTCTAAAGAAGAGGGCATATCCTCACAATATTGCTATGAAATAGGTAAATAGATATTATTACCCCCGTATACAGCTGAGGACCTATGGGCTCAGAGAGGGTGGCAGCTGTACTGGCCTGTCCGGCACTGTGACTGCTGACCAGGGCAGTGCTAGCTGGTTGTCTAGACAGGACAGGCCATGTTTCAAAGCCTGATTTTTAGTCCTCGAGGCCCATATATTGGACTTTTTTCCGTGAACTCAGACCTTACAACGACATATTCAGGCTAACACAGTTTTTATATGGATGGTGGATAAATTGGAAAGCTTATGTTTTTATTGTTAGGGCATTTCTTTCTTCCTAACGCCCAGGGTATCCTGTTTCCAATATCAAGGGCTCACAGACTTCTTTTGCCCTCCACACCAGTCTGACCCCTGCAGTGCCCCAGCATTCTTTGTGATATGCATCTGGACATTTCACTTCCTTGCTTGTGACCCTTCGGGGACTCCTTGCTACCCTCAGGAACAAGTTGCAGCTCTATTATCTGAGTCACAGGTGTGTCTGTCTGTCTGTCTGTCTGTCTGTCTCTCTGTCTGTCTCTCTCTCCATCTCTTTTTCCGTCTTTATTAAGTTCTAGAGATAGCCAGGCCTGAATCTCTTTTGCTTCTGTGCTTTGATGTATTCTGGCCTCTCTGCTAATACCATGTTCTTCCTTTTTCTCCCTTCTTCATCCTACCACATTCATCTGGCTAATTCTGGGCCCAGTTTAGAATTAACATCCATCTGGAAGCTTTTTCTGAACCTCCTAATCTCGGTTATTTGTTTCCCACCCCACCCCCAATTCAAAGTGCTCTAATAAATTTTGTACTTCCTCTATAATAGTTTGTGTTGACTTCCCTCCTCTTTACTTGTCTGGTAACCCTCTCCGGAATCAAAGTTATCTGAGGCCAGGGTTCATATTTTGTTCACTCTTCCTCTGCTTAGTATTTGGCATGGGTCAGTGTGTATAGGAAGTGCTCAAAATTTTTCCTTGAATAAATAGAGAGTAGAAGACCTATGCACAAGTCCTGGCCCTGCCACTTTCTAGTTGTGTGACTTTTGACAAGTTTTTTGTACACTTAAAGATTTCAGTTTCCGCATTCATAAAAATAAGAATTTCATTGAGATGATATAAAGTGAACATACTGGGATTATAATGCAACTCATTAGCCATCCAGAAACCATAAATCAACAATCATGTCTTGCAAGTGATAAGTTGGAAGTATTGCCATGGACTTCATTTCTCGAACGTAGATAGATTGATTATTTCACTCCATCCACTTTTATACATTAATGGTCACCGGATTCATACACCTCTCTTTGTGTTGATATTTCCGTCCCTGGCCCAAGGGTTTATTTTCTGCAGGATACGCTCTTCATTTACACTCATTGACACATCTAAAAGGAGCCTTTCAAGCCTGAGAAAATAACTTCTGTTTATGTCCACTGTTTTGTTCTTATGTTTGTTTTTACCTAGAGAGAGTTAATGAAATCTTTTGCTGGGCTAAGAATTTTAAGTGAAGACAATTAAATGAACTATTGGATGAGAACAGCAGAATCAAACGAGGGGGAAAAATTGCAAAACTTACTGATTACCCATAGACTTGACTTGGTAGTAGACATAAGACCTTCATATTAACTGTGTAGAATATCTGATATGCAAGTAAAAGGGGAAAAGAAAACTACTGACATGCCAGCAGTAAATGTGTGACATCAAATGTAAACCATTGCAATAGCTCACAGATTTTGTCCGCTAGGTAAACACCCTGGTAAAGGAATCTGTGTCTAGCTATAAGACTGTATTTGAGCTTTTACATTTTGGAGGTTCCTTCCTTCGATATTCCTAACATTTATTATTGTGTTTTTACTGTGTTTCAGTTAGTACTTCTTGCTAGTAAATGAAACATGTTTAGATATGTCATTAGCATATGTAATCATCTAAAGTAATTCACTAAGTTTCTAAGGTGTTAGTAATTTTTTCTAAAATTTGCTCTACATTTCCTGATAATTGTGATTAATTCAAAATTTGAAGATAGACTGAAAATTTTTTAAAAATTACTTCTTAACCTTAGTCTAAAGTCTTGATCAATACTATTGAATAATATTCCTAAAAGGAGAAAACATCAGCATTCTAAGTAAACTCATTACAAATGATTTTATTTTCTGTCCTTAATTGAAAGTTTTCTTGCCCAATGCAGAATTTCATTTACCTTTGAACAAAACTGTTTTGGGCCTAGTTTATAGGCTAATTAGCATTAGAGATTTTTTTCTCTCTCTCCATTACCTTCGTATATTGTTGCTTATTTAGCAGTCCATGATCTCTGACCTCCTGACTCAGCAAAGCCCACTTCCAGGTCAGGTGGCCAGGACCTTGTGTGGATAGAACATAGCCTGTTAGCAGCAAATCAAGAAAACACCGAATACAAATAGATTTGTTGTTTCTCTATGACAGATTACTCTGAGCTCAAGTCACAGCCAACAAAAATGATTTGATGACTAAAATTTTTGGTACAGAAACCTTCATAAAAATTTGTACTTTTCAAGAAAATAAGAGTATAGCTTTATTTCATATGGAAAATAAATAGTTATTTATTCAGAGATAGCTTTTGCATTTGATTATAGATTAATAACTTAAATTACTTTGCAAAAAGTAGTTTAAAGAAATTAAGAAAGTAATGCTTATATTTACATGTCTTAGTATTGAAAGCAAATTCCAATTTTTATATTACATATGAGGTATATGGATATGTAAATTAAAGTTCAAATTCTAAAAGTTACTTGTCATTTCGATGGTCAACTGAATAATATAAATTTGGCTGTAGTCTGCTAAAATGTTAATTATTTCCATCACTAAGATCAAAGATTCTTAATAGTGAGCAGTAAGAGGGTATTGTTTATAAACAATGTAGTACTTTGTCTCATAGCTCTGATTTTTTAAATTACTATACTTAATTTGATATTTCAAATAACATTATAGGAAAATAAAATGTTTATTACCGAAAGATTGAGAAACTCTGTTTAAACTAATCTGCAGTTAAAAAAAGGGAGGGGGCTTAGTCAATGGCAGAACTTTTGAGAGAGAAGAAACAGAAGGAAAATGAGTTGTTGCTGTAGAGCAGGAATCCAGACACTGTAGGGAAGGCCAGAAGTGAGGGTTTCCAAAAACACAACAGAGGACACTCATTTGGCAAGGTTCAAAAGGGAAGAAAAAAACTACAGGGCCCAGGATAGTTTCTTGCATATAGTAGGCACTCAGTAAGTAGTTTTGTGTGAATAAATGAACTTAGACAACCCAACCATTTCAAGCATAGTATAAAGTCCTTCTGGTAACAGCATCCCAAAGTAACATGACAGTCATTAGTAGGAGTGATGAGAAGGGTAAGCTATTAGAAGGGTAAGCTATCTACTAGAAATCTTAGTCATGTTTAAATGAAAACAGAGTCTCAGATACCAATTTACCTCACTGACATTTTCATCTTTAGGAAGGTAAAGGAAATGAGAGAAACTGTTTATTTTTAACCAAAAAGAGATTGGTTGGCAAAATAGAAGTGAAAGGGACATTTATCCACTTATTCAATAAATATTTATGGAGTGCCTGCTATGTGCTAACCACTTGGAAGATTGTGGCCATATCATTTTAGCTCTGGTGACAACCAAGGAGCAGATGATGGATATAGCCAGATATGTGTTGCAGTCGTTAGAAGGGAACTTTCAGATATTCAGAGAAGTAGATGTGCTTCTATAGCCTAAAACCCTAAAGAAATGGGATGACTAAAGAAATGAAAAACCCAACTCTTAAGTTTGGATTAGGGCCCTTTCTATATATGCTCCCAAAGTTCCAGTTCAAGAGGCCAGCACTGCATCTGTCATGTTTATCGTAGTATCTCAGTAAATAGAAAACTACTTGGCACATAGCTAACAACCAGTAAATTACGCATGCACACACACACGATTCATTATATATGTAATGAATTAAACAATAATAAAATTTTGATAATATGAATTATAAATACTTTTGCAAATTACTAAAGATAATGAGCACATGGGCACATGCACGTATGCGTGTGCCCACACACACACACACACACACACACACACACACCAAGTCTAGAAGTCCATACTTTTTTGAATGATTAGAATTAGAGGTTTGAAACTTATAAAAAATGTGGAAGACAGATGTCTGTGGCTACAAAGGTCATGTTCAAGTTAACTGAAAATATATAAAAGACCATTTAAAGAAGAATGCAAGGAGGGGCACAAAACCAAGAACAAATACCGAAGAAAGAGATAATCCCATTGGAATAATGTCAGGAAGTCTAGAGTCCAGAGTGAGCTTGAAAATGTAAAACTAAAAAATTGTAAAAACAACAAAAGAGTCTTAAAAAGCTGGCAAGGAACAATCCTACAGAAAATGAAATCCTACAGGAATGAATGAGCAAGACAGAAAACTGGAATACTTGTAATGTCAAGTGTGTGGTACCCGTTTTTGATAATGACAGTTATAATTTCTGTCAAGACAAATACTATTTTTGTCGTATTTTTTATTGTAGGATTTTGTTTTATTTTTATAGCAAAAAGAATAAGAAATAGATAGGATGGACCTCTGACGAGAATAACAAAGGACTACTCATCTTCTCTTGTTCTTGCCTTTTAATCAGGGATCATGATTTCCCACCTGGAAAGGGTAGAACAAAATATGAATGTGAGGGAAGTGAGGTGCACAGCAGCATAATACTAGATCCTTGGCCCTTCATCGTAGATTAGGGTCTCCTGGCCCAAATTGTATCCGTAGGTCTGAGAGCCTCGCAGCTGTGACTGTCCCATTTCAGCTGCCGTTTGGGACTTTTAGCAAATGGAGAAATTCCAAAAAGCCTATAGACTGACAAAAAGAGGAAACATAAAGTCCCAGCAGCATTCTAGAATTTATTCTGAAACTTTGAAGACATTCAGAAAAGAAAATATACCAATAAGACGTCAAGCAGGACTGAATGATTTTCCTGTTTGATAGGATAACTGGAATGCAAGATGAAGAAAGTGTAGATATGGTGCATATAAATTTCATCAAGAGAGTTTTCCCAGTCCATCAATAGTTCATTGTGGATTTCATGGAGAAGTATAAAATGAGTAAAGGAAGAGTTAAGTGGATTCACAACTAGGACTACATAACCAAACCCAGAGTGCTAAAGAATGGGTCTGTGCGATCAGAAAACATCTACTTGTGTTTTATTCTAGATCTCTCTTTTATCAATGACTTGAATGATGATGAATTTGATGAACATAATAGAAATAAGAGACATTTATTGAACTCTTATGTGTCAAACACTATTCTTTCGCTCTCTATGTATTTAATCTGTACAGTAATTCTATGCAATTGATACTTTTATCTCCACTTCATAAATGAGTAAACTTCAGCACAAAGAGTTTAAGTAGCTTCCTCAAGGTCACACAATTCTTGGCAGAGCTAAGATTCAAATTCAGACTATTTACTTAATCGAATAAATTAAATATTTGTCTATTTGTGAGTGATCGAAGTGAAATGTACAGCTAAAGTGGAAAGTTATAGATTTGGTATCTACAAAAACTCTGGTAGACTGGAAAAAAATGGCCAAATTAATAAGACAAAAATAATTTGAGCCAGGTATAAACTCATGCACTTAAGTTCCAAAAAATTAACTCTAAGAGTAAATATTGGGAAAATAGGACTCACTAATAGATCAAATGAGGAAGTTTTGGGAGTCCCATTTAATATAGGCTTATTATGACCAATGTATAATATGATGTGATTGTCAACACAGTATAAGCTTAGGCTGCATTTAAAAAAATAAAGCCACAGAATGAATATGTATACATATATACTTATAGATATATGATATATATTGTATATTTCAGAGTGAGGAGACTTCACACTGTGTCACATGAGGAATGAGTATATTTTCAAGAATAAAGTTCTAAAGGTCTGACAGTACAAAATGTTTTAATCCACAAAATAAGTTAAGGATCTGTAAAGTTTCTTCCAACTCTAACATCCTGTGATTCAGTGAATGACTTCATACTGGAATAGAAGAAGCATGCTTAAGACAAACCTGTCTTGGAACAGTGGTCAGATTTAAGGAGTGTCTTAAGGCAGGACTAGGGGCGTTGCACAGGAAGCTACAGGAAGGTGGTTGACTCAGTTTTATCTAAGAATTGACTCACAGTTATTCTTGTGCAGAAGAAGCCATGTTAGGAGGCATTGAATCTCCATCATGGAATTTGTTTGAATAGAGGTTGGCTGGCCACTTAATGAGGATGCTGGAGAGGAGATTCCATTATAGGTCAGGAAGATGGGAAACTTCTGAGTCCCTTATAACTTCAGGATTCCAAAAGAGAGAGTTACTAGACTCTGTCCATGAAACGAGTGTTGAAGCTGTACCAGCTTGCAGAACTGTGGGTAAGTTGAGACCTAGAGATGCTGTCTGAGGGAGTTGGGTTGAGTTATGAACCAAATCAAAACACAAAAATCTAAATTAGAAGATATTTTTGTATGCTCTGCTGGTGACAATTTCTTTAGATTTTGCTTCAAATAAGTCACAACAAAACCATCTATTTGGAGGCATTTCTGGCAGGCAGGCTCTTCCAGGACCATCTCAGACTCCTAACAGAAAAATCTCAAAGGGAAGATGCCAAGTATTCACTTCCGGAAGTATGCCAACTGTCAGCTAGACCTAACTTGGTTTCCGTTTCCATTTCAAGCTTTCAGGGAATACACGACTAAGACAGAATGAGACTTCTTTAGGTGCTTCATGGGAAATTTAGGGTAAAAACTGAGAAAAAACTACAAACTGCATTGTCTTCCCTTTTGCAGTCCTGGAGTTACAATGGACCCACCTTCCTGAATTGTACGTGAATCTCCTCTTCGACATCCCATTAAGTGGTCATCTAACCTCTGCTCAAACAGATTCTGTGACAGGAGACTCAGTACCTCCTAAGACAGTTCCTGCCATTTAAAGACCCCGTGTGTAACAGGCAGAGTAAGAGAAGGGACACAAAGAGATAGCAAGCAAAGGAAAGGGTGAGCAAGAACTTGAGAACATGACTTGTCCAGAGCGGAATTTAAAATACTGACACAACATTGTTCTTCTCATTGACAATTTTCCCTCGTTTGAGTCTTTTGCCACGCCAGCTTTACATTTCTGATTCTACTTCTTATGAATACTAAGATTGCAGATGAAATGAACTCACTAAATAATTTTAAATGATTCCCTCTATTTGCATTAAACCAAAGTAATGGCAGCAAATTAGTGGAATAAGTACCAGCTTAAGAGTCAGTTTCAGAGGTCTGAAGCCCCTCCTTACTGTTGACTGGCTCTGGGACCTTGCGCTTGGCTTTGACTTATATACTTCTAGGTCCCTCATTTGTAAAATGAAGATAATAATACCTACCTTGCAGGAGCATTGTGAGGACTCAGTGAAATAGAGAAATAAAATCATCCAACACGATGCCAGAGGGGGTTTTGTTTTGTTTGCTGTTGTGTTCTCCAACACCTAGGACAGTGGAGAAGCTCAGTAAACATTTGTTACGTGAACACTGCATGAATGAATGAATGAATGAATGTGCTCAGTATTTGATAGCTCTTGCTGAAAGAATGAGAGCTTTTGAAAAGCAAGAGGCTGATTATTCAGAGGTTTGAAGAAGGAGAGTGCTTGGTCAAAACTAACTTAATTTTTTCCCATCATGCAGCGTCACTTCGGGATTTTTTAAAAACTAAACAAAAAATTGTGTAGTCTTTGTAGTCTTTCCCAGTCCTTATCCCATGTTTTCCATGAGGTATCTACTGTGGTCTCATTTTGTCTAATCATATTGTTTGAAAACTTGAAATGAAAAACCAAGTTAAGCCTGGCTGGTAGCCATCCAGAAATAGATTTTTTTTTTAAGTAAATTAATTTTCAGAGACATTTTCCCTCTTTAATACTTCCTCATATTTTTAAAAGAAGCATTTAGTAAAACAATAAAACTGCCTTTTCAGTGTCTGGTTATCTCTTTTTCAAGATTGAGTTTGGTAAAATGCATAATATTAGCTATTGGTCACTTCCCAAAATGTAAGACCACTAAAAAATAAAAGCAAATGAAATATTTGATGTAATTTATGAGTTACTTTCCTAGAGCTAAGTGGAACTCAGCTACAAAGTTCTATTTGTTTTAGAGCCTTTGCTATTAGTCAGATTATAGCATATGTATTTGTAAAACTAAAAGGACAAACAAGGTGCATCAAATTGAAATGGTTTTTAAAAATCCAATTTTTAATTCAGCATTTCCAGAATACCAGATAAAATAGGGTTTAGTTTCAAAAGTTTCAAAACCCTGTAAGCAAAAATGACAGTGGAGTGGGACAGAGAATTGGGGTGGGGTGGAGTTAAAAAGGAATTCTCCCATTTGCTAAAAGGAAAACAAAACAAGAATGTTATCTCTTTGCTGCATTACAAGCAAGACAAGCGTATAATTGAAACCACATCATATAACACCTTTTCACTACTGCCTTCTGATGTCATCTAATTGTTTACTGCCTGCTAATCTTATCTCTCTTCAGGAGCCAATCTTAAAATTATATTGCATTAAAATTAGCTAAACACATTGCATCTAACCAAGGCACATAGTGGATCTCCAATAAATATTGACTAATTGACTGTATACTATGCGGGTAGGTTTTCTTTCCGGCCTTACCCATGACTTGCTTGTTTCTGCTAGAGAGGTTTCAGTAACTCCCATCATTGCCAGTACTGCCTCAAAGCAGTGGAAAAGAGCACCTCCTCTCAGAACCCCTCTCTGATTAAACCCACCTAAACTAAAGCCATCTCACTCCTCCAGAAGCCCCTTTTATAAATATGATTGTGGTCATTTCATAATAATTTGTTTAACATTCTGTTATGGCATTTTCATTTCTCTTGGCTCTGATACTCTCGATGCCCTAAAAATACACCCCTCAAGAATAGACTTATATACAGTAGAATAGTACTCAGCCACAAAAAAAAAAAAGAATGAAATCTTGACATTTGAGACAACATGGGTGGACCTAGAGGGTATTATGCTAAGCGAAATAAGTCAGAGAAAAAGAAATACTATGTGATTTCACTTATATGTGGAATCTAAAAAACAAAATGAACGAGCAAACAAAACAGAAACAGACTCAGATATAGAGAACGTTTTGGTGGTTGCCAGATGGGATGGGGTTCAGAAGATGGATGGAAAAGGGGAAAGGATTAAGATGTACAAATTGCCAGTTATAAAAACAGTCACAGGGATATAAAGTACAGCATAGGCAATATAGTCGGTAATATTGTAATAACTATGTATGGTGTCAGATGAGTACTAGTCTGATCAGGGGAACACATCGTAAGTCATATAAATATCTAATCACTGTGTTGTACACCTGAAACTAATATATTCTATGTCAACTGTAAATTGAAAACTAAAAAAATTATGTTTAAAAATTAATAATTAAAAAAATAGGCATCAAATCTTATTTCCTATAGACACACATCCACACAGATACCCCTCCACATCAGTGTCCGGCCCCGAGGAGAGCTCACTCAAAGACATGTTCTGCAGCTCAATAATGAAATTTTCAGCGTTAGTAAAAAATCAGACAACCCTGCTTGCTTGTCTCTAAAATTCTGCCAAGAATGGGTATAAATGCAATCAAGGCTATGAGAGATGGACTTTTTTCATCAAACAAGTGATCAAAACCTAATACATTTAGCCCTTAAAATTGCTTTAGGGTAGATTGGATGACTAACAGAAAGTCTTCCAAAGGGAAATAATGTATGGCATTATATTTATTTGAGAGGTCTCTACAATATTTGAACTACTGTACAGAAGCAGTTGTTATTTAGTCAATCTTTAAAAAAATGATTTGGAAGAGATTAAATTACATATTGCTAAGGCTTACAGACCATCATAAACATTCAGTGCTTTCCAGATTTCCCCAATGTGAGTTGAGCCATAGGGCAGGCCGGAGCTCAGTGCAAAGTAAAGACTCCAAGGCGTCTGCTTCTGGGTCTTTTATGCTATAAACTATAGGAGTAAGCAGGCAGGCCATAAAGACGGTTTACAAAGAAGCCCATAACATGCATGTGGGTGTCAACAGCAATAATGACCCATGTTTATGGGTGGAGTTACAGGGGTATATAAAGGTGGGGTTAGTGGTTAAATATGTTTCACATTGGGTTGAAAATCAGTCATTGTTTTCTCATACTCCATAGAAAAGGTAAAATTTCAGTCTTTCTGTTTTGGGCAGAGCATAGGCATTGATGGAGAGAAACTAGAGGGCTTGTCTAGTGATGGGATTATCCCCAATGCAAGGCTCTGCGTTAAGAAGAAATAAAAGAAGTAGAAGATGTTGGGGAAGTTCCCTGGTTAAAGAGATGGGATACATGGGGGCCAGTCGGGGAAGATGTGGCGGGCTTCGGTGCTTGTGATTAGACCTGGACACTGAGAAGGACTAAAACATTTCAGGGTTGGAGATATGAAGGAAAGAGGTTAGGGAGTGGGCGGGAGGGTGTGTAAAGTGATGCGGCTAGAACAGCATTTGACGATGCTTGTTTTAGTGGTGGTGTTTAAAGTGATGATCCAGTACTAGATGTTGAAAGCTGGAGAATATATTATTAAAGACCCATTGCAACAAAGAAAGGAAAAATAAAATGAGAAGACGTTCATTCTTTTTCCACATGTCTTTATTGAACATTTAATTATCGAAGGCATTCTACTGGGTCCTTTGGAAAAGAAAAAGGAGAAGTGGAATTTATCAGAGGCAGGTTTTCAAAAGAAAGCAATTATTTTTGTAATTCATTAAATCTATGAATGTCTTATATGTTTGAAGCACTTTTAAAGTCCTTATTAATTTTCCCAAAACAACACATTTCAGGTGACGGATTTCTATTTTTTATTACAGTTAGAAATTGAAATGAAATTTACTAAGATAGTAAATATGACCTCTAGAATTTTAAGTGTATCATAAAATGGTCAAAATGAATTTTTATTATCTGTGATTGCATTAGAATAAACTCAAGGGCATTAAAATCATATTCTCTCTTTTTTCCATCTTGATACAATTGCCTGAAATGAGAGTGTGTGAAAGGAGAGTTAGTAATTTTATTGTTACTCTCTTAGTAGCTCTAAGACTTTATTTGAATTTTTCTCTTTCTATGTTGTAACTGCTTGTTGTTCTCTAAAGACCAGTACTTACCTATGAATTTGGACACTAGAGCACTGACCATGTCTGGTAGCCACAGGCAGGAACCCATGACCTGGCTTGGTTTTCTGAGTCATTCTACAGGAAAGAGGTGTTAAAGCTTTGCGTTTACTTTTGCTTGTGCCAGAGTTTTAAAAACATGGAGAACAAATGACACTGTGGATACAGAGCCCTGGGAGTTTATATTCCTCTTAGCAGTCAGGTTTTGACCTTGGGCAGCCACCCCCACCTCTCTGGAGTTGCCTTCGTCCTCACACAAAGTGGCAGTGTCCGCGAGGAGGGAAGAGAGTGGCCATGTGAGGGCAATTTGTGGTCAGAAGTTTGTGTTGCAAGGGCCACCTTCGACCACTGCCTCGATGCATGACCGCAACTTCTCAAAGCTTAAGTTTCTCATCTGCAAAATGAAGATCCTGAGAAAGCAACCACATAGGCTATGGAGGAATCAAAAGAGAAAATTTTTCTATTTATATTTATTTTGTAGCACTTACCATGTATCAGGGAGTCTTAATGACTTTACAAATATAAACTCATTTTATCCTCATTGACACCCTGTGAGGTAGATTAATATTGTTCTGTTTTTTTCTGATGAGGAAACAAAGGCATAAGAGGGATCGAGTAACTTGCTCAAATCCCAAAACTAATAAGAGACAGAGTTGGGATTTAAACTTGGTGAACTGGAATTACTTATTTTCTATCATAAGAAGATAACCAAGAATCTAAACAGCAGGAAATAAGCAGTATTTCCTTTTTGCAATCATTTAAGGGCCCAAGATACTGTGGTTGTTGACAGAGACCCCTTAATTAAAACAGTTGTTTCTGCCATGTGGCTGGCTATAGGGACTTCCTGGCTGTTTTTGACCATGGGTGGTTAGCAAGATGGGCTCTAGTGGTGGGGACCAAGAGAGGCCTGACCCTAGAGAGAAATAATCGCCTTTCTAAGAACACATTGAACTTACATGATAGTTTTTTAAAATCAAACCAGAAAAATAAGGTAACATATTTATAGGACTGTAGCAGGCCTGACAGGTGAGAAAGCCTTCTTCATTCTGCCCCTCAATAGTTATCCCCACCAGTGTCCTCAAACTAACATTTTACTGGTAAAGGCTAAGTTCACCATGAGAATTTCATTTCTTTGGGTTAGAGTATGACCCCTGACAAAATGTATGTACCCCTGGACATGGTAGTACAATATTCATTTAGTGCAAAATTAGCCAGCAGAAACTTCCAGTTAGGTCTAGAACCACAAACGGGTTTTAGGAGTGGGAGGGGAGAGAGCCAGCCTCAGGGCGCAGTGCTAGGAATGTTTGCTAATCCATTGATATGCCTGTACTGGTGTCATGGGAAGATTAGAGGCCCTAAGCCTAGACCACACTCAGAAACTGACCTTTGGACTGGTGGCTGCAGCCTCAGCCTGTACTGTCTCTTAGCCCCTGGGGCAGTCAATGTAAGGGTTACAGATTTAATCTTAAAACTGTGCCTTTTTCGAGATAAGAAGAAATAAGAACTGGGCATTCACTAACAGGAGCCTGAAGACAAAAACACTGGGCAGTTTTACAAAAAGGGATTTAGCAGTTTCTCCAAAGGTGGGTCCCTCTAAGTGAGCCTCAGGTGGCTAAGGCCACCAGCTGATTACTCAGCCACACCCAAGTTCCTGCCACTTACCCAGGTTCTGACTCTATCTGCGTCATCGCTGAGATGACTTACTAGCCCCAGTAAATGCAAGTTGATAAAGGTGGCCTGCCGGAGCACGGGGCTTATTTGCCTGTTGAGAAAGCCAGTAGTTCAGGCCGTGCGCCAGAAACCCTGATTTGGAACACCAGGGCTCCTTAAAAAGTGAGTTAAGGTTGATTTTGTTGGAAAGCCTTAGGGGGCCCAGTTACGGGTAGGGGAAGAGGCATGAGAGGGACCGGCTGCCTGCAAGTTCTCTTCTGCTGGATGCTGAGGCTCTTCCCCATTCCCTAGTATTGCTTTCATCATGTGTGGTAGTACATCATACGTTGTTCAGCCAGTGCCAGTGTTGTTTCAAGAAAGTAGGGAGACCTGATTAAATGTTTACTAGGAAGGTTCCGGCTTAATGAACTAGAAATATTGTGAGTTTGTTGAACAGAGATTTTTGAAGCCAGATATGTTCTGAGGAGACAATGGGTTCCTCTACCAGGTGTTTATTCAATGACGAATGAGCCACCTTCCGCAGAACTGACTACAAATGTATATAGCTTTTGTTAGCCAAGTTTTCTTAAGATTTCTCTTTGCCAGTCCAGAGTTCTGTTGCAGAACCATGATGTATCTTTTCTTTGGAGATAAATATGCAGTGATTCCCTTAAAAAGATGCTATGAAAGTTTTTAAAAGCATGCAGCCCCACCCCCACCCCCACCCAACCCCTAATAACTGCAAGCCTGCTTCTAACCCCCTGCTATATAGACCTGGTCTGTGATGATGAGATTTGCAAGCTGGGCAGATCACAGCCCCCTTGTTGCTTTGGCCAGATCTGTGAGCCAGGTCAATTCCAATTCTAATTTCCTGAGTTAACACTTTGATTTTCTTACCCACCTACTCATCTGGCTCTTTCTGTGTTTTTGTGTTTATATCTGCCTCCATCCAAAGATGTAAGCTCCTTTGGGAGCAAGAGCTCTGGAGCCAGAAAGTCCAAGATCAGGTCTCAGCTCAGCTCCTTACCAGCTATATGGCTTGAGTGCGTGCTTACCTCTCGTGCTTCCATTTCTTCTTCTATAAAATGAGGACTACATACTCCCCGGGGTTACTATGAGAATTAAATGAGTTAATACATGGAAAGTGTTTATAGCAGTGCTGGGTAGACATTATGAGTTCAATAAGTGTTATTTTGTAACCATTGCCAGAATTCCACATAGAGCCTGGCACATTGTAGGTGTTCAGTAAATGTCTGTCAAATAAGAAAAAACATTTTTCTTTCTGTAGGAAGAGCTGAGGGAAAGGAAAGAAAGAAAGGGAAAGCACATGTTTCGTTGCAACATTTGGAGAGGTTGTGGTAAGGTACTGGGTGCCGGGGCGTGAAGGAGAACTGTGCTTGGTCTTTTGTCTGAACCCCTCTGGGATTTGGGATTTGCTCAGCAGGCAGTGTGGGGATGAGGGGCTTGCCAGTGTGATCTTCCAGGAGAGCCTATTGTGGGTGTGCTTGGAGAGGATGGAATTTATTCTTTTGAACTTCAGAAGGCAGGCCACTTCACCTTTCCTGGGGCATCTCTCAGGATGGCCATGTTTTAAAGACTTGAGCTGACATCATCGCATCTTAAAAGAACTGAGCATAATTGAATTGCTGATACAAGTGGGTACTTGCACCAGGCCTGGGTCACTCACATCTCTATGGAAACACATGTTTGCTTGAAAGCGCAGCCATCAAAAGCAGAGCCTTCCAGGAGCCAGCGTCGGGTCACTTTTAAAAATAAGGCATTTATTTTTATATTCTCAAGCCATCAAAGACCTATGAAATGAAATAATTTCAAATTAAATAGAAAAACATGCCATAGATGAATGCTAATAGAGCCTGCCATGTGCCCTCCCCCTGTGCTTGTGGTGCTTGAGATCCACTGCATTCATTTTAGCTGTTCTTTGCTCTTTTGCTCCCATTTGCATTCTGCTGCCTTGGGGAGGTGGTTTGGTACTTTATGCAAAAATGGTTAATCTTCATTCATAATGGAAAATTCAAAGCAGGGCCTGCCATAAAGTGTGCTTTGTGCTGCTCTCTGCCGTTTCTGTGTGTGCGGAGTGTACAAGGACGTACAATTTGGATGAGTGCCTCCTACACAAGCACTCGGGTCTGTTGAGTGGAGACTTTCTCCCATAAAGGTCTGAAACTCGCATCAGCACATCTTGCCCTAGATGTGCTCAAGTGATATTCTTAGTGATGGGGAGCTTTTATCTGCCTCTGGAAACAGGCCTTTTCAAATAAGTATTGACTGTTAATGACCTGTTTAAATAAAACATTCAATTTTCTTTCTTCCCCCCACAAAGGACTTAGTAGGCAGTGACATTTCTAAACCAAAGGCTAACCCTGCTTTTCAAAAGAGGCAGAGCTCGGGCTTTTAAATGTGAAATTTTTGTCTGACATTTGCCCTTAAAATGCTTTTCAGTGAAGTTGTTCTAACAGTGGGTTTCGTACATTGAAGTGTCTTTGAATAAGAATGCAACCTTGGGATTTTTTTTTTCCCCCTCGAAATTAAAAAGTCTAGGTAAATATCTTCATATGAAATTCATATTTCAGTTACCATTCTGTGTTTCATTGTTTATGTGTCCTCATTTCTAATAATTAAAGCAAGTTTCCTCTAAGGAACAAGGCACTGCACAGGAACTTTTATTAAACTGTAGGAATTAAACCACAGAAGAAAGAGTCAAAGCACTAAAGTACTTGGAATATAAGAGACCTCAGTAATTACGAGACCAGATAAGGAATTGCAACGGAGTTCAGGAAAAGGGAAGAGAGAGAGAGAGAGATTAGGCAACGGGAAAGTTAAGCAACAGAGAACCTGCATAATATTAAATTTCGACACCAAGTCCCCGTTTTATAGGTGAACGGTTTCTCTCAAGCTGGCATTCAGGTACCCATGATGGTGCTAGCTGATTGGACACTTAGTCCTTGACCAATTTAAAGGTGATCTTTACACACACACACACACACAAAATAGTTTAGAACATCAGAGACGGCGCCCACACCTTTTTTTTTTTTTTTTAAGGTGAATTTTTAGCTTTCTGCTACCCTAACTGCTAAGCTTCACATGCCTGCCTGGCCTGAGAAGACAGGGTGCTGGGATCAGTTTATTTAATTATCTTTGCAGAGTTCTTACTGCAATTCACATACAATGTGCCCCATGACTTGTTTATGTTTTGAATTACTATATATAGCTACAGTGTCTGGGGCTCCAGAATCAGAGTGCCTGGGTTTATGCCTTGGCCCTGCCACTGACTGTAGGACCCTGGCTTAGTCACTGAATCTCTGTGCCTCAGCTTTCTCCTATGTAGAATAAGGACAACCGTAATTATGAGGACTAAATGAAAAATATGTGTGTCAAGTACTTAGAGTGCCCGGCACGTTGTAAGTGCTCCACGAGTCTACTAATTATTATTTTAAGTCATTATTTTAAAAAGTTTTCTTATGTGTTTTTTCTGATTCCTTAATCCAATTCAAGAAAAGTGATGTAATACCTGAGAACAGGAAAGTGAATCTAAGAGCAATAATGGGTTCAGAGAAACAAAACTGAAACTTTATTACTTACACAGTAAAACCTGAGGGAAATAGGGATAGGGAAGTTAGAAAGCAATTTTGGCTTGTCAATATATTGTTTTACCTTTTCATATTTCATATGGTTGCATGAGAAATATAAATATATATTTTTTAAACTCAGTTTGGTAGTTGATCAGATTGTCATACATAGTCAGCTTCACGGAATTGTATGAATTAGAACTGCTAAAACAAACATATTTGCCACGTTTTGTAGTATTCAGGATTATTTTTCATAAGAAATTTTTAATCTTTGTGATAAACTTATAGATTTTCTGAATGACATTAATGCATATTAGGTAAAATCTTCGCATAATGAGTAATTCAGTTTGCTGTAACTTTGCATATTGAGTGAATGGTGGTAACCATATTTGTGGTTTATTATTTTTGCACTGGAGAACTGGGTAGATAATGTATTGGTGGTAACAGTGCAATTCTTTGAGATTGATGTCTTTTCCTAATAAGTTTTTGACTATGGAATATATATATATATATATATATATATATATATATATATATCTAGAAGGAAGTAAGAGATTAATCTGTTATTTTGTAAACAAAATTTCAGTCAACAATTTCCTTGATCTTTATTTTTTTCAAGGACACACAAACACATATATATATCAAGGTTTTATATATATATAATGTAGATGATGGTTATATATGTTTATAATGTTATTACCGAAAACTAAATTGTAATTTAAAGGAAAAAATTTTCAAATAATACCTAAGCATTGAAATGTTGCATCAATATCAGGACTTGCATTTCTGGTTCTCGTAATTTTATGCTGATTACCTGATATGCATGGAACGGATGTCCATGGGTTTGAATAGTTCGGCCTCACTCAGTAATTGGTTGTTTTCAAGAATAGTTTTAACGGATAACAGGAATTATAAACCAGATTCTTTCCCAAAAATTCAGAAGTCTCTGTACCTTTCTAAAGCTCTTGTGATCAAGCTCTGTTAGGATGTGGGCATCAGTCATGCCAGGAGTGACATGCTGTCGAAACAGGTCTGTTTGCCTCAAACATCTGTCCCTCCTTCACAGCGTTACAGGCTTCTCAGGTTACAGGCTTCTCAGCCAGGGGTCTGAAACTATGAGAACTGGGGTTTCAAGTTGCCGAGCTTTGGGCCTGTCATTAGGAGGGGGTGATAATATGTTCCCTAGAGGCAAAGTTCCTTAACTATCTAAATTAAATCATTAAGATTCAGATTGAGCTGATCTGACTGTCCTGACATAGTTCATAGCAGGCAACAGAATCTTAAAAGAATAAGGGCACAGCACAGTTTCGTTTTCACAGGGGAGAGGGAATCAGCTCAGGAAACATAATGAGCACGTGGCTCCTCGAGGGTGTGAGGTGTGCTTCTCAGTGCTCTGGAGGGACTAATGCCAAACCTGGGCCGCAGACACTCAGTGAGGACCTTCAGCCCGCTGAAGAGCAGCCTCGCCTGTTCTTATCCATCAGATAAGAACTGATAGTTTTCTTATCAATCAGAACTCAATTTGGCAATCTTGTGACTTAAAACTCTTAATTTCCTAAGGCAAATCAAATTTGTGTTCTGTTTAGATTTAAATCCTTCATCTAACTTCCATGACTGCAGCTGGAACTGATGTTCTCCACCGGCCAGCAGAAAGCCTTGGTGTGGAGAGAGCACTGGAAGCCACACCAAAGGCAGAGTCTATAGAGGCGGCCTCCTATGCAGGAAAAGAAAATTTAAAGAGTAAAACGAACAAAGAACACCTCCCTACAATTACTTTGTATCTTACTTTTCCATCAGAGAAACCTGAGGTAGCCTAATTCTACCCTCATAGCCAGGATTTTCATTCCACACAAAAATAATGTAATCTTACTGGCATGACTACCAAAACGAGCCTTCCTTGAGTCAGACTTTGAGATTAAAGAGAAAGGGAATTGCCAAGGAAATATATATATATATTTTCTCTTATGAATACTATGGAATTTCTCCCTGATTCCTTTGTAGATTAGAACTCTCTGGCTTTAGAAAAAAATGCTGCACACCCAAATCCTAGACATCAAAGCAAAACAAAAACTCTTTTCCTCAGATTTCATAGATCTGTAATGGCAAGATTAGGTGTGTACAGAAGATTTAACTAATCTAGTCTAATGACAGGTATCGTGGCTCCCAGATCCATCCTAGCAAATAGCACCGAATCTGGCTGTCACCTTCAATCCTTTATTATTCCACAGGTATAACCTGTATCTCTCTCTCCTCCACTTTTTCCCTCCTTGCATCCCTCCCTCCCCCATCCTTATTCTCTTACACACACATACATACACTATCATACACAGAAAAAAAAAAACACAAAAAATGTAGAATGTATACATGATGCCAAAACTGCCATTTGAATAAGGAAATCAGCCACTCAGATGTCTTCAAATGTCAAGATTGTAGACCATCTTGTAGGCATTGTGATGACTGATCAAAGATTTCACTCTCCATCTATGGCTATGTACCTCACGTACCTTGTCCACATACCTCACATGTCATCTCTATTCACTGTTACAATCAGAAAATAATTCTATTATCTTTTACTAGTAATTTTCAGGGGCATGAATAAATGAGAATGAAATTCAGATATTATTTGCCAGCTAGTTTATTTCCTTTCTCCCATATGCCAAGTCAGAGGCTATAAAATTTATTGTTTGGAAGTTCCTTAAATGGGAGGTGTATTCAAAGGGATGAACACTCTGAGTAGAGCATATGAGAAGGAGCTGCCTTACTGGGGATTGAGTTTGCAGGGCATCTCCTGTTATTATGTCCAAATACATGTGTCTGTCAGTGGCACTATTATTTAAAAACTTATAAAATCTACTTTGTCTAGTATTTGGTAACATATGATAATGTATCTATAGGGATTTGTATTTGAATGGTGATAAAGATAACATATTGCTAAGCTTTCATTCTAAAATCAAAAAAGGTAATGGATCTGAATTTATAGTTTAAGATCTAGGTTTAAAAGAAAATAGTGAGGAGAAATCTGAGGATTTTTGTAAGTTATTTCTAAAATGTATCAACTCTAAATATGTTCTTGGTTACAAAAGCCAAAAAGAATATAGGAAAATGTTTCAGTGGTTCCTGATTGACAAAAACATGCAAATAGGTAATATATCGATATCTTCTCCTGTCTAGATGCTAATTTCTGAACCAACCAGTTCACCCATTTTAAGTGATTTATGTTTTATTTAAAAAAGAGACTAAACTATTAAAGACTTAAGATCCAGCTTCTATCATAATGGTGAAAGATTTAGACCAGATGAGAGGAAAGAAAACATCATAGCTTGATGTTAAGAATACAGATCTCGGAATGGGCCACTTCACAAAGGAGATTGGACACCAAAAGTAGAAAACCTAAAGAATTAAGAGAAGCAGAAGGATTATGGGCAATTTTAAGCATCCATTTGAAACTCAAGGTCACGAATTTATGGTCATTAAAAATATGGTGAAGGTTTATATGTGTGGATGTTCATATAACTGAAAAAGCAAGTTTTGAATCTGCCATAGTGTTTATTATATTTAAATCTCACATTATTTCATCTGTTTCTTCCTTGAGTGCATCATGTAGTTACATACGTGCCAGAAAGACTCGGTAAATGTTTGTTATATTAACTAGGAGCTGATAAAAGCTTTGGGGCAGTAAGGATTGTGATGACAATGACTAAAATAGGTACACTTTTCCTCCTCTCACTGTTTTAGACCACTTTTCTCTAATACAATAAGAAGAAACACATTTTGGGTACATACCCATTTATCTCTGTCATTTTTCATATCAATCCAGTATAAATAAAACATTTTACATTGTCTTCTAGAGTTATCATAAAATGCTTTTAGAACATATATAAGACAAATGTTTAGCTTGAAAGTGTTATTCCATTCCAAAATGGTATTTATGGTTATGGCTGAATGAAATTATTTACTATGTTGGAAGAAAGCATAAAAATAAAACATTTGAGAAATCAGTTTTAAAACTTTAAAGTTAACCTTTCCCTTTGCCCCTTCTTTATAGGGCTTATTCCACTAGAAGCAAGATGGCTGAACTCAATACTCATGGAAATGTCAAGGAGAAGGTAAGGTAAACTTGTATGCAGACTTTTTCAGAAACTCGAGACTGGTTAATGTTGTCTCTAGCTGGTAAAACTTCAATTACAATGGAAGAAGGGAAATTGGTGGGTTATTTTGGGCAGAGGGTGGGGCCGTGGATACACAGTAAGTTTGACACACTGGAAAACCATTTAACAGAATCATGAGTAGCATTTACCAAATGTGCTAAGTGTGTTACATCCATTTCTTCACTTAATCTTGGTCATAACCCCATAAAGTTAATACTATTATTATTCTCACTTTATAAGAGAAGTTAAGTGATTTACCTAAATTCACATAGCTAGTAAGCGACACAGCTAGAATTTAAACCCAGCAGTGCCGTTCAGCAGTTCATTCCCTTAATCATCATGCTGGTTCCATCTAAGAGCTAAGTAATATGTTATGTCTCCAGAAAAGGCCTCACATAGAGATATCCAGCGCCCTGCCTCGTGGTCATGCTGCATATAGCCTTTTAAGTTTCTTTCAACGCTGAGAGTTTCGGAATCTGAAAATCCCCCCTTCTCATCACTGGTTGGAGGCTGATTACACTGCAGGATCCTTCCATGTCTTCTCCGCTGTGAGGCTGCCTCTGCTTAAGAGTCAAAATCCCTCACTTGCTACCTTGCAGCATCAGCTCTATATGGTCATAAACCATAGACCACATAAGCCCATGGAGATCAATTTGTCCAGCCCATGCATCCGGCTTCAGGGAACTGAGGTCCTAGAAAGGATTTGTCCCTGATGCACAGCAGAGTGGGAGAGTCTGGACTGGAGCTCTGTCCACCTTCCACATGACCACTTCCCTCCCTCCACTAGTCTGTAAACTACATAAGGGCGGGAGTTTGTCTTTCACCCCTTTCTATCCCTTCAGTACCTAAAGCACAGAGTGCAGGATGAGAGAAGTAACATTTGTGGAGTTCCTACTTTTTTTCTTTCATTTAGCAAAGATGTATCAGACCCTGCCTTGTGCCAAACACTGTTCTAGATGCTGGGGATATGGCACCAAACATAGAGACGAGATCCCTGCTCCCGTGGAGCTTGTTTTTAAGGAGGGAAATGGGGAGTAAATAAAGGAACATGTAGATGAACAGTCATTTCAGACAGCGGTAACTACTAAGAGGAAAGTAGGGTGGCAGAGGAAGGTGGCTACTTCAGACGGGGTTGGTCAAGGCAGCCTTCTCAGAGGAGGTGATATTTAAGCTAAGATAAAGACGACAGGAAAGAAACACTGTGCAAGATCTGAGGACTGAGCGTTCTAGGTAGAAAAGCAAAAGCAGATGGCCCAGGTGGACTAAACTGAATGTGTTTGAAGAGCGAGTGGTCAGCATGGCAGAAGGAATGGTGACGGCAGATGAGATCAGAGAGTAAGTATGGCAGCAGCCAGTGTTGGTAGAACGTTGGCTCTTCACCTGTGTTCCAGGATCCACAGGTGGAATTCAGGATTTCACGTCCTTGAGTGGGAAAAAAATACATTCTCATCCCTGCTAACTTCTAAATGAAGTTTAGCATTTCCTTCAATCATGAATGCAATCAAAGGAAAAAACCAACAGTAGTAGCGTGAATACTTGTGACTTTCACAACTAGACACAGAAAGTTGCATTTGTAGCAGATATTCTGAATATTGTTTGTTCATCACTTCTTCAAAATTACCGTATGGAACCTGCACTATATTATTTGACATTGGTAGAGAAATACATATATTACTGTAGCACAAATTTGTTATTTCATTAATATTTTAAATTTGTTTCAGTAGGAGTGGTTTTCTTTGTAGTCATCACGGATTTTATTTCACACACTTTAAGACATTATTCTTAGTCGGACCCCACAGGCTTCACCAGACTGACATAGGGGGTCCGTGCCTGGAAAGGTTTAGAATCTGAAACAGAGCCATGAAGAGTTTTATTCATAGGGCAGAAAGAGCTGTTGAAAGGTTTTAGGCAGAAGCAAGAGTTGGAGTGACATTTTGTTAAAAGTTCCCCCTGGCTCCGTCCACTACTATGCTGCATGTTTTTTTTAAATCTTCATATTAAATGACTTTTCTGTTTTGTGAGGACACAGAAGCTTGAGGTTAAAATCTGGCAGAACCAACTTGTTACCCCAAATCTCTCCATACATGGTCAAAACCAACTTCCACCGACATTAAATTTCTTTGGAGTCTTACGTGTTACCTAAAATATTGATGCAAATCGTTTATCTATTCTATTTCATAATATATTCCATATATTATTTTAATGCATGTTTGAGCAAACAAGAGCAGAAATATGTGCCCTTTCTATAAAGCTTCATACCCTCCCCGACTCGCAGTCATATATGCAAGTGAGTCTGTATTTTCCTCAGTTTGAGAAACTGAGTCCAGCACCACAGTGTTGACCAAAGATTGGCCCCTTTCCGAGTGTCTACTAATGGATGAATCGAATAGCTCCTGCACTTGGGCTTTGAGAAAGAAAAGCACTTTAACCAGAGTCGTAGCAATTGATTCCCTGAAAGTGATAACTAGTAGACAGTCCGGTATGGTAGGCTCAGCAGTCAAAGACAGTGCCTTATTCAAAACGAAGGTTGCATCAAGCCAATAAGGGGAAGAAGGCTGATCTGCCAGCACACAGGCCACAGAGGTTCAGTGTGAACCCTCCGATGCGTTGGCTTAGGCGCCATGTTATCCACTTGTCATGATCAATGTCATCTATGTGTATGAAGATTAACAAGAGATGGTGTTTTTTGCCATCAGACTTCAATAACTCATCAAAATGTTGGCATTATATTGAAAGAGGGTAATATTTAAGTTGTAAACATTATCAATCCATATGACAATGAAAGTAGAGCTCCTTCTCACTGAATTAGTAAATTCCGTCTTCCAATGTCAAAAGGTTAATAGATTTCCCAACTCAATAAAATAAATCATAATAAACAACTGAAAAGTCTGATCATTTATAATTTTACATTGACTTATTTTAGTACGTTTATTTCCTTTGGTTGTTCGCTTTTATGGCCTTTTTATGATTAGTTTGTTTCTCAATCTGTCACACAGAGCAATGACATTTTAGTTCTGAAAATTAAGAATAATAACAACTGTTACATCTTAAATTATAAATTATAAGCTGTTAGAGATCTGATTACAGATTTTGTGTAGTGTTCTTATACAACATCTAGTCAAGCGCTATGGGAAATTAAATAATAAAAGCCTTGCGATGAACTCACCAGTTATCTCTAGTGGGTCCACTATTGGATAAATTGAAAAGGAGTAGGTGCTTTGGTGAGAATATTATTTCTGTCCTCAGGCAGCTTTCAGTTCAGAAGAGGAACTAATAAGTTAAGCTTTCATATCCAAGACAACTGAAATGTACAGTTGATACTCTTTGTGACCTTTTATTTTAAAATATCTTTATATTATTGGATTATAAACGGTAAAGATTTAAATAGAAATGTCATTGGAGTCAAAGCTTAGTCTCCTTAGTGTGACATGTGTGATCAATCTCCTTTGTGACCTGAGCCGCATCTACTTTTACACCTTTATCTGTAGCCACTTCTCCACATGACCCCTGCAACACAGCAGCCATCCTAACCTCGAATGTTTCTGCCTCCAGGACTTTGCAAAAGCAGTTTCCGGTGTCTGGGATGTCCTCCTCAGGGACCCAACCCTCCCTCTCATCGCTTTTACAAACCTTCCGCACATCTCCTTTCGCCTTCCTTCTGCACTGCTTGAATTATTTGTGCTTCCTCTGTTCCCTTTTTTTTTGTTTGTTTGTTTCTGTGGGGTCCTATGCTTTTAGCATGCAGACTTTACTCCTTGTATTGCGATTGTTAGTTGTTTGTCTCCTCATGTAAGACTGTGCTTAGGGACAGGGACTGGGCCTTCACATAGTCCACCCCCACTTAGAATCAGATAAATGAATGGATAACAGATGAATGAACATGCCTGCTTGAATAGTTAAGTTCTTTAGAGACATTTCCTATTCATAATATTTTGTAAAATCTCAAGCCTTCTTGCAAACTGAAATATAGGTTAATAGAAATGTCATCTCATTTTAGTATTCTCTTTACTATTAAATAAAGCAAGTTTTAAATTGCTTCTAAAAACAGAAACTAAGGTTACTTGGGGTGATTCTGCAAAAAAGCAGCGTATTTATGAAATACTTACCAAAGACAAATGGTCTCAGGTAGGTTTCACTATAACAAGTGATGTCTTTTGGTGAGTAACCAGTCACATTCTGCTATACCAAAAAAAAAAAAATGGAAAGAAAGAAGGAAGGAAGGAAGGAAGGAAGGAAGGAAGGAAGGAAGGAAGGAAGGAAGGAAGGAAGGAAGGAAGGAAGGAAGGGGGAGGGGGAGAGAGAGACAGAGAGAGAGAGGATACCCATATCTTATTTTGTTAAGGAGAAATACCAGAATAAAATTCGTGGGCTAATCAGGGATCTTATATTTAGGGCATACTCACTTTTTACAGCTCTTTTCTCAATGACGTATTTTTAAAGAAGTTCAATACTAGAAAATCATAGATGAGTTAAGGATAGAACTTAGTAATGCCTATTACATTATTTCTTGTATGAAACACTAGGATACCAAGTTAAATTGATTTATAAAATTTTCGATATAATTCTCAAGTAATAAGAAAGGATTATTAAAACTGGCGTAGACAAAATAAAGTTTTTAATTAGAAATTTCCATACATTATTATAAATTAGTTTAAGTAGAATGCACTTCAGCAAAAAAAAAAAATTGGTGATGGAAAGTAAAGGGAATCCTTGTGTGTAAAATGGAGTTAATATTTCTGAGTGTCCGACTATGGGCCAATAATGAATTCCAACAGATAATTAATCCCTAAAGCACTTTAGAGAACCCAGGACCCTTGGGAAGTGAGCTCCAGGGAAGTAAGGTCACAGAAAACATGGAGTTTGGAGACAGACAGAGATTATTAGCTCCCCTATTACTAATCAAGCAGCCTAGAGCAAGACACTTAACTTTTCTGGGCCTCAGTTTTCTAGTCTGTAGTTTGGATGTGATAATATCACCTGCTGAAAGTCATCAAATACATTAATAAATGTGGAGCTGCTTTATGAGCCCTTAATCATATAAACTATGAAGGATCTGGGGAGCTCATCTGTTTGTTTTACAATTTGAAAATAATAGAAAAGGAGCCCTAGTTAACATAAAATATGAATTTACATAGAACTGAAACCAGAAAGTAAACAATTAAAAAGCCCAAATGAGATAAAGTACATAAAACTAGACTTGACTTTTTCAAACTTTGGTAGCTATTGCTGAGTCTCACAAAAAAAAAAAAAAGTGAGACTAGAATATACCACGCTACGGAATTGAGAAATAGCTTAGTCTATAATATCTTTGCTGAGCTGTACCACTTACTGTGAATAACTTGTAGAGGTAAGTTGGGTTGTAAACAATAATTGTATAGAGTCATTAAAATAATGAAGGAGGAATAGAAAAAGGGATAAGAGCCTCTTGTCTATAGTGAGAAGAGAGACAGGTCATCTCAACTTTTCTGCCGATGACTGAGCAAGACTTTGTGTCCTAGAGTCTATCCAAAGCAGGTGAGCAGATGTCCCATTTTATTGTTATTCTTTTCCTCTAATTACCTTGATCTGTGTTGTAAAACATACTGAAATATAGTCCCAGTCTTTACATCGGGAAAATATGGTCAGAAAAGCCCAAGCATTTGATTAAAGAGATTTTAGCAGGATCAGAGAAAGTACAGAAGAAATCCATTATCGTGCATCTTTAAAATATTAACTCCATTTAACAGAGAGCTCCTTTCATGGAACTTGGTACAAGTTTTAATGATATGCAGTTTTAAAAGACCAACCCATGCAAGTTTGAGGACACATCTTAATTTCAATAGTTTTTAGGAGTGTTTAAGTCAATTGAGCCCAGTCCTTGGATTCAGACAGCAAGAACACAACCACATCCACACAGCTTTCAAGTTTCACTACTGGCAGGTTTTTGTGATTATTTTCTCATAGGAAAGGGTCATTAAATTGCCTTTTCAGAGAAAGAAGAGACACTTACAGTAGTTATTGCCTAATGCTTATGTACAGAACTGCTGTTGTTGTTGCTTGGCAACCAGAAGAGATTTGACAAGGAGTCTAAAGGAACTGAATGAGTAAAAGGAAATGTCAGCATCAGTTTCAGGGGTAAGAAGAAATTTACTACTGCAGGATTAGCATCACATTGCTTTTTCCAAGGGAGATGATTAGAATTCACAGTGTTTCTGTTCTGCTTCTCCTGCCCTGCTCTCTTTCCAGCCTTTCATCATAGCCCCTTTTGCCCTGTGGCCAAGAGATATATATAAGATAGATGGTTCATGCCAAAGAATACAAGAGCACGTCAAAACTTAAAACCTTTGGCAGCAGAAAAAAAAGTTGCCTCTGTTGGCAATCCCTTAGAATTTATGGGTAGTTTACCAATATCCTGGTTATTTCTCACAATGATCCTTTATTTTAAACTACCCAATTTTTACAGATTAAAAAAAAAAAAATGACAAGGCTGCAGTGGTCTCTTCTCTTCTGACCTTAAGCACTAAAAATCTATCCAGATAAATTAAGTAGATGATAGCTGATAGATAGATAGATAGACTGATTCAGCACTTAAAAGTATACCACTTATACTATTATTAAAACCACTTTTTCTCTGTGATTTCACAACTTGCTTACAAGTTCCTTATAAGCACAAATGGACTTGAAATTTATTTGTGTGCTTAATAGCTTCTATAATAGTTATATAGAATTTATGCCTTCCAATATTCATTAATCAATATTTAGTTAAATAATTGAGCCAGGATTTTATAATGATGATTCCCAGCTATTCAGAAGAAGGGAGGAGGAAGTGGAGCACCCCTTCCTGGTTTGGGACAAGCATTAGAGTGTCAATGGGGAAAAGACAGGAGTAATTGCGAAAAGCATATTTGTGTTCCTTTGAGTCTTCCAAGAAGCAGATGCCAAGATGGGATTAGATAAACAAGAGGTAGTTGTGTGTGTGTGTGTGTGAGAGAGAGAGAGAGAGAGAGAGAGAGAGAGAGAGAGAGAGAGAGAGAGAGAGAGAGATGGGGAGGATAACGAGAGCTTGTAAAAGAAAAAACAAGAAGAAGGAAATATGAGCAGGCAGGGAAACTTTACAAACTTCCATGCGGGTCTGACATCTTTGAAAGAAGTGGGAGTGGGAGAAGAAAGGAAAATTGGGTGGGCGGTCCCAACTTGCAGTGCCAAAGTTTCTGCAGGCTGATGGGGAGTCCTTGAGCCGAAACTGTCTGCTGGGGGATTCCAATATCCCTCAGAAATAAGCTTTCACTAGTGCTCCACCACTTCACTTGTTGATTGGAACTGTCCTGGGAGTGTGGGGTGTGGCATGAGGGGATCCAGAAGGGTGGCATTGGGACTGTCAGACAACTACGCTTCCTGCAGTGGGATATTTCCATAGGCCCCACACTACTTGAGAGTATAACAAAATGTTATATTTAAAAAGCAAATCGAAATGCCTATTTTGGAATTCAATCACCTAAAAGCATGAGATTTATATGTTTATTGAAGAAAATCAATAAAAACTTTCAGAACGACTTTACTAAAGTAATTAGTAAATTATGATATGAATTGTGTAATTTTCCTGGGTAAGCTGAGCCATGCTTAGAGAGACTTCTCAACTTCTAGGGCAAACGATGATTTAGTGGCCTTATTTTCTCTTCAAAGTGTGCCCTATTTCTAATGACGTTTAAGGGAACAAAAGACTTGTTAATTCTCTTGAAAAACTGAGTGTCCTTAGGTACATTGTGTCACCTCTGTGAGCTTCAGTTTCCTTATCTGCCAGGTGGGGGAATCCACATGGAGGATCTCCAAAACTCTTTCCAACCCTGACGCTGGATGAATCCGTGGTCTTTTCCCCCTCACAGGGGCCGTGCAAGACCTAAAAGGGGACCTGTGTGTCATGTATCAGAGAATCTGGGGCAGCCTTAGGCCTGATACAAAGCAGCTGCCTGTTTGAATGTAGTACATAACATCTCTGTACTCAGTTTCTTGTAAAAATAAAGGAATTAAACAATCTCTAAGGCCCCTTTATCATTCACTGGTACGGCATTTCTGTCCCCCCCCACCCCGCCCCCACCCCGTCTCTGGACCCTTCCCAACTCT
The DNA here is from genome assembly GCA_030015415.1 of Cynopterus sphinx. Lineage (NCBI taxonomy): Eukaryota > Metazoa > Chordata > Mammalia > Chiroptera > Pteropodidae > Cynopterus > Cynopterus sphinx. Next base: position 180,977,983 of record CM057379.1, read on the forward strand.
GCCTCTCAGTCCTTGGAGATAATTATCAATACAAATGTATTGAAATGCTTACTTGGGATCATTTACCTAACGTTAACGTTTGTCTTTTATTTGGGGTAAGAACGTTAGCCTGGGGTTTACTCTCTTTACCTGTGCACTACAGTATTAGTTACAGGCACAGCGTTGGGCAGCCGATCTCTCAAATCATCTTGCACAACCGAAACTTTAGATCCGTTGAACAGCAACCCTGTCTACCTCCCCAGTCCTCGGCAACCACCCTTCTCGCGCTCTGCTTTTGAGTTTGACTGTTTTCAGTGCCTCCTGTAAGGGGGAAGCATGTAGTCTTTTACCCTCTGACTGGCTTATTTCTCTTAACTCTGTGTCCTCAAGATTCATCCGTGTTGTGACATGTGACGATATTTCCTTCCTAAGGCTGAATAATATTCCCTTGTATGTATACACCACATTTTCTTTATCTGCTCAGCCAGTGATGGACATTTGTTCATTTTTTTTACGCAACCTGTAATTTCAGTTATTTAACCAAGACCGTACGACTAGCTTTAATTCTTTTTATTGCCTTTAGAGAAAAAGCAAACTGACAACCTCATAAAATCATTGGGAGACAAGATCTGGTCAGTCAGATGATAATTTTTACTGTTGTTGAAACCAGCATACATTTTTTTAATTGGTCAAACCCATTAAATTTTTTTTTTTAAATGGCATGTGGGTGAACAAACACAGTTCCCCCAAAGAGAGAATGCATTCCTGGTTTCAGATAATCTTCCTTCATGCCACAGTGAAGAAATATCCAAGATAGGTATAATTTAGAGATTAACTTAACTCCTTTATTCTGGTATTGACTAAAGGGTAATTAACTCCTTTATTCTGGTATTGATTAAAGGGTATTAGTGACTTACACGTTTATAGTACTCTTTATCTGCAAAATTCTGGGAATGAGTGAGAAAAAAATCCACAAGGAGAGTGGATGTCAATAATTACCCACCCATCTCCCCACTCCCCTGCCAAATGGAGACCTTAAATTCCAAAGAAAGGAGGAAAGATTTTGACTGAATAATCTAAGTTAGAAGCAGAAGATAAATTAAAACTATCTTACTTCTCTATTCTGATTAAAATACCAAAAGCAAAATATCTTATAAAAATAACATTGCCTTTTTTATCTTCCCTAATAAATCCAAATATGGATTTAATCAGAGAAGGTATTTACCTAAGTCCTAATACTGTGTGGGTGTAATAGGCTGGATGCAGATTTTCAATGCCCTCAGGGGCTCGCCCTGCCCTAAATTATGTGCACATCTAACTGGTCGTTCTGGGTTGCCTTTTGGAACTGGTTGATCAGGATAGCAGGAAGCGGGGTGACATTATGTGACTTCCAAAGCTAGATGATTCAGCTTCTGCCTCACTAGTCGGGATATTTATGCTGGAGCTCTGGACTGCCATGTAAACAATCTGAATGTTCTCAGGCTACCATGCTATAAGGAAGCCCAAACGAGTCCGTAAGGAGAGACCCCATGGAAAAGACCTGAGACTCCATGAAGAGAGAAGGATGCCCAACGAGACCCTAGCTGTACCAGCATCCCTCTCCTCGACTATACCAGCTTCTCCATCTGTTTCTATGAGACCCCAAGGCAGACCCACTCAGCACATTCTTTCTGAATTCCTGACCCCCAGAAACATTGAAAATAACAGACTGATTGTTGTTTTAAGCCACGTTGTTGGGGTGACTCATTGTGCAGCAGTAGAGAACTGGTAAAACTGTTTCAACGTAGAACTGATATTTTTGAAATTATGCACAGATAATGGAAAGATGTGGATGAGGAGATAGTGCATTCAGGTACATTAGTTGATAGGTGACTGGTTAGAACTAACAAGTGGTCTGTTCTATGCCACCTTGTTTCTTTTTTTTCTTTTTTCTTTGTCTTTCTCTCTCTTTTTTTTTTCATACTGTTCCTTACCTTTTTGTGACTTCCCTTTTATCTCTCACTCATGGTTCTTAATTCTGGATGGACATTAGAAGCACTGGAAAAACTTTAAAAAAATAATCAATTTCCAGGCCCAGATTTAATTGTTCAAGGTGGGACCCAGGTCTAGGTATATTTTTAAAACTCGCCAGGTGATTCCATTTTGCTGCCAGGGCTGAGAACCACTGTTGAACGCTGACAATGCCTAAATCTGTATCCCTTCCTTAGAACTAGCTGCAGAATGAGAGATTCAGGTGCTTTCTAGATATCTGGACGTTGATGCCTCCCAGGCCTTTGTGCATCCTGGTTCTCCACCAGGACTCCTTTTCTCAGGAAATGACACCACTGTCCACGTAAACAAACACTCCAGCCAGAAACCTGGAAGTCATCCAGATTCCCTGCCTTCCTCCATCCGCATTCCTTGCATCTAGTTAAACACAAACGAATCACTTCCTCCCCTTTTTTTGAGTCATTTGTGAGTCATTCTCTACTCTGCCCCATCTTGGTCCACTTTTCTCCCCTTGATACTGCATTAGAATCCTAACTAGCATCCATTTGATCCCTTCTAACTCTTCCACATAGAAACCACAGTGACCTTCTTAAATACGCCAATCCCATTCTTTGAGTAAAACCTTTCAATACCATGCCCTTAGAAGAAGGCGCAAAATTATAAGACAGCTCACAGGGCCTTGCACACCTATGCCCCATGCCTTTTTGATCCAAATTCATTTAAAATTTCCTGCCTCGTAACATTTAATGCTTCAACAAGCCTGAAGCTTTCATTCCTTTGAAAGTACTTCTAGTCCCTCAGTCCTGTCCTTTAGTAGATGTTGTATACTCTTCCTGGGATCTCCACCTCTTCTCCCCTTCCCCTCTCCTGTCTTAGTCGTACTCATCCCTCATCCTCAGTCTAAATGAACATCAATTCTTAGAGTGGGCTTCTCTGACTCTAGATTAGGATAGGTCCCCTGTTATGACACCCAAAGCATCTCTACGTCCTTTCTATAATGCTCATCAAACATCTGTCTTTCTAGACTAACTCCAAAGCAGGTCAGTGGTTGTATGTCACTGCCGACAGCTCAGCTTCTAGAACAGTCTGTATACTGTGACTGACTGAATGAATGAATGAATAAACAGATGAACATAGATTAAAAGGTCGATATCAACTGACAGAAGTTTTCATGGCAATACTCTGGCCTCTGTATTTGGCTCTGACCCATCCAAAATTCAAATCAGCAATTTAGACAAGATATAGAAGATGTCAACTGATGTTTAAAATGACACAAAATTAGAAGGAATGACTAATGTATTCCCTGTTTTTGGTGGCAAAAAAGCAAGGTTCTGAAAGATAACAGCGAGCTGGAATGATGGGTCAGAATTTACAGATTGAAATTTAACAAGGATGAATGTAAAATTTTACCCTCACATTCTAGTCAATACACAAGTATAAGACAGGAGACACTTGTCACAGAAGTAGTTCAGGGTGTGTTCGTAGCAGAATAAGCTCCATTTGAGGCAATAATTGATGTATCCCTTAAAAGCACTAATGCTATCTTTGATTCCTATAACGGATATAAAGGGTCCAACCAAGACAGGCAGGTCCCACCATCTCTGCAACAATGTGCTTTATTTACAGGACCACATTTCAGCAGGACACACTCAGAGGAGCTTGCCCAGGGTGGTAAAAGCTTGGGAAACACAACTTACGAAAAAATTGCTGAAGAGCAGATGTTTACTACATAAAACATGGAATTCTGGGGAATACTTTTATTTCCTTGAAAGGCTGGTTTTTAGAAAACAAGACTGTACTTACAGAACTAGGACCAAGGATTGGCAATATTAACATTCTCTTTTTGGCCACATGCTTCTTATCACCCACTCCTCCCATCCTCTCCAACTCTTTAACGTCTCCTCTTTGTTCTCCACGGGAGCTCTCATCCCTTAGCTTCTCCCTTGATCTACTACCTTAATGATTCTCAGCCCCCATATCCCAGAGCCCAAGGATCTACCACTATGTTTCTTATGGTTTTGACCTTGGATCATTCCTTTTCTCTGCTCCTGCTTCCGGCTTATTGAGACTCTCTAGGGAAGGCCATGCCATTCGGCTCCATGACAGCTCTGTTATCCAGCATCAGAGGGCCTTCAATCCTGCTCAGCATTCTTTCATTCATTTGGGCCTTTTACTGTCACATTCCCAAAAAGTAGCTCTCAACCTTTTCCACTTTTTTAGCCCTAAGCAAATTCTAAAACTCTCACACAGAGGAAATCGTTTCCTTAAATGTTACTCTTCACAATTTCAAATTTTTATTTGCACTTCACTCTTTTTCCTTTTCTTCTTTCTCAGAATCGCAAGAATAAGAGAACTATTCTCCCTCCTTTCTAAAGCTTGCTTTTTCACGTGGATTATGATACTTCCCCCACACCACCACCCCATTTCCTCTGGGACTTTGTCTCATAACTTATGTCTTTCCTCTCTTCACATTCTTTCTCATTGCCAGCCTCTTCCCTCAGTTGGTGAACATGCTCGGATACTTTGTAGAGATTAATCGTGCAGTGATTGTTGTAAGATAATTTGGAGAGAGGAGAAACCAAGCCAGGGATTCCCGTTAGTAAGCTTTTTCCAGAGTCCAGATGAAAGGCAAAGGGAGCCTGTCGTAAAAGGCAGAATGGTGAACAGGTTTTTCAGAGGGGGTTTTGATGGCAGAATGACTCGTGAGATAGTTGTTATTTATGACTTTGCCTTTTTTTCCTACTGTTTTGTCGGCTCCTTGGGGACAAAGGCTGTCAGATTTATCTCACTTTCCCTCACAAAATCTGGTTGGAATGAATGAACAGTTAGAATTCCCTCAAAATATATACGTATGGAGAGAGAGCTGCCCTTTGAAAGGTATATTTTTTAAAGAGAAGATAGTTGATGGGAAAGGGAATGACATCTCCGTATTAGGAGGAAGATAGTAGACCTTTGTTCCTCAAAGTATGGCCCACTGTATTAGTTTCCCATTGCTGTAACAAATTGCCACAAACGTGGTACCTTCAAACACTGCAAATTTATTCTCTTAGAGTTCTGGAATTCAGATGTCATTTAGTCTTAATGGGCTAAAATCTAGGTGTCAGTAGGGCAGTATTCCTTATTAGAGGCTCTAGGGGAGAATTAGATTTTTTTTGCCTTTTTCTTCTTCTAGAAGCTGCCTGCATTCCTTGGTTCGTGGTCCCCTTTTATCTTCAAACCCAGCAATGGCTTGTCAAGTCTTTCTCACGTTGCATCACCCTGACACTGACTCTCTTCTTCCTCCTTCTATTTATAAGGACCCTTGTGATTACATCGGTCCCAATGAGATAACCCAGAAAAATCTCCCTATCTCAAGGTCAGCTGATTAACTACCTTAATTCTATCTGAAAAATTAATTTACCATGAAATCTTACATATTCACAAGTTCTGGGAGATTAGGGCATGATGTCTTTTGGGGGCCATTATTTTGCCTGCCACATCGTTGGATAAATAAGATCTACATTGCCTGAAAAGCTGGTAGAGATGCAGTCTCTTGGGCTCCCCCCAAGCCTCTGCATCAGAATCTGCATTCTAATTAGGTCCCCAAGTGATTTGAATTTACTTTAAAGTCTGAAAAGCCACAACTACACTAGCTCTAAGTCCTACTTTAAACAACCCACAATTCTGTGAAAACGTGTTTTTTTCTCCACCTTCAAATTTTCATTATTCCTTCTAATCCTGGTTTCCTGCCAAAAAAAAAAAAAAAGTTAATTTTGATTTGTACCCCTGGTGTTAATTCCTAAAAAGTCAGCCAAGTAGAACATGACAATACCTCATGCATATTTTTTTACTGGCAGAAAGTAGATGCTAGGGAAGGCAATTAAATTATAGAATTATCCATGATGCAAAGGTACTGGTCTGCAAAGAGTATTTTCTTCCCCAAGAAGATTCACAGGAGAACTGCCTTCATTAGTGTGAAGATAATATTAGTGGTCCAGCAAGTGAAGCAAAACGTACACAGATGAGCTGTTTTTAAGGCATCTCAGAACAGCTCAACCTTTGAGAAGTGTGACCAAAGCTGATTATAAAATTCCTTTCAAAGTTGCTGGAATGGCAAACCCATAAATAACTCTGGTTCTGACTGGTGCAAAAAGGAGGTGGCTGGCTGTTTGATCGCTCTCCTTATTGTAGGGATAAGATTAAGCTCACCTTCAAGACTGCAAGCTCCTCAAGGCTAAGACCAGCCATGTGAATGCAGTGCCTGGGACCTAGAAGGTATTCCATACATTTGAAGTTTCAGTACTTTTTAGTACTGTGTAATATTTTATACTGACAGAGATGCACTGAAAAAAAAAAAAAACATAAATAAAACTGGCATATTTCAGTGACCATTCAATTAGATTCTCTGCTTCTTTTTGTTCAATCAGTCATTCATTCATTTATTAAACATTTATGAATCATCTAGTGAATGCCAGCCATTGTTCCATGATATGAACATATGATCCCTGTCACTCACATCCCTTTGGGGCAAATAGACACATAAGTAAATAATTGTAGCAACATGAGTGCCAGAAGAGTTCAAGGGCCTCTCTCCTCCTGTTTGTCATTCACATGTTAATTGGGTTTGTCTTTAAAATTGTCCATCTCTCCCCTTTGCCAATTGGACTAATTATTTGGCTTTATTATTTTTGTTTTCAGCCCCAGCTATATTAATGTTGCCTATAGGCACTAGCTACTTGTTCTAGAAAACGAAACTCCCTTAAACTAGTTCAAGTAAAAAAGAGGTTATTATAAAGGTCTGGGAGGGTCTCATGGGACTTCAGGAAAAGTTGAAGAAGGAAAGGCAGAAAGCGAGGCAGCTCCAAAATGCCTCTGTTTATTCCTATGTGTTGAGTGGTCTAGGCTCCCACGGCAGAGAATCTGATTGGTCCACTTTGTCTTTTCAGGCCCCTTCCTGACCACTGTGGTCATTGTCATTGTATTCCGATTGCTTCCTTCGTAGCAGTCACTCTTGGAGCTGCAATTCTATGTATTTTTTAATTTACATGTTTACACCTATTTTCCTCTCTAGATTTGGTAGTGACTGTTTTGTTGCTACTATACCCAGCCACTTGTACAGTGCCTGAGTATAGAAGGCATTTAGTGGATAAACAAATGAAAGAACAAGAGGGAAGGAAAAAACTCGTGTGTTAGTGACCCTAGAGATAGGCTTCCTTTGGGTCATCCCTAGTCAGCTTGCAGGAGCGGGGAGGTCGAGGAGAGCCCTGGGCCCACTGACTGTTCAGCGAGACTGTGGAGGAAGGTTCTTAGGAAGAGAGATACACAGGACATTCTCCCCCGAATAAGCCTTGGCCAACATTCTATCCACATGTTCTTTCAATCGTGAACCTTTACACCTACCAAGACCTTTCTCTTTCATGGCCCAATGTAAATGCTCCCACTCTTTTTAAAATTTATTGAGCAGCTGATGTATACCAAATTCTATATCAGACACTACATTGCATCATCTCTTTTCATTTTTGCAGAGATTCTAACAGATAATGTCCTCATTTTTTAGCTACAAAACCAAGTTTCAGCTATTTCAACAACTTATCCAAGGTCACAGAGCTAGCACATAGCATAGCCAAGATTAGAACAAAAGTGTGTTTAATCCCAAAGTTCCTTCCATGACATTTGCCTATCTCCTCTATAAAGTATGCTCCCCTCCTCATGCAAACTTAACTGCTCCTTTCTCTTTAGTACCATAATGCCTTATTCTTAAAGACAGTGCAGTGTTATTACACACTTTGGGGTACCTTTGGTTCCTGCTCCAGTGCCACACTGTCCTTCTTAGGGGAGGATGTGTATGTGGTTCTCCTTTATGTCTTTGGTGCCTGTCACTTAATAGGAGCTCAGCCAGTATCTATCTGCTAGGCCAAGCTTTGCAAAGATAGTTACTACTCCCTTTTTATAGTTTTCAAATTCGACAAAATAACATACTTTATCATAAAGAAAGTAAAATTATTGTCTTATAAATACTTTTTCCATCTTTGTCATTAAGGAACACACGTATACGCTCCCAACCCATAAAATGTTTAGGTCACATCAACTGAGACCAACCCCTGTTATTGTAGATGGTAAATGCAGAGTGGGTATGGTCCAAACATGCTGAGAGAATACTCCTTTGACTCAAAACAGGAGCCTGGTATACCTATAAAGCAGCGTTTTCTCATTCAACAAATAGTTATTAAATACCTACTACACGTGCATTGTTAGTCACTTGGGGTAAGCATAGTGATTATGCAAAAAGGTCTGAAAGAAGCATTCTGTCCTCATGTTGCTTACAGTCTAGTAGACACAGCATGTACATAAACACTTAGGACATAAAGTGAAAGGTGTTAGGTGTTAAGATACTAAGGGTTCTGGGAATTGAAAGGAGGCAGGGATGACTTCTGGCAGGGATGGTTGAGGACTTCATGGAACACATGGCATTTCAGCTGGAATATATGATTCGGACAAACAGACACATCTCAGGTCAAAGGCAAAACACACAGAGGTGAGGGTGGGGGCCGTGAGGGGCCATCCCTGGGCTTGCATACATTCGTAAAGGGCGGAGCCAGAGAAGCTTTGGAAAAGCAGGTTGAAGCCCAATTGCCAACCTTGAATTCCAGGTTGTAGAGATTAAACTTTATTCTTAAGGAAGGCAGTAATATGGTCATCATCATACTTGAGGAAGAGCAGCCTGACAGTGGCCTGGGAATGCACTTGCAAGGGAGAGACTGGAAGCAGAGAGAGCAGTTATTTTGTTAATTTGATAATACTGGGTCTTTACTGATCACACGGTTGTGTAGGTGGACTGAAAACTTTGGTCAGAACCATTTTTGAAACTCAGACAAAGTCTAAATGACTCATCAGTAATCCAAGAAGAATTTCTAAAGAGTCATCACAGACAGGCTTAAAAAATGCACAGTGTGAATGAGCAAATCTGGTGATATCTCTTAAATCAGACAACTCAGGTATTGAGGAGGTAGGTTAATGTAGGAAGCTGAAATCAAACAGCTTGTTAGAGGCACATTGCCTCCCAGCTTAGTGTGGGCGAAATGCCAGCAGGGCGGGCCTAAGGCAGAACGGGGCAAAAAACCTGCGGAGCCAGATAGAAAGCCCCAGAGAGAAGAGGGAAGGAGACAGTAAAACGCTGAAGGTTAAATAAAAACAACTTTTGAGGTGGAAAAGGCAGATTTCTCAACAGCAAACTGAATTTGCCAAACCACATTTAAATTAGAAGAGCAAAACCGGCCAACGGGATTTGGGAAAGGTAAAGCAGTTGCTAAATGAACTGCTAACTAGCGGTCTGATTGTCACCCAACAGCTTGCACTGCCGCCCGGGCCCTCGTGCACCACTCTGTTTATGGCATGAGAACCCCTGAGGGATGCAGTCAAGTGCAGCTTCAAGCAGTGGGCTTCGGTGTGAAGCTACAGCAGCGGGCACATCAGCTGGGCTGGGGCAGTGCCGTGAAGGCTGTGTATGCTGTGTATCTTAAGCAGCGCCAAAAACAGCCTCTGCAAAACAGCCACTGCAGGCGTGAATTTTATGAGTTCCCCATATGCAAACTACCATTAGTCACGCATTGATTGATCCATTCCTCCAGGAGCTTCGTTTCCAAATGCAAAGGCAGCCTTTCCGCTCTAACACTGCCTTTGTCATCCCTTCTTTATATTTAAAACTACTTCACAATGAGCTCATTTTGAGATGAAAATGCTTAGACCTCCTATGACTCTAATGAATCATAAACAGTGACACCGAGGTTCTCGTATTTCTTTTCTAATTTTTTTAGTTTTCTGTATTTTCATGTGCACATATGAGTGCACAAGATTTCTCCATCTTTCTTGAAGACATTTTCACAGGAAAATAAATGTAGTGAATATAAGTAAAAAGGTGAAGAAACGATACTACTCTCCTCAAATTAGCTAAAACCAGTGATTAAAGCAGAAACAGAGCTTGGTCCCGAAATTCACTGTCATTCAACATTACTACAGAATATCTAAGAACAGGCAGAAATTATTTTTTCCTCTTTTATCTCATTTTTTTAAACTTGATATTCCTTTTTAAAGCATCTTCCTCTGAGAATAGTATACAATATTCATAGTTAGATTTGATATCAGAACTTGATTATTGACAATTTTCTAAGGGTACATGCAGAGCTATAGTAGATGTTTACTGTATTAAACCGTGGTTGTATTTTTCTTTTCTTTGAGGGATAATCAAGTGTAGTATAAATGTCTAAAAAGGAAGTGTCTCTGTAAGCCATGTTTTGTACTATGTTTTGCCTTAGTTTAATAAAATATGTTTTGCAGGGGAGAGACTAGGAACAGGTAGAACAGTTAGTTTATGTTTATTCAATAATTCTGGGTCTTTACTGATCTCACAGCTGTGCAAGTGGATTGAAAATTCTGGTCTAAAGTAACTGCAGTTGACCCTTAAGCAACATGGGGGTTAGGGGTCCTGATCCCTCGCACAGTCAAAAATCCATGTATAACTTTAACTTCCTCAAAACTTAACTGCTAATAAATAACCTACATTTGATCAGGAAGTCTTGCTGTTAACATGAAGTGTTAACACATATTTTGTAAGTTATATTTATTATATTCTGTATTCTTACAATAAAGTAAGCTAAAGAAATGTTATTAAGAAAATCACACAGAAAACACATTTACAGTAATTATTGAAAAAACCCGCGTATAGGTGGACCTGTGCAGTTCAAACCCGTGTTTTTCAAGAGTCAGATCTGTAAATAACTAAGCATTATGTTATTTAGAAGGACATGGCTGATGTGGTAATGTAAGAAATCTTATATACTAACCAAATGCAGTGCCTTGAATGCTAGAATTTTATTTAAAGGACAACATTAGAAGAATAACACGTAGTGTTTAAGCATAACTCCAATGCATTGATAACTATAAGGCCATTGTATTTATTGTTGGACACACTGCTAACGATTTTCCTGGGTTGGATGCGGATATTTCTGTTCTTGTTTCTCTCCCTATTTTGGCCTCCTTTAAAGAGAGAAATGGAGAGATATTGGTCAAAAGGTGCAAACTTACAGTTATAAGATTAACAAGTTATAGGGATCTAATTTACAGCATGGCGATTGTAGGTAATAATACCATATTATGTACTTGAAAGTTGTTGAGAGTCAATCTTAAAAGTTCTTACCACCAAAATGGAATGGTAATTATGCGATGGGATGGAGATGTTAGCTAATGCGATGGTAGTAATCATTCTACAATATATAAGTGTATCAAATCCACACTTTAACTTATACAATACTATGTAGACATAGTTATAAGTATAGAGCTATCTTCCTAGCACAATCAATGAACAAGAAAAGGCAATTTAACCAGAGGATGGTCAGGTGACATTCACAAGACTTAAGTCCTTTGCACGGCCTCCGAGGCCCTGCATGACCAGGTCCCTGGCCGCCGCTAACCAGTTCTTACACTCTAGAAACCTCACCCTCCATCTCCCTCCTTACTCACCTTCAGCCACTCTTTCCTCATCTGTGCCTTGCTCCTCATTCATGCTGTTTCTTCTGTCTAAATGCCTTTCCCCTTACCTCCCACTCATGTCTTCTCACTAATCTAAATACTCTTACACACAGATCTACATGGAGAAGCCTGCCTATTTTCTAACATGATTAGGAAATAGGCTATAAATTCAATGTTCTAGTCAATAGAGTCACATTGCACATATCATACCCATATATCCGTATGCCACAAATCTGCTTACAGTAAGTCGAATGTAACTCACACTCAACTGGTCATCATTCACCATGGATGTAAACTTGTAAAGATTGTGCAATGCTTTCGTGATCATCACTATGGTTGCCACTTAACCTCTGCACCATGTAGTACTCTAGTATTTGTCAGTAACAAAGATAGTAATCCCCTCGATAGAAAGCTCAGTGAGCCAGATTTTGCTAAAGTAGATAGAGCAGCATCCTGTAGTAATTACAAGTGCTGTGAGATAAAGATCAATTCTGTTACGCCAGAATAAAGAATACAATGCTAAATTTGACTACGAAATACATATAGAGCATTGAAAATTGAATATCAGCCTACTCTATTGAGATCCTTAGCTCTCATATATCTCATACATATATTTACTCTTACTATGTTTTAAATGTTTGGTTTTCAGACAATGTGTTTAGGAGCTTTTTTTTTTTCTTCCTTTTTTTTTTTTTTTTTTGTATTTTGGCTAAGACTGACATTTCAAAACTACAATGTCCCACATTTTTATATCTCTGTGAACATTAATGAAGTTTCACAACACACTTGTGCAAACCTCGAGATGACTGTTTCCACCATACAGATAAGAGAAGCTGAGGCATGAGGCTATTTCTGCATGTTTTCTAAAGATTCCCACCTCACTCTCCACACCCCGCCCCCGCACTGAGCCAGTGGAAAGGAGAGCCTGAGACAGAAAACATCTGTGTCCTCACTGAAAACACATCTTGTGTGCATTTGGAATCTTGGGGGAGGGTAGATAGCTAAACCAGAGTTGCCTTTTCACACTTGCAATTAAAGTCCTAACAAGGGGGTCTTTGTAGAAATGTGTACGTAATAAAGACGGCATCAAGGTGATTACAAGGATGAATTTACACTGGTGTGAAATAAATGCCTTGAGTGTGCTTGAAGGCAAGAAGAGACTGGTTGGCTTTTTAAGGCCTTTCTAACAGTTATAACTATCCACTGAGAAATACATGGATGAAAAGTATTTAAAGTGCTTACCTTTCATTTTCTTTCTTTCTTTTTTTTTTTTATAGATCTATGCAGTTCGATCAGTTGTTCCCAACAAAAGCAATAATGAAATAGTCCTGGTGCTACAGCAGTTTGATTTCAATGTAGATAAAGCAGTGCAAGCCTTCGTGGATGGTATGTATACACGTCCCCTGAACCCGAAGACGCTAGGCCTAAATATTCCTTGTAATCTGTATGCTTTCCTTTAAATGCATTGAATACCAGTTAGGTACTTATACTTTGATTTTAACAAAAATATGTTACGTTTTAAAAACATATACATACTCAATAGGAACAAAAGTTAAATATTTTTGTTTGCTTGTTTTGGGATCATTAGAAAAAAGACTGTAGATAGTTCCTAATGAATGCTACCAGTTTCATTGTCTACCAGTCATTCCAATTCATTATGAAACATGTCCTTTATTCAATGCTGTCCTTGTAAATGGAGGATAACTTAGTTCATTCCTAATCTGGAAAGTCTTCTCATCAACTAACGTTATTCTCCTTGGCTTTACGACTGGAATCCTTGAACTTAATGCTTTCGTAAGCTGAGAGGATTGCTTTAACTTTAACATAATTAGTTTATGATTTCGAGTCTACCTAATTAATCAGAATATCAATTCCTCTTGCCTACTTCTTGAACCTTTTTTGCTTTCTTAAAAAAATTTTTTTAGACATCCCCTCACCAATGACATTATAGAATCTCAAGTCTCAGGAATGTGTCTAGCCTATAAGTGTATAACTTAGCGCTTTATATTTCCTGTAAATTGTGGGGAAATTCTCCTCTCCTAATCAAATTAAGCAAGTTCCATTTATGAACAAAGATCTCGTACCTGCCCTAGATTAGCACATGTCTTCTGTCCTGTCTATATTTTGTAACAGTGGACTAACTGAACATAATCTGACAGATAAGGTCAGGGAAGACTTATCAGCATGTTTCTCAGTTAGATCCTGTTTATACTTTATATGTTAAGGATGGTCTGATTTACTTATTTTCCTAGGAGTAGAATAACCTTCCTAAATTTCTATAAGTATAATTACATTTCAGGCAAGGTATTGGAACCAGGCAACATGCTCACATTCCGATGTCTGCAGCCAAATTTAGGGTCCTAATTGGATTAAAAAATGATTATCGTTCAAAATAGACCTGCAGGCAGAACCATAGTGCATAGCTTTTCTGTTTTTCCCTGATTCACGGACTAGCAGATTTAGAATCTTTAGTCATCAGAAACAAATAGCAGAGAGTGCAATATGAATTAGATTTTGCATCATCCAGTGCAATTTATCTCAAGAAAAAAAAATTGGAAATGTGCACATCCTGGCTCAGATAAACTCTTTTCAGGTTTCGCTTGCCAACATCACTCACATGGAAAAAAGCTTTAAAAGGAAAAAGGTTATTATCCCCATTTTTCTCCACCCTCACTTGGATTGAGGCCCCCACAAAGTGACCCTGATGAAATGCACAGATGCTCAGTAACTGATACACTCTCATCAAATCCATTTGTATTTAAATGGAGCGTCTTGCTTATCCTTCTTGAAATTTTCACCTTGTCAATACTGAGATTTCATTAAAAAAAAAAAAACAACTCATTGATCGCTGAGAAGCCTCATGTCATCTTGGTGGGGGACCAATCAGATGACTTTTTTAAAAACCACTAAGAATCAAAAATATTTGTTGGGAATCACTTATGAGACATATTAAAAGCACTATTTCCAAGTTGCTTAAAAAACTCCAAGCAGTTTCAGTGTAATTAAAATTTAATAATAACAGTTTCAAAATTCTCCATAAACGTGTATTCTTCAGAATTACTCTCTAAAAGCTTATTATTTAAATTGAAAATAGAATTTATGTCAAACTATGAAAACTAAAGGAATAATTGAATATTACAGTTGAAAGTAGGAGACAACTCACCTCCTTTCTCTGATTGAAAAGAACAGTACTTAACTTTTTTTCAAATTTAATTTTATTTAGATAACTGACGTTTAGCTACACTCTAATGATTATTAACCATTGGCATGACTTACCAAGAAACCTAATGAAAGTGACTCCCTAAAATTCTTCAAAAGAAAATATGGTGAATCATTAATTCTCTGGGCAAATCAGAGAAAAACCAGCCCAGTTAATAAAAAGTCTGTATTATATCTTGCTTTTAAGTGCAGTCTTATTATTTCAAGTACATGCAACTCAAAAAGCCTAAGAAGGGCATGAAATTGGAAACGTTGAATAGATAGGAATAATTAGCCCATGTAAAACGTTTGTCAAAGCAATATGGCCTCTGCTTATTCAACAGTGAGAGTAGACCCAATAATTGGGACTCTACTAATTTGAAATTTGTTATAAAGACCAGGTCGAAGTTTATCTTTGGCCAACACCCTCATTGTAGAGAACTATTTGTATAATGCAATTGTATGATAATGCTTACAATTGTTAAAAGAATACATTTAAGAGCTACTGTTTTAGAAGTCCCTATTTAATAGGAAAACAACTGATGTACTCATTACTAATAAGTCATTGTTGAAATTACCCCCAGAATAGTTGAAATGAGTGAAAGAACTTGATTAGACTACATAGAAACAGTTACTGTAACTGACCAGTGGCAAGACATTTCTTTTAAAATATTGTACAGCAATCAGGTTAGGCTTTTTCTCTGAGTCTGTGCAGTTCCACATATGTATGTGAATGTCACTAACAGAACCTGGGAGTCAGTTGTCATTTGATGAACTTTTGTTTCAAAGTGGAAGCTTTGCAATGGTTACGCCCCAGTCCTATCCACAGTGACAAGTAAAACTAATATCAGATAATTTGTCCTCCCTATCACCCTGCAAGAGGCAGATAAAGAGCAGGAATAGCCACATAAAAAGCCATGATTCATATGGTTAATAATATTCAAAATTTCCATGTTTGGTCCAGAAGATTATAGGTATTTTGATTCATATATCAAACAGAACAATTTTAAATCTACCTATAGCAATGAAACTATCAGAAAATTCATAAGATAGATTCATTTTCTCTGAGACAACATAATGGTAAAAAAAAAAAGTAAGCTTCATGTAGTGGGGTTTAATATTTTGATAAAACCAAGATCATGCAGTGAATTAAATGAAAATCTGGAAATAAAACATGGAACTGGCATTTTTATTAAGATAGGATGTATCAAAACAAATGAAAAAGCTAAGAAAAAAATTGTTACCGAGATGGAAAGACTGAGATGAATTTAGTGTGTTGTTTTATTATGTGAATGCACGTTGAAGATTCTTTGTCTTTCTCTAGGTAGTGCAATTCAAGTTCTAAAAGAATGGAATATGACAGGAAAAAAGAAGGTAAGATTAATATTGATTGTAAATTAGTAACATCTTTAATCAAAATTTGTATAGTAGTTATCATTTTAACAAGGCTGCCAATTTTATGCTTCTTTCAAATATGTTAATGTGTGCACCCAGAAAGCTTCCAAATTCATGACTCTTCAATTACCAGCCACCCTCACGATTAATGCCCTTGTTTTCTGTTCAGAGTTGTTAATTGCCAGGTGTGTTTTAGAAGTCCCGGAGTTTTTCTTAAGTGATGGGGAGCCTAACCAGAGAATTCAAAGGATTCAAGACATTAACTTGCCTGAACATATCCTGTATCACAAAGGGAAAAATTAGGGAGTGTTTTAAAGATACCTGAAAAGCTCTGACTATGAAAAGCTCTGACTATATTTTCACATGTTTTTCCAATTGAAAGAATTTGTCCAAGGCTGCCCTGAGATACTTTTCTGCTGAGTACCAAGCTAAATTTTTTGTTAAGAAAAGAAGAAAAGAAAATACCTTAAAATCATAATAAGGGATCTATTTTTCCTTCTTGAGGACCCTGGCAGACTCTTCCTTGAAAACACTGGGCAGATTTCCATCTGCCCCTTTCAAATTCTTTTTGCTTTCTTGTCTAGTCACAAAGAGTCAGACTTCTGGGCTCGCATGAGGTGTGAGTGTTAACGTACTGACCCTCCTGTCTGCAGCACACACATGCTCACTCCCTCCTGTAAGGCACAGCTCCCTTCTTGTCCTTGGCCTGTAACCTGTTTCATAACTTTCACAGAAAGTCTGCTTCTCTTTTTTCCACTAACTGCCCTACCCATTCCCACTATTATCTAGTAAAGCCTTGTGTTTTTGGTGTCCCAGGATGTAATACGCCAGTTTACCCTCTGCCATTAGGGAAGATCACAGGCCTGCGAAACAAACCAGAAAAAAATAAAAATAAAAAGCAACGTTACTTTCATAAAATCTCGAGATTACTAGAATTATCCTTTCCCCTTTTTCCTCCTCTTAGTTTTATGTAGAACAAGAAGAATTATGAGATTTTTTTTTCTAAACTTTGTATGAAGGTTGGTATGTAATCTTTAACAATCTCTGCTTATCTTTAATTATAGCTTCCCAGGCTTCTTTGTGAGATGATAATTCGAAAGTTATTGAAAGGCAGTATTTACACTTACAGGGAAAAATACCATAAGTGTGGTTTGGGTATAAAATTTCTCTGATGTGAAAAAAAGGAACAGACAGCAGCTACAGACCCAACTCATTACTGAGCCTCCCCTGTAGAGGTTCAATGGAAATGGTCTCCCCAACCCAGGAGACATAGGGCTTGTGTGGGAATAGATACCGCTGGCCTTTCCTGTCGCTCAGTGAATGCACATCTTTCGCTGCTCCAGAGGAGCACTTACTCAGGGTCATGACCGTGGTTTCAAAGGAAAAGAAAGGAAGTAGGGCGGAGAATTCAGAAGAGAAAGCTGTTTCTTTTGATTTCTTTCTCAAATGTGTGGAAGAACAAAGCCAGGCTGATGTTCAGCTGGTACCCACAGATGCAGCAGGTGGGACAGGGTCTGTCCTGATGGATTACATCCATTCTGATTGGCTGAGGCCTGTACCATACCGGATGTTAAGGACGTTGAATATCCACCAGATACGAAACCAAAGTCAATAAAGCATACAACATAATTAGGAACAACATCTTAATTTCATACATATTGTTATATATATTGACCATTCAGACATTTTAGGAGAGAAACAGTAAAACTCTGCCATATTGTGATAATTCAGGTCTAAAAAATTTCAGCTGTCTGAAATAAAGTGAAGCCTTGTAATTCTGTTCAGCTAGCAGTTGAGAGGTCCAGGGGTCCAGCTAGACAAGCCAATTCCAGGTGGACCCATGTCAGGTTGGTATTACTTTGTAGCAGTTGTCTGCTCCAGCTTAAATACTCACAGGGATGATTATGGGTCTTCTGGCTGCATGGGACCTCGTGGACTGTGGCACCAATCCAAGAATCTCCTGGTCGGTTAGTGCCTATTCCATAGACCCAGTGTGGACTTTGGGGATCTGCTTCTTATTTTCTCATCTTACAAGGACTTGCCTGCCTTTTCCGTACCAATCCTCCCCACAACCTTTTCTTCACCCCAAAGTATCAGTGTCCTCCTGGTATCCCCCACCCCCATCACCTCTTTAAGAAACTAGAACTATTTCCCAATGGCACAGTATCTGAATTCAAGTTCTTTCAGGGAAGTTATCACAAGATTTCACTGTAGTACCACTCCTATATGTAGTGCCTCAATTGCTCAAATAATATGTCAGTCTTTAAGCCATTCCCTGCTATTTTTTCCTTTTAGAGAAATCTTTTTTCACTATGTTTATAAGGTAAATAGTTACACAATTTATTGTAAGAAAAGCTATTTACATTAATTTGGGTGACTAATAAAGATGTAAATGGTTTCACCCATTCTATTAGAAGAGCCAGAATTTCTGTTTCTAGGTAGATTATATTATCTATGGGGAAATATATATATATATATGTGTGTATATATATATATGTATGTGTATATATGTATATGTATATATGTATATGTATATATATAAACATTTCTTATTTTGGTCTCTCAGGTTCATCTTATATTTCAAGGGTCTGAGCTAAATAATATTATCTTCTTATTTGTTTCTCATCCTAGAATAACAAAAGAAAAAGAAGCAAGTCCAAGCAGCATCAAGGCAACAAAGATGCTAAAGACAAGGCAGAGAGGCCCGAAGCAGGACCCCTGCAGCCACCACCACCACAGATACAAAATGGCCATGTGAATGGCTATGAGAAGGACAGCTCGTCCACTGATTCTGCCAGCGAAAAACCAGCGCTTATTCCTCGTGAGAAAAAGATCTCAATACTCGAAGAGCCTTCAAAGGCACTCCGTGGGGTCACAGGTTAGTAATTTTTAAGTAAAGTTGACATTGAAGAAAACATAGAAGACATAGAAGGAAAGGACATACAGGGAAACTATTGGCGCAGTCGTTGCTGCTGTTGATATTGTTGGAAGTGAAAGGTTGTTCTGCATTGTACACAGATTCAGATAGACAGTCTTCCTGCAGGATGGTGAGGGGTGGGAAGAATGTAACAGGGCCAAAGAATAAATGCTCGGTTGCTCAGTCTATTCCTGCACTAAGTCAGAGGATTATTTTTTTTCTGAAAAGCACAGTTCCCATCGATATTAGTATCAAAAGGAAAATGGAAATTCCAGTTTAAAGATATTTTCTTTCTAGATACATTTGCTGTGTTAAGGGGGGGATAGTTGGTCACAAAAGGAAAAGTTATCAAAGAGTACTGTTTTAAATTATGGGGCAGAACATAATCTTCCAGGATGTTAGAATCTGGAACGTTAATTATTTGGGCTTTAGCTATATATTAATTAATCTATGAAAGGGTACTTCATAGCTGTATGACCTTGAGGGCATCTATTCATCTCTTGTGTCCCATTTCCTTTCTGTAAAATGAGGAAACTATACTGGAATGTACTAGATCAGTGGCTCTTAATACTATCTGACCCAATGCTCTATTTTTACAACAAATCCTAAAATAAAATTCATAGATAGTATAATCTACCTAAAAACAGAATTTCAGTAAAGTAAAAAGATATAAGAAATCAGGAACATCTAAAAGAGAAGGCCTAATAAAATGGCCAAACATTCACACCCACTTGTAATAACTCACTTTGCACTTAAAAGAGGTAAGACCATACATAGTCAAATGGATATTGTGCACACTACTTCTCTGTATTCAACGTGTGAAGTAAGAGCTAAATAAGTATATTTGTGTGTAGACATGGAATCATTGTGAATGTAACTACTAGAAATGCAGACTGACCTAGGGGCGCTGGTTGTCAACTCAGATACCGTGATTGTGTGATTGGCCCTGTGATTTTCCAAATGGTGAAAAACTCTTGGCAAACTTCTGAATACCATAAAGGACAATCTTTTCTTAATTTACACAGAAGCTGAATCATGGAAATTCCAAGTATAGGAAACCTGTACCAAAAAATAGTTTGGGTTTGTAGGAAGGCTTGAGAAATTTCAGGATGCAGGGCAATTCTATATTGTGCAGGATTCCTGTGATGTTAGTTATCTAACACCCCTTTCTCCCCTCCCACTAACACAGTCCTTTTGATAGATTTGTAAAATGCCCCGTCGGTTTTTCACAATGCCTCCTAAGAGGCGGTAGATCCCTTCGTGAGAAGCACTGCACTAGATGATTCTCAAAGTCCTCCTTCTACTCATAAAATGCTGAGTGTACTGAATCAGTCTTTTTAAACTCCTCTTACATGCAAAGCACTGTTCTAGATGCCACAGTAGATTCAGAGGATACAGTAAGGTCGAGCCCCTGAGGGAATCACATTCTTTATATCCTTGAAGAGGAGGCTCTGAGTCACTGGTGAATTTAGGGTTTGGGTTGAGGAGAGCCACATCCAACTGAGTGATCCGGAAAGATTTCACAGGAGCAGTGGGTACTGGACCAATAGACTTGACGTGGTAGAGGAGACTTGTAGGGTTAGAAAATAGTTGGGGAGAACTTTACTCAGCACCCTCATACACAGCACACCTGCTGTATATGAGACAGTGCTATCCTCTGATAAATCAAAAATGAGTAAGACAGGGGCCCTGCCTCGGAGGAGTTCAGTCCTCCAGAAGAAACAGGTGCAAATAAAAAATCGCATGATGACACTTACCGCATCAGGGGTGCAGTAAGGAAGCATTAAATAACTGACACACTGTGCAACACAGTAGTAAGTTTTTAGATTTCTCACAAAGCGCTAATTTTCCACCATAAACACATTACTTAACAACTCTATTAATAGTGCTGTAATTTAAGTAATCCTCGCTACACAGTGATTTCTTAAAACCAAACAAACAACAATAAAAATAACCCATTTCCATTTAGAATCTGGATTTTCCATGAATTTTTAAACTCAGTTTTTACTATACCTACGATTTTGAGAATGTTTTGATTTATTGTCAGGGCAGGAGAAAGAAATTAAATAATCAGTGGCAGATTCCCAACTTTGCTTGTTATTGCTTTCACATGAATTACTTTCAAAATCTAATTACTCAAGTTGCTGTTTTGGTATCAATCATAGACTAAAAGCCTAGCACATATATTTGTTCATTTACTTATAATTTATACCTTCTCCCTAAAACAATTTCAGTAACTCTATCAAGTATATGACATTAGAGCAAATGCAATATTGAAGAGCTTCACTCCACAGTGGAGAGCTGCCTTGAAAGTTAAGTACCCGCTGAAGGAGTTCTCTCTTCAAGAGTGCTTTTGTAAACCCAACCATGAAACTTTCTGTGAAGAATCCTTTCTTGCACTGAGCCATCCCACAATCCCTTCAGTTTTATAAGCCTAGCATGAAGGCACTGAGTTATGTCAGCATGATCTGTTAATGTTGCTGGTTCATTATAAATCTATGCTTCTTGTAAATTTTCCTATTAAAGAATAAATGACGGTAATGGAAAGTCATTAGATGTTTTTGCAAAGGGAAAGGGCTCCTTCTAGTTGACCATTAACAACTTCACGAGCAACTCACTTATTAAGATCATAAGTTTTAAAATGAGTTTGTGACTAGTTAGGTCCTTCTTCCCCAAAATAATGAAAGTTCATCAGAAAGTTGATACCAAAACTGTCAAATGACTTTAAAATGTTTGTTCAAACTGTCGGCAATCTGAAGACCTCTAATAGATATTTTACAGATAAGTGTTAGATCTTGGATATTTCACCCCCTATTTAGACCACTAGAACTAAAAGGGATAGAAGTGACCCTTTAATCCCTTCCTCCCATTTTATAGCTCTGGAAACTGAGCACCCCACCCCTTGCCAGATTGAGAGGCTGAGAAGATAACCCACCCCCCTGAGGTAACCCTCTTCAGTTTGCAAAGGCCTGACCCTGGTCCGTGTATTTTTATGCATGCATTAGAGTTATTGCTAAAACCATGGGCTTTCTAACTTCTAAATGGTGTATAATTGAAAATTTTTTTTCAAGCAACCATAACAAAGCCAAATAATGATGTTGTATACTTGAGTGGGTTCGAAGTATGAGCCTGTAAGAAATCTCCAGTCTGCTAGTGGTGAGCATTTTATCAAGCTTTCCGCTAATGAAAGTGGCTCAAGAAAGCCTGCCCCGAGTGCCCAGCTGGGCAGCAGGCTGTGAACAGGTTGAACGTGTGCTTTATCTTTTTATAACACCTTGACATTCAAGATCTCTTTTTAAATGTTTTAAGCAGAATCATTTTCTGGTAGGGGAAAAGTTAGCTTTAAGATACAGTGCAGGTGGTTCAGGGGTGTTAGTGTGACTTCCTACATGAAAAATAACCACCCAAAGCATCATCATTTCAGGCTGTAAATATAGCACTGCCAAGTGGGACAATGCTGCAAGTCAGCACATAGCTTGGAAGTTTAGGAGTTTGATTTAAACTTCATACAAAATTACTTCTTTAACCCTTGGAGTAGTTTTTTTTTCTGGATTTCAGAACGTTTAATAACAGCTCAAATTAGATCTTTTACATAATCCAGTCAAGATCACCCTGCATCCAAGTACAATTCAGGCAAGGAGTAAATTGAGATTTATTCCTACTAAAAGTAATGCCAAGGATCATTTTTGTTTCTAAGGCCCCATCTGAATGTCTAAAGCAAATGATGACCTTAGGGTCCAATTTTCCCAAATGGTCCTCCTGCTTTACTTTTTATAAGGCTCAGGTAGCTGAAAAGTATACATGTTTATCATCGTATAGGCCGGAATAGAAATTCAGATTCCCATGTTGTCTTTCTCCCACTGGACACAATTCCCATTGAATTGGAAAGGAGTAGATTCTGGGCCACCAACTGGCTCCACTGAGGTAAACTTTGGGATGGGGCTTTCCTTGTCTTCAGCTCTTGTTGGCCCCAGCAGCCACCCTTTCTATCCCTTCATCTTGTAAAGCATCCTGGGAAGCCAGCTCTTCTGTTACCTGTTACTTGTCTCAAACAGAAGGCTCAGTGCTGTGTTCAGTGACCTCCACAAACCAGACTTCACTCTGCCCTGTGTCACAGGACATCTAGAAGTTAGAAACCCCATCATTTTACCTTTTGTAATGCAGATTCTGTGTTTCAGCGTGGCACTGGCCCCGTACTGCTTTCTCATTCTCAAAGTGAACGGACCCAAACGTGGGAGGAATTATTTTTAGAATGCGGGCTACTTGTCCCTCATGTGTGCTTCTGGTTAAAAAGAAGAAGCCACCAGGCGCTCTCACAGTATTTTTGTGGTGTGAGGTTCCCTATAGGATTTCCAAACAGATTTTTTTTTATGTTGCTGGTGGACCTAGCTTCAAGATTCTCTCTCCTGCTTTTCTAAGCCCTGTTTTAGACCAGAGGCTTAGGAAAGATCAACCAGAAGAAGGCAGCTCACCGAGAATTTTAATGGTAAAGTCAATGCGTGTGTTTCAGGATTGCAGCACTGCTAGCTCTCAAATGGAAGCAGGATATTGTTGTAGCTCAGAGATGTGTTGGGGCTCAGATCTCGCCCATGTCACTTACTCGCTGTGTGACCCTGGACAAATTAACCACTCTGCGTTTTGGTGTCCTAACCTGCAAAATAGAAAATGTAGCTCCATTTGACGATATCGTGGTGAACAGTAAGTGAGATACATGAAGAGATTAACGCAGCATTTGGCACAACCCTCACATCATTTATTTATCTGTCTAGAAATATTTTTAATCTAACATGTGCCAGGAATTTTTCTGGAGGAAGTAAACAAGACAGCAAAGATTTTGCCCACATGGAGTTTATGTTCTTTTTCAGGGGCGGGGAGAAGAGGTGTATGATAAACCAGAATACAGCTAGACTACCAAGATAATTATAGATTATAGTAAATGTTGTGAAAGCAGAAAGTGGAAGAGAGATCAGACCAGGGCGGAGGTTGGGGGTTGTGTGCAACAACGTCAGATATGATAAGGCCACAAAGAGTAAATGAAGAGACATTTAAACTCAAACCCAAATGCCTCAGTTCAGATTCTCTCACACCAGGTCATGGAGGACTAAATAGCCAATGTTTTATTTGAACCTTAATTAAGAACTTTAGCTGAAGCCCCTGTAGTTACAACCATAAGATTTTACTATTTTTTTAAATTAAAGATGGAATACTCTGTTAATATATACAACTGATATTAAATACTGTTATATAAACATGCATTTTGAAAGCTTATATTTTAAAGCACATAAGCACATTTATTATTTCTCTCACTCCTTAATTATTATTCTACCATCTTAATACTTGATCTTAACTCTTGTTTATGGTTGTGTTGTTCAGTCTCAACCTCAGCTTGGAGCAGCACTGTGTCTGAGCATTCAGGTAATGTTAAGGGAGGCTTTGGGTTGCATTTTCAATAATTTAGACCTCTGCTTCCTTACCCTGTGTATGATAAAACAAAAGAGACAGAGACAGACAGGATAAAGTGACACGAGAGCACAGGAAATATAAAACCCCTTGGATGTTTTTCTGTCGCCTGGGTAGAAAGAAATTCAGAGCCCTCTCCCTCTTCCTTCTCATTTGAAATCTACTTTTGCTGCAACCCTACAGCAAAACCACTCATCTCTGAATAGCTGACACCTTCCTAACTTTCTACGCATACCTTGTTATGGTGATTTCAGTTACAAATGGACTATATTAAATGGAATGCACTCCTCACAAATAACAGGCCTTCTGAATTTTTTAAAGATATTTTGAATAAAGGTTTAAATGGTTCTATCAAAATGTCATGAGAGTTAAGCCTATTTCGCAGGGAAATAAATTGGTGAAGCAAATCAAGTTAACATACCTACCTTGTGACATTGATGGCTTTAATTCATTGACTTGATTATCTATTATCTTCTAATATAAATAAACCTGTAAAGGCATTAATGACATATGAGACCTCGTAAAGACAGTGTGAATAAAACGAAAAGATTTGTTTGTGATCAGAAAGTTACCAGCTTTATGCCCTCTGAGCTGAATAAGTTTAATAGGAAGAAATAATAGTCTATCTGCATTTGATAAAGTTGTTATGAAAAGACATTAATCTGGTTTTGGTCTCAGTTCCAAAGTTATTGGTTCTTCTGAATATTTGTTAATTACCCTGTCATGTGATAGAAGAATGATGAACGTGCCCTCAAGGTATACAATAAATATACCATGGAAAGAGTTTTCTTGGGGCTTTATCACTAGACCATTATTCTGTAACATCTTAAGGGAGTTGACTTCACTCACCGTTCTTCATTTATTCACCTCTCTCTCACTTAGCATCCTATTCATTATGGCATACAGTCCATCACTCTGAAGAAACTGCTCCCACCAAATTTACCATTGGCTTCCATGTATTAAATCCCGCAGACATTTTTCAATCCTTTCTTTACCTTTTCCTTTCAGCAACATTCAGTGCTGTTGACCACTATATCCTTAGCCACTAGATCTTTTCCTTTTGGTTTCTGTGCCATGGCACTCTCCTGATTTTCCCCTCCATCTTTACTGCTTCTCTTTGAGGTCATTCTTCTTCACCTAGCTGTTAAGCTCATCAAGGCTTGGTTGGTTCCAAGTCCTTTCTCCTGTAAAGCTATGTCTCTTATCTTCCTAGATCATTTCAAACATACCCTAGCTTTAATTATGTAAACTGGCTCACAAACTCATCTTTCTGGTCCAGGTTCTTCTCTGAACTCCAGACTCTTACTTGACATTTTTACTTTGACATTTCAAATCACTTCAACATACTCAAAACAAATTCATGATCTCCCTTCCCAGGGAACTCTCTTTTAGCATTCGTGATCTTGCTGTACCATCTATCCAGATGTATAAGTTAGAAATCAATTATGATATCTTCCTCTCTCTCATCCCCTATATCCAATTAATCTCCAAGCCCTATTGATTTTCATTTCCAAATATTCCTAGAGTTCATTCATTTCTCACTGTCTCTGCCTTCTACTTTCCAAGCTAAACCACTACCTTCTCTTGCCTGCACTGGTCTCCTTTCAGTCCCTCATACCGGTCATATGTATCAGTCAGGTTCAAGTCAAGAGATAGAACATTAGTTATTTGAATTGAAGGAATGTAATACAAATAATTGCTAACTAAAACAGTGGTGGGTAGTTTACTACTAAATGGAGGTAAATGAGGACTCTAAAGGGTCTAGACGTACAAGAGAGCAATTGCTATCTCTAGGAAGATTAGACAATAAAGGAAATAGAACTAGGAGAGTCCCCCAATCCAAGACTGAGGTTCTGACCTCATCAGAAAGGTATGTGGCTACCAGAGAAACAGGCAGCCTTGTGGTGGCAAAAAAAGGGGGAAAGAAAACCTTGTGAGCTGGTCTATAGAAGAGACCCACCATTGCCAGAGAGGACAGAGAGACTGGAACGTCTCAAAGCCACTGCTAATGCGGGAACAGGGCAGGGGAAAGCAGGAAACACGTATGAGAGTGCAGCCGGAGTGTGTGCCGGTTCTCATGATGAGTATTGATAATGAAGGACCAGAACTTAGAAGTGTATTTTTGTCCTTATAGCCCCGCAAGATAACTTTATTGCCCTCTACTGACAAAGCTAACATTCTTCTAGTTGGCAAAAGAGAACTGTTTACAGGGTCCAGCTCCATTATCACAAAATAGGGCAAGGAAGGGTAGATTTGAGCTGAGAAACAATAACTCGATAATTGGCACACAGTGCTCCCTCCTTCCTTGAATGCTATCTCAGCCTGGAATGCACTTTCTGCCCTTTTCACCTGATTGGTCTATGTGATTTTAAGTTACCTTAGGGCTTTTTTCCTTGGAAAATTCCTTCTTCTATACATAGGTCGAATACACCCAATTACAGATTTCAGAATATTATGTATTTTTCTTTCATAATACTTATCACAGTTGTAATTCTACATGTGTTTTATGTGGTGAGTTTGATTTATATGTCTTCCTATTAGACTGAGAGTTCTAGAAAGATAGGAACTACATTTGTTTTTAATCCTCATTGTATTTCTGGTGCCTAAAATGGGACATAATAGGCATTCGAACAAGTCTTTCTGATGGCCTCTAATGAATTAATAATGATAAAATATGTGGAGAAATGTAAGTTAATTAAATTTTTTAAGTTGCTATGCTGCTTTTTAGAGCTAATTATGGATTTCGTATTTCTGGTTTTAAAATTTATACTAATTGAAGAAATTTGGAAAATGCGGTAAAATTTTATTTCAGAATTTCTTAAATGCACAGATATATATCAATATATACATATTTTTCAAATATTTTATAGTATGTGAAGTTCTGTATTCTTTTTACTTAATATGACATTATAAACATTACCTCATATCATTACGTGTTCTTTGAAAACATGATTTTAATGGTTGCATTGTATTTTATGAATTTGCCATGTTTCTTTTTGACTATTCCTAAACTATTATCCATGTAGATTGTTTCCCTTTGTTTGCTGTTATAAACTATGCTTTAGTGAACATTTCTAGTATATGTCTTTATGAACATTATAATTATTTCCTTGGCATGTTTTCCTAGAAGTAGAATTATTGGATACAAAGGGTATTAATATTTTTGAAGTTCTTAATATATTGCTGTCTAGAAAGGTTGTACTGATCTCATTGTTTTTATTTCTAAAACTGATTAATAGGGAGATAGAACATTTTTAAGATATTTAATTTCCATTTGCATTTTTTCTTTTGTGAATAAGAACTCTAAAATCAGTGATCAGAAATTATCAGTATATTATTATCAGTTTTCCTAAAACACTCTCATAGTCACCGAAGTACTTTTAAGTGAATGATAACAGGTTTTAACTAAGATGTTAGAAACTGTAGACAATTTTATGACAAGCAACTTATATTTTATCAACTTTTTCTAGGTAAAACTACAATACAATCAGATAATGAACTTTACTGAAATTATATGTGTATAGGAGACTAGGAAACCATCTTAACCTAACAGGTTAAAATAATTATTTTAGAACTATTTTGTATTTAATAAATTTTTTAGAGTTAGAGTTGAATTTTATGTATGCTTCTTTTGGTCTACTTATAAGTTCATAAAGCTGTCATTAAAAAGTAAAAACTAAAAAGAAAAAAGTTTTCAGAAACTTCTGAATCTTAACACATATGTAGCTGTATATATATTATAAAAATCTTTAAATCCAAGTTCATATATTTCTCTCAAGAGGGAGATTTGTTTTCTTTGGTGCTGTTAACAAAAAACCACCACTACAGTCCATGTTTTGCTGTGTAAAATAAATCAAGGAAAAATCAAATATGTAAATGGATAACATTTAGTAACTGGCAAATTGATAAGTTCTCAGATTGACAAGGGTTAGTTGTGAGAACAATTGCATTTATTACGGCTGAGTATAACTGAGTACCATGTGACTGGAAAATAATTTAGTAATGCATAGCAATAACTTTTTAAGAAAAAGAAAGGCATGAATTTATATCTTCTTCATCACAAACTCCATTGGGTTATAGTAAAGGAATTTTTTGATGTAGAAATCTACAATAATGACGAAAAAAAGAGGAGGGCCTCAATTAATAGAAGAGGAAAAGTAGATAAAAGAGGATTGACTGATGAAGCAAAGTATGGGAAGTTGCAGCATAGAATTCCAATAGAGGTAGCTTTGGCAGGGAGGAGGATGACTACCTAGCAGAAAATGGGAAAGCTCCAGATTTTGAGTTAGCAGATAGGGTGGAGGGCAGGCATAAGGAGAGGTATAAAACAGGGGAATTAAATGATGTATTTTTAAAAACAGTCCACTATCCCCCTACCACCTTCTCTATTCCAGCATATTCTATAAGATACCTAACATTTACCTTCAAGGAAAAAAAAAGGTAGAGGAAGAGAGTAGAGAGTGACCTACTAGTATTGTAATAACATACTAGAACAAGATTCAAACTCTTTGGATAAAAATAACAAAATCCAACATTTCTCAATGTGTCATCCATAATATTCATTATCCAGTTTTAATAATAAAAATTACTAGACATGGGAAGAAGCAAGAAAATGTGACCTATAATGAAAAGAAAGATAGTCATTAGAAGCAGACCCATAGGTAACCCAGATGTTTGAATCAGCAGACAAGGATTATAAATATGCTTTTAAGAATTACAGAAAAAAAAAATGGACATAAAGGGTGAAAAGAATAAGAATTTATGGAGGGATAAAAATAATGAAATAGAAACCCTAAAACTAAAAAGTGCATTATCTGATTTTTTTTTAAAGTTATCAGATGTACTTAATATAAATTTGGACAATGAAGAAGAAAGCATCAGTGATCTTGAAGACAGGTCAAAGAAATGATTCAAACTGAAGAACAGGGAAAAATATTAAAAGAAAAATAGAAATGAAAAGAATGAAACACCTCTCAACTCATTTAATGAAACCAGCATAATCTTATCAAAATCTTACAGGAAAGATTACAGAGTAACATTGGTTATGAATGTGAAAGCAAAATTCTCAATAAAATGTTAGCAAATTAAAGTAAGCTCTATATGTGTGTGTGTGTGTATATATATATATATATGTATATGTATGTGTATATATATATATATATATATATATATATATATATATATGTATATATATATATATATATATATAAAATACACCATGGCCAAGTGTGTCTTTTTCCAAGAATGAAACATTAGTATTTAAAAACCAACCAATGTAATTTTCTTATTAACAACATAAAGAAGTCCAACAATATAATTATTTCAGTAGGTGGAACAAAATAAAGTCACTTGACAAAATAAAGGCTCCCAGCAAGTTAGAACTATGAAAAAACTTCCTGATAAACATACGAAAAAACCTACAGCTAGTATCATACTTAATAAAATATTGAATGCAGTTGTCCTAAGATCAAAAACAGTGAAAGGGTATTTATCATCAATTGTACTAGGGTTTCTAACCAGTCTGTTTGAGCAAGGAAATATTGGAAAGAAACCAGTTAAACTTTATTTACAAATATCGTAATTGCCTATGTAGAAAACTTGAAGAAATCTACAAAAACCAAAAATATTAATTTTAGTTGCTACATTTAAAAAGTAAAAATAAACAGGTGATTTAAATTGGGTAATGTATTTTATCTAACAATATATCGAAAGTATTATCATTTTAACATTTGATCAATATTTTTAATTATCAAAGAAATATTTTTTGTTCTAAGTCTTCAAATTTCAGTGTGTATTTTACACTTACAGTACATCTCAATTCAGACAAGCCACATTTCAAATATTCAATAGCCACAGACACATGTGGCTAATGAATACCTTATTGGTCAGTAACATGGATCAACTCTGAGTCAAATACAGTCTGTTGAAATTTACAAGTGAATTCCAGAAAGACAGAGAACTGCTGACCTATAGTGTTAGAGGAAAATCACTGTATCCCATTATTTCAGTTGCTCGAAGCATCAGGATTTGTGGTCAGGATAAACCTAATTCTGTTATAACTGAATAACTCTCCACCAGTTTTCATCCAAAAGAACTCCAGAGTTTTACCATATTTCGAAATAAATCTGTGAAATCACGTTATCTCATGGTCAGTGATCCCACCAATAATTAGACATTTTTTCATGATCTTTCACCCCACTACCAAAATAACTACTGCTACTGAAATTTCTCTATAAATATTTGTTGAATAAATGATGAAATGAACCAGGAGTTCTCTGAAATATGTATCATTTTCCTGATAGACAAAATCTTTTCAGCCCTGGGTTAATGAGCTTATGCTCATTTGTATACTTATCTTCCATTTAAAATTCCTTTACATTCAACAGAGTAATTTTTTTCCTTAGGTCATTATTTCCATTAAGCTGTAGTATAAATCCCCCCTTTTTAAAGAACAAGACTAATTTACTACATCAGGCACAGATAGCTAAATTTTAGATTCTCAATTTATAATATTTTATCAAAGCTGAATCTTAACTATGATTTTGGGAAGGAGAATGTCGGAACCAGCCTGTACTTAATCACTGTTTTAACAAAACATTTACAGACTCATCAGAAAATTAGTTTTTCATCTTTCGCAGTAGAGTTTCTCCAGGTGGCTGGTGTCACCCTCTCCACCCCAAAAGAACCACCTTGTGGGTAAATCCTAGGCCCAATGCTGAATCAAAACCTCTGGGATTTTGTATTTGTAATCAGTACTAAGAGAGAACTCCAGCTCACTAAAGTTTGACAACTACTGCTTATACTGGAGTTTCACTTTAGTGTAACTAAAGCCTCCTAACAACCTTGCTAGATGAGAAAACTAAGGCTCAGCAATGTTAAATGCCTTGTTCAGGGTCACCCTGCAAGTAATTGCCAGAGCCAAAACACCCAGCCAGGTCTCCTGACTCCAAGTGTGAGACCCTCTTTCTAATATATCCTCTGATCTTCTGGGGGTTCTATTGAACGTTTGATTACTGGAGGAAATGCTGTTTTCAGTACATAATTACTATGTTCACTACCTTAGCTGAACATTTCCTTATGTACGATAATTTCCCTTTAAGTCAACTTTAGAGTACTCATCATTTAGCCCATAAAACACATGTTGTGCTTTCTTGATAATGTAGGTTATGAATGATGGATTCAACTAATGTCAACTTTATAGTTATCATAAATGGGCTAATGTCTAAAATGACATTGACTAGGACCCAGATCAGGTTCTTTGTACTTTCAGTACAATCTCTGTAAAGTTTGTGACAGTCTCAGGAAAGATGTTCTTTGTTTCTTATTTTTTCTGTGAAATCATTTTAAGTATACTTTAATTCAGGCCACAATTCTACAAAGAGCTATTGAGCCAGGCGCAAGTACTGGGACTTCAAAAATGGATCATATTTTAGTATTTGCCTTTGAGGAGGTCAGCCTCGTCAAGGCAGGGACAAGGGGCAGGCATGTAAGTCTTGTGTTGAAATATAACACACTTAAGTTTTTACGAGGCACCACGGGAGTAGAGAGAAGTGAGGCAGGGTGACTATCTGAAAAGAGGCTGGGCTTCATAAAAAAAAATGTTATACTCTGTTTGAGTGTGAGCCACAGTCAGCCAAAGGGGTTAAGTCATTCCTACAGGGTCATCAGGACCTAAGGAAGATCAGAACATGTGACTTCCGGATCCAAACCTGCACTCTTTCCACTATCCCCAGCTTTCTGCAAGAACCTGACCTTCAAAAGCACCCTGGCCTTCCTTTTTTCACACCTAAAGTTCTCTCTGGTTATAAGTAAGATGTTAAGGGTGATACATTTCCTTTTCAGCCACTAAGATGCCATTTAATTCACTCCAGCAACAACTAAATAGGAGAGGAGCCTAACTTTAAAAGATGCCGAAAGCAACATGGAAATTCATTGCCACATCTATTAGAGCTCCACGGGGACTCTGACTCCCTGGATTTTAAATATAGTTAAGATACTATGATGATGTTTTCTGATTTAATTCATCCATACATTAGATGAAATGATTATAGTACCTGTTGTCACTTCATTCTTGCCCTATCCCCATCACTCTTCTGCCTTCATTAATTCAGAATAAAATACCACAAGACATTAATGTAGCCCTTGGAGATAGGAAGGCTGTATTTTCATAGCCTCAATATGAAATCTTACTTAAAGACATCTAAGCCTTTACTGAATGGGGAAAAAAAAAAAGGTCATCTCAAGTATCTGACGTAAGCCTCCTAATTCTTGTCTCGGATTGGAAACTAAGGCTCAGAGATGTTAAGTAATTTACCCAGGGTCACCCTGTAGGTAATTGCCAGAGCCAAAACACCTAGCCAGGTCTTCTGACTCCAAGTACGAGGCTCTTTCTATTTGTTGTATATCCTCTGATCCTCTGGGGATTCTATTAAAACAGTTTCTTGACTGTTTTCAATGAAAGGCATTATTGCCAACATGTAAACAAAAGCAAAAACTCTTGGCATCCCCATTACTTTATCATCAGTGTTTTTAGTTTATCACTTCACAGTCATTATTTGGTGTTTTCTTACAGAAGGCAACAGACCACTGCAACAGAAACTATCCTTAGATGGGAACCCTAAACCTATACATGGAACACCAGAGAGGTCAGATGGCCTACAGTGGTCAGCTGAGCAGCCTTGTAACCCAAGCAAGCCTAAGGCAAAAACATCTCCTGTTAATCCCAATGCCCCTGCAGCTCATCTTGAAATAAAGCCAGATGAGTTGGCAAAGAAAAGAGGTAAAGTGATTTCTTTTGCACAAATGATTCAATATATTTTGCACGCACAGAGTAGTGCCAGAATGACAGAACTTTCCAAAAGATGCCACTTAGTGAAGAGAGATACACGTGAATTTGCATTTCTTTCTGTGACCCATATAGATTGAAAGGCAGATGTGATTCCTCCCGTGTTAATCAAAGGTCCTCAATGTTTACGCGGAATTACATCCCCTTTCTCTGCCACTCTGTGGCCATTCTTCTCTTTGCAGTCGTGGATAAATTTGCACCACAAATGCTTTCCTCCCTAGTATCTCGAAAAAAAAATGTTAATGCGGAGCTCTTTTAGAAATGTAAATGATGAATATTTTCCTGATATACAAGTTCCGAACTTGCATTGAACAAAGATGAGTCTAGAGGCTGGTATGTCTTCTTCAGATACGATCTTCCTCACATGAATTCAGTTCTGTTAGAACTTTCAGGCAACAGAATACTGAAAGGGTTTTATATTTGGCACACTACCGTTTTACTATTGTTCAAGCTTTTATATACATTATACATAACTGGTATTAAAAATTAAAGGGGCTAAATCACGTCCTTTCTGATTCCCAGAGATTACATAATATTCTTCTCATTTAGCCTCAGTTGTATCTGATTTCCTTGGCTTTGGTTTGATGAACTTTCTCACTTGAGGGAGATTTCTTTCTTCTAAGAAATATGCCCTTGTTGGGATAAATACAATTTGCCTATTTGTTTTTGCACTATCTGTAAACCCTGGTGACAGTTTCAGGAAATCAGGCAAGATTGGCACCCCTAGAGCTGCTTTAAGTGCTGCTGCTATAATTACAGGCCTGGCTCAGGAGAGATGGGGCCAGAGCCAGCGTACCTGGCACCAGTGCTCCATCCTCTTTCTAGCTCATTTGTGCCTCTCCTTTTCTCCATGTCATTTTCCTCTTCCAAAAGCCCTGCTGGCTTTTCACCACGCAGAGTGGTATTTACAGAAAGAGCCAGTAGCACAAATGGTCTTTAGACATATCAGATTCCAAGAAACTGCAGTTTGTGAGAGAACATATGATCAGAACCTCTTTCCAAAGAACAAAGGAGACACGTGTGCCCAGAATGGGCCAGCCAGAGAACCCACTGGTAAAATCACAGCAGTCTCAGGGGCCATACGAACCACTCACTCTGGGTTTTAAAAACCCTGCGTTATGAATATCTTCTTGACAGACCTTTTTTTTTTTTTTTTTTTTTACAAACTCTATTTGGTGGGGTAAGTTGAGGTTTTTGTTATCCAGCTCAGAAATATGAAGTGCTCAATTTGACGTTTTTTTTCTTCGACATTAATTTTAGGCCCAAATATTGAGAAATCAGTGAAGGATTTGCAGCGCTGCACTGTCTCTCTAACTAGATATCGCGTCATGATCAAGGAAGAAGTGGATAGTTCAGTGAAGAAGATCAAAGCTGCCTTTGCTGAATTACACAACTGGTGAGTAATTCAACTTAGAAAACATAAATCTATGGCACTTGAGCTGTTCCTATAGGTAGGTGAAAGCATCAGATGGAAAGTGTTGATTATTTAATACATAAACATCACAGAACAACTCTTCAGCAGATTTTTTTAAGTCCTGCAGGCAGAGGCATATATCTTAGGAATAAAAAAGAAGAGAACATGTTTGAATAAAAAGAAACCTGATACACATAATTTATTGGCATTGAAGTTTACCCAAAAATATATGAATGGTAGGACACAATCTCAACAGAGAACAAAACCTCAACAAGTGATATTTTTGACAAATCTCTGGAAGGTTGATATCATGAATACTACTAAGAAAAAAATATTTTTCAGCTTTGTCATTAAAAAGGGAAAAATTTCCTTAACAAAACTCAGATATATCTTAGAGAAATGATAGAATCCCATTTGGGGGGGATCTTTAAGACTAGAATTAAGAAGCGGTACACCAGTGTGGTTTTCATCCTGCCTTGCCATGCTCTGCGCTGATTTTGGTAGAAGACACTGCTTCGAGTCCTGAACATTTGCTGATGTCCACAATTGAAATGAAGTATCTGTTAGTAATCTGTTATTATCAATAGAAAAATGGTCTCAGTGTATCAATCAGAACTTTTTGGTTCCATGTGACAGAAACCCAAGTCACACCAGTTAAAGACTAAAGAGGAGTTACTGGCTGATCTACATGAAAACTCCAGAATATTTCTTTAATTGAATATAGTTCTAAACCCAAATTACATTTTCAAGATTCAGTTCCTCACTATCTCCCACCCTCCTGTCTTTTCTCACTCTCTCTCTCTCGTTTTCTCTCAGTGTTTCCCACAATCTCCTGGTTCTGCTTATTCTTAGCTTCGTTCTTAGGCATGTAGCAGCAAGGATGATGCGTGGCAGCTTCAAGCTCACATAATCCCTATTATCTGAAAGAGTAGTTCTCCAGTAGTTCCAGCTAAAGTCCAAGGACTAGTTCCCATCGACCAGGTCGGGTCATGTATCTGTCCCTAAACCAGTTACTATTGCTGGAAGGCTAGTGGAAGTCTTCCCACTAGCTGGGCCGAGTCACATGCCCACCATAGAGTTAGCGGTGGGGTGAGCCCCACCTGAACCCCATGGACTGAGAATTGAAGGGCTATGTCTCCTAGAGGAAAATCAGGTACAAAAAAGGAAAAAAAAATACAGGACAAAAAAAAAAAAAAGCCTCATCTACAATGCCTAGGCTCACATAGCATGTTCTCTGTATATCACTGGCCTCTCATGATCTAGAACTTGATCACATCTTCTGCATAGCTTTCCTATTTTAAGTCCCTTTTTGGACACTGATGTGCTTTTTAGTTCACCATTGAGTTGTATATAACTAAGGATTGCACTTAATGCTAATCTAAAATTCTTGAATTTCAAGCCATGTGCTATATATAATACAAGATCCCAAAGGTACATAAGACACTAAGGACTTGAAAGAAGACCATGCCTGTCAGTTATCATTTGGTGAGAAATCATTTGCTCTTCACCCCAGTCACGGCACCTTGGTGGACCTCTTCTCTGCTTAATCAGATTATAACCTATCTAATTGTTCAAGGGAAACTCCAAGTACTTAGAAAAGGTATAGATACTATATAAATGAAAGGTGTTCTTATTATTATTGGTTTTTTAATTTTATAGTTATCTGGCTTTTCCAACATATCCTTAAGTTACCCTAATGTATATATCACACTCAACTTCCAGGCCTGTGCTATAGAGGCAGAGTCAGCAAACTTTATCTGTAAAGGGCCTGCTAGTAAATACTATAAGCTTTATGGGCTATGAGGTCTTTGCAACGACTCAGCTCTGCTGTTGTGGCACAAAAGCAGCTGGAGCTAATGCAGAAAGGCCATGGGCCAGATTTGGCTCGTGGGGGTCGTAGTTGGCCAGCCTCTGTCTGGAGGCATCAGCTAGCTGCTCAGAGAAGATCACTCTGTCTTATACTTTTGTGTGGCATTTTAGAATAAACTCTTCCTCTGAGGCCTCTGTATTATACCTTCCATCTGAGTGACTCACACACTAATTGACAAAGTGTAGCAATGACCTCAAATTACCTCTCTCCTCCAGCTGCTCTGAGCACTTTATTTTATTTTATTATTTTATTTTATTTTATTTTATTTTATTTCCTTAGTAAAATGAACATCACATGAGTCACGGGACATCTTAAGATTTATAACAGATTCTTTGAGTGTTTCACTCCTCAAGAGCTGAAAGCGTGGGGCCAGGAAAGTCAGCACCCAGGGAAGTTGTATATCTTTTCTCTGCTTGTAATTCACATTGTGTTTTAAACTGATGGGAAGGATCACTTCTGAATCAGCTCTGCCAAGCAGTACTGCTGTTTAAAAATCCCCTGCTTAACTAAATGGCACTTTCCCTCCAAACTGAAGAAGAAAACATTTAGATCAACTGTTTCCTGTATGCTATGGCTGCAAAATGACAAAACACCAGAACTTGCTTTCTGCTCTAACCCTTAATAAAAATGATCCCAAAATAATAACATAACTGTTGACTTGAAAATAAAACCAAAGTTGTTGTTCTTTTATCAACCAATTACATGCTTTTCTACCAAGTGGAAAAACTTTGACTCCGCTCCATACAAGCCTGTAGCCCAGCCAATGTGGTAATGTACTTGAATGAAGCCTCCCTCAGGTTTTCTGAGGGATGAATTTTGGGGATTGTGGTGCTTTTGAAAAATAGCAGGCGACAGAACTGAAGACGGCAACTTCAATGTTTTTGAAAATTAAGCTTCCCTATTGGTAGTGAGGTCATGGACTGTAGGGGTTAGAGAGAATTCTCAGTGCAGCGCCCCTCATTTAATACACTTGAAACTTCAGGATTACATCACAAGACATATCCAGATTCGGAGAATGTGGGGTAAGTCCTCTAGAGACTTCTAAAAGGAGCTGGTTCTGAGGCAGGTGGTAACTCATCTGGTACACAAGCGACATTGCCCTTCCTGTCCCTCTCCTCTCCCTACTCCAGGCCACCCAGTTCTCTCACCGAAGAATTAAACAGGAGTTGTGTGTAGTTTAGAAACAGATAGAAACTCTCAGAAATAAATAGAAATTCACCAAAGTGCCAGCTTCACGAGGTAAATCCTGCCTGAAAGACTTACCCCCAAAATAATTCAAGGGAATGATGATTTTGCGAACCTGGGACAACGCCCTTGTTTGCACATGCTCAGTACCAGGTCAGCGGCTATCTGAGAAAAATTAACTAAATACTCATCCTTCCCAGTCTGGTTGTGAAGAATACTTTGTTCAATACAGTCACTGAAGAACACCATTAAGTAGCTAGACTGCAATATCCAAGCTGGCGTTTAACCGGGACGCAGTTACATGGGGCTAACTGACCATTACATGCATCATTCTTATTTTCTCGGAAAGAATGGGGATTTGACAGGGGAACAAAGAGACAATGCTCTCACAATACGTCTTAACGGAAAATAAATTTTGCAACATGAGCATCTGTGTAAAAAGTTCCATCAGGAACTAACATGAAACAGCTGGTTTCTTCTCTGTATGATTGGCCCCCTACCACAACTGGAAAATATTCATTCTTTGGAATTATAGCTGCCAGATTAAATTGCTTTGTGTGCAAATTAGTCTAGCTTTTCTTCACAAATCTCTGTGTGTGTGTGTGTGTGTGTGTGTGTCTGTGTGTCTGTGTCCAAGTTGATGGCGAAGGCTTAAAATGAGCAATAAAACATTGAATTAAAAAACGTTGAGGAGGAAGAGCAATACTTGATGGTTCTGCCATATGCTGGGGAGAAAGTATTCCAAAGCAGAGCTGTAAAGATCGTTAGGTGCTATTGGAGATTTAACATCTAAGTAAAAGCACTCCCAAAGAAAATGGAAGATGGTAATGAGCCAAAGAGTGTGTGTGCTGGGGTGGGGTACAGGGATGCAGAGAATGGGCTTGTGTGCTAGGGGTGCAGGAAGACGGGACCATATTTTTAGGCTGCTTTGGGTTCAGATAGGAAAGAGAAGTCAATCAGAGCATGTGTTCTGTATAAAGGGGCCAGAATTGTCCCTATGCCTCATGTTTATCTTTTCTTGAAGCAGTGCCAGGTCTGGCTCAAGGAAAATTCACAAGTAGCCCAGGAGTTTCAGCACCCCTGATGCTAAACCCTTGCCCACTTCCCCCTCCTCTCTACCTTGGAGTTTCTTCCCTCACAACAGAACAGGGTGAACCCCCTGCTGACCCTTGCAGGCCAGGGCCTCTACCACTCACTGCTAGATGGGACCCTGGAACGGAGTTCCCATTTCCCTTCCTGTTCCTTCTTTTTAACCACTGAAACTCCTTTTTCTATAACTGATAACCTCATCCTCTTGATGGCCATGTGTCCTTCCTCTCAAAGTGACATATTTGCGTGTTAACAAACGTTAATAGAGTCTGTTGAGAACTCTCTCCACTAGTCAAAAGAAGAACTCTGAAAGTGAGATTTTCAGGCTGCAGAAAAAGCTTTTCTGAGATAAGTCTATATTCTTCTGACCTCCCTCAAACCCCACTACAGAGCGAGCTTCTCGTCGGCTACAGAAGCCCTGGCGGTAGCCAAGCAGAACGAACCGCACAGACCACCTGGTGGTCAGCCGGGTGGCCCACACACAGACCAGGTATCCTCACTGTGGTGTTTTAAATATTGTGCCCTTCTTCTGGGCTGTGAGAAGGCCTCCTGAAAGGGAAATTGCTGGTGGGGCTGTTGTACTTTAGAACAAGCTGTTCAGCAGTCTGTCCCATATCCCCTGTTCAGTGATCCTTGGGTGCCCGAACAGTATAAAACCGGTGGAGCATACAGTCTCGGAACGACTTCGGTTTGAATCCAAATAAGGCCCTTTTTCTTCTTTTGCAATTTTATCACTTAGGTCTCTTTCCTCGTTGTTTTTCCACCCCACATTTCCCAAATGCTTACTGCTTTTAGGTTAATACCTAGCTTTCCATACAATGCTAATAGCCTGAATTTTCTGAGCTCTTTAGGGTTTTTATTTTTCCCTCTTTGTGACTAACTTAACAATGCCCAAAAGATGATACCTGTAAATTAATATTTACTTCTCCTCGTACCAAAGTATATGTGTATACACTATAATTAAACTCTTAGAGCTTTGTGGTCATCCTTGGCCTAGTTGCCGCCCCCAGAGATGCTGATGTCACTATCTGAAGTGGACCCAGAAATAGTGTTCCGTGAAAGGAAGGGAGGGAGGGAGAGAGGGAGGGAAGGAAAAGAGAGGGGGGGGGAGGGAGGAAGGAAGGGAGGAAGGAGAGGAAGGGAGGAAGGAAGGAAGGAAGGAAGGAAGGAAGGAAGGAAGGAAGGGAGGAAGGAAGGAAGGAAAGAAGCAAACAAACAAACAAACTCACTCACTCCAGGTGATTCTTTTGTGCACCTGTGGTTGAAACTCACTGGTTGAGAGTCCTGCAAAGGGAGTGATATGTCTCGGGCCAGAGCAATGTTCTCAACAGGAAGAATTTGCACCCCCAGGAGACAGCGTATCTGGAAATGTTTTCAGTTGTTACAACTGGCATCTAGTAGGTAGAGGCCAGGCATGCTGCTGAATATCCTAGAATGCACAGGACAGTCCTCCTCTCCCACCCCCACCCATATTACAAAGAATTATCTGTCCTAAGGCATCAATAACGCTGAGGAAATCTGAGCAAAGAAGCCGAGAGAGGAATACTGCGTGTCCCTCATCACAGTCAACTTGGACACAGTCCATCTGCGTATTCTGCTGTAGCTCCCTGAGGGAGGGCAAAGATTCCTCCCTTTGCATCACTGAGTCCCTACCTGCCCCTCCCCGCTTGCCCTCCTAATGCACCACTGGAGACATGAGAGGATATTTCCTTTCCAATCATTTACACACCCAGAAAACATAACTGTGGTGTCTTCTCTTTTCAGTTCAGTGAAGTAAGGAAAAAAAACATTTTATTGCCTGAAACATAAGCCTTCTAGCTACACGTTTTCAAGGTCAAATTACATTTTTGTCTCCTTAAGACCAGAAAAACAATTGTATTGAAGTGTAGAACACTGAGGGCTTTGCTTTTTTGTCGATTTTTCATTATAGAATTTAACTCAGTCCTTAGGAGAAAAGGGAAATATTGAGAACTGATGCTTGTAGCTAATGATAGGCAGTCACTTTCATTAGCCGTTCTGTCTCTACCTGAGTCTTTTTCTCATTTTGCAATAAAACCAAATAGCATGGTGGGGACCGAGATTAGGATGAAGATCTGAAGCATGTAAAAATAACTGCAGTAGGGAATTTTTCTGTCTAGGGGATTATTATCTCTCTTTGGCTTCAGCCAGACAGCAATATTACTTGGTGTTCCTGGGCATGCGATGGCACATGTCCAACTACTCTACAGCCGGTGACATCCTCAGGTGTGCCAGCCCTTGTGCTCCTCAAACTGAATGAAAACAGAAGGTCTTTTGGCATATCTTCTGGTACAGGAGTGGTTGAACAAATGCTTGTTAACCATTCAATTACCCTCTCTTAATTAGGGGAGTCATCGGAGTTGTAGCAGGGTGTACTTTGATTGCTAAACATAGGGAAAATGAGTACTGAGTGAAACAGGTCCTACAGTCAGATCTGTGTCACAGGGTCGATGCTGCGACAGCAAGCAAACTCGGTTTTTGAGTTCAGCCACACAGAGGATGTTGACGTAAGAATAGGTAATGAGCAGAGACTCCGTTTTAAAACTGCGTGG
Organism: Cynopterus sphinx; assembly: GCA_030015415.1. Lineage (NCBI taxonomy): Eukaryota > Metazoa > Chordata > Mammalia > Chiroptera > Pteropodidae > Cynopterus > Cynopterus sphinx. The sequence continues at coordinate 181,019,398 of CM057379.1, forward strand.
CTGAAATAGTAAGCGTTTCTGGTGCCCCCACCCGCATCGGGAGTATCTGGAGTAGCGTGCTGTCCGTGACTAAGACGATGCTTTTCTCTGTGCCATTCAACGAGAGATGTTGGTTAATGGGATTACCAGCGGGAGAGCTGAAGTCCGCCACCTTTTCAGCCACTGAGCACTGTTATGTAATAATTTTACAAAACCTTCGGTTTCCTATTAAAATATCAGCAGTGTGTTGTTAAACGATTGCTAGATGTTGCCAGATCCTTAGGCTAAGCGTGTAATGAAGACAAAATCAAGGGTTCGCATGGTATTATTTTTATGGTTTTTAAAAGAAATTTAGTAAAAGGTCTCTGTGTCCTTCTGCTCTGGAAATGAATATAATCTTCCCATCGATCAAAACCTGTACAAACAAGACTTTCTGATTAATCCCTTTCCTCCTCATCAAATGGTTTTCTTAAGTACCCACCTGCTTGTGACTTGTACAAATCATTTTACAACCGAAATTAAACAAACCTGTTTTTTCCTCCCCACACCCAGTGTTTGAGATGATGCCAACATATTGAAGGAATGCACAGTCCTCAGATGAGCACACACCTGCAAAGGATATCAAGAGACAATAATAGAAGAGGCTAATATATTTATGCCTCGAGAGAGCCATATTTATTGGGGTTTTTTGTTTCTGTTGCCCAAATGACTCCATTTCCTTACTCTGTACCAGTCCAATAAACAGAAATAAGCTCCAGAATCCATTCTGAAATTGAGAAAAGGGTAAATATCATATACCATGGAGAAACTCAAGGTCCCTGTGACTTTGTGACTAAGGCGAGTCCCTGTGGAACACTGTATTTCAAATACTGCCTCATTTGTGACTATGTCATTCTAAATAGTGTAGCTCACTTTTGGGGGTGGAAGCTTCTTTTTTCCTATTTTCTTTCCTCCTGGAGGTTTTTCTCTGCGTGAGATGTTTCCCCAGGGCCACTGCAAGGACTGAGTCAATCAGTGACGTGAAGGACGAGCAGGTTGATGACAAAAAACACAGAACTAGCCTTTCCAGTTTGGGTATAGTCCCCAGGAAACCAGCATAAATAGCATCTTGTATTAATAGCCTTTCTGAGCTACATGTGTGATTACCTCCATACATTATGTCCGTCGCACACTTTGCATCAGAAGGCAGCTTTCCTTTCACTGCAGCTTTCTTTGCAGAATAATAGACCCACAATAAGAGCTGGAGGACAAGAAGTTGATTCTGATTTCAGCTTGAAATCTCAAAAGATTTCCGAATCTTTTTAGCAAATGAAGGAGGCTACCAATCAAACCAGCCTGGTAACCTGCTCCTGAATAGGAATTGTTAGTTTTCATCATGGAATTGGAATATAAAAAGGAATTAAGCCAATTGTTCTATCTGTACAATCCCAGAGGGAAAGGTGTGTGTGTGTGTGTGTGTGTGTGTGTGTGTGTGTGTGTGTGTTGTTTTTTGCTTTTTAAATGCCTACGGCATCTAGTCTTCCTAGGTGGTCTCCCATCCAAGTACTAACCAGGCCCGACCCTGTTTAGCTTCTAAGATCAGACAGGATCGGGCACATTCAGGGTGGCATGGCCATAGACTTTGTATAATCCATTTTCACTGGGAAAATAAGATGAATTTGTTCTTCTATATTAGTTTAAATATAAAATACATTATAATTTTTAGACTGTGATATTCTAGGTCATAATTTCAGAATGGATCTTGGAGTTTATTTCTGCCTTGAGACTGGGACTCTGTCGTCTCTTAGAGTGAGACTGAGGCTTCATTTGGAGCAGTTTGCCTGCTAGGTTATCAATGAATCTTATAAAAGACTGTATAAAATACTTGAAGTTAATATAATAAAATCCCTTATATGTATGTTATATTATTCTTCCAGTGACTGTAAACCTTTGATTCTTAGTGGGCCGTATTCTAACAAAAGTCACATTTTCAAGGTTTATTAACCACTTAATTGGAAGCATAGAGTGTAGAGTTAGAAGGAATGGTGTTTAAATCTCATCTCTCCATATTACAGCTCTGAAGATGATTGAGTTTCTTAACTTCTACTCAGCTATAAAACGGGTGTTGCTGTCACTTTCTAGGGGTTTTGTGATTATTCATGTACAAGATATGCGTTTCTTAGACTATTCTAGAAAATCTCTAGCCTGGCCCGTGATAGAAGTTTAATCTAGGTTGGTTCTCTTCCCTTCCAGGTCAGCATTTAGTAAATTTCTTTCCCTCTATACCAAGACATTAATCTTCTCCGCCTTTCCGTTTATTTAGCATGCATGGATCCCAACTACGAGATATAGGTATTTCATCACAACTTTATACTGTTTACTGCTCAATGAAGAGAGAAGGAAAGCCAAAGAACCTCTGTTTCTTAATGGCCGCAGTAGCCACTCATTCAGCCCTCTTCCCTTTTCATGTTTTGCCATGCCTTCTCTTCTACCTCCTCTTCCCCTTCATTCATCTATCCGATAGGCAGATGAATGTGTGACGAGGCAGTGCTTATCAAAGTCTGGAATGCATGGGGATCCTCTGGGCCACATTCCCAGGGACTCAGCTTCTGTGGGTTTGGGGTAGAGTCCGGGAATCTGCTTTTAATGAGTAGAGTAGGTGCCAGTGTAAGTGGTCTAAGGAAAACACTTGAAGAAGCACTGCTAAAAATACTGAGTGATAAAAGACAATCTCTTTTCTGAAACAGCCTAGGTCTAATGGGAGCAAACAGACAGGCTGTGTAAAGCAGCATGGCAAAAATCGTAATGGAGCTGTGCAGGGAGGAGGGGAAAATCAACACCAGCTGGCTCATCAGAAAAAGGGTTCATTGCAGAGGTGACACTAGAGCAGGCTCTTGAAAGAAGACTAGGGACTAACATACTGAGAAGGGAGAAACAACACAAGGAACCAGAATCAAGAGAGGCCACAGTGTGCTCTGAGAAGAGTATGTTCCCTGGGTCTCACTTCAGCAATTAATTTTGAGTACACCCCTCCCAAACCAAAAAATTTCCTTCTAAATCATACATGTGTACTTATGTTAATCTGTATACTAAAGATGAGGAAAGTCTACTTTTTAGAATAAAAAGTAAGCACATAGAGTTTAATATTTTGTTTGTTTCCCCCATTCAGGAAGCTGATGGCCTAGGGAAGGTCCTGAAGAGTAGTGGTGCTGGGTGGTGAAGAGCCTTATGGCCCAAATCAAGAAGTATATATTCCCACCCCTCCCCTTTTCACATGAGAGCCAAGGAGTTCAGAAGCCCAACAGGAGTCCAGGAGCAGTCTCAGCTACACTGGGCTGCCTTGGCTTGGACACAGGCCAATATTTCTGCAACTCCTTGTGCCAATCGGTCTCTTGCTTCTGTTCCTAAGTTATCTATATTCAACAACCATGATGGCTTCTGCATAGACACTACCCCCCCAAAAAAAAAGATTGGAAGAAATTCAACAGTGTTCAGAGTGGTTGGCTCTATGTTGGGTATAAGACCAAGAGAGCTTTTGCCTTGTTTTATTTTGAAATTTGTTTCATTTTTTTTCTGCTTTTTCAGTTTTTTTTAATGAGCACAAAAAAAAAAATATGAAGAAGAATGTTAACTCAATTTCTTAAATGGTATCCATGTGTTATAAGACAGTTACTATCCACAAATAGTTTGCTTTCTTTTCCTTAGATGAAGTTTTAGTTTTTTGTTTTTAAGAGGGTGGTGGTAAATATAATTTTTGTAGCTATAGAAACTAAACATAGTTAAGTGACTTTCCTTGAACAGTGATCTCCATAGAAAGAAACAAAACTAAGAAATAATGGGCAAAGATAAGGAATCATTATTAAGCAAAATCATGTGTAAAATTCTAAATGGGGGTCTACAAGGAATATAGATTTTTCCGTTGAACATGTGATGTGTGATTTGCAGCTTTACAGCATTTTGCAAGTCTGATGTCATTTTAAAATTTCTGAGCAGAAAAAGGAATCCTTGTTTGTTTTTTCAATTAACTGTCTTTTTAAGAACTCTAGGATTTTAAGTGTTGTGAGTTAGTCCTTGTGCTAAATCTGCACGTCTCATTCCTGAAATACACCTCAGACAGCGTGATGAAATATTCATTAACTGTGACTTAAGTCATTGCAGGATTCCAATATAGAAAATGCAGACTAAGAGGTATTAAATTAACAGATTATATTACCTCTGATAAAAGAAATAGAAATAGAATGGGCTCAGCCTGATTGGCAAATTGAGTGCTGTTGTTCCATTCATTGACAGAGAATTGAACTTTACATGTTAAGTGTGGTTCGTGCTTAGAGGCACTGCTAGTTCCCTGATAGTCACAGTGACTAGGCAGCTTATCAAATGGTTGTGTTCCAACTCCAGGCTACATTCTGTAGACATGTAAGTCGTGTTTTGTATGTTTACCAAATCATACGGTAGAATTCAAGAATTATTTTAAAAGGTCATCTTGTCACACTGCTGCATTTGGAAAAAATTAATTTTATTTTTGGTTATAAATTATTATTATTTCTATTAAATTTCATTATTAAGTTATTACTAAATGCACTATTTCTGGTTATAAAAAGAATTCACGTTGTTGTAAAACCTAAATGCAAACATTGAGTAGAAGAAACAGATCCAGGAATCCCAACAAAAAAAACTACATAAACATAGCCAACCGCTTGATGATGAGCCTGGAGCTGAATTGGCAACAGTGGAAGTGGAGTCCGGTAGGAGAGATTTTTCTGGGGTGGACTGCAGAGAACTTGATCACATGGGAGGTGAAGGAAAAGGAGTCATGGAAACTGCACGAGTGGTGGTACCAGCAGCCAGTCCACAGGGTGTGGGAAAGGGCACAGCACGGGGACGTAAGTGAGGAAAAACAAGTTTCCCTCTACCCTTCTGAGTTCTTGGCTGAGACCCCCTGTAATAAAGCACAGATTAACAAAAGAAAAACAAACAGGTTTATTAACATGTACACTTCATGGCAGATATCCAGGGGAAAATAAGGAGGTGTCTTAGAGGTCAAAGAGGTGTCTTAGAACTCAGGCTTAAATATCATCTTAACAGGGAAGAGGGCGGGGAGATGTAGGGGAGAATAAATGATTTTGGGGAAAGAATAGAAGACTAGACGGGAGGTATGATAGTTTCTGATAAAGTGCGTCTGGGTGTAGTGTTGACTCCTCATGTCCCATGACAAGAGTCAATAATCCTTCCAGTTGATGAAACTCCCGGGGCGGGGGGCGGGGGGGGGGTCGAGATTTATGACAACCAAATTCCTTGTGGGGGACCTGTCTTTAGGCAGATAGGGGAGTTCAGAGAAAGCCTTTTCCCTGCATTTCCTGTTTTTCAGAGGCCTATAGCTCAAAATGATATACGAAAGTACCACATTTTGGGGTGGCAGGTTCCTCTGTCCTTCAGGGAGCAGAACAGGAAAAGGAGGAACAGGGAGTTGACCGCATGCAAGAGCATGGATGCCATTTGTAGGCCCCTGTCATATTAGGGCTACTGGTTCTCCTGACCTAGGAATAGAGAACCACACTCGTCCTGTTGCATTTGTCCATGTGAGGCCAGAGACAGCACAGATAGTTGAACACATGGTTTGGCTGAAACCTCTGCCTAGTTTTGCCCTGGGCCCGAACATTTCCGGTAATGCTTGGGGAGCAGGACTGGAAATGGTACCCACAGTAAGAGTACTGTACGTTGTAAATGCGGAAAGGGAGTTTTTCTGCACTCCACCTGGTGCGCAAAATCCTTTCGCACTTGGGAAGAGACACGGATGCCTTAACTTGTGGGCAGGACGGATGGCGTCTTCCATCAGTGCTCATTCCCAGCCCAAGGCCCACATAGCCCAGCTGGCATTCCTCTGGGCAGTCGCAGTTCTTACTCCTGATACAGCAGTAAGGAGCAGAACCGACAGTGGGGGCATCTGTGAAATGTGAGATAAATAGAAATTCTTTAGACAGGAATTCTTGCCCTATGGCGTTATCACTCATTTGTTTGCTTTACATAAAATACAGAGGCCAGAAAGGCTGAAACATCACCTTAACATTCATTAGACTCCTTTCTCCCAGCAATGTCCACATTCTCTTTCCCTCAGATGGACTGAGGGGCAGGAGGCTCTCCTCCTGCAGGAGGCTCAGGGCTCTGTCTCCTTCCAGAGCCTCTCTGCTTGCTTTGTTCTGCTTGGCAGCTGAGGAGTTAAGGAAGCTCCAGACTGAAGCCCTTCATCCACAAGAAGGTCCTAAAGCAAAACTGTTCAGGATCAGATGATCCCAGGCAATTTCTCTCACTGTGCTATCTCCCTGAGGCTGAGTCAGTGGAGATGGAAGGTGGCCTCGTTTTAACTCTTTAACAACCGACTCTGGCTGCTTTGGCCGATAGATTTCTTTAAATTCCCTTTGAAATTTTGTTCTTGTTCCTCAGCATCCACCAGCAGGTTCTACCCTCCATCTTATCAACCCCTGATAGTCTCGAGGCTGGTCCCTATCGTAGCATCTTTCTTTTTGAAGAACACGAGACTTGACAAGGCTCATCCAGGCTTCCGAATGAAGCAGTTTTGTCACTCAGTGTCTTAGTCTCCAAATTTAAAGCAGAGCCTTTCACAGAGCAGAAAATGGCAAATCTGTTCCTGGTGAAGTACCTTTCTGATTTTTGTTTGTTTGTTTGTTATTGTTGTTGCCATTGTTGTTGCTGTTAGTCCTCCATAGAAGGGAATTGGGACAGTGGAAACATTTTTATAAAATGACACCTTAGTTCTGTGATTAACTATATAATAAATGGTAAAGCCTTTGCCGTGGTAATCTCCTCCTTACACCTTATTGCTTGGATAATAAAAGCTTTTTTATGGCAGCAGAATAAAATTTTACTGTCCAGGCAGTTTAGACAAAATGAGATGTGTTTTTGGAAGGATAAAGGACACTTCTGAAACATGTGAGGTCAGCCTGGATTTTATGTGAGCTCAGTTGGGGTAAGACGTGTTTGATGCATCTTAAGTCTGGTCCCCTCCGGAGGACTTTACCCAGCCATTGCAAGGACTTTTAGTAGTCAGCGAAAAGCCAATTAAAGAGTTCTGAATTTCTGTCAAGTACAGAGGATTGCTGGTAAAAAGAAAAAATGTTCAAAAACTAGAATTGCAGACAGTGGGGGAAAGTACAAATTTCACCAGTTTATCATCACTTCCATTTGCAAACAGAACCATCAACTACCCATTTTTGATTCTGGGCCAAACCCTGTGCAGTTTGGTGAATATCGTCATACTTTTATTCATAAGCTTATATCTCAAATGATTAGATTCCATCAGTGACAAAAATGACACACATTTTTGCATAAACATGATTTATGTACTAGCACTACAACATAACAATTAAGAAATTTCATTATTTGTATGCTATAGAAAAATGAATATGTTTTCTTCCCTTTCATTCGTCACTATCAAACAGTTTTCGTCAAGCAACCCAAAAGATCATGAGTTGATCACAAGTTTCTAAGATTATAAAGCTTAACAAAAGTTTTTAAAAACTCAGAAGTTGAAGAAGGGATGATTAAGAGACCTGAAGGAAAAGTTAATGAGATGAAGAAAGGCAGGGTTGGGAAGGAGAGCTGTCTTCCAGCAGAGAGAAGGGCATGTGTCAAGGCCCTGTGGTGAGGAGAGAGCAGAGTTCATGCCCTCCGGGCCCTTGTGAAACTTAAACAAGATCATCCAGTAAGGCTCTGGTGATCTGCGTAATGTGCCCGGCACATGGTAAGCACTCAGGATGTATCAGCTAGGACCTGCTCTCATTTTGAGGCAATTTAAGGCTGATACCTGTCCACATAGGTTTACCTCAAAAGCAAGCATGTGACCTTTCTGCTTCCCCTGTGGGAATGTGGTCCATGACCCTGCTTGATCTTTCTGTGACCATTAACTCTCTGAGGTCACTCCTCTCAAAGGCCCATCCTCCCGCCCTCCACATCTGGTAACACGGTACCAGGGTTCTGCCCAGCACCCTCCGTCTTCATCCAGCCTGCAGTGCTGTTTTCCATCAGCAGTACTCCGGTGTATTTCTCAGTCCTAGTACCTCTAAGAAGGTTCAACAGGACTTGTAAATGGCACTGATGAAATTTCCTCATGAAGCGAGATATGACACCAAACCTTGTGGCCATTTGGAAGGTTACAGACACAGTGTTTTCTCTTGGACCCTTCTTTTGGTCCAGTGCTTAGCTTGGTGTGATGCTGGCTCCTCGCTGTCTGACAGCCTGCCGGAGGACAGGCTGGCCTTTACTACCTCATCTTCTGCATCCACTTCCCACAGCTATTCTTCCTTCACACGCCTGCCACCTTGAAAGCAAAATCGGAGGAAATCCTCAGGTGCACCTTTCTTGAGACTCTTGGGGGAGGTTCGGGGGGAGCTCTCTCAGGCTGGCACCTGATTCTGGTTTGCATTCAGATCGTCAGTTCAGAGCAGGTTCCTGACTCAGAAGAGATTCTTTGGCTTACCTTTATGCACGTGAGCTTTGAAAGCAGTCACCCATAGCAAATGCTTGCATTACTAAGACACTTGAAGACAACTGTTTGTTGAAATACCCAGAAGAATAAAGTATGGTTTGATGCCAACTTTTTCACATCCTCAAGTGGGCATTAATCAGATTAACAGCTTATTGGGTATAACATTCATTCCCCCCATTGCTAGTCCAGAAGGTCTGAACTATAACCATCGTATGAATATTGAGTTTTGTGTAATATGAGTTAGACCTGGGCATATGCATGAGGCCCCCAGCTGTCCATCTTATGAACTCTCTGGGCATATAACTGTGTTAACAAATTTAATCAACAAAATTTACCATCATCGTGTAGCTGGCAAAGAAATTAGCAAAGGCCTCATCCTATACCATTCTTCCCATCCAACATACACATAGGCTGCAGAGTTCCCAGTCTCCAGGTCTGTGGCCTTGTCTGGGGACTGACAGGGTTGGAGGTACTGTGTGAGGCTGTCCTGGCACTCTCACTGCAGTCAGCTCCCCTCCCCCCAGACACACCTTGGAAGTCTCAAGACACTCAATCTTATATCACGTGCATGTATTTCCTTTAGTTGTGTACTTGGAATGCTCAAAGCTTGGAGACTTTAATTAGAAGACTTCTGGTTGCCTAAGGGTGGAGGCACCCAAATTTCTTCTTCTTGTCATTATCATTTTCTTCCCTCTTCTGTTTTTCACTATTTCCTCAGTAATTTCAGGAGACGTTCTCGCCTTCCTCCTCTCCACCCTCCCCAAAAGAATGAGGCTCCTCAAAGATGGTATGAATTTTTTTTAAGCTACAGCTGTATTCCCGGCACCCCCATCCTTGCGTGGCACATGGCAGGCATTCAGCAAATATTTGTCCGATGCACGAATGTTTCGCCGGTTTCCTCCTATTTCTCATTCTCGCTGTGGCACATGCCTGGACAGCTGTCCCAGACCCGTGGAGCCTGAAATCTCTCACAACCTGTAACCCATAAGTAGCCGGAGTCTCCCAGCCGATTAAGAAGTTGTCCTGGACCCGTTTTCCATGTCCTGGGGAAGTTGAAAGCAGGCTCTCAGGTTCGGGCCAGTTCTGGGAGTGGCGTAGGACTTACCAGTCTCTCACTCACTCTGCCTTCAGGCCGTTGCCTCCTCCCATCTGTTCAGCCTTGCGCTGACGAAGGCCTAACTAACCACTTCCTCAGGGTCTGTGTGTGCACCCGCATACGTTCACACCAGTCACACCAAGCAGGGTGCACCTTACATTAGCATACGAGTCCTTCTGGCTCCTGGCAATGCTTTTGCCCACCCTCCGCCCCACTGGGGGTGATTTCTCCCAGGATGTTCACCCAGCACCACTCCCAGCCTCCTTGTTGACTCCTCTCTTCTCTCCCGCCTTTCTATAGGGGATAAAAATTTAAAATATTTTTTCAGGCAGTGTAGCTAGCTTACTTAACCATACTGTGGTAATTAGGTCTCCTGATCCCACATCTCTGGGTTCTAACCTTATATCCTCAACAGCTTATCCTTTAGCCTTGTTTTCCTAAACTAGCATGGAACTGCGCTCTCCCAGAGGGTTGTTAAAAACAAAAATCACTTGGCCTCTATTGTGGCTGCATTTGTGAAGGTGACAAAGCTGAATGTGCCTCATAATCACAGGAACACGAGCCTATTGACTCAACCCAAATTTTATATAATTAACAAATACATGCTGGTTTATGAATAGACCATCTCTGGATAGAAATGCAAGAAGCTGCTGACAGTGGATAACTTCAGGGAGAGAAAGTAACCTAGGTTGGGACAGAGATAGGATAAAGACTTCCTTCTCACCACACACTTTTCTGTATCATGCATTTCCTATGTTAACACACATTGACATCATACCTATATAATGTCAATAAGTAAGGGACAGGTAACCAGATATGCTGGTTACACCAAAGTGATCATATCCAGTGACCTTAAGCCACATGTGTCATAGGGATAACTGATGTGTAAGCTTGATGGATTTGGCTTAGAGCCCAGTTCTGGAAAATGTTGACTTTCACTGTACACATCAGTTCTTTCCATTAGTATTTCCTGGTTGGAAAGAGCTGAGCTCCTCAGCACACACTCCTTACACTTCACGTGTTTAGGTTACATCATCTGGTTTAGGTGTCCCAAAACTCCCATCGATCTATCCCAGGAACCGATTCTTAACCTTGACCAATATTATAAAATCGTTTCTTTTAAGAAATGAATTTTCAGCACATTTTAAATTTTAACAGTACATCTGAGGGAGGAAAAAGATAGCACCTCTGATGGAACAATCTGAGTTGTAATACGGATAATAGCTGCAGTGTATTTAAGTGCATTAAATATGCGTTCATAATTGAACTGTACAAACAGCGAAAAAATCCCATTGGTTACTGTTGGAGGGTACTAAGGACCAGCTATCATTTTGAAACCTGACAAATAAAAGGAGAGAACCAAGAACCTATCCTGCTTTATGTATACAAACTGTACTGCATGATAACCCAAATAGTTTATAAGGAAAGGTTTCTTTTTGTGGAAGATGTCCAGTAAATAAATGAAGGAGTGATAGAATTTGAATATCCCCATATTTTAAACCCTCTTGATCTAGGAGATGATCGTCAGTGGCTGCTAATATCAAAAATAGAGATGTCCTTTGTATTTCCTATAAATTTGTTACGAGATGTAGAAATTCAAATACATTCAGATTTGATTTCTTTACAGGAAGAATATTTATAAGTGTGTCGTATCCTTGTGTGTCTGCTGATAGAAGTATATAACATATGTATTCCTCCTGAAATAAGAAACATCTGAATCTAATCAAATTTTTATATCTCATAACAAATTTATAGGAAGTAAAAAGAATGAGTTATATAATACCATGGAGGTGCAGTCAGCAAAACTCAGACCTGGTTTCTTCAACAAGTGATCACAAAAGAGAGATGGGAGGGAATCAATAGATTAAAACAAATTTAAGAGACAGTCAGTCATCCAGTTGCAGCAAACAGGCCTTCTTTAGATCCTGGTTTAAACAAACTGTTTTTTAAAAACTGCATTGGACAATGGGGGAATTTGGAATATTGAGTAGATATCTGTTAACATTAAATTATTGATAAGATTTTAGGTATTAAAGTAAAACTGTGGTTATAGTCCCCCAAAGTCCTCATCTTTTAGATATATATTGAAATATTTATGGTTGAAGCAAAAGTAAAAAAAGAAATCTGACATCTATGCTGATATAGACATTAAAATCTGTGAAAAATGTATATTAAGGATTTCTAATACTGTGTTGTTTCTGGGAGGGGACCTCGGAGTCAGGATGGGAGTGAAATGAACTTTCAGACGGGTAATTACTTTATGCAGGTAATACCTTTTCAGAAAACTAACCAAAACATAAATATAATGGGAAAAAGTTAATTAGAAGATGCTTGAAATGTTTATTTGGGAGAATGAAAAGCTGTAGACTCATAGTGTAGAGCATGTGGACGAATTGACTCAAACTTGATTTCTCAGAGTTGGTCCCGTCTGCATCAAACTCAAGCCCTCTTTCCTCCTTGCAGCTCAGAATGTGGGCGAGTGAAGCACAGAGACTTTTGAGAACCACAGGCCTTATGACCTAGTGCCGGCTTCTCAAATATTTATTGGATTGTTTTGGAACTTTGAAATTCATAGGGCAAAAATAATCCCAAATTTAAATTCAAAGCAGTGCAATTCTGAAAGTCTGAAAAGACTTTTTTTTTTAGATTTGCTGACAATGATTTAATCAGCAGATGTCACTGTGTAATGCTTGGGAGCAACCCTTCCACGTTGCCTCGGTTTCGGAAAAGCAGCGTGCGCCGCTGGCATTGTAGCACAGAAATATTTGTGGTAATTTAGTATTTTGTTTAATGAAAATAATCTTTCTTGTACTTCCAGTGCTTATTAAAAATTTGTCTTTGATTAAGCATTCTTTGCTTTTGTTCTTCTTTTTTTTTCCCCCCAGTATCATTGACAAAGAAGTTTCGTTAATGGCAGAAATGGACAAAGTTAAAGAAGAAGCCAGTAAGTAAGACACCTGGTGGTTGGATTGAGAGCCTCCCAGTCAAAAGCAATGTGTAGGTCAGACAGACCGTGATACGGATTCCGAGTGGAGCCCTAAAATTCACACTGAAATCCTGGCTCATGAGGTCTGTAGCCGTAGGCAAGTTACTTCCCCTCTGGAAACCTCGGTAACCTCATGTGGCAAAAGGATAGAATATTAGCACCAACTGAGCACCGGGCAGAAGAGGCACTCAGCAAATAATAGGTACCAGTTGAGTTCTTTGAAGTCCAGAGGATCTTTTGTGCATATTAAGAACTACTTATAGTTAGTGGGGTTTAAAATGACATCGAATTTAGTATTAAATTCAAAACATAACTTTTAAGCCTTCACAGCTTCCAAATCTTGTTATACTGCCCATACGTTCCTTTTCACTTGGTCTTTTTCGGTTCAGCTAACTCCAGTTCAACCCAATACATTCTCTTAAAAAATTAGTCCCGTTTGAAATATACTTAAATTTCTCTTAACATTTTGAATAACACTTATGAATTTAATATGTCTGATCTTTTCTTTTCAAGCAGTTAAGCTGAATTCCTTTGCCTTTGACTGCACTGTCTTTCTTTTTACCAGAATGAATGATCAGACTAGATTCTTAATTCCTTTTCTGTTTTCTTCGCCAAGCTGTTAGTCATGATTTAGTAGTCCCTTTATGGATAATGGCTATTATTTTCATTACACAATTTTCTAAATAATTTTAAACAAAATTTTAGAATCTAAAATAGAGTACGTATTATTAAATAAAATAAATGTGATCCAGGGGTTAAGCCGTGAAATATTTAGGTAGTTACACAATCCCTTTGATTGTGAAATTGTTTTATCCTTAGGAAATTTATTGGTTTCGTTAGTGAAAGCAGACTTCCACATGACAGAATTTTTCCTGTTTCTCAGGTGAAGCTTATTTTTTCAGTTTCATGTCCTATTGATAAAAAAAAAAACACTAAGAGCCAACAGAGACACAAACGTTTCTCTAGCACCAAAATGGAAAGTTATCAGCACATCACTTTTTCAGAGGTTAACAAAAGACCTCAGATTTCACGTGCTCATTTTTTCTTCTTGGGACAAGATTAGGTGCCAAGACTTGTGGAATTTGGAGCATCTCTGTTTTTTTACAACTAATTCAATCAAAGAAACATTTATTACTTGCTGTTAGTGACAAGGATAAACGGCAAAAAGCAGCTTATGGAACCTGCACTGGAGATTTCAGGCTAGCCTGAAATCAGGGTTTGCCTGACTTCGGTAACTGCTGCTGCAGCTCCTGGTTGTAGAACTGCCCAGATTTCCTGGGAAGCCAGTTCGCATGCATTGGAGGCAGGCAGACGGAATTCAAATTCAAATTCTACTGGCTGTGCCACCTTGAACTATTTTGTTAACTTCTCAGTGTCTGTGGTTGCATATCAGAAAAGGGGGGGGAAAGATTGTGGCCGTATCCAATAGTTTATTGTAAAGATAAAATGAGCAAATACACGTCAGACCTTTAGCACAGTGCATGATACAGTCAGTATGCAAAAAGGGAAAAGCTGTAATTAGTAAAGAGGTTAGTGCAACCGCCGCCGATGACAGTCAGAAAATGGAGGTCAGAGGGGTTATGCAGCACCTCTCAGTAACATGCCTGCGTCAACTATACGTCTTCTCCACAGGCAGGAGGAACCATTGAATTTCTCCCCACAAAGTACTGAACTGTCTTTACAACCACCATCTTGAGCTTATCTATGGTCCCATGAGTGTTTTCCATTTCCCGCACATGATCTAAACCATATTTCCTCAATCATAACATAAGCTCCTATATCCCTCATAGCACCGAACACAATACTGAGAAGAATGTAAATACTTCGTAATATTTGTTAAGCAAACTGTTGTAATTAATTCATAATCTATAGGCTGTGGGATCCAATATTAGGGAACACTAATGTAATTACAAAAGGAGGAACTATACTCTAGATGAATATATTAATAATACTAAGTTAATAATAATAATAATAACAAGATTAATATTAATTATTACTGTTAATAATAATAATAATGCATTTTTAATGTATTAAACACTTCACATAGATTATTTCATTTAGTTTCACAATAACCCTAAAGATGTGTATAATTATTGCATTTTACAGATGTAGAAACTAAGCTTGTTGAAGTGCTATCCTCTCACTTTGCCTGTGTACTCAGGGAATTGTGGGCTACAGAGGCCTGATCTTGGCATGTCAAGTTTTCAAGAGATCTGGGAAGAGAACATTATATTCATAGGAACACAGATAGAGTACAAAAGTAAAATTCAAAATCACAAAAATTTTTAAGGAATAAAAAGGGTTTCAGAGAATCTTTGTGTTTGAAGAGGTACTTCTGCCCCAGCTTCTGCCACCACCAGGATTTCAAGTACACCCTCGGCCAAGGAGTATTATTTGAGAAGCCCTAAAATCTTCCATGGTTCAAGCAATAAAAGCAAGCTTCCTATGTGTTTGAAAAACTTGAAGTTGAGAAAATAGATTTAAGCATACCAGATACTGTTTATAAAAGTACCTAAATAATACTAATCAAATCCTGAATGCAGTGAAAATCTAAAGCTGTGTGGAACCATCTCCCTCTATAGATTTAAGGAAGGGTGGTGTTTTCAAAACGTACTTGTTATTCTATTTTAAATTTCAGGATCAGCGAATCTTAGGATCTAATCTGGTTTTGTTTTTGCTTTTATTTCTGTGATTGATATTTTTGAGGTGAAAATGTTGCTCCTCCTCCAAAGAATATTGGCTTTAGATCTCAAGTTTTAAGGCTTTTTTATAATGAAAGGCTTTGAAATGTTAATGAGACTATATGTAAAAACTCATCCAACACTTGCTGATGCAAAGTATTCATTTCCATGCACATTTGCATGGATGTAAACTCAGAATTTATTGGTGATCTTGCACCTGCATTCCTATTTTAGGGCCCACTTATATCTATTTCTAAAAAATCTTTTGTTTGATGTGAATGCTCAAGTTCTACTTAATCAAAAGGAACAATTGCCCCTAATTGTCTTCATTCTCACAAATGATCCATTTTAAAAAGTCTGATCTGTTTAACTGCGTTGTCACTTGGGGTCTGCTGACCCCTTTACTTAGCTATTTGTCAAGTCTAGGCCTTCAGAGTTTTTTTTTTTTAGTCTTTGCAAGAAGTACTTTGTTTCATCATCTTACTCAAGAATCATTTTCTCATCCTCCAGATATGAGTCCTATCCATGGGTGGAATTATGATGGCACACAAACAAATAATGAATCAAAGGCATGAGTCTTAGACATTTTTAAGTGGCCCCTATAGAAAAGGAATTTCTGTCCTCTGCATATCCCTTTTAAGTAATGAGTCGATTCATTCGTCAGTCATTCGTTCAGCAAACATATTGGGCACCCACTGTGTACCAGACCCTTGGAGTTGTGGACACAAGTAACTACATGTGTAATCTCTGCTAAGACTGACGGTGCCTACAGGTGCCAGGCAGGGAACGTTAATCAGCCAACCAGGGCAGGTAGAGACTGAGGCACGCTGAGAGCCATGCTCCATCTTAAAAGTGCAACGAGCCCTTGGCTCTAGCCAGTTGTTGGCACATGGGAATGCTGGTCAACTATGGCCAGAAATTCCAATATCTTAAGAAAAGCCAAAAATTCAGCTTTCAAATGGAGCCTCCTAATTTTTTAAATATGGCTAGTTTATTTGAAAAATTAGCCTGTAATGTGTGGACCAAACAAAACATACTTATGTACTGTGTAGCCAAAAGTGATAGTGGCTTCTTTTTTGTGACCTCCGGTTTAATGTATAACCTTGGACATCATTCATTAATACATCATCTATGTTCAGATGAAAACTTCTTTCACTTCCATCATCGGGACAGGTTTTTCACTAGTAGCTCTTCTTTACTCCAAAGACTGCCAGGCACAGATCAGCCTCTGCCCAGCTATAGGGTATTGAAAGCAGGAGGCATGGGGAGTCCCAATAAATAAATAATCAAAGCATGATTAGAGTAGTTTGGCAGATGATAAGGCTTTATGAGCTATATATTACTTATTTTATTGACATCTCAACATTGATGTCAGCATAAAAGGTAATGTTTCTCAGTCTGTCTGAAGAATTGTTTATGGTTTGCAGGAACTCTTAACTTTTGGTTGCTTCTGAACTTCCTTTGAGGTTTTTAAGGTAACTGTTTTTGACATTCATAAACTAAAAACTCTCACAATGAGAAATCACACTGGTTCTGCACGTATGCTGTGAATCAGGTCTAATGAAGCAGTTGGCCTTTGTTCAGCCAGGACTGGAATGTGAATCCAAAGTGCACATCATCTTAGTTAGATGAACTTCTCTTATAACTCAAAACACTTGTCCAAAAGGAATGAAGGCGTTTTATATATGGCTTGAATTAGAGAGCTACAAGTCTGTCTATTGAAAGATCAGACTTCGTATTTAAATCTCACCCGATAGCTTTGTATTCATTGCTTTTGAACTCCGTGGTCTTTGAGGAAACACACACACACACAAATTAACTTGTGAGCTACTACATCTACTTACACATTTAGTTCATCTGACAGACGTGTGAAATGCGGTGCCAGAGACCTCCCGGTGGCTTCTCTGCATGTGCAGATGCTAAAGAGTGTGCATGAGTACAGTTCAAAGGGGCTTTGTCTCACCCTTGAAGTTTTCCATTGGGGACACTTATAACAAAGACAGGACAATGGATACTCTGGTCTGGAACTTCTCTCTCATTACAAAATGGAAACATATCTGCACAGTATCAAAAGAAGAGGCATTTTTTTAGCTCACCAAAAGCTAATAAAGTAAAACCTTTATGTCCTATTTCAGTAACACAGCAATGCCCTAAATGAGTGTGTGTGAAAGTTTGAAAGGTCTGGGGCTGTTATAATTGAATAGTACAGCACGTAGAAGAATGGGTTTTCCTTAATGGACTGCCTGCCTTTGCTATAGCATGCAGATAGGATTTTAATTAGTGTCTTGTTTTTTTGGAGATAGCCATTCTGAGTGATGCACAAACTTAAAAGTCCAAATTAAGTCAACGAGATCAGATGCCAGTGAGGAAAATGAAGAAGATTGTGGGAGTACAATGAATCAGAAGGATCATGTTCAGTTTGGGGATTGGTGGGGAAGGACATGCAAAATTGGATGGTT
Source organism: Cynopterus sphinx (assembly GCA_030015415.1). Lineage (NCBI taxonomy): Eukaryota > Metazoa > Chordata > Mammalia > Chiroptera > Pteropodidae > Cynopterus > Cynopterus sphinx. The sequence goes on from CM057379.1 coordinate 181,037,081, forward strand.
GGTAATGAGCACCAATAGCAAACCCACCTCAATGAACAACTCAGAAAATATAGTCATGGTCCCTCCACAGTCTGTGGAGGGAGAACTGGTTCCAAGAAATTAGGTCATTTAGTATGTTTAAACCTCTGGCCCTAATGTATTATTCCTTCTTATTCGGCAGTGGAAATCCTGACTGCTCGTCAGAAAAAAGCAGAAGAACTAAAGAGACTTACTGATCTAGCCAGTCAGATGGCAGAGATGCAACTGGCCGAACTCAGGGCAGAAATTAAGGTCAGTTCTAAAATATCACAGCCTGAAACCAGAGACCTGATTCCCATTGTGATTGTGTTGCACCCGTAGAACACTGCTCGCTAAGGATCTAATGCCATACACCCAGCTCTCTTTCACAAGGTTGAAATGGGGAACAGAAGGACGAAGAACCCTCTAATCACTATATTTAAGTATACTATGCTTTGAAGGGCTATGCTAATTCAGAAGAGACATACGAGCCATTTTCTTAGTCAGTGGAGACTGACCTACCTAAAATGTATTCAACCATGAATTATCGCTGGGATGGGGGATATTATTTTCACCATGTGTAACTTATGTGTATGTATATAAACACACACATGAACACGCACTAAATATGAACTTAGTATTAACATTCAGGATTCTGAAGAATGCACAATACGTGGAGACTTTTTTCCTATATCGACCTTGTCTAGCTTTGTTGCCCTTATTATATTAGGAGTACCACCCACGAGTATGTATTTATTAGATTTCTTCAGTTGCAAGCAACAGAAACTGACCCTGGCTAACCTCAAGAACAAGGGGAATTTGAAAGACTACTGAGTGTAGCTCACCAAAGCAGAGTGTGACCCGCAGACTCTGGACGATGAGGCAGAAACCTGGGCAGTCACCAGGTAACATAGGCAGCAGTAATTACCAGACACTCATCAGGGCACCAGCGGAGTGAGTGACCTCCAGATGTCATCGGCCTTTGTGCCGCCCCACTTGACTCAAATCCCAAAGAGAGATTCTGACTGGCCTCGCATCCACCATTTAGCCGAGACTGGTCTTGATTAACAGACCCACCAAGACTGTGGATCTTTGAAACTGCACTGCGGTACAGTTATCATAAGGAAAAAGGGTTACCAGAGTGGCAAAAACAAGTATCTACAACAAAAGAGGAATTTACGATTTATAAATTTCCCTTTATTCTCCTCTTTTTCCCCACTATACTAAACACATGCACTCATATACACGCACTCTAGCTTCTGACCCACTTCTTGGGAACTAAAGTACTTTGAAGACACATTGCGGGCTTTATAAGTAGGATTATCTGCTCTTCTGAGCATAAGCTGGTTGGGTATGATAGAAGCTGGCAAGAGACTTTTCATCCCCCTGCGTTTTGGTTAGGCAGATAAGCACCCCCCTCAGCATCCTACAAGTTCTAGAGGTTTTTTTTCCTTCTTGCCTTCTCTTCCAGCCTTTGTTGCCTGTCACCTAATCAATCGCCTCCTAATTGGCCTTTCTGCCTCTACTGTCTCCTTCCAGCCTGGTCATCCACCCTAAGACCAAAGTCATACCCTCAGAGCAGATCTGATCTTCCCATGTGACCTGCCCTTTGCCTCAGAATGAAATCCACAACTGGACTGCAGTGTATATATTCCAATTTCTGCCTCCCCCTTATTAGAATATCAAGTGAAGAATATGAAGTTGCCACCTTCCTGGTCTGTTGAAATCTTCGAAGTTTCATTTCTGCCTATCAAAGTCCCACTCAGCATAAAATAATTAATAGCACAGACTTTGGGGTGAAATAGTCCAGACCCTGCAACCTTGGATAAATTATGTTCTTAGAACCTCCATTCTCCCTCTGTAAAATGGAAGTAATAATGGTACTGACTCCGTCATACTGTGATCACATGAAAATGAGATTATCCGTTAAGAATTTGGCCCGTGTCTGGTAAGAGTTCAACAACTTTTTTAATGTTCCAGCTCAAATGCTTCCTCTTATATAGCTTCTCCTTCTCCTCAATAGGAAATAATCACTTCCTCTTTCATAGTCCTAAAGCACATACTACGTTCTACCCTATGTTATCCTTAGTGGTATTTGTTTCCCTTGCCATGGGGTCAACTCTCTGGTAAACGCACGGAGGGACTGAATCACGGTTGTTTCTGTATTTCTCACTCTGTCTACACTTAGATCTTAATGTTAAATGAATCGAAAGATAGTCTTCCCTCTTCCTTTAACAGCACTTGGACTTCTACCATTCAAGATAATGTTTTCTAGTTACTAAAGGTTGTTTGGACTTCCTGGCTCCTCATTAAAATGAGACAGATTTCTAGGGAAGGATGACATGTTTTCTCTTGAGTAATGGCTGGGCAAGCCATTGGCCAGGTTAGGAAGACTGCCCAAATGCAACCCAAAACCATGAAACAAGACATGAAATGCTAGAAAGAGGGCAAGGGGTGCTAAAAACCTAATAGTTGAGTGCAGGCACGCTTTTTGCCTTATCACAGTTTCGTCCAAACCCAGGCAGGGGAAAGACAGAACCCACACAAACTCCTAGAACAAGAAGGTAGTCATGCTCCAGGCAGGCCAGAGCCGAGCCTGATTCAGAGGATGCTCACAGCGGCAGAGCTGGCGTGATTCCTCCCTGGTTAGCCCCACCCATGGTAGCAGACGGTCAGAGTGAATGCATCTGCAGTGTGCCTCGGTCGTTTCTGTCACTGTGGAACTCCTGGCTTGCTTCTCTTTCCTCCAGCACTTTGTCAGCGAGCGTAAATATGATGAAGAGCTCGGGAAAGCTGCCCGATTCTCCTGTGACATTGAACAGCTCAAGGCCCAAATCATGCTCTGCGGAGAAAGTGAGTTTTGCATACTTGCTAAATAATTCTGTGTGAATAAAGCCTGGTGCTGTGTGGAGTTGATGTTGGAAATGTCAGGTGTGCGGCCCCCCGGGGGGTTTAATGTGAGGTCTGAAGCGATTTAACGATCTAAGGTCATGACACAAGTCACTGGAAATGTCACAGTTTGAACTTAGAGTCTTCAAATGCCACTACCCATCAGTAAAGCCCTGGGATTTATTAAGCAGAACAAAACAGGTCAACTAGTTTATACCTTTTGCAAACTTTTCCTAAGCACTGCCAAGTAAGCTGCCTCTCTCATATCAAATGCCCTGGCTCTACAGAGACCTGTTACGCTGAGAGTGAGTCTTCCTAATAAGTCTGGGAACAATCGGCTACTGTCGTGAAGGGCCCAGCTGTTGTGTGCGTGCTGCGCAGCGGTGCCCTGGGCTTCTCCCTCGGTTCTGTGCTGAGTGAAGTCTGCAGATAATGAAAGACTTCACTTCAGCCATTAGCTTCGTCTTGTTCTCTATTAAGCCTTAATTAGGGCGGCTAATGTGCAACGAAATTGGCTGGCACTTTTTTTTCCCTACCCACCAGGGGAGGCAGGAATGAGCACTAAAATGGCTTTAAGGATGGCCACAAGGAGGAAAGAAGGACTAGTGAGGAGGACATGGGATATCCACAGCCTCATAGTCAGCTGAAAAATCGAGATTTGGCTGCACTTCTTTTTTTCAAAGTGGAAATTGCTTTTTTTTTTTCTTGGTATAAAAGATATCGGCTTGATCTAAAAGCTACAGAACTATATGAAATTTGAACACAGTGTTACTTTTATGCACCCTTCACACTTTTTATGCACATATAGTCTACGGCGTAAATAATACGTTACATATATAATTATACTACATAATATAATTTGCTAAACTATGTTACGCACGTAATGTTATTTGCTTTTAATTCACAATACACGGTTGACATTTTCCCACGTTAATATATTTAATCCATAATTTATTTAAATAAAATGTATGTAACCGGTCTTCTGATTGTGGACATTCGGGTTGCTTCCAGTTTTCACCATTGAAATAACACTGCTGGGAACATCCCTGTTCATCTATCTTTGCCAATTATCTTTCTCGCCACATTTCTTTTAAATTATCTTCTTTTTTTCTATATGCTCCCTCCATATAAAAAAAAAAATCTTTATCCATTGGCTATTCTCCACCCCCAGCTTTTGCCCTATCTCTTAAAAGGCTACCAGTCTGGTTCACGGTTGGAAATTTAACTGTCCGTTCTCGTTCCTGTCTCAGCCTGACGATGCACAAGGCCAGGATGCCAAGTGACTCTGTCACCAATCTGAGGGGTGGGTGGTATGGCCTCACCTGCTTTCCTCCAGAGCACTTCCAGTGATATCTAGAGGAAGGAACCATCCCTTACCAAATTCCAAGTGTCCACAAGTTAGCCTGCCATGTCGGCGGCGACAGTCCTCTAAAGGCCCTTTCCTTCTCAGCTTTGTTAAGAGCACATTAAGAGTCCACAGCTACTGAACCAGCATTGTAGTCTCTGAGCTGTAGGGAGTAATGACCCCCATGAACCTGAAATTCCCTGGGATGTTTGCACAACCCCCCATGTTCCATCACAGTCACCTGGAAAATGAAGGGACTCAAGATCCATCCCTTTCCTTTCCATTTCTAATGTTCTCTGATCCCCATGAATCACGTCTAATCCCCTGGAAGAACCCTAGGATTAAGTCTGATCGAACACAGGTAGCAGGGAAAATTGCTTTTAAAAACTGGTGACAGTTTTAAGATTCAAAGGTCTTGCTCTCCAGCCTGGAAGTCAAATTCTGGTGACCTGTGAGAGGGAGTCATGACTTTATCCTTGAATTGATTCCTTCCAGCCCCAATTTAGCAAAATCACATAGAAATTATCCCCTCAGTAACCACCCCTTTCAAAAGCAGCAGGAGTGGTGATAATAAACACTGAACAGACCTGCCTGAGCCCTGCAGAGACTAGTCTAGTTAGCCTGCACTGACGTTAGCATTGGAATTAGTGCAGGTCTGCAGTGGGGCTATCGAAAATGGGTTTGATAAAAAGCCAGATAATGTAGCTCTAATGGAATATGAAACAGGCTGCTTTAGGGCATCTTTGGGGCTGCCAGGCCCAGCCCTCTGGTCAGGGGATTTGCACAACTCAGAGTGATAAAATTCCTGACACTCAACCACCTCAGTCCCATGTTCTCAAAACATCCTGGTTTCGATGGGCCAAGTATCCACGTAGCTCCCCGTCTTTCTGCCTCTCTGCAGTACTGAACTGTTCTAGGAATCTCACAAGACAGCAGAGTGCACATGTGGACAGGACTGAGGGGGCCCTTCAAGATTTCATTATTCCATTTCCCTTGGTGGTTCTTGACCTAAGGAATAATATAAAAGTTACTCAGAGATGTCTTTTTTCCTACAAACATCTCCCAACTTGGATGCTCATGCTGCAATCACAGCTCAGTGATCCTCCCAGAAGAAATTTGCTGGTCTCCAAGTACCAAAGTGCCCTTTCAAATGACATCTTTCAAAAAAAAGAAAGAAAGAAAGAAAAAAGACTTAATGTTTTCATGACGCTCCTGCCAATTTCCCCAGGAATGGGTTACCAAGGCAGCCAGGTTCGTGGCACAGCCCTTAACGCGTAGCACTTTCTTGTTGCAGTTACACATCCAAAGAACAACTATTCCTCAAGAACTCCCTGCAGCTCCCTGCTGCCACTGCTGAATGCTCATGCATCAGGCTCTGGAAAACAGAGTAACTTTACCCGAAAATCATCCAATCACAACAAGCCCTCCTCTGAGGGTAAAGCAGCAAACCCCAAAATGGTGAGCAACCATCCCAGCACTGCAGACAACTCCCACCAGGCCATGCCGCCTAACAAGCAGGTAAGCGTTTCTGGGACAGGCGGCTCCTTGCGCTGCCTGCGGGGGGTTATGGGCCCTGTGCTTCACAGTAACCCCTCCTGGCCCCACCCCAGCCATGGCCCTCCCTACAGAATGAGATCAAGGAGATATAATCACCTGGAATCTGTACTGTTCCTTCTGGAAAGTGCTCCAAGTATTCAAGATCCTGGAATTCAATCCCCAAAGAGCCCTGAGCCTGTTCTCGAGGTCAGTTTAGACTACTTCCCTGCCTTGGTACTCTTGCCCTGAGCCCTAGATTATTAGGGATAGGTCTGCCCTAAACCTATATCATCCAGTCACAGTGCACAAATTAAGATTTTATATATTTGCAACTCACAAAATTATATATTTTGATAATAGAAGTTTGGTTTCCAATAAAGGTCTGTGTTCATGTAACAACTTCCCTGTGAATCTTGTCAGGAGACAGTATGTGAAGTGGAAATGACTCCACCATTTTCTAAGTGTAGACCTTGGACGAGTCCCTTAAATTTATTTTCCTCATCTATAAAATAAAACAATAGCAGCTTTCTTAAAGAATGAATGTGATAACTGGCTACCTGGCACACTGTAAGTACTCAGTAAATGTTGGTTACTATTGACCTCAATAATATAATTGACCTCTTGGAGCTCAAAAATCTTTCCCTTGTACAGGAATAGAAAGAGAAACCCACTGCTTCCTTTTTTCTCATCCCTTTATGTTCTTTGTTGCCGCTTTATTGAAAGTGGCTGATTTTTCAGTATGACGCTTCAAAATTCATTAGCCGAGAACTCAGAATGTTTAGAAAAAGAACTAATGCCCACCTCATTCCTGTGTTTACCCAAGGTGATATTTCTGAACCATGTGTGTTTTGAAATACAATGGAAAAACTGCTTTAGAGAAGAAAAATTACAAAAAGAACTTTACTTTTTCCCCCGTATGTAGACAGTTCATATACACAGTCCATACGGAATGTCCCCCAAATTTTCATAGTAGAGCATCATTTCCACTATGCTCCTGTGTTACAGTTTATTCTGTTTTAAGCGTACGTGATGGATTTTATTTGGCCTGCTTCTTGAATTGCCTGTCTTATAGTTCTGTGACCTCCCTTTCAACATCAGTCATTTTCTTGGAGGTCCACTTACAAGATTGTTCACTCTTCCTTTAAGCCTGAGGGTCTGATCGGCCTGACCTCGTTTGCATATTGTCATCTTCTGAGGGTTGTAAAATGCTTGCCTGTGGCTTACAGATTTGGCTTCCCTGATGTCTACTGATGTCATCCGTGGTTTATCGGCATCTAACACCTATCTCTCTTTTCGTTTTTTGGTAGAATGGGTCTTCCAGCCAAAGACGAAGATTCAATCCACAGTATCATAACAATCGGCTAAACGGGTCTACCAAGCCACAGGGCAGTGGCAATGAAGCCGATCCGATGGCAAAGGGCAGCAACCGCCATGAACACAGAAGACAGCCACACAATGGCTTCCGTCCCAAAAACAAAGGCGGCGCCAAAAATCAAGAGGCCTCTCTGGGAACAAAGACCCCCGATGCCCCGGCCTATTCGGAAAAGCCCCGACGAAGGCAGCACGCCGCAGACAACGCGGAGGCCAGGCCTTTCCGGGGTAACGTCTCCAGGGTTTCACAGTGCAACCTCTGTCCCACGAGAATAGAAGTTTCCACAGATGCTGCAGTTCTCTCAGTCCCAGCCGTGACGTTGGTGGCCTGAGCGAGGAGAGAAAAAAGCAGTTGTCACGAAGTTTTGGTTCCCTGCCCGAGGTGCTGACCCAATTTGCTGCCAAAAGAGTCAATCAGAATAGACAAACCCTGTATGGTTGTGTCATTCTCTCTTAATCATTTTTACTAATTCTAATAATCAGCTCTAGCTTGCTTCATAACTTTCATGGCTTTGCTTGATCTGTTGATGCTTTCTCTCATCAAGACATTGCAGCAGTTTAGCCAGGCAGTATTTACTCATCTGTTAGGAAAATCGACACGTGGCTAAGGATCAGAGAGGCTCAGTAGCAACCTATGTTGTAGCAGTGATGTCAGTCCATTGATTGTCTTTAGAGAGTTAATGTTGAAAAAAAAATCTTATTGACCAGACAAACATGATCTGCTGAAGACACATGCGCTTTTGTAGAATTTAACATCTGGTGTTTTTCTGAAAAATATATATATACATATATTGCTTTATTTGAAACAAATTAAAATATACTGCATTTGATATCTGGCTTGTTTCTTTCATCGATGCCCACTTTATCATTAAATGTACCGTATAGTACTGTCAAGGAAACTTTAGAGACCAGAGATTGTGGCGCAGAGAGAGCTCTGCACAATACTGTTTCTCTTGGGACAAACATCCTTTCAGAAAAAATAATGCCTCGCAACGGCCCCCGCCAGTACATTACACACATATAGATGGATGTGCACCCTAGTCATCTTAGCTACTGTTTGGCAATTTGAAACCTTGGTTGCAAGCAACATAAAGCTCAGCTCAGCCTAGCTTAAATAATAAAAATGTATTGGTTCACTGACTGAAAAGTTCAGTATTAAAGTATGTCCTGGGCCCAATTTAATCAGGGCTTTCTCTTGATTATCTCAGCTCTCCCATCCTCCTTAAGCTGACATTGTATGCAGAATCCATAGCAAAATGGCCAACTGGCTTCTAAGATTCAATTTCATCCTCTTCCTCTGTCCAGGAGAAGAAAGAAGCTCTCCAGGAAGCATCCACATGAAGTAAGTGCCTTACGCAGAAATCCCAGCAAAGGCCCAGAAGGCTGGTAGGCTTGTCCCTAAGCCAGTCATCTAAGTAGGGGAGGAAGCAGCAAATGAGATGTGCTAATTAGGATAGACTAATCAGCCCACCCCTGGACCTTGGGTGTGGCCAGCTCCCCAGAGGCACATGGCGCTGTGCAGAGAAGGGCTACTGCTACCCTAGGAAGAGAGAATGGATACCGGCAGGCCCGAACCCCAACTAGCCCCAAGTCCATATCTTTGACTGCAGGGCAGCTCAGACTTCCATGTGTCCTACAGATTTGTTGGTCTCTTTCAAGTGCAAATGCTAATTTGATGAGACACATTTTTTCTGGCAACCAAGGTTCAGTGGTTCTCTTCCACAGAGCAGCCCTGAGCCCCTGAGCCTGCTTGCCACTCGAGCATCCGTTTCTTCATTTGCCAAATGCAGGAGGATGTTTGCTCTCTCTGTAGAGGGCTTTCTGAGGTCTCTGGGTGTACCCAGAGATTTAGGAGGAATTTTAAATGTAAAGTCACATTCCAGGAAGGAAGGAAGAGTTGTTCGTTCAAATAAGAAAGATAAATATTCAGGACTGCCATCCCCGTTTACTCAATCCGAGGCCCTGAATTTATATTTTGCAAGACACAAGGACTTCGTACAAGTTTTGTAGAGTAAGGTTTGTCTCACCACTGGAAAATGTCAGTTTATGTGTGACCTCTTTAAAGATGAGTCGGATAATTCCTGCAACAGGAAAACAAGGGTTTGCCAGTCCAGGAGTGCACCTGCCTTTGTCAGGGTTGGACCCAACCACTCTCAGCCTTTAATTCCTTGCTCTCGAGCTCAAACACATTCCTAAATACGTAGCAAATATTCCCAGTTGAGTGAAAAGAAACAAAAAGAATGCTAAAAAGTATTTAGAACTGATTATGTTTTTTTCTAGATTTTTGCCTTTCTTGTAGCCCCTGGGCATGTGAGCATTTACTAATTTGCATTTCGAAACAGTCATTTCAGCATCTTGGTGCCAATGTCAAGCCATTGAAATACAACATTACTAAGTACTATCCGTGGTTCTAGTGGAAGCGTTGGTGTGATCCTACAGATCCGGGTCGAATTCTACCATTCTTTTAAAATGTTTTAAACTCCTTTTAAAAAATCCACAGACTATGAGAACTCCAATCTTTCTACCTAATGCACAGTAGCCAGAATAGATTCACCTCTCTTGAACATTTCTCTAGTAGAGATTAAAACATCTGAATCCCCGTGAATCCGCACGAAGACAGAATAACTTCAAAACTCACCTACTTTGTACCACCAAGACCTCATTTGCGAAACTCAAACCTCCCTGTTGGGTTTCCATTTACATTCCACATTTACATTTCATTTGAGGATCTCTGCATATTCCAGCCCCAGTCCTGTTGAGCCTCTCCTACGGGGGCTGAATGCAGCAAGGTTCAGAAAGTTAAATACAAATCAGTACAAAATCCAGCTTCAACAAAGGCAGTAGCAGAATTTGGAGGAAGAAACCAGGAACGCACCGTATCCAATTTAAAAGCTCAGTTCATGAGCAGTTCAATTTAGCTGGCATAGGGAAAAGATTCTAATTAAACATTCTTTGGGAAGTAACAGATGAGGTCAATGGGAAAAGCTGCCAGATCAAAAGTGGCCTACAGATTTTTGCCAAAGATGTTCGGGAATTCTCACTCTGAAAGCTTAGGTTTGCGCTTCAGTCTGAATTTAACCACGAGAAGAAGGAATCCACGGTCTGGACAGTTCTTTTCCTAGGACCACTGAGAGGAAGGGGGAATGGAGACAGCAACTAGACAGGGAGATGCCTGAACTCAGCCCCACCTTTGACTGAGAGTTCCTTCCGTCCATCCTTTCTATATTACTGCATTTCTATATTACTGCATCCTATGCCGCCTGTTTGGAGTGCCCTCTTCTATCTAGCAGTGGTAAGATTTTAATTTCTCAGCAGACAGTCTAGTGACAGCATCCATAAAATATGTAATGGCAATTTTTTTTACCACACTTGCTTCAGAAGCTATACCTAAAATTCAGGCTCAGGTGGGCTAGGATTCCAGACCACTCCCAGTTACCAAAAAATGAAAGAGAGAGACCCAGTGACTTACTCCTAAATTTCCTAAGCAAACTATATTATAGCCAAAGATAATAAATAATAATAATTTAATTGACTAATATCTTGCTCCAGAATTTTCCTGAAAGTACTGATCTATCTTAACTGCTCTAATTTGGTGAGGAAAAAAAAATAAAGAGTTTCTAAGTCCCAGGGATTCTTTTGTTACCTTAGAATTTGAAGTGTAAGTTTAAATTATTGCAAACTATTACAATAATTTAAATTTTGTTCACTCTTTTGCTTTTTCTAACAAACTTTTTTAAATCCCAATGAAGATTATTTTTTTGTTTTGTATTTTGGGTTTTTTATTTTTTTATTTTTTGGTCTATTATTAGTTTCAGGGAACCAGGTCCCCAATCCTTGGAGGCAGATCAGCTGAAACCAGTGTTTAATTTCATTACAGCAGCCCCTCAGGCAAAGGCACTCTGATCTGGATCTAGTTATGCTATCTGAGAAATGCATTGTTTCTCTCATCACACAAGGTTCTTCTTACAAATTATTTTCGGTGATTGATTTTCAGAAGCTCCCTTGTTTGTAATTCTGCTTCTTCCCACAGCTCAGAAGAACTTTGGTGCTACCACTAAGTTTAAGTTTCACAGGAAAAATTGCCACACTATTTTTAGAGAATAAATAAAGCAAATGAGTTTATTGGCCTGAGAGAGTAGGTAGATTTCTGGGGGTGGGGGAGGGAGGAAATATTTCAGTACCATGACTGCAACAATAACCAAACAAAGAATTCCTACAGAAAAGAAGTGTAACGAATCTTCTTGTCAAACATAGAAAACTATCCTATTTTTAACTTCAGACACTTATGTTTGAATTATATTTACCTATTCCTAGTCTTTCGAGAGAACACACAGTTTCTGTAAATTACCATCATTATGTAGTGAGTCAGCCAATAATGTCATCACCCCTATGACAATGCCTGACACATAGGTGCTCAATAAACACAAGGAAGAGAAAGCAGATATGAAAGAATGATTGACTCCAATATCTCTAGAAAACTCTGGAGTCTAAATGGCTTGTGCGAAATAATCCAGAGAAGATGGGAAGAGAAGCAGAGCACCTTCAGTACCAACCCTGGCAACAGACTGCCTGGGTTCACATTCAGATCCCACATCCTCCTGGCTCTCTAAACTTGGGTGTGTTTCTAAGCATCTCATTACTTTGATTTCTCCATGGGTATATGGGGCTAGTAACAGTACCTCTTTGGCGGGGTCGTCATAAGGACTGAATAAATGTTTGCAAAGTACTCGGAATAATGCCTTGCAGTTTGTATGGTTCAGGTTCCAGTCAGGAGTCAGTAACCAACCACAGCATAATTTGAATGGAAAAGCTTATAAATTTATATGAGGAAGCTTTACATATATATAAATTTTTATATATGTACATAAACTTTTATATATGTACAAACATATAAATTTGTATATATGTTTATATATATGAAGTAATAATTAGTAATGGGATTAGCTACTAAAGAATACAGGAATAGCAGATACAGGGCCAGGTGAGGCTGTATCTAGAGCGGAGACAGAATGCCCATAAAAGGGACAAATTTGAAAGAGCCTCCCCTGGCCCCACCTCTGTACTTGAGGCTGAGATTCTAGCATTGTGGGAGGGGATATGGTTGTGCCCCACTAGAGAGCAAGAAGCTTCTGGTACACTGGGGAACCAGGGAGTTTCCCCCAGAGAAGGTAACTGACTAGCCAAGGCCCAGAATTCAGCTGAGGCACCAGCTAAACTCACCAGGAAACTGCCTGCAGGGGTGCTTTTGAATTATCTGGAAAGTGAGCAGGAGGACCCAAGGGACTGGAAGCTGCCACTGAAATTTGCTAGGGGCGAGGGCTTCTGGGGGTCCCATACCCCAACCAAGTGCTGCAAGAGCGAGAACACAGAGACACAGACTGAACCAGGAAGAAGCCCCTACCCTTCCTCCTGCAGTGTCCCTCCAGTGATAAAGCCAGCTGGCTCTAGAGAAGTACTTAAAGGGTCCAGTACCAGGATCACAAGCAAGATGGTGAAGAGTGGATGGAACCAAGAAGCAAAGAGATAACTGGCGTTAGGAAGCACCGAGACTATTTGATAAATAAGAACTATGCAGCATACAGAAGTCCTATCTACCTCATCTCTGGGATGGAGAGTGCGGCTATAAGAGGCCTAACCTCGTGCTTAAGGGCCTGGGCTCGACGATGATGCACGCATGTGAATCTCGCCTTTCCTTGTACTAGCTACTAAGCAGCTTACCAAGCACCTCTGTGCTTCAGTTTCCCCATCTGTAAATGAAGAAAATAATAATACACCCACATAACAGAATTGATGTATTAAATAAAGGGCTTAGATGAGCACATCTTAGCTTTTATTAGGTAGATGCTTGGTCAGAAGAGCAAACAAAAAATGTTTCCAATGTTATCCCGAAACCAGAAATGTAAGTGGGAGCTAATAGGATAGATTTTTTTATTGGCAGGCCTGAGACATCCTTTCTTTGGTATCATCCTCCCCCTCAATTCCCACGGCTCCACTCCTGCCTATGATTGACAGCTTCAGTGTTCTCTTAGTCATCCACAGCCCCCAATTAGAAGAGGCAGTCATTTTGTTCAAGTTAAATCAGCCAGTGGTTCTCAACTGAGGGTAACCAATTTGTGCCCACCCCTCACACTCAGGGGACATCTGGAAAAGTCTGGAGACATTTTGATTATCACAAGTGGGGCAGGGAGTCCTGGCCAAGGACGCTGCTCAACATCCTCCACGCATAGTACAATCACTCACAGTACAGAATAATCTGGTCCAAAATATCAGGAGTGTCACTGTTAAAAACTCCGATCTGGAGAGTACAGGGGATGTGGAGAAAAGGAACAGAGACAGAAGATGAACAAGGACGCATGGCCTTGTCCCTCCAGCTATGTTGGGTTCTCAATTGGTTCAGCCTCGGTTGCCAAATCCAGACTGTCTGACCCACAGCTAGAATCTAAATGTACTGTTTCTGACGTCCTTAGGTTATTTGTGTTGTCTATAGAGAAACTGAGCTTCCACATCTTTCAAGCTGAGAAATTAAGGGATGAGTTCCTGAAAGGGCTGCTATTGAAACAGAAGAATGTCCAACACTTTAAGATATCTTGGCAGAAGGAAGCAATATTTGCCCTTTTCCAACATTAGCAAGTACAATTCTACCTTTTTCTTTCTATAATGTGCTCTCTGTTTAAAATGAATTTCTCTTCTAAGCTTCAGGCCCCCAAATTCATTCTGTAGCGGAGCAAAATTTTACTAAGGTAATGAGGGTGTTAGGGTAAAAAAAAAAAAAAAAAAGAACATGAAAAGTATGAGAAGCAACATTATAAAATGAAAAGTTGCTAAACAGACAAGCAGGGCAGAATAGACTGACAGTTACCGTAAAATTCTATTTGTCTTAGCCACAGCCTACATAAGGAACCATCTAGCTAGCAAATATGAAATGTGTATGGGCTGTCTGAGGCAACACGTGTGAACAAAGAAAAACTAGCTTTTCTGTAACAATGTAAATAAACCATGTGTGTCTCATGGGGCTGACAGGACTACAAGTGGAAACGGCCCCTCTGAGGCTGCACCACCAACCAAATGCTCTGAATATGAAATTCTGAAAACAGCTGGAAACCAATTTTTTTTCTGTTAGCTATTCATGAAGTTTCCTTTTTTGGCTGTACTACATGCTTGAAATCCTGCATACTAACTGCAAACCTAAACAAAGAATCACTCATCCACTCTTCACTGACTAAAGAATCAGCAACTTGTTGACAGTTTTCAAAGGAAAGTTTTGGCATACAGGGAAAATGACAGTATTTTCCATAATTAGAAAGTTCCTAGTTAACTTAGAAATACACATTTGTAAATCATTTAAAAGTTCTTTATTTTCTATATAAGTTCTTTCCCTTCATTTCCTCAAGTTCATACTTTTTACATAATATCTGACCAACCTACCAAATGTAGATTAAAGCTATCCAAAGGATTTGCAGATACAAGGCAATCCTTTATAAGGCAACTTTACATTCATATAAATGTTATTATTCTTCCTTTTACAGAATTATTTGTACATATTCAAAATGCTATTTAAGTCAGTTTTTCAATGAATAATTTCTCAGGAAAAGCCAAATATGACTGCATGTTAAAGTCAAGCTGTAGCTGGATAATAATTATACTGTATTTAACCACAGACTGGGAAATGAGTCAACAATTTTTTTCAACATTAGCACTTGCTCAGGAAGCAATAGGATTTGGCGTGTGAATGAAAAAGAAATTGCATCAGCAATTCTAGCAAGAGCACTAAAGCAGAGGGAGAGAGGCCAGACTGCTCTTTCCCTCTCTCAGAAGTCAAGCAGTATCCACCAGCGACCTCTCTGGGCTGTTGTGATCCATGTCTCTGAATTACTTTAAACAATTTGACAAGTTATGTAACTGTTACTGTCATTACTAATGGTAATTGCGGTCATAAGCAATAATCACAGTACTAAGGAACTTCCACTAGCACCTTTGTTCTGACAGTATAAACTCTGCAAGGTCAGAAATTAGTTTCTGCACCTCTTGAAGATTGCTACCAGATACATTTTTTAGAATAATTGAGGGGCAGAGAAGGGAGCTGCCCTAACTTCATAAATGTACTGAAGGCCTAGTACACCAGGCATTTTAGATACACAGGAGGAGACAGACATGCCATCCACTACTTTAATACCTTTCTGCTCAAAAACTTTAAACAAATTTACACTCTTATATCTGCTTCCTCCCTCTAGCTTTTCCTTTGGTCAGTGATACTGCCATTCTGTGGAAATCAGATTATGGGGCAAAAATGTGTGTGTGTGGCGGGGGAGTCATTACTGTACAACCTTAACTTTGCTGACCCTCATTTTCTTGATCTTTAAGAAATTGGGAAAGACTATATTCATTATGTTGTTGTCTGAAAGCAAAATGAACAGGATGAAATAAAATACATGAAAATATAAACTAATATAAGGCAATATTAAAACAAAAACTTATTTAAAAACATTTGTAAAACAAATCCTGCAGTAGGTCCCCATTGTCAATCTCAGGCTCACCATGATATAACTAATGAGTTTTAATAAAGGTAAACCAGTTTTCAACAATTACCTGAAAGGGCACAATTATCTTTTTCTGTATGAACAAATACCTAATATCTTACTCACTATTGAGAATGTCTATTGTCCTGATCCAACTACATAAATCTCCTTCTCCAAATTGATACCAAATCATTATTTATGAAACATGATTTCTTTTTTTTTAACTTTTATTTTTTTCAGGAAGAGTAATGAGTTATGATGAATCGCCAACTCTTTTATGTTAATAGTGTCTAGTGTTAGGAAAAAATGTTTTTATGTGAAATTAACCTAACCTCTAGGGAACCACACCCAAATAAAGTAAGGTTGAAGTTACTCCAGTATTCTGAATTTGACTTTGACTCATTGATACCTATAAGGGACGTTTTGTTCCCTCCCACCTCAGCTGTGCCACAGCCCCATAGTTATTCCAAAAACTCTCTTCTTGTAAAGGCTATGTACCCTAAAGAGACACTCTCTTAAACTGCCTGATGCAAAGAAGTGCAGGCTGTTGACTGTATCACCCATGATAAATCAACATGTTTCTTTTCCAGATAAATGTTTATTATGTATAAAATACACATTATTTAATTGTATAAAATTTTCTTATTGAATCAATTCAAAATATCCTAGATCAAGCAATACTTAATATCTGAATTGGAAGGTCTCAAAATTCACTATGGTCTTTGATTTTCAAAATGCCTGAATTCTCTATAATAGTATTTTTCACATGTAACTGAATATTTTATATATTCCACAGTGGAATGTCATTCATGACTCTCCAGTTAAGCATTCATCTTTTTTTCTTTTGGCCAAATAAGCCACCTATTCTAAAAGGCTGCTAGATTTGGATATCTACCCAAAATTGGTTTAATTATCTCATACATTTCCTCTACAGGAAAGCAATTTTGTAAGCAGAAATAGATAATGTATGTAAGTTTTCAAACTATTAAAGGGCTCCAAGGCTTAAGAATAAGTACAGTAACAGAAAATGTCACTTTTTATGGAAAAGTTTTACTTTATTTTGTAAAAAGTAACGTTTTGAATATATTTACTTTACTCTTTCAAAGCAATGAAAGTACAATGATAAGCACTGAGTAAAAGTTACCCTGCTTTATGAACTTATTTTGAACACACTGAAGGCATATTTGCTCACTGAAGGCAGAAAAATGTAATCCAATTATAAAACATAACATGTATTAGTAAACACACAACTGAATAGTTGTGAAAAAATAGAGGATTAATCAAAATATATTTTTTTAAATAGTAAATTCAAGTTATGTGGAAATTTTATGTATAAAAAAATCATACTGTGTAATCAGAGTAACTCTTTAATGGTCATTTCTGAAAAACAAAATTTAACTTTCCACTCTTCTTTTTCAAAGTACTTTCAAAACTTCACTATTCAAATTAAAATAAAGTATTTTAACAATTTATTCCAAAGACATGTTATATAGCTTTTATCCCAAGAAATCATCTTATGATATATAAATAAATCTGTTAATGTAAGGAGTAAGAAAAGCCAATCTAGGAAAGAAAATAGTTTGATTAAGTGAGAGTCAAATAGGGATCTCATATTATCTTTATTTTCCTCCCCATCATTTCTTTTCATGTTGCCTTTAGAGACTGAGAGGAGTCTGAAGGGAGTTTGCCTTGATCTACCTTTTCTCTCAAATCACTCTTGGCTCTGGTGCAGCACAGGGAAGCATTGATATCACCCTCCCTATTTCACCAGACAGGAATATCTAAGCCCCAACTCACTCCTAAACCTGGGCTGCAATGAGTGGTATTAGGAAAGTGCCTATAGTCTATTTCAGCAAAAAAGTAAACTTCTCTAGTGACAATTCTGCCGTACTGTTTTGTGGCCTTAGTATCAATTAACTACTTGAAAAAAAAAAACTATTAAAAATCTGAAATTCAAACTGTCCATAGACAAATTATCATTTAAAAGTTGGGAAAATGAGATATAAATACAGCCCTAACCACCTAAAGTCTCCCCTCCTCCATTCCTACTTCACACAATCTATTTTTCCCGTAATCATCCTGAATAGGAACATTGTTTTCACCTCAAATGCATCAACAAACAGTGTCACTTATTCGTATCAAACGGACTGGAAGCTCTGGGAGGCAAAGAGGACACCTGAGGCCCCCGTTTCCATCAATCAGTCTTGCCCTGGCCATGTTCGGTCCGCACGTTTTCGGGGCTGGGCGGATTCGGGGCCCCCGCGGGCCTCGCTGCGGTGCAGGCGGGCGGGGAAGGGCCAGTGGCGCAGAGGGGAGTCCGCTTCAGTTTTATTACTCGGTGCGGCGTGGCCTTCTTGTCCGAGAGCAGAACCTTAGCTGGAAGAGGGTGTGTGGCTCCGTTTTCGGCGCTCCCGGTGCCCCGGGAAGCCAGGGAATGCCCGGGTACCCCAGTGCCCAAGGGGCATGGGGCTTTTGACCCGGCAGAGCCCTGAGCTGTCATTCCACCTGGAGACTGGTTTGCCATTGCTGGGGACCAGGCCTGGAGGGCACTAGCTGGAGACACCCTGATTGAAGCCGAGTTCTTGACTTTAATTTGGGTGCTGGTGGAAGGGCCCAAAAATCTGACAGGCTTAGGACCAGTCTTACAGTTCACACCTTCTTCCTCTTCACTGAACGCTATCAGCCGCCTATAAATACAGAAGAATGTCACTGTCAGCAGTTACACTCTCAGTAACTAATGAAAAGTCTCCAAAGTTTACCTTCAAAGTGAACAAAAAGTTTTTCATCAAGAATTTGAGTCAAGAGGTTTATAAGTAGCAACATACCTCACCTCTCATCTCTCTCCATGGTCAAAAAGTAAGTTAGCAAATTTACAAAAGATTTTCAACTTGAATACAAACTTTTAAAATCACACATAATACCAACAAGCTAAAATTTGTAGATGAGATGTTATATGAGAATTACACATATAATTGTGGGTGGAGGACATGAACAGAAAACGTGTTCTAACTGATGGCAACACATCATGCCAGAAAGCACTGAGCCTTTATGAAGACTTCAGCAAAGATCCCCTGAAACAACTGACACCAAGCCATTTACTACAAGTAATGGATGGTTACACAAATTCAGGAATAGGTTTGCACTGAAAAATATAAAAATTACTATAGAAGCTGCTTCATCTGCCAATGAAGAGCTTGCTGCCACATTTCCAGCAGAGTTGAAAAAGTTGATTAAGAAAAAGGATATTATCTAAAACAAATCTTCCATTATGATGAAACTGTATATATAGGGTTCGGTACTATCTGCGGTTTCACGCCTCCACTAGGTGTCTTGAAAAGTGTCCCCCACAGATAAGAGGGGGTCTGTTTTATAATACATTCAACCCTAAAACTCTACTGAACATAACTAAATTCCCTCTGGTGAGTCAGACAGTTTTGAGACCTCACAAGTGCTTCTAATTCATTGTTATCATTATCCTGTCGATCCATCAAAAATGATGTTTAATAAAATCCCAGAGGAAAGACAATGAACACAGAGAAGAGTCTCCATAACTGCTACTTTGTTTTCTGTCCACATTTTCCACTAGACTGTAGATCAAGGTTTCTCAATTTTGGCCCTATTGCCATTTTAGTCGAATAATTCTGTGCTATGGGGCTGCCCTGTGCATTCTAAGATGTTTAACAGCATCCCTGGCCTCTACTCACTAGATGCCAGTAGAAATCCCCATTTCATGGTGTAACAACCAAAAATGTCTCCAAACATTGTAAAATATCCCCTGGGGAACAAAATCACCCCCAGTTGAGGACCATTGCTCTAGACCCAAATATTTGCTAACTAGAGACTCAATGGGCAAAATAAATAATGATAACAAAATGAAGCCCTTTAAGAAAAAATACTTGTTTTAACAAGAGATCATTAACTACTAAAAGCTGAATAAACCTCTTTGCATTTCTATGAAAGACCCAGAGGGCACAGTAAGAGAGTATTCTGAAATTTCACAGGGGCATTAAATCAAATTCTAGAGCAGATAATCAAGAAACCAGAAGGTCTGAAAGCCATGAATAATATTCAGACAATAAAAATAAAGATGATTTTAAATGTACTTAAAGCAAAGTGAAAGACAGATGTGGAGTGAATTTAAAGCTAATAGTTTCATAAAACGCAAGAAAATACCATTAAATTGAAACATTACTTGTGGCAATGGGAAGCAGAAAGAAATTAAGAATAAGTCACAGGAAAGGGGGCCAAATATGTGATAGAAAGAAATCTAACTATGGGAGATGAAAATAAATACATATATTTATATGCCTTACTGTTAAAGTGTACAGCTGAAACTTATTGGATTTCATTAACCAATGCCACCATAAAATAAATAAATAAATAAATAAATAAATAAATAAATAAATAAATAAGAAAAAGTCACAAGAAATTTCAAATATTAAGTCTAATAAAATTTTTGACTATTCCCAATAAAGCCTGAATTTCACTTTTGCGAGGAAAATTACCACAGCATTACCACTGTGTCCACTAGTATTTTTAAAATCACACTCTCCCCCCCCAAAAAAAATACTATAAGTTAGTTTTAGAGAATTATTTGTGCTTTTTACATAGTTTTGGTACCTTCGCATTTGTCAAGATTTATATTTTGATGGTAAGGCAGAATATAGATGATTAATAAGCTTAGTAAGGTCAAGAATCATTATTCACGTCTCCAGTAAAGACAATAAAAACATAAGTCACGGATTAAAAAAAAAGAAGTCAAAAAATATCAACAGAGCACAGATAACCAACCTCTTTCGAATTGGGGCCATGTGACGCAGGCTTCCAAGTAAGGGCCGCTCTTCTAGTGTCCAACACTCTATTAGCTCATGAGGCACCCGCCAGTAGCTAACACCTGGAAGATAAAAAGACATAATTAAGAGGGCCATTGTCTATGGTAAAATGTTCAGAAGCACTCTTTCATATAAGACAAGCCAGAAAAAGTTTGAGGTCCTTGCCTCCCATTTGACAAAGAGAGGGGTATACAGAAAATGTTCCCACAAAGAGCCTGGGCAGTAGTGGGCACAGCTTATGGCCTGGGTCTAGGAAGAGCTGGCTAACAGCCCTGGCTCTGCTGCTAACAACCAGCAGGTCACTATGTGGGCCCTGGGCAGCTATGTTTGCTGGTTAAAGGATGCAGACTCTGGCGTCCTTTAGCCTGGCATAGACTAAATACTCAAGACATATTAGGTGCCTTTATTATAAGTCACAGTTGGTATTAGCATAAGGATTGGGCAGTGAGGACGAACACTTGCCTTGTCTACCTCTTTTGGTTGCTATGACCATCAAATTAGGTAAATTTTGTGAACCACTCTGTAAGAGGCAATCACTATACGAATATGAGATACCACTATCCTATCAGCACCTTTTCAAACAAGAATAATCTGAGTTAATGTGTTAGACGGCAATTCCGGTCAAATTCATTTTAATTTTTAAATCCGGTATGGGCCTGATTAAAAGTTGAAAATATATTCTTACGAACCCTGGAAACAGTATACTAAGTGAAAGCAGACAGACACAAAGGTCACATACTATGAACAAGCAAATCTAATGAGACAGAGTGGACTGGGGGCCACCAGGCAATGAGGGGAGAGGCAAATGAGAACTGCTTCGTGAGGACTGCAGCTACTTTTGGGGTGATGAAAATGTACAACACTGTGAATGTAGTCAATGCCACTGAAATGTATAATTTAATTAATTGTTATGTGAATTTCACCTCAAAAGAACATTAAAAGTTATATACACACACACACACACACACACACACACACACATACATACATACATACATACATACATACATACATACATACATACATGCTTAAAAATGAGGTTAAATAAAAATTGCTTAGCACTAAACCAAAAACAAAAACACCTTTAAGTCCCAAGGACAAACTTGGTGTCTTCTTTTTTGTCATTAGTCTGGTAATAACAAACTCAGCAAGCTCAGCATGTAAATTATTATGCATAATAAGTGCTTTCAAAACTTAAAGAACTCTATGAACCTCATTTGAAGACAATAACTTTCTAGAGCTGCTTTATAACACTCCCAAACCTACTTATGCTACAAAAACATTCCCAAATCTCATCCATTCAGTTTTTAAGTCATTTGTTGAGATATAATTTACATACAGTAAAATTCATCCTTTTCTAAGTACAGAGTTCAATGAGTTTTGATGAATACATAGTCATGTAACCATGGAACCATGGCTACAATGAAAATAGAACATTTCTATCACCCCAAAAAGGTCCCGCCACTCCATCCCCTAGCTTTGCTTTATCCACAGTGTCTGGCTTCTTTACCATGAAACTTTGAAGACTTATCCATACTGATATATGTATCAATGATCATCTTTTCATTCCTGACTAGTATTCCATTGTATGGATATACTACTATTTGTTTTAAAAACTTTTATTATTTTTCCTGCCTATAAATTAATTCCTATTCATTGTACAAGACTTGGAAAATAGAGAAAAGTATATAAAAAAATCAAAATCACTTCTAATCCAAAAATTAGAAATTATGATTCATGATATTTTGATGTTTTGATATTTTCTATTCACATGATATACACATAATTAAAAACTTTTTTTTCTGCTATTGATTTTTATCATGGCCATTCACTTATGTAAAAAGTTTCTAAAAATAATTTTAACAGCTATGTTAACACATGGATACGCCAAAATGATTGTTTTTAATTGTTTTTCATTTAGATTGTTTTTCATTTTTTTACCTATTTTAAATAATGCTTAATTGAACATCTAGGTTCATAAGCCTTTCCCTGAATTTAATAATGTCCTTAAAGTAGATTCCTAGAGGTAGAATTACTGGGTCACAGAAAATGAACAATTTGATGCTATTGATATGTACTGATAAATTATTTTCCAAACAAGTAATATTAATTTTTGCTCTTTCCAAAAATGCATGAGATCTTTACTAATCTGGTACGTAAAAAACAGTTCTCATTTAACATATTTCACTGATAACTGAGTTTGAACTTCCTAACATATCTTCCTCTTCTGAGAATTTTATGCTCATGAACCTTGCACATTTATTGTAGTAGGGATGGG
The DNA here is from genome assembly GCA_030015415.1 of Cynopterus sphinx. Lineage (NCBI taxonomy): Eukaryota > Metazoa > Chordata > Mammalia > Chiroptera > Pteropodidae > Cynopterus > Cynopterus sphinx. The sequence goes on from CM057379.1 coordinate 181,059,845, forward strand.
GTTTATTTTCTAATCAATTTATATAAACCTTCTCTACCTTCTCTATATAAAGATATTCTTTTTCCAGTTAATACAACATTACCCCAGTTTTCTATTAGTCTTTTAATTTTATTTTTTTTAAAGTTCTAAGACTTTAAATATCATGTAATCAAATTTATTAACCTTGATCAATTTGTTTTAGGTTTATCATTTCTTCCCTAAGAAATCAATTATTTCCTTAAATTTCCTCTTATCTTATTAGTTTCATTTTTCATTCATAAATCCACCTGGGATTATCTTGATAAATGATGTGAAGTTAACGTTCTGTTTTTCTTCCAAGCATATTTCTCAATTATTTTTTAAATAATCTATCCTTTTTTCATTAATATTTTAGTGAAAGTCAGCTATGTGACTTTCTTATGACAGTACTTTTATTCTTATAACTTTATTGAGTTTTACTCTTAATATCTGCATTTATTCTTATACCAGAAACACGTTTTTTATTATTGTAAATCTACCCCATGTTTTACTATCAAACAGAGTTAGACTCATCCCTTTAAGGACTTCTATTTCCCAGAATGTTCTTGGCTATTTTACCTATTTATTCTTTCAAAGAAATTTCAGAATCATTTCAAGATTCTCAAGAGTTCTATTGATACGTGGTAGAAATTGTGTTAAATTTATAATTTAATCTGAAGAGAACTGACATCTTTATAATATTCATATTTCTCATTTGGGAACATGATATGTCTCAGCATAATCTTCATGTCTTCTTTTTTATATATGGATGAATGAATAAATACATTTTAGCAGTTTTCTTCATAAAACACTCAAATATTTCTTGGTAGGGCAGTCTTGGTTATTTTATTTATTGCTACTGTGAATGGGATTTTTCCCCTATAATTTCTAATCAATTTATCATAAGTAAACTGCTGGTCCTCATTTACTTACACTTTATATCCAGCTAGTTTAGTCCAGTAAACTCATGGTTTAAAATACTTTTATTCTTTAGAGTTTTCTAAAAAGACGTATAGTCTATAAAAAATGTCTTCTTCCTTCCAAGAGATCTTTCTCTTAGTTCTGTTTCCTGTCTTATGACTTTCCACAGGCCTTCCAGAACACTATTAAATAACAATGATACTCCATTACATACTTCTTAAAAAGTTGAAATCAGATGAATATCTTGAAAAGCCAGTGATCTCAGCTCTCGGTTCCAGCTTCCTAAGTCAGTGGAGAAAGAAGCCCAGGCAGGCCCTCCCAAAGCCTCCTGAGCAACCCGCCAGTTCAGAGGCACGAAAGGAGACACAGAACACCAAGGGGTTTGTTCCTCAACTTAATCCCAAGCACCTCAAAGTCAATTAAATCTAAAATAATAAGCTTAAAGAGAATAGCACTTCTTTCATTATACTTCATCCTGTCTGCTTGAGGAGTATGAAAAGAAAAAGAGAAAAACTGAGTGGGACAAAGTTGAGCAAAGAAAAAAGGCTTAGATATTAGCACCCCGCCTGAAGGAGAAACAGCTAATGTAGTTTTTAAAAGCCTCTTCCTCTCCTTTTATTCATTATTGCAATGGCTGTATCTACCAGCTTTTAAGATCATTTAAAGAATCAGACTGTCTTATTTATCTTAGGACCCAATTTTAGGACTTATTATAGTGCTTGCACTTAACACTCAATAAACGCTTGTTAATTAAGGAGAAAAAAAATTAGGTGTAGAACAGTTAACCCTCTGTGATCCTTAAGCCAGATGCATGGCCCCTCAGAGATTCAGTTTTCTCATGTATAAAATGGTAAATAGCATAGGGGTTGTTTTAGGACTAAGAAATACTAAATGTAAACTACTTATCACACTGAATATTAAACAGCATTAATATTACCAACTCTCATATAAGTAGTCCCAAAGTACATATTTAAAGATTATTTTAATTGTTTTATAAGGGCTCTTTAGACGTCTTCCCCAGCATTATTTTCATTTCTTCTATTTTTAAATTATACATTTATGCTTAATTTAGAGGTATAATCTACTAGGAAAATGCTGGGTACATAGTAAATACTAAGTAAACTCTTGTTTAATTGAACTAAATAAGCAACTCATGGCATTTAAAGATTTGTAAGTAAAATGTCCCAATGTTACCATGACGTGACAAATACCTGGTTCTGGACAAAAAAAAAACACTTTCTCAAAAAAAAGAAATGCTGTAACTGAGCTTACTTTGTCTTATCAAGGATATAAGTCTAGCTTCTGCCAAAAAATAAAGGAACTGTACTGTACCTTTTCCTTCCCAGGCATCAAAGGCATCCATCATTTTCTTCAATTCTGCTACTGAATAATAGCTCCATATGTACTGAACATTATTTCCCGCCTCTCTAGAAATATTGCAAAAGGTAATGAAAATGTACTACCTAGGTATATACATGTGTATATGTGCAAATATATATATATGTATGTATATATTAGACAATAAGTACTTATTAAGGAAAAAATATGTAGGCATTGAGTTGTTCTGTGACCTTTAAAAGTACACACACACACACACACATTACTGTATACTATATATGAGTATACTAACCTACAGTTGGTCTTTTTTACTTTAGTAAAGTACCACAATATAGACTGTGAACAAAAATCAACAAATCTTTAAAATAGTTTTCTAAAAAAAAATCACCTAACTCCAGTAAAATTAGAAAAGACTCGACTTTGATTAAAACTTTCCTAGTACTATGTATCTTATATGGAAACATTCCTGTCTATAAAGAATTCAGGAAATGGTGACATACTTAATAATTTAAAAAACAAGCTCATATGGTCACACATTAATCACTAATAAATGACCCAATCCAATCTCCCAGAGAATGTTTTAAAAATTGTGCTAAGTGAATTGACCAGTGTCAATAAGATTACAGGAAAAATATTTAAAGAATAACCCTTAAGAATTTAACGTGTTCAAGTTATAGAATTTTAAAGCTGGGAGGGACCAGGGAAATCTTTCATTATTTCTTAAAACAGGACACCAAGGAACAGGCCAGTCTTGGGTCACTCAGTGGGCCTGCTAAGTTCTAGGCCAGTGCTTCTGCCCCTAGACTATGGTCAAGGGGAGATACCTAGACATGTGGCTTTGCTTTTCTTTCTTTTCTTTTTTTATAAAGCCCCAAAGGGGATTCGGATGCTCACTCCCAGTTGAGAACAAATGTACTAGACCACGTAGATGGCCCACAGCTTATATATATGTGAAATGGACTTAATTATAATCTTCCCATGAAGCAGGTTCCACAGCTCCACAGGTTCATTCAGTCTTTTCTAGTCAATCACATATTCCATTCAGTAAGACCAAGATTTTATTTTGTTCCTTTTTCATTTTTAAATTGGACATACCTTTTAAAAATGCTTTTACTGTGAATTCTTCCTCCCAGCTGCTTATCAATAGCATCTGTTCCATCAGTTTTAGTGGAATATACACCAATAATTCTACTCTCACAGCTTGCACCAGATGTGTTAAGATAGTGGAGAACCCAAACTGTTGGTTTATTGCAAACTAAACCATACGAATCACAGAAGTCTGTTAAAGCCTGGAGCAAAAAAATATATATACATATCAAATTTAAATTTAATTCTGGAAAGTTAAGTTTTTAATTAAAAAATTAATTTGTTCTGTTACTTTCATGTAAAGCTATAATTTTAGTTGGTCATATGGGAAATAAAAAGATTATAAATTTCAGCCTAGTCTTTATGCCTTTAAAAACCAAACATACACTTATTGAATTTGGGGTGAAGGGTAAGTCACAAAAAGCACCACCCAAAAATTCAACACCTTTTTATCTAGAGAATTCTTTTCCACATGGAAATTATATTTTATTTCCTCCCTCTTTAACTTCACTACCAACATCATTTTTAATTTGAAAATCTTCATATAATAACTAAAAGTTAGACTTTCTTACTTTTCCCTTTATTTTCCTCCAAATTTTTCATTTGACTCAATCTTCCTTTCACTTTCTACCAACTAGCCCCATGGCTGATACTTGCTTTTAACTCTAAATCTAATCATGGATTAAGCAGATTAACTTGCTCTTTTTACACTGAAAGATACTATGAAAATATGAACTGAATACCTACTATCTAAACTCATTTGGCACCTCTCCATCTATTCATTCATTTATTTGGATATTAAATACCTACTATATGCTGAGCACTAAGGTCCAGGAGATAGCATAGTAAGCAAGAGAAAGGATCCCAGCCCTCCTAGCGTTTACATACAGCTAATGCAGAAGACAGACATTAGCCATCAGCACACAGTGTAGCAAATGCTACCATTTAAGCCTTCGAAGCACTGAGGGGCACAAAGCAGGAGGGCTTTGCCCAGTGAAGTGGCAAGGGCCCTCCCTGGGAGAGATGGCATTATTGTTATGAGTGCCCTGAGGACAAGCGCTTTTGTCAGTTTTGTTTCATGTGCCAAGTGCCTGGAATAGTGCTTGATACAAAGATGTTTAATATTTACTGACTCAGTGAATAAAAAGAGGACCCTGCCACGTCTTGCATTTTCATTTAATACTGCTACCTAACTCACTCCTGTATTGGTTTTTAACTTTACTTACACATCTATAAGAATTTCCAACTATATTATAAATTTCAAAGGCAAAAACTGTATGTTGTACTTCTTTCTGTCCCACACAGTCCCTAGAATAGCGCTCCATATGCCAAAAACATTTGAAATAAATGTATCAGCAGACAGAATGAATCCACGCATGCTATGTCCCTTTTGCATACTAAAATAAGTATGTGTCGGCGGACAGAATAAATGTAGCATGCCATGTCCTTTTTGCATACAAACCAGGAATAAAAGACTATAGAGATGGGACTTCAGAAGATGAATGTTAACCTATCCCAACCTTCCAGTCAAGCTTTTTTACCCCCATTCTGCAGATGTGGCCAACAGCACAAAAGGCTAACTCAATTTATAAATAACTTCAGTAGCAGAATCCATACAACTATGCAAATTTATAAAGGGGATCTGGAACCAAATCAGCTTTCTCTTCACGCTGCACTCCTCCTAATAGTCATACCATCAGCTTGCTCTCCTAAACACTGACATCCAAATTATAAAATTTCAATTAATTCAGATCCATTTTCACTATTAACGATTACCTAGGAAAAATATTTTCTTTAGATGTCCAAAGGTGCTAATAGCAAACCTAATACTTACCAATAAAATGAGACAATGAAGCTTCTTATGTAAGGATCTTTAAAATGTGATTTCAAATAGAAGCACATTAAAAGATACTTAATAATCTCAAAATGAATTAATCAAATTGATGTTTTAACTTAGTAACAAACTGCTACATTCCCTAAATCAGGTAAGAGATATTATACAATCTTTTATTCATCATGACCATTCTTTTAAAAAATCATTTCTGTAAACAAAATATTACTACACTCTCACATACTACAATATTGCTCTTAATTTAAAAAGAACTTCAAGAGAAGAACAGGTCTATAAGACACTCGTTAGAAAGTGTTAAATCCTCAATGAGAAATAAAGACTCCATAAACCTTTGAGTGGCAGCATAATACTTTCCTAGAATACAATTTTGACCTTAAAAATGACTACTAGTAATTTAGAAATGTGCCTTCAAAAATCATTTAAAAATAAAACTATCTCATGTTTGGTTTATGTGACAACACAAGCTATGTAAAATAACACACATTTTGTGCATAATAAATAAATACGTGTGTGTGCATATATAATTTAAAACTTAAGAAAATGCCAAGACCTTTTTAAGTTCTATATTTGACCTTAAAGAATATGTCTCCATTTCATTGGCCAAGTGGTCAGACAGGCTGTATGGGTAAGGGATGCCAAAGTAATCAGCCTCTTCCTGTAGAGCAACACGAGTTTGCTCATCAGTGGGAATGTGAACTTCTCCATGAAGATAATCCAAAAGGTATTTAAATAGATGTCCATCACGGTCAATAACACAGGCCCCTAGAAAACACGCAGTTCAAAAATGATTGCACAGATAACATATGACCATTGACAAAATTTCAACACATCAAACTAAAATCAGACTAAAGTTAGAAATGTTTCTTTCTCACAGAAAGTTAACATCTAGGTTTAGTCAAATTTGGTAATCTTTTACATTCTCACCAATTATATATGAAAATGTATTCTGAACTCCATTTGGAATTTTGGATGCAATGACCATATTCCCACAATGGCCATTGCAAAAGCCACTGAGACCTCAGACTAATAGTAGGAATGGAAGCTTATCCCTAACCTTAGCCCAGCTGGGCCAGAAAAGGCTTTGGAGTTCCTCTCTAGTGAGGGTTTGCAGGGTGCTCATTACTATGCCCAATGGTTGTGTCGACTTGTAGTGGTGACGTGTAAACCCAGGGTTCCTAGCTCCAAGCATGCCATATGCTTCGATTTATTAGATTAGTCCCTTTGTACTATGAGAATCTAAATTTCAAAAAATAAATGCTATGCTGGTACTACTTTATAATAAGAGACCATTCTTAAATCATTTATCAGAATTAAAAAAAACCACTTCTGTATGAGGTTACTCAACAATTCTTTTTCTCCCTTGATTAGTTTAGAAAAGAAGGGATTAAAAAGATAAAACTTTGGGACAGAAAAATTTACTCTCTGCTTATCCTCTGTTTACCAGCAAACTTGCCATCCAGATGGACATCAAGCCCTGGGCACTGACCAACAGTGTTTTCCATTCTTTCAACTGCCACTCAGCTGGCAAAGCAATCTCTCAAGACCCAGGGTTACTAATAGCCCTCATGCTCAAGACTCCTCAATCCTTCTCTTCTAACACAGAAGTAAGAATGGGTTCTATAACCTCCAGAACCACTAAGATGTGCAAAAAAGCCTGCTTGCAGCTAGACTAAGTGACGAGTTTAATATTCATTCTACACTAACAATGACTGCCCTGTCAGTGATGAGGGCAACTGCTTTCTTCAGAAATATACACTTTTTAACTTGAAAATCACAGAGAAGCTAACATATTAAATCAGCCTCAATACCTTTACCCACAGAATTGCATGAACGTAACAACTTTCAATATATAATTAATCCCCATAATTAGGTCATGATTGGCCTTTACACACTCTCACTTTTTTTTGTCAACTCTTAGCAACAGCATCACAGATTCTAGAAATTAGTATTTAATTTCTCCATCTATTCAATAAATCTCCATGCAGTCCTAATGATCTCACTAATTAGTAAATTAATCTAATACATTCTTTTGTAATTAGGAAAAAATGAAAGGGAATTTAAACTAAATTCTTATTTTAATGAATATTCATGATCATGTTTATAGACTTTAGATATTTACCTGATTCATCTGTTTTTAGAGGGAAACGACCACTGAACATGGATGCCAGCATGGAGTCCTTAAAGCGGCACAAGGACTCACGCCTGGCTGTATAAATACAGCCACCTACGTTCAGTTGAAGAATATCTAACATCTCTTCGTCTGCCTTGTGACCTTCCATTGCTCCCACCAACACCTGAATTTTTGCCTTGAATCACTTTCAGAAGCTGTGAAACAGTAGTGGTCCTGGTGCCCCTCTGTAAAAACAAAGGACTATCACCATTGACATTTCTAACAATACACTAGATAATAAAATACATTTTAATCCAATTTGGCAATATTGAAGGATTTTACATGAGTGAAGTTTGCTGAGAAGCTAGAAAACTCTGGCTCAGAGTATTTGTAAATGACAATAAACTATTACTGAACAAATCATAGCTGTTGAGATGACTGTTTAAAGAATTAAATAACACACTGTCTGTCATATATAAAGCAAAGCTGAGGTGTGCTTATGATCTTCAATATTCACATTTTTCTAAACTACATTAAGTCTGGGGGAGCTGTCTAGAATGCAGAGATCAGTGTGCAGCATGGGCTCTAACACTTACTAGCTCTGAGACCTCGTGGCAAATTCTTACCTTCCTCAGCTTGTGTCCTCACTCAAAATGTTGGTAGGAATGATACCTACCTCAAAGGACTAGCGGAGGAATAACTGACAAACATAAAAAGCATATAGAACAGTCTCGGGCTCAAAGTCAGCACTCAATAAATGATAAATATCATAATGATATTTAATGATACATAAACTTTACCATAAAGTATATACTGAGGGCTTTGATATGGGCTTTGGGGATTTAAAGAAACAAAAGAGCTGAGCTTGTTAACAATGGTAATTGCAATTCTTAAGTTAAACGTAATTAAAGAAGATATAATTTATCAGCTGAGATCCGAATTCTAAGCAAACCAATAGCCAGACTGGCATAGAAGAACAGTAACACCTCTAACTCATCTGGCTTCTTCGTTCTAAAATGTCTGAAGCTTTAGGGTAGTTTCAAGGACTTGATTTCTTAATCCATCCTGGGGATGGATGAACCACAAGCAACTGTGGCATTTTTATGGCACCTAAAACGATACTGTGACAAATAAGGTCCTCCCAATATTGAGATCCACCACAGATGCACATTTCATAGCAAGCATAAGAGTACTACCAAGAGGTTCAACTGCATCCATAGCAATTCACTTTGTGATCAACTAAGGTCCTTTTGTAGATGCTCCAATTTAGCCAGTCTCCAGTGAAATGAGAGACCATTAGTCTGAGGAAAAACATGTGTCAAACATGACCAGCAGACAGAAATTAGAACGGAGCAACAGTCTGGCCTTCAAAAGCACTTATGGGTGTGACGTCTTGCACCACCTGTAAGACCCAGGAGCAGGCCCCCAATGATCTGTGTGAGAGAAGCGCCTCTGAGGCATGGGATAGAACTGGTTCAAGCTGCCCTAGTTACCAGCTCCCTGGAATCATATCGATTCCTCAAAGCCCCAGGCAAACCTCATTACTTGCACAACCTTCCCGAGCACCCCCCAAGTTAAAATCTTTGCATGGTTCTCCAAATATGCTTTGTACCTCTGTCCTCATTTTATCCTGCTTGGTTCATCCCTAGTTTGGGGGACTAAAAGCCCCTGGAAAGCAGGGCCTGTGTCATTCTTACTAATTCCCATTTACTGTATGCTTACTACGTGCCAGCCACTATTGGAGACACTTGACAGACGTGACCTAATTCACGCCAAAGCCCTACTGGGTAAGAACTGAGCCTATTCTCAGATGGGGACGCTGGGGAAAGGAACAGAGATGTGTGCAGGGTCCACACTAAGCCTGCCCCGCTAGTAAGTGATGGAGACAGCCCCAATGCAGTCAGCACGACCAACTCCCAAGCTCTTCCTGGGGTACCCACGCTGCCTTCCTCGGCACTTGTGCGCCCCCGAGGCTCCTGACCCAGGCAGGCACTTCACTGAGCACCTGCCCATCCAAAGACTCCTGTTGGTGGCAACGGGAACACAGCGCACCCCGAGTGCGAGGGTTTGCGTCGCCCCTGCCTCGGGCGGTGTCTCCTGAGGCAGAGAGGACCAATCCCATTTCAAGGCCAGTCAGGACGCCCCGTCCTCAAATGCACCGCTTCGGCTCCCTGCTGTGACGGAAGCGGCCTGCCTCCAGAGGAAGCATCCCCTAGGGGAGGTCCTGTGACCCCCCCCACCCCATTCAACACCCTCGGGGGCGATCGCTGAAATGCAGATTCCCGGGCCAACGCGGAGTCCGGCTCAGAAAGGCCGAGGCCCCAGGGTCTACTTTGAGAAACGCTGCTCCAGGGACTCACACCCCTCCCACGAGGTGGGTCGAGAGGGGCTGGGACCCCGCAAAGCCTCGCCGGGGTCTCCCCGCAGCCGGGGACCCGGAATCGGCCCGAGCCCGAGCCCTCGGCCCGGGCCGCCCCGAGTCACAGCGCGGCCCGGGCCCTTCCTCGGGCCGCCCCGCCGCCTCCCGGGCCCGCGGCCCAGCCGGGGCCCAGCGCCTCCGCACCGGCGGGGCCGGGTCGGCAGCCGCCCCGACTGACCTGCGACCGGCCCGGCCTCGGCGCGGCCGCCGGACACCGCCCGGCCGGACGCGGAAGTGGGCGCCTCCGCGGCCCTCGGCGACTCCCGCGGCAGCGCGGCCCCAGCGGCGCCCCCGCGCGGCCCGGCCCCGCAGCGGCGGCGGGAGGCGCAGAGGCCCGGCCCGGGACGCGCCCCGCCCCGCCCCGCCCCGCCCGACCCCGCCCCTCCCACCCCTCCCCTCCCGCGCCCCTCCCCGGACTGGCCCCGCCCCTCCCGCCCCTGACAGGCCCAGACCCGCCCTCGCCCCTCCCCGGACTGGTTCCGCCCCCAGATCGGCCCCGCCCACCAGGACTGGCCCCGCCCCTGACTGACCCAGCCCCGTCCTCGCCCCGCCCCCGGACTGGCCCCGCCCCGCCCCTGGACAGGCCCCGCCCCGCCGGTCTCCGCGGCCTTCCAAGGGAGCGGGCGCGAGTCAGGCTTCTTGGTACCCCTGCAGGGAAAAGAAAGGCCCGCAAAGAGGCAGGGGCAGGACCCCGAGGGACAGTCTTGTCTGTTCAGAGGCTGCTTTTAAATATGAAGGCAAGGAAACAATCCCGAAGTTGCGGTTGTTCGGGGTCATTTTAATGAGTGGTGAGAGGTAGAATGAGTTAGGTCTTGGCACCCCAACGGGAGGGCCCGTCCCTCCAAACTGGGTTCCTCGATTCCAAGATTGATTAATATATTGCACTTGGGTAAGTCCATTTGGATAGTATTTGTGGTTTACAAAGCTGTTTTAACACAAAGCATTCTTGTTTGGTCTGTGAGACAGCCTTGTATTTTCTATTACAGCAAGGAAAATTGAGGCAGGAGCAAACATTTACTGAACATTTCTCTACCCCCCAGGTTCTGCCAAGTTCTTTGCATGAAGTATTTAATTTCCTCTTAACAATAACCCCAAAAGAGTTCTTTCATTTTTCAGGTGTACTCTACCTTGTGCAAGAGACTTTGCTAGATATTTGAAGGAGAATAAAACACAGTCCTGTTTTCAAGGTACTTTCCCCGAGTCCATAATAATTGGTTCCTACTTTCTCTGAGTGCATCTTTGCCAATGAGAGATAAACCCCTCACCCCCTCAGATAATAGCTGGGTGAGAGAGAGGAAGTTTGTTCAACCTATAATTATTGATTACTATGGACTAGGCACTGGGAGTGAAGGATTGAACAAAACAATGTACCTGACCCATGACATAGTTTAATAATGTCACAGTTCACAATGAATATATAACAGTTATGAATCCTTTTCACCAAATAGTAACACATTTATAAAGCAAAATCATAGGACATGCAAAAAAAAAACATTGATAGAAATATACCAGTGATAGGAAACTTTAATGTGCCACTTTTAGTACAAACAGACCAAGTAAACAAAAATTAAGCAAGAAATAAAAATATAGATGTAAATGGCATAATTAATAAGGTATACCTTATGAATATATTCATTTTATACCTTGAAAATAGAGAATACAGTAGTAACAAAGAAGGTAAAATGTTTCAGAATAAAGTTACCAAGAAATGGGCAAACCTTATATGAAAAATTTTAAAGCACCCTGAAAGATATAAAAATGGACTTGAACAAATGGAAAGATATTCTATAACATCATAAAGATATGTTTTCTTTAAGTTATTTTATAAATTAAACAAATAGCAATAAAAATACCAACAAGATTTTTATGGAGCCAGACAAGTTTATATTAAAATTCATATGAAAAAAATAAGCATGTGAAAATAAGCCAGGAAACAATGAAAAAGAAAAGTTCATGAGGAGACACTAGCCCTACCAGTCATTAACATACACTAAAAAGCTGTTTTGTTTATCTACTCATGGTCCTGGTGAACAAATAGGCCAGTAGAATAAAATACAAAGTCCCAGAAATAGATCCAAATACATGTGGAAATTTAATATGTAATAAACGTGGTATCTCAAATCACTTGGGAAAAAGTTTACTTTTGAGAGAAGGATAAATTTAGAACAAAATCTCATACTTTAATAACAAATGTTGGAGAAGATGAGGAGAAAAAGGAACTCTCATACAGTGCTGGTGGGACTGCAAATTGGTACAGCCGCTATGGAAAACCGTATGGAGGTTCCTCAAAAAACTAAGAATTGATCTACCATATGATCCAGCAATTCCTTTACTGGGTATTTACTCCAAAGACTTGAAAACCCATATCCAAAAAGATATTTGCACACCGATGTTCACCACAGCATTATTCACGGTGGCCAGGATATGGAAGCAAATGAAATGTCCTACAATAGATGATTTCATAAAGAAACTGTGATACATATATACAATGGAATATTACTCATCCATATGAAGAGATGAAATACTGCTATTTGCAACATGGATGGACCTCAAGATAATCATATATATATAAAGGTATGGAAAAACTAAAACTATATACAAATAGACATAAGTAAACCTAAACATAATTCAAAGGAATAACACAGTCACACTGAAGGAAAAGAGGGAAATCAATGAAGCCAAGGAACTTTAGATCATGGTATTAAGTGAAAGATTTTAACAAATGGTAAATATTCAACTCTAGTTAGTCAAGTTTTCACAGTTATGGGTTAGCAATTCTGAAGTTACTTTCTGTATGTTCTAAGACTGAGCAAAACTAAATGTGTTATAGATAATAGGAATCAAATTTCTCAAAGTTGGAGGATTAGTTACATTGAAAAGGAAAATGCTAGAATGAACTCTAGGATTTTGTTTGCAGTTGGAAGTATCAGTGTGAATACATAGGTTTTGAGAGAGATAAATGATGGGTAGATGACGATGATGACGATGATGAAGCTAATGATGATAGAGATAGATAGATAGATAGATAGATAGATAGATAGATAGATAGATATGTTTATATACATGCATGGATGTATATGTATATGTAAATGTTAATAGATTTTCAAGCTCTGTCCCCTGAAAGAGCCTAGAAATAATGACACTCCAAAAGCAATGGGAACACCAAGTGCCCAGATTTGGGTTTCTAAACCCATTCACTCCCCCTCCACCCAACCCACCCCCATTCTCCAGTGCTTCTTGGCAAAATGGCCGATTAACTGATTCCAGGGCTGAAACTGAGAAAATACAAAATGAGCCAGAAATACCCTGCCATTCCAGAAAGTATGGAGGTGATCAATGAATGATGAGGACTATCAAAGGGACACAGGAATCATCTTGATGGGGCTACCACTGACCAAATATGGAACAATTTGCTTATCAACATTAATTATGATAGCAATATATTATAATCTATTGAATAAAATAAGAACCTATAAGTCCATACTGATAGACACTAATAGGTGATGACAAATACTGACAGAGTCCATACTGATAGATAGGTAGGTAGGTAAATAGGAGTGGGGAGGAAAGTTCTTGCCAACCAACAAATAGAAATACAAAAGAAATAACAAAATTAGAAAGATCACTATTCCATTCGGCAACCATCACATAAATAACTGATTCAGGCAAGATACATCAATAGATGTTAAAACTAGTGAGTGAAAAATTTGATTAGCAGAAGTTACATACACTCAACATATCTCCACATAAAATTCTTATTAATTATAAAGGAAATAATAGTAATTCTACAGTGAAGAAACCTGGCTGGCACCACCTTAATCAAGTGATCAAAGTTGATATCACCAGTAATGGTACAAACCAACATTATGTGCTCTTGATATCAACTCACATCACTTTCATAGTAATTTTGCCCAAAATCAAAACCTGAATTTAATCCTGAGGAAACATCAGACAATCCCAAATAGAGGGACAGTGTAACTTAGTTGGCCTATACTCAAAATATGTCAAGGTCATGAAAGATGAAAAAAGATTTTGTAAATATTCCAGGTCAAAGGAGTCTATAGAATCTGAAATGGTCAAAATAAAAAGTATTATAATAAAAATATAAGAAATTTATTTTATTATATAAAGTAAAAAAAATATATAAATACAATTCCATGTTGGGGGCTCTGTAGAGTTTACATAGGTTACATGTAAATTATTCTAGCAAGTCCAGAAGACTTTTCACAAGATATATATATATATATAATCTCATATATATGTATAACCCTGATTATGTCCCTTTTCTGATCAAAAATTTACCTGTGTCCTCATTGCCAAATAACTGCCCCATCCTTCCTTTCCTACGTCACCCTTTGTGTTTACATTATACCTGAAATGAACTGTTCATTAGAAAATTTAACCATTTTTTTTCCATTTTATTGCCTTTATCACACCTTTCTCTCAAAACACTATGCCCCTTTCCACACACTGTAGTTCTCATCTAATGAAACCTTACTCATCCTTCGAGACCCCTATACTAGTTTACTAAGGCTATAGCAGATTCCCACAAACTGGTGGCTTAGAAGAGAAATTTATTTTCTCACAATTCTGGTGGCTAGAAGTCCAAAATCAAGCTGTCTAAATTTTTACATTGGTAAAAATTTGTTATCTAGTATAGTTATCTTTTCTCTCAAATTCTGCAGTGCTTTGGTCAGCAGATACCTCAGTTTGAAAACAATGGTTTTTCAATTTTTTTCTATGACTAACTGTATCTTAATAGGCCATAACTTTGTACAGTGGTTAATATAATAACAGCTGAGAGTTTTAGGCACAAGCTAATCATTTCTTTTCATTTACAGAGTTTGAGAAAGTTTGGTTCATGTCTAAATAATGTCTCCGACCTCAGTTTTTACTAAATTAAAGTATCAAAAAAAATTTTAATGTAGAAATGGCTTTTTTTTAAAGTAAGCAAATGTTTTAAATAAAATGATAGGTAATAGTATGGATTTAAAAGCTTACAAAGCACTTTTGCTTTCAAACTCATCTATGTCTACAACATCTGGTCTTTCATCTCTTCTTCCTGCCTCAGAGAAAGAAGCAACACTTTAGCCCACGGCTTAGCCCTTGTTCCAACCTCTGGAGCCACAGGACTCTGCTCCACCACTACTCACTTCTTTCCTATATCATCCACTCTCCATCTTTACCTTTTCCCCAGTCTATTAAAAGAATACAAATCCTCTCTCTACCCTATATTCCTTGTAGCTATCACCACTTCTCTTGTTATTCTCAAAGAAGTGTCTGCTTTCATCTCTGCATCCTCTCTGCTGTGAAATGAATGACTTCCTAACTGTTGACCCCAAGGGCTGTTCTCATTCACATCTTCCTGCTGTGTAAAAGAAGGTTGGCTCTCTCCTCTTTGAATGAGCTCCTCCCTTGGCCTCCATGGGGTCAGTGTCTCCTCCTACCCTTCACGCCTTCTTGCCGCCCTTTAATCTTTCCTGCATTGCTGTTCACCAGAGGTCAACCTTCTACCCTCCTTGTGCTCTACACACTCTCCCTCCAAAACTTGATCAACCACAGTGATTTTTATTTACTATTCACCTATAACTCCTAAATCCTGACATCTCTTTTGACCTCCCTGTTTTACATCTGTGCACCTACTGAACATTTCCAAAGGGACTTTAAACAGTGGAATCCATTATTTTCTACAACTGCTGTTTCTTTGCATTTGCAGTGAGTAGTAGAAGGGAAAAGGGATATACGATGAGGAAGACTACAGATGGAAATCTCTTGGGAGATCTCTCCAGCAGCTAGGGGAATATGTCCATGTGGAGAAAACTCTGGAGATATGGGTTTCAGGGCCCTGCACTGTTGAATGGTGCATGTAAATGTAAGTTCATTAGTAAAGCTAGTGAACACACAGCTGACTTTTAAGCCTCTACTTTGTATGGTATGAATTTTATCAATAGAAATCTTGAATAAAGAAATACTTGAACCTTTCTGTAATTCCTGCAAAGGCACAGGAGATTATAAAGTAGATCCACCCAAGACCCAAGTCTCTTAATATAGTCTAGCATGTGGACTAGTGTGGTGTATGTAGGTAAAGGAACTGTAATCAGAACTACTGCTAGAGGATATCCAGCCAGGCAAACAGTAGACCAAGACTCCTGATTATATTTTCCCTCCCTAGGAGAGGCCCGCTTCCACACATACATATCCCTCGGTCAGAGATAATAATATTTGCTGTCCCTAGTACATATTCCCTGCCCTTGCCTGGACCAGAGAAACAGTCTTGAATTATTTAAGTCTACTTAATCACAATGCAAGACAGTAGCTTGTTTGCTTGTCTGCCTTCTCCCTTAAGGAAAGAAGATTTGCCTCATCAGTCTTCTCTCCTAGCATAATTCCAGGTACAAAAGGAACTCCCTCCAGAATGTATATTAAAGTAAAAGAGGAGGCTGGCAAGCAGGCAACTTGAGAAATTCATGTGACGAATAGCATGCCTAGAAAGTGAAGTGACAGATGTCAGGCGACTTCTACTATCCCAAAGAGGCCCAGGCCAGAATGCCTGGTTTCAAATCCCACAGTGCTGCTTACTAAACTTTGTAGAAGTTACCTCAATTTTTTTGTGCCTTAGTTTCCTCAAATGTAAAAAGGAAATAATAGTACCTACCACATAAGATTATTGTGAGAATTAAAAAGGCATATATAGGCTTAACACATGGTAAATACTTGATAAATGTTATCTAATGCTATTGTATATATTACCTGTCCCTCACCTGGTACAGTAAGAAGGCTTTTCATCAAAGAAAACAGAAATAGTCATGACAGTGATGTATCATAGAATACTGAAATGGACCTTAGGTTGTCCAGCTCAAAATTCCTTTCCAGAGTCTAAGTGGGAGGCCTCTCACTAAGAAGCTAATAAAGTCAGACACAGGTTGAAGATTCGGGTCTCCCTTACAGCTAGTGCTTGTAACCTATGATCTAGGCCTAGCAAAATGAGTTAGTGATGCCAAGCAGTAGGGATGAGGGAACTGCAGCATAGCCATGCCCACTTTTTCTAGAGACAGCAACAATGATGGTTCCAGCAGCAGTATGTAGGGCCACTGCTGGCAGTGCAAGGTAAGTGGCATCTTCACAGGCTATGCTGGTAGCATAACTGTGGCTGGGTCCTTGTCTGCTGCCAATATCCCCAATTTCCTCCTGATTTTGCGGCCTACAACTCTATCCTCTCCAGAAATGCTTCAAACCACCCATTGTCCTTTTCTACTTCTTTCAGCTTGGTTTCCTGCTCGCCCCGCAGCCTTGGTGCAATTTAACCTGCCAGACTAATACAGATCATTAGGTCAGATGGCTTAATAAGATATAAGTGTAGTATTTCAACTTTGTTTGATTAGTTTTTGATTTGCAATGTGTCTTCTACTTGGCTCCTGTTCAGGAATAATTTTTCTTGATGATTTTTTGTTTTAGTAATTTTGAGATGTTAGAGAAATATTTTGTTGTTGAGCTGTTTTTCCTCTACTCTTTAATTAGTGTGGGGAGTGTGGGTCAGGATAACCAAATTTTAATTGACTAGAATCTACCTTTAGGTAGAAGAAATCAGGCAAATAATGAGTGTAGGAATAAAGGAAACGAAGGGAGAGAAACAAAAACCAGTGCCATGTGCAGGAGAGTATCACAACAGAACTGTAAGTTCATTTAATTTAACTGGTTTATTCTATAAGTAAAGAGCTTATAACAAAGAAGATACAGCTAATGTGTGTTCAAGATACAACTAATTGCATCTCTTCACTTAGTGCAGGGCTCTTGCCTCTATCTATTATATCAAGAAGCAAACGACCTGAAAGCTATTAAATTCAACCCAATTAATTATACTTTTTAAGTTTATGGTTGTGTATGATAAGAATTTACATATTCAAGAGCTTTTATCATTTAAAAAGCACTTGGTTCATTAAATTCTCTCAACTTCTCTTAGATAAGATAGTCAGCACTTTACAAAGAGAGATGTTGGTATTCAAGTCTTGATAAAATTTTTAACATCTCTCCTATCTTTCTGACTGCCCTGTCTCCCTTTTTTTGTTTTGTTTTTGATGTTGTAGCTACAAAAAAAGACAGGAAGAAAGCAATATTAATGTATTTGAAGAAAAGGGTCTGTTGATTAAAACCATTATAAAAATATATTGGATGCTGTTATTAACCTACATTTACAAATGAGGAAACAGAAGCTCAGAGGAAGTAAGTGACTTGGAGAATATTAAATAACCACTAAATGGCAGAACTATGGTTCATTTAAAAATATATATATGTAATATATATTGAGTATTTAATGTGTCAGGCTGAGTAAATAATATATAGTCTAGTTAACCCCTAGAAAACCAGAAATTTCTATAACCAGTATATTACGTTCTAAACCATTATGATCGAAGTTTTTACTGTACAATATGCTGTAATTTTAGCAGCTGGCCATAAATACTTTTCTACTTACACAAGATTCATGTAGCTCGATCTCTTTGGAGACTGATCTTGGAATGTATTAGACTAAAAGGTCTAACTCAAAGTCACCTTTTACTCATTTCTCTGGATTCTCTAAAGCAAAACAGAAAGCTGTGAACAAAATGTTGACGATATGAAGTTGCAGCACTGTATCATCAATTATGAAACTTACTAACAGGTTATTTTCATGCTCAGGCTAATGGCATATAGAGAGAGTATTTCATTCTCTGCATGGCTTTCCCAACAGATCTGTATAGATTGTGAAAGTCACTTGCGAAAGGAAACGAGTTCTCGTGGAACACGGAGGGCATCATATATGTTTTTATGCAGTGGGTCTGTCGTGGAAAATACCATGCTTGGGCGGGCATGTCATCAACCACAAAAACTTTCCAGCGAATTTCCGGTGGCCGTTAAACCTTTGAGACCCCTGGCCTATAAAGGCAGTTTTTATCAAAGGATCGGCTCCTCTGCCATCAACGCAGCGAGCCGCAGCCTCGCACGCCGGGCTGCACGCCGCGCCCCTCTCCCCCAGGCCGCGTCCGCGCCGCGCTCCCGGCCACGCCCCCCGCCGTCCGCCGCGAGGCCCCGCCCCCGAGAGGGCCCGCCCCTTCCCCCTCCCACTTCCGGGGACCCGCCCGCCGGCCTTCTCGGGACCTGATTGGCTGACGCGGCAACCGCCAACGGCTGCGGAGTTTAAACGCGAGCCTCGGCCGCCGGCGGCGCGCGTCGGAGGCTGGGCGGTGGTCCCCCTCACCCCGAGCCGAAACAGCGGTAAGTGACCTGCACCGTTCGGCACGGACACCCCTGTCCGGCGGGACCCGGGCCGGACCGGCCGGCTCTGCCCTCCCTCCCGACCGGCGGCCACGCCCACCCCCGCCTGCAGGTAACCGGACCCGGGGCCACCTCCCGCTCCCGGGCCTCGGCGTGGTGGCACCTGGTTGGCGCTCAGGGCGCTTCCTCTCATCCCGGGCGACGGGGCCGAGCCGCCAGCTGGAAGGTCGGCCCCCTTGGAGAAGGGGTTTCCGTCTTTGTGACTGCTCTGCTCCCCAGGTTTAGAGCAGTGTCGAGCCCGTCGTGAGCGCTCACTAACGAACGATCTGCCGAATGGGCGTTAGAGACTGCTCCCCCAGCGCCCCTTTAGGAGCGAGTCTGGCCGGAGGCGAACGGGAGATGGGAGACCGGGAAGAACTTGCAACTCGGACTAGGCCTCGATGTATGCAGGGAGGGTTTGGGTAGAGAAGAATAGGGACGATGGTTTTTCTAGGCCAGGGATCCAGTTCCGGAGCACTGGACCCAAATCTCACATCCCCATCTACCTTCACAGTATATCTGGGTTCTGACCGCTTATCAGTACCTCCACTGCTACCTGTCTAGCCCAACGGACTAAAGTGTCTCACCTGAATTACTGCAATAGCCTCTTATCCCCCTGCTTCCACTCCCGCCCTCACCGATTTAAATAAAGATAGCCGAGATGCCGGCCAGAAAAGAGCTGCATGGTAATGATAATAGTGAGTGCTGACTATGTGCCAGGTTCAGAACTAGGCCCTGCCTATACATTGGCTCATTTATTCCCTACAGTGAGACGTTAAGATCACATAGCTATTAAATGTTGAAAGTGGGACTCTAACACAATCCAGCCACTATTTATAATACCTCAGTTATGGCAAGCCACTCAGGAATGGTGGTCCAAGAGCCTGGCTTTAGCTCCTAAAGTGTTACTTGGTCACGTTGTTAATGTGGAGGGGTGACAGGACAGTGTTAAGGAAGGCTCTTTGATTTCTGGCATGAGCATTTGGGTGGGTGGTTGATTTATTAAATTAGGGAACTAACAGCCAACTTATTGGGGAGGGTTGTTTGGCTGTGGTTTCCTAATTAGGAAAGTGAGATTTGATCTTCTTGACTGGATTTTTTGGAAATGGACTAGAATTCTATGGGAGGGTCCCTTTCAGATGTGTGAGATGCAATAGTTTGCTTGGAGTTTCTGTGAGTGCCTTTGTCCTACTACCTGCAGAATAGATAGTGATCTTTGATTTTACTTAAAGTTTCTCTTAGGCAAAACTTTTAGAAGAAGCATTGAGCATGAGTGTTGGAAGATTCCTACTTCAGTTTCTTCCCTAATGCAGAAATTTCTTCTAAAGTCATCTTACCATTATTTGCTTGATATTTCTCAACATCTGCTCAACACTTTCAAAGGAGTCTCATTCCAATATTGGGCTATGTTTATTATTTAAAATTTATTCCATTTATCCATTGTCATTTCTGCAGCAAATGTTTATTCAGTACCTCCTATGTGTGAGGTATTCTTCTAGGCACTGAGGGCACAGAAACAAACATTTCACAAAAATCCATGTCCTCAAAGAACTTACATTTTAGTAGAAGAAGATAGACAATAAATTAAATAAGAAAATTATGTAATTCTATGTTAGACACTAAGTCTATAGAAGAAAAGTGAAATGGAGTCAGTTGTGCAATTTTAAATACTTTGGTCTGGGAAAGCTCACTAAGTGACATTTGAGCAAAGACTTGAAAGAAGTTAGCAAATCCTGTGATTATTTGAAGAAAGAGTTGCTACAAAGGAAAAAATAGAATACAAGGGTTCTGCAGTGGGAGCATACCAAGCTGGCCAGTATGGCTAGGGCTTAGTGAATAAAAGGGAGTAGTGAAGAGGTCAGATAGGTGCTGATGGAGAATTGGGGAAGGGGAGAAGTATCAAATTGTGTATCATATAGTCCATTGCAAGGATTACAACTCGACTCTTGAGTGAGGTGGAAAGGCACTGGAGGGTTTTTAACAGAAGAGTAACCTGAACTTAAGTTTTAAAAGGGTCATTTGAGTTACTGGGTTGAGAATAGATAGTAGATGAGAAGGTAGAAGCAAGGACACCATTTAGGTAGCAGTAGCAATGATGTACATGAGAGAGAATAGCAACTTGGATCAGTGGTGGCAGTAGAAATAACAATAAGTAAACCATATGGCTCTATTGTGAAAGTCAGACCAGCATGACTGATAGAGTAGATGTGGGATGTGGGGGAAGAGATTTCTGACCTGAGCAACTAGAAGGGTAGAGTTCCGTAAGTGAGATGGAGAGGAAATAGTGGAACAGGTTAAGGGAGGGGGGAAGGTTAGGGCATGTTAAATTTGAGACTCAAATTAGATATCCAAGTTGGAGATGAGGAGTAGGCATTTGGTTGAATAAATCTGGAGCTGATTGGGAATATAAATTTGCAAGTCATCAGCATTTAGAATTAAAAGCCAGGATACTGAATGATAGCCCCAAGGGAGTATATGTAAATAGAAAATAGATGAGACCCAAGGACTGAGATCTGAGATACTCCAGTAGTAAAAGGAAAGAGAGCTAAAGGATAAGCAGCAGAAAAGACTTAGAAGTGGTTAATGAGGAAGGAGAAAACCCAGGAGAATATGGTGTTTTGGAAGCCAGCCGAAGAAAGTGTTTCAAGGAGAGAATGATCTGATATTAAATACTGCTTACAGAGCAAGTAAAATGAGAAATGGACCTTGACTACTGTATTTGATTTAACAACAGCAATTTTGCAACTTTATCAATTTGTGTATGGTAGTGACAAGAGCAAAAACTTGATTGGAGTAGATCAAGAGAGAATGGAAAGAAATGATTGAAAGACAGCAAGTATAGACAACTCTTTAAAGGAGTTTTGCTGTAAGGGAAACAGAAATAGGGTAGTGCCAGTCCAGCATCAAGAGAACACTTGTATTTTCTTAAATGTCTATTTTCATGCATTCACACATTCCTTTGTTCTGGAATACCCTTGCTAATCTTGATACATAACAAAGTCTTCATTTTTAAGATTTATTTGTTTATTTAAAAAATATTCACCATGGTGATGTAATTTGCCAGTCGCTGTTCTGAGTTGGGCAATATGTCAATGACTAAAAAAGACAAA
The DNA here is from genome assembly GCA_030015415.1 of Cynopterus sphinx. NCBI lineage: Eukaryota > Metazoa > Chordata > Mammalia > Chiroptera > Pteropodidae > Cynopterus > Cynopterus sphinx. The sequence goes on from CM057379.1 coordinate 181,081,966, forward strand.
AATCTGTGACCTGTGAAACATAAATTCTAGTTAGGGAAGACAGACAAGTAAATTCCCTAGGATATAAAATAATGATTTAAATGGTATGGAAAAAAATAGAGAAGGGTAAGAACTATCGGACATACTAAGGTAGGAGCTATAGTTTTGAAAGGCCTCACTGAGAAGGTGACATTTGAACAGAGACTTGAATGAGAGTGAATGAGCCATCTACGTACCTAGAAGAAGAACTTTCTCTGTAGAGAGAATAGCCAACAAAGGACCTGAGGCTGAAGAGTGCCTGATGTATGCCAGGAGTAGTGAGATCTTGATGGCCAGTGTGTCCTCAGAAGAATGGGCTAGGGGAGAGAAGGAGTTCAAATTAGAGAAATGGTAAGAAAAAGATTTGGTGGAGGTACTTCTAGACGGTTGTAAGGATTTGGGATTTTACTCTGAGACAAATGGGGACCATTGAAGAGTTTTAGATTGTATAGGCCAATAAATACACTGTAGTGAGGGCAGGAGTGGAAGTAGTGGGTAAGAGACTATTGCAGTAATTCAGGTGAGACACATTAGTCTGTTGGGCTAAGCTGGTACTGAGAAGTAGTCAGATCCTATATATATTGTGAAGGTAGATTGGGATGTGAGATTTGGGGCCAGGGCAACTGAAAGAATGGAGTTGCATTAACTGAAATGGGGACAACTCTGTGAGTGAAGCTGGTTTGGGCAGTTTAAGTTTGATATACCTGTTTTTGTCATCCAAGTAGAATTGTGAGTAAACAACTATATGAATCCAGGGAAGTTCAGGAAAGACATCCAAAGTGAGGACATAAATTTTTGAGTTCTTGGCTGGGTGGTATTTTTGCCATGACTATGAACTCACCGACGGAGTGAGTGTAGATAAACTGAAGCCGTCCAAGGAGATAACCTATTATAGGCTGGAAGAATCTGTAAAAGAGACAAGAAGGAACAGCGAGTTAGTTAGGGAGAAAAAACTCAAGAGTCTGGTGTTCTGGAAACCAAGGATAGATAGTTTTGAAGAGGAAGGAAAAATTAACCATGTTAAGTGCTACTGACACATCAAGTTAGGTGAGGACTGAGAATGGACCATATCAGATTTAGCAGTATGGAAGTCATTAGAAACCTTGTCAAAAGCAGTTTTGGTGGAGTAAGGAAAGTGAAAGAATTGGAAACTGATTTTAGACAGTTCTTTCAAGGAGTTTTGCTGTGAAGGACTATGAAAAAAATGAAGTGGTAGTTTGAGGCTGAAATAGGAACAAGAGAGGGTTTTTTAAGATGAAGGAGTATTTCTGTATATTGATGAGATTCATCTAGTGGAGAAGGAAACAACTAGTGATTTAGAGGAAAGAATTGTTGAAGTTATGCTTCTGAGGAGGCAGGGAGGCATGAGGTCCAGTACATTGACCTCTATCTAAGTGAGGCCAGCTTGGCCTTAGAAAGATGGATAATTCATAATATGAGAAAAGACAAATGCACAGATAATAGATGATAATGGGTAGGTAATTGTAATGTGAATTTTGACAGAGGCCTCTACAGGTTGCTTCAATGTTCTCAGAGAGTAACTGAGCTGGGATATGAAATTACCAACTTATAAAGAGGAGTGATCCAGGGGTTGGCAGTTGACAATAGCACTGAGGAGTAAGGGGTAATAGAGCCAAAAGACATATTCAAGCTGGAGGATGACTTGTTTGCAAGCATGAATGTGGTGGGTTTGCAAGCATGAATGTGGTGGCTTCTATCAGGAGGGCAATGGGAAGAATAAAGGTCATTGCCTGACAGGACTATAGGAGAATCAACATCCTCCCAGGAGCGGCTGGTTGGGGAAGATTAAGGGAATGTTCAGGGAAGTGTTTTTGATGATGGTGGATTGTAAGGACTTCACAAGTTGGGCAAGGATATTAATTTCCTGAGGCTGCTGTAAACAATTACCACAAACTGGGTGGCTTAAAATAACAAAAATTTATTTTCTCAAGTTCTGGAGGCCAAAAGTTCAAACTCAGTATCACCGAGGTGAAATCAAGGTGTCTGAAGGGCTGCCGTACCTCTGGAGGTTCTAGGGGAAAATCTATTCCTTGACTTTTTCAGTTTCTCGTGGCAGTCAGCAGTCCTTGCCTTCTGCCCACATCAGTCCAATCCCTGCCTCTGTTCTCTAAGGACACCAATGATGGTATTTGGGGGCCTACCTAGATATTCCAGGATAATCTCCCCATCACAAGATCCTCAATCACATCTGTAAAGACCCTTTTTTCATTTTAGGTTTAGAATGACATGGATTAGGATCTCTTTGGGGGTCATTTTTTCAGCCTACCACAGGACCAAATGAGGGATGTGCAGAGCTGAAGGGGGGTTAGGGTGAGGGAGATAAGGATGACCTGGAAGGCTGGGGATTCTTGTGATTGACATAAAAGAGTATAGTGAGTTTAGTCCTGTAGATTAAAGGTAGATATAATGGTGGAGAAGCTGAGTACTGGGGATTAGGCAGGTGCAGGTGACAAGGTTTCTTCTAGATCTTAGCAGATGGAGGTAAGGAGGCTTGGGGAAGGGAATAGGGCCTTGGGAAGTTGGTCTTGTCCAAGTACATGGCTCAACATCAACTGTACTTTATAAGTAAAACCTTTTCTGATCCTTTTCCCCAGCCCAGGCAGAGTTAATCACTTTCTATGCATTGTGTATTGTATTCGTTATTCTTGTCATATTGTAATATGATGATCTTCTTGTTTCCACTATTAGACTTTAAGGTCTAGTAGACAAATAGACAAGTTTAAGCTTTTCTGCCTACTGCCCCCCATCCCTGACAAGTAAGATTAGATATATCTCTTCTGTGCATATCTCTGAGGTTACACTTTTTACATTGTATCTAAATAGTGCCTGTACTCATATTGGATTATGCATTTCTATACAACCAGGATATTTCTATATATCCTGTTTTCTGTCCCTAGTCTAGCCTAGCTCTTGGCATGTAGATGTAATAATATAGATTTAAATTAAAAACCAGTCATTGACTTTTTTGGATTCACTTTAAAACCAATTTTGATTATATTCGTGCTTTTCAGATTTTATACAACAGTTTTAGTAAACATGTATGTACAAATTATATCACTTAAGTTATTATTATTTTTAGAATGTATTTCAGTGAACCTTTTTCTTTTATTAATCAGTACTGTGATTGATTTCTTTCTCTCTTTCTCTCTTTTTTTTTTCTTCAGTGATGGAGTACCCAGCGACAGAAACTGGCTCAGTTTTTACCTCAGGAATTAAGAGACATGTGAAAGACAGAAGAATTTCAAGGACTGCTAGGTTGAATGTTTCTCTTGCTTCAAAAATCAAAACAAAAATAATAAGTAAGTGCCATTAATTTTAAAGTATACTCTCATTATTACTTTTCCCTGGATGATTAGTAGAGTATTTGGTACTTTGTTTTATCAAGTATAGACAATGACTATTTTTGTTAATTGATAGTTTTTTTCCACTCCATTCTTTCTATCTCCTTTAACTCCTATTGAATGGTTATGATTATTTACCCTCTGCTGTGACAGCTCAGTTTTCAGCAGTGAGGCTGGTAAACCTAAGGCAGCTTATCCTACCAATGTGACATTCCAGGAAAAGAGGTTTAAAAAGTGGCAAATTGTTCTGGCATGCTGTAGCAATTGAATGATGGGTGATCTAGAGGTGGTTAGCCCAGACACAGTGCTGTAGTGGATGATTTTCTATAGCCAGAGCTCCTTATGAGGACACTAAGCACTTTAGAGATGGGTTTCACGGATTCTGGAGCTAAGATGTCAGAAGGAAGGGAGATGGAGGGAAGGGGAAAAACTCTCCAAGATAAATTTTTATTACTTTGGAAAATTATCTTTCTGGTTCATGCCTATCTTAGCAGGAGCAGGAGAGATTTCCTGCTAATATAGCACCTGGAACAGGTAACTGTGTATATTGTGAAAAAACTGAACCTTCTGAGTATCTTTAAATTATAATGTTGCTCCTACCCAGGTCTTGAGGGCCATGTAGTGTATTAGACCACCTCCTATAGTGGCTATTTCCTATTCTTTTAGGCAGAACCATTGCATTCTTACTGTTATGAAAGAATATACTGAGTTTGACTAATGCAACAGGAAAATGTTATTATTTTTTACCTTCTGTAAGTCTTAAACTGATTCTAATTTCTCTCCATTTGCTATGTGAAAGGTGGTTGGCTGTCTGAAACTACTTTTTGTGTGCCAAAAATAAAGTACTTTTTTATAAATTGATTTTTAGATGCCAGACTTTCTCTGAGTATTTAAAAAACATTACTTTTATAAACATTTTACACATACTATATTTTAATTCAGTGGGATGTTATTAAATAGTGACATATAAATCAAAATTATGAAAATAAGTGTATACTCTAAGTGTTCAAAGGGAACACACTATATTTAACATGAGCTTTACCAAGGAATCCACAATTAAATTTCTTTCCTAACAGCAGAAAAGCACTTCTAACTTAAATTATGTTTACACAGTGCTTGTAGAGAGAAGGGGTCAAGTTTAGATTGTAATAGATGCCTACATAGAAGAGGTAGGATATTGGGAGTGAAGGTAGAATATCATACAGGGTTTAGATGACCCATCCAGCATCATAGTAAGTGTACTCCCTTTCACTCATGGTCTTGAAAGATGGTCTTTGGGGGCATTACCTAATTTGTTCAGTTTTGGAGCCACAGAAACTGGCTTTAAGTTTTTCAGATTGTCTACACTAATTTCCATGGGTCATCTCCAGTTAGAGCTGCAGGACCAGCTTCTTCATTCTACCTCCTGGTCCAGGGTAGAAAGGAAAGTAGGGCAACAGGTATTAAGATTTAATTTTTGTGACTGATCTAATTATCAAAATGCTGTGTCTTTACTAGAGTCCTCTTATTCCTAACTCTATAGTCACAGACATTATGCATTCCTCACATGTCTTTTATTCATCATCTTCTATCTAGCTTTTATTTCTTCATTTCCAAGCTCTAAGTACATTTTTTTCAAAACTATGTCTTTATTGTCATTCTCTTCTTTTCCAGTCTTCAATTAAAACTTATAAAGTGAAATACATTTTGTCTAAAATAGTTTTATTAAGGAATAGGAAAATTTATTGAGGTATATGTTTAATATTAACCATTAAAATTTTTTTACAGACAATTCTTCTATTTTCAAAATATCTTTGAAGCACAACAACAGGGCATTAGCTCAGGCTCTTAGTAGAGAGAAAGAGAATTCTCGAAAAATTACAACTGAAAAGACGTTATTGCAGAAAGAAGTGGAGAAACTGAATTTTGAGAACGCATTTCTTCGCCTAAAGCTAAATAATTTGGTATGGAAACTATAATGTGCTTGAATTCTACATTACAACTAAAATCTTAACTATATTGTTATAGAAGTTCTAAAAATGTTTTTTAATTCTCCAATTATTGTAAAAATATTGTAAGGGCATGCTATGTGGGAAAACTGTAATAAAATAGGTGTCTTAAACCTACATTCTAAATGTGTACTTGTGGCTCTGCAAAACAGTATAATATTTTGATCAACATTTGATTGCTTATCATAAGCAAAGCTTGGTGCATTAATACATGTTAACAAGTCGGGCATAATTCCTCCAGTGAATTGAAAAGAAGGGAGTTCCCAGAGTATTTGTATTTTCCTTTATTCCCAGCATTTCACTGCCTGCGAGCCAACTAGATCAAAGATTATAGTAGTTGCATTTCCTTTCAATTTCCAACTCTGTCCATGGACAGGGCAATAAGAGCCAATGGTAAGCTAGGCTGCAACTATAGCTCTAACTCTAAAATGAGTAGAAATTAATTTAAAAATGGAAAAATGACCTATTATACTTCAGGGTTAAAGTCCTGTGGCTGCCAAGCTGTGTTCACTTGTCATCTAATGTATTAGTATAAGAAGGTACAAAAATGTTTATAAGAAAATTTATAATTGATAGTTCAAAAGCATTCAAAATGAAAAAAAGTATTCAAAGTATGGGTATGTGTGTTTATTTGTGTGTCTATTCGAACCATACAGTACAGCACCTTTTTAGCTCAGTGCAATCTCAAATTTTAGCCCAGTGTTATCTCAGTTATTTTCTAAGACTTCCCAACTCATGGTATTCCTAAATTTATGGTATAATAAACTTCAAATCTTGATTAAAATTAGGTCTTTTTTACACATAGAATAAGAAGCTTATAGAAATAGAAGCACTCATGAACAATAACATGATAACTGCAATTGAAATGAGCACTCTTTCTGAGGTAAGTAGAATTTGTAAGTAGTGTAATTTTTTAGCATTACTGAGAATAATTGAGATTAGTTAAGTAGCATCAAGGTGAGAGGTTCATATCTTAAACTTCGTGCAAAGGAATGATGATAATAACATTATTGAAATTTTTATATAAAAATTAGGTTTTGATTACAAGTAACAGAATTAGACAACTCAGGTGAACATAATGGCCCCAAAGCAGACCGAAACCATGAGATACATTAGTGGAAAGGTATTTCAAATCAGGATAGAATTTGTATTATTAGAAAAAGATGGATACAATAGGAAAACTGTTTGAGGAAAAAAATAGAGGCAGGTCCTACTTTATATTATTCTCTAAAATAAATTCTAGATGGATTTAAATGTAAAATAAGAATTATATAAAACGAGAAGAAATTATGAACTAATTCACATTAGGTAGGAAAAGCCTTTCTGTGCCTAGAAATAAAGGAAGCTATCATGGATTTTCTCAAAAAAAATTTGTTTTAGGCTAAAACCATGAAAATAAAAGGCAAATTGCAGACTAAGAAAATAAAGCAGATGGCAGGTAAAGTATTTACAATACTTGAAACATTATACTCTATCATGAGCAAAATAAAATCAATAGAAAAATCAGGAAGTAAGGACCAAATATTAGTGAAATTATCTCAGTTATCTAAATAGGAAAACAAATTGTTGAAGGAATAACTAATGAGAAGGTAAAATATGTATGATACAGAAACTGAAGAAAAGTTAGTGAAGTTCCAAGTGTAGATAAATTTCGTGATAGATTCTAGAAGCAGTTTAGTGCTTCAGAGGGTGGCTTTTAAAATGGGATTGTCTATATTTAGAGTCAAGCTCTGCTACTTCCTGGTTCTGTGACCTTGGCCTTAAACTCTTTGAACCTCAGTGGCTTCATCTACATGGTGTGGATTATGGTAGAATATCTACAAAGAGTTAGTGTAAGAGTTTAATGTGTCCTAACAGTAAGAGGAGTGCAATAAATGTTAGCATGTGTCCTAACAGTAAGAGGAGTGCAATAAATGTTAGCTATCATTACTTTATATCGTATATATATTTTCCTGTGTTTTCTAAATTTTCTGCAAATTTTCCTTTTAAAAACTTTTAAAAGTCATTTTTATAAGTCTCTTAAATGCATAGTCATTGTGGTTAGAAGATATGAACTCTCAACCTATGAGGTCCATGTTTAGCTCCTTTGTCAGAATTTTTATAAAAACTAAGCAGAGAGTAGGTACTTCGTTGTCTAACTTAATCCACATTTGGATGAAGAAAGAATTTGTGTAAAAGTCCCTGTGGAATGATTTTTTCAAGAGGTTTAGTTACTAGCATTATCAGTTTGATTCCTAGGACAACCAGTCTACAGAGGTGTGCCTTATACAGTTAGTACCCTCTGAGGAAGAGATGCTTTTCACTTTGTGGGTAGATAGCTGAGTTAGGGAGAGGGCTTTGTTTTGCTGATCAGCTTGCAGAGCTGAATTGAATTGCTTTGAATAAACTACTAAGACTAGAATCAGATATAGTGGTGGGGAAATGCAGAGTCACTATGGGAACTGACTTGGAGAGTGAGAGAAAGAAGCTAATTTCCAAGATTTGGACCAGGGGGAGGGTCATGTCATCCAACTTCAAAAAACTTCAGAGAACAGATAGCCTTAAAAAACATTGCTTAGACATTCGTTGCGAGTTATGCAATATAAATCCCCTTTACTTCTTGGACTCTTTAAAAAATTGTTATTAAAGTCAGCATTGCTCTCAGCTGCTTTTTGTATGGTTCTCTTTGGAGAAATTGAATAGGGCTGAGATCAGCATCTGAATATAGGAAAAATGAAAAACAGGGTCAGTAGATGAAGCTGAAGGTGAAGGGACAACATACAACCTCGGTGTTCACTTTCTTGGACTTCTAATTCCTTAACAGACTAACTTTTGCATATCAAGTTTTGAAATTCCTTTTCTTTTTAGTTGAGGATGGGGAGGACAATGGGTAATAGAGTAGTCCTAATATTGGAACAGTATTAAAAAGTATAGAATGATGTCTCACACATGCTTTTGTTCTGCCTCCTGCTACTTCTCCATTCTCTTTTCCCCACACCTCGTACACGTAACTGCTTTCATTTGTTTCTTTGTATTAAAACAAAAATATGTGAATGTTTTCTTAATTTTCTTTCTTACACCAAAGATAACATAATATGCTTTCTTTTTTTATATGTAACGTATCTTGAATATCTCTTCTTCTTTTTTTTTTTTTAGCCCTGCTTAGGATAGATCTAGAATGGACTTCTAATCTATTTAACTAGTGTTCTGTTGTTGGACACTTGGGTTTTCTTTTACCTTTTGCCTTTGGCTTAGGATGCAAAAATATTGTCTTCTATCTTCCAAAAAAGAAAAAAGAAAAGAAAACCTCATACTCCACTTAACAGCTCCCACCCCCAGCTACTATCTCCTTTTCCTCCTTACTTTTATTGCAAAACTCCTTTGATCCCCACTTGGCGGTAAATGGCTCTTCCCTTTATCACAGCCTTTGTTGACACCCTGAGGGTGAGGGGTGTCTCCTAAATGATGGATAAGGCTGGGAGGTCAGGCTGACACCACCCTCATGTACCTCATGACTTTTGTAGCCTCTGTTAACACCATGATTGGGGGGAAATTGAAGGGGGGAGTTATTACCTTTGAAGAATAGTGAAAATCCTGGCTTTCTACTAGACCTCTTCTGTCACCCCCAGAGGGTAGGGAGAGGGGCTTCTTGTACTACCAAGTTAGAATGGAAGTCTAGAGTCCCTTGTGTTCTTCACTGATACTGCTGCGGGCTTGTTACCACGAGCTGTCCCAGCTCTTCCCTCGGCCTTTTCTGATAGTACCCCTGGTTTGGAGAACAGTTTCCTTATTATAATCTGGTGCATGTGGAAGTCTAGGCTTCCCATTTGACTATTGCACCTTCATCAAAAATTAATTGAGCAAATATATGGATCTGTTTCTGGAACTCTGCTCTATTTTGTTGATCTATTTGTCTCTTTTTATGCTAATACTATATTGTCTCGATTATAATAGTCCTCCAACTTTGTTCTTCTTTTTCATAGTTGTTTTAGCTATTCTAGAACCTTTTCATTTTTATATTAATTTTAAAATTAGCTTGTCAATTTGGCCATACCCTTGTTTCTATTGCATGTTAGCACTGTAATAGGAAAACATGGTTGCATGTTGCCTAATTTTGTAGTCTTTATTAAATAATTAAACATGTTTAGAAAATGTGAGAAAATTTAGCAACTATAAACAAAATTTAAAAGGTATATTAAAATCACACAAACTTTGAATTTTAAAAGACCACTTAAATATGTATATATTATAGGATCCAGTAAGATATCACATGTAGACATTAGCGTATAGCATATACAGCTGACCTTTGAACAACATGGAGTGCAGGGGTTAGGTGTGCCTACCCTAGGCCCTCTGTCCAACAGTGTGGATCGAAAACATGGTATTTGTAGAGATATCGTGTATGTGTAGGTTACATGGGTTATTTATTCGTGTGCCTCAGAGAAAGATTGGGAGGTCATATACCAAAAATAAGAGTGATTATCTTTGGACCTATGTATAGCCTGTCATCACATTATTTTCATTGAACTATTGAAGACTAATGTAAGAATTTTTTTATTACTATTGGTATCCTTGTATAATTTGGCACTTTAACAAGAACCATATTTAATGGGATTAAAACTTCTGTTCATTTTCTTTATCCTTTTCAAAAATAGTTTCATCAGAGTTCCTTTCTACTGCCAGCTAGCAAGAAGAAACGGGTTAGTAAACAGTGCAAGTCTATGCGTCTTCCATTTGCAAGGTAATCACTTCAAAACTTAGTTAAATATTAACTTGCACACTTTTACCTAAGTTGGACTTGGAAAGTTTTTATTTGGTTCACTTCCTTGAAACATAGAAAAACACTTAAAAATAAATAATAAAATACTTGTTTGCATTGTACCAGTAAAAGAAATTAAAGATGTAATATAATAATATTAAGTTTTATATTTTGGAACATAAAACTTTCCCAGACTTTAGAGAAGAAGGAGGCACAAATAGACCTTTAGTTACATGAGTTTGAATTATGCTGGTTTATAGTACTTAGATTTTTATATAACACAGTAATTATTTGTGTGTTATACAATGTTTGGGTTTCATCAACCTATAACTTCATACTTGGTAGGAATGAGAACGTTTGTAATATCTTCCTACAGGTTGTATCTCCAGGGCTCCAAGGTAACTTACCTTCATTCAATAACCAAGTTCATCTTCAGTATCCTGCTACTCTTTTCCTTCTTTATCCACAGGTCACCACTAGCTTCATGTTTTCTGCTGGATAAACCTGATACCTTTGTTATGTTGCAGACTGCCCTAAGCTTTAAAAATAATTTTTTCGTTGTTATTCCCCTGACCAAAATTCTTATTTCTTAATTAATTTGATTATAAGTCATAGTAAACACCCATTTTAAACCTGCCATTTTAAAGACAATCTGTGAGGTCCAGAGAAGCAAAATGATTCATTGAATTCATAGCATTGACCAAAATCCTCGTTTATTTAGACATGTTCCTTCTGTTATTTAACTTATGGATTTATTGCTTTTATTTAAGTGCACAAGTAAATTCGCAAATATATTGAAATGCTATTTGTACCATAGTAAAAAATTCCTGTATCTATTATCAGTCTCTATTCTTTCTAGTTTGTTGCATTATTTTGCCTATTATGCTGTGCTAGCACCACATTGCACCAGTACATTTTAATTACTGTAGTTTCAAAATAGTACATTTTGTTGTTTCCTAATTCCTTTACTCAGTTCTTTTTCAAAAATATCATGGCTGTCATTATGTATGCATTGTTTCATATAAACATAAGAATCAAGTGTCAACTTGCCCTCTATAGAGTTTCATTGTATTTTTCAAGTAGATTTTGTTTGAAGTATAATATACATGTTAGAAAAAGTGTAAAAATCTTTAGAGTCTGGTGAATTTTCACAAGTGAATACTATGGTGTAAGCAATATCCAGACCAAGCAACAAAACATTACTAGTACCCCTAAATACCCCCTGGTATCCCTTTTTAGTGACTGCTCACCACCCATTCAGGAATGGATATCTTGATTTCTAACATCATTAATTAATTTTGCCTAGTTTTGCATTGCATTTCATATAATGAAATCATACACTATGTATGATTTTTTTTTCCTCTGGTTTCTTTTGCTTGGCATTGTGTTTATGAGATTCATCTGTATTCTCGTTATGCAATTGTAGATCAGTTATTTTCATTGCTGTATAGTATTCCATTGAATGATTATACCATGATTTATCCATCCTTCTGATGGTGAACATTTACTTTTTTTCTAATTTTAGCCTATTACTAATAGTGGTGCTATGTATATGCCTTTTGCGATGTACGTACAAATTTCTGTTGGGTATGTACTTAGGAGTAGAATTACTGGGTTTACATATAGTATTTGGCTTTAGGAGAAATTGTCAGTTTTCTAAAGGGGTATAGCAATTTACTTTCCTATATCTGAGAATTCCTGTTCTTCGCTTCCAATAATTGTTATTGTCTGTCTTTTTCATTTTAACCATATTGATGGATGTGTACTGGTATTGCATTGAAGTTTTAATTTTAATTTTCCTAATAATTAATGAATTTAAGTATCTGTGTATTTTTCTATTGATTGGGTAGTCTCATCATTTTTTTTTACAGATTTGCAGTTTTTTTAATACATTATAAATTATTTGTGCATTACAAATATCTTTTTCTCTGTAACTTGCCTTATCATTCTCTTAATGGTATCTTAAAAAGAACACAAGTTTTTTTTTAAATCTGACATATATCTATATAGCTGTATCTATTAATTCCCCCCTTCCCTTTACAGTTACTACTTTGTATGTCCTTTTAAGAAAAATCTTTACTAATTGGAAGGTTAGAGATGTCCTCTGTGTTGTCTTTTAAAAGCTTTATTATTTTCTCTTTCACATTTAGATCTTCAGTCTCCCTAGAATTTGGGGTATAATGTGAGGGAAGGGTCATAATTTCTTTTTTTCATGTGGAAATCTTGTTGATCTTGCACCATTTATTTAGAAAAACAGTCCTTTTCCTACCTCATTGCCATATCATCTGTATCATAAATCAAATGCCTGGATGTGTTTGGGTTTGTTTCTGAACTCACTGTCCTAAGTCTTGATATTTGATAGTGCAAATTTTCATTTTATTTATGTTTTAGTTCTTGAATATTATCTTGGCTATTCTTTACCCTTTGCATGTTCATGTGAATTTTAGAATCAACTTGTCAATTTACATACACATGTGTAAACATACATGTTCTCTTGTGGAATTTTGATTGGGATTAAGACATTCATTATAGTAAGAGGAAAAAAGAGAAAAGTAGTATTTTCTCAATAGTGACAGAAAAAGTATTTGATAAAATTCAATAGCCATTTATGAAAAAACTTTCAGCAAACTAGGAATACAAGGGAACTTCTTTAATCTCATAAGGAAAATCTACAAAAACCCAAGAGCAAGTATATTATATAATGGGAACACAATAAGAATGCCCTAAGTTTCTCCTGAAGCCAAATACTATATGTAAACCCATGAATTCTCCAATTAGGTACATACCCAACAGAAATGTGTACATATATTTCAAAAGGCATATACATAGTAGCACTATTTGTAATAGACAAAAGCTAGAAAATATCACTGTTGTTTGGTTTCATTTTCTGGCCTCCTCCCACTTTTTTGATATTAATCTTTATTCTTTGAGTTTAAAAAGGTCAATTTATCAAATTATTTCTGTGGGTTTCTATTTTCCCCTCCCTAGATTTAACTACTCTAGGATTATGGCTTTAGTTTACATGGATGCATTTTAGAAACAGCAAAATTTATTTCACAAATAACTTTACTTGTTTGAAACCAAAGGGTTTCGAGTACTCTATAGAATTAATTATAGGAAAACTATAAACATTGTATATGAATATTTGTAAGTATGTCTGAACTTTATTCATTTCATTATTATTATCCTGATATCCCAACCAGTGATTATATCAGTTATCTCTTTTGGAGGGTCACTGGGGCTATAGGGGTAAGCATTCTTGTTTTACTCCAAGTTCTGTACTATTAGAAACTACCTACTTCCTATCTATAATTGTCCTCATTGAACACAGAACAGGTTTGTGGTTGGATCTTAAATGCAATATGGAAAGAACTATTCATGTAATTTTCTAAATTTTATAGAATACAAAATTTTTAATTTATTCTCACTTGTCTTTAGGATTCGATTAACTTCAAATGATGAAGATGATGATGATGATGATGATGATGATGATACAGATAAAGAGAAGATGCAACATGACAACAATATTCTATCAAAGACATCACCTGATGCTCCTTCTTTGGTATCAACAAGACAACCTTTATCAGCTCAGGATAATTTGAAATTGTCGTGTCTTAAAGAAAATAATCAGAATGTGTGTGGTTTAGATGATTCAAAATATAATTCTTCTATTATTGATATACTTCCCAAAGGTGAGGTTTTTTTTAAAAAAATTCATTTCAAGTATCAGTATTAAATAGTTACATTCATCAAATTTTTTTCTTGAGGGCCATGGTATTTAAACAGTTAGTAAGTTAGGTCTCTTAAGTTACAGATTTGCTAACTTTTCTACCATTTTAAATTGCTGATGAAAAATTTAATTTAAAAATAAATATGCTGACAAATGTCAGATCCACAGTGGCCTGATACAGTTACTCAGGGAATGATATTTAGAAATGAGCCAGCCTAAAGAGCTTTATTCTTGGTATTTAAGCTTATGAATTAAAATATACAATTATATTTATATAAATTTACATATGCATATGTAAATTTTATCTTCTATTATTCATAGATATAGAAATTGGGGGTCTAGATAGGTGTAGTGACTTTTTGAAGATTGTAACTAAATAGTGGTAAAGCAAAAACTTAAGCCTACATAATGGTTGAGCAAGAGAAAATGATAACGCTTGCATTTTATTTACATGGTATTTTAAAATAATCCTGCTGTGTAGTCTGGCTTATGTATTTGTCATAGATTTTCCAATTGGAATATGGATCTATATAATGAATTTAGAGCTTTTTGTTTTCTAAAAATTTATGTGAGCATGTATATGTATAATTTATAGAAACTTTAAGGTGTCAGCTGATAGCTTTTTGGTAGTAATCTTTATCAGAATTATCACTGTTATTTGGATTCATCTGCTGACCCCTCCCATTTCAGAAATATATGTTAATGACTTTACTGTTGGTTATACTCCATTCTACTGTTGGGGCCAAGGAAGAGTGAATTCTCAGTATATATTTTTCGTAGATATAAATGTAAAATGTGACCATGAATAATTGACCATTTCTACCTTATTTTTTATCTGCATAGATTCTTCATAACATAAGCATCTGAACAGAACACATTGTTAGAAATCTTCTCTTTGAAATAGCTTGATTTCTAAATATTTTTTAAGAATAAATTTCTTGTCATTACTTAGTTTTGAATTTTTGTTTCCATTTATTTTATAGAAAGCCATTTCTACTCAGACCAGAGTTCCACGAGTTCTCTAATGAGTGATATGAAAAATGCCCAGTCTATCAGCCACAGAGAGGAAAAATCATCGCTTAGTAATATAACTAAAAGGAAAAGACGTGTATCATTTTCAGAATCAAATAATCTTTCTGCAGAAAATCCCTGTGTGACAGATGTAGATCAACAATGGATTTCAAGTCCAGTATTAAATTGGAATAATGACATAAATGATCATACTAACGAAATGAATATTAAAATGCAAAGAAACATACAGTGCCTTCCTAACTCATCTGAGTGTGCAGGTGAACCTATTGCTGAGAGCGTGAATCAAATTCAGGGTAATGATCACTTTCAATTGCAGAAAACTGTGTGTGATTCTGACATGGATTTAACTGCTAGTGAAGTAAGCAAAATTGTTATTGTTTCAACAGGCACTAAAAATAAAAGTAATAAAAAAACAAATGACTGTGGAATCAAAACTTTCAGAAAAGTGAAAGATTCAAGTTCTGGAAAAAAGAAAGAAAGATCAAAGAAACAATTTAAAAATAGTTCAGATGTGAATGTTGAGGAAAAGATTGAAAATGAACCAGAAAAAAGATCTGTTGGCCTGAATAGCAAAGGGGATTCAGAAGATCCAAATTTTATCTTAAACACTGAACAGCTGACTCAATTGAACATACCAGAGACAATAACCCTTCATAATGGCTTTGATCAAGATGACAAACAAAGTGCAGAGAATAGTAAGAAAAAGAAAAGAATACATGTAACAAAAGAGCAAGAGGAAACATACTCTTTCTCTCAAAGTTCAGATAAATTCCTGCAGGAGAGTAAATTTAATACGGGTCAGAGTTTTCCAGCTTACAATAAAAATAAAGCTTCCAGACAGACATTTGTGATTCATAAGTTAGAAAAAGGTAACTTTTTTCTAAACCAGCAGGATAAAGAAACCATTTCTGAAAACCAGGAAGTCACAAATGAATTTCAAACAGCTGATTTTCCCACCAAACGTAATGGAAATTTATATGATTATGAAGCACAAAATACGTTGGATTTGGAAAAGCATGTCACCGATATGCAACCTGCTCAGCAAAATGAATCAAAAACAAATAAGAAGCTTAAACAGAAAATAAATCGGAAGACAGAAATAATTTCTGAAGCAAACCAAATATATACGAATAATGATAAAGATGTACATGGCCCAGAGGAAGGTAACTTTTCCTGCCAAACCCAAGAGGATAAGGAAATCTCTGGAGAAAACCTACAAGTTTCAAATGAGTTTCAAAAACCTGCTGTTTGTACCAGTGGTAATAGAAGCCTGTGTGATTCTGAGCCCCAGAATATTCTGGATTTACAAAAGCCGATCACCAATGTGTTCTCTGTTCAGCAAAATGAATCAAAAGTTAATAATCTTACAAAGAAGGTAAATCGTAAGACGATGATGATTTCCGAAGTGAATCATTTATATAACAACAAAAATGTGTCTTGTCCAGAAAAGGGTAACCCTTTCTTCCTAATGAAGAAGAATAAAGAAATCATCCCTGTAAATCTAAAAGATTCAAATGAGTTTCAAACGCCTGCCCTCTCTACCAAAGATAGTGGAAACCTATATGATTATGAGACTCAAAATGTTTGGGGGGTGAAAAAGCATGATATGCAAACTGCTTGTCAAAATGAATCAAAAATAGATAAGAAGCTTAGGCAAAAGGTATGTCGGAAGACAGAAATAATTTCTAAAATCAGCCAAATGTGTGAAAATGATGACAAAGGTATGCGTGACCTAGAAAAAAATCACTTAATTTCTCTAACCCAAATGGGTAAAGAAATTATTTCTGAAAACCTAAAAGATCCAAATGAGTTTCAGATGGCTGATTCTTCCACCAAAGAGAATAAAAACCTCTGTGATTATGATGTTCAAAACATTGGGGGGGAGAAAAAACATGCGACTGATATGCTACATGCAATGCAAAGTGGATCAAAAATAAATAAAAGGATTAGGCACAAAGGAAATCGGAAGACAGAAATAATTTTAGAAATGAACCAAATAGATGAGTTTAATAACAAAGGTGTGCATGACCCAGAAGAAGGTAACTTCACTTCCCTAACTCAAAAGGATAAAGAAACCATTTCTGAAAACCAGGACATCACAAATGAATTTCAAACAGCTTATCTTTCCACCAATGATAATAGAAATGTGTATGATTATGAGACACTGAATATGTTGAATTTGAAGAAGCATGTCACTGACATGCAGTCTGCTCAGCAAAAGAATTCAAAAATGAAGACGCTGAGGCAGAAAGAAAATCAGAAGACAGAAATAATTTCTGAAACAAACCAAATACATAGGGCTAATCATAAAGATGTGCATAGCCAAGAAATCTATACAAAAGATCTTGATTTTAAAATAAATGAATCTAAACAAAGACTTGAATGCCAAGGTTTTATCAATGGATACTGTGTGGAAATCAATAGTAATCAAAAAGAAAATTGTGATCAAATTTCAAATTCTTATAGACGAGTTAAAAAGCATGGGAAAGAATCATCAAGCAAGGCAAAGAACATTTTGGCAAAAGGTGAAAACAAACCTATTTTGCAATTAACAGATTCTTCACAGACATCTTTCTCCTTGGAATCAGGTTTAAAACATACTATTGAAGCAGATTCTAATTCTGGTAACCAAATAGAACCACATAAGAATCCGAAGCAAAGCACTACAACTCTGAATAAAAAGAGAGAGATTCCCTCTGTGGAAGTGATAAAAGGAGAGTGCAAGGTCAAAAGAGTAAATAAAATGACTTCCAAATCAAAGAAAAGGAAGACCTTCGTAGATCCTTTTCCACAGAGCCATGAAGTAATGGAGATGGTATCTGACACCAGTCAGGGACTGTCAGTTGAATCTGAGCAAGCCGATGAGGAAAAAAATCTGGAAAATGAAAATATTAAGCCAGACTTTTATACAAAGGTGTCTAACTCCTTATCTCATATATATTCACCTAACATGCAAGATTCTTCCCTTAACAGTGTTCATGAGGATTCAAGACTTTTGTGTATTCCTTCTAGTAAAAATCTGATAATAAAAGAAAATTTTGCCCTGGATAACTCACCAATCTTTCAAATAAGTGATGATGTGCAGGAGAAGTTGACAGGGATGAAATTGAAAGTCACTCAGAGAACACAAAAATCAGGAATAGGTAGGTAAATACCTGAAGTGATCAAGTTTTTATTTTTTACTTAACTAGTAAAGTACTTTCTGTCATAGCTGATATTTTTATAGAATTTAAAAATAAAATTTAACTGTAGCCCAATTTATAGAAACAATGTGAAGGAATTTTTAAAATGTTCAATGCCTTGGAAAGATGACAGTAAGAGTGTTTTGAACATTTATAACCTAAAAAACAGATTGGCCTTTACCACAAAGTTGTCTAGTAATATTAGACATATAATTTTCTGTTTCATATGTTTGAAGGAAATTGACTATTTTGAATACATACAATAATGAATTGCCCTGGATTGATTTCACCAAAGACAATTGCAGGTTTCTTTAGGATAGGACTATCTCCAGCAATATATGTTTACTGTGTTCAAAATTTAGAGGATTAAAAAATAAACAATACCAACTCCCTTTCCTCAAAATACATATATGTAAAAGTTACAAAATACAGCGGTAAATGTGGTAAATGCTTTAATAAAAGCACATATACTAAGGGTTGTAATAAGGAGTCATTTTGACCAAAGGAACCCACAAAGACATCATGAAATAGGTAGCATTTTAATGTTTACTTTTTATTGTCCCCTAGTTATTAAAATAATACTCACTGCAGAAAATTGAAAATAGAGAATCGGAAAATAGGAAAAACAGTCACCCAAAAGAACTATAGTCAACATTTTAGCATTTGCATGCAGACTTGACTCTTAAAGATTTTTAAAATATAACTTGAAATTATACTGTATATGAAGTTATTTCATATTTTCACTTTAACATTGGATTCTAAGGATGTTCCTTTGTCATTAGAAACTTTGTAACATTAGATATTCCTATATCAATTGAAGTTTTCTGGGGACATAATATTTCACTTACATATATGTAAAACACTAAGATTTTTTCCCCCAGTTTTATTGAGAAATAATCAACATACAATACCATTTAAAGTATATGGCATGATGGTTTGATTTGCATATATTGTGAAATGATTGCCACAATAGTTTTAGTTAACATTTACCATTTTGTATAGATGCAATAGAAAGAAAAGAAGAAAAAAGAAAAAAGTTTTTCTCCTTTTGATGAGAATTCCTAGGATTTACTCACTTAACAACTTTTCTGTATATCATACGGCAATGTTAACTGGTTATGCTGTGTGTTATATATCTTTAATACTTTTTTATTTTACAACTGAAAGTCTGTACCTTTTGACCATCTTCCTCCAATTCCCCTGCCCCTCAACATCTACCACCTCTAGTAACCACAAGTGTGATCTCTTTTTCTGAGGTTTGTTTTTATTTTTGGTTTTTTTTTTTTTTTAAGATAAGATTCTACACATAAGTGACATCATAAAATATTTGTTTTTCTTTGTCTGACATTCCACTTAGCATGTCTTCAAGGTCTTCCACATTGTTGCAATGGTCGAATTCCCTCATTTTTTATTTGGCTAAATCATATTTCATTGTATTTATATGCCACAACGTCTTTATTCATTCATTCATTCATCAGTGGACACTTAGGTTGTTTCCATGTCGTGGCTATTGAAAACAATGCAGCTATGAACATCAAGATGCAGAAATCTTTTCAAGTTAGACAACACAAGATTTTGATGAATAAAGCTATTCCAGGTAAAAGGAATACTGAAGCAAAAGAAGTACAAGTACAAAGGTTTAGAGTTCTGGGACTTATTAGAGGACATGAGGCATCTTTCATTTCTATATTGCTCATGGTGCCTTTCACAGAGTTTAGTAGTAGATGACAAATATTGACTGTATGTGTTGTAATTTGTGTGATTTTTTAAATTTCTATCAGCATATTTGTGATTTCAGAATTAAAATGTGAGCTACCTTGAGAGTTTGTTTTGAATTTTAAGTTTCTCATTTCTAGAAAAAAATTAAACTGACAAATAATTTTAGTGCTACAATTGTAATATTTTAAATTATAACTTGGTTATTGTTAAATTTAAAAATTTACTACCAATTTGCAGACCACTAACTACCCATATCTATTTCCATATCTATGTATTTTTACAAATATTTGTGAAAATAATATTCTTTTTAGGTGGTAGAACACTACAGGACTTGACAAATACCAGTTTTGTTTTGAATAACTCTGCTAAATCTGAAAATAAATCAGAAGATCCATCTTTAGAGCTGCCAAGACAAAGAAGAAGGTGCACTCCTCTCCATTTCAAAGAACCAAGTCTCAGAGAGTAAGTATTTCAGTGATATTAAAGTGATTTCAGTGTGATATTATAAATTTTAGTGCTACAATTTACATACAAAATATATATATACAAAATATATACAGTATATGCAAAATATATACTTAAAAAAAATTCCTTCCTGAATTACTATTTGAACACTTCTGAATACAAAAAAAAACATAGATTATGGATATGTAACAACCAGAGTATTATCTGAGTAAGATTTGAAGAAATGTCTTCTTTTATTCTTTGAATAGGCCTTTAAAAAAGATGTTGCCTATGATTTGCAAACCACTGTTTACATATCTGTTATTCCCATTTATTTTTTTTACTTGTGCTCTAGAAGTGGTTTTCAAAGTATATCTGTCCTTGGCCTCAAAGAATAATATTCATTTTTTTTCTTTTTTAAAATTTTACACCTCAACTAAGAAAAAATAGTACTCCCCCCATTTATTCATCCCCCAAGTTCAACTAGAGTCAATATTTTGCCATATTTGCTTCACCTATCTCTTTTTGTTGTAGTAGTTTTTAAATAAATCTCTAACATTGGGCCATTTGATTCCTAAAACACTTCTGATCTCATCTAGCAAAATTACCAATATTTCCTTACTGTCATCTAATAGACAATCCCTATTCAAATTTCCTTGATTATCTCAAAAATGTCCAAATGCCTTTTATGCATGTTTTATTCAAAATTTTGTTTTTTAAAAGGAGAAATGAAGTCACCTGTTTCATAGAACCTGATCATATTTGGGACATTTTCAGAAAGATAGAGTAAAATATATTTGTTGATAGATATTTGTTGTTTCCACCTTTTAGTTATTATGAATAATGCTGCTATCAATGGTCTTTTACAAATTTTTATGTCTACATGTTTCATTTCTCTTGGGTATATGCCTAGTTGTACAATTGCTGGGTTGTTTGATAACTCTATGTTTAAGCATTTGAGAAGCTGCTAGACTGTTTTCCAAAGCTACTGCACCATTTTATATTCCCATTAACAGTGTATAGAGTTTCTGATTTCTCTGCATCCTCACCAACAAACTTGCTATTTGACTCTTTAATGATGCTAGCAATACTGGTGTGTGTGAAGTGGTATCTTGTGGTTTTGATTTGTATTTCTCTAATGACAAATGATGTTGAGCATCTTTTCATATACTTATTGGCCATTGATATATCTTTGGAGAACCTTCTATTCAGATCCTTTAGCCTTTTTTCAGTCAGGTTGTCCTGCAAGTTAAACTTTTTATTTTGAACTAATTTTAAACTTAGTTAAAAATTATAAAAATAATACAGTTTCCTCACCCAGCTTTCCCTAATTTTAACATCTTACATACCCATAGTACAATGACCAAAATTAGAAAATTAGTATTGGTACAATACTATTAACTAAACTAGATTTAGACTTCCACTAACAACCTTTTCTGTTTTAGAATCCTATCCAGGATCCTATAGTGCATTCAGTTGTTTCTCCTTAGTCTCCTTCAGCCTGTGACAGACAGTTCCACAGTCCTTCCTTTTTTTTCATGACTTCGAAGACTGTTAGTTATTTTTGTAGAATATCCTTCCGTTTGGTTTGGCTGATGTTTTCTCATGATTACAGTGTGGTTTACATTTTTGACAAGAATTCCACAGAAATGGTATGTCCTCATTCAGTCATATCGGGGATTCATCATATCAATATGTCTGATTATTAATAATATTAATTTTGATCACTTGATTAATGCTGGGTATTTTTCACTGTAAAATTATTGTCTTTTTCATTATGGTTAATGAACATTAGGGGAGCTACTTTGAGTCTGTGTGTCCTGTTTCTGCTCATGCTTTTCACCCATCATTTTTATCCATTGGTGGAGCTGCTCTGTAACAATTACTTCTGTGGTGTTTGACTAGTAATGATTTTCTCTTTCCCTCTTTCCTTCTATGTTAATTATAATTCTTCTGTGACAAAGACCTATTCCCTCTTCCTCATTTATTTCATTGCTCAAATCATTCCAGCTGTGGCTGTTAAGAGTTTCTTCAGGTTGGCTTCTGTGTTCTTTCAACAAGATCTCATATTATTTTGAGCACTTCCTTTCTGTGCATAAGGTGATCTAGGCTTATCTTAAGATTTTCTTTGTATTGGTTAGCTGTAGGTTACAGTTCCTATCCTATGCAAAGAGAGGGGATTATGCAAGGGCATGAATCCAGTATGCAAGGATAATGTGGGAGTCCTCCTTGGACTCTGGCCACCGCAGGGGTGATGTTGAATCCTCTTAGAAGACAGAACTAGGAAATATATATACATATGCTAACTCATGCATACATACACTTTTGAATTTCTCTCTGTGTACATATAGTAAAATCCACGAGTTTATACTGATAACCAATTCTAGTTCAATACCACAGGGTTCATTTTAGCTTTGATTGTTCATAATTTATCATTGAGAAGCCTGGCTCTCATTATTCATAGTATATTCATTTATTTGTTTGTTTTTAACATACACTTAAAGCAGTTTCAAAATTGCTAATCCATATCCCTGTGAGAAACATATTTACTAACTAAATTGTAACATTTAAATGTAATTCTTTTTGTCCTTAGTTCTTTTCTTACCAACCCCTTTAATGTAATTATGTTATTTACGTGTAATTCACTTAGATACATTTGTTTGTACTGTTTGTTTATATTATTTGTATTCTGTTTTTTTCTCCCATATCTTAGTAGGTTTTGTTATTTACTTTGGGGTATATGAAACATTTCTTGGGTTGTATAAGTCAGAGCTCTACAAAATAGTATATGCAAAAGTATCAACTCTCATCCCTATATAAGGTAGTATGATTTATAGTTGTAAAATATTGGAAACAACTTAATTATGCATATATAGGAATGTGGCTGAATAAACTATAGCACATCTATACACTATTAAGTATTATCTAGCTGTAAAAAAGAACAAGGAAAATCTCTGTGAATTGACACGGAGTGATTTCCAGAACACACCATTAAATAAAAAAAAGCAAAGCCCAAATGAGTAGCTATACTATGCTACCCAATTCCCATTACTTCTTCTTTCTGTCCTATTTCATCCTCTTCCTATGAGTAATTTCTTTAGTTTCTAGATTATCCTTTCTCTATTTCTTTTGCACAAATAAGCAGATATATGTATATCCCTGCTTTTTCTTACATAAAGATAGCATGCTATAGCTACTGTTGGACTTTTTTTTTTTTTTTTTCATTTTAACAGCATGTTCCGGATATCACTCCATATCAATTCACAGAGGTTTTTCTTGTTTTTATTTTATTTTATTTTTTATTTTATTTTTTTTTTTACAGCTGGATAATACTTAATAGTATATAGATGTGCTCTAGTTTATTCAATCACATTCCTATATATGAATACTTAAGTTGTTTTCAATATTTTTCAATTATAAATAATACTACATTGAATAATCTTGTGCATATATCTTTTCATATTATTAAGAGTATATCTTCAGGGTAAACTCCTACAATTGGGACTACAGGGGTGAAAAATAAGGGCATGTATAGTTTTATTAGGTATTGTCACACTTTCCTTCTGTCTAGGACCAATTTATATTCCCACCACCAGTGTGTGGCACTGTTTCCCTACAGTCTAATCAAGAGAATATGTTGTCATATTTAAAAAGTTTTGCCAGACTGATGAGTGAGAAATGGTATCTCAGGGTTGTTTTATTTGCATTTCTCTATAAATATTTTAAGTATTTTTTTTCATGCATGGGAGCCATTATATCATATGTTGGTCTGTTTATATCTTTTTGCTATTTTTTAATTGGGTTTTTGGTCTTCGTCCCTCATTTATATATATTATTATATAATAGGAATATTAGCCCTTGTGTTATATATAGTGAATATTTTTTGAATAAATTAGTTATCTTTTGACTTAATTATGTTTCTTAATCATGTAAAATTTTATTTTTATGTGGTCAAATTTATCATTTTTTTCTTTCTATTTCTCTGAATTTTATGTCATACTTAGAAAGTTCCTATAGTATGGATAAAGAATTCACCCCAGTTTTCTTCTAGTATTTTTATAGTTTCATTTCTTACATAAATCCCTGGTCCATTAGAATTTTTTTCCACCATTTGGTGTAATATGTGGGTCTAATTTTATCTATTTTCCAAATGACTACACAGCTGTCCCAGCACCATTTATTTATTTGCATCTTTTCCTCAAAGATCTGAGATATTAACCATGTCATATTTTAAATTTCTGTATGTATTTTTAAGGGATCTAATGCTAGACTTTTTTTCTATTGCAGTGGTCTGCCAGTCTAGTGTAGAGACTTATGCGATGCTTTAATATCTGGTAGGGCTAGTCTGCTCTCATAATTTTTTTCATTTTTCTTCTGGCTATTATTAAATGTTTGTTTTTACATATGAGGTTTAGCATTGACTTGTCTAGCTTAGCATTTCTCAGCATCGACATAATTGGCATTTTAGTCTAGATGTTTCCTTGTTGTGGGAGGCCGTTCCGTGCATTGGAAGACGTCAGTAGCACATACCCATTTATAACAGTAAAAAAAAGTCTCTAAATGTTGAAAAATGTCACCTGGAAGGCACCACACTGAGTTGAAACCACTGATTTGGCTTGTTAGTATTTTTATTGAGATTGCATTGAATTTATACATTAATTTAGGGAGAACTAACATCTTTGTATTGAGTGTGCTATATAAGGAGATATCTTTCTACTTAAGTCTTCTTTTGTATCTTTTAAGAACGTTTTTGAAATTTTCCTCATACAAGTTTTACACATTTCTTCTTAAATTTATTCATAGGTATTTGTCTTCTTTGTTGCTATTATAAGTGGACATGTAAACATGCCCTGTATTTATTATTCGTGGGTATGATAGCTGTTGAATTCTATGTACATTTTCAACTTGCTACTTACTAAATTCTTTTATTCTCTCTCTGAAGTTTTCCAGTATACTATGATATTTGAAAATAGAGATAGTTTTAATTCTTCGTTACCTATTTATATACCCCTAAAAGATTCTCTTGTCTAATTACATTGGCTAATAACTTGAGTACAGTGTCAAATCTTAGCAGGAATTGTGGGCATTCTTGCCTTATTCCTGATTTGAGTGGAAATACCTCTAATGTCTCCCCACTAAATAAGATGCTGGCTTTAGCACTTAGGTGTGTATATATATAATTTATTAAGAAAGTATTCCTCAGTATATATTGAGTGTTTTAATTATGAATGAGTGTTGAATTTTCTTAAAGGCTTTTTCAGCATCTATAGAAAAATCATTGCCATATGATAGGTTTTCTAGTGTTGAACCAATCTTGCATTCCTGGAATCAATCTCACTTGGTCATGGTGTATGTTTTTTTTATAATGCAATGTTGAACTTGCTTTTGTTACTGTGCTGTGAGCACTTGAGTAGAATATGTAATCTCTATTGTCAGAGGGCAGAATTTGATATATAGCCATAAGACCCTATTGATTATGCTGTTTAGATATTCTATCTCCTTATTTATTTTTTGTTCACTTTATCTCTCTTGTACTGAGAGAAGTACATTAAAATCTCCTGTTATTGTGTTCCTATCTGTCTCCATGCATCTCCTGTAGTTTTTGCTTCTTAAAAATAGTTGCTCTGCTATTTGATACATAAATACTATATATTCATTGTGGATTAGAGCTTTTACTCTTAAAAATGTTCCTCCTTGTCATGTTCAGATTTTGGGACTTAAGAGATAAAGGCTTTTAAAAATATATCTGTATTATCTTCTTGACAGCTTCTGCCACTCCTTCCTCAGTGTCTATGGTGATCACTCCGTGATATATTGCAAGTAGTTTCAATCAGAATCCATTCTCACTGGGTCTGTCAGAAGCTGTGATATGCCTGTTGCATGCCATCCCTAGTCCAAAAAGGAAAAAAACCATGATAGCTTTGTTATCACTCAGTATTTATACTGATATACATTGCGATTTTGGCTTTTAAAAAAATTCACCAACTACTGTTTACCAAATTATCTACATGCTCAGTAGGTCAAAACTAAAATAGAATACTATTTCTTTATAGGATTTTGCTACGTTTAGTTTAGAATAGGTAGCTCTTTTGAAAGAATTAATTAAATTTTATCTAATTACTCAAGACAGTGCTATCATATTGGCTCTGAAAAGGGGTACAGAGGAAGAAAAGAGACCTCTCCATCAACTCATTTATACCTTCTTATTTGAGACCATGTGTATGTAATTCATCAAAAAAAAAACGTATAATATAAAGGACAAATATAACTCTACTTGCAAAATGGTACTAGGTGCATAGACCAACCCTCTTACTAAAAAAATAAAATTACTAAACAAAATAGTAAACAAAACAAAACCTAAACCTTTGAATGTGTCAGCTAGCAGAGAAATAAGAAAGCTCAGATTAGAGACTGAATGAGGAGAACGGAAAGCCAGAGATATTACGTGGAGCCTAAGACTGGCTTTTGTCTGAAGACATTGCCTAACAGGGCGAACCTAAGCATTGGATTCATACCGTTATGGAGCCAAGGACAGAAGGCAGATTCTAGGGTTTAGCGAAAATGAAGAGTCTAATAGTAGATCTCCTTTAATAAAGTTGAGCTACTCTCTCAAATAGAAGAGCTGGCTAAAAATAACCTTCCCACCAGCTTTTTTAAGCCCCAGGAAATAACTCTGTACTGAATTGGGGAGAAAAAATAAATCAGAACTCTATCCAAAATGAAACCCTCATGGCATTGCCACTGAAAATCACAATATGTGGAAGTCAAAAAAACCCCAGCCAGCTGATTTAGTGTAGGCCCCTGACTTGTAGTAGCGCCCCCTGTTGTCCACTAGAAGCAAATGCAAGTATTTTCTAGAGGATCTTTTATCTCAGTCCACGTTTTTTACAATTCAAGTTGCAAAGGAAGTGAAAGCAGCTAGTTTACAGCAAAGAACACCACCACACATATAAGGGGAACAGATACTAGAAGCAACTGATATGGAATCAGAATAGAAAATAAGAATGTTTAATGTTTCAATGAAGGAGAGGTTTGAAAACAAGGGCTGTTAGGGAAAAAAGTTACAGAAAAGCACCAATAGAATAATTCCGTTGACCTTTACTTTAAGAGCAAACATGGATAAAACCAAACAGTATACTTTATAGGAGTATACTTAGTACACATGTGGTAAAAACTGTAAAGAAAAGCAAGATGGTGACTAACAGTACTCCTTGGGTGACAAGAGTGCTGTGAACAGAAAGGGGCACACTGGGGGCATCTGAGGTGTAATATTTGTTTCTTGGTGGTAGATACATCAAAATTTATGTGATTGTTTTAAAGTTGTACATTTTTATACAGTCTTATGTGTTAAAGTTCATAATTAAAAGAAAATCTGTAGTAACACATGTTATATATAAAATCTTTGTTAATTAATTTCTCTTAAACCTTGTTTACAATTCCTGGTATCACAGTGTTTCAGATATATAGCAAAGCTTGTGGTTTGAAGAAACTGTTTTCTACTGGTATGATGCAGCAAATCTCTCCCTGCTTCACAGCAGAAGCATTCCTTTTGGGTTATTATTAACCTTTCCTTTTTTCTACTTTGCAGCAAGATGAGAAGATGAGGTGAATTTATGGATTCTGTTTTTTTCTGAATTCTGAAACCATAGCAAGTCAAAACAGGGATATAACTAGAATCAAGAAGAGGAGATGTGTAATAAAAAGGTTTTTTTTCATTTTTTTTCCTTTTCATGGAGTATTTATCCATTCTTATGTTTAGATACATGTGAATAAAATAACTATTTTGTAATACTAAGTTTTATTACAAAATTTAAAATCATTTTGGTCATCCTATAACTTCCTGCTCATTTAAGTTTCTTTCAAACTAATAGCCTTTAACTAAACAGTAACTGTTAACCTTTTAACCAAATAAAATGTATTATAAATACTTTTGCATTGGGTATCTTGCTGTGTACCAAGCTATTCTGTTCTGTTCTTAAACTAGTCAATATATGTGAACACCTTTAATATTTTAAAAGTCACCTTCTGCCCTGGCTAGTTTTCTCTCACCCCTCATTCTTCTACTTTCAGAGCTATTTGATCAGTAATCTCTTAAGTATCAGGTTCTATATTACTTTTATTATGTATAATCTGATGATATAGCCAAGGGGATTAACCTTTCAGGCTCTTTTGAATTTGGTTTTTATAACTTTATTTTAAAAATTGCTTCCTAGACTAGTAATAAATCCTGTTCATATCTGAGATTAATGGACATAACTTACTGTATTCAAATGACTAGTGAGATTCTATTCTGCCTAGATGGAAAAGCTTTCTTTATCAACTAAATGGATGGGCCCAGAAATCTGTATTTTTAGCAAACATTTCAGATAATTCTGGGGCAAATTGTCCTACGATCAAACTTGAAAAAAAAAAACTGCTGTAGAAGTACAGAGACTCACAGAATTTACTCAATATCAACAATGTGGATTGAAATGGGAGGCAGAGGCTTTTCTAAAGGAACAGCTGAATGTAGTTAAAGAGTTTGGCACCCTGGTGGTCTCTTTTCCCTTTCCTGTACTCCTGTTACTTTTAGCCTTTGGACCTCCTAATTCTCTGGAATTATATTTTTGTTCCTATTGCTTATTTCTATTTTTTTCTTTCTATGAGATTTGTCTCTTTTTTTCCTATAGAAATTATTTTCCATTGTATATACTTAAACTTATCAATCTCTTATTGCTGGTGGAATTTGGCCACAGTGAAAAACAATTTTACTATCCCCAGATTATAAACACATTTCCTCAGTGGTTTCATTTTGTTTTTACATTTAAATTTGTGATGCATGTGGATTTTTTGATTGTATGGTGTGAAATGAATGCACTGACTCCATTTATTGAAAAGTCCATGTTTTTCCATTACTGATTTGAAATGCCACCTTTTTAAGATTGTATTTATGTACACTTACATTTATTTCTTAATTTTCTATCTAGTTTGTCTTTTTATGTCCCACTACCATACTCTTTAAATTATAGAGACTAAGAGAGTTTCAAAATTTCCCTCTTAGAGGTTTTATACATTTCTTGATAAATTTATGCTCAAGTATTTTGTCTTTTTTCTTGGTAATATATATGGGATTTTCTCTTAGATTCTTCTCATTATTGTTTGCATATATGAAGATAGTTGATTTCTATAAGTTAACTACTATGTTACTGTTTGTAGCATTTTTCATACATACCTCCTGAAACCCAAACTATCTACCTCTTGTTTTCCCCCAGTTCTTATGTGGTTCTTTGCTTTTTCTTATATAATTGCATGGCTGCTGCCTTGAGTAAAATGTTAAATAGTAGTAGGAATAGTGGATATCCTTGTCTTGTTCCTGATTTTCATCAGAATGCCTCTGGTTTTACCACCATTAAATAAGATGCTGGGTTTTGAGCTGATGATGTATATTTATGATCACATTAAAATATTATCTATCAATTATTATTTTATTGTTTTTTTTTTTATCATAAATGAGTTGATTTTGTCAAGTAACTTTAACCATTGGCAGATATTGTATTAGGTTAGAAACCTAATAGGGCAGAAACCACAATTATTTTATAAATTGTTAACCATATACTAGGAAACTGACAAGAACTGAAAAGGCAAAAAAAGGACTAGTGGGTTATCATAAAGGAAAGAACTGTAGGAAGTACCCACTGCCACCGGGGCTGAGGGTACAAAGAAAAAAGGATGGAAGTGAAACTGAAAGGCCTAGAGGAAGAGTTCCAGGACTCTGGGGATGGTGTACAACTAGTTGGTGCTGTTTCCTGAAGAACTACGACAAGACTGGCCTGATAATGTGAAAAAGCTGCAAACTGTAGCCAACTGTTGCCATTGAAGTAATTTTTTCTGCCAGGGTGAACCATTTGTGTGGTGATGCTGACAGTAACAGGACGCATACAGGAAGTTCGGAATTTCTCCATTCTCCTCCATACTTCCACTATGGAGTATGTACAAACAAGTCAAGAATAACTAGTTTGTTTCCATTTATTTTTAACAGGTATTATAGTAAAGATTTCAAAAATATAAAGCTAGAGCCAAAAAGTTAACTGGCAAATTCTAAATTGTAGGCTTACAGGTGATAATTTTTTGTGCTTTTCAGCACTTTCCAAGTTTTATTTTTAAAAATTTCCCGAGATGTTTTTTCATCTTTGTTGATATTTACCAGATAAATTTTGTGGATATTTGCTGAATAAGTCGAATAGTGATAAAATTTAGAGTTTGATTCCATATCAAGGTAGCTCTGAATTTTAAAAATAAATGAATTATTATTTCTAAAACAGAAAAAGTTGTAAAATCACTTTGTCCTTGAGCTCCTTTCATGCAAAGTTGGAATAAATGTGACTGTTTATTACCTATGCTGTGTACAGGACTGCAGCAGACGTGGTGGGGAGATGTACCAAAACAACAATAAAAAAAAATCTACCTGGGAAGCCACTTAAAATATGTAATAAAAGCACCAAAGAGGTCGTCACAGGACCTGCAGTCCGCTGAGAGGCTGCAGAGTGGCACAGATGCCAAGTGCCACAGGCTAGGAGGTGGAGGGACCGCCGCCGACGATTTCAGCCCAGATGATCGTGCTCCAGGGACGTCCTAACGGTCTGGCAAGGGTTTGCCGAACTTTAGATCTCAAATCAGGACCGTTTCCACTGGGCTTGGCTGGACTTTAGCTCAGCCCGGTCTGACCTGCTCCCATCTGCGTCGCTGGGTCATGCGTGACTCTCAGACCCCAAGCCCCGCGGGGGAACCCGCGGGCCGCCGCCGCGGACAGGGATGCCGAGGTGAGTGCGCCCGCGAGAGGACCCCGCACCCCGCCGCACGTGGAGCGGCAGGGAGGGCGCACAGTGGTGCACACACTAGGGCTTCGGGTTTGCCGGCAGGTTTGCCTGTGCGCCCCGTCTACCCCCACCCGAGGCAGGGAAGCGTGAGCGGTGCGGGGCTGCCCGGGGTCTTTGGCCTTCTTCACCTTCCTTTGCCCTCTGCATCCAGGACGCGCAGGCTGATCACCAACCCCACCGTACCCCGTAAACAAGAAGTGACATAGCTGTTCCTACTCATCGAGGTCAGCCCTCCCGAATCTCCCCTCCCTCGAGCCTCCCTGAAAAAGATTGTCTTTCCGGAGGCCGAGCGCAGCCCTGTAACTGCCGAGCCTCAGCTCTCCAGCGTCGGGATGAGTTGGGAGCAACTGAGAGTTGGGGCAGGACCACAGAGTTGAACTAATTTCAGACCGCTGACATCATTTCTCAGATAACGAAATCATAACGCTCCAAAGTCAGTTCCCGGCAAAGCTGAGCCAATGCTGGGTTCCGGGAACTTGGGGGTCCTCACCAGGTCCACTGCCAGCGTGGAGTCCTGTTCTCCCAGAAGCCTGGCTCATTCTGCAGTACCTCGGGGACAGTTCCGAGCAGTGTCGAAGGCTGGGGGACGTGAAGCCCCTGGGCATCCTTTAAAAACTTTCTCGATTCTCCCCACCCCTCACCCCCGCCCATGCACACGGCCATAGACTCTGCTCGCTCTTAATGTTGATCCAGCATATTGGCACCACTTTGCAAAGGGGAAACTGAGGCATGAAGGTTATGGGGCTTCCCTAAGAGCTGACAACTAAGCAAGGGCCATGCTACCTGCCTCTCCTCAGTGCCAGCACCTTCAGAGCCACTTGCGATTCTTCCTTCAGAGTCACACAAGCCACAGTACTTTCCTTGACTGGCACAAGGGACTCACCAGGAAGCTAAAGAAGGTCAAGCATCAGGGCCCCCCACTATGAGACCTGTTGTAAGGTTCTGAACTTACTTTTGCACTTATGGTTTTGTATTATTTTTCTTAAAGAGGACCCCACATACACAAATTGTACAAGTTCTAGGTCCTATAAAACCTTCCTCTGTCCCTGCTCCCTGGTTACCATACTGGATAAGATGAGCTTGTTCTTCCTGATCTGTAATGGGAGCTATTAGGATCTCCTGACAGGACTGCTGAGAGAATGACATATGGCAATAGGGTGAAGTGTTAACTTTATGTTACTTTTTTTCTTTTGCATAACTGAATGGTATAATAATCATAACCCGGGCCTTTTTATTTAGACAAACAAGGATTCGATTCTTGCTCTAACTCTTCTTGAGACACACTAACCTCTCAGAGCCTCAGCTCTTTTGTTAAAAGGGGATAATACTAGTTACTTCACAAAGAGTGATAAAGAGTGTTTAATCAGTTTTTTGTTAATGGTCTCCTCTATGCCAGGCAGTGTTCCTAGCTCAAAGATTTATAGAAGAGCACAGATGAATTCCTTTAGCTCCTTCTTGTCTAGGAAGTTCTTTATCTCTCCTTCAATTCTAAATGATAGCCTTGCTGGGTAGAGTAGTCTTGGCTGTAGGTCCTTGCTTTATATCACTTTGAATATTTTATGCAAACCCTTTCTGGCATGCAAAGTTTCTGTTGAGAAATAAGCTGTATACCTTTAGTTATAGGAGTTCCATTCAGCTAGTCTTCAGATGGTTCTCTAGGTTGATTGTTCCATAATTAAGTTCCATAATTAATTTTGATGTGATCATGGGAGGAGGTGAGTGCAGCACTTACCAACTCCACCGTCTGGACTGGAATTCTCTGGGGAAAGAGCATTTTAGAATAGTGGAGGTCCTCAGACATGAGTATTTCTGTATGCTTAGGGGATGGCAAGGAGATTGCTGAAGCTGGAATGGTGGCCAGGGTGAAATTACTAGGACTTTGTAGGCAATTATAAGGTTTTTGGTTAAATCAGGAAACAGGCGTTTGAGTCTAGCTTCTTTTCAGCCAACTGTTTCCCAAACTGCAGTTGGATTTTTAATGTAATGGCTAATGGTTTGGATTCTATTGGTTTTCAAAAATAGATAAGCTGGTTTTAATCAATAAGCTTGATTTATGATCCAAATGTCCTATGATCATTTGCAAAGAAGAGATATTGATTCAGCTTTTGCAACTACCCTGTTAAAACAAATCATACTACCCCTTCACTTTCCTTCCCCTCCTTTCCAAATTCTGTTAGCTATGTGATTTAGTCCTGGCAAGGAAGCCTAATTGTCACATGAACAGAATTAGAATCAACTTTCTGGTTCAGAGAGGAGGAGTTGTTGAGAAAAGTAAGAGAGAGAAACCACCAGGGAAGAGAAGTCTTGAAGTCAAACATACCTCTGAAATTAAAAACTTGCCTTTGAAGGGAAGCTTGGAAGCCAATTAGGAGACTCTAGGTGTTATAATTGGCCTGTGGTCCCTATTTTTAATAAAATCCCCCAAGTCTCCACTTGGGCAAGGGCTAAGACTATCTAGAGGGGAGGCCAATGCTCATTGGTCAGGTATCTAGTTGCAGAGAGCTTTCTGAAGTCTGACTTGTTTCACCACAGGCCCCAGAACAGGTGGTCAGTTAACAGGGAATTTGAGGGATAAGAGAGCCCATGAATAAATTACACCCTAGATGCCATGCTCGCACACAATCCGGGAACTGATGAACATTCTGAGGCAGTGAGGTGGAGGTATCAAAGGTGTGGGCTTGGGAACTAGTTTGGCATGGATTTGAATCCTGTTCTGTCTCCTCTGCCACTCAGTAAGTCTGGGGCCTTGGACAAGTTGCTTAATATCTTAATAACAGTTTTCCCCTCTTCAAAACGGGGCTGATAACAGTACATTCTCCTATGGAATTGGAGTGAAGATTAAAGTCCATGGGAGAAGTTTAGCAAGTTGCTTGGCACACAGTAAACACTTCAACTTCATAACAATGACTGCTAATATCTGGACTGGAAAATCATTTCTTTCATGAATAGAGCCAGAATCTACCCCAAAGTGCCAAGGATGATGAAAAATAGTCATTGAGCATTATTTCCTCAACAAAACAGAGGGTCTCGATATCAGTATAGAAATCTAGACAGAGCTGTTCATTAGCTAATGTTTCCTGGGGTTTTTGTTTATAAGAATGGGGGAGGATAATTCTGGGCTGCTGGGATGACTATAATGATTCATAAAAGGTGAAGAGGGTGGAGGTGGCACAGGAAGAAAGAACTACAATTAAAATGAAATTTAAAGCAACTGGAAGTTCAGTCAGAAATGTCCTCACTGTCTGTCCCTTTGGGACTCCTGCTCTGCTTTAAGGATGCTGTGAATCTTCTCTAACGTCTTCCACAATAAATACCTCTTTCTTCCCTTTTCTACCTCTGAGCCTTGTCGTTTTATACATCCTTCCCTGTCTTCTTCATTTCCATTTTCACCCCCTTTTTCTCCCCTTCTAATCTTTCTCCTTCTTTCTGCCTCTAACTTGGATCTAGCAAGGCCCTCTAAGGCATGAGTCACCAACCCTGGACAGAGGACAGTGATTTCTCAACTTTGTGCAATGTGAACTTGAACTCTCCCAAAGGGCTAGTAGAGATAGAGTGACAGACTCTGCCCTTGCAACACCCAAGGCTGTCCTGAGATGGGAATATGCAATGACCCTGACCCAAGAACTAGCACCACCTCTCCAAACCACAATCAGTGAGAATAACTCTGCCTCTCATTCCTTCTCTACCCCCACACCCCCAACCACCTTCTTAGTCCTGACCTCCCTGTTTCACTCCAAGACCTACCAGGACAGTGTGCATGCTACATCCGTGCTCCCACTTCCCTCCTTTAAATATACCATTCACCAAATCAAGAAAAATAAATATAGTTCAAGCCAGCAGCACTTTGAGCTAGACTCCAATCATTTAAAACATTTCCTGGAATAAATAAGGCCTTCTGCTTTCATTAATCCCTTCCAAAAAAAATACAAGTATCTTTTAAACCTAAAATGCTATTCTTTGCTATCTAGACTACCCAGATTCCATCTCTCCATTAAAATTGGGCTTCTGTGGATTTGCCATCATATGTATCAGTCAGGATTAGTTTCAACTGCAAATGGCACAAACTCAGTACTAACAGTGGCTAAAACACAACACAAGTCATTTTTACTTTTAAAGACTTATCTGGAGGTAGACATTGTGGGGCTGGTCTACAAGCTTTATAGCATCATCTGGGACCCAGGTTTCTTCTCTTTTTCCTGTGTTGCCTTTAATGTGTTGCCTTATGGTCTAAAATGGCTGTTGGTGTTTTAACAATTTCATTTCTATTCCAGGCAGCAGGAAGGAAGAAAGGGAGAATGCATGCTGGGATAGACAAGCAACACTTTCTCCCACCATCATTGGCATTTCCCTGTTTTACTCTCATTTTTTTCTGTTCAGATGTCCCGTCCCAGCTTATGATAAATCATTCCTTCCTTTTTAGTGTTCTTATAGCAAATTGTACATATTATGTTCAAGCTTTTCATTTAAGTTAACATTTACTATGTCCCTATGATATATCAATAGCACCTAGCACGGTGTTTCATGTGAAGAAGAATAGCAGAAGGTGGTTTTTCTCAGAGATCAAGAGAAGCTTATACATACACACATAATTATGATGCAGGGTAAAACATTCTGTGAAAGACATGTGGACATTGGCCTTGGGAGCACAGAGGAGGATGACTACTTAGAGCAGAGTGGAAAGGATATATTAGAGGGCAGTATCCCCCAACAGAAGAGAATATTTGATCAGGGCTTTGAATAACATACAAAATTCCACCACGCTATAAGAAAGGGAGGACTTTGAGGACAGAAGGAATCCTACATGGAAAAGTAGTGAAGGATAAAGGCCTGTGCACTGCTGTGATCAGCCAGTTCTTCCATGTGAATGAGGTTCAAGGTACATGGATTGAGTGGCAGGGAATGATGAGCAGTATATCAAAGAGGCCTTGTTTGCCATTCCAAGGAATTTGAATTTCTTCTTCTATTCCAGGAACTCTTGAATATAGTCACCTATGACCCATTCAGTGTGCTCATTAAAAATGCACATTTTCTGGTTCCCTCACCTAGAAATTCCAATTCCATAAGGTTTTATTTTAACAAGTACCCCCAAGTAATTCATGAATTTCTGGCATGGCAGTTTGGCAGCCAGAAGCTTGTGCTGACTTTAGGCAGATACAGAAGATGATCAGATGCGGGGTTTAGAGAGGTTGCCCTGGTAGTGGTGTAGAGAGTGGCATTGTGGGCACCAAGAATAGAGGTAGGAAACCTGTTAGGCAGCTGTTATAATGGTTCAGTTAAAAGGTAATGAAAGTTATTCAGGGGAGTGACAGTAGAAGTGAAGGGTGTTTAGAGAATCATTTTTGAAGTGTAAGTGGCAGGACTCGGTGACACTGATTATGATAGGTTAAAGGAAAGAAAAAGTAGAAAATAGCTCAGATTTTTAATATAGATGACCTAGCAGATAGGGCTATTAAACAAGTTAGCCAAAAGAAGGGAAGAAATAAATCTGGGAAATAAAATCATTTAAGGACCATTTAAAATAGCTCAGATTTTTAACTTAGATAACCTAGCAGATGGGGCTATTAAACAAGTTAGTGAAAAGAAAGAAAAAAGTAAATTTTAGAAATAAAATAATTTTATTTGAGGACCATTTAAGTTTGGGATGCTGGGGGGTACTCCACAGTTTTCCTTGTATTTCAGTATGTACACACACACACACACACACACACACACACACACACATCACACATCACGTTCCCTTACTATTTTGCAGACTCCTCTAGGGAACAGACCTGACTGTGGTAATTGGCACATGCCTCACTTTGCCTGGCATATGGCCACTTAGATTTGAGGGTGAAGCAGTCATAGAATATGCTTATGTCCCCTCCTCATCTATATCCTAGAAAGGAAAATGAGTGTAACATGGTGAAAGATGAACTCTACTTGTGAAATTATGAAGCAAATCCTGCTTTTATTTGTGAATCTAAAAGAAACCCAAATTTTTAATCAAAAAAGAGAAAACTAGATCACTTTGAAAAATATAACCAACCATGATGTTTCAAAATCATGCCATCTCTCATGTGCTCTGTTCTACTGCTGTGCTGCTAGGCTACCCACATAAACTTGCTTCTTAAGGGTGTCCTTGTTTACATGTCTTTGTATCACTTGGCATACGTGTTTTATCTTCTCTTTTGTTTCTTTGGCTTGAGGGCCATGGTTGGTTGTGATTGCTTTCTTAAAACTGTAATTCTTTGAACACAATAAACAAATGAGTCTTAAAAATATGTGTATATATATACATATACATATATATATATAATCAATTTCTCAGAGGTTACTCTATTCCTGCAGCTGTCTATGCGCTTGCTCTCTCCCTCTCCCTCCTCCTCCTCCCCCTTTCTCTCCTCCTATTCTGTTCGCTAATATCTTTTCCTTCATCTGTTTCAGACTTTCTATGAAATTCTGGACAGGAGTCACTAGTGTTTCTATTAGTTGAAACAACCACTGCCTTAGAGAACAGCAAACAGTGATAATTCAGGACCAAGGACAGTGGCAAAGTGGTGGGGCTCAAGATTTAGCCTCTACACTTGAGAGATGATTTGTAGATCATAGATGTTCCTTCAACATTAAATCAAGTTGCAAATACGAGTAGAATAGTTAATTAATGTGCATGTTCATCAAACTAACATAAGCCCACCAATGCAAAAATGACACTAGCTTTCTCAACTTTGTGTGCATAACTCTTACTTTCCTTCTGGTACAGGTGCTAGAAAAAAATGTCTATCCTGAAACAATGCTGTTATCATATCTGAGGAAGAAGCATGTCCTTTTCTTTGTTCTCTCTCTCTCTCTCTCTCTCTCTCTCTCTCTCTCTCTCGCTTGCTGTGTGTGTGTGTGTGTGTGTGTGTGTGTGTGTGTGTGTGTGTTATCCTAGTCGGGTGATAGAGCCACACTGAATTATGTTCTTTACTATTATGGTTTTATGTTCTTTAAGAAAACCTTACATCTTTGTTATGTAGGCAGTGCACAATTGTGGTTGTCAGAAGAACCAAGTTTTTTCCAATCTCGGTTTTGGCACTTAGTATATTGTATAAATGAAGTACCTAGCAATGAGAATGAAAACCATGGATGTTAAAAGGGCTTAATTAAGCATCCTTTAGAATGAAGAGTCAGAATATTGACATTCTGTCTTTGAGAACTAATCATCATGTCTATTAGAAAAAAGAGAGCACAGAAACCTCCTGACATGAAAGTAAATAGGCAATTGAGAAATTAAACTTCAGAATGTTTCCTTAGAAAAACTTTCTAAATAAAAGTAATCCAAGGAATGGATTGTTAGCCTATTATGTATGAATGCCAAGATCCCACTAAGTTCTATGCAAAATTATACGACAATGGGAGTTTGTATATTTTTTTTTCCAGGAGAGAGTGAAATACTCCAAAAAGTACACAATTGAAGAAGCATCAATGACTTCTGGAAGTCATTCAAGATCTTTGGACATAAAAAAAGTACTCTGATTTCCTGGTTATTTATGGCACCAGTGTGTAATATTTTAGATTTAGTTCACTTGCGAGTGACAGAAAATCCCAAATAGCAGTAAACAAGACAGAAGATAAAACGTTTATTCTTTTCTTACTGGGTTAGTTCAGGTTCTCCGGAAAATGGAATATACACAAGTTTTATTAGGAAAAACACCTAAGAAAACAGAAATAGAGAGCCAGTGAGAACTGGGGTGGTAGATCTCAAAGGGCAGCAGCTGGATCTTTTGGTTAATTACCCTCCTTGTTGAAGAAGGTTTGTGAGGCACATTCTCATGGCTGTCATACTCACATAAAAAAAAATCCCAAAAGTAGGTATATTGGGGCTAGTAAAGTAGTGTCATGACATAACCAGGGAACCAAGCTCCTTATGTCTTGCTGCCCCACCTTCCTCAGCATGCAGCTTTCTCCCCATGGCCAGAGATGACTAATGAGGCCAACCATCATGTCTGAATTCCAGCAAATAGGAAGATAAGAGATGAAAAAGCAGATGCCCTACTCGTTTTGAGGACATTTCTCACCTGGGAATCATGCACAACACTCACGCTTATATCCCATGGAGCAGCATTGTTAATGACCCCATCTAGCTGCAGAGGAGGCTTGGAAATGTATTTTTAATTCTGAGCAACCACGCGCATATCTAAAAACTGGGGTTTATATTACCAAGGAAGAATGAAAGACCAGATATTGGGGAACAACTAGCAGTTTCTGCCACTAAGAAGCATAAAAATATGGCAAACGTGGATAATATGGCACAAATATTCTAAGACTTACTTACAATTTGACATTTTACTTCATATGTTATCAAAGACACACAAAAGATTGAGAACAAATGTACAAGGTATTTATAATTTCAAATACTCAAGCCCTTACATGTATAGACTCTTCTTTTTTATAGTTTGGCTCCATTTTTGGCAACCCGAAATCAAGTTGAGTAGAAAAAGAGGAGAGCAATCAAGTATTTATGAGATTCTAAATAATAGTAGTGAAGACACACATCATTTGATAAGTATGTATTGAATTTAACTCTATATTTAAAAGTCTTTGATAGTGTTGTCTCCTAAAACCAGTGCTACTTTGGGAAGAGAACTACAGAAAACACGTTACCCTTAACTGTACTTTTCCAGTCTGATTCATGGGAACTAAGCATGACTGTGGAGGGTGAGACTGTGGCACCTGCACAGTGATGATATCACAATACAACCCCATTACCAAGAGGATAAGGTACCTTGCAGCAAAATCCAGCTATAGTTGAATTTTTGTAGCCTTGGACTTTGTTTTATTCCTTTATTAGTTTAATAGGCATTGAGCACCTACTATGTGACTACGCTGATGGTACAGTGATGAACAAAACAGACATGCTTCCAGGAATATGAATAGATTTTTTTAAAATGTACTATCAATGAGGAGAACATATAGTCATAGAATCCCCTATTGAAAGATGAAAGCCTGTCTGACTCCTTGTGCCATCTGGAGAAAAAAGTAAGGGCTAAAATGGCAGTGAAGAAAAATGCCATTATCACACTCATATTGCTACTACAGCCTACTAATTGATCTCTCCACTCTCACCCGTGCCCCCACACAGTGCACTCTCCATACGCCAGTCAGAGAGATCGGTTTCAAGTATAAATCAGATCATACACTCTCCTACTGAAAAATCACCAATGGCTTCTCATTACATTTAACATCTTCTCTTTCATGTTTGATATTTACCTTTATTCAAGTTTTCCAAGTATCTTGGATCTATGGATTGATGTCTTCTATCAGCTTTAAAAACTTCTTAAGCATTATCTCTTCAAATTCTCTCTCTCTCTCTCTCTCTCTCTCTCTCTCTCTCTCTCTCTCTCTCTCCCCCACCCCTCTTGCTAAGACTCCAATTATGCATGTGTTAGACTATTTTATACCATACCACAGATGTCAGATATGAGCACTAGTGAGGTTTCAGAGATCTGCCTGTTCCACAGCCAAGACACCAGCTTCCTGAACTCTGGGATATCCCTCCCTGCTTTACAGCCCAGCTGCCCACTGTTTTGCTCACCAGGGAGTTCTCTTTGCTTTCCTGTATCACTTTCTACGCTTTAGGAGATACCTTGATTCTATGCCACCTGTCTAACCTCTGGAGGGTGGCTACTGCCATATGATCTGTGAAGACTGAGTATCTTTGGTTTTCTCTCAGTTCTGCTTTTCCCCAGTCTTCCTTGTCTAAGAGCCAATGTGCTGGAGAGTTTCTTTCCGCACTCCCTCCTTGCCCCCACATTTAGGGTAT
The DNA here is from genome assembly GCA_030015415.1 of Cynopterus sphinx. Lineage (NCBI taxonomy): Eukaryota > Metazoa > Chordata > Mammalia > Chiroptera > Pteropodidae > Cynopterus > Cynopterus sphinx. The sequence goes on from CM057379.1 coordinate 181,122,819, forward strand.
TACTCTCACTCAGCACTCAGTGAAGTCTGGTGGGAAGCATTTGGGGATAATGAGTCCAACTATGTATTTTAATTTATTACATCATCCCACATGTAGCTATTAAAAATTTGTCAAAAGTTGGTCTGGTTTCACCTTACTCCTGTCTAAGGCAGATTCCTTCCCCTCTGCTGATTTCAGTTAGAGATGAGAACAGTTGTGTCTATTTTTTCTTATGAAGGACTTATACTTAACGGAATTTCATTCATTTTTCTTTACATACTCAGCATTTCATAATTTTTTTTTAAACTGTGATTGTGAAGCTTATATGGCTTCTTTGGGTTTTTAAAATGAGAGAGTAAAGGTCTCTTAACAACTTTCTACATCTGAACTGAATGATCTGTTGCCTTTGAATTGATATTCAAAATTCTGACCTTTACAATTATCTACCTTGTCCCTGCCTGTCTTTCAACCTCAGAGCCTATCTCTCTCCCTGTATTCGTAGTGCTTCAGCCCCACTGGCCTTCTTTCTGTCTGTCTATCTTTCTACTCCTAAACAACCCAAACTCCTCAGGGCCTGTGCACGTGTTGTCCCTCTACCTGGAATGTTTTTACTCATAACCTTCATGTCTGGCTCCTTCGAATCATTCAGGTTTCAGCAAAAATGTTACAGTCTCGTCTCTCCCTGATCATCCCTGATAATCCCCGACCTCACCTCTGCAATTTTCTATTTCCTTAGCCTATATCAATTTATTCATAGCCCTTCTCACCATCTCAATTTATGTATGTCTACTATCTATGTACATAGATAATATCTAGTTTCCTTCCATTGGAATATACACTCCTAGCAACTGGAATCTGCCTGGCACATAGTGGGAACTCAATAAATATTTATAATTATTTATAAGTAAATAATATCCTTCTGACCTTTTTTATGTGTGGACATACAAAAGCATATTGTCTAACTGTTTAGAAACCTGTATATTTTGCTTAACTTCTCATGAATATCTTTTCAAAATAATAAATATTATTTTAATGATTGTATCTGTTCCATTGTTTGAGTGTATGAAAACCAATCCCCAAATAGTGATCACTTAGATTATTTTTGATTGTCTATTATTGTAAGCGATATGTCGGTGATATGTACATAACATATATATACAAGTATCTGTATATATACCTGTGACTGTTTATGATAAATCCATAGAGGTGGAATTGCAGGGTAGAAGAATGTCGCATCTTAAAGATTTTTATGCCTTCCAGCAAAATGTCGCCCAGAAGAGCTCTATCAATTTACATTCTTATCCAACAGCACATGAGTTTCATTTTCTTAAAGCTTTGCTAATAATGCATATTATAATTTTTTAAAATCTGTGTCATTTTCTTTGATAAAAATGGTGTTTCTCATTGCTTAATTTGAATTACTCTTGGTTATTTTAAAGTTGAACATTTGTTTCATGTATTTCTTGGCTATTTGTAGTTCTGTTTGATGAATGAAAACATTTTAGGAGTCATTTCAAGTCGGACATTTTCAAACAGAAGGTTTGTGGAATTGAGGAGTTCTATATTCCACATCCTATTTCTTCTTCTGAAGCACAATTTCAAATTCACTTTATTCCCTAACCAACCTTTCTCTCAGGACCTGCCTAGAAGATGGAATGTATTCCAGTTGGTTAATCACATGTGACTAGAAAGGAGAATGTCAGCCCTTCATTCAAGAGAAAGCAGAAAGTTAGTGGAAACTGTTCTGAGGTTAAAATTTAGAGGTCTAATGTGAATCCTGTCTCTGACACTCCAGCTGTGTCCCTGAGCAAATCACTCTGACCCTTAGATTCTAGTTTTGTAAAATGGGCATGAGCCAAGGATAAAATGTAGGCAAAACCTGAGACATTATTTAAAATCAACCACATTGAAGGTGCTCAGTGAATACTCAGTGCCCTTTCCCACTGGAAACAATATAATCTGTGCTCCTCTTTTGCATTCTGAAGACATGATTTAGCCCATGCCAGCACGACCCCCATCTGTTCTCTGTACAGTGCCATCTTCATCACAGTAGAAGGCATAGAAAGCACCAAGATCAGGATTCAGGTGAGGGTGAGCCTCTCCTTCATAGGATTTCTGTACTTTGAAAACCATTAATGACATGATGAGCCCCTGATAACAGAGTAGAGCAGTCTGGGCCTTGCTGCTTGTCAGCCAAAAGATAAAACCAAACAAGGGACCAAGAGTGAAACCTGGGCTGTGTAGGTATTTTGTGACTGAATTCTTAGAAAGATGCTTTCTGACGACTAGAGGACTTTTTCTTTTTAAAGAAAACCTTGAGATTACTGGGTTTGTTTTCTATGAGCCAATTAGATGGGACCTATCCATCTTATATCTTCCAAACTTATTAAAAAAAAATGAGAGCCATGTGCATTGAGATGTAATTTTCTTTAATAAAGTGAAAAAAAAAATGATTTGAAAGCTGAATTCAAACCTCAGCTACCAAAAAGATTTGTTAAATTTAGGACTTGTTCAGAAAATAGGTAATAAAAGTTGTCAATTAACTTTGAGGCTTTTCTCCTTGTTAGAACTTTGCCTCAACTGAAAAGACACCTTGACCCTTGAGTCTTTCAATTATATATATACATTGCCCATAAAAATGCTTTTGCTACTTCTTTTTATCTAAGTTGATGAAGGGCACTTGTGAGAGGAGGATAGAAAAGAGAAAAGACAGGGTGACAGAGAAAATGGCCAAACTTCAGGTTCTCTGGACTTGAAGGAATCTTGGGTTCTGTTTTTTTTTTTTCTCTGCAACAGCATTACCTAGAGGGAGTGAATTCTATCTGATACCCTTGTAGACTTGGCTATTCAGAGGACTGAAAACACCTTTTCATTCAGTAACTGCTGCTAAGCTCCTGATTGCACTGTAGCCAGAAGACAGCTTCCAAAATGGGGTTGCACCTTTGAAGTTAAGATTTCAAACAGAACATGCTGAATGAGGGAGGGGGTGCAGGGGCCGGGGAGGGACGGTTTGGAAGAGAAATAAAAGCACATTTCCTTCTTGATTGTTTTCTGGATTAATGATGGGAACTTTGCAAACAATCTTCTATGTGCTAAAGTATTAGGCAACAGTGGGCAGATAAAGGCACTCAGGAAATACTTGGAGTCTTTTTTGTTATTTTTCTTTTTTTCCCCTCAACTTGAGTATAATTCCGTTCATTTCTCTGAGGGTCTTCCAGGCAGCAACCTTTATTTCTGCGATTCCCATTCAGGACTACAAATTGAAACTACCTGGAAATCTTTTAAAAATACATGTCTGTGCCCCACCCCCAGAGACTCTCGTTCAATTGATCTTGTGTGCTGCTTGAGCCTTGGAAATGTTAAAGCTCTCCTGGTGATTCTGAAGCCTGAGAACCTTCAATGAAGCTCAAAATCTGGTGAGGACAAGTATTCACATCCTCCTGGCCCAAGAAAGGGAGCCGCCTACAATGAGCAGGGGTTTCTGAGGCTTCTCATCTTTAGTGTGCACACAGACTGCCTGGGAATCTTGTTGGAAGGCAGGTTCTGACTCAGTAGATCTGGGGAGGGGCCCAAGATTCTGCATTTCTAACCTTTCTGACCTTCCAGGACAGCATTGCCAAGTGTGATGGCACCCAGTGTGGATTCTGCAGCTCTGGGATAGTGATGTCCATGTACACATTTCTGAGGAACCATCCAGATCCCATTCTGGATCAGTTAACTGATACCCTTGGTGATAGGTCATGTGTGTGTGCTTTTATTTTCAATGATGATGATGATGATGATGATGATGATGATGATGAGTACTAATATTGGACACCTATCACGCATCACACATTGTATTAAATGCTATAAAAAGATAATTTCATTTACTCATAACAGTAATTGAATTTCAATATCAACCAAATATCCAAAGTTGCTGATGAAAAAAAATCTGACTTTGTAGTTTAGGTGGACTGAAATGTCAAACAAGGCTTCTTTCTAGGATGGGGTCATAATTTCCATCATGCGTTTGGCAGTCCTTGCCTCTCTCTGGGTTCCTTGATTAATAGAGCTGGGTTTTTCTCCTTTAGGTAACCTGTGCCATTGTGCTGGATACAGACCCATAATTGATGCATGCAAGATTTTCTGTAAAGTGAGTAGAAAGGAACATATTATTGGGTATACATTTCTCCAATGAAACAAACTAGTAGGGGTTGTCAGGTGCAATTAGGAGAATAGCCATTGTTACTGATACAGGGCTACTTTTTATCTCAAGGTCTATAATTGTTGTTTGTTATTTGATCTTCTCCTCATTCACTGAGCTTGCCCTGGCAGTCACATTATGAGCACCTAAGCACTTTGATATTGGCTATGGGTAATTTTTCCCCAGTGTTTTTCCTGTCCTGTTTGTCTGAATCGAGGGCCCTGCCCTGATGCTCCTGCAGCCTGTTGTGCAAGTCCTCATCACAGCGTTGGTCACACTAAGCTATAACTGCCCATTTGCTCTTCTGTCTGTTTCCCAGACTGCAGTCTGCTTGACAGTAGAAACTGTGCATCTCCAGCGCTGGTCGCCATTCACTGACTGAGTGACCACTCAGTCAACATTTGTCGAATTAATAGATGAACAAATAACCTTGAAATGAGGGACATAAGGTTGCCCTTTGGAAGTTAAACTATAATAATATTTGTTAACATTTATTGCTAATGAAATATCAAATATTAATATTAACAATAAACAATTTTTAATATTTATTGCTATGTGCCAGGCTTTATTATAAAATCTTTACATTATGGTGAAAATAATTAATAATACTGTGTCATGTACTTAAAGTTTGTTAAGAAAATAGATCTACAGTGTCTTACCACACATACACAATGGTAACTATGAATGTGTTAATCTGATTTTGGTAATCATTAATAAAACATCTGTATGTAAAATCATCACATTGTACACTGTAAATATATACAATTTTATTTATCAATTATACCCCAATAAAGCTGAAAAATTATTAGTAGAATCAATAATAAATTCTTGGTGTTTTGTTTTTTCTTTTTACCCACTAGACTTCTGGCTGCTGTCAAAGTAAAGAAAATGGAGTTTGCTGTTTGAATCGAAGAATAAATGAATAACCAGAACTTGAGGAAGGAAATAAGGTCATTCAAATGTAAATTTTTTATAAAGGTTTCTCAGGACAGGAACAGAAACCAACTTACTTTTAGGAAAAATAAATGGTTGCCTAGGTCAATTAATTTGGGGTGTGTCAACATGTCCCCTCTCCTATTCTCACTCCATCTCTGTCTCCCCAAAAAATCTATCCTAACAACGTCATTTCTCATTCCAGATATTACCCTTGTTCAAAAACAGCTCCCTAGAGGAGAAAAAACACCTTCATCTCTTAGTGTCTCTTAGCTTTTTTTTAAAGCCTCCTTCATGTCTTCTTTCAAGGGCCAGAAGCAAAGTGTAGATGTCAGGGAGATGGAAGAACAGGTAGTGATAGAATAGGTGGCAATTCACGAGATGTTCTCATTCTCAGCCACGGCTAGTGCTGCTGCTGCCTCCTCCGCTTTCCCCAGACTCCCGAAGGGAATGTTCAGGGAGTGCAGAGCGTTGGAGGCTCACTGACGTCTGCTCTGATTGCTAGGAGCCAGGTCTGTGTTAGAGCCCACAGATTGTGGCTAGCCAGCTGCTTTTTTGTCTCTCTGCTGTATTTCTTCCTTCTAACCTCATTCCAGAAATAAGCTAAAGTACTGTAGTTAGACTTGCTTGATGACAATAACTTCTGATACTTTCTCTTTTAAGACAAGTCCAAAACTCTTCTCATAAGAGGACTTTCTGCCCCTGGACCCAGCTCAGGAATTGATATTTCCTCCTGAGCTAATGGTAAGCAAGGCAAAGTTGAGCTCATCCTAGAGGAATTTATGGGGAAATGGCAGGAAGGGGACTTGCTTATGGAGCCTCTTAAAAGCTGATTGGCAATAAGTAATGTTCATCTGTCATCCTTAGCCCAAGGTCTAAGGGGTATAGGACCAAGGTAGAGATGGGGGAGTGAGGATGGAGTCACCATGAGGAGATGTTTGAATGTAAGGAGCAGCAGTTAGCATCCAGAAAAAATGTCATGAAATGACATCATAACATTTGTAGATTTAGACATGTTTTTTGCTTCCAGTTTTGCGGAGTTTTATTCTTCCACAGAATGTTTTGACAAAATTAAGCATGTTGGAATATCTTTAGATGTTGAAATGAATTCCTTTGAGTTATAAAAGCACCAAACCGAGACATATTGAAACAGTCTCCAGAAGGAGTAAAATGCTGTCATATTTTTATTCTGAACTCTGATTCCTAGTGAAGCTCTACTTTTAGGTTATTCTTATTTTATTTTTTTTTTAAATATCTCTATCTCCTTTATCTGTTTGTATAAAAATAGAGCAGAAACAGGTAGAAATGTTGTCATGATATGATCTCAAAGCCTTATTGCTTTTTCAATAGATAATGGCTGAGAAACAACCACAAAAGACCAGGATTCTTGGTGGCGATAGAATGATGTGAATTTCCCCAGTGACACTGAAGGAACTTCTAGAAGCTAAAGTCAAGTATCCCCAGGCCCTGTTGTCATGGGGAACATCTCTGTGGGTATGTAGAACGCCAGGGGACTCCTTATGAGGAAATACCTTTGGGGAAAAAAAACCCATATATGCATTTCTCAGGAAAAACACTCTGAAATAATATTTTTAATCATCAAGATTTGACTTCCTCAGCATTGCTCAAGAGACGTTCACAATTACCATTCCATAAGTATGTTTCTGTTACCCTCAGACTGAGCAATGCACAGAGTTCCACCCAGGAGTCCCACTCCATAACAAGTCAAGAGCCATCAGTCCCAGTGACAGCTGTCCCGTCTTTTTCCATGTGGAGACTGATCTGGAGCTTGAATTTGAAATGGCTTCTTTGTTTCCTCTCTGGTGGTGTCTCAATAGGTATAATATGTTTTCTTAAGCTGCAGTTACAGGGTCTTCCTATTATATCCATTGTAAACTCAGTTTGACTGCCTACTTCTTTGGGGGAATCTCCTAGAGTCTTCCCGAAGAGAATTTTGAGTATTTTACAAGTTGTCTTGGATTCATCAGCCAAGTTTTAAGGCTGACAAGTCCAAAAAGTCCTCCAAGCACAGTGGAAATCCATCTGGCCAATTTCTACATGTGTGTGATTTGACAATGAACAGACCAATAGAAAGATATGTAGTGTAGTTTTTACCCATCTAAAGACATCAGTTTTAATCACAATTTCAAAAATTTAAAGGCAGTTAACCCCTTTATCCTAGTCTTCTTGTGTTTTTTTTTTCTAATCTTTTGGGGCCTGAAGTGAAATTTAAAGGCATCTTTCACCCAGTCATAATTTCTCATTATAGAACTGAAGAACTGATTTGTTGAAAACTATGCATATAATGGTGAGTTCCTAAGATTCCCATTTTCTTAGTTAAAGCACATTAATCAATTTATTTCCTTTGCCCAGCAGATAAGTAGAAAAAGAATTATTTCTAATTATGATATACAGAGAGTCTCTTCTTATAAGAATGATAACATTCTGGAAGAGGCTCAGGGAAGAATTCTCTGTAATTACATGAGATACTAATAGTCTGATTAGTCAGATTTTCACTGAAGAACTTTCTGGTCTGCCATATCAGAGAAATGTGACAGTTATTCAATGAAGGGTATTGTTCTAGGCACTGGATAAAAGATAAAGATAAATAGAACACAGTCTCAATCTTGTATATGTCACATATTAGCTGTAAAAACTTAGGCAAGTTACTTAACTAAATTACAGTTTCTTCATCTGTGAAATAGGGCTAATAATATCTTCTCAAAGCTTATTTGGGTTCATGGCGATTCTATGGAACATTCAGTATAGTGCTTGACATAGTGAGTATTCAAAACATTTAGCCCTCATCACCTCCATCACCATCATCACCACCATCAGCACCTTAATTACCAACACCTCTTCCATCACCACCACCACCCACCACCACCATCACCACCACCTTCATCATCACCACCACTACTATAACCACCAATAAGCAGGGTAGAATGTATCCAGGATAAAAATCCCATATCAGTTATTTCAAATCTAATGGACATTTCCAGGTCAGCAGTGATCACATTGCATTATTTACAAATAATTTTATTTCAGGGCTGACCTTAGGTGCTGGCTTCGGCCTAGCTCAGGTGAAGGACATCCTGGCAAATGCAAGCCTGAAGCTCCCAGAGGAGAAGACACAAATGTACCAGGAGACTGAGTAAACTGGGGGGGAAAAAAGTGTTCTTCCTATGCTTAACAATTCTTTTGCCCTATAATGGCATCATGTAATGTTTCTTTCTGTCTAAGTTCCACCTATCTTTTTCTTTGCTTTCTCTGCTTATAAATAGAAATATCTAGCAGAGTAGGCCAGAGGTCAGAAAGAACAGGACCTTAGTCCTCTTCTTAAACAGCACAGTTCATTTTCAGCTTTGAACATAGAGAGTAAATATTAATATTTCATTAGACATCCTGATCAAGTCATTCAAAAAAAATTATTGTTCATAACCAGGATCCTTATTAAGTACAGTAGTGAATAAATAAATTGCCTTTAACGAAGTTTTATGCTGGGGGTGGGAGACATCTGATTTATTTTTATCTTTTTCCAGCACCTAAAGAATTTTTGGTTTTTAATCAATATGTTGAGGCAAAAAACTATTTAAAGCTATAATAAAATATGACTGGAGGATTAAAGCTAAGAAGTTTTTGATTTTTATATTCACATAACAAAACCTCTCTCATTCTATGATTTTTTGAAAAGGGATGTTACTTAAATTGATATCTCTGAATGCAAATCTTCCTGCTTAAGACAATTTTGTGGTTTAGATGATACGAAGAATAGGTATTTAACAATGCAGGCAACAGGAAACTAGTCCACAGTTTTAAATGAAAACAAAACAAAACAAAATAGATTTATAGAGCAATTAGAATTTCCTAGTAATTGTTGACCAAGTTAGACTAAAAGAAATAAGTTAAAAGTCCTGAACTTAGTTTAAAAACAAAACTCAAGTAAATAAATATAAAATAAAGTCCAACCATTCTTCCACAGAAATAGGCTTCCATCAATGACAAATTAAGTATGAGCACACAGCATGTCGTGGATGCCACCATGCTCCTGTACCACTCAGAGGAAGTCTTCAACAAAGGGGCCACATTGTCCTCAGTAGCCTGTAGTTCTCTCCACTACTCAGATCGTGTCAGGCCACTACGAACACAAGCGTGGTCAACGTCAGGTGACCAGCATAGGAAAATAGCCAGCACAAGTTCTTGACAAGAAAGGGATGAAGACACTGGTAGTATATGGAATTAGGACTGCACTAACTTTCCAGTAGTCAGAACAATAGAGAGAATAGTCATTGTCAAAACTGAACTTCCTGCATTCCCAGAGAGAAAAAACGTAGAAGCAGATCTAATAATCCCCAAGAAGGAGCTGTCACTTACCTTTTGATAGCAAGTTGAGACTATAGTTGCCCTCATCCAGGAAGGGATTTAGATCTGAATCTAGATGCCTGCTCATGATGTGCCCCACTACAGACTTTTTAAATTAATTATTATTTTCACTCCAGTTGTGTAATTTTAAAAACAAAGTTATAAAATAAAAATTAAGCAAGGCTTTGGAGAATTCGTATTTTTGCCTGGTTCGAAAGAATGAAATTGTTCTGATTTGTCAGGGACAGGCATCATTCAGGAGCCACACACCAGAGTTTACTGTCATCAAATAAATACAACCATATCCTGATCTGGGATCCAGCAAGAGTCCCCAAGTTTTGGGAGTTTGACTGTTTAATAGTACAGATTCCAAGGAAAGTGTCATTTCATCATTCCATAGATGGAGAGCAACAGATTCCTTTAAATGAGCAGTTTCTCCGAAAGTGCCCCAGTGCAGATCTTAAGCCTGGAGAAATCTTGATCTCAGTGAACATCCCCTACAAGAGGAAAATGAGTGTGTTCTTTTAATTTCTTGCTTTTACCAGTGAGCCTATAGTTTGTTAATTCCAACATATACTGGGTTAAGAAAAGGTGCTGAGTGTTTACAAGAGAGATTATAAGGACCAGTAGTCCACCTTATCTGTGGTTTCGCTTTCTGCAGTTTCACTTACCCATGGTCAAACGTGGTCCAAAAATACTAAATGGAAAATTGCAGAAAGAAATAACTCATAAGTTTTAAAATGCCCATCATTCTGAGTAATGTGATGAAATCTTGCACCATCTTGCTCCGTCCTGCCTGAGACATGAATCATCCTTTCGTCCAGCATCTCTTTGTCCAGCTTCCACTCATTAGTCACTTAGTGGCTGTCTCTGTTATTGGATAGACTGTCGCAGGATTGCAGTACTGGTGTTCAAGCCACCCTTATTTTATTGAATAGTGACCCAAAGCGCAAGAGTGGTGATGTTGGCAATTTGGATATGCCAAACAGAAGCTGGAAAGAGCTTCTTTTAAGTGAAAAGGTGAAAGTTCTCAACTTAAATGATGAAGAAAAAAAAAACCATACACTGAAGTTGTTAAGATCTATGGTAACTATTTGTACCTTTTTTTTAATCTGTGTTATGTACTCTTCTATCGTTCCTAGAATTAGAACTTTGTCTCTGCCTCTCCCCCAGCTCACCCCACCCGACTCATCTCTCTTTTTCTTTCTTTTTCTTACTCTCCCCCGACTCCAAACTCTAAAGTTACTTCCTTATCGATTTTTAAAAGTTCTTTGTGCCATGAGGCTCTTTCCTAAATAAGATTTAAAAATATATCTCTGCCTATATCTTGGGTTTCGAAAGAAGCTAAAAAAATACATTTGCAATAGAATTTATTGAGAAAAAGGTCTTTGGAGTTAGACTCAAGGTTGAATCCTACTTTAAAGATCTCCTGTGATCCTGACTTAATTACTTACTCACATCAAGTCTTAGATTCCTTATCTGTAAAATGGGAATAATCAATCCTGCCCTGGCAGGCATATTAGTCTGCTAGGGCTGCCATAACAAAGAATCACAGACTGGGTGGCTTAAACAGCAGACATTTATTTTCTCACAGTTCTGAAGGTGAGAAATCTGATATCAAGGTGCAGATGACCATCCTCTCCCTGTGTCTTTACATGGTCTTCCCTCTGCTCATGTCCGTGTCCAGATTTTCTCTTCTGCTGAGGACACCACCATGACTGGTTAGTGTCCACCCTAATTACTTCATTTTAACTTAATTGGCCCTTTAAAGAGCCTATCTCCAAATTTAGTCGCATTCTGAGGTACTGGGAGTTAGAACTTAAATGTATCAATTTTTTTTTTTGGCTGGGGGAGGTGCTCAAGTCAGCCCATAATAGAGAGGGTAACAAATATGTATAAGGCAACATATATGAACTGCCTAGACACTTGGTGTGCCACTTAACTTTTGCTTTCAGTGGGAATTTCTGTCAGCCTTCCAACAAGCCCAGCAGCAACACTCGCAGTACTCAATTCAGGAATGAGAGTCTTTTTTGGAAAAGGGGATGGCATCACCAGAGAGTTATCCATCTTGTATGGAGGAGTTGGTTCAACCACCATCTGTGCCAAGAATTCCTGCCAGAATTCGGAAGGTATGACATCGTGTCCTTAGACTCCAAATAACGGAGCTCTCTTTGTGGGGACATGTAATTGCAAGAAGAAAAATGCTGACTGCCTTTTTATTTAATGGCATGGAATTCCAATAACATTTCAGAACTATTTCTATTTTTCTGATTTTAGTGAATTCTGAAGTGGGAATCATGTAGTCTGTGTGTATTTGCACGTGTGTGTGTGCATGTGTATATATGCGTGTGTGAGAGAGAGCCCATATCCAAATAGCACATAGGCCAGGGTGCAGCCTCTGCGTTTTCCTTTCCTCCTGGCTGGCCAGGTTGTACAGTGCAGAGTTTTAATCATACTTGCAATGGTGTGCTTTTGACTTTTTCCCGGCTTAATCATTCCGTTCATTTCCATTTTATTTATTAAGCTCCTATCCTCCTGTTTTATTGGTTTGTAAGTCCTCAGATTATTTAGAAACGCATGTGAGAGAATCCTAAGAACACAGAGATGATGGAAGTCAGTGGTCTACTACACTTGGCTCTTCGTGATCTATGACCTTCCAGAGCATGTGTCTTAGAGGTTGGGAGCTGCTTGTAATTCCTGGGTTCTGTACAAGGCAACAGCTTAATAAATGTTATACTTCAGATGAGAACTGTTCTAGCCTCCCTTCTAAGACTATCCAGGCACATTCTACATATCTACAACAGTTCTGCTTTTCAGGACCCTGTTCACTATCCTAGCCTTGCAGACAAGTATGAGAGTGCTTTAGAAGATCTTCATTTCAGACATCACTGTTGTACACTTAAATACCAGGTAGTAGCTTTTTTTTTTAATTTTTTTTTTTTTTTTTAATTCAAAGGGCCTGGGCTGTGACTCCTTCACTGGCACAGTCCCACTTATCTCTCAGTCATTGCAAGCTCGATAAGCCTGAGTTCCCTTTCTGGTGAACACACAACCTTTTGTGTTAATTAAAACTTCAGAATCAAAGGATTGTGACTAAAAACTAAGCAAACACTGGTAATGTTTTTTAAATGTCTGTCTTGATCTTGAACGCTGTGTGTTTTGTTTTGTGACCTTATACCAATGATGTGAATGAGCTGTCTCGCTTGTCATACCCTTCTGCCCTTGGCCTTGTCAAAGTCCAAGCCCAATGTCACATTCTGTGCCAGGGCCACGGGGCTGCTTTGACTTCATTTTCAGATGAGCAGAAAACACAGCCCCTGAAAGTTGATGAAAATGAAGAAATGCTTATTTTAAAGAGCTGCTAATTTATTTTGTTTGAATGTGGAGATATTTTGCTCCCCCCAGTCCTCATTCACCAAATGGTATTTCTGTGAATTATGTTTTAGAGTTTAATCCAACATAAGTTCTAAGAGCTATTTTCAAGTGCTTCTAATAACAGCTATCAGAGAGAATAGAATTTCTCATAACTTTCAGGTGGAATTTTCTGCCACAACATCATAAAAATATCACCTGAAGTTATCCAGTTGGTAAACTGAATAAGATTCAATGTGTTTGTCCTTGAAATTATTATCATGAAAATTTACCTTGAGAGTTTTATTAAGTCAAGAACATGAAGAGGGCTTTTAAAGCCTCAGTTCATTGACTCTGTTGTTGGGTTTAGTTATGAAAGCTTACAGTATGTCGTAATGAATATTGAAGTTGATATAAAAATTTAAATATGTCAAATTTCATTGAAAGTGATTATTTTGACCATTTAAAACAGCTGCCATCTTCCCTGGTGTTATGTAAAATATAGCAGCTGCAACCTTTGGTTTATAAGTACCTAACTTTGACCATGGAATAAACTTTAGAAAGAAACAACAAATTAATGGGCATTCAAATCATCCAAAGAAAAGTGACAGTCTTCACATAGCTGATCATCTTAAAAGGTAGTTCGCTATTATAGATTGCAAGACAAGTTTTGGAAGCAGTATGTTGCCCACGCAGATCAGTTTTGTTTTGTTTTTTTTTCTGTGTTTTCACACACACACACACACACACACACACACACACACACACACACACACACATTGCTAGCGCATTTTTCCCTCAAGTTAGTCCATTTGCTTTGAAAGCATTTTGACACAGCTTCAAGAGATGAGCAGTTCGAAGAGACAATATTCATTCTTCTGTTGTATCTTTAGCCACAGAACAAACAGAAAGAGGTATCAAGTACAGCATCTTTCACTAGTGGATTCATCACAACTAAGTGTCGAAAAACAAGTGTCAAATCTTCAGCTAAAATAATTAATTTTGTATTTGATTATAGAATAAGACAAAAATATATTTTGGGATTTTTCTTCAACCTTTTGGCAGATCTCACACAGCAAGGTTTCAAGGGCTTCTTTTTTCAGTGCTATGATGTGTTTCATTATTTATAGTAAAAAGTGTTAATTATGAAAAACTCCAAGAGTCTTTATAGATACCTACATATGTGTTTCCTTAGTGTCTAAGTTTATGAATTACCTGGAATTTTGCTTTTCAGGAAGGAAGAAGCCTTCTACGATTAAAAAAAAAAAAAGATGTGGATTTTTTACTCAAATATTATTCAAATTGAGAGCCCAACACAGCATCATAGTGAGGGTATTTTACATGGGGAGTCAATCTCTACCATCTAAAACATAAAAAAACAAACCTAATAAAGCCCACATACATTTATTTTTCTTTTAATCACCATCTCAGCTCCTCAGAGGAGAAAGAAGAGACCCACTGAGAGCATTTTGTTATGAGGACAAATCTATGAGCTATGTTGATGCAGCTGGTGTGTGTTGGGGCTGCTTCGAAGTCCTGTTCATGTCTGAACCCCAATATGTAAAATTTTTTCTCATTTTTCCTACCCCCCTACATTCATAGCCTAATGTATACCTTTATTTAATGGTACCTGGGCCAAGTTCTAAATTATTTTTCTTGATAATCTTCTGCTTTCTAGTTTATACAAAGTCAGAACGACCACAACCACCACCAAAAATATAAATAAATAAACAAATAAATAAATAAATAAACCTTAGCCAATATTCTTTTTCTGTGCATTGCATATAATAGCTACAAAATTGAAGTTTACATTTAAATGAAACAATATGGACAGTAAAACAATAAATGCCTATCATTTGTCATATAGTTTACTATAAAACAGTAAACTTTTACAAAAGTGGAATAAGTTCACAGCATACTACACATGTATCTTATGCCAAGTTAATTTTTAAAATGACTACTTTGAACATGTAATTAGTAGTCAAAATTTGCCTGATATTTTACTTCTTGTCATTTATATTATGAAAACAATATTTTTTTTTCATTTTTCTAATAACTAATAAAAATGTTGAACATGTTTTCAAATCACATACATCAGTCTCCTTTCCCTCCTGATGTGCCAGGCCTTACCCCTGCCTGGAGAACCTCTGATCTATCTCAAACTGAAGGTTTATTTCTTGAGTCCCTCAAGTAGGTTGGCACTGAGCAATGACCACTCTTCTGGAGTCCTGTGAGCAGCAGAGGGCATTGGAGAAGTGTGTTTTTTCACCATTATTTTTATGTAAAGTTCCCCATTGTAAGCATGGTGGCTTTCCTTTGTTCTTAGTATTTGTTAAATTAAATACAAATGTTCAGAAGAACGCTAAACCTCTTCATGAAAAAGAAACATACTGGTTAATCAATGGGATGCCAGACAGGGTCTTTCCCTTCGATTCCATAGGGCAAGAGTCTCAGCGCTTTTGTTGGACCAGGGGTGGTTTTGACTCGTGAAAAAGGGCACTGTGATTGGAATGAGGTAACATTTTAGGTGGACTCAAATGTGTCATTTATTGTCAATCCATACTAAATAGGCTCACTCAAATGGCATATTCTGGAAATCAAATCAAAAGTATTTAGCTTTCCCCGCCCTCAGATGCCTTAAATGATACTGAGTTGGAAATAAATCAGCTTCTACGGCTTCTTTTTTCTCCAGGACAAGTTTTAACCAGTATGTGTTCTGCTGATGACATTTTCTCTCTTTCCTCTTGCCATATGATGTAGCCTGGCACTGTGAGGCTCATTTCAAAAGAAAGAAGAAAGAAAGAAAGAAAGAAAGAAAGAAAGAAAGAAAGAAAGAAAGAAAGAAAGAAAGAAAGAAAGAAAGAAAGAAAGAAAGAAAGAAAGAAAGAAAGAAAGAGTACCTATATTATCTACGGCTTAGGTGACCCATGACTCTGGTGTGGGACAACAATGGGGTGGTAACGGAGACATCCATAGCTTTTTCCAGGCCTCACTGTGGCTGACCTACTGTATGCCTCTCACGCCCAAGTCTTCCAGAGAAAGCTTCTGGGAGCCTGGCTTCAGTCCTAGTCCAAATGTGGACCCAGTGAGTAGGGGATGGGGCTGGCCAGCACAGCTTAGCAAGCAACCCCTGAGGCAGAACTCCAAACCCAGAGCTACCCACTCATGGCTGGCAATTTTTCTGGAATTTCTACCTCCCACACTCCCATCATTGGCATCCTTATCAGCCTCTGCCTTCACTCCAGGCTCTGAGCTTGGCCTATATCGTGTCTCTTAACCCCTTGTTTCTTCATACCTCCAGTTCTTCTTTTACCAATAACTAACCAACCAGGAAATCTAGCAACTCTCTCATTTGAAATACTAGGGGTGACCTCATGTTTCTTAATTTGGTTAATGAGACATCAAGACATTATATTCTGTGGGTCTTAAAGAAAGAATAATATTAGTTAATCATTATTCAAAATGCATCTTCCTCTAGCTTCATTCTTTTTTAGGAGTATCTAAGTTATGAGTTTTACCAATTATTTCTTAGACTTCTTCACTCAAAATAAGGAGAAAAAGTCTCTTCTGGATGTATACATGCCCTCGATATTTTCTATAATCATAGTCCTGAGGTCATCATACTCTTCTGTAAAATTTATATGCCATGCTTAGATACGGTAAAAGAATTTTGATAGTAAAATGTAAAGAAATTCATGAGCATTAGCAAGAAGACATAATTTTTACATTACCAGGAAGATTTATATTCATTTATTTACACAAATGAAATTAGTGTTAGAGAGGTCTATATTTTAAAAAATGGGAAAAAAATAAGAACAATATCATGGCTATCTACCCAACCCTCTTTCCCTGCTGGATTATTGAAATAGGCTGATTGTCCTGTTGCTACTAACAGTGACAGTTTTCATTTTCAAACATGTTCTGGTTTGGATGTAAATTATATAGCTACTCTTTATGGAAGATGTACATACTAAGATTATAAAAATAATATGTTGGTTAATGACTAAACAGAAGGTAGACCCAAAGCAGCTTCCTCAAGACCCAGTTGGCCAATCCTTCATGCATCTATCTGTCTGGTATTAAGCATGCCACAGGTAAAGCCACTTACTGTGACGACATGGCTGCGGTGGACCGGGAACTTTTCTTAGCTTTTGTAACAAGTTCAAGAGCTCATGCTAAGATTACGAGAGAAAGTTTTTACCCAACAGACATTAACCATTGCCTTTTCATTTAAGTCATGTTAGTGAAAAATAATGGAATGATGAAGGTAAGATATTTGTTGATGATGCAAATTAAACGTGAAATGGGATCGCAAAGTCGGATTTACTACAGTTTGTCCCTCCATCTAATAACTTCATTGTCCAAGGAATTTTTTCCCAATTGTCTGACAGAACTACTGGATGATTCTGAGACATGTCTCCCTCCCTCACATCTTACTCTCCAGTTAAGCCCCTTCTCCTGTCCTTCGGGCTGTGGGGCTGCTGTGTGGAGCCCTGCTCTCTGTGTTCCCACCGGGTCTCTAGCTCTGTCAGAAGCCCTTAGCCTGCCAGGTGTGGTGGACGTTGTGACTGAGAAATATCTTCATGAAGTAAACTCCTGCTTTTTAACCAAACCTGAGAAACTTCTGGGGTCAGATGAGGTACTTGCATTGTTGCTTCTGTTTTAAAAATGACTTCCTCCCCAATGGCACTTTATATTTTCTTAAAGGCAACATTGCATTTGGCACATGATGAAGAAATATTCTTTGAATGCTTGTTATAAAACACTGTATTCTAGTGGAGAATTAATTCAAATATATTCATTTTCCACACAAGAAAAGATGTTGACTAGTTATATAGAAGATACTTGATTGGTTTCTATTTTTTAGTAGTGATATGTGTGCTGATAGCAAGTACTAAAGAGGAGAGCAGAGTGATAACTTTTATTTGCTAATTCCTCTCCTGAGAATCTCACGCCGTTGCCTCAGTCCGTGTGTCCAAAATCCAAGTCCAAGTTCAAGTGGTGTCTCTACCATGAAGCCTTTCCTTATTCTTTAATCCATGAATTCGCTGAACTCACCTCCATTTATGCTGCCATGTATTCAACAGACATTTTTAAGTAAGCACCTACTATGGCCAGTCGCTGAAACTGAACAGGACCCATGTGGTCCTTACCCTCAGAGCTTAGAGTCTAAAGAAAAAGGCAAAGTGGATCTTTAATGTACTTTCTACCTTGTGTTAAGCTCATATATTTATTTTTCTGTCTTATATATTTTCCCTACCTAGTAAAAGTCCTTGAGTGAAGCTCCAAGTCTGATTCATCTGTATATTCCACACGCTATTTCCCATGTAGCAGGGTAAATGAGTAGAAGAACAATGCTAGCATTGTTGCCTTTGAAAGTTCCAAATGATTAAAACGCGTATCTTCAGTTACCAGAAAATGCAGCATGGGCAGTTCAGCAAGTTTTGTGCAGAACTCAGCCTTCTCGATTGCGTTTGCACAAAAGAGCTTCATCATTTGAAACCGTCTCTACTCTGGCTCTTGCTGGCAGACTTGTTAAAGATAAAAGCTTGATGACTGAGAGTCTCAAGTCAAGGTTGAAACTCCCCCAAGACATGTTAGTATGGCATTGGCCGAAGACAATGGGAATTAAGGCCTTTGCATAAATGTTAACTAATCAAGCAAAACTGTTTTAGTCTGCATGATATAGTACCTGCTCTCTGGGGTGTGGGAATGTTGATTATGAGCTTTTAAGGGACCAGGTCTGTGTGCCAGGCCACAGAGGCCAAACCAGGCATCTGTAGAGAGTGGAGAACCAAGCTGTTCTGAATGATTGCCTTTGTTAGTGTTATTCCTTTCTCAACATTTGTCTAGGGTACGTTATGCCTTTAAAATTTTTCTCCATTGTAGAAATTTTAAACATACACAAAAATATAGATTCAACAATGAGCAACATTTTGCCACTGTTGTTTCATTTATTTCTCCACTGCCCTCACCCACTCAACAAACAAGCTCGTGTGCGTGTGTGTATGTGTCTGTGTATCTCTGTGTGTCATGTGTGTGTCTGTGTCCATGTGTGCCGGATTTAAGGTTTTTCACTACCATTTTTTCTAATGATAAAACTACTATGTGTTCATTGTAAAAAAAAAAAAAAAAAGACCTAAAAGTCTAATGTAGATTTTTTAATTGACCAATTAAATTCCAATTGTGATGATGGGAGAGAACTAAATAGTCACGGTGACTTCTTCCAGTCCTGACTATTTTGCCTTTCTGGAGCCTTGGTTTTATTTATTTTTTCCCCATCAGCCTTCTGCCCTGGTCCCTGTGTGAACTCCTTAGGCTGCTTCCCCCACCTGCAGGTAAAAGGATGACTATTCTGTTCTCAGTCTGGTTGTAGCTAGTACGATTTCACATCTCTTCATAAAAAGCCTGTGTTCCACCACAGTCTGGGGCACGGACTTGTTCACCGGCAGTGTTTTGTTATCATCCTCTCCCTCTTTCTCTCTGGAGGAATTAGACGATGACCTTCTTGCTCTCCTGTCCGTGAAGACACAAACCACCTCTCAGAATGGCCCTGTTCACAGTGTGGCAGCCACAGGCCACGCTGTGGGACCGGCTCTACTAGGCCAGCTAGCCCTTGATCAGTTCTGTACACTTGGCCTGGAACCTAAGTCTGCTGTACAAGAGGGAGCATCATTCCTGACCCTCTTCAGCCTCCACTGCCACTGATGCATCAAAAAGACCTGAGCTTCCCCAGTGCCTGGGGGCGGCAGGCCAACCCTGACAAATGCACTTGCCTACAGAAGCCTTTGTTAGATTAACCACTGCACTGCAGTTAGGACACATGTAAAGGGGTCATTTACAGTGTGTCTAGCTCTGAGCTCAGAGGGAGGAGAAAAGGGAAGGAGAGAAGAGGGCCTGGGGTTTGCCCTTCTGGAGAACTAAGGTCTTTTTTCCACTGTAGGTGTTTCGCGTGGGTCAGCTTGTCTGTGCCGTGACCGCAGAGCTTGAGGTTCAGGCAGAGAGCTGCAAAGGGAATGAAGATCATCTACCAAGATTTGGAGCCAGTGATTCTAACAATTGAGGTAATTGTTCCAGGGTGGTGCCAGAAGAGCAGATTTCAGTGGTGTTTCAGTTAAAATGCTTCATTCGACTACATTAACAGGAAGGAAAAATCTCATTTAAAGTGGCTTCCAAAGCACAGGGGCTTTATAGGCCCCAAACTATATCAGTTTTAGCAAGAAACCTCACTTTCTGCCTTTCCTCCCTGTTACCCACAGTATAGGCTTTATCTCCTGTTGTCACAGGGTGGCAGCCAGGAGCTACCAGTTCCTATCCAAGAAGCAAAAGAGAGTACTGTTGTCTCAACATCCCATGAGTCCTCGAATCCAGCCTTATCAGGCTACTTAGTCACAAATCCAACTCTGAATTAGTGACTAGCTAGAGGAATAGAGGAGCTGTTGGTTACTGCTGGGGATCAGTACATGGGTTGTAGGGTGGGGGGTGGGAGACCTAAACAGAAACCTGAGCATAAATTTCATTGGTTCTTATAATTTACTAATTAACAAAAGCCTAAAAGTTGGGAAGGCAGCATGAATAGATCAGATCCAGCACATGCATTCTGGGAATAGAATATTATCTTCACAACTTAATGAATCAGTCATTCTCTCTAGGTGACTACAGAGGCAGAAAAGGAAGAAATGACTTGGCCAAGATAGGTGTCTCCAGGAGAACTTGGCCTTCGTGTGTCTCCTATCACACCGCTTGATGCCTACTTGCTCAGAGTTTGTTTCTGGACAATGTCCTCGGTGTTTTAAAATTAAAGTAAATTCAAATCAAGAAGCCCAAAATATAAGAGTTTAATTGGAATCAAAGAGTGATTAGTCCTTCTAAATTTTCCTGACCAGTTTCAAATTTAAACATTCTGTTCTCTTTACGACTCTTTTCATTCATAGGTTGCCTGCTATGCTTCCTCACTTTAATGCATTCCTTCTCCAACATTTTGTTTGGGAGTTAGACAGATGTGGCTCAGAGAGGTGAAGTAGCAGACCCGCTGTCAAACAGCTAGAAAATGGACACAACTCCACTCAGTCCAGAGCCCAAGCCCTGTGCGGCCTTGGCTGCACCCAATGGGCTGTGGAATGAAGAGAATAGTCTGCCTGGAAAATATTAGTGCCATTCCAGGACCACACATGTGTCAGGTGTTTTCTGAGCATACTCTGTTTCTTTTGACTCAATGGGGACATTTGCATTTGCTCCGTGGAGAGTCTCCGCAGCCTGGTTCTTAGCTCATGGGGTTAGCACGGGGTGAAAGGAAGAATGCTGCCCAGACTCATACGGTGCCTCATGGTCCATGGCGCGTCTAGGGCTGGATCTCGTGCCCAGACGGCCTCACTTCTCTATTCTCTTTCTAGGAAGTTATACAACAAAACTCCTTCTTCGAGCAAGAGAGGAAACTGGAATATGGAAATGTTGATGAAGCATTTAAAGTGATTGATCAAATTCTTGAAAGTAGAATTATCTGGAAAAAAAAATGATGAGAGAGGAAGCAATCCTGGAAGCCTTCTAAAAATGTCTAGTGTGATGCTGCCTTTGCCTTCTAGAAATCAGCCTAGGTGGGTGTTGCTCCTTAGAAACAGGCAGCTCACTCCCAAATGCATTCCCCCCTGAGGGTGTGTGTGTGTGTGTGTGTGTGTGTGTGTGTGTGTGTGTGTGTGTGTGTGTGTGTGTGTGTGTGTGAAGAGCACAGAGGAGAGGCAAAGGGGGAGGCCCAGGTGTCGGCCATGGCAGCCTCCATGTGGTGACCACTTGCTCTAGAAGGGAACTGGAATATGAAAACACGAATGAAGCATTTAAATTGGCTGATCAAATTCTTCAAGGATAAACTATCTGTAAAACATGATGAGAGGGGAAGCAGCTGCGGCCCTAGTTGTAATATGGATGGCTTTTTTCCTGTTCACAACCACCCTGCAGCCTGAGAAACTGAGGCTCAAGAGTGTTAAGGAGCAGTACCCTGGTCATACAACAGCTACAAAGTGACAATGCTGGTGGTGGGATTGATGGCCTTTTTGAGGATTTCCGAAGCTTGTGTTTCTTTCTCGCATTCTTTCTCTCTCTGTCTTTTCCCTCCCTTCCTTCCCTGCTTTCGCCTTCCTTTTTTCTCTCCTCTTTCTCCATCCCTCCCTTCCTTCCAGGCTTCCGTTAGTCATGTACACAGGCATACCTCAGAAACATGGCCGGTTTGTTTCCAGGCCATTGCGCTAAAATGAATTGTCATCTTTTTGCTGGTGGAGGGTCTTGCCTTCAATTTGTAGAACAATGCAACAACAACTGTGAAGCACAATAAAGTAAAGCATAATAATGCAAGGTATGCCTGTGTATGCATAAAATAATGCTGATCTCAAAAATCCCTTATGATTATGAGAAATAATGTCATGTGTGCCTGGCACAGAGAGCTTGGTACCTAGTAAGAGATCCATGACCTAATTATTATTAGGTTTAGATGTTTTTGTTCTTCTCTAGAAAGGTTGTCTCTGATTGAGCTAACACACTGGCAGGCAAGCATTTATCAAACCCAGTGCGTCCCACTGTAAGATGCTTATGAAGCCTGCCTGGAGATTTATATGCCTCTTTCCTAGGATTCTGGAGTTGGAGAATCCAGGGTACCCCAGGAATATATTTGTGACCCGTTTTAACAGTGTTCTAGGTGATTCTTGGGATTGGTAAAATGTGGCAAACGCTCAAAAGGTGAATTTTGTTTTTTTGGGAGAAGTTTTCGTGTAGAAAGTTTATGGCATGGCCATCTTGGAAATATCAATAGTTGAGGGGAGAGGCTCCCCCACTTGTGCCATAGTAAGTCCTTACCTCTGTTCTTGCAACGATGTTTTTTTTTTTTTATGTGAGAATTTAATTATTGCATTTTTCTTGACATCGTATTGAATTATTTAATTCAGTTAGGTAATTGATTCAATCTGTCTCTTACTCGAATTTTAATTTGCTACATGCATCATCCCCTATTAATAAGTATAAAAGTGATACAGGAAACTTTATCGGGGAAATACATCTTTCTTTTAAGTTTACATCCTTTTAACTCACTAGTTTGAGATTTTTTTTCCCTTTCTTACTCTGCAATTAAGAATTTTTGACTACTGGTTTCAATGTGAGATCATTGGAGGTAATAATCATAACAGCACTTTATCTGCCCCTTAGGAAAATTGTTGCTCCAAGAAAAAAAGAATATTTAAAAGATAAAATGTGTGGAGCATTACATCAAGTCTTAGATTGTGTTCTTGAAGGGAGTGATATTATTGTTTGTTTTTACCAGCCATGAAGATGTCAGCCCTACCTAACCCCCGTGTCACAGCACTAGAGAGGCATTAAAGAAAACCATTTACAAATAAGCCAGCTGAGGCCAGAGAGGCATGTGATGGACCAGCAATCAAATCTATCTAAGTTTCCCAGCTCTGAAGTTATCACGTTCTCTCCTCTACGTTAAGCTGCTTCTCATTTATCTCTTTAAAATTTCGTTAGCTGGAATGGGCTTTACACTGGAGAGGTAGATGACAATCTCTGTAGCAGGATTTTCAAGAGACCTGGAAGCCTTGAAACCGAGATTATCTTGCCCGCAAACTGCCCTGTTGGGCAGGTTACAGATAAACTCCTTCGTATCTTAATGGCTTTACCATCTTTAAGGGCCACTTATTAAAATGTAAATATGTCTGGAGGAATCACTCCTGCACTCATACTGGGATAAAGTTTCATCTCAGGGATTAGTTGAACAAATTGGTTTCCCACCTAGAGAGTTGAAAGCAATATCCTCGGGTGAAAAGAGGGCATGGGGAGGCGGTGGTGGTGGTGGGGGCAGCAGCAAACGAAACAGGGCTCTAGAAGCTTGCCTGCCGTACAGGTTTAAAGAGAAACAGCTCTGCCCAGTATGTTTTTGCCCTCTATTTTTTAAATGAGTAGAGGTTTAACAAAATAAATTCTAAGTGGATCAGTGTAATCATCAGTATTGCGAACCACAACCTATCCTCTTGGGCGGGGTACAGACAAACGCCTTCATATCTTACTGGCTTTATCATCATTAAGGCCACTTTGAGCCACCCGACAAGTGGGTTTTTCAATGTACAGTCTTTGATAAAGCTTAAATTGAAATTGAGATCTGAGTTCGTGACATTTCAATTTTTGTGGGTTATAAATGAAGCAGAATCGTCCATTCGTCCATACTCTTTCTGGACTCAGATTTTAAATCGGAGAGGAAGTCCAGACTGCAATACGAAAGATTTCCTTGGGAATCTCCTTCAAACGATTTACAAATCTCTATTATTGGGTACATTTTTAATTTTTAAAAGTTCTGCCTTCCACCTAACATGTTGATTGTCATCATTGTATTTTTTTTAACCTCCGTTTTTAGTTTATTCCTTGCCTTTCAGTGTGTTACTTGAACATTTTTTAGAATTCTATTTTGATTTATGTGTAGTAGGGTGTTTTGTGTGTGTGTGTGTGTGTGTGTGTGTGTGTGTGTGTGTGTGTTCTATAACTTTGACAATCAGTGGTTGGTTCTCGTTCACGTTAAATGTAGATTTTTGAAAGGGGTGACGCATACAGAGGTAACCAACACATAGAACTTGTTTGTTTAACTAGGTAGAATAATTTTTATATAAAAGCTTTCTGTCTTGCTAGACTTCCCCTTCCCTTGACCTTTACAAAATAGGCTTTTCTTGGGGCTTTTTCCCCCTGTCTTTGCCTACTACGTTTTTGGATTTCTGGCTTCTCTGGCAAAATGATGGGCTATACAAAACAAACAAAAACAAAACGCACTAAATTCACCATTTTGTCTTTCCCTGGGTCCCAAAGTCCCCATTTGGTTTGCCTTCTCTGTGCTGGCTGGAAAATTACGAAAATTACTGCTTGGCTATTGCCTATGGGAACATAGGCTATCACCTATAGGAACATAACATTCTAACAATAAGCTTTCTGTACCCCCTCTTGCACAATAAACCCTGTGGTTGATAGTTAATAAATAGAAGAAAAATAGACTTTTGTGTTCAGGCAGAATGAAGAATGGGGTTTAGGGCTTAAAAACCCTGTACCTCTACATTTCAGGGCTGCTTAATTTGGGGTCTGCGTACCCCTGGGCAGACCCAGTGGGCTGAATAAAGAGTGTGTTTCCTATAACTCACTGATTTCTGGTGGTCTATGTGTCTTTCGGGGGCTGGCAGCTACAACATCTCCTCTCTACCTTTCAGAGTCTTATTTATGTATTTATGTATTTATTTGTTTGTTTGTTTGTTTGTTTTTATGTATAATGTCCAGGATTGTTAGATGTACTTATCAGAGGGAACAGAGAGAAATGCATCTACTCCATCTTGTCTTGGAACTGGAAGTCTCCTTGCCATACTATTCTGATTCTATAAAGTTACACACCTTTCCCGAGGACTCTGTAACCTACGGTATTGTCAGACATGACATATTCCTCTATAAACTCTACTTCAAATATGAAAGTATAATCAAAGCTAAATATTGCTGTTTGTTGCCCTTCAACATGGAGCCTGCAACAGGAGATAACAGCTAGGAAATGCCACCTGTTCTATCTGACTGCCTTTAGATTCTGATGTATTTTCCCCTAACAGGTGAAATACATATGGAAGATCAAGAACATTTTTATATGGAAACCCAAAGCATGCTTGCTGTTCCCAAAGGTGAAGATTAAGAAATGGATGTCTACATGTCCACACAGTTTCCCAAAGACATACAGGTAACATGGGGCCATTGTAGAGGGGAGATGGCCAAATGGTTTCTGCCAGCAAAATATACCAAAAACAATTAGAAACAAAAATGTCATTTCAGAGACTGACAGAATTTGGAATACTAATAACCATATCCATTTGGGTATTAATAACCATACAATTTAATGGTTTTAAGTTAGTATTATAAAAGTAGAGGCCTTCTCTTTGTAGATCTGTAACTTTGAAACAATTATGAAATCAGCAGGTCTCTTTTGCTTTACTCCTGGCACTGTTAAGAATACAATATAAGTGATAACTATCACTTAAATTGCTGAACGATAATATAGGAAAGTGGTTAAGGGAGTAAATCCTAAAAATTCTCATCACAAGGAGAAATTTTGTTTTCTATAGTATCTATATGAGATGATGGATGTTAACTAAACCTGTTGTGGTAATCACTTCACAATATATGTAAAACGAACCATCATACTGTACACCTTAAACTTATACAGTGATATATGTCAATTATTTCTCAATAAAACCAGAACAAAAGAATAAAAAAGAAAAAAGAAGGCCTGCCTTCCAAAGCCTCTGGTGGCCAACTCATATGAAGCAGTTAGAAAACTATATTGGGCAGAATGCAACCTGGTATAAATCACCTGTCAGAATTTTCATACGTGGAAGAATTAAGAGAACAGAAGGCCACTAAGGGCTAGAATCATTTGGAAAGTTCCATGAAAATGAAGTCTTAAGTTTAGATTTATACTGAGAGCGAAGTTTGTCTAGATAATGAGAAGAGATGCCATTTCTAGGCAATTCCACACCAAGATCAAATACCACTCATTTATTCATTCATTCACCTGTCCCTTCTGCAAACACATATTGCCTATATGTGTGCCCAAGCTGGAATGGAGAATGCACTTAGAGGTGGCTAGTCTAAACATCAGGGTGAAAGTAAGGAGAACAAAGCAGAGGGGTCTTGCTTCAGTAGGTCACAAGGAGCAATGTTGTTACCAGACCAAGCAGGAATGTGAGAATGTGGAGAATGACATCTTTTAAAAATGTGGAGAATGTAGAACACTTAGAAGGGTCAGGCAAACACCATGCCAGTCCTGTTCCACTCCTTCCTTCCTGTGTGGCCTTGGGTCTATCACTTTATTCCTCTTGGCTCCCTATCTATATAAATGAGTTGTTAAGACCAAATGACCTTTAAACATGAGGATGGCAAGGAAGAGCTAGACCTGCATCCAAGGAAGACCTATTGACCAACTGTAACAGTTATCCAAACAGGAGGTGAGACATGTGCATTCTCCAGTGGAGAACAGTAGAGTGCAGGGGAAAGACCCAACCTGAGGGAGGTTTGGAAGGCCACAAAACCTCACTGCTTCAGGAAACATATCCCTGAGGATTAGTGTGAAAAGGATACTTTAGGTATAGTTCATGGAGAATTTTATGTTAATTATTAGTACAGAAATACCTCATTGCTATCGAAAAGACTACTTGATATTAATGATAGATTTGGCAACATCGTTATAGCCAAATACCACCACGGGTGGCATGGATGCATGCCTAGGTTATTGGAAATCATCTTGTTATTTAGTATAACCACACAGTTTGTGTATCACGTACAACATTATGGAACCAAAATGTGTCAGGGCTGTCCCATTTCCTGTCAGATTAATAAGAACTGTTATCATTCGTAGGACAAAGCTGCTTCAGTGTTGAAGCTCCCAGCTAACAAGGTCATGTGTCACGTAAAGCATGTTGGCAGGGCATTCGGGGAGATGGGGAGGAAGTCACAAAAACTGGCATCATGGCGCCGTCACTGCATTTGCTGCAAACAAGTGGAGAAAATCTCCTGAATAAACTAAAAATAAAATGAGGTCATGCTGAATATTAGCAATATTGGAATTAAAGAGGAAATCTCAGGGTTAAGATTATTTAAAATCACTTATAAATAGATCTAAACAAGCTGCCAGTTTATTACTTTTTTTATCTTAAATTGTCACACTACATGCTGTAAGAACTAAAATGAGAATCAATTAATGTAAAGAATAAAAACCACAGTGAAAATACTGTAACACCTGGAGCGTAGACAGAAATAGGTTCTGAAAGAGTGGGGGTTACTTGTCCTTAGCACATAATTTAAACAGAGAGTTTGCTTTTGTTATGCTTACCTCTACTTATAGTACCATTTTCCTTTGAGAATCTCAAAGCAATACTATAGGAAATTGTCTTTGGAGCAAGTACACCTAGCAGGCTGAATTTCTTTGCTGAGTAATTATAGGTCAGTGCCTCTGGCCCACGATACAAAAAGACTTTGATTCCAGGATTGTCCTGTCTAAGAGCACGTGGCAATCAGACACCACCTGAGTTCCTCCTCCATTTGTGATGTGTTTATAATGTGGCCTTTGGACTATTTGCCTGTAGCAGAGGTTGTTATCACAGTGGGAAGTACCCCCAAAGCAATACTCTGGAGCCTCTGGCACTCATGAGCTTCCCTCCCATAAGTAGTGAATGCCAGGTGTTGTGTCCTGACCCAAAGGGAGGGGAGGCCACTCACTGTGTGTGCTTGCAATCAGCACAGCCTGGCCTCAGAAAATAGTTCTGTCGTTCTGTAATGTGTGTAGATGCCTCTCAAGCTTATAACCCCCAGAAAATACCTACTTGATAAAAGTGTTTACCTCTCTTGCTTTTATTCTGTTTTAGACATGGTCGTGCAGTCCGCTGCACTCTGGAACGAGGAGAAGACCTGCTAATAACTGGAGGTCACCACCCTTACCTTGGAAAGTACAAAATGAGTAGAAGGGTGAGAAGGGTGGGGAGGATTTGTGTTGCAAATGTAACACTCGGTAAAAGCAGAGGGCGGCTTTCGGCTCCTCTCTAATGGGGAATGACAATGAGCAGATCAACAAATTATGCTCCTCTTTAACTTTCTAGTTCTTGTGCTAATTGTTTGATTACTGGCAGGCTCAGTGAAGCTTTTCTGCTCTGCTCAAAGATGGCAGTTGGTGAAGAAGTGCTAGCTGGCACTGGCTACTACAGAGTGAATAACTAGAAAGTATATAGGTCCATGAAAGTAGATCTGATAACCATACTATTCTCATATTTAAAAGAACGAGGTAAAAGTAGAATATTCCTATAACAATAGCGTTCTATGAAATTACAATTATTTGCCAATAGTTTCCTCAGGTTTAAGCATACCAAGGGTATTTTTGTAAAACTGTGTCCCAGAAATTCCTAGAAAATTTTTCATAGCAGGAAATAATTATTATTTTGCTTTTTAAGAAATAAATTTACTTGTCAGAGTGGCTAATGGCTCTAACAAACAACTAAAAACTCCCAGGAACTTAAATCTTTATTGTGTTAATTCTTGCTCAAGCCACATTCCCAAATGTAATCGGTGGGGGTTGGGGTAGGAGAGAGAAGAGGAGTCTGCCCCACAGAATCGTTCAGGGGATCAAGCATCCATCTAGGTGGTCCACCATCATCCCTCTGGGTTGCACCGTCGTTTGTGAAAGCCCTTCGGCACATATGGCTATATTTAAATTTAAATTTACTAAATTAGATAAAGTTAAAAATTCAGCCCCACAGTTTGCATTAGTTATATTTCAAGTGCTCAATAACCACGTGTATCATATTGGACACCCCAAGATAGAACATCATGGAAGGTTCTATTGGATAGTACGGCCCTAGGACTCTGAGTCCTCCACTGGATCTTCAGCAGAGGACAGCAGATGAGGGAAGAAAGAGAGTATGCAGTGTCGTGTGGGCAGTATTATTCAAAGGACTGGATTATAGTTACAGATATCATCAGCCAGTGGGGATTAAAGCTCTGAGACAATAATGTTTTCCAATGGAGGGTAGTGTGAGGACAGGAGATGATATTAAGACTATTTACAATAGTAATACTAATAATTTCTATTTAGAATACTTGCTATGTTTCAGTCACTTGCCTGTGATTTCCCTAATGCATTACCTTTTTATTGCCATTTCACAGATAGTCAGAGTTTATAAAGCTTGCCTAAGATTACAGAGTGGGTTAATTGGCAGAGCCAGGACTCAAACTCCAACTATTTTGGTATTAATTTGGTTCCATTAAACAAAAATCATTAAAATGAACTTTAATAAATTCAGAGATATTGAAGCCGTGTACAGACAGAAAACAGGAATATCGAAAATATCTTAAAAGAGTTAAAAGATATGTATTTAAAAGACCTCCAGCAGCACCAAATGCTGCTGGGAGTTTTCACTGAATTGGCCCCTGTGAGAAAAACGTGCAGAGTACATTATGAGCAGGCCAGAAGATTTGGAGATTAGAAGATTGGTGGCTTTCAGGGAGAAAGCTCTGGCAGAAATATAAGGAAGGATAGGAGCCAGAATTCAAGGATTCACTCTTATAAGAATTCATTCTAATGGCAAGAATGAGAGGTCAAGAAACATACAGTTGATTGGCTTTATGAGGAAAAAAAAGAATTGATTGAACAGTAATGATGAATTAAACAGGAGGGGTTTTGTTTGTTTTGCTTTCTTTCTCTATCCTCTTTTTATTTCCTTTTAATTATTATTTTTAGTTTGGCAAAATACACATAACAAAATGTACTATCTTAACCATTTTTAAGTGTACATTTCAGTGACAAGTATTCACATTGTTGTACAATCTTCACCACCATCCATCTCTGGGATTCTTTTCAGCCTGTAAAATTGAAAGCCTGTGTCCATTAAACAATAATTCACCACTCTTTCCTCTTCCAGCCCCTGGAAACCAGCACTCTAAATCCATGAATTTAACTGCTTTTGTAAATGGAATCACATGGCATTTGTCTTTTTGTGACTTGCCTATTTCAATTAACATAATGTCCTCAAAGTTCATCTATATTGTACCATGTGTCAGAATTTTTCTTCCTTTTTAAAGCTGAATAATATTCCATTGCATGTATATGCCACATTTTGTTTATCCATTCATCCACTGATGGACATTTGAGTTACTACGACCCCTTGGCTATTGTAAATAATGCTGCTATGAACATAAGTGTACAAATATCTTTTTGAGACCCTACCTTCCATTCTTTTGGATAAATACACAGATGTGGAATTACTGGATCATATGGTAGTTCTAGTTTTAATTTTTTTGAGGACCTGCCATATCATTTTCCATAGCAGCTACACTATTTTATGTTTATACCAATGGTGCTCAAGGGTTCCAGTTTCTCCACATCCTCACCAAAACTTATTATTTTCTGTTTTTTTCTTTCTTTTCCTTTCTTTTTTTCTTTTAGTAGTAACCATCCTAATGGATATGAGGTGGTATCTTATGATTTTGATTTGTATTTCCATAGTGATTAGTAATGTCGTACATCTTTTCATTTGCATATCTTCTTTGGAGAAATGTCTATCTAAGTTCTTTGTCTACTTTTTAATCAGATTGTTTGTTTTTTTGTTGTTGTTGTTGAGTTGAGGGAGTTCTTTATACATCCTAAATATTAATCTCCTTACAGGTGTACAATTTGCGAATATTTTATCCCATCTTCTGGGTTATCTTTTCACTCTGTTCGTTGTGCCCTTCGATACATGGAAGTTTTAAATTTTAATGTAGTCCAACTTATCTATTTGTTGTTGTTGCTTGTGCTTTTGGTGTCAAATTCAATAAATGATAGCTATATCCACTTGGCCTTCAATACCAGTATCAAAGGTCAATTCTATTTACTCAGGCTGGATTCATAAATGATGGTGGGATCTTGGCCCTGGATATGGAACATTGTAGTAATGGAGGCGCCACCCTGAATGAGTCATTACTTGTAAGTGTTTTAAGAAGCAAGTTCACATTCTGTAAAATGTTACATAAAATGATTTAATTCAGAAAATTTTCAGTAGTTAAATAATATTTCATTATTAAGGCATAAAGGCCCTCATTGTAGGGATAGCCCTATGTTGTTACTGGTGCCCCCAAAATGAGCACACAGATATTGGCTAAGTCTGCATCTGTGAGTTATCTCCCTCCAGGTTTCCTATAGTTAGAGCTCTTTTCCCAGATGAATTAGACTGCAAGCTCAGCCCTATTGACCTTCTGGACTGGATAATTTTTTGTTTGGAAGGCTGTCTTGTGCACTGTAGGATATTTAGCAGTGTTCTTGGCCTATACCCTGCAGATGTCAGTAGCATAGCTACCCTCCAGTCTTAACAACAAAAAA
The DNA here is from genome assembly GCA_030015415.1 of Cynopterus sphinx. Taxonomy (NCBI): domain Eukaryota; kingdom Metazoa; phylum Chordata; class Mammalia; order Chiroptera; family Pteropodidae; genus Cynopterus; species Cynopterus sphinx. Next base: position 181,154,525 of record CM057379.1, read on the forward strand.
TGTCTCTAGACATTGCCAAATGTCCCAGGGAATAAGAGGGAAAATTTTTCACTGCTTTGAGAACCAACATCTTAGATCAAATGCCAAATATATTTTTTTCTGTTTTCTAGGATATTATATTCACTACATTCTGTAGATTCAATGTTTAGGGCCTATGAATGCTTCTAAGGCTTTTGGAAATGTTTGAAACCTAGAAAAAAATGCATTAGTTCTAAAATATGAAAACAAAAAATGATTTCCAAAGAAAAACTATTCAAATCCTTAAATATTATTTTCCAGCAAAAATGCATTTAATTTAATTTAAGATATGGATCTACGTTACTATGCTTGATGTGATATAGACAGGGTAGATCATTTCCAGCCCGGTTTTAGTCTGAGGTCTTAGGATGGTTAAACAGGTCCAGAAGGATGTTTTTAAGCATGAAAGGGAAGTTGGAGGAGAGAATAGCCATGCTTAAAAACACTGCCTTCCCCAAAATGGCAGTGTTTTTAACAGCTTACTAATTTCCAGTCAGCCTTTTATAGTGATCTGATGGGTTGTTTAGGGTGATGGGGTGAGTATATGTCTTTAATGGCCCCTGTCAGCTTGAGGAGATGGCTAACCTCAACTGTTGAGTTTTCTCAACTGAGAATGTAAAGTATTTGATCTTTTGTTCTCGGCTGAGAGTCTTGGGTGCCAATTCTGGGAATCCAGGAACAATTCTACTCAGTGCTTCAGACATTCTAGGATGGAATCTTTTCATTTATTCTTCATCCTAGTTATGGGCTATATTTAAACAAACTTTCATATTTTCCTATTTAGAAGTAAGTACCTTGTCCTGCCACAGCATCTGAATAACCTAAATCATGTAGATCATATAGCCTGGAAATTAAATTCTGGTTTACCTTGCAATAGCTATTCACAAAGTTACCTAGAATTAAGAACCACCATGTACCTAGACTGTGTTGAGTTGTATTAGAAACATGAGGAAAGGATTCCTTCCTTTGAACTTAAGCAAGAGCAGCATGGAAAGCATGTAAGTGCTAATATTTGCTAGAGGCTCCAAGTTGAAGAAGAGAATGTCATGCATTGGTTTCAACAAGACGTAAGTTGAACTCTATCTGGGCCTTATTGGATTAGCAAATTTTGACTAAGAGGACAAGGGACAGAAGAGACTATGTCTGCAGAGCTCACCCCAACCCTTTTTATCTCCTTTGTTTTTATAGCTCCAAACAATAAATATGTACAAGGAATTTGATCAAACCCCATACAAACAAGAAATTCATGCCAAGAACCTGATTCAGTGTTGGAAAGAATGCATGGCCATGTCTCCCTACTCCCTGAGGAAAGCAGCCATGGAAAGATTCAACTCAGAGACTTACTAGAAGAAGAAGGGGCTGGGCATGGTCTCCCTGAAGTAACCAGTTGGCTTTGGCTCACATGCTGCTTGTCATGTCAATTCTCCAAACAGATAAATCAAAATGTGTTGAGGAAACTTTCTGTTAAAGTGAATTAGCCATATGATCATAATACCTGATTGTTAAACGTCACCAAAATTGTGCTTAATTGAACTAGATTTTCTCCAGAGAGGAGGAGAGCAACTTTGCTCACATTTTCAGGGATATTGGCATACATTCTTATTATGAAATTGGGAGACCCAGTATCTATACCTGGCCTGGCATTAAGCAGATGTATCAACTCACTCTGGACCCTGAAATGTTCAAGTATAATGTAAGAGGGTGGGACTAATGGCCACCAAGACTCCTCTTCTAGCTACCATTTGATTCTGTGTCATAGAAATGGGAAGTTGCAAGGCATTTGGTGCTCCTCTCCTTCTTGGTGGGTTGGAGTAAACTAAACCCAGAAAAGTAAATTTAAATAATTTTTTAAAACACAATTTTAGTAGCTTGTTCATTTCACGGCCATTTAAAAGTGAAGGGGAAACTGAAAATATGTTCTTGTCATTTAACTGATTAAATAATCTTCTCATTGGCTGCTAAATCCCACTTGCTGTTTTCTTCTCTTCATTCTTGAATGAAACTTACCCTGAATAGCTGGTGAAGGACTTCTCTCTTCTAGCTCATTGTATGACAGCAATTTGGGGCCACTATTATCTATGTCCTTACATATACATATATGTATATATACATATATGTGGATAAGATGGCAAAGCACTCAAGACATTTGTCACTCCTCTTTGCAGAATTCACACTTTCGGCTGAGCCATGACAAAGATGTGGCAGGTGTGCTGAGTCATGACAAAACATGGATAAATGGAGGTAGAGCTGTGAGGGCCATTAGTGTGTAAGCTGGGTGCAAAGGAGCAGAGGACGCCAGGAAAAGTGGATAGGAAGGTCCTTCCCTCATTCCCGTAGCCATTCTCTTGAACCCATTCCCACAGGTGAACAGATATTCCCCTACCGATCCTGGTTCAGCTTTGCTGTAATCATTAGGACATTTTCATGTTATGAGGGCAGATGGATTAGGTCAGAGGAGTATTATAACAATACAGTTGATGATCTTATTGCCACTTTGCCTGTTTTCGATGACAAAAACAACACAGAGCCATTTAGTCATCTGCACACAAATTTCTCAGACGAGGAACAGTCAAAAGGCTGTGGCTGAGGAATAAAGACAGAAACAAGGCTGTTCAAAAGGAAGAGGGGCGGGGGAAACCATCACAAGAAAGGGATCAGTGAGCAAAGAATCTTGGCATACAGGTTTGAGGTAAACTGATTAACTGGCAGCCAACAAAGAGGTCAGTCTGGACCTTCTGTCCATGAGCAGACTAGCCGGGGTCATGGAGAAAACAATCTCCATTGTTTATGAATCATATCGAGATCTCTGAGCATTATGCTATGGTAGATATGGCAACTCTCTCTATTTAATGGCTGTCATTACTTAATATCTGGGCTCTAGTAGATCAGATTCATCCCATTTTCCTCATCAGATATTTCTCCAAAAGGAGATTTTTAAAAGATTGTTGATTACTGAGCACCTACTGTAAGTTCTAGATTTTATCGCATTCAACCCTCAGGGCAATCTATACAATTCGTAGGCTTACCTTAGTGATGAAAAACTGAGGCTAAGACGCCTTAAATAACTTGTCCATGTCCCACAGCTGGTAGGAGGAGAAGCTGGAGCAGAACTCAGGTCTGAGCAGCCCCAGAAGCTGAGTTTTCTCAGCTACCTCAAGCTGCCCCTTCATGGACCCTTTCAGTGGGAACTGAGGTGGGATTCAACTCAGCTGGGAAGAAACCAGGCAGCAGCCAGCAGTACAATGTCATTCTTAGAAGCTCCCACCACCCACTGCCACTCCCACCCTCCTTCCCCCTACCGGAAACTAACCAACTTCTCTGCATTAAACATTTGCTTAGGGCTGAATCAAGGAACTTGAGATCAGTCAAGCGGCTTCCTGGATGCTCTGTGCTGAAAGACTATTTTGAAGCAAACCAAATAGAGGAGGGAACTAGATATGATATTTGAGCACTTTCTATGTACAGGGCCCTGGGCTGAGTGATTTATAAGTTCCCACTTGACTGGACCCCTATCTGTTGGGCAGGTGTGATTCTATTTTATAGAAGGGAAAACTGAAGTAGATGGAGGTTCACTTTCTTGCCTAAGGACATCCAGCTAGTGACGAACAGAATGAGGATTTGACTTCAGAACTACCTGGACACAGATCCCCTGTGCCTTTGTCATTCCATGTTGTCTTCCTGAGCAGCAGTAGCCCCTGTGCTCCCAACAGCTGAGGGGTCAAACACATTTCACCTACATTATATTTAATTCCTAAACTGTGAATCCCGAAGGGCACACAGTATCTAATCAGCTTGTGTATTCCCAGTGTCTTAGCATGGAACTTGGCACAGAGTAGGAACTCAAGCATTTGAATGGCAGAGACACCTTTGGAATCTATGGGACCAAAGCAGACTTCTCACCAGTACCAGCAGTGATTGCCAGAAGGTTCAGATTTCACAGACTAGCTCCCAGGTTTATCATTGGAGAACCATCTGTTCTATGGTTCCAGTTGTGCCGATTTCATAGATCAAGCTTTGTGAAATTATCTTTTGTGGCGCTAACAATGAACCATCCTGTGGTGCCACTTAACTGAGCCAAATTTGACATTTTAAATGGCCCGAGGAGATTGCAGCAGCACACGGAACAAATTACTCAGCAGCCTCTGACAGAAATGCTGTCCTGGACATGCAGGTAGAGTGCTGCTGCCGGCAGGGTCACACGGTGTGAGAAATGCACAGTCCACTGAAACTGTCACTCACTCATATGTGACGGCTATGAATTTCACTCACAAGAAACTTCTGAAATGCTCGCTGGGCCAAAGAAACCAAACACAGAGTCTACAAGGCTTAAGAAACAGATTGAATGATTGTGCAGTTGAAAATTCACTTATTCAACTTTTATTGAGCACCTACTATGTGTGAGACACTGCGCTGCATTCCAAGAAATGCTTTAGGACATGATTCTTCTTTTCAAGGGTGTGCATCTTAGCAGAGCACAATGAAGTGCCGTAGAATGGAGCCCAGGAGCAGCCACTGCAACTGGCATCAGCTGGCATCTGATGTGCAACCCTAGGGTAGTCGGCTCTGGTTCTCTGTAGAGGACGCCACTCAGCATCTTTATTGTTTTGAGAACAGTTGGCCAGGTGCACAAGACAGTGTTTCCAGGAGTGATGTGTCAACAGACAGTAAAACATGCTGCTACATCTTCATAAAGCCCTTTGACTGATTATTACAGATAGGATGCTTTTCTCAAGGTTCTAGATTTCTCTCTTGGGTTGTGTATGTATGTCCCTGTTTTCCCAATACATCCCTAATTTACACCTGCTGACAAGCTAAATAGAGCCCATTTTCACTGTCAAACGTCTCTCATTTAGAATGTTTGCTGAAATAATGCAAATCTTTGGACATAAAGTATGGCCAAAGATGGCTATGAAGGTCCTTCAGGTGATCAGGGAATCCATCTAGGAATGCAGACCTTTCCTTGGGTTTAGCTGGTGATCGACATGTGAATCCATTGACTTTCACTTATGACCAAGGTTGTTTATAAGTAATCTCAGTGAATAACAAAAGCTTATTACATTTAAGCTTTACAAATGGAAATTAGCTTGTTACCAGAATTTCTGAAGATCCTGCCTTTACAAATCCTCTATAATCATGCCACTCTGCATTGAAACTTAGATATTAAGAAACCTCAGAGCTTTAAGTGACCCCTGGCTGGCCCAGCCTGCATCTATGTGGTTGGCGCTTGCTAGTCGAGCACTTACAAAGGTGTTCTTTGCAGACCTTCCTGAACCACAGCGTTAGAAGCATTTTCTTAAGACCATAGGCTGTTCATATTGCTCTTACACTGGAGACTCAAAGTGAAGAAGCCATCCTTGTTTTCCAGTTTCCTGATATATCTCCATACCCTAGTTTAGCATAAGCAGACTTTGCAATGTGACATATTCTTATTAATTGCAAAACGTTAGTTTAGCTTAGAATTTGGATGTTTCTGATTACAGCAACCTTTAATTCTGTTAGCAGTTTGGTTCCTTCTGGATCTCTGTGGGGAGCTATCCAGTTAAAGATTACTTCCAACTTTCCTTCCAAATAAAGCTTTGTAACTCTGTGCCAAGAGGATTTAGAATGGGCTTAGCTCATTCTGCAGCAAAAACATAATGTCTATCTGTTTCATCTAACTTGGATTTTCATTTTTGATTCTCTGTAACATGCCTACAACTATGGGAATATGTGTTCATGTAAACAATTCTCCTCTTTATCCCCTAAACTATCTATACTAAACTTTGCATGTTAAAACTAACGCCTCCCCGCCAAAAATACCTCAAACCTGAATTGTTGCTCCATCCATGTCTGGGTAACCTTGAAGGCAGCAGTGCACTCAAATGTCCTAATAAGAAAATAGTAGCTTAAGGAATGTAGTCATGCCCCAGACTCAAAGCTTTCCAGCAACAACCTGGCCTCTTGTGGGTGATCATGGGATGCCCCAGCTATGGCCTAGCTCTGCTCAGTCCTCTCAAGGCAACAGGGAAAGTATCTGTATATTTTTTGGCAGGAGACGAAAAGGAGGGGACCATTTCCAGGGAAAATATTTTAATTGACAAGACATGTGATAATATCAGTCAAAAAGATCACGGAAACTAGTTTTATATTTTCTTTTGCTTAGACTGCTGTCCTGGTTCCTATTTACCTAGATGGGTCTGTGCTGGTGACTCAGGGTGGAATTGAAATGGAGCAAGGGATCCATACTAAAGTGATTCAGGTTAAGAATGCAAATAATTGGATGAAGTTGGATGTGTGTTTATAGATGTGTGTATGAGAGAGAAACTGTACACGTGCATTCTCTATTCCAAAATAAAAAGAACAGGAGATTTTAGCCTTGACTGCTTCAACTGTTAAGTTATCAGCAGAAACTGGGTAAACAAGCTCATTTGCAACTGACCTTCTGAAAGGAATGTGGCAGAAGAGTCTTGGGTTGTTCTATTGCTAAACAAGGCAGTGTGTTTATTTTCTCCTTTCCTTTGGATTTATTACCAAGTGAGTTTTCTTTTTGAACCTTTCCTGGGCAACAAAAACATGCGTAAATTCTGATGTTTTGCATTATTTCTTGGTTTTTGTTTTTACAGCAAGAACTCTGAATAATCAGTAATATAAATTACATTTGATTTTTTTCTCTCTTTTTTTTTTTTTGCAAGGCAACCCTTGGTTGACCTCACAGATTGCAAGGACCTCCTCAGCTTACAATCTCTTATTTTATTTTATTTTTTGTTTTTTACGGCTATAGCACCTGGTCTTCCTACGTGGTCTCCCATCCAAGTACTAACCAGGCCCAACCCTGATTAGCTTCCAAGATGAGATGAAATCAGGCTTGTTTGAGGTAGCATGGCTGTAAACTTACATTTGATTTTCTAACCGAGCTTTACCAATTTTCTTTTGGCTCATTTGCTTTAGATTAATTTTTAGCTACTGTTTCTATTTTGCTAATTATGCTAGTAATAACAGATTATAAAACGTTTGTAAGAGGTAAATTAAAAAAAAACCTACACAATTTCATCACTTAATAATAATCACTATTTTGGGTTCTTTCCATCTTGACTTTTTTTTTTTCCCAGAAAATTGCCAACATGCTCTTTATATAGGTTTGTATTCTGGTTTTCTTTTCTTTCATTTTTTTTTTTCACTTATTCTTAAGTAGAGTGAACACTTCTGTCATTAAAAATTCTTTGCAATCATGATTTGTAATGGCTGTATGTGGATGTATATATAATTTATTTAACCTTCCCCAATTGTTGAACACTTTAATGAATATTTTTACATAAACCTGTGATTAAATCAATAAATATTTTCTTAAAATAGGTTCCCAGAAATGAAATTACTGGTCCAGACTATATCTTAAATCATTTGGCACATATTACGAATTGTTTTTCAGAAAGTTGCCATATCATTACACTATTCATCAACACTGTATGTTATGGATAGTTTAAAAATTTAGATAAATCAATAGGTGAATGATAGTACTTCATCATTGCTTTAATTTTCGTTTTGCTGATTAGAGAGATGTTAAACATATGTTTTTTCATATTATTGAAAATTGTCTGGTTGTATCTCTCCATTTTGGGGGTGGGACTTCAGTGTTTTCTTTATTGGGCCACCAGAGACCTTTGTGTTCTAAGCCTATGCATTTTGTGTAGACACTCTTCTAAAAGTCAATAATACAGAAGAACAGGCCCATGTCCCTGTTATACTTATGAATAAACTCGATTAAGCTATACTACCTGAAGGAAAGAGGAGAATTTTGAAACAGTTGAAGTTAGTAATATAATTTTCTCCCTAGCACTAAAAATAAAGAAAGAAAAAAGCAACCAGCTAAGTCTTTATGTTGGCCATTGGCATCAGCACCATCTCCTGAGATCTCAATTTGGTGCCATTGTCTTTTCTCACAAGAAGCTCTCTTTTCCTAGAGCATCTCCAGAAGTGTGGATAATGCATTTCCTCTCTGATAAGGCCATCTTTGTTAGAATTTTGCAGGGTGTGGGATAGGTGAGGCCTTAAAGGTGTTGATTTCGTGATTTCCTTGGGCCTCTTCAATAAGTCTATGTAATGGCACATATCATGTGATTTTGAAATTGCTGTTTATGCAAAATTATGATTATCATTTTAATTTAAAAAATAATCCCTAGGATGCTTGTCAAATTCTCCTAAAGCACCTTGAACCCATCATCAGCAAGAATCCTCAAGGCACTGGAAAGGACTGAGTGAGAATCACTATTACTTTGTGTTTTATGTTCAGAAAAAAAAAAAGAAAGGAAAAGGAGTGTGAGATACATGTGTGAATTAAATATCAGTAGAAAGGGCACTTTAACAGGTACTACAGTTACATAGTGAAAAATAGAGGCACTTTGGCTGTGGCATGTGGAAATCTTATAATATGGTAGAGGAACTCTCACATCTAAGAAAATTCTCTGTTAGAGAAAAAAAATAGTCTACTGTCAAGAATTCTTCTTTTAAACAAGAATCAATTAATGTTTCTTCCTATGGAACCTAGGTATTTTCTAGATAATAGCTATAAATCTGTTTCATCTCCCTCTTTGGGTTCCACTGTTTCTAAGGTAGGAAGAAAACACTAGAATCATTTTATGAAAGTAAAAATCATATAAACATTCATTTAGAAATAGGGAAGCAAACCATTGGGTATATATTCAACCAATAGTAGGCTCAACGCAATGGAAATACTGAAATACTTCTTTTGATCTACTTATGATCTAGTTGGAAGAGAAGACACGTTCTAAAGTCAGCAAATTTTTCAGGGTAATAGATTCTAAAGTATCAGATGGTAGGAATGGTATTGATAAAGGCTGGGAATATGTGTTGTGCTGACTGTTCTAGAATGTCACATTAAAAGCGTCAATCTGTAGATAACATTTGAGAATCTCACTTAGAAATGGTCCCTGCTTTCCCATAGAGTTAGGACTTATTCTATAATTCATATTTATGGGAGCTCTCGATCCTGTCTGGGCATATTTTTTTCTACCCTCTGTCCTGTGCTGCCTGGGCCCAGGAAGGCTGAAGGAGTCTCGGTGGAGAAAGCTGGGGTGGAATGCAGTGCAAGTCAGTCATCCACCATCTCGAAATGCTGCCATTTAGCCCACCTTCTTATGTAAGGGTTGCACTTCTCACCTTTTTCTTTCTCAGACTTGAGAACTTGGACCTAACCTCCCATTTTTCCATTTATGAGTCAACTGTGTGCACTGCAGAGTCAGGAGAACTTATGGTGTAAATGGTACAATTTAGCAAAATTATACTCCTCTCCTAAGACTATTATGGATACGTGATATCAAATTTAAACATCCAACTACCCACCGTTTACTGAAATGTCCCATGTTAATAGGCTGTCTTTCCAGATGACTGAATAAAAGTCTTCATAAGCAGAATATGCATTGCCCACTGTAGTCCAGACTACAAGTGTAACATATCATGGCATCGTTTATTATGGTGCTATGCATTTGAACAAACGCAGTGAACCACGATTGCCTGTGGAGATGGAGAATGCAGAAAGAAATAAATTAATCTTGGTCCTTCCTAGTTAGTACTACTGATAATTTTATTTAACACATAGTAAAATTTAAATTTAAATTACAAGTGGTTCTTATTTTAAACTCTTATTGTATCACGTGATAGTCTCCTTTCACAGGCACAGGCTGCTTTTGACAAAAGCATTAGCCTCTCAGCTGCTGGATATTCCAGGTAAATGATCCTTTTTTATTTCTGTTTGCAATTTTGGCAAAGCCTAATTTTGTACTTTGTATTAACCCACTATTATAAAGAATGTTTAGCTTCTCTCTAATCCAACTGTCCAGACAGGGTAGTTGTAGAGGGTTCCCTGGGGGTTAGTACAAAGCATTACCAGCAACCCTTAACAGTGGTTGACCTTTGGTTGAAAACTCAGTGTATTAACGTAAGTTAAGAAACAAAGGCAAGGAAAAGCAAATTAATCCCATAATGAGATAAACACTACACTTTCTAGACTGGCAAAATAAGAGATCTGACAATAACTATGTGTTGTCAAGATGTAGGACAACTGGAACTCACACACATTGGAAAATAGTTTATCTAATTGTTTTAATGGAAGTGAAAGCCATCAGAGATCAGGGTGATACAGAGAGTATAGCCTGATTTTGGCATTTTGTCAGTTGTCATGGGTGTCCCCATGGCACTAGCTGGCTATGAGGAGTATGCACTGGAAGCATTTCCAATGGCCACCTTGGACTGCGGGGAGCAGAAGAGAAAAGGGTAAAAAGTGCTAGCAAGTTGCTAGCCTACGCCTCTCTTTTACCATGACATTCATTTCATGTCCTTAAAGAACTGCCAGGAACAGAGAAGGCCATGGAGCCTGATGGTGGGAGACCAGAGTAGCCACAAAGCCCAAGAGCCCAGGGGCCTGATCCCTCACACAGGAGGCTGAATCTTAGACCCCAAAAGACAAATGTGCTGGTTTGAACCTTTTGAGTAGTGTGTGGTGTAAAATGCAGGTGGAATCCCCCAGATCTGATGACAATAGGATTGCATGAGCCTCTATTAGCCCAAAGCTTTAGGACAGATAATCATACGGTCATCAGCAATTAACTTCTAAGCATAAAGAGTCATTGGTGGGGAGTGATTGTCAAAGCAAGTAAATAAGAAAGTAAATATTTATCCAACACATTTATTGAATTACCATGCACTGGCACATCATTGTTTAAGGGTACCTCTCTGGTTTGCGGTGCCTACAAATCGAGCACAGCTCCTAACAGTTCTGTTTAATCATCACGCTCTGCAATTAGGAGGTGATCACATAACAACACTTCTCAAGAATTCTGTTTGCTCCGGAGGTTATGAATCAAACATGAACTGGAATACACACAAAGGCCACCCTTTTGAATACTTCATTTATGGAGCCATCTGTTCTGAGGTTGAAAAAGACTGCCTGACAAGTGCTCGTAAAGTCAGTACCAACTGGGAGGGTCTTTAAGTTGCACTCTTAGATACACCTAATTCCACATATTCTATCTATCTGAGCACCATGGAAGCGCCATATATTTGGCCTCAGGATAATTTCTTTATATTGCCAGGAGAAAATAAAAGCTGAGCAATTGCCTTGATGCTATGGCTGCTTCCATGCAAAACAACCAGTGGCCTCTCTTCTTTATTCCCTGGCCTTTTTAAATGGAATCAGGAAAAGAAAACAAACAAACAAACAAACAAACAAAAATCACTTCAAAGAAGAAACACAACCTAAAGGGGGCTTCCTTTAGACTACTAATACAACTGGCAATCCTAACCACTTATGTGAAATGTCATCATATGACATTCTTGAAGGATTTCATTAACATCCACAATCTACTAAAAAGACAGAAGCTACCGCCTTTTATAACCTAATGTCAGGGTGACATGCTATCACTTCTGCCATATCCTATTGGTCATGTAAACCAACATTGGTAAAGTGTAGAATGGGACTATATAAGGCTTTACCCTCATGGTCCAGGAGGTGGGGATCCTAGAGGGCCACCTTGGAGGCTGGCAACCACAACCTACCAGCACTCTCTCCAAACCTATCAAAAACACAATGAGATGCAGCAGTGAACCCATACCTTGGAAAGCAAAACCTTCACTAATTCTAGTCCTGAGAGCACCTCCCACACTTGCAGCTGAGGCCAGTGGTCCCATGGAAGCCCTGCCTTGCTAACTGGTGTCAAAGGGAACTTTACATTTCATTGTGTCTTTAAATAAGAGAGTGCCTGAGGTTTTATTATAGCAGAATATTCTAGATCACTATCTAATTTTCACAAGAAAACTGTTAATGAGTTCCTCATTAAATAAGGACACTCTTGGGTTTCCTTTGTTCCATTAATAATTTTAAATAGAATGTTTTGCCATGACCATTAGGAGACTATCATGTCACATAAAAGAAGGCTCAGGCCTGTTGGAGAGCAAAGGCGTTACCAGCCAGCCTGGCTGGGCCTGCTGTATTCCTCCTTATTTGTAGGTTATCAGAGAACTTTTGGTCACCAAGTTGTAATGTTACAACTTCTACTCTAAAAATGACAAATCTAGAACAGCAGATAACAATTTAAAGACACTTTGTTGATACAACCTGAATTCTATGCTTCAATAAACATCACACAGCCAGGTGGACTCTGGATGTTGGGTTGTGTGGTAGCCTCAAAGTTTTGCAAAAGGGATCATGAGGGTCAGAGATATTTTTTGTTTTCTGTGTCATATTTTATGCCTTTTGCAGCAGATTAAACTCAGGATGTTACCTCACTCAGCTAGAACCAAAATCAAGTAAATACCTTTCTATTAAATATTTTCTCTCCTATTGTTTCTAATAAAAAGTGATCAGTGCTTAAGTTGGTTAAGAGTATTTGTATAACTCTGAAATTTATACATGATAAACTTTGCAACATAATAAAATATTGCTTCTTTCTCTTGAAATATAATATGGCCCAAAGAAAGGTTCTATACCAATGCCATACAGGTAGGAACTGTTTCTCAGCTTTCTCTCCCTAAGTTGTGTTTATCACAGTAAACATTTATACTTTTTTTTTTTAATTACTAGAACATCAGAACAGACATTGTCATGGACATTGGCTGCAGAATAAATCCAGCCCTTGACATAGGCCAGGTATGTGTAATTGATTTGCCTCCCTTCCTATTTATAAAAGCCAAAACTGCTTTGGAGATCTGCAGGGAAAACATGGCATCCAGCTTTATTCATCATCTTATTTTTCTATGCCTTTAGTCAGAATCTATTTATTCAGGCCAGCCGCAGAACTCAAATCCCTTATTGTTTAAAAGAGGGAGGGAAATGAATGAATGAATGAATGAATGAATGAGGGAAGGAAACAAAGATGTTTTTGGTAGTTTTGAAGAAATGTACAGTCTGTGACTAGGGAGCCTGAATGAGGCAGGACTAAGCCTAGAGGCAACAGAATGAGTCCCACATGTCTGGGATAGAAGATGTAGTGCTAAGTGCTGAGACCTGGGCATATGATGGGCTTCAGCTTCAAGGAGCTTGAAATTAGGCTGAGATAACAAATGTCAAGTAATTGCACATTAATAGGTAGGCTATTTTGCCCAGACAGCTTTTATTTAAATTAGAAATAATTGGCAAGATTGTAAAATCACAAGCTGTTTTACGTAAATAGTCAAATGCCTAGCACATCTCAGACAGCATTTTAAAGCCATCCAGGAAGCTTAGCGAACAGAGTTCAAACCCTTTATGTTACAAGAAAGGAAACAGTCCGGAGATGCGAGGCCAGCCAATTCATGTGTGGAGATGGTGAAATGAGATGACAGGGTCCCAGAGCCCAGAGAGCCTGTCCTAGTGTGATGGGGTCAGTGGACCCACCAGACAGAGAAGGGTTCATCTGCCTTGTAGGAAGGGATTTGGGCTACAGGCTCCCTGAGCCCTCTTCTAGAGCTAAAATTGTAATGCCAACCTGAGATTTAAACTCAAGGCCTTTGACTTTGAACTTAGCACTCAATAAGGTGTTTAAAAATGCTTTTAGGTAAACTGTTAAGTAAACTTTCAGAGGTGTGCTCCAAGACGTGCTGAAAACCCTCTTACATTGTATTTTAACAATTCTGGCAAACATCATGAAGCTGAAATGCTACTGTTGTTTTCTCATATATGGAAATTCTAATTATGTTATTTTTCCCTCAGATTGAAGGTGCATTTATCCAAGGTGTGGGACTTTATATAATCGAGGAACTGAATTACTCTCCTCGGGGTGTCCCGTATACTCATGGCGCAGACCAATATAAAACCCTGCCATCTGCAACATCCCCACAGAGTTCCACGTCTTTTTATTGCCTTTGTCGCAAAACTCAAATACCCTGTATTCATCTAAGGTAAGCCATGCTCTATGAATAAATGCATACTTATGTGATACCTGTGCAGGGAGGGGCAACGTTCATCTCTTGGTTGCTTGGAGTTTTTACCAGAATTATAGAAAAAAAAAAGTCCTGCTAAACATTTAAATTATAAAATAATTTAACATTATAGTTTTAAAAATACTCCAAATCTTGGAGCCTAACGCAAACTACTATTACCATCAGATTGCCTCTGATTTTTCTTCTTGCAATAATCATTTTCATACCTTTATCTCTTTTCTCCATTTGGGATCATTTCCTTAGGCTGGAATCCTAAGAATGAGAATATTGGGTTTAAATAATAAATTACTTTTTTAAAGGTAAAAGTTATATATATCACATTTTATATTTTATATATGCACATGTGCACCTATAGGTGCACATACATGTACATACATAGGTACATGCAGAGAGTCATAATCTAGTTGACTTGTTTGCCTTCAAGGGTCTGGGAGCCTCTGGGGTGTTCCTGGGGTATTCGGTGTTTTTTGCCACCCATGACATGGTGAATGCAGCGTGACAGGAGAGGGCCTGTCGGGGGCATTGTAGGTCAGGAGTCCACTGACCCCAGAAAAACTTAGAATGGCCTGCGAAGATAAGTTCACAAAAATGGTACGTTCTGCTCATAAAATTCTGAATTTTTGTCCCCTGTCCTTGTGGTCAAGTTTTATTAACCCATCATGATGGTTTCACAAGGAAGAACCCCGAAGGCATTTGAGCAGAATTGCTGAGTGGCCCTTGAATTGCATTTTTCCATTAGCCTGGCCCTGCCTGGCCTGCGGTGGGGCTCAGTTCTACACCACTTGAAGAAGTTCATCTTTTATTATCAGTTGTATGTTCCTCCTATGTTTTGTTTTCTTCCTGGAACACATTGATCAGGAATAGAAGTGCAGTAACTGTGCCCTGACCCTGACACTCAGGCCAAGAACATGGGCCACTCCAACCATCTATCTCAGTCCATCCCCAGCAGGCACTCGGAGTGTGTGCAGTTCCTGATTCGAACAGGAGTGGGAAGGGCCCTCAGTAGCAGGGATCCCTCCTGCGCGAAACCCCTGCTGAGTCAGCATCTCAGGTATCCTTGGTCATTTTCGGTGATGGGATTTTTAATTGTGGGAGGAACTCATGTATTTCACAGTGACCCCTCTGACTATAAACGAGTTATTCCTTGTTTATCCCTTCATTGAGGGGAGAGCCCCCTCCCAGACCTCCTCTCATGCTGGCTCTTTGTGGCGCTCCTTATAGCTTTTCCTGAGCCCCATAAACTACCTCTTCACTCTGGAGAAACCCAGACTGATTCCACTTTTCACTTGTCCCTCTCCAAGCACAGGTTGATGACTCTCGTAGTCGTCTTGCCTCACCCAGTCCTCTCCTGGATGTCTCTATTTCTCCTGCTGTCACTGCCAGACCTTGCCAGAGTGGTTTTTATCCTATTTATATTCTGCTATTTTTCACCTGTCACAAACATTTTCCTAATGCAAACATACAAATTTGTCCTTTTGTTCTAAATCCCAAGGGATAAACCTGGATCCTATGTTCCTTGGAATTACTCATATGAATCAAGTACAAACTTGCGGAAAAAATGGAGTGACTCTTCCAACACAGTGATCTACCCAATCTCTGTGCCCTATGATACTAGGTCTAAAAGACAAATTTTCACAGTTCAGAGATCATTTCACAGAGTATTGCTTTTATAGGGTGCTGATTTTAAATATACCAGTTAGATTTTGATAGATATGCTTAAGCAATTTAGAAACCATATTTTAAATGGCATTATTAACCAATTTTTTCTAGAAAGATATTTTCATTGCTCTTTCCCTTAAACCCATCCAGCTGAATGGAATAGAAGATGATGATTTGTACTATTTATATTTGGTTTATATTGACCAATAGAAATTATACTGTCTAATGAAAAGCAATTTTCTAAGTAATTTTATTCATAGTATGAACTTTAAAGGATATTTGCTTTTTACTTTATATATTCTTGCATTTTTAGTTTTTAAAAAACATGTTTTATAATTTAAAACAAATTCATAAACAAATACATTTAGCACCCAGAAGCACCCCTGAATTCATTACATCTATGTGATTTAGTTTTATTCACTAAAGATTTTTGGTTCTCTTTCAGCAGGTCACTCCCAGGGTGGGGACAAGTATGCATTCTGTAAGAGCTGGGTTGAGAGTGAAATTCCAAATTGGTTTAAGGGTGGAGGAAAGTGGGGGTAGCAGAAGAAGGTGGAGAAATAAGAGGGTTGGAAGCATAGACAGGCAGGATTTGATTGGAGAAAACACTCAGCCAGCCAAAACCACCCCTGGGGCGGCCCAACGGGCTGCCATGCTCCCACAGGAGCACCTCAGCAAGTACTTCAGGTGGACACAGCAGCAGGTGCTTTCCATACAACCTCCAGCTAATTATTTATCATAACATGTGTGAATGAAAGAAAGGTAAATTCTCCACATTGTTATTTCTAAAGGTATGTAGAGAAAGAAATCATGGTGGATCATGTAGGTGTTAGGTTCAAGTGGCTGGTGTGTGAGCTGGTGATTTGCTCTATGACTATGGCAAACTTATATCAGTCTGTATGTGTTGCTGTCTGGGGAGGGAGAGAAAGGAAAGGAGGGAGGGAGAGAGAGAGCGTGCAAGCACACGAGAGAAAGCTAGAGAACCCACTTGTAAAAGGTATTAGGATTCTTAGATGAAAAGTCCTTGATTAGATTTATGTCTTCAGTCTACACTTTACAATTGCATTTATATTCACTTAAGTATTAGGCATCAACTTCCCATTATTATTAAGGTTTTCTTCATCTCCCTCTTCCTTTCCATTCCCTTCCTCCCCTTTTTCCTTAAACTACCACCACCACCACCACCACACACAAAAACACACACATATTAAGAGCAGAAAATCATCAGATCATTCGCAAATAGTTATAAAATTTTGACCAGCAGGCATAGAAGAGAAATCATACCAAAATGTTCGGAATAAATTTCACAGTTATTTACATTTTAATACTTTGCTCCATTAAGCAGAGTTTCTTAATTCATTTAAAAGAATGGGCGTGGCTCCATAGTCTAGTGGTTAGCACATCTGCTTTGCAAGCGGAAGGTCCTGGGTGAGGACTCCAGGTGGAGCCACGACCTAGGCCCCGGGTGCTCTGCTCCCTGTGAGTATGCGGGAGGAGATGCCCCGCCTTCAGAGATCCAGTTCTTAAGGGGCAAATGGCAACATCCATTCAGGGGTGGAAGTGTGTGTGTTTGGGGGAGGAATTAAAGTTAGGGGGTGGGGAGAGTGGGCAAAATAATTTTCTGGCCCCACTTTTGTTTTAAGTTCTTAAGATTTAGCTGAGACATAATCCATAAGTGGAATGTGCCCTTGGCTTTCCACTGTCCTTGACACTGTGCCTGAAAGGTAACCCATATCAGTGTCTTCACCACCATTGGCAAAGAGGAAGAATTAGTCCTATGCTTCCACACAGGACTGTGCAAATAAAGGCTCAGCATAGTTCCAAGATCACTCAGCTAATTATTTTAGCATAAGGTGTGTGAATGAAAGTGTAACTGCCCAAGATCACTCAGCTACCCGGCAGTAGGGGGACCTTGCTTTGTGAGCATCTGTTGTGCCAGTGTTTAAGTGTGGATGCTGAACTGATGCTATTTATCTACTGCTGCCAAGGTCTTGTTTTCTTAACTTTGCAAACACGAGTAAAGAACAAAGAATGTATTTTGCAGGTAGCAATGAGAATTGAAACCTTTAATTCAACTGTGTGAACTCAAGAATTAAAAGTTTCTTACTGTTCAATATTTCACAACCTTTTGTTATTTTACACAAAACCAGTGTTTTTGGGATACAAAGCCTTGCTGGTTATCTTCTGAAACAAAGCCAAACATTTGTCTTGCCAAAATAAAACCAAACGCAATACAGTGTTACGTAATTTTATAATTGCAAAGAGTGATGTTTGATCAATTCAGGCAAACAAGATCAACAAATATATTCTAAATGACAGTATTCAGAAAGAATAGGCTACAAGGAAACTGCCTAAATCTACATGGTCACTTCCTCTGCATAGGTCAATGAGAGGAATTCAGACCTTGATGAAAATTTATTGTTCTACCTGAGGGAAAAAAATGCACTGTTTGTTTGAGAAAGCAAATAAGAAACTCTGGGAACTTTTCACTCTCTGTTGCATTTGTAGAACTCTTTTCCTTCTATCATACTAAGTTAGAAACATTTTGATTTGGGTCCTGTGCACAAAGACGTAGAAAGGGAACGATACACACTTATCTTGGCTTCTATAATAAAATGAAAAAAAAAAACAAGGATGCGCATTCTATAGTTGGTCTATGTAAATAGACACGCTGCTAATTCTAATCAGAAAAAAATACTTTTATGACTTGGATAGTTGAACTTGGTGTTCTATATAATAGTCTTTAATGCAGACTATATTTGTTGACTATCCTCCAAACTAAGTTATAAATCATTTAAGGGCAAGGATTATGGCTCAGTCTAAAAATACCTCCCGCACCATGAGGAATTGGTATGCCGTAAAGGTTTCTGGGGGCAAGGAAACATCACTGGCCTATTTATCTTTTTGTCCTTATAAAGCCCCTCACACCATCAGAGACACACAGCTGAGTGTATTAGTCTCAGGGCTAGGTTTGTATAGGGTTTTTAAACTCATGTACTGAAGATTTATTAGTAAAAATGTCCCAAAGTGAATAAAACACCAGATAACCCTGCAACGTCAGAACAGGAAATGACAAGTATAAAAGCTAGAGCTCTCTTTATGGATAAAAGACTTTTCAGTAAATCCCTACAATTGAAATTCTCTCTTTTCCCCCAAGCGGTAGCAGAATGAGGGAGGACAATAGAAAAGCAGATAATTTCAATGTCTGTGATCTTGACTGAATCCAAGCTGTGCCCTTGAAGTCAGGCACTGGGTTGACCATGAGGACTTCCTTTTCCAACTACGTCAATGGAATCTCTCCCAGAAAGCTTCCCTTGGCACTGCCAGTTGGTACCCAACAGGCTCGTACCTACATTTAGCTGTGCCAATCGGAAGCCTCTGTTTTTATTTCTGAAAGCTTCCTACCCCTCAGCTTTTAGGCTGGGTCCTCTGTGTTCTTTGCTTTCAAGAAAGGATTGCTAAAAGCCAACGCACCTATGCAGGTTCTGCATCCCAGATGTGGTGATGAGCATCTACAGTCTCCAAAGGAACCACCTGGAGCCCTCCTCAGATAATGGGAAGCTTGGGCAGTGAGTCATGAACCTCTTACTCTGTAGAATGAGTATTATTACCTTTAACAAGCGGCGCTGGGATGCCTGAGCATTTCCTTCAAGGAATTGACAGAGATTAACTGGTTGATCTTTATGATCCATGCTGCTCAAGCAGTGTTGGCAAGTATGATCCATCCATTTTTAGCAGGAGGAGAAACTGAGGCAGCCAGCCAGAAAATAAATTTCCCACACGCCTAGTGCGTTCTTGGCACCATACCAATGTTTCTGATCCCTTTCGTGTAGTGTGTGTTTGTGTAGCACTTGCTTATTGAAACAGTCCTTGCGTGGGTGACTTGATGCGATTACGATGTTATTGGCAGGTGTTTGGAAATATTAGGACTTTAAGAATCTTTTAATTGCGTTCTTAGAGCTAGCCAAAAGAAGCAATGACCTTTTCGTTTATTTTAATTTTTTGTTGTGACTGTGGCTGCTACAGCTATTTAAATACGATTAATGCTAATGAAATCACACACTTTTAGGAATTAGGGGGAAATTGCTTATGACTCATAAATTTGCAATCATATGAAATGCCTTAAGTCTTTTAAAGTGGTGTTCTCCCTCTTTGTCCTTCTGGAAAATATTTAATTCTTATTAACTTTCATACATTGATTCTATACCATCAAGATACTTTTAACTATTATTTGCAAATCTGTTAAACATTGCGTTTTCTCTGTATGTAAGTTGTTGATTAATATATTGAACAGAATAAGCCAAACGAGAACTATTAGAAAATTATCCGACACTCTTAACGTTGAACAAGTAAACCAGACTGTTCCGTCAAGTACAAACCCTGTGTGGTATCGGACATTTAAATTTCTCCATCTCTTCCACAGAGGAAGCAAAGACACCATCAAATGCCTTGTGAAACCCCCATATACTTTGTCTTCGACAGTGATCACTTGCTCAGTCTAGAAATCTTAACCTCAAAAGAAAATGAGACTAGTTTTCTTGAGTACCCAGTCCCTTCTGAGGAACGAGAATAGATCCAGACGGTTGCCTGAGAGCAAAGCTGACCTCGTCTAAATCCATCTTATTGAAAACCAGGATCAATGGTTGCCCAGCCTCTGTGTTCTAGCACTGCTCTGGTTTTCTGTGATGTCTCAAAAGGTTTCTGATTATGGTTTCTCACTCTCACCTACAAATTATTGGAAGGTCATGGGACATAATCACCTTGATTGATCTGACCACTTGAACGAATTTAAAGAGGCTGAGTATTCCTCTGCCTTTATTGAGCAGTATAGTTGTTCTCTGTTTGATACAGTTTATGGTTGATAGTGTTTTCCACAAACCACCTCTCTCTCCAGTGCTTTAGTCAACTTACCACTACTCCATGACACACTTTTGCCTTCATCATCAGTTTACCCCATTATCATTTGTGTGTATCCTTTCTTTTCTTTGTCCTCATTGATCAGAGAGCAATCTGGTTGCAATGCCCCACCCAAACTCTTTCTTATTTACAAATATATCCCCTAAATTTAATTTCTGAGAGCTTCATGTGTATTTTACACTATGTGTTCTTTTTACAGTTTCTGGTAAAGGGGAGAAGGTTTATCATTGTTATGTACTTTCTGAAACTGACTTTCATAAGCCTACAGCCCTAAATAAAAAACACCCAGCATTCTTCTCTTTCCCTTGTTATAAACCCAAAGATGTTCTCCCCAAGCATTCTCTGACTTTCACATCATAAACTTTTTGGTTAACTTGACAGCCATTCCCTTCATGTATTCCTCTCACTTTAGAGCCATGGAAGAACTTTTCAGGCCCTCTCCTTTAGAAAAGATAGAATTTCTCAAACCTGGGTAATTGAAGAATCTCTTCCCAGCTATGTCCTTTCCCTGTTCCAGTTTTGTAATTTGCTGTAGGGAGGGCCCATCCATACCTTTTGTTGGACCAAGCGGCCTTGGCATTAGTTAAACCCCCCTGGGCTCTAGCTGTTGGTTTAACTGGTGGGATAGGGTTAGAGGTACGAAGACATCCCATATTGGGGCTGCAGAGAATGCTGAAACTAGGTGTTCAGACAGAGGAAGCTGGCCTAGATAAGCCAGAAGTAAAAGTCTCAGCATTTTGCCAAACACTGAGAGGCTAAAGGCAGATATGGAAAGCCAAGGAAGGCCAAGGATAAGAGGGTCGGTTATAAAAACAGTAAGTTAGGAAAGAAGTAGTGAATCTGAACAGTTACCTTCCACAAGCACTGTGGCCCATGGTGTGATGCATGAGAGAGTCTTAGCCACATTTCTGTTGTTTCTTTTTAAACTCTCACCCAAACGGTCTCTACCCACTTCTTTCCTGTGACGTTCCTGGATTTCCACTCAAGTTTATATTTTAGGGTCATAGGGTCCCTGCCTCCTTTGTTAGTTTTCTTTTTAATATTTCCAGATACCATTAGTGGGTCTCATCCCTCTTTTAGTGGTCTCAGATCACAGCAGCAGCATTGCGCTAAAATTGCAAGTCCTCTTTATCACCCACAGTCTGTGCTTTAGTATCTAGACACCACTGTAACAGCTAATTATACTAATTTCTGTGTGTCATGCACTAGTCTGCAGTGGGTACTCTATGCCCACTGTGAACATTGCAAGATTAAAATACAGAGTTGTTAAGTCATTGCCAAGATCACATCCCTAGAAAGTGGAAGAGTCAGTATCTGAACCCAGACAATCTGGTTGTAGAATTCATGTTCTTAACCACCTCATCTGAATCTGTTTGCTTTCCAGAGATTATTTTCTTTGTCATCTTTCCTAGAGAATTACCAGGACAGCCTTTATTATTACTTTCCCCCACAAAAAACTAGAATCCTTATGGTTTCATATTTTGGAGTATCGTCCGTGTAGGTTTTTAGTCTTCTGATTTATTAATTTATTTCTCAAATTTATTCATGTGCCCATCTCTAAGCATTAGTGGATTGTCTGCTGTGCCATGAGCACTGTGCCTAGGGTTCTTACCCTCGGGGAAAATCAGTACAAAACAGGAGTTCTGGTTCAGGGCCAATTAATGCCTTTAAGAGGCCCACAAATGTGCATATTTTTCACATGCAATTTTGAGAATACACTCACAGAACAGAACTGTCATCCTATTCTCAAGGAGTCTATGACCTCCTCTCATAAAGGTAAAACTCACTGATCTAAAGAGACTCAAAAATAATTATAATACAGTGACATCTGATTAGATCTAGGAGCCATGCCCCAACCATGCTTTTCCAACCTTTGTAAAAGATACTTCTCTATGCCAGGGTCAGTCCTTCCAATGTTATGAGGTTTTTTCAGTACCATCTACTGATTGTCAAGAACTCTAAAGGGTCCAGGATTTTACCCTACTTACAAACTAACAAGTTAGCTTGACACAGTTTGATGGATGCTACCAGAAAACACAAGACTCCTGGGTCAGAGACAAAGAACTTTACTGTTCACAGCAATGGTATAGCTGGTGCAGTAACATTTACACCAGCTCCTGAGCCCTAATTCCCACAAGGCAATGTTCAGAGGACCAGCTGACACCTGGAAATACAAGGAGTTGTTATAGGTGACAAATCCTGAGATCAGGGAACTCCAACCTCTTTTATCGTGGTGATAAGCCTCCAAAAAGGTGACACTGTTATACTGGAGAGCAAGAATTCTTGACACTTCTTCCACAGGGCCACACTGTCTTTATCTTCCAAGGCTGTTCCCTCTACCGACATCCTGGAAGATGCAGTCAGGAACAAAAGCAGTCAGTGCTTCTGCTCATGAGATATGCACCTCTCTGGCTTGTGACTTGTACCAGAGGATGGGTTTCTTCCATCCCTTGTTCTTTCTCTTCACTTATTTCCTGTTCTGCACTTTTCCCTGCAGTGCACCCCAGAAATGCATGCTAAATGTCCTCTGAGGACACTGGTTCAATCAAGAAAAACTACTGAGATTTCATCTGATTCTTTTTAGAGGGGAGAGAAGTCTTAGCTATGAGCAAGGGAGAGAGGCCAAGGGCAGAGAAGTGTCATTTGTGTTGAAACATTGGATATTAACATTTATCTAGGTAGTTTAATTTATGGACTGTCCTGGACACAGACCTATTGTGGAAAGTTTTTGTCCTACTAGTGTAAAGCAGCTGATAGCATCTGAGCCAGCACTTCTGGATTAAACAGCAAAGCATCACACCCATTATGTGGAATTGCTTCAAGGAAAGCACAATATTGTGCATTGCAGATTCAGAGGTTTACCATTTTGCCCATCTCAGTGAAGATAACTAGATATTTTTCTCAGAAATACAGACAGGTAGCACCTTAATGGCTTTTTTGAAGGCGAAGTTTGCAGAATAGCATATTCTAAGTGAAAATGGATTAGGCCATCTTTCTAACATCTAGCTATGTGATAGGGAAGAACAGAGAAGAGACTATTTCTCACACTGTGATTTCAGCCACACATTTTGTGGAGTCATAGCCAAAGTGAAATATTTTGTGAAATAAATGCCTACGTTCCTTCTCCAGGTGATTCTGTCTTTGATTGATACAAATGGACTATGGGGACAAGGGGAGGAACCATATCTATCTTTCATGTTGTGTGGAATCAAGAGCCACTGAGCAATCTGCAACATCCACAGAGCACTCCTTTGTCACTCCCTCCAACTCCCCACCCCCACAAAAAAATCTGTGATAAGTAGCTAAGAAAGACTGTGTAAAATCATTCATTTTAAAAATACAAACTTTTTTCTGCAAAGATATTTTATTAACTGCAGAAGTTATATATCTAGAGGTGTTCAGATTCTTAAATTGTTTAATAAAATAATGTGGAAAAGTGAAAAAGAGTTAAGATGATGTCAAAAGGGGACATGCAAGGAGATATATCTAAAGGGAAAGATTTAAAAATGAAAGCTACAGAACTAAGTGAACAAAACTGACATGAGTAATCCGTGTTAAACATTTCTCTTGGTGACCACCATTTATAAATGTTAGTATTACTATTTACCTGAGCTGGAGAAGCAAGACAAACCGGAATAAGATCTATTTATTTATTTATTTATTTATTTATTTATTTATTTATTCATTCATTCATTTATTTTTTCAATTCATTCATTATTTATTTGAGATTATGTGTTATAGAATCTAGGTACCTTCCATTGTCACCTATATTTCATTTTTAGTTTCCTCGTGAATAAAAGATTATTTAATCAGCTAGAGCACTGGGTCAAATAAGCACAGAGAAAAGTCCTGTGCCAGGTTTCCAGGCTGAAATGGATGAAGGGGCATAGATTGAACAGAAGGAAGAATCTTTCCACGGAGCCACTCCCTGGTTCTGGGAAGCAGCTGGGTGGATATTGTTCTCACTTAGGAGGCTCCAGGGCCCTCAGACCTTTCCGCCCTCCTTTGGGCAGCCTGCTTTCCACTCCTCTCTCTGGAAGGTTGTTTTAAGGATTAAGTGCCTTAAAGAATGGGAAGCACTGGACCCTGGACCGTGTGGACAATCAGGAAGCTGTAGTTATTAATAATTACAGGCAATACAAAGTTGAGTTTTATAAACATGAACTCCATTATCAGGATGCACAGCTTCCATTTCTGCTTCTGCTACTCTTTAGGTATATAACTAGATAAATTACTTAACCTTTCTAAGCCTCTGTTTCCTTATTTGTAAAAGAAGATTATGATCATGATGTTTAAATTATATCATTTCTGAAAAGTACAAAACATTGGGCCGAGCACATACTGAGTGTTCAATAAAACCTCTACAGTTGATATAGCTACTACCACTGGTACTACTGCTACCATCATCATTATTATTACAACCTCTTAGTGTATTTTACAACCCTAGGATTCCCTGATTTTGCCATCCTTGTTTTCTTCCTTATTGTTGATCTTGCTGCCCAATGAATGGGAAAAAGAAATGTTGCTTGAATCAAGAAGAAAAAGAAACCTGAAAACAAAGCTAGTATAAGTCTTTCTTTTTCTCTCTTTCTTCATCTGCAACTTTTCATATTTGGTCTCAATGCATCCTGTTGATCTATCATGATGAACCTGACTAACAGGGCTGAGGGTGCTGGCAGAGGGACTTGTGAAAGTTCTAAAAACACTTATCTTTCTCCTAGTCCTCTATCCCTTTCCCTCTGTTGACCTCCAGCCACTGTAAACCCAAGTCTTCCTGGGAGAAACAAATCCCCCATGCTAGGTCTGCAGGATATAGTAACTAGTCAAAGACAGTACAGCATGGTGACATCAATTTGGGCAAGATGACCCAGCTCAAATCTCAGCTCTGAAATTTTCCAGCTCAAGATTAACTTATTTCTCAATATAATTGGGATAATACTTCACAGAAGTTGTTGGGAAAACTAAACAATACACATGAATAATGTACATAAAACCCCAAGCACTGTGACAAGTGCATAGCAGTTACTTAGAAGATGCCAGTTTTTTCTAATAACAAATGTTTGGAATTGCCCTTAGAACAAATCTTGGCAAGAGGTGGCTCACAAAGGCAATAGAAATTAGAAAGTGTGTAGTGAATTAAAAATTTCTATGTACACAGTTTTGGACCCAGTAATTCCACTGCTAGGAATCTACCCCAGGAAATTAATTAGAGATAAGTCAGAGATTTATTACGTACAAAGATACCTGTCACAATATCATTTAAAATAACAAAACTCAAAAATAACTTGCGTTCAACAATGGGGGATCACTTAAATTACGGTATACCCATATAATTAAAAGATAAGCTATCTTGAAAAATCTCTTTTGAGTAATATTGAAAGTTTGAAAGTAAAAATTATTTGTTTTAATTAAAAAAAATTTTAACTGAGCTTTCTGACACCAAACTTGTAGGAAAAAAATATTTATATATACAGTATAAGCACATATTCACAGAGCAAAAATAAAAATGGAAGGACAGACACATAATGTTGATAGCAGTTATCTCTGTAAGGTTGGGTTACAAATCGTATTTTATTTTGTAGATTTTACAGCAACTCTACCTGATTTTTCATGTGAACATGCATTAATTTTATAATCATACATACAAAAACATTTTTAAAAAATTCTTATGGGTGGTGTAGTAGTTACAGCACAAATAGAATTCCTTCTAAAAACCAAATTTTCTTGGTATTTGATTTGGATTGGAAAGCAGATGGAAGAGAAGAGAGCTAGCATCTTCCATTTGTACCTTTGATTTGGATCTTGCAAATGTTAGGGGCAAGAGTACAAATGGAAGAAGCTCAGTTCTCTTCTTCCCCAGTTCCATCTTATATTGATGCCATCACAGACTGGACACCAGTTCATGTGTCCAAACTCTGTCCATCCCCCAAACAGCTGCCCTTTGGCCACCTCACAGGCCTAAGGGGGAACTCTGAGTTGCATGTCTGCTCTCTCTGGGAAGGCGAACTAGAGCAGAGGGCTGCTTGGGCCCCAGAAGTGGGTTTGGTGCCATTGGGGAAGGGAATTCAGAGGTCATGGGCACCCACAGCTTATGGCTATAGGAGGAGGTACTGGATGTGAGTGAAATGTCCCTTTGATCCTAAGGACACCTTGTCCTTTGGGAAGTGGTGTGGCAAGAGGGAACCAGAGTTGGGACTCAGAGCTGAGTACAAGTGACCTGAGCCTAAGGACAACGTTGGAAATGGACTCCTTGAAGCCTCAGTTGATGCTTCTGACCTCAATAGAAATATAAATAAGAATGAACTTCAGAATGGCAGATGCACATAAAAATAATGTCACAAAAAATCTAATAAAATGCTTACTTTAATCGTTATTCATTCTTCAGCTATAATTTCCCCTATGTCACCTCCCTGCAAAGTGTCAACTAATCATGTTCAGTTCCTGTTAGAACTGGAAACTCAGTGGTGAACTTCCCTGGAACTGTAAGTCAACAGAGCTGGATTTAGCGGTTCCCCAGACCAGCTCTGCTTTAAGAAGCCATTTCTTTTTCTGCTTTCCTGTAATTTCCACATACAGGACAATAGTAGGCAACCTGTGCCTCATCTGTGGGACAGCCTTTCTCACAGAGGCAGCCAGCTCTCATCCCCACTGCCCTTCTGCACTAGTCCCTCTTGTCTCCTTTCTCGCCAAGTTCTTTTTATGCACTTTCTTCACTTAATGTCTCATCTAGTTCTGAGACTCCAGGTAATATCTCCATAAATGATTCCCGGATCTTTTTCTCCTGCTGCTCATTCTTGACCCTGCCTTCAAATCCCTAATCCTGAGTCCATCGCAACCCCTTTTCTTACTCCGCTAAACCGTCTCTCTTCTGACTTCCATACTTGTGTTACAGCCACCACCATTTTCTGTTTTTTCTTTCTCCCCCATAACCGAATCCTGATGATTGTAACATGAACCAGCGCTCAAGCTCATCTGCTGCTCCCCCTCTGTGCTCACACCGCTCTGGTCCAGCCCATCCATATCTACACTGAGATTATTGCAACAAGTTCCTTACCCCGTCTCGTTCCTTCCAGCACCTTCCTATACAACCCAACTCATGGCAGCATTCCCACATTTCCCAGAATTCCTTAGGAAACTTCTTTAAAATGTAATTGCCTGGGATTTCTCTCAGTTTTATTGGATTGGAACCTCCTGTGATATGACACAGTAATGGCTTGAATTTTTACAAAGCTCCTTAGGTGACAAATGAACCCAGGCTTTAGAACTGGAATTGGAAACCACTGCATACTGTAGGCAAATGAATCTCCCAGGAATACTGGCTCAGAAGTGCTGAGTGGCTCTAAATGGCATGTCAGATCTGAAGCCTGCCTTTTAAAACTTTCCATAGTTTGGTCTGACCTGACTTCCACACTGTCTCCTTCCAGTCTCTCTTCTGTAGTCAAGGCCACTGTCTTGATTTCTTCCCAATACCTCGTGAATAGCCTCCCGTATGAATCTGGGCTGGCTCCATTCTCTACCCGTCCCTCGTCCAGGATCATGCTGTTTGTAGCACTCGTTTGGCATGGAGCTTCTGCTAGCCCTTGCCATCGTTCATCTTTCTCCACCTGGGCCCAGAGTTGAGCACAGAGCTTCCTTCTGCTCCCACTGCCCCCAGGCTTTTCCAGTCAAAGTAAAATCGAGAGACTAGAATGTTACTCGCCACTTTGTATCCCCAGTCCCCTGTCCAGGGCCTTTCAAACAAGAGAAATTCAATATTTGGCTGTAAATGACCATAATGCTTATCAACCCTTGATGTTCTTACCGAAAGATTAAAACATTAAATTTTTTCTTAAGGTTTGTGCCAAGTTGTATGGAAAAGAAGAATTTCAGCCTTTAGACCCAGGAACACATATTTCTACCTGAACTAATGATACGTTCTTTTTCTTCTGATTTATTTCTCTTTTTATGCTGACAGTAAGGAAATAAACAGTCTCATCAGCTCATCCTAAGTTGATACTTTTCAGCATCTTTCAGGTTTCTTAAACTGGGTGTTGAAAGGAAAATGTGAAACATCTTCAAGGCAAAACTTACTCTTTCTTATAACTTATTTCTTTAGTTTTCCTTCCAGTAAAAATAAAGCCAATGTGAAAAACAATTTAATGTCTTTCACAGAAAAACTTACTTACTCAAAATATATTTGACTTAATATCGATTTGCCCCCATGGACACTTTTGCACTATTGTCACCCTCAGGAACCTGTGAAAGGCATTTTTCCTACCAGGACCTGTCCCCTGGATCAACCCATCTTGTCCCTAACTTTTTATTTAGTGAAATTCTTTTTCTTCGGCATCCAGGCCAAGACAGTCACAGAGTCTATTTTGGTACACAAGCATCTTTATTAAAATTCAAGGAAAATCCAGTTCAATCCATAAGCAGGTGAGGGCAGTTCCCAGCTCCCTATCTTACTTAATGACAGCTTGACACAGGATAAAAATGTCTAATGGCCTCTTTTTATTTTTTAATTGTTCCTTCAAGCTTCCTTTGGACTCACTTGTATTTGCTTCCCAGACTTCTGCTGGGGCCTTCCCAAACGTTGGCACTGAGCACAGTCTGCAAGGAAACGACACACCACCTGTTCCTCAGGAGCTCACATCACATGGAGGACTCAGATGGAAGTGTCAGTAACAATTAACAACAGAATGTGAAGAGGATTGTAAATATGACCTATGAACTAGGGCGTGGGAGTAGAGCAGACAACAGGAGGTGAGATAGGGTGGGCATCCAGAGAGACACCTCCGAAAAGCGGAGCTTGACCAACACTTTGAATTATAGATAGAAGTGATTAGGAAGTGGGAAGGGGGATAAATGAGACGTGAAGAGGGAATTCTAAGTAAAGCAAGAATCGTGTGCATTGGCCTGCGGCTTTGCAGAACGTGAAACTTTCAGGAAAAAAAAACCCAAGCAATTCCAAATGACTAGGGCATGGCATGTTAGGGGGCAATGGACTGAATATAGGAGGGTGACTGAGGAAGAGGGTCAGGAGTGGCTCCTAGGCTTTCAGTTTGCACGATGAAATGTTCATTTAGGGAACTGGAGTATACGCACCTTTGACAGGACAGATCACAAATTTGGATTTCCACATACTAGTTTGAGATTTTTTTAAGAAATCCAGGGGACGTGTCCAGTAGATAGTTGGAAGCTCAAGGAGAAGTCCGGGTCACACGTATACCTTTACAAGTTATTTCGATTAAAACCAAGGATACTGATGACACCACAGTTGAGAAGGAGCCCTGGATCTAAGCCCTGTAGGGAATTCCAACAGCTAATGAATAGGTGAAAAGATGAATGGACCCTAGAGTTTAAGAACAAGATACTAGAAAGGAGAAATAAGTATCAAAAGGTTGGGGCATTCCTGAAGCAGTGGAAGAGAATATTTTGACAAGGAGAGAGTGGCCAAATACAGCAAGTATCGAGACATCAGGCAGGAGAATTGAATGTAGTGACAGAAGGACTAGAGTCACTCCATTTTGTTGTGTAGACTCCAGATTAAATGAAGAAAAATTCACCGAAAAACAATTAGGGACAACACCCTGCCATTTGGTCAAGCCAACCAAAGCCATGAATCAGTAAGCCCTGAAGGCACCCACACCCTGTTTCCCTTTTGCCCACAGCCCTCTCTGCACCCGGCCTTTTTATGCACACTGCCCTGCTGCACACGGCCCTCTGTGCACACAACCCTTTTGCGCACGGTTTTACCCTTTAAATTCAGTCCCAACCCCCGGTCGGGACTCCCCTCACCCACTGCTGTGTCAGTGGATGAGTGGAGTCCAAACTCGAGTTTGTCAAGAAACTCCCTCTTGTGCTTGCATCGGTGTCAGTTTCCTTCTTGGATCGTGGAGTTCCAAACCAGGACATTACAGTGACAAAGATGATGGCACTGTTGACCATCACAAAAGCAGAACGGAGCGTGTTGAGGAGAGAGTGGACGGGAGGAACGGAGCCATAAGGCAGGAGAGCTTCACAAAACCGGTGAGCGAGAGAAGAGGGCAGTAGCTAGGGTTAAAGAGTGAGTTTTTTCTTCTTTGTTGGTGGGGAAAGTTTGAATACTGATGGGAAAAATAGAAGACATTGAATATTAAGAGGTGGAAGAGGTGAGGTCTAGAGCGTTGGTGGAGGAACACCTCTATTTCCGTTGGGAGCCGTTGGTCTGATGGCTGCCCTTGGGGCAGATAAGGGATTGATTACTCAGCAGGATGTCTGCATAGCTGGCAAATACTTTGCTAATCTTGTAATGGCTGAAAAGCACCTTTATGGCTCCAGGGAGTGAGCTGAATGTCTTAAGGAGGAAGATAGGATTAGCAACAGGCTTCCTATGCAAATGTCAGCAATTGTTTGAGCATACTTGGGATTTTCAGATTCCCCCACAGTCATGATGGATAAATATGGAGTGCTGAATGAACTCGGGGCTGCAGTATTGACTGTCGGTCCTCCCAATTCTTTCTCTTCTTCTGTCTTTTTTCCTTAATTCTCACTCCCCCTCTCAGGACTGTTCGATCTTTGCTGGCCGGCTCCAGCATATTTCTTTCAGGAAACTGTCACTAGAACACTCCTCCCAAGTCTGTAGAAGAACCCCCTCTGGCCCCCCAGGACTCTGTCCTCCCCTTGTAGGCTATTTTCTGCCAGGTATTGATCACCTATTTACTCACTAGGTTGTGAGCTTGAGTCAGCTCTGCAAGGCAAGTGTGGTGTTCACCACTGTGTCACGATTGCCTGACAAGGTTAGTCTCAGTTTTTTTGGTGTCAGAACTGCTTACACCCTTAAAAATTATTGAGGACCCTAAATAGCTTTCATTTATGTGGGTTTTATCTCTTTGTTAAAGAGAAACCCCAGGCCAAAAACGATGTCACTTGTCCCGATAGTCCATGATACCAGATTTAATACTTGATTTACATTGCAGTTTCAACCTCTCCCAGAAATATAGTCTCAATCAACCGATCTGGAATTTTCTGGTCCAACAGTGGTAAGGTAGTCACAAGGGCCTTCTCCATCTCCATAGAAAGAAGCAATCTGCATGACTAAAAACAAACAAACAAACAAACAACAAACAAAAGAAACCCTTCTTTTCTTTTCCCAAGAAAAGATGTCTGGTCCAAAAAATAATCCATTCTTTTCTTTTGTCAACAGCTCTCTCACCCCACGCTTGTTCCTGTAAAAACCTTTCATTTTGTACAACTCATTAGAACTCCCTTTAAGCTGTTGCCCAATTCATGGATTGCTTAATAAAGCCAATTAGATCTTCAAATGTATTCGGTTAATATTTGTTGTTTTTTTTCACACTATTGACATTTGTAGTATTTTAAATTAAAACTGGGAAATATTTCAAGCATTTATTTACTTGAAAATAAGATGAGTAAAGCTATTTCACATTAGCATAAAGGACAAATGGCTCATGGAGAATAACTATGTTTTCCAAAGAAAAACCAGTGAGCAGAATGGCATTGTTTTACAATTTTTGCAAATCTTTTTAATACTGGCTTAAAAGAAATATCTGGATTTGCATATCTGCTTCTCTTTTCAGCCAGTCACAACACCACACGTGATGCGACTTTGGAAAGGTGCACTGTATACTCAGGAGAGAATGAGAAGGAAGAAGGTAAATAACATCTTTCATTATTAAACAGTTTTGACCCTGGGACCCCTGAAAGAGTTTTAGGGCCCCCCAAGAATCCCTGGACTATACTCAGATCCATTGGGCTAACCTGATGAGAAAAACACACAAATTACTTCATTAACTGGAACTTTTAATCAGTTCTCAGGGGCTCCCTTCTCTCTGTCATCCTTTCCAACAAAACACATAACTTAAGGCAACATATAAAGAATCCTATGATCAAGAAATTCTCATTTAACCAATCTGCTTAACTGTCCAATTTCCAATGCTTCAGTCACTTAAGCATCTTTCACTATGATTTTTGTTCAACGTTAAAATTATTCCGTTGTTACCAAACCCTAGTTCATGTGCCCTATGCTTCAAAAGGCCAAAACTCAAAACAGCAGTTTGTTTTGAAGAAAGTATCATTGATCGAGAAAGTGTCAGCTGAGAAGATGGAAGACCTAATGTTGTTAGAAATCTATTTTGCTCCTTGGACTAGGTTAAGGGTTTTTAAAGGATTAGGGGGAACACGTTTTTAGAAGTGCTGGTGGGGCAAGTTTTAACTAGAGGACCTTGGAACTTGACTATTTATGGTGAGGGGCACCAACACTGGATCTTTCTAGGCTCTGAGTTTTAGAAAACGTTCTGGTGTTCAAGTTTCAGCTATGCTCCAACCCTTTTGTTCAGGGGTAGTGGGGGTGGGGTGTAAGGCGAGACTTTGGTTCCCGGTGCAACTGGAGGTCAATTTCTCTCCTCTGCTCATGCTCCGGCTGCAAGACGTGTATTTATTTTCTGTCATCTCTGGAGGGTGACTCAATATCTTGTTAATGAGTAGGATCACTTTGAGTGGTTCTGTGGCTACGGTGTGAAATGATTTATTGGAAATTCCACCAAAAGTCTGCCCTTTTGATGGTTCCTACAAAGAATGAAATGTGTTGCATAAAATATATTTTCAAGGGTATCATAAAATTTAATTTTAAACAGATTAAACAATTCAACTCCCTTGAGAAAAAGTTTCCTTATTTATTATTAACCAGCAGAAGTTATTAAACCATCCTTTACCCAGATGTGTGGAAGCATTTCAGTGTCAGAGGACTCTGAGCAGGGAGCCCTCAGGTTCATGGTCCTATTTACATTAACTATCTGTGTCACCTTGACCCAGACACGTCCCCTTTTTGGCCTCATTGTTATTTTCTTCTATAAAACGAGACCAAGGAGTCTCAGATCTACCAACGTGAAGAAGCAATCAGAAGTCAAGGGCTTTTCCTTGAACACCATAAAATAGTGGCAAATTTGTTAGACTGAAAAGAATAGGAACAGCACTTAGAAAACATGACTATTATGTGATCCCTGTGCCCGATCAAAACTGAGATCATAGAAATTCATTGAAAAGAAGAGAAAGGGAAAGAAAAAGTTCACCCAATTACACATCATCAGCTGTTTAAAAATTACCTTCATAAATGTTCATTTTCTATTGTTCATTCCATCTTATTGTCAGCTGTAGCTTGAGGTGCCATTAGTTTTAGAGAGACTTTAAGGAAATTCTCCCCTTTTACCTACTTCCGCTGATCGAGAAAAGTCTAATTTTCAATTGTAGCTGTGAAACCCCTCAATCTTGCTTGGGAAACAAGTGGGAGAGGAAGGTCCCCCCGGCTTTAAAAAATTTGACATTCTCTGCTTTTACCATAGTTGTATAGTTCAACAAAACAGCCAACCTTACCTCACAGAAATATGGCCTCCGACAGCCAAAAGGACTTCTATGTGCAGATGGAGTCAGGCCTAGAGAGGTTCTGAGGTTTTCCTAAATTCACCTCGGCTGGGCTTAGAATCTGGATCTCCCATGTCCCAGTGTACTCGGTGTTTTTCCGCTCTTGCCTGATATATTGCGCACTCACACCAGTGCACAGGTAGTTAATTCTCTGATGATGTTCTATCATCATTTGTGACTAAGCCAAAAGTTATTTCTTCACTTGAGAATTTGACATTAGAAATATCATCCCTGGCACATAACATTTTTGTTTGTAAATTAAGATTTTGTGTATGTGTGTGGGGGGTGTTTATGTTTTTTTGTTTTGTTTTGTTTTGTTTTAGGTGAGGTCAACCTTTGGTTAACCTTGTAAGATGACAAGGACCTTGTCATCTTACACTCTCTTTTTTTTTTTTTTTTTTATGCCTACAGCACCTGGTCTTCCTAGGTGGTCTCCCATCTAAGTACTAACCAGGCCCAAACCTGCTTAGCTTCCACGATTGGGCTTGTTCAGTGTGGCATGGCCGTAGACATACTTTGTGTGTGTTTTTTCTTTTTAGATAGAAGAGATGGCAGATTAAATATACAGAGCGGTGAATTTAATTGTGAATTGATGAAGCCGCTATTCTATAAGTATCTGTCTTTGTTTTGTTATCCACGGTGGGGTCCATTCAATCTTGCTCGGTTTGTGAGCTATACTGAAGTCCATGTGTTTGCCATTGACATCAGCTTCAAGTCTGTATTTAGCAAGTACAGAAAATTATGGAAGATCCCGAAAAAAAAATGTCTGACTTTCCATTGGGGGAGGACTACCTGGATCACCCTAGAAACCGTAAATGATCTTTAGGACTGAAAATGAAGGATCCCAAAGCTGTAATAGGGAGCTCTTCTCTTGGTGACAGCAAAGAGGCCACAGTTCCTACTTCTTATACTGAAAATGGAAATAGTGAAAGAAGATGTGGTCATAGCATCTACTCACAAATCAAAATACATGCCTGCTAATTCAAACTCACCCTTTGACCAACTAACAGCCAGCTTGTTACATAATTAATATCTCTGCCTCCTAAGGAACAGTTTGGCCTCTCATTTCAACGCTAGGATGTGGCCAAACACAAGCCTCATTTGTCATAGTTTTATTTCACTTTGCTTGTTAGGCCTGTAGTAATCATTTCCAGGCCATCATGTGATTCACAGCACAAAATCTAGTTGGCTTCTTTCCTATTGATGATAATTCTTTTACTTTTTTGGGCCTGAAGTTTAGAGAAGTTTTCCATCCAATTATTATCTCCCCTGCAAGGATTTTAGAATCATTTATAGCGACTAACACAAAAGGAAGTGTGTTCTCCTTTATAACCAGGTCTTTATGTTGCAGATGGTTCTGCTAAAGAAAGCTAAGGCTATTTGACACTAACCAAATCCCAGGATCGTGAGGATGGAGGAAATCATATTTTGCAATGTGATGCTGAACCACATCTGATGGTTTGAAAAGAATATCTTCTTAATTTAGAAAATCCTGGTGAAGATTGTACATCCTCTCTGGAGACTCAATTTTCTGCATGTAGCTGGGGCTCAACAAATGTTTGTTGATTCACCCAGAAATTCCTTCCGCTGTCTCTAACTACCTCTGTTATTCAAGGAGTGCTTAGTCTGTTTCTTCCCTCCCGCAGCAGATGGAAACAGCTACCACATTCTCTGTTAATAGCTCACAGCATTTTCATAGGCAGAAGTAGTCACCATGAATTCCTCCAGTTTTCCCTTCTCCAATCCAGCAGAACCAATTCCAGTGGCTGTCCTAACGGTATCCAGCAAGGAGAGGGATTAAATTATTTTTCACAATTTCAGACTCAATTCTTTCTAACAATATTGCTCTGAAAAATACAGGTGGGATAAAATCAATGTAAACACTGATTTGTTTATTAATTTTACAGTCAGTAAGCATTTACCATGTGTCAGGCACTAGGCTAAATTCTGGTAAATCAAGCCTGCTTAAAAAGGCATGATTTCTTCCCTAGGAACTGATAGTTCTGTGGAAAAGGTAGATGTAAATAAAAATAAGCAGAGAGCTGTAATAAGCGTCCTATTTGATGTCATTAATATTTTCCATTATCGCCAGTGGAAACTTTCTTTACAACCTAAGGGACGCTTTCAAAATTGAACTGTTTTGGATTAGCCCTGTTACAGTGATTTTTACATTTTAATAAGGAGAATTTAGAGATTTTTAGGGAAGGAAAAGACAAAACTACTCATTTAAAATGCTGCACACATTAATTTTAAAGCTAGATGTAAAGTTATGAGCACTGAGTAAAATAAATATATCGTGTTATTTACGCTTTTAACACTGTTTACCTGCATTTTCTATTAACAAATCTGTTTGACTTTGATAAGAAGAAAAGTTTTTTTTTTTAATGTTGCTTTCTGTCTTGTAGAAATATACTAATTAGAAATGTACTATAAGAGCATGGACAATGCCAGGGAAACACCTACCTCATCTGCCCTTTCCTGTCACTTCTGTGGTCCTTTAGCTAACTGAAAAATCGTAGTTTACCCACACAGTACCCCCTCTGTTAGTGCTGCTGATTTTACCTACGATTTCAGTGCTTCTCAATCAACTTTGTGGTTCTGGCTCTCTATCTGAGAGATCAATTCATTCTCTCAATCTTTATTTACTTTGCCTTTGAACTCAGTTCATGTCAATAGTAAACAGCCCTTGAAGTCTTACATCAATATCTGTTTCATAATCTCAAAGGACGGACACTTCTGTATGCAAGAGTTCCATGTTAAATCCTAGTCATATTAAAATAAGTTTATGTTCTGAGCTCACAGTGCAATATAAAAAGAAAGTTATTACCTGTTTAGGTGAATTCTTAGACTCCTAAACTGGGATACGTATTCGAAGTTAACCATTTTGGTAAGCAAAATGGAATCTTAGCGAAGAAATCCTGCCCGTGCCCCAACTCATCAGTCTATGCAAGCAGATGAAAATCAAATAAACTTTAATTAAATGGTCTTAGCTCCAAGAAGAACTCAAAGGAAAGCTGAGACTCATGGTTTATTTCAAGTTCTTTTTACAAGAGCCTCTAACTTTCCAAAACTAAAGCATGAGCTCCCTCTGCTGAGTGAACTAATGTGTCAGTGAAACGGAATCCAAAGCATTTGTTCATTGCTTCTTATGCCATTACGCTCTTAAAAGTACAAGCAATTATGAACTCCAAAAGTATTTTCCTCTTCGGAAACTCATGACTATGATATGGATGGGATGGAAAGATAGAGAAAAGTGGTTTGTAAGCACTGACTCCGGGCCTGGCGATGCTTTGTAACCACCGCTGATGTGATTACCAGGACGTGTTTACAAGCTCCTGTTCTCACACCTGCCCTGTCACCTGACTTCAGTTCTTCATACCACTAATATCTTAAATCACATTACTTATTTATTCACTGATCTGGTTATTGTTGTCTTTCCCTACTAGGGTGTTGACTTCCTGATAGCAGAGGCCTTGTCTGTGTCCTCAGCCTCTAGAACAGTGCCTGGCACACAGTAGGTACATGGAAATATTTGTTTAATGAGTAGAGGGAGGGTGGGAAGCAGGCAGGTCAGCATCTATTTATAGTGTCGCTTAGGATTATGATTCGATCAGAGAACAATTCAGTGCCAATCGTAATGCTGGATACAAATTTTGTGGAAAATAAAAAATGA
This sequence comes from Cynopterus sphinx, assembly GCA_030015415.1. Classification (NCBI taxonomy): domain Eukaryota; kingdom Metazoa; phylum Chordata; class Mammalia; order Chiroptera; family Pteropodidae; genus Cynopterus; species Cynopterus sphinx. The sequence continues at coordinate 181,192,098 of CM057379.1, forward strand.
GAATTAATAAGACATAGTGAAAGTGGTGTGAAATTCAAGCTCAGCTTTAAAGATGAGGAGGGTTTAGTCAATTGGACGAAAAATAAAAAAAAAAAAACAAGCATTGTGCTAGGCACTGGGGATACAATCTTTTTTTTTTTTTTTAAGAAAAATCATGGACCCTCCTGCCCTCATAAAGCCTGAAGTCTGATGGTAAAGACAGACATCAAACAAATAATACACAAACTATAAAACTTCAACTGGGACACGTGCTGCAAAAGAGAGGTAGGTGATGTTAGAGGAGCTAATAACCTGACTTTAGTGAGGGGTTAGGAAAGGCTTCTCCTACCTCAGATCGAAGGATGAGGGACAGTAACCAGGTAAAGAGGACTGACACAGTGTGTGCCAAGTACCAGAAACTGAAAACAGTGCTGTGACCTCAGATTTGGGGAGAAAGCAGGAGATGAACCATGCAGCACCTGGTGAGGGAGCATTGTCTTTTTCCCAAGAGCCATAAATGGTCCTAATGGTTTCAGTAGTTTTTCAAGAATCTAAGTTACTTTTACTCTTTTTCTCCTACCTTTCTGTATTTATAAGATGGTCTACAACAAGTATATGTTACTTTAATAATCAGGGAAAAAATGGAGCATGTGTGAAAGAGAAAAGTGGCATGATATGCCCACTCCAGTCTTCTTCCCCTTCTTGCCTTATTCTTTTCCAGGCTTACAGAATTTTTCTGAAGGTATCCAACTTTCAGGACTGACCCAAGGTGCTGGCCTCAGCCTGGCCCAGGTGATGACACCCCACAGCTCTCAGAGAAGATGCAGACGTAAGTAATCGCAGAGCTGGAGCATGGCAGTGTGCTCTCTTCCCTGCCAATGGGGTGTGGAGACCTGAGTCGGGAAAAGCTGTATCATCCTGTATTTCTACGGGTTCCTGCTATATTCATCTGTGTTTTCACATGGCCAAATCAGATGGATTGCCTAATTTTAGATATTTGTGGCATAGGCCACTTACATGGCCAGTTGTAAGGGTGCTGGTGTACTGCTTTCCTGGCCTCCCCCCCATGCATGACCTGAATCTTGTCTGCAGTTGTCTGTCGAGGATCTATCGGGTCCAGAAAGGTCTGTATTTAACAGCTTCCAAAGGAATTCTTTAACTAATTACCAGATAAAGACAACAAATGGATTCATTAAAAATAACTGACCAAGTGACAAATGCAAATGAAAACAGTACAATGTACTCAATCTTTTAGGGTAATTCTATAGTATAACAACTAGAATATATAACATAGCTCTAAAATATCAACTATAAAAACACATAGAAATAACTATAAATTGTAAACGACACGGCAGTTACCCTTGTTCATTCTCACTTGCTTTGCAAGGGTAACTCTGCTGAGTTGTTTACAGTCCATAGTTATTTCTATGTGTATTTTATAACTGGGTTGTGTCTGCAGCCCAGTCTGAATCGTCTTTGAATACTGCCGCTTTGCGTTTCTGCTGGCCTCGCCTGGATCCTGGGATCTTCACATTCTAGGCGGCCTGGATTAGAATGGTTGCATCTCTTCTGAGGACCTTTCAGCAGAGAAGGCGATCTCAGTCATCCTACCTGCAATCCACCTGCAGCCCATTGCTCAGTGTAAATTCTTTGAAGATGAAATCCTCAGTAATGGCCTTCCCTGGGACGTGGCTTCCCCAGACTGAAGGTTGTGACCATGTGTTGCCCACAGTCCATCTCTCCTTCACCCCGCTCACCTCTCTCTCCTCACTTGTCAGCTCTGTTCTGCTTGCCTCTGTACCGCAGGCCTGGGAATGGTTTTTATAGTGCCTGGCTGGAAGGATAAAAACTTTTCTTGCCTTGCAGATGTCACTGTCTCTGGAATGCTGCCTGGCCTCCTCTTTCAAACACTCTCTGCCTCAGTCCCTGCCCCATCTCGCAGCACATCCTGTTGCTGCTGTCTCCTCTTCTCCACCCTTCTCCACACTGTAGTCAGTTTGGACTCTTGTAACAAAAGACTGCAGACTGGGCGTTTATAAACAACAGAAATGTGTCCCTCATAGTTCTGGAGGCTGGAAGTCCAAGCTCAGAGTACCTGCACGGTCACATTCTGTTGAAAATCTTTGTCCTGTTTCATAGGTGGTGTCTTCTCTTCATGTCCTCACATGGTGGAAGGGGCAGGGATCTCTCTGGAGCACCTTTTACAAGGTACTAATTTCATTCATGAGGGCTCCACTTCCTAGCAGCCCCATTTCCTAATCCCTTTATCTTTGGGAGTTAGGATTTCAACGTATTAATCAGGGGGAGTACACATTCAGTCTGTACCCTCGCAAACCCACTACTCACCCTGCTATTCCCACCCAGCTGCAAGCACCCAAGTTTACTGTGCTTAACTATTTCCTGTGTGTCGTGCAAGCTACCAGGAGGAATTATTCATACATTAGTCATAATTTGAGTCCTTCCAAGTCAGAAATTAGAAGTGGATGGCATTGAAGTGATTTTCACTATTTGTCTTCACAGTTTCTGTTTTGTAAGAAAGAAAGGAAGGGAGGGAGGGAGGGAGGGAGGGAGGGAGGAAGGAAGGAAGGAAGGAAGGAAGGAAGGAAGGAAGGAAGGAAGGAAGAAAGGAAGGAAGGAAAAAGAAAAAAGAAAAGAAAAGAAAAAGAAAAAAAGATTCATGGTTCCTATAAACAATTTTAGAATTTTCAAGAAAATCTCTCATTCATGCTGGCAATTTTTATTTCGTCTACATAGTTAGATTGAAAAGAAATGCCATTCTGTTTAATTCAGCTTTCACAATAAAAAGCCCGAAGGCTGCTGATGTAATGTTTCTTTTAGTCCCGAGGGGGTCAGATTAGGAGCAGACTTCCAACTCCTGACCCTCACCCCATTTGGGTGTAGGTAGTTGTAGCTTCAACGTGATTTCAGTAAGTGATCTGATGAATTCCCCTTACAAATCCTGAGGTCAGCTTTACAAATACATTAAACACAGAATTGTGGGGTAATAAGACCCTTCATTTAAGTCATTGGATACAGAGCTAACTTTTCATTTTGCTGTGGGTAGAAATGAAAGCACATGCATCATGAGGACAGTAGGGGAGATGAGACACTCGGTGATCAAGAAGTACCAGTGAAAGCATCTCAGCTTGTCTGTCTTCTTGGCTATTCACTATCAAGAGACAAAACATTTGCAGTATGCTTATGATTAACGTTCTACAGCAAAACTATGATATAATGGAGCATGAAGTTTTGTTTTAGTGGCAGATTTATCTTAGTAGCTTTCTGACTTACTTTCTGTCCTGAAATGAACTCTAAAGAGATCATTTACTCTTTTGAACGTTTATACTTTGGTATTTGGGGAGGGGGGTGCTGTATAACTGTAGTAGAATCCTCAGAAAAGGATTTTATGAAGTTTATAAGACGTTTTTCGTGGTTTCAAGAGCCTATTAAATATAAAATACCTAATTTTATCTTGACCTTATTAGGTAAATTAATTCGAAAAGAAAGTTCAGAAAGACCCAGCCCCTGTGTGGTGACATAGAAGACAAAACAGAATACTTCTTGGTTTACAAACTACACAAGAAAAATTAGTCTCTTTTTCACTTTACTTTTGACCAAAAAAGTATACTAGCCAATCTGATCCACTGCCTTATGAATCAAGCTGGCATTTGAATGTCTTTTACCTCTTACCACAAATCTGACCCACTTTCAAAGGCTAAAGATTTATCACCACGAAGACCACAGGCTCTCAAAGAACATCCCCCAAAGAGTTCCCAAAGTAGCTTGAGAAGGACGACACTGTTGAGATAAATGTGTAATCTCTCCCAAGGTGTCTATTTCAAAGGGAGTAACTTTTGTTTGCATATCCATATTTCAGAGTTTTCGTTTAAAATAACCACAGGACTTTATGGCTGTTGTTTGTATTTCATTTGTCAATGTCACTGTTCTCATGAGCAATAAACCGGTGATTACCATCAACCCTCTAGACACATTTCAACTCTTCAAACTCACCCACATGCTCTCTCCCACAATGTACTGGCCTGTCACTGTTGCCACACTTACCCACTGATTCAGGTCATTCTGCCCTAGAAATCGCATGTTATAACCTTGACAGAGTGCACCCCATTAGCTGGAGCAGGTCTACCGTCAGCACAGGCAGAAGACTATTTTTCTCAAGGCCGAGTTCCAAAATGTTTCTGGATGTAACCAGATCACAGGAGAGTCGTGATAGTGTGCGTAGCTTTTCAATTTCATTTTAACTTTAGGATGCATTTTTATAATAAAAACACTACTGGATTTAATAATATGTAAAGTAGCCTCAGTAGTATATGGTAACTTTAAATAAATTTTATTTTTTTTAATCAACAGAAGGCACACAAGAAATTTCTTTAAATGATCATTTTCTTGCTGGAGCGACAAATAAAAACTTCAAGCCAGAACAAGTCCTCGTTTCTGTTTTCATTCCTGTCTCCAAAAGGTACAAGATTATGAACTGTATGGCGTCCACTTTCAACCTGTTGATTTTAATTGCTTTGTTTTTATCTTGAATTCAACATCATAAAAATAGAATTTGCAACAAATATGTTAAGTACGCCAGGGCAAATACAATATTAACAGATTAAATGTTGATCTGCTTTTTTAGAGAACTTCAAGACAATGCATTATTTTCTTATCTTTCTTCAAACACTAAAATCTTAGGATCCTTAGAATCACAAATCATATCTTTGGAAGAGACTAATAAGCTTACTGTATAGGTGAGGAGATTGTGGCCCAAAGAATTGTAATTATTTCAGTATGGTTTCATAGAAAATGGGTGGCAGAACCAGACCAAAATACTGAAATTGAATAGAATATTTTTAAATTTTTAAAATAAAATGTTGAGGGTTAGCAGGAGCCCCTCAACAGGGGGGCAGCAGAGGAACTTCTGTCCTGCCTCCATGTATTTTATGTTCTAGTTTATGAAAGTGGCTTTTTCTCGGAGGCGGTGTCTGAGGTTTCAGAATACGGCAAGAAAACAGATGTGTTATCAGTTATTGTCATCTCCTTTCTGAGGATGGTGGCTAGCTAGGTGAAATCCATGGGGCTTTCTCTCCAGGCCAGGATATGAGCATCCAGTGTGGTGGGAGCCTTGCTGTCCCACCCGTCAGAACCCAGTGGATGGGAGCATCTCCACGCCTAGGTTATTACTAAGTCGGGCAGCTGTCTCTACAGGAAGCTGGCATTTAAAGTACTGGCACTCAAATCTGGATTATTTTTTCACTGAGAATCTTTTCCGATAGTCAATCATTTAGGCAAAGAGCAGTGACAAAACAAGGAGACTGCTAGACATTCTCATATGTATTTGTAAGCGAACACCAGCAACCATAAGCATTTTCTGCGTGGCTTTGGGATTGGAAATGAGGAGAGGTTGGGAGGAGAAGATAAAAGATAGAATCAGAGTGCCAGTGTAAAGGCCTAGGCTGAACCAGCTCCCTTCCCTGCCTACAGGGGAGCACTGAGGTCTCGGCTGCCTCTTTCTCGTGTACAGTTCTTTTCCTCCTATGGTCCTCTCTATACTCCCCTGAGTCTCAGTTTTCAGACCTTCCTGCCCTTCCCAGTCCCTCACATGGGACTCAGACTCCAGTTTCTGTCAACGAAGGGAACGCCCACTCAGGCACTTGCCCTCAGCTCCACTGAAGAAGTCATCCTATGCCCATCTCGGCTGATGGTAGAAATGGACGTTGTCAACCTCAACCTGAGCTTACCCAGCTTCACAGGTTGGTTTCAGGGAGCACAAGAACACCTTGTTCTGTATGTGCGATAGAATCAGAGTCTGCCCAGCAGCTACAAAGCCACTTTTAGAAGGCCCAGAGGAGGTAGCTCTTCACTGGATACAGGGTCAGGGAAAGCATGGACTGAGAAATCAATACAGGACACATGCGTACCCATATGCACACACATGTTACACTTTCTTGTTAGAAGAGTAATGCATGTCCTTTAATAGACATTTGACAAATACAGAAGGATATAAAGAATACTGAATTCTCCTGTAAACCTACCACACATATACAGCCACTGCCAAAATATTTTTAAAATATTAAAAACTTGATTCTCAAGTATGTCAAAAAATTTTTAATAATAAAAAAATAAAGTAAGCAGAAGTCAAAGATTTGTTTAACTCATTAACTAGAGAACCAGCAAGATGATAAAACTAAATGAAACTGAATTTAAGAGACTGAGTATACAGGCTCTAAAAGAACAATGAAAGAAGATTTCTAGTTTAGATGGAAAACTTGTTAATATCTTACACAGAATAAAACTGAAAACTTTGAGAGTAAAATCATTTAATTCACTACGGGGGAAAAAATCTACATGTTATCATGTACACAGCCTGTAGGCTCTAATCAACAGTAAATGATAGTTTAAAGGAATGTTCCCTCGAGAATCAGATAATCATTGGCACTGTCTGCTAGAGTGCAAAGACAATACAGTCATTCTTTTGCCGTTTTTACAAGTCTTAGATAATTTCTCTTAACACACCATTATAATTTTAATAGACTTCCTTCCAGGTTGGAGAATTCTCAGGGGTATATAAATTATGTGCATAAGTACAACGTATTTTTTACAAAGTGAAAATGATGTTGTATATATAATCAGGCATATTTCTTTCCTTACTTAGCTAAGAACATTTTCTCGTGTCACTAAATAGTTTTCAAAAACAGGATTTTAATGGCTATTTTTTATTCAAATGCATCTGCTATTATTTGTTTAACCAATCCTCATTGTTGGGAAAAAATCATATTTTAGTGAATACTGTAGTACGTAAGTCTTTTGATATATTTCCAATTTTGTTCAATTCCAAGAAGTCAAGTTTCCTTCCACTTTTTAGGTCCTTAATACGTGTGCCCTTTAGAAAGATTGTTTAAATTTACCATCTCTACAACTAGGTATGATTATACCCATTTCGTCACACTTTGACCAACCTTGGGTATTACATATTTCTAATTTTTGTTACTTATAGAAAATGGTATCTTGTTATTCTTAATCAAAATTGCTTTAACTACTAATGAAGTTACACTTTTCTACAGATGTTTATTGACCATGTATAATTCTGTCATGTGTTTATGTCAATGAAATCTCATGAAAATGAATACTAACGACAGACTTAAAGGACAGAAATATCACCAGAAAAGCATGTGGAGGCCTGAGAGAGAAGGAGAGGGATTTAGCAGCTGACCCCTATAGCTGGAAGAGAAAGGACTTACAGTTGAAGTTCTGTGGGATATGCAGTCATGTGGATATGACCCTCAGGATCCCAGGCTGACCGACTGATGGACACCCAGACCACCATGAGCGAGAGAACAGAGTAGTGGTCACATTTGTGTCCCAGATCAGAGAGCCTGGTTCTCCCACTGGCATCAACTGCTCTGCTGTAGCTGGGTTGGTTGGTCCACGTAGGTGTACCAGGCGGCAGAAAACAACCTGTTATTTGGAGAACTGCCTGCTGGTCACTCCCCCAAGTCACCAGAAGACGTCTACAAGGTCAGGAGTGTTCACTGTGTAACTTTGGTTACACGGAATCACAGAATATAAGAACTGACACCCCTAAAGATCTTCTTTCACATATTGTCCCATTGCCTGAACGGGTCCTCACTCCACGACCAAATTCAGAGTCCCAGCGTGGTGACACTATGATAACAGTGTCTAAGATTCTCCCAGAGTTTCCATAGTGGTAGCTCCTATTTCCTGGCACTATTGTGCCTTTGTGCACATGACCACATGCAGTCCCCCTAACAATTAGATCATTTATTGGTACTAAGCCTTGTTTCAGAACAAATTTAAGGCAGCTGAGAGCCCTGTTAAGATGGCATGGATGTCTCCATCTTAAGATGAAGCTTACAGAGTTTTAGTAAACTGCCTGAGTTCATATAGCTGGTGGTGGCAGCACCAGTATTCAAACCCAGCCCCATGCACTACCTACAAGTAACACCACAAATGTCACCTCAGGGCATGTTGTCCCCAGCTGACAGGAACCTTGCTGGTGCACATTTTCATTCTCTTCTTGAAGGTTTTTGTTTGTGTTTGTTTGTTTTTGTTGTTGTTCGTGTACACTTTTATTAGCCCTGCAAAAGCAAAGCCTCAAAAAATTGGGTAAAAACTCAGAATTGAGAAATGGCGAACTAGGTAAAAGCAGGGTTCGTCTCCTCCCAGGACCGAATTGAAATTACAACCAAATTATAGAATAATGTGGAGAATCACCTGAAGTCCAGCTGATCATAACACCTACATCTGATGATATAAAGGAGCCACATCAAAGCTAGCAGGGGGGCAAAGTCACGAATCGGGCCGACTCTCACCTGTAGGTAGTGGAGGATCACTGGGAGGGAGGGAGAGGCTGCAGAGGCTCTCCTGAAGGAGAGAGGGGGTCCTGGTCTCATCTGGGGGCTCTCCAGCACAGGGTCCCAGCCCAGGGAAGAGGAGATTCCAATAACTCTGACTGTAGAAACTAAAGGGGATTCCAGCCACCTGGGTGAGACAGAAGGCCCCAGCCGTCCCTTTGAAGGACCCCGCACAAAGCTTTCTGACCTGCAGACACTTACCTGGGACACTGGTGGTGGGTGTGAGGCTCACATGGGATCCATTCTGAAAAAAATCTCCATTACGTGGAGCCAAAAATAGGGCTGGAAAGGCAGCCACCATTGTGCCTTAGTCCAGGCCCCCTGCAGGGTAACCCACATGGCACGCCAGCTTGATTGTGCAGCCCCATCCCGCAGGGCCATTAGGAAGCACTGACCTGAGGAGAGCAGCCCGCCCCACCCAGTCTGCAGTCCTCCTGGGAAAGTTGTTTCTGGTTGGTTGCCAAGCCTTTATCTGAATGATTCAGAGTGAAGCATGCACAGCTGGGCAGCCATTGTTGTGAGCAGGGTTTCTATCCCAGCAACCACGGCCAGCACCGTGAGCCCCAGTTCACAGATAAGGCCAGGCAGATCACTGCTGCCAGCACAGACTTGGGCAGACACCGGGGATCCGGGGGCCAGTCTCAGACAGAAGCTGGTCCTGCTGTGATCTGGGTCTTCTGTGGGAACTCACATTTACCAAATTTGCAGCAAGACTGAGGCTGAACTGATCTCACTGCCATTGTCTCTCTGAGACCCCGCCCCAGTCTACCCACAAATTGCCCCAGGTGGCCTATTGACAGTGAACTGACACAGTCCTGCCCTTCCCCTCCCCTGATCACCTAATCCACTCAGGCAACACACTTTGGTTGGCACAGGGTGGTGACCACACGGAAATCAATGGCAGGCAGACCCTTGCTGCTTGCAAGTTGCAATATTGTGTCCAGAAAGCACAGGGGTCTATGGGGACACTCCTGTCTATAGCTGGTATCACTGTGATCTGGGTCTACAGCAGGTATGCCCAGGCACAGAAGCTGCAGCAAAATTAAGGCTATATTAGCCAAACGGACCTTGTCACCTTGAGAACCCACTTCTCCCAAGCCATGAAGTGCCTGCAGCCCATTGACAAACAGCCTTTTGTGTCCTGCGTGGCCCTAGGGTTGAGCAGTTAGTGCAGGCAACAGACCTTGGCTGGCACAGTGAGTGTATGCCAAAGAAAATAGTTGAGGATAGACCACTGCTGCCTGTACAAGCTAGAATATCTCTTAAGGGGACTGCAAGGGTCTGTATTGGCCTGATGGCCCTTAATTCCCTGAGTTCCTGCCCCATCCAGTACACAAAGTGCCCCTGCTCTGGGGTAGTGCATTTAGGCCCATGGTGGGCAGCAGTTAACCTTGCTATGAGAGGAAACTTGTACAGCAAGCCACAGAGACAGCAGAGGCGTGTAAACAGACACTGCAGTGGCAGGGGGAAATTCACTCACTAGGTCCAGGAAACTCCCAGGTCCCTGCACCACTCAGCACACATACCACCCAGAGGTTCATGCAGTTTCAGAGACTTACAGGCAGCTAATAGGCAGTATCAGGACTTGAGGAGCATTGGTCCCTCTGCTAACCTGCCGTAAGTCAGGGACAGGGGATAACCAAGAGCTGCATACAGCACTGTCTCTTCCACCTACCTGTAGACCCAACATAGGCAACAACCATCAGTGGATCACTTGGTAGTTCTCACTGGGTAGCCCTGAGCAATCAAAAGCAGCGGCTCACCTTTACCTACGGGGGAGCCCAAGGGGCCACAAAACCAAGGCATCTGGAGGCTGGCACCAGACCACGAAGGAGCAACTCCTGACTGGCTCTAGTAGTGATACACACAAAGAGTGGTTGCAACAAGTACACAAGCCTGCTAGGGCAAATTCTACTCAGTGGGGTCAGCCCCTACCCAACAACTCTTATCCTAAGAGTGCAGCCAATCCCCACAATTATAGCCTGATGTTAATCCCACATACTGATCTACTAACAATAAAGGCTTGGTGACAACAGAAGGTCACACACAATCCACACAAAGGCCACCTCCAGAGCTCCTGGCACAAGGGATCAGGGAGAGTGTGCTCCTGGACCACACAGGACACCTTCCACATTAGGCCATCTGGCCAAGGCTGAGAGATGAAACAAATATTCCTGACACATCAAAAAAGAACACAGAGAGGCTAATAAAATGAGAAAACAAAGAAACATGCCACAAATGAAACAGCAAGAGAAAACTTCAGAAAATAAGCTAAATGAAATCGAGGTAAGCCAGCCTACCAGAGCGAGAGTTCAAAATAATGGTTATAAGTATGCTCCACGAACTTATGGGGAGAATGGTTGAGCACAATGAGAACCTCAACAGCATAAAAAGGGATATAAAAACCATAAAAAAGAACCAGACAGAAATGAGGAATGCGATAACAGAAATGAAGAATACACTAAAAGGATGTAACCATAGATTGGATGAAGCGGAAGATCGAATCAGCAAATTTGAAGACAAAGTAGCTGAATACACCCAATCAGAATAACAAAAAGAAATAAGAATTTTAAAAAATGAAATAGTTTAGGAGACCTCTGGGACAACGTGAGTGAAGTGTAAAAATATCCGAATCATAGGAGTACCCGAAAAGGAAGGGAAAGAGCAAGAGACTGAGACTCTCTTTGAAGAAATAATGACAGAAAACTTCCCTAACCTGGCAAAGGAATTAGACATTCAAGTTCAGGAGGCACAAAGAGTTCCAGACGAGAGAAATTCAAACAGACCTATACCAAGACACATCATAATTAAAATGCCAAAGGTCAAAGACAAAAAAGAGAATCTTTAAAGCAGCAAGAGAAAAGAAGCTGCTTACTTACAAGGGTACCCTCATAAGAATGTCTACTGACTTTTCAATGGAAGTTTTTTTAGGTCAGAAGGGACTGGCAAGAAATATTTAAAGTTATGAAAAACAAGAATCTGCAACCACAAATACTCTACCCAGCAAGGCTTTCAAAGTGGAAAGTGAGATAAAGAGCTTCTCAGACAGAAAAAAAAGCTTGAGGAATCCATCACAAACAATCCAGCATTACAAGAAATGTGAAAAGGTCTCTCATAAAAAGAGAAGGGTAAAAAGGAAAATAGAAATAACAAATATAATAAAATGACAGTAACAAGTTACCTATCAGTAATCACTTTAAATGTAAATGGATTAAATGCTCCAATCAAAAGACATAGGGTAACTGAATGGATAAGAAAACAAGACCCATGCTTATGCTGTCTACAAGAGACCAACTTCAGATTAAATGACACTCGGGGACGGAAAGTAAAGGGAAGGAAAAAGATATTTCACACAAACAGAAATGAAAAAAAAAAAAAAGCCAGGGTATCAGTACTCATATCAGATAAAATAGACTTTAAAACAAAGGCTATAATGAAGGATGAAAAAGGACATTACATAATAGTAAAGGGATCGATAAATCAAGAGGACATAACCCTAGTAAACATTTACGCACCCAACATAAGAGCGCCTACGTACATAAAGCAATTATTGACAGACATCAATGCAGAGATCCGTCGTAATACACTTATAGTAGGAGACTTTAGCACCCCATTGACACCAATGAACAGATCTTCTATGCAAATAATCAACAAAGAAAAAAATGGGCCTAAAAGATACACTAGAACGGATCGACTTAATAAATATTTTTAAAGCGGCAAAATATACATTCTTCTCAAGGGCACATGGAACATTTTCCATCTACAGCTGACCCCTAATTATGCCCACTGCCCCTAAGTAGATTTGCAATCCTTCTGGTTTTCCTTAAGGGAAACCAGTGAGGAAAGCCCCAAATTCCAAATTTGACAGGTAAATCTTGGGACGTTCAAATCCTTGCACCTTAAAGTGTTTAAATTTCCTAAGTATGTAAAGAGCTCCTGAAAATCAAGAAGAGAAAGCCAATAGAAAAGTGGGCAAAGATGCAAGCAGACCGACCACAGGGGGGGGGGAAATGTAAATAGTCCTTCTATATAGGAAGAGATGTTTGGTCTTACTAATAGGAAAAATTCAAATTAAAAGCTACAATAAAATGCCATTTTTAACCTATCAGATTGGCAAAATACAAAAAGTCTGACCACCATTTGTGCTGTGGAAAAACAGATGCTCTCTTTTTTAGTAATGGAGTGTAAACTGGAACAGTTATGTGAAAGAAAATTCAGCATTATCAATCAAAATTCTAAATATACATGCCCTTTGATCCAGCAACCCTGCCCTAGGAATTTATCCTGCAGCTTAGCTTGAACACGTTTAAAAGAATGCATTTTCAAAGTTAATCATTACAGTATTGCTTGCAATCTAAAAATATCAGAAATAACTCAACTGTCCATGTATCTATACAGTGGAATTTTATGCATATATGTATATAAAAGAATGAGGACATTCTCTATACAGAGATACAGAAAGGTTTCAAAATTATGTTGACACATAAAAAATTGTGAAAAATGTGTAAAGAAAGGTCATAATATATATTCATATTTGCTTGTATTTGCATCTAGGAACTCAGGAAGAGCACACAAGGAACTACAATGGTGGCCTCCTTAGGTAGGAGTGGGTTGTCAGAGGGACTAGACAGAAGATTAGATAGAGGGACAGAGATAGGAGCAAGATTCTCCATCACATATATTTTAATTATTTCATTTTTTAAATCATTTGTGTTGCCTAATTTTGAAACATAATTTAAAATATCACCTTGAAAAGCCCCTTAAATTGTCCATAAAGTCCAAAGCACAAGGTTTTACGATCCTTCTCTGTAATGTTTATGCAGACTACAGTTTGAAAACACCTTGATTAAAATAAGGAACAAAGCTTAAGATGCTATGCAGGTGTCTAGGTATTAAAGTCACTCTCCTTTAACATAAGCACAAAATTCTTGGCCAGGAGGGGGTGGAGAATTCTAAGGAGTGCACGTTTGCCTGCAGGGATTAGAGTAATCTAATATTAAGCTTCCAGAATAGGTCGGTTTGTTGTCATGAGGATTAAAGGAGTCCCAATTGCAGTGAAGTTTGAAAGTCGTAAGTAAATTAATATGCGTGTGATGGGACTCTGTTATAATGGGGTCATATTTTCTGAACTGTGCCAGGTCAGAATACATGATGTGAGAAGGGCAGCTGTTCCAACTGATGCACTAGGACAGCCTGTCTGAAATCCGTGCTGTCCTAAGGAATTCTAGGAGTGGTGGTTAACGTCACATATGGCTTACAGTGTGAGGGATGTGGGGGTGACCAAAGTCAGAAACTTTGAATTGCCCTACATCGGTAATACCTTTCCTTTGTGATCCTTCATGAGATCCAATACCACACGAATCATTCATTCACTGGTCCTGCAAAAAATTGAAAACAAGGTAACATTGATGAGGCACTTGATTCCATTGATCAAACCTTTGAGGCTGAATTCTTTTTTTAATTTTATATTATTATTAGTTTAAAGTATATAGTATATTGGTTACACACGTATATAGTTGATGAAACGATTCCCCTAACCCTCTTTTCTCTCCTCTAGCTCAACACCCAGCCATTACATTAATGTTAACTGAACTCCCTATGCTGTGCTCCCCAACCCCATGACCATCTATTAACTACTAATTTGTACTGCTTGAATCCTTCACCCTTTCTCCTAGGCCTCCAACCCCCCTCCTCTCTAGCCATCGCCAGATTGTCTTCTATATTTCTGAGTCTGTTTTTGATTAGTTTGTTCTTTTTGTTCCTTAGATTCTGCACATAAATGAAATCATATGGTATTTATCTTTCTCTGACTTATTTCACTCAGCATAACAACCTCTAGGTCCATCCATGTCGTTGCAAATGGTAGGATTTCCATTTTTCAGGGCTGAATAATATTCCATTATATATAGGAACCATAACTTTATCCAATCATTTGTTGATGGGCATTTAGGTTGCTTTCATATCTTGGCTATTATAAATAGTGCTGCCATGAACATAGGTGTGCATAGATCTTTACGAATTACTGTTTTGGTTTTCTTTGGATAAATACCCAGAAGTGCAATTGCTTTTTAAAGAAACCTCCATGATGTTTTTCATAGTGGCTGTACCAATTTGCAACCCCACTAATAATATATGAGGGTTTCCTTTTCTCCACATCCGTGCCAACACTCAAAGGTGAACTGTTAAGTTCCATTTCACCATAAGACTTTTTAACATACTGATGAAATTTTAGTAAATGATGATGCTTCTGTAGGACTTGGGTACAGTCAATTCATCTTAACTTTTCTCATAGAAATTGGTGAAGAAATGGACCATCCAGAACATTAGACTCAACTGAGATGGAGGTTTTATGAAGGACCTTAATTTCTTGGCCAAAAAAATTAGTGCTTGTGCCATAAACTATGGAAGACATTTGAGATTCTGAATAGGAAGGTGATAGGGGCAAAAGTTCCTTCTAATGAACCTGGCAGTGCAGCTCGGATTGAGGTGGGAAAAGAGTATCCACTGGAAACGAGGTCAAAGGTCACGACAGTATGCCAAGTGGGAGATGAGAACCAGGGCATTGGTAGAGAGAAGGAGGTACAACTCACTGACTGGGTGTAAAGAGAAAAACAGAATCAAAGAAAACTTTGAAATTAGAGATTGGTTGGCTGGGGAAAAGGAGGCATCTTTAATGATGTAGGAAACATTGTGACATGTTTGAAGGCGAGCAGAAGATGAGGGGTTAAGGGCCAGCAGAGTATTTGCAGGCACTCTCCATCGGAGTTAGAAGGGAATTTTTGTGCTCTGAGAAATGTTGAGGCTGGAGATGTGGGTTTGGAAGAAGCCATGGAGTCACCAAAGGAAAGAATAATATCTAAAAACCTATTTTAGAGATATGTATCTTACCTAGATCTACAGAGGTTTGGATGTGGCTCGCAAATAAAAAGACAAGTACTTTAAGACCATAATCTGAAGTAAAGGGGTGGAGAGAGAAGGAACCTAATGAAAATTACAGCCACCATACACAGAAGCTGGGGGAAAGGAGACAAGGATAAAGAGAGAGAATAAGAGAAAAGGCTTGAAGACAGAATCTTTTTAGCAACACTTACAGTTGAAGTTATTAAATTCCCAGACTTCTATCACTTAAAGAACTGAAATTGGATGAACCTAATATCCTGGACTCACAGGTTTATGAATTCAAAGGCTGCCCATATATAAATATTTTTCTGTGTCAGGTCAGTATAAATCTATATGGATGGTTTCATCACTAAATGCTTCATCAGGTCATTCCAACTGCCCTGATACTTTGCTAGCTTCTTGAATGTAAACAAACTTTATTTTTTAATACCTACGATTAATTACAGATTTCTGAAGTTATTGCTTCCTAGTTAGGTAAAATGGAGAAAAAACATTTATCTTCACTCCTTCCCTCTCTCCTTCCCTCAACAATTTCTTCTTCATAGCTAAGGTCCCTGAGGGGTGCCAAATGGTGGTTTAATGTTCTAGTAAACACAGGAAATGAATGAGTGGTTGGGTGTCACTTTTGATGTTCAGGTTTCTATATGTTATGTAAAAGTATTCCTGGCCTTTGGCAGTTTCATTACCAAAATGGAATACCCTTAGATAAGATCATTTATCTGATGATTGAATTGTTGCTCACGTCAGTAATTTCTTTCTAGTTCTTAAGAATGTGGGCAAGTAGGGAAATTGAGCCAAAGGAGTGACTCAATTGCATGTAGTTACTCAATTATCTTGTACATAATCACAACCACTTGTGAAAACTTTGTCAAATTATAATAATTCTTTTACATTAAGACAGGAAAGCAAATACTATTCTCTTGAAGAAAATAATATTAACATTTAATAAAATGCAGTAATTGTTTTGAATATATGTAAATTAAGTATCTCTAAAAATAAGATCCTCGCCTGCTTGTTGTGTTTAACAGGAGAAGTACACTTCAGAAGACAGGAACATTTGTATGTGGAAACTCAAGGTAAAGTATGAAGAAATGGACATTTATGTGTCAAGCCATGATGCAGGTGGCATAGGGCTTCCTTCTGGTCATGATTTTGAGCTAATGTTGATTGTATTTCTAAATGAGATGCCTTCATTTTCTTTATCGATAGCTATGAAATCTAAGCTTAAGAGATAATGTTTAAGCAAATATTGAACATCAAGACAGAGGCACAGCCCAGTCCCAATTTTTACCAGTCTTCTCCAAAAATCCTCCCCACTTTCTCTCAGATGATGACTGCCTCCTACTCCGTAAATGATAGTAATAACTGAGGCTTACAGGGAGGAACTGCCCCCATGCCCATCTTCACTCCTCACCACCCCACCACACACAATTTCAGAAGGAGAGGCATTCTCCCTCCTCTTCCAGGGTTTTTTTCTACCTACACTTTTATTCACCGCAAATGGCTCACTTACAGGTGAGGTTGTTTGTGCCTTGGGCATTCCCAACAATGAAAATTCAGGTAACGAAAAAACATCCAGATAGTGCCATTGGTTAAATGAGACAACACCTAGTTACTCAAAAATTACCGATAGTCATGCTTCCTGGAAAAGCTAGGTAGCTGCAGGACAAAAGAAGAAGAGCAACTATATTGAATACATTTGGAACTTTTGGATTGTGTATTTGTGCATGTATTACCCACTCAACAAAATTATTTTTTAAAAAAAATATATAGCCTTTACTAATGCATACACACACAGCTCGTAAAAGAATGCCAGGATGATGCTAGAGGGACTAGATCATAAAGTTTGTCTCTCTAAAGCAGACTAGATATGTTCTTATTTAGCAGTCTTCTAGATAGAGTATTCAGATATCTATGAAAAATAGATATCTTGCACACACATAATTTTTCAGAAAAGATATAATTTAAAACACATGGGGTGTATGTTCAATTTTAGTGGTAGACTGTGGTGTGATCTTAAGAGCTTCATAAAGGAGGTAATATTAACTGAAATACTGAACAAAGAAAAGGGTGAGATTCAGTATTCTGAAAGGAAACTACTAGGTTTCTATTATGGAAGACACAATCCAAGTGGTGTCTTCTTAGAAGGTTGCTTCTGCTACATTTATGAGGTGAATTGAAGATGGAAATAGTCAGAGAAATAAACGGCAGGATTTGAACATGATTGGTATTTGAATGTAAGAATATAAGAAATTAAGACTTTAAACTTTGCAGAACAGTTAATCATGGATGCCACTAATATAAATGAAGAATCTACCCAAAAAGTAATAATAAAGGAATCAGAAAAATCAAACTAGATAGAAGAAATCGAACGAATAGCTATTGATGACCAATTGTAAAAACTGAGAGTTCTGCACCCAAACACTCACAAAAAGTGGTCTATCATGACTCCTAAGAAAGAGCAAGAGAAACTTCTTAAAAATATAGTTTCCTAGCTGCCTCATTTATTAGGAAAAAGCAAAAACATTTATAGCTTCCTCTTCTTTCCTAAAAGTAATTCTCCCCTTTGTCTGTTAACGCGTATAGTCAAGATGATGACATTGGTCTATGGAACATTCCACAAACATGAACTCACAATCTCAAATCATTTAAAGTTATAATTCTGTTTTTTTTTCTCTCTCTCTCTGGGACCAGTACATCTTATAGAGTGTAGAGATGACACATTAATAACTGGAGGGTGCCACTCACTACTTGAGCAATATAAGGTGAGTGAAAAAGTCGTTATATACAATTCACAATCGGTGGTTGAATAACTTGCAGCTTCGAATATCTGCAGAGCCCTGTGCTTACCCATGTGTTCCTCAGACGTGATTGCTACATCTGTATTTATTGCTGAACTATATAACAGTCGAGTCACAGCCCATAAAAGAAAGGGGATATTAAAGCAGAGTGTGAGAGAAAGGCTAAAAGCAAGATAAAGTTGTGAGCAGAAGCTATGACATTTGGAGATCTCCTTGTTTCCGGGGGGCCTCAGTACTACAGATGTATTGGATTTTGGGTGACACTGGTCCAAGCCTAATTTATCCTATTCATGTGTAACCTAGTTATACAAACATTCCCACTTCACTGAAGGATAGCCTCCTGGCAACTTCAGCGCTGTGAAATATAGCCTCGAATTCAGAAGGAGGCAGAAAGTACTGCTGAGAATCTAAAATGTCCATTGAAAAGCTCCAATACTAAGCCCCAGGTGATTTCAGCTCATAAGAGAGGACATCCGGTTCTCAGAGCTTTAGCAAGTCCAGTTTCCAAGCATGGGCAGTTTAGCACTCCACCATGGGTTAGAAACAAATCCCTGCTCAGAGATCACCTTCCCGGCAAATGTTCCTGAGTGAACCTGGGTGCCTACACAGCTCACTAAGCATCACATGTGCCACGTGCTGCCTCTCCTTCCTGGAACCTTGTGCAGACTTGTAGCCTTAAACATTTCATTTTGAATCAAGCGTCTGGTTTCAAGCTTGTCTCCCTGCCAGGCTTCTGGCTTCTTGTGGGAAGCAGATTCTTATCTTTGGATCTCTATTTTCCTAATATCTAGCACATCAAATACACATAAAGGATGCTCAATAATTATGTGCTGAAATGCAATGTGTGACAGCACACTATGAAGGAGCCACGGAGTCAGGGAGGAGGAGGAGGAGGGCATAGATGCCTGTTTTCTTTGGAGTGTTCCTTCATTCAACAGATAGATAACTGGTTCAGTGTCCTTTAATAAGACTTACCAGAGAGTATCAAGTCAGTCACCCAGAACTGTGGTTGAGAGCTAGATCATTAAAAATAATGGAAGAAACTCAGACATTTAGTTTGAAGAAGAAAAGAACTGAGGTGCGAGTGTGGGTGCCCCCATCAGGAGACAGAAAGAACCCCAAAGAGGAAAGCCCCTGCGTGTGGATGCTGAAAACAAAACAAAACTCGGCAACTGGTCAGCCAGGACACAACCCCCACCCACCATGTCTTGTCTCACGCCATCCTCCACCTGCAATCTCTAGGATGGGCTCACTGGATTTGGATTTGGTGCCCTGCCCTGCACTTTCCTCTGGCAGCTACTAGTTCACATTGGAGGCTTCTGACACTGACCACCTTTAGCTGATTAAGCAGCTGGGATTAGGACCCAATGTAGTCAAGTCAAATTCCTGCCCTTTCTCAAAGTTCTGAAGAGCTGTGAAAAGAGATGATAGAGCTGCTCATTTCTCTGATGGCAGGCACAGGCAGAAATATGGTTAGGTCACTAGTTCTCAAAGTGTGGTCCCTGAACCAGCAGCATCAGCATCACCTGAGAATCTGTTAGGAATACACATTCCCAGGCCCAAGTCTACTGCATCAGAAACTCGGAGATGGAGCCCAGTAATTTGTTTAAACAAGCCTTCCCAATAATTTTGATGCATTTAAGTTTTGCGAACCATCAGGTTAGGTAATAGTTGTCACATACGGTGATACTCAAGTACGGAAAGATAGATAGAGTGGGCTGCCCAAGGTCTTCAGCTAGTAAATGGTAGACCGAGAGTTTGAACCTAGGCAGTCTGACTCTCCAGGTCACATTCTCACCAGGAATAGAAGAGACTCCACTTGCACTCTTCAGATGCCCAGGATGCAGACCTTGAATCTCACATGCTACAGAAGTAAAGGTTTGCCTTTCACGGATCAGCTTCATGAACAACGGGAGATTGGAGGCTGCCATCATTGAATTTCACATCAACGGGTCTGCACACCAGATGACTGAACTGGTATGTGACTTTCAAAAACAACTGGGATTTCTGGTGGTTGATTAAATGTAAGCTTTGTTTGTTAGGAGTAGAGGTTTACGAGAAGATCTGTTGTGTGTAACAAGCCACTCCCACTTTGCATGGAATGTAAACTGTGATCAAGGATAACTCAAATAGCTTTAGAGCTTCCACCGCCCTCAGCCTGTGCAGGACCAACAAAGCCACTCCACTTCTTTCAGGCGCTTTCTCGAAGATAACTCTCTTTCCCTTTGCTACACTTCAGTCATGGCATGCTCCTTGGATGAATGTCTCAGGTTTCCCCAAATCATTTCCACAGAGCTCACTCATCCTCTTTCTTCTCTCCCAGCTCCCTCACCGTCGGTGAGTCAGTAGGGCTCAGAGCAGGATACCCTTGGTGTCTGGAAGGTCAGTAGGGCTCAGAGCAGGATACCCTTGGTGTCTGGAAGAAGGGCACAAGTTTGAGCCTATCCCAGGCAAATCTTTCCTCTGCTCATACCAAGAGGAATCGCTTACCTTCGCACTCCACAGCATCTTTTCTCCTGCCCAGGACTTGACCCTGATCCAAGCCCAGAGGCCTTTGCAGTGTCTCATGCTCCGAAATCACAGTGAGTCCCTCACAAAACCTCCTTTCACTCACTATCTAGTCTCTTGATCATAGTTATGAAGACATCACAGGCCTGTTTGGCGTTTCTCTGCTCTCCCCTGCTCTGCCTGTTCCAGAAGCTTCAGAACTCACTTCTTTTCTACCTGCTCATCTCATCAGAGGGAAACCCCCACCTGTTACCTTTGTCTCTTAATGAGCCCTAGGATAGCACCCACAGCCCACTCCACTTACAGATCTAATGTTTATGATCCACTCACCTGTGGTTTTGTGACACACAGATATTTTTAATTCTCAAAAGAAAAGTATTCTAATTTAGAGAACAAATATGTACGATGGCACCTTGGAAGAGGAGTTGTTGTCCTGATATCCAGCAAATACTCATTTGTCCTAACTCCCTCATCAGATAGCACTGTTCTATCTATCCTTTTACCCACCTGGGTCAGACTTGCTGATTTAGCAGAGTCACTCCACACCATCAGTACTAAAACACCACATGGCTGAGTCATTACCAGAAACTTTGGGCTTTACTTTGAGCCTTCATGTTTTAAGTTTGCAGGAAAAAAATTTAAAAGATCTTAGGGAGGATTAAAGAAGTTATAAGCTTCAAGTCTAAAGGGTAAAAGAAACTCCGAGTGTTCATAACATTCCTAACATTTTTGGGATGTCGACAAATTTTTTTTTAAAAAAGAGCTAACATTAAGTCGGAACCATTTCTACCAAATATAGAATACAAATTGGCTTAAATTGCAAAAATATCTTTTATCTATTCATATAAGTATCGGCATATATAAATGCATGTAAAATACATGTAAAATGCATGTAATTTATAATTAATTATTAATTATTATTGTTATAATTAATTATTAATTCAGCCAGTCAGTGAAGTAGGTGGCTGGGGAACTTGTGAGATTCCTCTCTGTGTTTGCCACTGAGAATTGAGTAGAGAAATATGTTTCAGCCTGCATTCCTCTGGCCTGGACAGAGAATTTGATTAGTACCATGTAAGGTGGCATTAATCCAGATTTCATCATTTTAATCTACTTTTCACCTTGGGAAAAGTAATAGAATATGTTTTGCTGAAACAAAATGTTGATAAGATTCCCAACCTGCATGTTTAAAGCTGAGTCTGCAACCAATTTGCCATCCAATATAGCCTTCTGTGGTTAAGCTTTCCTCAGGGACCATTTGTAAGAGACCTAGATGATAGCTATGGCAGGAAGATGCCACCTGCCACCAGAGAAAGTGACAAACAGGAACTAACCATCAGAAAAAGTCTTTAAACAGAAGGAAGCACAAATCTTTCAATTCTCAAAATCATTGAATCTTAAAAGCTTATTTTCAATGTGTTCTTTCATGCTGGTTCTATAATATTCTACATACTAATTTCTATCATGAACACATTCTGGGTCTTGTGAAGTTTGACATCTTCAACCTCCAGGTTAAGGAGTAAAACATTTACAAAATAATCAATAAGACAACTCATAAGCAAGAAATTGACCCAAAGAATCTAATAAGATGCTGGCAGAAAAGTATGGAAAACTCTTCATACTACAGCAGGAAAAGTCTGCAGAGGACTTTAATCAGCCGAGTTACTGGAAGAAAGGGGAAATTGACATCTCCAGGAAATGCTCCGTTGGATATCCAAAGACATTTATTATTAGATAATATCCAGAAATGTTCGTAAGCCTGAAAAAATTTTTTTTCTAAGGACTTATAAGAAAAAGTCTATTGATAGTAATTTTAGAAAATCATTTATCAGCTCCTGAGGTTTGGGTACTTGCCTGACAGATTTGTTCATTTTTTCTGTAGTAGCTATGGTGCTATTGGTTGATGGAAAATTACTGATAAAAAAAAGAAGGTCTGCAAGGAAAACCGATGTTAAAAATACCTCCGTTCTAACATCTAGATCATTTTGAGAACTACCTTAAGTCACAATCTTATTGAACAGTCGTCTTCATGTTCTTGTGTAACTCTGTTACTTCTGGAAGGCTTCCCCAACCTGCAATGTCTGCCCTGCACCACCCACTCTTGATTCTTACCTTATTACACAGCACAGGATGCTGAAATTGTTTATTTTCCTTTCGAGGTCCTCATTTCCGGCTATACGCTGAGCCCTTGTCTTGGTCATCTCTTTATCCCTCTGCCTGGTACAAAGCATAAATGTCTGCATGGAACAATAGATGACAGGTGGGGAGGTGCATTGTTGTGTAAAAGAGAAGGTGAAACAATTTTTGTGGGTATTGGGTAATTTCTTTTAAATTGCTCTCCTAATTTCAGGAAACTGAGATCAATTATATGACCTTTCCTACAAAAGCACAGTGGAATCATTGGGAAATCACAGAACAGAGACTAACATTTCTGCCAGTGATCTGTCACCATGGTCTGTAGATTTCCCAAACCATACATTTCACCTCAGCCATGTAAAAATAAAAAGGAGCTAATAAATCTTTTTAAATCGGTATCATTGAAATCAGGCAAGAACAGATTCCTGAAAGGCAATGTGAAACGAGATTTTAGAACAATTTTTTTAAACTGAGTTTAGTAAGATTGCACCAGATTATTAAAAAAAAAAAAAAGATAAAAATATATCACTTCTACATAAGATGTCATGGTCTCCTTAGCTAAGAGATAAGACTCTAAAAGATACTCCTTGTGTTTCTAGCAACTACCTTCCCCCAGGTGGCCATAGGAAAAGGAGCACCTCCAATGTGTTAAATTGCCCTTAACCAGGCTGTTTGTCTAGATGATTTGGAAACATAATTCTTACTTTGTAAGCAGATAGTTACTATAGAAGTTTAATTAACCACACCCAAAACTGTTTTTGAAAGCAACAGGTAAGCTCAGGGAAGATAATGACGATTCCAGTTTTTTTTTTTCCTTTTAAATTGATATATGTGTATTAACATGCCCACAGTTGACTAATACTGATATGCCCTGTCTCCCAAAACTCTCCTCTCTTCCCCTTATAAAATTTACTTGACCAGGATTCTACTTGCTCAAGACATTCTCCCCTCTGCTCTTGAGAGAAGATAACCTGACACTATAAATGCATCAATTGCACCTACCTGGTAAAATGCATATTTTAATGAAGAATTTCTAAAGTGGTGCCTAAACCTCCACGTTTCCCCAGTTAGGGACCTGTGAGTGGCATCCGTCAGAACCCCACTGGACAGGTGCTTTGACAAGGGGATTCCAGGCATCTTTTATTCCTGACCACGCAGATGGCTGTTTAGAGGACTTCCTTTTCGTGTGTCCTCAGAAGAAATCTCCACACCCGTAAAAAATTGTTTGAGTTTATTCAAGCCAAACTGACAGAATATGCTGGGGAGCAAGATCTCAAACGCTCCAGAAATTAACAGTTTTGCTACTTCTTTTATGCTTTTGAAATTAAAAAGAGAACAAAAGGAAGATTGCATGAAGGGAGAAGGAAGCAAAGTGGGAATCGGATTACAGGATAGTTAATAAGATTACGTACTTTGTTAAGGGTGGATATAACTTCAAGGGGTATTACTTCTGACATCTCAAAAGTGTGTTCACATAGATGTACAAGAACAATGGACAGGGCTTGCATAAAAACCTCTCACTAAAAAGTTATAGGCCAAAAAAGAAAAAAAGTAAAAGAAAAGTTATAAGCTTAGGGCGTGACTACTCACCATGACATTCCTATTTAGGAATTTATGGTGAGATCGGCTGGTGAGGTTACTTTCCATAGAACCCCTTTTTCTCATGCACACAAAAAAAGTTGTTAAAATATCTTTTTTAGTGGCCAATATTTTCTCAATGAAAGTAGCTTTATTGCTTTTTTGGGTAATTATATAATGTATGCTTATCATTATCATCAAAAATATGTATGCTATATTAATATTTCCTACATTTCTCTATGCACATGTACATGTCTATATAACTTTATAGCCTTGGAATTGATTTGTACATGCCGTTTTTAGTTGTAGATGCATTTTTAAAGGTTTTTCCTTTTTTCGTTTTGCTTCGTTTGGGTAGGGGAAGGGAACATTGCCTCCCCCACCACCTCCACACCCAGGGAACCAATGTTAATGGTCTGTGTGGTGTGCACTGTGATGATGTGCCCCTAGAAAGATGCAAGAAGGGGTTAAAACTAGAAGCCTCTATGCCAACCGCCACCGCAGCCATATTTCCTGATTGAATACCTGGCAATTACATCGGTAGGCTATTGTTTAACTCTGTTCCCACAAGAAAGGGGAGGAGGAATTTATGGGAAACATAGTATGGGAACCTGAACTTTTAACGTTCCGCTTTCTGCTTCTGTACCCCCGCTTACGCATTATATCAGACCACCATTCGGTGACGGGTAATGAATAGATGATATATAGATCCATTGTGATTGGGATATAGTGATTAATGGATTTTTGGGTATAAAACTGTGGACCTGAAATGGGTCGAGGCTGCTCCTTTGGAAGGACAGCCGCCGGCTAATAGACTGCCTCTAACATCAGAGCACTCAGGTTGAGTCTGGTTATTCCGGTCACAACATGCACCTTCCCGTTTCTTTCTCCATGTCTACATACTCATAAGTGGACATTAATGCACATATGTGGAGTTGTGGTGTGCAGTATTTTAATGTCTTCATGTAAGAATGTTCCCACTTACTATCATTCTTCCTCACCTAGACTGGGTGAAAAAAGTAGTAGTTTCAGGGGAACCATAGTGAGATGGGGGTGTGGTTGGCACAGTAAGGCTTGTCTGCCTCCCCTGGACTCCATTTAACACATTCCCTCTCTAGTAACCTTAATTCTCTGCTCGAAATCAAGGCAGGTAGAATCCAGATTGTAGTCAGCCCCACACTCCTTCGCTGGGCACCTGCTGTGGGATTGATGTAATAATCAGGGCAATGGTGTGGCAAACAAGAGATATGTTATTGGAAGTTCAGAGTTTATGCACTGGTTCTGTACAATTAATGGCTACGTGAGCCTGACAAGTCTACAGTTTTCACCTCAGTTTCCTGATCTGCAGAATGGGAATACTGTAATAAATCTCACAGAACTGTCATGAACATTAAATAAGATAATACATGTGAAAACATTTTAAAATTATGAAGTGTATTAGATAGTGGGGAAGACATAAAGGAAGTATAAAGTAATGCTTAGGTAAAGGACTAAATCTTATTCAAATTGATAAGATTAACAAAGAGGGGATTATTTTGGTTCTGGGGCAGAAGGTGGCTAAGGGCTAGATCCATATACCCGCGTGACCAAGGGCCTCCCATAAGAGATGGCTCACACATAAACCACCCAGCTTTGTCCCACTGATGGAGTAACATCTTTGCATCTCCTGATACATGAGAAACCCTAAAGGGAGGCATTTAGCAACTGTAAACCTGTTACCACACATACAGACCTATTGCTTTCACTGCTAGAAATTTAACAGCTTTATTGAGATATAATTCACATACCATAAAATTTACCCATTTAAAGTATACAATTCAAAGGCTTATAGTATATTCATAGACTTGTGCAACCATCACCACAATCAAATCTTAAAATATTTTCATCACCCCAAAAAGAAACCTTGAATCCACTATCACTATTAGGAAGGTAACCAATGGACATATTCACACACACACACACAAAAAAAATTGCCAAGACATATAAAAGATGTTCATTGTGGTAAACTACTCACATAAGAGTTAAAACACACACACACACAGTGTTTCTAATTTAGGACATTTAATAAAATATGATGCTTCTATAATGATGGACTACTAGGCAGATGTTAAAATAAATGAGAGATCTATATAGGCTGATAAGGAAAAATATCAAAAACAAAGTTCTACAAAAAATAGATCACAGGATCTTTGATCTAGATAAAATCCTATGTAATTCACTCATGTATTTCTGCCTGGTTCTAGGCCTTGCCCCATTTTTAAGCATACCTTTGTGTCTGCTTATTTCCCCACTCTATCTAAGCTCCATCAGGGCAGGGCCATGAAGGTTCAGGTCACCACAGCAGGGTTACCGTAGCCCACACAGCACCTTTGGGTATGTTAAAAAGGGCTCCTTCCTCCAGGTGGATGTGCCTCTCATAGGTCAGCGCCCAATGGGGGAGGAGTCGGGGCTGGATTTCACCCTATTACTTGGAAGCCCTTGTGTGGGATCCAACCTGTATAGCCAAAAAGGACGAGATGACAGTGCCTTCTACAGAGGACAGGGTGAATGAAAGTCTCTGACACAGCTGAGAAGAGCCCAGGTTCTGGGCTGCTTGGATCCAACTTGAGAGGAGGATATGTAGAGATGAGGGACTTGGGAGTGAGGGAGCTAGACCCAGGATTATGTGTGTGGAAGCGGGTGGGATTTGGGCAGCAGGTGGGCCTTAGTCACCATGCGGGGGGTGTAAAGAGGAGAAGACTAAAAGATGGGAGAAGGATATCAAAGAATTCCCCTTAGAAGAGGAAAGAACAAATAGAGTTGGGGGTGTCAGTGGCCATTGGCACTTGGAAAGGATATAGAAACATACACCATCAGAATTAGAATAGGCCCCAGAGGACATCTAACTCAGAGACCCTCACTGGCAGGCACTGCCCACCAAAAGGACACATTGGAACCTCCCAAAAGGGGCATGTGTACCTGGAAAAAGCATTGACTCCTTAGTATAGTACTCTAAGTTTATACTTTGGGAAAAGCTGTTTAAAGATGATCGTTTTCTTCCCCTCCCTGCCTTTTTTTTTTTTTTTTTTGATCAATTAGCTAAAAAACTCCAGTTTTTGAATAACAAATGCTTTCCTACCCTCCCCCCTCACAGCATTCAGAGAATCATGGGTCCAGCCATGTGTGTGAAGGGGGTCGGAGGTTGGAGAGCTGCAGAAAGCCAGGGTGATTTTCTTAATTTGAAGTATAGGGAACGAACCTTTTGCACAGGGCTGACTATGAGCGTCAGTTAAAAGGTAAGATTTTTCTAAACCCTTCTCATCTTTTAAAAGTTCAGTTTGTGTGGACAATGCCAGAAACTTTGGCCAACTTCAGCAGTCCCACTTACACAGTTTCCTGGGACCTGCTCACTCCGAGCCTCAGCCAGTCTCACACTGCTTGGCAAATTTGGCCAGCTTCTCAATCATTGCCTGGGCCTATCTTCTTCCAAAATAGAGCTCCTGCAGGGCCCAAACAGTTCCCTGTGAAAATAGAAACCACGCTCTGTAACACTTTCACCTTAAAAAGAAGGAGCCCAGGCAGGCAATGATTTGGAAGAGGCTAGGAACTTTCAGCCAGGACTGGCACATGTTTAATCTATCCTGTGCTTCCTCAGTGGCATGACATTTGTATGCTCCAAGGATGAAAGAAACAGACCTCCTTCAGATGCTTTTTTAAATCAGCTAAGCAAGTAGTCACTTGGGCCACCACCCCATGGGCTAGGTGTTCTAGGGTATATTTATTAAAAATCCTGTCTTTTAATTTTATCTCCTCCACACCTAGAAGAAATAGATCAGTACTTAGAAAAATACAATCTTTCTAGACTGAATCAAGAAGATCTGGAAAATCTAAATAGACCGATCAGCAGTATGGAAATTGAAACAATCACCAAAAACCTACCAAAAAGCAAAAGTCCAGGACCAGATGGCTTCTCCAGTGAATTCTACCAAACATTCAAAGAAAATTTAACACCTGTTCTCCTCAAACTCTTCCAAAAAATTGAAGAGGGGGCAATACTTTCCCACTTATTTTATGAGGCCAATATTACCCTGATACTAAAACCTGGTAAAGATAACACAAAAAAGAAAACTACAGACCAATATCTCTCATGAACACAGATGCAAAAATCCTAAATAAGATTCTCGCAAACCGAATACAGCAAGATATTAAAATGATTATACACCACGATCAAGTGGGCTTCATCCCAGAGGCATAGGGATAGTTCAACATATACAAATCAATTAATGTGATTCACCACGTAAACAAATTAAAAAATAATAATCATATTATCATATCAACAGATGCAGAAAAGCCTTCGACAGAATACAGCATCCATTTGTGATCAAAACACTTAACAAAATTGGATAGAACTAAAGTACCTTAATATAATAAATGCCGTCTATGACACACCCTCAGCCAATATCATATTTAATGGTAAAAAACTAAAAACTTTTTCTCTAAGATCAGGAACAAAGCGAGGCTGTCCGCTATTGCCACTGCTATTCAGCATAACATTGGAGGCCCTAACAAGTGCAATCAGGCAAGAGTAAGATATAAAAGGCATCCAAATAGGAAATGAAGAAGTCAAACAGTCACTTTTTGCAGATGACATGATTCTCTATATAGAAAACCCTAAAGATTCCACAAGAGCACTACTAGAAACAATAAACAAATACAGTAAAGTCTCTGATACAAAATCAACGGTCAAAAATTCATAGCGTTCCTATACTCTAATAATACAGCGTCAGAAAAAGAAATGGTAAAAATAACTCCTTTTGCAATTGCAACAAAAAGAATAAAATACCTAGGAATAAATTTAACAAAACATGTGCAGGACCTACAAAATGAAAATTACAAGACCTTATTAAAAGAAATCGAAGAAGATACAAAGAAATGGAAAGATACTCCAAGTTCTTGGATTGGAAGAATCAACATAGTTAAAATGACCATATTACCTAAAGCATTATACAAATTTAATGCAATCCCCATCAAAATCCCATTGGTATTTTTTTAAAAAATAGAACAAAAAATCATCAGATTTGTATGGAAGCACAAAAGACCCCAAACTGAAGAAAGAAAGAGGCTGGAGGCATTACCCTGCTCAACTTCAAATTACACTACAAAGCAACAATAATCAAAACAGCATGGTATTGGCAGAAAAACAGACACATGGACCAGTGGAACAGAGTCGAGAATCCAGAAGCAAACCAACCCGTATTTATAAGAGCAAATAACTTTCAGCAAAAAGCTAAAACGTTCTGTGGAGAAAGGAAAGCCTCTTCAATAGGTGGTGCTGGAAAAATTAGAAGGCCACCTGCAAAAGAATGAAACCAGACTGTGGTCTATCACCACACACCAAAATTAACTCAAAATGGATTAAGGACCTAAATATAAGACTTGAAACAATAAAATGCATAGAAGAAAACATAGGAATAAAACTCAAGGACTTTGGACTTAAAGAGGATTTTATTAATTTGACCTCTAAGGCAAGGGAAGTAAAAGCAAAAATAAATAAATTGAGACTACATCAAACTAAAAAGCTTCTGCTCAGCAAAAGTAATTGTCAACAAGATAAAGAGACAACCATCCACATGGAAAAATATATTTCCAAGCAAAGCCTCCAATAAGGGCCTAATATCCAAAATATACAAAGAACTCATACAACTCAATAACAACAAAAAACAAATGATCCAATCAAAATATGGGCAGAGCACCTGAACAGACACTTCTCCCTAGAGGACATACAAATGGCCAACAAATATATGAAAAGATTCTCAACATTGCTAGTTATTAGGGAAATGCAAATTGAAACCACAATGAAATACTATCTCACACCTGTTAGAATAGCTATAATCAACAGGACTAGTAATGACAAATGTTGAAGAGGATGCAGAGAAAAAGGGACCCTTATACACTGTTAGTGCAACTGCAAATTGGTAAAGCCACTATGAAAAACAGTATGGAGGTTCCTCAAAAAACTAAGAATTGATCTACCATATGATCCAGCAATCCCACTACTGGGTATTTACCCCAAAGACTTGAAAACCCATAACCGAAAAGATATTTGCACACTGATGTTCATAGCAGCATTATTCAGAGTGGCGAGGATAGATGATTGGCTAAAAAAGCTGTGGTACATATATACAATGGAATATTACTCAGCCATAAGAAGAGATGCAATACTGCCATTTGCAACAACACGGACGGAACTCGAGATAATCATGTTAAGCAAAATAAGCCAGACTGAAAAAGTAGAAAATCACATGATATCACTTATATGTGAGATATAAACCTAAAAGCAACAAATGAACAGGACAAACAGAGACTCAGGAACATGGACAACGGACTAGTGGATACCAGAGGGTATGGGGTGGGGGAGGTAGATGGGGTAAAGGGGGTCAAATATAGGGGGGAGTGGGTAAAGGCAATCAAATATATGGTAGCTGAAGGAAACTGGTGGCAAGCACACAATAGAATATATAAATGTCAAATTATAATGTACACCAGAAAATTATGTAATTGTATTAATCAATGTTACCCCAATAAATTTAATTTAAAAAAATTTTCTGACATCAGCAAATAAAAAAGGGGGAGAGAGAGGAGAGGAATGGGGAGGAGAAGGAAGAGGAGGAAAAAACAACAAAGGAAAAGGACCTCTGTCTCAGTCAGTTCAGGCTGCTATAACAAATCCCAGAGACTGGGTGGCTTAAACAGCAAACATTTATTTCTCACGGTTCTGGAGACTGGGAAGTCCAAGATCAAGTGCCAGCAGATTCATGTCAAGTGAGGATCACTTCCCGGTTCACAGATAGTCATCTTCTCACTGGGTCATCACAGGGTGGAAGTGGCAAAGGAGCTCTCTGGGACTCTTGTAGAAGAGCAATAATCCCACTGGTGAGAGCTCTGCCCTCTTGGCCTAATCACCTTTCAAAGACCCCACCTTTCATTACCTTGAGAGTTAAAATTTCAACATATTAATTTTTTTTGGGGGGGCGGGGAGGAGGGGAACATAAACATTTAGTCTATAACATCTAAATCTTCATCATTCCTCAAGTTTCCCCTCCTCTCTGAACCTTCCAATGACCCCACCCAGGCTGACCAGTCCACATCTGCCCTGCTATTACATTTGTCTCCTGAAAACCATTTAGCAGTTTGGTTCAGTTGCATAAGCCCGTTTCATGTGCCCACTGAGTGAGGCATTGTGCTGGGCCAAGGGAAAACCATTGCAATGACACACGTCCCTGACCACGGTCTATGGAGAAACAGACATGGAAGCAGGCGATTGCCACACAGACCTCCCAGTTCTGGGGGCTGCACACTGAGGGGACCAAGAACTGAGAGCTGTTTGCTCATCCAGAGTGCTTTCTAATTCACTCTTTGTGCCCAACTGGATTGCCCCTTTAGAGGAGGCAGCCTGTTTTATTTCTTATGCCTCCATCACTGAGCTCTAATACTCGGAAATGTCGACTGACTGAAAAAGATTCAAGAGACATGTGACTTTAAAATCAAATAACCAGGTTTGAATCCCAGTTCTACCACTTAACCTAGCTGTGAGTGTGACCTTGGACAAGTTTTTGACCTATCTGTGTCTTAGCTTCCCCATCTGTTAAATAGAGAAAATATGGTACCTACCTTGTAGGATCCTTGTATTAAATGTGCTTGGATGTAGCAGCATTTAACACAGTGCCAGCACATATTAACCACTAAATAAATGCTAGCAGTGATTATTATAACAGTGATCCTTATTATTCTCCAGCCAGTCATTGATGCTTCCAGCCTTATGTTTTCTGATTTTTCTAGCCCACAACACCATAATGGAGAAGTGGACAAGAGAAGACTTTCTGACCAAGTTACAGTGGCGGAGGAGGTAGGTGTCTAAGGTTTGGCAGGGCTGCTATATTCCAACTTAGTGCTGACTGAAACTTCCTTTAAGTGACCAAAGGTGTCCAAATATGATTTTATTAAACAATTGCACAGTTCAAGATACATGTGAAAAATGCAGCACAGTTCCGGATGTATAAGGCAACCAATCAATAATTGGATTGAAGTAGTTTTTGTGGGCTAAACTGTTAGTCGTTCCTCTCCAGGAGCTAAGGCAAAAGAGGGAGCTGAGAGCCATCTGAGATGCACAGTCACTTATATATTTGTTAAACACGTGTTTATGGAGCACCTATAAAGTTGTGGCCAGGCATTTCAGAAATGGCAAAAAATAATCAGAGATTCCCACCTCATGGAGTTTACAATTTAATTGTACATGATCTTATAATGAAGGCGACACAAAGTAAAAAGTGTTGTGCCAGATGCAGCCCAATATGGTCCTGTGGACAGTAAGGAGGAAGAGGTGACATGATCTAGACAAGTGGACACAAAAGAAAAGGAATTTCAGGTGGAGGGAAATAGAGAAGCAAAGGCTAGGTGTCCGAGAAGTACCAGGTAGGTATCAGAACATAAATAATTTGGTCTGACTGGAGGGTAGAGTATGAACTGGGGAAATCTGGAGATAAAACTGGAAAACTGGTCTGGATCAGATCATAGCTATTCTTAAGTAAAAGTTAAAGGTTTGGGTTTTCTTTTATCTACAGTGCAGACCTTTGACAGTTTATTACTAAGTAATTCACATAACCACAAGGTGTAATCTGGCAGACTCTTTAACAAGTACTACATGTGAAATAACAGTTGGAAAGCTGTTATAATAGTTGAGGGGTGACAGGCTTGAGGGAGAATTGTGCTGAGGTAATAGAGATTCAAACAACGGCCCCTGTCATCTGATGGGATAGGGATGGCAAGGGAGAAGGAGTCAAAGGTAAATCCAAGGCTGTGCTCAGGTGGGTGGGAAATGTGATGCCTTCAACAGCAACGGGCAACACAAGAGGAGGAACTGCTTTCAAAGGGAAGGAGGTGAATTTTAGATTTCTAGCCTGGTAGTCAGACAAGGAATTTATCCTACCACAATTAATTTGGAATTGGCAAGAGGTCTGGGAATCACGAGTGCAATCAGTAATCAGAGCCATGAGACTGGACAGAACTCACTACTGGGTGAAACTGCAGAGAGGGAAGAAATAGGAAAATGTAGAAAGGGAGACGAGAGAGGGAAAGAGAAGAAATAAAAAAGGAGAAAGAGAGGAAGGAGTGAGCCAAGGAGGCTCAGGAGAAGGCAGCCCTGAGAGGTAGGTGTAGGGGCAGGAAGCCCTAACCACCTGGAAACTAAGGGCTGGGATGCTGCTGAGGTTTGTGTGCACACTCATGGCAGAAGCAGCACCTTCAGGAAGAGCCAGCCTTCGCCACACCTGGAAGGAGGTTGCCCTTACAAAGCAAGATTTTAAAGGCACTAAAGAGTCACCCACTATAGGCCTCACCGTCCCCCCACCACCACCCATGCCCACACACACTTGAAACAAAACTCCTCTATTGGCTTGAAAAACCACAGGTGGATGAAGGAACCCGAAATACCTGGAAGCCTCAATGTTCCCCCAAATTCAAGAAGTTCAGGGGCGGGGTGGAGCCTAGACGCCCTGTCCCCTGGCTCACAGCTGTCCTGCTTTTACCAGACCCACAAGACTCGGCTGAGGAGCCAGCCCACCACTGCTCTGCGAATGTCACTTGGCAGTGGCATAGATGAGGCCACTCAGGCGGTGTGTGTGTGGGGGAGGGGGGTCCTCATGTCAAAGGGAGCTCGCAGCATGACAGAAACAGGAGGAGGCCGAGGCCCTTCCCAGCACGAGGGAGAGGAGGTCACCAGAGAAGGCTGAGCGAGCCCCGGGGACACCTGTGTGACCTTGAGGGAGTGAATGAGCAGACCCAAACCGTTTGCCTCCGTGCCCACTGCGCCCACACTTGGTGACCTGCAGCCAAGTCGGCCAGAAGCAGCTGGCCTTTCCGATCCAGTTCTCCGGGTGCCCTCCCTCCCCACTCCGCCCCGTAAATCCCACCTCGCGCAGGAGGGCGAGGCGCAGCCCTTGCGGCGCGCGCAGAGCCACGGTTTGGGGGACATCCCTGCCCCGCTCAACCGACGCCTTCCGCTCCGCCGCGCATCCCCCAACGGCGGAGAAAGGCCAGACGACAGGGTGGCTGTCCCCTCCTCCCGCGCCCGGGGTTCTGGGGTGCGGAGACCCCGAGTCGGGCCACAGCCTCGCCCCCGTGGGCCCAGAGATGCCCCCGTGCGCTGGGGACCAGGGACCAGGGCCCTGCCGACCCCGGCCTGGCACAGCATCCCTATCGCAGGGTCTCGGTGACAGCGACGACGAGGTCGAGCAGCGCCGCGCCCCCACCCCCAGGACATCCTGTAAAGAGCACACCTGGACGTCTGGACGACCCTGGACCACAAGGTGAACGTGGTGGCGGGTATCCCTCCAGGTGCTCTGGAGAAAGGGGAATCTAAGCCACACCTGTTTAAGGCGTTCTGGCGGCTTTAAGTGGATTCAAACATCCTCGTGGGAAACGAACCGAAAACTCCACGTGGCAGAGGCTGAAGGGATCCGTTCTGTAAAGAGAACTGTCTTAAAGAGCTTCAGAGACCTTTCCTAAACCCACTTGCCAAACTTGTCGAGAACTCAGAATAAATCACATTATACAATCCCTTCGTGTTTTCACGATGCAAGTGTAAATGGATGTCTGCGCTGCTTTCAAGAAATGGATGTTTCTTCATCTTTTGCCTGCTGCATGCAGATAAAAGAGGTTAATTGAAGCAGATACCTGGTTTCTCGGGGGTCGGGAAGATATAATTTCTTCCTTGAAGCTGAGCAAGGACGAAAATGTGCCAGCATTCATTTGAGGATTTAATCCCCAGAGTCCTGGCCTCCCAGAGGATATCGGTCGAAGTATTTCAGTATTGCAGAAGGGCTGTCCTCGTTTTCAGAGTGCTGGTTTGCTACACTCTGGACAGAACAAGGTAGTGGTCCAGACCTAGGAAACCAGTAAACAAGAACTGACAGGAAAGCCTGAGCTGCCAGAGGAGCTGCCTAGGATGGTGAGTACAGCTGGTGTGCACTGGTTGAGCTAAGGTGTCACTTAAATTGTTAATGTTATCTTTTTTTTTTTTTTAACTCAAGACACTGAATGCGTTATGTGGCAGATCTGTATGCTTGCCACCGTGAAAAATCAGTATTCAGATTGCATTCACCCTTGGTGAATTGCATCAGTATACAGATTGCATTCAACTTGTTCAGCAAAATTCTTATCTTTGAGTGTCTGCTTATACTCTCCTGTGTGCATAACATTTTGTATTTACATCAGAAAACAGTAAATGATAGTCAGCTATAAAATGCAGAAAGATAAGTATCTCATCAGCTGGAACTTTGCAAACTTGTGATGCCTGCTTTAAATTTGATGACTCCACTGAACTAAGTTTAGGTGACTAATGACGAAAAAGGCCCTCTCTTAATGACTTTTGTTTATGTTTTTTATTTTTCAATTGCAGTTGACATTCAATATTATAATAGTTTCAGGTGTACAGTGGTTGAAATTTACATAATTTACAGCATGATCCCCCCAGTAAGTCTTATACCCACCTTACACCATACATAGTTATTACATTATTAATTATATTTCTTAAGCTGTACTTTATACGTCCTTGACATTAATGACTTTTCCTTATCTTGCTCCTTTTTTTATATAAAGATTTAAAGCCAAAAAAAAAAAAAATGTTTTTTTTTAACATTATGATGTGAAGGTGTCATCTCGTGCTTTTGGTTTTTCTTGAACAGACAAGTACTGAAAAAAATTGGGAAATTCTATCCTATGAGATAAACACAAATTCACTTTTTAAAGTTTGATTGTGGTTGGGGAGGCTTCCAAGAAGGCAGAGGAGGCTGCGGCGACCACAAGACACAAGAAAAGAAGATGACGTTTGAATAGTTTCTCCTATCCTTGTCTTTCCTTCCTCCATTTGAAAGAAAGGACTCTGGGGTTTTTACTTTGTTACCTGATCAATGACAGAGCCTTCTAAGGACATTTCAAGACAGTATACAGTCCTGTGGTCTACTTGGAAATCCATATAGGAAACATTTCAAGGGAAAGATTCTGTTGCTTTTGACTAGACATTCATATAAACTTTTTAAAGAGACAAGTGATAGAGCTAGTCCTTATCTGTAAATTTTGAATTTATATTGTTTCTTCCTATGTACAAAACTATTTTCTATGAATAGTTTTGGGTTTTTTTGTGTTGGAGGGTTTTAAAGGAAAGCAGAATGTTTCATCATGATTTTGCTTCAGCAACTTTGGGACAAATTAAAAGTCAAACTGGAAAAAAAATTTTTAATAAAGTTTGAATCTTAGTGAATTCTAGGCATCCATCTGTAAATTTTCTATTTAGGTAAGAGATTGTGAAAGGAAAAACTTGGTCTAAATATGGTTTTACTAGGTGTTTAGCTTTTTGCTCTTATTACTGACTCCAGGTTCCACATCCCTCCAGCGGGTAGTTGTTCTTAAAGGTTACTTACCTCTTTGATTTTTTCAAAACTAAAAAGCTAGTCTTTTAAAACTTAAGATAACTATGCTATTTTGACTTTGCTTTTACTCTATTTTAGCTTTCCTTACAGGAAAAAAAAAATTTAAACTTGCAAGCAAGCTTACATGGGGGGAAAAATCCTTAGGTTTTATGAGGCCATTCTTTTGGTTTATGTGCTATTTTTTAAACAGGCTCTACAAGTTTTTAACAATTATGCATAAATACTATGCACCTGAAGAGTATTCTCTGCCTTTCATAATTCTTTTCTTTGTTTCAATTTTGATAAATTTAACTTTCCACTTTTAAACTCAAAAAGTTTAGCTTCTGAACTGACTGCAATTTACTCATGCTAATAGAAACCTCATATAAAATGATACTAATGGCAAAAGATCTAAATTAGAAGATTAAGCATAGAACATTTTAAAATAATTATAGTTTATCTTTAGCTAGAATGTGTATTGTGTATATTTAGCCTCTGCTTCAGTTTGTCAGAATAAGGAATCCTTTTAATGTATCCACGAAAGTGATGAATACTTATCTGGAAAGAGAAAACAAGCTTATACAAGTTCAACGAATCATTTTTGAGGAATACATAGATAAATGTTTTTAAAAAGAAACTATTTTGCTGCTAATCAATTATAGTGGTTGTTTTTAAAAAATTTTTTTTTGCTGTTTTTAAATCGTACTTCTTTGTTGTCTTCTGAATTTTTCTTTTAGATTCCATGAATTTATTTTATTTTTTAAATTAATTATTTTTTTATGGTGACATTGGTTAACGAAATCCAATAAGTTTCAGATAAGTTTCAGCTGTACAATTAACAGTAAGGCATGTATGTATTTACACTGTGTGTTCACCTCCCATGGTTAGATTTCTTTCCGTCACCACATATTTGACCTTTTTTATCCCATCTACCTCCTCCCCCACTCCCTACTCTCTGGTAACCACTAGTCTATAGTCCATGTCCATGAGTCTCTGTTTGTCCTGCTCATTTATTGCTTTTAGGTTTATATCCCACATATAAGTGATATCATGTTTTCAACTTTTTCAGTCTGGCTTATTTCTCTTAGCATGATTATCTCGAGTTCCATCCATGTTGTCACAGATGGCAGTATTTCATCCCTTTTTATGGCTGAGTAATATTCCACTTTGTGTATGTACCACAGCTTCTTTAGCCAATCATCTATCATAGGACACTTTAGTTGCTTCCATGTCCTGGCCACCATGGATAATCCTGCTATGAACATTGGTGTGCAAATATCTTTTTGGATATGGGTTTTCAAGTCTTTGGGGTAAATACTCAGTAGAGGGATTGCTGGATCATATGGTAGATCAGTTCTTAGTTTTTTGAGGAACTTCCATACTGTTTTCCATAGTGGCTGTACCATCAGCAGTGTATGAGGGTTCTTATTTCTCTGCATCCTCTCCAACTTTTGTCATTACTAGTCCTGTTGATTATAGCTATTCTAACAGGTGTGAGATGTATTTCATTGTGGTTTTGACATTCCCCAATAGCTAGTGATACTGAGCATCTTTTCCATGAACCGATTTTAAATGCTATTACCTAATGTTTGGGGCTCAAGAACAAAAGTTGATTTTCTTAGCAAGTTAAAGACTTGGCAGGTCATTAGTATGACTATCTTTATTGAAAATATACAGAAAATTAGGACAATTTATAATTTGTAAATTTTATGTACAAAATATTTACATATTTTTATTTATATATTTTTTAAATATCACATAATCTCCAATTTTATATATAAGCAGTTATGTTCCTGGAGCTTCAACTAAAACATGGTGTTTAATTCAATGTAATCAATATAACTTTTTTCAATTATATACATTATTTTTATGCTGAT
The DNA here is from genome assembly GCA_030015415.1 of Cynopterus sphinx. NCBI lineage: Eukaryota > Metazoa > Chordata > Mammalia > Chiroptera > Pteropodidae > Cynopterus > Cynopterus sphinx. Next base: position 181,230,698 of record CM057379.1, read on the forward strand.
TTTCTAAAGAAAATGAAAGCCTACACCATAACATTCCTATTTTTAGGAAAAATGGAAGAACAAAGAGGATCTTATGGTTGTTTGCTTGCTATTTGCAAAGTTTATTTAAGGTGCTAAGCCTAAAAATTTTTTAGATATTATTATTAGTCTGTGTTAAATACTGGAGTATAATGGTGAATATAAAAGCAAATACTCATTTATTTCAATGAACAAATTTGTTAGAAATTCACAAGGCTCTCTGTTACCTAAGAATCATTAATTCACTCAATAAAATTCAGGGTCACCCCCTAAGATGATTTTTGGAGGGGAATTTAAGGAAACCATAGAGAAAACCTACGAGAACATTTCACCATAACTTCAACAAAGTAATGTTTAGCTTAATTCTATTCATCGAATTCTATTCATCTGTGCTCAAAATGAAGATTCGTTGTTGTTGCCTATTGGAATAGATTTATTGTGTTTATGTGAGAATAGCCAAACAATTGCAGCCAATATACTTATGGATTAGGTTCAAAACACATAATCAACTAAATAGTTTTAGTAGCCAAAGCATAGTCAAAAACTGCTCAGTCTGGAGTAGTCTCACATAAACGTTTAAACATTACGTAATAGCAAGCTTTTCTTTGTCCAGTTTTCACATATACAAACAAGCTGATTTTGCAGCATAAATCCACTCAACTCAGTAAATCCCTTTTGAACTCCCACTCATTTCTCCTCCCTTTTTTCTTTTGGGGTCCCCCCTTCTGCAGCCATCATTGTCAACACTGCAGCAGCTGGTGTGAGGGTCATGTGGAGGGTTAAAAGGGTAGCAGGCTAAGCGGGAGTTTGAAATTAAGGAGGCAATTTATACGCTACACAGGTCACCAGAAGTTTTTGTTGGAACTATAGCAATGAAAATAACAACAATAGTCACCGGTATTTGCATGCCACTGTCTAGCCCTGCAAGTCTGTCTCTGGGTGCTTGATAAAATCTTGCTTTGTAATTTTTACTGAATCATTCATTATATGCAGCTGCTAGTTTCTTGAGTGCAGGGACTCTGTTTTATATTTTATGAGCACACACATTTAACAAACCCCTCAGAAATAAACATTCTTTTTTTTTATTTTTATTTTTCAATTAGAGTTGACATTCAATATTATTGTATATTAAAATCAATTGTACAGCATAGTTAGGGAAATAAACATTCTTAAACTGACTGCTGAGTGGTTAAGAACTGCAAGTAGATTTGTTGGACTTGATGATGAAAGAGCTTTTAAGGCTGTAAAGGACCAATGACACCATCAGAGAAGACTATAAGAAAATCTGTAATGTATGGGCAGAGGGAGGGAATGGAACAAAGTGGGACAAATGAGAGAAAACTCTAGGAATGACCCCCACACACCGGAAGTATCAATACAGGGCCAGAGCCCTTCACATCCTGCATATAGAAATCTTCATTCTTTTTAATGGCTAAAAGGTTCTTGTTTTATTTATCAATTCTATTATTTTCCCATTTTTAAAATATTGTTCCTGTTTTTATCTTTGTTGTACACTTATTCCTACTTTCTCTCGATTTATTTTTCTATCTTCTTAAGTTGAAAGTTTAGAGTTATTTTAATTTCATTCATTCTAGGTTAAAAATAAGAGTATTTGACGTTATAAAATTTTCCCCTTAATATAGTTTTAGTTGCATCACATAGATATTGATATATAACCTTTTCATTGTCATTTTTACATCTTTATTTTCTGTTTTTATTCTTTTAAGGTAAGTATTTAGAGTTTTATTTTAAAATTTATCCACAGTTGGATGTCTTTTTATCATTAGTTGTCAATTTACTTGTACGGTGATCACAACTGACTGTTTAATGAAAAATAGGTAGCAAACAAAATAATGAATAAAGTGAGATGGAGAAGGACATAAGCATGAGACATAGCATTAAAGAGTAAAGAAAAACAATGAAACATAGCATTAAAGAGTTAAGAAAAACAATGAAAGCAAGGCACGAATAAGAAAAGCAAGTAAAAGAGCCCAAATGGCTGGACAGCGTGGAGGACTTAGAGGACTGTTCATCAGTTGCTGGCACGGCAGGAAGTTTGGATTGCTGAATCCGGTACATGATGCAGGATAGTGTTAGGAGACCAGAAGGACATGGGAAGGGAAAACGTTGGGACAAAAACGCACAGGAAAGACAGTCCTCAGAAAAGCCCCAGCTGATCCTTGGTTGCGACAGCGCTTTGAACCCCAGCAAGAAACGCATCCGCTCTTGATCTGCTCTGATGGTTAAAGTGTTAAGACAGGCTGGATACTCTTTTTTTCCTGAATCATTCTTTGACCTTTTAGTTCCTTGGGTGAATTTAATTATTTCTATATCTTCTATCAAATTAGAAACATGGATTTTAACATAGAAAATGAGCCGGGAGCCCAAACTGAGGAGCTCATTCCATTTGTATTATTTTCTTCAATAGTCACTTTTGAGTTTCTATTATGATCAGTACTGTGCATAGGATAAACACAGAGGGTCATCAGCTTTTAAATCTCTAACTTATTTCCAGCCCACACATGTATGCCAGTTCTCACCTTGTTGAGCAGAAAGCAGCTGCTCCCACCTGAGAAAGAGTGAAGGTAGCAATTACTCCCCCTCCAGAAGAAAATTTCATATAACCGTCATCTGTGTACAGTACCGCAGTCACCAGGGGAGCAGGAGAGGAGCTGGGTTTCCTGGACCTCTCCTTAATCATTTCTTTCGATGAGGGATTTAATTAAGGAAGTTGCCTAGAATGTTGTGGCATTCGTAAGTCCCTAGTGAGGCACTGGTGCTTAGTAGTGATCAGCCAGGACACCGGAGCCAGGCTGCCTGGAGTTGAATCCTGGCTGTACTACTTACTAGAGTGTGACCATGGACAAGATTCTTAAACTCTCATGCCTCAGTTTTCCTGATCTATAAATGGGGATTATAATAATATTTGTCTCATTAGTTCAGTTTGAAGATTAAATGAGCTGATACTTAGAACAGTGACTGGGACACAGTAAGCACTCAGTAAATCAAACTCTTCTTATTGTTATTCCAGAATGCAGGTGCCCTCACCACTGCACAGTCGTGGAGACAGTGCCAGTCCTGCAGAGAGAATGAAGCTACCAAAGAGAACACAGATACAGGATGCTCAATTTGAACAGAGACACAGCATCACACAGCCCTTTTCATTAAAAACTTAAACCGCCACCCGGAAAGCTGCAAAGCAAATTAGAGAGAGGCCAAGTCTTCAGTAGAAATCACTGATATGAATTTTGTACTCAAAGATTTTTTTTTTGGTTTTGTTTTTTGCTTTTTTTTTTTTTTTTCCTGACAAGCACTAGAAAATGAACCAGGAGCCCAGACTGAGGAACTCATCCCAAAGCCTTGCAATAATGGGACTCATAGCAGGACAAGAAAAACACAGATTACCCAGTAGGAGGGTCCAGAAAAAAACATAAATTATTCTTTCAGCCACACCGCATAGGCTTATTATCAGTCCTTTAGGGAGAAAGATCAGGAAACCAGATCCACCCTAAAACCTTTATGGTAAAGATCTCATTACAATATGGATTCATTCATTCTTCTAAAAAAAGAAACATCCTTTTGTCTTTATAAAGTTAGAGGTGAACTAGGCTTCACGTCAAACACTGTAAATATCTGGTGAACAAGACCTGTGGCTCCTGGAGTGAACAATCCAAAAGAAGAGACTGACATTGAACAAGTAATCACACAAATGTCATTGTAAGCATTCATCGTGCTCAGAATATGAAGTGTTCAGTGAAAATATCAGGGATTTTTTAGATTTGGGTTCAGAGACAGCTTTTAGAGAGAGTGACAGTAATGCCATGTCCTGAAGGTTGAGGGGGCATTAGCCAGGGAAAGAATTGCAGCAGATCCTGCCAGGGAGTTGGGGTGGGAAACGTGGAGGGTGGTCCAAGAACTGGGAGGAGACGTGTGCTGTGCATCATCAGTGGGACAAGAGGGCCTGCCGGGGCCTGGGGTGGGGAGGCGGGCAGGGAGTGACCACATCGCTGTGTGAACAAAGAGCCTTGGAGCTTTGGAAGGATCTCTATGCTAGTAAATTTTTAAGAATAGTTGGTTTATTATATATACACAGAGAGACACTGCAGCTCCATCTGCTTGAAGAAAGGACATAAAAATAGCCTGGACCTGGAATGGCCAACACATTTTAGAAGGGCTATGCTGCGTCTTCCTAACAAGCACGTCCCATCAGTGGTTAAACTAAGTCCACCCAGCCCGTGGCTGGAAGATAGCCAGAGCCAGGAAGTGCAGTCTTGGAAAACTGGAGGGATAAAAGCTAGGGGATAAATTGCCCTGACATGGCAAAGCTGCAATAGTTTCAGTTTCACACGAAGGGGAAAGTTTATTGCTCTGTGAGAGTAGACCATTCCAACATTCCCAGGAGACAGAATTATTCTCCATCTCATCAGGTGGTTGAAGAAACAAGCATGTGAGATTGTAAACAGGCGTTTCATAGGACTCAGACAAAGCACATAACTGTACTTCTGTGGGTACTTCAGATCCCTCAATTGTGAAATGGAGATTATATTCCCACCTCAGATTACCATGAAGATCGAGAGAATGACCTTAAGGGAAGCCTTTCATATGGCATATACTTGAGTGCTAAATAAAGGTTAGCTATTACATAAATGTAAAATATATACATTTTATATTTGCTCCCTGTCTCCTCTTCTCTCTCTCTCTCTCTCTCTCTCTCTCTCTCTCTCTCTCTCTCTCTCTCTCTCTCTCTCCCCCCCCACCCACTCTCTCTCTCCATCTATATATGTATATCCCAAGCCCCCTGCCACCAGCAGCAGAAATTCAATTAGAGGAAGCCCAGCAGTACAAAGTTCCTGTAGCAGCTTCAGGATGACAGCATTGTGAAAGGGCATTCACTTTTGGCCTCCCTGTCCACGGTGTCACCTGTCTTTCTCTTCCTGACATCTCTGCCAGGAGTTTCCAAGGCCTCTTTTGAAACTCAGTCTGAGCCTTGACTGGGTTCTTTTTGCATTCCTGATGCAAGAACCCAACTCTGAAGGCCAGGAGTATGGAATGCCCTCACTGATGTCTGAAGAGTGGGGAAAGACTGGCAAAGGGGCAGCGCAGAAGCTAATATTCCAAAATGTTATCCTGCTACAGTGAAGTATGACGCCCCCACCCTCACCCCCGTGACTGCACAGGACAATTCCCACAGAGTTTTTGCTTTCATCATCTATGAGTTGATGTCTTTTAAATTTGCATCTCCAGTCTGGACTTCTCTCACCTGACCTCCAGATTCCTATGTCCAAATGATGTGTGCACTTGAAGTCAAACAGGCAACTCAAATTGAATAGACCCAAGAGAGGACCTTGGTTCTCTTGCCTGAATCCCCAGTGTTACACCCTCAGTCTTCTTATTTCCACAAATGGCACCACCGTTCACCTAACTGTTCAATCCGGTAACCTAGGACTCATCTTGGAGTCTTCTCTTTCCTTTACGCCCACCCCCCATCTAACCTTTCAACTGATCCAGTGGATTCTACCTCCAAACTTCATACCAGATTTGTCCCCTCCTCTCCATCTCTGATGCCATCACCCTGCACCCTCGTCCAAGCCCCAGGTATAGGGTATAGATCTGTACCTTCTCGCAGGTACAGAGAAATGGCTTCAAATCTGGTCTCCATGCTTCCCTCTTATCGGCAAAAAATAATTCATTCTCTATACAGGGGAATGATTTAATATTAATTACATCGTGTTACATCCTAGCTTGAAACTCTCCAATGGCTTCCTTTCCCACCTAGGAGCCTGCTAGCCCCTTTCCCTGGCACCTGCCACCTCCCTGACCTTCTCTCATACCATCTTCCTCCTGCACTCCACACTCAGCCACACTGGCCTTCTTTCTGCTTTTCAACATGCCAGGCTCCTTTTTTCCTTGGGGGCACAGCACTTGCTGCCCTTTTCCTCTGCCTACTCTTGGTTGGCTGGCCCTTTAGGACGCAGTTCCAATGTACTCAGGTACTGACTCTCCAAAACTAAACTTGTCCCTTAAGTCACCTTGTATCACCTTACCCCTGTTGATCACATTGCTTACTATTTCTTGAAGTTAGCTTGTTTCTGTCTTTATTTATTATTCTACCACATTAGAAATAAATGCCATTTTATCCAGTACTTTATAGTTCCCACTAAACTCACACACACACACACACACACACACACACACACACACACACACACGAAGCACCATGAAAATGGATCTTGTCAGGCACACAAATATTTTTGAATGGATGAATGGTTGTATTTGATTCTTGCATTTCAGTCACTCCTTTCCATGCAATTCACATGTAAAAATAAAATAAACTACTTGCAAATCGCTGACACATAATATGCAATTTTCAACTTCCTTAACTTTACACAAATGGTTCCCTCTGCTAAAAATGCCATTTCTTTGTTCTTTTGGTGAACTCCTATTCATCCCTCAAAACACTGTTTGGGCAAGGAGCACTCAGAAGGAGACCTGTAGAAGAAGCAAGGCAGGGGAGTGTGTAGCCGTGCTGCCCAGTTGGTGAGGTCAGAACTTGGCACTTGCAGGAAGACTGGCTTGGAATCTCTGAGGTGAAATTCTGCCCCAAACCTAGAGCCCTCTGTCTCCTCAAGACAGAAAGCAAAGAAGTCAGCTTTGAATATCCAACAGCTCATTCACCACCTCTATTTGCATATTTTCTCTTAGGCTTCTAAAATTGTCACCTAGTATAAACCTTCTCATCTCTTTTCTTTTAATTTTTTAAGAGTTTATTTAAGCCCAACTGACGACACGTGCCAGGGAACAACATCTCAAACGCTCCCAAGCCTCATCATCTCTTGACTGTGCCACTGTCATAACTTCTAATTTTCTCTCTTTTCCCGCACTTGCTCCCACCCTTCATCCTCTACAAAGCAGCCAAAGCAATCTTTTAAAAAATTAAATCTGGAGGACATACATATATATCTTGAATGGAGGAATATATATATATAAATATATTCTATTTCATAGATAAAGCCCAGAGAATCAGAGAATTTTTGAGTTCCTGAGTTAACACAGCGTGTACTGTAAAATGGCAGATTAGAAATCTAGGTCTATCGAATTGAGCTGAGTTTTTATTTTCCGCATAACATTTTTCCAGGTACTGTCACAGCCTCCAGAGGAGTATACATCTTCTCAAACACCAGAGTTAAACAAAATAAACGTTTTAAAAAGAAGTTTGAAAAAGGAAATAAATAAAAATAAAAACTTAAATCAGGTGCTGTCATTTTCTCCTCAAAAACCTCCAATGGTTTTATATTTAGAAGGCTCAGCAAAATGCTTAGCATGCCTCCCTGCATGCTGTGGCCACTGACTACTTCTCTGGCCTCATTTCTTACCACGTTTACATCTAGAGTACAGAAAGGAATTTAAAGATACAGACTCTGCAACAACTCTGCCACCCTCTGGCTGTGTGACTTTGGGCGAGTTGCTTAATGTCTCTGTGCCTTAATTTCTTCATTTCTAAGGTGAAGATGATCATAGCACTTTAGCAAGTTGTTGTAGATTTAAAGAACAGTCTCTGGCACCTGGCAAGCCTACGTACATGTTTATGATCTTAAATAGTTTAGTGACTTGAATTCTTAAATTTGAAGAAATAAGTGAGCACTAAAATTTCAATTTAAGGAAAGAGGATATGCTTTTAGGTTGTTGTGACTGAGCTTTAAAGACATTTTCATGAAGTCTTTCATTACATGCATGATGAAATCTTCCCTTTGCCCTTTAATGCAAGAAAACTTGAGAAAGAGTTAAAGTCTCATGAGTTTTAATAGCATTGTATTGATCAATGGCTTGGTTCGTTTATAAAATAATAATAGCCTATTTTAAACTCATTTAAACAATTTAAACACACTCCCCTTGGAAACCAATCTTGGACTTCAAAGGGGACTGCTAAAGACTCTGACTTGGCTCACTCATGGGAAAGGAGATAGGGCGCTGCCAAGAACCACTTGAAATACTCATAGGCTGGGCAGGCGGAGAGCCACGGTTGGTGTTCCTTTCGGGCATGGTGTCTATAAATCTCTCTGTGTCAGCCTGCTACTGCAGCTTGGGCTTCTCCAAGACCTACAGGCATCTAGGTTTTTGCTCTGACCTATCACTCTCTAGGAGAACAAACTTCTATCGTGGTGGAAACATTTTTTTTTCCTGCTGTGATGCCTTCTCTTCCCAATTCTGATGACCTCATTTTTTTTGTGAATGGAAGAAAGGTAAGTTTATAAAATGCTTATATGGATTTTTGTTTACCAGAGACAAAAGCCAAGCTAATTTTTTTACACCACGGTACCGTTTCTCATGTCTTTAACCTCTCCTGTCTTTTCCAAGTCGTATACAGTGGTATGAACTTGAACGTGGGTTATTAGCTCAAGGTTTGGTGCAAAATTATTAAAGCCTTTGCTTGCTCTGTACCTTTTCTTTGGCATCAGTAAGGAACTTTCATTTTTATTGGTTAGATTACAATGGGAGTGAATTCTGACACAGGTGTGAAAAACTACGTCTTTCTTCGTTTTATTTGGCTGTTAGCGCTATTCGAATTCGCCAGCATTATTTTAATAGAAGGCATACACGACACTGAGGATGAAAATAGCAAAGAATGACTTAGTTTTTCCTTAATAAATTCCCTCAGGCTGATCAATTTAACCTGGAGGCTGACGCGCCTCTGATGCACAATGGGACAAGTGGGCTGCTTTTCCCACAGAGAAGAAGTCGGGGCAATTCTCATGCTCCATTGTTCTCAACCCTGTACTTAACAAGAAGCACAAGTAAAAGAAAAGAGCAAGGCGTTTTGAAACAATTAGAGAAAAAAGAACTAGCAAAATGTTAAAACAATTATTTCAGGAAGAAATCCGATGTTAATGATTTTGCTTCTCGAGCCTCAGTGGTGGTGGGTGACTGATGCTCTGTCCTACAGGAGAAAATACAACTTTCATCGAGGTAAAACTTCTTGGGAATTCTGACTTTTAAAAAGCAGGAAAACATTATTTTTAGGAAACCTCTGAACTAAAATACAGAAAGTGAAAAAGAAAGAAAAAGTCTGGGTTTAGTGATACTGTTTACCACGGATCAGAATCTTGAATGCCTGAAAGCCAACTGGACTATCGGAAAAATAATTGCTGAGTGGCCATTTGTAATAATTCAAAAGCGAAGAACTCTTCTGAGTGCAAGGAAAATTGGCTTTGTTGCTTTGCCTCTGTTGAAGAATAAAACCATTTATCCCTTAACATCACATTAGAATGCTTATTTCCCCTCCAGGTCTTCAATCTTTTGAATTTACAGCTGACATTTTGACATTTTTACACAAATTTCTAAGACAAGTTATAGATGGGGGAAAAAAGGAAGGAAGGAAGGAAGGAAGGAAGGAAGGAAGGAAGGAAGGAAGGAAGGAAGGAAGAAAAGAGGGGGAAATATATACAACTCCTTGGAGAAATTTGTTTTGTCATTTTTATGGTTGTTTTTCCTTTCGTTAGACACAGGGGCATAGAGTTGGGCAAAGCACATTCCTCTGTCAATGGTACATCATCATCACCAACTGGACAAGGCTCTTCTTTTGCTTTATATTGTTTTCTTCATATTTCCTACCTTCTCTTTATTTCATTGCCCTATGTGCACTTGAAATATATAGCCTTCCCTCACACTTTCAATATAGGTATTAAGAAATAAAATATATATAGTTGACCCTTGAATAACACAGGTTTGAACTTCACAGGTCTACTTATATGTGGGTTTTTTCCAATAAACACTGAATAAATACTGTAAATGTATTTTCTCTTCTGATTTTATTAATATTTTTCTAGATTACTTTAAGAATAAGTATATAATATGTATAACATGCAAAACACATGTTAATCAACTTTATGTTGCCTTTAGGACTTCTGGTCAACAGTAAGCTATTAATAGTTAAGTTTGTGTGGAGCCAAAAATCATACACAGATTTTCAACTTCGCAGGGAGCAAAGGTCAGTGCCCCTACCCATCATATATCATTCAAGGGTCGATTATATAGTATTTGTCTGTACAGTGCATCAGCGTGTGTATATTCTTAACTTACACACATGGATTGTGATTTATAAATCTCCTTTAGTTTCTTTTGTGGCTCACCACTGTTTCTGAGATCTATCCATGTTGCTCTCTGAAAACATGGCTCATTACTTCTGCATGCACAGTTCTCCAGGCTGTGTACTTCCTTCAGTCTGCTTATCCAGTCTCCCAGTGATAGACACAAGAAATTCCCCAAGAAATGGTGCAGTGAACATCCTACCATGTGTCTCTTCACTGACACTGGCAAGAGAACCTCTCAGTAAGATTGTAGCGTGCCAACTTCATAGCTCCTGACAGGTGGCTCTCCAGAATCCTACACAGGGTACATTTCCCACAGTTCATTGCATGACAGGTGCAACTTCTTAGCCCATATACAATTTTTCAATCTACGGTGTACCAATACTTGAAACAATCAGACTATTTGTCAATTTTTTAATTAAATTTATTGGGGTGACATTGGTATATAAAATTATATGTTTAAAGTATACAATTCAATAATACTCCATATGTGCATTGCACTGTGTGTTCATCATCCAAAGTTAAATTTCCTTCTATCACCATGCATCTGACCCCCTTTACTCTTACCTAGCCCCCTTTTCCCTTTCCTTCTTGTAACCACTAAGCCATTGTCTGTGTCTATAAGTTTTTGTTTGTTTCTCTTGTTTATTTGTTGCTCTCAGTTTTATATCCCACATATGAGTGAAATCATATATTCTTGACTGTTTCTATCTGACTTGTTTCACTTAGCATGATAACCTCAAGATCCATCCATGTTGTCACAAATGGCAGTATTTCATCTCTTCTCATGGTGGAGTAATATTCCATTGCATATGTGTACCACATCTTCTTTATCCAATCTTCTATCCAAAGCCAACAAACGTGTTCAAATTTGCAAGTTATTCAGTAGATGCAAGTCAAACCCACAATGAGATACAACCTCACACCTATTAGAATGACTGCCATCAACAGAACAAGTCATAACAAGTGGAGGCATGAGACTGCAAATTGGTACAGCCACTATGCAAACGGTATGGAGATCTTGCAAGAGACTAATGATAGAATTATTATATGACCCAGCAATCCCTCTTCTGGTATCTACCCCCCAAATTTTAAAACATTTATATGTAAAGATATATGCATCCTGATGTTCATTGCAGGACTATTCACAGTAGCCAAAACATGAAAACAGACTTTCTAGGGTTTGCTAACCTGCTTGGTGTAAAGTGGCGTCTTGTTGTGGGTTTCACTTGCATCTCTCTAGCTACTAGTGAGATTGCTCCTCTTTTCATATACTTACTAAAAAGGGATTTGTTTCCTAAGCATCTATAAATTACTGGGGAAAAAAAAAAAAACAGAAGGCACCAACCAGTACAATTTTGTGAGTGCAACTAATAGTGCCACCAGTATTTCTCATATTACTGAAGTATTTATTTTAAATGGCTGGGAATACTATATACTTGATATGTCAGAATTGCAATTGGCAGCTTTTGATTGATTTCTTACTTTCTCCTTCACTTGGAACCTTGATTCTTCAAGATCGTAATGGGTACTAACCTCACTGTGGCTACTCAGATCCTCTGAGGACTGGGAAGGAGGCTTGGAAATAAGAGGCAGTTATGAAAAACAACATGGTTTGTTGCTTTTTCTGGGGTGAGAAAAGTAAAAACACTTTTAGTGAAATGATGCGATCTTTTTCTGGGTTCAGTGCTACACTTTTAGGTAAATTTCTCTCCAATTCTCTGTAATCTTCCCTGACTGTAATTAGCTGAGGTTCTGCCTGGGCAGGTAGCTTTCGTCTCGTGTGCCAGCTTCATTTATTGGCAGTCGCAGCCTGGAGCACAGCAGGAGAGGCAGAGTGGAGATTCGAGCTCCTTTCTGTTCTTCCTTCATGTGCCGGTACCTCCATTTCACTGGGGGAGAAAGGGTGAGAAAGGAGTGACTTTCTGATCACGTATGCCCTTATGATGTTAGGACTCCCTTAGGAAATCATTTCTGGTTAACCTTTTTCATGACTTTCCATGGCCATGAGTTCTCTTGAACTGATCTTGGAATCTAAGTTTCCATTTCCCCATCAGGGTTCTTTCCAGATAACTCTAAGGAAAAACAATCCAGAATTTATTTTTGTCATATATATTTAAACATTCAGAGGCACTGAAATAATGCTCCATAATTTCTTCAAAATTCTGGTTCCACGTATTTAAAAAAGATTTCCTTTGTTATTTCCCCTCCTGTGAAGCCACCATTTATGTAAAACATGCCCCCAAACAATGAGTTGCCATAACGTGTTGGTGTTACCTTCCTAAACTCCTTCTCTCACGTTACAACGTAGGTCATAGAGAAGAATGCTGACCCTGAAGTAAGCCTACTATTCTACCTGAGGAAAGTCCGTATCCTTGTGCTGTACTCCCATGGTTCTGGATTGGGTGGTAAAAAGTGAACATGCTAAGACTTCTGAAGAAGGTCACCCTGTGTATGCTCTGGGTAAATAACCTCGTGTTCCGTTTGTAGAGTCTAGTTGGAGTTCAGAGAATGAATCTAAAAGTGATAGATTTGTACTTCAATTCTTGTATTTTTTTTCACCTGAGCAAAACCAAAAGAACCCTCCAGTGAACTATGAGTGTGCTAACTTTACAAATAACATTATGACTTTGAGCCCCACGTCACCCTGATGTCGGTTTTATCTTCAGGAGTGTGAATGTGAAACTGTCCCATCAGTTCCTCACGGATGCACATGGCTGACAATAGTTTCCCACGAGAGCCCTTCATTGACTTGTCGCTCATACTTTTTCATAATCCTTATTGGAGAAAACAAGATTTCATAAACACATTTCAAAATTCCAAAGTATAGCTAATGCACTCCCAGATCGTCACCTCAGATTGGGACTTTTTTCACCTCTCACTCCCTCAAGATCTTCAGTAAATATTCCAAAACTAATCATTTATTGAGTTTGGGTGCAACTATGAAGGAGTAGTGCAAAGTGATTGTGGCAGTGGTTCCACAGCTCTGTCTATGAGATAAAACTGCACACGAGTGCACATATAAATGGTGAAATCTAAATAAGCTCTGTAATCTGGTTATCCATGTAGTACTGATGCCAGTTAACTGGTTTGACTATGTCGTATGATAGCCATGTGGGATGTCATTACTGGGGGGAGCTGGGGAACAGGCACCTAGACTGTCTGTACTACTCTTGCAACTTCCTACAAAGACAATAATTATTTCAGAATAATAACTTAAGAGACTATAATTATTTCAGAATAGTAAATTAAAATATATATCTAGCACCTACTAAAAGCCAAGCACTATGTTAGGCTCCGAGGATTCAGTGGGGTACAAGACAGTATTATCTTCTCTCTCTCCAGAATCCTGACTTCCTTCTCCACTTTTGTCTTTTTGCATCCCAGCAAACACACCCCAAAACACCATCTTATTTCTCCCTGTTATTTCCTTGCCAAACGTATCTAATAAATTCTGTGTGCCTGATGCCTCATCTTCTGTGTAACCTCTTGCAGTCTGGTTTCCTACCTCATCGTTTTACTGCTCGAGCCCATATAATCCTCGACTGTCCTTATTCCACTCACTATTGCAGGAACTGGGCTTATAGCTGAAAAATAAAGAAAAACCAAAAACAGGTCAAATCCTCCCTCACTAGTTTCACCATCTCCCACACACCCCAGCTTCAAAATTTCTCTGTTAGTAAACACACCCTATAATTCTCCTTTATATCACTTCTAAATCCACTACACACTTCATTATGCTTTCTCTGGGCATCTCAAAATGAAGAAATTCATCTACATTAAGAGCAAGCTGAAAATTCATGGACTCCTCAGGAAGCATGGCCAGAAGCAGCTCTAGGCAGAATCACCGCAGCCTCCCATTTCCCCATCTCCCCAGTGTCACCTCTTCTCTGGCACCTACTATAATAAATCAGTCGTCTGAGTAAGTAAGGGTCACCGGAGACTTCCAGACCCCAGCTTCTGTTTACAGAGTCAACAGTTCTAGGATGAAGTCAGAGGCTTTACTTTTATCTTGTTCTTCAGGTGGATGAGTCTCAGGAACATCTGTGAATAACCACACAGATTTCCTGCCAGAGTCAGCGCCCACATGCATGGACCAGCACCAGCCCACTTCACTTTCCACATGACTCCCCTGGCCCCTTCCAAGGCCCTGTATGCAATTTACATCAACGATTTTATGTTTTGTTTTGTTTTGTTTTGTTTTTTCCTTGAAGGTGGGTCTCTAATACAAAAACTCCAGGCTTCCACAAAACCCCAATTTGCTACTGATTTGGTGCCTGACTTAAGTATCATTCCCGGAATGGGACACAGTCACACAAGGAGCCAAATTTGTTTGGGGGCAACCCCTCTCCCTTTCATCATTTTACTTCTTCCCAAGGTCACAGCCTCTTACTAAGTCACACCACCCACTGCAGCTGTCTGGCCCATACCTGCTGGGGTAAGATCTTGTGTCATTTCTCCTGCCTCTTTATACCTCCTGGCTTGGTGTGAAGCAATTGGACCTGTGGAACCAGGTAATGAATGCGTCACTAAGAGTGAATGGTCCACAGTTACTTGAGGCAAGAAGGGTATGTCATTTTAAAGCTGCTTAATCTCCGTGAGATCCTGGCGCTGGGATAAAACTGGGGAAATGGGATGTCTCAGCGGCTCCCTAAACATCTGTCCCTATTTCCCCACACCCTTCACATACCCACGACTGAAACCCTAACACTTGTTGCAGTTCTCAAAAAATTCTTCATTCTGCTAACCAGGCTGACTCAGCACCAGGTGTTTAGATGTAAGCTAGAAGACACAGCCTCCGCCCTCAGCTTAGAAAAGGAGATAGCCAGTGAAGCGGTGACAGCAAGTGTGATGAGTGCTGTGTTGGGGGGACACAGGTAGGGCTCTCACATTGGGCTTGAGAATGGAAGACAATGGTGGGAAAGGTTGAATAGGAGGAGACAAAGGTTGAACTGCAGGCTTGGTGGCAAGGGTATTCCAGTCAGCAGTACAGGGGTTGGGGCTGGGGGTTGGAATAGGGCAGACATGAGAGAATATAGTGCTTTTGAAGAACTTAAAGAAGTTTATTGTGATGAGTGTAAAGAGTTGTCAGAGGGAGGTTGTGGCAAGAGATGACAAAAGAATGAGATCCTGAGGCAAAGGATCAAGTGTGACCCCAATGTCACATTCCCTGCCTGATATGGCAGGACACATTAATTCATCGATGAATGACCAAATCCCAGTGGAAATTCCAGGGTCAACTGCACAAGGTAACTGCCAGCCTTTAGTCTCAGGTTACCTTCTGGATACACTATAAGGTGTGAATCTTGGGGACACTGAAAAAGCTCTTCTACTTAAAAGACCAAAAAAATAGATTCTGATATAATATTGTTTGTATTTGACCTCAGTAAGGTTGCCAGTTTTAACAAATAAAAATATAAATTTTTTTAAAAATTTAATTTAATTTAAAATTTAAATTTGAATGCATGAGATATACTTATCCTAAAATGTTATTCACTAATTATCTGAAATTCAGATTAAACTAGGTGTCCTATACTTCATCCTTACCTAATGATGAGCTTTAAGACAAGCTGACAGAATACAGAAGTAACTGAGAGAGGTAGTTCTGGTGGGAGTGGAGGAAGTAGACATCAAACTAATCGTTTGGTGATCAGAAGGCAAAAGAGCTCGTTGAATCTCTTTTTCACCCAAGGAGCTTTAAAATGTGCATCCCAGAGCTGTTTTAAGAAAAGTAGCCTCCACGCATCTTTGAGCCAGACAGCTCTGGATTCCAACGGCAGGAGCAAGGGTTTCTTTGCCTGTTCTGCAGTGTTCAGTGGTGCTTTAAAGCCACCCATATGGCTTTCGGTCCTCTCCTTGAAAGTGGAAAGCTTGACCTGCCTGCCTGAGCAGGGAGAGCGATCTCAGACTGGGGAATAGAAAACAGAGGAGGGGGATTGCAGCCCCTCTGGACCTCTGCAGAGACTCCCTCAGCTCTTTACTCCAGGGGTGTCCTGACCCAGTATTGGCAACAATCTCTAAAGTGAAGCTAGTCTTAGCTTCCACCCAAGCCGATTATGACCTACACCCACGAAACCCTTTTTAAACCTCATCCAGAAAAGGTCCGGAGCAAATTTCAGGAAACTCTTATAGAACCTAAAGCAGGAGATTTACATATATGATTTGTCCTCCCTTTGTGAAAATATGCAGACGTCACAAGGAAAAGGTACACCGTGGTTGTTGACATTACTGGCTCAGGAACCGTGGTTATTAAACTAGTCTCTAATCCCACACGAAGGTACATTGCTGAATCAGGGAAAGATAAAACTCCCACGGGGATTATTCTAAGTTTTATACACATACCCTTCACAGCAATAACTTAACAGGAGTCCAGAATTCATTGTCCGCAGCTCTGCACTCAACAGGTTTCTTCCTACCTCATATGGATGCAAACACTGATCCCTCTGGCAGAGGCTCTCTGTAGTCTTCATGCGTCTCACACAGAGTGAATCCAGATGTTGCACTGAGGAAATAGTAAGGTGTTCGATTACAAGGTGCTGCCCTAGCCACACTTGACAGTGCTCGTTTATTTTGCAAAATATGGGAAATTTTGTATTCAGAAATGTGTCTGGCTCTGAGAGTTTCAGATAAGGCAGTTTGGGTCTGTAAGGGATGCTTCTCACTTTTTATCAAGGAATTCATTTACTTGTGAAAATTGGAGCTCTCTGAGCAAGAAACCTTGGTACCTGGGACTCAAGAAATAATATATTACCTGTTATCAGCATCCAAGAAACAAAGTACCAAAAGTGAGGGGGCCTAGACCCTCTTTTCCTTGACTCCCTTCCTTCCAGTCCACCTCACAGGCACGAAATATGGCTGTGGAGGAGGAGGCTGCGGTGCCTGCACCGTCATGATGTCAAGATACAACCCCAAGACCAAGAAAATCCAGTATCCTTTGTGTTGACCAGGGCCTTGAGTGGGCACATCTAGGAAGGATGTGGAGCCTCCCACTCTTCTGTTCACATACACTCCTCCTCTCCTGGTGTCTATTCTGCTCAAACTGCCACCAGAACTGCTCTCCCTGCAGCTACCTAAGCTCCAGATCTTACTTACAAACTTTCTTACCATCATAGTATATTTCATTGAGCTAATATGCAACCAAGGTATCTGTATTTTTAAAAGCTTTGCACTTTTGAGACTCACCAGGCTTGACTACCTTGTGGTACTTTACATAAGTCAATATATCATCTTATGATGAGTAAGATGAGAAGAAAATGATGAGAAAAAAAATGGAGAATGAGGATCTCTTGGTGATCTCACATAAAATTCCTCATTTTTTTTTTTCCCATTTCTCTCTACCATCCTACGCCAGCCACACCTAAGTCCTTTCTTGGACTCTTCCAGAAATTTTATCTCTAGTGTTCTCTGTATTCTCAAGGAAACGTAACTTCATGACTCTCCTGGACTGAAATCACTCCCTGTGATTCCAGTGTGTTCTCTTTACATGACTCCATCGCAGCCATTATCCGGTTACAGCGTGCTTAGTGCCCATCTGCTCTCTGTATGGGGCTGCGGTCACCACAGTAGAAGGTGTAGGAAGCATCAAAACCAGGGTTCACCCTGTGCAGGTAAGCGTGTGCTGTGATTGGGACCAGGTATTGGTGTAGACATCCCATATAATCTAATGTAGTCCAAACAGACCACCGGTTGTGAAATCCTTTGGGCTTTTAAATCCTCATCTCATGAGATTTAGGGCTTCTTTTCAGAGATCGGTATATAAACCAAGATTCCTTCATTGATATTACTATACCTTAACTTCTTAGCCCCATCCTTGCCCTAAGTTAAAACAAGGACAGTCCAATGTGACAAAAAAAAAAAAATTAGATAGGAAACCAAAACTTTACAGGAGCTACTGGCTGTGTCTACCACATTGCAAAATTTTTTATCTCTGAATAGGAGGCTAATTATGTGTTCAAATACTCTCCAAGTGTTCTCCAGATGTCTCACGAGTCATTGCACCCATGCTACAATAAAACATAACTAAAGCAATGGTGTTTACTAAAGTTTAGAAGACTTTTTTTAATGAAAACATAATTTTTTTACACTAGAATAAAAACTTCTGCAGGGATTAAGTTTTAAAAGCAGTGTGTAGAAAGAAGATTAGGAATAGCCATAGTTTCCCGTGAAATTCCTTCTCTTAGAAGACGGTGTTTCGAACACAGCATCTAAAAGCTTTCTCTGACAGGGTGTCACCAAGGAGGGGCACTTGGTGAGAGTGCATGTCTTTCATAAACGTAATGACTTGATCTTGTTAAGATATTACTCCATACCTGGCTCATCACTTCTACTGTTATGAAAGGACCCAATCCTGCAGCTTATCAGATTTCTTCCGCTCAAATTTTGATAATACAGTGGCTGAATTTATTCAATAGCACAGGCTAGTACTGGTGCAGGCTCATTCTGGCTTGTGAGAGTTGATTGTTCAATTTTCAGAAATTTTGTAAGCCCTTCTTTGAATACAGCCATTATTAACAACTAAACTATACAAACTTAGAATGAGATAAGTAATATTACAAACAAACTTAATAAGCATCAACATTTATCATTTCTAATTCTTTTACTACATTTTATAGTATCTTCACTCTTGAGGTTTTTTTGTCGATTTTGTCTACTTGGTGGAAATGCCATAGAAGTGTGTGCCACTGTGCATCTCTCCCCAGATCCACAGATATTGACATCACATTGGAAGTTTGACATCAGCCGTGGTGGAAATATCTGTCCAACTAAAATTGGTGGAAACTACAAATCAGGGCTTCCCCCACCCCCAGAGATTCAATTGCTAAACATTTATCAACACATTTACAGCCAGGTTTATATGCCACATCTGAAATAACTTGCCATCTAGCAATCAATCCAACACAACCATATTTCCTTCTATCATTAGAACATCTATCCTTTCTTTTTTATATATAATCTACATTTTTATAATGATTACATTTGCTATTGTTGCATTAACATAATTTTTTAAAAAATTTTTTTGTTTTTTAATTATAGTTGACATTCAATGTTATATTGGTTTTAGGTATACAACGTAGTGGTTAGACGTTTATATCACTTACAAAGTGATCCCCCTATAAGTTTAATACCCACCTGACACCACACATGGTTATTACACTATTACCCAATGTCTGTCCTTTCAGTCAAGCCACAGATGAATTTGGCTTTCATCTTAGGGGTCATACTGTTTGGAAAATGTTAAGCCAGCCAGTTGAGTACCCTTTGAGAGACACATGGGAAAGATACACACAGACAGACTCACAGTCGTGTCTTCCATCTATATCTTCATGGCATAGGGCCTAGTATAGAGTGAAAAAAGTAAATTGTCGTTTCTCTTTTTATTGTTTTGCTGTTATATTTAAATGCATAAAGTTGAATGTGCATTAATTAAATAAATGAATGACACCACGCAACTAAATAATACAATTTTCAAAACGTTTATACAGATTTTGTCATTTAATCCATCAAAATTCTATAATTTAGGTAGAGAAGAGGATGAAAATGACTTGCCAGACGGTTAAATGATTTGCATATCTTCATTTATTTGTTCTCACAACAATTACCTTAATTTTAAAAATGAAGAAAAGTTAAGTAAATCACCTAATGTCACACAATTAATAGGCTACAGTAAGACTGAAACTCACATGAGTATGATTGATAACAAAGCATTCTACTCGTTCCCTAAACTACACTTCCTATTTCACAGATCAGGAAACCAGAGTAGAAAGCAAAGTAACTTAATACCTACCAACAGGTTTTTCCTGAGGTAGGGAAAAAAGCATATGATTTCCAGAAATAGAAATATTTTTCTTTCAGAGTGACATCTTTTTCCCTGCAGTTATTTTTGGAAAGCTGAACATATAAGCTTCACTCTTGACCAGTGTCCAAGGAGGGAAACAAGAGGCTTAAAGCATTAATAATGTACCATTTTTCTCCCAGGAGAGACTTGCCAAGTGTCACGGCACGCAGTGTGGCTTCTGCAGCCCAGGGATGGTGATGTCCATCTATACGCTGCTCAGGAATCACCCGGAACCGACCCCCGAACAAATAACCAAAGCTATCGGAGGTGAGCCTTCTGGGCCTTTTGCAGGCAGGGCCTAGGTGGAAAGTACCCACATAACTGGAAAAGGAGGTCTCAGCCCATAGAGAGAAGTTACTGCACAGTTCCTCTTTAGTAACTGTCGTTGCCTGAGTTTTTTTCCAGGAATTGATGCCTTTATTTTGTCAGCAGTGATGCCAAGAATTGAGGCAATGTTGATTTCGTTATGAACCTTTCTTCCTTAATGGAGCCTGTTGTCACTCTCCAAAGGCATTCAAATGGGCTGTTTCTTATACTTCTAATACAATCTTTTCCAAATGTGGAAATGTGGGTAGTATGAAAGAACGAGATTCTGTTACTTTTTAATTAATCTATTAGAAATGTTTATTAACTCCACTGACTAAAATTAACTTCACCAAGAGGGTAGACTTTCAGATACTTTACATTTTATGTTCTGCTTGGGTTCATTATAAGATCAAGGAGATAGTAGACAGCAACTAGTTATCACAGCTTGGTGAGCAAGTCAGTATCCTATTGACAAATAGGTATCAAATTAAAATGAACGAACACAATTTTCTATTTAAAAAAAAAGGTACGTTAACAAATGTAATTTTCTGTAACCAACATACCTAGTTTCAAGGTAACTGGTCACTAGTTCTTACTAGAAAGCCGTGAAAGCAAACCTCTGAATAATATAAGAAAACTCTGTCCCTTTCAATAACAGACCTAGAGAGAAATTCAGTTTTATGATGAAAAGATGCAGACTAAAACAAAGCAAAAATTCAACTTAAATTTTATGATTATAAATATTCTCTAATAGTTTCCCTTATTTCTCAATAACTTCTTCACTCAAAATTTTTTAGTTTTTCATTAAGTACTACTAATAAAACTTTGGCCTATGATGTCAGTTATAATTCTAACCAAACCGGAATGGATTTTAACAATAGATAATCTTTATTTAATGAAATAATTCATACTAATGAAGTATTTAAAGCTTTGAAACGCAGAGATCTTGTGAATTGCCTTACTTTTTGTTTGTCTCTTTGAATATGCACAAAGAATCTTATAGGGGTGGATTATTTCCTCCTAGATTCTGTGCCTATAGATTCACATAATGACCACCAGGAGATGGTGTTGTGAAGTTTGGCTAAACTGATGAAGTAGATAATCTTATTATAAGTGTAGACAATTTGGAGAGTATGTTTCAGTTCACAATCCATTTACTTGAACTCTTTTTAGAATTATAAATGCTACTCACACTGATAACCTTCAAGTTCATATTTTAAGAAAAACAACAATATAATTAAAAATTCAAAGAAATGTGATTGGTTGTGGCATACAGATTTTAAAATGGTCAGTTGATATAAATTACCACTTCATTTAATCTTGTCTTTCCCTTCAAGACTAAGAAATAAAATCTTTAAATTTTTATCTTTCCCCCACTAGAATCAGAAGAATTTCTGCATGGGTGCTATTAGCATTCCTTTGGTGGGCCTTTAATAGGGCTTCTAGACTTGGCATTGATTGTGTGTCCAAGAACAGAAACAAATAAATTTTGACACTAGCCCTCTCTAAGCTTTAATGTTGGCTTATAGTTTATCAGAAAGTGTCCACTGCCACTTAAATGCTTCTATCTTAGGCCATGTAGTTATGTTCTAGATATTTCAGCTCCTTTTCTCTACTCCAAAGATAAATCCTTAATTCACACTTCTTCTATATTATTTTTTAGCAAGAGGAAAGATATATTATGAAATCTGAATCCATTCTTGTGCATGCAGTTTCTCTCTACACTATTCTTGCCCTAATAAAAAATAAGTATACCCATTAACTAAGTTCCACATGACTCACTGACATCAAGTTTCCACACAACACTTTTCTTCTAGGTATTTAAACCTGCCCAATACACACATATACATTGCTTCTGAAATATTTACATCGTATTTGAACATAATAGTTTTAAATTTATTTTGTGTATAAAAATAATGCATTCTTATTATGAAAAATACAAAAAAAAATTAGAAGACAAGGGAAAAACTCATTCATATATCTGCCACAGGAGACAACCACAGTCAGATACTTTTATTTTCTTTTGGCCTTTTCTACGCATAGTTTTTCTTGGCTTATTTTAAATACTTGTGACTATTATCTGTAGAATTTTATATTATATATGTAATTTTAACAGTATAACGTAAGAGTTTTTTCATGTCAGTAAAACATATTTATAAATATCCTTTACGCTGGCTGCAAAATTTAAATTTACTTTCTAAAAAAAAAAACAGAGGTTTCCTCACCTTTCCACCACACTTTGGGAATGCTGGCTGATTAAAATAACACCAGGTACTTATTGAATACCTATTATACTGTACAGGGAAGGTTCAAGAATAGTTAAGACAATTCTTGCCTTCTCCAGAGCTTGAGATTTAATAAAGGAGATAAGGCATGTACATATATGACCCTCCTCCAGCACAGTCAATGATAGGCGTGTAGAACGATCCAGATAGTGAGTGGTACAGCTCTGGCTGGGGTGTTAGAGCAGATCCCAGAGGGAAGTGGGGTTGGGACCCTTACAAATGAACACACTTCCCAAGAGGACATTTGAAGAAGAAGAGACTACGTGAAAACCTTACCAAAGAACCACATCTGAGATGCTATGAGAGATGGCAAGTTACTTGAGGTAGGACAGGGGTGGAAAATAAGGCAGGAAGAATTTACTGGAGAACATTGTGGAGGTCTGTGATATTTCAGGGAAAAAATGTAATTATAAGATCTTTTTTTGAAGGATATCTCTGTTCCAAAGAGCCATTTTACTGGTTTGGGAAACAAAAATGAATCTAATTACTGGTATAGCTATCCATTAAAAATGTGAAGCATAAATATGCAATATATTTTTATATCATTCATCAAAAATTGATCTCTTAATCAGGTAATTTGTGCCGCTGTACTGGATATCGACCAATTGTAGAAAGTGGGAAAACTTTCTGTGAGGTGAGTTAAAATAAAAATGTATATAAAATTTTTTCAACTGATTTAATATATTAATATGCTTTGCATATTAGAAATTTTATATGATTTAAACTGGAATTTTATATGATTTAAGCTGTCCATAGCCATGCCACCCTGAACGTACCTGATCTCATCTATCTCAGAAGTTAAGCAGGGTTGGGCCTGGTTAGTACTTGGATGGGAGACCACCTAGGAAGACCCGGTGCTGTAGGTGTGTTATATATAAAATTATGTGATTCAACCTAATGCCAAGCAATTATTTTCCAGAAGATAAAATATATTCAAAGACAGACATTTTTGACTCTCTCACTCTGGGTCCCCACATTCAGTCATTTATGGTTAGTTCCTTTATAGTACGTAGTATTTGTTGCGGCGCCACTAAAACCCACAAAACAAATTGAGATTAATCGTGAGCTTTTATTAGCCGGCCGGCGACTGACCCTCTACCACGCAGGGTCAGAAGGGACCAGTGCCAGGTTCTTAGGGGAGGCAGTTTATAAAGCCTCCCCCCTACTGTATTCTGGAACAAAGTAAGTTAAAAAAACAGAAGTTAGTTCTTCACAAAGCCGGCAGGAGTTAGCCATCACAAAGATAAATGTAGCTGGGAATTTGCTAGTTTTAAACAGGGCCTTGCAGATGTTCTTGTTATCTGTACCCTAGAATGCTGCGCTCTTCTCTCTTTGTGCTCGTCTTGTGACTGATTTACTGCCTAGAGATGTCACCTCCTTGTGGCTGGTTCACTGGGAAGTTTTAACCCTTACAGTGTTGTCACAAAATCCAGCTCCCTTCTTAACGCCAAAGAAAATTACCTTAGAAGTAGAAATATCAGCAGCCACTTCAGTACTTCCTCTGAGTCAGATATCATGCATGTCTTTCACATATTTAAATATAAAAATTACTGTTTGGGATATGTTTTATTTTTCTAATTTAACAAATACAACCCACTGTATGTGTTAAAGCAGGACCTAGAACCCAGGTCTCCCTGACTCCTTGTACAAAGTCAGACCACAGGTCTGAAAATAGCCACAGACCCAAGGCTGTGTCTGCCCTTGAAAAGAGCAAATAGAATAAAATTAGTTGTCTGAGAGTTGTAGTAATTGACTAGTAAATTCAGGCCAAAACCTGGGTCTGCGTGAAATGCTCTGAAAATTACGGCAAAATGTTTGGGACTTGAATTACCTAAGTAATTCAGAATAGCTCCAATAACATCCAAATAAACTCAGGTTTTTCAGTTTATTTATATTTGTATGTAGAAAGTTTTCAAGGCAGTTCATCTTCCCAGGACTTCATTAAAGATATACACTGTATCATCCTTACAATAAAAAAGAACCATCGTTTTTGGTTTTTTACTTACCACCTAATAACTACACTCCATTTACCTCACTTTTAGTAGGATGCCTTCGCTGCTGGGCCCACCCTTCCTCTAACCCACCTAGACCTCCCCTCAGACTTGACCCTGTCATGAGCGTGGTGCACACTCCCTGTACTTTTCTCTAATAGTTCAGTGATGGAATAGCTTGCCTCCACCGCACCCCATTACACAGTCCTTGAGGGAGAGGACACACCCTGTTACTTCCATGGCTCCTCTGGGGCCTGGGCACTGCTGGGTACTCAGGTTAGTATTTAAAAAATTAACCAATGACTTTGTTTTAAACTGCATTACTTCCTAAGGAATCAACTGTTTGTCAAATGAAAGGATCAGGAAAATGTTGCATGGATCCAGAAGAGAGGTCTTTTGCGACTAGACAGGAAAAAGTAAGTATCTGCTGTGCCACTTCAGTTGAGATTGACTTAAAAGTGCCCACATAAATCCAAATATTCCAGTGTTCTATTCTTTTCAGTGAGTAAAATACAAAGTGAATTCAGGGCATAAACAGCCTTACAGAGTTCCCATACTTAGCAAGCTACGACTTTCATGAGGCCGGTCACCACAAAAGGCTGTTTCCCTTCAGAAGCCTTCCAACTTTCCGTGTCTTATCTGGGTTTACCTGCCTCCCCACCCCGCCTCACCAACCTAGCACTACAAGAGATGTAAACAGTGGTGCATCTTCATGCTCATGGCAAATAATCCCTGAGACCCTGCACAGAAATTTAGAACGCAGTTCCCAATGCCAAAAACAGAAGCGTAAAGTCCAGTAAATCTGCCGGGAAAACTGTCACAGTCTCAAAGGGTGCAGAGAATTCCACTCAGGGATACCCTGCGGCTCTGAAATCTCCGTTTTGTGTCTGGGCTGCCAGAGGTTTAGACCCTGACTCTAGAGTCTCCCACGTAGAGATTCCTGTATACATCTCTCAGTAATTCTGAAGTTTCATTAGTTTCATTTGTATTTTGTTTTGTTTTGTTTAGATATGCACCAAACTGTATGATAAAGACGAATTCCAGCCCTTCGATCCATCCCAGGAACCTATATTCCCTCCTGAACTGATAGTAAGATATTTTACATTTGTCGTTTTATAACATGATGCGGTATGAGCCTTTTTGTATTACACTGTGGAATTACCGCGTTTTAAATAGTAAAAGCTGGAATTGCGTTCAATATGATAACCCGTTTTTAGGAACTTGTTCGGTTCCACTCTAAGCAATTTGAAACAGACAGTTTAGAAGAGCAGAACTTCCAGGACCTCGGAGATGCTTTGGTTTACTCTTTCAGTTGAAAATCCTGAACTCGGGGAGTGTAGGTGACTTATCCAAGGTCACACATCCATACTGTGAGATACGCTTAAGGCATTTTGTAAAACTGTAAACTGTAAGGCATTTTGTAAAGTAAACATCAAATTATATTAGCTATAATAAGTATTTTGGAATTATATCACTCTTACTATTAACCTCTGTGATTTCAACTCATTGCGGAGAGAGAATAATATAAATAATGTAATAAGCTCATCACTCTATTCCATGACTAGGCCTTGGAGGGACCTTTCGATGAGGGATATACTGCTGCCTGCTTCTCAGAGGGTCCCAGTCCCTGCACAACCTCAGAGTGTGAGAACTTGGACACTCCTAGTATTTAAAGGTTATGTGTATACATTAGATGTATACATATGTGTTTATGTCTACAGAGCTGTAAAATAATCCATTTACAATATACCTGATGAATGACTTGTGGATTTTTTTTTTTAAGAACAATTTTTCCAATAAGCAATTTGGAAAAATTACTAAAAAACCTAGTCCCCCAAAATGAGGCCCCTCTGAATCTCTGGTACAGCAGAACCAGAACAAGATTCTTGGCCCTGTAGTTCCAGGCTAAGACACTTTCACTATACCATGCTGCCTTCTCTTCACACACTCACTTCAAAACATAGAGTTCATTCTACTCTATATACAGGTGTGGATGGATAGATGCCTATTGTGACGTCTATTCATTGGTGCCCACATGAAAATTACCAATCTAGCTTCAAACGAGGCCACCCTTTCCTGATCTCTAGAAGTTAGGTGACCTCAGAAAATTACCATTTGGGTGCCCAGAGCAGTGGATATACACATGGTATGTAGCACAACACTCTTACTTGAAAGCCTGTTGATTTTGCTTTTCTGCAGAGAATGGCAGAAGATCCAAACAAGAGAAGGCTGACATTCCAAGGGGAGAGGACTGCCTGGATTACTCCAGTAACTCTCAACGACCTTGTGGAGCTGAAAGCCAACTTCCCCAAAGCCCCCGTTGTCATGGGGAACACTACAGTGGGTGGGTGGTTTTTAAGGATGTTCTTCAGGTAACCCAAACGTCTGTGTTGCTTTTTAAACTCCTTCATAAGTGCAATTCATTTTAATTAATGGAAACCTATGGTCTTTAGAATGCTTGCTGTTTTCTTTCACAAATGGGTTATTTGTGTCACAATCTTCACTCTGAATTATCACTAAGCAACATCTGTTAGCATTCGCTGACATCTTTTCTAATTGTCTTCAATGTTTTTCTCCTTAAGGACCCAACGTTAAATTTAGAGATGAATTCCATCCAGTTTTTATATCTCCAATTGGGCTTCCAGAACTATATTTTGCAGACAGCACAGCTAATGGTATGCAGGTTCTTCTTCAAATTGTTGGTGGACTGTTAATTATATGCATGGGGTTAATTTGAGCATTTCATAGAATATCTGACCTCACTTATTTATTCAAAAATATTTATTGAACATCTACTATGTGTTTACCATGAGCTTTTTCAGGACTCACTCGGCTATGTCACTGAATACTACATTGTCATAGGAGCCATAATGATGGAAAGATGCCACCTAGCTGTTCAAGGCCCATCTACACCATACACATTCTCTCTCTCTCTCTCTCTCTCTCTCTCTCTCTCTCTCTCTCTCTCACACACACACACACACACACACACACACACACACACACATCTGGGCTACAAAACTGTTACACTCTTTTTACAATTTACCAAGTGCTTTCATATCTTTTGTTTCTTTTGATCCTTATCACATCCCTGGGAGGTAGACATAGCAGGTAGCCTTTGTCTTTCCATTCTCCTAAAGAAGATATAGAATCAAGGATTTAAGTAACTTCTCCAAGTTCACTCAGCTAACAAATAAATGGTTAAGTCAAGACTAGATTCTAGGTCTTCTTACTTCTAGTCAAGTACTCCTTCCACATAACAAACTGAATAAGACTGTACCAATGTCCACTACCCAAACAGCATTTGAATGGATGACAGGTTATAAGAGCTAAAAATTCCACATAACATAGGGTTCTCTCAATGAGTAAACAGAAACCAGATGAAAACCTGTTTGCTTTCCCCTCTGACCTGCCAAACTTACGCCAGTCTGCCCAGAATTTGTTTACCAATTGGAAAGTTCATATAAAAAAAACTCACAAGGAAAGATGGAGCAAGGGGAGTCCTGGCTGGCACAGAAGCGTGTGGAAGGAAGGTGTAGAAGTACTTAGTTAGGGTAGGGTCGGGGTGGAGGGCCTAGGGAGGTAGAGCTTGTAGAACAAAATCAGTGTTTCTCAATCTTTTTATTGCTGACTCTCTAATGAGAGAGAGACATTTTTCTCTAATCATCCCTCTGTGACATTTTAACACCAAAGATAGATCATATATCTGTTTATGTAGAGTAGGTATATCAGGGTTTTATACATTAAAAGAATAAGATTTTTTCACCCCCTTGGGGGCAGTATTGTCCTTATTGAGAAAGCATCAATTATATGACATCACTACTCAAAGTATTCCCTGTGAGTGCACCTGTAAAGGAAACTGACCCCGGGTAGAGGCAGGTGCCTATTCTGGTTGTTCTGACAGGGGACAATAAGAAGAGATGGCTGGGGAAGAAGGGCAAATGAGCATTGCAAAGCCACTTAGGCTTAATCATCTTTAAATAGTCTCAGAGCATCCTGGCTGAAAGTTTCATATTTGATCAATTTATTCAGGAAAACACTAAATGAAGAAGACACTATGAATTTCAGATATTCGTGGTTGATAGTTCCTAAAATATAAATGTATACATGACTGAGAAAAATAATTTGGTACTTAATCTTTGGAAATAAAGCAAATTGCCAAGAAATATCTTTATCTTTGTTGGTTTTTTTTATTATTTTGTCATTTTAAGAAAATACAAAAAGAGAAAATATATTAGAAGGATTGTTTCCATGTGGCCCATGCATCTTATCAACAGTTGATTTTAAGTTTTTATTCCACTGTCTTATTTTCAGGGGTGACAATAGGTGCAGGCTACAGCCTGGCCCAGTTGAATGATGCCTTACATTTTATTGTTTCGGAGCAACCGAAGGAGAAGACTAAGACCTACCGTGCCCTCCTGAAGCATCTGAGGACGCTGGCTGGAACCCAGATCAGGAGTATGGCGGTACGTTCTCTAGTGTTATGTGCAGGGAGCCACAGTTACAGACAGTCACGCAGTTCTGTTCAGGTTAGCAAACATTGCTCTGAAGAGGAGTCCCAAGTGAATGTCAAATAAGTCTCGACAGCATGAGTGTGAGTGTGTGTGTATGCGTCCAGAGTGAGAGGCATCACACCGTGTGTGTGCATGTACCCTAATGAGAAGCAGCATTCTGGATTGCAAGATTATGGCCTTGGGGGCTGGGGGTGCACAAATTCTAATTCTAGCCAGTCACGTAACAGCGGTGTGATCCTGGAGAAACCACTTGATCCCTTTAAGCCTCTGTTTTTTGCATTTTAAAGATTAAGTTTCAGTCAAATAGACCATCTCTAAGATCCTATCCAGCTCTAGCAGTCTGTGACATATGTCTTATGTGAGGTTTAGTAAACAAGAACCTATAATTCCAAAACACTCTTTATGCCTAGTTCTCCCCTTAGACCTTTGTACTGAGGTCAGTTTCGAAACATGTGTGTCCTAGATATCTATTCTTAAATGTTTCCCACTCATCTAGCTTATTGAGGTTTCCTTATTAAGATTTAAGAAAAATTGGTTCCAACCACCACCCATGGAGATGGGGGGCTTTTTTCCTGATTGTCTCTAGTCCTATTTCTGTTGATTCTCAAAATCCACCATTTGTTTTCACCTTCTGCATCTTCTATCCCTCTTTACGGGTCGTGTTCTACCTCTCCATATCATCTTGCCCTCTTAACTCCTAACAAAAGTCCTCATTAAAGGCTTTGTCTGAAACAGCTTTATTCACTGTTTGGGGCAATGGAGAAGAATTCTATTGCACAGCAGCACAGCAAACATTTTGAATGAAAATGCTACATATCTGCATTCCTTAGAGTTTACTCAAGCTCCAGTCTAAACTTTCCCCCGCGTTAATGAAACACTCATGCTAGAGTCAGTTCTCAAAGAGATTTGCTTCCTCATTACACAGGAAAAAGAAGTATTTTTCTCAAGCACTAAGTCTGAACTAAAGTCAGGGGTGGGAATCTTGCACAATATGTTGTCTATATCCATTTAGCAGCCCCAAAACTCTGCCAGATCTTTCTACGAAGAAAGGAAGAGGATTAAAAGCTTACAGAAGATGACTGTATACATATTGCTTATTTGTTAAATAACTAAATGTAGCTTTAAAATGTCACCTTTATTTATTTAGACTTTAGGAGGACATGTGGTGAGCAGACCTAATTTTTCTGACCTAAATCCTATTTTAGCAGCTGGAAATGCTGTCATTAATCTCATATCTAAAGGTAAGAGACCAAGCTTTAGGCATTGTATTTTATAATTATCATTGTCAGGTAGCTCCTTCCCTAAACCATGAACTAGGAACCCAAGTATATCTAACCTAGACTTACCAAATATATATAGTCTATATCTATATTACCTCAAGCATAAGAATGAAACTGAGATCAATTATCTCATTCTCCAGATGCTGCTCTGTGTCTTATAGATCAGATAAGTTACTGCACCTGACAATTTTTCTTAACTGGCCACATTTATGCACAGTCTAAACTGTAATATCAAAGTAGTTAAACCAAAAATTAATGAGATGTATCTCTATGGTTTTTAAGTTTTATGGTATATTTTATTTCAGAGTTTCATAAGGGTGGAAATTTTCCTCATAGGACTTTTCATTTTAAACAAAATCAAGTTTGTGGGACATATTACTCACAACTTCTGTCTTTATTCAAAGACAGCTTGAGCTTTGCCAAGGGGAAATTATTTAAGTTTAAGAAAATAAAAACAATGCGTATTATTCATAGAGCTATTGATGTGAGATACCCCCTCTTTGATTAAAATCGTATAATTTTTTTTCCCCTCTTCAATTCCCCACACACACACACACTTCCACTCCTGACCTATGGGTGTTGCAGTTTCCCCTTAAGAACCGGGTTTTTGAAGGCGGGGCATCTCCTCCCACACACTCCCTCGGGACATTCACCCTTGCACCCCGGGCCTGGCACCCCCAGCATACTGGGGGGGGGCCTGGTGCACCTGGGGGGCCTGGTGGACCCAGAGTGTGGTCTGTGGCTCCACCTGGGGTGCAAACCCAGGACCTTCTACGTGTAAAGCAGATGTGCTAACCACTACTCTATGGAGCCCTTAAAATCATATTTTAAAATGTATGGTGGATCAAATAAGAAAGTATGGTAAACTGCTTAAAGAAAAAGAAATTATATATTGGGCATCCCACCTCTATCTCTAGTCCCACCGCTAGCATTTTGGATAGGTCACTTAACCTCCCTGGACCTCTGGACCTCAGTTTTCCCATTTGTGAAATACATTATACCCATTGTACACATTTCCCATTTGTGAATCTACGTTGTACTAGGTCGTCGCCACATAGCTGTAAAGTGTTTCAAGGCCGGCATTTGTGAGTGGCATAGAATGGACACTAAGAACCAGAAAAGACTCTTCAGCTTATCTGGTCTAACCCTGTAATTCTGCAGTTGAGGAACCAGAAGCCCCAAACTTTCCATAACTTTCCACAAGGTTACTCAGTTTGGGAGCTGGAACTAGAACCTGCATCTCTGGCTCCCAGCCTGTGTTCATCTTTCTAGCACATACACTAAATCTGTCCCTTGCTGTATATTCTCCAACTTGATATTAATCAAGTCATTCTAATCAAGGTCATTTCTCTAAATAGACAGTGAACG
This sequence comes from Cynopterus sphinx, assembly GCA_030015415.1. Taxonomy (NCBI): domain Eukaryota; kingdom Metazoa; phylum Chordata; class Mammalia; order Chiroptera; family Pteropodidae; genus Cynopterus; species Cynopterus sphinx. Next base: position 181,262,380 of record CM057379.1, read on the forward strand.
GAAGATTCCTTTAGATGGCCCTTTTCTTGAGAGATCACCTGAAGCCAACCTTAAATCAGAAGAGATTGTGTTGTCTGTTGATATTCCCTACACCAGTCAGGTAAGGACTCTCTGACCCACTGCCCACCCAAGGGAGCCTGGCTCACCTTGTGCCCCCAGAGTGCCTTCAAGGGGATGCTGTCCTCTCCATTTCCAACCACCTGCTGTAGGGAGATTTGGGGGTCTGCTCTCAAGAAGGGGAAAATTCTCAGGTGACCATTTGATTTGCTTTCATGTCAGGCCCACATTGAGACTTTAATGGACCCTCAACACTTTTGCCTTCATTGGTCCCTTTCTGCATAAAAAGCAAAATAAATGACTGTGTCAGTATAAAGATGAATATAATTCAGGCTGCTTTCAGTATTATATATTTATTATTATTATTATATTCATTTTTCTTTTGTTTTCAAAAATATTAAGAGAAAAACATTTCTGTAGGCTCTATCTCTCTGCAAAAGAAGAACATTTGGTGTGAGTTCAATTTTGGGTTCAGATAAATGTGCATCTTAGGCAAGATGGGGCAAAACTATCATCAATATCATCTACACCAAGTCCCTGGTAAACCAAAAGTTTATTATCATAAAAATACTTCCAAGTCAACCATCATTTATTAACCAAATATTTCTTTCCATTATTTGTTTATCTTTTGATTTAAGTTTTGTTGATATACATGACCAAATATTTTAAATAAAATCATTTATTTATTAACTACTTCCTACTCTATGTGTCATGCACAGTGCTAAACACAGAAGACACTACATAGATTTATAAGACATCAGTCCTGTTTGCAAAGGTCCCTAAATCTAAGAGGAAGAACTTAAAATAGGAAACAAATAATTATCTTAGACAAGAAATGAGTGGACAAATCGCTGGATTAGTTCCGGTGATGGGGAGAGCCCTCTTCTAGTGTTGTTCAAAGGGGAAAGAAGGCAGCTGAGATCAAGCATAGATCAATGGGGGTGGGGCAGGGGAGAGTCATTCCAGGTGGGAAAACAGCGTGAAGGGGAGGGGAGGAAGTGGCAGATTGGAGGCCAGGCAGCAGGGCAAGGTGGCCGAAGGAGCCCCATAAGACGAGGCTGGGCAGGAGGCTGGGGTTCTATGTCTATTATTTCATCAAAGAGTTTGTATGTGTTCTAACAGGCAGCCACCTCTGAAGCCTTTAAAGCAAGGTAAAATTTTAATGAAACTGGTAATTTAATAAGAACAATCTATTGGAAAGATAGAGGATAAATAGACTGGGGAGAGAGTGAAGGAGGCTAATGCAACAACTCAGGTGGGAGAAGATAATGAGGGTGGTGGCAGCAAGAATGGAGAGGAAAGTCCTACCAATCTGTCCAGTAGAGAAAATGTAATAGATGTTTCAAACACTTCTTTCTCACCTTTGCTTTCTACATGGAAAATGTTTTACAGGGTCCATGGTGATAGGGTTTAAGCTCTTTCCCATCCCCCACCAAGATACCGACCACATAAAGAACCTTTTCCATTTATGGCTCTCATGTTTCACATTAGTAATGAGATTTAACCTAGAATGACAAATTTAAACCTGGAAAGCACTTTGGAAACCATTTGGTCCAGAGGTTTTCAAGATTTTTTTTTTAACAGTAGAAATCTTTATTCAAATGAAATTTATAAAGAATACCAAACCAAAATAGTTAAAAGTGGAAGTGAGATAGTTCACCCTTAGATACACCCCACATCCTTTTCCCTCTCAGCCCCTGAGTCGCACTCTGATCAGACTCACCCTTCTCACTTTGGAGAAAATTAAGACTCAAACTATCTAAGTCGCTTTCCCGTCTGCATGTGGTGATTCAGAGTTGAAAGTAGATAAGCGTAGACTCTGGAACCAGAACTGCTTGGATTTGAACCCAAATTCTGCCACTTGCTATGTGACCTTTTGAAAGTTATTTAACCTCTCGGTCTCCTCATCAGTAAATTAGAAATGAGTAGCTGTTGTGAGAATTAAATATTAACACATCTATGGCAGCAGTCCCCAACGTTTTTGGCACCAGGGACCAGTGCTCCTATAAAAACCTAATGCCTAATGATCAGAAGTGGAGCTGAGGTGGTGATGCTAGCACTAGGCAGCAGTTGTAAATACAGATGAAGCTTCACTTGCTTGCCCACTGTTGACCTCCTGCTGTGCGACCTGGTTCCTAAAAGGCCATGGACCGGTACCAGTCTACAGCCCGGGAGTTGGGGACCACTAATCTAAAGCACATAGCCCAGTACTGACATAGCGTCAGCACGCTTGTCAATAACAGCACCTATGTGAGAACTCATGTCCAATCACGAGATCCTTTCCATTACTAATAGTCATCTAAGCTGTTTCTATGCATCAGACAGTAGTGATAAGCACTAAAGATTCCGAGTGTTTTCTTATCTCCAGTGGCACTTTGTGTCAGGACTGAGGCAAGCTCAACGTCTGGAGAATTCCTTTGCCATTGTTAATGCTGGGATGAGCGTGAAGTTTGAAGATGGCACAAACACCATCAAGGATCTTCAGATGTACTATGGAAGCGTTGCCCCCACTGTGGTCTCTGCAAGCCACACCTGCAGGCAGCTCATTGGAAGGTATGTCATTAAGACATCTAGAACACAAAGCTCAGGCCTTTCTATTTGAATATTTTAATGAAAATAGAACTTGGAAAGTTTTTTCTGATTATAGACTATATATATATTCATTTAAAAAATTTAAGCACTGCAGAAAAGTATAAAGGAAATAAGTCACCCAAAAGCCAATTTCTTTCAAGATGCAATGATTCCTTCATTACAGTTTCCATAATAAGATAAATGCACAGATTAATCTAAGTAAATGTTTTCAAAATTTCACTAAGACATTTGAAAATATCCTTAAACCACATAGAGAAGATGAAATATTCCACAAGGTTAAATGGCCTTCCTTTTCTCACTATCTTTATTTCTAGCATTTGGAAAGTTTCTTAAATTCTTTCATCCAGTGTTTTCATAATTATTTTTATTCACCCATCGTATTCATTGTCAACAATTTAAACTTAATGCAAGTTTTTCTCAGATACTAAATAACTCGATACTTTCAAAGCTTTTATGTAGAAATTTTCATTTGTAAAAAATTTTACAATTATCATCAATAATTCGGTCATTTACCAGTCATCACTTGTGTAGTATGTGTGTCAGGCATGGTCTAGTTACTAGAGATACAGCAGTGAACAAGACAAAGAACCAGATCTCAGGACTACTTTTTTTTTTACCAAGCTATTTGAGATAAATCAACATTCCCAAGCCATGAAGTTAAAAATAATAAAAACAAATAATCTAATTTAAAAACCGGCAGGTGATCTGAATAGACATTTTTCTAAAGAAGACATACAGATGGCCAACAGGTACATGAAAAGGTGCTCTAATTCACGAATTATCAAAGAAATGTACATCAAAATTATAATGAGGTAACACCTCACACCTGTTAGAATGGCTACTATCAAATAGACAAGAAATGACAAATGTTGGTGAGAATGTGGGAAAAAAAAAGGGAACACTTGTGCACTGTTGGTGGGCATGTAATTGGTGCAGCCACGATGGAAAACAATGTAAAGCTTCCTCAAAAGATTAAAAATAGAACTACCATGTGATCCAGCAGTTCGACTTCTGGCTATTTACCCAAAGAAAACAAAAACACTAACTCAAAAAGATATATGCACTCTTATGTTCAGTGCATCATTATTTAGAATAGCCGAGCTATGGAAGCAAACTAAGTGTCCATTGAAGGATGAATAAAGTATGTTATAATACACACAAAATATATTATAACACACACACACACACACACACACACATACACACATTATTCATCCATGAAAAAGGAGGAAATCTTGCCATTTGCAACAACATGGGTGGAACTTGAGAGAATTATACTAAGTAAAATAAGTCAGACAGAGGAGGACAAATACCGTATGATCTCACTTACATGTGGAATACAAAATAAAACGAAAAAAAAACCAAGCTCATAGATATAAAGAACAGATTAGTGGTTGCAACTAGTGGTGCCTGGGGGTGGGGAGGCAGGGGGAAGGGGAGAGGTGTGAAAGGGATTAAAAAATACCAAACTTCTAGCTATGAAATAAATAATTCATGGAAATTTAATGTGATTGTAGTTAATACTGTATTAGATATTTGAAAGTTGTTAGAGCAGATCTTAAAAGTTCTCACCACAAGAAAAATAAATTTGTAACTGTGTGGTGATGGATGTTAACCAGACATATTGTAGTTATCGTTTCAAAACATGGTATCCAAATATCGAATCATTAGACTGTACACCTAAAATTAATGTCATGTTATATGTCAATTATATCTCAACAAAAAAGTGAAAATTATCAAAATCTTTAAAATAATAATAAAGGAAAACTTGGTAAGGAAAATTTGAGAGTGACTGCATCAGATTCTAAAGAAAGCCGGTGAAATATTTGAGGATATCAAAGATGGATACAGATAGCTTTCCACCTTCCCTTGCTCTATCAGTTTAGTCTGTCTCAGCTTCTTCTATGAAACGTTTACATTGTTTCCTACTAGGCAGTGGGATGACCAAATGCTGAGTGATGCCTGCCGATGGGTCCTGGATGAGATTTACATTCCACCAACAGCGGAGGGTGGCATGGTAGAATACAGGCGAACTCTCATTATCAGTTTACTCTTCAAATTCTACCTCAAAGTGAGGCGAGGACTGAATAAAATAGTGAGTAACGTTTTGGGGTTTCTGGGTGCCTTGACACTCTAAGTGTGAGTCTTCACATGAAAGACACTCCCCTGCCTGGTTTTGATAATACATGAAAGGTCCTGGGGGTGGGGCCCTTCTTATGATGCTCCAGCAGCTTCCTCCCAGCCCTTCTTAGTCCCTCTCCTTCCCTCATGCTTTTCCTTCATTCCTGGGCTGAGAAGCAGACAACCTTGTAGTCCATTTGCCCTATAATTTGTGTGACAAATGCTAATATGCAATATCAAGTTGACCTACAGTAGCAAAAAAAAAAAAAATCAGTAAATAAATTATAACATCTTTTACTATTTTATAGAAAATTTTCTTGTTCAAATAATACCCACTTTAATATTTAGAAAATGTGAATAAGCCAAACGAGAGAAGAAAATCATTTGTAATCCTATCACCATAGTGATCCACCATTACTATTTGGTGTGTATCCTTCTAATGGATGTGTATGTATGCATGGATGTGTACATGTCGCACATATACATCTATAGAACTGTTTAGTATTGCTAACTTATTACATTAGTAACATAAACATCTTTCAATGTCATTAAATATTCTTCAGTGACACTATGACATAATGGTTATATGGCATGTGTATGGAGAGATATGCCAGTATTTGATCTCGTCCTTATTTCTAGAAATTTAGATTGTTTCTAGTTTTTGTTAACCATTTTTTTTTTTACATAGCCTAGATTAAAATGACTTCCACAGCAGTGTATCTCAAAATATGGCCTGTAACTGAGTGACCCCTTGATAAGCCATGAGCTAACTCAAAATAGCAGAACTACATAAGGGAATGACTACATCTACGTTTCTTTTATGGCTGAGAGGTTTATTCTCTTGGTTCAGCCAATCTTTTTTTTATTTATTAACATTATTTATTAGTAGTATTATGATATTCTATTTTATTATATGCTCTATTATGTAGTATATAATATTTAGTATATTAATATTTAATCAGTATGTTATATTATTATATAAGATTATATAATCTATTATATATCATATTATATATTAATATGTTATTTTACATCTATTATATATTATCATATGTTTTTACATATTATATATTCTATTATGTTATGTATTCTACCATTATAAAAGAATTCAAAACACAGAGGAGCAAAATTTTTAAACATTAACTAATCCAGTAATCTTATTAATGTTTAAATACATACTTTCATATTTTTTAATTAAAAAATTATATCGCACTGTACAAAAAGTTTTATAACCCATTTTTTCCACTTAACTGTATCTCATGAGCATTTTTTAATGTCAATAAATACACTTCTAAAAATTGTCCTTAATGATTGTAGAATATTGTATCTTATGGATATATCATAATTAGCCATCTCCCTGTTGTTGTATGTTTATTTAGTTTAATTCTAGTTTCTTCACTATCACAAGTAATCTGTAATTGCACATCCATGTAGATGGCTCACAAGTCACCTTTGTCTACTCCTTTAGTTGTTTCTTTGAAATACTTGCCTGGAAAATTGAGCTGGATTTGAAAGCACAGAGTCCATTTAAAAGTGTACATATTTCCTATCGTTCAAAAGGAGACCTTATCATAAAGGAAAGTCTTCACGTCCTGGAAATTACATTCACTTGTCTTTGCGCATAGTAGAAGTAGTTATTTTTAAACAGCTGCTGTTAGCCTAGGGACCTGGAAGCTCAGGGCTTTTTCCCAACAGAAACTGCATCTACTGTCTTGGATAACAAATTGGGTAATCCTATTTCTACATTTGTTTTTCCAAGCTAGTCACTCAGAGTGTAAAATTAAATGGGAAATCATCTTCTTTTCAGGATTCCCAGAAGTTTCCTGACATCCCAGAAACATTCATGAGTGCTCTGGAAGATTTCCCCCTAGAAACACCTCAAGGACTTCAGATGTTCCAGGTTGGTGGGTGGGATTTTTGCTTTTTCATTGTTTTTCCCTTCAGATGTGTGTGGTATGCATCCATCTCCCTCTTTTCAATGATCGTATTTTGTATTATTTGTAAAGATAAAGTCTGCTACAGCCAGCGGTTGTTACCTATTGTACCTACATACAACTTGCTCAGTTTAGCTTTTATGCTTCTACTCAAGAACTGCACAAGGAGTTCGATTTTAAATCTCCCTTCTTCCCTATTTTCAGTTTTGTTGCTTAAAATTTCCTCCTTTTCTTGGCTACTGTCAATCCTTCCTTTAAAACCTGACCCAACATTTACTGCTTCTGGAAAGCCTTCCCGGCTTTATTACGGCCACCCCGAATCTCCCAGGAAACTGTATCACATTAGTTGTGTAAATTATCATTTATCGTCCTATAAATTCGATCACATTATTTTAATGTATGTTTGTGTGTGTTCTGATTCTCCCACAAAATTGTAGAATCCTTGGGGACAGAAACAATGTCTCCTTTTTATGTTGGAGGATGGAGGGGCCATAACCAGAATATATTTCTTACTATTACACCCAATGGACATTTATTAACTTTGAGTCATGGATATGGATGCCAATTGCCTCTCGTTTTTCTTGACTTATGAATAAGGCAGACCTCAAACATGAGAATGTCTGGCAGTAAAACAATGGGCTTTGTTCTTTGACAGTGTGTGGATCCCCACCAACCCCCACAAGACCCAGTCGGCCACCCAGTCATGCACCAGTCAGCCATTAAACACACCACAGGGGAAGCTGTGTTTTGTGATGACTTGCCTTTCATCTCGCAAGAACTCTCCCTGGCAGTAGTCACCAGCACCAGAGCTCATGCAAAGATCATGTAAGGACAAAAAAGATGTTCCTGTAAGCTACAGAAATGCATTAACAATTTCATATTCAAACTGAGACCTATATTTAAATCAATTAAGATTATTCATTTCCTCTTCTGGATGGGATCAGTCATTTTGAAAGCATAGTTTTGAAAGAATCTATGGCCAAGAGTCAGCCCACTAACATAGAATATTGCCCCATAATTTAGTTATGAGGTTCCTTGTTGTTTTTCCATGTGTTTAAAGAGTCATTTATATTGTACCCTGCAACTTTAAGACATACTTTTAAAATTTTCCTCCTAGATCAATTGATGTTTCAGAAGCCCTCACACTTCCAGGTGTTGTTGATGTGATAACAGCAGAGGATGTTCCCGGAAATAATAACTATCAGGGAGAAGTTATCTATGCACAAAACGAGGTGTGTGATTTGTGTGTGGCTTATTATTCAAGCATACCATGACAAATTAATGGTTGTGACTATAATATGCATGAATTCGTTTTCACATCACAAAGACTTGCAGAGAACCAGTGATTCCACCATCAGAATTTGATTCTCAAATTGAATTGTGGACCCTTTTGAGATTATGAAAAAAGCCAAAAGGAAAGCTTCAAAAGTGTCTTAAAAGTCATAGAAGCAGTATAGAGTGTAGAACATTAAAAGGACCAACAAAATTTCTGGAATTTCAGGATGACTAGATTATGATTACGTGTGATGTGGGAATGGCGAGGAATGCAGCGGAAGACAATCACAGGCCAGATAATTAAGTTCTGCGTTCGATTGTTGTACCCACTAAATCCCACTCAAGCCACAATTTTAAATTTATTCTCATAGGTAGAAAATCATATTTCTTTTGGTCACCAGAACCCAGTAGGTAAATGCAAGAATTTGGAAACAGTAAACTATTTTTAGCGATTCTATGTCTTAGCTAATTGCAGGAGCTTTTCTGCAGGTAATTTGTGTGGGTCAGATCGTCTGCACCGTGGCTGCTGATACCTACGCCCACGCGAGAGAGGCAGCTAAAACAGTGAAGATAACTTACGAAGACATAGAGCCAAGGATTATCACAATAGAGGTAATCAGGCCACTGTACGTGTTCTAGAATGATTAGGGTGATGTACTGTTGGCAGAATTTGGCCCCTTGGAGTCACAAGAGTTGAGCTTTGTTCATACTTTCTTCAGTCTTATCTATGGTTTTAGAGAGAAGGCTCCAACGATCTGCACCTTGAGACAGGATACTGAGAATTTTCTTGCCCAGAGCCCCCTTTCCTGCCTGAGTACACTTCTGCTTGCGTGGCCTCTTGCCAATGCATGGCCTAAGAATATAGATAAGCAACACTAGAAGAAGGGTTTTGTGGCCTCACATGCAAACTAATCAGTGGAAAGATTCAGAGCGCTGAGAAACTCAGAACAGTTAAGCATTAACTGGATTACAGTTTGGGTCCTCTGCCTCTCTGCCCACTTCCTGCTTAAACTCAAGCTCTGGAGATAGAATACTCAGTAAAAGCTTTGATGAGTTACTTCAATTCCTCCCTCCTCAGCTTCCTCACCCATAAATGGGAACTATGAAAGTACCTACATCCAAAGGTCACAGCGAGGTTTAAATGAGCGAATCCAAGCAAAATGCTGAGAACAGCACCTAGGATATAAACCACATTCAATAAATGTTAACTGTCATTTTTGGTTTTGGTTTTGTTATTAATGGGGTGCCTTATCCCCAGTGGCTAATGAAGCGCTAAACCTATAGAAGGTGCTCAATAAATGGGTGTGATAGAGGGATAAACAGATAAATGCAGGCATAAGCAATATGAAACCAAGCAGGATGCAGTCTTTCATCCTTTTTGATTCTCTCCTGTTCTTCCCAATAGTTGCCAAGTTCAAGTTATTCCCAGCTATCCTTTAAATGCACCTTTCTGCTCCTTTCTTTTCTTTTTTTAAATTTTTCATTGATGGGTGATGTGTATTAGTTTCAGGTGTACAACATAATGATTAGACATTTATATAACCAATAAGTCTAGTACCCATCTGACACCATCTTTCTATTCTCACTTTCACCCCCATCCCACCCTCCAACCCAGTCCTCACTGATGCCAGAGAGTTTGAGTCCAAAAACGGACTGGGACCTGAAGCTCCAGTGACCAGGTTCTTGTTTTATGCCTAGAGAAAGAATTCAAGGGCACAACATACAGCAAGCAGGAAAGCACTGATTTTATTAAAGTCAAAGTACACATTTAAGAGAAAGGTGTGGGCCACTCAGAGAGTCTGCCTCAGCAAGTCTGAATTACGGGCTTTTGTTTTCTTGGGGGTAGGGGAGTGTCCCAAGGTTATCCATCCTGCCTTGGGGTCTTGGCTTGTTTCTCTTGGCTTATTTCTCATGCCACCTGGAGGGGAGGAGGTGGCCCAATGCCATCTTTCTCATCTCCTGGTCTTGGCTTGTTTCTCAGGCTAGAGTCTTCTCACACTTGAGATGGAAACAGGGAGAAGGCTGAGTAAGGGACAAGTGAGATATTCCAGAGCCACAGGCAGAGGGCTGAGTAAAGGACTGAGGAAAAGTTCCAGAGCCATATCCTGGCGGTAGGAGACTTCCCTAAACTAACTATCCTGCCTCACCACTATCTATTGTCAGATTTACTACAATAACTACCAAAAGAGGGTCTTGTGCTTTGTCTCAAAGTATCCACCTACCACATTAACTTGTCTATGTCACAAAGTTCATCAGATCACTTTCTCTAAACAAAGGTGGCTCCTTAGATAAGATTTTTAATATGGAACTCAGGGTTTTTTATAGTCCAACTTAATTCACCTTTCAAGGTCAGCCAACTGCTCCTTGGTAAACACAAAAACAAAACAAAACAAACAAACGAAACTCTCTCAGCCAGCCTGGTCTTATTCTTATTTTAGCCTTTCAGCTTGGTTTTAATATCGAACTTTTGTTTTATGAGGTGCCCTTGGCTCCAAATGATTTTTCGTCTCTCCTTTAGTTGTCCTAATCCCATCCAGTTCAGCACATAATTTAGGTCATCTACACAAGACCATCACTAAGCCTTGGTCGACCAGCCTCCTCCTTCTCAGCCTCTCTTCATCTGTCCGCTCACCGCAAAGCTGACACCTTAACCTAAGCTGCTTCAGGTCATCACCCAGCAAGCTAAAGGGTAGAACCATGTGTAATATATCCTTGTCTTCCCCTCAGCTCGCCCCCAGAGTCCTGAACGAAACTAAGCAGTCACCAGTGCCTGTAACCCAGGTTAACTGTTTCTGCTCTCTTCCACACTGCTCAGATAATGTTAATGTGTGAAGCCCTGATGAGCAGGAGCATGACGGGGATGAATGGCTGATTAAAACTCTTTTTGTTTGTTTTGGTTTGTTTGTTTTTTCCCTGCAGCAAGCCCTAGAGCACAATTCATTTCTTACTTCTGAGAAAAAAATTGAGCAAGGAAATGTAGAGGAAGCTTTTAAACACGTTGATCAAATTATTGAAGGTAAGTGGTCATGGGCCCGAAAAGTAAGTCACTAAAGTTCAAGATTCTAAATTCCATCAGTTGGTTTGAGAAATACTGAAAATTCTAAGGCAGAGCTTCTCAACCTTAGTGTAATTTTTTAAATCGTGGTTTAATACGCACAAATAATAAGTTTACAGCTTGGTGAAATTTTATACATATAGAAAACTATGTAAATACTACCCACATCAATATAGTAGAATATTTCCAGCACCACAGAAAGCTTCCTGGTCCCCCCTCTAGGCCGGTAACCTTCTGAAATGTCTTATTTTAACTTTTGTCACTATAGATTCGAACTTTATATAAATGGAAACAAGAGTGTAACTTCTTTTGTGCCTACTTATTTTATTCAACATTATGTATAGAAGATTCATCCATGCTGTTGCCTAGATCAGTAGTTCTTTTTTTTTATTATTGTTCAGGAATATTCTATTGTATAAATATTCACAGTTTATCTATTCTACCAGAACATCTGAGTTAGTTTCAACTTAGGGCAATTATGAATAAAGTTTCTACAAACACTGTTGTAGATGAAGAAGAGGCACCATAATAAATGTAATCAAAAGTAACCTCACAAGGTGATCAGATTATAAATTTCTAAATGGACATGTCATGGTGGATAGTCATACCCAAGGCCTTCTTTAGTAAAATGTTTACCTTTGCTTTAAGCAAGCCCTATGCACTGTTTCTGTGCATCTAGATTAACACTTTTGAAATGCCTCCTTTTCAGACCTCTCAAGAGAAACCACCCTCAGTAAAGCACATAATCGTGTCAACTATCTTATAGTCCAATCCTGCCTTGCTTTCTCCCACCTTCATGTAATTTTCTTTAGACTCCCTTCTTAATTCCAAATGTGTAAAAGAAACTACAAAACTGTTATTCTCTGGAGCATTTGAGATCTTGCTTCCTAGCAATGTTATCGGTTTGGCTCAAATAAACTTTTATAAAAATTCTCGACAGATTTGGATATTTTTACGTAAATACTATTATACATGTCTTTTGACAAATATAAGCACTCGTTTCCAATGGAATATCCTCAAGAGTAGAATTGCCAAATAATAATGTTTTTATATGTTTACCTTTAGTAGTTAATGCCAAACATTTTAAAAATTGTTTCAATTTTATTCTTATTAACAATTATAAAAGTTCTGTTGTCCGGTTGTTATTGTTAGTCTTTTTAATTTTATATAATTGGTGGATGTATAGTACTATCTCATTGTGGATTTAATTGAATTTCTTTGATGACTAATGATTTGGAATTATTCTCATATGTATGTTGGCCATTTTTTACATGGTCTTTGGTGAGATGTTTATTCAAGTCTATTGCTTGTTTTTTAATTCATTGAATTTAAAATGATCATTAATTATAATTATATATTATTGATTTTGATATAATTAATAATATAATAAACAATTTACTTACTGATTTATAGAAAGTTTTATTTTTTATATGAATTCTTTTTTAGTTATGCAAATATCTTCTTCCAGCCTGCAGATTGTGTTTTCACTGTCTTCACAGTTCCTATTCATGAACAATAGCTCTTGATTTTAATGAAGTTCAATCTATCAGTTTTTTTATGATTACTGCTTTTGCGCTGTGAAGAAATTTTTGTCACAAAGGTATTTTCCTATGGTTTCTTCTGGAAGTTTGATAAAATGTTTAGCTTTAGCATTTAGGTCTATAATCCATCTCAAATTAATTTTTCCGTGTGGTATAAGATAGGAATTAGGCTTCAATTTTTTTCAAGTAGATATTCAATTGGCCTCACTCTATTTATTGCAGACTAATTTTTTTCGTTATTCAATTGAAGTGCAGCTTATTGTTTTCCAGGTGTCTAAATTTCCGTTGTTCTATTTCTGAACTCTCTGTTATACTCCACTCATCTGTTTATCTATCTTTGTACTAATTCCACAATACCTTACTTGTAACTCTATAGCAAGTTGTAAAATCTGATAGTGTAAGTTATTTTACCTAGGTCCTCTTCAATATGACCTTAGCTATTATAGGTTCTTGGCATTTTTATGTATGTTTTATCAGTTCATTAATTTCTACTAATAATAATTTGCTGGGATTTTGACTGGGATTACATTGAAACAATGTCAATTTGAGAAAATTAAAATCTTAACAGCATTGAGTTCCTATCCATGAAAATGGTAGACCCTGCTGTTGACTTAAGGTTACTTTTATTTCTTTCACATCTTCTTAATATTTATTTTTAGTATTTAATGTTTTATGGTGCTACAGTAAATGGTATTTTTATTTTAACTTTCTACTTATTTGTGTCTAATATTATAAAACACAATTAATTTTTGTATATTTACCATATACCCAGGAACTTGGCCGAATTCACTTACTATTTTAATAGTCGTATAGATTCTCTTGAATTTTCTGTGTGTACAACCATATCATTACAGTTTTATTTATCTTTTCCAATCTTGATTCTATTATTTATTTTTGTTTGTTTGTTTGCTTATTTGTTTGTTTTGACTTACTGTACTGACTAATGCCTAGTTAGTATGATTTTTTTAAATGTCAGTATCCAGATCTCATCCCAGACCAATAAAATCAGAACCTTGGAGTATAGAATCAAAGTAGCAGAATTTTTTTAAAGCTCTAAAGATGGGTGATCCTAAGGTGTAACCAGGGTTGCAAACCATAGCTGTCTTCACTAAAAGTATCACTCCTGGTCTTAGGTAAGGGGAATAATGATTTTCACAGGATCTATTACCTACTTCTAAACAACTGAATGGCAAGTACTATAAGCTCTTATCTTTTACTAAAACATGGAAAAGACCTTGAGAATGCTTGGTTCCCAACATCATTCTGTTTAAGCAGAAAATGTAGACAGGCTCCCAATTGTAAAAATAATTCACTACCTCAGAATAGTAGTTAGATACAACCAGGAAAATCATGAAAGATGCCCAGAGGTTTGAGAGTATTCATGACTTGTGCCAAAGAATCATTGCTTCAAAATGGATTTTATAAAAGAAACTAAATAAGATTTAATGGGCTAAAGGTTATTTAGTAATAATAGTAATATCAGATAACTTTTGTCAAGTACCTACTGTGCCAGACATCATGCTAAGTATTTTATGTGTATTATTTAATCCTGACAACAAACCTAAGAAATAAGTATTATTAAATCTATTTTAAGTTTCTAAGTATTTACTGCTTACTATTTAATATGCAAGCAGAACAACTCTGAGAAGAAACATATTGGTAGCTCCATTTTACAGATGAGGAAACTGAGGCTTAGAAAAATTGAGTAATTGGCTGAGGTCTGATATCCAGTTAGCAATAGAACCAGGACTGGGCCCAGGACTAGCTGTCCTAAAGGCTTTTGCTCTTAACCACAATGGTATATTTTATTTTAATTTTTATATTTACCCTAAGGGCAACAGAGTGACAGGGTGATAGCTTTTTGTCATTCAAGATTTTAGCCATTGTGGGAATTCAAAATTTTAGCACAGGTGGGAAATTTGAAATATGAAGGGAATTTGGGATTTGGGCAGAGCATGCCAACATAGAGAAACAGTGTAGTTAAAAACGTGGGTCCTGGATTCGGGTTGCCTGGGTTTGAATCCTAGCTTTGTTATTTACTGGCTGTGTAGCCTTTGACAGCTTACTTAACTTTTCCCTATCTGTTTCCTAATAACACCTGCTTCATAAGATTGGTATTGGAATTAAATGAATTAATTATCTGTGAAGTGCTAAGCCTTAGAACAATACGCAGCCTATTATAAAAACTATACAGTTGTTAAATAAATTCGAATTTAGATTGAACTCAGTATATACATGTTAAAAGCAAAGGTTTTTTTTTTTTTTTTTGAGGATTTTTTGCTTGATTCACATTCTGTTGTGTTAAAAAATAATTTCAAGAAATCCTTTGACTCCTGGCAAAACAATTCATATGACAACACAGAAGTCTTTTGGCTAGTTTTAAATCTAAAGTAGTGCCTTACAAACATTTAAACTAGGGCCAAATGTCTCTCTTGGTACAACCTACAAAATGATAAGGGTGTATTAAACAAGCCAAAAATCTCAGATAAACTGGTAAGAACAGGCTGGTTCTAGGGTAGGTAGCAGTTCTGCCTTCATGTCCTAAAGCAAGCTGCTTATTCTCTCTGTGACTTAGTTATGCCAATGTCACTTAATTGAGGTACGTATTATTATTACTCACCATTTTACAGATGAGAAAATGAGGGTTGAATACCTTGGCCAGACTCAGTAAGGAGATGACAGAGCCTGGATACATGATCAGGTTGAGTCCAGCACATCACGGATCTCATCACCCGACCAGACATGAGAAAACTGAGGCCAAGAGAGGGGGAGTGAATTACCCAGGGTCACAGTGAGGATTAATTAGAAAAAGTGGTGTAACCAAATGATATAAAGTCCAGTTCTTCATAAGCTGAAGCAACTAGCTCTCTATAAACCAAACACCACTGAGAGCCCCCAAGTTGGGACTTTCAAGTAAACATTGCTTATGTTTTACAGGTGAGATCCACGTGGAAGGACAGGAACATTTTTACATGGAAACGCAAAGTATCCTGGCTATCCCAACTTCAGAAGATAAAGAAATGGTGTTATACCTTGGAACACAGTTTCCAACCCATGTGCAGGTAATAGGGTATTTGGGGAAAATGAGACTCCAGATGACTGTGTGACATGAGGTCCTTACAACCAGGCATTCTGCTCTAGGCGTCTTTTGATTTCTCCCACTCCTGTGCCTCAAACTTCTGGCACACGACATTAGCCATAGTCCAGAATAAAGAAAATGGAGCAAATATTTCCTTAAAACAGCAGACCTTTCAAAGAGACCTGAAATTTTTGCTGCCTTCCAAAATATAGGGCAAAATTCACCTTTCCTTTATTACAATTAATAGTATGAAACTTAATCTCAGGAAGGTCAAAACGTTAGTATGACCTTTACATTTCCCTATGTGTCCCTTTGTGGTTTGTCTGCATTGCTTTTCTATATGAATGTTTTCATGTGTTGGTGGTATATATGTATTTAAATTTCCCTTTGTGATTCATTTGTGTTGCTTCTCTATATGAATGTGTTCATATGTTGGTGCTGTACGTGTAAAGTGATTGCATTTCCAAGACACTTCAGCCCAGCACATACCATGTGAATTTCAGTCATGTTCTAATGGTTGAGATATAAGGCATTGCCACCCCCTAGCAAGTAAAGAAAATACTCTGACATTCTCTTCTTCTAAAATGTGGAGTTGTAGGCCCTAGAATAGTGCCAGATACAGGAGAAGGAGTAATAACAAGTATCACTGAGGGGAAAGGCTTTGTGGTAGAGTACAGTGAGTTTGTACCTTGGGGTCCTAAAGGAGTGGGTAGGTTCAATGGAAGGAGGAAGCTACCAGCTGCCAGTCAAGGCAAAATGAAAGGGCAGGGGACTGATGCTGAGTTGAGAAGTAGCTGCAACCTCCATAGTTGCAAGTTTTGAAGTTCACAGAGGAGTGAGGATGTATGGGGTTTACCCCCAAGCAGCTACATGATCTTCTATAAGTCACTGGGCCTTAATATCTTTTCCTGTAAATTGAGGAAGGTGACAAAGATCACTTCTGAGGTCCCTTTTAATAGACAATATGTGGCTCTGGGCTCCAAATGGATAACGTGTATGTTCCAAGGTCATCATTGCTATCTGCCCTTGACACCTCCTAAGGTACCCTCGGTCAGCCCCCAAATAGCAGGCATTTCCCAAGGGTAGCTAAGATACTGGGTACTCACAGTCAAACAGCCCAGAACCTGAGGCAATATCAAAAGCAGGCCCAAGAAAGGATTTGGATAGACATTTCTCCAAAGAAGTTCTATGAATGACTTATAAGCACATCAAGAGATGTTCATCATCATTAGTCACTAGGGACATCCAAATCAAAACCAAAAATACCACTTCATATCCACCAGAACGGCTATAATCAAAAGGATAGGCAATAACAAGTGTTGGCAAGGATGCAGAGAAATCAGAACTCTCATACATTGCTAATGGGC
The DNA here is from genome assembly GCA_030015415.1 of Cynopterus sphinx. NCBI lineage: Eukaryota > Metazoa > Chordata > Mammalia > Chiroptera > Pteropodidae > Cynopterus > Cynopterus sphinx. Next base: position 181,279,401 of record CM057379.1, read on the forward strand.
TCGAAAAAGGGCGCAGTCGCTTTAGAAAACAGCTTGGCAGTTTCTCAGGATGTTAAAGATAGAGTGACCATATAACCCATATAACCTAGTTTCTCAACTAGGTATCTATCTACCCAAGAGAAATGAAAACATATGTCCACACAAAAACTATGCACAAGTGTTCATAACACCATTGTTCATAACAGCTAAAGTGAAAACAGCACAAATGTCCATCAACTAATGAATGGATTGAAAAAAAAGTGATATATCTATGCAATGGAATATTTTCAGCTTTAGAAAAGGATGAATTGCAGATACATGCTACAACATGGATGAATCATGAAAACCCAATGCTAAGTGAAAGAAGCTGGTCACAAAGCAGATTAGCAGTTTCCTAGTGCTGAGGCGTTAGGGGAGTTAAGGTTGGGGAAAATGAGAAGTGATGGCTTAATAGATAGAAGGTTTTTCTGGGGATGCTTGAAATGCTCTAAAATTAGATTATGATGATGGTTGCACAGTTCTGCAGATGTTATATTTGTTGAATTACTGAATTTCTTTTACTAGGCAGAGGGGAAGTACATGAGAGAGGAAATAAACTATTAAATTGCACTTACATGGCTCTGGGGACTTACCTCATGCAGGAATTTGTGGCTGCAGCACTAAACGTCCCGAGGAATAGAATCGCCTGCCATATGAAAAGAGCTGGAGGAGCATTTGGAGGGAAAGTGTCCAAGCCCGCTCTGCTAGGAGCTATCTGTGCTGTGGCCGCCAATAAGTAAGAATTGCAGTGACAGCTGTTGTCAGAAGTCCTAATAGTGCAGATGCCACCCACGCTCTTGTAGCCCTGCATCCCAGTTTTCATTCCACTGGTCTTAACTTTTATTTCCGAAGGATGTGGTTAGCATGGGGGTGAAGGAACACTGGACCTGGAGCCAGAGAACCTGTGTTCAAGTCCTGCTCTGCCCACTCACTCACAAGGTCACCGTAAGCAAGTCACCTCAGTTTCCTTAGCCATAAAGTGGGAAAAGTAATATCTGCCTGCGTCACAGGATACTTGTGTGGTACAATGTAATCTCTGTAAATTTTAACTTATTGCACAGACATAGCTACATATTACTTTTTCGTAAACTACATTGACTTTCACCCTTTAAAATGTTTGTTTTAAACTGTTTAAATAAATCAAGCTGAGATGGCTGAATGGAGGGAGGGTCAAAGCCCCAACCTTACAAGGGAAACTTTTTGTAATTAAAATACAGCCGGGGTCTGCTGCTGCCTGGATCTGTTCACTTAGCGTCTGCATCATCTGGAGGGAATAACCAGACACAAGAATAGCTATGACTTTTGTGAACTTTGTACATACCAAAGTTCATTAAGTACATTCAGGACAAACTTAACTTATTCCAGCCTATAGCTACAAAAAGAAAAACTGTAAACATCTTAACTCATTGGCACTTTCTATTAGAAAAGACGGCCTTATAACTACAGGTGGGCAGGCACCAGGAAGCAAGAGTCCTCGATGGGCACTTTATAAAAGGGGAGTCAATGCAAGGGAGGGTTGAGCTCAACAGAGCATTGGTTTTCAACACTTTCGGCCTCAACATTTCCCTTATGGCAAGTATTATAATGTCCACTTTAATAGCCAAAGTGAAATTCATAATAATATTACCTACTTATACATATAACTACAAAATACCTATATAATGCCCTGATGTAATATTAAAAAGCATTAAAATGAAGTAACTTATAACCAAATAGTTGTATTATTTCAATATCTAAATTTTCAGACATGACTAGGCCAGAATGATAATAGCAATGGGGGTGTTGTTGTTTTACATTTTACTGTTTCCACAAACTTCTAAAATGTCATTTAAAGTATGTTTACTAACAGACCCCATCGAAAACCACTGAGCTAGATTATCTCCAGCCCCCTTTTACTATCTCTATGTTTCTACAACCTTTTACAAAGCATCCAGCACATTAATAGAGTCATTTCCTACAGGACTGGCCGCCCAATCCGGTTTATTCTAGAGCGTGGTGACGACATGCTGATAACTGCTGGCCGCCACCCACTCCTTGGAAAATACAAAGTGAGTGAGAGCAAAAATTTCAAGAGCAAAAATTACTTACAACATTGTTCAGTGATAACCAACCAATAGTGAAGGCAATTACTAAATTTTATACAAATTGAAAGAGGTATTTAGATGCTACCTAAAACTAATCAGAACTTTCTGTTGAGATCATGGTCAACCTGGACACGAAACTCATTGTTCCTCTGGTGACTGTCACATCAAATCATGTGCAGAAACTAGGTATAGATTGACAACTGTGATCAAATGTATTTATGTCCAGCATGGGCTGGTTGCAGAGAACTATTGAGAAAATAATTTTCCTTGTTATATCACAGATTGGATTTATGAACAATGGTGTGATCAAAGCTGCTGATCTTGAATATTATATCAATGGCGGATGCACTCTTGATGAATCTGAGACGGTAAATAAGAACTATGCCTTCCCTGTAGGTTACCAGTGGAGCTCTATGCGTAACTTTATTTGCATGAATATTTGTTTTACAAATTAGATAAATTCTGTGAAAGGTTCAAGTTAGCAATAAAATTTGAATGAGTGGTTTTGAATATTTGATAGATGTGATGTTTTGTTTTGTTTTGATTTGGTTTGGTTTGTTTTGTTTTAACTCAGGTGATAGAGTACATTGTGCTGAAATCTGAAAATGCATATTATATTCCTAATTTCCGGTGCCGGGGTAAGGCTTGCAAAACAAATTTGCCATCCAACACGTCCTTTAGGGGATTTGGCTTTCCCCAGGCTATAGTGGTAGTTGAAGCTTATATCACTGCTGTAGCAACTCGATGTGACTTACTACCTGAAGAGGTGAGTAATCAGTCAGAATCACTTAACAAAACTCTGACATTGTTGGTTCAAATGTATATTGAGCATCTATATACAGTATTATGTCAGCTTCTAAGTAGATTCAAAGAAATAAAGTATATTATCTATGTATCAGTTAGCTTTTGCTGTGTTAAGGAGTCAATCATAAAACTTAGTGGATTGAAACAACAAACAGTATTTCTTCTGAGTCGCTCTTCTGGTCTGGGTCAGCTTACCTGGGATTTTATGGTCTAAGGAACGTCTCCGCTGGGAAAGCTCATCCCTGCTCCACAGGGTTCTCATTCTCCAGTAGACTAGCCCAGAGTGGTGATTCAGAGAGTTTCCAGGAGCAGCAAGAACATGGCAAGCCATAATACACAAGTACTTTTCAAGTCTTTGCCTGCATCACGTATGTGTTGTCCCGTTGGCCAAAGCAAGTCATGTGGCCAGCCCCAGAGTTGGCATGAAACCACCCCAGGGCATGAATAGGGAAAGTGGCATTACTGTAATCATTTATGCAAACATTCTACCACATTTCAGATTTGGAGGAGCTAACCTAAGAACAGTTAAGATAAAGAACCATTGAATAGGAGTATAAGAATTTTAAATCAAAAAGTTTTGTCTCACCACTAACACAACTTGTCACAGGGCTCATCATAGAGCCTCCAATTTCTCAGGTTTATTGTAAAGTTAATTGAGGTCACATCTATAATCTACAACCTGGAGCAAATGAAGTGTTTGACAGTAGTTTCTATTGTTGTTATGATTATTGTTATTATCATTATGTTTGTATATTTACTTTGTACTTACATATTTATAGCTATTTAAATGAATGTTTCTTTTTTTAGAAAAACTGTGTTTATGTCAGGTTTATAACAAAAAAAAATGCATGCTTCACACATGGAATAAGCACATATCCTTGAAATCCTTTTTATTTTCTTGTCTCTCAGGTTAAAGAAATAAACATGTATAAGAGAATTAGCAAGACAGCCTATCATCAGACATTTAATCCAGAGCCCTTACGAAGATGCTGGAAAGAATGTCTGGAGAAATCTTCATTCCATGCTAGGAAACTGGATGCCGAGGAATTTAACAAAAAGAATTACTGGAAGAAGAGGGGGCTGGCTGTGATCCCCATGAAATTTAGCATTGGGGTCCCCATCGGCTACCTCACTCAGGTGAGGTTGGAAGACATGTCATCCCACCAAAAGCCCTTCTGTACATGACTAGCTATCTGAAATAGTAACTAGGGTTGGTCCCATCTCAGGAGAAAGAAGAAACTGGGGAGTTTCTCTATAGCAGAAAACAAAGTGGGCTTAGGTAAGCACTGGGGACCATGGGTATCAGGGAAGACATGGCACTAGGGACCTCAGAAAGCAATCAGCTAATAAAGTGCAGCTCAAGGCAGGACCCCCAACATGAGTGCTGAGGTATGGGATCAAATTTCGAGTCCATAAAAGAATTGGGAGGAACAAAAGGATCCCCTTCTTTCTTTATTAATTTCTTAGTGACAGCAGCAGGGTTATTTGGAGACAAAACTTTCAAAAACACCTGAGAACAGACAGAGCATCCTCATCCACACAGAAAGCCAGAGTTACCATTTAGGCTCCGTGACTACTGTGCCTTCTTTTTAGTTTCATCTTAAACAGTTTTTTGTGGGGATCTGTTTCTTATTCTGTCTTATTTTTTGCTTCAATCCCCGTCAACCTCTGAAATGTCTTGAAAAGCAAACCCATGCAAAAGAAAGAATACAGGCCCCCTCATGATGTGGAGGAGGTATGTCCAAGCTGTCTCTTACCAAAATTACATTGTATTTGTTCCCTTCCTCGGAGTCCACTGACAAGGTAGAAAGCAAACTGAGGAGAGAGGGGAAGGCCACAAATGCCTCAGGCCTAGAGCAGATGTTCAGTCTTTCCCTCAAGGAATATTTTTCAAGCCAGATAACAAACAGATTCCCTTTAAAGGGAAAAAAAGCTGTGGACTCTCAATGGTTGCTTAAATTATTTATTTTGATTATTTAATTGTATATAACCACAAAACAAAGAATAAGTTTCTTATTAGCTCTTCTGCCTTTATAAAACACAAATGAATTTAGAAATTAAATAAGAGTAGAACTATATAAATCCAATAATATTCAAAATAGTAACATTAACTTCATGTGGTAAATTAAGTTGCTTTTCCCAAACTAAATGCTCACTCACAAAATGGTGGTGGTTCTGGCTGCTACTGAACTTCATGTCATTTTGAAGTCTTTATACTAAGTGTCTAGGTAGGGTGTGATGACTCATTGTCTCACATGTTGTCTCTAATACCTGGTGTGTATACAATCATCAGCATAAAATCTAACACGGGTTCTGAAAGCATGTGGCAACACCCATGGGTACACGGTCACCCATTACCCTTGTTAGGTAGTCATGAGGTGAAAACACAAAGTTTAAAAGTTCCTGTAGCGACTACAGTCGCAGATCCAGGAGACTGGTGTAGCTAAATTAGTTGATACTTTGAATGACTGCACGTTAGCAGGGCACAGACTTCAATATGGGGATAAAGGACTCAAGGAGGTAGATGCAGGATGCTGGGCCACATGCGTGAGCATATGATGGGGATTGTTCTAAGGAAAAATCCTAATGATTCACAAAACCACCTGACATAGCCCAGCCTCCTTCCTCACGCCCTCTTCCATCTGGTTCCTGGAGGCACATGCCTAGCCCCAGAGAGGGACAACAGCCATTAGTTTGAAAGAGGTAGGACAGCATGGGATGATGCTGGGCTCAAGTAGGAGTTGTGGGTTCCATTGCTGACTTTACCACAAACTAGGCACCAGGTTTGGCCAAGTCGCTTCCTTTCTAGGCTTCTATTCCCCCGTGTGCAAAGTGAATAATTTGGACTAAATCAATGGATCCCAAACTTAGGCAGTCATCAAAAACATCTGGGAGCATTTTTAAAAAATGAGTATTTAGGCCTACCTCCAGCCTTCTACTGAATTGGAATTCCCAGGATGCAGCCATACCCTTCCCCCACCGTGACTCTGATGGTCGGAGGCATTTGGAAACTATCGAAACATCTCGGGGTCTTCCAGCTCCTCTGGTATCTAGTGGAAGTTGTGCCTAGAAATTTACTCATAAATTTTCCATTTACTTTAAAATTAATTTGTTCTATGTGCAAGGAAGAAAGAATACTAAAATATTGTTCAGGTTGGGGCTTTGGAGAGGCAGTTTCCAAGGCGGCCACAGGAGGCCTCCAGTAGGCGGGAGACAGTGGGAGTAGAGATGAGCCACAATTCATCTAGCCACAGTGGCAGTTTCCAGGTCTCAGGGATTGTTGAAAAGTGTTGTCTATAGCCACCAATAATAAAGAGCTTTCTTCTCCAGCATAAACAAAGAGAGGCTGGCTTACTGGAGTAAACCGTTCATCGGACAACCTCTGTAGTTTAACGTAACATTTGGCTGCATCAGTTTCTAAACTGGTATTTTAATTAATCCTCCTGCCCCCAGGCTGCCGCTCTTGTTCACATCTATTTAGATGGCTCTGTCTTGGTGACTCATGGTGGCTGTGAATTGGGACAAGGGCTCTACACCAAAATGATTCAGGTGAGATGAGTATCCATTTTCTCCTCTGACGACAGCACCAGACAGTCAGTTGAACAGCCTGTTTTCTGTCGAACAGGAGACATGCCATCACGCTAAATGCAAAGGTCAGCTGTAAGGCTCATTCTGATATCAGGAACACAAGAGTGCAAGGGCTGATGGAGGTGGATGCTCAAAAGGAGAAAATATGTTACATTATTCTTCCTACAGATTAAAGAACCAAGTCCTTAGGTTTTCTAAAACTGTGATTCCAGTCTTCAAAGATAAAATATTGTTCAGCTTTATGACAACTGCTCAAAGCAGTTCATTAGAAATGAACATGTTTAATAGGATGAGGAATTATGTTTTTAGAATTCACGATCCATTTAGGAACTCTGCCTGACATGCCATTATTTGTGCTAATTCAAAGGCTTTCAAATACTGTTTTTTGAAAGAGCAAGAGATTATTTGCAATAGAAAATTTTCTCCTTTTTTTAACATTAAATAAGAATTCATTGACTATGAATTTTGAATCAAAAATGTGGCTGTTTGGGAGCAAAGCTTTTCTATCAATGAGAAATAAAAAGAAATATTTTCTTTAAGGAAATAATGTTACTTAATAGTGTGCTTGGAATTAAGAAATCACAAAAATCCATAGGTCCTTCCCTGAACAGATCTTGCTTCTTTACAAAAAAAAATCTTTGTGCCTGCAAAATGTCCCCAGAAGGAAACATAATCTGTTAATGTCTAAACCATGAGGAGGTGATGAAGGTAAAGCAATAAGATTGAGACTGCCTGTAAGTGTCATACGAAACCAGACGTCCCAGAGTAACTAACTATACTGCCACATGGCTTCTATGACATCGGTATAAAAGGAAGTACGAGAAGGTTCTTTGATAGGCTACATGTCTCTGAAAAGCAGCATATCCTTTATAGTGCCATTTAAAATTTTCAAACTTATAATCTATACGTGAGACCCAAGATGCTATCTTAAATGTTTGTCCCTATAGGATAGCCAGGTTTTATACTTAGATTGAAAAAGAATTTAAAGATTTTCCATTCGTGATGAAAGGAGACTGAGAGTCAACAAAATAAATGATTATTTTTCTGCTTCTGGCAGGTGGCTAGTCGAGAACTGAACATCCCCTTGTCGTATATTCACCTGTCTGAAACAAGCACAATCACAGTGCCCAATGCTATCATGACGGCGGGGTCCATGGGGACAGATATCAACGGGAGGGCCGTGCAGGTGACTTTTCTTTTATTTCTCAATCACCTAATGACAGTGCTGGAAGGATACTTGTCTCACCACTTCTTTAGTGGAAGCTGAAACTTTTATGGAGGCCAAGAGAGGTCAGGTGGCTAGTTCTAGGTCACTCAGCTACCGCTGGCAGAGCCGAGATTCCAAGTGGTTGGAGCTCCCTCTGTGGCCTTCTTCTTCCTTCCCCTTAAATAAAGTCTACCCGTAATTTTTCTAATCATTCTAAGATAATGAAAAAATCTGTTTATTTGCAGAAAACATCTCATTTCAATAATTAAAATGTCCTGTCTAAAATTCCAAAATATACTTCACACTGCAGTGTCTCTGCTACTTCCCTGCAGGTAGATAGCAGGTGAGGGTAACTTCTCTCCATTTCCCTCTCTGTACTTTCTCCCTTCCCCCACCCAGCTTCCTAGCCTACATTTAATTAATAAATAATGAATAATTAAATAATAATAAGGAAAGAAGAATAAAAAATGAAACATAACGGCAGATGTCATGAATCAAAAAAAAGGAAGTTATGGAAAGAGAAAGTGCAAGGGCTGGGGTTGTTATCTTAGGCAGCAGGAAAGCCAGGCCAGACACGGACTGGTGATCTTTGAGCCTGGTCCTAAATACAGCAGAAAAGAAAACCAAGTAGGTACTTGGGAGCAGAGGGAACTTACTTACCATGCTTGAGGAGCTGCAAGGATGTGAGGGTGGCTGGAGCACAGGAAGCAAAGGGGAGTGAAGTGGAAGAAGAGGAAAGACAGAGAGCTGGGGGTGAGATTGGGGTATAAATGTTCATTGTTGAAGATGGTTAAAGAGTAAAAGGGGGAATATTGTACTGTTCTCTCTACTTTTGCGTATTTTGGAATTTTCTATAATGCAAAGGAAACCAGAAAAATTAGGATCTGGCATTTGGACCTTCAATAGGGAGAGGAGATACTCCCCAAGATAGAAGGTGAGAAGATTCTCCACACAAAGAAGGGAGTTCAGGATGTCACAGAAGAATGACATATGTTCTCTGCAATACCTCTCTCTTTTAACTGGGAAACTTATCTTAGAGCATCAGACCGCTGAGTGTAGAGTTATGCACGGGAGCATATGGTCAGGGCACAATAAGGGGAAGATGTGGCACTCTTTTGCAGGCATCCTTTTGTAATGAGGTTAATGATTGAAAACTGAAAGAACCAGCAAAGGTAGATTTATAAATATAGGTTTCTCCCTAATGCATGAGAAGCCAGAGACCTTACCTCAAAGAAGAGACGATAGAACAGAAGGAACAGAAACCAAGAGAGGAAATGGGGAGAATAAGGGCATACACGTGAACAGATTTGTATTTGAAATGCGAGAGGCAGCCACGCAGGGGTCCACTGACACTCCGGAGCTGGCTGGTATAATGCTCTCAGGAGACCAAGATTTCACCTCAGTACCTTTTATTTTTATTTCAACGAAAACATGCACATTTTGCATCATCAGAATGACCAATTTATAAGTGGAGTATTGCCAAGAGATCTCTTTGCCTGCCTTTGAGACCAAGAAGTTTACTCTATGCCAAGGCAACAGAGCAGGACTTTATTGGTCAATGATGTTTCCTTGAAGAACAGATAAGGGCAAGGCATGAAGTGCAAATGAAAATCTAATGGCAATTTAAATAAGAAAAGTGGAGAGAAAATTGATTCTCTAATCTGCATGCTGAAGGCACGCTGAGCTCCAAAGCATGTTTTGCGCTTTCGAGCAGCAATTCAGCTTCAGGAAAAATCATCAATCAACTAAATTAATGTTATTTTGAATTCTACAGGTGTGTGGATTGGTCTGCACACTCTGTCATTTTGTTTTTGCTTTACTGTCACAAAAGAGCTATAACTCTAAGGAGACTCTCCCTTGCTTTATGTTAGCATATATTTAAACAACATTATCATAAAAATAATTTTAACACTGCAGGATCCATAAGACTATTTGCTTCTTTCAAAGGGGTCTCCATTCATTCCTCAAGTTCAAGAAAACTGCCTAGAGAACTAGGAAGCAGGTTCACAAATTAACAGTTTACATTTGAATTGATTTAAATATTTAACATTTTGCTATATTCTGCAGCTTTTATTTCAAATATTTATATCATTTTCTATGTCTTTTCAAATATTTATTTTTAGAACGCCTGCCAAATTCTCATGGCCCGTCTTCAACCAATCATCAGGAAAAACCCTAAGGGAAAATGGGAGGACTGGGTGAGTGTTCTCCTTATTATCTCTGCCAGAGAAAGGCAAACACATCCATATGGGTACAAGTAGAATTGTTTGGGGGAAAGCAAGGTAAAAATATGTGCACACATACATACACACATATACACATAGATATGTGCATATTTCATACATGTACACACCTACCTGTGTACATACCTCTGTACATGAATATGGCCTGGATCTTTCCTTAATTTAAAAAGCCAAAAAGGGTGAAATAATAATAAACTTAACACTGTGCTACTTTAAAAAATAGAGGGTCCCAGAGCACAGCTAGCAGCTGCCTTTAAGCACCATCCTTAAAAAGCATGATCGTCTTGTATAAGGCCTAAGTCTCACCCGAGGTAAATGTGGGCGTAGAGCTTAGTGCAAACAAGAGGAGGCAAGCCCAGCACGGAATTTTTCATTATTTTCCCTAAACTTATATTTCTTTGTAACCAATCATCTTTCAGATTTCAAAAGCCTTCAAAGAATCCATCAGCCTGTCAACTACTGGATATTTCAAGTAAAGGATGTTTTTACTTTGGTTTAGATTACACTTGGGCAGGGAGGGTGTGTGTTCATCAATCTGAACAGATGCCTGGAGAGAACTGGAATGCTGCTATGCGGCATGTTAACTCTTCAGTCATGGGTCCCAGGGTTAGGAAAGAGATCTGGGAGAGGGCCATGGAATCCTTGGGGCCACAGTGTTTACCAACCAGGAGAGACACACACTCTGAACCATCCCAGTAACTGTGTACTGAAGGATAGGGCTCAGACACCAGTGGACCTACTCCTGCGCCTGCAGTGGTGCTGTTGCATCTCTGATCACCACAGTCCCCAACGCAGGAGAAGGAGAGAGGCCTTCGGCCATGGGGTAGGAGCTCTGTTCATCTCAAGGAGCCAATCATATACCGGTGGGGAAAGTGCCTTTTCTTCCAGTCCTGATTTCTCTTCTCAGAGGCTACCAGACGAATATGGACTGGAAGAAGGAGGAAGGGGAGCCTTTTCCGTATTATGTTTATGGAGCGTCCTGTTCCGAGGTCGAAGTTGACTGTCTGACTGGGGCTCACAAGGTAAAGAGTGACACTGGCGTTCAGTACCTTCTCCATGTCATAAATAATAATTAACCTGATCCTGCCAGTGGAAGAACCAGAGTCAGGTACAAAACTGCAGTAAAGACTTGTTTTGAGTAAATATTTTCTATTGTGTATCTTCCCCCGGTGCAGCTCCTCAGGACTGATATCTTCATGGATGCAGCTTTCAGCATTAACCCAGCTTTGGACATTGGGCAGGTGTGTGATGCCAGGCTGCCCCACAGGGGCCTTGGTCATTTTCATTCAGAATAGTATTTCATAGAGTTCTTCAAATGCTGTTTATACCTGGTATAAGTACTCTGCAAAATTTATCGTATATTACACAAAAAAAAATAGATAAAAAGTTGAAAGAAAATTCAAGAAAAAGTAAACAATTGTTGTCTTTTCATGTCAGAAATGTGTGTGATTTATCCTGCTTTGCAATTCTCCATGCTTTCTAATTTTTCTTCAATGAACATTAATTAATGTTTATAATTAGGGGATATTATATAAATATATAATGACAAAGTTGCATTAGTATTCAAATTAATATTGAATTTAGATAGACTGAATAATTTAGAGAAATATAAAGGGAAAAGAAATGCTTAAACACGATTTTCCCCTCATGCTGAATTTCCAATTTTTATCCCACAAATAAATAAAATTAATGCATTCAAAGTCTTTTAGGACTTTAAGTTACAACCTTTCCAGCTGTTGCTGTAGCTTTGCTCTTTTCTTCCTAGCCTTGTTCTTCAAAGGGGCACCAACAGACAAGCCACAATGACTTGCCCCAGCCCTGCCACCCAACTCCCAGGTGAAGCAAGGCAGCTGGTCCACAATCTAGACCTAAGGCTGAGCATCTTGGCATCAAACCCAACAGACATGTCTACCAATAGCTCCCTACCGTCCTAAGTCCTAAGGGACCGGTTTACTTAGATTGCCCAACGGGCTTTCTAAGGGACAATCTAATTGGTTTTTCAGTGTCTCTAAAAATGTGGCCCTCAGACTCTGCAACAAAAGCATCTACAGTGCTTATTGGAAATGTGGAGTCCTGAGCCTACCCAGGCCCACACTCGGTCACAACTTTGTCTGGCTGGGACTTGTAATCTATACATTTAACCTGCACCTGAAATTCATCTTAGGTCGGTACAGTTTGAGAACCACAGCCAACCTCAGGCCCCTCCTCCCCTTCCTGCTTTTATCTTCTCCTCCCAGCTTGTTCTGCCTCTTTATTGCTTAAGCAAAGGCAAAAAGATAGAAGTTGCATTCTGAAAAATCCTGCTTTTTCCCACTAGAAAAGGAGAGAAAACCAGAAGTGTGTTAGGCTAGAACACTTGGACTTCCATCCTTTCCTTTAGGAACAAGCATTTGGAAAATATCCAAATTTAGCATCTGAATTTGTTTATTCAGTAATTTTACAATTCAGTAAAATGCAAACCATAACTCTCCTTCAATTTTTTAAATTCAAAGCAGACACCCCCTTTAAATAGGACCTTAAACCTTTTTCCTAAGGGCATGATAGTTTGTAAACAGAACTCAACATGGCTTTTAATAAAAAATATTTAATTTAATAAGAATATTTAATTTAATAGAAATATTTCTTCCAACTAACCTTGATTAACATTGATCTACTACTCTCCATGATAACTTAAAAAAGGAAGTAAAAAAATCCAGATACTATAATAAATAGTGTTTTGGTTCTATTTACTCCAGTTCATGTTCCTTTAATGTTAGCCTCCTTTTCATCTAATTCAGTAGACATTTACTGAGAATCTACATATCAGGCACCTTGCTAAGAACACAACACGAGAAGACCAGGCCTCAGTATACTTATAGTCCAGTGAGAGAGAGTGAAGCAAGAGCAAAAGTGAGAGAGGCGAACAAGGAAAAGCCCTCTGAGCACCAGCCTGCTGGGGGATGGGGTTCCACAGCAGTGAGCCTGGACGAAGCAGTCCCTAAATCCACCCCGGGGGTGGCGGGAGGATCCAGAAGGCTCCAAAGAGGAAGTGAGTCTTCAGCTGGAACTTGGGGCATATATAGGAATTTGCCAGGGAGACAAACTGGGGTGGGGAGCAGTGAAGAGTCAGGAGAAACTGACTTCACAAAGCCTTGGGGGCCTGAAGGAATTTGATGAGCTTGGAAAATTACCCAGAACTTGACAAATGTGAGGTCTCTGGAATGAGGGGTTCCTGGGCAAGAAGAGCTAAAGAAGAGGCCAAGCAGGATGGCAGGCACCAGATTCTGAAGGAGTCTTTTATAAAGTCCACCGCAGTGCTTTCAAGAATGACTTACTATGGTTCAGAACTCCGTTTTCAGTCACATTGAAATACTGATTTAACCAACATTATGTGCTTATAAACTGGAAAAATTTTGCCTGTAGGTTGAAGGAGCATTTATCCAAGGCATGGGACTCTACACCACAGAAGAACTCAAATACTCCCCAGAAGGTGTGCTTTATTCTCGGAGTCCAGATGACTATAAAATCCCCACTGTCGCTGAAATACCAGAAGAGTTCTTTGTCACTTTGGTGTACTCTCGAAATCCCATAGCCATCTATTCATCCAAGGTAAGAACTCGACACCTCTCTATTAATCTGCTAGGGCTGCAGTAACAAAATGCCAGACTGGGTGGCTTAAACCACAGAGATACATTTTCTCACAGTTCTGAAGGCTGGAAGTCCAAGATCAAGGTTTGATTTCTTCTGAGGCCTCCTTTTGCCTTACAGGTGGCCACCTTCTCATTGTCCTCACGTGATCATCTTTCTGTGTGTGCACATGGCTGATGTCGCTTTCTGCGTCCTGATTTCCTTTTCTTATAAGCATCCATAAAGACCTCATTTTAACTTAATCACCTCTCTAAAGACCTTATCCCCAAATACAGTCACAGACTGGGTCCTAGGGGTTAGGACTTCAACATATAAATTGAAGGGGGGCACAGTTCAGCTCATAACAAACTACTCCTTCAAGAAATAATGCAGCAGTCCCCTGAATGTGCTTACTCCTTGGAATTGCAGATCCCAACAGGAGACAGGAAGAGAAAAAGCAAACTCCTGGAAGAGTGGTGCTCACTAACTTCTGAAGCCTAGGTAGAGTCTTCAGTCTTTAGAGAGATCATAAAACAAATTTAAATCAAATCAAGAAGAATCAAGGAGGACCGAAACATCTTGGTTCATTAGGCTAAGTGCCACCATGAGATAAAATTGAAGTTGTAGGCAAATTTCACCAGCCCAGAACCTTTTCTTCGCCCTCCCCGCATATCCTCCAGACTCGATTCCTTCTTGCTTACACTGCCTCTCCCCACGCCCTCTCCAAGTCAGAATGAGCTTTCAAACAACTTTCTCACTGATGATTGATATGCTCTGAGGTGTTAATAGCCACTTGTACGAGAGGGATTGTCCTATGCTTCCTGGGGCCTGTGGGGTCTAACTGGCCCATATAGACTTAAAGTGAAGCTTCTCAAACCCAAGTGCACAAAACCACAACTTCTTCAACTTAAGTGCTATTCTGAGCCTGCATTTGGCCAGACAAACAGCAACACTAACCTCATGGTTCCAGGGAATTCCCTCTCTTTCTGAAGAGTAGGTCAAATTTGGAAGGAAGGTAAGACTTCCGATATGCATGACCTCTCTCTCCACTTCGGCACCAGACTTTGGCGGGAGACATCTCTAAAGACCGTCCTGAAACAACCCTGCATCTTAGAATCTAGCCACTTCCCTGCCAGTTCTATTTCAAATAGGGCACAAGCCCTTCTTCCCTACTCACCACAGAAGAAACCCCTGCTTGCACCAGCTTCACCTCTTCCTCAACATTTGCTACTGAGTAAAAAACACAGCCAAGAATAGTCTTTGTCTGCTTTGGGCCCTTTGTTCCATCTCTCTCCTAAAGCCCCGGACTACTACTCTCCAAGGACCAGACTACTTTGAAGGAAGAAAGAAGAGAAATCAGTACAAGAAGCATTGGTGAATTATCAAAAATATAATGTCCCCACACTGTTAACTAGAAAGCATCCGACACATACCAGCAAAGTTAGCACGGACGAAAACTTCAGCAGTCCACTCTCCAGAGGCAACTGCCTCGCTGTCTTTCAGCTCAACTACAATAATCGTGGTTGATGTGTTATGTTGTGTTGTGGTTTTGCATGAAACACAAATGGTCGGGCACACAAGGGGAAGGACCCAAGAGGGCACCAAAGGCTTTGGTCTTCTTGACCCGGGTGGGGAGCAGGAGATTTTCACTGCACTGCCATCCTGATGACCTGGGGCGTTTTCATGAGCCACTCAGAGGAAGACCCCGCACACAAATTGGCTCACAGGGGGTGGGGGGAGACAGGGATCAATTTGGGCAATTCAGAGGCACTCCACTCCGAGGGTTATAAAGCCAGAAGAGGTGAGAGTGCTTATGTCTGAGTGTGCCAGTGCGTATGTGTGTAATGAACATGCATTAGTCCTGAAAGAAGCATGCATTTCTGATGGCCTTTTGCCCTCCTCCTCAGGGACTGGGTGAAGCTGGAATGTTCTTGGGATCCTCCGTGTTTTTTGCCATAAAAGATGCAGTGGCTGCTGCCCGAAGAGAGAGGGGGTTGACCAAGACCTTCACCCTGAATAGCCCGGCAACTCCTGAGGTGATTAGGATGACTTGCGTGGATCAGTTTACTGATATGGTAAGGCTGGTGCGGAGAGGCTTCCTTTGCAATCTCCCCTTACATGGACTTTCAGGTTCTTAGTATGAATTTGATAACCATGACAAAATCACAGGGCAGGTTCATCTTTTCCAATGAAAATTCTCATTTTTCCTCCACTTGCTACTTCCTAGATGCTTCAAAGCAAGTTCAAAGTGAGTGAACCACTTTAAATGATGGTTTGTCTGATCCCAGAGGAGAACACACTTGATTGAGTCAGGGCTAACAGTAAATGGATGTGATAAGCTATTTTTTAAAACACTTGGTCAAAATGCAGTTGATGTGGTATTTTAATTACCTCAGTAACCAAATTAGATTCAATAGATATTGATCTGGACAATTATTTAGAAAGTATTTGTTAAGAATAAAATAATTAAGAAATAAAAATAACAAATGAAAATATCAAGTCACTAGGAACACACTAATGGAACATAGTTTCATTTTCCAGCTCCTACAAATATATAGAGGACTATCATCAGAAACTATTTCTATATTCAACTGCTTACTACATACTAGTTCAGTCTCTAGTATAAAATCAGATTGTCTTTGAAATTACAGAGCTTCTGAATACAAGATGCATCTTATTTCAAACACAAGAAGTTTATGAGAATAAAGAGATTTATGACTCAAGGATTGAAAGAAATTTGAAAATTATATGATTTTGACAAGAATAAAATGAACATTGACTTGTTCTTTTTTTAAAAAAAAAATTCTTCTGAATTACAGCTTTTTTCATATAACAGCATTTTATTTATTTTTAAACAAGAAAGAAAGTTTTCTGAAACAAAAAATTTCTGGAGCCCAGGGTAGTTCAATAATGCCATCAAGGACCTCGGTTCTTCCACATTCCTGCTCCACTCTCTTCAGAGTGTGGCCTTCATTCTCAAGGTTACAAGATGCTGGCTGTACATCAGGTGTCATGACTATGTTCCAGGCAAGATAAAAGAACGAGGCAAAAGGCTAGATAGGCACACCAGCAGAAGTCAGACTTCTTTTTTCAATGCCTCTGAATTTCAGAGGCTTTTATTTTATTGCAATGATTAAATCTATTTAATACTTTTTTTTGCTTTATTTGTTTTTTATTTTTATTATTTTTCATTTAAGTTGATATTAAATATTTATTAGTTTTAACTGTACATCATAGTGGTTAGTTATTTTTTTGGTAACTTACAAAGTGATCCCCTTAAGAAGTCTAGTATACACCTGACACCATACAGTGTTATTACAATATTATCCCTTATAGTTCTTATGCTGTACTTTACATCTTAACTTAAATGTGACTATTTCGCTGCTGCCAATTTGTACATCTTAATCCTTTCACCTATTTCAGCCATACCCAAACCCCCACCCACCTGGCAACCATCAGTTTGTTCTCTGTACCTATGAGTCTGTTTCTGTTTTGTTTGTTCAATATAACAACACTTTGTTAATAACTATCTTTCTCCTTTTGATCTTTTTCAGATTCCCAGAGATGATCCTTCAACATTTACACCTTGGTCCATCCATGTGTCTTAATTCTGTTTTCCTTAGAAAATGAAAGAGTTCATGATTCACGTTGAAATTTTCAAACCAGAGCAAAATATAAGTTGACTCCCAGTTGTCAAGGGTAATTTTAGCATCCTTTAATTATTCCTTGTAGTTTAGGTCACTGCATGATTATGTTTTAGGAACAAATTTTTACCAGAAGGCATAATAAAGAATCAAAATTCTTATTTTCATTTGCATTATCCTGAAGTTCTATAGTATCCTGGGGGTCTTGTCTTTGTATATTTGGGATTATGACAAAATACCATAGACCAGGTGGCTTATGAAAAGCAAACATTTATTCTTCACAATTCTGAAGGCTAGGAAGTCCAAGATTAAGGTGTCAGCAGATTTGGTGTCTGGTGAGCACCTGCTTCCTGGTATCTTCTTACTATGTCCTCATTTTGTGGAAGGGACAAGGGAGCTCTCTGGGGTCTCTTTTATAAGGGCACCAATTCCGTATATGAAGTCTCTAACCTCATGACCTAATTGTCTCCTAAAGGCCCCACCTCCTAATACCACCACCTTGGGGGTAGGATTCAACATACAAATTTGGAGGAGACACAAACATTTAGAATATATCATTCCATGCCTAGCACCCCAAAATGTCCTTCTTGTATGTAGGCAAACTGCTCTCCAGATGTGAACCTAGGAGATCAAACATGTTATATGCTTCCAAAATACACAGTGGGACAGGCCTAGGATAGGCATTCCAAAGGGAGAAATGGGAAAGAAGAAAGGGATGGCAAGACTCAAGCAAGTTCAAATTCTTCAGGCTTGAGAATATTCCTCTTTGCCCAGATACTCTACCCTCCAGGCCCTCTCCTTATACTCACCCAGAACCAGATGCAGGAAGGGCTCAGGTGACTCATTTGGCACTCCTGATGTCCTATTCACACGAGTGTCAAACTTTCGCCAGGCCCCACTCACACCTGAAAAGACCAAGCTCTCCTCCAGATTCACAGTTCTCAGCGTGTGCATTTCCAGGTACTTCCTCAGCCTGTTGGGGAAAGAACCCTATCGTACACAGCCCAAGGCCTCACTGGTACCCACTTCTCATAAGCGCAGTAGCCACCTAGTTCAGCAGAGGCCAACAACTGGAACTGGGAAAGATAGGGAGGAGGCCTCCCAGTCAGAAAGGTTGAGAATGCAGGGTCTGGAACGCAGGCATTTAATGACCAACCCATGGGTCCCAAAAAGTGCTTTACCATCAGTCTGCTCACCTGCATTTCAACTTTGGCTTTTGAAGAGTTCACAACAGACCACAGAGCACTAGGGACACAGAAGTCATGGCCAGTACTTTTCCATTTACATCAGTGAACATGATTTGTTACAGTTTTTTCCAGAAATAGGTTTGAGTTGTGGAGGAGGGCTGTGTCGTTTCCAGTGTTAATTCTATCATGGCATGACAGGGATCTTTCATGTAATTCATAAGACCTTTTAAAAACAAACAAGCACCTGAGTCAATACATGAGTTTCACCCATCAAAACAATCCACTTAAAAGGGAAGGTTCTGCCAAACAGGAACCTTTGTGTTTAATCTATTCATACTTAATAAGATTACATTCAAACAAAAGCTTCTCTGCCTGAAACAAGCTTGAAAACACTCCAGAAAGCTGTTCAAGGTCATATTTCAGTTTCCCAGAAATTAGCATATTTGATTCTCTTAATCCGAAGTACTTTTACATCTTCCAACTCTAACACCATAATCCAATTTTAGTACTCTAAAACCATTCTCCTATATGAAGTGGATGTATCTTATGTCACACTGAAGGATTTATTTCTGTAAATATTTGGAAACACCATGATCCATGTTTTTGTTGACAGCGTCCCTGCTCCTTTAAGCCAGAATCGTGTGCTATTTGTGTCCCTGGTTTCCCTCTTTTAAGGGGAAAAATTGAGTGGGGAACAGACTGCGGACCTTCACAAATAATCCTTGTGTCAGTTTTCCTCAAAGTGGTAGCAGCCCTCCAGAAAGGCTTCTGTCTTCACTCTTTCTCTGCCTACCTGGCTCCTTTCCCAGTTCTCATGGAATCAATTCCTACTGTGCTGGCTGAAAAATTACTGCTTGGCTATCGCCCATGGGAACATAGACTATCACCCATGGGAACATAACATTCTAACAATAAGCTTTCTGTTTCTGCACCCCCCCACTTGCAGAACCAACCTATGGGTTGACAGTTAATAAAAAGAAGAAAAATAGACTTTTGTGTTCAGACAGAATGAAGAATGGGATTTAGGACTTAAAAACCCTGTACCTCTGCATTTCGGGACTGCTTAATTTGGGTCTGCGTACCCCTGGCAGACCCTGCTGGCTGAATAAAAAGTGTGTTTCCTATAACTCACTGATTTCTGGTGGTTTGTGTGTCTATCGGGGGCTGGCAGTTACAACATTACTCATCTTTCAGACTTAGCTGTCGCTTCCTTGTGTCTTCCCTGATCCCTCTCCCCAAAACAAAGATAATGACCCTGTTCTGTGCTTCTCAGAATGGTATATATTTGATCACTTATTAATGGTCTCTCTTATTAACCACAAATTCCTTAGAGAAAGAAAACTCATAGATCTTGTTTCCCACTGTGACTCTTATCATAGTGCCTGGTACAACACAGATGCTCAATACCTATGGGCTGAATGAATGAATGAATCACTAATGCCTTCTTTATTTAAAGCATTTTAGGTAATCAGTCAATCTGCAAAGAACAAGTGGCCATTCATGCTAAGTGTTGTAGGGGATACAAGTATTTATTCTAACCTCCAGGAGCTTATTACCTCATTGGAAAAACAAGACACAAACTTTGAAAAGATAACTATTAATGGCAGATAAAGACTAGTTTTCTGGTTCATGGTTTATTAAATGAAAAGTAAAGAAGTGATTGGCTGGATCTACAGATACTTTCAGAATTGAGAGGGAGAAGAGAGGCCCAAAGATGCTTTTTGATGGCAGATAAAGAAGGGAAGCCCATCACAGAGGTCACTGTTAACATCGCAGACATGGAAGAGCCTTCTTCAGTCATTCGACAAATACTTACTGGACACTGACTCTGCGGTAGGCCCTACTCTATGCCCAGGGATATAGTGGTGGGTTGAAAGTAAATCTCTGCCTTTGTGGAACTTACATTCTAGTAGAGAAAGCAAATAAAAAGGTGAACAAGAATCCGTGTCAGGTAATACTGAGTGCTACAGAGGAAATAAAATGGGGTGGTACAAGAGAGCATGTTGGAGGTGCTACTTCAGACCGTGTGATCAGGGAAGAGCTGAGATCCAAATAACAAGAAAGCATCAGCCATGCCAAAGTCTGAGAAAAGAGAAATCGAGGCAGAATGTATAACACGCACCAGAGCCTTTAGACATGAAAATATTTAGCACTTCCAAGAAGCATGAAGGGCCAGAATGAAAGCGATTACAAAGAAGGTAGTAAGTGTTTGAAGAGGTAGGCAGAGAGATGCAAGGGGTTAATCTCATGAGGCCTCCACAGAAAGCTCATGGAGTTTGCTAAGCGTGATGGGAGGCCATCAGAAGCTTTCAAGTAGAGAAATGCCTGGTTTAAGCAGAAGAATAATGCTGAGAAGAGTAGTTTGATGGGAGCAAGAAATTGTTTTTGAAGAGCAAGAGGGTTTGAAGCCAAAAACAGGGCTAGATTGTGGAGGGCTTTGCACAGTGGGCCAAGCAATTTGGACCTTATGTACTAGGCCTCAGAGTGCTACTAGGGGTATTTTTTATCTGAAATAGCATGATCAAAATATCTGACCTTAAGGCTCTAAATAATGTACAGTGTCATCTCCAATTTCTCCTCTCATGACGCTGTCATGGATTTACTCAGCAACTTTTCAACACATGTGAATCACCCATATACACACCCGAAAACATGCGCACATGCACAAACACTCATCTCCACAAGTGCATGAAAATGGATATGGCTGAGACCTGGGCACTGGAGTTATAAAGAAAGTTGGAAGCTGCCAACTGCATTTGATTAGAAATGTTTCTGTACTAGCTCCGTGGTGGGAAGGATTCTGAAGCCACGTCTGCACCAAGTTAGCCACGTCAAGTTGATGCCAGGTATTTGCTGTCTCTGGCAGGAGGCACTGTCACACATTAAATTCACCTTAAGACGAAGGGTTGACTCTTAACAATGGCACGCCTGGGCTCCACACACTCATCGCAGAAGTGTCAGGGGACAGAGTTCTTACTTCCTCTCCTGAAACCTGACCACTTGAGTAGCTACCTGCGTCACCCATATGTGAGGCCAAGTCCAGGCAGTACTTTAGTTGAAAGAATAAGAACTGCTTGATTTTATCTACAGATATCTAACTAAAAATATTCAGAAAGATTAAAAATGATATTTTGCTTTCTATCAAGGAATCTGTCTATATACTCACAGGTGTTTTAATCCAGCAAATCTTGCTTTTAGCTCTTGTTTTCCCACTCACTTGAGCTACTTACCTATCTGAGCCTCTATTTACCTGTAAAATGGTTGCCTTGATTAGATCTCTATTTTCCAATAATAAAATCCTGCAAATGGGGAAAATGTAGGAAAGGTATAGAGGAGCCAGGTGGATATAATGCCCCACACCTCCACGTTAGGGCACAAACGGGACTTGTCCACATGATTTCCTACGAGGAGACATTTCTGCAAGTAGAACAAGATAAGAGTTTGGAAGAGTGGGTTGTCTCAGAAATCTTACTTCTATCTCCTTTGGAAATCTACCCAGAATATATTCATGGGGCTGAGGCAGTGTGCAGAGTGGGTTTAAGCTTAGATGGTTATTTTCAGGTTTTCACACTCAGACCCTCCAATTTCAGAGAAAGCAAGAAGGGATGTGGCCTGTGCATGGAGCAAGCTTTGAAACCGGGATTGTGGAAGGCAGAATGATGCATGCAGTAAGAGGCGGGGCCGCACAGGTACCTCACACTTAAAAGGCCGCAAAACCAGGAAATCGTCATTCAGTGCTTGGACCTAAATCCTTTGTGTTCAGTTCCGTGGCTGGTACCAAAGAGCATTTCCACCTGGAGCTGTAGGTGAAACCTGCTCACAGCTGCAATGCCCTGCCCGTCGAGATCTGATGAGTTGGTTTTCTTTGTGAATGGGAGGAAGGTGAGTGTCGAGTGCTGCTACCATGGTTTGCAGAGACAGAGGGAATCTACTAGCTCGGGAGGAGTACCTGTGGCCTCTTTTGGTTGAAACCCCTCCAGTTAGAAATAAGAAGCCAGGGACTTGGAATCCATACGAATTTGGACTGTTTTCCACTCAGCCAAGGCTCAGCCTCTAAGAATGTGAGAGGCGGTAAAGCATTGGGGCTAATCATATGTGCCTTGTCAGAGTCTTGGTTCCAATCCAGTTCCTGTGTATCCTGTCTAAACTTATGCAAGTTACTGTTTCGTGAGCCTCAAAGTACCCATTCTTAGAATCCACTTTCTAAAGTGATTGTCAAGATTGAAAAAGAGATACCTCTTAACACTGATTAGGAATCTCCTAAATGTTTATAAATCACTTAGCACTGAGCCTGATCTACCGGAAGCTCATTATCTGTTAACATATCTTGATCTTCAAACTTAAGAGGACAAGCAACAGAGCTTTCTTTATTTCTTTTCTATTTATTGACTTAATTTTTCAGTCGAGTCTCCATTACACAGAATTGATTAAAATGTAATTGCAGTCAGTTTTGAGTTCCCTCTTACTCTGAGTTATGGCTTCATTCTAGTAGGAATTTATATGACAAGAAGAGGAGGCTTTCCTGTTGCCACTTCTTCCTGGCATCCTCCCCTTTAGTCCTCACTGTCAGTCCACACAGGCCCCTAGTAGAGTCTTAGTGCTCTCTGTCAGGCCCCCTCAGCTCCTGAGTCCCTATCTGTCTCTCCAGGGAACCATTCTATAGCTCCCAAGGCAGGCAGCTTCTTTGGGATCTCGCCACCTGTCTTCCAGAGCCCCTCAGCCCTCTGATCCCACAAACCTAATTGGGATTTGATGACGTTCACCTCACTGCCCGTCCTAGGGTTTGGCTCAAGAAAGGAGATAGAACATTAAGCCTCTAAGTTCTCATCATTTCCCTTCTAATTCTCTCTCCTCTCCATGGCCAGCAACCTCCATACATTCTGCCAAAACTATCTCTTATGAGCTGAGTCCTTACTCTCTTGTTCTGCTTTCCTAGATTTCAGAGGTTCCTTCCTCTATTTTCTATTCCATGTCACTTCTGGTCATAACCCCAGAATGAAATGGCCAGGGAATAAGTCAAGGGTTGGAGGAAATACAGGTGTGTGTGTGGGCGGGGGATGAGGGGGAATAGGAGTCAGCTAGATAATAAAACTATTATCCAACCACATTCTCAGTAAATGTTTTTAAAGCACCTGGGGTGGGAGTAGCAGAGGAGGGCTTCTTCTTTTGTTGTGAGCCCCCCAGAGATCCAGAAAGCAGTTGAATTTTAATACCTCAACTTAGAAGCATCTTCCTGTACTTTTTTTATTCTTTGAGGTCTACACAGGTTCATGTTTTTCTTCTGGGGAGAAAAAAAAGAGCCTAACGTGAATAGCCCACTGTGTCTTTCTTTCCACTGATTCAAGAGAATGGCTGGAGGTGTTTGCAATACACCCCAAGACAAAGTCGAAAACAATATCCCCAAATAAGAAATGGGAAAGAAGCACGAAAGAAGGTCCCTCCATGGCTTTTAGTGTGAAGTCCCTCAAATTTCAAGGTGAGGGAGCAAAGAATTCTAGTGTTTTGCCCTGAGGTCCTGAGCTGAGGCAACAAGGCTCGCCATGGGTCAGTCTGCCAGTGAGGAGGCTGGCATACTCTGGGGTTCTCCAGATAACAGCAACCAGCAACTCTCTCACCTCCCCCTTTTGCCACCTTAAGGTTCCCTGATGTTATCAAATGTACTCCACACTAGAGGTGTGTCGGAAGTGCCAGAATAGAAAATTCCTGCCCAGCTTTCTTCCCTCCAGAACCCCCCTTCCTCTCTCTCTCTCTCTCTCTCTCTCTCTCTCTCTCTCTCTCTCTCTCTCTCTCTCTCTCTCTCTCTCTCTCTCTCTCTCTCTCTCTCTCACACACACACACACACACACACACACACACACACACACACTATCTTCCACAAAAATAGATAGTGGTACAAACATGAAGAATATAGCCTCCAGGGCACATTTACACAGCAACAATTGCGGTCGTGATCACATAGACAAGCAATATGGCCACACTCGTTTGGTGAGTCTCTTGTTCTATACATGTATGTGAAGGTTGTTTGCTGTCAAATCACAGAAAAAGCAGGGGCAGATAAAATTGGACCTAATATTATATCCCAACCCCTAAATCAAGCAGACCATGACAGCCACTCCCCTGGGTCACTGATATGGTCCCCATGATCATCTTTCTGTTTCCAACTCAGGTGATAGAGAGGAATGCGGACCCTGAAGTCACTCTGCTGACCTTCCTACGAAAGAACTGGACCCTTTTGATTGAAGTCTTGACAGTGTCTATGTTTGCCTTAAAACCTAGATTATCTGTGATTATGAAAACTAATCGAACTCTTCGTCTGCAGTCGGCCCCCTTGGCCCTTGCTCTCCCTCTGCTGTTGGCAGTGGTTTTAAGAATATTAAGTTAACTGGACTATTTAGAGAGAATGAATTTTCCCCAGAGTTTCTTATATCTTGATTTAGTAGCAGTGAAATAGAAGCTAAGCTCTTTACTTCAGCATTAATTACTGCTTTCAAGGCCTTCCAGGTCCCAAGAGGGTGGTTATGAAATAAAGGCTTATGTTGCATGTACCTTGCCCTGGGAAACCAGATTCTCCAGAATCAGAAAAAGAACACATGTCATAGGAAGATCGCTTTTTCATTTTCTTACAACAGATTTCCCCCCACCATTTTACATTCTGAAAATTGGATCTTTATGATGGCAAATATATTTTAGTTGGTAA
Organism: Cynopterus sphinx; assembly: GCA_030015415.1. NCBI lineage: Eukaryota > Metazoa > Chordata > Mammalia > Chiroptera > Pteropodidae > Cynopterus > Cynopterus sphinx. The sequence continues at coordinate 181,304,479 of CM057379.1, forward strand.
ATTAATGAATCTCTCAGGGAAGCCGAAAGAAAGAAAGAAAGAAAGAAAGAAAGAAAGAAAGAAAGAAAGAAAGAAAGAAAGAAAGAAAAGAAAAGAAAAGAAAAGAAAAGAAAAGAAAAGAAAAGAAAAGAAAAGAAAAGAAAAGAAAAGAAAAGAAAAGAAAGAAAAATTGAGGAAATTAGCCCCAGACAAGTTTTGTTTAAAAGCCCACATGGTTCTTCATGTCAATGTTTGAAAATTAAGAAATCTCATATTTTTAAAAATTGAGGTTTTCCTGCTTCTCATAAAAAATGGGAATAATCATCCCTGTGTGGCTATAGTCTCACTTAAAGCTGAGTCGGGACTGTTACTAGTTCCCTGCATGTCATGAGCTCCCCAGTTACTCCCAGCCCACTTTCATGTAACCTCTCTGATAAGCATCTGAGGTTATGACTTAACTTAAATGAACAAGCATATGGTTAATAGATAGATAGATAGATAGATAGATAGATAGATAGATAGATAGATAGATAGATAGATAAGCAAGCCAGTGATTTCAAAGTTTTCTTAACCAGTCTGGCTAAGTACATCCAATCCCACAAATTTTGTGGAAATGAACAACAATTTAGAGAGAAGGGTGACTAAAAAGAGGGAACAGAGGCTGAGCCTCGATTTGGGATTAAACTTGATCCCACCGGGAGCAGAGGAACACGCAATGTAGGATATGAAAATAAGGGTGGGAGTTTTCTCCAAAGACCCTCACTTGCATTTAAATGCAATACAAATTTCTTGGCAAAACTAGCAGTACTTTGAACTGCTAAAAATAAGTTCCTTTCTTCCGATTACATGATTGGAACCCAAAAGAATACTTATAACAAAATAGAATTTTTCAAAGGGTTTTTACCTTTACATCCATTATCCTACCAGATGCTTATGATAAGCCTGTAAAGATAAAGTAGGTATTATTTTCTGCCTTTTCAAGTGAGAAAACAGACAGGGAGAGTTAAATACAATAAGTGTCACACAGCTGATAAGATATGGAGCCATCTTTACTGAGACCTGGAGGCAGGCAAATGACTTCTTAGACCTGCACCCCCCGTCCCCAAGATGATTTTCCTAGCTGGTAACACCCTAGGGAGACAGCTATAATGGAGGTGACACGTCTACCTTGGTATCGTCTCCTTGACCACTTCCTTCCAGTAGGCCTCACAGGAACCAAGTATGCCTGTGGAAGAGGAGGCTGTGGTGCCTGCACGGTGATGGTGTCTAAATGTGACCCTGTGTCCAAGAAGATAAGGTATCCTGCCCAGAAGCCCAGAGGCCAGAAGAGGGCTTTGTTTCTTTGCCAGACTTGTATTCTTATCTCACAGCTGAAAGAGCGCTCTAAGACCTCTCACCCTGTGATGCTCAGTATCTCAGGATCTTAGGGCCCTCTGAAAATTCGATAAAAGTTAGGAACGTTTCACTCAGAAAATGCATAAGTAAATTACATTTTTCACACAGTTTCAAGGGAGAGCATGGACCTCCCAAGGCCCATCTATGCATCCCAGGTTAAGAAACCCCAACATAGACCAGCCCTTCATTTTACAGACGAGGAAACTGAGGCTCAAAAACATGTAGTGACTTGTTCAAGGTCATACAACTAGTAAGCTGTAGAACAAACATTGAGATAGGGTTTTCAAGCCACATTTTCTGGCTCGGACATTAATGCCCTTTCTACTGTTGGGTTGGACCAATCCTGCGGAGCAGGGGCCTGAGTCATAATTCCATTCTTAAATTAGGGCCAGATTCCAGGACTTAGGCTGCTTCCAAGTCCACTGGCCCAAGAAATCAAGAAATGCCCTCAGAACACAAGCCATCCAACACTGTTGAGTGAGCTTACACAGGGAGTTTAAAATTAACAAGCAAAAAAAAATTCATGAATATGGGAAAGAGACATAGGTGTGCCTTTTACCTATTATGGCGTCGCTGTCCTAATGAATACCATTGAGGTCCAACCATACTCCTGGTGACATGAGTCCATTCCCATTGAGTCCAGACCCAGGTGAGTCTGTTTTGGGCTTGGAAATTTTTTCTGAAGTTCAGAATGCCCATATTCCTGCTGAGGAGCCCCAGTTCTTACAGATAACAGAGGCAGCAGAGAGGAGTCTAAATTCTTCCTCCCTGTCACCTCTCCAGCTCCTCAGCTGTCAGGTTGATTGACAGGTTCCCCATGAGGCAGGACTTTGTTATTCCCTTTGATTTTCCTTGTGCTTTTCATACAAAGACACTTCTCCATCACTGCATGCCTGGTGCCCATCTGCTCTCTGTATGGAGCTGCTGTCACCACTGTAGAAGGTGTTGGAAGCATCAAAACCAATCTTCACCCTGTACAGGTAAGAGCACATGCTCAAATTCTAACTTATTAATGTTACCTTCTTAACTAATGCTGAGTTGACTGTGCTGCTTGAGGCTCCTCAGTTGTGGCCAGGTAAGTAGAAGCTTTGGCTGCATGTTGCTCAAGATAATAAAGAAAGCTGGAAATCCATTCATATTTTATTAGATGATCGTCCTTTTTCTTACTCTTTCTACTTGAATGATAAATAGAATTATCAAAACATTGATTAATGCCTATTGGATTACAATGTGGAATAAATAGATAGGTAGATAGATAGATGATAGATAGATGATAGATAGATAGATAGATAGATAGATAGATAGATAGATAGATAGATAGATAAAATGTCTCTGAGGCTAACAGGATAAAATTCAGGATTATTCCTATGGCATGGTGGTCTTTGGAGTAAAATCAGAATTGAGGGTGACTGCACAAGAGGATGAGGACAATCATTTCTACAAAGCTTAACTTGAAGCTGAAACAAAGAGGCTGGTTTTAGGAGTACCATGACATGCTTTGGCAGAAACACATTGATCCCACTGTCATTGTCACAGAGTGTTTGGAGACTCATAGGTCCAGACCTACCAATACTTCAAATCTTTCCAGGAAGGAGGAGCCTGGGTTTAACCACATGAGAATAGATTCTAGGGAGGTCAGTCAAGGCCAAGGATCCAACAGAGTTCACTAAGGTCTCTGAGAAGGTCAGAAAGGACATTGATGCCGAGGTCCAATAACCCAACTGCTGGTATTAATCACTTTGTGAAATCTAGAGCAGGGCTTCCCAAACAAACGTGTTTAAGAAGCAGCTGGGAGCTTATTTAAAATGCAGATCCTAAGTCAGGAGGTTTGGAGCAGAGGATGGAGATTCTGCATTTTCTACAAGCTCCCAGGTGGAACTGACACCGCTGGTCCTTGGACACACTTTAAATAGCCAGGACCTAGAACACAGGCCAGAATCTTGGACCTTTGAAAGTCGGGCTCCTTTTTGAGCCAAATGAAAGAAGAGGTCAATAGTACATAGTCTCCAAGTTAAACAAAAAGAGACAGCCCTGTGGTCAGAACTAAGCTGGACATGACATCAGGGTATTCAAGACAATGTTTTTTGATGCAACACTTTCCTTATAATTACTGATTTCTGGAGAATTCTCGTTTTAGGAATGGAGGCTACATGCTGCTAATTCCCAGTTAGAAGGATCTAAGCTTTGAGCTTGAAAACAGCTTCTGAGTCACCTCATCCAGGAGCAGGATAGGAAAGGAGACACTGGCCATCTCTGATTCGGGAGCAGAATGCACTGCTCAGGGGGTGGGTTTCATCCTGACAAGGCAGGTCCAGAATGTGGACTCTGGTGAGAGTGTCGTAGCCGCCAGCCCCCGATAGACACTCGGACCACCAGAAATCAGTGAGCTGTAGGAAACGTACTCTTTATTCAGCCAGCTGGGTCTGCCAGGGATACGCAGACCCCAAGTTAAGCAGCCCTAAATGTAGCCCTAAACCCCACAGGTCGGGTGTGCAAGCGGGGGTACAGAAGCAGAAAGCTTATTGTTAGAATGTGATGTTCCCATGGGCGATAGCCAAGCAGTAATTTTCCAGCCAGCACAAGAGGTGGTGGTAGCAGGAAGGCAGGGCCTGTGACCACACACATGTCCTTCCAGGAAAGGATCGCCAAGAGCCACGGCACCCAGTGCGGGTTCTGCACCCCTGGGATGGTGATGTCCATGTACACACTGCTCAGGAACCACCCGCAGCCCTCAGAGGAGCAGCTCATGGAAGCCCTGGGGGGTAGGTCTGACATGGAGGGAACCCGCCCCTCCCGCAAGGCTGGGTGGGAAATATGTCTCGGGCTGCTCCACCCCACCCACAACCCACCCCAGTCCCACCCAGAGACCCCCTCGGTTGTTTCTAAAGGAGCTACAGTTCAGCCAAGAAAGAGAATGTCAAGCTGTACCCTGCTTATCAGAGTACTTGCTGGAGCGGCCTACACAGAACCAATTTTGCATATGGACCACATCCCCATCTTGACACCTCACTTCTCTATCCAGTAACTTATTTGGCTGCCTTCCTTAGGAACGTTGTAACAAAGTACCACAAACTGGGTGGTTTAAAACAACAGAAGTTTATTCTTTCCCAGTCCTGAAATTGAGGTGTCAGCTGGGTCATGCTCCCTCTGAAGGCTCTAGAGGATTCTTCCCTGTCTCTTCCTAGCTTCTGGTGGCTGACAGCCACCCTGGCATTCCTTGACTTATAGATTCATCATTCCAGCCTCTGCCTCCATCTTCTCATGGCTTTCTTCCCCGTGTGTCAGTGTCCAAATTTCTCTTTTTGGAAGAGCACCACTTACTGGATTAGGACCCACTCTCATCCAGTATGACTTCAATTTAGCTTGAGTGCATCTAAGAGAACTCGTTTCCAAATAAAGTCACTTTCATGGGCTCCAAAGGTTAGGACCTCAACATATCTTTTCGAGCGGGCACAGTTCAACCCATAACAGAGCCCTTCACATATTGAAAAGCTTCCTTAAATTTTGCAAGAGGTTTCAGTTACTAAAGAGGATTTCATAAACACATCCCTTTTTCAGAATTAATAATCATCATTTTCAGGTGTCAGTAATCCTTAAACAAGTCTTTTAGAAACACACGTTTTTAGACTGAGGCCTGAAAGGTGAGCACAGACACATTCTCCTATTCTACCAGTTGCTGGTGGCCTTCCTTTACTCTCTCTGTTTCATTATAGAAAATCAAATCAACTCATCTCAAATCTCCATCTTCCTTAAGTTCCCCACTACGTGAGGTCCTTCAACAGCTCCTCACCCCTCAAATGTGGCCAAGCCTACTCTCCTTCACCAAGCATCCAAAGAAGGCCAACGGGCCTCATTCACCTGTGCTTCCTCCTCTGCTACCTGACTCCCCACTGGGCAGTCTCCTCTCCACCTGCATTTACTCTGCATGTTCCCATTTCTGCACCTTTGCTCATGCTGCTCTGTGAACCCTGAGCACCCTTCTCCTGCTCTCCATCAACCCGTTGCTTGCTCATCCTTCCAGCCTGGGCTTCTTTGTGAAGCTCTATGGAATGAACTCTATTTCTCCTCCATCCCCACCCCTATGCCTTCATCCTTGGAAACCTGAGGTTCTCAAACTTTATCATGCAGTGAAATTACCTACAGACTTCTCGAATGCAGATTCCTGAGCCTGTCTCCAGAGGTTCTAATTCAAGAGAATTGGAAAAAGGCAAGGGTCTGCTTTTACAATGCCCTTAGGAAACTCTGATGCAATGACCTAAACACCATGAGGAGCACCACGAACAAACTGTCCAGGGCATAATATCCTGCTCATATAGTGCTTCAGCAATAGCCTATATTTCCTGTGTTTTAGGGTCCCCCATATCTTACAGAATGTCTGAAATATAGTTGTTGTCAATAGAAGCATGCAGAATAAATGAACAGATGCAAGTGAGCTCACCAGATAGACTATCATCTTCTTTAGCACAGAGAATAAAACTGGGATTGAGGTGGTAGAAAAGATAATGTTCTAAGAAAAGAAAAAAGTATCGAACCATTTTGAAGATATCTAAATACTCCCAAAAAAACCTGAGTCTGTTTTAACTTTCAAAAAAATCAGTAAAAATAAAGCCTGCCGATAACAATGCTTCTTCTCTGGTCAGGTAATCTATGCCGCTGCACTGGGTATCGGCCAATTCTTGAGAGTGGAAGGACATTTTGTGTGGTAAGTAGGTGACTGTGGGGACACGCTGCAGAGCAAAACGACAGTGACAGCTGGTCGAGGCTGGACTACAGGAGCTTAATTTTTAGACCATCTAAATAGACTGTAAAGGAGACCAATGAGTAGCTCCAACCGACTCACAGGAGTTTCAGTTATTTGTTGAGGACAGGGTGAACGTGACACTTTTTTGATGTTTCATGGCACACCGCTGAGGTCAGTCAGGTGATCCAACCAGCCCTGCAGACATCTTCTGTGACTAGGTAAGCAGAGCCTCAAGACAGGCCAGGCGGGAGGGCTCCAGCAAATGGAAGGAGACAAGCGAAGGACTGGAGTTTGCTTCGAGGAAGCAAGATTTGTCCCAGGAGTCCAGACCGCAGGCAAGTGTGAGCATGAAGAAGCCAAATATGCTGTGTGGAATCCAAAATTCACCCTAAGTCCAAGAGCAACAGGAGATGTCCTCTGAAAAATGGGGATACCTCACTGAGCTGCTGTGAAGATCAAATGAGAACTTATTGCCAAGCACAGAGCAAAGTCTTGCTTGGCACTTAGTAAGAACTCAACAAATAGTTACTAGCACTATTGAGGATATTATAGATGCTACGGATACGTCTGATGGGAAGACCAGACGAGCATACCTGATCACTCTCTGCGGAGGGTTGGATGGATGTGGACAGTACCACCTCTAGACTCAAGCAAGAGAGACCCCACATTTTGAACGACCCCTCACTGGTCGTCCTCCAGCCATTCTCAGGCCACTGGACAAGGTGACTTGTTCACCTATGGCCTTCACCTCTTTGTAGACCAGTCTCCAGGTACTGCCTTGACCCCATTCCCAGACCTGGTACAAGTTTCTCCTTGAGTCCATCTACCTAAGGCAGATCAGAGCAGCCAGTGTGTGCACCCCTGGGTCAAAGGATGGCGACCACTGGCTGTTTTTGGAGGGAATGGACAGAGCTTAGACATCTGGGTTGGGGTGCTCACACAGGTGTTTGAAGCCCCTCAGTGCAGAACAGAGTCAAAGTGGGGAGAGAAGGGCAGCCGGGGGCCTCCAGCTGTTCTCTTGTCCCATGTCCACAAATAGCAGAGGTGGTGTGCCCCCTTCCCCAGAACCAGGCTGGTGCCCTTGTGTGCGTGTCCCAGACTCTGCCACATGGGGGAGGCAAAGCTGACAAGCAGAGAAATAAAATGAACACCCATCAATCTACTCGTGTAAACGGAAAAGCACTTGTGCGGTACAAATAAAGTAAGTTAAAGGAAACCTCTACCCCTCTGGAATGTGGGTGCTATTTACCTTTATAAGCACAGAATCTGAGGATAAAGGCAAAAATGTGGTCAGAGACCCACCCTGAAGCCAGCAGGCACCAGGAACTTTAATGTGTGAAAGGAACCAAGCCCCAGCGGGAATATCTGGGGTTCCCATCCACAATCCAAGAGAAGACTGGGTTTTTCTGTTATCACTGGCCATCCCATCCTGAAACCTCTCAGAGCTTTGAGTCAGAGATAAAGTGCTGCTAGCTTGGCCCAGCTGTTTTGCTTCTGGGACAGACTTAGGAAGATGGCAGCCTGGAACATTTCAGCAGAGACAGACAACTGGGGTATCTGGCAGAAAGTATTCTGCTAGATACTTAGGAAAAATTGTTTAAGGAAGAAGACTCAAGATGTGAACTTTGAAGAAATAGGAAATAAAAGAGCCAGCAAACGGAAATCTGCTTTAAAATCCTTCGATTGCCCATTAAATTCTCAGTCAGTCCCATGCAGATCCCAAACGTCTGGTAACCAATGATTTTTTTTTTTCATCTTTCTTTATTTTTCATTTTTATAAGGTTCTTACATAAATGATAATATTCGGTGTTTGAATCTTATATATGCCAGGGAATAGCTAAATTGTTGTTTCCCCAAAAAGCATGTTAGCAATTAATTCTACCACTAGGAGTCCACCTAAGAAACAATTCAGAGATGTACATAACGCTGTACAAGTACAGAAAGAAATGTTTATTACAATGTTATTTGTAGTTATAAAATGTAGGGGAAAACTTAAGAATACATCACCATCAAATTTTAAAAATATGTGCATGTGTATAAATATGTGTATATATTATCTGTGTGAAGATATATATACATATATCTTTAAAAGCTGGATTATTATACAGTCAGCAAAATTATATTTTAAAGACATTTAATGATATGGGAAAAGACACACAACATAAATGAGCAAAACAATGGGCAAATCAATGAACAAAAAGGCAAAATAAAAAGCATGTTGTATTATAAGTATAGTACGAATATATATTATGTAGGAATAATCAGTGGAATAGGGTAATGATAGTTTCGTTTCTTCTCTATATTATATATTATTGTTTTAATTATATGTTTTGTATATGGTACATATATCATATTATATAATTTACAATTCCATTCGTATCATTTTACTTTAAAAATAAAGCAAACGATAAAAGATCTTGTAATTATCTATTGCAATAGAAACCACCAAAAGTGACCAAAAAACATCTGGAGTCTCATTTAAATTGCCAAAACTTTCTAGGCACACGTTCATTTACCTATTAAAAAATTTTTCATCTCAAGGCATTTCTCTTTCCTAGGAGTCAAATGGCTGTCAACAGAAAGGAACAGGAAACTGCTGCTTGGATCAGGGAGAAAATGATTCTTTTTCACATGACAGGAACAGCGACGTGAGTCTCTTTTTTTGTTTTGTCCTCCCCACTCCACCCCCACCTCCCCAGAGAGTACTGCTTAATACCAGCCCACTGTTGAAACTGTGCTTGTTAGTTCATTTTCTGCTTTACTTACAAATGTCCAAAGTGCCTGCACAAGTAAGCCACTTTTCATCGGGGAGCTGGGTGAAGTGGTGATTCCCAGCTCACACTCTTAGTTTCCCCTTTATTGTCTTGGAAGGCTTGGAATGTTCAAACAAGAGGAAAAAAGACCTATCCCAGTAAAAACAAGTCCTGTCCTCAAGTGGCAGTGGGTTTCTGTGCCCGCCACTACTCACACAGAGTTGTCCTCTATCACTGTTTCCTCTTTTGTCGGGAGAGGTCATTGCAACCTCAGCAAGGCCGAGGAGCTCATCCAAAGTCATGTGGCAAGCTCATGGCCCCACAGCTGGGAAAACCAGCCTGAAACACACCAGTCCCAGCTTTGTTCTCTCAGAGACACTAGTTTCCAAAATAGACCTACCGCCAAGGACTTGAATAAATTATTTAGAGAAGCTGAAATACAGGATAAAACAGAGAGAATAGAGTCGGCCTTAGAGAAAACTGAGCCCATCATCCTTCCTGTCTCCATGTCTATCCCTCAGACCTACCTCGTTCCCACTCTTTGCCTCCCGCTGCCACCATCTTTTGGTCTGAAGAAGGCATGCAATGGAACAGAAAAGAGTTGCAAAGGAAAATGGGCTGCGCTCCCCCCATGCCTCCTCACACACCCCATGACCATTTCACAGAGGATCAGTGCTGTGGAGGGGTCAACACCTTCTAAAGTCTGATTCTCAGTTGTGTGGTTTCCGGGATTCAATCTGGGCAATGACTGGGCTCCGGAAACCACCTGACTCACCTGAACCAAACTCAAAGAACATGATCCTTAAATTGGAATGTGCCCTGATATTCATTTATAAAGAGAAACACAATTATAAAGTAGATCTTATAATCACTGAGCCACACGTCCTTTCCCTATGTGAAAACACACATCGGAAGCCAGTGTGAGAAGGTTTCTTGGTGAGTGTGCATACTGAGCAGTTGAATAATCTTAAGGGTGACATCATAGAAGACCCCTCTCTTCCACTGGGTAACTGTTACATCTTGGCCTAGCACCCATTAAGGGGAACTTTTAATTCCTCATTACGTTTGTTTTACATTTTAATTCTCAGACGTGGCTTTATTTCCAGGTTTTAGAGATATGTCAGGGTATTGTTCCCAGGTACTGCTTACCCTTCTAATTGCAGCTAACACAAAATCCATCGTTCAGATGTTAGCCTACAAAACTTCAATCTGTGGCCCTGCTAAGAACCCTTACAAGAAACAGTTCCAAGTTTTCTTTCTAGGTCCTGGGAACACCTCAGAGCGATAGAAAAAGATGGGGAGTGTGGGACAAATGTCAGGCCATTTCACCTAAGTGTCTCAATTACTCTTCAAAAGATGCATATTTCCATTTAACCTCCAGAAAAGTTATATACTTTTCCATGAGAAGGGTCAGAGTCATGGCAGAGCTGAGCATGAACCCAGATCTGTGTGCCCCCGACATCTCCCCACGCTCTTCTTTAGCACTCAAACTTCTAGCCATTCTTCCCATAATTCTCTCCCAATTTCTCTAACCTGTTCGGGAAAGTTTTCTGGGAACAAGTGTTTGATTCAGACAAGTTTACCATTTCGGTAACTCTACACTGTGCTTTAGTTTCCTACTCGGTAAAATGGAGATAATTTTCTTTCTTTGTACGGCTGTTGTGAGGATTAAATAAACTACTAATTATGTGAAGGCCCTTGGAAAGTAAGCACCCCATAAAGGTTAACTGCTGTTATTCAAGTTAGTGGGGTATGTGTGTGTGTTCACACACGGGTGTTTATGTTTAGAGTCATTTTTACTTATGCTACAAGACTTCTCGGAGTGTTTAGCATTTTGAATCTTATCTTGACAGATGAAAAGATAGAGGTTGTTTGTGATACAGTGGAGAGGATTCCCCAAACTTATTTGACCTCTGACCATTTTTTATAGACTGTCCTGGTGTTTCATGGTGTACTATTTAAAATACCTCATAGAATACTCTTTCTTAAGTATCGTTTAATGGAAAATCCATATTTCTCTTAGAACAAAATTGTTACTTTAAATTATTTGGTTTCAACTATTTCCCTGTACAAGGAGAGTTACTACTATGCTCATTTTGCCTATAATTAATGTAAATAATCATGATGCTGTTTCCAGTTAAGCTGGGCTGACAGTGCCATCTTCTTCTTCCCTTTAACAAAGATTTTCACAGAGTTATTTACAAAAGACAAGTTCCAGCCTTTGGACCCTACTCAGGAGCTCATATTTCCCCCAGAACTCTCGGTAAGATGAATTGGGTGTTTTTATATGCTTGTTTAAATGTCACTGGTTATAAACTCAGTTTTCTAACACAACTCCTTCCTTCTGTGAAATTGCCAAATTATGAAAATGCTTGATCAGATCAAGATGCTTTTCCTTGCCCAGCTCACCAAGCCCTGACTGATGCCCTGGGCACATTCCCCAAAGCCTCGGCTGAAGCTATTTTTTAAATGACATCATCATTACTCTCATTATTGTCATCTAAAATGTTTCCCCGTTGACTATCTCAGGCAACACAGCTTTGCTCAGTTTCTGGCTTGTTCTTTCCAGTCACAACAGCACATTGACCCCAAGGAGAATCCCAGCACCCCCCAACCCACTCCCATTCCTCGCCCTTCTATCAGCACCTCTGTCTCTCTACTCAGGCATGCAGAGGTCCCATTCTATAAAATACCTAATTCTGAAAGGGTTCTGGTGTGTTTATTCATGCATTTAATAAGTATTTATTTATCCAGCAACATGCCAGGCCCTGTTCTAGGTAATAAATATACAGCAGGGAGCAAAACTTACACAAAGACCTTAAGGAGTCTGTCTCCTGGTGGGAGAGACAGAAAATAAGCAGAATAATAGATAGATAGATAGCTTGTTACCAAGTGAGGAGTAGAAAAAAATAAAACAGAGAAAGAGGATAGAATGCAAGGGGTTGCGATTTTAAATATTCAGCCAGAGAATACTTCTCTGAGAAGGTAGCATTTGAAGTACATCCTAAAAGTGGCGAGGAAGCCGCCGCCAAGATATGTGGGGGTGGGGCAATCCAGGCAGTCGGCACAGTAAATGCAAAGGTGCAAAAGGTAGGAGAACGTCTCTCCTGATCAAGGGGCAGAGCAGGCCAGCTCGGCTCGGAAGAAGTAGGGGCAGGCAGACCATGCTGGACTTGAGGCTTCTGCTCTGTGCAAGATGAGACGCTGGAGTAAAGGCTGGACACTGAGGGTATGCGCCTTCTCCTATTAACATTATACTGGTATCTGAGGTCACGTTGGCTGCTGGGGTGGGAGTAGCCTGCACAGGCACAAAGGAAGAAGCAGGGAGCCCAGTCAGGACACTCATGCCATCCTAAGAGATGGGGGTGCCTGACCAGGGGCACAGGTGAGGAGCAAGCAGAATCTGGATATATGATGGAAAAAGAGCCAACAAGACTCACTGATGGATGTGATGTGGGGTGTGGGAGAGAGGAGTCCAGGCTGACTCTGGAAAGGGGAGTGGCCATGTATGGAGAAGAGGAAAACCTTCTTTTCAGGGACTTGGAAGGAGATGAGATACGAGGAGTTCTGTTTTGGACAGGTTAAATTTGAGATGCCAATTATACATCTAAGGAGAAGACATCGAGTACTCATTCACACATATAAGTTTAGACTTCAGAGGAAAATCCAAGCTGAGGATAGTGATTTAGGAGCATTAGTATCATTACGATTTTAAGGCCATAATATCAAATTCTGTTAAATTAATCTATACTGAAGTGTCAATGACAGGTGCCAGCTCAGATTGTCACTTTGTCTCCAAAGAGCTACATGTTAACAAGTCTTAAACTGAAGGAGAAAATATCTAATAGTAGAAATTCAGGCATTAGCCAGTGGGTATAGTATCTTCTCAGTCAAGCGGATCCCAGGACTCCTGAAATCTCTCTAGAGGGACATACCTCCGCCTGGGGTCTCGCATGCACATACACACTTGTCATTTGCACTTAGAGAATGGCAGAGAACCCAGAAAAAAGAACCCTGAACTTTCACGGAGAGAGGGTTACCTGGATCTCTCCTGGGACCCTCAAGGATCTCCTGGAGCTAAAAGTGAAACACCCTGAAGCCCCTCTCATCCTTGGCAACACCTCACTGGGTGAGTGATTACAACTGTTCTCATGCCATCGTTACTGTCAAGCTGGACTTCCTGTCCCCTACTTGGCTCTCAGTCTGCAAACACTGCTTTTTAAGGATAAAAATCTTATCCTTTGTAATAAAATATTAAAATATAATAAGACATTATAAAATATACTATTATATTATATATTAATAATATAATTACATATAATTATTTGTCATATATAAGTAATATATCATATATATTAAAACAATATTAAAATTATAATATAAACAGTAATTTATATTATATTATATTATATTATATTATATTATATTATATTATATTATATTATATTTATTACATTTATTACATTTATTACATTTATTACATTTATTACATTTATTACATTTATTATATTTATTATATTAATTATAATAAAATAGCCTCCAAAGTTGGAGACCCTGGGAGTATGCAGGGTCACCTTTTGAGGTGTGAGGAAAAAGCGTTAGAGGTTTTTCTTTTTAACATTTGCTTTATCTTGTCCTTTTTCATATAGTTTTTGTTAAATAGTGATTAGACATAATAGAATTTTCCAAAATATGTACAGGCATGTTAACAGTGCACACCCAGTTATCACCCATACCCAGTTTAAGAACAAGAACTCTACCAAGAATTTTGAAGGTCCATGGCCCCTCCCAAACCACATCCCCTTCTCTTCATCTTGGAGGCATTCGTTAGTCTGAATACAGTGCTGATCAGTTTTTATAGTTTTACCACATATATTTGAATCCCTAAGCAGTAATGTCATTCAGTTTTGCCTGATTTTGACCTTTACATAAATAGACTGGCACATGATTTCCTTTTGCAGTTTTACTTCCTATTTTTATCTGCATGCAGTCAGTGTATGAATAAATACATATACTGAGAGGGCATGCACTGCAAATGTAGTTGGCTAGGTATTTGGCCACTGCTTTTACATCGATATACATCTCTTTTCAGTTTTTAAAATTAGTGACTGGAAATTTTCGTGAAAAAGTTTAAGTGCCAAAAAAAAAGACATTTTCTCTTTCCTAACTCTTTCTAAAATATATATTTACTTTTTAGGACCGGCAATGAAATCTCAAGGACATTTGCACCCAATTCTCCTCTCTCCTGCTAGGATTTCTGAGCTGAATATGGTGACTAAAACAAACGAGGGTGAGTTCCTGGCTTCCTTGTATAATATCAATCCCTGCACTAAACTTTCATTTGCCGAATAGTTTGGAACCTCCTTATGCATTTGTCCTGTCTGGCCTATTTCCAACTGGTCATCATTTTTCTGATATGACATACATTCCCACTAGGAAAGTTTACTATCAAAACCTTTACACAGAATATAAGGTATTCGCATGATATCATTCAAAACCTTGTAGTCACCTGCAGGATTCTTGCCTGTGAAATGTCATGGTGACCTAGAGACAATAAATTTGCAATGTCACTTTGATGGGAAGACAGGAAGAGAGAGCTGGTGTTTTCTATAGGTTGAATGATCCATTCCAAGGTCTAAGGATGTTTGCAGGAGGAAAAGAGGAGAAATATCGTCTGGCATTCGAATACTATTCATCTCTTGGGGACAATAGCAAGAGGCCAAGTGGGAGAAAGAACTGCCTGGGCAAGCACCCCCAGTCCCTTACAACATCCTTAGGAGCCCGCTATGTGCAGATGTCATCAGGCAAGATGGCACTAACATAGTAGAAAGAACACATACAAGACTTTGTCTTCAAGATGCACAACAATCTTTTGACAAAAGGAACCTGCTTTTGTGCCTTTCCTCATCCCCCAGAGCTTCCAGCATGTGTGTACTATATATGCATATGAGTGTCAGTCAATGACTTAATGGGAAAAAAACAAATGACTTGGTCAGGAACTTGAATTTGGGATGCAGTGGTAATAATGACTTTCTTAACCTAGCCAACAAGGAGGTTAGGTTTAGTCAAGACTGATTTACAGGCCACCACGTGTCTATGGGAGTCATCGGTGGGCAGGGGAGGGGACCCGCCTACATCACTGCCATCTAGGAGTCCCACCTTCCTGGCCTCTTACCATCAACACTGCTGCAGACCAGCAAGCCCCCTGCCCTGGCTTCACCCTCCTATGTGCAAGGGAAGAGGTCCTTCATGGTTTTGCCCCTCACTTATGGCTTCCCAGCTTCAGCCTTGGGACAATTCAGTTAGCGCACTTGAGTGCCACTCAGAAAAGGAGGGACATGTGCTTAGGTTTACCTGAAATCTTGGTGTTGACAGAAAGGAGAGAAGAAGAGGAAGTGGTAAAATGGGCCAACTGGGAGTGTAGAAAGCTAATTTAAGCAGCAGGTTGACAGGAAAGCCCTTCTCCTAACCTCGCCCCCGGCATCACTTAGCACACAGTTTCCAAACTTCTCTGAGCACCACAACACTGTCCTCAAATAGATCTTAAGTTAAAGAAGTGAATGGAAATGAGCAGCTCTGTTTGAAGGAGAGAGAAGACTTTTCAACATCCGCACCACCAACCACCCACCCCCAGGCTGGGTCACTGAGTTCGCTATATGTGCCCCTGAGAGAGCTCTTCAGGGTGCAATTTAAAATCCTCAATGTGACTCCAGGACCTCAGTTTATAAGCAATGAAGCAGAGAGGCGAAAAGAAAGTAGACTTGCCCAAGGTCTCTAAACTGGCTGGTGGCCAAGTCACCGAGCCACACATCTCCCACTTCCAAATCAGAGCCCTTTTGGTACTGCCATTTACACCCGCTCGGCCTACCCCAAAGCTGTCCAGCTGGCTGTCTGAAGGCACTGCTGGGTTTGGACTCTGCAGGCCAAGCAGAGCCCGCTTCGGAAATGTGAGGAAACGAATCCCACGCCTTCCTCAGGCAGGACCTCTTAAAAGCAAGGTGTGAGTGCCCTCTAGTGGCCTCCAGGGACCTTTCCCAGGATTCTCAATCTTAGGGCTGAAAGGGAAGGACGCAGGTGGAGCAGCAGGGACAGATGCGCTCCCCACCCCACCAGCATTCCCAGGAAGTAAATTTCTGTGAAAGCTTGTGTTTGTGTAGATGTTGCCTGCCATATTGCATGCATGTCTAGTTCAGCGTACATTTTTTCTCCTCAAGATCTTTAGGATAGTAGGCACTCCAGAAAGTCACTGCCTCTTCGTCTCATAGACCCACGAACTCTGAGAAGCATGGAGTTAAAAAAAGATCCACGTTCTGAGAACCAAACCAAGTTCATTCCATTGAAACAGATTTTTGCAACCAAAGATGAAATAACATGTGACTAGAAATACAGTAAAAATAATTTTCTCAGTACAGAGGTATCATGTTGAGCACAAAGTGAGGGGGTAATGTGAGCAATAGAAATAGCCCAATGGAAGCCCCCAATGGGTTGTCTGGCCTCAGCCCGAATTTGAAATCTCTATTTGTGAAGACTCAGACGATGGAGCAGACAGCTGACATTTTACTCTGTCCTTGGGCTGAATTGCCCTTTTCTACCTATGTCAAATAAGACATGGTCCTGCTGTGTGATACTCCTGACCTTAAAAAAGATGATGATGATGATGATGATGATGATGATGATGATGATGATATTTTTTGTTTCTGGGTTCTTCCCTACCAATAAGACTTTGGGTCTGTAGGGTAGGAAGAACTGTATGAAGCAAGTTTGGTCTTCCCAGCTCTCTTGTGGGCAAAGATAAAGCCAGAATTTTTGTAGAAGTTAAAGACCAAACTTCAATGGAACCTGTGGTGACGGGAAGCAACAGACCATAGAGGATGGATCTGGGGTGGGTACTATGTTACCGAGAGCCTTTTATGAGACTCAAGTGGAAACAGGGTGAGGACTCTAGCTTGACACATTCCGGAGAGGAGGAGGAGTTTAGTTGCTTTTAGGCAAGATTTGTTCAATATAAGGATAATATGGAGCAACTAGTGGTTTCCATAATCAATTAGGTTAGCTGAGAGTATTGAAGTAGATGGGGGCATTGTGCAGGTACGTTGGCAGAGGTGAGGGAAACGTGCCAAATACAATTTTAATATTGATTAAAAACAAAGCTATATGGGAGGGTGAAATATTCTCAAAAAATAATCTGCAAAAAGAAAAAGGAACCCTCACACACTGCTGGCAGGACCGCAAATTGGTACAGCCACTATGGAAAACAGTATGGAGGTTCCTCAAAAAACTAAGAATTGATCTACCATATGATCCAGCAATCCCTCTACTGGGTATTTACCCCAAAGACTTAAAAAATCATATCCAAAAAGATGTTTGTACACCGATGTTTATAAGTATTCACAGTGGCCAGGACATGGAAGCAACCTAAGTGTCCTATGATAGATGATTGGCTAAAGAAGCTGTGGTACATATAGACAATGGAATATTACCCAGCTGTAAGAGATGAAATACTGCCATTTGCGACAACATGAATAGAACTCGAGAAAATCATGCTAAGCAAAATAAGCCAGACAGAAAAAGTTGAAAATCACATGATATCATTTATATGTGGGATATAAACCTAAAAGCAACAAATGAACAGGACAAACAGAGACTCATGGACATGGACTAATATATAGACTTGTGGTTACCAGGGGGTAGAGGGTGAGGAAGGAGAGGGGAGGTAAATGGGGTAAAGGGGGTCAAATATAGGGAGACAGGGGGAGGGTTAAGTGGGCAAAGGGGATCAAACATATGGTAGCTGAAGGAAACTGGATTTGGGGTAGTAAACACACAATAGAATATACAGATGTTAAATTATAATGTATGCCTGAAATTATATAATTGTATTAACCAATGTTACCCCAATAAACTAAATTAAAAAAAATTAATCTGCAAGAGAAAAATGAAAGCCTAGCCTGCAACCTGATAAAACGAGACTAACTGCGGTTAGAACCCAGGCCTGGATGTGATCAGACTCTACAGGTTAGTTGTTCGTCCTGCAAACCCCAGGGAAGTGAAGGGTTAATATCATTATCATGACCAAGTAAACTTTCAGAAATATAAGAAAGACTTTCCTTTGGAAAATCATTTACTTTATCACATTAACACAGTAAAAGAAAAAACTCGTAATCACCTAAATAGATGGAGAAAAAACATTTAATAAAAATTTAATAGCCATTTATAATATAAATTCAGAGCAAACTAGGAATAGAAGGAAACATTCTGAACCTGATAGTGAGTGAAGGATTAATTTTAAACAGCCAACTAAGTCATCTCCTGATGGTTTGGGTGACTTCTTCACTTTCAAAGATGGATCTCAACCCTTTATATTTCTGTCATAGAGAAACCCCAAAGACAATGCTAACATCCTGCCAATAATCACAAGTACGGCTGCAATAGGTGTTAAATTTTCTGAATTACTTCCTTGCCAGGTACCAAATAGCATTGCCCCAAACCTCCTGATTGCTCTCCCATTGCTCCTGCTTCCCTGGCCCCTCTCTGGGGACCCTCAACATCCCCACACCCCACAGCAGCCAACAGAATACCTGGGCAGCACCTCACATGGGCCGTTTCATTCTGATTTCTGATCATCCAGAGCCCCTCATGGGACTTGCTGTTGAAGATTTTGAGTATCGAGACTACCATAGAGGTACATATCAGCAGTCAAAGGATTATTGATTTTAGACAATAACCTAAGCAATTGAAAGACCTTTGCTGTTATTTTAATGCCATCAGATTTCTCCCCCTTAATTACAAAACATCTTTACATAGATTCACTGTGGTCAGTCAGGAGGGCATCATAGAAAGTTCTAGTAAGGTCTGCTACCTGCTGGTTGTTACCTTCAGTCCTTCTCTCTAGCCTCTATTCTCTTGTGTTTCTTCCAAAAGAAAAAAGAAGAAAGTGTAGACTAGCCCAGGGGTTTCTAACTCCGACTACACAGAAGAATCACAAGGGGAGCCTTTGAAAAAGCCCCACTGTGACCTGGGAGGGGGGCGCATCTGTGCTGTATTTGAGTACCCAGTGCCCCTCTGTGCCGTGTGGGGAGTCACTGCACTAGTCAAACACGAAGGCCCTGGCACCATGAATACAAGTCAGATGCTCCTTCACCTACGAAAACAATTTGCTTTCCAGGACTGACAATAGGTGCTGGCTGCAGTCTGGCCCAGGTGAAGGACATCTTGGCTGAAAGGGTTTCTGAGCTCCCGGAGGAGAAAGCTCGGACTTACGGAGCCCTCTTGAAGCACCTGAAGAGCCTGGCGGGCCAGCAGATCCGGAATTTGGCGGTATGTTCTCTGGGACAGTCGTCAGGCCCACTGCACCTGTTTCTTAATCCCACTGAAACGTTGAAATAGGCCTTGGCAGAATCCATATGCAAAACAGTCTCAGCAGATTGAAACAACAGGCACAATAAACATTTAATATTTGACAGACATTAGTTAATAACATATTTAAAGAAGGAGTCTAAGTCAAGTTTAATAGAATAGCCAAGTAGCAATATAGGTGGGAAAAGGACTTCATGGTCTTGCTAGTTTTATGATAAGACTGCCCAAGAACAGAATTTTGTCTTCGGCTGCATTAACAGAAGTATAGTCCCTAAAGTAAGGAGGGTAGCCTTCTCTACTCCAGACTGTTTAGACCACAGATGGAGACAATGCTCACATCTGAGAGGCATACTTTAAGGTCTGGTTATTTTTGACCTCAGAAGAAAGTAGAAGAGACACAGTTGGGTTTTCAAAATACATATGCTCCCTCTTCCACACACCCCAAATGCTGTCTCAGAAATCCTTAAGATATGGAGAATCAGGGGAGGCCGTGTTTCCTTAGAAAAAGCTCTTCAAGTGAGGACAGTCAAAGGATCATGAGAGCTGCCTCCAAATATCTGTACATGACCAAGGACACCTGTGATTTAGTTCACGTGCTCACAAAGGGCAGAAACATGCCTGATAGGCAAGAGTCCGGGAAGGCAGATTCCAGCTCAGTGGAAACGAGAACTTTAAAATCAAGCTCTACATAAAGGAGCAGAGCCGCATTCCAGCCCAGACTGTAGCAACCTGGGTGGTCACTGTGGATTCCACCTCATCGTGGGAAGGAGGGTATTGATTTCAATGGCCAGTCATTGCCCTCCCAAGTTCTGAGATGCTACAGGCTCAACCAGATCCAAGTGGAGTCCTCAAGAAGAGGAAAAAGGCCCCCCTCCCACTATGGTGTAGATGCCAAGAACCCCCACATGACCCAAATGAAGTCTGGCCATCTCAGAGGTTATGTGACGTAAAACTGAGATTCTGTGTACCCAAGTCAGGCTGGCATCTCTGTAGCCATCACCATTGCTACCTGCACTGTGGCCAAGGCTGAGCTGGGAGTGGGTTCAGAATCGGCCACTGAGCCTCGCTGCTTGGGTTTGAACCCCACTCCTGCCACTTCCTAGCTGGGAGATTTGGGCCAAGTTTTACACTTTCCCTGTACCCCAGTGTCCTCGTCTGTAGAATGGGAAATGGCATCAATCAAACTGGGTTGTTATAAGGATAAGTGAGTGAATATACGTGACGAGGTCGACAGCAGGTGGAACATACCAAACGCTGTGTGAGAGCTGATCACCATCAAAGTAGCAGGTGGGAGGGCCCCTCTCAGGCAGGACGAACTCCCGGACAGTGTGAACGGAGCCCCTTCTGCAAAGGAGACCTAGACACCTCTGGACCATTCCACGACCGGAGAGGACCATCAGTACGTGCCTGGGGCATAGGATTTGAGGGATGGAATGACGCAGGCTGTAACTCTCTCTCCTCAGTCCTTAGGGGGACACATCATAAGCCGGCATTTCTATTCAGACCTGAATCCAATTCTGGCTGTGGGCAACGCTACCCTCAATCTGATATCAGAAGGTAAGCTACCTCAGAACACTCTGACAGCACCTGGAGATCTTTTGTCTCTCTCTCTCTCTCTCTCTCTCTCTCTCTCTCTTTTTTGTTTTTTTAAGAATTGCTTTCCGTCAGAGCCCAGGTCACTGGCTCTCAATGCACCACAGGGAGCTCAGGTTCCCAAAGGAGGGCACAATGATTCAAGGGGGTGGCTAGTGCCCCCTGTGGCACCACCCCCCACATACACACAACACCCACCGTGGACCACAGCTTGGTCACCCTCATGTCAGCCGGGGCGGTGTGCAGAGGCTGCGGCGAAGGCTCTGTGCAGCCTGAGGACAGCTCCCTCCACCTCTTCATGAATCGCCCCCCTATGCCCCAGTTGCTGTGTGAGAAGCCACAGATCTACTAAAGACACACGGCAGACACTCCAGGCCTTCTGTGGGCAGAAGGAAGGCAATGCTTAATTTTACGCGCTAGCCGAGAGGGATGTGCCCTCTTCGTACTAAAGTGCTCCTGTCTCCCCAGAAGGGCTCAGTTCACACACTGCCTCCTGCTGCTCCAAGATGCTGACACTTGCCTTACTGGGCACGAAGTGCATGCCAGGCTGTGCTGGACATTTTATACACCTCATATCCAATCCATCCAACTACCCAGTGGAGGTCACTTGCAGAGGCAAAGGTCAGGTGGGAACCCTAGCCTGTCTGATTTCCAAATGGGTGTGCTTGCCTCTTCTCCTTTGGGCTACCTCCCTGGGGCCTCTAACTGCCCCTTTCCATCACTTGTCCCCCTCCTTCACCCACAGCCCATAACATACTCACTCCTGCTGTTCCCACTCAGCTGTTCTGCCATGTACCCCTCCATGGGTACCCCTCACAGAGGCCCAGGCACTGGGGTATGAGGAAGCAATCCCTGTCTCCCCATGTGAACTTCGGGGACATGTCCCACCAGGAATTCTATCACAGGCTTCATAAGCCTCTGAGGGATTTGTTGGCCAATATAAGCCCATACCTGATTGGTGGGAACTCAGAGTGTTGGCACAGACTTGGTGGCTGAGGAAAAGTTCTCCCACCTCTATTCACCTCTTTGTGGCCCTATCAGCCATTTTGCTCAGTCGTCCAGGCCTGTGGTCCAAGCGGACCCCAGTTCAACCCCCAAAGACCAGGAGAGAAGAAGCCAAGACTCCGGGCCACCAGGATAGCCAGGGCAGCTGGGCCCACACGCAGGCCTTCTACTACACGGGGAGTAGGAGAAGCATTCTTCTCCTGGGCTGCTGGTTGTTGCCCTCTGCGTAAGGTCTTGTTCCCAGCTCTGCCGAAGCGCCTCCAGCCTGAGCGAGGTGCAGCTCCAGCAGATGAGCTCGCTGACCAGAAGCAGGGCGCGCCAGCAGAGGGCAGCAGGGGCTCCTTTGGGGCGCTCCTGCCTCCCCTCTCAACTATACCTACTTTCCAATCGGCATACTGCTGCTCATGCCCGGAATTCGAATCTGTGTCAGAAGCCGTAGGCTGTAGTTTGAGCTTTTTGCTGCACATCCTGTGAAGGCACAAACCACTTTTTAAAGCCAGAGGCCCCGCTCTGACCACTCAGTGTCAGCCACTGTGCTGGAAGGAGGTTTTGTGAATTGTTCCCTTCACTTTAAAGGTGCAGGTATCCTGCTTAGGAGCCAACAGCAGCAGCAAAACGAAAAGCCAATCCAAGGGTTTGAACTCCAGTTAACAGTGGAAACACTGTCTCAGCTTAAGTTACACCCTTTTTTGATCACAAAATCATGCGTTAGATTCAGTGAACTCCGCTCTGCTGAAAGGTGGACCCAGCACAGGCCTGGCAGGCCTTGGAAGCAGGCGGAGAGCTGGTTCACACAGCAGGAGCACGGACAAGAGTAAATGTCACGAAGCTGCCACCACCCCTCCCTGTGGTGGGGCTGAGGGCGCCCTGACTGTCATGTAGGCAGACCTCTGCATCCCTTGGTGCGAAGGAAGATGACCTTTCCTTCGTTGCTGCTGACATTTCAGAGTACAGAATAATCTCGTGTTCTTTGTTGCCACGGTGCAGAAATGTCATTTTCTTCAACAGCAGGTACACGGCAGATTCCTCTAAATGAACATTTTCTTTCTGGGCTGGCAAGTGCAGACCTTAAGCCAGAGGAAATTTTGGAATCTGTGTATATCCCTCATTCTCAAAAGGTAAGAATTCCACTGGTCACTTTTGAGAGTTGTTTTCCTTTTTCATATCTGAGTCCAGTCATCTTTAGAAATCTGAAAACAGATGGAAGGAAAAGAACTCTGCCCTGAAAATAACAACTTCCTGTCCACTGCGGGCTGGCCCAGCACCAAGGCCCACAGACACCCTTGAGCAAGCAGCTCCGGGGTGTGGACTTGGGGTGTTGTCTCAGCTGTGGGGTGGGGCCTGCTGAGGGCCTGCGGTCCTGCTTCCTTGTGACCACGGATCGACTCTGAGCGGTGGAAATTAGAGCTCCCTGGCTGTGGTATGAGCTTCTCTGCCTGATCCACAAGGAGACAGAGGCTAAGGCCAGGCCACCCCTCTCCCCAGCTGCTAACCCCAGCAGTCCATAGGAACATGAGGGCCCCCAGATGTCTGCTAATACAGGATCCGTGGGGCCAATGTGGCCACCCAGCCGGCTATGGAATGGGCCCTCTGTCCTCACTCTCTGTTGTCTGTATCTCTCCCCAAAACTGTGCCTGAATCCAAGAGGACAGTTTTCCCAGGGAGACGCAATACACACACACACACACATCAATCAAAAGCCAGGCATCAGCTGGGTTATGCAGGAAGTCTTATATTAAGTCATGCTTTCAGCCATATATGATCTTCGTTTATTTTTCCTGTGGAATGGAAACTCTGAAATGTGTTCCTAGTCAAAGGTGCATCCGTATAAAGGCCCCAGACAGAAAAAAAAAAGCAGACTGAAGCACAGCACCCTCAGTGGCCACATATGGAAACACAGTCGAGGCACAGGCCATATCCATTAACCCCACGTCAGCACGTCGATGGTCACGGTACCAAGGGGTCAGTGGGGCAGCCATCAGCATCCTGACTCTTGTACCTGACACGATTCCTTAGTCCACTGCTGGAAAGTTCATTGTGACTCTTTTATCAGCTAGGCAAAGCGGAAAGTGATCATTTCTACAAACCTAGAAGAGTAGTTGGTCTCTTTTGTACTTTAAGCAAATCACATTTAAAAGCACCAGTGTTCGGAGGTTCTCCTCCATCCTCACAAGGCATGGAGGTGTCTGAAGACTAGAGCAAAGGGCACCTGGAAATGAGAGCACATGGAAACAACCCGGGCGTTCTGTGTGGAGGTCTCCTGGCCTCGGAGGAAAAGTGCGCAGAGATCCCTATTCCTTGAGGGGATGGTTGTTGGGGCCAGGCCTTTGGGAGAACATCTTTCTCACTCTGAATGAGAAGACAGCCAAGTGGTCTTCTGATTGTGCCAAGTGTCCTTTGTGTCCCTTTAGACTGAATCTAAGCGATTAGCTAGTGGCACCAAGGAGCAGAAACCACGCTCTTAGTTTTGACATATCAAATAGTTCTCAACGGTTTTTGTCTCCACAGTGGGAATTTGTGTCAGCCTTCCGACAGGCCCAGTGCCAGCAGAATGCCTTGGCTGATGTGAATGCTGGCATGCGAGTCCTCCTCAAAGAGGGCACAGATACCATTGAGGACCTGAGCATCGCCTACGGAGGGGTCGGGGCGACCACCGTCAGTGCACGCAAATCCTGTCGACAGCTCCTAGGGAGGTAAGGAGGGAACCCTGCCCCCTGATGGTGAAACAACTTCAAAAAAGCAGGGGCGGGGGGGATCGGGCCTGGTTAGTGCTTGGATGGGAAACCACCTAGGAAGAACAGGTACTGTAGGCATAAAAAGTAAATAATAATAAGGGATTGTAAGCCGATAAGGTCTTTGCAATATGTGAGGTCAACCAAGGGTTGCCTCACCTAAAAAAAAGAAAAGTGGAAATTTGGCTTCAGCAAGTGTTGGTAAAGCCCTGGGAAGAGGGAAACTTCTGTGTGTAGAATCACTGCTTGTTCTTTTGTAATTTTGCTAAAGGAACCAAACCTTATTTGGCATTGATTAATTAGGTGCCCCTCTTTGGGTGAGGGATACAACAAAACTGGCCCAGCACTGCGTCCAGCTCAGTTCTCTCGTGCACTTCGACACTCCAGCAAATCCACACGGGGTAGCATCCAAGGGGCACCTGCCACTCCCGCTGCTCAGGTGCACTCTATTTCTTCCTCGGTGAAAGCAGTGTCTAAGTGTGAGTCTTGCCCGGCTCATAACGGAATTGACCCTAATGGTCTATTTATTTAATGCCAGGCTCCAGCACGCTCTCTCTTGAACACGCTTGGTTCATGTTGCAACGGAACAGGTCCCATCCTCACCGTGCCATGATCCTCACTCAGCCACTTGGTGCAATATTCCGAGCCTCAGTTTTCCTAAAGGGTTTGGTTAAGTAATTTCTACGTTCCCTTCAAACTCATAAAAAAGGTCTCTGGAATCTTGAAATGATCGCCATGCGATATCTAGCTCATGCCACATGACTCAGACTGCGTTTTACTGGTTCCTTCCTGCCGCTAACCCGACCAGGCGCTGGAATGAGCTGATGCTAGACGAGGCTTGCAGGCTGCTTCTGGACGAAGTCTCCCTCCCAGGCTCAGCTCCAGGGGGGAGTGTGGAATTCAAGAGGACTCTGGTGATCAGTTTCTTCTTCAAATTCTACCTAGAAGTTCTGCAGGAACTGAAGAAGCTACGGAAGCTCTTCTCCGCACCTGTAAGTGCTCTGGCTTGTCTGTGCTCCTTGCAGTCATAAGCTCCCAGCTTTCTCACTAGGTTTGCAAACTGCAGGCAGCCTGTGCATTGCTTGTCATTATTCTGGGTCAGGCCTTGTCGGTTTCCAGCCACCCCTCTTCTGGGATTCATGAAGCTCCAGATCGACTCTCTTCAGTCCACAGATGTTTACTCTGTGCCAAGCAGTGAAATATTACAGTACCCCCGCCTCTGGTATACAGTTTTCTTTCTCTCAAAGTCAATTTTACTGAAGTATAATTACATATAATAAAACTCACCTATTTAACTTAAATTCAGCACATTCTGACAAGTGTGTAAACCCATGTAGCCACCACCTCAAATAAGACACAGAGTATTTCCATCATCCCCTTGCAGTCAACCCTCCCACCCCTGCCCCTAAGCAACCGAATTTCAGTTTTGATATAGAATATAAATAAAATTTTATCAAAAGTACTACAACTTACCTGTATGCTAATATTTAAGTAGCTTCATTCCAGGTTTTCTGATGCCAAACTCTGCAGTAAGTTGAACAAAGCAAATTCTCTCTCTCCCTCCCTCCCTCCCTCCCTCCCTTTCCTCCTACCCCTTCTCTGACCACAATTATAGCTTTGGCCCTGCCTTGTACCTCCTGCTTCTCCACACCATACCCCAACAGTCCCGTGTTCCTAAAATGCCTGATTTTCATTTATTCAGATGAAGACCCTCACTGACCACATTCACCAAGATAATCTTTGCTGCCATTTAATTACTGAATCCCAAGATGTGCTTGATGCCGAGTTTCAGTGACACACAGAGAGCCTTCCCAATTTTACTGCTCTTCCAGAAAAGCAGAGTGGCCGAGAGAACAACCAGGATCTGGACTGTTTTATGTACATCGAATTCCAGCACATTCGGGGATGGCTTATTCAGCCCAAAATTTTCTTGCTTCTCCTCCTGTCCACAGGCCAGCTCACTAACAGGCCTCTCCCATCTCATGATTGGAGAATCAGATTCAAACCAGTCGGTCCAGATCCTCATTATGTAGAAAGGGAGAGAGGAGGACAAGGAACTTTCATAAAAAGTGAAATCCTGGGAGGTGATTTTGGTTATCTAGGCTACTCTGACCTTGCAATTTCATGGGTAGTTTAGCCAAGTCATTTTTACATAAATCAAAGACCAGTGTAATCACAGACTCATCAGCTTATCTTTATTTTGAATCTTCTCTCAGGACTGCCTTCATTACCCTGAAATTTCAGACCAATTCCTAAGTGCTCTAGAAGATTTCCCGGTCACAGTACCCCAGGGAGTGCAACGATACCAGGTCAGTGAGTTTAATTTAACGGAAACTTAACACTAAGAGATAGGCGATGATAGCTGTGCAAACAAGCGAGCACTTTAGAATTAGGATTTTTAGTTGTGGCTTTGTAGTTTCTGCTAGTCTACTGGCCCTTTGTTGAGGCCATGTCAGGGAGATGGTGGCTCTAAGATCAGTCCTGAGCTACCACTAGATACATTCAAAGCTAAAAAAATACCCTGGAGCGGTTTGACCATCTGACTAATAATTGACAGTCTCTTCAAACTGTCAAACTGATCTTTGTGCATTGGTTTGAAGAGCAGCTGAGCCTGGTGTGGGGGAAGGACAGAGCCGGAAAGTAGCAAGGTTCAGCCTCCAGCCCCGATGGCAAATGTTTAATCTCCAGTCAGCAAAACGAGAGCCCTGCAAGCAGCTGAACCCACCCTTCCTGAAGGACAGCTTAGAAGGTGTCTGTTATTATCTGCTCGAGCACATCCCCTCCCCCCACCCGCCTCTACACACACACACACACGCAGACCTTCCTTGAGAAGAGTTCCAGAGTAAACATTTTCTCCATTTCTTTATACTCTCCGGGATATTTTTATGCCACTGAGAGGGGCAGCCAAGGTACCTTGATGGACATCTGGATTCCATTGCCATTTGCTGCCCCCTCCTCCACCAGAGGTCCTGCTCAAGTCAATAGCAGGCTTTAGGCATAGATTTTGGTTCTCCATCCTTAGGAATTATATTACGTTATATCATCATCATGATCATTTTATATGCGAACAGGTTAATTATTAGAAAAGTAAGAAAGCAGGGCAGGGAGACCCTCTGAATTCCTGAAGGAAGGGACACAGGGAGACCACTTAGGAAAAGAAGGTCCCAAAAGGAGAAGCTGGGGTATCCCTTCACCTACTACACAATTTTGCTAAAACAGTTGGCCCTGTCTAAGGTATTGCCACATAATTCAACTATTTTCAAGTCCAGTTATATCACTAAACTGTCACGCTCGTCATCTGAGCCACTCCAGTGTTTGTTGCCTAAGGTGACTATCTCGTTTCTCAATCCTGAGTCACGTGTGTGGTAACTGGCCGGGCGACTTCTAAAGATTAAAGTTTTCCAGGGCAACTCTTGTCTTCCTCTGTAGAGTGTGGATTCTCGCCAACCCCTCCAAGACCCAGTCGGACGCCCCGTCATGCATGTATCAGGTCTTAAACATGCCACAGGTGAAGCCATATTTTGTGATGACATCCCCAGGGTGGATAACGAGCTGTACATGGTGTTGGTGACCAGTACCAGAGCCCATGCAAAAATCATGTAAGTAAAAAAAAAAAAAAGCACATCTGAGGATTCACCTGAAGGAATATGCCCATTCTTCTTCAATGTCCTTAACCCAAAGAACCTAAAAAGGAAAGAATAAAGAAAAGGCCACCAGGCCCAGAAGGAGGAAGGGAGAGTATTTAGAAATACCATCATGAAAGAAAGAACAAAAAATCATAGTTAGGGGCCCATTGCTTCCATTCTAACTCCATAGCACCCCATTTCTCTGCTCAACCTCAGGCAGGGAGTAACTAACTCTGAGCAGGGCTGATATTCAGCTGGTGATACTGAATTTACTAAAATACTTCATTACTGAATGGTAATGGCCACTGTCTTAAACTTCCTAAGGATACCCCTTGTCGCAGCCACACCGGTCCCTCCTCTGGCTCCCCTCCCAGCAGCTGAAGTGGTACCCCCTTGGCCAAGCAGGGGGCCTCCCGGGCCCTACTCTGGCAAGTCAGCTCTGATTGGTCAGGGCCGAAGCTGAAATAGTTGTTCCATTTTCTGATTTTCAACCATGCTCCATTCCTCCCTCAGGTTTGGGGCCCTCAAAGCTCGTTGATTTCTACTTCTTAAGTATTTCTCTTTTTTAAGATCAATTGATTTGTCTGAGGCTCTTGAACTACCCGGAGTGGTCGATGTGATAACAGCCAAAGACATTCCAGGCACCAATGGTGCTGAAGATGACAAACTGTTGGCTGTAGATGAGGTATGGAATATGCCTTCCCAGGTGACTTTGTACAGATAATCGCCAAGGTACCCCCTCCAGCTGGGTTCCCATTACCTTGCAGCCCTCTCTGCCACCAGGGGATAGATGTGCCTGTTCTTCTAGCTTCTCTCTACCTCGAACATCTTTATTCAAACCTACTCTTCTGGAGTCTGGAAATAACATAGGAAAAAGGAAACTTATTACAGAAAACAACAAGTCCTAGTGTTCCCACTGTATGTTCTTGAGTCAGTTTACCCTCAGCTGAAGCATAAATGCAGGATCTGACCTGTAGCAGGAGAGAATATCCTAGAAAGATCTAGAAATGAGAATACAAAAAAGCACAGCCACTCGCTGTTATTTACACCAAACTCGCTCGCTTCCTAGACCAACTCCAGCCCCTCCACCTCCTATCTACCTCACATGTTCTAGTTTTAATAAAGTTGTTCTCGTCGCCTTCAACCTTTTAGTTCAATTCCATAATCATTCACTGAGCAATCACTTTTGGAGCAGGGCTATTTTGGTTCATGCTCCAGCTCTGCCACTCACAAGCTGTATGTCCTTGGGTGTCATCACCTGTAAAATGGAAATAATCATAGCACCTACCTCAATGAGTTGTGAGATTTAAATGAGTTAATACATATGAAGTGCTCACAACAGTGCTTAGCGTGCGAGGTTCTCAGTAAGTCTCAGCTATTGTTGTCACATCTCAGTGAGTCCCTCATAGACTGTTTCTCCTCTAACTATGGAATGAATCACTGTTCTTTTGGTTGAACTCCAGATGAAAAGGTTGGTTGTCATTTAGAAGCTGTATTATCTGCTCAGGCTGAGTAGCTTAAAAACAGACATGTATTTTCT
This sequence comes from Cynopterus sphinx, assembly GCA_030015415.1. Taxonomy (NCBI): domain Eukaryota; kingdom Metazoa; phylum Chordata; class Mammalia; order Chiroptera; family Pteropodidae; genus Cynopterus; species Cynopterus sphinx. The sequence continues at coordinate 181,334,199 of CM057379.1, forward strand.
CGCACTTCTGGAGGCTAGAAAGTCCAAGATCAAGGTGCCAGCAGGTTTGGTTTCTCCTAAGGCCTCTCTTCCTAGCTCACAGATGGCCGTCTTCTCCCTGTGTCCTCACGTGGCCTTTTCTCTGTGTGTGAGCCTCCCTGGTATCTCTTCCTCTTCTTATAAAGACAACAGTTATATTGGATTTAAGCTCAGCTTTTATGACCTCACTTAACCTTTACCTCTTTAAAGGCCCTATTTCCAAATATAGTCGCATTGGGGTTTGGGGGCTCAACACATGAATTGGAGAGAGGTATGGTTTACAAAAGATGCTTTTCTTATGTTTGAACTTTAAAATGACACCATAAAGGTGATACGTGTGAGCCAAGCTTGACACAGGATGCAGCAAATTCAGGTGACAGCCAATCTCACCTCCACTCTGGGACTTACATTCACTGAGTAAAATGGCCAGTGGAACTTTCTGTGCTATTTAATCATCTTTTAAGTTAAAATTTAGAAAACAATTTTTTAGCTAAGCACATGCAGTTGAATGTGCCTCCAGTGTGGTTATTATTGCTCAAAAATGATAACTAAAACACCAGCTGCTGGTAAGGTTGAGCTAAGCCCACTCCTACCCAGAATTTCCTACCTGCCTCCATAATGTATTTTCCCCAGGTACTTTGTGTGGGCCAGATCATCTGTGCTGTGGTTGCAGAGACAGATGTACAAGCAAAGCGAGCCACTGAAAAGATAAAGATCACTTACGAAGATCTGGAGCCCGTAATCTTCACCATCGAGGTAAGCAGAGCTGACCAATCTGTCCTGTAAGGTCATAGAATTAAAAGTACCTTTGAAAATATCTTAGTGCAAGACTAATTCGGAGCTCTAATATTTTCTTGTCACTAGCTTGCTCTGAAAAAAAAAAATCAGCATTCTCTGAAAGGTATTTGCATAAACCAAAATTAACTTTGGCTCCAAGAACCGAGAAATAATAAAAATAACATAAAATTATTTCTCTCTTCCATTCAAAAAGTCTGGAAGTGATCACTCCAGGGCTTATATGAGTTCTATGTATCAGGGATCTGGACTCCTTCTATCTAGTTGCTCACCAAGCACAGTTTCTATTCTGTGGGACACACTTTGGCCCAAAATACCAACTAATGCTCTGCCATTAAGTCCACATCCCGGACAGCAGAGACAGTGAGGTGGTGATGAAAGGCATATCCTACCCTTTTAGGACACTCCCAAAAGTTGCATGTACCTTCCTTCATCTCATTGGTTAGACCCTACTCACATGCTATACCTAACTGCAAGGGGACCTGGGAAACATAAATTTCATTCCAGATGACCAGGTATCCACTAAAACTTGGGGATTTGAGGAAGATGATGGGAGTGAATGTTGGGAACAATTATGTTTTCAAAGTGGAGCCCAAAAGCGATGGGACTTTCATGTCACTCTTCTTTCTGGATCTAGATAATGGAATGCAAATGCTATTTTCAGAAAAATAATGAAGTTAGAATAGAAAAGCCTGATGTGGACTATGATTTTCAGGTTCTAACTCAATGAAAGACAATTTCAGGGTAATTGAGTTGATAAAAGCTTACTTGTTTATGTACTTAAGACAGAAAATAAAATATTTTCAAAGGCTTTAGTGAACCATTTGAACATTTTTATAAATGTGCCTAAAGGGTACACTTGCTCAATATTCAAAGTGTTTAAAAGGTCATGTTTCTTGGCCTTTTTAAACTTTGGTCTTTCTAAACCAAATCAACTCTGACAAAAATTCCCATTTTGCCAAGTTTGCAAGAAGTTCAGGCCATTTTTCTTGGCTCACTCCCCTTTCTAGGGTTGTACCAGGATCCTAATATGGGTTTTTAAATTTAAATTCCAATCCCATTTCCTCAAGAGGAAAATGGCATACCCAGAGGACACATCCACAAAATATACTGGGACTCAGAATGCTTAGCAATCTGGAATTCCTTCAGATTGGACTATCCAGAATCAGCAAAATAAAATTCTTTTGCAAACAAAAGTAGGCAACAAAATAGTCATATATACCAATACTTATTCATCCATCCATTCATTCATTTTTATGGCTATACATATGTGAGAGGCAATGTAACCTGGTGGTTAAAAGCATGAGTTCCAGAACCAAACTGCCAGATTTGAATCCTGGTTGCACCAATTACTAACTGTGTGACCTTAGGCAAGTTACTTGACTTCTCTGTGCTAAGGTTTCCTCATTAAAAAACAGAGGTAATGATAATAATACATACCTCATCTGGTTGTCCTAAGACTAAATGAGTTAATACACATAAAGCACTTAGAATAGTGCCTGGCACATAGCGCTCAGTAAATATAACACAGTGTAATAAGATTATATTATTTTATGACACAAACAGTGTGGCAATAAACATATTTCCACGTGTACTAGGGTGGCTTATTGAGATCTCGGTATAGGAAAAAATGAAAAAATTGACGGTACTGTTCATTTTCTGCTGCTTTTAAAAATCAAGTATTCATTATATTAAGCAAGATATTTCTGAAAACTAAGCCAGGGCTTGAAAGCTGCCTCCATCACTAATTTGCAGCCTGACTTTGAGAAAGTTATAGCTTTTCTAAGCCCAGTTTCTTCATCTGGAAAATGGAGATCATAATAGAATTTATGCAAGAATGTAAATACACTATGTTGTACAGTGTTTGACGCAAAACAAGCACTCAAAAAATATTAGCCACTCTCATTATCATCACCAGCAAGAAAGATATTGGAGAGTGAGAATGAGGAAGACAGGTGGTCTTCTCAAGTATGAAAAATCACTTTGGTTCTGAAGGGAAAGCAAGGGTCAGCTGTCAGTAGGTCAATTCACTGAACCTCAGAATGAGATAGCTCCGAGTCTTCATATGTGAGTCAGTTCGTTTTATTATCAGAAAGAAAATATGTAACAAAGGGATAGAAAGGCCTTGTGAGATAGGCCAGATACTCAAAGAAATGAACAAACTTCCTCCAGTGTCTGTTGGGCTTTCTTGCTCAGAGATGTGTTAGGACTTGAGTCTTCTCCCTCAACGTGGCCTTGGTTCTTTCAGATCCCTGAATTAGAGGTTCTTGTACCTGAGCCACCTAAGTCTGACACAAGGAGTTTTCTTCAGGGAGAGGGTATAATGCAGGGCCCAGAACCTCACCCATACTGCATCTGGACCTGTCACCTGTCCCCTGGAGAGCCACACTGAAAATGAGAAATGAGTAGTTATCATCCTGGACCATCAGAGTGTCTTCAGATCTCAGTTCTCTAACATTTGTTGGTTTCCTCTGAAATCTAGAAGAAATTCTGACGTCCTGTCTCTTTGACAAGCCCACTAATTTAGTTCTCTCTTGCTTGCATGAGTCCTTTCATGCATCCTAGTAGGTGGCAATTTTCAGGAATGTATTGGCTTTTGATTAAGAACACACTGCCAGTGGAAGAAAAAAGAAAAAAATTAATTTTTTGGTTTTTTTCCTGCCACTCAGGAGGCCATAAAACACAACTCATTCCTATGCCCTGAAAAAAAACTTGAACAAGGAAACATTGAGGAGGCATTTGAAAAAGTTGATCAAATTGTCGAAGGTAAGAGACTCAGGATATTTGACAGGATCTTTGCAGGATTCTGTATTGAAACAGACACTGAGAACATATGATTTCCTCTCAGAAAGTTCAGCCTCTAAATGGTACTTTGCCAAATTTCTCTTATATCTCTTCTTTCTAAACTGTGTGTGTGTGCGCGCTCGCACGCAGGTGTGCATGCACACGTGTGCATGTGTGAGACTCTTGGGGGCGGGAGGTAGGGAGCAACAGAATAAGTAGAAAAACGCCTGAGATTTCGATGATGCAAGAGCCAGTGAGGAGCAGAACCGGACACTTTCGACTCATTACACAGAACTGTAGTCTCTGAAACAGGTTACCCTCAGTTGCCACAGGACAAATGCCTAATCTGTCAGCTCCTCGGTCAGGACAAATCCAGGCAGCCAGTTCATGTCTTACTGCTGCTGAGTTCCCCCGAATGGCCGTTTCCAACCCACACTCACCTTCAGGAATTTCCCTGTGCTCGAACTGAACAGGAGAAGTCCATGCTGGAGGACAAGAACATTTTTACATGGAAACACAAAGAGTGCTCATCATTCCAAAGACAGAGGACAAAGAACTAGACATCTATGTGTCAACGCAGGATCCAGCCCACGTGCAGGTGAGGTCTAGACTTGCCCCCAAACCCCTCCACAACCTTCTGATTCCATCATAGCCTTGAATTCCCTTAGCCTCACCATTAGCAGCCATTTCACCTGCAGAGACTTAGAATCCAAGTATTGGCCATCAGTAGAGAAATAAGACCCCAGGCCCTGTTTATTTTTTCTGGGCTTGTCCAGTAAATAAATGAACAGCCACAGTCACTGCAGACTTAGAATATGTTCATTTGCATCAATCATGTTAAAAGAACTCTGTGATTGGATGGCAACACTAAGTTACCATCCAATATTTGACTTTTCTCTGAAATTATCATGACAGATAACTTTTGGTGTAAACACATCACTTTATAGCACATTTTTATTTCCACGCAGCCACGAAGTGCTCTAGGTTTTAGCTGCAAATACATCTTCTTTAGTAGGTTGTCAGAAGTTTCACTTTGTTGGGTGGGACATTAGGTCTAGGCATTTGGCTAGGATTCTCACCTCTGACAGGAACCCAGGACCTAACAGTTTCCGTTATGGAAAGTACCATTTTTCTGCTGGAAAAGCTGTTCTGTGATGACGACTCATGTTTATGAATTCAATAGGGCTCCGCAAGACACATTCAGGCTATCTCAGTTTTATGTTGTTATTGTTTTGTTTTACTGACAATAGATGTGGATGAATTTTGTGTTTTGGTTCAGCAAATAAAAGTCTTCTTTACCATTTCACTCAAGTAAAAGTTTCCCAATCTCTACCTTTTACAGAAAACAGTGTCCTCTACTTTAAATATCCCCATCAACAGGATCACCTGTCATGTAAAACGAGTGGGTGGAGGTTTTGGTGGGAAGGTAGGAAGACCAGCTGTTTTCGGAGCTATTGCCGCTGTAGGCGCTATCAAGTAAGTGCCCTGGGGGACACAGGAGGGTGGAAAATGTACAGAGCTGAGGGCAAATCAGTGACCTGAGAGTCACTTTGGCTGCTGTCATAACCACCTATGTGTCCTTGGGCAACTCAGCCTTCTGGTTTGTTTTTTTTTTTAATATAATATAATAATAGATATTATACCCAACCTCCTAGAGTTATTAGAAAAGTAAGAGAGAGAGAGAACTTTGAATAGGCTAATTTGCTATAAAAAGAAAAGTAGCAGTATTCATCGAACACCTTCAGAGCTGGGGCTGCTCTGTTCCTGAGTTTCAAGGAAGGTGACCCATCTACGGGTGGGGCAAGTAACCTGCCCAAGTGGAGTGCCAAAGGGCTCCTCCACTTTTCCTTCCTATTCTCAGCTTCGGGGAGGGTTAAGTAAGAAAAAAAAAGGCTGCTCACCTCTGCCTCCCTGCACCTGGAAAGGGCTGCCTCTTCAATGTGTGCTTAATGGATGGATGACACCCTCAAAGCAAGCCTCACCCTGGCTAACCTCAACCCACAGGCTCACTCATTCTCTGTCCATGCTGGGCACAGTGCTAGCTTTTCTGTTCCTTATTCGTTTTCTATAGCTTTTTCTTTAGTGCTTCGTCAGAACGCCAATCGGCCTGCAAAGTTCAAAGGTTCTGCTTCCTTTGGTAATTTCTTTATTGTTCAGATCTAGGTCCCAAGGCACTTAGCTACGTGTCTCCTTCCACAATCAGAGGTAGAAAAAACCAGGATCTGACTTTCATCTCCAGTTCTTTCCATAATGAACCTCTATCTGTTCACACCTACCAAGGACCCAGCAAGAGATAATCAGTTCATATTCCTATCAGGCTTTGTGCCTTTAAGACTTCTCAGACATGACTGCACACTAGAATCAACTGGGGAGCATTCAAATTCTAATGCCTAGACTGCCTCATACTGACTGAGACATCAGTATATTTTAAAACTTTCCCAGTGGTTCCACTGTACAGCCAAGTGTGGGGATCTGTGTCTTAAGCTACAACCTGCCATAGTACACACTTGCCGTGAAGTAAGTGGTCCCCAGACACATGTTCCCAAATTGCTGATAATAAGAGTCTCCTGAGCTCATAGAAATTCCTGCCTCGCCATCCCAGACCCACTGAATCAAACTCACCAGAAGATGAACCCAGAAACTGTACATTTAAATGATGCTCCAGATGGTCCTCACCACTAAAGACCAGGAAACCCCATGCTCAAATTGTGTTTTTCAATGTGTATCTAAAGACATCCACGTCAGAATTGCTGAGAAAAATTTAAATTCTAGGGCTCCTCCCCAACCTATTGAATTAAAGTTCCAGTGCTAAGGGCTCAGGAATCTGCATTTTTCACCAGCATTTTTGATGATTCTTCTGTACTCCTAAGTCTGGGAACCTCTAACCTAGAGATACAGAAAGGCCGAAGCTCCTAGCTTTCCAAGGGCCCAACTTGGCCAACATAGTAGCAGTCATGCGTGAAGATGAAGATGCTGACATCCTAAGACAAGTGCTGGTCTTGTTTTTGTTGTTGTGTTGTTAAGTTTGCATTTATCTGTTCACATTCTTTCTCCCTGGTAACTAGTGGGGATATGCAAAATACTGGATCTGGGTGAGCGTCAAATTTAACTGGCATATGACATTAATCACTTTAGCCAGATCTCCAACTACTGAATTATAGACCACAGACACAATAGTAATTTAGCAAGTTAGTTATACATTAATTCAGATCAATACCTAGCATTGACTGCACTCAGTGAGTACTTATGGAATGGATGCATGGTTAAATGAATGGTTGGATAAATGAGTAAGAGTGTGAATAGGGAATGGAAAGGTAGAAAGGTAGGTAGACGGATGAGTGGGTAGATAGTTAAACGATGAGATGAATAAATAGATGGGTGGATGCTAGGTGAGTAGATGGATGGATTTGGAGGAAGGATGAGTGAGCAGGATGGAGAATCTAAGATTTGTTTTCTTTAGAACTGGTCACCCCATTCGCCTTGTTCTTGATCGCGAGGATGATATGTTAATAACCGGGGGAAGACACCCATTATTTGGAAAATATAAAGTGAGTATTAAAGATGAATTACAGAAAAAATTATTCAATTTTTATTTGAATGATTTTCTCCTTTTCTATTATTTTGATTTTGCTAAATTCCAAAAACAAACAATAGTCAGCATCTAAAATACTTAATGAGGATGACAGCATATGTGAATATGCACACAGTTTATGAGGAACTTTTAATAAATCTAGTGTAGAATTATGAAAAAGTTGAAGGATAAAAATACTACTTCAAAAAAATGATAAAAAATGCTATTGAAGGAATAAGGATTTACATTAGTGGTTCCCCCAAAGGCAAAAAAATAAATAAACTCTAAAAGAAGCTACAGATATTGTTATACCAAAACATCATTTTTATAAGTGTTGCCACAAAGTGGTATGAAAGTGTCACAAAAGTTCTTTGCAAACAGAAAAAAATAATAATCCCCTAACAAGTGAAATACTTTTAAATTGTTTCAAACCACATTCATTGCGTTTTTATGCAACTATAGCATAAACACTATTAAAAATATTTGTTGACATCTAGTTGATAACAATATTACTTTTCAAATCTATGACTGAGTTGTTGAGATAGTTCTAATATACTGTTTCCCTGTCAAATATGCTTTATTTGGGGATTGCTTATTGCATACATATAGCTAGATTTTCTATCTGATTTTTTCACTGCCTTATATTACCAAATTGTTATATTCCCTATATTACTAAACTCACAGCTTTCCAGACCACAGCACAATTTTATTTCTTCCATTGGAATTAGTAATTTTTATAATTAGAGAGAAACAAACCATAGTTGGCCACTAAACATTTTATTTGCTTTCAAATGCACAGAAATGAATACATATATAATTTTCTTCTAGTACCAAGAGCAATGTAGAAGCAACTCTGGGATTGTAGCATTTGATGTTATGGTGGTTCTTGAGTTCTTTGGTTTTGGCCTAGATTATAAATCAGGCTTTATTTATATTATTGTCATGAGACTGTTCGGTACTAGTACTTATTAAGAAGGTCCTAGATGTAAATATTTTGGTAGTTATAATAATATAAAATATAATTTAAAAGAGTGATATAATCAGACTTTTTAAATCCAAATTTTATTTTATTAAAAATATGTAAGTTTACTTCCAATATAATAATATTGTGTGTATATGTATGTATACATCATCATTCAAACTTAGCTAACAAACTTTTGCTTGGTTATTCAGAACTATTCGTAAATTAGCATAGTAGAAGTTTATGTGTGAATAGGTTCTTTCAAAATTGAAAAGTTTATATTAAACAATTTAAGAATCCTCTCTGCTACCGTTGCTTAGCAATCCTTTCTTCATGAAAAGTCAAAGATAAACTTCAGCCTCGCATTTGTCAAAATTACCATAAATTCTGAATTTGTAGATTTTCCTACATGTCCTAACTGCTCTGGTTTATTATCCAACATTTCCCTTGGAGTAGATGACAATAATCATATAGCTGGATGGTTCCATCCATTGTACTTATCTCCGTTTTCAGAAAGGCAAAGGGACCAGAGCCGATCCTCTTTTGGTAGAACTACAACAGGAAGTGTGAATTTTTCTTTTCCATCTGGACTATACAGACAGACCTGTCTAGGTGGGTGGGAGGGGCGTGGCAACTTCAGGAAAATATAAGGTGACTTCTTGAGCCCCAGTAAGAACAGCAGCACTAACTCACGCTTGTGAAATCTGTAACCAGCTGCAAAGCACTTCACCTGCTCAGTCAGTACAAAGAGAGTCGTCACTCCATCACTCTGTCACTCCTGGGTCCATTCCCCTACCTCAGCTTCCGAGGCTTTCCTGTAACAAGATGCACTGCAATTCATTCCAACACACGCTGGAGATCCTAGAGACTTTTCCACGGGGGGAAAATCACAAACTAGATTCGAAGGAAGACCAATAAAAAGTGAAGGAAAACCTTCCAAGAATAAGAAAGAAGAGGATAGCAATTATATGCTGGGAGATAAGCAAGAGCTTTAGAATTCCATACTGACTATGAAGCCAGAAAGTTACACATCGAGAGGAAAGGACTCAGCAAAATTCAGGTCAGAGGAGGTCTATGTCAGCCCAAAACTGTAAAACAAGGGAATAGCCAGGTGTGGGACACCACCAAGCGAAAGGGAGCAGAGTCTGTCTGCAGTGCCCCCGGTGTGGAGCTGAGCTGTGGCAGCACCTTTGGCATGTACATTTTAGACACGTCATAACATGTCCATCGTTTAATGGCAGGTGGGATTCATGAATAATGGGCGAATCAAAGCCCTCGATGTCGAGTGCTTCATTAACGGAGGATGCACACTGGACGATTCGGAGCAGGTACGTCCTTGGTCGCCAACAGAACGCAGAATTTCTAGACGACTTTTCATCGGACAGCATGTGTCCCCAAGTACTTGCCAAGTGCCACAAACAGTTCAACTTGGGACGTGACTTTTAGAGAAAAGGGGACAAAAAGGTGTTGTCTGATATATGTGAAGATCTCCTTTTACTTTAGGTTATAGAATTTCTTGTACTAAAGCTGGAAAACGCGTATAAAATCCGTAACCTCAGGTTCCGGGGGCGTGCATGCATGACAAATTTACCGTCCAACACGGCCTTTCGAGGATTTGGCTTCCCACAAGGAACCCTGGTGACAGAATCTTGCATCACAGCTGTGGCAGCCAAATGTGGTCTTCTGCCAGAAAAGGTAGGATTGTCATCAAGGCCTCAACCTTGCTGAAGGATCAGACCAGGTGGGGAACAAGCTAGTCAGGGGAACACCCTCAAGGAGCCACTGGGATTAGCCCTGGCTCAGAATTCAAGATAAACTCAGTACTACCGAAAAGAACTGGGCTCCCTCCCCTTATCTTCCACCCTCCTTGTGCAAAGATTTCTCTCTTTCTTTCTTTCTCCTTTTAATTTGTACACAAACAATTACTTTGTTTAAAATTCAAACCCGTCTGTGGCCATGCCACCCTGAACAAGTCTGATCCCATCTGATCTCTGAAGCTAAGTTGGGTTGGGCTTGGTTAGTACTTGGATGGGAGACCACCTAGGAAGACCAGGTGCTGTAGGCCTAAAAAATAAGGGATTGTACGCTGACAAGGTCCTTGCAATCTGTTTGGTCAACCAAGGTTTGCCTCACCTAAAATAAATAGGTAAATAAAAATAAAAATAAAATTCAAACCCCACTGAAATCAAGTGGAAAGTGAATGTCCCCTTTTTTATCCCCCCATCCCTATCATTTGAGAGTAACCATCGTTAACAGTTTCACATGTATTTTTCTAACCTTTTAACTATGTGTGTCCACCCATCTGTATTCATGCACACATACATAAACACTGATGTATGTTTCTATGTGCATGTATAGTTATTTACCAAAACTGAACCATAATAAACACATTATTCTACACCTTACTTTTCCTACTTGGCCATAGGGCATGGCCATCTTCCTGTGTCAGTAGCATAATCTATTTCATTCTCTTTCATGACTGAATAGTATTATGTAATATGGATGCACTGTAATTTATTTAGCAACTCCATCACTGATATACATTCTGGTTGTTACCCAGTTTGGTCTATTAAAGTGATGATGCAGTAAACATCTTGGTATAGATCTACCAAGGGTTTATCTTTGGACTCATGTGTCTATCTTTAGGATAAATTTACAGAGTGGAATTGCTGATGTAGTTGAAAATTTTTGAGAGATACTGCCAAGAGAATGCCCTCCAAAAATATTACTGTGTGCAATATCCTAGAAGGTACACAGTATGCTAGACCAGAGAGAGGCAGCCACTGGCAACTGAAATAATTGCTGATAACATCTTTCTGTTCTTCATTTATTCCAATCAGATCCCAGCCTACTTTTTATACTTCTATCCCATTTCCTCAATATAGACCCTCTACTCCAGCCAGGACTTTCAATTGTATTGTCCTTTGAATGTCTTTGTCCCTAAGTTAATCAGAGATTTGTGATGGTCAGGATACTCCCCACACAAAAAGAAACATCTAAACACAGAACAAGGAAGACCATAGTTATCCTAAGAGAAGTCACATCAGGTGTTCAATGGGTACGAGGAAAAAGACCTCACATTAGCTTGGTGAGAGGGAGGTCAGCAAGAACTTTCTGAAGCAGATGGCACTTGAGATAGGCCTTAAAGAATGACAGGCACAGGTAATGGCATGGTGATGGAGGCAAGTGGAACAGCTTGAACAAGAAGAGGCAAACTCTTTCTGGCTCAGTTTCTTGATTTATAAAATGAGGACAAGATGACTCACTTTACAAATTCTTGCAAGCATCAAATGAGTTAGCATTTGTTAAAAATATTTGTTCTCATAAACTGGATAGTATTATTCCAGTGTTGCTGCTGATAATAATAATTATTTGTGATAAGAGTGAGATGGGGGTAATGAAAAGCTCCTGAGCACATCCCAGTGGGTTCTTCTTTGTCAAGAGTTGCAGGCTTCCAGGAAATGACACGCCCATCATCAAATGCATTTTTTAAAAGATTTGTTCACACATTCCAAAGGCAACTGGAAGGCTTAGAAAAGATTTGCTGTTTGTCATTAGCTGTGATGTTATTCCTCTCTAGCAGAACAAATCTTTAGTTATGACAATAAAACTTTGCTTTTATATACCATCCACCAACTCTGCTCCATCTCTGAACCTTGTGGGAAAAAAGGAGACTACCTCCTTAGGCTTTTCCATCCCATTGCTCTTCACTACCAGTCACTACCACTATCCTCCACTTCCAGGAGGAAGAGACCCTGACTGGTGCTTTGAAGAGAGATGAGAAATAACTTCTGTTATTTTTGCAAAAGCACATACTTTTAAAAGAAAAAGAAAAAAGACCCTGTCTTTTCTCCATCAAAGTTTGTGCTTTAATGGGGAAGCTTGTCAGGTCTCAGTTTTACAGTCGGTTTCTGCCTTACCATAACTATTGACTCAATTTTCCTTTCACTTCAGATTAGGGAGAAAAACATGTACAAAACTGTTGATAAAACCATCTACAAACAAGCATTCAACCCTGAGACCCTGATAAGATGTTGGAACGAATGTCTCGACAAATCTTCCTTTCATAGCAGAAGAACACAAGTGGAAGAGTTTAATAAGAAGAATTACTGGAAGAAGAAAGGCATTGCTATTATACCCATGAAGTTTTCAGTCGGCTTTGCCGCTACAAGCTATCATCAGGTAAGGTCCTGTATGAGAGGAATAACCTTGACTTTGAGAGAGGGTCACATTTCCCAGGGCTCTGAGCCCCTCCACCACCACTACCCCTAGGTCCTAGGTGAAATGTACAGAACTCTCCTGAGCAGCCCCACGTCTGCAAGCACTTTCAACACAGTGCAGTTAGAAAAATGCCTCGATGACAGAAAACGCCAGCAGCAAACATAAGACCTGTGGCAGCAGAACTGCCAAGCTGGAGCACTGACCTCTCCCCAGCTCTGAATTCCGTATTCAAAAAAGGAACAGGAGCCCACAAGGCCTGTGTTACTATGCTTTCTGAGCTCAAGGGTCTCATGGCTTGAGCAGGAATGGGGCTGCTCCTGGTCTGTGCCCCAGACCCCATGACGACACTCCTCAGTACACCCTAAGTCTTAGGTAGAGAAGTCTTTCTGTTTTGCCCTGACCAGCCGGCTGTTTCAAGCCACAGTTCTCAGGAATCTGTGTTGATCCTGATGGGGAAATGTGGAGGGCCAAGAATCCTTCCAGAAAGGTTTGCAAAAGGAAGAGGAAAGTCATTCACAGGTCCTATCCAGATAGGAGGAGAAAGGGCAGCATATAGATGAGTCAGTCCATGGAATAGCACAAAGACTGGTACAGACGCGTCTTCCCAGGAATCCCAATGGCTCATACACAAGAAAGTTGTTTAGAAAACTGAAAAAGGTTGCTGCCTCCCTATGATTTTCCAACATAAGCAGAAACTCAGAAACTGAAAACATCTTAACATGCATTAGATCTAAATCTAAATCTAAAATCTAAATCTCCCTTATGTGTATACTATTGAAAGCATTCTTCCAATCTTACCCAGCTACTGGCAGACAATACACACGCACACACACACACACGCACGCACACATGCACACACGCACACATGCACACACGTGCCCACCACAAAAGCTGCCCTGTCAAAAGAAATCTTTCTTAGGGAGTGAAATAGTTGCCCTAAATCCCTAATCAACCAGAGTCACCTGGTTGGCCCTGCCACCTCCTAGCTGTGTGACATTAAACAAGTTATTTAACCTCTCAGAGCCTCAGCTTCCTTAATTATAAAATCAGAATAATCATCCTCTCTCTCAGGACTGAAGAGGATGCAAGGGAAAATGACTGTTAAGTACTTGGCAGGGTTCCTGGAACACCATGTAGTTATCCAGGGCAGCCCATCCCCCGCCCCAGGAGCTCTCAGACACATCCCTCAGGGCTGTGGCTCCCCGGGCCAGAAGGATAAGGCTCCCTGACTCCTGGGTCACGCTCCTGTTCAGGCCCAACGTGCCCATTTTATAGAGGTGCAGGAAAGTTCATTGTCACATCTACAAGCCTGGATTGAATCAACAGCTAGGGCACAAGTGATCCTGGATAGCTGTCTGTGTGGTCTTTGCTCTGACCAGATGTGTCTTTTCCATACCAGTTCCCTAGTTCTCCAACACAAACTGGGCAACCAACGATTCAGTTCAATGCTGACATTAACTACTTAGAGTTAGCACAGACCCCATAGGTCAAGGACTGGTGTCCCACACTTCTGCCCAGCTGACTACAAATTTGGGAGTTTCCACTACCCATCCCCTCAGGTTTCAATAATTCCCTAGAACTCACAGAACTCAGGAAAGCACTTTATCAGTTTTTTATAAAAGGTATAACCGAAGAACAGCCATGTGGAAGAGATTCATAGGGCAGAGTATGGGGGTGTGGGGCTGTCATGCCCCTCTCTCTCTCTAGGTATGCGGCTCTCCACCTTGTGGATGTGTTCACTACCCCCAGAAGCTCCCAAAACCTTGTTTGGGGGCGTTTATGGAAATTTCCTTACATAACTACAATTGATTAAATCATTGGCCGCTGGCGATTGAACTCAATCTCCAGTCCCTAACACCTCCCTGGAGGTCAGAGAGTGGAGCTAAGAGACATGACTCTCTAATCAGTGGTTAATCTTCGTAGCAACTCCCAACCCCACCCTCCACCCCACCGCACCCCAATCTAAGTAAGTTTCTCCCACAGTCATCTCATTAGCTTACAAAAGTCAGTAAATTTCAAGGGTTTTAGGAACTCTGTGCTACAAACCAGAGGCAAAGACCACATTTTTTTTTTTTTTAATTGTACCACACCTCCCCTAGTTTGTATGGCTGCTACTCACCTAAACTATAGCCTACTTCCTGCCAACTTCTCCTTTCAACACACACACACACAAAACTTCTTTAAATCAAGCAATGACTTTAAGTCTCCATTTGAAAGGCCTCCAGCTTCCCCACAGAGTTCCAAATTGATGTACTCAAGAATCACCAGGCTAGGAACTGAAGCCTGTTATTCCAGGTCAGCTGATGACTCAGAAAGCTGGAACACCTACTCTCTAAACTAGGTAAAGGAGTATTGTCCTCAGAGGGAGGCAAAAGTCCCACAGTGAATAAATACTATTATTAACACCTAAAAGCTCTCATGGCCATGCATTAGCCATCCTGGGCCTCCAGGCATCTCTGGACAGAACAGACTGATGTCCTAATCCTTCCCCTTCCTCCTCCTGGAAGAAAAACTACCACATTTCCATTTGTCCAGTTTAACAAACCTTTATTTAGTGTCTCTATGATTCAGCCGCTCAAAGTTCTCTTCAGGACACAAAGATGAATGAGGCCAGGTGCCTGTCTTCCAAGAGACTCTTACAGAAGAACTTACCACTCCCTATGTTTATTTCCTGTGGCTGCAGAAACAAAGTACCACAAACTGAGTGGCTTAAAACAACAAATTTATTCTTTCACAGTTCTGGAAGCTAGAAGTTCAAAATCAGGGTCTCAGATGGGCCATGGTCCTTCAGAAAGCTCCAGGAGATAATTTTTCCTTGCTTTTTCCAGCTCTTGGTGGCTACTGGTATTCCTTGGCTTGTGGCAACATAACTTCCATCTCTGCCTCCATCTTCACATGGCTATCTTCCCTTGTGTCTTCACATGGCCTCTTATAAAGACAATGATCATTGAATTTAGGGCCCACCCTAATCTGGTATGACCTCATCTTTATTACTTCTGCAAAGACTATTTCCAAATAAGATTACATTTTGAGGTTCCAGGTGGACAGGGATTTGGTGAGGGGACACCATTCAACCCAGTACACTCCTGTAAGAGTAAGTGCAAAGAAGGGGGTCACTGATCCTTCCCAAAGGGGAAAGAGAAGTGTTCAGGAAGCTTTAACAAGAGTAGAGACCATGAAGGTTGAGGAGCAGGCCAGGAAGAGAGAACAGCATAAGCAAGATTACAGGTCAGACAGGAGCCCGGTTAAGGCCAGACATAGAAGCAAGGCAGGAAAAGACAGGGATGAAACTGGAAAAGGACAAGAGATGAAACCCTACAGGGCCTCATACTATAGAAAGGATCAGGGCTCTCTCTTCAGAAACTCCCTTACAGAAAGTGGGGAGTTTCTGCCCACCTCACCCAGAGGCAAACCCTTCTTACCTTCATGATTCCATTCAGTTGAGGGACCCTTCCCTCAACTCGCAGAAGTAGTCAGATTGGCCCTCCCAGGTCCCCAGGGCCCCTTGTGCCATGCCCCTTTACCTCACAAGTCATCCTGCATTCTAATGACTTGCTTGCCAGCCTGGCCCGGCCTGCACTGTGAGCTACTTGAAGAAGAAGCACATCTTGTTCATCTTTATACATCTAGAGCTGAGCCTAGGTCAGCACATAACACATGCAAGTACTTACAAATGTTTCATTTGCTAGTTGAGTGGTTTGCCAGAGATTTTAAGCAGGGGAAGACTTTCAAGTCATTGGAACCAATACTCACAATTCCCGAGTATGCAAAGGAACTCCTACTAAAACCAGGTTGCTAAGTAAGAATGTTCTTTACAGATAAACTGTGTGCAAAACAGAACTAAGCCCCAGAATCCTAGCAGGAAAGCTTGTCTCTCTGACCCACCCTGCTCCGTGAGCCTGGTGTTTTATGACCTCATTTCCTATACTGAACCTCACTAAACATGCACTGAGCTGTGCCTTCTGGCTTGTTTTACTAGGCGGCTGCACTCGTTCATATCTACACAGACGGGTCTGTATTGGTCACACATGGGGGCAATGAACTGGGACAAGGTATTCACACCAAAATGCTGCAGGTAAGATAAATAAAATTCAGTCATTAACCTCTCCATACATTATTGACATGACTGACATTTGGTACTAATTTTAGGGTAAATGACAACTCTCTATGCTGAAACTCTAATATCTTGACTATTTAGTTAGAAAAGCTTTTTACATGTCAAATAGAATAGCAGAAATCACACACATATGCAGATTCTCTTAGAACTTGGCCAGGGTTCATGGATGGAGGTGGCTGTTAGTGAAAACACCAGTTATGAGCCCTTGGAGCACCGTGGTGGTTGTGCCATGCAAGCTTACCCAGAGTAGGAGTTTCTCAACTTTTCTATTTTGAGACCAGTATGGATAATTTTAAATGTTGGACAACAATATTAGGTTGCTAATATGTTGCTTTAATAAGTAAGTACAAGGATTTCATCAACTGCAATTGTCCTATAATTTTTAAAGGATATTTTAACATATACACATGCACACACAATGTAGGAAGATATATAATCCAAGGGGCAAAAATAATAATCCTTTAAATTGAACAAATTTAACTTTGTGACTAATTTGCTGGGTTGTTATAGTGCACATCTGCAGCCTTTGATTATCCAGCTCCTCAGCTCCTTTGGACTACACCTCCCACATTCCCCATAGTTCTGAAGAACTCAATTCTCATACCTTTTAGCCCCATCCTCCTCTTTGCCCCAACTCCAGCCACAAATATAGGCATAGGACCCAGGTCTGGCCAGTTATGGTTCCTGAATCCCACTGAGTACCGGGACTGGTCTGGTAAGAAGACACATGACCAAGTAAGGCCAATCAGAGTCCTTTCCTGGGATTGATGTGTAGATCCTGGAAGAAAGGAACTATTATTCCCCTGTGGCTATTTAACTACTACACTAGAAGCCAGGGGTTGTCAGAGGCAATTCTCCTGTGCCATGAGAAAGTCTGTCTATTGTTGGAAATAACGTGACCATCGTAAAGAAAAGCAAATGTGAGAGGCTCTGAGAGGACACTGATGAGACCATAAAACCCAAAAGGCAGACGTACATGACATCAGTTCCATCTATCCTTCCCAGTTATATGAACCAACAAATTCCCTTTGGATTTTCATCACCAAAAACCAATGATTTTTTTTTTTCATTTTGCATCTTTCTGGGGAAATTTAATCAATGAATGGCCTTAGTCTGAAGATGGGCATTTGGGAACCTGCAGACATCTGGAGAATGTTTTTGGAAAGAAAAGACAACATCAGCGAAAATAATGCTTTTTTATTTTCCTTCCTCATCTCCCTTTTTATTCATTTCTTTTTTATTAAAAGTCTTAATGTCCACATGCATCTGCTAAAGAAATTGGAAGGAAAAGAACAGAAATGAAAAAAAGAATGAACAGCAAATACTAGAGGAATATAAGAAAAGAGAGAGGAAGCTAAAGTTCAGGTGGGGACTGGGGCAAGAAAGAAGACAGGCCCTCAGGGTCATTCTATGTTTATCTGATACTGATACCGACAGATTTAAAACCAAACTGAGTCAGTCCAAAATCTGCCTTTCTTCCTGCCACTGCCACAAGTTGAATAATCTCAACTTGGTTTATTCTCTACACATGTAAAATTTAGAAAAAAAGAAATCCTTAGCATCCTAAATAAACTAAATTTGAATGAAAGAACCACTGTGGAATATTACTAAGAAAACACTTTAAAAATTAGCATAAGTCTCTCCTAAAAAGTGGTTTTAATTTTTATAACACACGTTATTTTAGGCTCTAATGGATTTCCTGACCATAATAAAAATAGTAATTATTTTGTTAAGAAAAACAGTGACTCAAATCTTCATAGAACTCTTTGCTGAACTTGAAAATATTTATTCTTCTTATAGGTGGCCAGCCGTGAATTAAAAATACCTATGTCTTATGTGCACATCTGTGAAACAAGTACAGCCACAGTGCCTAATACAATTGCTACAGCAGCATCCATTGGTTCAGATGTCAACGGCAGAGCCGTGCAGGTGCCTCCTTCTGTCTCTTTCCTTGGGTACTTTTACCACATCCCTAGTTTTCTTAGCTGGATACAGACACCAGTGGTTGGCTTCAGAGAAGTCATCTGTGTCACTAAACAAGATTTGGATAACCAAAATGTCGAAAATGTGTGTTAGTAGAAGTATGCTAACTGAGGTGACAAATATACCTAGAACATAATGGCTGAAACACAACAAAAGTCCTTTTCTTGTACATATAACCAACCAGACTGAGTGAGTGGTCATTCAAGCACCCAGACTGATGGCAATTCCTCCATCTTCAACATGTGGCTTTCAAAGTTGACCTGAGCGTCCTCATTTCAGTGACCCGGAGAAGAGAAGAAATGTGAAGGCCAGATGTGGAAGTGATGCAAGTCACTTCTACACATCATCCATTAGTAGAACCAGTCTCAGGCCACAGCTAACTATAGGGGAGTCTGGGAAAATGTAGACTGGTAGGAAACTATAGCCCAGCAACTATGGAAGAAAACGAGGCTGAATTTTTGTGCATAGGCAGTCTCTGTTTCTGGGAGATGTGGAAAGAAGAAATTTGCGTACCAAGTAATATAGAATTGTGTAAGTTTTCCCTGACACAAACAAGTTCTTGCAAGCAGGTTGGCAGACAGGGCCCCAGCCAGGTAGATATAGTGCAATTAAGTGTCTATTTCAGTGGAGTTCTACCAGAGTACTTATTCTCTTTCTTTGTACTTAATTTCTAACTGATGTAAAAAAAAAAAAAAAAAAAACCTGACGAATTTTTACTTTTTCAGAATAGAACCATGACTTCATATTCCTTAATTCAAATATCCGATTGCATGTACTTTTGAAGTAATATCTATTTGTCATGCTTCTGTTATAAACTCTCCGTTTTTTTCATTGGGACATTGTCGGGGAGCATATTCCCTCACTCCCAGGACACTGCACTTAAGCTACCAAGAGGAACCACCTTCAAATCCATCTTATCTTTGTGCAGATACCCCTAAGGAGCTCAAAAATCAGAAATACCTTTCACTCAAAACAAATGTGTGGGAAATCTCAAATCATGAGATCTAATGTTGGGTAGAATCAAACACAAGTTAAGAATAGCTCAGTGTGTATAGAGGTTGTCAGCCCAAACTAAGTATTAATCCATCTTCTGGGGCATTGAGTCAAGCCTAACCTAAAAACTGGCTAATCCTGTGGAAATGAAGACACAAACCCGCTGGGGGAACGGGTTACAGCCAGAGAAGATAGAGAGCTGTAGCAAAGCAGAAGTGGGAAGGTCTGTATTATATAGGGGCCAAATGGGCAGTTACAAAGGTATTCCTAGGTGACTGGCATGATTGATTGACCCTTGGCTGTTATATAACTCTATGTCTAGTGAGCATATGCTTACCCAGAATTAGATTCATGAACTTCCTGATATAAATGTGATATTATAATAATGGTATAATGAGAGCATCTGTGGCCAGATTAAACCACCCAAAGGTTTATGGCCTTCCTGTGCTTTGTCTCCCAGGACAGGAGGGATTCTCAAACTACCAGTGGGGTGTTATTTGGGTGGTTCTGGGCTGGGCCTCCATTCCCTTGTTCTCCTGTCGCTCATGTCTGACTAGCTACCTAACAATTGCAGTAGTTAGATGATAGACAGATAGACAGAGGGATGGACAGAGAGTTGAATAATGTTTCAGATCCAGAAGGGTAGTGGCATGTCATTTTTGCAGATTGGAAAACACAAATTTGAATGAAAACAGGATGTTTTGTTCTATTTATTTTAACAGCTGGAAAATACAAAAGAAGGTATAAGTCAAAAATGTAGAAAAAGAGAAGATATTAAGAACATGAATATTTTTAGAAAGGGGAACTGAGAATAGAAATTCAGTTTAGCCTACATTTTCACAGGAAGTGAACTAGGAAGGGAGAAAATCCTCCAGTAACTGATACTCTTCTCAAGGTCAGGGGTTGTGTTGTCATCGTCTCTCTGTTCCCAGTGTGCCATAAGCATTCACAGACCTAATCAGTTATAAACAAATACTCTTCTTAACAAATCTTAACCACTGAGTTCTTCTCTAATGGAGATTCACATATTTACTCTCTTAAGAACGCTTGTCAGATCCTTCTGAAACGCCTTGAGCCCATCATTAAGAAAAATCCGGATGGTACATGGGAAGACTGGGTAAGTGTTCCATTCTTTTTGTTACTACAAATGAGAAAACACCCCAACCCAGTGCTGAGAGCACCATGGCCATGCACAGCCGCACCATGTAGAGACAAGTCAAGAATGAATTTTTGCCAAAGGGCAAGATCACCAAAAGTTGAGACTACTTCCTGATGAATACAAGGTATGTATTAAAGAGAGCTCATATCAAACAGCATCACTAAAAGACGAAATGTAAATGTATAAAGAATACCAAGAAGGCCTTATTCACCCTGCAAAGAGGAAAAGACTGAGACATCCTGAGCCACAAAAAAATATTGATGTTCAAATATAAAGGAGGAGAACTAAAAGCCATAATTGCTATTGAGTAAGTCTCAAGGGAAATGACTCATTTAATCCAATTTTACAATACCCTAGATATTATTTCATTAGTACAGTTATATCACTTGCATACACAATAGCATTCTAACATTTAGAAATAAAGCCCTAAATTTTCTGTGAACTAAGCCTCTACATTATGGATGTGCAGCAGGATTCTACTTTATTTGTTTAATTCAGACTTCTGAACTTAGAAGAAAATTGTTAGTATACCAGCTGAGGAAAGAAAATATTACTGTGAATTCTACTTTTGGTAACAAAGCACCAACAACAATGATCAGATGTCAGTTTTGATACATAGAATATTTTCATTTTCTCCTATCAGATGGTATATATTTTTTTAAATTAAATGTGCCCATTCTACAGATAGAAGCTGCTTTTGAACAAAGAATCAGTCTTTCAGCCACTGGATACTTCAGGTAAAAATTACAATAATTTTCTCAGTCTTGACGTAACTGAGAAAATATGAGGTAGCCCAATCACTCTGGGCCTCAGTTCCCTCATTTGTAAAATAAGTTTTCATTAAGTGATCTTTGAGGTCCCTTCTCGGCTCCAAATTCTATGACTTCACATAGGCCTTTATGCTATGTTCAAAGAAATATTAAATAATAAAAATAACCCCTATTGGGAAAAATAATTTAACATAACTTATAATATCTAATCATTATTTACTTTTCTTTATTTTTGAAAAAATAAAGAATAATATTCTTTATTGTGAATAGTAAAAAGATATCATTAGAAATAACTTGCGCTCAATTTTACAAATCTCCCTCATTTACCATAAAATCTTTTTTATGTTGAAGCTCCTTGCTGGGCAGAAGGTGATGAATAGGATGGTCATCACCAGTTGTCATTTGTGCCATGTCTGTTAGTGGGAGGCCATCAGTAAATGCATGTTCACTGAATGAAGCACAGAGAGGAGAACTGGTTATCAAATTCAGGGTGTGTATGTATGACATTAGTTTAACAATCTAATGAAGCAAACCACCAAACTACAGAGAGAAAGAGAGAGACAGAGAGAGCGCTAGCTAGCAGTAAAGCGAATGCGCATGAAGGAAAGCAGACACTAATAGCCCAACCTAGTGACCTGTACATAATGAGTTCTAAATTCCTGAGTTCCGTTACCCTAAAAGAGAGCAAATTAGCTCTCTAGCTGAATACATCTTCCATTATACATTAAAATTACCAGTCCTTTTTAACCAGCAGGAGGGTCCCTCTGGGAATGCTGATAAAATCAGTTGAGGTTCTCAATGGGAAGAGCTAAACCTCAACCCCTAAGCCATGAAGATACAGACATCCTGTGAGGTCTGGGCCAAAGCAGTCTGTTGGCTTCTCTCTGTTTTTGGTGTCCAAACTGCAGCACAAAGAGTATCCTCTTTAAAATGGAGGCAAAGGAGGTGTTGCAATAACCAGCTAGGTTGTCATTACAGGTAGTAGTTTAACTGAGTTGAAAAGGCAGTTGAAAAAAAGCATCAATCAAAAGAAACGCTATCATGAAACTTGAGTAAAGTTTGAAAATGAATCAACATTCTTTGTATCCTCCCCACACCCCAAGCTAAAAGGGCTTTATTTCTTCCAACAGGGGCTACAAGGCCTTCATGGACTGGGAGAAGGGGGAGGGTGACCCATTTCCATACTATGTCTATGGAGCAGCCTGTTCTGAGGTTGAAATTGACTGTCTGACAGGAGCTCACAAGGTAACTCCAACATAACTTTCCTTTTGACAAGTTAAAACAATAACAAAATTGCATAGTAATTAGTAGCCCAATTTCATCGTATAATACTTATACAATAAGAACAAGGTTTCTTTCAATTCCTTGGGAATGACTAGAGATCCAGCTTTATAGTGGATTTCCACTTAAAAAGAAATAGTCAAAAAGGAATTGCTCATGACAGCCTAAAATGCATTGTTTATTTCATTTCAGATAAAACCAGTTTCTAAAAAAAAAAAAAAAAAGCTGCTTTTTCTAAAGGGAGGTCAGGTTGTCTAATCTGAAGGAATAGGTAATTTAACAAATTGTCTTAGGTAAACATTTTAAAAGCATATGGCAATGTGAGACTGTTTCTTCAAAATCATGTATCCCAAAGGTACTATAGGCATCTAAAGATTAGGGGGAAGGGAGAAGGAAAGTAAAAATAATTCTGTTTGTTATTTCATTGAGCATCCAATAAACCACCTATTGAAGACAGGAAGTCATATTTAAGCAAAAGTTAACACCTTCCACCATAAAGGGTAAATTCATGAATATATGCCAAATATCATTCTGGCAATAGGGATTACAGAAATCTTAAATAGAATTTAGTATAGTCCAAAGCACAGTAAATTTACAGGATGGATTGATGACATATCTAAATTCTATACACAAATTATTCCACCATCACCTTGAACTATCTTGCTCCAAAACAGAAATGGCCTGTTCATGTAAAACAGAAAGGACTTTGCAAATACTGACGTGTAAATCTTATCGAAATGTCTTTTATCGCCCCATTGTTGGTTAACTTATCTGCCACTTAAATATTATATGAATAGGGTTTTCAAAAATACAGTATAAAAGGAACATCTGGAGAGCAGTTGTCCTCGCATTTCACTCAGTCTCATCCTTAGGACACCTTAATATAATGTCTCCATTTTCATCCCAGATCATTGTTAAGAAGTAAACTCACAAAATTAGGATCACAGTTGCTCAGACTGTGTGTCTTAATGTTTTTCACATCATGACACATATAGATAGTGATAATGTTTGCATAACACGGTGTGGCAAAAAAGAAAGCTGTGGTTGCAGACTAGCCTGGGAGTTCTGCACCAGGACCTCTCAAAAGACCAAGTGTCAGTGTCACTGCAAGACTCCACACTAGTGGGAAGCTGTTTTGAGAAATCAACTAGTTTTCTAAACCTCCACCCTGAATGTGGTGTTGCCAGATTTAGCAAATAAAGATACAGGATGCTCAGTTAAAGTTGAATTTCAGATAAACAAAACAAAGTAATTTTCTGGTATAATTATGCTCTGTGAAATATTTGGGACATACTTATTTAATCTGGCAATTTCACCTTCGGGCCTTGCTATAAATACCTGAAGAAATGAACCTCATGGGGATCTTCCTGAATTTATGGTACCAGAAAATTTTAAATTTGGTCTTCCCTGTGCGTCCCTTATTACAGTTTAAGGTTTAGTCATTTCAGTATCACTTTGGTACCTTAAATACTTTGTTCTTTTAATTAATAATGAAATGACAGGCTTTATTGCTACTAGCTATTTATGGTTGATGAACTAAAATGTCTGACAACTCAGTCAGTGCACAGCCACTTCTTCCCATTGTCCAACATCCATAATGCAAAATAAACCAGGTTTCAAGATAGAAGTAAATTGAAGGCCCACTCTACAGTGAGTCCAATCTCCTGCCCTATGCAGGTTGAGAATGGATGAAGGCTTGTGCCAGTGCCCACAGTAGGTTGTCCAACGTTTGAGTCAAGAAAGAATTTCTTATCCAAAAGGCTGGATAGGAAGTAGGAACCCAAGTATTGGGCCTAAACAGACAATGGTGATATCAGAACAAGCACTGGATGTGGGAGCAGAAGGAAAGCCCACAGATACTCCTGAGATAGACCACAGGCACCCGGGGCTTTCTATGGCTCATGCCCAGTGCCAAAATGGAAGGGCCAGATTAAAGTGATATTTCTTAGGGAACGAAGTAGATGAGCAAAGTCAAAGGTGTTCTCAACATTCACCCTAATAATGTTCTAAGATCTTGCACATCCCCAAATTCATGTATGCCATTATAGGCTATAATTTCTTCAGTAAAATGCAATAATACCACCTACATCAAACCATTATGAGGACTAGGTGATCTCATGAATTACATTAGAGCAATAAATCCAGGGTGAGAATCAGATGAACAACCAGGTTCAATTATTTACTAAGTAACACTCAAACATATCAACATGCCGTGAACTTCAGAGTCACTTAAGAGGACTCAAATCATGAATGCAAAAGACCTTCTGGCGTCATGGACAGTCCTAGCACTAAATATGAAGAGCGTAGCCAGTGTCTTACCACATGGTTGCTATGGTAATGTTGCTGGAATTCAGTGAAGTGTTAATTAACCAGCAGGAGTTCGGGAATAATTTGAGACCATTTGGATAACCTTAAAACAATATTTTTAATTCAAGTTTTTATGCTGAGTGAGGTATTTTTAAATTTTGGCAGAAAATCAGAACAGACATCGTCATGGATGCATGTCGCAGCTTAAATCCGGCCATTGATATTGGGCAGGTAGGTGCTGGCCCACCTAGACGGATGCTGCTTTGTGAGAGTCTCTGCAGGGTAGGTAAAGGCCTTCTGAAAAGCACACAGTATCACAGAACTTGACATTTTCCCCCTTCAGATTGAAGGTTCATTTATTCAGGGAATGGGCCTTTATACCACTGAGGAGCTAAAATATTCTCCAGAAGGTGTCCTGTACTCTCGAGGTCCAGATGAGTACAAAATTCCAACCATCACTGACGTCCCAGAGGAGTTCAATGTCTCCTTGCTGCCATCATCACAAACCCCACTAACCATCTATTCATCCAAGGTAAGCACCCAAACCACCTGCAATTGCACAATGTGATGGATCAGGCAGCATAAGAAATGAAAGCAGGTGGACAAAATGAAAAATAAATGGCAAGCTTTATCAGGACCAAATCAAGATAAACCGTTAAAATTTGGAGGTGACTCACCTAGAGAAATTCAGAGATTCAGAGAAGACCAATGACCTACCCAAAGACAATTCTGGGTCAAGGGTTTTATTTATTAAATCCTCTTTCACAGAGAACTCTAAACTTCAGCAAAAAGGTTTGATTTGCTAGAATAATATTCTCACTTAAGAGCCCATCAGATGAAAATAATCAATTGCATTGAAGTCACAATGCTACTGAAATCTTAGAAAGCAGTGGCAGCATGGACAGAATTCCGGACTAGCCCTTTAGAATACCTGATTCCTGCCCCAACCCCACCAACACCCTACGATGGGAAGCAAATCACTCACCTCTGAGAGGCTCGGCATCCTCAGCCATACCCAGAAATGATCTAAAGCAGTATTCTGAACGGGGAGGGCGATTTCCCCCCTCTCCCCTCCCTCAGGAACATTTGGCAATATCTGGGGACATTTCTGGTTGTTACTACTAGAGTAAAGATGTTACTACAAGTGAGTAGAGTCCAGGGATACTGCTAAACAGCCTTCAAGGCACAAGACAGCCACCCACAACAAAGAATTATCTGGTCCAGATGGCAACAGTATCAATAAGCAAACACACCAGCCCTTAGTAATTGCTAAAGTAGTGAAATTACAAATTAAAATAAAAGTCAGCATGTGTTTGCATTGTTATATGCAGATTCAACGTGAAAACCACCCTGGGAATAGAAACTTCCTTTAGGTTTGAGACATACTGTTAAAATTTTCTTTAAAATCTTTTGAGAGACTTCTTACTAGGGGTGGCAAGTTAATACTGGAAATCAATAAATGATTATTCTTTTGGAATTTTACCTGCTGGAATTTTATCATTTCCAAATTGGATCCCTCTTATAGCCCAGAAAGTTTCACTGAACAGATAGATGGTGGTAAGGTGTGGAAAATTAGGAAGGAAGGACAATCAATAGGTCCTTTTATTCTTACTGGGCTGGAAATCACTCGAGAGGAAAAAGGCAAGAGGATGCTCAGAGCGCACAGAAAGCATCTTTTAGGCCACCAACAGTAACAGGGCTGGCAGGGCCCTTGGGTCTTTGTGGTTGTGGCCACTCGTAGGCACCATGGAGTGTACTAAGTAATAATAAGGACCTACCAGGTACCAAGTGCTCTGCTAGGTGCTTTTGTGCTTCCTGAACTTCACAGCACCCTGTAAAGCAGGTGTCTTTGCCCACATCTCACCCAGAAAAACACAGGGAGTCAGAGTCAGCCTTCAAATTCAGGCACTCTTAGCTCAGGAATTGCAAATTGGGACCACTGACCAAATCCAGCCTGCAGATATGCTTTCTTTGTCCTATACAGTATTTTTTTAAAGTCAGGGAATTTTCCATGAAAATATGAATATCTAAATTCTCTTGGAAAATTGCATGATCTAATCATTTTGGTTACATTTCTGGAAGGCAAAAATTAGCTAGAACTGAAGAACAGCTGGACATGGTTGTATCTCTACTTCAGACAGGACATGGGTGTATCTCTACTACACCATACTCCCCACTATTCCTTATCGCCCTTCATCTCCTCACATCACTCATTTGTATTACCTGACTATTCTTTGCAGATGATGAGCTTGCAACCCATCATCTGGTACCAAAGTCTGTACTCTCTCTTCTAAAGTACCCTGCCTCCCTGACCCTGGAGTTATAATTTTTCTCTTTGCTCATGAAACTGACTAGTTCAATCTACTGAATGTGTTTTTCTAAATAGGGTTCCCTCCCCTCACCATGCACACACACATACGTACCCACACAAACACCCCCCTCTTTTCTATAGAACAAAAATTTAACCCAAACAGTATTAAAGATAGAGGACGTTCATGTGAAATTGTGATTTTAAGAGCTTCATTCAGTCGATAAGTCAGTCCACAAATATTTTTTGAGAACCTACTGCGTACAAGACCCAGTGCTAGGGGTTGGGGATACAATGGTGAACAAGACCTAGCCCCTGACTTTTAGCTTATAGTCTAGGGTGGAAGCTTCTGAAACAAAGGCACTTTTTGCAGGGCCTGGGGGAGTCCGGGATGTTCCTAGGGTCATCCGTATTCTTTGCCATCGCTGATGCTGTGGCCACAGCACGCAGAGAGAGAGACATAGCCGAGGACTTCACAGTGAGGAGCCCAGCGACGCCAGAACGTGTTCGAATGGCCTGTGCAGATCGGTTTACAGAGATGGTATGGAATTATTGTTTATTTTCCTAATAGGTGATTTTTCTATTTCCTGCTTCTTAGATCTCGAGGTAGATTTATAACCTAATCTGTGTCTCATGAAATTATAAGATGAAAGTTAAAAGCAGCCATAAGTCCACTAACTAGAAATCACCATAACACACATTCATACACACACACTTTTAACCATCTTTTAATTCACATGTTAATATGTAAATCACATGTTTATATTCTCAAAAAGTCAGTATATCCTGGCATAAATGTTTGAAAAGATCCAAACACTAACTGGGAGTGACTCTGTTGAGCCTTTATTCACAGGAAATCTAAATTGAGAAGATACTTTTTCCCCACATAAGATCCCTCAAAAAATAAACTCAAAAAGAAAATACCTAATCAGCATCATTTATCTCACAAACTCATAACCTTTATTTCTAGGCAGTGGAATAAGTTTTGGAGGCAAGGGCAGGGCAGAATGTTTAACTTCTCAACAATAAGCTCTTAGTAATAAGGCTACTCAGACCACATTGAGGATGACCATTATCCTTTGTACTGATCCTGACCCACAATATTCCTACTATTCCACTGACACCATGTATATCTGATACCATGGGAATGTAGGTCGTTCAAGTCCTTAAGGAGACTTGGGAGATCCGTGAGTTATTCTGTTCTGGGCTCCAGACCCTCTGTCCTCAGCTGGACACCAACAGAGAAGACAACCAGAAGCCTGCCAAGAGAAGCAGAGAGGAGGAAGTCCTGACTCTTGGCTTAACAAAGAGGACCAGAAACACACAAAATGTAGATTCTTCTGCTGCTTCCTGTCACAGGAAATGGCAATACTCCTCCATACGTGTAGGAACACAAACCAGAAATCTGGGAGTTGGCCTGACATTTCATTCTCAGTAGCCAGTCTTTCTCCATGTCTCTTTCATTTTAACCCCTAACAATCTCTCGTACCAGTCTATTTCCTCCATTTCTAACCACTGTTATTCACTCATTAAACAAACCTTTTGTGAGTATCTAACAGGTGCCAGGCATTGTTCTGGGTGCTGAGAATACAGAGGTGAATAAAGCAGAGTTATCTCTACTTGTTCTCTAGAGACCCTCAGTCCAACTACCATCTCTTTAGCCTGTGTCAGAGCCACCTCCTAATGGTCTCCCTATACACACTGCAACCAGAAAGCTGAGGTGTGACAAACATCATGTCACTCTAGCACATATACAAAGCAAAAAGGCTCCCATTGCTCTTGGGTTAAAGGTTGGACTTTTTAATTTGCCATGCAAAGCCTATAAACCTACAAAGTCCAGTATGGCAGGCCCCCATGCACTTCTCCAGCCACACGTGGTCCCCCAGCCCACCTTTTCTCTCCACGCCAGGCACACTTGCCATCTTCTGTCTCTTCTTTGTATCAAGGACAGAGACCTCTGCCATGCTCCACCCTCTACTTGGAACCATCTTCTTCCTTTTCCTCACCTGGCTAACCCCTACCCACCTTTCACATTTTAATCATATTCAAGAAATTAATTGGATACTTTCCTTCTTGCATAGTTTGAGGAACCAGGAGTACAGTAGTGAACCAGACACAAGTCCCTGCTTTCAAGCTGTTTACAGCATAGCAGAGGAGAAAGAGAAACAATTACTGTAAAGTGTAAGTGCTTGGCTGACTCTGGGTTATCCCTGTGTGTCAATAGAACAAAACTTTTCTAACTTAGCCTTAACCTTTACTTAAAGTCAAAGGGGTTGTAGATGTGGCCCCAGCTTTGATCATTCATCATGTAATTCATTCACCTAACATTTATTCAGCCTTTTCCATGTTCCAGATACCATGCTATGAACCTAAAGAAATAGTGAGCCAATCTTTGGCTGCATGGCACTTACATTTTATTTAGGAAACTAGACAGTAAACAAGTAAACAAACACAATATAATTTCAGGTGATCGTAAATACTGTGAAGTAAAATAGAAGAGTTGGGAGCTGGAATGAGATGAGATTATTTTAGATTATTTTAGATAGTTTATTATAAAAGTTTTCTCTGGGTGTTCACACTTGAGCCAAGGCCTGCATGAAGTGAAAGAGCAAGCATAAAGTTGCTAATGGTGTGCTCAAAGCAGAGACTAACTAATGCAAAGGCCCTGAGACAGTTTCAATGGATTCAAAGTAGGGTGAGATTAAGTTTCTGAATTTGCCTGTGTGGTAGAAAACTTGTAACTGAAAGACTGCAATTGTTCTCCCTGGCAGAGAAATAAAAAGAAATAGAAATAAAGAAGTAGAAATAAAAGAAAAAGAAATCTGTGGTTCTACCCTTATCTTCAGATCGGTAGGCGAGACCTGGGTAGTCCTTCCATCACAGCTTCCCTGGTACCCACCCTCTATGGCTATTCAGGTCTACTTATTCAGAGCTTTAAAATTGTTTTTAAAATTATATTAAAGTTTATTCACACTGGAGGCCTCCCGAGTTCTTACAGCCTGGCTCCCTATTCAGACAAGTCTTTTTATAGCATCTTGGAACAAATATAAACCTGTATCAGAAATTACATTTGCTTGAACTACAACATGTTTTTTTACTTGAAATATATAATAGTTCACAATGGCATACAATACTGTACTATATAGAAAATTTTTTTTTCAAGAAACGTAGATACTAACACTCTTGGTATTTGATCTTTGAGTATTGTTGTCAAAACACATTTTTTTCTGACAAGTGAGGTAGTATGCTAGAATGTGAGTAGTGGAAAGTCCAAAATCTCCTCTTTTAATAATCTTCTTATAATCATAAGGTAAATAAACAGCCTGCTTATATCTATTTCTTTAGTAGAAATAACAAACACTCAGTACTTTTCCTTTTGGAATTAAATAAAATTTGCATTTAAATGCATGTAAAAATACTGTGTAAATATAAATCACTCTGAAAATATTAGAGTTAAGGTCTCGATCAAGTACCCATAACTATTAATGACCTTCTTCAAAACATGCCCCTCCCATGTTAAATCAAGTTGAGCTGCTGAGGGCAGAAAAAACAACTAAGACTAGCAGCCTCATTTTCGCTGATAATTAACTTCCAGCTTCAACTAAGAGCAGACTTTGATAGGAAGGCTAGAACACTTTTGTTACGAAAAGTTCTATTTGAGCAAAACCTTTCTACGTGTGTGGCCTTGATTACCTTGCTCAGAGTTCTGGGTTCTGGGTTCTGCGTTGTTGCTTTTATGCTGGGGCCCTTTCTCAGGTGGTTAACCCTGGGTCAGAGCAGTGATGCTGGTGATGGTTTCTGCTCTGAGCCCAGCAGAGCAGCCTGGCTCACCCAGACATGGCCACAAACATCATATCTATATATAATTTCCTTGAGAGGGATGAGAAAAAAAAGAAAAATGCATTTCTTGGAAAATGTGTTTTATATAGTCATTTAAATTCCCCACCCTAAAAAGGAAATTTCCGTTAAAGATAAACATACATAAAGATAAAAATACATAATTAACATTTTCAAATTAGGACTTTTCCTTAGAAATAGGGATTTCATTTTTTAAAAAATCTTTAGGATTCAGAGACATGGAGAATTAATTCCACAGCCTTAACTTTTTCCATTTAGAAAAAAAAAAGTGCAGCTTGCTGCCAGTTAATTTAACATCATGTGTAGGAATGCTGCATTTGACATTTTCAGTGATCGAGGATTACTATACTATATTTTGTAAATAGAAAACCACCACTAAAAACAGAATGCTATCAATAGAATGATGTCATTTTTTCCCAAAGTCTATGGATATACTAGAGCAATGTAGAAATAATAAAAGCACCATATTTCTCTCTTTGGGGCAAGCTTTGGAGCTAAAGTTAGGACTGTAATCTGTGAGTTATCTCAGGGGTAAACGGCTGCAGCCACAAAGGCCACGAGTATTTTTGCGGCAATGGGAAATGGGTTAAAAATTACAAAAATACTGCCTTAGCGATGTTTGCAGTAGGAAGAACTCAAAAACCTTGTTACCTTGTTATCACTAGAAGCAAAAAGTATTTATTAAAGTAACTACAGAAACTGGTATGTGTGGGCTGTCATAGTGGGAGGCCATGTAAAGCCAATTAACAGATTCATTTCTCCTCTCCCGGAAGCTAAAACCAGACAACTCAGCTTAGAAACAAGTTTGTAAACAGGTTTCAGCTCACCCAACATTTTGAAGAAGCAGCCTGTTAATGCTGACTCATGAGGAATCCTTGCGATCACAACAAATGACTAGGTTAGGCTGAGCCCTGATTTTATAGTAACTTAATGGGGAAAAGTTCTTTCATTCTAGACCAGTACCCAATTCAAAATAGCCATACCTGTCCTGTCTCTGTTATTCTATAAGGTCTGCAAGTGTGTAGTTTCTGAAGGCCTTTACCTTCTCTGCTCTGCAAGCCCTACTCCCGCCTCCCTCTACATCACTACCCACCCCCACCTCACCACCCTGTGTCTCATCTTCCCTCCCTGCTTCTTTTGTATTTCTAGATGCCCAGACTCAGTGAGAGTTGGCAGCATGAAAACTGCCACCTGTTTAGTTCAATAAAGGAAGCCCTTCCTGCCAGATGTAGGAGAGGCATGTAAACATTTCCTGTGCTGCAGGTAGCCTGTTTTACTTACACTAGTCTCAGATGGTTCCTTCCAAAATGCTAGTCTTCAACCCCATATCCTTGCATTTCCCTGAGCTGGGAGAGGTGTACTGCCAGTCCTATAAGACTGCATTCTATTTCCTATGATTCTGGAACTTATACCCACAACACATATAAACATGCAGTCTCCTGCCTGTTCTGCTAAAAGCTATGCCACGGGTAATTGGCAGAGCGTTGAAGCTGCACAAACACACCCAGTCACATGGACTCTGCGAGATGGAACACAGAACCAGGCTACAGGACTCAGGAAACAACACAGAGTGGAGGCATCCATAGTGCCTTCCCCAGAATCCTGAGCCTATCATCCTGTTCCAATGAGACACATGTGTGCACACATACAAACACACCGCGCGCACACACGCAGACAGGCGTGTACTTCTTTACTACATTCTTCTCCTACCTACCCCTTATGCAGTTTTAGAAGAGGCTTGTTGGCACTAAAACAGGCTGTGAAACTGGTTCCTCATTGAACATGCTTTGTCTCAGGATGCAGGGACTAAATCTGTGCTCTTTAATGCTTGCTGACATTTCACACAGTGGCCTTTCTTATTACTGAAGGAGGATTATCCAATACTGTTATTAAATGCATATTTTTGTATCTAAAAATTCTCCTACCTGGTCTCTGGACCTCCTTTACTTCCTTTAGCTGAGGGAATCACGAGAAAGGAAGCACACAAAAAGGAAGAGGGCAAAACTGGAGGCATTCCTCAGATTAAGAGAGAGAATGAGCAATGCAGTATGTGAAACAGAAAAATGCAGCCATCTTATCTGGTCAGGGGAAGGAGAAATAATAAACTGTTTTAATTCAGTTAAGACATGGCCCCGAAATCAGAGGAAACTGGGCTGCAATCCCAGCTCTACCTTTAAGGATGTATTTAACCTCTCTGATCACTCAGTGTCCTCCTCTATATATAACATGGGGGGAGAAGTGTGTGGAGAGAATAATACTAATTACTTTACAGGGTTGTTGAAAGTTTTGAATAATTTAACACATGAAAAGCATATTGCAGTTGTCACACATAGGAAGTGGTCAATATACATTGATGATGATCGAGTTAAAAGTCCCCAAAAGCACCTTTGAATTTCAATGTTCGACTAGATGAACTCCCAGAACTTAGAAAAATGTTATATGCATGGTTATGGTTTATTACAATTAAAGCACACAAATTAACATCAACAAAGGAAAAAGGCACAGAGGACAGAGTCCAGGCACGACCAGGTGTACGCTTCCAGTTGTCTTCTCCTACTGGAGTCACACAGATAGCACTTGATTCTCCCAGCAACAATGTGTGAGAAAACGTACAAAGTATAACCAACCAGGGAGCTCTCCTGAGCTTTCGTGTCAGAGTTCTTATTAGAACTCAGTCACATAGGCAAAGGTTATGACCTGCATAGCTGACCTTAGTTACTACTCAGTGTCCAACCCTTTCAAGAGGCCTCAGATAAACAAAGACACTCTTATCAGGCAGGGTATTTCAAAGGCTTAGGTGTTATCTCCCAGGAGCTGGTCAAGGGCTGAACTTTCCTTTAGAATGTGCAGGGCTTGCACACCTCAGGCCTGCTGAGTTAATCCTTTACTGCCAAAACTGATGATGAAGAATCCAGAATTGATGGCAACTACCACTGACCTAGGCCTTGACACCAATGAGACTGGGCATAGACATATCTCAGAAGCAGAAATTTAACTAAAGGTGTAATCAGTCCTGACAGCCATCGTGAATATATTGGCTTCATTATAGCTATCAAGGACTGACCGGGGAGAAAGAGAAGGAGAGAGGAAGGGGTTTATGGCACTAAACAAGGGAGAAGAAAAAGGAAGATCACCAAAGGCCAATAAAGAGCAGCTCAAGTCCCAGGTCTGGATCTTTGAGACCAAAAAAGAAGTGATTTCCTCACTCAAGAGCTGGAGAGCAGGCGAGAGCCAAGAAAGCTGCTGTAGCAAAATAAGGAGTATTGATTTGAGTCTCAAAGCAGAAAAGTACTCTAGGAACCCAGATCTTGTGAAAAGAATAGGAAGTGGGTTTTAAAAGAGGCTAAAAATTCCCATCACATTTGTCAAAAGAGCTGACCTGAATCTACCTCAGACTAGACTGAAGAGCTTTGTCCAGTGTCCAGCCCAGTCCAGGTAGAACAGGCTGATTCTAAATAAAATAGCCAGGCAACTCCCATCACAGGAGCTAAGTGAAGAATCAGGGAAGGCCCTGTGAGAAAGGCAAACCTAGCCCCCTATTTACATTCCAATACAGATTAAGAGTGTAAAGGTATCCTGACAGAAGTTAGGTTGTTGTTTTCGTTTATTTGGAGATTTTGTTTTCTTTTTTTGTGAAACATTAGGGAAAAAAGCTTTTGAGAATCTTCATGACTTTCTGTTATTTCTGTGGTTTGTGTTTTTAACACCTTTGTAACTAAAAGTCAACTCTTTATACAAAAACATGACAACAGTGAAGGCGAGAATGTATGTTCTGCTTTCTGACCAAACCTAAGGGGAAGAATTCCCAGCACAGGAGACAGGAATTGAGGACCACAAGAGCTAAGGATCGACAAGTTGAATTCTTGGGGGCTCGTAGCCCAGGATAGTTAAATGAGCCTGGGGTTTAACTAGCAAGGGTACTACTATACAACTCAAATTATTTGGCTAAAGGGGTAGACAGAGCTGTTCTGAAATCACTGCACAGGAATCCAGGTAATTGGCTCCAAAGACAGCAACTCTCAGCCTAACCACTTCCCTTTTCTATCTCCCCTCATCCCTGTAAAAGTCTTCATAGTACATATAATTCTCTTTGGGATTCACATCTTGGAAGCAAAGAAGATAGGTAACTAATTAATTGAAGTACCCTCTTAGCAATATTAAGTGTAGCAGAAATCATAGTACTGATTCACTGTCTCTTCAGAACTGTCACTAAAAAGAAATGGTACAGTCCCATTCCCCAGGAAGATCCTGCCTCTTTCCATCAGAAAATTTTTCCAAAACCTACAGATTTGATATAATTTTCCTGATGAAATGCTGCAGTTGTAACTGCAAATCTTCGCTTTTTTAAAATGACTTTTTCTCTTCTCTTTCTCCTTGATTCAAACTGACCTTGGCTTCACTTGCTTCTTTTCTTTCCTTATCCTTCTGCATCCTGCCAGATCACGTCCTTAATCATTGAGCCCTTAGGTCAGCATCAAACAGTCTTATGAACAAAGCTACAGGTCTGTTGACCACAGAAACAGTTTCAGTCAAACTAAAGTTAACATCTTGCAGCTCCATCCATACCCATGAAGGCTGAATGACCCTACCGGCATCCCCTTGAAACCTGACATAATGATCCATGACTGACATCAGGACCTGATGCAATGATCAACTGCCTCCTACCCTAACACTGACTAATCAATAGAGACCACAACTCGAGCTCCCTTAGCTAACAAGTTTTCCCCTATATAACCTATCCCCTATAGGCCATCGAGGAGCCAGGTCTTTGAGCACTAGCTCACCTGTGTCCTCAGGCTTGATGCCATTTCCTTAAATAAACTACTACTTTCTTTGCTGCAAACTCTTTTCTGTGTCTCCTTAGGCTTCGAGGCATGCAGGCAAAACAAACCCCTTGAGTTTGGTAACACAATGGTATTATGATACTAAGTATTGGATTTTCTTTCTTTCTTAGATTCCAAGAGATGACCCTAAGACATTTAAACCTTGGTCTATCCCTATAGCATAACACTGCTGTCATTTCCTTAAAAGGTAAGATCAATAAGCTGAAAGATAATTACTCAGAAAGAAAAAAAATCAGCCAGTCCAATGACTTTACAATTGTGTTCTATGGAAATTTAGGACTGTGCAAGTATATAAATCAAGTTTCATTTTAAATCTTATCCAGTACTTTAATCCTTTAACAATAAACAAGCATGGCTTTGATGCTGACAGAGTAAAGTCAGGGTGTTTAACCCAACATAGCAGTTTTTCTTTTTATTTTAAAGTAAAATATTTTACTACGGCCATGCCACCCTGAACACACCTGATCCCGTCTGATCTCAGAAACTAAACAGGATCAGGCCTGGTTAGTACTTAGATGGGAGACCACCAAGGAAGACTGGGTGCTATAGGTGGAAAAATAAAATAAGATAAAATAAAATAAATTTTTTTAAATAAATAATAAAATTTAAAATGTGAATGCTGTGAATTAAGATATTTTAAAGATCTTACTCCCTGATTCTTTTGAGAATCACAACTTGAGTGCAAAACATCACAATAAAATCTGTTAATTACTACATTTATAATTAACTAGTGCTATTTGAGGGAGTTACCTATTTGTATTCATTGAGTTCAATTGCTACAATTTTGTACTGCTGCTGAATACAAAATCCAGAGTCATGAAGACTTTGGTGAGTTAACCCTGAAAGGATCTGTGAAATATATGCTGATAAAAGAAACACATTTTCATTGTTAGAAAATCAAACTTCTGCTCTTCTGCACACTTAATGGGCAACATTAAAGAAACCAAAGAGAACTACATCATAGATTCAGAGAAAAAATTTTTTTAATCAAATTCTAATTTTCCAATTAAATGTCTAAAACAACTCACAAATATTAACACATGTATGTTTAATTCTGTTGTGCTTTGTCAGAGAACTTGCACTTACGGTTTTGCTGAATCAGACTAAATAATTGATGGGATTTTTGTTTCTCCTTTGACAATTAACAACAAAAATAGAAATAGTCAATGTTTAAAATTGTATTTTAAAACATATACCCAGGTATGGCAGGCAGAATTTTTGAATTCTTCAATTATTTTCTCTCTCTCTCTCTCTTTCTGAGTATTAAATGTGAATATGATAGCAAATCCATTCTATTTCCTACATAAAACAAGGTATGTGAAACATATAGCATTATGTCTAACAATATTACTCACTAAAAGATAGCTTAACACACATACACATCACACGCAAATGTGCTAAATACCAAATCTTAACAAAATAGCAACCACCAAGGGGAGAACTGGGTTGTCAAGTTTTGTACAGACTTTAAAATAAAGACTGTCTTCAGATTGCAAGACAATTTTAAAAAAACAAAAACAATAAAACAAAACAAAACTCTTGCCACTTTACCACATACAGCTATGATATGTGCAGAATTCTTTCCATGTACAGCAATTAAGACAAAATGCAGATATAAATTGCATTCTGGATCTTTAGCTGTCATCTTTTACCTGCAATTTCAAAGTTTTGCATTTTTCAAAGTACTTTTATTTGCTTTAT
The DNA here is from genome assembly GCA_030015415.1 of Cynopterus sphinx. NCBI lineage: Eukaryota > Metazoa > Chordata > Mammalia > Chiroptera > Pteropodidae > Cynopterus > Cynopterus sphinx. The sequence goes on from CM057379.1 coordinate 181,371,870, forward strand.
AAACAAGTGCTAAATGTGGACCTTATTAAATTTATACTATATCAAAATCATATATGTATGTTTCCCATAACATTTTAAACCACAGCTAAAAAATGTGTAAAAACCTCTGATCTCATCCAGCTTTTCATTTTAAAAATGAAGACATGGAAGCCAAGGGTGAATAAATAAGTAACTAAATGTACTTATTCATATCAGTAAAGCCTACCAATCCAATTGTCAGCTATTTGTTGTTCTCACACACAAAAGTTGAGGGATTTGCACATTTTATAATTATTCTCTTTTCTTTTTTTCCAGGTGTCTCCATTTTTCACAAGTGAAAAGATACACTGATATTCTTATGCTGTTGGGAAAAATGACACACAATTTAGAAACATTATTCAAGTCTGATTACATTAACAAGATGAATTATTATTTACAAATTACTTAGACTTTCTAGCCTAGAGGCCATCAGCCTAGAGATAAACCATTGCAATAGTCACAGCAATCACATTTAAAACTGATATGTTTGTGAAGATATCATGTAAATATTGCTATAAAAGCAATTTTTTCCTTTGCATGTCCATGCAACTGGACTGGTAATACCTGTTACAATCCTAGAACGAAAAACAATTCTCAGTAGATGAACATGTGATTGCCTTTCCCAGGGATGTGTTTGATTCAGTGTTCACAGCTATGGACACCACAAGAGTTCTACAAGGCTTTGTTTCATTTGGTTTTTACTGTAGATTAGCTACGGTTCAGCGTATGAGCATTTTACAGCAAAGGAGTGGCACTTTCCTCATGTAGATCAGCTATTCAACTGGTTGACATTCTTTTGGAATTTGGAGGAAGAAAACAGCATTAAAAACATTTTCAACGTATTTTCATGAACACTTTTATTTTTTAAATTTGTTCATGAAAAACATCTGAGCTGGTATCAGAATTTCAGAAATACTTCTTGTTCATTTTCCCATATCTTGAAGTGGGTAACATGGAGCAAGAGAATTCTACAACATAATCACACATATGTTGCAGTTGGAAACATATAAGATCCGCTAAGTTGCATTACTCTGAGCTCCTTCAGAAAAGGAGAAATCTGTTCATGAATTAGGCCTTATTTGACCAGAAAGTCAGGAGGTAAACTGACACTCTACCAGCCAGAATTCACATGATCAGATTCCCAAACAGTCCTCTTGGTGGACCTGAAGGAAGTAAAGGAGGAGACACTGATCTGAGTTCTTGGTGACTGGTGAGAGAAGGTAAAGATCAGACACGCAGAAAGCCAGGAGGAGGCAGAAGGTCACAGGAGGCACTGAGTCTGTCTGATTGAAAGAACTGGGATACAGCTGTTCAAGGCCCACCCAGTCTGCTGACTTTGGAGGCTCTGTTGCACCACAGGAGTCCAAGGGAGGAAGTGGTACAGGAGCACAGAGAGAAAGACAGGAGCAGAAGGGACATGGACAGGACAAAAATTATGCAAGACTTTTACATACATGAGCAACTTAGTGGGAGTAGCCATGGTGAAATAAGTTCAAAGTAATTTTAAACAAATGCTTTGGCTCTTAAAAATAAAATCCTTAATTGTATAATCTAATATGAATGTGAGAAATGTGTTTTATCATTTTTATCATTTTAAATGATGGTGAATATAATTTGTATTTTTTTTTTTAATTTGGTCTATGAGGGCTAAAGATGGCTACTGGGCATTTATTCTCCACTGTCGTCTTTGAGAATTATAAAACATTAAAAATAGATATATCTGAATAAAAATTATTTGTGAGTTGGTACACTAAAATCTGGATGGCAGGGATATGAAAATACTTTTTTAAAAGACATATTAAAGGCATCTACTTTAAAGCAGAGATTTGGGCTCAAAATAAGCATTGTTAAAGAATGAAACTTACTGAATTTTTGAGTAATTAATACATTCATATGGTTCAAAATATGAAAAGGTATACAGTGCAAAGACTTACTCTCAGACCACCCCCATCCAGGCAATTCTCACACAAACACAGAGTATAACAACTTATATTAGCTACTTTTTCTTTTTTTTTTTCCTTCAGGAACAGCTAATTCCAGAATGCCCAGCCACATGTCAAGATTAGAGCTACTCTTAGCTTGCCCCATATATGGATGGGACAAGAAGGCCAAATGTTGAAATGTTATGTGTTAAGAGGAGTCTAAGGACAGGACAAGCACCTGGTTCCTGCCTCTGTTATACCACCTAGACCCACTGAGCAAAATGTCATTCCCCCTCTTTTGGTCTAGACAATTCCATTCCCTTCCACACCTCAGCAGTATCCTGGTGCCCATAATAGTAAAGAACTAGGACCCTTAACACTCATCTCAGCTCTGTGGATTCTCCTATTTCTTCCCCTGTCCCCACTGCCCCTGGACTGGGTCTTGCAAGCAAGCACAGGAGGCATTTATACTCTTGCCTTCTGAGCCTCGGTTCTCTGAGTGTATTTTCTCTCCTGTAAATGAAAAAACAAACCTTACTACATGAAACAGTGAAAATTAACTCTTGATCAGTCTCATATCTTTGGACAGACAATAGCAAGATGTGCTTTTTGATTCAAGATGTTAAAACAAAGTAAAAATTAGGCAGAAGTCATTAGAGAATATAAAGGCATTTTCCAGTCTCCTTACACAACAGTGAATGAGTTAATATTAAGCTTTCACTGAGTGCAAAACTAGAGTTTTTTTTCCTTGCCACAGCCACCACAGCAGGACAGACACCCCCATTCTCCCTTAACCTCACATTTAAATGGTGTCACCAGCTGTCTAGCTGGTCTTGCTCCAAACCATTCTGCACATAGCTGCCAGGATAATCTTTTTCAATATCTGTATCTACCCATCCTCACTGGGCATTCAATAGGATAGCTTCTTCTTCCCCAAAGCATTGTACTATCACTTGTGTAGCAGTTACCTATTGTTTTTATCTGCATGGGTCATTTCCTTTGAGAAGTTGCCTGTCCTTCACTCCATATGTTCCAGGAGGGCTGCTAGAAAAGGCAAAGCGTATGTTCAGTCCTTACTGAGAGTTAGGCTTTTGAGTAAGGTACATGAGGTTAAAAGGCCACTGGGGCAAATCACCTGGATGGCCAGGCCATGGAGAGTAAGTCCATCAGCTCTGCTGCTGAGATCCTAGAGGTGCCCCTGTCTCTGTGCATCTCATGGCCTGCTTCTTTAGCTCTGTCCTTGATTCTGTGGGCTACCTACTATTGCCAATTGTATTAGTTTCCTAGGGCAGCCGTAACAAATACCCATAAAGTGGGTGGCTTAACTATTTATTCTGGAAGCTAGAAGTCTGAAATCAAGGTGTTGGCAGGGCTATAGGTTCTAGGGAAGAATCCCTCCTTGCCTCTTCCAATGGTTCCCTGGTGTTCCTTGGCTTGTAGCTGCATCATTCCAATCTCTGCCTCCATCAGCACATGGCTTTCTTCCCTGCGTATCTGTGTCCAACTCTTCCTCTCCTTTCTCTTATTAAAACACCACCCATTGGATTCAGGGCCCAACAATCCAGTATGACCTCATCTTAACCTAATTATATCTATAAAGACCCTATTTCCAAACAAAACCACATTCTGAGGTTCCAGGTAGACATGAATTTGGGGGGGGGGGGGACATTATTCAACCCATTATGCCAATAAACCTTCTTTTGAGGCTAACAGATATAGTTTTAGTGTAGAAGTGACCTTTCCTCTCTCCTATCCCTGTTGTACCTGGTTCTTCTATCACATCATCTATTTATCTAAATGTGTATTCTTTCTTTCTAGACTCCAGGCCCACTGAAAATGTCAGGGACTGTATTGTGTACATCCTGTAGCACAGGGTGTATCTCACACTGACTAAGCAAGGGCAAATTAATGTGCTCTATTCGAAAAGAAAGTATTTACGAAACCAATGCTATGTAACTCAGATACCCATGAGCCAGGAGACGTAAGGAAGGAAGCTATTGTTCTTTGACAAAGAAGTCAGGCTTCACATTGTTACTGGATTTTAATCTGTTGGAGTCTCTATTTCACTTTCACATGTTAAGAAAAATTTTCCAAAACTTGGTAAGTGAAAAAAATACTACATGCTCTTTCAATGCTGTACTCCAGCACTAATAAATACTTTAAAGAGTAATCTGATGTTCTAGGGCTGCCCTGTCCAATGTGGCTATTTAAATTTACATTTTAATTAATGAAATAAAAAATTCAGTTCTCTAGGTTGCCCAGCTACCTTTCAAGTACTCAATAACCACGTGGCTAGCAGAGACAATATTAAACTGCACAACAGAGACCATATCCATCATCCCAGAGAGTTGTATTGGACCTTACTGCTCTAAGGAAATGGAACTTTACATATCTGCCATTTATCAGGGTTCAGACTCTGAAAAGTCCGTTCTTGAGGAAGGCCGTCTCTAGAAGCTAGAAAAGACTGAAATGAATTCTCCCCTAGAGTGCTCAGAAGGAATACAACCCTTCTAACACTTTGATTTTAACCCAGGACACTTTGGTTTCAGCCTATGTGACTCATTTTGGAATCTGACTTCCAGAACTATAGGATAATAAATCAGTGTTATTTTAAGCCACCATGTTTGTGGTAATTTGTTATGGCAGCAGCAGGAAACAAATACTAGTGTTAATTTATAGGACACTGACAAATTGCAAATGACTTTTGTATAGTTTAAAAACAATCCCAAAGGTGTCAATTTTATTGCCCTGTAGGACATTAACCAGTTTTGTGTTGGTTTTTAGATTTTGGGTTTTCGGCCTAATTCTGTAAACTTATTTTGATATTCTTTTTCCATAATGGTTTCTTATGTCTTCTTTTGAGCTTGTGTTATCATCTTGACTCCCTCATTGACTATATCTTTGGCCTTGCTCACAACATATTGTATCAGAGTCGTGGTATAATAGTTTTTAAAGTTAGATGCTGACAGGCAGCTAGCAAGGAAAAACAGACAGGACTCAGATTTTTCTATGTCAGAAAAGCTTGCATAATTTATATAATGATGAATCTGATGAACACAGTACATTTACAATTTAAATGAATAAACTTCATATCCTGCAATAAATATAACTTATTAACTAAATGTAACCTGTGGACGATTACATTCTAGGGAGAAGATATAAAGAACTTTATCTTAATTTTGAACAAATAGCCCAATATAATTAACATTAAACTTATAACTAAGGACAAATTTCTTCTATTTTAAGGAAAATACAATAAAAGCAGAGCCTTTGACATTTTAAATAAGACCTTTTCCCACCTGTTCGGTCTCTTTGTTCATGTCCTCAAGATCTTTTCTGGAATATAAATGTTGTCCAAGGCTTATCCAAACCTACAATACATTGAAAATGCAAAGCACTTGATTTTATTTTCCCCAGATCTTTTGAACACCACCGTGGCAATAGTTTATATTTTTAACCAAGGACTAAATGAATCAAAGTTTAGGAGTTTATTATTTCTACTTTCTATCTCAAGTTGTTCACATCCATAAATGTTGAGGTTTGATGTACATACACACACACACAAAAGACCTTTTTACCTGGGTTCTAAAATTCTTCATGCAAATTATGTATTTAAAAATGTGTGTTGAATTGAAAGTAATAGATGTGGAGAACTGATGGAGAATTTCACATTAATACTTCCTATCACAAGTTGCCTTGTACTGAGAACGTCTGTTGTGGGCAAGCCTTATGTATGATGTCCTCTCAGAGTATAACTTTCAGCACTGGTCAGATTCTGAAAAATGAAGCTATGTTATAAAAGAAGACTATTTTTACCTCCAGAAAGACCTAGGAAAGTCTTCAAGACAGTTTTAATACTTCATTGTAAGGGTGAAACCTGAAATGGACCTGAAAAAGGCTCTACTTTTTTCTCATCAAATAAATTGACACTAAATTTACTTAATGGTAGTCCATGGCCTTCTTTTGGAAGAATTATAATCATCAGTTATATTATAGTTAGCTTATTTTGAAAGTAAAACAACCCCACTTACAAAGTTTCTGTCAAGAATTAAAAATGCATCTGAAAATACTTCTTAAACAGTAACATCCTCTCTAAATGTAAGGTCTACTATGACCACTCTATTACTATTAATAGGAGTAGTACACACTACGTAGTAGTGGTAGTAGTACTATCACTAGGAGCAATAGTATTACTGCTATTGCTGGTGCTACTACTGATACTATGACTGATGATGATGGTGGTAATACTAATAATACAGCAGTACAAAGTTCTATTTAGTTTAGTTGCTTTTTCATATATAACTTTATATTACACAGAGACCCCCAAAATGTGAAAATTGAGTTTATAAAGGCATCGAAGAAAAGAGCCACCTTAATATACTAAGCAACAGTTCAACATATATTTGAGATAATTTTCTAACACAGAGATGTTTAGCTCTGGGTCATCAGATCTTTAGTTGCAGTTTAATATACTATGAGATATGAATTAATAAGCATTAAATAAGCAATAAATAAGTCCGAAATAATGCTGTAGCTAACAATTTGACATGATAGTTAACTTTGTTGGTTTTGGGGTTTGTTTTAATGACTGTCTTAAATATTATATAACTTAGGATGTAGATATTATGGTCATACAAAATATTACTTACTTGGCAAGTCACCTCAAAATATTTTCTAAATAAACACTTAACAGGAGTAGAGTCTTCATCTTAACCTACCATGAGAAAGATAGAATGCTAGGATTCTTGAATCCCTAAGTTTCAAAAATCTAAATAATAGAGTGTGTTTGTTTAAAGGAAGAAAAATAATCCTCTTAATAACTTATTTAGCCAGTTTTACTAAAATGTTCAGGTAATTAGCAATGCTTATTTTTTATTTTTCATTATCTTGATTATAACAAATATTAATAAGTATCATTACTAGACAAATAACTATTAGAATCATTCTATAAAGCATGTAGAAAAAATGGTATACATGTGATATATAGCAACCATTTAATGCATTTTCATCTAAAATGTATCTGAAAACTCATGGCACCTCAAAGTTTTTTCATTGTAAACATTTTGTGGAGCTTATACATATCTATGTATTTGTGTGTGTAGATATCTATAGGTATAGATGCAGACATGCTACAATTTTTAAGCTAGTTTCAAAAGGTATTCTACAATCATCTATCCAAAGCATTGGAGTATAAATACTTTTCCCAGATTATTTTTCAAGGGAAGCAACGTGCTTTTCAAAACAGGTTCTTGGCATCTTCTAGTTGCTAGAATAAAGACCTATTGTTACTTGCCCTTGAAAAAGAAACATTTATCTACTTCCACTGTGAAAGTTAAAAAGCAGTAACAAGTTCACATGTTATACCTAGCATTTTTTTCATTTATATAGGTCAAAAGTACTATGGGAAACTTGCAGCTGTGGCAAAGTAAAAAGTCAGCAAATCCACTCTCTAAAAATACTACAAAACTGGACAAAATTGTCCAAAACTACCTTTTCAGAATTCTAGAAATCAACCAAAGGCCAACAACAAAAAGAGAAATGTTTATTCATGAAAAGTTGCTAAACTCCAGGTTAAAACCGTGGTGGGGGTAGGGGGTGGGGGGAGCACACTTCTCTGGAAAGAAATAATAAGAATCTGAATGGAAATCAATGAAATAAAAAAAGTATAGAGAGAGAAAAATTAGTGAAACCAAGATATATTTTTTTAATCAAAAAAACTAATAAATATTTAGCTATATTGACCAAGAAAAAGAGAAGACATGAATGACCAAAATCAGTAATAAAAGACAGGACAAAACTACCAACTTTACAGATATTAAAAGGATTATAAGAAAATATTATTAACAACATTATGCCAACAAATTATGTATTTGAGATTAAGAGGGGAATGTAAGGAGGTTACATGAAGGTAGTAGAAAGCAGGTAGGGATTGGATTACAGGATAGTTACGATTGTTCTCTCTTGAGGATGCAGTCATGATTTAGAAGGAGGGGCTTGCAAGGGGGCATTTCAAAGGTGTGTTAACCTAGATGCACAAAAAACAATGGACACGTCTTGCTTAAGGCAAAGATAAACCTTTTACTAAGGAAACCATATGCCTACGGTGTGACTACCCACCATGACCTGCCTGGTTAGAAATTTATGATCAGATTGCCCTATGAGATTACCTTACATAGACCTACTTTTTCGTCCACATATAGAACCCCATTTATGAGCATTAGAAGGGTCTTACCTATCATGCAAGCATCAGTCCTCACATTTTAGAGAAGTACTTGTATGAAATCACAGTAATAGCCAGGGACTAAAATCTCCTTTAAATGTCTACGTTTCAGCACTCTTGTAAGAATACCAGCTTAAACTTCCCTGTCACCCTTCTTTCTTCACGGTCAAGTCTAAGATTATAATAAACATACTAACTTTATCAAATTCATTCCATACTTATTAAAACATGTTGCTTGTCGTGCATTGAGGCAACATTAAAATTAGTAAGAGATTGCTATTGCCATCAAGAAGTTCAGTGTAGTACAAAAGATAAGACAACTGCAAATACAAAAGTAGATCAAATATCAGAAAGAAAGTACAAAGTGCAAAGGAAATTCAAAAAGGAGTGTTCACATCAACTGCAGTGACTAAGAAAGGCTTAAGGGAAAGGGCAATATTTGAGATAAGGCTTGAAATAGCAAGTAGAATTTTGACTGTAGAAAATGAGGCAAAGACATCTCAAGAAGGAGAAAGACAAAATGTGTCCAGTCAAACTAAAGCTTGGGGAAGTTGTTGGGAATCTTTTCTGCCATAATAGTTTACAAAGAACATTTCTCATCAGCCCACTGTACCTACTCCTGTGGGCACACCCGAAAGCATAGATAAGATAGGCTGCCTGCCACATACAATTCCAGTAAACTTTCTCCCTCTCTCTTTTCCAAGAACACATCAGAATGCAAATAGGAATGAATTATAACAGATAATCTTCAATCTGCTTTAATTTTTAAAGAAAATAATTTGCTAACTTGTAGTTTTTATTCAAAATTGCTTGCTACACACTGCACAATGGGTGGTAATAACAAGTTAAGAACCACCAATAAAATGGGAAGTAAAGTTAAAAACGTTGCTTAGAGCTATCGCTGGGTAGTCTCAAGTACAAACCAAGGTATTTAAACATTGAAGAGAAATGATTCAGGCAGCTTTTGGGAAAATTACTCTTGAAGTCCGGAGGAAGAAATGAGACAGTGAGAAAATTATTGCAAAAGTCCTGGTTAGGGGTAATAGAGGCCTAAGTCAAGATGATACTAAAAAAAAAGATGACATAATTGAGAAATGTGACAAAAACAGAAGATAAGCTTTGTGAGGGCACAGGTTTAACTTGTCACCTCTGTATCTCTAAGTGATCTTTAACTCAATAAATATTTGTTTAATAGATAAATAAGATCTTTTTAGCAAGCTGAGCTTTCCATTTACTAACTCTATGACCTTGGATGAGTTACTTGACCTCTCCATATCTTAGTTTTCTCATCTATAAAATAGGGCTCATAAGAGTGTTGACAAAAGCAGTGTCAAACTGGTAGATAATTTTTATAAATTTATTTGAGCCAAAATTGATGACAATTACTGGGAAACAAGATCTCAAATGCTCTGAGGAGCAACAGTTTTGATGTTTATTTTATGCATTTGGGATTAAGGAAGGAATGTAAAGATTATTTGAAGGTGGGAGAAATCAAGGTGGTGATTGGATTGTAGGATAGTTAAGGTTATGTGCTTTGAGGGTGGTTAGCTTATTTCAAAGGTATGTTAACTTCAATGCTCAAAAACAATGGGCAGGGCTTGCTTAAAGCAAAGATAAACCTTTAACTAAAGAAGTTATATGTCTAGGACATGACTATCACCACTACCTGCTCAGTTAGGAATTTATGATCAGATCACCCTTTTTCGTCTAAAATAGTTTCTAGATCATAGGGTTGCTTTGAGAAAAGTAAGATTGAGAAAGAATAGGAATGGAGCTTGGTTCCACTCTCTTAACTGCCAGATCTGGTACCACTCAGCTAGTTCAGCAGCTTTTGGAGGCTGAGACAGGTAACTTTCTAACCACAAAACTTCCCCCAGGCAGTCGACTCCCACATCCACATATGTACGCAACCCTGAGGTGACCACTCTAAGGCCTTCCTAGGTTGATGGTAATGAGCAGCACCACCATTTTGGGCCTACCAAGATTGCGCCAGGACCTCAGCATCCACTGCATTTATGCAAGCACCATAACCAGGAAGAAAGGAGAGGATCACCCCATTTGACATTAAGCCCTTCCTCACTCTGCCCTATATAATGCCCTGAGCAGCTAGAGACCCTCTCCAATCACGCTATCTCCCTTGTGCTTGAATATAAGCCCCAACATACTTTCTCTGAGTTTCTGGTTTGGCCTCTTGTCGATTCTATTACATAGAGAGCCTAGGACCCTAGGTTGGTATATAAAAGTAGCTAACATTTTTTATTAGAGAAACATTATATCCTTAACAGAATTTAGGAGAGAAAAATAAATGTTCTGAGGGAAGAGTAATCAATAGTACTAAGTTTTTAGTTTGGCACTCAGTGGAGGAGATACCAGGTAGTGTAGATTAAGGATTTGGGGATAAGGATAGACTTAGAGATCTGACTCTGTCAGTTACCTCTGCTCCTCACACCCCTCTCATCTCTCACCAAGCTCCAGTAACACTAGCCTCTTTTGGTTCTTCCAACATGTCAGTACCTTCATATTGTTGTTCATTCGGCCTGGAAAGGCACAGAATTTGGACTCAATAAATAATTAATGATTCAATAGATGAATTTAGAACTCTTTCAAATGGAGATAATGGGAATGTATGAAATTCACATGTGTGGACAAAAAACCTTTAAGGTGATCCGATCATAAATTCCTATCTGGGCAGGTCATGGTGGGTAGTCATGTCCCAGGCCTGTAACTTCTTTAGTAAAAGGTTTTTAATAAGTGAGCCCTGTTCATTGTTCTTGTGCATCTAGGTTAATACAACTTTGAAATGCCAGAAGTAATCCTCTTTTTCAGACCCCACAAAGGCTTTACCATCCTCAAGGGAGCACATTCCCTTGTTAACTATCCTGTAATCCAATCCACCCCTACATTGCTTTTTCTCACCTTCCTGTAACTTCCTGTTCCCTACTTAATTCCAAAGGCACAAAAGACTGCAAACTCATTTTCCAGGTCATTTGCGATCTTGCTTCCCCACCCTGTCATGTCAGTTGGGCTCAAATAATCTCTTATAACAATTCTCTACAGGTTTGGACATTTCTTAAATTGACCCATGTACTAAAACATGATGGAAGATCAAAGGTGTGAATACAGAAAAGAGGAACCAGCAAATACAAAGGAGTATTGGGAGAGGTAACCAGGACAGTGGGGGCGAAGTCTTAAAGAGATGGGTAATACCACTTTAAATGCTCAGTGGAGGCAAAGGGTGAGAGGACAGAATCACTGGATTTGGCAATAATTTCAGTAGAGAACTCTGAGAACGTAATTTTCCATGAAGTTGGGAGGTTAGTTAAGGAAAATAAGTCAACTTACATAGACTAATTGACCAAAATGATAAAAAGGAGAAACAGGCCCCGGGCAACGTAATTCTCGGGACAAACCCTGTTTGGGGGATTTCTCTGGTGGGAGGAGCATAAGGAAGCAATGGCGAGGCAAACAGCTAAGGTACAAACGGAACAAAAGCCTGAGGCTAGATCCTGGAGACGACATTTGTACTGTATTACAACGTCGAGAGCTTTCCCACGCATCATCTCATCCTCTCCCAGCTCTCTGGTGATGTGCTAATCCTGTGGTTCTAAAAAATAAGCGGTCGCTGGATCAGCAGCACAGGCATCCCTGGGAACTTGTTAGAAATGCATCCTTGAGTCCCACACCAGACCTTCATCACGGCGGGCGAGACCTAGCAAACCGGGTTTTTCAAAAGTCCTCGCGGGGATTCTGACGCCCTCCAAGTCCCCACAACCACCACACTCCGGGGACGAGGACAAACCACGGCACAGAGTGGTGGGCACACTCGGGGGTCAGAATGTCCTTCTCAACCCTCCGTCTGGCCTTCCCTTGCTTCTAAGAGGGAAGTGCATGGCTCCTTTCCCCCTCCCCCGCTCCCCGCCGCGGGCAGCCCGCCCGCCAGCCCCGCAGGGCGATGTCGCCTCGCTCTGGACCCGGTCTGGGCGAGTTCTACCCAACGCTGCCTGGAGCCGAGGACAGAGGCCAAGGGGGTGAACCAAACTCAACTTTCACCCACTGAGGGGCCCAACCCCCCCGACCACACCCCTCGCCCCAGCCCCGCTTCCACGAGCGTCCACTTCCGGTTCAAGAGGAGGGGGGTCGATGGGGGGGGGAGACTGGAGCGGACGTGTCCACCTTTCTCAAGGCGGATGGGGATGAGAGGCGCCTTTCCTCCCCACCCCTCCGGGCGCTAAGGCGCCGGATGACGAGGCGGTGACGCACGATGGCCTAGGCGACGACCAGTGTCCAGGAAACCTGGAACCCAATCGGGGACTAAGAAAGGATCGAAAAGCCCTCTACCTCTCCTTTCCTGCTTTCCCAGCTCCCAAATCCGCCCCCCCCAAAAAATGGGACAGGCCGGGGCTCGGGGCGGGGCGGGGCGCCAGAGGAGGAAATCTCGCGATAGGTTCGCAGCCCGGGCGGGGGCGGCCCCTCCTCCCTCGTCCTCCTCCCTCCCCGCCTCCTCCTCCGCCGCCTCCTCCTCGCGTTGGTTCCGGTCGCAGAGCAGAGGCCGCCGCAGCTGTCGCCGCATCGGGGATTTCTGGCTCTTTTTCTCTTCGCCTTAAATTCGGTGAGCGTCGGCGCCCGCCCGCCCCGGGCCGAGGCTGCGGCCCCGCGTCGCCGGGGCGGAGGGCGAGGGCGTCGGCAAACCGTGCGCGGCCCCGCCCGGACGGGCCCGAGCGGAGGCCGCCGCAGGAGGCCGAGCGGGATGCGGAGCCCGCCCGGGCCGCAGGAAGGCCGAGGGGCGGCGGCCCGGGCCGGCCTGGGTAACAAAGCCGCCGCGGCCTCTGTTGGGTGATGTGCGCGTGGGGGGCTCCTGCGGGCGGGGCGCGGGAGCCTCCACCCCGCTGCGGCCGCCTCCAGCGCCGCTGCTGTCGCTGGAGGGCGGGCGGATGTACGGCGCGGCGGGGCCCCCGGCGCGCAGCGCCTCGGCGCCTGTGGTCCGCTCCTTGCGGCGGCCGCCGCCGCCGGCGACCGGGTCAGTGGGGAAGGGTCTGCGGGGCGCGGCCGTGACCGCGGGGATCCGGGGCGGGGGGTCGGGTTATGTGTCGCTGGTGCGGGAGGCACAGGAAGGGCGTGGGTAGGAGGGAGGCACGTGCCCTTGGAGGAGGCTTGGGTTGTAGGGTGTGGAGCCGAGGAGGCCAGGCCTGCTGCCGTCAGCCCCTTTGGCAGGCGGCAGCGGTGAAGCAGCGGCCGCTGCTGCGGTCCCAGGCACGACTGACTCGAAGGTAGGGTAGGATAAGGTGGTGGCGGCCATAACCAGGCCCTTCAACCCAAGCGATCCGCCTTTGGACGGGGTCTTGAAATCGACCTACGCGTTTGACTACGGTGGTGATGTCTGTGATCCTCCTGTGGTCCTCAGAAGTGGTGGCAGATGTTGGCGAACTTAGAGAGAAAGGAGGAAGAGACCAAAGAGTCACGTTTATAAATGCGTGATTTGCCACCTGTCGTCAGGGCTGTAGAGTCACCTAAAAGGATGCTTCACGTGACATCTTCGAAGGGTTTCTTGGGGGAAGAAATGCAGGATTTGAACTTATATTTAATTCAAGTGAAGGTAATTATTTTTGCCTGCCCGAGAATACTGTCAGGTGGAGTGTGTTCAGTTTGTTTTATATGTGACTAGACCAAGATTTGATGCTTTGTTTTTAAAATGAATGTTATAGCACTGCTATTTTTAAGGCCTTGTTTTTCTTTTCCTAGGGTGTCTTTTATGAATAATCAAAAGCAGCAAAAGCCAACGCTATCAGGCCAGCGTTTTAAAACCAGAAAAAGAGGTAAATAATTTGTTGTAATTATATCACTTTTCAAATTTCCAGAATAACTTATTATATTTTGGTTCCTCTGGCTGGCAATTGCTCAGTACTAAAACCTTAAGAGAAAATACCAGAAAAGAACTTGAAATTTTTGATTGCTATTTCAGATGTACTCCTAATATTCCTAAGTTTTTGTTTGTTTGTTTGTTTTTAATTATGGGCTGCATTTTCAGTAGCTAGGTTTCATTTAAGCAAATTTTTGCCAGAGGGAAAAGGTTAATAATAGAAAGAGCTTCTAATTTGATCACTGATTTCACCTATACTTTGTAAAGATGTATGAGAAAAAATTAGAATTTTCTCATGGATATTAATTTTGAAATGGTTCACATTCTAATTTTTTTTAATTAAATATTTCTCACAGGCTTTGAAAGAAAAATACTAAAATTATATGAACTATTTTTGTGTGTTAGTGGGCAGTTAGATGAGTATTGAATTTTGTAGCAAGACACTGCACTCCTGATGCAAATTTAAATGAGATGTGGGCCCATATATTTTGGACTTGATATTTTCCCCAAAACTATATAATTTTATTGTTCAAAAGCACCTGTTGACTTTATTTTAGAGAAGATTTTGAGGAAACAGCTACTGGTTATAAACTGTGTTTTTCTACCCTGCATAGAGACCCTTTAAGATATGTACATTATAGACTCTTTTGTAATCTCTATAGTCTGTCACCTTGTAGTGTGGAGACCAAAAGGTGATTTGGTTCTAGTCTTTGCAGATTCATTTACATTTAAGCCAGTAGATTTTTCTCAAGAGAAATAGAAGTTGGAAACCAGAGCAATTCAGCAGTAACAGGGAAAAGTCTGTATCCTCTTGAGTATGTGAATTACTGGCATCACCTTTATATAGATACAGTATCTAGTGATGTTATTGTTAGCATCAGGAAGAGATGTCATATCCCCTTCCAGATCAAGATCATTCATGCCCTCCTAATTTTTGATGATTAGGTTCTGGGTAGGGTGAACAGCCATCCTGACTTATCTGGGATTGAAGAGAGTTCCCAGATCACGGGCTTTTCAGTGCTAAAAACTAAGTCCTGGATAAACAGGAAGGAGTTGGTCACCTTAGTTCTGTGTGAAAATTAAGATAGCATCTAACCTAGATAGGGAAATCTACCCTATCATAGAGTATGTGTTAGCAACTTGAAAGCTAGGTGTATACCCAGGGCCACTGTTTTGCATGCTTTCTATTTCATTTATATTATTTAACATTCACAATAGCTTGATTAGATGGGTACTAGTCTTAATCATCATTTTGCAATAGAAAAAGTCATAAAAACTGAAAGTAGTTACTCAAATTGTAACCAGGATTTGGATCAAGCAGTTTGACTCCAGAGCCCTTGCTCTTAGCTAATACCCAATATAGTCTTTAATTTTTCTGGCCTTCCATTCTGCTTCTGAATAGTGAGAACAGAAAGAACTACTTCACAAGGTCAACGCAAGGCATCTTCTGCAGTTTCTAAATGTAAAGGTTATCTTAACAAGGAGCAAAGGAATGATTAAAAAAAAAATAACCATATACAAAATGTTATAGTCATTTAAAGAAAAGAATTAAGAGCTCTAGTGTTGATTCTCTTGAGTATATGAATTACTAGCATCACTCACATCACTCAGGAATAAAGTTTACCTGAGGTTTGGAGGATGTCCTGAATTTCAGAAAAGCAAGCCTAAGGCAGTTGAAGAGCATTCCAGATAGAAATTGTCTTCTGACTGTAGGAACACACTAACATATTTGGCTCACATATGAGGGTAATGTAAAAAACAATAGTGAAGAAAAGGTGTACAATTCTTGTGACTAGGCAGTCCTTCCCTGCACTAGCAGAAAGGAAACTTGCAAAGGATGTTTGTTTAGTTTTCTGTTGTATTTGCTAGAGTTCCAGGTCTTGGGTAATCTAGCTTGTTTGTTTGTTTTTTTTTTTTCCAGCTGTTGGAATAAATGAAATTGTGATGTTTGTAGTTAACTTATTCCATGGTTATAACTTCATAAGGTGGTGGTTTCATGGCATTTTTTTTTAAATGATGTTTTTGGGGTTTTCCTCCCTCAGATGAAAAAGAGAGGTTTGATCCTACTCAGTTTCAAGACTGTATTATTCAAGGCTTAACTGAAACTGGTACTGATTTGGAAGCAGTAGCAAAGTTTCTCGATGCTTCTGGGGCAAAACTTGATTACCGCCGGTATGCAGAAACACTCTTTGACATTCTGGTGGCTGGCGGAATGCTGGGTAAGTAGGTTTTGTGGGGAGTGGGCTGTATGGAGAAGATTGTTAGAATCCAGAATATGAACTGTTTAACAAACCTATCAAATTGGATTGGCGTCAGTTTGGAATGTGACTTGTCCAAATTAAGATGTGCAATTTTAAAAGACTTATTATAAAAAAAGAATGTAAGACATCTCAATTATAATTTGAATACTGAAATTTTAAAAACATCTTGATATGTTGAGATAAATTTTTATATTAAAATTAACTTTATCCATTTTTAATATTTTGAAATTAGAAGATTTGAAATTATATTGTGTGGCTCACACATTTCTGCTGCACAGTACTGCCTTAATCTAATGTACTCCTACCTCCACCCTCAACAGCTCAGGATATCTTAACAGAGTGTGCCTACTTAGTTATGTATCTTCAAATGATGATGGTAATATTGTATTGACTCGCACAGCCAAACAGACAGAATCAAAACTCCATTTGTATATATGCAGAATGGAGGCTTAGAAAGGTTTCAGTGACCCTCTTGCTGTCAAACAGTTGCTTGGTAAAACCAGGAACTTATATTCATACATTCTAAAGCCTAGTCACATGAGTATGTCTTTCATTGTAGTACCAGTTTGTAGTAAGAAATATGAAAGATCTATTTACTATGTGTAATGCTGCTATCAATAAGCCTGTAAAAAAACCTTTTTAAAACATTTACTAAGGAAATTTGTAAACATACCGAAGAGAAAATAGTATACCGATCTGTTACCCAGTTTCAGTAATTAACAATCTTACTTTGTCTATGCCCCCACCAACTTCATTAGACATTTTATCCATAAATACTTACAAATGTATCTAAAAGATAGTCTCTAACTTGTAGGTTTTTATAGCCCAGCCTCTTTGGAAGTTTGAAGAGTTGTTTTCTATATGGAAAAGTCATATATCAAACCAACTATGAACATCTCCACTTGAGTGACAGATTTGGCACTGTTGATTGAATGGTTAATGCAGCAGTTTCATTGAGTTGCTAAAGTGGGTTATTTTATTCCTGTAAATTATATCACCTTATTCACACATTGAACCCCAACAAGCCATATTCCTACTGAGAAATTGACTTTGCTTTCAAATCATCTCTTAGAATTTTTATCAATTTATTTTATAATGAGAATCTCACAGAAAGTAAGATTGAAATGGTTACTAATTTTAAATGAAGGTCACTGCAAATTTTTTGTAAAATGTGTCTTAGCCCCAGGTGGTACACTGGCAGATGACATGACACGTACAGATGTCTGTGTATTCGCAGCACAAGAAGACCTAGAGACCATGCAAGCATTTGCTCAGGTAATGAAACTTTATAATTATTTCAGTTACCTATTACCCGTTTTTCTAATCTGTAAAGAATAGTCTACTTTTAAGGTTGCAGGTATGTTTGAATGAATTTGAACTAAAGGTTTAGAGATACTCTTGGTGCAGTATGATGAATTAGAAACCTAAAAGTGTTGAGAAAAACAGTAGAAAAAGATTGAATTTGCTCTTATTTGTCCCTCTGAAATTAATTCATTTTGAGAAACATTGTCAAGATGAATAGGAAAATCAGTTCTGTCTTGGTTTCCAGCATTGAGTTCTTTTGCATACAACTTTTCAAAAGGTGAGTAAGTTATAGGCAGATGAGCTTATTAATTAAAATCTCATTTCAAGGTTTCATACATAGTTATGTTTATATTACTGTAAGCAAAGAATTCAAGTGCATTAACTTAGATATTGTTATCTATGTTAAGAAATTAGAACTATATTTTCTGATCTTAACATTCTACAAATGGGTAAATGACTTATATTTAAGCAACAATTAGTCTTTGCTTTTATATTGTCAATAAAAATCTGTTGCTGTTTTAAACAGCTTAAAACTTATAATCTAGTGGAAGGTTCACTTCTTTTCTTGTTCTAGAGATACTGTGGGAGAGTTTTCAGTGGCCCTGACCTAGATCTTAGTTTAGGAATCTGGCATTTATACGTATGAAGTTATCATTAAATTTCTTTACTATCTTCCATAGGTTTTTAACAAGTTAATCAGGCGTTATAAATACCTGGAGAAAGGTTTTGAAGATGAAGTGAAAAAGGTATGTGGAGCAATATACATTTTTGGAAAACAGTCAAAAAAGGAAGTTTTAAATCCTAATTCTGCCACAGATTTGAGACTTTAAATTTGTTATTTTTCAATTACAGTTGACATTAAGTATTAGTTTCAGGTGTACAGCATAGTTATATTTGTTAGACATTTATATAAGTTAAGTGATTCCCAGGTGGAATTAGTCTAATGTCCACCTGGCACTAAACATAGTTATTAGAATATTATTGACTATATTCCTACGTTTTACTTTACATACCCGTAACTATATTGTAACTGCCAATTTGAACTTCTTAATCCCTTTTCCTTTTTCACTCATCCTCCTTACCCTCTATCCTCCTTACCCTCTTCCCATCTGGCAACCATCAATTTGTTCTCTGTGTCTATGAGTTTTTGTTTTGTTTATTGCATTTTTATAAATGAAATTATATATGGTATTTGTCTTTTTGTCTGACTTATTTCATTTAGCGTAATGTTCTTTAGGTCCACCTGTGTCTCCAATGGTAAGATTTCATTCTTTTTTATGACCAAGTAATAGTCCATTGTGTACATGTTTATCAGTTTGTCAGACCTCGGTGGACACTTAGGTTGCTTCCATATCTTGGCTGTTGCAAATAATGCTGCAGCGAACATAGGGATGCATATATCTTTTTAAATTAACATTTTGAATTTCTTTAAATACTCAGAAGTGGGATTACTGGGTCATATGCTAGTTCTACATTTAATTTTTTGAGAAACCTCCATACTATTTAGATTTGATTGTTTGAGATATTTAGGTAGACTCTCTTTGAAATATAGTTTCGGGGTAGATCATTTAGTTTAATTTGTATACTTCCTTAGCTCTTTCTAAACAAGTGGCAAGTGGCTATAAAAATCAAGTAGGATTTGTTCAAGAGAGGGCAGAGGATCAGACCTAACACACTGAGAAAGAAATTTAGCATACTTGTGTTTTGAGTGTTAGGTATTCTATACCTAGGTGCACAGAAAATCTGATAAATGTTATTGAGTATCAGGCACTATTCTAATTATTAACTCATTTAACATTCACAAAAACCCTGTGAGGCAAGTTTTACATTTATCCACATTTTACATATGCAGAAACAGGCGCAGAAGTTAACTTGCCAAAGATCATTCAGCTAGTGAGTATATAACTGAGATACAAACTCTGGTACCCAGAGCCCACACTTTTAACCAATATGGTATGTTTTACTACTTCTCTTTATGTAATGTACTTGCTCTTTTAACCCTGAACTATTTCTTTTTGTAGCTGTTGCTGTTTCTAAAGGGTTTTTCGGAGTCAGAGAGGAACAAGCTGGCTATGTTGACTGGTGTTCTTCTGGCTAATGGAACACTTAATGCATCCATTCTTAATAGCCTTTACAATGAGAATTTGGTGAAAGAAGGTAATTAATGGATGGTCTTTAGTTGGCTGAGGGTGGAGTGGATAAGAGCATAAAAGATAAACTGACAGAAAAGTTAAGGTATAGTTTATCTAGATTTGACTTGTGTAATCGTCTTTCTAACTATCTTTAAATTTAATAGGTTTATTCAGATTCATTAGATATTTAATTTATACCTTTGGCATCCAGGATTAATGGCTTGCTTTAGGCATACAGAAAATATCCAGGGTCTAGATGCAAATGTGATTGCTTATAAATTCACTGGTAACCCAGAAAGAGATTAACTCCAATTGGGAGACTTGGAAACATTTTTAATAGAGAAAGTGACATTAGAGAGAATGTCAAGCTGAAAAGGAAAATAAATTCTTTATTGTGATTTTCATAGTTAAATTCTTTACAGTAATAAAACAGTATTTTATACTATTAGAGTACTGAGTTACTTCATTTAACATTAGAAAACAGTTTAAGTAGCTTGACTAAGAATACACAACTAGCAAATGGTAGAATAAAGAAATTAGAATGAAATGATAAGCAGTGGTAGAGGGAAGTTCAGGGGTAATTGTCGGCATAAAGTGAGTAATACTTTGTGGTTGCACTGTGGAGGGAAGAAATGGGGAGATGCATTGGTTGAAATCCAGCAAGATACTTCCATTAAGTATGTTCTTTTCTACAGGAGTTTCAGCAGCTTTTGCTGTAAAGCTCTTTAAATCATGGATAAATGAAAAAGATATCAATGCAGTAGCTGCAAGTCTTCGGAAAGTCAGCATGGATAACAGATTGATGGTTTGTAATTTCTGTTTTTCTCATTCTTGCATTTAAGGAAAGTGTAATAAGGAAACTTTGTCATTTTTAATATGTGAAGAGAAGAAAAAATGTTTTTCTTAATCTGAATTCTCCTTTCAGGAACTTTTTCCTGCCAATAAACAAAGCGTTGAACATTTCACAAAGTATTTTACTGAGGCAGGCTTGAAAGAGCTTTCAGAATATGTTCGGAATCAGCAAACCATAGGAGCTCGTAAAGAACTCCAGAAAGAACTTCAAGAACAGATGTCCCGTGGTGATCCATTTAAGGATGTAAGATATTTTTCTTTAAACCATCCTTATAAGGCTAAGTTTCTGGCAAAGAAAAGTTTTACTCATTTGCGAAACCTTAAGGTATTTCTCTCCAGAAAGTTTTAATTCTATAGGGTGTTTGCCTCAGTCTCTTTCATATTCAGTGCCTTACTAGTGCCCAGAAATTATACTACCTGGGGTTTTTGTAGGGTATAAACCAATGGTCAGACCTTCTGTTTTTTACTAGCTAGTTTGCCCACTTGTAAAATAAGATTTGAACTAAAAGTCTGTCCTTCCAGTTCTAAAGCTCTCTGATTATATATGGTATACATGTGGTCATTGCCAGTTGCATGGAAAGGTGTTTTTAAACTTTTGTAAAAGATCTAAATTTGATACATGGAGGAATATGTACATAGCAAAATTAATTTGTTACTAAATTTGGATTCTTTTGCAGATAATTTTGTATGTCAAGGAGGAGATGAAAAAAAACAACATCCCAGAACCTGTCGTCATTGGAATAGTTTGGTCCAGTGTAATGAGCACCGTAGAATGGAATAAAAAAGAGGAGCTTGTAGCAGAGCAAGCCATCAAGCACTTGAAGGTATTAGAACTGTGCCTTGACAAAACATTCTGCTTTTAAGTGGGGATAAGTGAGCTGTTACTGTGCTTTTCTAAGAAGGTTTGTTATGTCTGTGGTTCCTGGGGATAACCCACCAATAAATAGACAAATAACATATTAACTACTGGTGTAACCTTTTAAAAGGCCTGACTTGGCTTTCTTTGGTTCACAGGTTAAAAATGAATATGTGTTTAAAAGTAGCTTAAGCCTACAATATGATGTTTATTTTTGAGGGAATATTGGGAAATAGAATTCTTTTTCCCTTAAAATATTAACATTGTACTGATAGTTATTAGGAATCCTTGATGGCAGTATATTGTTTATTTGACTTAGATGCTTAGTAGATTTTTTCTGCTGTACTATTTTATTATTTCCAGTAAATAGGATATAATTTGTAGTGATCGTAAAAGATGAGTTATGTTCTGTATTTTAGGAATTTTATAATGGATGGTTATCAGAATAAATGACTAAATCTTTTCTCCCTTCAAAAGCAATACAGCCCTCTACTTGCTGCCTTTACTACTCAAGGTCAGTCTGAACTGACTCTGTTGCTGAAGATTCAGGAGTATTGCTATGACAACATTCATTTCATGAAAGCCTTCCAGAAAATAGTGGTGCTTTTTTATAAAGGTAATTTTAATTTAAATTTTCAATTTTGAAAATACATTTAATAAAAATCTGAGAATATTCAAAGTAATTCCACTGAGTAGTTGTCTGAACATCAGCTCCTTAAAATATGTTACTCAAGTCACAGGACTGAGTTGTCTCAGTTGAATTGGGTGCTTTTTAGCGCATTAATATTAGTATATTTCTGAATCTTATTAACAAGTTAAAGTTTAACGCCACCTTAGTGCAGCTTCAAACTTCACCTTCTGTACAGTACCATTTTTCTTCCCAGACATACTCTTCATGTCTCTGTGTAGTCTGGCCTATGAGAAGTCAACATCCCTTTACCCTACCCCACTACCCAATGTGGACTTTTTACTTGTCTTTCAAGATCAATTCAAAATGCTTATGTAAAACTCCCTATATCAGTTAACTGTTAGCTTTTCTGTGATTCTCAGTTTCAAAAAACTGGTCTAAAGTGTTTAATAAATACGAGATTTCTGTTGGGAGAGATCCTATTACAGTATTTAATTTACTGTGGTTGGTGATTATGCTTTTTTCCTCCGCAAGTCAGACCAGCCTTGAGCATCCCAGTAAGTGTAGTTTGTGTGTACATGTTTTACTTCTATCACCTAGTTTTCATAAATGATTTTATTTGTTCCTATATTCTAAACTAAGAGAGCTCTAACTCCATTCCAGATTTTTTTTTTTTTAAAGAATGAAGTAGTGAATTCTCAGTATCCCATGCTTCAGTGATAAGTTTGTGGTTAGATTTCTTGAAAATATACGTCTAGTTCCTCCCACTCAGATTATTTAGAAAGAAATCCTAGAAATCTTCATTTAATTCTTAATTTTTCCAGTATAGATCTATAAGGTACATGGACCTTTTTTTCATAAAATTACAGTACTATTTTCACACTTAAGAAAAGTAACAAGTTATCAGATATCCCTGATCATTCAGAAGGTTTCTCAGCCTTGGTACTATTGATATTTTGGGCCAGATATGTCTTTTGTAGGTCACTATCATATGCATTATATAGTGCTTAACAGCATACATGACATTGCCAAATAGATGCCAGTAGGACCTCTCCTCAGTGCAATGACCATGAATGTCTCAACATTGTCAGATGTCCTGGGGTTTGGGGGTAAAATTGCCTTCAGTTGAGAGACTCACTAGATTAAGTTTTTTTTCTAGCGGTAGGATCATACTTAGCAACAACTTTATTAAAAAGTTTTTTAATATAGGGCTCTCATTTTATCTTTCAAAATTAATTTATTGAAGAAACTAGTAAACAGTGTTTTGAATACGGATTTATTTTTTAAGTGACAAAAATAATTGCTTTTACCTGACTTTTCAGTAGGATCTTCTTTGCCATGCAGGCATTTGCACCTTTAGGATGGGTCCTAACTCTTTTTGAGTTAGAGAAAGAAGTGTATGAAAACTGCCTGAATGTAATGATTACTCTTTTTATAGCTGAAGTCCTGAGTGAAGAACCCATTCTGAAGTGGTATAAAGATGCACATGTTGCAAAGGGGAAAAGTGTCTTCCTTGAGCAAATGAAGAAGTTTGTAGAGTGGCTCAAAAATGCTGAAGAAGGTAAGTCTTTTTCTTTGTGCAGTCTGTTTGGTAAAGCCTGAGAACTAGATTTAGTATGGCCATAGAATGTGTCCACACATGCTGCCTTCATTCAGATACCATTTAATACATAGAGTACAGATTTTTGGCAGACCTACAAATACTCATTTGCTTTAAGGCAAAGGAGGAAAACCAGACATTAGTTATTGAAATATTTTGATAGCTATAATACTAAATATTCTTGGGAAAATTGAAAGTTTTGAGATTATAATAAATATGGATTTTGAAATTTATAAATGCTTTTGAATATACCCCACATATAAGTAGGATGTTATTAATAAAATTCCTTAAGTATAATAAAAAGCTTCAGAGTTGAAATCATAACTTTTTGCTTTCTGATACACAATACTTGACTGCATTTTTCCCCTTTTCTAGAATCTGAGTCTGAAGCTGAAGAAGGTGACTGAATTTTGAAACTACACCCTCAGTAAAGCAAACAGGAGTTGTAGATAAAACGTCATGTCTCATGTGTCCTGGTTCTTACATCTTCCTACCTCCCTATATCGAGCATGATATAAGGGCTTTCATGGCAAATTTTATTTTAACTGTTTCTATGGTTACTGGAAATGTTGGGTTTAGTTTCTAAAACCATGTTTTAAGTAGCTACAGGAGCTATAGATTTGAATCTAATGTTGCATTAGTCTTTTCAGTTATCTTCTACCTCCTGTATTTTCTACTGTAATAATGTAATTTAAGGCCTTCCACATGAACAGTTCACTTTTTCTCCCTGGGTTTTCTATATAAACAGTTTTCAAGATATGATTTGGTTAAAAATAATTTGTTATAAAAATTTTGTTTGCAAATTAAACTGTAAAAGTATCCAAAGTCTCGAAAGGCAATGATTTGTGTGATAATTTGGTATGCCCAAAGCCCTCCTCATCAATAACAGTCTCATACAGTGATTGAATTAATTAACATGAATCTTGAATATTTGAACCATTGCTTACATGTTAATATTTTCTTGCATTTTTAACCCCAGATGTTTTTGAGTTCAGTTGTTTGCTCTCTGGTTTTCATTCCTTGATAAAGCCATGGAGAACAATCTTAAAAATGAGGTCTTTGGGAAATTGTATGTGGCAGATGTGATGGGAAGAAGAAAGTTGAGCTTTTTCCCATTAAGAAACTCCTACATTCAGTTTGTTTTTCCAAGCAAAGCAAATGGGTATTTTTTTCATATCATTTTCAACTGTACCTTAAGTTTTGTCGTTTAATGAATTTAACACTTGTCATATTCTTAGATAGGAAAAGACTCATGAAATAGTGTGAATAAAGAAAATGACTATTGAAATGTCAAGTAATCAGCATGGTCTAATTGGGAACTCTTAAATATAACTCATTTCCTGTTGGTTTAGATTATTTAATGTAAAGAATGGAGTATAGTAATGATATATTCCCACTTGGTCATATAAGACCAGCTTCGTTCTCTTAACATTAACAAGTGACTCAAGCATCTGACTATTAACATGCCTTAGTTGCCTTTTTTTTTTAATTGCCATGAGCCCAATATGTCTTCTATACAATTGATCCATTTTTTTTTAATGGCTGCCTTTTAATTTTTGTCTTTCTCGCTGCCACCTCGTATATATATTATAGACCGTAGAAAACAAAATGTGACCACACCTTTTGGTGGAAAAACTTAAAAGTGAACATTTTGAAAGTTTTTTTTTTTCTTTTTTTTGATTGTTGAAAGAAATTAGCTTGGAATAATGCCACCAGAGACTGGGAAATTACCCCTTTCAAAGGTGAGATTTTTATGAGCCAAGAATTTGGTGTTTAAAAGTTCACCTGGAAGGATTAAGGTGTAGTATAACTTGAAATAAAAGTATATAACCTTATGAGAAAGAGCATTGTGAATAGGGTGAAATTGTTAAATGAATAACTTTGATAAAGTTTTCATGCACAGGCAAAATGTATTTCACTAAGTTTCTATGTAGTATGATCTGCTTTTACTTTGTAATCCTCAAAAGACTTTTTTTAAATAAAAGTCCATCCTTACATTTAAGGTTATATAGGTCAGTCTTTTTTAATTTTTTATTTTTTTTGTAAATTCCATATTAATACCCCATGGTAACTGTATGGTATGCATTCAGCCGTCTCTGCTATGTAAGTATTAAATAATTGCTCTCTTGTCCTTATAACTCCCAAACTGTAAACACCAACATAGAATTCTGATGTAGCGGAAACTACATTAACATTTCTACAACCAAATTTCTGCATGTGACTGCCCTTCAAAGTGTACCCTGTTTTATTATATACTGTGTATAGTGAGAGTGTGTAGTCTTCCAGAACTACATTATGATCTTTGATCATAGTTTCTTCATAATGACAAAGTAGTGTTTACTTACTACAATATTAATAAATTAGTAAATGGGTAAGTCACCTGTGACAGTATAAAGAAAGGGAATGCTTTCTAAAGAGACTGCAGATTTTCATTTTGGATTTTAAGCGGTGATTTTGGAATTCAGCTGCCGGTACCAACTTATGGCCTCAAAACGTGATGTTAAAACTGTACTTGTAATTACGTTGGATAAATGTTAATTGATTTTCCTAACTTGGTGTCGGTTTCTAAGAATAAGTCCCTTAGATGCCATAATTAAATATGCATTTAGAGCTGATCAGAAGTTTCTTAAATATTCTAGGAGCATTGTCCTAAGGTTTATTCTGTTCTTATGAAAACTCCAAATATTAAAAATACCACAGGATATAGCATGATGATGGTAGCAAAAGGAAATGCATGTGACAGATTTCTAATTCAGTGTTTCTCAAAAGCTCATTATTCACCCTTCCCCAGGAAGCCTTTTTAGTGTTTTCTAATAGCACCCCAGTAAATTTTAATATAGGTATGCTGTATGTGTATTATATCTGCTTTATACATGGAAAGAGTAAAGTTTTTTGGTCATACTTGGAGGTGATAGCACCCCCACTTTTTAAAGAGGGGGGACCTAGAGATAGACATGCATTGGCAGGAATCTTTATGCAGATCCATATCCTGAAGCAGTATTTTTTTTCTGCCAGGTTCATGAGAAAATGGGAAATTTGTTTTCTGCCACTCACCATCGTTTAACAATGTGTTTTACACCCTAGTACACCATACAGGCATTAGAAATGTGTTTCCTATTGACTTTGGAAGTCTTAAGACATTCTTGATTGTAAATGTATTATAAATAGAATCATATGGGTTCCTTCTAATCTGTAAAAATCAAGATTCTAGGTGAGTGATTTAATTAATGTTGGGCATAACCCTCTAATAAATGGTATTGGAATTTTACTGATGAATCCACTGTCATTCAAATAGGCTGCTTGCGGGAAATGGCAGAACTGTTGGGCTTTAAATGTAACAGGTGCCAAAGTTTAGTGTACACTATTGCTTAGACTACTAAACTGTCTTTGTAAAAATTTTCCTCAGATGCTGTCTACAGGTGCCATGTA
The DNA here is from genome assembly GCA_030015415.1 of Cynopterus sphinx. Classification (NCBI taxonomy): domain Eukaryota; kingdom Metazoa; phylum Chordata; class Mammalia; order Chiroptera; family Pteropodidae; genus Cynopterus; species Cynopterus sphinx. The sequence continues at coordinate 181,398,950 of CM057379.1, forward strand.
TAATAGGCTAATAAGCATTTCTGTGAGAATCCTGTTAAATACCTTGCTACGATTTTCATGTGATGTATTAGTCCTGTTCTGATATAAATTCATCAGCCTACTGAGGCCTAAAGGTTTAAAATTAAGAAATAAAAGGTTTTTCGGTCGGCTTTAAGTGGAATCTAGAAGATGTGATAAGTACTTCTGATTTCAAAATAATTGGTAATTGGCTTGTCTTAAAACTTGAATTGCAATGAATTTTTACCTAAATACAGTTCTGTGCATAACTATAAAACTTGGTGTGGATCAGACAGGATTCCCAACTCCCTTTCCTTCCCCACACTCCCTCCCCCCCCCATGGGCAATTGGCAACCATTTAAAATCATTTTAATCTTCCACTGCACTTATCCTTTTATCCTTATTCTAGGATAATCCTGATAATGGATAAAAGGATGAGGATACTTTAAAAATGCACTCAGTCACTGTCAATTTAATAACTTAATAAGAACCTTGGTTAAATTAAAGGCTCACCTGCTTGTGCCTACTGCAGTGTGCCCTAGAGGAGACAGTGGTAAAATCTGAATCCTTTGTAGACTTCATCTGGAGGGACCAGTATCTTAAGCTGATATGATTAGAATGTTTATCATTGTATCAGTACAGCTTTGGGAACTATGTAGTAAATGTACAATGAATTTAGGGTGCTACATAGTTATCAAATGTAATAGAAGTGTTCCATTTAAAATAAGGGGAAAAAATTTTTTTAAGCTGAAATCCTGAAGGCTGTGCTTCAAAAGCTGACTTGGAGATAAACATTGGGGAAACAAGTAACCAACCCATTTAGAGACTGACACTTCTATTCAAAAAGGTGTCTACATTCTCTGACATCTTAAGAATAAAATATTTTCTCTGTAAATAACAGCTCATTTTCATTCTAGTTGAGAGTAATGGATCTCGGCATAGCAAACATTTGAACAACAGAAAACTGGGTAGCTGATAATCCAGATAGTTGTTGGCACTGAACAAGCTCAAGTACAGCCATCAAGTCAGTAGTTATGTTGCTGCACTGTTTCTGTTTAACTGAAATTTGCTTCTTGTCTGTACCCTTGAAATTGAATAAAATTTCATGAGACTCTAATGTAAAGAGAAAAGCAATAACTTGCATTGGTTATTGTATGCTAATAACCTGTAAATGCTAGAATTGGTTAAAGCTCAGTCCTTGTCCTGGGGTCTTTCCCATTTTTCCTGGGTGTTTTAAATACCATCAAAAGGTCTTTCCCTCTAGAAGTTCTTTTTTCCAGACCAGTTTTGCTTTTGTTGAGTTCACAAGTATTTCACATATCCAAATGTGTACATTTAATAAAGAATGCCAGTGTTTTACTTATAAAGTAGTAATACCATATACTCTCTCCAGAAATATTCAGATCCTTTTCAGCCCTCACATGAAACTGGTCTCGTCTTTATTCCTACTCCAAAATAACTTCAATCACTATCCTAATTCACGCTACAAGCAGCTAGGGTAGTCTTTAACTGCAAGTGTAATTTAACAGTTTAAGACCTTTAGCTTTTCTTGGAGGGCCCTGCATGATTCTTTAATCTATTATTTGCCACAACTACTGGATGCCCAGTATACAACTAGTCTGTAAGCATTAAATATTAGTTGAATAAGAAATGAGAACGGGCACCTTGATATTTCCTGGAGGAATGCTGCATGTAGAATGAAAGCTGGTCTGTGAATAAGTTTTTAGAAGCAACTTTTATTAGACAAGATTAGATACAAAATATTCTGTTTAAAGTTGCTATGACTGATGTGACTGAGATGAAATGGGAAATTAATCAACAAATACTCTATGTTGTCAGGCACTCTGCTGAGCTTTAGGGTTATGGTAGATAGTAAACAGGATGGGGTGCCAAAATTCAGACCTGCAGGACGTAGGTAAGAGGTTAAGGGCAAAATAAGGACACTTGATAGGTACTGGCAAGTTAAGAGTACTGTTTCAAAGGCTATATAATCTAATTCAAATGCCATGAGAAATTACATTTGCCAAAATATGGTTTGCAAACCCTAACTGAACAAAATAGAGCTTGCCTACCGGAGACAAGTCTTGGCGAAAGATGTCTCATTCATTAGCTATGTGACTGGGCAAATGATTTCTGCGCCTTGTTTTCTATGTCTAAAATTTGTAATTGAATGATACCCAGCTCATGAAGTAGTTGAGAAACTTACAATGAATCTACATGAAATAAAGGTACTTAATACAGTACCTGTCAGATAATCAGTAGCTGTTATTTCTGTTTGCCAAGGATGTGTTCATGAGAAGGCAAGGAGCTACTGATGGCCAAAGCCCTGAACACAGGCTTCTTATTTGATTCATACTGGTAGAAGGTAACGGAAGTCCCAGCAACCATCATGATGCCTGCGTTAGCAACTAGAAAGATGCAAGATAACTGAAATCCTCATGGCCCAGTAGTAAGAATGCAAGTTGTATTTTGTGTGAGTGTGGTCAAGTATCTATAGTCTGTCTTCCCAAAGCTCCATTCAAATAACTAAAAATTATAAACCCACAAAGAACAAGAGATGAGTTAATGGCAGATGAAAACAATACAGCTGTTGGAAGACATGATCAACTGGTTTGGTTTTAGCTTTCTTTGTTCTGCTAAGCCCTTGCACAACAGGGAGCTAACAACATCAAGTAGATTGATACTGCAAGACCCAGGAAAGTCCCAAGTTTGGGGCACTCATTTTTTCTAAGTGGGGGTAAGGAGCAGATCTGAAAAAAAAAAAAAGAGTTATTTGTAGTCTTTAAGAGACTCCTCTATCCTCTCCCATTAATTTAATACTACCAAGTGACTGCCTTTATAAAAATTCAAAAAAATAGAAACCTTACCATCTGGAGAAGATGGAGGAAAAAGGTAGAGGCTATGGACTGATGGATACCAAACACTGATGAGAGGAAGAGCACCATATTAAAATTCAAAACAAAATTAAATGGGCACATCCTTAATACTATACACCTGTGTGGCAGAAACTAAGAGTGGTCCCCTGTATTTATTCCCTGATTTTTTCTTAGAATCCCAACTTTCACCTGGAAAAATAACTGCTCAAAATACACCTCCCTACCTTCCTTGTAAATAAGTGTGACCACATGATTAAACTCTACACAGTGGAATGGGCTGCTTCTAGTGCCCATAAAAGGAGAAACTGTCTTCCTTCTCTTTGTCCTTCCTGCTACCTCGGGAATGGGCATAATGACAAGTTCAAACAGGATTCATGAATCATAAATATTTAGAACCATTTGCTGAGAATTACAGAGCAACAAAGTAGCCTGACTTCCTGACACATTCAGCATTTCATCCCTGGACAACCTACAACTAGATTTCAGATGATAAATAAACTTTTATTATTTTAGGTCTCCTGTTACATGCACCTGAATGTAATCCTGAATGGGTTACTTAAAAATATAAAGAGAAATAGCAAAAGAAACAGCCAAAATAGACTCAAAGAGAAAATCCAAATAGATCAATCATCTTAGGGAAAAATTCAAGTAGTGTGTGGCAATTCTTATCACTCAGCTTCAAATCCTTTTGTCCTAGTCAACATGACTAGGTGGTGTGAGAAGATAAATGGAGAGCTGGGATTTCCATCCCCTTCACTAGTAACAAGATACCCCCACTCTTCCTGCTGGTGTGGCATTCAAGGAGGCCAGGTGGGAAGTCAGCTCTTTCACCACTGTCCGGTGATAATATGGATTGAGGCCACTCTGCCCAATGTCAGTGGAGGCTATGACATAAGTAATGAAGCAATCCTACCCTCTTGGCCTGGGTGGTAGCAGGTGCTTAGTGGGGAGCCAGAATTCCCATCTCAGCCCAGCAGCAATGAGGAGCCCCTCCCAACACTGGTGTTAGCAGAAGCCAAGTGGAGTTCATGGACTTCCATCCCAACCTTGCAGTAACGGGCCAGAGTGGTGTCAGAAGAGCCCTGGTAAAATAGAATTTTTAAGACCCAGAGTCTTATAATGCCAAAAATGTCCATTAAAAAAATCACCTGTCATACAAAAGCCAAGAAAATCCTAACTTGAATGAAAAAAGGTAAACAGATGCCAAGATAACACAGATCTTGGAATTACCTAACAATGCTTGTAAAGCAGTCATAAAAATGCTGCAGTAGGCAATTATGAACACATCTGAAACAAATGGAAAAGTAAGCAGTCTCAGCAAATAGGACACATGAGGAACCAGACAGAAATATAACTGAAGCATATAACGGGGACGGGGGAACCTCAACGACAACAGAAAGGAGAGGGCGGAGGAAAGAACTGGTACTCTTAAATAACAAGTTACCTGATTTGAATGGAGAAAATAGATGAAAAAAAATAAGACCAGTGTCTGAGACCAGCAGAACTTTAGCAAAAGATCTAGTATTCATGTCCTTGGAATCTCAGAAAGGTGAAATGGGGCTGAAAAAGTATTCAAAGAAACACTGGCTGAAACGTCCCAAATTTGGCAAAATATGTAAATCTACAAATTCAAGGAGTATATATCCAAATAGAATAAACCTAAAGAAATACACACCAAGACACATCAGTCCAACCTCTGAAAATTTAGCTGCCCATTGCCTGTTTTTATAAAGTTTTACTGGAATACAGAGGCACCCATTCATTTACACACTACTTATGGCTATTTTCTCACTACAACAGCAAAACTGAGTATGGCCTGCAATGATTAAAATATCCCTTTATAGAAAAACACTACTAACCCATGATTCGGTCTGACCCCTTTGGGTTCAGAAACTGTGGTGTGAACATGGTGATGTCAACCAAGATAACAAACATGTAACAAATATGTACACGCCCTCTTGCCAATGTGGTCCAGCTACACGAAGAGCCTTAAAACTCATTCATAGAACATTTATAAAAAAAAAAGTGAACCTTCCTTGATTCATCATTTTCAACTGTCTCATGGTCCATTTTACTTTTTATATCCTCCCTCCCCAACCCCTGGAGTTTTTTGAAGCAAAACCAAAATAGCGTAACTTTTTGAGAATTCTTTTCTGTGACTGCTGAAAGGGGGGCAACTCTTTCTTCTACTGGGAAAATAAAAGCCAGGGGCTGCAGGCAACCATTCGTTGTCACCACTTGGAAAACTTCTAGTGACTTCTCAAGCAGAACAAAATCTAGTCTTTATAATAACCTACAAACCCCTACTTGACCTGGCCACTGCATGTCTCTAACCTCATCAAACATGCTTTCCAAATACCCATTCCGCTTCGACTGCACTGATGTTCACTGAACATACTAAAGACACTTCCACCTTAGGGGCCATTATTGGCTACACTATCTTCCCTGGGTTATGTATTTGGATCTCTCCCTAAAGTCACCCATTCAACAAATATTTACTGAGCGTCTTTCAATCTACCTGGCATTGTTATAGGCTCTTGGGTATGACAGAGAGTGAACAAACTAAAACTCCTTATGTCACAGAATTTACCTTTCAGAAATATATAAACATGTTCCTATAGAGAAAAAGCAGAGTTGTGTAGCCTTGTAATACCTTCCTGTGCAGATTCTGGGGCCCAGTATGTGACTCCAATCAATGCGATGTTAGCAAACTGCCTGTGAACACCATTCTTGAGGCAGGATAAGCCTCAAAGCCTATAACGACCTCTTTTAAATCTAAGAAGATATAGACCTTTAAGGTTTCTATCGTCCAATTTAATGCATTTTCACTCAAACATGCTACCCCAATGCACCTTTGACTCTGAACTTAGGCTTGGAATCAGTACAACTGAATAATACTATCTCTAAATGCCAAATTTCACGTAACTCAATATTTAGGATTATAACTAGTACATAATTTAAGGCTCAAAAAAATTCAAGAAATCCTCTACACAGGGAACCTTGATATAACTTTTGGGTTGGAATTAACCTTAAAATCCAAAGACTACTGAATGGGACCAAAGGAACAAGCAAAATACAAAAGACACATGTGCCCTCCCTCTCCACAACATCTTAGGTAGAATTTAAGCCACTATACCAACTGTTTCACGTATCAAACTAATTTATAACTCTGAGGTAAATACTATAATCTTCCTTAGTTTTACAAATACAGGTAAGCACAGAGGTTTAGTGACATTGCAATGTCACACAGCTAGTAAGGGCTAGATCTGAACCTAGGCTGTCTGGCTCCAGAATTGGGATCCTTATCTTGGCAATGAGGGAAGAATTTTTAGTTCCATCTACAAATGTGCTTAACATCTCTCTCAGCCTTTTTATTTTTAAATTTCTAAAAAATTAAACACGAAACTCCCCCTTTTCAACAAACAGTATAGCAACTGGACACTTGTGCAAAAATATTCAAGACCTTACATCCTTCATAAAAATTAAAATGGCTTAAATATAAAACACAAAACTATAGATTCCCAGAAAACCTAGATGACCCTGGGAAGTATGGTGATAACTTTTTATAATTACCATCACCAAAGGAATTATCCTTGAATGATAAACTTCTGAAAAATTAACTTCTGCTCTCCAAGACATCAGGAGTATATAAGCCACAGACTGGGAGAAAATATTTTGCAAAAGAAACATCTGACAAAGCCTTAGAAATCAATACCCAACCTGATGAAACTGGAAACTCATACCCATACAAAACCTGCATACAAAGTTTTACAGTTATAACTGTCAAAACTCTGGAAGTTTGTTATTCATTGTCCATACTGAAACAAGTTGTCCTCCAAGATGTGAATACTGTGGTACCTCCAGACAACACAATTTAGCACTAAAACTATAGCTATGAAGACATGGAGGAAACTCAAACGCACATTTGAGTGAAAGCCCATCTGAAAAGGCCATGTACTGTGATTCCAACCATAAGACATTCTGAGAAAGGCAAAACTATGGAGATAAAAATAGTAGTAGTTGCTAGAGGTTGGGGAAGTGGTAAGTGGTGGGAAGAAAGGGGGGATAACAACTGAGATTTTTAGAGCAGTGAAAATACTGCATTCTATGATACGTGACAATCATTTGTCCAAACTCATAGAATGTAAACCACCAAAACTGAACCCAAAGGAAATCTATGGGCTTAGGGTGATTGTCAATACAGCCTCATAAATTTCATCAAACATACCCTCTAGTGAGGAGTGTTAACAATGAGAGAGGCAATGCACATAAGGGTCAGAGCAGGAGGTGTTATCAGAAATGTTACCTTCTCAACTTTGTTGTGAATGTAAAACTACAAAAAAATCTTTAAAAAAAAAACTGTGCAGCATCCTAAATGGATTAAGTGTAGATAAAGTCATGGACAAAATCTTAATTTCTTATAGTCACTTTATTTGCTTTGATGCAAAGGATTCTGGAAGTTTCTGTTAGTCATTTTCAGTCCTGAAGCAACATAGAACCTTAAGCAGAAACTCATTCAGGGTAGGCAAGGCAGCAGAATTAAATTTGGATGGGAATAAAGGGAGAACAAATCCCTCTTGACTAATCTCTAAGTTCTTAGCAGCCTGTAATTTGGTTTCATTACATTTGGTTTAGAGAAAAAAGGCTTAAGTTCCAATGCTGCCACAATCACTAAAATGTAAGAAACAAAGCTAAGCTTTTCCAAAAATTTAATAAATTCTCCTGTAAGGGAAATGTTCACCCTTTAAAGTGACAGAGAAAAATAAAACTAGTGCTAATAAATCAGAGATTCATAAAATTTCATTAACACAAAAATTTATTATGTACAGATTTTATACATCACAGAAAAAAAGCTGTTCATTACATAGCTATGTACTTATCAAATCATCTAAACAAAATAAACATGGTGATACAAAAATTTAAGAAATTTACAAAAGCTGTACAAAATAACTTATTTAAAGACTGATACAGTCTATAAAATTTCTAGAGAACTGTACAATTATATGTCTATACAACTTTTTTTAGAGGATAAAAAAAAGGATGCTTTAATGCTTCTTTGAGAGTAATCCTTTTAGATGGATCATACTCCAACATTTTCTGAATGAGATCAAATAGAAGCTCATGTTCAGCATCCTGAGATAGCATAAATTCCTGAAAGGAAAAATAAATACAATTAACAACTTTTTTCTAACATGTATTGTAATTCTAATTCTCCACCACAAAGAGGGGAAACTCGAGGAACCTTTAAGCGATGAACCAGGCTTACCTTCAGAGGTTTACAGCGCCTTGAAACATATCTGCCAGCAGAACTGTGTTCATCCCAGTCTAATCGATCATGATGGAAATATTTACGTTTCCTAAGAATAAGTCAACATCCATCTATGTTTATAATGTTAACTATGAAAATATAAATATCTAAGCAAAAATAACAATAGTTTCATCAATCATGCTTTTAGCGATCAAATAATCCTTTTCTAGAGATTTTAAGCTCTTTAAAATCCTAGTGATAAGGTATCTCAACAAGGTAATCAGTTAATTATGTGAAAAAGCATTAATTTGACTTCATTGTTTTAGTTCTAAGTGGTACTAAGGACAACACTTATTCTTAAATAAAACATACCTGGTTTTCTGTATCATGTGTTTTGGTAAAGGTCCAAGAATCCTTTCCATCATTGCTAAGTGCTCCTTACTATCATGAGTCTAAAATAAAGAAAACTTGTTAACTATGTTTATTTGCACATTGTGCTTTGTTTTCATCTAACATAGTTGGTCCATTTCAAGTCCATACATATTAGAGTACACAAGCAAGGTGATCACTAAAAAAGGCATACTTTTAGCAAGCTATAGCTGCTAAAACCAATTAAGGCTTACAGAACAAGATCTCCAAAGATTTTAACAATTCGACAAGTTTGTTTTTATACTTTAAAATGCATGTCTTAAATAAATTATGAAGGAAATACAAATGCTCAAAAGCATCTGACAAATTTTTCTTTATTACTTATCTATAATTACAGTCTATGAGGGAAAAGATACCTTAATGTGTGTACTCAAATTAAAGTGTTCACATAAATAGGCAGGCATTTTTCTTGTGCAAAGACACGGAAATACATTGTCACTTACTGGAAATACTGTAAACCCAAGGTAGTATTCAATAAGAATACATCCTATGCTCCAGACATCACATGGTTGGGACCATCCTAAGGCTGCAAAACAGAGAAAATTGTTAGGGGAAAAAATCCTCAATATTTCTTAAAAACATAATTAAAAATGTGTAATTTCATGTTTGCGCTGGGAAAAATACTAAAAGAATCACTTAACCTAAGATTAAACCTAACAACACAGTAGTATGTAAGGGCTCTGGAGATATGATTTCAAGTCCCAACTCTTCAGACTAGCAATTGGGGGGGGGAGGGCAATTTCTGAGACTCAATTTCCTAACTTGTATGTGGGAGCCATCTACACCATAGGAGGACTGGCTAGAAAGACAGTGATTGTTTTAAAACCCTACTGTGTGTTTATTACAAATGTGCAAAATGAGTTCCAGAAAGGTTAAACCCAGAGCTATTTGGAACAAATAAGAGCTTAAAATCTTGAATGTTTTATGATACTAATTCCTTAAAGAAAGTCCCAGAAAATACCTAAAACTTTAATTTTAAAATCAGCTTCAATAAAGGTTCCCACAGAACAATTTATACTTACCTAAAATAACTTCAGGTGCTCTATAATGCCTTGTAGATACTAGTGTACTGTGATGTTCATCATCGTATGTTGCACTTCCAAAGTCTACAACTTTAATATCTGGATTAATTAAGGTACGTTCATCACGTTTCTGAAAACCATAAATGATGGGTAATGAAGCATATTTTAAAAAGGCATAAAGCATTTAAAACTATAAAGTTAAAAAAAAAAACACTGAAGACTTACCATTTTGGGATTATATGTCTCTGTATAGTCAGACTGCACAAATAAGATGTTTTCAGGCTTTAAGTCTGTGTGAGTCAACTTATTACTGTGCAAAACTAAGATTGAAACAGAAAAAGTTGCTGTAATCTAAAAATCAAAACCCAAAAGCCCCAGTAAAATCTGATGCCTTTTCCATAAGAAGTGATCAACACTCAGTCTGCTAGAAAAGCAGCAGGAACTGAAATCCAACACCCTCCTGAGAAAATTAGTCTACTTAACAGCTATTTAAAATTGAAGAATTATCTTTCTTATGAAGCTGAGATTTGCCATTCCTTAATTAACCCATGGTTCTTGGTTAATACTTTTAGAAACCATAAAGGCTAAATCATAATTTTCTACATGACATACTATTTACTGAAAGTAAATTGACCAGCAACTCATCAAAATTCTACATCTTTGTCATACCTATTCTTAAATCAGATTTCCAAATCCTACTATTAGATCCCATTTTTTCCCTTAAAGATCCAAAACAATCTGTCATTAAATTTGTCTCAATAAACAAGTTTCTGGAAGATATGCCAAAATACTTACAATTCACAGACTTGCATATCTGATATGCCATCTTCCTGATATGATCCAGTTGAAATGGCAGAAAACCATTTTCCTTAATAAAGTCATAAGTACTAAGTCCTAGGAGTTCAAATACAATGCAAATGTGACCATGATGCTCAAACCACTCCAACATCTGGACACAGCGGCTATAAACACATAAAAAATAACTTAGTACAGCTTCTTACAATTAAAATCTACCTGAGGCCATTTCCTAAATTATATTTTAATACTTACAATGTACTGTTGGGATCTGTTGTATTTAAGTGTTCCAGAACTTGTATTTCTGAACGAGCAGCTTCACAATATCTATCCACATTTTTAACTATTTTTACTGCAACGTGTCTACCTCCCCTGTTAAAAGAGAATAAAGCCAAGTTAAAAAAAAAGTTATTTGCATATTTCTCTCTCTCTCTACAAACTATACTACTACTTGGATCCATCAAATTTGTTTTCTTGAATTTGTGGTCTAGAATTGTTTTTTCTGATTATATATAAGTCCTCTCTTCTAACTGCAACTCAATATAAGCAAGTAGAACTTTTGGGCATAGGTTGGATTGGTAATACAAATACATATTGAATGACAAACATTTCTTTCATCAGACCACCACTCACGCCAATTAGGCAAACTGTTTTTGGTCTTTAAATTAAACTATGTATCAACAGCTCTAATTTAAGAACAATACTGGGATATTACCACCTCAATTTGCATTCCAACTAAGAATTAAATGTACACAGTTTCTATAGTACCTGTCACTGGCAAGTAGTATCTCATCCTCCTTTGGTCCTCGTTACCAGAAAAGCTGGAATAATGATGGGGCACAGTAAGAAGTGCTAGCTCTCAGAATCTTATCAGTAGGAAGCTTACGGTAATCATTTAGAAAAGCTTTCCCACTCAGAAGAGAAAAAAGATTCGAGAATGAAAAAGGTAACAAAAAAATTTATGCTAAAGAAATTTTAATCAGGAGTTTGATGGGCATAATTAAATATGTGACACCAACCTAAAGTTCTCAGCTGACTGTGCTATCAGAATTAATTATGGGCACTTTTTAATCTAAAAATATATTTGTAACTACTCTAAAAACTGCTTCAAGAGATACGGGGTGAGCAAGATCTAGAGTTTTAAAAGAAAACCAAGGCTGAGAACCACTGATCTTGAAAAAGGAACAAAAAAGATGGCCACAACTGTGCCCAGTGGGACAAAAGAATAAATTATAAAACAGTAAAATCTGCTCTCAGTTTAAAATTGAAATTAGAGGATACACATATTACTAACTGCTACTGTTTAAAATTACATACAGCTAGTACCTTTTACTGGGAATCCACTACATACAAGTAAAAAACCCAAGCTAAAAAGGTAAGGATATATCTATGTAACTCACGGTCAGACTACATTCTAAAGCTGAGTTTTCTATCTGGATGCCCACCCAAAGTGCAATCCCAGGACGGAAAACTTACGCTTTATGATCAACGCACTCCACGACTTTTCCAAAAGCTCCTTCACCTAAAGTATCAACAATTTCATCTAAAAGAGAAAAATAAATCTCAGTCACACCAAGAAATGAAAACATTTTACCTACCATAACAAACACTATAAATGCAGATAATTCTAGTTGATGCTACGAATTTCCTTATCACTATTTTATTGGTCAACACTGTCAAAAAACATGTAACTATTTTTAGGTCTAATTTCATTCTTAAAAGCTAATTTTGTTAACTTGATTTACTAATCTGGAAGTTCTACATAACATACATTAAATTTCTAAAGAAAGCAAAAACACAATTCCCCCCACCACCAAAAGAAATGAAAAAAACAAAAAAAAAAAAACAAAGACAAACAAAAAAACAAAAACAGAGAAAGAAAAAGATTTCCAAATCCCTGAAATCTTAATCTATATATATAGATTATGTTATCTGAAAAGTTAATAAGTGTTGAAAAATATTCTATACATCTTGCACTTAGTACGTCTCCACTCTGACAGATCAGGTGACCCTCCTCATCATCCTCTACACTCCTGGTTCTTTTCCTTCGGTGACTCTTCTGGAAACGTCAAGTGGGCGGCACCAAGATCATCCAGCCAATCAATATACCCGAGTGAATTCAGGGCAGAATACGAAATTCATTCAGCGGGGAGATATTCAGGCATTCAGATACACGCCAGGCCACAAACGGTTGGCAGGAGCAATTTCAAATTCAGTCCCCAGAAATTCACAGGGCACATAGTTTATGTTAACAGGAGAAAAACATGGCAAGGAACAGATTTTCAGATAAGATACTCAAAGTGGCAAGGCAACAAAACATAATACAATTGTTTTCTTAAAAAAAAAAAAATGCTTAGTTGTAGCATTCACTGAAACATATTTTAAGTTTCTAGTGTCCTAATTTAATGCTGCAAAACTGCAGAATGTAATATTTACTTGTCAAAGTAGACTGTGGCCAAATTAAGATTTCCTAACTCATCTAAGAAAATGAATTATTAAAACAGTAAATAAAATTAAAACCCTAATTTTGGGAAGAAAAAAAGATGTGGTATAAAACACTATGGCATTTTAAATGTCATCTGAGCTGACCTTCAAACACATATTCCATAATATTCTAATCTCATAAGTGGTTTCCTTAGTAAAAAAAAAAGGATCAGAGAGCATGCTTTGCTGTAACAAAAAGGAATGGCTAATCCTCCTATAAAAATAAAATGCCTATCTACTTTTGTGATCAGGCTTCAATTTATCAAAAACAAATCAAATTTCTTGAAGTACCATAAAAAAAAATCTATTGGACTCTGCAATCATTGCTATAAACTAACCTACATTAAATCCCCTCCACCATATTACTGAAATGACATTTAGTTTCCAATTAACGATAAAATCTATTATATAACTAAATAACTATTATACTTCAAAATTGTTTTATCTAATTCACAAACAGAATCTCCTGCAAGTTAAAACTAAGATGACTTCATCTTAATCAGAACTTTCTCAAATGATTAAACAAATGTGTTATCCTGTTCCACATGGGAAACAAAATTTCCAAAATGTTTTTAAAAGAGCTCATACCCCATGTGAATGCTGATGTGAAGTACTGTGGTGAATCCTGTGTTTGCTTTTATAACTACTTCTTCCACTTCTACCAGAGGACTTGCTACTATGGTTCTGATATCTGCTTTCATGGTCCCTGTGGCGATGTCCAGGTTCACACTCTTGATTGTAGTCATTTCTGTATTCATCAACGTAGCGTCGACTATAATAATCTTTCTCATTTGTGGATCTGCTTTCCAAATAATGGCTATAAAAATAGAAAACATTTTTTTCCATGCTTTATGATAATATCAAATATCCTCAAATTCTCAGTAAATCTCTTAACACAGTACTCAAGATTCTGTTTTGCCTGCTGACCCACTCAGTTTTACCATTACAAGCTATCCCTGGAAACAAAAAAGAGATGGTAACCACAAGTACTTATTTTAAATGCTAGTTTTCATCATGAAAATGTATCCCCCCCCAAGTTTTATCAAGACATAACTAACATACACCACTGCAGTACTTTATACATACACCCTCCTTACCTGTCAGATGTTTTAGAGTGATTGTATTTGCAGCGCTTGTTCTCCCGGGCACTGCTATGGGATCTCTTCTTTCTTTTATGACTGCTGCTACTGCTCCTCCACTTTGCACAATCCCAGTCTTTTTCATCCCAATCAGGACAATAAGTTTTCTTTGAGTGTCTCATCTACATAAAAGACAAGTAGTTCCCACTTATGCAGCATCTCACATGTCAGCACTGAGCAGTTTAATAAAACTCTCCTTTGCAAATTCACTCTAGTGACTCGTTCTTTTAAATCGAAACTCCAGTCACTGTCACCCAATCTGCAGTCGGCAAACCCAATGTTTGCGGTGCCCCAAAATGTGGAGCCTGAACCTTTTCCATAGGCATTCCGCATTACCCTTGTCATGCTAGCATTTACTGGAAGAGTGTGTGTGGGGGGGACAAAGGGGGAGGGGAATCCCAATTTACCCATTTTGGTGAAAGCATACCCCCCTTTCCAAACAGCAAAAATTTACTGTGGGTGCTCATAGATGACTTTCTCCACCTAAACGCTGGTCAGTGGAAACTGGCCCCCAATGCACTCGGACCACAAAGGTTCTAAGCAGAACCCTCGCTAGGATTCCTGCTGAGGCGGCAAGTCGGCCCAGCGAACGACGCCTTTTGTCATACACCCGAGTCAACCACCGCGTCAGAAAACCACCACAAAACGTCTTCTGAGAGAGCCGTACCGCCCCGCACCGGGTATGCCCATTCCAAAAGCCACCTTACGACTGCGGGAGGGCGGGCGGCTTCTCCCCGCGCCTCTTTAAAATGACACCGCGCGGACCTGGCTTTCCACCAACCCCCGCGCTTACCAGGACGACTGACTGCCCGGGCTCCACCGCGTCTCCGCAGCCCAATCCCAATCCAAACGCCCCGATGTGGCCCCGAGACGCGCCCACACGCGCGCTCCTTCCACCGCCACGTTCCGTCCCTGTCCTCGGGGCCCGGGACGCCACGGGGGGGGGAGACACCGCGATTCTCACTTCCCTCCCACACGTTAAGCGCCACCGCCGTCCCCCGCGGTCCACGATCTGCTACCACCGCAACGCCCCCCTGCGCCCCCCAGAGCACGACTCGAGCGCACCTTCCAGAACCCCAGTAAACAACCCCCACCGGAAGCCCGGCCGCCCCGCCCCGCCGCCATCTTACAGCCCGGCCGCAGGGCCGCCGCCGCAGACAAGATGGCGCCCGGGCGCAGCCCTGCCCCCGCCCCGCGGGAGGCGGACGTTCCAGCGGCGCCCGTCCCCGGGCAGACCCCGTCGCCGCCCGCCGCCCGCGTCCTGGGCGTCGAGGCGCAAACGGAAGACGTGCGCCGACAGGCTCGGCGGAGCTGGGAGGACAAGGGGCCGCCTCACGCAGCCCCGCGGGTGGAGGAAGGGAAGAGGGGTGCAGAGGAGGCCGGGCGGCCAGCCATGGGCGGCGGGCATCCCCAGGCGCCCCGGGAGGGGGGCACAGAAGCAAAGGGCCCTGACCCCTTCCGCCCACTTTCTTCTGACGGCTTACCGTCCTGCCAGAGGGTCCAAGCCGAAGGAGGTGACGCTTGCCACGCGACCACGGGGAAGGGCCAGCTGCCTGCGACGGGCTCCGACAACAAAATGGAGCTGACAGCCGCGGCGTCGGGACTCTTTCTCGAAAACACGGGTGACGTGGCGGGCGCGTCTCCGCCTCCGGGCGGGGCGGGGCGGCGCGGCGCGGCCGGCGAGCGCGCATGCGCATGCGCCGGGCGCGGGCCGCCCCCACCCCCACCCCGCCCCGCCCCCGCCAAGGGCAAGTAGAGGGCGTCCGCCGAGGGCGTCCGCCGCGGCTCGGTCGTCTCGGCCCGGGGCTCCGTTCGGAGTGGGGGGGGACGCTCGCAAGGGTGGGGTGAAGCATGTCGTCCGCGCTAGTAAAAACAGTCCTTGTGAACGCTGGGAGTAAGGAAGGGTTAAGGGCGCACGGGACAACCGCGGCCGGGTTGCACCACCACGTCAGTCGGGGCTTGTCGCAGCGAGCGAGCCCCGAATGAGAAGTGTTTTGATGTCGGCTTTTGCTCGGTGTTCCGGGCCTGATTTAAACTGGTTAAGCCTGGAGGGGCCGGGACCCACGCACCCTGAAACTGCAATGGAAAGACTGTCCCAAGGCTTGAAAAGCGGAGGGACGGAGCGGGCGGGAGCCCCGAGGCGGGAAGTGGGGACGCTGAAGAAGCCACACTTCAGCCTCAGAGAGGCCTCCGCAGCTGGCATTAAGGCCACGTGAGCTTGCAGGAGAAAATGAAAGGCCGTGAAGGAAAAGACGAGAGGATCGGAAACCTGCACTACAAACACCGACTGCAATTTGATAGACAAAGTGCCGGTTCTGACCTCCGCACGCACCGGAAAACAAGATCATCACACGTTATGATAAGGGTGTTTACCGGTTATAATTGCTCGGAAGAGCAACGTAGATTCCCAGTCCCTATGCAGAGGCGCAACTATTGCAGGGTAAGGGGATGAATACACATTCCCAAAATTCCTACCGTGGTTTGCATCCCTCTTAATGGATTTGAAAGTGCTTTAAAACCCTTAACACTTGTATCTTTACCTCGGGGCCAGGATACATTGGTAAATATTTCCCAGAGGGAACAATTAACTCGTGAAATGGCTGTTCAGATACTACTGTACATTTAGGAGCACATTTAAATGTTAGGTAAACCCAGGGAATCCGTCTTTGGAGGATAATAGTTAATCATAGTAGGCTAGTTAGTCATTGTGCTAAGCACCTTACTTATGTTCTCATTCAATCCTAACAAGATTAAGTCTACAAGATTGGCTTCAACCATATTCTGTTACAAGTAAAAGCTGAGTGAATGACTTTGTGCAAAGGGCAACTTAGTATATTTTAAATTCTTTAGAATTCCTCAGCAAAATTACAGGGTGAAAGACGTTGAAAAAATATACATGCTACCAAAATTGCTTTCTAAAATGATTAAATTTAGCAAAGCTGAAATCCAGTCAGTTGGGAACCTGATATACCATTCATTTATGAAATTAGCTGTGTTCTTTAGTGCACACAACCCACCACTTACCTCTGTGACTATTTGTAAATACAGCCTTTACAGAGGTAATTAAGGTTAAATGAGGTCACTAAGGGCCCCAATTCAAAGACTGCTGGCTGTTTTTGTTTATAAAGAGATGAGGACACAAGCACACAGAGGGGGAAAGACCAAAGATGGTTATCTACAAGACAGGCTTCAGCATAAACAAACCTGGCCACACCTTTCTCCCAACTTCTAGTCTCTAAAACTGAAAAAAAAAATTTTAAGCCACCCAGTCTTTGATGGCAGCACAAATAAATATAGAGCATAACATCAAAAAATGTTATTTAGTGGAAACTGAACTTGTAACTCAATTTTCTAATGTGAAGTTAAATGTTTCATTTTTTCAAAGCTTGGCCATTCATACCTCGTTATTTTTTAATGTAATTCTTTTCTGCTTTTATTTACAAAAGTTTATTTTCATGTAAACTTGTTCCATTTTCACCTTTGTCATGTTTGTAAACAGAAATTCCTTCTTCAGAGGAATTCACTGAACTGTATTCCTTTAAAAAAAAAAACAAAACTCATATTCATCCGGAATTTTGGTATATCATGTGAGGTGAAATTCTTTTGCTATTTTTCTCCATGTCATTCACCAGTTACCTGGATAATTAATGATTTTGGATACTGCTTTAAACTATGAATACACCACTGTTTACACTCTTGTTCAAATATTCTAGCCTTATCCCTCACACTATCAGTTTTAAAACTTACATCTTTATAAAGATTGGGGCTAATTTATTTTTTATTTCCATTATCATTTATTTTTCTAGATTTACTTTAGAATTAATTATTATATTGAATTTCCATCACTACCACCACCACCACCATTGGTAAAAATTAAATTAAAAAGAATGGTGAGTTTTCTTTTCAATTCACTAGTGAAACAAAAATTAATCTATGCACTTTGCTAAACTGGTTAAAAGTTGAGTGCTATGTATAATTATTTACATGTCTGTTAGCTGCTTAGACTGTGCAGTGTCCTATGTACCTTTGTATCCAAGCCTGGAAGCTCAATAAGTTAATTACTAACAGAACTCAAGCATTTTGATGATAGTACAGGTACAATTTTAGAGTGGAAAAGGGTATATCAGATATGGTTTGATTATGCTATTCCTTAAGCTCATTAAGCTCACTTTGAAACCATGATTATTAGGCAATTTGATAGTTTAGATAAAGGGTTGGCAAATTTTTACTTAAAGGGCCAGATAATATTTTAGGTTTATAAGCCATTTGGTTTCTGTCACAACCAATCAATATTGCTACTGTAGCATAAAGCAGCCAGAGACAATAAATAAATGGGAATGACTGAGATACAGGAGGACATTATTTACAAAAACAGGTGGCAACCCCAAGGGTTGTATTTTGCCAATCTCTGGTCTAAAGGGGGAACTACACTGCTCTCTTTTTAAAGAGAATTTGGGTTGATTAGCACTATTCCAGTCGTAGTTTATACTCACTGCCAATTAATACATGGAACAGAACACCAACCACCCAACTGCCAGTGAGAAGAGTGTGAATCAATCAACTCAGTGTGAGTGGACAGAAATCAACGTTCTGGATCTTGATCCTCATGGTGTCTTATGACAGGCCCAAGGTAGACAGCTAGTATACCTCCTTATCGATGAGATCCTATGGCTTTAACTGAGCTGACTTTATAAGAATGAGCTCTAAGAACCAAAGAGTGACCATATTGGCACCAGTTTAAAAAAATGGCAGAGCTTAGAATAAAAATTGAGGGAATGCCATTCAGTGCAAAAACATCCTGGCAATCAATAAAAGCCTTGTAAAAGTAATGACAAAAAATTCAATGACATGTTTGGAGAGGAAAGATACCAGGCATGAAAAGTGGCAAAACAAACTCTAGCCAAAAAGAGGCTCTAACATTAGAAACCTAAATGATTAAATTAATTAAAAGGCTGCCCCCAAATGTGATGACATTAGTATAACTGGCACCTCAATTTAGTGGAAGATATAGATGGTAACAAGAGGACAGCTACAAGCAAACTCCTAAACTGTATAACCAAAACATTTAGATCAGCCATCTACAAAAGTGACACAAACCAGAAAATGTGTTTTAGGAACACCCAATATCTAATCAAGGTGATCTAGGCAGCGAGTGGAATATGGTTTTTGAAGAAATCAATGGTAGAGTCTGATGGTTTGATTAGGTCAAAGCTCTCTAGTGGAGATAAACGTTATGAGACTAGTTTCCATTTACTTACTGCACAACACTTATTACATACCAGAAGCTTTACACACATTATTTCTTTTAATCCATCACAATGTAGATAAGAAAAGTAAAGCTTGGAAATGCTAACTTGCCTAAAGTTACTAGTAGAGGACAGTGCTGTGATTCAAACAAACCAGGGCTCTACAACTGGTGTTCTTAACCAACTAATTGCATTTTTCAAACGGATCATCTGTAGAAATCTATCCTGCAGTATTTAAAAAGATACATTTTACATTCTGAGAAAAAAAAGTGAGGCTGGAGGCATTGCTTTGCCTGACTTCAAATTATACTACAAATCAACAATCATTAAAATGGTATGGTATTGGCATAGAAACAGACACGTGGAACAGTGGAACAGAACTGAGAGTCCAGAAGTAAACCCATATTTATTAATTTTCAACAAAACAAAACCAAAAACATACAGTGGAGAAAGTCTCTTATATAAATGGTTCTGGGAAAACTGGAAAGCCACCTGCAGAAGAATGAAACTAGACTATTTTCTATCACCACACACCAAAATTAACTCAGAATGGATTATGGACCTGAATATAAGACCTGAAACAATAAAATGCATAGAAGAAAACAGGAACTAAACTCAAGGACCTTGGACTTAAAGAGGATTTTATAAATTTGACTTCAAAGGCAAAGGAAGTAAAACAAAAATAAATGAATGGGACTACATCAAATTAAAAAGCTTCTGCTTAGCAAAAGAAACAGTCAACAAGGGAAAGAGACAACCATCCGAATGGGAAAATATATTTGCAAGCAAAGCCTCCAATAAGGGCCTCATATCCAAAGTATACAAAGAACTCATACAATTCAGTAACAACAGAAAAACAATCCAATCAAGAATGAGCAGAGGACCTGAACAGACACTTCTCCCTAGAGGACATACAAATGGCCAAGAAATACATGAAAAGATGCTGAATCACTAGCTATTAAGGAAATGAAAATCAAAACCACAGTGAGATACCATCTCATACCTGTTAGAATAGCTATAATCAACAGGACAAGTGATAACAAGTGTTGGAGAGAACACAGAGAAAAAGGGACCCTCATACATGCTGGTAGGTCTGCAAATTGGAACAGCCACTATGAAAAACAGTAAGAATTGATCTACCATATGATCCAGCAATCCCTCTGCTGAGTATTTACCCCAAAGACTTGAAAACTCCTATCTGAAAAGGTATTTGCACACCAATGTTCACAGGAGCACTATTCATGGTGGCCAGGACATGGAAGCACCCAAAGTGTCCTACGATAGAAGATTAGATGAAGCTGTGGTACATATACACAATGGAATATTACTCAGCCATAAGAGATGAAATACTGCCATTTGTGACAACATGGATGGACCTTGAGATAATCAGGCTAAGCAAAATAAGCCAGACAGAAAAAGTTGAAAACCACATGATATCACTTATATGTGGAAAATAAACCTAAAAACAACAAATGAGCATGACAAACAGAGATTCATGGACATGGACAATAGACTAGTGCTTACCAGAGGGTAAGGAGGAGGGGGAGTGGGGAAGGAGGTGGGGAAAAAGGGGTCAAATATGTGGTGACAATAAGAAATCTAACTATGGAAGATGAACTGTTAAAATGCACACTTGAAACTTACTGGATTTCGTTAACCAATGTCACCATAAAACAATTAATTACTAATAAAAAAGAAGATATGCTTTAAAAAACATTCCATGGGCGAATCAGTTGGGAAATTCAGTGTTTATTGTACCCTAGGACTTCTCTGAGCCTTTATTGTAAATCAAAAGACTAGAGAAAACAGCAAATGGATTGGCTGGTCTTTCTAGGCCACTTCTTTGTCTTTTCTCTTTCTAACTGCACAAAGTGAATAGTTAATGGAAAATAATAATTCCGGGATGTGGACTATGGTATACGTATATAATTAGAGTGATCAAAAATGCCTGATTTAAGGCTCAGTATTTATTATTTTATTTTTTAGGTGAGGCAACCCTTGGTTGACCTCACAGATTGCAAAGACCTTGTCAGATTACAATCCCTTATTTTTTAATTTTTCTTACGCCTACAGCACCTGGTCTTCGAGGTGGTCTCCCATCCAAGTACCAACCAGGCCCGACCCTGCTTAGCTTCTGAAATCAGATGGGATCAGGTTTGTTCAGGGTAGCAGGGCCATTAATGAGATTTAGCATTAAAAATGAATGTTTATATGTAACAACAAAAAAAAAAAGATCCAAAAAAGAATATATTGGCTAATGGTTATAACTATTAGTTTTAAGTAAATAACTAATAGTTATAAGTAAAGAATATGCTCTAAGGATGGAGTAAAAGTTGTTTGGATCCCCTTGGTACCACCAACTCATATATCTTAGCTGTAAACAAGCAGGATGATGCAATCTCTGACATAATTAAAACTGGATAAACCACAATAGGTGTGTCCCTCAAATTTTGCCAAGAATTTTTCCACATCTATTATAGCTACTGAGCAAATGGGTTGGCATGAATAGTTATGTCCTTAATGTGTACATCATTAAGAGGTCGATATGTCTTCTCATTTACTGGTAACTTCTCCAATTCATCTAGAGTCTCCAGACCATCTATCACTCTGAAAGGAAAACATATAATTTATAAAAATTTCTCAGATTGAAACACAATATCCAAATACCTATAGCAATTATAGTATCCTTAAGAGAAAAAGACCATTCTCATAGTTCTTTAAATTTCCTAGTTGAATGTACAATATTGATCTGATTTTCTACCATAGATAGGGGCCAAAATTCAGAAACAAAAATTCACTTTTATATTTTTACACAACAGCAATGTGTAGGAATATTCTACCACAGTATCTAAACATTGTATTCTGCCACATTTATACAGCATAGCTACAAATGGAGCTAATATTACCAGTCATAAGATTTTCTTCACTATAGGAAATACCCAAAGAAAGTATATAAGAATAACACTATTATTAGCAATACTACCCTACACTGAAGGACTTTAAGTGAATGGCCACTTAGCACTTTATTGTTTAAATATGTTTTTAATTTTTGCTTCTGTACAACAAAAAGCAATAATAATAAAAATAGAAAAAAGAATTGAACCGTTTAGCCCAATTCCTTGCAACATGCTCACTTCATGTTTCCACTAAGAAAAAAAATTGAGAGCTATCCTTTAAATATGTTCTGGAAAGTTAGTCTAAAACAAGTTGCTAAGAAAAAGTGGATTTTTAGATTATACCTCCTAATGCAACTCAAAACAGTTCCTAAGATTTATAGTATGTACTTTTTAAAAATGTTAGCTGATAGTTTTAGTAAAGAATATACTTTGAACCCCCTTGGTACCACCAACTCATACATCTTAGCTGTAAACAAGCAGGATGATGTAATCTCTGACATAATTAAAACTGGATAAACCACAATAGGTGTGTCCCTCAAATTTTGCCAAGTATTTTTCCATGTCTATTATAGCTACTGAGCAAATTTTACATTTTATTTTGTAATTCAACTAAAATGGCACTATAACCAAAACCTTTTGATTTTATTCTCAAATGTATGACAATTAAGGCCTTTAAACTGTAAATGTTGAAGACTTTTCCACCTCTGGGTCTGTTAGAGAAAGAGAAGGTATAGAAAACAGACCTCAGGCAAAAAAAAAAAAAAAAAAAAAAAGGCATGCAGAACTAAGGCAAGTTAATTTTAGTCAAGTATCTGGAACACAGCCCCTTCAGGAAGTAGTGGAAATCTACACACCATCTTCCCAGAAAAACAGCATTCAGTCTCTCCTTCTTCTTACTCAGAGAAACCTAATTTCATTGAGAGTGGTAATGTGTCTGGCTGAAAAACATTTCCTACCCTCCCTTGAATGTAAGAGGAGGCCACATTGCAAAGTTCTAAGTGTTCCATGAAAACTTTAAAAAGGGGCAGGTTCAGCTGGCAGGTACTTTTTGCCCTTCCTCCTCTGTTCTGCCTGGAACACAGATGCTCTGACTGAAGCTGTGTTGCCCATATTATGACCATTTGGTGAGATTAAAGACAGAAGCTAAAGATGGCTGAGAAGAAAGGGTGACTAGAACATTGGTGACATGATAAAACCACCATCGCAGTCCATCTTGTTTAAGCCACTGTTTTTCATGTCTGCCAATTGCTGCAAAATGCTATTCCTAATGAAAACAGATACATTACTATTAATTTGTATAATGATCCTAAAAAAAAAGTACTTGCTTTTCGTTTACAAAATAAGGAAACCACAGCTCAGAGAGGTTATAACTTCCTAAGGGCAAGACTTAAATTCTGGGCATGTTTAGCTCTCATACAGCTCTTTTTGATTTTTTTTTTATACTGCTTTCAATATTAGTTATGCTACTCTCACAGCCACTCATACATCTCTCTTGCATTTAAATTCCGAAAAGAAAACCATTACCATAATACTTACTTTCCAAATACTGTGTATTTCATATCCAAATGTGGCTGCTTACCATAGGTGATGAAAAACTGAGATCCATTGGTGTTTGGGCCATTATTAGCCATAGACACAACACCTCTTACACTGTGCTGAAAAAGACAGACCAAAATATTAATTTACTGTGTTTTTATATGAATATTCCAAATGTAGGACTGAAACAACACATGTGCTCTTTAACTTCCAATATTTAAGGGACCAAGAAAACATTTAATTGGCTTCTATTTTGGCTAATCAAAATGTTTAGTTTCTGTATTACCTGTATCTCTGAAAACTTATATGTAAATAATTTATACATCAAATCATATCCCCCCATTCATTTCACTTTCACTTTGGAGAAGTACAGTAATACTAATGTATAAGAGGAATAATCCTTACATTTATATTAAGGAACTGTTCTTGCATGAAATGATCAGGTAGACAACAAAACCAAAATCCCCATAATCTCTTCACACATACACTGGACTCTGGCTAGTTTCTTTATCTGTAAAACAAGGGAGGTTGAACTAGTTCAGGGTTTTTTCATACTTCAAATGCTCACAAAGGTCAGCAGATGATAAATTGGTGACTGGGCAGAATGTAAAAATTAGGGAGTGGTGGAGTCTGTCCAAAGAAATAGTATATCCCTTGTCTAAGCATTAGATTTTTTTTTTTAATCAATGCCATAGGGAATGCATCTGTGGGTCATCCACCAATGGGCAGTCAGTTCATTACCCCAGAACTAGATGATCTAAGGAAGGTCTCATGTAGCTCTAATGCTCATAACACTATTTGCTACATAGGGACTGTGTACAGGAATTAAAAGGACTTTACTGATAAGACTGAACACATGACAGAACCATGTTATAGGGCAGTGCCCCAGTACAAAATACACTATAAATAACTCAAACGATTACTCTAGCTATTCATCAGGGGACACTAATAAGACCAGCAATAGAGATGCATACTCCCCAATTAATTTCATTTTCACTTTGGAGAAGTATAGACATACTTTTTAGCAATACCAATGTATAATAAATACAGCTACATCAAGATATTAATGCTTTATTGTCTCCGAAAAAAGGCTGACTACCAATCAAATGTAATATTTGATATATACCCAAGGATATATGTGTCACCTGTAACTTAAGTACCCATTAACCTATTTCTAAGCTTTAAGAATTAAAATTTACCAAACTGTTGCATACGTCTATGTACTCCTCTCATCTATTACCTTAGCCTCTCCAAAAAGTAACCATTATACTGGTATCTTTACACACACCTAAACAATATACAGTTGAATGGGTCTTGAACAAGGAAGGGTTTGATTTGTGTGGGTCTACTTATAGGCACATTTTTTAAAATCTGTATTTGGGAGTCTGCAGATGTGGAAAGCTGACTCTATGCACTGATCTATGTCATTTTATATAAGAGATTTGAGCATTTGTGGATTTTGGTATCTACATGTGTGTGTGTGTGGGTGGGGGGGTATCCTGGAAGCAATCCTCCGTGGAAACAGAGGGAAGACTGAAGTTTTGGGGAAGTTGAAAGTTATACACAGATTTTTGACTGCATGAGTAGATGCCCCCTAACCTCCATGTTGTTCAATGATCAACTGTATTGTTTCCTTCAATTGTTTCTGATCTCTATAAAAACTATCATACTGTTTGTAGTCTTCTGGGCAATGCTTTCTATTCTTACTACGTTTCTAAGATTCAAACATTTATAGGTAACTGTAGTTCTGATTTTTCTACTGCTGTATAATATTCTTCTACTGAATATATTACAATTTGTCCATTCTATGATCGGTAGACATTTGGGTGGTTTTTAGCCTTTTGCTATTAAAACAGTACTGTAAGAGCACTCTTGGACATGTCTCCTGATGCACGATTACAAGAGTTTCTTTAAGATAAACACTTAGGGATGGAATTCCGAGGTCAGAGTATGTGAATATTCAATACACATCCTCAATTCTGGTATATAAGATAATGGTTCTTAACCTTGGCTGTGTAGGAATCACCAGGGAACCTTAAAATATATTCAAGATCCTAACAGTCCTGCTGATTGTTTTTCTCTATATTTGGGAGGTAGGGGTAAGGACCTAATTTTTTATATTTTTAGAACTTCCACTGGTGAGTCTGTAACAAGCAAGGTTAAAAACCACTGGTATAGGATGACAAATTAGTGTTATGAAAGCTATCTTTAGTTAATGCCTAAAGCATTGTTTTGTTTCTAATTCAGGAAAAAGATGACTTTTAAAACAATTTAGCATCTCCCAACCCTAACTCCTATAACAAAGTAGTATTTATGATAGAAAAGCAAAAATAAGATAAATGACACCTAGTCCTACCATCCAGAGATAAACACTGCATTGAATTTTTTTCACAAAATTTCCTGGGTATATTTTAATGTAACTGAAATACAACATACCAAATTATGTGTTCTGGTTGAGGAGAATTTATCTTTTTTCCTAATTAAAAAGTCATTCTATGCAGATACAAAGTTAAAAGACCGCATGATAAACTGTTAACTAATGTCATCGCTAGGAACTGGAACAGATTTATTTAAAAAATAGTTTTAGAAATACAGAAAAAATCCCTAATTTTACCCTGTTGAACATTTATTTACATGTACTTCTCATTAACTCTGCTGAGATCCACCACAGGCATTAAGTAAACAACGAAATATTTAAACGTCTAACAGAAAATGATAAAAGTTGGAGACTGATAATGGCAATACTGCAATTACTGGGAGGTCTGATAGTCTTTCATCCCCTCTCTCAAAAAAGGCCAATCATTCATGTCATTCATCATGAATCTTAGAGTGAGACATTAAGTCCTTTGGTACAGTACTGATTAAACACTGCATGCTAGACACAAAGATGAGCTTACTTAATACCAAGATCCATGTGATGGTGAGACTCCAATATTTATCTTAGGCTAGAACTGCCATTTATATTCTCTCCTTGGTATCATTTATCAAGTGTGCAAAAACTACAAAAAAAAGTACAAATATTTGCTTACTGATAATGTTAACTCTTGTGTAACTACAACATATGTATCAAAGTATCCAATTGTAAATAAGGCATGAGAAAATAGATTTTGAAGCACTGGGGACATACCTTAAGATATTCACTGTATTCATCCTCAAATTTCTTGCCCCAGATACTGTTACCTCCTCTTCCGGTACCTATATTACAAGACAGACAAAAGAATTATCTAGTTAAACTTGAGAAAGGGTTTATTTTCTAAAACATAAGGTCTAGTTTAAAATATAACTCTTTAAACACAAATAAAATTTGATATGTCTTCCCTTACTTCCTAAAATTTCACTTACAGACCGGAAAAATAAAGTATCTCTAGGAAAAACAAAAACCCTCTTTATCAGTATTATTCACATTTTAGGGCTAGGTGCTAGTAGTTTCAGCTTTAAAATTGTTTGCTATTATAAGGTAGCCCAATTATAAAAACTCCACATGCTTTTATTTTTCTAATCTGTGTCTACCCCCTTCTTCAAACTATATATACCCAATTCCCTAGATGTTAATGGAATAACTTACCTGTGGGATCTCCTGTTTGAACCATAAAACCCTTGATATTTCTATGAAATAGACAGCCATTGTAGTAATTACTGGCACAAAGAGCCAAGAAATTCTAAAGAGAATAAAAATAATGACTGAGAAAATATGTAAAGAAACACATTTAAGATAAATAGCTAATTATATTCACTGAAAATACAATAATAGCATAGTTAAACTAGATCTTTTAGGCATTACTTTGGATATTGTCACTTCCCTGCCTAAAATACTTTAATGGTTTTTTAGTTCTTGGAATAAAATACAAAATCCCCAGCAGAGCCTAATATGCCCTGCATGACCTCACCTACCTCCTTATCTCATATAATAACCTCTTCCCTGTTGCTTACTATGTTAACCCTATCAGCCTTCTAAAAATTCACCCATAAGAGACAGGCTTTCCCCACTGCTATCTCTATAACTGGAATATTCTTTTTTTTTTTTTTTTAATCTTTCCATGAAGATGCCTTTATTACCTTTCACACTCAGTTTAAACCAAGTATCACTGTCTTGACTAGGCCTGCCTTAACTTTCTTTTAAACAATTCCCTTCCCATTACTCTCTTTTAGAATTACTTTCTTTTTTTTTTGAATGACCACTCCCCCCTCCCCGCCCCCACATCAAGCCCCGGACTATTTTCCTACATAGAACATTAGCTCCATGAGGGCAAGGAATGTTTCTGGTTTATCACTGTATTCCCATACACTGTTGAGATAGCATTTCATAAATAATTGTTGAATGAACATATATACCTGACTCTTCCTTCTATCCTTGTCATTTAAATAAATGAAATAATGTAAGGAACAGTTTTCTTATCTGACATCTAATGACTTTTACGTTTCCTAAGGAAAATGAGCCAAGAGAAAAAGATACCAGCCACTCTATGGTTAGAGAAAAATTATCTACACTTTCTTTGATTCACCTTTGATATTGGGAAAGGTAAGTGGAAATTAGGGCAGAAATTATGATGGTTGGTTTTTCCCAACTATGTTTTCATAGAAAAAGCTTTCTTTTTTTCCTTTTTTTTGGGGGGGGGCAGGGGAGGGTGGTTGTTAGGTTTTTTCTAATTATTCAGTTTCAAAATGGTTATCTCTTGCATTAACTCATTTTTTATTTGTACATAACAGTACTCACTTCACATGCTTTCGGTGTCCTCTCACAGAAGACTTCTATTTTAATATCACCTACGTCTGTATGCAGTGTCACTGACTAGAAAGAGTATGAAAACAGATGAGATTTCTTCAGGTGCCTGTATGCACTGTATGATTTCCCTAACCAAACATCAAATATGACAACCTAAATAAAAACAGAATGAAATACTGTTTTAGAGATAACCTATCCACAAAGCAATTCTGAGAGGTAAGTTATAGTTCTTTAAAATTTACTTCAGCAGTAAAAGACAACTCCAGAAGATAAATATAAACTTTAGGGTAAAATAGTATCTATGCTAAAAATTGGGGAGCAAATATTGTGATATAAATAATTATTTTAAGTTTGAATTTTTCATCAAAAATAAAAATCGCAATGTTTGTATTATTGATTTAAATGGCATTCACCATCATTAATATTTATTGAAAAATAATAAGAAAATGACTTTCAAAACAGTTTCCACCATTTCCCTTATATAATTGTGAGACAGGGTCAAAAAACATTTCCTTTCTCAAATAAAGACAAGACGTAAAAGGTGTTTCTAGATTCTAAATGTGGAGAGGTAACCATAATACTCTTATGGTTGCTTTTTGTTTTATCTATTGTTCTGGTAGCTCAAATGCTCCTTTTGTTACCCCATGCCAGAAAGAAGGAAAACTATTCTGGGGCTTCTTTTTCATATATCTTCTTAAAATAGTATTTAACAGTGAACAAGTATGGCCAGATTGAAGAAGGAAAACAGCAGTGTGTGTCTGTTGGGGAGCACCAGGTGGAGTGAGGATGGGGCAGTAAATTATTCTCATTGCTTTTCATCTACTTCAAGCTCTAGCTGCCCACCTTAGATACAGAGCAAAAGGTTTCAATTAAAATGATCTCACCTGGTTATAACTCTTTCCATCTCTATATCCTGTAATCTCTTTTTCCATAAAAAGGTAAATTCTGTGTTTTAAATGAAAACATAGTTTAAAAGTAATTTTGCCTACTTCCGGTTTTGTTTAGAATCCTGTTACACTGTATGCTTCTAGAACGTCTCATTTCTCCGTCTTGCTAGTGAAATTTCCATGGAGTTTTTATTTCCCTCAACTGAATTCCTAAAAATTATTTACAACGAAAGATATTCATGAGAATTCCATAAAACTTACCATTTTTCTGTTACTTAATTTCTCAGTCTTATCCAGAGAAGTTCGCAAACGAAATCTCTATTTCCTAAAGAAAAAAAAGATGTAAGTCCATTTTTCTTCCTTACCTCACACTTGCTCATGTCTACTGCACATTTAAAAAAGCCTTGAAAAGCATCCCCCGAATAATAAAAACCCGGTTTGGAAGTGACGAGTTCCTCCCTAAACCTCCTACTTCCTCAGCTCACCCTTCTCCAAAAGCCTCCGACAAGCCCGGGGCATTCAAGCCTTGGGGTGGAGGCACTGGCTGACCGCTTCGCCTGGAACGCGCACACTCCACACCTCTCTGGCTGTTTCGCTCACCTCCAAGTCTGCGCTCACACTCAGCACAGGGCTCACCGACCTGGCAACTCTGTTTTTAAAAGCCTTCACCCTGGTACCTGCCCTATCTCCTGCTTCTCATAGCACTTATCATTAACATGAGATAGACTTTACTATTAACGCTTGTGTTCCCCACATCCTTCCTGCCCAGAACGCTCACAGGAGGCAACCCAAGGCTACAACAGCGCCCTGCGGGCATGTGAATAGGTGAAGGAGACAATGAGCGCGTTCGCCCTCACTCAACCACTTCGGTCAACACAGTTGATAAAAGGAGAAGATGCAGTTGCAGAAGCCCCCCGAGATCCCTAAGACAGAAAGTGGTTTCTCCAGGGAGCCGGAAGTCGGGCGCGGGACCCATTGGCGAGCACACCCCCCCCCGGGCTCGCCTCCTTCTGCCTCCTCCCTCCCTCCCTCAAACCAAAAAGACTAGAACTAGGGAGACAAGATAATCCATCCTCACCTGGAACACTTTTGACAGTGGGGGGAAAAAAAAAAAGGCTCTTTTAATAGTTACGCTACGACCAGACGCCCAGCCCGGAATTAGTTTGGACAACCTCTGGCAGTGCCTTGGATTCAGAGGGAAAGCGGGAAGGGGCACTTCCGCCGGTGCCGCTCTTGTCCCGCCCATTCCCCCCACGCCGCGAGGGCTCGCGCGGGACCGGAAGTGACGCGGAGCGGGTCTCGGGCGGGTAAGTGTCGGGCGCTGGGCGTCCGGGCGGGCTGAGCAGAAGCTGTGCTGCAGGCTGCGGGCGTTATCCGCGTCGCAGCGACAGGGAGGCAGAGGAGATGAGGGCGGAAAACTGGCGCGGGGCACGGGAGGGGCAGGGTTCCCGCCTCAGGGACTTGCCGGCCGTGCGACTGGCGCTTCTCCTTGTCCTGGAAAAGGCCCCACGTGGGGCAGAAGTGAAGGGTAGATGGAGTAACTTAAGGAGGTGTCGTTTTCAGGCTGCGAAGTGGGGCCTGCTACGGTTCCTGGACAGTAGCAGATGCTGACTCCAGGTCACACATGGTTCCTAGCCCGACAGGTGTATCTTGCGACGATGCTGTGAGTGGGACACTTATTTCCGTTCTTCAGAGGTGGGAGCCCCGGAGGGTAAGACAGCTGTGAGACGGCTGTGACTCTGGGAGGCAGTCTGATTTCAGTTAGAGTCGGTGCCCTTAGCTCACCATACTATGCCTGCTCTGCCTCGCATTGTTAGTTTGTGGCCTCAGGTTGCAGTTCCCTAATCTGCAATGGGAGGTGCCCTGTAATTTTCAAGGCTCTTTCCAACGTAATAGGAGATAACTTAAGTGGAGGTAGCCCCCTAGAAGCTTCACTTTCGCACTTGCCGGATTTAGAAGAGCCTGGAGAGTGGAGTACCATCAGGACGTGGAATCTGGAGAAGCGGTGGTATAGGGAAGTCAGAAGATCTTCCAGGACCACCAGGTGGAGTGATTAATGGAAGCTCAGTATCACTTTAAATCATATATTGAATAAGTCCATATATTATTTTTGCTGTAGAAATGTTGCCACAAACTTGCTTTTGAAATCATCGGGTTAAGAATATTTTATTTATAATCTTGTTGTCTTGCATATTATGAAATGCTTTTCTTCAAAATAAAAAAAATGTTCGTGGATACTAAATTTAAGAATGGAGTTGGCAGTGTTATTTTTTTGTATTGGAAATAGCTGTCTAGAAGGCTTACAGACTCTTTGGGCAAAGTGCCCTTCACCTTCACCTCCCACCCCTTGAGCCTGGCCTTCTTGTAGCAGGTGTTGTTTCTGAGATAGCATCTCCTGCCTCTTCCTGCTTCTTCCTTCCTTGACCCTGCCCATTGGTGGAGTGACCATCTATATATCTTATAAAGCACTTAACTTTATATATATACATACATACATACATACATACATATATACTTATGTATATGTGTATATATGTATGTAGATAGATAAAGTATATGCCATCCTAACTCCAAGTTCTGCTGCGATGGAGAGACTGTCAGTCTGTGCAATAAGCATTTAATGCTGGGCTATGTTGGTCATATTGAGAAGTATAACAGATAGTTCCTGTTCTCCAGTATCATTAGCATACTGGGGAGACAGATAAACAGGAATATACTAAGGGAATACTAGGGCAGAGCAGGGCAAGGAGGAGGGAGACACAGAAAAGGAAAGTTTGTTAAGAAAAGCTTTATTTAGGAAGTTGAAGGGGACTTGGAAGGAAGGGTAGTATTTAGAGGAATGGGGAAGGAGGAGAGTGGTTAAATGACACCTAAAATACCAGGTGCTATATGTGGCAGAACCCAGGTTTGTATGACTGCAGCTCTTTGACTCATAGGCTTTGCTGCCTCAAAAGTCGGCCTAACGTGTGCACATGTATCATCTTCTGTGTTTTGATTTCAGATACCCAGTTTTACCTGATTTCTGTATGTTGTCATCTCGTGTATGCCTGGTCCCCAAAACAGCCCGGCTTTTTCATTCCTTAATCTGCAATTCTTCCTCTTCCTTCATGGATTTGAAGGCTCTTCTTTCCTCCTTGAATGACTTTGCATCCCTCTCATTTGCTGAGAGTTGGGACAATGTTGGATTATTGGTGGAACCAAGCCCACCACACACTGTAAACACCCTCTTTCTGACCAATGACTTGACTGAGAAAGTGATGGAGGAGGCGCTGCAAAAGAAGGCTGATCTCATTCTCTCCTACCATCCACCTATTTTCCGACCCATGAAGCGTATAACCTGGAAGACCTGGAAGGAGCGCCTAGTGATTCGGGCTCTGGAGAACAGAGTCGCTATTTACTCTCCTCACACAGCCTATGATGCTGCACCCCATGGAGTCAACTGCTGGTTGGCTAAAGGGCTAGGTGAGAAGCCTCTTCTACTTTCATGTTTAATATTTTCCCTGTAAATGCTTTGAAATTTTAGAATGGCTTTCCAATAGAATTTTAACTGCTTTGGGGGTAGGGCCATTATTATATTTTCACATAACACATTTTTTAAAAATGTTGCTGAAATATGACAACTAAATTGCATTTGAAAAATAATTTTTTAAAAATTAATGAGTAATGAGAGCATAGGGAATTTTTATTGCTGTACTGAACTTTCTGATTCCTCACTCATGTGGCATAGTCCTAGCACCCAAACACTCCAGAAATGCTTAAATTGAATTGAAAGTTCAAGCCTCTCCAGAATATACTTAATATGTCAGTCTAGACATTAGAGTTTTACTGAATGCTTAGTTTGTCCAGAACAATGAGGAAATTCAGCATATGTATTTTAGCTTTATTTTTAGTCTTTTTAGTTTACCCACTCATTTTGGGCTGAGGCTTTTCTGGTGGTATAATCTGGATTGATGTGGTCAGGCATATTATGAGCATTTGCAAGTTGAATCATGGTTTACATGACTAAAGTTAGTAAGCAGTCACAATTCTCTATAAAGACTCCTGAATCAGCCTTTTAAAAGTCTTCTGGAAAATAATTCTGAAAATAAATTTGATTTTGTATGTCTGTACTAAATCCCCAGTTTAGGGGGACTGTTGGAGGTACACATGGGGAGAGAGAGAGAGAGAGAGAGAGAGAGAGAGAGAGAGAGAGAGAGAGAGAGAGAGAGAGAGTTGTGTGTGTGTGTGTGTGTGTGTGTGTGTGTGTGTGTGTAATTATGTAAGCCTCTGGGAATGAAACTTTTTTATTTTTTTTTAGGTGAGTCAACCCTCTGTTAACCTCACAGATTGCAAGGACCTTGTCAATTTACCATCCCTTATTTTTATTTTTTTACGCCTATAGCACCTGGTCTTCCTAGGTGGTCTCTCATCCAAGTACTAACCAGGCTTGACCCTGCTTAGCTTCTGAGATCAGACTGGGATCGGGCTTGTTCAGGATGGCAGGACCGTAGACAGAAATTTTTTAAAAATACTAATTTCTTATAAGTTTTGCCCATAATAATTTATCTTATTAATTAAAAAAAAAAGATACAAAACTATTTCCCCATAATTTTTTTTCCTAGGAGTTTGCACTTCCAGGCCCATACATCCTTCCAAAGCACCTGACTATCCCACAGCGGGAACACACAGAGTAGAATTTAATGTTAACCATACCCAAGACCTGGATGAAGTCATTTCTACAGTGAAAGGAATTTCGGATGTTTCTGTCACTTCTTTTTCTACTAGGTAAATGTATTTTTCTCTTTTTTTGTGCGTGTGTGTTATTTGTAAGGACCTTCCTTACAAATTCTGTAACTCTGGTTTTAAATTTGAAAAGAAATGGTTTTCCCCAGGATGGGTTTGAAAGCAGCAGCATCTTTCTCCCTTGCTGTGGGTCTTGGAGTAGAATTATGGGAAATTCTCCCATATTGATAAGTAATACTTAAACTACTTTCTATGTAGGAGGGACTATTCTACACATTTTACATATAGTATTTTCCTGGTAATAGTGAAAGGTAGTTGTTTTTACTTTAAGTTACAGGCATAACTTGGAGATGTTGCGAATTTGGTTCAAGACAACCATAATAAAGCAAGTATTATAGTAAAGAGAGTTGTAATCTTTTTTCCTGGTGGAGTGTCTTTTAGTTTGTAAAAAACACAACACCTATGAAATTCAATAAAATGAAGTATGTCTGTGTAAAGATAAACTATAGTGATATACTGATAACAAAGGTCTACTTTTATCAGTTTCCAGCAAATCAATGATTCCCAAGCCCTTTGAATAAAAAATACTTTAAAGTGCCTCTTATAAGGGCAGTTGTTTGTTTATTTAGGGTAGAGACAGCAAAATATTGTCTCACAGATTTTCTTTTAGGTTAATTTACCCTAGTAACTTGTTGAAGTACTATAAAAGACAAGTTATACAAAGCTAGGATTTAATAATTGTTTTAAAACAAGATAAATACAAGGACTTTAATAAATTAGAAATATATTTCAGGCTTCTTTGATGAGTGGTTTTTAAATATAGCTATTTTAGAATAAAATCATCACAAATGTCCTTTAACAGTATCGGGGGACTTCAAGAATCTCAAGAAAACTATTTATAGGACTTTCATAGATGTCAGTCTTGGCTGTCTTTTACCATACTGAAATATTGTGTGAAATTAAAAAACACAAGTAAAGCATGAAAAATTTGAACAATCTTTCTTGTCTCCTCTACTCAGTCCCAGTATCTGTAAATCAAGTCATCTTTTTACTGCTTTCAGAGAAGTGGGTATCTTTCTAAGTACATAGAGAAACATGAAGAAACATATAGTTTTGTTTTATTCATTATTCTCTTAATTAAACGATATGCTGTATCTGCCTTTTTTACTAATAAGATGTCTTACAGATCATTCCCTGTCGGTATATAAGATCTCTTTTTAACTGCTGTGTAATATTTTTTGTTATGGATGTATTATTATTTCTTTAAGCATTCCTCTTCCTGATGGACTTATTTTTTTAAACCAGTACATTAAGTTTGGTTCTAGTTTTTCCATATTACAGATAATGTCAGTTTTACCATTAGTTGAGGCTCAGGCATTGTTTTTGCTTTTTTCCCCAAAGCTCTACAGATGATTTCATTGTTGACAACTATACTTTGAAATTATAAAGTGTCTTTTAGTTCATACCTTATTTTCCAAATTTGTAATCCCCATATTTTAAAACTCTGTACTTAGAATTTATGGTTAAACACAAAGCTCTCTTAAAGTAGTCTTTTTGGCTCTAGAGCATTGTTTCTCAAGGGGCAATTCAAGGACATCCTGCATTATTGTTAATGGGGTCTTTATGAAAAATGAAGATTTTTGGCTTCATTATAGAGCTATGTAATTAGAATGGGGTTTGCTTGAGACTCTGTCCAGGAAATTCCTACATTCAGTGATGTTTGAAAATTCATCTTCTCTAGCTAGGGCTTAAAGACAATTCATTTTGCCCAAGCCCCATTCATAGATGTCACTTCACTAGGTCTGTAGAGGTCCAGCAGCCATAAGCTAGCAAGAGATTTCTGATGCACAACCAGAATTAAAAGTGGTTTCAGAGTGAGGTCTCTGGGTCAGCAACATTAGCTAGCATCACCTGGAACTTGTTAGAAAAGTAAATTCTCAGACTCCACCTAGACCTTCTGAATCAGAAATTCGGGTTGGGCCCAGCAATTTATGTTTAAATAAGTATACAAGATGATTTTGATGCACTCTAAAGTTTGAGAAACATTATTCTAGTAAATAGTGTGGTTTGGGA
This sequence comes from Cynopterus sphinx, assembly GCA_030015415.1. Lineage (NCBI taxonomy): Eukaryota > Metazoa > Chordata > Mammalia > Chiroptera > Pteropodidae > Cynopterus > Cynopterus sphinx. Next base: position 181,435,024 of record CM057379.1, read on the forward strand.
TTAAATCCTAAATTCCATATAAATCTAATCTGTTATAGGAGGTTGTAAACTATGGATTATATAAAAACATCTTGTTTATATTTATCTTAAACCAGTGAGTGACTTTTTCTAGGGCTGATGATGAAGAACAGACGCGGATCAGTCTGAATTGTAGTCAGCAGGCTTTGATGCAGGTGGTGGCTTTTCTTTCCCAGAACAGACAACTTTATCAGAAGACTGAAATTCTGTCACTGGAGAAGGTAATAAAAATATCTTAAATTGCTGTGTATTTTGGTTTGGCAGATTCATTTGTAAATTATTAGATCAGCAAGCTATATTAACTACTGCCTAAAGAAGCACAAAGTAATGATGAGGGCATACCCTCTGGAAAGTATATTGAGAAAGGAAGACATTCCAGAATAGAAAAATGTGGATATTGTCTTAGTCCATTTGGGCTGCTATGACACATTTGGACTGTTATAACAAAATATCACAGCCTGGAAAGCTTATAAACAGAAATTTATTTCTCCTAGTAGTAGAGGCTAGGAATTCCAAGTTCATGGCACTAGCAGATTTGGAGTGGTGTCTGGTGAGAGCCCACTTCTGCTTCATAGATGGCACCTTATTCTCTCTGTCCTCACGTAGTGGAAAGAGACTAGAGATGTATCTGGAGCTTTTATAAAACACTAATCCCATTTATGTGGGTTCCACTCTCATAACTTAAGCACTTCTCAGAAGTTTCACTTCCTAATACCATCACATTTGGGGGTTAGGATTTCAACATATGAATTTGGAGGGACAGAAACATTCAGACTATAGCAGTGCTCTTCAGAGTTAGGGATTCAGTTACACGTTTGGTTTATTATACCTCTGCCTGGACCATTTTATTGACTCCTGTCAACTTGACAGTCATTTGTATGATGGTTACTTTTTCTTTACTTTCTGACTCAGAATGCTTTTTAAGTTGAAAAATAACGAATGAACTCATATTTCCAACTTCTTTCTGGACATTTTCCATTTACAGATCTCACAAGTATTTCAAATACAATACATACAACTACTGACCTTATCCCTGTACCACCCCTTTCTTCTTTTAAGAATAAAACAGCCTTTCACAGTAAGAGGCAACAAGCATTTATTTGAGATCAAAAAAAGGAGTAACTATTCAGGAAGCACTGATTTAGGCACAAGCCAAAGTAATATTTCCATTAGGAGACAAAGGCAATGGTATTTATGAGAAAGAGAAGAGGAACAATTACATCAATAGAAGGAAAGCAGTCTTGGTGCAGATAACATAGTGATACACTAAAGAATTAATAATTTATAGTAATTCTACCAGTCTGGTAGTCATGGTATCTGCTTGTTATCTTTGCACACAGTTCTTTGGGACACACAGGTTGCTTTAGGTCCAGACCAGTGGTTATGTTTTAACACTCCAAGGGTTTGAGGCATAAGATGTGAAAGGCAGTTCTGGCATGGCAGCTCAGTTTTAAAGTGGCTCGATTGATTGATTGATTGACACCTTTAAATACTATTCTTTATTCTATTTCTACAACTTTCTCTAACCCTGAAAATCCAAGCCCTGCTGATTCTGTCCCAAATTTATAAAATGTTTTTCCTTTCTATTCATTTTGCCAGCACAGTAGTGGAAACTGCTGTTCCCTCGCGTGGGGTATGAGTGGTCCTAAGTGCACACCCCAAGGTGACAATCCAAGCATAGCATCCAGAGCTTTTCATGACCGGCCATGGCCCCTTGTCTTCAGCATCTTCCTGGTCCCCATCCATTGCTCTGCGTGCCAGCTATACTCTTTTTTTTTTTTTTTTATATGGTGACATTGGTTAATGAATTCCATTAAGTTTCAAGTATATAATTCAACAGTAAGGCATACATAAATTGCATTGTGTGTTCACTACCCATAGTTAGATTTCTGTCACCATATATTTGACCTCTTTTACCCCATCTCCCTCCCCTTCTCCCCTTATATGCTCTGCTTTTGGATCTGCCCTCAGTGTGCTGTCAGCTTTGACACCTTTGTATATGTTCTCTCTGTTTAGAAAGCCTTTCCACATCCTACCCATTGCACTTAACATCCCTGTTTTAACTACTTTCAGGTCTGTCTTCGAGACCCAAGTCCTTGTTAAACCTTCAGTTTTACTTCTTCCAAGTACCATCCTCCCTAAGACCCAGCTCATTTATTTTGTCATTCCTTTGTGCTCCTATTAAAAATAATACTTATCTTGTATTGAAACACCTTTATTGTGATTATTTATTTAAATATCTTCCCTCCCAGGATACTGTGACCTCCTAGAAGTCAAAAAATGTTTTTGTCCATTTTGTATCCCCAAACTTTAGCTTGGAGCTGGCCTGTAGTAAGCGCGTAACATGTATATTATGTTGATCTCAGCATTTGCTATTTGTTCTGTAAAGTTTATTTTCTAGGACTGATGATGGACAGTTTTTCTAACTTCTATTTCTCTTAAGCCTCTGCTTCTACATACTGGAATGGGACGGTTATGCACACTGGATGAATCTGTCTCCTTGACAACCATGATTGACCGAATCAAAACACATCTAAAACTATCCCATGTTCGCCTTGCTCTTGGAGTAGGGAGGACCTTAGGTAAATATGTCCCCCTTTTTTTTTATCCAGTATACACACTGATAACATTGGGCAAAAGTTGAAACTCTTGATCATATTAATATAGGTGAAAAAAAATGTGTTAGCTCTGTACAGGAGATGACTGGTTTACATTATTAATCAGGGTGGGCTAGGTTGTGCTGTGGTAAACATCTCATTGGTTATATAATTCGCCATCCCATTCCGTTCATCTCAACTCAGCAGGAGGAGTCTGCCCATTTGTAGGGTGGTCGTTATTGCTGAGGGGGAGTTTTGGAGTCTTAAACCATCTGTTAAACATTCTGAATAGCCTAGAAATGAACTTCTGTTCAACTCATTGTCAAGAATTAGTCACATTGCCTGGCCTAACCCAAGGTGGACAGAAAGTACAATCCTACCATCTGCCAGGAAGAGAGCTGAAATTATGACTGTTCCAATTACCATGCAAATCTTGCACTTTATAATACTGGTGATATTTTATAGTAAGTTACTACTAAGTGAAATGATCCACTGCAGTTTTTGAGTCTTGTAGCCACTGTTTTTTTTTTTTTTTTTTGGCTTTTCCTAGTACTTTTGGGAACAAAAGGAATGAACAGAACATTTGTTGAACCCCTGCAGTGAGCCAAGCACTATACTGAGTGTCCTAAGTATGTGAGTTCTCACTGCAAAGGAACACAGAGGATTCTGAATGTCTTAGGTTCAAATTTATATGTCCTATTTGCTGCATGACATTGACAAGTTATTTAGCCCCTTTGTGTCCTAGTAGCCACATTTGTAAAAATTGCAATAATAGTATAAAACCTAACTCATTGAGGTAGATGTATAATCCATGTGATAGGCACAGTTAACTGGCATATGTTGAGTAAAGTAAATGTTAGCTCCTGTTAGCTCTGTGGTAGGTGTTAGTGTTCCCATTATAGGTGAAAAAATTGAAGTTCAGAGAGAGAAGTAACATCCAGAAGTCCACAGTTGGATCAAATAACTCATGGGAGTTCATTTCCAAAGAAAAATGGATGGCAGAAGTGGGATTTGACTTCAGATCCACTCCAAAGCCCCTCTTCTTAAATACCACCGTTGTGTGACAACTAATGAAGGGTCCACTCTAGACACCTGAGTGCTAAATACCTGTTGGATTTGGGCTTGAAAGTATCTGTTATTTTATTCTTCAGAGGATGCTCTTTTAAGATAAATACTATGTTTAAAGATGTGTCAAATCCATAGAGGAACTAGCCCTTTTAGTTCCTCTGCTTTCTCATCTGAGAACAAGGATATTATCTGCCTACCTCTTACTGTTGCCTAGAAACCCAAGTAAGGTTACTTTACTGAGTAGAATTGCAGTAAAGCCTTGAGCTGTACCATTAGCATTATTCAGAAGTGCCTTTTATGGGCTCGTACAGCCATGTTTGTCCAAAGGAATAACAACCCTGCTTTAGATTAGCTATGTTAAACTAAAGAATAATCTGTTTGCCTGTAAGACATGTTTTATTTTTTTAAAGCTTAGTAAACAAAATTCATATCCTGTATGAGACTGGGAGTGAAATATACATTACATTGAGGATTCTTATACAAATTATAACATTAAAATGAAGGGGAATTATAAAGTATTGCTCTCTTGTTTCCTTTATCTTGAAGAGTCCCAAGTCAAAACTGTGGCCTTATGCGCTGGTTCTGGGAGCAGTGTTCTGCAGGGAGCAGAAGCCGACCTTTACCTCACAGGTAGGACAGCTTTTAGATCTTCTACCCTTTTTTTTGGTGTATCTTTTCCCAATCTTGGTTTATCTTTTACAAAAATCAGATTTTAGGGCAGTACCTGGTGTGTAGATGGATCTAGTAAATGTTTTTTGAACCTGAACTAAATAGGAACTACACCAAAATTGGGGACATACCAAATTCTTTGGAGGGAAAAAGATCACTTAACAGTTTATTATTAGATTATCTAAAAAAAAAAAATAGATGTTCAGTATTTAACCTGTATTATTCCTAAATGTGATTTCTGTCAGATTTCATGTTATTTAATGGGACACTTTCTACCTTTTCACCTTAGCTAGAAAATGCTTCCTCTTACTCAACCCTAAAGTCAGTCACCAGTTCAACAGTGCTAGCTCCAAAATCTTTTTAGAACCTTTTATTTCTATCTAGGCATCATCTCCTACCTGAAGTACATCATCAAGCCTCTGATCTTTTGCATTCCCCCAAAATTAACTTTCAGAAGTATAAATTTGATAGTGTATAATATTATCCTGGCTACAAAACCTTCAGTGATTTACTTCATCTGTCCTCATGAAGCCTGAATGTTTCATCTTTTTCATGCAGCCTTGCTTAATGCCATTTTCTCTGGCTAGATGCTTTTCCTTTCCCCTTTCAGTGTATTTCTACAGGTAAGCTCAAAGATAACCTTTGAGAAACTTTTTCTGCCATTCTCTGGCTCTTGCCCCTGATGGCCACGCCTTCCTTCCTATTCAATCCCTGTCACTTTGTCCTTAACGTTCTGTATGCGTTTCTATTGGACAGTAATTGTTTGGCTCCCCAGCTTTACACTGTCTTTGAGGATAATATTTAATGGGTCACATTATCTTTTATGACCATGAACAGTGATCAGATTCAGGAATTAAATATTGTTAGAACACTTATTTAATATAGTCTATATTCAAATTTTGCCAGTTGGATCAAATTTATAGGATTTTCCTGCTCTATATCCAATCCTTGGTCACATACTGCATCTGGAGTAGTTTCTCAGCTTTATCTTCAGAGTATTGACATTTTTGAAGAGTATAGCCCATTTGTTTTGATATCTCTCAATTTGAGATCTCTTTCCTCTTACAGAATGACTTTTTAAAACTAATTTTTTTTTTAGCATCAAGTAATATGTGTTTAAGATGAATTCACAGAGTTCCAAAATGTTAAGCTCTTTCCTGTTTACTTGGGAAAATAGAAAATATTTTCTCACCTGGCTGACTTTAGGTGTCTGTGTTGTACGAGGCATCACTTGAACTACAACCTCAGGGTTGGGAAGCACCAGCCCATAAGACCAAATATAGGCCTCTGCTGAAGTTCATCACCCTTCCTTTGAACTTGATATGGTATTGGGTTGAGAGTATTATCCTAGAAAGACCAGCAGATGGGGAGCTCCTTGCAAATAAATACTGTATAAATTCTCTCAGTTGCTTTTTCCCACAGCTGCCATCCTGTGCCAGGCTTTTCTTTCTTTTGCCTTCAGCTATTATTGTAGGCTCTTCATGGATATCCCTACTTTCACACCTTCTACAGCCAGTGAATTTATAATAGTCCAGGCAGCCAGATTCGTCTTTCCTAAAGAATGCCTTCTAACCAGGCCACCTTAGTGTCTTTTTTTAATTTCTGTTTAAAAAGGTTCTTGAATGACTGACATGGGGGATCGGAAGGTAGGAAATTAAATTTTTTTTTCTAAGAATGCTTTTTTCCCTTATTTTTTATGCCTGTTTTTAAATATATTTCAAAACTATGCTTTTTGTGAACAAGCCAAATCGTGTAGTTTCTTTGCTCTTTAATTAGAAGTCATCAGATTCACAAAAGGTATTTTTAAAAATTAAAAACGTTTTCCCAAAATATTTTTATAAAAGATGTGATCCTGTACCAGCAGTAACAGAATGTCTAGTTTTGCCTAAGTCAAAGGAAAATACTTTTAGTTTAGAGATAACCTTATTTCATTCTTATGCATGAGTTGATGCTGAAAATTTTTGGTGTTCACAAAGTATCAAGGAGTCATGTGGGAAGTATACATAAGGATTTTTCTCTATGTGTGTTATTGAATACTTACATAAGAAACTTTCTGAAAGCCCTATTTTACGTAGTGGTCATTTGTTTTATTATGAAAACACTTTGAATGGGTGTTATTTCAGGTCTGGTTCTGGCAGTATTCTATACTTTTGGATATTTGAATTTGAATACTTGTCTTGGGTTTGCCAAGGACAAGGAATCTGGCCTACTAAGTGGGATAGTCTGTCTTTCTAAAATGGAAGACATATATGGAAGCTGTACATAACTTTTTAGATTTATGTCATTCTACTGTATCACATTTGTTTCCTACAGAATGTAAACTTAGTTTTTCTGCTGTTATGGTTCAGCATTCCATAGACTGTGTCTCATAAATTTAAGTATTTGCTCTCCTTTGTTGGCAGGTGAGATGTCCCATCATGATATTCTAGATGCTGCTTCCCAAGGGATAAGTGTCATCCTCTGTGAACACAGCAACACTGAACGAGGCTTTCTTTCTGATCTTCGAGATATGCTGGTTGCTTACTTAGAGAATAAGATTAACATTATTCTGTCAGAAACAGACAGGGACCCTCTTCATGTGTTATAATGCATACAGGAACAACAGGATGACAATCTTCAAATCATTTTCCTCCTAACTCAAATGTGTAACATGAATCAGTGGAGTTGGCATCCTTCTGAAGCCATTTCTTAGAATGTACATTATCATGGTTTGTTAATGTTTCACCAAATGTTCTATAGTTTATAGGGTAAAAACTGTAATGTAACTATCATTAAAGAATACTCATTATAAAGAACAAAATAAACTCAAGGCAAGATTGACTAAAATTTATTTACTTAACATCCATGGAAAGTAATTCAAGTAATCTTCTCCTTAGCTTAATGGTAGATGAGATGTGTCATTTTAGACCTTTCTGTTCTTGGTTAGTTTTTAAAAATTTCCTTTGAAAACTTGGGATTGGAACACTTACTTTAGGCAGTAGTCTCTATGTGATAAGGTCTGTTTATATATTCTTGTTTCTAGGTCATAATCTCCTTCCTTAAATTTCAGAATCAGGATGAGATTTACCAGGATGAGGTTTTTAAATTTTTAAATACACATGTAATTTTATTTACAGAAAGATGATTAGCTTTCAAATAATATTAGTGATAATACTAGATATTATTTAAACATTATTAATTTTGTGCCAGGTACTCTATAAACATTTTCAATCCCTTATAAAGAAGCATATAGGTATTATTATTCCCATTTTTACAGATGAGCACACAAAAATAGGAGTCATCTTACCTCCTAGAATGTAGGAAAATACATTTTGAACAATGCTACCAGCTCTACATTTGAGTTAGCTGGGGGAAAAAAGTAGTTTTAAAAGCTTTCTAAGTAATTTTTTTAAAAAGTTAAGCAAAACCTATTAACCATCCCCCAAACTCACTGATCTTGTATATGAATGAAATGTTCATATATTAAAATGACAAACATGATGATAAGAACGTCAAGTTTCTGGAGTATCACAAGAACTGATTTAGCATCACTCTTAAGGGATTTGGTCTTACACCAAGTTTGTAGAAGTATGAATGTCTTTTTTTGTTTGGCCTATTCAGCCATTTTATTAAGGAGCAGCCAGAAATATCAAGGTTTCAGGTCTGTTCAATCTTGACAAAAGCAAGTAACAGCAAAAATTAGAGCCTTGGCAGGCAAACTCGAAGAGCTTATGGAAAATCGATGGTGAAACAAGTTAATGGAGAGCATATAATTCTGCTGAAATCGTCAAATCTGTATGATGCACTCATAAAATTTTTGAGGTGGTTCAAAATATTTTTAGTAAAAATACTATAAATGAAAAAGTGATTCTATCCAAATTGAGTTTTTATTAATAGTAAAGACTTGACACATACTGCTTGCAAATAGTATAGACAAAAATTATAAAAATAAACCAGTAGATATTTAAGGGCAGATGTAAAGTTTGCACATTAGGTCATTAAGGATTTTGTATGCTTTTTTATACTGTTACTATATAAAGCAAAAAAAGCAAGGTACAAACCAGCAAGTATGATATGATACCATTTGTGTTCTTTAAAGGAGAAACACAGACCAAAAACCCTTACACATGCATAGAATACCTCTGGAAGAATACTTAAACTGTTGTTAATGTTTGCCTAAGAGACTGGATCAAGGAATGGGAAGGAAACTCACTTTTTGTTAAATAGCATTTGGTATAATTAAAAGCTTTACAGTCATAATCATGTACAAATTTGTTTATATATTTTGATTAGTAATTATATCTGACTTAATAAGTGGATTTAACATAAAATTAATTATATGCCACAATGATGATTTTGAAAATTCTGAGCATTTTAGGAAATATTTTCATGAAAGGTGTTTATAAGAAATGAGTGAAAAATGCTGATGGAGTACATTATTACAGTGATATTTTAATAAATTCATTTCTAAGTATGAAATATTTCAGGGAGTATGTGAAGACTGTACGCTGACTAGTGGCCAAAAGCAAGTAACAGCAATGTTTTTACTAAGAAAAATATTTAAAAGGCTTGAAATGGTCACTTTAAGAAAAAAACCTGAAATGCCCTATGGTGAGTTTTAGAAATCAAGATTAAATGTAAAGCTAGTCATTAACATGCTATTCACCTGCATGTTATTCAAGACAAAAATATGTTGATATTAGAATAATTAAATTTTAATTTTCTATTGTCTTGAAAATAATGACTAAAATATAATTCAGGAGTATATTTCTGTAGCCTGGCTTCTCACCTGTATCATGAAGGTGATGGCAAAGTCATTAACTGTTCTGAATATCATGTTCTATTACTGTTTATGTGCTTTCTAGGGTGGGTATATATCCTGTATACTTGTTATGCGTTTCCCACTACCCCAACTGAATGTCATGCCTCCTCACCCCGCACCAGTATGTAGCCTAAATCCAAAAGGAGAAAGCTGGATCACCTACCTTCTTTTCCCCAGTCTTACACCTTTTGTTAAGCCATTTCAGAAATAGTAAGAGATGGACTGCCTTCTCCATTACACTTATCAGTTTTGACACAACAGAATAAAGAAGATTTACGTGTTTCTTTGTACTTCCATACTCTGAATAAGCACACTTGCAAACAATCAGCTCCAGGAGTTTTAAAGGCTTTCAGAAACTTAGGAGTTAAAACCATCTCTCGTGTAAAAGAATTCAAAAACATCCAATTCCAAATAGTCCCTGAGCATAGTGTTCATTCCAGCAAGAAGTCTCCAGAGAGGTAATGAATGAAAGGCACATTTTCTCCAACTTGCGGACCACTGCATAGTGTAGTACTAGAGAAGATAAACCAGCCAGGCTCATCAAAGTTCTAAACTGATGACATTCCCCACTCTTAAATCTTATACACTGTGAAAAGTCTAATGTTGGCTGTAAACGTAACACTTTAGAGGAGTGGCAGCTGGAATACCACAACCCTTCCACAGAAGATTCAAGAGTAAAGGATAACTTCAAGATTCCTCTTCTTCCTTTTCCAGGAAATCAGTCAATGTTCCATTGTCAATAGGAATTAATAAATATTCCACTCCATCAGTTCCCTAAAAGATTTAAGAATGCCCAGATGTTAGTCATTTCTAAGATTTGAATCTACTGTAGGTTAAACAAAAATGAGTTTAATATTTTATATAAATATGAAAGTATTAAAATTAAGGGAAAAGGGTATACAGGCATGTATCTATTTAAATACTCTGGGTTTATAGTTAAAACCTCTTTACAGCAGAAAAAGACTAGAGGGTGATCAGGTAGGTATTCTTCACCCTCCTGCTCTTTCTAGAATCTTACATGATACGTTTTATTTCTCTGTTCTTTTATTTCCCTTTCTACTGGATCCTTTCTATTAGATTTTAAATACAATTAGGTAGCTTCCATTTTTAAATAACCCTCACTAGGCGCCTAATTCTATCACCCACCTGCTGCACCCTTCCAGAAGAGCTGTCTGTAAATGGTGGTCTCCATTTCCTTACTTTTCACTCAACCCAGTCTAGCCTATCCACTGTTACCATATGTCACCAAAAGAGCTTTTGCTTAGACCAAGGAATTCCATATTCCTATATCCAACAGATACTCTGTCTTCCTCTTTTGGCCTCTCAGCAGCATTTAACACTTGACCACTCTTTCTTAAAACATGCTTCTCTTGGCCTCTGTGACATATCCTGGTTTTCTTCATGGCTCTCTGGCTGTTTCATCTTGCAGGCTTATCTTTTACTTGGCTATTAAATGTCACACTTCTAGGCTTAATTCCTGACCCTCCAATCTCACTATATGTCCTCTCCAGGTAGTCCCACCTAAATATGTAGGAATTATAATCTTGCACCTCTAGCCCTGCTCTTTCCTCTGGCTTCTTATTGCAGGAATCCAACTCCCTAGCTGACAACTCCACTTGGAAATCAGAAACCTCAAATCTCAAACAGTAAGTCCAAGCACATGAAGAGCATGAACTCAGGATCTGTTTCCCCAAAAAAGTTGCTCTTCCAGCTTCTCATCCAATGATCCCACTATCATTCTGGTTATGCAAGCCAGAAGCCAGGAATTATTCTTGACACTTTATTTCCCTTGGTTCCCATGTCCAATCTATCATCAACTCTTGTCAATTTTGCCTCCTAAGTATATTTTGAATCTAACTTTTCTCTCTTCACCCTAGACTAAATTAATCATCTCACCCAGGCTATTAACACCTTCCTCACTAGTCCCTGTGCATGCCCTTTTGGCAATCCCCATCCCACTCTGCCCTATTCAACTCTGATACCATCCATAGTCAACAATTTTTTTAACGTCTTCCCGTTAATTCTGAATAAAGATTAAAATCTTTTACTTAGCCTAAAGTTAGTGCATGGTCTAGCCCTTAAATCACTATCTTTTCTGCCTCATCTTGTGCCATGCTTGCCTTTTTGTTCCAGGATCTCTTGCCGTTCCTGCCTGGAATGCTCCTCCTCCCTTTCCTGTCTCAAGTTATCTTCTAGTCTTCCTTTAGATCTCAGATCAGTGCTCTCTTCTGATATCCATAATTAAGTCAATCCAGCTATTTTTAATATGCTCTTTCAGAACTACATCCCTACTGATCATAGGACTTATAGGTAAAATTTTACATGTGTATAAGTATTCAACAAATGTACATCTCCATTCAACTTTAAACTCTGAGAAGAGGTGTTTGCTTACTGTATTCCGATACCTAGTGCAATATTTATTGAGTATAGTAAGTACTCAATAAATATAGACCAGATTAATGAATGGAGTAGAAGAGAGAAAGAAAGAAATATAATTATTTGACTCATATTTCAAATGGCTTATTCCTCTGGACTAGAACTCTTAGGTTTTCTTGCTCTGCTCTGAAACAGAGTAGTTCTACTTCTTTTTACAGATCTCAAATGGCACAATGCCTAAATGGATCCCTGTGATCCATCATCACCATCATAACGACATCTGAGTCAAAGATATACCTGTCCTTAAGCAAAGGAGGTATGCTACTCCTGGCATATAGTACTACAATAGCAAATAGCAAAGCCTTACCTTTTTTGTTCTTATAAGCTTGTGGTCCCTAAATTCAGTTAACTGAGCCCGAAGTGTCAGATCACTATTGACAAGGAATGCCTCCCGACACTGCTGGTAAAAATCTTGAAAAGAAAGTCCTGGAGAGGTCAAAAGGCAATGTGAACATAAGTCAGCATTTAAGACATGAGCCTATACATGAATATCCATACCAAAGAATAAATTAAAAAAGTGCTATGGTGACAGTATGTTAAAATAGGCAGTAAGTATTGATTTTTTATAAAAGTATCTCTGGAAGAAGCAAAACTAGAGAATACTTAAGTGTTATACACTGTGGTTTATATTTTTTAAAGAGAACTGATTGGTTGAAAATAGTCAGCTATGACCAAGTATAACAATCCTGTGGACAATTTTAAACAGTGTGAATAAAGTTGACTTTTAAAGAGAGAATTATTAAGTAATGAGAATTGAATGATTATTAAAATATTTAAGTTGACACATTTTCTCTCAAAAGAAAGAAAATCTCCTAAGCAAATCTCTAACATATGAAATACAGGTAATTGTTCGACACACATCCACAGTTAGTACAAGAAATTTAAAAAGCAAGCAGGGTTTGTCTTTCAGATTGCATTGGCAAACAGCCTGTTCAGCAGAGCATCTTTGTGTCTGCTTCAAAATTTGCTATGTGGCAGACACACTGATGACAGAGCAAACCATTTATTCACTGCTATGAAAAATTGCAGTGTGATCATTAGACTCCAGGAAAAGGGATTAATGGGGTGAAACAAAAGTCACATAATTTAATATCATAAATATTGAATACCAATGTAAGAAGGGTTATCCTGGTTATCCAGCTGATACTTCATTAGTAGCCTGAAAATTCCCCTAAGGAAAAAAAAAGAACAAAAAACAGGAATTCAAATCCAGAGTGTTAACATAAGAATAGCTAGAAGTAAAATATATGAAAAAAATGTGAATGAAATACTTGGCCTATCTGTATTAGCTTCTATTCCTTTTTTGAAGGAACATCATATCCTGGCCAACTTAAAAAGAATAAGCTATTTTACTTCCTTTTAAGGAAATCTAGTAGATTTTTTAGATTATAGGTTATTTCACCATAGGAAACCTGGAATATATAATAAACTCTAACAAGAAAAATATGAATCCTACAGCCCTAAAATAACAACCACTAACAATTGATGTGGAGATCATATTTGCATATGCTGCTTTCTAAATCCTATGGAAAAGGGCCGGGTGGAAACGTAAATTTATGCATTTATCTATGGTATGCACTATTTTATCCCTCACTTTTTCACTTATGGCTGTTCATCTATGATGTCATTTGAGTACCACAAATTTACCATTTCCTTACTGGACTGGGATGTTTACATTAATTCCAGTTTTAATTATTAAGACTAACCCCACATTAAATAAAATTACACACATTACTTCATAGTTAGAATTATTTCTGTAGGATTGCTATCAATTAGAATTACAGGGCTTAAAGCAGTCTTACACAAATTAAATTCCCAAATTTGAACACTATATAATTCTGTTTTAAATGCTTTTTTAAATTTTTACATCTCCCATTCTGTCCAGTTTAGTAGTTATCTTGAACAAAAACATATGGGTTTGGACAATCAGTGATATTGTCACACTACTGTTATTTCATATAAGCCAAACTCCTGGATTCCAATGCTGCTTCTAAATCCAGAAAACTGCTAGGCTGTGGCTTCAATTCTCTCACTGCTTTATGATTCTGTTTCATTGAGATATTCATATTTTTGAGTTAGGCAATATCTTGATTTTTGCTGCTGTTGTTTTATATTTATTCATGTAGTGTGTTCAAAACAAAAGGGGATAAATTAAAGTGTGAAAGTATTGTGCCATCTTGTACAGAAGTGTCTCATTGCTCTTTAAAAAAAGTCTTTGCTAGTCTCACCTGCTTGTTTTTTAAGAAATTTTGAATTTTTAAAGTGTAAACACACAAAAAATTATTTAATGATTTGATTAATTTATAGCTCTAATACATTTCTAACTTGGGAGAAACTGCTACCTTTATAATATTTAGTCCACTCATCCAGGAACACCATATTTTTCATTTATTCAAATCTCAATTATCTATTCTCAACAAGGTTTGTTGTTTTTTATCATTTCATCTTGTTAAAAATAGTTACAGAATTCTATGCTCTTAAGGGGCAGTTTGCTACTAAAAGCCTTTTTTGACATGTTAATTTTCATACAATTTATTTTTTTTTGCTGGCTTATGTTATACCCAGTTTTTCTTAGCTTTTATTAATTCAGAAATATCTCTTGGTTAAGATATTAAAAGTGCTTCACTGGAAACATTATATAAAGATATTTAAAAGCATGAACTTTAGAGCCAGGCAGATTTGAATCAAAATCTCTGTGCCCTTTACTATCTACCTTAACATGGTCATGAGTATCAAATGAGCTATCTTATGTAAAGGGACCCATGTTTAAATCATAATGTTCATGTGTCATTAAAAAGAACCATCGAATTTAAGGAAAATCCATTATGATTCTGCTTTTTTTCTCCACACTGACTACTGAGACACTCTTATTTAAAAATACAAAAATCTATTAAGAGAAAAAATATTGGTACTCTGTTTAAGTATTGGGCAATTTGGCAGACTACTCTTGAATCTTGCATAACCCAGTACGGAAAGTATTATCATTACTATTTCTCTTAATCCTTCAGACTACCTAAGTGCATATCTTAAAACGTACTGAGTTTCTTAAAAAAGAAACGATGGTTTTCATTCTTACCTTGCATTAGGAGTAAGGCTTCGTAAGACATGAGTTAGGGAACTAAGTGGTAGCGATCCAGATTGTTTAACCAGAAGGGAATTCTCATAGGAGGTTTCTTCAGTATAAGGACTATATGTAGTAGTTTCATACCAGAGCCAGTTATAAAGACTCTGCTTTACATGATCCCACACTAGAGCACATAATCAAAGATAATAAAAATTACTAATTATTTTCATATTGCCATGTTATTAGATTCTACTCTAGGAGAAAATAAGAAAGCATGAAATAAAAAAAAATGAATCCTGAAAATTTTCATCTTTGCCATTTCCCCAACCAAATCAGTACATGACAATCTAATCTCATGACCAATCAACATCTGAATCTTTACTGGTATATTAAATACAAGTTAAAAAGTTAAAATATATTAACATTACCAAGGCATTCCTTTAAAAAATTTAATAATTTAACATTTTGTTCTATAGAATTATCACGGTCTCTGAATTATATCACACAAAAAAAACATTGCAATATCACCAAGAGTAGAAAAAGACCAAAATAATAATTGGGTTTCCTCTCCTTCATGAAACTTTAGGAGAAAAACACCTCCTTTAGAATCTGAATTTTTATTTCCAAGAATTATGTCCTAAGTCAGACTGAGGAGACCTATATTTTTGGCAATCTGTATCTTTAAACATGCAAAAAAGAAAAATTGTACTGAAAAACATTGAAAATGTTATGACTTACAACATTAAGAAAATTTTGTAAGGCTGAAATCTCAAGAAAAAAACAGTAACATTTAACTTACTAAGGGGAGCATTGAGGTGATCAATAGATGCTATCAGGTATATGTTACGTAAAGATGACAACTGTCCAATAATTTGCTGGCTTTTGTCTCCTCTCAACATTTGGCTATCCAAATTGTGGATGAGAAGGAAGAGTTCTAAAGAAGAATCTGAAAAGAAAAAGAACTCAATATTATTTTCACTGAGTACTTGTGAAGTCCCTACCACACACACAACCTATGTACTAAAGAATTTATCAAAGCAGTATAGGACAAAATAACTGTTGCTTAGGGATACATAATTTATTTGAGAGGATATATCAGCCACTCAAAAAATAGGCAAGACATTATTAAATACTTTTAAAAAAAATAAAATTCATTGGAAACCAGTAGGAACTGGTGTGCTTAGAGTCTTTAAAAAACCTTGATTATCACAAAAGCTAAAAGAGTAAAAAGAAAAAAAAGGAAGGGTGAAAAATTTAGGATATTGATCAAGGAATCAGGAAAGTGAGAGAAGTAAAATTTCTTAAGTTAATGAAGGAAGAATATGGAGAATAAACCTGTCAATACCATCAAACACTGAAAAGATTGAAGTAAAGAATGAGCCAAGGCTTATTTAGTAAAAAGGAAATTTAGGTGATCTTTAAGCATACAGTTTAGGTAGTACAGAAGCAAGGAATTAAGAAGGTGAAAAGTAGAAGGCAGGACATGTCTTCAAAAACTCTAAAATCATATTGAAATAGGAAAATAAAATAGTGTGAAAGGGCAGTAGAATTAGGTAATTGCTTTTCCTAAGATGAAAGAAGTCTTGAACATGTCTAAAAGCCACTTGTAAGTCTCTCATGAGTTGACAGGAAATGAGAAATTAGGCGTTTATGGTGGAGGATGAACCTTTAGAGAGAATAAGCAAATTTCTGTTGCACTGGGGGTAGAGAGACTGAAGAGACAATATAACGACAAAGATGCTGAGATGACACATTTTAAAAGCCCAAGGTTCCTTGAATTCTAGAAGCCACCATAGTCAATAGTATTTAAATTGTATATAAACATATAAATTATAAATACATAAAATATATTTATAGTACATATAAAATACAGAATACATACTATATATTTAAATCACATAATTATATGGAATTGCAATTATAAATATATAATTAAAATTATCTAAATATATACATACTTCTATGGTAAATATTTATATAAATTATATAATTATAAATACATTTTATATAAGTAATTATATTACATATCACATATAACATGTATAATATAAACGTGTAAACGAAATAACTTAGGCACCTATTTTAATGAACATACAAACAATATTGAAATTATCCATCAAATCATTTAATAAGCATAACAAGCTACTCCTTTTAATTCTTAAGCAATGACTGAATGACAATTGTTAGAGCCTAAATTTATTTCTAATTTTTTGAAATGCTCGTATAAAACATTCTCACCAAAATAACAAAAAATGTTTTTTCTACCCCAGATTTTAGTATATAAAAATCACTGAAACACAGTGCTATTTACTTAGAATAAATAAGAATATTTGATAAAAACTATCAAAGGTATACTAACCAACTGGAGGCACTTCAAATTCACCAAGAAAAACCTGAATGTTATTCTGAAGTAAGAGGCTCTGGGTTATAAAAGTTCCAGATAAGAGTGAGTGTTATAACTAGTGAAGTTCACATGAAAAGCTCACAGATAAACAAAAAACGTTTCAGAGAAATCTAGATCAGCATTGAGAAAAAGTACCATTATTAAAATAATCTCCATTTTTGTGTGTAGTAATACACAAATAAATAGAAGCATATGCTTGGCTTCACCCTAAAACTAGAGTATCTACTTCATGTTACCTTCTTTAAATTTGTTTATTATCCAGTCTAGCTGATCCAGTACACTGCGGAAAGTACCCACATGATCGAGGACTTCTTCTGTTATAGAATTCAGGATCTAATCATAAAAGTGCAAGAAATACATTGATTATAACTTATTCTGTCATATAAGATAAATGTAACTACAAATCAATCCTTTTTTTATAAATTAAAAATGAATTTGGATTTCCCATCAAGTATGAAAATTCACTTGAAAAATTCTACTGGTACTTAAGTATACCTGTATTCATTTTTTGTATAAGTTATGGTCAAAAGAAACAGGAAAGAACAACAAAGATGTAAAGATAAAAGGGCAGCAAAGAAACAACAACAATATGAGAAACATTAGGAAACATTTATCAAAAGAAACAGGACACAAACATTAAGGGCACTTTTAGAAAGGAATACTAGGTTAGTTAATATCTATCACCCAAAAAGTTTAAGTTGATTTTCAAATGATGAAGAGATATGAGCATTTGGAGAAAAAATGATCTACAAATGTATTACAAAACTACAAAGTACTACTGATATTTTTATTATTTTTAGAGTACTGAAGTGACATAAAAGCATAATAAAATTGAAGTCCCCCATAATCCTGTCCATTAGAGAAGTATTATTAATATCTGGTGCAGTACACAAAGCTATACTTTTCATAAGATTTAATTTATTATTGGATACAAAGTAGGAAATTCAAAAATGGGTATTCAAAGCTAGAACCCTAACTCCAAACACATGATCTAAGTACTATGCAATTCTACTAGTGTGATAACTAAAAAAAACAACTGAATGTTCCAGAATGAGAAGTATCATTCTCATTAATATGAGGGTATAGAATGGCAGAGATATAATATTCCTTTTTTTTTAGCATTTTTGACATTTTTTGAAACTTACTGATTTCACACTGATTCCAGGAAAGAAGCCATTTATGACAACATGAATGGAAGCTTGCAGCATGGTGGCTCGAAATTTTTCTAGTAAATTTCTTTTAGAACCCAAACCATAAAGCACAATGTTGAACCCCAGGCTGTTAGGAAAGATAGCATTCATGAAATTAAAGTTCAGTAACTATTATTGCCAACTAGTTTATAATCAACCTGTTTCCTTAAATTAAGCCTATAAAGAATACAGGAAGAACTGGGATGGATAAATAACTATACTGATTCCTAATTTACACAAGGTAAAAGCACAATTTTATTGTCTGTATACCAAGCTTATAGTTCCAGTTTTAGTAGCTTTCTCCTCTGCTCATATTACTTTCAAGCAACAGGTGCCCAGAAGTAAAGGGAGAACATTGTTAGGTTCAAAGCACTAAAAAGTTTTATAGGCTGAAGCAGAATTCTGATTGATAGATTAAAGTGAAAAGGTAAGCAGAAGCCAGGTCACAAAGGTTCTTGTTAAGTCAACTAAGACAAGTAGATTTTATTCCAACGAGTATGACCATGTATAAGTAACTAGTCAGATGTAAAGGGAAAGGTTTTCGATGGGAAAGTAACATGATATTTTTAAGAAGACCACAGTGCCTGAATTGGAGGAATGGGTAGGAAGGCGGGAAAAAACTGACTTGAATTAGGTGTTATGGAGAAAAATGCAAGGTGTCAAGAGCTTTATATGTTAAGTCAATAGTATCTGAAGAGTGATTAGATGTGGAAGGTGAGGGAAAGGGAATATTTAAGAATAACTCAGTTTTTTGGCACAGGCAACTACATAAATGGGGTGACATTCACTATGCTAAGTTGCAGGGGTAGGTGGGAATGATGAGTTTCAATAAGTAAAATATTATGTTAACTGAATAATTTATAGGACATCCACATGGAAACCTCCAATACACATTCAGATATCCATGTCTGCTGCTGAAGAGTGTGATCTTGCCTGGACTGGGCTATAGATACATTTATGGATGTTAATTCACATTCAAAAAGCAACTGAAGCCAAGAGAGTGAATGGAATGGCCCAGAAAACCAAGCACAAGGGGCCAAGCTAATGTTAAACTCCATGTTTATGGAGGTCAATCAGAAACAGTATTTATGTGATGCTCTGCAGCAAAGCAGGAAAGCCTAGAACTAGAAGAACATGAGACAGATAACCACCAAAGGTAGAGATCAGCAAGACAGAAGCAGCAGAAAAAAAGAAGCAAACGAATTCAGAGAGCTAGCAATTCCACTGAAAAAGTTGATTATGAGGTCTAGGCTAGGAGGCAAAGCGAATCCAAGTTATTGGAGTTGATATACTGGAAGAAAAAGGAATTGGTGAACTAAGGAATGGGATTAGAGAGAAATGCTTCTTTCTAAATTTATAATGAACAGATCCATAAATAGTTACTGGAAGCAGCCAAGGTCCTAGCAAGGAAGATAATCGTTCTCTTACTAGCATAACGCTTCAACTTTCATTGGCAAAACAAAACTAGGACCAGCTGGGGAAAACTGTGGCAATTTCTATGTTCCTACTGCTTGTTGGACCTGCCTTCTGATTTATCCCAGTGACTATGTAACTGTGAGCATCTAAGTATATTTTTATTAGCATCCATTTCAAACACTTGCTTAAAAATACAAATATCTTATTTTAAGAAAGAATATTTATCTTACCAATGGCTTTCACATCTGATAAACTTAGAAAAGACAAATTTCTTGAAAAATATAGAATTTCTGAGAAGAGCCATACAATGACATTTCTACAGTTGAATCATAAAACTGGAAAAACACTTACTGTTCAAATCTTTACATAAAAAAATATATAAAGTTCATTGTAAAAAGAAAATTAAATAATTAAATATTAAACTGCTTGATTTTAACATACTCATATAAATATATATTATTATTTTACAAGGGTTTGCAATGATAGTACTTACTGTAACTGCAACATCCATTTATGAAATAATTGTTCATACTGTTGATTTAATTGTTTAAGTTCAGTAGAAAAGGAAGGAGGAACCTTGCTCAATAAGTCACATAAAGTTTGCTTAAAAAAAAAAAGAGAGAGAGCGAACAAAATCACTCTCAACGTACATCAAATCAATCCAAACTAAAAATATTTTCTTAGAGGTAGGGGTTAGAAGAGGCTAATAGTGGAAATATTACTTTAATTAATTTGGTAATAAGTGCATCAACTAAATACACATAGTATTTTAAACATGATTTAAATCTTTTTTTTAATTAAAATATTTAAAAAATTTTTAACACTATTACAAATATGTGATAACAGCAAAGAATTTGTTTTTTCTAGATCCATATGCATGATTATAAATTCCAACTACAAAACTTTAATTTCTAAAAAGATTGTTATCATGAGGAGATGATTAAATCTGCCTTCCAGCTTTGACAACAAATCCAGCTTTAAAAACCTATGGATTTGGGAAAAAGTAAAAGCTTAAGGTAACAATTCAACATTAATTCTTAGAAAACATTAAATGTTCTTTATAATTTACCATTATTATTAATAAAATAAACTTCTATCACTGCTCTTACAAAAGCTATTCCTAATAAATCCTTTAACTTTGATAAGTATCACAAAGTTTTTAAAAATATAATGTAAATTAACTGAGGAAGGTATATTTCCCTGTACCCAAAACTTGGAAATTCATGCTAGTGAATATAGTTCATTTTTTGAAATGAAAACTCTAGTAAAAAGTTGTATGTGCATTTTTATCCTGGCTCTACCATGTTTTCATGATTCTAGCCTTGAAGTATAATATTTTTTTTAATTTAACTTTATTATTAGTTTCAAGTATACAGTACATTGGTTAGACATTTATTCATACAGTTTAGAAAATAATCCCCCTGATTGCTCTTTCTCTCCTCTGGCTCTCTACCTAGCCATTACATTAATGCTGACTGCATTCCCTATGTCATGCTCCCCATCCCGGTGACCATCTATCAACTACTAATTTGTATTTCTTTAACCTTTTACCCCTTTCTCCCAGCCCCCCACTTCTCCTCCCCTCTGGCCATCACCAGACTGTCCTCTATATTTGTGAGTCTGTTTCTGATTAAGTACAACAGTCTTTTAATACAAGAAGACTAGAGTTGCAATCAACATTCTAGGCACTCCAGCCTGTACAGTTTTTATTTGTCCACATAATTAAAGAGAATAAGTTTTAAATAAAACTGTTAAGTAGTTTAAAATTTTTTTCTCTCATTCCTTCTGAAGTTTAGAGCCATGAAGTTTAAAGTAGATAAAGTATTAGTGATCATTTCCAGTAGTCATTTATATTGGATTACCAGAGCATACTCACACTTCAGTGTGAACTCTGAAATGTTATCTCATCTGTTATTTCAAATTTTAGTATCTGTGGAGCATAACGTTGTTGGCCTCCAAACTTCCCCACTCCCCATATCCACACTCTTTGCCATGACTCTGTAGTCTTTCCTGCTAACAAGGTGTAGTCTAGTTCCCTCCTCTTTGACTTTGCTTTCAGTCATGCAATTTGCTGTGACCCCTAGAGTGAGGCAGAATTGGCACTTAGCCCAGCGTCTGGTGCCCAGGCTTTAAAAGGTTTTGTGTTTTTTCACTTCTCTTACGTCTGACGTTATCATGAAAAGAACATGCCTCAGCTAGTCTGCTGGTCCAGGGATAAAGAGAGATATATATGGAACAAATCCTAGATCAGATAACTCCCAGCAAAACCACAGACATGAGAAATAAACTGACACGTGCTACTGAGACTATTGGTTAGCCATGTCCACAATCACTGAAAAGTCTTCCCTTCCCTCATTATTAGTAACAGGTGTTTCTTACACTCTCCTAAAGGTACATTTGACTGTAGGTCTTATGTAGTCCTATTTTGACCTTAGATCCATTTATCCTTCTTCCATGTTACTAGTATAAAAATATATGCACTAAGCAGATGTTAGTGCCATCTTTTTCTTGAAAGAACTTGGTTTCTTGACACATTTTCAGCTAGTCTCTCATCTGAGTCTCAGTACCAGTAAGCCAGGTGACAAAACAAAAACAAAAACAAAAACAAAAACAACCACACAGCACCATGTCATCCTGGTCATATAGGCTTACTCTGTACTCTCTTTTGTCTTTTCTACTATTTGAAAATTCTGTCAAAAGCTCTGTACCCCTTAGAAAACTGTACTAAAATCTAGATTGAGAGAATAATAAAATCTTGACATTCTGTGAGCCAATAACAATCTCTTAACTTAGATTATCAAACCCAATTCTACTGAAAGATTTTCTCACTCAGATGGTTCTGTCTCCTCTCTTTGGGAAATAGCAGTCAAAAGCCTAACAAGTACAACTGTATAGGATTTCTTATAAAATGAAATACGAGAACCATAGTATATACTGCACTGGGCAGGTTTTCCATAACATCAAGAAGCAGAAAAGCCTGTTTTTTGCAAGGTTGTGTAACTGAGAGAGAAAGGTCAGTCTTTGTTTTATAACCAGTGTGAGATTCAATGAATACATGGGTTAAATGAAGAATAGAGATTAATGGCACATGGATATCAAATACACGATGTCCCTGATAATTATTATAAATCCTTAAGAAATGATGAATAAGGGCAATAAAAGTATAACTATAGTATGTAATATAGAATTCTAATCCAGTGAACCATTTAGCATTTATATAATAAAATATGTAATAGTTATGTCCCATTAATTTGTTTCATTAGATCAGGACAATAATTCTACTTTTGTACATTTACTCTTCAAATTTGCTGCTTACATAGTATATTATTCAGCTTGCAATAAGGAAAAATTGTAAGTAATATTCCTTGCAACATACCTGATCCAGTTTAGTTCTCTTTAATTTCTGAAGTGTTCTATCAGAGGTTAAAACTTTTGAACTGCTGTGAGCTTCAAAATATTCTTCTACTAAGTCACTCTGAAAGTGAATAGAACATCAGTTCTTAGTTTCAGATACATCAAAACTACACAGTAATATTGTATCAAAACTAGATAGTAATATTAGCATAAAATAGAATATGTGAATTTCTTTATTTGGCAGTCAATATTTTCTATTTGAAGCAACAACTCGGATTTTGGAACAAGCAAATTTAAATCTAGTGATAAAACTGAGTAATTCTTAGAACCATAAAAGTTAAAGAAATGGCTAGATTGAAGTTGTCTGTTCCCTAAAATAATTCCTAAGTTTCACCATATAATTTCCATTTAGACTTTAAAAAAAAAAGAGGGGTTGTTTTGCTTCACACAGTTCCTAGCAAGTTCTTAAAAATTAGTACAGTTGAAGTACTGTGAAGATGAAGAAGACCACCAACAGCAAGGTAAAAAAAGACTTGCCTATTATTCCAGTAAATGGGCTCATTCCAGTTCTACTATTTGGGGCAGGGCTAACCTCTAAGGCAGTAAGGAAGGGAGGGAAAGCCATTCAAGCAGTAGGCTTCCTAGACTACTCTGAAGCTTTACACAGAACACCAAGATAATTAGCCTTTTCTCAAACAATGGTTATCTGCAGTGTTCTTCTAAACAGCTCAGCATGGATCCATGGCCATCATATATAATTATATAACTGAAGTCTTGCCTCCAGTTATCCAATCAAAATTTTCAATTTTTAAAAGCTCTTTTTTATACAACTGAATTGAGATGTCACCTTTCACACATACTATGATATTGTTACATAAATAGGGATGCAGACAGGCCAAGATAGAAAGTCCAAAATAGACACAAATACATATGGGAATTTATGTGGAAGGCTAAGAAAATAGAGAAAAGTGAAAAGAAAAAAATATGTTGAGTGCATCATTTGGATTTCCTCTTGAAGGGAAGCTTATCTTTGAGATATTACACAAGTTTACTGAAGGTTTAAGTCTCTCTCTTCACTTACTGTTTTCTCTCTTTTCATTTTCTTAGAAGGTGTTTCTTTGTAAACAGGAGCTGAAACTACTTTACTCTGAGCTTGAATCTTTTGGCTCAATATGACTTCATTAGTGTCCTCTTCGGATTCTTGTGCAACCCTGTCATCATCCTCTGAGTTAGAAGAAGAATATTCGCTTTCACTGTCAGAATGAGACTTTGGAACTGCGGAGGGGAAACATGCAATTGTGAAAATCTGACAGTTTGACAAGAGAGGCATTATGGGATATTAGGAAGAATTTGGGCTTTGAAGTAAAAGAGTTTGACTTCTGGTTTTGTCATTTCTTGCTGATGATTTTACCAGAGCTAGTTATGTTTTCTGAGCACCAGTTTCCTTACTAATCAGATGAGGCTAATAGTGCCTAATTTAATAAAACTCTGTGAAGATTACACTGAAATGTATACAAAGCAATTAACAATGCCTGACATGCAGAAACTGTCAATCATACCTAATACCATCTTCTTTCCTTCTTCCTTGCTAACAGAACTCCAATTTTGTAAATTGTAGCAATGTGTTCCACCCAAAGGGATAAATAATCATAGTAATCACCTTTTCTTTTGCCAGATACTTGCTTTCCCAGCTTCCTTTGCAACTAGGGTGGGCTATGTAACCCTCTTACCAGTGAAATTTGAAGGAAAATTTGCTGGAAGGTTCTGAGAAAGATTTTCCTTCTGAATGGAAGGGAAGTCTCTATTTATACCCACAGTTTAAAGCTATGAAAGCCATTTTGCAATATAAAGTATCAAATCTAAAGATGAAAAATTCAAAGCAAAAAAAATAGGAAGAACCTGAATCCTTCATGACATTGTTTAGTCACTAGATCAACCATGGAACTGTGTACCTCTAGATTTCTTATGATGTGAGATACTATAGCTTAAGCCACTACTGTAGAATTTTTTATTGCTACCTACTGAAAATGTCATCCTAAGCGATATAGTATTCAATTAGTAGCCACTATTGTTAAGTACTACTAATACATAGGCACACTCCATACAATTATATTCTTAAACCACAGCCACTGCCACCACTCCTCAAAACTAATAAAGCTAGTTTAACACTCAAAGAATAAAACTAGTTTTACATTCAACAAAATAAGTATAAAACTATTATAAAAAGTTCACTTCCAAAATATCAGTGAAATAACTTTAACCAAATTACTGTATTTATTTTAAACAAAAGGTATGTTTCAGAATATCAAAAGTCAGCATATAACAAATATAGTCGCCAAAAAAAAGAGGGGGCCTGATTTTGTGGGCATATATGGTTTAGCAGATTCAGATTTGCACTGACTGCTGCACATGGTATATGCATGGTTAGAAGTAATCAGAGGTATCAAAAAATGTCTCCACTTTATTTACATTTATACATC
This sequence comes from Cynopterus sphinx, assembly GCA_030015415.1. NCBI lineage: Eukaryota > Metazoa > Chordata > Mammalia > Chiroptera > Pteropodidae > Cynopterus > Cynopterus sphinx. The sequence continues at coordinate 181,460,521 of CM057379.1, forward strand.
ATACATGTAAGTATATATGTTTGGTGGTAATTGAGAAGGAAGAGGAATTTCATCTTTGCTCTAGAAACGATTCTTCAGGGTAAGGAGGAAACAAAGAACATGAGATGTATCTGACATAAAATAGTAAATCATAATTGCACATGTCATCTTTTATTGCTTCAGATATTCAATCACTTAGTATTACCGTTTTTATGGAGTCTATGAAGTCTATACCTTCAAAAGAAAGGGCCACGGCATGGATTTAACAAAGTTAGCTAATACTATTGTCAAGGGCCCCAAGAAAGAACTTGACATCTTTCTGAAATATAAGTCAACAAGTCATTTGCCCCAAGTTAAATATTTAAAAATCAACAGACATTTTTAATTTTCTAGAAGGCAGGACCCATATGTTTACTTAGCTTTGTATAGCATTCAGTACAACTACAAATATTTAAAACTATTTCATTATAAAATTTCTAAATAAATCAATAGAACTACTTCCAACTGTCTCAAACTAAAAAGCTTATTGTTTTGTTGGAGAGACATTTTAACTAACCTCACAGCCACTGACTAGAATGTAAAAGACATAGTACTAAGTACTGAAGTTAAAATATAAGATATGGTCCTCACCTTTAAAAAATTTACAGGTTAGTTGAGAACATAAACATATCCTGTATTTCATGAAAAGAAATAGCAATAAGTAGTTATAAGAATAAAAGGTGATAATACCTAACACCTGTTAAGCATATAATGAAGTCAAGCTCTACATTGAAACTTTTGACATCCTTTATCTCAATTAATCTCAAAATAACTCAGGCTAGTACCATTATTATCCCTATTTTGCAAATTAAAAAATTGAGGCACAGAGGTCTCTACTGGTGGTTAACCAAAGATGATAAACAGTCTGCTAGATCCTATATACTTAACCATATTGCCCTTATTTACATGCTTTCTATAAAAAAAATCAGTGTAAAAAGTACAGACCTATTAATCTTTTCCTTAGAACACGAGGTGTGGTTGACAGAAATTCACTTTTATCACTGTTCTGTTTAGAAACAAAAAAGCAATATAGTTTATTCAGATAATAATGACAACATGAAAATTAATGATGGATCTGAGAGGCTAGAAAAGAAAAATATTTTGTTTTCAGCCTTATCCTTAGAACATGAGAACTAGAACTAGATCAGCCTTATCCTTAGAACATGACAATGACAAATGAATTTGTTGGAGGAAAAAAAACAACAAAAATGATACAACAAATTCCAAAGGATTTCTGGAGTGATTCTAGAAGTTGTATTCCAGACATCTGTAAAGTATGTATGTATTTTTATTATTATGTAAAGAAAAAAACATAAGTATATCAGCCTTTTGAATCACTTTTCCCTCATCAGCTTAGCAGAATATATTTTTAAGGTGATGATGAGTAAGCAAGGAAATGGGTACTCCTATGCAGACGACAATGGATTGTTTAATATGCTGAAAATTTATTGGTGTTAAAGTATTACATTTAGTGAGAAGAGAAATAGAGATTTATACTTAATCTGTATTTTTGAGTTTTTAAAGATTTTAGAAAAATATAAAGTACATATTTTTTTCCTCACAGAATATAATTACATTTCTAGGACATTAAAGTATCCACTGTTGTTTAAATATTAATTTTTTTAATTAAAATTCTTGGGGTAACATTGGTTAACAAAATCAAATAAGTTTCAAGTTTACAATTCAATAATACATCATACATATGTTGCATTGTATGTTCACCACCCAAATTAAGTTTCCTTCCATCATCAAATATTTGACTCCCTTTACTCCTATCTACCTTCCCCCTCCCAATTTCCCTCTGGTGACCACTAATCCACTGTCCACATCCATAAATCTGTCTGTCACGTCTATCTGTTGCTTTCAGTTTTATATCCCACATATGAGTGAAATCATATAATTCTCAACTTTTTATGTCTGATTTATTTGGCTTAGCATGAGTATTTCAAGATCCATTTATGGTATCACAAATGGCAGTATTTCATTTCTTCTTATGGCTGAGTAATATTCCATTGTAAATAAGTACATCTTCTTTACTCAATTATCTATCATAGGACACTTCAGTTGTGTACTTGTCCTGGCCACTGTGAATAATGCTGGTATGGACATTGGGGTGCATACATTTTTGTGGATAAATGTTTTCAAGTTTCTTGGGTAGATACCCAGAAGAAAGATTGCTAGGTCATATGGTAATTCTAAGTTTTTGAGGAAACCATACTGTTTTCTAAATTGGTTGTGCTAATTTACATGCCTACCAGCAGTAAATGAGGGTTCCTTTTTCCTCACAACCTCTTCAACACTTTTTATTACTTGTCCTGTTGATGATATTCATTCTAACAGGTGTGAGGTGGTATCTCATTGTGGTTTTGATTTACATTTCCCTAATAGTGAAGTTGAGCATCTTTTCATATGTCTGTTGGCCATTTGTATGTCTTCTTGGAAGAAGTGTCTGTTCAGGTCTTCTACCTACTTTTAATTAAATTTTTTGTTGTTGAGTTGTATGAGTTCTTTATATATTTTGAATATTAGGCCCTTATCAGAGGCATTGTTTGGAAATATATCCTCCAATTCAGATGGTTGCCTCTTTTGCCTTGTTGATGGTTTCTTTTGTTGCACAAAAGCATTTAGTTTGATACAGACCCAATCACTTATTTTTGCTTTTACTTCCCCTGCCTTTATGGTCTAGTTCATAAAATCCTCTCTAAATCCAAGGTCCATGAGTTTAGTTAGTATCTATGCTTTTTGCTATGTAATTTATTATTTCAGTTCTTATATTCAGGTCCATTTTAATTTTGGTGTATGGTCACAGACAGTCTAATTTTAGTCTTTTGCATGTGGCTTTCAATTTCCCCAGCATCATTTATTTAATGTTTTTGGCTCCTTTGCCAAAAATAATTTGCCCATATATATGAGTGTTCATTTCTAGACTCTCAGTTCTGTTCTATTGGTCTGTGTGTCTATTTTTCTGCTAACACCATGCTGTTTGATTATTATCGCTTTGTAGTATACTTTGAAGTTACGTGGCGTGATCTCTCTGGACATGTTCTTTTTTCTCAGAACTGCTTTGGCTATTTAGGGGCTTTTGTGCTTCCATACAATCTGATGATTTTTTTGTTCTATTTCTTTAAAAAATGCTGTCGGGATTTTGATAGACATTGCATTAAAATGTATAATGCTTTAGGCAATAGGGGCATTTTAACTATGTTGATTCTTCCAATCCATGAACACGGGATATCTTTCCATTTCTTTTTGTCTTTTTCAATTTCTTTTAGTATTGCCTTATGGTTTTCAGTGTATAGGTACTTCAAATGCTTTGTAAGGAAACCGAGGTATTTTACTCTTTTTGTTGCAATTGCAAAAGAAATTGTTCTTTTCATTTTTTTTCCTGAAAATTCATTGTTAGACCATAGGGATGCTATGGATTTTTGTGTATTGATTTTGTGTCCTGAAATTTTGCTGTATTTCTAAATATTATTTCTAATAGTTTGTTAGTTGTTTTTAGGATTTTCTATATAAAGAATCATATCATCTCAAAAAAATGACAACTTGACTTCTTCATTGCCTATTTGGATGCCTTTTTCTTTTTTCCCTTGCCCGACTGCCCTGGCTAGGACTTCCAATACTATATTGAATAGTAAGTAGTGACAGCCGTGTCTTGTTCCTGATCTTTGAAGGTTTTTAGTTTTTCACTATTAAGTATATTAGCTGAGGGTTTGCCATGGACAGGTTTTATTATGTTGAGGTACTTTCCTACTATTCCCACTTTATTAAGTTATTTAATCATAAATGGATGCTGAATTTTGTCAAATGCTTTTCTGCATCTATTGATATGATTTTTATCCTTTATTTTGTTTATGTGGTGTATTGCATTAATTGATTTGCATATGTTAAACCACCCCTGTGCCCCTGGGATGAAAGCGCACTTGATCATCATGTATAATCTTTTTAATGTGTTGGTGTATTTGATTTGTTAGTATTTTGTTTAGGATTTTTGCATCTGCATTCATAAGAAATACTGGTCTATAGTTTTTTTTACTGTGTTATCTTTATCACGTTTTAGTATCAGTTAATGATGGCCTCAGAAAATAAGTTAGGAAGTACTGCTTCTTCAATTTTGGGGAAAAGTTTAAAAATGGGTATTAAATCTTTGAATATTTGGTTAAATTCACTAGTAAAACCATCTGGTCCTGAACTTTTACTTTTTGGGTAGGGTTTTGATGATGGTTCTGATTTCCATACTGTTGATCGGTCTATTTAGATTTTCCAGTTCATGATTCAGTGTAGGAAGAGTGTATATTTCTAAAAACTTGTCCATTTCTTCTAAGTTACTAAATTTAGTGGTATATAATTTTTCATGGTATTTTTGGATGACCCTTTGTATTTCAGTATTATCCATCATAACTTGTCTTTCATGTCTAATTTTATTTTTTCTTTAGTGAGTCTAGCCAGGGGTTTATTTTATTAATCTCAAACAACTAGCTCTTTGTTGCATTAATTTTTCTATTATCTTTTTGTTCTCAATTTCATTTAATTCTGCTCTAATTTTTATTATTTCTTTCCTTCTGCTGACTTTGGGCTTCATCTTTCTTCATCTAGTTTTTTAAGATGCAATGTTAGGTTGTTTATTTGGGATCTTTCTTATTTGAAATAGGCCTGTAATGAATTTTCCTCTTCTTATCACTTTTTCTATGTTCCAAAAGTTCTGACATGTGTACTTTCATTTTCATTTGATTCCATGTATCTCTTGATCTCTCATTTCTTCTATGACCCAGTCATTCTTTAGTAGCATGTTGTTTAATTTTCATGCATCTGTGCTTCTTCCTTTCTTTTTACAGTTGATCTCCAGTTCCAAAGACTACAGCTGGAGAATATGCTTGGTATGATTTCATTCTTCTTAAATTCATTAAGGCTAGCTTTGTGTCCCAACATATCCTTTAGAGTGTTCCATGTGTACTAGAAAAGAATGTATAATCTAATGTTTTGGGATTAAAGACACTGTAAATTTCAATTATGTCCAATTCATCTAATGTGTTGATACTTCCTTATTGATTTAGGTCCCCGACTATATTTGTGTTTTGTCTGTTTCTCTTTAGTTCTGTTAGTAGTTGCTTTACATATTTTGGTGCTTCCTGTTTAGGAGAATATACATTGGTGTTATGTACTGATATATGGTCCCCTTTATCATTATGAAGAGTCTGTCATTATCTCTCATTACCTTTTTTATCTTGAAGTCTATTTTATCAGATATAAGTATGCTTACACCTACTTTTCTTTGGATGCCATTTGCTTGGAGTATCACTTTCAACCCTTGCACTTTGAATCTGTTTGTCCTTGCAGTTAAGATGTGTCTCTTGAAGCTCTTTAAAGTGTTTTCCTTTCTGACCTTTAACCATTATGTAATATTTAAACTTATAATACCCAGTTCTTAGTAAATATTGCACTTTCCTGTTTCTGTGTGACTATTCATTATCTTACTTGGTTATATATTTTGTCTTTTTGTTTCAGGTAGAATAACCCCCTTCAGTATTTCTTGTAATGCATGCCATGGGGTGGAAAATTTCCTCAGCTTTTGTATGTCTGAAAAGGTCTTTATTTCTCCTTCATATCTAAAGGATAACTTTGTTGGATATATTATTCTTGGCTGGTCATTTCCCTCAATAGTTTGAATATTTGGTTCCACTCCCCCTGAGCTTATAAAGTTTGTGCTGAAAGTCCAATGATAATCTAATGGGTTTTCCTTTATAAGTTACAGTTTTCTTTATTCTGGCTGCCTTGAGGATTTTTTTTGTCATTAATTTTTGACAATTTTAATATAACATGTCTTGAAGAAGGCCTTTTTGGGTTGAGATAATTAGGTGTTCTGTTTGCTTCCTGGAGTTGAGGATCCAGTTCTTTCCATAGGATTGGAAAATTCTCGTCGACTATTTGTTTAAATATGCTTTCTGTTCCTGTCTACCTTTCTTTTCCTTGTGGCATACCCATTATTCTTATATTGCTTTTTCTGATCATTTTTTTCACATTTAAGTCTCTTCTTCCATCTGCATCATTTCCAGGGTCTGTCTTTAGTATCGCTAATTCCTCTATCTGGTCAGTTTTATTTCCTAAGCGTGCTATTTCATTCTTCATCTCTTTTAATGAGTTCTTTCCCTCCAGATGTTCTAGTTGGTTCTTTTTTAGAGTTTGAATCTCTTTGGTAAAGTATTCCTTTTGTTCACTGATTTTATTTCTAAGTTCTTCGAACTGTTAATCAGAATTTTTTGCATCTCATTGAGCTTTCTCAGAAGTGCCATTTTGAATTCTCTGTCCTTAAAATTGCATATCTCCATATTCTTAAGCTTATTTTCTGGAGATTTTTCATTTTATTTCTGAGCTGCTTTGTCACTTTGATTGTTCATGTTTGATGGACTATTTCTCCACCAGGGCATTAATGGAAATGTACTCTGCCTTTTTTTTTTTTTTTAATTTATTACATATTGATCTCTCTTTAGCAGGTTGAGAAGAGTGATAAGAGGTTTTTCTTTTGATTTCCAGTAGGTGGTGCCCAAGCCACCTGGATCTCAGCTTTGAGGTTAAAATAGCCTTTATTCTCTGGTGAGGTGTGTCTCCTCTGTGACCAGGTCGCTTTGGTCCCAAGGCTCCATCCCCATGAGAGGATGTGAAGGGTGACGGAGATCCAAGCCTCTGAAAGGGTCCTGTTACTGCTCCAATAGACAGTTGCAGTGCTCTATTGTTTCCTCCCAAATCTTCCTGCCTCGATTGGGGTGGGGTAGATTGGGAGAGGCCAGCACTATGTATGGCTGTTTCTTTTCTAGTAATCCTGTCCCTTGGGTTTCAGCTGTTTTGCTTCTAAATAGCCATACCTGTCACTGGTACCAGTTGCAGTGTATGTTTCAGTTCTGGTTGTGCAAATTCCTCTGGAGCTAAGTGCTAGCTCTGGAAGGGGGAGGGCATGCTCTGGAATGGTAGGGGGAGGTGGCCAGGCTCCAGTGACTCAACTTTATGACTGGCAATGGCGGTTGCTAAGACATAGTTGTCGCCCCTCTGCACTCAGTCTCTGCCCTGATCTCTGCCCTGATCACTGGGCTCTGTTGCTGATCACTGAGGTAGGGCTGTTCAGGGCTTCAAAGAGCCAAGAAACAGCAGAGTAACTCCCCTCACCCTCACTCCTTGTCCTGCAGGGAGTTCTGGGCTGCATTCTTCAGCACCTTTGTTCCTCTCTCCTATTCTACCTTCCTCACTCATATGATAGGCCCATCTTAGGAAGCTCTGAAGTGAATATCTCTTAGATGTGATTATTTGCAGGTTGGGTGCTATTTGTTGGATTGTAGGTGTTCAGATTGTTGTAATTTCAAGGGGGAGGAATTCGGGGAGATCCCTCATACCATCATGCTTCTGACATCACTCATTAAATGTTAATTTTTAATTGTACTAATAAAAAGATAAAATATCTTTGCTTTTGGGCAATATGAAAATATGACAAAAATTTTAAGTCTGCTATCTTGTGCTAGGTTTTTGGTACTGGTTACAAATGTTAACAAATTTTGATTTGGGACTTTAAGATTAGTAATAAATGAGCTGATCCCAATGGGTTTATGAAGTATATTACATTATGTTTCAAACTTTTTTGACCTAAATCCTCAAAATTATTTTTACATTTTGCCATCTTGATCCAGTACATGTATGCATATACAACTAAAACAAATTATAATGAAATAATAGTTAGAAAATAGATATTGTCTACTTCATTCTAAAATTGAGAGTTGAGACCACTTGCATCCATATAGCTTAATTATTAGGTCTGAGAACACTTCTGTTAAAATAACAATTTCAGGAAATTCTTGCTCAAAAAGATAGGGCTATAAACTAATAAATAAATAGTTTGCTCATTTGGGCAATCTGATCTCCCATTGGTACAATAATTACTCATCAGGGCAAAAAAGTTTGCTTATCAAACAATGATTCTCTTATTAAGACGCTGTTCAAGACTCTCTCCTCACTGCATCCATCGATCCTAAAATATGTCACGAATTTAGTCTAACACCGATCAGTTCACCATCTTGATGATGTATCTTATACCTCAAGTTCAGATCCCCAATTCCTATATACATTTACTCCTGAACTCCCTTGTTTAAGACAGTGTGTTAAGACTTTGTCATAGTGATGTTGTTTTACCATAATAGGTAGTTAGCTTTGATTAACAGGTTTTCTCATTGTCCTTTGAGGAACCAAGATGATCCACTAATGTGTTGTGATCCACAACTTGAAAAAAAACTTGTCAATATATCTAAGTTATTGAGTGGATTATGGGAATGAGTTTTACTCTTCTATAGCAATATAATACACAAGACATATTACAGGAAAGAAGCATTATTAAAGACAAAAGAGGCTCTCACATGTCTAATCCCACACCTAGACTGCCTCAATAGAACATTCCTGCACAGGTAATAACCATGGCCCTCAGTGTCTATACTCACATTCTTATAAGGGGTTCCCTGAACTTAGCTGTATAAAACTCATGGCCTGTCTAAATCTATGGTTACCCAGACCTGAACACACTCACCACTTACATACTCCTTGTCCTGGATTTGTCCTTGCCCATCTGGGCTTGCCCACATCCAGGCAGGGACACTTGACAAGGCATAATGAAAAAAAAAAACCCAAAAAACCATAAAAAAACACAGAAAACACAAAGGAGAGGATACAAATTGTCATTTCCTTTAGCTACCCTGGAATAAATTTACCAAAGTTGACTTAGTTTTCAAATGTAAATTGTAAAAGCTTAGACTACCAGATTTAATGGATCTCAGGACAATCTCCCAAGAAACAACAGAACATTAGGTACAAAAGCGAAACGAAACCAAACCATAAAGTTTCTAGGCCAGTCTACTAATTGAAAATACTGAGGGATAGTTCTGACATAGAAAAGGCATGACAGTTCATCCAAAAGGCCTGACTTCATTTTCCAGTTTTTCTCCTTCCTAGTGAGATACAATTAGATAAGTCACTTTACCTCCCTGAATCTCAGATCCTTTATCTATGTTAGGTATTTAATTGGCAAATACCTATAAATTATAAAGCACTATATAAATTAAGAGATGAAATCGATATTTTTCATCATGTCTTATTTTGTAACATTAAGGTTTTTGCTTGTTTTAGTCAATTGCTTACCTTCAACTGAACTTTGTCTGAAGTCGAATGTCCTAAAGAATGAAACAAAATCCATTACTATAAATACTTCACTTTTCATCACAGTCTAGTTCATTAAAAGCAAAGATGCAGTTTCTACCCAGAAGCCACCACATACTATACAATTCTCAATTAACTGCATCTCCACTAGAGGCTGAATTGCCACTATTAATTACATAATTAATCCCATTCATTACAGCTATGTCCTGTATTTCTTTAGCATTGATGTAAATAAGAAAAAATGGAGCCCTTTTCATTGTTCATTATTTAAAAAGTATACTGTTTAACCTAATTGAAATGAGTCACTCAAAAACACCTACTCCACAGTTCTCCAAAAATGATAAGACTTCCAAACCCTCAAAGCTCTATTTCAAATATTTGCTAAAGCAAATCTTTGATGAACATTTGGCTATGTGAAGCAAATGACAAGAGGATTTTAAATCTATTCTAGTTGGCCCTGCCAATTCGCACAATTTCAATCAACACAGGTATTTTCCCTTTAATTGATAGCTAAATATACTAAGGCACACAAGTTAATTAAGGTACAAAATGATTTTGTTAAACAAATTTTCAGAATAAAAAAGAATATATAAAAATGCACTTATGACAAGGAAAAAAAATAACACACTATAACTTAAAGCAACTATGAAAATTCTCTTTAAAGAACCGAGGTAAAATCTTACCCTTGCTACTTTGAGGAATGTTTATCCTAACTTCAGAATCATTCTTCAAATTGAATGATGCATTTTTTCTTGGTGTTTTTGCTAGTTCTGTAGCTATAAATAGAAAAAAAAATATATAAAAGACCTTCTAGTAGACAATAGTAGGTTAAAAAGGGGAATAGCCTTATTTTACTCTAATAAATTCTTAAAAAAGAAACCTTCCTGCTACTATTATCAGAAAGATAAATAAACCATCCCATACATTATGATTACTACTACTTTCACCTTTATTCTCTGTGTTCCAAGCATCTTCCAGTCTTACATTTCTTTATCATATAAACTTGAGGCACATCTTTGTTAGGAGTAAGAAAGAATGGCCAGAATGTGGGGTCTGAAATCAGTGAAAGTTGTATATATCATCGTGAAAATGTGGCATATTTTATTTTTTAAAATATAATATTTTATTTGAGTTTCTAAAACTATATAAGGTACATGAATACTGTATAGAATATATAGCACTGAAAAGACGGCTATTTCTTCATCACTATGAGATTTAATGGCTTCTAAAAGGAATAGACCATTTTAAAAGAAAAATACACTGTTTATCCTTAAAGATGTTCACATTCTCACACTGTGGGAAATGAGCCTAACTGAAGGAATAGATTTACATTTGCTAAATTAACACACACTGGAATATCATTTGCAGAGAAGATATACATTACTTAAATTATCTCCTTTTAAAAAAAGAAAATATACCTGAATTTGTAAGTTAAAGCCACTTTACTGACTCAAATTCTATATAATCTATTACACAGTTTTATCGTCCAATCTTAAAATTGACCCAAAATACTCATGAGAGTCCCCACAAATATATTGGCTTTCTTTTTCTTAATTTCCTTGGTCCTCTGTATCATTCATTAGAGTTTTTTAATCTTTCTTTGAAATTACTCCTCCATTTGGATTGTGACATTACCCTGGTCCCCTGGCTATTGTTGGTAGTTACTCCATTGCTTTTCCATGGTCCTCTTCCTCCTTAACAGTCTGCCTCTGTAGGTATGCCTAAGGCTCATTCCTTGGTCTTATCTTTATAAGATTAAAAAAATATACTATTTTTGGATGAAAGGCTATTGATCCATAAAATAGGGAAAAAAGTTCACAACAAAAAGCCACATAAGTACAAAGTAACTTACCTGAGATCATTTTGGTTTTATATTAAAACCAAAATTATCTGCTTTTAAATAATTATTACACAACAAAAGGAGAAAGAAAGAGTTAAAGAGGACAAAGAATAAGAGACAGTCATCTATGTATGGTTATTGATGCACTAATAATAAAAAATTGGGGTATATATTTCTTTTTATTTTCGTTTTTCTAATAATTCCTTTGCATTGTATTTTACATACCTTTGTATTGTATGCCAGGAACATATTAGAAATTTTAAAATAAAATTCCTCTTTGCCTAATGATAGCTTCTCATCAGGTTATTATCTGATACCATCTAACCACCTATTTTCAGTTTCCCTTAAGTCATCTTTCTCCAAGTTAGTTGAACTCCTCATCAACCTGCTTGGTAATTCTGTCTTTGCTCTTTTGTTTGCATTTATTTATTCATCCTGGACATATTCTCTGTGTATTACACAAAGCCTTCCAATCCAACCCCTAGTCTATTTCTAGCCCTATATCATGTTAGCCCAATTATATTTAACCATCATTTATACTCAGAGTAATATATATATGATTTCTGGCAGATCATAAGTTATTTTAAAAATATTAAGTCATTCTATATTGATATATTAGATATAAATTAGCATTTAGATTAAAATTAGCAATAATACAAGTCAAAGAAACTCTTTAAAACGCATCATAACTAAACAGAGGTCCTAACTGAACACAGATTTTGGAAAACACAATCAGTCTCAAGTTATCCAGAAAACTATCTTTTCAAGACTATATATTTTTTTCAGACATGACAAAAATGCACAACATAATATTTAAGTTTCTTGCAGCACATTCAAATATAAGACATATCAACACAGTTATGTGCATGTTGATAATCTACTTTGAGAACTACTTAATCACTTCTCTGCGGTTCCTCTCTATGTTTTACTATTAGTTCTTTCTTCAATGTTCTTTGTCCTGCTTCATTGTCCTAGAGTTTCATTTAGGTCTTGGTGTCTATCTGATCTTTCTTCTAGTAATTACATTAGCATTTCTCTGGTTTCTCAGTGATCCTATACATAATTCAGTCATTTTTTAGACTAAAAAACTTTATTTTTGAAATAGATAATACATCAATGTAAACTGTTGTATATATTATTGTATATACCACATTAGGTTCAAAATTAATGATGTATTTGTTATACCTTTCAGAAAAACTGAATTGCAAATGACTGAATCATATTATATTCAGAAACACAGCTCTTATAATTACTTCTTATATATCTTTCATCAGTGTCCACACTTATTTAACAAGAATAATTTTTCACTTGACCTTGAACATTTACATAGTCACTGGATAGAATAGCTGCATAAAGATATATCAATTAAGCAATATATGTAGGTGCTTTTATAATTATAGATTATAAGCCCTCTTATACAACCACTACATTTTATTTTATTATTTCATTGCTCTTGACTTTTTGGTATTCCCAAACCTTTACATGCTTATGGACATCCTTTTCAAAGTGCTTTCACATGTTATTTCCTTTCCTCAAAGCTTTCAAATACAATGACCCCTTCCTTCATACCACAGGATCCAAATATAGTGTCATCTGAATTTGTTTTTTAAAGAATTAAACTGACAGTTTAATTTTAATGTTATATGCAACTTATTATAGTCAAATTCTCTGAAAATCAGTAATTCATGTGTAATTTGTATAAGTGGTAACTTGGGTAGGAAAATGTTAGAACGGCTCGTTCCTAACAATTATATATAGTTTTCTATAATACAAAGAATATATTTCTATAGACAGTGTAAAACTCTTATTGAATAAATTCAGAATATCTCCCTGTGACTTAAATCACTTATTTAAATTAATGATTTTAGGAATGTTTGATAATTTAATATTCAATCACATCATTTATCATTCTTTTAGGGAATGCAATTGATAATGACTATGGGGAATATAGATAAATACACTTTAGAAAACGTGTATAATGATTACAGAAATCAGAAAAGCAACATACCCAATTTAGCCATCTTTTCAGAGCGTTTTCTGTTCTGAAAAGAATAAACTTTATTCCCACCATCTGTAGCAGAGCCATTTTTAAAAGATTCTGAAAGAGAAAATACAACATGTATTCAGGAAAGATGGGCAAATTTAATAACGGGAAAAAAAGATAAAATTTTAACCAAAAACTTAAGATTTGTACCCATCACTGCCTTATATAAAGGTTTAAAAATACATATTCACACATAAAACATTTAAGAATATGTAACACATTATGATACTATTAATATAAATTTTAAAATACAAAAAAAAATACACAGGTACACAAATATATATATAAATCTCTTTTTAAGTTCCACTAAAAAAACCCTCCAGACTAGAGGAATATGTATGCAATTCAAGGTAGTAGTTGCCCTTGAGGAGAGAGGGCAGAAGTGACTTTAATAGTTGTTTCCTTCTTGCAACAAACATGCAAATTACAACTGCTAACTGACAAGGCTGAGATTTAAGTACTTGTTAGATGGTAGAAACTCTCAATTAAGATCATGACTCAATTTCATTCTTCAATCTTTCCTTTATATAATAACTACTAACTACAACATACTGGACACTGATACGCTAGCAATTCTCAATGTGTGGTCTGAGGTCTCCAAGGTCCCTTAGGCCAAAACCATTTCATAATAACAAAGACATCACTTGATGGTCTATCAAACAAGAGTATACAGTGAGGTGTTCCTGAGACTACAAGATGTGTGAGGACATCACCACTCTGTTGGCTACTGAAATGTATGGAAGCAGATATGAAAAGCCAGCTATTTTCTATTAGAGATTTGCAAAAATGTAAAACCATGCCTTCATCACTAGCTTTTTTTTGGAAATCAGTTTTTTTTTTATCTAAAGATACATTATTTATGTTAACATGTAATAGGTTTATTATTGTTACTACAAAACTGCCAAATTTCTCCAAAGTCAGTGTTTGCTCTCCTTATTTTTGAGTTCCCATTGATCTTTCTATGCACTAACTCTTGGTATTATCTAAACTCCTTAATCTTTGACAATCTAGTGGTTGTAAAGTGAATCTCATAGGGAGAGGTATTTTAATTTGCCTTTCCCTAATTACTAAGGAGGTTGAACATCTTTTTACATGTTCCTTATTTCCAGAAGAAGAAATGTCTTCTCTATTCTGAGACTTGTCTTTTCACTTCTTGGTGTCATCTGATGAACAGAAGTACTGAATTTTTAAAAGATTTTATATTGGAGAGCAGTTTTAAGTTCACAGTCAACTTGAGTGGAAGTTACAAAGATCTCCCACATATAGACAGCCTCCCCCACTATCAACATCACACACCAGCATGGTACACTGGTTACAACAGATGAACCTACTGCAACACAGCATTATCACCCAAAGTCCAGAACTTATATTAGGGTTCACTCTTGATGTACTACATTCTACGGGTTTTGACAAAAGTATGGTGACACGAATCCACAGTTATAGTATCATACAGAATAGTTTTACGGGCCTACAAATCCTCCCTAGTCTACCAATGCATCCTTTCCTTCCTCCTGACCCTTGGCAACCATTAATCTTTTTACTGTCTCCATAGTTTTTCCTTTTCCGGACTGTTGAAGAGTTGGAATCAAACAGTATGTAGCCTTTCAGATTGGCTTCTTTCACTTACTAATATACATTTCAGATTCCTCCATGTCTTTTAATGGCTTGACAGCTTTCGTAAACAAAAAGTTAAAAGTTAAATAAGCCAGTCACAAAAATAGAGATAATGTATGATTCTGCTTATATGACGTACCTAGAGTAGCCAAATACAAGAGAAAGAAGGCAGAATGGTTGTTGCTAGAGGTCAGGGGGACTGGAAAATTTTAACAGATACAGAATTTCAGTTTTTAAGATGAAAAGAGTTCTGGAGATTGGCTACAAAATAATGTGAATGTATTTAACAGTGAACTATACACTTAAAAATGGTTAAGACAGGAAATTTTGTTATGTATATTTATCACAATTTTTAAAAATAATTTTTTATTTAACCACAATAAAAAAACTGACATAGTCCATAAGTTCCAATTGGAATTAGAGAATAAGGCTATAGACTACAAATGAACCACATATTTGTCTCAGAATTTTCTAGCAGCCAACTTATAAAGCATCAATTACAGAATTACACTGTTTATAAGATTAAAAACAAAACAAATGTTCAGATTGTCAAGACAAAATGCTCTTCTACTTCATGATGAGAATTATGCCATGCATGTCAAGATGTGTGTTTATACGAAACAGCTTATACTTCAATACTAAGTATTTAGAGGTCCTTGTTCAAGTTTTTTCTTTTGTAACTATTCCTAAAGATTCTTTGTCAAATGTCCCTGTTTTAAAAATTATGCTTACCTGTTTTGTTTATAATTAAAGACTAGACAGAAGCATATTGTTCAATATCTAAAATAAGGTTAAAGAAGACTGCAATAGATGTCACCATTTCTTTCTTGGAAAAAAACATTAAAAGAAAACTCTCCTTCTTACACCTTAACTGGAGTACCACTTTCGACTCCTATACATATTTTGGCAAACAAACAAATTAAAACAAGAAAACTTAAGTTATGGGCCCCTCTGTTGTACATGCCTATAGCCAAATGAATAGCTCCATTTCCTGGACATAAGCTTGAATGTGTGAATGCATATAGGCGGATAAAAGATACACACCAAATTGTTAACAGTTCCATGTTCTCTAAAGCATGCATTCCCAACAAGAATATTACACCTGATAGAATGAAAATTGGCTCTTGGTGAAAGGAGCCAATTTAGATATTATAATGGTCTGTGGCCTTCCAAAGGGTCATAGTATATAAACAGATATACAGCATATATGCAGTATTAAAATTTTATGGGTTGCGAGTGATTAGGAGAAAATGTCTAATAAGAATCCTTGGGATAATAATCAAATAATCAATTAATGTTGGGAAACACTGCTCTAAGACAAAATTTCTCAATAAGTGTACAGAAATTAAAGGTATGGGTAACAGGTGTGCTGAGTACTGATCCTATTAAGCCTTTGAGGTTGCCAGTCAGGAATTACAGAGTTGGCAGCAATAGGGGTCAGAAGCTCAAGGGCATCTGTCCCTAGTCTGGAGCATTTTCCTCTATTTATTCTGGTGTGCCTCCAAATATTTGCTGTGAGTGCCATTAGGTGAAAAAGGTTAGAAGCACTGAGTTTCTTACTATAAATATGTATTACTTTTGCAGTAAGAACAAATTTAAGAAAATATTTTTTTGTCTCTTCTTTCAATCTCTTCTTAGATCTAGCATAATAGCTAGTCAAGAATCTAAAATTCTATTTAGAATATGCCCTAAAAATGTCAACTCTCTAGTTCGGAACTCTTCAGAGAATCCACCCTGCAAACTAAGCCTTCTGAGGGACAGTGATCACTTTCTGTATCATGTCATTTAACACTGGACCAAACCCAGAAGCACTATCACTCAAGAAGTGACAAAAAGGTTAGGAGTAGTCATTATGGCCATTTATAAGCCAAGTCTGAGAGAGTAAAAAATATGTACATGAGGGAGATAGGTGGCATAGAGAAAATAAAACAGATGCACAGAGGTGACATGAAGGAGACTAGGAGATGCAAGAAAGCCAAATCCCCCATTTTTAAAGTGGTCCCAATTCCAGTGCCTTAGTGCCTGACAATACCTATTTTGTTCCTTGGCTTTTATTTTTTTAAGCCAACGTGGGTAGAACTGTGTTCCTTGTACCCTAATATATATCTATGCTCCTAAAGCCCTAACTAAAATATAATTCAAGCCTAAAAAATGTTAAGTATAATTTGGCAGGAATCTGGCATGCCAAGGTTGGATCAATGTCATGTCTTGGAAAGTTCTAACTATTTATATAAAAAAAATAAAGATAAAAATGAAGTAACTTGCTTTATGAATTATTCCAAATTAGTTAAAAATATAAACATATAAAAAAGGACTTTAGAGCGGTTAGTCTGCAGAATCCATCCTTCTAAAAATAATTAAGTTTAGAACTGGCTGTTAGGAAAAAAAAACCGCAGAGAAAAAATCTATAGTAGAAACTCAGTGCTTCCAACCTTTCAATCATAGTGAAAAAACCCGAAGCAATGCTTTTCTCATGAGAAATATACTAATATAGCACACCACATGAAAATAGTTCAGGAAATGGATGGTAGTGATAGTAGACATTATTAATGTATTTAATAGAAGTGAACTGTATACTTAAAAATGGTAAAGATGAAAAGAATGGTAAAAATGGTAAATTTTTTTATATGTATAGTAAAAATAATATAGCACACCACTGTCTAATCTACATATATCCTGCAAGTAATTTTGGCTATTAGCAGAAATATGAATGTACATTCCCCTTCCGTCCCCAAATACCTTGAATATCTTGTCCTAAAACTTGCACATAGTTCTGATCTTTTAAGACTTCCTGTTCATCTTCCTCCAAATCATATTCTGGCTTCTTTATTATTTTTTTTGTGTTGACCAAAAGTTGAGGTCGTTCCTTTTTTAATTTAGTTCCTATAAGAATATCCAAAAAATTAGAACATGCCCCCCCCAAAAAAGGAATTAGAAAACAGTAGGTATAAATTCTTTCTAAACATTACATTTAAATAATTTAAATAAGTGAAGAAATTATACTACTTATATTGTCACTACTTAAAAGATGTAAAAAAAACTGTGCTTCTCTTTGATTTTAAGTACAGACCACTCTTGCACAGTTTACACAGCTAAGTTTAAAAAAAGAAAAAAAAAAACCAAACCTTGAAAGTGTATTTTTTGATGGGGTCAAAATAACTACAAATTTTAATTACAATGGGTAGTTATTTACCACTACTATTGAGCATTTCATTTTTGTGCTATATGTTCAAAATAGGTTAAACGATTTTAAAAAGTGAAACAATCCATAACCATTATAAAGGTAATCTCTTCCACTGTAGAATTGCTCAGTACCTCCTTCTCGATCAAGAATGTGATTAAGAACATCATCATCTCCCACAAATTGAACCTCCAGCATCTTATCTTCTTTTAATTCCAGTTTATTCATCATTGCCAACCTAAAAAAAAAGCAATAAAACACTCAAAAGTAATGAAAAATTCATATCAACAAAATAAACATTCACATTTGTACATTTTAAAAAGTCTTTTAAGTATGAAAAATGTATTATACATTTTGTATTAATATTATATTTTTGATAATAGATAACAATTCTTTATCTGAAAAATAAGAGAAAGAGGTTTCTGAGATTTGGAAAAAGCCAAATCCATTCAAGGTAACTAAAATGTAATAACAAGAAAACAATTCTGCCTATAAAGAAAGCTCTAATCAATCTACAAAATAACAACATTACCATAAAGAGAATGGTGAATACATTGGAGTTTAGAAAAGGGGCAACCAAAGAATAATGGTTTGGTGGATTTTAATATCTGCTCACTAGAAAGATACAGACAATTCATAGAAGTCTGTGTAAATGGTCACTGGTGTACAAAGCCTAGATCACAAAATCCTCAAGTATCTCCCTTTACTATTATTACTGCATGCTTACCACACAATCTTGGTATCTTGGTAACTAAATACTAAGTATAAATATCTCCAGTACTTTATAATCAGTTCTTCACCGAACAAACTTGAGTTTGGCATGCAAAAGTTTAATCAACTCTAGCTACTCTGACAAAATTTAGCTTCAGAACTTACAATACCAATAGCCTGAAATTAATTAATAATGATTTCAACTGGCTGCCAGCTTATCATTTTACCCCCAAAATGTTTTTTTCTCTTATAAATCCTATTTTTGCCTTTTCTCCTGAAAGAGGAACTACTATGTCCCTCATGAGTCAATTATTTGCATGCAGTTGACGTCCTAAGTGTTGTCAAGTTTTTTTTGTAACTAGCACACTTAAATGACTTGTCTTAGTTTTCATTTACCTTTAAAGGTACATTCTCTGCAGCTGGAAAATTCAGGTAAAATCACCTGTAACTGGAAAAAGAACTCAGCATCAGCTAATCAGAAAATGAAAGCAACCAAAGAAGTTCAAGAATTTTAACAAAGATAGATAAATCCAGTTCTTACAAAGCCAAGGCACAGTAAAGTACAAAAACACTATTATTTTGGCCAGGAAACCTTAGAGACAGAGATCCAGACTGTTGGGGCAGGTGGGTAAAGAAACCAAAATTTGAGCACTTACTATGTGTTAGATAGTCCTGAATATTCTATATGTATTCTCATTTAATCTTCACAGCAATTCTATTAGGTTTATATTTGGTGTATAACGATAATACTTCGTCTATAATTTATATGATCAGTTTCAGTAGAAAATATCCTTTTGGGTCATCTTCTAGTCATACTGCTTCTTATTATGAAAATTTAGTTGTAGTAGAGGAAAAGTTTAATGTACCTACATGGCATTTGTGTAAAATAAACTTACAATTTCTTTACATCTGTATAAAATAAAAGTTTTCTGGGGAGGCTGTCTGTCAGGCAACGTTTTAGTCTCTTTTATGTACATCAGATTATTAAATCCTCAGATTCTCGGAGGCAGTTAAAAAGTAATATGCAAATTCCACCTATTCATAGATGAGCAAACTGAGTTAAATATTAAATTACTCAAATTCACACAGAAAATGTGTTAGGGCTGAAACCCCAGTTTGACTATTTGCAAAGTCTCTGATCATTCTATTACACCAAACATTATGCCATTAAATATCCTAAACATTAAAAACTATTCATAATATGTTTAATTATTTTCCCACACAGCAATTCAAATATCTAAAAACTTCTGTAGTTCTCTAGGTTTCCAGTTCATCAGATTAAACATCACTAGTTCTATCAAGCATACTTTTAAAAACATTGCCAGATTCCGTATAATCTACATTATTTTAAATTATATACTGTTTTGTTCTATGAAGGTTTGAAGCAGTAACAATAAGCAAATGTAATAAAATGAATGATAAACTATTAATACTAATAGAGAGTCTGGATCAGGGAAAATCTAAAGAAAAGCAGAAAATAAAATCCTAGCAAGAATTTTGGCTGTAAGATTCCTAGCAATCAAAGTGAAAAAGTAAAAGATCAGTTATATAATCCTCATTGGCAAAAGTTTAGCAGTTCCTTGCAGGGGTAGATTTCAAGGAAAATTTAAAAACAAATCTTCTAGACAACTGAATACTGTCCTAGGCAATTTTCCTATGACACTTTACATAAGTGCCCAGAAAGAGGCAGCCTAACTTGGTCTTGTTTGTAGCCGAATGCATTTATGTGTAATTTCCTTTTCTAGATTTTAAGACATCAATTACATAGCACAGAATCACCAAAGTGAAGAAATTTCTACAAAAGACTTTGAAAGTGAATTATCCTTCTTCTCCAAGTATTTCTTTAAAAAGCACTACCCAACAATCACATATAATGCAAATATTTAGTGACCATTTACTTGCCAAGGCACTGTCTTGTGTGCTCTACTTTTGGCGGGGGTGGGGTGTGCTTTACTCTTAAGAAGACTCCTTTCAAGGAGTTCACAAAACAATATACAGCAGCACTAAATGAGTGCTAAGAGCAGTGAACTCTCCTTTGAGAGCAAATACAGATTTACTGCAAATTTTAAAAACCAAATAAGAAAAGATTAAGTATAGGGTAGTGGTTAAGCACCAATTTTAATATCAGATAAACCTGGATTCTGATCTTAACTACACACTTATAACCATGTGACTCTGGACAAAGTTGTGATGATTAAATGAAATCGTGTGCTTGGCATGTGAAAAAATGCTAATTAAATGTTCCCTAACGTGGCTATTGTTACTTTAAACTTCAACTTAACCATTCAGATGTCCTGTACATCTCTATATCCCATCTAACATCTAACAGAAAAAGTACTGAATAAATGATGAATGAATTATCCACGAAGTTGTACAGGGCCATGCTACCATAAGACAAAGTTGTACAGGGCCATGCTCTCTTTCTTCCGATTGAAGTTTAAATAGGGGGAAGGTGCGATGGTGCTACTGGGGTTACAATTGCAAAACAAGTAATATATCAATATCCTTTTAATTCAAAAAGATCTACCAAAAGAGCCTGGCTTGTCGACATTTTATAATCAAGCGTTGTCCCAGGGTAACTGTTCAGTTAGCAGGATTCATCCAGTGCTTCCAGGCTTGGGATGACATTAAAGGGTTTGGCCTCGGCTGCAGTTTTGGGAAAGGATCTCTTCCTCCTCAACCCTCACTGTACCTGCTCCTCTCCCAGGACACTTTGACCTCGTCCCTTACGGATTTCCACAATCTCTCTCTTTACAATCCCAAGGTTCCTCATGCAAGGAAACAGATGTGCTGGTTAACAGGCGCCTCTTGCGCACAGAGGCCTATCACTGCTGGACAGACAGACACGGACTTCGGCCTGGGGCCTCGAGCCTCTCTGACCCGTTAGCTGGCCGTGCCCGCCAGCCGGGTGTCCTCGGGCTCGCGGGGCTGCGGGCAGCCTGAGGGCAAAGGGGGCGGTGCAGCGATCCTGCCCCACGAGCCGAGATGCCCGGAGGGGTGGGGGGAACAGGCGCGGCCCAGCTCGGCCGCCCGGCGGCGCGGACTAACCTGGACTCACCTCCCAGGAGGCAGGTAGGCAGGCGGGAGAGGCGGGAAGGCGGGAAGGCGGGCGCCCGCCGCGCACCGCTGGGTCACGGCCCGGCGCGGCTCTGGCGACCGCGCGCCCGCCCGACGCCACCCTGCTGAAGAGTCGCGGCAGGGAAGGCGGCTTCGGCCCCCGGGGGGGAAGGCCAAATTCTTGAAAGGGGAACTGGAGCAGGGAGGCAGGGAGGCAGGGAGGCAGGGTGGCAGGGTGGCAGGGTGGCAGGGCGGCAGGGAGGCAGGGAGACAGGGTCGAGCAGGAGCACCCCGGAGGCCGGGGGCTGGGAGGCCGCTGCACACCGAATCTCCCGCCCTGCGCAGGGGGCGGGGCCCCGTAAACCCAATAGGAAGCCGCGTCGGTCGAGAGTGATGGCTCCGCTGGCCAACCCGCGCCCGCCTTCCGGCCCCGCCCACCAAGAACCCCGAGGAAACTAATCCCTCGGCGCTGGGTTTGGGGCCTTTCCCTCTCTTTCCGGTTCCGGGGGAGGGGGAAGGAGGTGTTGGTTAGATCCCAGGGAGTGGGCGGAGGTGTCCGGGGCTCAGCTGTCTGTCTCTCTCTGTCTGTCTTGAGGTAGTCTTAAAAGTGTTTAGTGTTTTCTCTAGATAGCTTTTTTTGAGGAAAAAAGAGAATGAATTCGCGTTCTTTTATTCATTTTAAACTTCACATCATTTGGCATGTGAAGGATCCTGTGCATCTCAAAGCTTTGGGTGTGGAGGAGGGGAGACCTCTCTGTAGAGAAGAGAGTTGGGATCTGGACACTGAGTATGGAGATAGGATCAGACTGCTAATGGAATGGAGAGACAGGGAAGACAGATCAGATGTAGAAAGATAATGAAGACAGACTGCTGGGATAGATACAGTATCACCCACTAACAGAATATAGTTGCTATTGGATCCACTCATTCATTCACAACAAAACTACAGAGTCCCCTGTGAGGAATATAGTGAAGAAATAAAATGAAGTCCCTGTAGTCATGCTGCTAAATTACCACAATCAAGTAGGTTGATGTATGAAGAAATGATTCTAGTTTTATCTAGCCTGGGTACTTAAACTTTTGAACTTTCCAGTATTGTGTCAATACCTGGATATACATCAAACCTCCAGATAACCCTCTGATTACTCCCTGAAGGACTAAGGAAAAAAAGCTCCCGTATTTAGACCACATCCATTACTCAGCCATCTGCAGGGTTCTCCAGCCTCTGGGCCATGGACTGATACCAGTCAGTGGCCTGTTAGGAACTGGGCCACACAACAGGAGGTGAGCAGCAGGCGAGCAAGAGAACCTTCATCTGTATTTGCAGCCACTCCCCAGCGCTGGCATCATGGCCTCAGCTCCACCTCAGATCATTAGACATAAGATTCTCATAGGAGCACCAGTGTCTGGTACCAAAAAGGTTGGGGACCGCTGATCTAGAGGATTACTATTTACAGATTTACTATAAATCTGACAAATCTAGTGACCAAAAGTAACCTTGCAGCATGATCTGATCATAAATTCCTAAGTGGGCTGTTCATGATAGGTAGTCACCCTCTGACCTATAACTTCTTTAATAAAAGGTTTTTAAGCAAGCCCTATCCATTTTTCTTGTGCATCTAGGTTAACATACCTTTGAAATGCCAGCAGTAATCCTTTTTTCCACACCCCTCAAAAGCTTAACCACCCTTAAGGGAGCACAAAATCTTAAATATCCTGTAATCCAGTTACCACCTTGCTTTCTCCCACTTTCATGCAATCTTCCTTACCTTACCTCCTTAATTCTAAATGTATAAAATAAACTGCAGAGCATTTGAGATCTTATTTCTCAACAATTGTCTTCCGTTTGGCTAAAATATACTCAAACTCTTTACAAAAATTCCCCCCATGTTTGGATGTTTCTTATGTAGACACTAAGTAGATAAAAACACAGCCATACCATTCATTTAGGGATGGCAGGAAGTTGAAACTAGAGGCAACCGTAAGTGGCAGCAAGGAGGCTCCAACTGAAAAAGCCAGTTAACCTGTTGATCCACATTGAAACCTACTAACTGATAAGCCCTGCCCCTAGAGGCAGAGCTCCAACCAATTTTAGCATCACTAAACTTTTGAATAAAGACTAAACTCTGAAAGAGACAAAACAAATAAACAAGGAGCAAACATACTATATTAGAACAAGAAAATTTATATCAAACTAATTTTTAAAATCTCATATTTAACATCTATAAAACAAGGAATAAAATAGAACTATAAGGTGAAATGAGTCACCAAATTTAGATTTTAATTTTATAAAAATTTTAATAACATTTAATAGTATTTAGACTATTATTTTTCCTCAGTATATATCTGAAATGGAACAAACTATAATTTGTGATGGGATTATGTTACAAAATTACCAGAAACTTTCCCCATTGATCCTTTATGATATATTTAAAATAAAAATTATGAAACAATATAAGAAACTCCCAAGTATTTCAGTATTTTAAGTACAGATACTTTTGAAATTGTCGAAAATTTAGATTTTTAAAGGAAAAAATAATCCTTAATTTTTAAACAGCAGACTGCAACATCAAGATATTAGCTGTGCATTTTTCTTCACCAAAGATCTCATCTGTCAGCACAATGAATAAAATCAGAATATATTTCCTTTCTCAAGATGACTGAATTAAAAAAATATTTTTTCAAGTTTACTTTTTATATTCAAAGTTTTTTTACCCAAACCGTATTTTATATGGTCAAATGAAGAAAATCAGTTTATATATTCCAAACTGAAATATAATCTAAGTAGCTATATAGATGTTGGGGAGATCTAGACTGAACTACTAGGACCAAGTTGGTAGGTCTTATGGATGAGATATTTGCATTGGTTCTGTGGACAAAAAAGGGGTTCTGTAATAAATCCAATCAAAAGTAACCTCATAAGGTGATCTGATCATAGTGGATAGTCACTCCTCAGGCCTGTAACTTCCTTAGTCAAAGGTTTATGCTTTAAGCAAGCCCTGTCCATTGTTTTTGTGCATCTAGGTTAACACACTTTTGAAATGCCTTTTTCAGATCCCTCGGAAGCATAACCACCCTCAAGAGAGCACATGATCTTGGCTATTCTGTAATCCAGTTATAGAGATTTCCTAGCCTTTCTTTCTCACATTCATATAATCTTACTTTTGTTCCCTCAATTACAAATGTATAAAAGAAACTCCAGTGTCATTCTTAGAAGCATTTTTATCAATATGTTGAGATCTTGTTTCCAGGTATGTCCTGTTTGGTTCAGATAAATTTAGAAAAATGTTCTACATTTTGATGTTATGTCAACAGTTCCTAAATTTGGGAAACTCAATTAACTTTTATCTTTATTGCAAGAATTGTGAAAAGTTTTATACTGACATTATTGCTGCTTGAAAATCCATTATTCTGGTCTTTTTTTTTTTTTTGAACAGTTTATTTAATTAACTTTGATCACCTATGTGTACCAAGAACACAGAGTATGTGCCCAAGTATGTCTCTTGCCCTTATGGAACTTAAATTCCATAAGTTGGTAGAATCAGATGATTTCAATACAATAAAGTAGTTATGTGCAAAGACAGAATTTGCTAAGAACTACTAGGACAACTACCACTTAGCCTGGTGGTTGGGTGGGGTAAGGGGTGTTGGATAAGAGAAAAGGCCAATCTAGCTTCAAATGATAGGGCATGGAGGTGGAGAAGGGCTTTCAGGGAGAAAGAATGGTAATACAAACATGAATTTCAGCTATAGTAGTAAAAGTGGGGGAAAAAGGATGGATTTGGGGGAAAAATAGACAAAGTCAGCAGGATTTGGAGACTGGATATAGAGGTTAAGGGAGAGGAACGATCTAATTCTCAGGTTTCTGTTTGGTTGCCTGGGTATCAGAGTATGTTGTGAAAGAAAGATAACAGAGTGAAAGGGTAAGAGAATTGAGTTTAGCTTGGAGCATCTTGACTTTCAGGGGCTTGAGGGATATCCAATTACCCAGTAGCTAGTTATGAGTTTGAAATTCATTCAAGAGGTCAAGACCTAGAGATAGAAATCTGAGCATCGTCAGCGTGTAGATTAAAGGCAAAGGAGTAAAAATGAGAATTGCCCAGGGATGTTAAGGGATGTTAAGTAAAATAAAAAATAAAGTAAGATACCCACATCCTCTGAGACAGGCAGCAAGTGGATGAGGATAGCTGTTGATATAGTTGTTTTTTGAAGTGGTAGGGGAGAACAGGAAAGTAAGAATGTTCTAACATATTTTATGGAGGAAGTAAGTTGACGCTACTGAAAAAGTGATACTTAAATGAAGACTTAGGACAGAAACTGAAGGGTGTGAAAAAGTAGGCAGACCTTAAGGTTGGGGCCAATGAAATTGTATTGGTAGATATAGTGGCCAGATTGGTATATTCAGTGGCCAGATAGAGGGCCGAGAAAGCAGATTTCAGCATTGATAAGAATGTCTATATTTAAAAAACTGGAATTAATATCTTTCTTATATTGTCAGTTATAGAAAGAAGGAAAGCTTAGATATAAATGCCAAGGATGATAATAGGGTTAAAGAAAGTTTTCAATGCTGATTGCAAATGAGAATTACCTGGGGAGCTTTTAAAATTACTGGTGCCAGATCTCAATGCCAGGGAGTCTGATTATGGATTGGTTATCAGAATTGAAGAAGAAAATCCTCAGATGGTTTTAATGTGCAGCTAGGGTTGAGAACTACTGAGCTAGAGAGAATGAAAACTTGGCAATAAATATTTTTGTCAGATATGAAATGACCTAGATGCTACAATTTAAAATACACTTTGTAAGGGTACAATAGATCTAGAATATTAGTAGTAGATGCCTCAGCAAATCATGTCTACCCAGAGATTTTCTTAGGATATCAGTTTGATATCAATCATGCTCAAGAGAGAAAAAGTGATTACTTCTGAGCATCTAGGAATGAGATTATAGTAGCCAGAACCTACTTTATTTCCAGAATTTCCTTGTACCAGGGATGATGAGGCCCTCATAAAGCACACACAAATAAGTAGAGAAAGTTTGGCAAAGTAAGCCTTAAAAAATGTACACATAACAATTCAAATTCTGGGAAACTAGCTTTAGTATATAATCTTTAATACGGAAAATAATAATGGTATGCATAAAGCTATGATTTATAAGTTGTTAAATTAAATGTCTAAAGATTTCTTAACATCCTGTGGTTATTTTACTTTGAGGAAATGGTGGAAAGCCTATGTTAGGGAATTCCCTATTGAATAATGGAAAGAATGAAAAATATTTTTGAATAGTGTTTTTAGTTAAATTGTACGATTCAGAACTTAACTAGTATGACCTGGCCATAAAAAAAGTTTCCATTCCTAATGTGTATTAAACATTTTTCCTTAAGATGAAGTGCCAAAAGTAATTGGCCCATCAAGTGACTTTTAGAAGTCAGTCCTGCCCTCTCTATTGTAACATCGTGAACTAAACAAGGGCTGTTTCTACAGATTATCTCCGTCATATTTGGATTGTGACCCAGGGATAGATGGTCTTTAAATGCCCTAAACAAAGAAAGACTTTTCTACCCTCTCCCATGTAGTTTAAAAAAACATTAGATCATAAAATATTTGCAAGTCAGTCCAACAAAATTCTAATTTCCTCCTGAACTACCTCACAGCTTTTTCCCCATGGTGGTTGGGGACAAAGACCTGTAAAATATTCTTGTTTTATATCTGGGAGCCTCCTCTGCTTTATTATGGTCTAAACCAGCTTTGCTTGACTGAGGTTCCTCATATGAACCACAGAATTATTTTCTCTTTTCTCCTGAGAACATAATTAAGGATAGTACACAATGAAAACCACTGTGTATGTGTAGGAGAGAATTTATAACTATAAATGCCTAGGGTATTCAGACTTGATTTTTTCATGGATTTAGTTTGCCTAATAGTAATCTGGCTCTACTGAGATTCATTCCCCTTTCCTTCCCATCCCCCACAGGGGCCTTGGCCTTGGGATAGGGCAGGTGTTAGAGCAGTCACCAGTGTGTGAAGCAGTATCTTATAATAATAGTTAAGTGCACAAATCCATGAGCCTGAGTAAATTCAATCCCAGCTCTGTGACCCTGGACAGATGAACTTTTTTATATATATAAAAGGAGAGTAATAGTACTTATTAGACACTGTTGTATTAATTATTGAATTAATGCATTTTAAAGTATTTAGAATGGTGACTAGCATATCTTCACACCCCCCAAAATATTGACTGTTGTCTAATTCATGTGGGAAGAACCTTTGAACCATAAAATATTGTGACCTAGACCAGAGTTGTGTGTGTGGTGAGATAGAGCCTATACTATCTTTTTAATATTTATTACTTTATTCTAGTATATTAATGATTTTTCCATTTGTACTTTATATTTTGTAAGGTTTTCAAAATGAGCAACTATTACATTTTTAATACAAGGGGAAAAAATTGAAATTGTCAACTGGTGAATCTCATTTTCCTAACTAATACAGAACCAGAGTAAAAGAATAAAACAAGCTTGGTGAGTTAATCCATTCTCTTCTGAAACTGCTAATCCATAACAGGATTAAGTCATAATAAACAACATATAAAGAAACCCGATGTGCTTTGTATTGCTTTAATCTGAATAAAAGGCAGAACAAAGCCTTGGTCCCTTAGTAAGGAATAACAGCTTTAATGAAAAAAAGCACGAGAGAGATTTCTCTAGGAAGTGCATGAAGAGAGAAAGAAAACAGGCCTGGGGCTCAGAAGTATACTTTATAAAACACAATGTGGGAAAGATGAAAAGTTTAATGATTAGAGAAAACTGCTGGTAAGAGTGTGAGCACACAGGCACTTTCAAAATGTACTGCTGAAGACAAAGTAGGTAGTACTGCGATAATGATGAACTGCTCTTTAAAAAGGACTGAGGAAAGAAAATTTTCTAACATCTCAGTACTAGAAACAATTGTGCTTCACATGAGAAATTGATTTATCTTAAGAATATCTGAAAATCACATAATTAATCTTTCTGCATTCAGCTGCTTTAAGGTTTAGAGATAAATCTGTATCTCAATAATAACATACAGAAATGTATAGCACATATTTTACGTATTAATTTCACTCCTACCTTCATGTTATGTCTTATTTCATGGTGCTGTAGTTTTATATATTGCCTTGATTAATTTAGTAAACTAGCTTAATAGGGTGCCATGTAAATAAAAGTTTCAGACATAAATAAATAGCATGCTTTAAAAAAAATGTAATGAAAGGCCATTTTAAGGTATCAAATTTAGGTAAAATATCAAATTAACTCAGGGAAATCCAGTCAAAAGGCAAATAAAGTTGTATTTTTATACTGTACAAAAGAACATTTACATTCTTAATGTAACTAGATACATCTAGGGAAAAATTACACATCTCTCAAGAAACACAATATTTAACATCTTAGATATGTTTCTGCATTGCAGACTGATAATGAATTTTATACATCTTTATTTACAATACCTTAAAATATTTTTTTCATCTCTGGCAGATATTTACAGGTCAACAGTTACTACATTTCACATTTCAACTATCAACAGCATTAACCAGTTCAGTAAGACAGTTAAGATAATGGCTTACATGCACCAATAAATATGATCTTAAATGTGCGTTTTTTTCTTTCACTAGTCTTAGGTTGAAAGGACATCAGTCAATAGATATCCTATTTTCTTCATACCTATTCTATTTAAATTTTCACCAGCACTATTCTCTGAATATTTGGGAAGTTTATACCAAGATATAGGTTGATGCTGGTTTAAAAAACAATAAAACAAAAATAGCAGCTGATCTATACATTCCATATCCTTTTATAAAGCAAACATGTGTAAGTGGGATGTTTCCTGTTTAATTGTCCATTTTGACAGATATTAGACTACAAAATGTTAAAGTATTAAAAACTCTTCAGAAATTATAGCTTAGGAGAGCCAAATTATTATGAGGAAATAATTTTTGCACCATACTGTTTCACTTAACCAGTTAAACTGAATGTAAAGCCAGCATTAATTTTTAGAATAAGAACTAAAAAGATTCATTGAAAAGTAGTTGATGAACTTATTACAAATATTTTAAAACACATGGAACACTGAGCATTCTCTCTCAGTTCAATTTGGATGATAACACCCAAAAACCTACATTAGTAATTGTTAGAAAGCCAATCTTCTCCTTCTAAGATCAATACAGTCATTACTTTTTAACTACGACTTGATATGAAAAAAAGAATACATAGAGCCTGTTTTGAACATCAGTTAATAGTTATATTTCATTTTTCAAAAAAAAATCATTAAATAAGTATTTTAGCTTTTCTTAACTCAATCATGTTTTTCTAAAAAGAAAAACACCCAGAGTGATCATGTACATAAATATGTAAACAAACATACCATTTTAGCCCATATCATACTTATTAGAATTGCCATTGCCCATTTGAAAAGGTGCATTTCCATAACTTCCCCTAAATTTTACATTTAAAAAAATCACAAGATCATACAATATACCAATTTTAGGAACCTCCACACTTTTTTATTCAATACTGATGAACAGAAAACCCTTGAGTTAAGACATGAAAATGTGCCATAGCTATACTATTTGGACTTAACCTTTAACTGGTATTTTTGCTGGAAGTGTAAATGTTGCTCTTTTACTGACATAAGAAAATTTCAAATGAAATCTTATAGGTCCTATATATCTATGTTCCAGATCAAAGAATATTTTAATATCTATTTCCTCCAGGGCTAGAAAACAATCCTTTATGTTAAAGGGACTTCATTCTTTAACAGTTAGGTATTTTAAAAATTCTATTTGGTTGATACATTTTCTTTGGTAAATTTCATAATCAATGAAGATGTAAAGAATTTCCTTTGATATAATTAACACTGAGCTATTGTGATTCGAATACAGAAAACCAGATTGATACCAATTCTGTAGTTGGGGATGGATTGTTGAATTAAGTTCATTTCTCTGAAAATAAAATAATTGCATTATTAAACCTATTTCCAGATACACAAATATAAAAAAAGATTCATTTATACTGTTAGTTACACCTAATTCTAATTTTTTTGGTAAAATCTATATTAAACATAATAGCATAATAGCTGACATGTGGATGTGCCTTAATTTGTAAACATTTTCTCAAAATCAGAAGGAAAATATAGAACTTACATTTCTGTACTATTCTGCCAGTTATTTCACATCATTCCTAGCTTTCTGCTAACTTCTAACCTGAATTGTTTACTCTTCTATAAATTTATCATGTGATCAATGGCTAAGACTACAAAAATACTGATGAGATTACATTACCAAAATTTTGTGGTTTTATGGTCAGGTTTAGAAGGAATGTGCCTGCATAAGCTGGGGAAGTCTGGGTAATGATGACTCCTAATTCTTGTGGCTTGGGGTCACCACACAAATTTGTGGCACCATCAAAAGTCTAATATAGTTTAAGTTCACACTGGTTGACTCTGTGAATGGTATTTCCTATGTATGTTCAGTGCCAATATGATATACCCAATAGGTATGAATGCAGGTAATACTAAAATTTATGTCTTACATTAATTAACATAACTACTTTGGCAATGGAAAATTGTACCAATCTAGTAACTCATTATGATTTATTAGCACTGTTAACAATTTCACTCTGTACTCCATCTTATAATCTGGCATGTATGTTAATATTTAGAGTTTAAGTTAGCAATGTCTAGTTGGTTTTCAAACAACTTATTTCTAAAAAGCACTTTAAAAAAATTAAAGTATTACAAATAAGTGTCTTAACCAACTTAGTGGTTAGAAACATGACAATAATCATTCAACTTGAAAGATAAAAAGTATCATGTTCAGACTGTTTAACATAGCTGTAATAGAGAAAAATTGCTCTAAAATTTTTATACATTTTCCAACCACTGGCATGACCTATTAAACATTTTTAAACTGAAAAAGATATGTAACTGAAATACTGATTTAAAAAAATAAAACTTACTTTGTAATCCAAGATCATAAATGGAGAGATCCTCATTGCCAGTGTTTGTATAAATAGTGTACTACCCCCTAAAGATACATACTAATTTTTTTATTTACAAATGAACATGCAGAAAATTAAATGAGACAACTGATTGTCAACTAAAGTAGTCAAAAATGGACCCATACAAACCTCACGAAGTGAGGTAGGAAAAACACCCCACTTTATTAAAATATTCACAAAAATAGTGCAAACAAAACAATCTGAAAGAAGTTATTCTCAGTATTCCAGTGTCTAATAAATTATTATAATTAATTTAAAGCTACTAAGTAGAATTTGAGAGTATAGGTTGGAAACATTGAGTTTATATAACTGAGTCTACCACATTTAGGACATTTCATATGCTATATACACATTAAATGACATGATGGTCACCATTCCATTATGAAATCATAAGCTTCATACAACAAACCTTTTTTAATCACATAAAGAAATGTTGCTTTATCTATCTGCTCTAAGCACAAGGAAGGCTCAGTCTCTGACATTAGAAATTAATGGAATCAAATTATTTAATCTTTACTTTGCAATACTCCATTGTGCAATACAATTAACTTGCCACCAAGGTGACTAAAAGCTGGCTGATTCAAAAATTACTCTAAAATAGCTAGAAATACTGATCAAAGCCACTTCATTGGGTTTATTTTGCATTTAAATAAATCCCCAGCAATATAATCAACTATAAATGGCAGCATACAACTGTTATGTGGCAGAAAATAGTAAGGCATAAATTAGAATAAGGAAAATGTATCTATCCTTATATCTGTGGTATAGATACCTACATTTCCGATACTTCCCTATGTTTATTACTCTATATTTTTTCTAGATTTAATACTTTTCTTACTATGCTGTATTCACCAACTACTAGAACAGAACTGTACAGAAACTGTAGAAATGGAGTGTTACATAACACATATACCATAGTATGAGTAAAGGGGGGCAGTGCAGTGTTAATATGCATTTGATGGGAGACAGGGGTTTGATTCTGGCTCTGCTTCTTGGTTATGTGACTTTGATCACATCACAACCATTTCAGCCTCAGTTTCCTGAGGATGGATATGGGGGTAGGGATGTTAGGAGACTAGTGAGATTATCTCTAGGGTCTCTGCTAGCACAAAAATGATCACTCTATAATAAATAGGCACAGAAGAGTAAAGAAGGAGGGCAGGGGTCAGAATTTCAAATTATAAACATTTCCCTCCCAGCTTCTAAAATATTTTTAGATTCAAAAATCTTACTTCTAGGTTAGCTTTTCACTTCACATTTTAGTTTGCTTTTAGTAACATGATTTCAAATCAGTGTAATAGAGGAATTCCCAAAACCTTCAGATATTTCTTTGCATTTCTTAACCCAACATGGTATAGATGGTATCAATCAAATTACTTTATTATAGAAAACAAGTATTTTCTCCCTAACTAGCTTTTCCATAGATGAAAGGATTTTTTATATGGAAATTAGGAAGTATAAAACAAAAGGTTAAAAGATAAAGTATGAATATTATTAGCATATATTTGTAACTGTTGTATATCTGAAAACTATTTTAAGTGCCAATAAATAATGCAAATGAATATAAAATACTTCCAAAAATTTGATTTATGGTTTGTTAAACAAACTCATCCCATTTTAACTATATCTTGCACAAGAAATCTGTTCTAGAATTCTGAATGCAAAGTTTGAATTAAATGAAATGTTTCTTCATTGGGGCCAAATCACATCACTTAAAAGAATGAAATAGAAATATTATAGGGTCATTCAACATTAATGGGTTAAAATACGTATACGCACACAGATAAATGAAGTACTCTAAGTTGAAAGTTTTCAACACCAACTTAACAGGTTTAATTTAAGATTTCTAACAAACCAAAGGGAGATCTTATAATATTTATTACAGCTCTTGTAATTTGGTATTATTTGGTATTTTTTGTGCTTTAACCAAAATCATGCTTGATTTAGATGGCAAGAAATGCACAACTTGTTGAATTAAAAAACAATCCTTCAGCCTCTTAAATCAACTGAGCATTTCTGCCATAAAAGTGACTGACCTCCAGTGATAGCAAAGACCTTACTTACTCCTTGGTAAGTACTATGCTCTTTTCCTTTCATACCTGAACCTCTGCTCACCTTAGTATGTTACAGATCTTTATACCTCATTTATTTTGGCTACTTTTTAATTCATTTATCTGGCATCTCTTAGGTAAATTAGAGGTAAGGGATGCCTAAAATGTCTTTGTGATATATATATATACCACATGCATACACATACACACACATTAATAAATCTCTATTAACTTTTAGCTTTACCCTGGACTTTGGCAATGTTGCAGATACTAGTTCAGCTTCTAGTTTTCTATTTTAATATGAAGTGAAAAATGTTACAGACCACAAAGTTCAAACAAGTATTTCATTGTTCTTATAAAGATTCTAACAGAAAATCCCTTAAACAAACAAGCCAAATTTAAAAAAGAAAGTGGGGAGGGAGAAAGGGTGAGATTTATAGGTATGAAAAAAACAAGAGGCATTTTTCTGGTTATTTTAATTATCAAAATATATTGTAATTTTAACTGGCAGAGAGAAAATTTTAAGCTTTGTCAATTAGAATATTTGCTTTCTATAAATTCAGTATATATTTTTTTCACAAAATAAAAATATCTAAAAAGACAAAGCACTAATAGTTCTGATTATTTTGTGGAAAGATAACGCATAGCAGTTCAAGTCACAATATACTGATTTTCAAAAATCAATATATTCTCTTCTATTTTAACCAAGCATTAGAGCTTGAGACCAGAAGAGGTCATGATGAAATCTTAACCAACCAAATCAGAACTGAAAATTTTTTAACCAATAATGCATTTTTGTAGCACAGTCACCAAATGCTACTTTACATACATTCAACATTCAGCTTACTGGCATGATTTCAAAGTTTTATAAAAATGAGAAACTTTTGTAGATATATGATTAGAAGGTACACAAAATGCATTAAACACAAAGGCAGTGTGTTTCTTGTAGGAGAAATCAAGTCAGTACCTCCTGGTAGAAATGTTCTATAAAAATGTGTCACATTGAAGCATCAGTGTTTTCAGCCAATTATCTGTCCCTGATATATTTCCTTGGAGTATATCATCTATCAGGACTTCAGGTTTCTCAATCCAAAATATCTGACTGAATTTAGGTACATCTAGAAAGCAGCTGAAAGAGTTTCTCCAATAGTCTGACATCACAGAAAGCAGGATGAGAAATCCCTTTCTTTACCTGAAGACGTACTTGTTCTACTTCAGTCATCATCAGCTCACAAAGGAAAAGAAAACCAATCAAAATTTCCCCTCACACACACAATTCCACACAAGCTAAACAAAAACCACTCCCTCCCCCCACAAAACCCCAGCACCAAAATGTCAGTCATTTCTGGGAAACAGAACATGCCCCTTGGATTCTCTGATTTGTTAGTTGTTCAAACTTGAAGGACAGACATGACCTTATGTCCTTGTAGGGAGGAGGGAAGGCATGTTAATGACTACAGAGTCACTGAGAAAGTGCATTATCAATTACACAATCAACTTAGAGCCCTGCCCTCAAATGGAGGTGGCCACAACTTGATTTAAATGCCTCAGTAATTGAACATTTATGTCCTCAAGATAAAGGAGATGGGGGCCAGGGGAGAAGAGCCATGCTCATTTTAATGAAAAAGTGCAGCAGTCTACCACCTTTCCCCGTGCTTCTCAAGAAAATGATTGCACAGACTCAGAGAAGTCCAAAGTCATAGCAGAATCTCTGAGGCACTCCTGGTTAAGAGAAAAAAGTATGACCAAGTAATCTTCATAGTTCTATAGATTATGAGAACAAACCCGTTTTTTTTTTTTTAAACAAAAGCCAAAGAATCATTTCATAGGGATCATATACACCATTTCCTCTAACATATCCACAGTCTCACAGTGTTGAAATGGGACCGATCAGCCTACGATGGATTGCACATCACCCAAGGAGAAAGGAAAGCATGGAAAATGCAAACATTTTATACTGCTTCACAAACACATTTACAAGGAATAGGTGAAGAGGAGATACAGAAAGGAGGGAGAAAGAAAACCTTATTGCTCTTTCCATACAAAATACAGTATGAATATACCTAAACTAAATCAAATCTGATTACAATGACCAATATTTTCACAATGAGGGATGAAGTTTCTTCTTGAACAATGAAATGTTCAATTAAAAGGTAAGCAGAAAGATGAGAGAGGATGTCAAAACTACACCTGGGATATTAGCTGCATATTGAAACTTGGGGATCGAGACTGCTTGGTTAAGGGAGCTCCTGGGCTGAGGAGCTCTTTACCATCTCCAGCTTGACCTAGCCGGTCTTCCTGTAGACTGATAGTTGAGTATCGATTAGCATTGTTAGCTGCTAAATTAGTAATTCCCTCAGTGCCAACCCCAATGCTGGTACTTGCTTGACTGCCATTTACATAGTCAAATGATTTACTTGAGGAAGCACTGGCTGTCCGGATTAGACTTAAGCTATTGGTTTTTGGCACCACCTGGCCAGCAGGCAGACTCAGGTGTTTCTTCATTGGTGTCAGCTCAATTGAATCTACACTAAGATCAGTTGGTTGCTGTACATACTGCCTGCGAACTACTGAATCTCGAGGGCTCTCACTGGATTTGATGGCAGAGACTGTTTCTTTATCCTTGACTGAACGCCCAGTTGCTACTTTCCTTAAGCTTCCCCTCTGAGAAGAGGAGGATGGTTTGGTCCCAATTGGCTGACTGCTGAGGGAAGCCCCTGATGAAAATCCTTCATCTGCATCATTCAGGTTTACCGACTCATCTCCTCCATTTACACCCTCAGCACCTAAAAAACAAATCAGAAAGACTCAGTAATAGCTAAATTAAATAAGAAGTAGCTGTGAATAACAACTCTACTGAGCTCTCTTGGGTAATGTTTGCTACAGGTTGACAATGGCCCTGCTATCAATACCTCCCCTTAATAATTTAGGGGAAGAATACTGAATCTACACAGAATTCTAATATTCAATCTGTTCATTGGCTTTAATTAGTCCAAACTTTTGTAAAACTATCCACAAATAAATTTAGTTTACTATCAATATTCAGGAACATAAAACTGCAGGTAAAATACATTTTGTCATCATAAATCTTTATAATGCACCTTTGTCAATTTGAGGTGACCAAATCTAGCTATTAAAAGATTTTTTTCCTCATATCTTCCTTAACCCACCATAAAATAGAACTCCTTCTAATTTCAGTTATCCAAAATAATGCCAAAAACATTCCTACAAACCAAACCCTTTATAACTACAATAAAAAAAGTACATTTATTCAACAGTTAACTGCTTCTAAATGGCTTTAAAAGCTTTAACACGGGACCAGTAAATTTTCTAATTCTAAATTTAAAAAGTTTACATTGCTTCAAGTATTTTCATATATGTAGTTTATCTTATGGACATATCTACTCACTGGCTTCCATATTTTCTTGATCAATTACTGTGAAGAAAATACTTGATTTTAGAGGGCAAGTGTAAGGAACCAGCAGGAATATTTAAGGACTTTTATTTCCTTTATTATGTATTTCTATAATATTTTAGGTTTTCAGTTTGAGATGTATTACTTTCATAATCACAAGATACTTAGTGCCCCATTATGTTTCATGCAAAAATTACAGTTAATGAAAAAATCCTTATTCTGAGATTTTCTAAGAAGGGGAGAAACATATATAATATATTTAGCTTGGGGTTTCCAGAAAGCCCAATTTTCTTACTGAAAGTATAAATACATTCTCTTAGAAAGTAATACATCTGCTTCTTTCCAAAACTGATAGCAGTTTACTATGTCATAAATATGTTTACCAAACTGTAAGAAGTTTAATCTGAATCTTCATACAGATATCAATATTACAGTTAAGGTAAAATGTTAGGAAAGAAATCTAAACAAATATTACTTTGTGATAGAGTTACATAAGTAAAGTATATATAAAATATTTAAACACAATTTTTATTTAACATGGTACCTGGAAAAATAAAAATATTTTCCTAGCTATAGTTTCTCATAGGGATTAGTTATTTCCTTCCTTCCAAAGAATAAAATAGGCTATCCTTAAAGCAAAAGCACCTTCTTATTATATCTAGCAGTTCAATAATCTTTAATCATCATGCAAAGCCATATGAAAATGCAGCTGACACCACTTCTCTCAACCCCTTGTTCAGAAGAATAGTATATAACGTATCTCAAAATAAAAACTTTGAGTTATATTTATATAGTATCATCTTAGCAATTTACTTACAATTAGTATAAAGAACTCCAAAATGCCCAAGAAAGGATAGTTACGGTTCAGGATTGATATTAGTAATATAAAACTGAGAGTGAAAAGAAATGTATTATTGGGTATATATATAGAATTAGGAAAAGGAGACTGAGAGACTTAGTGCTTGCTTCTGAATCTTGCCACATGCAGATCTGATGCCTAAGCAATATGACCATAAAAGAGATGATAACATAAAAGCCACCATGCAAGAGAATCTACTACTGATAATTTATCTACTAAGAAATGCTGTATCAATATAATGGATCACTGACTTTGCTTTAATCACCGGCATCCTCAGTTTAGTAATAATTTTAAATCCAACTTTAAAATAAAATATTACTTGACAAATATTATGTAAAAGGATAAAAGTAGGTAATGGGCTCACATTCCCTTCAATTTCAACATAAGTACAATTATAAAGCTATTTAAAACCATCATACTAAAAAACATATAGTATATATTTTAAAGTCAATTATTGATGTTTATCCAAACACTCCAGCAGACTTCAAAATTACCAAGACTTTACATAGGTTTTAGTAATTTCCTTTCTTCTGTTTAAAAAACCTCAAGGAATAAAAAGGTAATGTGTCTCACAACTTATTTCCTTTCTAATTTTCTCCCTGGGTGATAACAATACTATTCATCATCCAAAGAGACAACTGAAAAGGATTTTTAATGAACTTTTCCATTCATATCTGTCTTTCCTTATAAATGTAGCCTTTACTAATAATGATTTAAAACCACAATTAATCTAGATTAAAAGGGAAAATAGTCTATAGCCATGCCACCCTGAACACGCCCGTTCCCATCTGATCTTAGAAGCTAAGTAGGGTCAGGCCTGGTTAGTACTTGGATGGGAGACCACCTAGGAAGACCAAGTGCTGGAGGCATAAAAAAATTAATAATAATGAAATGAAATTTAAAAAGGCAAAGTAAGTTTTGAGGAATTTTAAACACAATGAAGGAACTCATTCCTCTTTCCTTGTGGCTATACCCTACCCTTACAAACTAAAATTTTATATCAGTAGTCAGAGATATTAAAATAGAATATTATTTTAATATTTAATAGGATATTTAAAAGGAACTATTATTTTGGTTCCTTTTTAAACTGTATGACTTTTGATAAAAATTTAAGAAATGTTTTAACCTTATCCCACACTTTCTAGAATTTCATCAAATATTAATTTAATACAACCACATTTAGCGCAAATACTCCAACAATGGTAGTAGATACACATCAAGTGGCTCATTTAGTCATCTGGAATGTTGAGAAACAGGACGTTGTTCAATTTAGGCCAACTCTAGGTTCAACATCTATTTATATACTTTATTTTTATGTCTTTATACAAGATAAAACTGACTCCCAAAGATAACAAAGAGATACCATTAAAAAAAAAAAAAGAAAAAAGAAAAACTCCAAAAAGAGAAGGCTAATTCTTCCACAGGATCTCTGTAAAACAGCACCAACTCTTTGGGTCCCTAGATCATGCACATGCAACACTGTTAAATAAAGTAAGGTTAATCTAGACAAATGGGCAAGGGAACAAGAGTAGATTCAGATTCTTACTGAGCATGCTCACATTTTTAATGCGCCAGAGAGCAAGAGACTTCTTTAAGGTGGAAGGTACCTGCTTCATGTATGTTTGGTCTTTAAAATAAGTAAAAATATGTAACCTAGTTTAAAACTATTTGCTATATTTCATAAATTAGTGTATAGGTTCCACAGTAGCAATACATTAAATAATAAAAAACAATTAGGCTAGAGCTCTCTCTTTCACAAAGCCAACGCCTATGGCACCACATGTGAAGGAGGACATAAATACTATCAGAGAGTAGTGTTCTTTTACAGATAGTTGTGGTTGTGGTAGGGGCAGTGGGAGTATTCTCATTTTGAGATAACTACATTATAGAAACCAGGATTGACTAGGATACTGGACCTCTAAGTAATACATTTCAATTGTTTGGGAGCTATATAAGACAATTATTACTTACAACAAATGGTAAAATGTAGTGTGCACTAGGATAGTACATTTATAAAGATGTCAGTAGTTCACTAGTTAGATCCAGGCAACTTGACTGCAGTTTATAGCAAGCCAATCAATACTAGTTTACTCTGTCAAAGAGATAAATTCTTAATTGACCACCCCAGGATTAGACATAAATCTCTGGCTCCACGTTAGTCCAATTTCACAAAGATAATATATTAATGTTTTCAAACTCTCCTCATGTATTTTTTAAAAAAATTATTAAATGAATTAAATCAATTCATATTGATTAATAAGGCTCACGTCCATTAGGTGCATTTTTCCTCTTCTAATGTTAAAATAAACATGCTCAGTAATAAAAAAATTCCAAGCGTTTGCAGACCTTTTGGAGACAGGCCTCTGCCTTGTTAGTTAGTAGCCATGCCAAGCTGGTTCTTTGATTACACAGGGATGCAGACTCCAGGCCAGCACAAATGTTAACTAAAGATTGTACCTGACCTGGCGCTAGGCATATGGGGGATTGTGTTTTGAAAGGAGGAGCTAATACACTTTGGGGTAGTGGAAACACACACTAGAATGGAAAAATGTTCTGCTTGGGGAAAGAGAGCCAGGATCCCTCTCCAGCAACTGCCTCACTGCCTTCTGCCTCCTCATCTCTGTCCTACCCTCTGTTGTGGCTGCTGCATAGTTGGGCTCCGGTGAGCCGTGCTCAGGGGTCCTGCGCACCAGCACTTCCCCCTCTTGCACACGTTTGATCCCTAGGTCAGTGGAGCCGTGTTGGATCGGGGAGCCAGGAATACTCGAGTCAGCCTCGTTTGAGAAGTCAAAGCCATCTGGGATTCAACATATAAAATTTTAGTGCTTTTGTGCTGTTCTATTCTTTTCTGAGCATTTTGACCCAGGCAGATAAGAGAATGTATATATGGATATGATATAAACACAAACACTATTTAGTAGTTACATGTGTGTGCATAGCATACACACACATAAGGCAGCAGATGAACAATGTGAGGTTTGCAAATGAATAGGACAGAAAAATAGGGATCATTAAAATGGCAATTAATATCTCTTAGGCAAGACAGCTTGACTATTGAAGTACCATATGCCTATAAAATACTGCTGGATTCAGCACTTACTAAAAAGGAAAAGCAAAGACAAAAATCTAAAACAATAATCAATTTTTTTACAAGATAGCTTGGATTATACCATTAAATTGGCTAGTTACATAATTTTCTCCCACAATGGTCATACATGCATCTTTTTTTTACTGGTAAGAGGCTTAAAGAAACTTCTTTCCTATTGTTATTACTAGTTCAAAAAAAGATAAACATTAACTTGATCTTACTTCCTGTTTTAACATTCATAGAGCCTTCTAAATGATATCTTTTTACTTGATTTAAAAAATTTATATTAAAATAAATTTAGACACTTAAACCACATCTCTAGTGCTATTTTTATAAACTGAACAATTTTAATTATATAGAGTACTATAATATCATGTGTTAATACAGTCTGTAAAAACTGATAAATTTACTTGAACCCATGAGTAGGCTATAGAGATTTTGTACCCACCTTCTCTCCTCCATCTATGGCGACGGATGGAAGCTGTTGTAATCGCAGTCCGAGAAATCCTCGGCACTGTTGGAGTGACTTCCACTTTAAGTACTTTCTGGCCTTCTTGTGAAGAATCGGGAGCATCAAATGGTAATGAGTTTTTCATGGCATTGGCAACCTAAAATGATAATAAAACTTGTAATATAAAATATAAAAGTACAATGTATCAGAAATATTTGTATCTCCATTGTTCTGTATTCTTCTAGGCAAGCTTTCTAAATAAGAATTTATTTTTAAAAATGTGTCACCCTACCAATACCTTAAAGTGGTTGACTTTCAAAGAGAAAAAGCACTGGAAAGGAAAATCTATTTAACATTTGAATCCTGACATAAGAAAAAGTAGAGTAAGTTTCTGATTCTTCAGATGATAAACAACATAAAAATCTAATCTATGATTAAAAAAAAAAATTAGCCTTTTCTCCACTCCTTTGTTTCCGTAAGAAATTTTCCCCAAACATATCTGGCATTTTGTCTCATCACTTTCTGCCCTCCATGAAGGAGGGTAAAATAAGTTTGGAGAGTAAATGTCATTGTTTCTTAACTGGGTAGTGCTAATGTGGCACAGATCTTGAGATAGAAGATAGTCTTCCTCCTTCTCCACTTGGACAAAAACAAGTGGAATGCAGCAAACTGACTAAGTGTGCCTGCCCTACCAACTCAAACATTTTCACCAGTGGGCTGTTCCACGATCTAGACTGAGGGATAGAGAGTTAAATCTTTCAATTTAGTTTTTATCAGTAGTAAGATGATACTTATTTCTTTATTCACTATTTTATCTATTTATCACATGGCATTAGATTTGAATAGAGAAAAGAAGTGTTATTTATTGGGTCCCTCAGAGATACCCAATAATTAAGAAACATTCCAAAAAGAGAGATTACCAATATCTTTACCTGCATTGCCTTACAAATGCATCCTCTACTTAATTTATAAAATTATTACAAAGATAAAAGTATAAATTTAAAGAGGCTCACAAATGCAAGGTATTATGATGATGTAATGTTTTCATCTTGCTATCCATGTTTAATGTAACTCTTAGAGTAAATTAGGTAGGATAACATTAGAAAAACATGGAAAGTCAAATATAAAGAATTATTATAATGCTATCTTAATAAATTTCTA
The DNA here is from genome assembly GCA_030015415.1 of Cynopterus sphinx. Lineage (NCBI taxonomy): Eukaryota > Metazoa > Chordata > Mammalia > Chiroptera > Pteropodidae > Cynopterus > Cynopterus sphinx. The sequence goes on from CM057379.1 coordinate 181,503,227, forward strand.
TTTAGCTTAAAATATAAAAAAGATAAAGAAAATGCTTTTAAAATTATACTCTTAAAGTGCTACAAGTAAAAATACATAAACAATATTTTTAAAATACCATTATAAAAATACTATAAAAGCTTAGAAAATACAGAAAACTGACAAGAAAAATCACCTAGTCAAATCACCTAGAAAACTATTAGCACTTTTATGTTTCCTCTCTCTTGTCTAGATTAAAAGAATAGTTGTACCATCTTTAATATAAAATTTCAAATACTTAATGTCATCAAGTAAATCTATAACTTAATAATCCTTTGCTGTGAAACTTTTAAACTGTTTTGATTCCTTTGCGATTAAAAGTAACATTAACATTGTGCTTACATTTAAAAAAAAAAATTAAAATTGCTAGACATAGGATAGTGTGTCAAACAGAACGAACACACTACCAAACTGCTTCTCCAGAGGGATGTTCAGAGTTCCATTATACTGCTACTGGTAACATAAAGAATGCCTCCCTTACTCCACTATTGGATGTCTGCATTTGTTTTTAGATTGGTCATTGACCTTTTGGAGATATATTTATCTCATGGGAGAGTATAAAATATTTTTATAGAAACAAATATTAATAGGCTTTCTTGCCATGCTAATTGAGAGCTGCATATTAATTTTGTTTTTAAAATACTGGTCATTTAGCATTTAGATGTTTATGTGATAAAAAATCATCAACCTTTTTTTAGTGACTTGTCCCATCACTTAAGCTTAGAAAGTCCTTCTCTAGAAATCTGAGTAAATATTTATAACCTTTCCTCTTTCTTATTTAACCCATTTCATGTTTAAAAAAAAAAAGGAAAAAAGGAAAGCTCACTGCCAGCATTAATTTAATTTTACATAAACATTCTCTTTGAGGCTGAGATAAATATAAAATCTTTTCTTGGAGTTATTTCTAAACAGAACTTATCTCTAATCCTAATGTAACAGAAATGGATACATAAATCAGATTCATCAAATTAATCTTCTGTTAACAACTGCTATCCTAGTATAATGGAAATGTATATATACATAAATCAGCTTCATCAAATGAGTCTTCTGCTAGCAACTGCTAGAGAACAATGTTAACATCACACGTAGAAATAGTTTACATAGGATTTGACATTATCAGCAATTGAGAATTACTGTATTTTGTAAATGGAAATACCATTACTAAAAAGAGAATGCTATAAGTAAAATGATGTCATTTGTTTCCAAAGGCTATCAATATACTAGAGCAATGCAAAAATAATAATAGAAAAAAGATATTTTGTGGCAAACTATGAGGATACGGTTAGGACTGTATTCAATGTGTTATCGGGGTAAACGCTGCAGCTGTAAGCAATGCCAGTATGTATTCTCGTGGCAAATAGGAAATGGGTAAAGGACTTTAAAACATTTAATTCTTTAATTTATTTATATTTTATTTTGATATGTGGTAGGAGAGGATCTAAACCAATTTTGTTTTCTCTCCAATAGTTAATCAACTGCTACTGTGAAATAACCATTTTTCCCTTAATGATTTGAATTGCCTCATATATTACATAATTAATTTTTTTTACCCACTAGTGCCCTTTACAAGCACAGGTATATTTAATACAAAGTAAATGTTGTCACTTGCCAAAAGTGGTTGAGAAAAGAGTTCTAGCTGAGCTCTATAAATGATGTCATCAAGGACTTCCTGGCCAAGGTCCCATTGTCCATTATACCTAAGGAGAAGCAGATTGTTTATTATTTTTAGCAAATATTTCTAATATTCAACAACAACCTTTTTATTGTACTATTTTGGTTCTGAAACAAAGTTTTCACATCATTTCATTTTTAAACTATCTACTTTTGATTATAAGAACAAAATGAAGATTTTGTATATTACCATTTAAAATAGTTTATGTATATATCTTTACATGAATTGGTTTCTATCATGAGCTGATATTTAGGGTAATCTAGTTAATGCATTCATGAAAACCTGCGTTACAAACTATATAGAGAAACACAGTTTTCTGTAAAGAAAACCTGACAATTTCTAGACTCCAATTTATTGACTAGTTTTGTTACTTTTTGGCTATTTTAAAAGCACTAAAAGAACTATGAATAATTATATGCCAACACATCGGACAGCCTTGAAGAAATGGGTAAGTTCCTAGAAACATACAACCTACCAAGACTGAAATATAAAGGAATATAAACTCTGAACAGACTGATTACTAGTAAGGAGACTGAATTAGCAATCAAAACCCTCCCAATAAACAACAGTCTAGGACCAGATGGTTTCATGGTTAAATTCTACCAAACATTTAAAGAAAATTTAAAACCAAGCCTTTTCAAACTCTTCCAAAATACAGAGGAGGAGGGAATACTTCCATACTTATGAGGACAGCATTACCCTGATACCAAAATCAGACAAGGATTCAAGAAAAGAAAATTACTTGCCAGTAATCCCGATAAACACAGATGCAAAACTTCTCAAAAACAGTATTACCAAACCTAATTCAACTATACTTAAAAAGTTCTCAATGAAGTAATTGGGGATGTTCCTTAACATAATAAAGGCCACACAGGACAAGCCCACAGCTAACATCATACCCAACAGTGATAAACTAAAAGCTTTTCTAAAATCAGGAACAAGACTTACCACTCTTACCACTTTTATTTAACATAATACTGGAAGTTCTAGTCAGAGAAATTAAGCAAGAAAAAGAAACAAAAGGTACCCAAATTTGAAAGGAAGAAGTAAAGCTGTATCTATTTACAAATGACATACTATATGTAGACTCCAACAAAAAGCTGTTAAACTAATAAATTCAGTATAGTTGCAGGATACAAAATAAATATATAAAAATCAGCTGCATTTCTATACACTAATAACAAGCTGACAAAAAAAAGGAATTAAGAAAAAAGTGCCATTCATAATTGCATCAAAAAATACCTAGGAATAAATTTAACTAAGGAGGCAAAAGACGTGTACATCGTACACTTAGTCTTTTATAAGATATTGATGAAAGAAATTGAAGAATACAAGTAAAAGTAAGTAAATGACAAGCTCATGAATTGGAAGAATACTGTTAAAATGTCCACATAAAGCAATCTATAGATTCAATATAATTGCTACCTAGTTTCCGATGGCATTTTTCACAGATAGAACACAAATCATAAAATATGAATGGAACCACAAAGACCCTGAACAGCCAAAGTAATCCTGAGAAAGAACAACAAAGCTGGAGGCATCTCCTGATTTCAAACTATCATAAAGCTATGGTAGCCAATTCACTGTGGTATTGGCATAAAAACACACATAGTTCACATGTAGTTCAACAGAATAGAGAGCCACAAAATAAACCCACACACATACAGTCAATTAGTTTACAACAAAGGAGCCAAGAATATACAATAAGGAAAGGACAGGCTCTTCAGTAAATGGTGTTGGAAAAACAGAACAGCCACATGCAAAGAATGAAACTAGACAGCTATCTTATGCCACACACAAAAATCAACTTAAAATGTATTATAGACTTGAACATGAGACCTGAAACCATAAAACTCCTAGAAGAAAACACAGTTGGTAAGCATTTTGATATGTCTTGACAGTAATTTTTTAAATCTGACACCAAAAGCAAAGGCAACAAAAGCAAAAATAAGACAAGTAGGATTAAATCAAACTACAAAGCTTCTGCACAGCAAAGAGAATAATCAACAAAGTGAAGGCAACCTACAGAAGGGGGAAAATAGTTGCAAATCATATATTTGGTAAGGGGTCAATATTTAAAATATTCAAAGAACTTGTAAAATTCAATAGAAAAAAAAATCCAATTTTAAAAAAACAGAGGATCTGAATAGATTTTGTTTTTCCCAAAGAAGACATACAAATGGCCAACAGGTACATGAAAAGGTGTTCAACATTACTAATCATCAGGAAATAAATGTGAACCAAAACCATAAAACCTCACACGTTAGAACGATTATCAAAAAGATAATAAATTACAAGAATTGAGAATGGTAGAGCAAAGGGAACTCTTTGCACATTGGTAGGAATGCAAATTGATACAACTACTATGGAAAACAGTATGGAGGTTCCTCAAAAATTTAAAAGTAGAACTACCAGCAATTCAACTTCTATATATCTGAAGGAAAAGAAATCATTATCTCAAAAAGGTATCTGCACTCCCATGTTCATTACAGCATTATTTACAATAGCCAAAACATGGAAACAACCTAACTTTAAAGTGTCCACTGACAGATAAATGAACAATATTGTGTGTGTGTGCAGCACACACAAATATTCAGCCATAAAAAAGAAAATCCTGCCATTTGGGACAACATGGATGAACCCTGAGAGCATCAATGCTAAGAAAAATAAATCACCAAGAAAGACAAATACTGTATGATCTCACTTGTATATGTAATCTAACCCCACTCTTCTCCCCCCTCAAAAAAACAAACAAACAAACAAAAAACCCAACTCAGAGATACAGAGAACTGATTGGTGTTTACCAGAGGTAGAAGCTGGGGGATGAGTGGGGAACAAAAGGTACCAACTTCCAGTTACAAGAAGTCTTGAGGATGTAAAGTACAGCATGCTGACTATAATTAACAATACTGTATTATATATTTGAAAGTTGCTAAGAATGTCTTAAAGGTTCTCATCTCAAGAAAAAAAATTTTGAACTATGGTGATAGATGTTAACTTATTGTGATAATAATTTCATAATATAAAACACATCTAATCATTATCCTTGTACACCTAAAATTATGTCAATTATATCTCAAAAAAATTGTCTTCAATAGTTACATTACTTTCATAAAAGTACACATTCACTAAAAAAAAGTACTAAGAGGAATTCATATTAGAAAAATAAGATAATAGGTCCATCACAAACAAAACATTCAGTATGTACAAGTAAAATATTAAGTTTTCAGACATTAGAAAAAATTCACCTAATTTCAGTACACCTACTTACATGGCATAATAAACCCCTGTGAGAAGTTGCACCATAAATTCAGGATCCAATACTATTCGACCATAGAGTTCTTTCCAGTGTTTTTCATGTTGCCGTGGAAACCCACTCACACAAACCCTAGGAAAATACAGTATATTTATCATGTATGATTTCCTTTTTCACTGAATTAAATATTTTTGCTTTCATAAATTCATTAATGAAATTATTTATTCTTCAAATATTTAATGAGTATCTGCTATGTGTAAGTCACTGTCCTGGGTCTAGGCATACAGTTGTGAACATGCAAATAGAAATAAATAAATGAAATCTGTGTTCTCATAAACCATACATTCTGGTGGACTATATCAATAAAAAGAACTTTTCTCAAATAGCCGTGTCTTTCAAAAATCATCCTTCTCCCTCTTCACAAAAGAAATGCAACACTTTCACATATCCCAAATTGTTATGAGGATGAATGAGTGGGAGATACAGAAATCTCAAAGCAAATAAAAGGACATTTCAAAATAACTAATATCCATGAGGCCATATTAAATCAAAGTACTATAAACAATCCTCTACCTTTTATTTCATTAAGAGATGCTCCCAAAAAAGTTATGCTTAATAATCAAAAGTTGTAATACTATTTTAATCAATTAATTTATTAGAATAATTTGAGTGTTGAGTCCAGAAGAAATTTTTTTAGTTTTTAGTAAAACATGGTCTCAGGAAAAATTTTTTTTAAATTTCCGTTTATATACATATTTTTTTGTAGAACAGATGTATAATTAGGTAAAAAGACAATAAGTATAAAATAACATTATATTAGGATAAAATATGTGGGTAAAATATAATGGGAATTCAATTTCAAGAAGAAAATGAATAACATAATGTCAGACTATTAAAGCAGAGCTTGTTCATTTATTCCTCAAATTGCTGATGGTAGATATCATTGTAGTATATACATTATACACATTTAAAATACTGCCACAACCACTATTTGTCTTATTAGGTCAATATTTACCTACTGGAAATTATATCATTTTCTACTATTTAAGATAGGATAAAAGGGTCAGGCCTGGTTAGTACTTGGATAGGAGACCACCTACGAAGACCAGGTGTTATAGGTGTAAAAAAGTAAACAAATAAGATAGGATAAAAAATTTTAAATGTTAACTTGAAAATGTACAAGGGGTAGTTTTTCAAAATTATTTAGGGAATATGTGTACAAAAGTTTGGCAACCATTAAACTCTGCCATCACTGTTGTTAAGAAACTTTATTAAATGCTACAATAAAGTTGCCAATCAGCAATTCACCAAATTTGTTTTAATGAATCAAAAATAATCACTTATGAATTAATTTGACTGTAGAGAGGAGGTAAGTGCTTAAACAGTGTATTTTCCTGATAACAGTAGTTAGGTTAGAGATAAGAACTTTGTTAGTCATTAATCACATTACTACACGCAAGCGAAAAAAATATATTTTAAGATAATCTATAAAATCAAACTTACAGCTAATTAAAATTGTTGGCCTTCCCTTTATTAGCAAAATTGAGTTTTGTTATAAAGAGGACCACACTCTTTTCCCAGTAAGACAGTAACATGAACTTGAGCAAAGCCTTTGTGATGAAGAGACCCTTGGGGGCTATGACCTCTATGATCCTTCCTTCCTAGTATTCATGCCCTCTTCTTGAGTCATTCTCTCTTCTTGAGTATGGGTGAGACCTGTGATTTGCTTCTAACCAACAGAATATGGCAAAGGTGATGGGATTTCTATGATTAGGGTACCTGATTATGGTATTTAAGAACAAAGTGCAGGTCTTCCTGGAGTCTCTCTCACTCCTCTACTTTGAAGAAGGTGCCTTGTTGTAGGCTAACTATTGGAAGGTGCACATGGCAAAGAATTGAGACTGATCTTCAGCAGACAGATAACAAAAAATTGAAGCCCTCAGTCCTACAACTATAGGAATTGAATTCTGCTGATAAAAGTGTTTAATTCCTCAATCAAGCCTCATATAAGACTGCAACTCCAGCCAACATCTCAACTGCAGCTTTGTAAGACCCTAAGCAAAGGACCCAGCTAAGTCACAACCAGACTCCTGACCCACAGAAATTGTAAAACAACAGATGTATGCTATTTTAAGTTAAGTTTGTGGTAATTTGTTATAAGGCAACAGAAAACTAATAAAGCATTTAACCCTTTTGGGTGGTTCAGTTTCTTCAAGTAAAAATCAGCTGGATAGAATAAACTCAGAGTCTGTTAACTGAAATTCTGTAACTAAATGTCCTCTATCTTCAAATTACTTTCTATTTATATTACTTAAATTTTCTTTCTATAGTGGATATTTAAGTTTCAGCCTAGGTCTGTCCAAATTATTAGAAATTCTAATTTAGTAAAGATCAGAACTCACAAGTACAAGTGAGACATATAGATAATTGGGACTACTGCTAATTTTCTTATTCAAAGCAGAGACAGTGCTTTGTAAAATATTTAAAGGAAAAGGTTCACATTCCTTAAGACTTCCTTTACATAAAGGACTATATATTCAAATCTCTCAAAGCAATTTATAAAAATTGGCATCACAATAGTGATTAGGTATATCACGAAACCACCCTAAACTTTAGCTTATCTTGATGTTCAGCTAGAAAGTACTTCTTTAATGCTAAAATATTTTCAAGAAGTCATGATGTATGAGAGATGATAAAGATTCCTACAGGAATGTAAGCCCCATAAGTTTTATTTATTGCTATATTGCCACACGTTATAACAGTGCCTACCATAGAGAATATGCTCAATAAATATTTGTCAAATAAATAAATAGATAAATAAATATAGTTAATGATAATTATTCTTCTAACCTGGATCCCATCCGACAAAGAGACTGGTAAGATGAAGCAGGCATATACACAATAGCAGAATTGTAACACAACATGAGAAAACTCAGGACTTCAAACCTAAAAAAAAAAACAAGGAAAATGAATTATAAACAATTATTTCTATTAGAGACCAGTAAATTTCTTCCTTGGACAGTTATAACAACAATGCTTTAATGATTTTCAATCAGCATCCTCCTCAATGATTTCCATTTCCATTTTCCTTTTTAAAGGTCATATCCCTGTTGCCATCTATATTTTCTTCCTCATAAAATAAACCATAGTACATGGTTTATGCATTAGTCCATTGCTTTTATTGACTGCATGATAAAATCCAAATTCATCATGGCACACAAGGTCCTTTAAAATCCACTGTCAACCTAACTTTCCAACCTTACCTTCCTTCCACTGTCTACTATATACATACCATATTAATCTTCTTACCATTCCATGAATTTGCCAAACCTCTCCTAATTCCTTGCTTTTATGAATGGTGATTTTTACTAGAACATACTTTTTTCACTTAAGAAACTCCTAAATTCCTGTTAAGGTTTCAAGTCCTGGCTCAAATTTTTACCTTAGATATAAAGCTATTAATTCTCCAAGTTAAAGGAAATGTTCCTTTATCTGTGTAGCTCTAAATGTCTAAGCAAGTTACTCCTAAACCTGGATGCACATTATAGTTATTTAAGGACCTTCTAGAAAAATATATTGCTGTGTCTCAACCCGGACTGAGCTCAAGCTCTCCTTCCCACTGGGCTGCCAGACAGCTAGCTGCCAGCTCTCTAGTTCACAAATTAGAAAAGTATTCTCTAGGGAATTTGACCATTCTAAGGAGAATGGACTTAGAAAGTCCCCCAACTGAATGGCCCAGTGAGAAATTGTGATGTTCACGGTCAACTAGCCCTACTAACATGGTCTGAGCTTCTCATTTTTTATCCTCCTAGTCTTAAATATAAGGGAGGAAAAAGGATTACCAGACATCTGAGAAACTCCACTAATATGAAACAAGATCAAATAGAAAAAAAGTACAAATTGATGGAAGTAGAATATACAAAGAGAAAGTATAACTTCGATAAAGCAAATGATCATTAATATTCTCAAAAATGTTTCTAAAAAAAAAAAACCAGCCTATTTTTAAAGACCATTCTGAAAACAAGAAATGATTTTAGATATACAATATATGATTGCAGAAATTAAAAACTCCAAAAAAGAACTGGTGGATGAAATTGAGGATATAGCACAGAAAGTAAAACAAAAGAAAAAACAATGTGGCAAATAGGAAAGGAAAGAGGACCAGTCTAGCATTTGCAACATCCAAATAATAAAAGCTCCAGAAGACAAATACAAGATCAGATAAAACGAAGAGGCCAAACTAATTAACAAAAATAATTCAAGAAAATTTCTTAGCCTGAAGAACTTGAATTTCCAAATCATACGGATCCACATAGTGCTCAATACAATGAAGAAAATAAACCCACACCAAGAAATATCACAGAGGTATTTCAGAATACTAGGAACAAAAAATGAGGATAATAGGGTTCAGGAAACAGTAGCTCCACACAGGAAAAAGACAAAGGGAATTCCCAAAATAAGGGTGAAGGAAGATCCCAAGGTAACAATTAATGTATACCAGCAACAAGGACAATGTAGTCCAGATGGGAATAAGTTAAAAGGTTCTGGGAACCCTATTTTCAGGAAGATAAAATTGAGAAAATAACTGATGTGAATGAAGACTTGAAAAGTAATTTAGACAATTAATAGAGAATTTGCAGGGATTGGATTACAAAGCACAAAATAAACAAAAAAATATATGCATGCCAAAGAAAACAAAAAGGTGATGGAAAGGAAAAGTAAATTAATCACAAAGCTCAGCATCGAATAGCTCTGAATGAACCCTGATCATTCAAATTAATGAGAAATCTTAATTTCCCACAATTACAATATAACTACATTGAAGGGATAGGAAAATGAGAGAGGTAATGAGTTAAATCATTATTTTTCATACAGATACAGTATTAGACAGTGCCCAAAACAGAAAAATTAAGAAGCAGCTGGTTACTCAAAGATATGGAGATAAACATTAAAGAAGTTTAAAGGAAGATTTTTCAATCTCAGCACTCATGGCATGTTGGGTTACATAAGTGTTTGTTGTAAAGGGGCTGGCCAAGGCATTGTAGAAAGTTGGGCAGCATCCCTGACCTCTACACATGAGATACCTATAACAGCCCTCCCTCCAAAACAGTTATCATAGTCAAACAAGTCTCTAGACATTGCCAAAAGTTCCCTGGGGAGGAGGGGGAGCTGAATCACCCTGGCTGAGAACTACTGGTTAAAAGTCATATGTGGGAAAGAAGAAATGGAAGGAAGGGGGAGTTAGAGAATACAGTTTTTCTCATTAAACTGTATAGAAATAATGCATACTTAACTCTGAAGAAATATATGTGTGTATATGTGTATTCCTGATATAGCTGACGTATTATAGTTGACTATATAAAAAACTAAAACATACAGCAAAACCAAAACAACAGCACAATGAGATACCACTCTTTACTCCTACTAAGTCGGCCATAATCAAAAAGATAAAAAATAAGTGTTGGTGAGGATGTGGAGAAACTAGAACTATCATACACTGCTGGTGGGAATGTAAAATGGTACACCCACTCTGGAAAACATAGTACGATAGTGCCTCAAAAAGTTAGGCATTGAATAAACATATGAACCAGCAATTCTAGTCCTAGGTATATATATCTGAAGAAATTGAAAACATATGTTAACAAATAAACAAACAAACATTCAAAGCAGTATTCTTCATAGCCAAAAAAAAAAAAAAAGAAATCAAATGTCATACGACTGATGAATGTATAAATAAGCTGTATATTAATATGATGAAGCATTATTCAGTTACACAAAGGAATAAAGTACTTATATATACTATCACACTAATGAACCTAGAAAAATGCTAACTAAAAGAAGTGGGACACAAGGGCCACAATTGTATAATTCCATTTACATGAAATATTTGGGATAGACAAAACCAACGAGATAGAAATAAAATACATGGTGGCCAAAGGCTGAAGGCTGTGATGAAAGTACCTTGAAATTAGATAGTGATAGGTAATTAGATTAGGTAATGGATTAGGTAGTGGCAACAGCTGTATAATCTTGTGACTGCACTAAAAAAATTACTGAATTAAACGCTTTCAATGGGTGAATTTTTTTTTAATTAAGATTATTGGGGTAATACTAGTTAATACAATTATATGATTTTTAGGTGTATATTATCATTTGACATCTGTATATTCCATTGTGTTTACCACGCAAAGTCCAGTTCTTTCAGGTACCATATATTTGATCCCCTTTATCTACTTCACCCTCTCCCATTCCCCTAGATTTGACCCCCTTTACACCATCTACCTCTCCCCTCCTCACCCACCCCATTAGTAACCACTAGTCTATAGTCTTCTGGTAACTACTAGTCTATAGTCCCTGTTCATGAATCTCTGTTTGTCATGCTCATTTGTTGCTTTTAGGTTTATATCCCACACATAAGTGATATCATGTGATTTTCAACTTTTTTGTCTTGCTTATTTCACTTAGCATGATTATCTCGAGGTTCATCCATGTTGTCACAAATGGCAATATTTCATCTCTTCTTATGGCTGAATAATATTCCATTGTATATATGTAACACAGCTTCTTTAGCCAATCATCTACTGCAGGACCTTTCGGTTGCTTCCATGTCCTGGCCACTGGGAATAATGCTGCTATGAACATCAGTGTGCAACTATCTTTACAGATATGGGTTTTCAAGTCTTTAGAGTAAATACCCAGTAGAAGAATTGCTAAATCATATGGTAGATTAATTCTTAGTTTTTTGAGGAACCTCCATACTGTTTTCCATAGTGGCTATACCAATTTGTAGTCCCACCGGCAGCCTATGAGGGTTCCTTTTTCTCCGCATCCTCTTCAACATGTTATTACTTGTCTTGTTATAGCTATTCTAACATGTATGAGATTTGATTTGTGCTTCTGATTTGCATTTCCCTAATAACTAGCGATGTTGAGCATCTTTTCATATATTTGTTGGCCATTTGTATGTCCTCCAGGGAGAAGTGTCTGTCTGTTCAGGTCCTCTGCCCACTTTTTGACTGGATCATTTTGTTGTTGTTGTTGTTATTGAGTTGTATAAATTCTTTGTATATTTTGGATATTAGGCCCTTATAGGTTTGCAAATATATTTTCCTATTCAGATGGTTGTCTCTTTTCCTTGTGGACGATTTCTTTTGCTGAGCGGAAGATTTTTAGTTTGATGTAGTCCCATTCATTTATTTTAGCTTTTACTTCCTTTGCTTTTGAGGTCAAATTCATAAAACCCTTTTTAAGTCTAAGGACCTTGAGTTTAGTTCTTATGTTTTCTTCTATGCATTTTATTGTTTCAAGTCTCATATTCAGATCCTTAATCCATTTTGAGTTAATTCTGAAGTACAGTGATAGACAACAGTGTAGTTTCATTCTTCTGCAGGTGGCTTTCCAGTTTTCCCAGAACCATTTATTGAAGAGGCTTTCCTTTCTCCACTGTATGTTTTTGGCTTGTCAAAAAATATATGCCCATATAAATATGGTTTTACTTCTGGACTCGATTCTGTTCCACTGGTCCATGTGTCTGTTTTGCTGCCAATACCATGTCGTTTTGATGACTGCTGCTTTGCAATATAATTGAGGTTGGGCAGAGTGATGCTTCCAGCCTAATTCTTCTTTTTCAGGATGGCTTTGGCAGTTTGTGCTTCCATACAAATCTGATGAGTTTTTGTTCTATATCTTTAAAAGATGCCAAAGGGATTTTGACAGAGATTACATTAAATCTGTATAATGCTTTAGGTAATATGGTCATTTTAACTGTGTTGATTCTTCCAATCCAAGAACTTGGAATATCTTTCCATTTCTTTGTATCTTCAATTCCTTTTAATAGGGTCTTATAGTTTTTATTATATAGGTCATTCACATATTTCATTAAATTTATTCCTAGGTATTTTATTCTTTTTATTTCAAATACAAAAGGAATTATTTTTTCCACTTCTTTTTCTGACACTTCATTAGTAAAGAGGAAAGCTATGAATATTTGAATGTTGATTTTATATTCAGAGACTTTACTGTATTTGCTTATTGTTTCTAGTAGTGTTCTTGTGGAGTCTTTAGTGTTTTTTATATAGAGAATCACGTCATCCACAAATAGTGACAGTTTGACTTCATTTCCTATTTGGATGCCTTTAAATCTTTCTCTTGTATGACTGAACTTGCTAGGACCTCCAATGTTTTATTGAAAAAGAGTGGCGATAGTGGACAGCCTTGCCTTGTTCCTGATCTTAGACGGAAAGTTTTTAGTTTTTCATCATTAAGTATAAAGGTGGCTGAGGTTTTGTCATGTGTGGCCTTTAATTTGTTATGGAAAACAGGTGTATTTTATGGTATGTGAATTATATCTCAATTAAAAAGAAATTAAAATCAATAATGGAAAATGTGCAAGATGTAAAACACAGTACAGTTTCCTCAATATTTAAAACACTCTTGGAAATCACTAGGAAAAAACATACAATTCAATAAGAAAAAAGAACACAGCAGTTCCCAGGTCAAAAAAAATAATGAATTAACATATTAAAAGCGTTCAAACTGAGTCATAAATAAAGTAACACCAAATAAAACAATGAGATATCAATTTTTAACTATCAGATTGGCAAAATTTTTTAATTTGAAAATACCCAGAATTGGGGGTTAGTATGAGGCACCTTCAAACTACTGGTAGGAGGTTCAGTTGGTGCAGTTATTTGAGGGAGGGTAATTTGACAATATCTACACAAACTGAAAAAGCAGACAGTCTTGAACACAGCAGTTACACTTATAGGACTTTTTCTTACAGATATCTTGGTATTCCCATGCAAATATATACACCCACACACACACACAAAAGTGTTTCTTGACACGTTTATAGTAGAAAAACTGAAAATCAAAATTTCAGTCAATATGAGACTAATGGTACATATATAGAATACTAGGCAGTCATTAATGAAGAATTAGATCTCTATAAGCTGCTAGAAAAATACGTCCAAGATTTATTCTTAAATAAAAAAACAAATTGCAGAACAACATATATAACTAAATCCATTGTATATGGACCTTGGCATGTTTAAGGTTGAATATATGCTTTTGCATGCATTAAAATTTTCTGGAAGAACACATAAACTTTTCTCTTTGTACTCTCGTCTATTTTTACTTTATACTGTGATCTATTTTAAATTTACCACAAGTATATAATGTTATACTTTAAAAATTAAAATAGAAAACAATAACAACAAAAAAACTAGGAAACCAGATAATGTCTCTATAAATCAGTCTGCAAACTATACTTAGGAACCATTATTTTAACATAAATTTTATAATGTGAAATAATTTGAGTAAACCAACATAATTGTACAGAAAAAAATTAAACTGTTTCTTTAAGTTAGGATAAGGCCTTCGCCAAGTGTTATACAACACCATGATAGCTAATAAAGGATGACCACTAAAGCTGAATTCCAAAACAAAGTATAGGACACAAGGGAAGCCAATGCATTTTCTATCATATGTGTAATATTGAAAAGACCTATAAGAAGAACTGGAATTCCAGACTCAAGTACTTGTTAATGACTATGGAAATTTGCTTGATCCTATATTCCTTCCATAACTCTAATATCATAACTAATAAGAGTACTATTTTACTATTAACATAAAATATTACATAACGAATAGTATTACTAATATTTATTATGTGCCAGCCACTGTGCTAAGCATATTCTGTGATCACCTCATAGTCACCACGTAGATTAACATGTGGTAAAGAATTTGGCCTTGTTCAAAGAGAGGTCTGATCTTTGCCTTCACATTCTGGGAAGAAACTTGAGTTGTATCTGATAGGTTTGTTTAGGGTGACACAGGATCTCTTTGTTGGTGAAGTCTTAAGGCTCTGGCTAGACTGAAATGATATAGGAATGCTATGACTGACAGGGATAAGGTGAAAATTTGGATAAACTTTAGGTGAAGTGATTATGTCTCATTTACCTAAATGAATTATGGGAATGAATATTGTATTTGGGAACACTTTCTCTATCTAGTATTAAAAACAGAAGGCATATAAATCCACCCTTCTTGCAATATTAACTGGATATGCTAAAGAAGAACCAATAAGATTACCTACACCCACAAGGTTATTAATTTGCTGCACAATAGCCCTGTGTGAAGTATAGAATGGGGCTTATGGCAAAAGCCAGTAAGTTACAATGACTTCTAGGATTTGGGCCATTTGAGAGACAACTAGTTTCCCACTAGGCACCGAGACTGCCCCTACAACTGAAATATAATGTAATCCTGAAATACAAAATACCATTAATATCTTGAGTGATATAAGGAAAACACAGGCAGTACCAGAAGAGTTCCATAATAAAATGGAAATGGTGTGTGCATGAACAGGCCACTGGGGGAAAGCAGAGGTACCCAGAGTACTCATAAGCAGGAAGCCTCTTTTTCCCTAGGGCCAACTCTGGCATCACAGTGCCCTATAAATAACTGTCTAATGACTATCAAAGAGCAGCTTAATTTATAGATGGCAGTTTTTATTTATTTATTTGGCGGGGGGCAGGGAAACCAACTCATGTTTAATTGTGACATTTTAAAATTGTAAAAGTGTAGAAAACCAGATCTGAGCTAGACCTGTGGTCCAAGCATTGGCAAAGCCATGCTTGACTGTGTTATAATCTACCAAGAACAGAGAAGCAAAACAGTTAACAGACAGCTGCTTGTAGTTTAGCATAGATAACCAGGCAAAGACAGGCCTTGGGAAATTATTGCTGCCAGCAAGTCTCAAATCCTGAGAAGACTCTTACTTCCTCCTTGACCTTCAAAGGTATATAATAAATGTGATGATCTTGCCTTGGGGTCACTGTATCTGAGCACAGTGCAGTGTCCCACCTGGCTCCAGCTTTTGTATATACTGTCTGTGTTTTTCTCCATCTTTCCATTGTTCCCTCTCAGGTATATTAACCCTCTAGCCACGCAGGTTGCAACATACAAGTGTTTTGACATCCCTGCCTCCGCCCCCGTATTTAGTCTCTTTAAAATGACAGGAAAATATCAACCAATCACTGGTTTAATGGGTTTACAAGTTTACCCCAGCAAAACTGGAGCTGACAGTTTTTATTTGCAGCATTCAATATTACTCTGAAACACCAGACTGACCCCACAGTGGCCAACAGTAAATTTCAGATCTCCAGAGTTTAAAAGTTCAGGTTCTCTGAGCATTCGGTGTTGCAGTGGCACTTGTCGAAAACTAGCACCTCCTTGTAATAGGGGAACTTTAAATGAATCAGTGAAAAAAGCTTTTTCTCCTTCAAGGAGAAAAAAAATCATTCCTCAAAACCCAGCAGATCTGGCTGTGAGGTCTTCCTGCTATCCCATCTCTTCAGGCTTATTTTTTGCAGTGGATTATGAGAGACCAAAATTAACCTGAGTTACAAGAAACAAGACAGTAATGGCTATAAAGAGTGACTGAGCAACTGAGATATTCTTTTACCTGTCACATCCAATATATGTGCTTCAACAAAAACAACAAAAAGAACAGGTCCACTAAATACAAAAGCTAGAACTACAAAATCCATTCTTTCAAGAGTAGTGGAAGGCAGGATGGAGAAGTAGGAGAGGAAGTGGCACAAGGAGAAAAGTATTCAAATCAGTTCATACACAGGGCCTGGCAAACGCTAGAAATAAACTGCAGAAAAATCTGTGGTCCTTTCATACTTACAGGTATTAAAAATCCACATATTGGTGTCAGGAAGATTGTGCCTTCTGTGCACCAGAAATAAAAATCCCAATTCCTCAGAGAAAAGGGAACATGAAGAGGGCCCTTGGCAGAGTAGATCCTGACTTCCCTGGTGGGAGAGGTGAACAAGGAAAGAGCTGCACAGCCTCCTTCCAATCCCACTCATCTTTCTGATGGCAGGTGACTCAGTGGCCTGCAGCAGCCTTCAGTGAGATGAATACGGTAAAGGGAATTTCTCTATAGAGGCTGAGCTAGTCAGGGCAGACTGCAGGTAGACCATCTTGTGGAAGAATCTGGTGTTTAAGAAAACCATCAAGAAGAAGAGGCACAACTGGAAAAGGTACACTTTGCCAGGGATTTTTGCTTCATTAGTGCTGATAATGAATAAAAGAGAGAATTCCAGCCACGAAGAGGCAGCCACTGATAATGTATGAGGACTTCACTGCTGTGAGGAAAGCCAGGGGCAAACCAAATCTGAAGTAGTAAAGCCAATTCCTCTCTCTGTTTGACAACTGCTGGTGCATTTCAATTCCTTTATTGAACCAATGGTATTCAAAACAGTATAGTGAGTGAGTAGAGAAGAAACATATACAGGAGACTAATCAGCTGACCAACAAAATGAATGGAAAAGAGACTCACAAACATCTCCTGGACAAGGAAAAGAGCCTGCAACAGAAGGCTGAAGAGCATGTCAGCAATGATTTTGCTGACACTAGGGAATGGGTGAGGTTTCCACCCTGATACCCTGAATGCCAGATCAAATATATCTTGATACTAAACGGCATTCACCACTTTGCTAGGCACAAATGAGGAGCACCTGAAAAGCACTGAAAATTGATGCAAGGAAGAATTCCAGCCATGACCAAACATCTCCATGTAAGGACGGATCACCTGACATGCTTTCTCATGGAAACATAGGAATAAACACTCACTAAAACAAGAGACCGAACTAGAATGCTCTGCCATTCCAAGCACAGCACTAGAAAATGCTACTAATGCTACTATATGACCCAGCAAGTCCTTTACTAGGCATTTATTTACCCCAAAGACTTGAAAACCCATATCTGTAAAGATAGTTGCACACTGATGTTCATAGCAGCATTTTCCCCAGTGGCCAGGTCATGGAACCAACCGAGTGTCCTACAATAGATGACTGGTTAAAGAAGCTGTGGTACATATATATACAATGGAATATTATTCAGCCATAAGAAGAGATGAAATACTGCCATTTGCAACAACATGGATGGACCTTGACATAATCATACTAAGCAAAATAAGCCAGACAGAAAAGTCAAAAATCACATGATATCACTTATATGTGGGATATAAACCTAAAAGCACCAAATGAATAGGACAAACAGAGACTCATGGACATGAACTAGAGACTAGTGGTTATCAGAGGGTAGGGAGTGGGGGATGAGTGGGGAGCGAGATGGGGTAAAGGGGGTCAAATGCAGGGGAATAGGGGGAGGGTAAAGTGGGTAAAAGAGATCAAACATATGGTAGTGAAAGGAAACTGGACTTTGGGTGGTAAACATAGAATACATAGATGTCAAATGATAACATGCACCTAAAAATTATATAATTGTATTAACCAATGTTACCCCAATAAATTTACAAAAAAAGAAAAAGAAAAAGAAAATGCTACTAACAATATGTGGCTCATTCTCTTGCTTCACTCTCTATGCTCTGGGCTCTCCTCTGGGCCAGGACACTACTTGCCCTTCTTCAATGTTACTCCTTTCTCTTTTGCTGAATTCAGGCATCTAGCTTTGGGATGGTATAAATTCCCCAGATGAAGTCTTTGATTCTCTTGGCAAGGTCCTGGAGAAAGGTTTTGATACTGTCAACCATCTTTTCACCACCCAAACTACCAACTACACTGAGAGAAAAGCATCTCAAATCTTTCATCATGAAGGACCTGGCTGCTCAGCTCTGGACCAACCTGGCCCCTCGCCCACTGTTGGCCTCTCAGCTCCTCCTCACCCAATTGACAGCTGCTACTTGGGTGCTCCTAAGGCTGCTACACCCACACTGGGCATGCCTAGACAGTGCAGGCAGTGGGAAGTTGGTGGGCAGTCAGCCCAGCCGTCCTGGGTGATGGGGGCCTGTTCTAAAATGAGTAGACTGCACCGTGTTGGAAAGACCATCACTCTGATTTAAGAAGTTAAAACAAATCAGTTTGATGTCTGAACTTAACTGTATGCTGTTTGCTACTATGTTCAGATTTTTCCAATTCATGGGTGGTGGCCAATACTTAGCCACATGGTCAGGCAGGAGGGCAATGGAAAACTAGACTATTAAAGAGGTGCCTGTATGGGGAACAGACCAATGAAAATCACTATGGGAATCACAGGAGTGCATTAAAATATATCTATGACCTATCTATGCCCATCAGGAGAAACCCTTCCAGAACTGGAAAGTGACTGGTATCAATGAGTACGTATCCCAGTCACATGCTGTGGTGAAACCACTCCTGCTTTTGGAACCTGATAAAGTCAAATGGAAGCTTACAAACTTCAGTAGCATTGCCTGGGGAGATATTTTGGTGATGTGATATGCCAGTATCTATGACTCTTTATTTTTCAGGTTACATGTACTGCCATTCTGTGATATGGTATAACACTGGCATTGTTGGTAAGGTTGTAATACCGATATTCATGGTCAATTGTATTGGTAAATTGAATTAAAGCCTCCTTAATATGAATACTAATAAAAAATGACTAGCCTGAGAGAATAACTGGATCTAATCATCACCAAATTAGTTCTGCTCAATTTTATCATAAAGTACAAGTAGCAGCAGATTGGAATAGTGCGGGATGGCAAAGAGTAACCAAATGGATACAAAAAGATGAAAATGTACATATTGGTTTTATAGAACAAATTAGTTATTTCTTCAAATCTATCTCTAATTTATATTGATTCCTCAAATACTAGGCATATTCATAATAATCATATTGCTATCTGTATTTGTCATATAAATGCTATGCTAAAAACAAATGCCCAAATAAACATAATTGTTTTTGTTTAAAATAGTTTTAGCCAAAGGTCAGGGAATGGCCTACTTAAATGCAATGTAAAAAATTTGGCTTTGGCCTTTGCCTCTACTAGGAAGTAACTTATATCATTCCTGATGAGAATTTTTTTTTTTTTAGGGTGGGGGCTAGTGACAACAGATCTTATGGCTGGCCACATCTGACATTCTTGGGTGGAAGCTGACTACACCAGAAAAAAACATCACATGATTTAGGGTGGGGCTTTGGTCACACAGTATCAATTAACCTGGAGGCTGAGATTGACCTTGTGGGCAATCAATCTAATCAATCATACTTTTATAAATAATGGAGCCAAATAAAAATTCTGGACTCATGCTTACCTGAGCTTAACTCTATGCATATTGTCATACATTGATGCTGGGAGGATAATGCATCCTGACATTAAGGGCAAGGACAACAGAAACTGTGTTTAGAGCTCTCCAGACCCTATGCATCTATCCCTTTGGCTGATTTTAATCTATCCTTTCCTTGTAATAAACCATAACTATGAATATAACAGCTTTCATTCACTGAGTTCTGTGAGTCCTATCAAGTTATCAAAACTAAGAGTGGTTATGGAAATCCCCCAAACTTACAACTGGTGCTAGAAGTGAGGGCAGTCTTGGGGATTATGCATTCAAACTATGCAATTTGTCTCATTTCAGGTAGGTATGTATTCTCATTAACCTATTCAAGAAAGCAAGGTATAGACAGTAGATACACTGCCCAAGAGGATGGCTTCTAAATTGTAGTGCTAGAACATAAATCTGGTTTTTACATTGCTTTATATAAGATGACTATTACATAGTACAATGCATTAGATGGATGGGTATTTTACTATGATGTATTTCACTAGTATGACATAATTAACTTTCTGCCTCTTCTCATACCAAACTTGACCCAAAGTAATTATAGTTAACTGTTATGCATAAATTAACAATTATTACTGTCCACAGTTTTTACCATTACCGGTTTTGTGCAGTAAATGTTTCCCTCTGAGGGTGAAGGTCACTATAAACAACTCTGATGAGATCATGCTGACACAATGCCCCTTCTGTCAAAGCCATGGATCCAATTGTTGATGGCTACAAAAATAAGGTAAAGTATGAGACTTTGTCTCTAAAATGAAAGAAAGATCCGTAAAAGGCCATTTTAGACCATTCCTTCTCTTTCAAAACCTTTTCCATTTTTCAATTATACACATTCTATAGCTCTTTTCGAAAATTATATGATACATAAAATAAAAAGTATACTTCTCTATCTTTTTGAAAGATGATGAAATAAATTTATACTTAGGACACAGATAAGAAAAGTTGCTGAAAAGACTACAAGTTACAAATACGTTAGTTTTATTTGTATTTTAGAACACAGAGCAGTATTTTGAACTGCATTCAAGATATGAAGTTCGTCTAACTCCAGGTAGGTAAGTATTCTCATTAATCCCATTCTACTACAAAGAAAGCAAGGTTTAGAGTTATAATTATATAACACAAACAATATTGAAGACTATGATCACTGTCTCTTTAATGGTGACTGATTTCGTGTTTCAAAAGTTAGAAGATCCATCCACTCATAAATGTTTCACTATCCTCCATTTTATTTCATAATATGACACAGAGGACTTAATTAAAATCTATTACTCAGAAATATTCTCTGCTAAAATGAGTCCTTGCTAAATAGGAGCCATTCTATTTCCAATACAGAACAAAATCCCAGGGGAATTAATTAAGAAAAGAAATAGCTGCATAGAGCTATGAGACAACAGGCTACTGACTGTTAATAAGAAAACAAAATATAATTTTTAGATTACAGGTGAATTTTCTTTAAATGCTTTCTTCACAACTTCACACACTAAAGACTACAAGAGATCAGAAGCTTGATTTATAATATACATCTTTAAAAAGAGCAGACAGAAGGAATTCAGCTCAACATAGTCATCTAACTATATGATCAGTATTCTCACATTCTTCAATCAAATAAATATAAGGAAAAATTAAAAGTGTAATGTTATTGAATAGCTAGAATTCATCAGACTCCTTTAAATAGAAATTCATGTTAATATTCTTCTAAGTAGCCATTTTCCTAAAAATTAATAAAAACCAATCAATCTAACATAAATGATTTCTAATTAATATGGAAACTTTTAAAAATTAAAGAAAATTCATACAAGACTAATAAAAAAGATTGAAAATGATACCGGTGGAAGAATACAAAAGAATTAAACAAAAACTAAAGGAAAATTTTCCATTAGTTACTTTCTGCCTCCCTTGACAGTAGCTCAACTTTATATCACTACTAACAAACATCTATTTTTAAAAAGCATATCAGTAAAGGTATGTTAGAAATAGCTATCTTTCATAATAAACTGACTTTTATCTCTTATTCAATATAATTTTAAATAATTCTACCTTTCAATCTTACCTCGTGGTATATTGAAGGCTTAGATAAGGAAGGGATAGTAAAAGACAGAACCTTATTGTTTCCATCTTTATCAGCAATTTCCTATAGTAAAAAAATATACAAAGATAATGAAATAATCACAGGGCTATTAAGAAACAATAATTACTTTCTTAATTTATTGAACATATTACTGCTAAGAAAGATTATTAGAAATAGTATATTAAAATATTACTATACTATTATCTCTTTATAGAAATAGTAGTATCTAAAAAACACTACTTTGAGAGATTTCAGTGTAATATTATATAAAAAATACAACATGACAGCAAAGACATGAAGCAGTAATACAAGTCAATTTTCATGTTAAATTTACATACAGTACAGGAAAATTACAAGTGATTAGATCCTTAAGTAGAAACATGGCTGAGTTAAACATTAAAATTAAAGATCTTAGCCAAGAGAGCTACACTTATGAAAATAAGAAAAAAATACTGTTCTAACACAGAATGAATCTTGACTAAAAGAAACTTACAATTTTCAGTAATAAACTAATGACTTGAAATAAACTATATATTAAGATAACATCAGTCCAAGTGATTAAAAATAAGTTTATATTTAGGTCATTTTTATTGAACTGCAAGAAAAATCTTGTGAATTTTAAAATTTAAAAGCACTTTATCTTTTAATGAAAAGGACAACAGTGACCTTTATATCTACAGTTTCTGGCACCTCCAATCTGCTATAGGCATCAACAAAACCTACACCAGCATTTTTGCATTGCTCTTCTTGCATCGTTCCTTGTCCCTACTGTCTTATTTTAGTCTTTGTCTCTTTTACAACTCATACTAGGATACATTACAGGTATAAAATCCAAAGAGAAGCTTGCCCTTAGCAGACCTAGCAGGAAGGTGGTCAGAGATAGATCAAGTAGTTACACAGCATAAAAGAAAGAAACAATAAAAACAACTATCATTACCAAAACTCAAACCCAAAGAACTTCCCTATAGGGCTAATTTCTAAGTTTAGTGTGTCATAGGAGAGTAGCAATTATATGTGAAAAATGGCCTTACCTCTGATTTTGGCAGGAAAAGCAGATTAAAAATTCCCTAAAGAGATCATTTAACTGCTTTGTAGTCAAATTAACTACTGCCATATTTGAGTCATTGTGCCTCAGAGAAAGTCTAAAATAAATGGACCTGATTTAAGTTAGGCAATAAAATTTTAATTTTATTCCTAAATTTTAAATTAAGCCAAATACTTTTGATTTATATTTGTATTTGTGTGAAGGGTGCTCTGAAATTTGCTTAACCTGAGGGCAATAAAAAAACTCTCCCTGAAGCTATGTGAATCAAGAGAGAAGGGCCAGGGAGGGAAAGAAGAAAAAAGAAAAAAGAGAAACAAATGTATAAAAGAACACCAGTGTGGTAAGGAAAATTGAGAAGCACAGAGAAGAGAGAAAACAGATATCAAGGTAATTAAAAGAAGATAGAAACCCAAGATTATACTTCTGACGTATAATTGAGCATTATTTAATAGTATATGTTTGAGATGCCAAAAGATAATTAAACCATAGCACCAACAAACTAGCACTGTCAAGAACTGCACACAAAATATTTTTGCTTCAATTTTTTTCCTCTACTAAATTCTATTACACTGAACAAATTAATAAAAATAATAGCTTAATGCTAAACATACTAAATTATCTAAAATACTAAATTATCAAATCAAACAACATTTACTAAATGCCTGTGCTAAGTAAGCACTAGAGACACAGTGATATATAAAACAAATTCTCTGCTTTAAAAAAACAATCAGGCAAATTAACAAAATAGAGAATTTTATACCTAGACCAGCTTTTCATTAAAAAAACCTCACCTGTAATTATACTTCTACTACTATTACTACTAATAAAAATGATAACATTTGTTAAATACCTCAGGTAACATGCTGGATTCTTCCAATTGCTTTTAATCCTATAACAATGTTTAGTTTTACAGATGAGGCAACTTAAGTCAAGATATTAAGTAACTTACCCGAATTTAAATCAGCCAATAAGTGGCAGGGTCAGGTTTTAAAGAAAATATAAGTGACTCCAAAGGCCAAGCTCCTTCCTTCAGATACATGTACTAGTGATGAAAATGTTTTCTAATGATTTAAGGGATAATACTTAGAGGAGTGAAAACTGGTCCAGAATATTATTTACTGTGAGACTCAATGTTTTGTGAGGTACTATATTACCTCTCAACTATAAAACTTAATTTTATTATGTGGAATATTTATTTACAATGAATATACAGAATATGATTTCAAAGGGAAGGAATTTCAATACCAGTGTCATAAACTGATTACCATGTGAAAAAAAAAAGAATACTAGTATTGAAGGCATACTTGAGAATTCCTAAGAGTTTCATAAACAATATAGTATCAAATACACAATGTATTATCAAATGATTACTAAAAGTAAATTTAAAAAATTTTACATGCAACGCATTTATAAATATTGGTCAAATAGAATAATTTGAAGAGTAAGTCACAAACCTAAATGTATAAGACCTGAAACAATAAATTGCATAGAAGAAAACATAGGTAGTAAACATGGACTTTGGATTTAGAGAGGATTTTATGAATTTGACCTCAAACGTAATGAAAATAAAAGCAAAAATTAATGCATGGGACTGTATCAAACTAAAAGGCTTCTGCACAGCAAAAGAAATCATCAATAAGACAAAGAGGAAATCAACTGAATGGGAGAAGATATTTGCAAACAACCTCTCTGATAAGGGGTTAAAATCCAAAATATACAAAGAACTCATACAACTCAACAATGAAAAAACAGTCCACTTAAAACACAGGCAGTAGACGTGAACAGACACTTTTCCCAAGAAGACATACAAATGGCCAAAAGACATATGGAAAGATGTTCAACTTCACTAGCTATTAGGGAAATGCAAATCAAAAGCACAATGAAATACCACCTCACACCGGTTGGAATGGCTATAATCAACAAGACAAGTAATAACAAGTGTTGGAGAAGTTGCAGGGAAAAAGG
Source organism: Cynopterus sphinx (assembly GCA_030015415.1). NCBI lineage: Eukaryota > Metazoa > Chordata > Mammalia > Chiroptera > Pteropodidae > Cynopterus > Cynopterus sphinx. The sequence continues at coordinate 181,528,370 of CM057379.1, forward strand.
AATTCTTATAAACTGCTGGTGGGAATGTAAAGTGGTACAGACACTATGAAAATCAGTATAGAGGTTCCTCAAAAAACTAGATTCACCGTATGACCCAGAAATCCTTTTTCTGGGTACCTACTCCACCAAAATTGAAAGCATTTACCCATAAAGATTTATGCACCCTTATGTTCATAGCAGCATTATTCATTTTGGCCGAGACATGAAAACCATATAAGTACCTTTGGAAGATGATTGGATAGAGAAGATGGAATATTACTTAGTTGTAAGAAAAGATAAATACTGACATTTGCGACAACATGGATGGATCTTGAGGTAATTATGCTAAGCCACATAAGTTAGAAAAAGTTGAGAACCATATGATTTTACTCATATGTAGGATATAAAACTGAAAGCTACAAACAAACAAGATAAACAAACAGACTCATGGACATGGACAAGAGTTTAGTAGTTACCAGAGGGAAGCGGGGAAGGAGGAGGGAGGTAAAGGGGGTCGAATATATGGTGACGGAAGGAAATTTAACATTGGGTGGTGAACATACAACGTAATACACATATGATGTATTATTGAATTATACACTAGAAACCTATATAATTTTATTAATTAATGTCACCCTAATAAAAAGAAATGTCATAAAATATTAACAATGCTGTCAATTATAATAGTTTTACCTACTTTATAAAATGCATCATTAGACACCTCTGTACTCAATTTAATTAACTCAAATAAATTATTCGGTGGACATTTCAATTACTTTTCTTCTAAACATTTCTTAAGTATTTCAGAGGATTTTAACAAATACCTTAAATTTCCCAAACTATCATTTTCAACTTACCAAATTATAGATTCCTAACAGAAGTGCTTCAATGCAACCATTACTCTGTCTGTCTCGGCTAACTGTAAGCCGTAAATAAACCCACATCAATTCTGGCAAGAACTGCAGTGTGAATCTCTTAAGTCGAACTTCAGAGCTCCGATAGAGCTCAAACAGTTGATGGCAGACAGGCTCCAGGAGCTAAAAAGAAATAAAGTGAATTACTTACGTCCATTCTTTTGGCTATGACTATATATTTTTAAAAGGCATATATACTTATATAGTATTTTCAAAATAAACTCTCAACAATAATTTTTACATATTTTGAATGGATGCCGCCAAAAACTTAATCTCTATTTATGTACAGAGACTACATATAAACTGACCAACCTACTAACTATAAGAAATACTTTGTACCCTTATAATATCAACATATCTTTTAATATACTAAACTGATTAGATAATTTGTTCTTTAACCAATGTACCATACTCATATTTAGTGAGTTACTTTTTCTATTCTTAGAGCCCTTACTACCCTCTATTTTAAAAAGTTTCTATTGAAAGAGAATAGTTTCAAATAATCTTGTTGGAAATAAACTTTAAATATCAACTTAAGACTGTGATTTAAACAATTACATACCACTCAGTAGATAAAGGAACTTTGCAATACATAATATTTGGACATCCAAAATGTTAGCTAATATTTAAAATTAATGCTTGTAATAAGTAAAACACTACTTTTATGTTCTAAAAATGCCTTAAATTCTACTAATTATATTTATTTGAAAGATTTTGAAAAGGAGAAAAGTAAAGAGAAACAGCTTTTCCAATGTTTAATTGGTGAACTCTGTATATAACACAATACGACTTATGAGGAACTTCATGACCTTGAAAACTGAAGATAAACAGTTTAAATAAATGTTCCCCTTTTCTCTAAACTTGTCTTTGCATTGTCAATTTAGAATGGTTTTGTTGGAATAACTACAGACTACACAAAACTGTGATTTTAAAATGCAGACAAAACACTAACAGGAAACTATTAAAAAGTTTAAAATTTAATACTGCTTAAAAATGAAATATTTAGTAATTTATATGTTTATCTCTATTCTGAATAAAAATACATATACATTTGAAAATCTGCCTGAATGTAGTTATGTACGTCTTTAATATCTAACACTAGAATAGTTGTAGATTAAAAGTCAACAAATCCTATGTTGACTGCACAATTACTATATTTAGATGGTTAAGCTTAGCTCCTAAAGGACAACTCTAAAGCTAAAAAAATTTATACACACATATCTTAGCCTAGTAACTATCATAGTATTTGAAATCTTAAAAAAGCTTTTCACTAGCCCCTTACACTGAAGTCTAGATCAGTGAGACAATCTGCCCAAGGTCATAGAAATTAGTGGTGGAGGAAGAAACTAGAATTTAGGTCTTCTGACACAAAGTTGATGTTCCCATTACAGCACATTTCTTATATTAGAATGAAAGTGAAGTAGGATGTGAGAGTTGTATAATTACAAGTGGTATGTTCCACAGAGTGCTAAGAATGAAGTACTAAATTTTTAAAAATAGTTAATGGCTGGCATCTTTTAAAAGTACTGACAATAAATATTCACATTTTTTAGGGAATTAAAGATTACTGCTCCCATAAATTTACTTATTAAAAATACATATACAAGTTTCAAATCTACTTTCCTTTTTTAGTAAAAGACTCTAAAATTATCTTCTCTAAATTTTATTGGTCATGGAACAATTACAATTTGTTTATGTTATAAGGTCTTAAGTTCCCTTCCCCAGTAGCAAGAAATACACTGGCATGTAGGATACTATATTTTAATTAACCATAACAAAGAAATACAGTTATAAAAATTATTACTCAATTTTTTTTTAAGCCAAGAAGAGGAGTGGCTGGCAACCTAGTAACTTAATCAGACACTACTGCAAAATAAGATAGTTAAAAACTTGCCAGTGCTATCTGGTAAAATCTTTAATTCTAAGCATTTGTATAAGGCCATCATGTTCTCAATTTCCCAGTATCACAAATGACTCTGACCTATGTGGGATAAATGGGTTATCCCACATCAAAAGGTGTTAAAAATTATCATCCTCTGGTTAAAAAAAAAAAGCTTACGAATAAATGAAAACTTCCCCAAATGTAGCAAACAGTGCAAAATGATTAATTACTAAAAAAAACATGATATCCGATGGACACATTGAGAGTAGTCTGGGTGGAATAATGGAGACTGAGGCTCAAATTGGGTTAAGGAAAGAATGTGAAGTGAGGAAAAGGGGTCAATTAGACAGAGGCTATAAGTAAGCAATACTTTATGAGGTTCATCTGTGAAGAGGGGCAGAGAAATGGGGTAGATATAAAATATAAGGCAAATCAAAGAAGGTTTGTTTTTTTTTTTGTTTTTTGTTTTTTGTTTTGTTTTGTTTTATTTTGTGTGAGGCAACCCTTGGTTGACCTCATAGATTGCTAGGACCTTGTCAGTTTACAATCCCTTATTTTTTTTATGCCTATAGCACCTGGTCTTCCTAGGTGGTCTCCCATCTAAGTACTAACCAGGCCGGATTCGGCTTAGCTTCCGAGATAAAGAAGGTTTTTACAAAATAGAATATGGTTATTTACTATATTCATCAGGGAAGAAAAAAAAATCAATCAAGGAGGAAAGAGAGGGGTAATTGCAGGAGCAATCTTTGAGATGGCCAGAGAAGATGACAGATCTAAATGGAAGGGATCACAACCTGGGCCAATGAATAACAGAAAAGGCATGAGAGTCTCGGTAAAGATGCTGGCAGAGTGGTACATGTGTATGGGAAAATAAGAGCATTCCCAACTATTTTCTTATGCTTTTTAATACAGAGAAAGCAAGGTGAAAATGAGGATTAAAGAAGGTAAGAGTATGAGGGGAAAAATGGTGTGAAATGAACAGTGGGACACTACACTAAGAAGTAAAGCAAGATTACAAGGCAGTATATTACATGCCCATTTAACATTTTTAGTCTTGCATTTAAAATGGAGAAAGATGAAGATGTCCCTGAGTGGAAGATGTGAAAGAACTGCTACAGTGACTAAGGGATCTGGAAGAAGGAAAAAAAAAGAATAAAGCATTATGTTGATTTACAGATTAAAACTTAAGCTATAGTATAGGTTGGCCATAAATATAATATTAAACTCCTAGGAAATATACTTTATTAAGAACTTTTATAGTCTTTAAAGCAAAACTGTTAAGAGTGTCATAAGTTTAAATCAGTATTATATACAGCACATGACATTTTTAAGAAATAAAATTTCTTGTTACATAAATAAATAAACATCTTGATGACGTTTCAGAATTTGGCAAAATCAGGAATAAAAGGGCCTTTCTTCTAGGACTAAAGTCCAGAAGTGCTTTGAGTTTCTATAGAGCTTAAATTCTGTTATTTTTTAAGTATGAATACATGGTTAGAATCTTATAACCTGATAGGAGAAAGAATTAACAGACAGATCTGCTCTGACAACTGGCTGATTATAATTATCGTTGGGTCTTGATTTTGAATGTCTCAAATTTTAATTTTTCCCATTCTAGCCATGACAAGGTCTGACACATTAATATGAAATATGATAATATAATATGAATAACTCTGTCATAATTTCCAAAGTATAAAAAAAAATGAAACCGATACTTTTTATACACTCATGAGTTCCAATGAAAATGATGGCATTTTAGACTCTCATTGTGTTTCACTATCCTTCTAATCAAGATTTATTAAGTATTCATTATGTAATAATTTTACCATTATGATAAAATACTAGTTCTAGGAAATAACAAATATAGAATATATGACTACTGCCCATGAAGAGCTTACAATCTAAAGAGAAAGCATAAAAAACTTTTTAAAGCAAAGCTTAAATGTTAAGATAGTGCAAAATAAGGGGTAGGGAATACACACATTCATTATTCAAACAGAAATTTGAAAACTCCTGACCTAGAGTATGCATATATGTACATTACCACACCTAAAGTTATAAACCATTCATAAATACACAGCAAGAAAAAAAGAAGCAAATGAATCCTGCAATTGCTGCTACAAATAGCAACAGATGCAAGTCTAACGGAGAGCCAATCCAAGTTTAAGAGATAAGAAAGAAAGAGGTCAATAAGCAAGCTTTTAGTGATAGGACAAAAATGAAGATGCATTTTAAGTTAAGCTGCTGGTTAGGAGATGATTACCTGAACTTCTTCAAACTCACTCCAGTACACAGCAGAGGCACTCTTGGAGGCTGTATCTGGGAAGATAAGAAGCTACTTTCCTGTGTGTTCCTTTCATTTTCATTTTAAAGCATACATGAATCCAGTGGTGATAAAACTGTATGTCATACTATTGTGTTAATGAAAAGATAATGTGTGTATTTTGCATAAATTAACAAATAGTTTCAATAGCTGCATTTTTCCCTTCCTCTATTATAAAATTGAATAATGGGAAATTCTATCCTAAGTTTATTCAACTTGACTATTTAGGCTAAAATGTGCTTTCTCTGATCATTTTCAAGGTAAATTTACTAGCAATATCATTTCATGTTACCAATTTGAGTTCACTGATTCAGGTGATCGATCAGACATATTTCTATAATGTCAATAAAATAACTGCAAACAATATTTAAAATAAATAAATCTTCAGTGTATGGTTAAAATTTGGCTTCCAGAAAAGGAAACATTCCAGAAGAAGAAACAGAGATAAATTTCAAATTAAATAAGTAAACTACTGAGGTGATATTCATTCGAATGAAGAATCAAAATATACTGTCTTCCATAAGAACAAATTTGATCAAAACATTTGAAAATATGGAGACAGAGGGCATGGGGAAAGCCAAAGCAACTATCGGAATGAAAAACAGCAGAAAGAAAGTTTTCTAGTCCCTTAAAAAGGATTAAAAGAAGAGTAGGGAAAACTACAAAACTTAAATATGTTTTAGTACATATAGTTCATTTTACTATATTGAAATTATTTTTCTTATAAACCCTCCTACCTCATTATTTGAATCTTGAATAACTTTATAGAGGGCTGGTACCAGCGTTTTTTTCCGGTGTAAAGTTGCTGCATAATTGGTGATCTGAGTGTCAGGCAATGCCTAACAGAAACATCAAAGGAAAACAAAAGAAAACTTAATATTTGGGAATTCAAAAATTTTAGTTTACATGAGTTTCTCTTAAAAAGATTTAAAACACAGTCAAGAAAAGTAAAAATTAATATAAGAAATAGCCAGAAGAGTTGATAAAACAAATTTAGGATGTTATATTATACAATTCTAACTACTCAACCAAAAAGATGGTTAGAGATCACACACTATACCAAGATTGCTGAAAATCGGTCACCTTCAACTAATCTAGTCTAAAAAAATTGTATAGGACATATTCCAATTCTTATATTTTATGTTTATAAAAGTTACTTCTATAGTTTTCATAAATTATATAGTTTTCAATCAAATCAATGAATGGTTGTAATTACAGGAAATAAAAATATAAGGCAAAATCCTATCTCTATGCCATATTAAAACTTGGAGGCATCCCCTTTCTAACTGAATATATTTTAAAATCTACATATACCCTCATCAATCCTATTTTCATTTTTACAAACTATCTTCTAGACATTATTCACATTAGTGCCTTTTTAAGAGTTGTAATTATGGAAGCATGTTATTTCATATTTTGCTATTTCTACTACATATTATAACATTTGTTACAGTTTCTCCATAGAATATACATTCACTGTTTAAATACTGAGATATAGACTCATATGACACATTATTATCCTCAATCTAATTTACCTTGAATTCTGATAACCATTCTTCCACAACACCACGTTCAGATCCCAACATCTTCTTCTACTTTTGATTACTCTTTTATCTCTGAAAGAAAAAAAAAAAACACTGAATTGAGAATAACATTACTACTTACAGAAGTTACCAAAGGTAAATGAGTGCCTTTCACTAACGAAGTTCATCTAGTACATATTTTAGATAAGAAGGCTTACTTTTAGACTAAAATCAATTAAAACTAAATTTTTTAAAGACAGAAGTTTCTTGTTGCAATGATACTTTTTAAACCTATTTTCCTAATGCTTTGACACTTTTCCCAACAATTGTACTTCAAACTGGCAAAAATGAGTTTCTTGAATTAAATTAAACTGCACATTACTCATGACCAATGTGCAGTCCATGCCTGGAACTTTTACTACATATACAACTGGAATAAGTAACACATCACAGAAAAAATCATGTGACAGATCATAAATGAAAAATGTAGAAAACCTAGAAATCAAGAGTCATATATTCAGCAAACAGAATATATATATATATATATATATATATATATATATATATACACACACACACTATACAAAATAAGGCCTTTGAAGAAGATAGATTTGTGTTTTCTAACATGGAAAAATGACCAAATAGAATAAGCATGTTATACAACAGTATATAAACTATTATTCCTTTAAAAATTACATAAAATATTTTTTAAAAGGTTGGAAGCTTATATACATTGAACTATTGAGTATTTGCCTCTGAAGAAAGAATTATTGAGGATATTCTAATTATGTAACTGAATTATTAAAAAAAAAGAATACATTTTTTTAATGTGAAAAAAATAAAAGGTTTTTTGTTTTTAATTTATGTCTCAAAAAGTAAAAACTACAAGAAATAAAAAATGTCTTGGGTATGGAAGAAAATGTCTTCAAAGTAACTTAAATGAAAGTTTCTTTATTAAAAAGACCATATTTCCTAAGAGTGTGTCAAATTCCACACTAAATTTCTAATTTAACAAAGGAAATCAAACTTTCTAATTTTTTTCCACAATTCAAAAACAATTTTCAAATATCTCTTTAAAATATTCCTATGAAATGTAATCTACCATGGGATTTAAAATAACTGGAAGGCTTAGGGGAGAGCCAAAAGAAGTACATTGGGTATAGACTAAATACAATTGGCCATGAGGTAATAATCACTGAAGCTGATAACTGGTTATTGATATACAAGATTCATTACAATATTCTCTCTTCTTTGTTAACAAATTTGGAATGTTCCATAATTAACTGTAAGGAAAAACAATTAACTAACCCTACATACAAATTATGAAATACAAGATTTAAAGCAATGGTTCTTAACCTTTTATTCTGGGGGTGGGGGGGAGGCAAAATAGGAAAGTCACAGACTACCCCCCCACCTCACTTTTGCTATCTAAACTATGGATTCATAATTCAGAAAAAGATACATAAGGCACACATATGTACACAATTCCCATATTAAAAACTCTTGATGAAGAAATGAGACTCTTAAAAAATAACTTCAAAAAATAAAACACAACTACACTTCCAAATGATAATGCCATTGAAAGAAGTAATTTTATAAAGCTCCTCCATTTATTATAATGACTGTCCAAATCATTGTCAGAATTCCTTTTTTTCATTCAAGTACAATTAAGTGGCACTAAATATTGTTTAAAACCTAGTTCTTCACCTAAGAATGGAATCCACAATATAACTACTAAGATTACATCTTAGTCTATGTAACTTATACCTTGATATAAAAATTTTAATTACAAAAAATAAAATAACAAGCATAGATCCATTATACTGTAACTTCCAGTTTGAACAACTATTTGAATACCCTAAAGTAGATGCCTCTGGAAGCTTCTCAGAACTCAAAGAAACAACTAACCAAAAAAAAGAAGGGATTCAGTCAGAAATTCATCAATCTGTTCCCTAAGTATTTCTTCAATTAAGTATATTGGGGGTAATATTGGTTAATACAATTATATAATTTTCAGGTGTACATTAAATTTGACGTCTGTATATTCTATTGTGTGTTTACCATTTCCTTCAGCTACCATATATTTGGTCTCCTTTACCTACTTTACCCTCTTCCTACTCCCTATATTTGACCTCCTTTACCCATTCTACGTTCCCTCTCCACCCTCTGCCCTCTGGTACCACTAGTCTATAGTCCCTGTTCATGAATCTCTGTTCTGTTCATTTGGTGCTTTTAGGTTTATATCCCACATATAAGTGATTTTCAACTTTTCTGTCTGGCTTATTTTGCTTAGCATGATTATCTCGAGGTCCATCCATGTTGTTGCAAATGGCAGTATTTCATCTCTTCTTATGGCTGAATAATATTCCATTGTATATATGTAACACAGCTTCTTTAGCCAATCATCTACTGCAGGACACTTCAGTTGGTTCCATGACCTGGCCACTGGGAAAAATGCTGCTATGAACATCAGTGTGCAACTATCTTTACAGATATGGGTTTTCAAGTCTTTAAGGTAAAATACCCAGTAAAGGAATTGCTGGATCATATGGTAGATCAATTCTTATTTTTTTAAGCAACTTCCATACTGTTTTCCATAGTGGCTATACCAATTTACAGTCCCATCAGCAGCCTATGAGGGTTCCTTTTCCTCCGCATCCTCTCCAACATGTTACTACTTGTCCTGTTGATTATAGCTATTCTAACATGTGTGAGATTTGATTTGTGCTTTTGATTTGCATTTCCCTAATAGCTAGCAATGTTGAGCATCTTTTCATATATTTGTTGGCCATTTGTATGTCCTCTAGGGAGAAGTGTCTGTTCAGGTCCTCTGCCCATTTTTTGACTGGATCATTTGTTTTTTGTTGTTATTGAGTTGTATGAGTTCTTTGTATATTTTGGATATTAGGCTCTTATCAGAGGCGTTGCTTGCAAACATATTTTCCCATTTGGATGGTTGTCTCTTTACCTTGTTGATGGTTTCTTTTGCTCTTTAATTTGATGGAGTCCCATTCATTTATTTTTGCTTTTATTTCCCTTGTCTTTGAGGTCAAATTCATAAAACCCTCTTTAAGTCCAAGGTCCCTGAGTTTCATTCCTATATTTTCTTCTACGCCTTTTATTGTTTCAGGTATTATATTCAGGTCCTTAATCTGCTTTGAGTTAATAATGAAGTACAGTGATAGACAACAGTCTATTTTCATTCTTCTGCAGGTGGCTTTCCAGTTTTCTCAAAACCATTTATTGAAGAGGCTTTCTTTTCTCCACTGTGTGTTTTTGGCTTCTTTGTTGAAAATTTTTGCCCACATAAATATGGGTTTACTTCTGGGCTCTCGATTCTGTTCCACTGGTCCATGTGTCTGTTTTGCTGCCAAAACCATGCTGTTTTGATTACTGTCACTTTGTAGTAGTTGAGCAGAGTGATGCCTCCAGCCTAATTCTTCTTTCTCAGGATGGCTTTGGCAATTTAGGGTCTTTCGTGCTTCCACATAAATCTGATGAGTTTTTGTTCTATTTCTTCAAAAAATGCTGATGGGATTTTGATGGGGATAGCATTAAATCTGTATAATACTTCAGATAATACAGTCATTTTAACTATGTTGATTCTTCCAATCCAAGAACACAGATTATCTTTCTATTTCTTAGTATCTTCTTCGATTTATTTTAATAGGGTCTTGTAGTTTTCATTAGTCTAGCTATGTTTAAATTCCTTTACTAGCTATATACTGCGCCTCGTTTCTCTCATTTCAAAAAGAAGAATAACAGTAGTACTGCACTTATTTCATACAACTGTATTCTTGGAACAGTTCTTATCACAAGGTAAGCACTATATAAGTATTTGCTACATGTATTACACAATTAATCTTCATATTATGTACTATAAAATAGCTTGTTATTTCCATCTAACAGATAAGAAAATTAAAGTGTAGAGTTGAATGACCCACACAAGGTAATACAATTTAAGTGGAATATCTCAGATTTAAATTTAACACCTACTCTAAAATCTATGGTTGAAAAATATAACCCCAGAAACAAAAACAGAAAAGAGAAAATTAAGACAAAATTTTTTTTTAATTATAAAGAAAAACGTAACCTGGCCCCTTTCTTATAGTTCATACTACTCCCCACAGTGCCTTCTATGTCCTAGCCATACTCTTCTTTTAGTTTCTCCATACCTTCACCTCAGGGATTCTGTGCAGGCTGCTCCAGCCTCAAATGCTATCCCACTCCTGCTATTCAAACAGCTGGCTCCTTCCAATCTTGTTAGTCTCAGCAGGACTTTCCTGGCCACTTTAGTAGTCCTTTCTCCCTTCTCCAGTTTTTCCATTCCAACAAATATGATTTGTTTTTTTCCCAGGCCTTTGGATTTCGTACCCTGTATATTAGATCCTATTACTTATTGATTGTCTATCTTGCTCCATTTGATTTTAAGTTCCATGAGAACAGGGTCCATTTCCATTTAGTTCATATTTGAGTGCTCACATGCACTCAATGCTTACTATGGTATCTCGACATATCGCAGGAACTTAATACATATTTGTTGAATCAATGAACTACACTGCTTACATAACCTTGGACAAATCACTTAAATCCTTTGGGCTTCAGTTTTCTAGAAGTTACTTTCTAAATCTAAAATCCTTCAAATATATTTTAGTATCTTTGTTTGAAAAATAGAATAATACTAGTTATAGAGAAATTTTGTAAATATATATTTACTAACTAGACTTGATATCTTTTAGTATCTAGAAGTGGCTATGAATACGGATATAAATATACTGCATTTTCTTTTTATTTAACCATATAATATAGAATTATGAAGATCATTTCTTCTACTGTATAGTAAACCCATTCCATCAGCTGGTATATATATTTATTTAAGAGCAAAAATTAAGCCAACATTCCAGTACGCAGTTTAATTCAGGCCTGTACTACCTCACTTTCAGAGTATATGACAAAGTAAAGAGAATTATCACAGAAAATAATTATCTTTTTGGTGACCATGGTAATGGCAACCTTTATTAGCAAGCCCTAATACAACATAATGGACAAAATTTATAAACTGCTGAAACATGATCTGAAAGAGGTCAATTGCCACTTGCCAGGAAACAAACTCATAGTACTTAAGCAAGTACAGTAAGATCCCCATTATCTACATGGGGAGAAACTGTGTCTTAACTGACAATCAGCACATATCATTTCAGGAACTGTCAATTTACAGAGAATTGGAATATAAGAGACAGTACAGCCAGATAGTTAAAGAGTATGTATGGATTCTGGCTTTCGACTGCCTGTATTTGAATTCCAGCTGCATGATCTATAAACTATGTTCTTGGGAAAGTTACATAACTGTGGCCTCAAATTCCTCTTTCATAAAATAGGAATACTATGTTAAAGAATTTTTTTTTAAGATTAAGTAAGTTAACACATCTGTGAGCAAAACTAAATTTAATACCTGCACTTAAAGGCTTCTGGTGGGCCAAAATGATTGAATAAACAAAGCTATATGAGAATAAGAACAACATATGAGACAGTAAAAAATGATTCTGCAACTGCACACTTTCAAACTAGGTCAACAACTATTTAGGTATTTCAAGGTATAAGTCTGAAACTTATACACTTAAAATATTCTGATATTGTAAACACTAAGTTCTCTAAGGAAAAATCTAGTACTACACTGTTCAATATAGTAGCCAGTAGTTACAAGTGGTTATTTAAATTTAAATTAAAAGAATATTTAAAGATTTAATTCCTTAGTTGCATTAACTACATTTCAACTGCTCTGTAGCTAAATGTGGTTTGTCTCTCCCATAATAGACAACACAGATATAGAACACTGACATCATCACAGAAATTCATCTAGATGTAGCTAAATATGTAGTTATGCTCAATAAATTCGATAAATCGATAACTGTAAACTTTAGGCAACAAAAAGGTTAAAAGACACAACTATTAAAAAGGAAACACTTTCAAAAGTAAATTTCAAAGGCATTAAGATGTGATTATGTGATTATTTCAAGTCTCCTAGGTAAAACTGCTTAATAAATAGAAACTACTCACCAAAGACTACCAAAAATCTAACATATCTAACTATATGAGAAATTCATTCTTTATCCCTTAATAAGTTAAATTCTTTAACTTACCTCAGTTTTAAGAGCAGTTTTCTAAAGGAGGAGGTGGCACAGGAATGCAGCAGAATTCAAGTGTGGAATTCATTTGTTGAGACAAATATTTTGCAGCTCTATAAAAAATAAAAATAAAAAACTGTGAAATATTGAAAAATAATATTCTCAAGAATGTAATACAAAGAACAATTTTGAAAAGGCATAATATATTTTATCATAATATAGTTTATCACTAATTTAAAAAATAGTGATTCAAAAATTTCTAAAATGACTCATATATATTTGTGCACCATTATCAAATCTAGTATCTTACAGATAATGGCTAATGTGAAACTAAAACTCAGTTAAAAAACATTAGATGCGGATAAATGAAGTCTGTGTTTTACTTTCAAATTAGGCATTGTCTGTTAAACCTTGAGTAGGTTACTTAAATTTTCTGAAGCCTCACTTGAATAATCTAAAAAATTAAGATTTCCAGCTAAAAATCCTATGAATCCAACTTTTGAAACAAAGTACAGTGACATATCACACACACAAAAGCAATCATTAAAATTTTAATGTGCAATATAAAACCAAACTTAATAAATATCAATGACTATAAAATCATTTTGGATGAGTTTCACGAAAAGAACTGAAAAATTTATCATTTTTAAAAAGAACACAGAAAATGCTATTACTTGCATTTCTGACACAAAAATATATAAAAAGTTTTTGATTAGAGAAAATTATTTTCAAATTGCTAAAAGTACACTTTTATTACAAATTTAATAACTATTTTCATGTAGTTGCTGACCACATTATGCTCTGTCTGATTTAAAACTGCATCACAACTATAAATCTAAAACACCAAATAAAAATTAACATTTTAAAATGTTAACTTAAAATGCAAAGAATTAACAAAATGTCATTTTTAGATACAAAGAATACTTCTATATAATTATCATAGAATTATTACATTATTATAAAGTCTCCAATATTTGCAAACTGAAGATATATCAGGACCTCCTACTCCAACCATAGCAGTTGACTTTAATCTCATATATTGGGCTATTGCATGAGATTTTTATTTACAGAGCAATTCTGTAGTGGGGGAAAAAACTTGAAAAGGACTAACAAAATACCTCTGAGAAGATATACAAGAAACTAGCAGCACTTTGGGAAAGTGCACTGACCATCTTTTTGTACCTTGGGAATTTTGAACCATCAAGACAACTGGTAGGTTTTAAAGTAGTACAGAAAAGGAGACTTGAGAGCTATGCTGGGAACCTCTGTAGAGATGGGTCTCCAACAATCTTTCAGGGCGAATGATACAGTACTCCCTAGGCCCTCAATTTAAGAAAACAAAACAAAACAAAACAAAACAAACAACAACAAAAACCCATCAGGGCAAATGATAGGAAAACTGAGTTTTATTAAACTTTAATACATCTTTAAATAGCTCACTTTTGATAATTTGGAGGTAACTAGCCCATCACCCATTTGAAAAGAAAGAAATGGGAACCCTGTAGGGAAGGTAACACTATGTGAAGCCTTTGTCATTCTTTCATACACAAAGTCTGGCACACAATCAAGAATTATTAAAAAAAAAATTACTAAATAGGCAAAGTAACAAAATATGACCAATAAGAAAAAACAAGGCAAAAACAGCATACACATTCCTCTGATGTGCACATAGGCCATTTTCCAAGATAGACCATCTGTTGACTACAAATTAAGTCTTACAGATTTTAGAAGATAGGTATTATACATAGTATCTTCCATGACCACAATGAAATAAAGTTAGAAATCAAGAGAAGGAAAACTGAAAAATTCACAAAACTGTGAAATTTAACAACTCACTTTTAAATAGCCAATAGGTCAAAGAAGAAATCACAAGAGAAATTAGAAAATACTTAGAGCCACATGAGAGTAAAAACAAATATACCTAAGCTTATGGGATGCAGTGAAAGTTGTGAAAAGGGAGACAATTTATAGCTATAAATGTTTACATTAAAAAATAAGAAAGTCCTCAAATCAATAACCTAAGGAACTAGAATTACAAGTTAGGTAACTAGAATAAAAAGAATAAACTAAACCAAGCTAGCAGAAAGAAGGAAATGAAAATAATAAATGATTAGAGCAGAGATAAATGAAATAGAGAATAGAAAATAGAAGAAAACAAAACCAAAAACTGATTATTTGAAAAGGTCAACAAAATTGACAAAACCTTAGTTAGATGAACTTGAGAGGGAGAGAGAACACAAATTACTAAAATCAGAAATGAAAGGGTGAACATTACTACCGATTCTACAGAAATAAAAAGGGTTATAGAGTATTATGAACAAGTGTACACCAACAAATGGGGTAATGAAATTCCTAGAAATATAAAACATTCCAAGACTAAATCAGGAAGAAATGGAAATTCTGAATAGACTTGTAACTACTAATATGATTGAATCAGTAATCAAAAACCTTTTGACAAAAATAAAAAAATAAAAAAGATCCCTGGATCTGAAAAGAGATGACCAGAGGTACAAATCTATGGTGTAGCTAGACAGACTCTGTCACCAGTACTTGTTCAATATGCTCCTGTCAGCAGGAATATGAAATTATATCTTGGCTCAACACAGACTTTCCCCTCACCAATGTCAATTCACAATTCTATGACATGCCAGGCTGTCTCACATCCTCAGGTATTTTCTTAAACTACTCTCACTTCTGGAATGCCTTTCAACTACCCTCTAGCCTAACTACTCTACACTTCTTTCAAGACTCAGATCAAGTCACCTTCTCTTTAAAGCCTTTCCTTAGTAAACAACCCTGTAATCACTAGAAGCCCTTTTTTTAACCCTTACTCATAAGTTCTTAACCTAAAATTCATAGACCCCCAGTGATCTCTGAATAAAATTCATAAACTTTGATGGAAAAATTATCTTTTTTTTTTACTAATCTCTAAAATTTATCATTTCATTCAATTATAAACATAGGCAAAAACAAAACAAAACGAAATATCTATTGGTCACCAATAAATACTACAAGTATTTTTATACCAAATTACAGTTGCTACAGACATCAAAATATCATTTATGTTCATCACTATTTCATGCCACATTTCTCTGGTTAAACAGCTTCTGCCTCATTCTGGATAAAAATGTTTCCAACAACAGTCTTCTTAAAGGTGCAAAAACAATGAAATTCTTTTAGGACCTCTTTCTCTAGGCTTTAGGGAAGAGAAACAGACCTCATCTCTTCCCCTTAGGAAGCAGAGAATAGGTGATTTCTTCCCCTGAATATTGCTCTTCCAAAGAGGTCACTTTCTCCTCCCTATCTTAAGCCTCTTATAAGTTGATGGGTTAGGCAGAATCATAGCAGTAACTAGTCTAACAACCCACAATACCTAATGCCTTCTGTTCTCAGAAACCTGTATCTAGGTTTATTAGTCCTATTATTAAACCATAACTTCTCTAAGGCAGGGAGTATTTCTCAGCTGTGTTTGTATTTCTAGTTTCTAACAGGACTTAGCACACTTAATTTGTGTTTATTGAATCAACAGCTTAAGAGCAACAACTGGGTAGTTAGCAGCATATTCAGCACAGAAGACAGGGAGCAAATATGGCAAAGACTACTAGTTCCCACTTAATAAAAATGCCCACCCTGACTTCTACCAATCTAGTCTACATGCTCAACTAAAAGTCATTTCTGAACCTTACTTATAGCTAAGTATGGCCAAATGACTAAGTTCTGACCAATGAGACCAGAGGAAATACTATATGTGGAATTCTAGAAATATTTCTTAAAAGATGAGAAGTATGCCCCTTTTGTTCTCTGCCTTTCTTCCTCCTTCCTTCTGTCTAGAACCTGAATGTGATGAGATGGATAACCAACCATTTTTTGATCTTGAAAATGGAAGTCACATCCTAAGGATGGCAAAGGAAAAAAGACAGGAGACTGGGTCTTGAAAACTCTATAGAGTTGGCCATGTCAGTTGTACACTGTCAATTTCTGAATGTTTTTTCACAAGACAAAGAAATGAATGACTATGTTGTTTAAGCAATGTTTTTTTCTTAACTGTTTTTAGCAGCCAAATACAATTCCTAACTCATAAATTAAGAAACAGACTCAAACAACAAATCTGTGGTCTAAGATACAAAGAGCCACTCAGCTATGCTTCAATTTAATGTTGATAAAATCTAAGATATTTCCACTGAAATTGGCAGTAGGAAGCAAGCCTGAACAAAGAGCCTGTACTCTGTGAAGGTACTGCACCATTATAGTTCAGCTGGAGGGGTGTTTACAGTTCAGTACACTGACCAGATTTCATAATACAGTACTGTAATTTCTTGCCAACATTTGGGAGTTGTAGAAAAGTAATGTGGCTTATAAAACTGTGACTGTCAAGACCAATTATATGAAAAAAAGGTTAGATTTACACCTTATATAAAAAAAAACAGTGACCTTTCTATAGATTAACCTCCAAGTTTTCAGGAAACACTGCTGTAGCACAGCAATCAGATAATACTGATTCTCCTACATATTTCGCAGACTATCCTATTTCATAAAGATTTCAAATCTGTCCTATCTTACCTGCCATTTAATGTCTTTTGTACTTATGTTCTTTTCACTTATTAAGTCTCAGCAAAACTTTTCACAAATTCTCATAGTGACTATTTTTTTTTTTTTTGGACTTTTTTATCTTTACATTAAGAAAATGTAAAATAATCTGATCTCTCTGTGGACTATCACTATGAACTTTTTACACATTTCCCCAAAATTCATAAATTGACATTAAACTCCAATGCAATGACATTAGGAGGTGGGGCCTCTGGGAGGTGATTAGGCTATAAGGGTTGAGCTCTCCTTATAAAAAGACACTCTCACCCTTTCTGTCATGTGATGACACAGTAAGAAGACAGTCATCTCTGAACCAGAAAGGGAGCCTTTGACCAACACACAAATTTCTGGCACCTTGATACTGGATTTCCTAGCCTCCAGAACTGTGAGAAAAAAAGTTTGCTGTTTAATCCACCCAGTCTATGGTACTTTGTTATGGCAGCCTGAACTGACTGAGACAGAAGTCCTTCCAACAGAATGTGGTAGAAGGGCCACATATCATATTACTTCCAAAGCCTATGCCTCAAAGACTCCTTGCAGCTTTCACCTTCACCTTTTAGAACACTACCCTGAGAATGTCATGTAAACATGAGAAGGTTGAGAAACCTACTAAAGGATGAGAAGCCACACTACATTCAGAGGACTGACTGAAGCACTTTAATAACAACAGACAGCCAGCACTAACTGCACACACGTGGATCCTGGAGTTTCCAACTCAGTCAATTCTCCAGATAATTCAACTGCATGAGAGGCAAATGAAACCAACAGAGGAAATGCTCAGCCAACCTACAGAATCTTGAAAAATAATAAATTGTTTTTTCCTAAGTCATTAAGTTTTGAGGTGGTGTTTTAGGCAGCAAATTCAAATAAATAAACTTTAAAATAATGATACTTAATAGTTTCTTGAAGGTAAAAAAAATTACTTGGAAAAAAGAAGAAAAATTACTTAAGATTTTAGTTTTTTGGGTTTTCTTTCCCCTCTAATTCACCTATTACAGTATCCTGGAGGTCATGTTGACTCCACTGCTTCATTTTGCTCATTAAAATAAAAACTAATTTATTAAAGTACAATGGGGAGCCACTGAAGATTCCGTGTGAAGTAATATGTGATGTTTTAGAAAAAGCACTCTGGTTGCACTGTAGAATGGACTGGAGGGAGGAAAGATTAAGAACAAGATGACTAATAAGACTACTGAAATGGTCCAAGTGAGAGGCCTAGGAAGAGGTCAAGGCCTCAACTATTGCTGCTGCTACTACTACTATTATATTTATTATGTATTTATGATAGACCAAATACTGTAATCAGAACCTTATATATATTTGCTCATTTAATCCTTATACCAACCTTTTAAAAAACTTTTATATTGAAATAATTATAGAATGACTCACAGAAAGTTCCCAAAATATGTGCACAAGATCCCACGTACCCTTTGCCCAGTTGTCCCTAATGGAACACCTTGCATAACTATAGTAAAATATCAAGACTAAGAAACTGACATTGGTACAGACCACAGAGGTTATTCAGATATCACCAGTTTTATAAGCACTCATTTGTCTATGTATGTGTGGAGACAGGTTCTATAAAATTTTATAACATGTAGATTTGTGTAACTACCACCACAATCAAGACACAGAACTATTCTATCACCAAGAGGTTCCCCTGTAGTCACTCACTCCCCTCTCCCTGATTCCTAATCTCTGGCAGCCATAAATTTGTTCTTCACTCCTTAATTCTGTCATTTCAAGAATGTTACATAAATGAAATCATACAGTATATAATCTTCTGAAAGTGGCTTTTTTCACTGAGACACATCTAAGTTGCTGCATGTTTATCAATAGCTCTTTCTTTTTTACTGCTGCATAGTAGTCCATGGTGTTAATAAATGTAACACAGTTTAATCATTCACCTGCTGAAGAACACCTGGGTTGTTTCCAGTTTGGAGCTATTAGGAATAAAGCTATTATATGCATTCATGTATAGGTTTTTATGTGAATAAGTTTCAATTTCTCTGGAATAAAGTCCCAATAGTACAATTGCTGGGTTGTACAACTGTTTTTAAAGATAAAGAAACTGAGGCTATAAATGGTGGAGCTGTGATTCTACTCTAGATAGTCTGCCTCTAGGTTCTATCTAACTCTCCGTACTATTTCTAGTGGTTGTAAAACTGAGAAGAATAAATGGAATTAAAGAAATATAAGAAGGTAAACAGAACCCACAGTCAACAGATGAGGGGTATATGAATAAAAGAGTCAAATGATAGCACTAGGTTCCAGCTTTAGCACATTAGATGATAAAATATGAATTCACTTTTAGATGTATTTGAAGGACCTGCAGGTCAACCTCATCTAGCAGGCAATTAGATTTATAGCATGGGAACTAGTGATCAAGAAAAAGCTCTGGATTAGAGACACGGATTTGAGAATCATCAGATTAGATGGTAATTGACTAAATAAAATCAGAGGGACAGGGTACAGAATGAGAAGAGATTTGACAACAAAACCTGGAAGAACAGAAACATTTTTTTCCCCACAAACAATAAAATAGTAGGTACTGTGATAAACCGCCAATTCATACTAACTTCAGATTTGACAAAAACTTCATATCTACTATATGAGTTTTATAATTATAAAGTATAAAGTAAAAAGGACAGTGGCATACTCTCCCCTCCCCACTCCCTTTTCATCTAAAAGAACTACAAAAAGAATACATGCTGATTAAAAATCCTCAATACTACTTTGTATAATACTATAATGGCAAATACATGTCATTATACATTTGTTCAAACCCATACAACATACAATACCAAGACTGAACCCTAACATAAACTATGGACTTTTGGTGATAATGATGTGTAAATGCAGGTTCGTCAATTATAATAAATGTACCACACCGTGAGATAATGATAATAGGAGAGGCTATGCATGAGTCAAGGGGAGGGAATACATGGCGAATCTCTGTACTGTCCACTTAATTTTGCTGTGAACCTAAAATTGCTCTGAAAAATAAAGTCCAGTAAAAAAAAAAAAACACAATATTTTTTAAGCCTTAATAGAAAAGAATATGTAAAAAGTATTAAGTTTTACTCCCAGGTCAGCATCCAACTCCCTCCATCAACTTTTTGAAAAATATATGGGGGAAGAAATTTAAGGAAGTAAACTGTCAAATCTTAGTAGCTAACAAGACTATATTAATTAAGAATTAAGCACTACTGAGAGTCAAGGATTACATCAATTATACCTTAATAATAATAAAAAAAAGTCAAGGGTCCATAATAAACAAAGTGATAAATAAATTTGATTCTAACATTTTTTTTGTAGTCCAGTGTTTTATAATACAACAAAATAACTATTTTGAAACTCATGCTTTGCCATTCAATAAATTGATGCCATTTAGTATATTTTATGACTACTTTTTTGACAGTTATAATTCAACCCTAGAAAGAATTATAATTATACATATGTAAAGTCTTATCTCTTAATATATTACATCATTGACTTTTTACTCCTTTTCCAAGATTAAAGTCTACTCATTTACTCTTTCTTGTACTTGTCTCCAGGGCAGAGAGATACCCAAACAAAAGTCTAGAATTCGTAAAGATGAACAATGAATTTCTAAGCAGGACTTTTATCAAAGTCAACATATTCATGATTCCAAGTTTTACTACATATTATTGAGTGAATGTTTAAACAAAACGTAAGCAGCTAAATGTCAAGTAAAAACTAATCCAAACCAAAACATACAGCACAATTCTTATTTCTAGCAACTTTAGCTCCTGGCTAGAAAATTTATAACAGCTATAACTTACTGAGTTATAAAAATATTGGCAGATTTTCTCTCAAGCTAAAACTATTGTTACTGGTTTATACCACAAGTACGAAAGCCTTGCATTAGATCAATGATTCTAAAGTGGAAGTCAGTGGTGAATCATACTGCCAGATTTTTTTTCCTTCAAAATATGTGTATCTTCCTCCCTTTATACACATTCCCCCTAAAATTAAGGTAAACTCCTAGATTATTCTGAACACACACACACACACACACACACACACACACACACACACACACACACTCTTCCGTGGAGAATTTCTGAATTAGGTCCATCCAACTCTATTTTTTAACATTGTATCAATAGCAGACAAAAGGAGCAGAACTACAAAGTGACAAGAGCTCAGCAAAAAGCTCTGAAGGTAAGGGACTGTACTCAACACCAGCTGTAAGCCACCTTCAGAGCTTTCTGTGCCAGGTCCCTCCAGAATCCATTACATCATATTTTAGACAATGACAAATGTTCAGTTCATAATTCTGAGAAAAGCTAGTCTACTAGCCAGACAAAATGTAAAAAGAAGCTATTTTGGGCATCAACAAAACTAAGAAGCCACAGACAATGAAAGACAAAAATTCTGCTGTTCTTGCATTAAAAGAATAATAATAAAGTACTATTTCATGCAGTTGATAACTTGTTTGGAGACTTTCTACCCATATCATATCATTTTAGTTTTTCATCAGGTAGCACTGATTTTTCTATTATAAAGCTCAATTGGACTGAAAATCTTATTCAAGTCTACAGCCATGCTACCCTGAACGTGCCTGATCTCCTCTGATCTCGGAAGCTAAGCAGGGTCAGGCCTGATTACTAGTTGGATGGGAGACCACCTAGGAATACCAGATGCTATAGACATTAAAAAAAAAAAATTAAGAGCTGAAAATCTTACTCATTCTAGAACTTAATAAACTAATATAAGTCAAAACTGTATTAAAAAAACTGAATGTACTGCATATAAAGATGGCTTATGAGTTGGTCTTAAAAACAAACTTTCAAGGTCCATTTTAGAAAATATAATTATTCTTTACAGCCATTATTTCAAATTCCTTATAAAGCGTTCCAATATAGGAATGTGTCAGAAAAGTGGACTTCAAATGATGTATAAAAAAATCAGCCAATTCTTATTACATTCTAATTTGGACTTATGTTTCTTAAATCACTTGGTTATTTCCTATTCACTTGTTCAACTTTATTGCATTCTACAATGACACCTACTGGCCATTCAAAATCAGCCATTAGTTCTCTAAGACAACTCTAGTAGGCCGATTACATAATCAGAACACACACACACACACACACACACACACACACACACACACACACACACACACACACACACACACACACACACACACACACACACCACCCTATATAAAAGCAGAGATTTGTTCACTCGCACTACAGAACTGCAATTAAAGTAGAAGCAGAAGTTTTCTTTGTGACAGAGATAGTACTATTCATGCAAAAAGGTAAAAATACAAAGAACGAAACACCATGTATCAAAATTTTTATCTCAAGCACTGATAAATACCTCAGTATTCAAAACATTTCAGAACTCTAATGATCCACCTCTCCTTATCTAATAAAATTTAGAGAAATAAATTGAATTTTTGATTTCGGTTCTGGGATACACTAATATAAACTATCATTAATAGAAAAAGGAAAATTATAGTACACTTGCAAGGACTACATTAGTCCCTGTCGTCTAAAGGCGACATTTCAAAGTTTACATTTTAGCAATTTATAATGCTTTTAAAACTGTCTTCCAGTGAAAAGCCAAGTTTTTAATGTAGCTTGTCCTTCATAACACTTAAAGAAATTCCTGTATTAATTGTACATGTCATTGTACAATGAATTATAAAAACTCAGGGAAAAAACATGATAATTTACTTATGCTATCTATATCTGTAAATACATTTTACCTCAGTCAGAGAGGTTCAAAGAGCATACTTTTAAAACTTAAAACATAATCCATAACTAGTATCTCATACTTAGAGAGCAAATTACTTAAAAGATTCTTTTTGCACCCTCCCCCCAATTCGGACCACCACCTTATTTTCAGTCTCTAACATCCACAATATCTAAGGGGGGAAGGGAGACTCTAACAACTAAATTTCTAGTCATTTTCCAACTTGCACTTACCTCTTATAGATTCTGAGGCTCTCTCCACTTTCCTAAAGATTAAAAAAAAGAGGAAGAAGAAGAAGAAATATTTGTAATCAGCCGTGACCCTCAAAACAAATCCATTCATGGACTACAAAACGTGAACCTGGCCACGCTCAGCTCTAGCAAAATCTCTCGATCCAAGTCCATATTGGGGGTGCGATCTTCGTGACTCCTCTCTCCTTCACGCTTCTTCGCTTACAGAGCCTGACGGGGTAGAAAGCACGCAAGCCACCACCAACAAAAACTATTCTGATACATCGACAGGCTGCCAGACCTCCTCTTCCGAGAGGAACGATCTAGTTGTCTGGGTAAATAACAGCCAAGGGTTACATAATGAAAAGCTATAAAGAGTGTCAAGTATCTGACCGCCAGTAAATATCTTTCTTTTCCGCTCCCCCTTCGTACCCGGAGAAATGGCCCTAAGAAGCAATTCCTAGGGTTTCTCTCAGGTGCCTGCAATGCCGCGCGTCCTTTTCTCTCCCCGAGCTTCATGCAAGGAATTCCTCCAGCCATCACGACACCGTCTTTTTCCCGCTTCTCTCCTCTCGAGGCCCGCGCCGCCGCGGCCCCCTACGCCCTAGGCCCCCACGTTGCCGCACAGGGATCAGCCTCCACCCGCCTTGGCTGCCTTTTCCTCCCGACCCTCCCAAGCTGCTACCTGATCTGCGAGAGACGCCGGAACTACCAACCCTCCGGCTGCCACCTCCCCAAACCGCCCTCGTCGGATTCCCTCTATAGTTGCTGCAGCCAGACAAGAAGAAAATCTCCTCTGATCTAGCATTCTGCGTCCCCCAACGACAGCGCCGCCGCCTACCTGTCACCCGCTGCCTCCTACTCCCAGCCGCTACCGCCTCCCGCAGCAGCCTGCCAACTGCAGCGCAATAACCAGATCTCCCATTGGGTGAGGCCACACTCTAACAACAGCCTCGCTTATTGGCTTCAGGGTGTCCGCGGCCCGCCCCCTCGGTGCAGTATCTAAAGATTCCGGTCTCCCAAAAAGGAAAACATCTCCTCCCTGCCCTCTGCTCTCCACGATTTCCCTTACTTCAGTCAGACTCTGGATGCACAGATGTGCGGGGAAAATGTCAACCTCCAGCCTCCTTCATGTCATCTCCACCTGATCCTGTGACTCAGGAGTCTGTGACTCAGAACCGGAACGTTAATGGCTTCCCGCTTTCCTGCCGTGAGGTACTCGAGGTGGCGACTTCCGTTTCCGGTCGGTTCCGGCGTCGGGGTTGGATATTGAATGTCCTGAGAGGTCAGATTGCTGTCAGGTAAATTACAGAGTTGGTGGGAGATCTCTTGATAGAAAATAAGAATGAGATTATTTTGGTTGTAGAAAAGGAGAGACTAAATGGGAAAATATGGTGAGCGTGTTAGCTCTAGAGGGAAAATCGAAGATAAGGAGAGAGAACTATGAAATTCGGTGTAGTGAGGGGCGGTTGTAACAGGAATGCAGTGACAGTTTCAATGGTTAAGTTCAAGCGCTGTTTTCCTCCTCTGCCGGCCGCAGCACCCTCTGCCTCATGTTTTTGGGTTTAACTTCGAATTGAACAATGGCAGACAAGCCCCCATATCGAAAATAGGAATTTGTAAAATAGGAATAATTGTAATGCCTACCTTACAAATGTATAGTTTTAAATAAGATTTTTCTGGTGTGGACGTCTATGACACAGTTTTAAAGTGGAAAAATCAGGATGGAAAATTAACATTCGTTTTTCAGAGTGATTACTATTTTTAACTTGCATATACGTAAGTGCAGGAACTGAGACACTAAAAGTTCGTTTGTCTTATGTTCTAGCGTTCTTATTTGCAATTTTTAAAATGAGAAAATTGAGTATTACTTGAAAGTCTTTGGTAAACCGTAAAATTACATGTAGTGTAAGTGGCAGTATCCTCTTATTTTCTTCTTAGGAAAGGTATGCCAGCCTCCTTTAGTGAAGATTGATCTCCACCAAATTTATTGGTTCACCCCAAACATACGTAAATAGCTTTTTAAATTTCACGATTGCATGGGCTTTCTTTGTTAAACTAAATTCCATACTATTCTTATTTGAGCAGTTCTGAACCCCTTGTTGAGTTCTTGGCATAATTTATCACTTTATCTAATATTAGTTTTTATTGTGAAGCATACATAACTGAAGGGTGTATAACACATAAGTACATTTAAAAGACTTCTAATCAAACAAACACTTGTGCAATCATCCCTCAAGTCAGGAAAATAAAGCATCGCCATTAACTTAAAACATGCATTCTCAGCAGAGGTGATTACCCTTTGAGGAGGTGAAAATTGGTTCTTGGAGGATGAGAGGCATGTGAAAAAACTCTTAGATACTGCAATGATTTGTGGTCCTCCAAAAAGCTGTTGTACGTAAACAGATATACAATATATGTATGATACTAAAATTTTATTGGGGAGTGGTGGGGAAGGGGTGAGCATGTGATAGGGGAAAAAATGTCCAAAGAAAGCTCCTTTGGGGTACAAGAATCAAAAATAGATTGAAAAAACACCGCTTTAAAAGTTCCCTGTAGAGCTTCCTGGATTCCATCTCCACCAAGAGATAACCACTATCCTGATTTGTGATAAGCATTCATTTGATTTAATTTTAATTTTCCATCTATAATGCATTCCTAAAAAATGAATTGTTAGGATTTTTAATTTATATAAATAAGATGTTTTTTTTTCTGACTCACCCCTTGCTCACCATTATATTTGTAAAGTCATTCATACTTTTGCCTGTAGTTTTTTTGTAATATTCCATTGGTGACTATCACATAATCCATTATTGTTGGATATTTGGGTTGTTTACAGTTTGGGGCTAGCATAAACAAGGTGGCTAAATAGATATATTAAAAACATTTATTATATACATGGAAGAGTAGTATTGTCCAGTGAAAATTTAAAGCAAGCAATATGTAATTTAAAATTTTTAAGTCTATAGCCATGCCACTCTGAACATGCTTGATCTCATCTGATCTCGGAAGCTAAGCAGAGTCCGGCCTGGTTAGTACTTGGATGGGAGACTACCTTAGAATACCAGGTACTATAGGCGTCTAAAAAATAAATACAAATAAAATTTTCAAGTAACCATATTTAAAAAGTAGGAAGAAACAAATTAGTAATGTATTTAATCTACTATATTCAAAATTATTTCAAGATGCAATCAGTATGAAAAGTTATTAATGAAATATTTTACATTTTCTTCAAACTTCTAAATTGACATATTTTATACTTATAGACTATGTATGCAAAGTTTTCATAAACACTTGATTTGTGCTTATATTTCATCAAATTTACCATTGAAAAAGTAGATCCATATGCCCAAATTGTTCCAAACTTTAAAATTTTAAGTTCCCCAGTTGCACTGAGCCACATTTCAATTGCTTATCGCTACCATATTGGACAGTGCAGATCTCGAGTTTACATACCTAGGAGTGGAATTGCTAGGCTATAAGGTAGCCAAATGTTCAGCTTTTCTAGGTCATGCCAAACAGTTTTTCAGAGTGGTTGTGCTAAGTCACATTCTCACCACCTGGGTGTGAAAGTGAAATGTACATCACAATGTGATTTCCTCAGTTCTCACGATCTTGTAAGGTAAGTTTTATCCTTATGTTAAATGAAGAAACTGAAATTCGGAGACGTTAATGTTTTGCCTAGCATTTTATAGAATGTTGTGTCCAGGATCTGATGCCAGATCTGTACAGTATCAAAGTCTGTACTTAAGTAGAATTCCAAACTCTTCCTTCAAGTGATCAGAATATCATTGTTTGAGTTATGGGTATTCTGAAGTAGAAATTATTTTTAAAAGATAATGAAAAGTTCCCTAGAAAGTGTCCAACTTTTTGTTCTTTTTTGAAAAGTCATTGAAATAGTCTATTTAGTAAATGCCTATAAAGGGACCCTTTTTGAAATATTTTAATTAGGCAGGAGAGAAAACATTTGAATTTTTTAAAGAAAATTTGTTTAGGAGAAATTAGTGTATGTATACTTTCATGTTTTCTTTCAAAGTTTTATCTTCCAAATTACTTAATATTTTGAGCATAGTAATATTATAATTTGGAAATAGGCTTCATTCTCATGGTAATGTTTCAACTTATTTTCAAAATCAAACTTTTATCACAAAATTTTGATGTTTGTTTTGTATTCTCTTCAAAGTACATCGATACTCAGCGAGGGTTAATATTCTAGAATTGACATTTGCTATGAGGGTTTGTCCTATAATCTCTAAACATTTTGGGAATGAAACGTTTTCAAAAAATTTTTTGAAAATCAAAGTTTGAAGAAGCCAAGACATTATTATTCTAATTAAATGCTTCTAAAGTCTTTATTTTGTAATCATGTATTGAATTTCAAAAGTCAGTTTGAAATCTGAAACCAAAATTTTTTCCTTTATATTACTGAATCTACTAATAATGAAATAATGGATTAAATGTTTCATTCAGAGTTGTATTATAGATTTAACTTGTGTTGAGTGGGTATGGGTTTTAGTTCTCTTTTAAATGTGAAAGTCATCAACATAATGTTTTGTAATATCTATAGGGAGCATATGAGATCTTGCTTCCATAAGTTTGAGTCAAATAAACTCTCATAAAAATTCTTAAAAAAAGGTTTATAAATATAAATATTAAATATTAATTGGTCAGAATTACTATGTACATTTCCCCCACCCCCAGTATTCTGGTAACTATTGTTTAATGAAATGAGCATTTTACATAATATGTTTTGGTATATGCTATCTAATAATTACCATTGTCTCCTAAAATGCAGTATGAGAATTCTGCATTATCATTGGGCCTGTCCACAGCTATAAGTGCAAACATAATGGTAATTATTTGGTTTGGTCTTATTTCTGGAGAGCAGTGATTATAGAATTGCTGCTACTAACCTTATACAAATGTACAGTATAGCATTATTAGTTCATACCCCCTTTAATTTGAAATTCATAGCAATTTAACTGAGGACTGAGCTGAAGTTTATTTTTACATTATCTGTAAAAAAAATTTATATTACCTGTGAAATAACTAGTAAAACTGAAATCTTTATATTACTGTTGAAGGCATATTTTATTTAAGGAGCAAACTTCGTCATTAAAAAGGAGTCCTAAGGTCTCAGTTGGTCTAGTTCAGGAGTCAGCAAACTACAGCCTGCTGGCCAAGTTTAACCTGTTTTTATACACCTATGAGCTAAGAATGGTTTCTACATACTAACATAAGTAATCAATTTGATATTAAAGAACCCTAAACGTTGAGCCCAAGTTAAGCAAAATGTTATCTCCAAAAAAGAGAATTTCATTTTTTTCATCAATAGACCTGTATTACAAAAAAATTATACTCAATTATTATATTTTGAATTTTAGCATCTAAATATCTGTTTTTGCTTATTATATAAATGCCTACAGAGTGTCCTTCATTTTATCTTTTAGTCCACAAAGCCTAAAATATTTACTATCTGGCTCTTTACAGAAAAAGTTTATGTGATCATATGTATTTAAAATAATACTGCATTTTAAAAGGATCATTTTGAAGAAAGCAGGTAACAAAATAGTATGTATAACATCTTCATTTTACATGTTTATGCATTGTGAAAGACTAAAAGGAAGGAAACAAATTGCTTAGAAATTAGGAACGAGAGCTCTGAAAACGAAACCGAACTGCAAGGTTTAAAACCCATTGTACTATGTACTATTTTTGTTATCTTCAGAAAGTTACTTACTTTCTTGGAACTCATTGTTTTCATCTGTAAAATAGGGACATTAATCATAGTTTAAGTTCAAAGAGTTGTTTTAGGACTAACAGAGTTAATACAGTAAAACACTTTAGTGCACCTGGCACATAGGGCACAATATATGTCTGGTGTTATATATCACGAAGAAAGGAGTGAGATAATAAATGTTTGTCTCTGAGTGGTGAGATTACTAATTATTTTTCTTTTTTGTATTTTGTATATGTGTTCTTCCTAACTGTGAACATATACTAGTTATGTAATAAGACGCTGTTTTATAAAATTTCTTAACTCAGAATTTTCAAGTATTTATGTTGGCTTCTTTTTAAAACATTAAATGTTTTATCTTGAAACATGAATAGTAAATTTGGGTATTTAATATCTGTGTATTTCTTCCTTATGTTAATCATTTTCTATAGACATGGCCCATGGACATGAACATGGACATGGACATGAACATGGTCATAGTAAAATGGAACTTCCAGATTATAAACAATGGAAGATAGAGGGGACACCTTTAGAAACTGTCCAGGAGAAGCTGGCTGCACGAGGGCTAAGGGATCCATGGGGCCGGTAAGAATAATTACATATTTCGATAGAATTTATCCTAGGGAGTTAGTATCTATATACCTTTCAATTATTTTCCTTTTAAAAATTATTGAAGATGGCTTTTTACATTTAAGTTTTAAAATCAGGTTTATTGAGGTATCATTTACATACAATAAAATTCACCCATTTTAAGTATATAATTCCATGAATTTTGACACATGTATTCTTCATGTAACCATCACGAGAGTCATAATACAGACTATTTCTTTCATCCTCAAAAGTTTCTTCATTCCCCTTTTGCACTCAGTGCCATCCTACCCCTGGCTCCTGGCAACCATTGATCTGCTTTCTATCTCTATAGATTTGCCTTTTCTAGAGTTTTATACAATTGGAATCAAACAGCATATAATCTTTTGTTCTGGCCACTTAGCATAATGTTTTTGAGACTTATGCACATTGTTAATTTATATCCATAGATCCTTTATTTTTTATTGCTGAGTAATACCCAATTGTTTGCATATATCTCATTTTGTTTACTGTTCAATAGTTAATGGTCATAAAAGTGGGATTTCTGGATCACGTGATAAGTAGATAGTTATTTTTATTTTAAAAAAAAAAAGTGTCTGTAGACATGCCACCCAGAATGTGCCTGATCTTGTCTGTTGTTAAAAGCTGAGCAGAGTTGGGCCTGGTTAGTACTTGGATGGGAGACCACCTAGGAATACCAGGCGCTGTAGGCGTTAAAAAAAAAAAGTTGCCGAAGTGTTTTCCAAAGTGGTTGCAGAATTTTGCATTCCCTTCAACAATAGAATTTAGGTCGCTCAGTCTTCTCATCAGTACTTGGTATTATCAGCCTCTAAGTTTTTGCCATTCTAGTGAATATGATACCTCTTTGTGGTTTTAATTTAAATTACATTTCTATGAAGACTGATGATCATGAGAATCTTTTTGTGTGATTATTTGTCATTTGTATATTTTCTTTGTTGCAATATCTATTTAGACCTTTTGAACATTTTATTTTTCACAATGTTTGTTTTCTATTATTGAATTACGAGCTCTCTATATATTTTCAACATAAGTCCTTTATCAGATATAAGTTTTGCAAATATTTTCCCCCAGAGTATGGCTTATCTTAAGTTAATTTCTATGTCATCTGAGGTAAGGATGACATATTTTTGCATATGGACGTACAGTTTGTTCCAACATCATTTATAAAAGACCACCTTCCCCCATTGATTTACCTCGATAGCTTTGTCAAATCAATTGACATTATCTGTGTGGTCTATTTCTGGATTCCATTCTGTTACCCTGATCAATATTTCTACCCTTAAATGCTAGTACCACCCTGTCTTCAAATCAGGTAGTATAAGATCTTCAACTTTATTTTATTTTTTTAGCTATTCTAAGTTCTTTGCATTTACATTTAAATTTTAAAAAGAGCTTTTCAGTTTCTGCAAATACTTGCTTTGATTTTAATTGGGATCACGTTTACTCTATACCTTAATTGCAGATAATTAATAACAATGCTGAGTCTTATAGTCCAAAGACAATTTAGATTCTTTTTAATATTCTCGTCAGTGTTTTATTTTTTTATATACAGGTCTTGTACATATTTTGTTAAATTTATCCTGAATTATCCTATATTTTTATGCTATTATAAATGATATTTTTAAGCTATTTGTTCATTGCTAATATATAAATTGTTTTATATGTTTACTTTGTATCATTTTACCTTGCTAAATTCACTTTTTAGTTCTAGCTGTTTTTTATAGATTTCTTAAAATTTATTTCATAGATGATCACTTGGTCTACAGAGACAGTCTACTACCTTTTCAATCTGTAAACTTTTTATTACTTGCATTGTTGCACTGGCTAACAGTTCTAATATAATTTTGAATAAAAATGGCATGAATGGACATCTTTGCCTTTTTTCTTCATTGGAGAAAAGCATTTAGTTTTTTACCACCAAGTATGATATTAGTTGTGGGATGGTCATAGATGGCCTACATCAAGTTGAGGAGTTTCTATTCCAAGGTTACTATGAGTTGCTATTATTATTTATATTGTTATTAATGGGTTTTGAATTTTGTTAAATTCTTTTTCTGAACCTATTGAAAACTCACTTTTTTTTACCTTGTTAATATGATGAATTACTGTTACTGATTTTCAAAGATTAAACCAATCTTGTACTTCTATGATAACTCCTACTTCATTATGATATAATATCCTTTTTATATATTGATCAATTCAATTTTTTAAAGTTTTGTTAAGAATATTTGCATCTATGTTCATGAGGGATATTATTACTATAGTTTTCTAATATTTTTGTCTAGTTTTGGTATTTAAAGAATATTTGATTAACTTATATTTTTTAGTAAGTCAGATTTTTAAAGTTAAGATTTTTGTCTTTCATAACATGATTTTTTTCCCACTCACTTATTCCTGTATGTGAAAAAAGACTTTTTTCACTAGAACACTCTGATTTCTTTTTACTTCTCTGTTCAGAGTACTCAGAAGAATGATTGCCAGGAGAGAAAATCAGTCTTCTAAAGTTTAGGCTGCTATGACAGGGGGAAGCCATAATTCTCTTGAATAGTAATAATGTCATACTCTCTGTGCCCAAATATATCATATTTTACCCTGTATGATTTTTATAATAACACTATAAGGTAGATAGTAATCATCATTGAGTAGGAGAGGAAGCTGGCCTTGGCAGGTTAAGTAACTTACCCAGCCTTAAAGGCTGAAAAACTAGTATAAGTGACAGAGAAAAAATCCCTCAAACTCCCTCTTTCCATGATGTCATAATGACTAGTATGGGCAAAGCCACACTCATGACCTGTGATTGATATGCCAGAGCAAGATTTGGCATTTGAGAATTTTATAAAATCTTGAATATTATGACAGTGAAATGTAAAATCAAGTGTTTTTTTTTCCTCTATTTTTTATGTGAAATGTAGGCATATTGACCTAATTATCCTGTGCCACACAGATTCCTGTTGTGATCCACTTAGATTATCTTACACAGGTTGTATTTGCCTATTAAAAAGATGAAAATTAAATGTATTTATTCAATGAATATATGTAAGACGTGTGTGATTATAATTTTTCCATTTTTCTTCTAGCAATGAAGCTTGGAGATATATGGGCGACTTTGCAAACAATGTTTCCTTTGTTGGTGCATTATTAAAAGGATTCAAATGGGGATTTGCTGCATTTGTGGTGGCTGTAGGGGCTGAATATTACCTGGAGTCTCAGAATAAAGATAAGAAGCATCACTGAAGATAATACCTGGAAGTATCTCTGTGGCTTTTTCACTCTCTTATAAAAATAAGATTTTACTGTAGCCCATTTGTCTTTGTGTTTATCCCTTAAAGAATACTGGTAAATTTCAATAAAGAATACATGTGCCCGTCTGTTTTTGTCTTCCTTTAATAATAAAAAAAAAAGTTTCTCAAACCATATCAGATTTGATTTGGGATACACAGGGCTTGAGTACCAGTAGCAGTACATTCTATATATAGCCTACAGTTACCCTATAGTTGATAAATAGATATGCTATGATTTTTTTTTTCAGTTTTTTAAATTGTGATAAAATTTACCATTTTAACTTCTTAAGTGTACAGTCTGTGTTATTAAAATACATTTATAATGTGCATCATTGCCCCCATCCATCTCCATAACTCTTTTCATATTGCAAAACTGAAAGTCTATACCCATTAAGCAATAATTCCCTATTTTCCTCTTCAATCCCTGGCAACCACCATTAATGGTACTGTCTCTATAATTTTGACTATATACATAATGTACCTCATGTAAGTAGAATTGTACAGTATTTGTCTCTTTGTTATTGGCTTATTTCACTTAGTATAATATCCCCAATGTTCATCCCATGTTGCAACATCTGTCAGAATTTCTTTTTAAAACAATAATATTTCTCTCTGTATATACCACAAATTGCTTATTTCTATACTCATTGGTGGATACTTGGGTTGCTTCTGCATTGTAGGTATTATGAATAATACTATGAACATGAATATACCCTCAGTATTTAAATGGCATTTGATCTTGCCACATTTATGATCCTCTGCAGGTGGTTTAGAGAGATCTAGATTATTCTATAAAATACTTCCTGCCCAGTTCTGATTGACATATCCATGAGTCATGTTCATTTTTCTTTATTGTGAAATTTTCTGCTATTGCCTTAGTTCTTGTTCCCATGCTGTGAAAAGTTTGACATTTTTTTCCTGTATATCTTAATAAACTAGACATTCCATATCACTGAATTTTTAAATTTTAATTAAATCTCTAAAATTGAGACTTAAAACTCAGCTTGTTGAAGAGGGGTAATATTTTTGCTTAACAAAGCTAGTATAAAACTCCATGGTGATTTTGTCTTTGTAGATTTTTGTTTATGAATATAAACTTGGTCAACAAAACAAGATATTCACTAATGATACATCTGATAAAAAATTGATATCCAAAATTTATAAAGAACTTATACAACTCAACAACAAAAAACAGTCCAATTAAAAAATGGTCAGAAGACCTGAACAAATACTTCTCCAAAGAGGAAATACAAATAGCTAACAGACATGAAAAGATGCTCAAGTTCTCTAATCATTAGAGAAATGCAAATTAAAACCACAATGAGCTATCATTTCACACCTGTCAGAATGGATATCATCAATGAATCAAAAAATAGCAAGTGTTGACAAGGATTCAGAGAGGGGAACTCTCATACATTGTTGGGATAGCAAATTGGTACAGCTGCTATGAAAAACAGTGTGGAGGTTCCTCAAAATATTAAAAAAAAAATATACCTTTGAACCAGCAATTGCACTTCTCTGTATTTATCCAAAGAAAACCAAAATCATTCGTAAAGATCTATGCACTCCAATATTCACGGCAGCACAATTAACAATAGCCAAGATATGGAAGCAACCTATAAATTAGTAGTTGATAGGTATGAGGAGCATGACGGAATGCAGTTAGCATTAATATGATGGTTAAGTGGAGGGCCAGGGGAGGGAGAGAGGAAGTGTGTGTGGGGGGATAATTTTATGAACATTATAGATATCTAACAAATGTACTATATACTTGAAACTAAGTAAATTTATTTAAAATGTATATACCTAAATTTGAGAAATCTCTAAATAGAGGAATTCCTAATAAACTGATAGTGGTAAATGGAACCATAAAAAATTATGTGAAAGAAGGTAAGGAAAGAGTTTTAAAAATAACAAAAAGCAATAAAACAAATAGAAACAGGAAGGAGGTGGATTTAAACTTAATTATATTAAATGTAAATGGTCTAAAATTTAAATTCTAAAGCATTAAAATTCAAAGACATTATCAGCCTGGGCAAAAAGCAGGATCTAACTATAAACTATTTACATGAAAACCCCTTAAAAATTATTCCATTAAAAATAATGGAAAAAGATACTGTGCAAACACCAATGAAAATATTGACAAAATAGATTTTAGAATAAAGAATTGTCAAAGAGACATTTTAGACTGATAGGATCATGTCATAAATTATATGAATGTCTAACACTATGCTGTACACCTGAAACAAATAAAACTGAGTGTAAACTAATTGAAAAATAAAAATTATAGAAAGAAGGACATTTAATAATTATGGAGGAGTCAGTTCATTAAAAAAACAAAAATTTTAAATGTATATGCACAGAACTTCAAAATATATGGGGCAAAACAACTAAAAGGAGAAACAGGCAAATTCACAATTGTAGATTTCAACAATCCTTTTAAAGTAATTGATAGAACAAGTAGAAAATTAGAGACTTGAACAACGCTTATCAACTAGTTTGATGTATTATTTATAAACCTTTCAAAAAAAAGAATTCATTATTTTCAAGTACGTGGAACATTTACTACAACAGACTATTCTGGGCCATAACAATACATTTAAGCAGACTGAAATAACACAAAGTATATTCTCAGACCACAAAGAAATTAGACAAAAAAATGACATCTGAAAAAATCCACAGATACTTGGAAATTCAATAGTACCCTATGTAAGTGTCCCATGTTCAAAAAAGTCTAGGAAAATTAGAAAATGTTTTTAACAGAATAAAATGAAAACTAGTGTCAAAAATTGTGGGAAACAGCTAATTAAATGGACCTCTAGACTGATGAAAAAAGGAAGACATGGTAGGAATATTAGTAATGAAAGAAGAGATATCACTATAGATCCTGGAGACATTAAAACAATAATAAAGGCATTTTATGAACAACTTTATGTCAATAACTTTTGGTGAAATTGACAGTGTCCTTAAAAAATATTATTAAAGCTCACTCAAAAGTAGATAACCTGAATAGTCATGAATAAATTCATTTGCTGGGTTAGGTTGAGAGGATGGAAAGTACAGTGCTTGACACATTTATAGTAGGAATAGCAGTAGTTTTACTCCTCCATCTTAAAGTTGATTTTTCTCATCTATCATAATTTTTGCTAGAAGCAGGAGTAGTTTTCCACATATTTTGTTAATTTGAAAATTACTGCCTGAGTTCCTTAGGAGCTTCAAAGCACATAAACCATTGTCATCTTAGTTGTTGCTGTTACTTGGACAAGAACTAATTAAATAATTGTTATTAAAATTTATGACAAAATTACAATTGAAAATAATGCTAATAATGTGTTAGTTAACCTTGAAATAAGCACTGAAGATGATTACATGTAAAAGTATTAGCCCCATTTTGTATGTAGGGCAAGTCCATAGAAAGCAACAAAGCCTAAAGGTGGCACAGCTAGCAAGTCCCAGATTTAGATTTTAAATCCAGGTTCAACTTCACAGCCCATTGGAAGCACTGTGTATGTGATAAGTACTATAAAATGCCATAAGATTATCCTTTTGGACCTTTTCTCAGAACTACTTTCTAATTATGCTTGATGTAACCAGTAGGAATTTTTTAAAAATCTAAAGTATGGCATTCAATATTTTATGAAAAATGAAATAATACAGTAATTTTACTGTATACCTGTACTTAGAAGAAAACTGTGTTTTGACATATTAAATGAAACAGATTCAGACAGTTTTGAAAGTAACATGAGGACTTTAGGGGCATAGAAATTGTGTACAAAGACAAAAACATTGAAGGAATAGGAGTTTATCCATGTGGAGGGTTAATATAATGAAAGAAATAAATTAGAAAAGGAAAAAGGAAAAGAAGAGGTTGCAGGATATTGGCATGATGGAAGCAGTGGAGACAAGTAGAACTTGATATACAATCGGGTGTATAGTCATCCACTTACTGCTTCAATCAAATTTAGGCCTTGATACTGTGGAAAGGAAGGTGCTTTATTTTAAAATTTAAAAGAAATATACACTCTGTATATTTAACTTCAGCAAGAGAGGGGACATTAGCAAGGTCCACTTGCATAGGGGCTAGATAGAAGTATTCCAGTAGAAATAAACTGAGTCTTAACCTCATTCTTTATAAAAATTTGGTTATTAGAGAACAGATTAATTTTCTAACACTATGGTCCCACAAATGGATACACACAATTCAGGGAATGTGCAAGACCATCCATTGGGGTGAGAAGAAAAAAATATTTAAACTTATATTTATTTTCACGTTTAATAGAAATGAATTCAGTTTTGCAAATGTTTAACATACAGATTGACAATGGAGGTTTCCCTCACCTGGTGGATACCCAGTGGCCACAGAATGTATGATAAATAAGGTATACTGAGGGAAAAGTGGGAGTTCTACCTTGACAGGATAGAACAAAGGGACTTTCAGCAAATTGCTGCAGATTGTACTTTATGTGTGCTCATGAAATTTATTATCTACCAGTTTTAACAAAACTATCGTTCATGAAGTAGATAAGTGGCTTAAGATTTTTACAAAGAAACTGTTGATTGAAGCTAATACTGCCAATACCGGAACAAGCAAACAAGAAGAAAATAGCAGAGCTATGAACTCTGCCTATATTTCCACCACGTAAATTCAATGAACTATTCATAAAAAAAAGAAAAAAAAATCAAGCAAAAAGAAAAAATCGAGAAGACCAAAAGATGGACTTATATTCACTATCAGTACAATGAACCTTGCCCTAACAGTGTATTGATCTTCTATATTAACTAACGATAGCACATAGTCATCATGTTTAGCAAAACATTTAAAAATAAATGTTTAATTTTTGTCTAACCTTCAATTCCTATATTTGTGTATTCTTAGTGTACACAGGTGATATTTACATAATATATAGAGAATGTTAGGACAAAAATTGGGATTTTATGTGATTTCCCCTCACTATATTCAGCTGTTGTGAAAAAATAGCATTCAAAGAATCCATTAGATTTTTTAAGTGTTTTTTAAATGCAACAAAAATTAAATGTTTTTTCATATGGTATCTCACTCAGTTGTTAACATGAGTTTTAAAATTTCCTAGTATAATCCTCATGGATCCTCAGATTCTCTAGAGTTGCAAGGTATTCAAATTCAAATAGATATGCTAATGAGAATGGAATCCTCCAGGTGAGTCCTGGTTTACCTTCAATATCAATTATTGGTTTTTGTTTTTCTTTTTGCTTTTGTTTCATTTTGTGTCGAAAAATCAACTTCAGAAGCTGAAACTAAAACACCCAATGGAAATTGCATTTACCTGCCAATGACTCTATCAGAAAGGATTTGCTGCAAAGTTTTATTTTAATTTTATATATTTTTATATATAAAATATCTTTTCTGTATTTTATTTTTAAATAATATTACATTACATATCATAAATGTTATACATCCAAAAATTAACTATTCAAAATGCTAACTCATGTAAAGATTAAATTCCATATGTTGTATTAGATTGAATTACCTTTGATATATATTAACAGTTTAAAACATGGCTTTAGCCATTTGAAAAAGACAAAATCTCTTGTCTCAAGGTCTGTATATTTTTCTGTTTAATCTCACATGCCAAAAAATGAAGTAACTCTTTGAAGTGTGGTCACATATTACAAAACTAACTGAAAAGAATTTCGGTTGTTGCTAAAGACATGTTTCTGGGAATCATTACAAAATAAGAACATTATGTACACTTAAGATGTAAATCGGAAGGTTTTATGCTCTTTGGAAATGTCATATATTTAAATTTTGTGTTTTAAAACAGAAAGAATAATTTCTAATAATGTTCCAGTGATTTTCAACTCTATGGCTAAAAAATATTTTGCTTTTAGATTTTTACCAATTATAGTATTTGCAAATTATCAATTGAATCTCATTGTAAATAAAGCATTTAGTACCTCCTGCAAATGTTCCACCTACTGTAATTTTAATTACTCAGTTCCCAAACTGAATTTGGAAATAATAACAGCATTTAACTTACATTTTCCTGCTGATTTGGTAATTAATCAAATATCTTTCTAAATCTACTTATTTAAAAAACACTAATTATTTTTACCTTGTAGAATAGAATAGCTAAGAGATTTAAAAAATTTTTGCATTATACATTTGAATGAATTACACAATCAAGCGAATGTTTTGTGATTATAGCTCTTCTTATGCTATGTTTATGATATATTTTATGCCATTTATTCTCTTGCTACAAAGTTTCCATGGGTAATACTAACTGCTCAGGAACACAGTTCTGAAGGTCAACTGGTGCTCACAGTAACCATACATCTAAAAATAAAGAGTGCCTGTGTCAGTGCAGATGGCATCCTACTACAGAAGAATAATCAGGTTCACAGGCAGTGGTGTCACTTGGACCAGGGTATCCCATTTGATAGTAATATAATACAAGCACATGAGGGTTTATTATAGATGTAAATCTTATATTCAGACTAGACTTTCCAGGGAAATAAAGTTAAAAACTAAAACTATATCTGTAGATGCTAAATAAGTGTCAACAAGGAAAACTGTCACAATTCATATATTTAACAATACAGGGAAGAAACTCAAGGTATTTCTTAATTTATAACCTATAAATGCCTTGTTATATTTGATCTGGGTTTATCAGTAATTATAATTCTAATAGATCAATTTCCACATTTATAAGTAATAGAAATTTTTTTTACAGCCTTAAACCCTATCTACATTTCTATTATAGCACTTATGATATGCATTATAATTATTCATTTACTTGCTTGACTTCCTGTTAAACCATGGCCTCATTGGAAACAGGGACCTTATCTGTGTGCCTGTGTAATAGATGTTTAGGAAGTCTCTGTTAAATGAATACATTAATAATTAAAGATCTATAATACAAGAGATAATGGAGATGATTTGTCACAGATTAACACCTCATTTATGAATCTCTAAAGGTGTAGGGAGGATGAAGAATTAGAAAGACATATTTTCCAATACCTAAGGGTCTTCATGGATTCCAATTCCCTATCAGAAAGCTGAGATCATTTACAAAATGCCTTGTAAGATTGACCTGGGCACATATTAGCAGATTAGAAGGCACTTCCCCAATCCCAATGCAAGGATGTTAGAATGCAGCTAGGCCTAAGCTTCCTGACACATGCTGTATAACTTTCCCTACTTGTTAATTAGTTGGGAATAAAAATACTAACCATCAAAAGTCAAGACAATTTCTGCTAAAAGCAGCCAATTACTCCATGGCCATTGCATACAATAAACATTTCCTCTTTAACACACTGGGCCTTTTTTTGTTTTGTTTTTGTCAGAATTACATGGAACAGAACCCCTACATGCAAATAATGGGGCATGCTTGTCCTGCCTTCCTCCAAGGTCCAAGTTAAGGAGCTCCAGGATGTTGTAAGGAGAACAGACAGAGACATCTTAGCTCCTCTTCTTATAATTCTATTCATTTGCTTAAGTATTTATTGAGCACCTCCTATGTAGCTGAGGTTTTCATGGCCCTAACAATACATCAATGAACAAATCAAACAAATTTCTCTCCTCTTGGTACTTACATACTGGTGCAGGGTTAATATTAATTTTTTCCTGATGCTAATGGTATGTTTTGTCAATACCTAGCAGGCACCAGAGACATTTGGTCCACACGTAGTATATTTTGCCAATCAAATATTTTTTTCTTAGAAACCTATAACCTATATCTGAAATTGAAGTTTGAGTCAGTGAGGTTTGATTCTTGATAATAATCTTTCACCTATAAATTTCACAGAACTTTGTACCCTCCTAATAAAACATAGCTTGGCTTATCTTGTAACTTAGGTGTTTTTATACTTGTCATATTGTTCTCTAGGTTACAAATTCTTGAAAATCATGCCTTATTTATTCTTTTATTGTCTATGTGGTGCCTTACACATGGTAAATGTTCAACAAATACTTAATTAGAACTTAATTCTTTTTTAAGTGAAAACTTTTTCAGAATTCTTAAAATGAGTATAAATTCTCATTTAAACTACTTGTACACAATTACACTATTTTTCTTCCACAGTGTTTTGTGGAAAGGAAACCCTCAGTAAATATTTGCTGACTTGAATTGAAAATGTTTAAAATAATTTTACTTCTTTTTTTTTTAATTTTATAATCACTTTTTACGAGGGCTATACATTTCCCTTTAAAAGGGAAAGAAGAGAATATCTGAGGAAATAAAAACACAACCATCAGATGTTCAAAGAGTTTCATATGTCACTTTTCTATCCCATATATACCGCCCTTTTAAATCAGAAATCATCTTGATCAAACAAGATAATTTCACCCATTTTATTAATTGATCGCCTTCCTTTTTATTTACTTAACAAGCATTTATTATACTTACTTTACATATTAAATTATTTCTTTCCCCTTTTTACTATAAGGTCAATTGATTAGTCTTGCTAAGGG
Organism: Cynopterus sphinx; assembly: GCA_030015415.1. Classification (NCBI taxonomy): domain Eukaryota; kingdom Metazoa; phylum Chordata; class Mammalia; order Chiroptera; family Pteropodidae; genus Cynopterus; species Cynopterus sphinx. The sequence goes on from CM057379.1 coordinate 181,569,742, forward strand.
TAATAAGAGCATAATAAAATGTATAATTCTAAAAAAAGTCAAAATCTAAAAATAATGAAGTGGCTTGTACATACAACCTTTGTTGAGAAATGTAGTGGGTTTGTGTTGCAGCCTGGACTACGTGACAGGTGGCATATTTATGACATGGTGGAGCTGACCTGATTGTGTAATTTAACAGGGAACATTCTCTTCTGTATACAAACCACATTGATATAGCTTCAGGGCCACAGAGTTCCAAAGCTCCACATCTAGCAACTGGTTGAAGCCTAGGCCATTCTCTCTGATTTCCCCACATTCCATTTCACTTCCAGTCTTACTGGAACCTCATTCCTGCCACAAATGTTATACATCCCATCTCCTCAGCCCAATGCTTATACTTAATTTATGATTTATCTCATTCTACTTTGCTAGACTGTTGTGTTGCCTCTAGACTGTGAAGTCTTTGAGACTAAGACCACGTGGTTTCATTTTTAATTTTTTTATTCCTTCCCTATTGCTCCATTGTAGTTCCAGATGTTCATTAACATAAAAATAAAGTTGTGTTCCAGAACTTCTTTGATCTTAGCTTCCTTTGGGATTACTAAAGCTGCACCATCCATTCTGGCTTATTTTAGGGTTGCACACACAGGCCACATATGACTCTACAGACATTTAGGCATTGTTTATACAGCAGCAGTGTGTTTAAGTGTTTCCAACAAAGAGCAACATGATCAGGAATTCATGTTTGTGGATGGCTCATTTTTAAACAACCACTGTAGAAGGAAGAAATTCAAAAAAAATCATTTTTTTGCAGAAATACAAAAGATATCCAAAAATATTTTATTCAACTTTATTTATAAAAAAAACCCCTTGCTGTAGAGTTAGTATTTGTGTCAATAGTATTACCAGTTATTGCTCAATATTGGTTGAGACAGCAAGAATACAAGTATTTCTCATTAAGCACATTTGATGGGAGGGCGTATTCAAGCTCCAGATTTACGTGAGGAATGCAACTGACTTTCAGAGCGCACAGGTGGATCCCAACGTTGCCTAGCGTTTGGCCACATGGTCAGAAGTTATTTCTGCAAGCATTTTTACTGAGAGACAATTGACAGACAAGATTGTATTCATTTTCGGAATACATGGTTTGATATAGGTAGACATTTCAGAATGGTTACCCGAGTAAGGCGACTTCACACTTGCTGTTTATTATTATTCCCATCCATCCGTAAAAACAAACAACAAACAAACAACAAACATTAGAAGTGCTGACTCAGGAGCAAGCATTAGAAGTGCCCTGTGCGACTCGGCTGGAGTTCACCGACCAGCCGTAGGAGAGAGAAACAGGAAACAGCCTGCGGGGCCGTGGCCAGGAGCCTGTTCCCACGGAAGGGGCCGCAGCAAGCCCCGTGAGTGGGGGTCTCCGGCCCCGAGCCCACCGAGCATCAGGCCGTCCACCCTGTCCGGATGGGGGAGGCCAGCTCGCGGCGCGGCGGCAGGAGGCGGTGAGTGGGTAGGGGAGCGCCACGTCCCCTTCCAGAGTTTCGATTTCTTTTTTCCTCCATTTTGCACGCGCGCGGCTCGACCTGCCGGGGAGCGGAGCCGGACGGCGGGGCCCACGGCGGCCGCGATGGTAGGTGCCCTCGCCCCGGACCCCGGACGGCGCACGAAGAGGGGTGCGTGCCAGGGCCGCCCCCGGCCCGGCCCGCGCTGCCTCCGTCGCTCGCCGCAGCCGCCCGCCCGGCGCGCGCGTCCTCGCCCCGGCCCTGGGCGGGGGGTGCGGGGCGAGGGTCAGGGCAGGGGTGGGCCCTGGGCAGGTGACTCAGGCGGCCAGGCGCCTGGCGTCCGGTTTGCCCGCGGGCGCCGCTCCTCGGCTCGCTCGCACCCCCTCCCCCACCCCGGGCCTGGAGGGGGGTCGCGGGGGCCGCGGGCACCCCCTCCCCCACCCCGGCCAGGCAGCCCGACTCTGGACCCCCGCGGGCCGCGAGCGTGGGTGGCAGGCAGGGTGGCAGGGTGGCAGGGCCGCGTCCACGGCGCCTCGGAGCCTCTCCGGCGTTGTTGCTCAAGACTTGTAGGGAGTGAGCTGGTCGAAAGGCACGGCGTTGTCCTTCTCGCCCCAGCTTGGGGAGATAGGGCAGGGTTGCTGTTGCTCAAAGCATTTTATATATATACACACACACACACACACACACACACATACAAATATATATACATATATATGTATATATAATGTATTTATATGTATAAATGCTTTGAGAAATACATATTTAAATATATATTTATATGTAAATATAAATAATGTATATATATTTCGGTCGGAATGATTGACTGATAGATTCATGTAAAGCCTTAAACATGTTTTGCTTCTGTACCCCCCTCCCTCGCCCAGTCCCTTCCCCTTCAGAAGGACTGGGAAATTGAGGGGACTTGAGGTTGTTCTTGCTGGCTGGTTGGTGTCCGGATTTGGGCCGAAGGGCATGTTCTTTTACCCACTAACAGTGGATTGCAATAGAACAAAGGCCTTTGGAAGTTCAGGCTGCCTTCGGTTCATGGGGAAAGGAAGTGAGTTCAAGGACGCTGCAGCTCTTGCGAGTATGTTTGTTGACTTTTGAAATTCATTTATTCAACGAGAGGTGGTGCCAATAGGGTGATAGCAGGCCTCAAGCATTTTTTCAGACGTGAGGATAACCCAACAGGCTCCGGCCGGCCAGACCTGTTTTCAGATAAGAGGAACAGAATTTTTGGTATTTTCCCTCTGGTGGTTCCCTTAAATAAGCTTTTTTTTTTTTTTTTTTTTTTTACACAAAAAGGTTTCATTAGGAGGGGCAGGAAACTTGACTCAACCCTCTTCCCCCCTTCTCCCCCCCCACAAAAGACTCACGTTTAGCCGGGGAATTTTCAATGTTTGCCAAACACATTATTTTTTTTTAAATGTTAACACGTGTTTTTCTTACAGTTTCTGGATTGGATGTCTTGGCCAAAATGGCTTTTTCTTTCTTCTTCGTGTTGTACGTTTCTGTTTGTACCTGGTATTTGCTTTTTCTTTATCGTTACGCCCTATCTTACACCTGCTTTTTTAAGGGATTCCACCGGCAGGTACGCAGGAACTGGGTGCCCCTTGTCTCTCCTACCTTTTGGGGAGTCTTGCACAACATAGGACGGTTTTTTTTTCTTTTTTTCCTTTTTTTTTCTTTTTTTCCCTTTGCGGTGGCGGGGAACCTGTTGAAAGCTGAAACGAAAATATGTTTTCGTTGCTAGGGCACCTGTCGGCCACTCACCCACTCTCAGTGGAGTGGTGACGAGCAGCGGCGGCACCCACTCGGTTTCCGCCCGCCACAGGTAATTCCCCGGAGCTCCACGTCGGCCCTTTGCCTAGACAAGGGAGAGTGTACGATTCAGAGAGACAGGAGTGTGCTTTGTGGAAGTTTTTAAGGTACGCGCGGAGAGTTCTCAAACTTGGTCTCAGATGGGCGGCGCATCCCTGGAGGGCGGCCAGGAGGAGGCGCACACCAACCCTAAAAGATTCCTGGACGCCTGTCCGGAGGCCGCCTCTGACACTCTGATCCAGCTTCTTCTCCTCTCCGGGGAATTTCCAACACCAGTTGTCAGGAGCAGCAGATCTGATCGTGTCCTCCGTGGGTGGGTACCTTTCCCAGCGGAGATCCAGCTGGAAGAGCCGGCGGCTGTCCCGGCGTGAGTAGACAGAACCCTGTACGCCCCTCCTCTCTGACCTGCGCCCCTGTGCTGGCGTCGCCCTGGACCACAGGGGCGTGGGGCACTATCCCCCTATCGCGGCAGAGATGGATTGAGTCTCCTGCTTTCCAGCCGTTCAGCATCCTGGGGACTCATCCACAGCACTCCTAGACTGCGGGAGTGTAGCTTTTTTAGATCTCCGGAATGGACTCTGTTTGGTTATTTCTTCTTGTGGGGGCACCAAAAGCTGATTAAACTCGTGTTTATGTACTGAAATGCCTGCTTTCCTTTAATTCAGTACATTCCTACCAATATTTATTGAGCTGCTTTGGGCCAAGTGGAGGTCTGGGTGCTGGGGACGTAGGGACAATTTGAACTTGGTTCCTTCCCACAGAAGATCACAGAGTGGTTTGGGCAAAGTTAACCTGTACAAGTAACTTGGTTTCAAGGCAGCGTAGATAAAAGGCCACGGGACAGCCTGGAATAAGAAGGAGGAAGCCAGTTGGACCAGGTGGGGAAGTAATGACAGATCACAGAGTTGTCAATGTGTATTCACACTGGTTCTTGTTTTCCTTACTATAAATCAGCGAAAGAAGAAATATTATTATTGAAATGTCCTATTTCTCCTTTATATTCAGCTACTGTCACCTCCTCTAGGAAGACTTCACAACCCAGCCTTTGGGTTTATTTCTTCTATTCTTTCACATGCTCAGTGGCTAGCTTTGCATTTACCATAAACTTGCACTTAACACTCAGTATTGGCATAGTTTTTCTTCAAAAACTTTTTCAGTCAAATTGTATTATAATAAATGTAGTAAATGCCACATGTTATGTTCCCTGGCTTTTTCACAATGTGAGTAAATACAGCAATAGCTCATGGAAGATTAGTTATGTATTAAACTTGTAACATCTCATACAAATATTAGTAATTTTGAGAGTATGGGAGGACTATCTTATTTAAATACTTTAAATTTTAGGCACTTTTGAATTTATTCTAGTAGGAGAATTATACATACACACAGAGGACTTGATTTGGCGGTTTGGCAAAAATGAAAACTTTGACACAAATCTTATAGTTTTAGAAATTGTGATAAGTGCAAAAGATAAATATTTAGCTACAGGTATGGGGAGGGAGATGCACCTTTTGCTAAAAAGCCAGGGAATGTCTGGCAAGCTTGGCTGGAGACATTATATTCTGCTACGTCAAGGTGAGGTCCTGCCAGCTCCCAGGATACTCTGCATGGGGGCTCACCAGCCTCATAAAATCACATTGTGAGCCACTCTTCAACAACAACATTGTTACCCCCATGTAATTGTAAAAGCTTCCTTTAACAAGCTCTGTCTCCTGGACCTGATAACCAGGTTCCAAGTATGATATTTCACTCCACCATAACCTACAGTGAAGCAAGATGAAGCAGGATGAGTAGGCGTTACACATGCGTGGGCCTGCTAGAGGAGTTGTGTAATGATGACCAGTCAGTTAAAGGCCTTAGGAGGGTGAGCTCAGCAGGCCTGGCCAGGGCCCACCACAGCCTAATGAAGATGCATAAGAACTTACTCAAGGATCTTAGTTTATATGACAGGAAGCCAACTAGAATAAGATGAATTCCAGAAGAGAGTGAAAACAATGATATGAAGCAAGAAGAGATGACCTGATTCAGGGATCAAGACAAGCTTATTGAAGAGATGGCTTGAAAGATGAGATAGAATTTGATAATTGGGATCATCTCTTGTTTGTGGGCAATAATTGGAATGAACTGCTTGTGAAGCCAAATCATATTTAGTGCATATTTTTAGCCACTGATAGATAATGGTCATTAACATTCCAAATGGGAATGTATCTGTTTTGTTGTTTTGCTTTTTACTTGTTTATGAAATTCATGTAGTTCTAGTTCATTCATTTTCCGGGCTGTATAGTATTTCACCGAAAGACTAACATTTTATTCAGTCTCTTCTTAAAAGACCTTTAGATGGTTTCCATTTTTTGTTATAACATCCATTGCTGCTAGGAACATTGTGTACATGTTTTGGTATTCATGGATATTTATTTAGAAATAAAATTTTCATGTCATGGAGTAATGTATGTTTTTATCTTTATCAGATATTGACAAATTGTTCTTCTAAGTGGCTGTACCCATTTATAATTCTAGCATTGTATAAGATTTCATATTTCTCTGTATTTTTATTACAGTTGGCAACATATTAGCATTTGACCAATGAGAAATAATATCTCATTGTAGTTTAAATTTGCATTTCTCTGACTAGTAAACATATTTTTATATGGTTGGTGACTATTTGGCTTTTTTCTTCTAGAAACTGTTGCCTATTTTTTCCCTTGGGTTGCTTGTCTTATACTTATTGAAATGCTTATTGCTGAAATGCTTTCTATATTCTAGATACTAATTCTTTATTAATAAAATATGATGCATTTGTCTTCTTAGCCTGTGCTTTATCTTTTTTCATTTAAAAAAAAGATGTGTGCTTTTTATCTCTTATGAAACCTTTTTGTAATGAGAGATTATAATAATATTCTTATAGATTTCATTTCAAAATTTTATATCTTAGACTTCAGTACATGTGGAATATGGTGTGAGGAAAGAATCTCAGTTTATCCTCCTATATATATGGATAACCTGTTGTCCCAGCACCATTTCTGGATGTTAATGTCCTTTCTCTACTTATTTACAGGGTCACCTCATTCATCGGGGTGTGGACTGATTTCTGAGCTCTCATTGTTTTATTATCTATCTCTGTGCCATATTGCTATGCTTTTGTATTAAATCTTGATATCTGATAAGGCAACTTCCTCCAATTGATTGTGTTTCTAATATGTCACCATTAGGTATAATATTTGTTTGGGGCTTTTCTTTTTTTCTCATAATTACTATTTAACTATTTATAAATTGCCATCTCAAAAGTTCTTTGCCTTTAATCCATGGTCAAGTTTTTTAGAGAACTCATATCTTTATTACATTCAATCTCCCTATTCATGTACAAGGTAAAGCTACCTATTTATTTAAGAGTTTATTAATTAGTCTTTTCTATTATACTTTATAGGTTTTTTGTTAATGTCTTGCATATCTTTTTTTAGAATTATTTCTACATGTTATCTGTTTTGATGCTGTTATATGTGGTAAATCTTAAAAAACTATCACTGTGATTTTTAGCTGTTTTCTCTTTTTAGCTTTCTATAATTTTATTTACTTTCTTATATGCTAAGCTATCAGAGCAAATTTTTTATGTTTGATTCAGCATCTCAGTGTGTATTATACCCAGAACTTGTTCAGTATCTAATGCGGCATTTCTCAATCTTGACATTATTGGTGTTTTGGGATGCATAATTCTTGTTGTAAGAATGTGCACTGGGGAATGTTTAGCAGCATCCCTGGTTTCATCTTTCAGATACCAGTAGCACCACTTGGTTATTATGACCCAAAATGTCTTCAGACATTGTCAAATGTCCTGAGGAGCAAAATCGCTTCTGACAAAGGACCATCGATTTGGCTTATCATATTGCAGAATTTTTTTTTTATATCTTCTTGAATGTCTTAAGATACTTATATTTTTAACTTTCAGATATAGCTTCCCAGGATGTGAATTGTATTTGTTTTGTCTACTGTCATGGATGGTGATTTTTATTTTTGTGCATGGTAATTTTTTAGCATGAGCTCACACCCAGCAAAATGGATATTTCATATTCTCTGGCTTGTGAAGGTGGGATAGTTTTGAGTTTCCTCTGAAGACTTACGGACTTCCCAAGTCTTAGTGTAATTTTTATGTTAATATCTTGGTTTTGGTTTAAAAGAAACCCCAATGAGGTAGTGATTATTCAGATCTTAACTGTACCTAAAACCTTCCATGCTCTCCTTTCTTAAGTGCCCATCACCTATAACCACAGTTAACTGCCCCAGATACCACCCCCAGCATACACACACTGGTATTTTGCTGCATATGGTTGGTCTGGCTCAGCATAGGATCTGTAGTTTTCCTTTTGATATTTTCTCTGAACATGCCAGATGCTATTACTGAGTAATTTGATTTTGCTGCCAAGCTATATCTCTGTCAGTACATAAGGAATACAGCGTGCCAGTTCTGCTTAGTGTGTGTGACTGGCACGCAGAAAGCCATCTTGGGTATAACTGAGCAGATAATGTTTTTTAAAATGATTATCTAGTTTTGTTAACTGTCGCTGACATTTTTAGATTATTGGTAATTGTGAATGACAAAAGTTAGGTCACTGTTTTTAGGGAGTTGAACATTTTTAGTAGTTCTGTTTGGTTCTTTTTCAGATGTGTCTGGTGAATTTGGATAGTACCTTATTTTTTACTTTTGTGTTTAATGACCTCTTCTTATTTATTTCATACCTTCCAGTGTATATAACTATTTTATTGGTTAATTTATAATAACAACTACTAATGAAATTGTGACTTTTAGTGCATAGAAAAAGAACTTGACTTCCTTTCATGGAAACTAGTGGTTAGGTTCAAGTACTGTTATGTTAGCCTGTGTGTGGAGTATAGATTTAAGCTTTCCGGAACACATGAAATCAATATTGAGCTTTCATATTAAAAAATAAAGTAGTCCTAGTACCATTTCTTTTTTACTTCCATTGAGCGATCATTTGGTAAATTTTATTACTCTAGTTATTCACAATGGGCCATATTTAAGTGACTTTTGGATGAATGGGCATGGAGTTAGCATAGACACACCAATGCTTATTAAAAAGTATACATGAGATAAATGTCTATTTTTTTTTAAAGAGCTTACCCATTTAGACTAAATGTGGGAGGCCCAGTGTAAAAGGTATGAATGCATGGTCTATTGTAAAATAAAATATTTAAAATGTTTAAGAAGTAAAATGTAAAACAAATGTAATTTTATTACTTTCAGACACTAAAGTACTCAATATTTTCATTGATGGTGAACTTTAGGAAAATTGTTCTTCCTCTGTTTTCTCATTGACAGCAAGAACTACATATTTAATGTCCCATATATCCCTTTTTGCCTTGACTGCCGTGAAGTTTAGGGACAAATTCACTGCCTATTAAAATCTGTTTAGGCCCTTTTGGCCTGCATATTTGCATTATAGTCTCTAGCCTTCCACACATATTAACTTCTTTACCTAATTTTTCCCCTTAGTCTCATATAAAAATTTTTTCCCGCTTATGCATTTTTATTGTAAGATGCCTCGTCTTTTGTGAACTGAAATTGTATATAAATAAAATAGATTATAAGTAAATAAAATAGATTCAGTGTAACTTTCACTAAATATAGATAGATAAATATATAAATATACTTGTATACAAATATATAGCAACAATTAGCAACTTATAGTTGGGTTGTGTTTTCAATTATTTTTTTCTAAGATTAGCTTTTAGCTTGAAGTGTTCTCTGATAGAAACAGACTGGGTACTCTCCCAGAATAACTCAAACACTTATTTAATGTAAAACATAGCTGTGAAACTTTAGAGATAACAGTGACTGCCATTTGCTACTTAACTTGAAAGAAAATATATTGAGTTGCAATGGAAGAAGTTAAGGATACCCCCATGGCATGGCCTCCTCACCATTCCCATCCAAGTTCCCCCGAGTTCCATCCCAGGACTGGATCTTTCTCCAGATCTCCTGCTCCACTTCTTTCCTTCCACTGATACCATTAGGAACTCTAGTGATAATTGCTGCCCTACAGCAGTGTACTGAGAGTCATGGGTCTCTGACACTTCAGCAGGGGTCTCCTGGTCTGAAGAGGTGATCAAACTTGACAGTGTTCAGCTGTGGCTGGCAGGTCTTGTGCGCATCCATAATGAAGCTGTGAAAAGGCCATGGGACTGGGAGGATAGCATTGAGATTTCTGCTTATAGATGTATTTGAGCAATTTTAAATTAGGAGAAAAAAATAGAAAAAAGAGGGTGGGGTAGGAATGAATGTCCTTTCTATCACTTTTGATATCTCACAGAGGTTCCTTTTTGGTAGGACCGATATTTGTTTAAGCCTGCGTGATGTCACTGAAAGAACTGTGAAACTAGTTTCTCTCGTCCAATCAGCTGCTTAGTCATTGGGCTTTTCCCTCTTCCTCCCACCAGGGTCATTCATTTGCCACTTAGTCATTAATTCCTTCTGTGATTTCTCTCTTACCATATTGTACATTGTGATAAATTCTGATAAAGCATGTGGGCTTTTTTGGAAATAATTTGTCTCTAGTTTCATTTCCTTTAAAATGTAAGTTATCTTCTTTGTCTGTCTGAGTTTTGGATCAGTTTCTTTGTCTACTGAGGATTGCTTTTCATAGACTTAATGGTATGAATTTAATCAGCTAGGCTTGAGAGACTAGCAAGAAAGGAAGAGCCTAGACTTTGAATTTTAAGCAAAAGTTACTTTTGAGATGAGGATTTTAAAAAATTCCCTTTTAACCACAGAACGCCTCCATTGAAAAGGATCCTGAAAGAAATGAAGAAAACCATCAGAAATGAAGTCAGTAGCCTCATGGCCTTCTGTTGACTGGGCTGGATTCTTATTGCACTCCCTTGCAACGACACTTTACAGAATGTCTGCTGAGGTCATCCATCAGGTTGAAGAGGCACTTGATGAAGATGAGAAGGAGATGCTTCTTTATTTGTGTCGGGATATTGCTGAAGATGTGGCTCCACTTACTGTCAGGGACCTTCTGGATATTTTAAGTGAGAAAGGAAAGCTGTCTGCCATGGGCTTAGCTGAGCTGCTCTACAGAGTGAGGCGGTTTGACTTGCTCAAGAGGATCTTGAAGATGGACAAAATGGCAGTGGAGGCCCACCTACGCAGGCACCCTCATCTTGTTTCAGACTACAGGTATTCCATAAGCTCTTTCTGAAGCTGGGAGGGAATGAAGCGGTCTAGACTTCTGAACAAGAGAAATGAAGAAAGTAAGAAAAGCAGCCTCATTGCTTTCTTTATCCACTTACCCAAGTGCTGTATAATGTTATTTCATTCCTTTGAACTCTTTGAACTCTTAGCCTGAGTTTGCTTAAAATAATTGTGCAGAAGATCATAATGAAAGTGGAAGGGATGGTTGTTATGTGTTTACCTGATGAATAGAGTGAGAAATATAGGAATGACCAAGAGCTAGTGATGTTTGCCAGCCTCTTTGAGATCCGCAGTGGTTTTTGTTCCAGCTTGATTTTCTGTAATGTCAGACCTTGGAAATTTTTGGTGCTGAAAAGGAAATGACAGATCTGAAAGTGATCTTCCTGACCTTTGTAGAACTCTGTGACCCTTCCTGAATTCTCATCAGTCTTTCCTCTGCTGAGGAAGCTGGTGGGGGAGCTTCCTTTATGTGAGTTTTTGTGAGGTCTCTGCTTCTGGAGGCTATGGAGAATCCAAATTGAACATCTACCTCTATGCCCCCTTCAGTTCAGAGAAGACATCCTCTGAGTTCCCTTTAGTTCAGACAGCCTTTAAGTTTTTCCTTTTTCTTATTTATATAGTACTCTCTTGGAGGTTCTAAGATGCACAGAAGCCACCAGAAAGGCTGTTTCTGGAGAAAGGAAGTGAACCTATAATCTTAAATTAACAGTTCTTTTTCTCCAGGCCACCAGCCTTTAGTTATAATCAATAATGTATATTTGGAGATGATGCGTATTATTAAAAACTATATTAAAGAGAGTTTAAAGCAGTGGGACCTTGGCAAGACTTGAGACCTGAAGGTCTGTTTCAAGCCTCAGACCTGTCAGTTATAAGCCTTGCAGATTGAGACAGCCACTAACATTCCTGAGCCTTCATTTTTCTACTTGTAAAGCTAAGAATAATTATACACAATTTCACAAGTTCGTTTGTGAGGATAATTGTGATAATTTAGCATATGAAGTACTTTTTAAAACTATGAAGCACTCTACAGATGTAATTGTTGTTGTTATTATTTTTGATTATTTTCCACCTTTCTAACCATCATATAATGTCAGTAATCTCAAAACTTCTTGAGAGGCACTGACTGGGTTTTTGTGAATAAGTTAGGTTAAAGGCTGGGCAGTGGGAGGAGAGTGCTAAGTTCATTTATTCATCTCTTCAATGAGCTTTTTTGTGGGTCAGCATATGCCAGGTGTTTGGGAAGTGCTAGAGCAAGATGAATGAAAATTCTTCCATCCTCAGGACTAATTGGGAAAATGGCCCTCTATACATTGGTAACAGTTTCAAGGTAATAATGCTAACCATGAGGTGTTCTGGGAGTCTCAATGAAGTGACAAACTAGAGCAGAGGTGACTGACTCAAGAGGGGCTTTCTGGACCAAGACATCTACTGTCACAATCCCTAGGCTCCAGATGTCTTTTACCCTTTGACTTCTACAGTGGGCCGGGATATCCTGGGTGTTACTTTGCTTTAGAATCTTGCCACTCAAAGTATGGTCCCTAGGTCTGCATCAGCATCACCTGGGAGCTTATTAAACAGAGAAGACAAAATCACTTTGAATTCTATTCTTGTCTTCATCTTAGTCATTTAGGTTCCTCACTTATTTCATTATAACTCTTGGGGAAGCTAGGGGATTCTTTAGGGAAGTTTTAATTCTCTGAGTTATTTCCAGAGCAGTTAGATAGAAAGAAAGAGAGGAACCATCTTTCATTGAAAACTTGGGAAAAGATGAGTTTCCTTTTTGAGTTTCCTTAAGACATCTTCCAGGGGTGATCTTGGCTTTCTGTCTTATGGCTGGGACACATTTAAATGGGGGCAAGAATTAGTCTTTTAACCAATTATTGGCATAGAGGAGGAATAGGCTCTTGGTGTTCTCACTGGGACTGGTATCTGAATTTACTGAAGAAACTTGTCTTTTTAACAGGGTGCTGATGACCGAGATTGGTGAAGATTTGGATAAATCTGATATGTCCTCATTAATTTTTCTCATGAGGGATTATATGGGTCGAGGCAAGATAGCCAAGGATAAGGTGAGTTTTCTTTTTCTTGATTCATGTTCCCAAGAGCCTATCAGAAGTCATAGGATGCTCTCTATGACATGAAGAGAAGGAAGCAGGCACTTGAGCAGGAAGGCCCAAGGAGGGGGTGAGGGCAGGAACTGAGAAGAGTGTGGATTGCTTTCATAACATTGATGGGGAGAAAACTGGTTTATGAATACAGAGGAAATATGGTGACATCTCCTGGTGTGTCCCTTATTGTTTCTCTCATCCTTGTATTTATCCTTTATTTGCATAAAATTCATAGGTTTGGCTTATACATTGGTTTTTCTCCCTGGTTTGACAAATCATGTAGAAGGGTTAGGCAGTTCCATTTGCTCATGCTGAGTAGAAACAGGTGGGAAGTGTTAATCTACTTGTATCTTGCTCTCCTACTGCCATCTATTTCTCCTCAGCTCAAGGTCAGGGTGGAGTCATTAGGCTGCATGTGGAGATGAGGTGTGGGGATGTCCTTGTGACTGATGTGTGTCCAGGGAATGGCAGAAGTAGAGAGTTGGGGTTGAAAACTAGGTAGGGGCAAAGACCTCAAGGAGGTTGTGATTGCTGGAAAACTATCTAAATTCCAGCTGACCTTGTATGGTACTGTTGACCTAAGAATAGGCCAGGAAGAGCTCGAGTCTCTGGTATATGACTGTATGTCCTTAATGGACTCACCTCTAAGGACTTTAGTAAATCATTACTTGAAAATTTCCTCCTATTTCTCAATGATTGTAGTTTGTGAAATTTGGGGATACTGGGTGACTGTATGCCCCAGCATCAAATGCAAAGTGGAAAGAGAAATGAAAAAATGGAACTCCTTTTTTTCGATGTTCCCCTAATTGATGTACCTCCCAATCACTTACATAGATTTAATTATGATTATTATGTTTAAAAGTAAAGATAGCACTTCGATAACCAACCGTGAAACAGAAGGGAAATAAAACCAAAAGCAATGACTGTTTCCAAAATATAGTTATTTCACGATCCCTGAGGTTCAGTTAGATGACTAACCTTGTAATTTTGCCTCCTCATACCTTCTGAGTCAAAATGGGTTGGAATGCCCAGCACTGATGACAATGTTTTAGGACCTTCAAAACTGTATCACTGGGAGTTTTCTAGTGAAAACTTTCCCCAGCTACTTTTTCTCTTCCCTTTTCAGGAAAGTCCTTAGAATTTTTTAGTATAATACCAGCCTGCCTTTTGTTAAGAGAATAAAATCAGGAGGGTTTTATTGTCTTTCTCACCATACTCCTTGCTGGTACAAAATGGCCTATGTGTCCATCCACAACCTAGGTATAGGTTGGCCACCAAAACACTTAGCACTATCTCTTTGCTGAGTAAAATCCAGGAATGTTGCTGGCCTTGGAGGGACTATAAAACAGAGAAGTCTGCTTTAGGATCACTTGAAGGTCTGAAGGGGCTCTTCTTGTTACCTTTTCTTGTTATACATCACGCAACCTGAGGTTTGCATTTAGTGCTTAATTGTCAGCCCCACTGACATTTATTTCTTGTTGGTGGTTCTCTTAGAGTTTCTTGGATCTTGTGGTGGAATTGGAGAAATTAAATCTGGTTGCTCCAGATCAACTGGATTTATTAGAAAAATGCCTAAAGAACATCCACAGGATAGACCTGAAGACAAAAATCCAGAAATACAAGCAATCTGGTAAGTGGAACTTTGGCTTCTCAGTGGCCTAAGGGAAGTACCCTGTGCATAATAGGTACGGTTGGTAAAGATTCATTTGTTGGGTGGGTGGATGGCATGGAACCTGAATGTTCACAGCCCCCACTAGCCTGTGATTAGAGATCATATCTCTTTATATCCTTCATATCCCAGATCTGCTTCATCACCCTACCCCCACGATCACAGAATCTTGGCCCTCTGCAACATGCCACCAAGCAATTCTTAACACTCTTACCTTCAAGAAAGAGTCTGCACCCACATTTTTGGCACCAGGTGGAGGTGCTGTGGACATTCAGGGCTTTTGAGTCTAAAAACTGCCTTGCTCCAGTGTTTGGCCTGACCACCATCCATCCAACTCTGGGTGGTATCCTGTCCCTGGGGTTCCACAGCTGCCCTGCATGTGTTCTGAGTTTCACATGGAAAAGCTTCTCATGGAAAAGGGCATCTTTTAAGCTGATAATCTCTCCTTTCCTAAAAGGGGACCAGATTCAGATTGGCTTTGTCATACATACCATCCCTGCCCCATTGCCTTTTAGACTCATCCTCAGCTTGGGCTCTGTTAGGAGTCCACTGACACCAGAGTCTCAGTCTGAAGGGCATGGATAAGACCCAGTGATCTACAGATACCCCCCATCCCACCCACACACCTGAATGACTGATAAAAGATCAGGAAGGAATAGAATTTTTAGTTCGTTCTTAATGATACTGTGAAAGAGTCATCTGACCTGATATTTTGAATTAAGTAAGGTGGCCAGAAAGTTAAGGGCATTTTGAAAGATGATGATTGACTGTGGACTAAGCCTTTGTTCAAGATTCATTTAATAATAATTGGTAAATCTTAACTCAGTACCTCTCTTCTGCTTACAGCTCAAGGAGCGGGAACAAGTTATATAAATGCTCACAAGGCATCTCTCCCAAATTTGAGTTTTAAGGATACTTCGTATAACTTAAGGGTGAGTCTGGAGCAAATGTATGGAATCCAAGCATGAAACAGCTTCAGAACTTTGAGTAAAATATACATATTCTCACACAATGTACTTTATGTAATATCAGAAAAAAATGTTATAAAAATGCATTTGTTTTTAAAATACGTGTAACTTCTCATGATTACGAAGCTAACGTATGTTCATTGATATAATTTAGAAAATGCAGAAGACTATAATAGAGGGAAAATAGATTGCATCTATTCTACCACCTAAAGATAACTACTGTTAATATCTTGTTATATTCCTTTCTAGTCTTTTTTCTTCTGTTTTACATATGTGGTTGAATGTTTTTCAATGTTCATTTGTTCCTTTGAAAATTTAGCTCTTTAGATAAAAATTAAGTAGGACATGCCCGTGGACATAAAAGTTAAAAACATATTAAAGAGATTTTTAAAGTATGTTTTTTTGTATTCTAGTTCCTTTCCTCAAATATGATATTTCATATTTCATATTTTATATGATATATCATATTTCATTGTTTTTTCTTATGTACAAATGCTCACACATTATGCTCATTGTACTGATCTGAGAATTCTTGGAAATGATTCCATATGAATCCTATGAAACTGCCTCTACTTATTAATCATTGTTTTTAATCATTGCACATGGTTCTACATGTAGAACCTAGATGTAGATTCTAGATATAGAACAGTGTGTTTTGCCTTTTCTTGTATATGTGTATTTATATTGTTTCCAGTCTTTTATTACTGCAAATAATGCTTCAAAATAAATATCTTTGTGTTTACCTCTCTGGGCATTTGCTTTTTATTGAGCTTATTTTAATGATTTCAGTGAAGTGTTTTTGTTTTTGAGAGATGTTAATGATTTGTGAACATAAATATGTAGATACTTCTGGTTGTTGTGTTAGTAGATGATGCAAATTATTTTCAGGATTATTCTTGGGTTAATTGTTATCTTGAGAAGTTAATAATGTTAGTGTAATCTCATCCTCATCCCCATATTAGGTTATATGGAATTTGTAGTGAGGACCTAGACCACAGTGCAGGTTCATGGTTAAATTATAAATGCTTTCATAAAAGCCATGATGAAAATATTAACTACCCTTGTACTATAAATAGTTTCATGAGTAACGTGAACTGTAAAATATACCATTGAGCAATAGAATTTCAGAGGTTAATAGATGTTAAGAATTATACTGTCCAACCTCCTTATTGAACAAATAAGGAAACAGACCCGAAGAACATGAAATGATTGCCCACCTCCAACTATCACTAGAACTGGGCCTAGTCCCGCTCCTTCCTCTATACCATGGCATGCTATAGCTTAAATATATGTTGTTTTTCAAGAATCAACTATGCTTTCTTTTGTCCATCTGAATCTCAATGATACCAAATCTGAGACAAAACCAATTTAGAATGCAGGTTCAGATTTTCAGAGCTTTTGCTGCTATTGTCTATCTAATATGAATTATACTGTCAATCTTAGTTAAAAGCCTGCCGTATTTTTACTCTTGTCTTTCTGTTTTGTTAATGAAAGTAATTGTATTTGTTGTCTATGTAGCCTATTGGGAACCCACATGCTCTGTGTAAACTTTTCTTTAAATTTGCTATATTATTCTGTGACCCTGATCATTCATTCATTTTAGTAAGCAGGCACTATGGCAAATGAA
Source organism: Cynopterus sphinx (assembly GCA_030015415.1). Classification (NCBI taxonomy): domain Eukaryota; kingdom Metazoa; phylum Chordata; class Mammalia; order Chiroptera; family Pteropodidae; genus Cynopterus; species Cynopterus sphinx. The sequence goes on from CM057379.1 coordinate 181,586,626, forward strand.
TTTAGCGCATTTCTCATAAGATTTAGGAGCTGAATACTTGGATGTTAACTCGTTCAGGGCTGCAAAAGTACTTTAAAAATTATGGTGGCATTAAATGACATGTGTGTGATACCAACATGTTACAAAATAAAAATGTTGTATGACCCTGCAATATAATGCTTTTTAAATCTAGCTTTGATTTGATGTGATACGTCTTTAATAGTATATAAAAGTGAATGCACATCTATGTGGGGTTTGAACTTCCGTCTAATTAATATCATCAGCCTATGGCTAAGTCACTGGTTATTAGTGATAAAAGCAATTTACATGTTTTTCTTTAATTTAGACATACAGAATTAGCTACAGACACAGCTTATGAACAGTCTACTTCTCTCTTTTGGCTAGGATAGCTTCAGAGGAGAACTGTCATTTGAAAGCTGAGCATATCAGATGGTTGACAGTATGTGGTATGTGTGCCTTACACAGGACCTGTCATCTGAGAAGAGAAAGGGTCGGTTTAATCTTTCATTCTCTGATTAATTCCACTGCAACCCTCAGAAGTGGTAGCTGTTATCAAGAAACAGGCCTACATGTAGCTTATGTATAGCTAGGCAATTATAGAAAAACAATAACTGGACAATTATTCAGTACTTTCATGTAGTAAGCACTGTGCTCAGTGCTTTGTGTACATTTAATCTTCACAAAACTTTTATAAGATAGGTACTATTGTTATCCTCATTTTGAAGATAAAGAAACAAAATATAAAGGTTAAGTAACTTGTTTGAGGTTACGTAGCTACTAAGTGGCAGCAGGGTTGTCTGGGCTAGAACTTCCAACTCTTAACCATACAAGTACATTGCCTCTGTTAAAGGATCAGGTTGAAGGTTAATTGTATGTTCCAACAGCTTGTTCTGTCATGGAGCTCTTATAGCAATTCTACCATAACCTCTGACTTTATTGAGTTGTTTAGAAACATTTTAATATGCTAGTTTAGCATATCTACACATTCATTGTATTTTCAGTTTTTAAAAAGAATTTCCTTGTTCTTTTATGGAATATAGAATTTATGGAGTAAATGGTTCTTGCTATTCTTCTTTAGACAGTTTAATAGTGAATGTGATATTTTTATTTTTTCCTGGGTAAAAAACCTAATGCGATATTCAAAGAAGTGTAATATAATGTGACTGAAAAAAACTAACAGAGGGTGTGACCTTATTCTTTATATTTGAAGCTCCAGAATGGGAGAAGTAAAGAACAAAGACTCACAGTGAAACAACTTGACATTCCAAGTAAGACCAACTTCTCTTTTTTTTGTTTCAATCGATTCTTTTTAAAAAATTTTTATTAGTTTCAGGTATATATAGTACATTGATTAGACATTTATGTAGGTTATAAAATGATCCCCCTAATTGCTCTTTCTCTCCTCTGGCTCTCTACCTAGCGCATACATTAATGCTAACTGCATTCCCTATGTCGTGATGCCCATCCCGGTGACCATCTATCAACTACTAATTTGTACTGTTAACCCTTTACCCCATTCTCTCAGCCCTCCAACTCACTTCCCCTCTGTCTGCCACCAGATTATCCTCTATGTTTGTGAGTCTATTTTTTTATTAGTTTGTTCTTTTTGTTCCTTAGATTCCACATATAAGTGGAATCATATGATATATGTCTTTCTCTGTCTGACTTATTTCACTCAGCATAATAACCTCTAGGTCCATCTGTGTCATTGCAAATAGTAGGATTTCATTCTTTTTAATGGCTGGGTATTATTCCATTGTATATATGAACCATAACGTCTTTATCAAATTGTCAGTTGTCTTTTTGTTTTATTGATGATTTCCTTTGCTGTACAAAAACTTTTTAGTTTGATGTAGTCCCATTTGTTTATTTTTTTTCTTTTGTTTACTTTGCCTGAGGAGACATATCTGAAAAGAAATTACTGTTAGCGATATCAGAGAGTTTACTGCCTATGTTTTCTTCTAGGATTTTTACGGGTTTCGGGTCTTACATTTAAGTTATTCATCCATTTTGAGTCTGTTCTTGTATACAGTATTAAGAAGATGGTCTAGTTTCCTTCTTTTGCATGTATCTGTCCAACTTTCCCAACACCATTAATTGTAGAAACTGTCTTTACCCCATTGTATATTCTTGCCTCCTTTGTCATATATTAAATGAGCGTAGAGGCGTGGATTTATTTCTGGGCTTTCTATCCTGTTCCATTGATCAGTGTATCTGTTTTTGTGCCAGTACCATGCTTTTTTGATTACCATAGCCTTGTAGTATTGTTCAATATCAGGTAGTGTGATACCTCCAACTTTGTTCTTTTTTTTTTTCTTCAAGATTGCCATAGCTATTCGGGGTCTTTTATGGTTCCGTATAAATTTTAGGATTATTTGTTCTAGCTCTCTGAAAAATACCATTGGTATTTTGATAGGGATTGCATTGAGTCTGTAGATGGCTTTGGGTAGTGTGGCCATTTTAGTAATGTTGATTCTTCCTACCCATGAGCATCGTATATGCTTCCATTTATTTGTATCTTCTTCTATTTCTTTTTTCAATGACTTATAATTTTCTATAAGGAGGTCTTTTACCGCCTTGGTCAATTTGATTGGTTTTCGATGCAATAATAAATGGGATTGTTTTCTTAATTTCTCTTTCTGAAAGTTCATCATCTGTGTATAAAAATGCCACTGACTTCTGAGTATTTATTTTGTAACTTGCTACTTTATTGAATTCATTGATCAGTTCTAACAATTTTTGGTGGAATCTTTAGAGTCCTCTTTATATTGTTTCATGTCATTGGCAAATAACGAGAGTTTTACTTCTTTTCTAATTCAGATACTTTATATTTCTCTTTCTTGTCTTATTGCTGTGGCTAAGATTTCCAATACAATACTGAAGAGGAGTGGTGAAAGTGGGTATTTTGTTTTCCTGATCTTAAGGAAAATGCTTTTAGCTTTTCCCCATTGAGTATGATATTAGTTGTAGATTTGTCATATGTGGCCTTTATTATGTTGAGGTACATTCCCTCTATTCCTTAGCTGAGAGTTTTTATCATAAATGGTTGCTGGATTTTGTATGTTTTTTCTGCATCTATTGATATGATCATACGGTCTTTATCTTTTGATTTTTTAATGTGGTGTATGTCATTAATTGATTCACGGATATTGTACCAACCTTGCATCCCAGGAATAAATTTAATTTGGTCACGGTATGTGATATTTTTAATGTATCGCTGAATTCAGTTTGCTAATATTTTGTTGAGGATTTTTGCATGAATGTTCACAAGAGATATTGGCCTGTAGTTTTCTTTTTTTGTAATATGTTTGGTTTTGGTAATGGTGGCCTTAAAAAAGGAATTAGGGAGCCTTCCCTCTTCTTGAATTTTTTGGAATAGTTTTAGAAGAGTAGGTGTTAATTCTTCTTCCAATGTTTGGTAATATTCACCTAAGAAGCCATCTGGTCCAGGACTTTTGGTTTTGGGGAAGTTTTTGATTATTGATCCTGTTTCATTGGTGGTAATCGGTCAGTTCAGATTTTCTGTTTCTTCTTGACTCAGTCTTGGGAGATTGTATGTTTCTAGGAATGTGTCCATTTCTTCCAGATTGTCCAATTTGTTGGTATATAATTGCTTGTAGTATTTTCTTATGATCCTTTGTATTTCTGTCAAGTCCATTGTTATTTCTCCTCTTTCATTTCTGATTTTATTTATTTGAGTTCTCTCTCTTTTTTCTTTGATGAGCCTGGTTAAGGATCTGTCGTTTTGTTTATCCTTTCAAAGAACCAGCTCTTGGTTTCATTAATCTTGTGTACTGTTTTTCTAGACTCTATTTCATTTATTTCCACTCTGATCTTTATTATTTCCTTCCTTCTATTTACTTTGAGCTTTGTTTGCTGTTTTTGTTGTTGTTGTTGTTTTCTGCTGCTTTTAAGTTTAAGATTAGATTATTTGAGCTTTTTCTTGTTTCGTGAGGCAGGCCTGTATTGCTCTGCATTTCCCAGTTAGGACTGCTGCTTTCATTGTGTCCCATAGATTTTGAGTTGTTGTGTTTTCATTTTCTTTTGTCTCTAGGTATCTTTTGATTTCTTTCTTGATCTCATTGATGACCCATTCATTGCTAGTAGCATGTTATTTAGCCTCCATGTATTTGTGTATTTTCCAGTTTTTTTTTCTGTAGTTGATTTCTGCTTTTAGTCCATTGTAATCGGAGAAGACGATTGATATGATTTCAATCTTTTTAAATTTGTGGTCTCTTCTGGAAAATGTTCCATGTGCACTTGAGAAGAATGTATATTTTGTTGCTTTGGAGTAAAATTCTCTAAAAATATCTATTAAATCTATCTCAGACCGACTTCTATTTATATTCATTTTCTATAAATACTTGATAATTTCATTTCAAAATGTTACCTTTTAAGAGTTGGCCATTTCCTCTATCTTTACATTCTAATTTAGCTCACAAACTAAAAAGCCGTTAAACTCTTAATATGTACTCATTGGCATTCCAGTTATCTATTGAATTTACTTATTTGAATTTAAACACCTCTTACTTTGGCAGTTTCATCATCTTGGCTATATTTGTAAGATGTGAAATGAAACAATAACCAGCCCGTTAGTTAAACATTAATCTAGCCATGATAGGGAGCCATGTTAAACCAAATGGCTAGCAGCGGGAAGAAGAAAGGTTACTAGGATCTTGTTTTAAAGCCCACATACTCTAGTGAGTGAGTGAGTGCGTGAGTCAGTAAATCTAGATTCTCTACAGGTGGCATCTCCCCTCCCCTAAAAAGAAGGAAAAAAAAAACCAGTAATAAACCCGTCATTTTAACCCATATGGTCTCTTTCATCTCTATTAAAACAGCACTCAATCCTAGCATTTTTAAAAAGTGTTATTTCTTTTGCTTGTCTTGAATCCTCTTTGAATTGAGGGTTGAGAATCAGTCTCACACTGCAGTGGAGGTGACTGTGCTTCAGAACTCCTGGAGGCAGGGGTTGATAGGCAGGTAGGGAGGACTCCCATCTTATCTGAAAAGCTTGGACTTTGTCCTGTGTGCAGCTGGGATCGTGAACATTGTGAGTAGGGTAGTGGCCTGATGAAAGCATTCTTTGTGTGGCAGTCTGTATTCTGTCTGTGTGAATCTGGAAACTGAGAAGCATTTTGCCCACATTAGCCAGATGGTGCAGCTCATGCCCATCCTTCCCCACCTAAAATTCCACTTTCCAGCAAAAGCTACTTAGAAGCCATTTACTTTCTGAAGAGACACATTTCTTGTTTAGAAAAAAAAGTCAGCCCACTGCTAGTGTTAATTTTACTTAAGCAAACTCTTTGAGGCTGAAGCAAATCTGACTGGTTTTCAGTGTGAAAAGAAAATATAAAAACTATCCTTAGAGCTATTTCTAAACAGAACTTGTCTCTAACCCTAATGTAACAGAAATGTATACATAAATTGGATTCGTCAAATGAATCTTCAGCTAAAACTGTTCTGGAATGATGTAAATATCACACTTAGGGATGCTGCGTTTTCTAGGATTTGACATTTTCAGCAATTAGGAATTACTGTATTTGGTAAATGGAAATACCACTACTAAAACCAGAATGCTATACATAGAATGATGTAATTTGCTTCCAAAGACTATCGATATACTAGAGCAATGAGAAAATAATAATAAAAGCAAGATATTTCATGGAAAACTTTGGGAGTAAAGTTAAGATTGTAATCTGTGAGATATCTCGGGGTAAACAATGCAGCCTCAAGCACTGCCAGCGAGTATTCTCCATTCTCCGGGTAAATGGGAAATGGGTTAAACACTGGCGAGGTGGTGAGAAATAGCATTCTGAAAGATATTTAAAGGGAAAATAGGAGTCCTGGTGGATTTGGATAGGAATTAAAAACAACCTGTGTTCTTTCCATTGTGTTCCCTGATGGCAAGTTTATCCTTGGTCAGAATTATACAGGTGAGGTGAGTGAGGCTCCCCACACCCTTGGCAAATTGTAGGAAAGCTATTACCTACTTTTGCCTGGGCATGGTTTATTTGCCAGTAAAAGAAAAAAGCATTCTGGTAACTTAGCCTTAATATAATAGAAGTTTATAATAATCAAACAAAGTATTCATATTATTCATATTCAAATAGATTTCAACTGAATGATGATGATTTACAATTTATTAAACTCTTACTAAGTGCTTTAAACTGAGATAGGCATACTACATAGATTATTTTTTTTAATTATTTTGATCCATGATTGCCAAAATACAAAATGATAGAGATATTTCCTCTGAATTCCAATTATCAGACATAACCACTGTTAATGTTTGATTTATATACCTCTATAGACTCTTGTTTTTTAGCATAAAGATGCACACCAATACATATTTTTAAGTACTTTGGATCAATATTATACATATCGTTTAATAATATATTTTTAATTAATATATCCTGCGTGTCTTTCATGTCAACCACATAAAGATTTCTCTTATCCTTTTTAACATTGCATAACATTCCGTTATATGTACCATAATCTATTTAACTCATTTCATACGGTAGACTTTTAGGTTCTTTTTAGTTTGAGGCCATTATAAAGTCATTCAGTAGATATCATTGACATTTTTGAACACTTGCTCTATTATTTCCTTAGAATAAACTCCTAGAAGCAGAATGTTGGTTTAAAGCTCACCAACTTTGCTAGTTGTACTTTAAAAAGATAGTTTCAATTTATATAGCATTAGCATTTGAAAGTACTTATTTCCCCCAAACCCTACCAATACTGGCATTTTCTTTGCCTGTCTTTAGACATTACTTTTCATTTTTGCAACAGTCTTATAAAGTAGATATTGGTATGTTCCTCTTAGAGATTAGAAAACAAGACCCTGAGACTTAAGAAGAAACTTGCCCAAGATCACAGAGCTGGTTGATGATGGAGCTAGGGTTTGAATGAGCTGTTTATGGCTTTGGAACTGGTTGTTGGTCTACCTCTCTGAGCTAGGAAAGTCATTTTTATCTAACGAAGTGTGCTTTAGGCTCATATACATTTGCTAAGCTCACTGTCCCTTATCTAGCCATTGACATTTTATTTTATGATCCCTCAGTTATCACTGGACTAAGCATACAGAGCCATCTGTTCAGTCTCTAAGGCTGTTGTTCCTCTGGGCGTTGTCCATAGTTTTAGCACATGTAGGAAAGTTGTTGATAATGTTGGGTGGTGAGGTCATTAGATTCTATCAGGTGAAAAACTCACCAGGCATCTGGTCCTCACCTGGAGAAGAGCAAGGGAGAGCTTTCTTCCACATGCTATTTAAACAGTTTTTCTACATGGCCTCTGTTTAGCACAGGGACTTAGGTTTCCTTATCAGTTAGGTTTTTCAGTGTGAAGTTGGAACCATGGGACTGAACGTAGCTGAGGAAAGAAGAGGTAGTAGGGAGAAGAAAATAGGAGAACAGTTGTGTGATATAAAGAAATACAGCCAGCATGAGAGTGGGCTTCAGCTTTGTAAATGCTTACTCTCTCATCCCCAGGAGAACCAGAGAAAACATCCATTCAAGAATCGGGAGCATTTTTGCCTAAGGTACAGAATAAATGATCTGATTTGGTATTGCATTGTATGCCTAGTATCTGTGGAGAGCACTGACTTCTTTAAAAATATTTGTTAAGAATTTTTAGTGACAATAGGATTTTGAGAGTGCTTTTCTCCTGAGAACTCTTCTAAAAGGGAACCTTGGATGTAGCGAAGAGAAAAATGTTGAAGTAGATTGAGTTAGTGAACTTTGGAACGCAGGAAAATTCCAAAGTGGCACTCTTTTTTTTAGCTGAGTGATGATTACATAACAGATGAGTAAGCAAGTGGCACCTTGACCTCTTCTGGCTTTTTCTTAGCCTGAAACCACTTCTTCATAAGGAGAGGCAATAGCAGGTCTCCTTTTGTACTGGTTTGGAAGAGGTATGACTTGTACAACCTCAGGTTACTGAGGAAATGTATGATCCATTTTGTCTTTCTTTTTCAAATGATCTTCATCCTGCAAAGCTAAGACACATGTAAAGAGACTGTAATTTTCATTAAGACTAAATAAAAACTGAAATAGCTTGTTGTCTTAAGCATATTACTTGAACAGAGGAAAAATTTGATATTAATGGAAAATTTCAATTGTGACGTGTTTTTTGAGCAACTTACCTGCCAAAGGGATGTTTAAGGAAATCTGAAAGAAAAAATGATACATGGATGGGACCTTGTGAAAACAGTATCTAGAGTCTTTAACAACCCCTGCTTTCTTTTCCAGCACATATCAGAAGAGAGATATAAGATGCAGAGCAAGCCCTTAGGAATCTGCCTGATAATTGATTGCATCGGCAATGACACAGGTTGGTGTGGATGCTGCAGATTAACTGATGCCCCCACAGCGAGATCACAACACAGGCAAGCTGTGTTCATCAGATCAATGCTAGCTTCTGTAAAAAACCAATGCCAAAACCCATAATTTCAAACAATGAGGGAGATTTTTTCACTCGTGTTACTCATGTCTGGTGTGGCTTGGGCTACGGGGAGCTTTATTCCGTGTGGTTCTTTAGTGGCTTTGATGTAGGATAGGGCAAATTTACCCAATTTGGGGTAAATTTGGGGGGCGTTCAAGCCCTGCACGGCGAGGGAGAGATAGAGAGAGGGAGGCAGGAAGGGAGAGAGAGAGATTGTACGAAGGAAAGAATTCAAGGGCGTGCCGGAGTTAGAAATAAAAGAAAAGTTTATTAGAGAAGGGCTAATCCGCCATAGACAGAACGTGGTCTCCTTGCAGAGACAAAGTGGGAGAGAGCCTAAAGGGAGAGAGAGACAGAAAAGACAATGAGAGGGACAGAAACAAAGACTCCAAGTGTCTGGGGAATTCAGTTTATATATCATTCTTTAGTTTCTATGAATTACAGCTTGAAGGCTTTGTTTACCTATTTTTCTTTGATTGTATGGGCATTCAGAGTGAAAATAAGTGTATGTGGCGTAAAGGGCATGCTAGCCTTTGATCCAAAAGGTCCCCATGATCTTTGCTTGTAAGGAATGAATAATTGTGTGTGTTTTATGTAGGACGAGACTTAAAGACTATGTTTTCCTGATTATAGACTGTTTTCCTGTTTTCCCTGTACTATGGGTAAATGGTTTGTTAGTAATCGCAGCAGGAATCTTCCTGTTCTACAGGTTTCCTGCCATCTTGCAGAAACACATTGCAGACTTCGAATATACCTTGGTTTAACATTTAGTTCTCTTGCCCCCTCTCTGCATTATTTCATTATCCGAGGCCTTGGAGTTTTCCACCAGATCTTCTGAATCTGGCTGATAGAGGAAGGAAGCATGTGGAGGATCCCACAAAAGATTTTAGGAACCAAAGTGGTATGCATCATTTCCACCCACATTCTTTTGGTCAGAACTCAGTCATGTGGCCCAGTCTAACTGCTGCAGACAAGGAATTTAGTCTAACTATGTGTCAGAAGGAAACCGAAGGGGAAGTTAAGGAACATACAGCATTGTGTCAGGCACAAAGGTGTAATCTGTGAAAGCTGGTGAGCCTTAGTCTCTCCTTTCCATGCCGGATGCTATGGCAAGCAGGAGTCCTGGGACCCAGAGGAGGGTATAAAATGGAAGTTTTTCTGGCTTTGATATTATCAGATATCCCTTCATTTCACCCAGATAGACATAGAGGACATTAAAAATATGATAAATGTATGTTCACTCAGAGTCAACGTGTCACTTATATCTGCCACCCTGTACTTTGGTTGTTGGCCTGAGTCTGTGTTACTTGTGTGTCACTATTGTTTGGATCTGAATTGATCTTTTTTGCCTATTGTTGCTGGATGTCTGAGTCAAATGGAATTAATCATTGGTGAGGCATCAAAAACGAATGAGAAGAATCAAGATAAGTGAAATAACATGTTTAATTACCTGTCTCTACTTTGAAAGGATTGATTATTATATTTTCAGTTTCCAACTTCCCAAAATTCTCTTAGAATGAGTTAGAACTATCTTTTTGGCTCACTTATAATGTTAATGTGGTGAGATTTATGGGAAGGGAATCCAAAACAAAGTCAAATTAGTAAATATTAGGCTGGAAGTCCCAGGATTTCAGATATGATCTCATTTTCCTATGTCTTATTTTTAGATGTGAGAAATGCTATTTTCTCAGCAGTAGATAAGTGTTCCTTCTTTTATAGACATTAGTACCTATGTAAGGACATAAGTACTAGTGAGGACATATTTTCTCAATGAGTAACTTCCTGCTTTTAGAGACTTTGTAATCATCTTCCACTTTTGGTTGTAACCAGTTCTGTTTCATTAACAGTTCCCAAGTGTACATGGTGCAGGATGTGTTTGAAGAGAATTATAAAGATAAAGCCATAATCTGCTGTGAATTTGTGGCTACAACACAGTGTCTGTGTTTGCTTCCCCTGCTGGGTTATGGGCCTCTTGCAGACAGGAGCTGAATGGGTGTTTGTACTTTTCTATATTTCAGGATGGTCAGAGTTGGGCCCTAGATTATGACTACATGGGTGTGAATGATGGCTCTGCCATGTCCTAGTTTGTGACCTTTGGCAATTTTCCTAGCCCATGTCTCATTTTCTCATCTATAAAATGGGTTAATAAAAGGACCCTCTTCATAGGAAGGTTGGGAGGAGTGAGTTCATATTTGTAAAGGGCTTACAGCAGTGCTTGGCACAGTGTAAACACATACTACATACCAACTTACATTGTTTTTCCAGTTTGTTTAATTTTAGTTGCAAACCACTAAACTGGAACTCGCATGGCTTTGTGCTTGGTACATGGAGTCTGATCCCAGACAAGTGAGGGACTAGTGAACTGGGGACCTGAGGCCTGTGCTAGGCTCAGCTGAGCAGAGCAGGTCCATGCAGGTTGGAGCTAAGTGGAATGAGGGGGATGATATATGAGAGGGGGTAACTTCTCAGGAAAAGACCCAAGTGGAAAGCTGGGCAGACCACTCCTACCAGTCGTCAGTATGACTGGGCTTGGCAGAGAAAGAGAATCTGAGTACAAAGGCCAGGGAAAGGGAGGGCAGGAAGTAGCAAGAAGAGAAAGATGGAAAGGATGGTAGAATTGGAGGCAGAGCCTGAGACACCTGTGTTTTTGGCCTGAGGTAAGAGCAGGTATTGGCCTCAGGTGCATGTATATGTCTGCTTCCATGACTCAAGCCCTTCTTGCCTCTGAGAACAAAAGGAAATCTGGGCTTGAGGCCACTTATACACTTGGGTTCAGGTTGCCAGTTAACAGGTAAGAAACAAGACAGCTCAGTTTAGTCCTACTGTGTTGCAGCTTTTATCAGCCTGAATCCATTATATGCCCAGCTGAGACTGTGAGCAGCAGGAGAGTGTTAATTAATGTGAAATGGAAGACACAGTCTCCTCACGCTCTCTCTCAGCTCCCCTCCTGGTGATTTTTCCCGGAGGACTCCAGGCCTGGAATCCTGCTTTGGTTGATTGTGGCTTTTAATTAAGTACATCACTTTTCCTTTCTGTCTGAGCAGCATGAGGACCTTCATCTAGAGTGATTTTGTGCGGTTTCCTTTGTCTCTCGCCTGGTTAACTTTGTCATTTGGTTGACATTGAACATTTAGGAGGAATGTAGGAGTCTGGTAATAAACATTACTGCCACCTGAAAGAAGGGCTCTGAAAGAAACTAACAGAAATATGATAAGACTAACTTGGGGGTTGTAGTGACCAGAGTGTAAAATTTATTAAAAATCTGCTATGTGCCAGGTACTTCGCATTTTGCATAGATTCTCAATCTTCATAAATAATACTCAAAGATAGGTACTATTATCCCCATTTTCAAGATGAGCAAGCAGAGCACAGTGAACTTCCTTTCTAAATTTCTCTAGTAACTACTAAAGCTGTGGTTTGAAAACTCGACTCCAAAGCTTCTGCTCTACTTTGCTGTAATGTAAGTTCTATGAGAGTGGGGAGCTTGTCCATCTCTTTTACTGTGCCTCTAGTACCTTGACAGTGCCGGGCACATAGGAGCCCAATAAATATCTGGGGAGGACAGTGAATGAAGGAATAAGCTCTTCTAGTCTCAGTGTGTTTCTGAAACCATTCCTTTGTCATTGTAGAAGTTAACAGACTCTCATACCAATCTTCTGTCTTCAAAAAATCAGATTCTTATCTAAAGACATGCAAGTCTCCCAGACATTTATAAATTTGTTCTTCCTTTATCCCATAAATCTTTGTTGCGCACTTACCATGTGCAAACATAATGCTTGGCTCTGTGCGAAGCAACTATTGAGGCAGTGAGGTAGAGTCTGATCTCACAGCCACTTAGTGAACAAAGATAAGGTGATTTTTTCTTGAAAAGAATCCTTATAGAGGTCAGCAACCTCTTTTTGGAGCAGGCAGAGGCTTAAGGACTTAGGGCTAATTATCAGTTTAGTAAAATTGAAAAATAAGTCCTGGTGTTACTTCCTCTGTGTCAGTGACCTCACAAAGCTAGGCCTGATTCACGGTGCCCTGACAACTTTTGATCTTACTAGAAATGGAGAAGTGAATACCTCACACTGCAGATAGATGAGCTTTGGGCCTTGATCTAAAGCTCTGGCTGGTTTGTAGGCCCCTGACTAAAAGATGATGTTTGCAGATTTTAAGAGGAAGTGTTTCTTCCTCTCCCTTTTCTCTCTGGGTCTTTCTGCAAAGTTTGAAGACTTTCCTGTATTTTTTAACCAGGCTGAATTCAATTTTTCTAGCAGACACTGCACATTTCCTTTGTAAGTCTTGAACAAGCGAACTTCCTCTTCTAAAAGAGCAACAGGAGTTGTGAAAGCCAGAAATAGTTCATGAAGATGTTTTGCAGGTGGTGCTGACCTTTTACTAACTGCCCCTAACTACCAGGCAGAGGAAAACCCCCGTCAGTTCAGTAAGTTGGTTTCCAAACAACAGTTAAAGTGTACAAATATAGGGCTAGGTCTGGAGCGGAGTTTCTGGTATGAGTAGCATGAGACGTCTATAGTTCGTAGAAGTTTTATTTTCTACACTCAGTACCCACGGTTTTCTTCCCTTATTTGCAGGAAAGGACAAGGCAGTTACTGTGCCACGTGGGAAACAGAGTCTGATTGCTTTCAGCCCATTTTAGGTTAGGATATGGAGACCTTTTTCTGGGTTCTAAGGAGGTAAATTCCAAGAGAGAGATGCACTACATGCTCTGTGGTTTGTGATTTGAAGTGGCTGCTTTTGTTTTCTTTACATTATTGTATTTATAAGCATTCAATGTTTGCAGAGTATCTTGACAGAAAGCTTACTGGATCCTTACAGCCACCTTTTGAAGAATGTAGTGTAGGCATTAATATTCACTCCATTTTATAGATGAATGAACAAGGCTGTAACTTGTTCAAAGTCACACTGTTACCACCCCCTTGATCCTGTAAATTAGACTGGGCTATATCTATGTTCTTATTGGCCCAAGATAGTTGCAGTTGCCAGCTAACATCAGTGGCCACGTCACCTCACCATCTGATCGAGGAAAGCTGTGATATTAATGAGAAACATCGCCTGCGATGACTTCAGGCTGTGTCTCTTGCGTGACTGTGTTGCCAGACGCTGAGGCTCGTCCAGATTTGTTATTCTTATTGACCTCTTCTTGGCATTGGGGACCTATATGGTTTTTGTCTTCACCTCCAGCTTTAGCCCTTTTTCTGTTGTATTAGGTAAGGACTTCCTGCCCCAGACCTCAGATTCCCATCCCCTTTTTAGCCTCTCTGTTGGTGTAAGTTACTTCTCTTTCAGGACCAGGCAAAGTTCAGACCTAGCAAATAGGGTGAAGAGCCAGGACCTAAACTCAGATCTTGTGATTCCAAACCTGGTTCTTTGACCCTGTACCACGCAGCTGTCTGCTCACTGCCGCATGACAGCTGCTACTCCAGCCGGAACCTACTGGGAGCCCAGATAAAGGGAAGAGATGGAAGGCATAGGACAGCATTTGTCCCTGCGTGTCAGCATGGAAAGACAGGCTGTGGCTTTCTTTCAAGGGCTTTGATGAAGGAGGAAATCTATCGGTGAAGAGAGGGTTCTGAGGGAAGTGGACCATTCTGAGATAAACAGCAAACTTTGAGGCTAGTGTTTCTCTGTTTGCTTCTGCCCCCTAGAGGAGAGGATACTCCATGACTGGAGACATGTGAGTTCTGAAAGGAAGCATTTGGAATAAAACAGTGATGGGACTGGGCTCCTGGTCCAGGTTATCTCATTATGTAGTCCAGACCTCAGTACTGGGGCCTGAAGCCTTGCCCACACCCTCAGAGGCGATGGTGGGGGTGGGGGTGGCAGAAACAGTAGGCCTTTTTTTTGCTACACTGGGATCCTATGGGGATAAGTTCTTTAATAGGATATCAGCCACCTGCGTGTCATGTTGTTCATATCCTGGGCAATACTTTTTTATCATAGGGTTTTAAGGAGACTGCCCCTTCTTAATCTTTTCATTATGATGCGATATGCAATTCATTGTTTCAACCACAAGTCATGTGGGCCAGACAGAGGAGAAAAGTAACTAGCTCGACTACAGTCATGGTCATTGTCATTCCTTTTTCCTGACAGGAGGAGTCAAAGGACTTATCCGGTGAATTATTTATCTCGTAATGCATACAAATCACTCCAAAATGTAGTGGCTTAAAAGAACGATACTAATATATTTATATCGCTCAGAGTGGCTGTGGGTCGGGAATTTACAAGTTGCTTAGCTGGGCTGTTCTGGCTCAGAGTCTCTCAGGAGATAGTGGCCAGATGTCATCTGGGGTTGTTCAAAGGTTCATGTGGGATTAGAGGATCTTCTCCCATGGCTCATTTATGTGGCTGGGAAGTTGGTGTGAGGCCTCCGTTCTTCATGTGGGCCTCTCCATGGGACTGCTTGAGTGTTCTTAGGACATGGCAGCTGGCTCCCTTCAGGGTGGGCAGTTCAAAAGAGAGATCCAGGAGGAATCTGTATCCTTTTTGGGATTCAGCTTTGGAAATCGCATAGTATCCCTTCTGCCCCATTCCGTTCATTAAAAATGAGTTACCAAGTATGAGCCTCATTCAAGGGGAGGGAACTACGCTCTATCTTTTTAAGGGAGAAGTGTCAAAGAATTCATGGACACACTTAAAAGTGCCATATCTAGTGGGATGTGGACCACAATTAAACCCAGCTCTCCTGAGTGGAAGGTTCTCCTAAACCTTATGTGAATGTGTCCAGACACTGTTCACAGGCTGGGCGAATTAAATTCAGAGCACTCACGCCAGCTCTTCTTTGCCCAATGGCTGTTATTCCAGCTGTTTGTTTACCCAAAGCTGTGTTTATTTTTCTACTTTTTATCTTTTTCCCATTTTCTGCCAAGAGGCCAGAAGAGAAATTGTGATTGCTTGCTTTTTCATTTTTATAGTTTGTTAGTGGTTGGTAAAGTTTGCAGGGCAAGAAGGTGGAAATTACTGGTTGAAGCTGTGAGTCTTTGAGTTATTTGTGACTATCCAGACTACAGATGGTTCCCATTTAGTGTAGAGAATTGAGAATTTGTAGTAAACAGTTATGTGGTCACTTCAGTTATGTATCTCCCCTTGGTGCTTTCTCTGTGATGCCTGAACTGGTAGGAGATGGGACCCCTGTGTTCCTTGGTGGAAGTGACACCTGTTCTAGTTACTATCGTGTCATTCGGTTTGGGGCGAATGCAGTGGTAGACTTCTCGAAGTTCATACTCCAGAGGAAGAGGAGAGGTGGACATGTAGACATGAGACATGGAACCAAACCTAGAGAAGTTAATAGTCTAATAGTTTATGTGATAACCACAATGAGGAGATGCTTGCTCAGCCTCTGGGCTCAGGACAGAGCAGTTTTTCCACTTCCGAAAGGAACTAAAAACTGAAGGTGCCTCTTAGACAAGGAGCATCAACTTAATGGGTGGCTGAAAAGAATATGGGAGCTCTGAATGAGGAAGAAAAGATGTCTTTCTTTGCTGATAGATAAAACAATTCAGGAGGTTGTGTTTATTTCTCCAGGAATAAGGAGAAATAAAAAACTAGTCAATCCAGGATTCCTGGAAACTAAGAGAAGAACCTTTAGGGGCACTGTAGGTCATCTTGGCCAAGGGTTCCCACTGCTTGGTTGGAGGTTACACTGGGAAGCAGGTCATGAGAAGAACTGGAACATCTGGAAATGCTCACGAATTATACCTCCATATCAGTCTGCAGAAGGTGGAAGTGAGGGAACTCATGACACATGCCACCCTTTCTACAGCTGTTTGGATCTGCAGATGTATTCATTCCTATGTACTTGTCTATTATTTTAAGAAAGATCTTTTTTTTTCTACTCCTGCTCCCCCCAGAGATTCTTCGGGACACCTTTGCTTCACTGGGATATGATGTCCAGTGTTTCTCGTATCAGAGTATGAACAGAATAATTCAGATTCTTCGCAAAGTTGCCTCTCTGCCTCAACACCAAGACTACGACAGCTTTGTGTGTATCCTCGTGAGCCGAGGGAACTCTGAGAGTGTGTTTGGTGTGGATCAGACTCGCTCAGGGTTCCCTTTGGATCACATCAGGAAGATGTTCATGGGAGATGCATGCCCTTCTCTCTTAGGAAAGCCAAAGCTATTTTTTATTCAGAACTACGTGGTGTTAGAGAGTTACCTGGAAAACTGCAGTACCCTGGAGGTAGATGGGCCAGCAGTGAAGAATGTGGAATCCAAGCCAAGGCAACTTGGGCCCTGCCTGGTTCACCGAGAAGCTGACTTCCTCTGGAGCCTGTGCAAAGCAGATGTGTCTCTGCTGGAGCGATCCTCCAGCTTACCATCCCTGTACCTCAAGTGCCTCTCCCAGAAACTAAGGAAAGAAAGGTGAGCTACCCAAGTCATGGCCATCCCTGAACCACTTGTTTCTTTTCCTACTACCATTGTGGAGATCACACTGCCAAATTTGATGCAGGGAGGAATGGAGATTTTTCATTCCCTGTCAGGGTTGCCTTAGGAGTGTGCTACAGACCCAGCACGCTGTACGAACGCTTTGTGCTTTAGGAGGTCACTTATTAGTCAGCTTATAGTTTGGATGTTTTTCTTCAAAATAAAGAAGATTTTTATTGCTTTTTTTCTTATTACAAAAGCAATACATACTCCTTATTTAAAAAAAAAACATGAAATACAGATGCTAAAAGCAAAATAATGTGAAGCAGTAATAATCCTGCTTATTAGAACCAACCTCTGTTAAGCAAATCTTAGTGTATTGTCTTTCAGATCGTTTTTGGATACCTACACAATCATATGTTAATATGTTTTAAGCCAAAATGGGCATCATCTACTATTACTTTATAACCTTCTTTTAGTTGTGTAACAGTATATAACATACATCTTTATAGGTCGGTAGTCACATTTCTACAGCATTGTTTTAATGTCTGCAGAATAACCCATAGTATGACTATAGCATTATTTACTTGACTATTCTGCAAGTTACTGGACTGTGTTTTGCTTCCAGAAAAAGAAAGTGTTCAACATCTTTGCAGGCCAGTATTTGTGTTTATCTTTAATTGTTTTCTTGGGGAAATTCCCAGAAGTGAAATTACTTATCAATGGTGTGCATTTTTAAAACCTTTAATGCATTTTCTCAGATTGTCTTATACCAGTTTTGTATGAGAGGGCCTACGTCCCCAAGTTCTTACAGACACTGCATGCTCTTTTATTTCCCCAAGTCTTGACAACTTGGTAGGTGAAAAATGGTACCTGACTGTTCAGGTCTGCAAGTTTTTGTTATATAGACATTTTTTCATATTTATTAGCAATAACACTTTTCTAAGAAAAGCTTTGGTGACTTGGTTTCCATTTAAGCAGAATGAAGCCACATGTACCTCAATTGTAAGATTAATAGTCTTTTTAGGGTTGTCCATTACAATTTAGAATGATGCCTCTGAGCTACCTGTGAGATGCATTTTGTTTGTAGCTCAGGAATAAACCTCATGGCCTGTGACCCACAGCCCCTCAGTGGGGGCTTGGTGGTGAGGGAGTAACTCCACCTTCAAAGGTGGACACTCTGTGGGCCAGCAGTATTGTTAGCCTTTTACGTGCCTCCAGCATTTGCACAGACAATTCAAGCAAGTCCTCATTTGGCTGGTGTGTCTACAAAGTAAGACTCTGTTACCCCGTGGGGAAGGGGACCAAAGTCATTGGGCCAGAGTGCTGCAAGCTGGTTTGACTCACTCACGAAGCAACTTATAGAGTATGTAGAAAGGAACAATTTCGAAGCACTTTCACATCAGTTGGCTCATTTTACCCTAATGATAATCTGTCTCCTCTTTGATATTTCATTTCTACTTTTCTCCTTTTCTGCAGAAGACGACCACTTCTGGAACTCCACGTTGAACTCAACAGCAGTGTGCATGATTGGAACAGCAGAGTGTCTGCTAAGGAGAAGTACTATGTCTGGCTGCAGCACACTCTGAGAAAGAAACTCATCCTCTCTTGCACGTGAAAAGTCAAAGGGCCCTTTTTAGCCCTGTAGTCTATATCCCTAGCTATAGAGCACTTCTCAAGCCAGAGTGTACATGTGTGATGTGAGTGAAGTGAGGTCATGGCTTGTGCTGTTGTGACACTGTAAAGAATGCTTGACAGGAAGGAGTATTTGACTATAGCTTCTGAGGTGAAGTTATTGACCACTATTGCTGAATTAGCTTCCAAGGTCAATATTGGGAAGAAAATTTAAATTGTAAATTTAAAAACCGAGTACTGGTTGAATTCAGCATCTCAAGATTATGGTGTTGACCTTTTATCTGACTTGCGTACATCTTCATTTTGATCCTTCTCCAAGGAGCTGGTATATGACTTAGAGGGGCAGGGCAGGTGCCCAGGCCTAGCTCCAAGCAAGGGGATCGGAGTACACAATTACAGCCAGGAGCCAGAGTCCTTACCATATGCTATGGACAGAATCCAGAAATGCAGTATTCATCATGCTCCTAACCCACCAAATGTTCCTTCATCAACTTTCTTGAGAAAAGGTGAGGCTTTCTCACCTCTGCACCTGTTCAACACTCATTTCACTCACACGGATCTTATGCTGACCAGGCACAGAAGTGACAAGAATTTATTTCTAAGAAGGAAGATACATAACCTGCTCATTTACTAATGTCCTAATCTTAAAAGTTATTTATTTGCATAAATATATATATATATTTTAATTGTTTTTAAGTGGTGTATTATTGTGTATATGTGTGTGTTTTGCCGTGATCACTAAGCAAAAGCAGCCCATTGAGAAAGGAAGTGTCAGACTGTTCAACAGCAATTATTTCTACTTTCAGAGTTATTCTACAATCTTTGTTTTAAGCACAGGACTCCTGAGGGAATTCAACTTTGAGGTTAGCATTGCTGAGGAGTGTCAGCAGGAGTAATGTCATATGCTTGGCTCCATGAACCTAACCCTGTGCTCATTATTATAGAGGGAAACTGAGGAGGATGTTAGTGACCTGGCAGTTTTGGCATGCTTCTCTGTCCCATCCAGACCATTTATTCATTTATTCTGTTTCTTCTCATTAACCAAAATAACCACATCGCCTTTGTAGCAGGGATAGAATCACTGCTACTTCTGCAAGTAAAACTGCTTCAAAATTCAATGTATCAAATGTATGAAATTCAATGTTAAATGTATGAAATTTTCTTTGAGTTACAAAAAATTGCAAGCATAAAACAAAAACATAGTATTTATGTTACTTTTTAGTTTTATATATATTTTCATATACTCTTAAAATAACAAAAACTTTAAAAAATACTCTTACATATTTGAAATTTGGTAAGAGAATAGATTTTAAAAGTTCTCATCACAAGAACAAAATTCTGTATTTATGTTGTGATGTATATAAACTAAAATATTTTGCAATATATACAATATCATGTTGTAATACATACAGTATATTTCATCAATATATACAGTAATGAGTCATTATGTTGTATACCTGAAACTAATGTATGCCAATTATACATCAATTGAAAACTTTAAGAAAAAAAACTTCGTACATTTAACAAATTAAATTTCTGTATGTAAATTTTAATATCATAACTTAACCAAACATTTATCAGCTAAAACCACAAGTCTAATATAGTGGATTTTCCTAAATGTTTTAAACACCTTGAAAATAGACCAACAATGATTATAATACTTATCAGCATACTTTTTTCTTTTTTATGCTAGCATTTAAATTTTTTATTTATATTTTACTTTACAATAAAATTAAACAGTGAAGGGGATCAAAGTTTTGCTACCCTAAAATGTACTTTTTGGGAATTTTAAGCTTATTATTAAAAAACAGAAGACTCAGAAAGAATCTTTGACCCACCCCCTTTCTGTCTAACAGAATTAGGATAGAAAAACCTGCCTTAGAAAGGGGACTTCAGCAAAATCATATATGGATTAGCACATACATGACAAGAAGAAATCTAGTAAAGCCTGTTTCCCTCTGTGTCTCATTGTTTGTGGCGGCCCAGCAAAAATTTGTTTACTATATGTTTCAGTATACTTCTTTACGAAAATATTTGAACAGTATATTTAGATATTTCTTAATTGTTTTTAAAATATTCCTATTCTGTTTCAGATTTACCTCTCAAATTCTCTAAGGTTAATTAATAATAATGGTGAGAGTAGGTAGTTTATGATTTAGGGCTTGATTTGTAAGACTTAGCGTGCCTTCCAGGGGATTTACCCGAGTCCATCATTTAATTAGATGAACTGTTTTTTGTAGTTACACTTTACCCATCATCTCAGATCACTAAGTTGCTGACATTATTGACTTTGGACCTTCAGATCCACTTTGATATTTTTTGTGACCTAGTTTCCCCTGTGTATTCTATACAGTCTAGTTTCTAGTGTCTACTACAGTCTAGTTTCTATATATATTTAAAAATGAAAAGTAGTAAGTATCACATGTTGTGCATAAAATTTTGGAAATCATTCATGTTAATGTGTCTCTTCTTATTTCTAGATAATTAAGTATTATATCATTCAGAATGATTTAGATGCGAGTAACTTACAACCAAAAGACCAAGTTTTTATTTGTTTGTTTACTCTCATTAAGCAGCAAGTCCAGAGGTAGGGGGGCTAGTTGCTGGTTTGGTTAATTCATTGACTCAGTGATGTCATCAGGGACTTGAGGCTTTTTACCTTTCCTGTATAGTCTCAGTGTTTCGGCTTTTAGTCTCAGATTTGTATTCTAATGGTCACAAGATGGTCACAGGTTCAAGTATCTCATATGCACAGGACAGAAGAGAAAACATCACTTTCTTGTGTCTCTTCCTAAGATCAAAGGAAAAACTTCTCAGAACCCTCCTCTTCACATGTTCTCTTTCCTCGCTTCTCATTGGCTAGAATCATGACATGTCCATTCTTAAACCAATCATTAGCAGAGGGAATGGGATTACGATGGTTGGTTTATATTAGCCCAGATTCAGTACCCTGGGACTGGGGAAGGATTCAGCTCCTCTGAGGCACATGGTCTTCAAACGCTAGGATTCTGTAAGTAAGGAAGAAGGGAAATGTGGAACATCCCTGTAGGGTCATCGATCATAATGTATGCCAAAAGAATGAGAACATTCATTTTATAAGTGAAAAAACATTCATTTTTTTAAGTGACTTGTTCCCAAATCTCAAAGAAAATCAGTGGTAGTGCCAGGTCTAGAATGTTAATAACTAGCCTTGTGTTTTTGGTGTTCTTTAGGAATTAGAACAAACATTGGAAATGTGTGGCAGACATTCTAGGGAATGCATAATATTCCTTTCTGCTGTTTGCGAGAGTCATTACCCTACTTTACTAGCCCCACACCCAAAGAGAGTTTTTATGACTGCTTTGGTGGTGCCAGGCAAACATCATTATTATTAATGTATCACACAGGGGAGGAGTTATTTTGGAAGGGTTAAAGCAAACCTTGACAAATTGGGAAGATTTTGGCAGGTTGAGATAGAGAAGAGAACGTGTTTGTGGCAGGAGAGGAAAGAACAAAGAGGGGGCGTGAATGCAAGGCATGTTCTAAAAATCTTGAGTGTAACTTTTAGCTGGGGTGGAAAGAGTATGAGCAGTGAGTGGTGAAGGGAGAAGCCAGGAGATGCAGTGGTTAAATTGTGAAGAACCTTAAAGGTCTTCGTCTTTTAGTCAGTTTTCATTTAAGTCATTTTGTAAGTTATTTTTCTATAATAGTGGAATCTATGACTCTTTCCTTGGCACTTCTGTATAAAAGCATTTGATTACCTAAAGCCTTATTTTTCATTGACCATGTTCTTTTTTAAATGAAATACTTTAGACAGATTAAAGAGAATCATGTTTAGATAACAGTATAATGAGTACTCATGTAACTTGCACCCATCTTAAATAAAGTGTTCTAAAATATGTATGAAGACTCTTAAGATATTACTTTAAGTAATAGTCCTAAATATAGAAGAGGTAAATGTACTAAAATATTTCAAATCTAATAACAAGCCCCAAACTGAGAATTAGCCAAATGTTGCAGAGATGGTTTGGAAGAAGAGTCGGAGTCCGGAAATGCATTTACTAACATGGATAAGGGAGAGGAGGAATGGCAAGAAATGGGGATGCTGGCATTCCCCACCCCTGTCTCCATGGCTTTTTATTCTCTCTTACAATGTTAGCCTTGTAGTTGTCATTAGTTACTATCAGGTTAGGAACTGCAAACTACAGCCAATTCCCACATTCAGCCTCAAGGCCACCACCGTGTTTTCAGCTATTCTCAAGTATGCTTTCCCATCCTCATCCCTAGAGCAAGAAGTCTCAGAATTGGTCAGGCGTGTGCGCCCTCCCTGCAATGTGTCCCTGTGTGCACGTCCTCACCTGCTTCTGATGACCTTGTTGCTCCAAGCACCAGGCATCCTGCCAGGGCTACAGGCATCTCTCACAACACCAAATGTTCTGTAATAGAGGCGTGGTTATGAAGAGATGTCCACTAGCTAGAATTTTATGTAACCATTATAGTTATACATGCATTGAACTGTTAGCTCATTTTACATGAATTATAGCATTTAATCCTCACAACAGTTCTATGAAGTAGGTATTATTTTCCTCATCATTTATTTTTTTCCTCTGAACAAGCAATGCCTTATTCTTGCTGTGGCTCTGGTACTGTTTGTTGAAAACACTATCTTTTCTCCATCAAACTGTCTTTTTTCCTTTGCCAAATATTACTTATATTTATGAGTCTGTTGTTAGGTCCTCTATATGTTCGATTGATCTTTTTGTCTGTTCTTTCACCAGGACACTGTTTTGATCACTTACTTTATAGTAAGTCTTGATGTACTCAGTGTTGGAAATGTTGAGAATGTTAACATGTCGGTAATTTTGAATTAACGCATTTGTATCATTTGTTTTATACAGAGCATATATATTATTGTAACTTTTTAAAAAATAAAATAAAAATTACTTATTGTAAAAAGTCTAATCTCTTTAATATACATAAATACTATGTGTTTGTTTTATTTTAAACATAAATGGCATAATATCTTAATGCTGTTTTCTTCATTCATGTGGCTGTGTCTATATCTATGTGTCTGTATGATATTTAAGTCACTCAGTTTTTCACTGTTTAAATGATGATATGAGAAACACCTCTTCCTCCTTATTTGGTAAGGACTTCCTGCCTCAGATCTAGGATTCCTATTCCTTTTTAGTCTCTCTTCTGGCATAGGTCAGTCCTCTTCCAAGACTGCATTATTTCAACTGTCTTGCATCTTTAATCTCTCCCCATGTCTTTGATCCTTCAGTCTAAAACCAAGTTCTGACTCCCATCAAATAAGGCTGCTCTCTTTTAAGCCACTGTCTTGTATAAATTTTAGGCCTTTCCCATTTGCCAATAGTTCCCTGCCATCTGTATTTCACCTTAATCATTCTACCAAATCTATAAGATCCAAGGGTGACATTGACTTTCGCTACCAAACAAGTGGGATTATTGTCCCTTCCTACCACGCCAGGGTATTTTACTATGTAAATTCTATCAAGGACTTCTCTGGCAAAATCTCCTTAGTATCTTTCCCCTCCTGATCCCTAAGAGTGGATATTCCCAAGAATCACTTTTGCTTTTTATTTTTATATTTTCTCTTTTGATAAGTTTGTAGTTTAAATTACTACTCTGATGCCACTGACAAGATGGATATTTCTAGCCCAGACACATCTCTTCAAGTTCAAATCTCACCCTGCAGCTTCCTGTCAGATGTTTTCATTTGATTTTCCTTCGGGCACCTCAAACTAGATAGACTCCAAACATGAAACAAAATGAAAAGAAACAAAAAGCTAATTTCTATTTCGAACCTGTTCTTCTACCTGTGTCTCCAGTATTATTTAACAGCCTCTCAGAACATCATTTTTACCCTGAGCCACCTTTCCTGTGTTTATGCATCCAGCTACTTTCCAAATCAGTTTGTTTCAGTATCTGTAATGTCTTTTTTATCTATCTTCAACAGTACACTTCCCCTGCCTTCATTACCTTTCCATTGAAATATGTACCACATCTTCTTTATTCATTCGTCCATCAGTGGGCACTTAGGTTATTTCCATATCTTGGCTATTGTAAATTCTTCTTCAATGAACGTAGGGAGCCTCTCCATTGAACTATAGCTTTCTCACTGGCCCCTGGCCTCTCAATCCTGTGATTATTTCACACATGGCAATCCAAAGAATCTCCCTAAATGTAGCTTTATCATTTCCCATCTTAGAAACCTTCAAGGTTTACCAGTGCATACACAAAAAGATTTTGGCAGAGGGTGGGGTGAAGGATAGAGTAGAGGAATGAGGAGGGCTGCTGTTTTAAGTCCTAGAATCCAAAGGCCCAGAGAACCAGGACCTCCAATATCTGAGAGTAGGAGAAGATAAACATCTCAACTGAAGAAGAGACAGAGAATTTGCCCTTCCTCCTTCTTGATGGATTTTCAATAGATTAGATGTTACCCACCCTCATTGGTGATAGCAGATTTTCTTTACTCAGTCTACTGATTCAAATGCTAATTTTCAAAACACAGATGCACCCACAAATAATGTTTACTGGCTCTCTGGGTATCCCTTAGCTATCAAGTTGATACATAAACTTAGCTGTCACAAGGTTGTGACATGTGATTATGACATATCCTAGGTCCCCCTTTCTTTTTTCATTGAGATATAGTTGACATCGTTAAATTAATCCACTTAAAGTGTAAGATTTAGTGGTTTTCAGTATATTCAAAATTGTGCAACCATCACCACAATTTAGTTTCAGAACGTTTTCATCTACCTAAACCCTATGCCATCATTAGCAACCACTAATCAGTCTATGCATTTGCCTCTTCTGAATATTTTATGTAAATAAATCATACAACATATGACCTTATGATTCTAATTTCTTACACTTAACATGATGTTTCATCCACATTGTGGAACATATCAGTACTTCATTTCATTTTATGACTGAATAATATTCTGTTGTATGGATATACCACATTTTGTTTATCTATTGAGGGAAACTTGAATTGTGGCTACCTTTTTGGACATTATGAATTACGCTGCTATGACTATTCATGTATAAGCTTTTGTGCGGATATGTTTTCAATTGTCTTGAGTATATATGTAGGAATGAAATTTAGTAACTCTATATTGAATCATTTAGTAACTCCATATTTAATTTTTGAGAAACTGCCAAACTGTTTCACTAAATGGGTACACTACTTTACATTTCCACCTGCAGTCTATGAGGGTTCTAATTTCTTCAGTCTTACCAATGCTTATTATTATTCTTTTTTATTATAGCCACCCTACTGGGTATAAAGTAGTATTTCATCACGATTTTGATTTGCATTTCTCTGTGACTAATGATGTTGAGCATCTTTTCATGTAAATATTGGTCATATATCTTCCTTGTAGAAACATCTATTCAAATACTTTTTCAATTTTTAATTAATTCCCTTTTTATTGTTCAGTTGTAAGTATTTTTTATATAGTCTGGATACTAGTCATTTATCAAATATAAGATCTGCAAATATTTTCTCCTGTTTTGTGAGTTGTCTTTTCACTTTCTGGATAGTGTCCTATCCAGCACAAAATTTTTATATTTTGATGAAGTCTAATTGATTTATTTTTTCTTTTTTTGCTTATACTTTTTCTTACATGTAAGACACTATTGCCTAATGCAAGGTCATTACATGTTTTCCTGTAAGAGTATTTTGAGTTTAGTTTTTACCTTTCGGTCTCTGATACATTACGAAGTATTTTCTGTATATGGTGTGAGGTATGGGTCCAGCTTCATTCTTTTGCATGTAGATACTCAGAGCCATTTGTTGAAAAGACTATTCTTTCCCCCACTGAACTGTTCGTTATCCTTGAGAAAAATCAGCTGACTATAAATATAAGCGTTTATTTCTGCACTTTAAATTCTATTCCATTGATCTATCTGTCTATTTATATGCCAGTACCACACTGTCTTAATATTGTAGCTTTGTAGTAAGTGTTGAAATTAAGAAGTGTTAGTCTTCTGATTTATTTTTATTTTTCAAGATTATTTTGACTATCTTGAGTCCCTTACATTTCTATGACTTTTAGGATAAGTTTGTCAATTTCTGTAAAAAGGACAAATAGAATTTTGATAGTGATTGCACTGAATATGTAGATCAATTTGGGGAGTATTTCCATCTTGACTAAATTCCTTTAGTACATATATTGATTCAATGACAGTTCTTGTCACTTTCTTATTTTTATACACTTTTATGGACATGACTGCTCACACATTGTCATTTTTGAAAAATTACTAAATCAAAAGCTAAACAGCTATCTCTATTTTTTTTTGTCTTAGAGAAAACTGTCCTCTAAATGAACTACCTTTCTGCCTCTATCTTTTGATCCTTTTAAAATTAGCATTAAAAATATTTTACCCTAGTTAATCTAATGCTAATTTGTTGAATTCTTTTAGGAAATATCACCATTTTGTGAAACTTTGAGGTTTCACAAATTTACCACTTAGATAAGAAAGCAAGATTAAAGTCCTTCAGGGTTCACAGTGTGGGGAAAAGGTAAATTTAAAGATCAGCTTACTAATTATACATATGGGTTCATCCTAAGGAAATAGTTACAAATTTGTGCAAAGATTTATCTGTAAGAATTTTCAACATAACGTTGTTAAAATAGCAAAAAATTGAAAACAAATTAAATATCTAATAAATAGAAATTGGTTAAATAGAGATGGTACGTCCATGGAAGGGAATATCTAGCTACTAAATATCATTTTTCAAAGACTAATGATATAAAAATATGCATGTATTATTAAGTGAATAAAGCAAATTGTATAGTACAATTCAATTTTTGGAAAATAATGTACACAGAAAACAAAGGGTGTTCACTGAAATTTTCACAGTCGTTATGTATTATAAATGATTGCATTTCTCTATTTTCCAACTTTTCTACATTAAATATTGGAAGTTCTCTCTTTTTTTTGTAATAAGAAGAAATATGTTAAATGGATAGTGTAGTGCAGGGGTCCCCAACCTCTGGGTCACGGACCAGTACTGGTACCAGTTCCTGTCTGTGACCTGTTAGCAACTGGGCTGCACAGCAGGAGGTGAGCGGTGAGTGAGCTAGTGAAGCTTCATCTGTATTTGCAGCCGCTCCCCAGCACCAGCATCACCACCTCAGCTCATCAGGCACTAGATTCTCATAGGAGCACTGGTCCCTGCTGCTAAAAAGCTTGGGGACCACTGGCATAGTGAATACAAAAATGGGTTACACTTCATTTGTCTCCTGAGGTTTACTATTTGGAGATCACAAGGGTCGACTTGAGCACAAGCAGTTACTGAGTCATGTTGAATTTCAGTATTTGGCGATCTCTGCAGGGAGGCTTACCAGAAAAAGTCTTTCCCTTCAGAATTTAGCTTCACCATACTTCCTTATTCCCAGAATAAAACTGTTTCTGGGAAGGTCTGGAGTATGTGGTTAAAGATGCAGAGTGAGAGAGGAAAGGGGTCCTGGGAGCCCGGGGATGGGGTGGTAATCAAAAGAAGCTGCTACCTCCAGGGGGAGAGCCTAAGTTTCATGGCACAGAACACTTCTCCTACCTACCTCCCCTATTACTTGAGTCCATTCTGTAATTCAGAAGTCTTTATTCTTATAAAGTCTCCCTTTATAGACTTTGAGGGTGGGGAAGTTGGACCAGAGCCTGGCTGTTAAGGAAAACAAACTACTGCCACCACCATCCCCTCCCAAAGTGGAAACGATCTAGTATTTCTCCTCTGACACCAGGGCAGTAGTCAACTCCCACCACTATAAGGAGCTATAAAGATTTTGACTGGCTCTTCATGTGGGTGCAGTCAGGAAAAAGGCTGTAAGAAATGTTTATTTTTTTCTACTGCCATCAACTCAGCATCATCATGCCCTCAGTAATTGTGTTCTAAATGTGAGGAAGTATGAACTTCTGAATACAATTAACACACAATCTCACCTCTGTAACTTGGCTCAAGTGTTTCCCTTGAGTACTAGGAGTACTAGGTTAAAAGTTTAAGTTTATTTAGCTCAAATACCTCCTCCTTCAAAGTATCCCCTTGCTCTGTGGATCTCCTATGGCACTTATACGGAGCCCCATTGCAACGTCACCCTGCCCATTATATTATGTCATAGGAGTTATAGGCAGCAATGGTCTTGGGATCAAGAGAATGGGAAAGGAACTCTATTGTTAGTTGAGCTCCTTGCAGATACCTCAAATGAGCTTATAGTTCAGCTCCTCCTCCTCCTCCTCCTTCTTCTTTTTTTTGCATTTAAAATTTTTTTATTTGCATGTGGAGTTATTTGGGAAAAGGCTAATGGCTGGCTACTATTTCATGAGCTTCTTGAGTTTTATTTTAAAGTTTAACTGAATTTTGGGAAGAAGATGGTTAGAAAAATTGATGCTTACCTTTTTTTTTTTTTTGGTGTGACCCTGCCATGTTCAGGAGCACAGCTATGCTGCCCTGCTCTGCCCACACTGACCACTCTTTCCATCCTGCCCATTCCTGACTGCACTCGACAGTCACCAAGGCATTCTTTCAACCTGACCTGTCCTCCCAGTCTGGCGTCCTGGGAAAGAGCACACTGTAGGGTTGGAGGGGACTGTCACCCACTCCAGACCTGCGGGTTTCCAGCCGGGCAACCCTGGACATGTAATTCTGAAGGCGGGCCTCTCATTTGTATTGGACCCAAGACCACCTCATCATGGTCCTCAAAGATTTAAACTGGGTGAAGAATGAAGAAGTTTGGCACAAAACAAGAGTTCAGGCAACCTTAGTGCTCTTTTCTCCCACCAGGATTTCTTCTAAGATTGGTGCTCATGGAGCTCACCTGCTACTGGAATCTCGCCTTTGGCTCTTTGGTCTCCCCTCAGGATCTTTCTGGACCCTCAGTCTTGAAGGGCAGGGCTCGCCCCTGTGACTCCTGTCTACTCTTTGGTCCCTGCAGTGGGCCCACCTCCACCCCTCCCACTCTCTCTGAGTTTCATTTTCTACCTTTGTATGGCTTTTGTTTGCAAGACATAGTAAAATAAACTTTGCCACAAGCCTGGAACATAGCAAATGCCCAAACTCCAAAACAAATTCTGCCAAATCAGGACTGTTTAATAATCTGCACTCCAGTCTACTTGCCACTTGCCAAATGTGGCTATTGAACACCTGAAGTGTGGGTACTGTGGATGAAAAACTGAATTTTAAATTTTACTTAAGTTTAATCGTATATGGCAAGTGGCTACCATATCGGACAGTGCAGGGTGATACAGTGTCCAGCATACCGATATGAAAAGAAGCAAGCAATTGTCTGAAGTTTCTATAACCTTTTTCTGGATGCATGCAGCAGGGCAAGGCCTCAAACCATTTCAAAATATTCTTGGAGCACTGTAAAAATGCATGTGGTCACGGCAGACCCAAGGACACGAGGCTTGCAGGACACTTCCCTTTTTGACTTGCAGGATACTTCCCTTTTAGACTTATGGAGGAGGGTGGCCCAAAGGAAAGGCTAGAGCGCTGAGTGTCTTACAGGAGTTCATGCTAAGAGCCCTTGCCTTTATCTGGGGGAATCGCGAATTCTACACTGACAAAATTGTGAACTTGCCTTTAGGAGACGCTGTTTATCAGGAAGATCCTAACTCCAGGAAAGGGGAGGGGAAGAGGCCATGACAACACCAGCAGGAACTTGATATCAAGTTGCTGAAACCAGAAGAGCCAGTTTTCACTTGCACAGCCAGTGACTAGTCTTGAGCTCTCTTCCCGCGCAAATGGGAGCTTCCTTGGAACATGGAGTACGGAAAGGATCATCATTTCTTTAAAACTTTTTTTCAGGAAATTCCCCCAAGAACCATTTGTTTCCAGAGGATCATTGGAATTTGATTTGAAGGTATGTAATTAACTCCTTCCCTCTCCCTGCCATCTTCCCCTGGGGGCTTGCACTTCAGCTTTTCCCTTGCTTCATAACATAGAAACTTGCAAAAACTCTCATCTTCAGCAACGGCACTATTTCTGCCTGGATTTATTAGACGTCCCAGGGAAAATGAAAGTTTTAAACGGCCCAGGAAGGCTCCGACACAGCCTTCTACTGGCAGAAATATGCTAGTCTACAAACAAGAGACAAAGTCTGGTAGACTCACCAAAGCAGAGACTTAGAATCTTGAGGAATATTCAAGACAAACGTATGATGTGTTGAAATAAAATTATATCACCAAAACCCCCAATCATTTGGTTTCTGGCATCACAAGGCTGTTAGAAGGGAAGACCCGATGGCATTTTTATTTGTTTGTTTGTTTCTTTTTTCTAACAATAAAAGTAATATGTTTATTGCATAAAATTTGAGAGGAATTTGAACAGGAGCCCAGAAAAAATTTACATTACCTATAATTATCCCACCTAGATACAACCCCTCTTTTGTTATTTGTTTTGTTTTTTCCTATGTTCTCTTTCCTTAGGAAGTAGTTTCCTGTTTCTAAATAGCCAAGTCTTTCATAATGAATATATACGTTACAGAATGAATAATTACATTGAAAAATTTTATCAACTTGTTGCTCCTCTGAACAGAATGAAATTTAATGGAAAACGCCACTGTTTATGAACTGGTCAGTTGGAAATATTGACTTAGGTAATTTGTGACTTCCTACACTGACCTGAGCAACAATTGTATAAAACATTCCCTTTATTTCTGGGGTCTAGGATTACAGCTCCTCTTTCTGTGGGATACAGGCTTTCCCTTTTATGGTCAGCAGTGTTACCTCGTTGCCTTTAGGTTGCTAGACATGTCAGAAATACAAATCTCCAGAGTGCTTTATTTCTAAAATGTAGGGCATAAATCTAAGCGCTCTTTTTGCCATGTGGCGGGAATGAATTAGCAGCTTCGACCCGGAAGAACTCCAACCGGGAGGAGTTGTGGTGAGTCACCAGCACCCATGGGGGACATTTTGATTTCCGAGAAATAAGGGTAAATGAGTTCCAATAAAAGCTTCCTCCAGTCTTCTTAAAGCGCTAGCATACAAGAATTGGGGTTGAGATTTCTGGGCTATAGTTTTTCGAAGTCATTTTTATTTCAGTAATTTTTACTTTTCAGCATTTCTATGCAAGTCTAGTGCCTAGAACAGAGGAGACTGAACTGGGATAGGGCCTGGGAAGCTGAGGTGCCCTGTGTCTTTACTCTCTGACGTGCGGTCCCATCTCTCTGCCTCTTTCAGAATGGCCACAGCATCTCGAGACCCAAGCATGAGTTCCAGTGCACATGATAATGGTAGAGAGACCTTTCGTGAGATGCTTCTGGATATTGATTATAATCTAGGAGATCCAGAGGTGGAGCAACTAAAGTTTCTCTGCCAAGACTTCATCTCCCGCAAGAATCTGGAGAAATGCAGCTCGGCTTCGGATATTTTTGATTATCTCTTGGCAGGGAAGCTGCTGAGTGAGAAAGACCCATTCTTACTGGCAGAACTCCTTTATATCATGAAGCAGAACTCACTGTTGAAGTACCTCCACTACACCAAAGAGCAGGTGAAGAGATTGCTGCCGACCGAAGGGAAGGTGTCTCTGTTCAGGTGAGGAGGCGTCTGTGATCAAGACAGGAGGGTTTTC
This sequence comes from Cynopterus sphinx, assembly GCA_030015415.1. Lineage (NCBI taxonomy): Eukaryota > Metazoa > Chordata > Mammalia > Chiroptera > Pteropodidae > Cynopterus > Cynopterus sphinx. Next base: position 181,618,649 of record CM057379.1, read on the forward strand.
CATTTAGTAGTGTCCATTCAGGCCACTGGACTTTGAAAAGAGCCTGGGATTGAGACTTTTTTCTTACCTACCTCCTTGGATGATACATTGATTCTAACTAGGAGATTTCTCAGCTCTAGGTGGCAACGAGATGAAAAGTTGGGCTTCCCTGGGCCTCGTGGTGGCTTCCCTTAGTTTTGTTTCTCCCTGCCAAGAGAAGCCCACCTCAGCATAATAGGCCTATGCTTTTTTCTTTTCCAGTCTGTGCACCCTCAGACAGTCCCTCGTAGGAGCCACTGGGTGTGTTTGTCCATATTCAATGATTGAGAAGAGAGGAATGCATACTTGACACCAAATAAGCCAATAAAAAAAGATGTGTCTCTAGGGTAGAGAAGTCCATCATTTATGCCATGTCCAGTTACATTTTTGGGTGAAACCCAGACAGGTAAAATAGAGGGATAAGGTTGATCATGGGTCAGTCTTAGACAACAGTTTTAATTGTTTGCCGACATAGTATCCACAGAGAATCTCACAAGGAGGAACCTCTGAAGTGTTATTTTCGCTAATCACTTGGGCAGTTACATCCTTCAGGCCTTAACACTCAAACTGGCTCTCAGAATCTGAGCTCTTCTTGGGTCAGTGAGAGAATTCTGGAAATCATTATTTCCATTCTCCTGCTTAAATAACTGAGGAATGATCTCTGACATTTGGAGGTATTCGTATGTGAATGAAATATTTAGTTTTTCTGGTCGCCCATTACATGACTATTTATAAGTTAGGGTAGTCTTCTTTTCAACAGTGGACTTTATATTGACTGGCATCAGGTTTTCTCTGACAAGAGCCTATAACATAAGCCTGAATTTCGAGAATGGAGTCAGGAAATGGGAGGTCATGCCAAAATTGTGTTTTCTGCTTTCTTCACACTGGACTTGGAATCAGAAGTCCTGCCCCCTAATGCTTACTGTGTCGTCTTAATTTAATAGATCACTTTGAAACCGAAAGTTGTAGTTTTTGAATCTATAAAATGGGGTTAATAATTGTCTACACAGAGGATTGTAATTATTTACATGAGAGAGAACGTTTGTGAAAGGGCTCAATTTACTGTGCTGTTCTGCAAGTGTGAGGATTCATTTGTCTCTTTGGGTGTGTGTCTTAGAAACCTGCTTTACGAACTATCAGAAAACATCGACTCGGATACCTTAAAGAGCATGATCTTCCTTAGGAAGGAATCAATGCCGAAAACGCAGATGGTGAGTAGGTCATATACAATGGGGTCTTTGTGAACCTTGACTCACTCGTGTTTGAGAAGATGCTGGAAAGTGTTTTTGAGACGTATTTTTTTTTGCTGGAGACGGTATCATACAACAGAGAGGAGTATCGACTTCAGCATTATGTGGGCCTGGTTCTACTAGCAGCTCCTCCACATGTGAGGTGAGTGCCAGAACATCTCTGAGTCTCCATCTTCTCATCTGTCCTTGTTGTGGGCAATCATACTGTTTCCTTCAAGGACTAATGGAAGGATTAGAGAAAATAACGTTCATAAAGTGTTAGCACGTGGCCCAGATTTGGCACACAGTAACCAACCAGTATCCACTGTGTTTTATGACAGAGAAGTGTTCAGGGCACAACAAAGAAATGAGGAGGTGGGAAATGACAGCAGAGTGGGAATTAGCTGTCCGTCATCGGCATTAATTGAGGTTTGTGAAGGAGCTTTGTGGTCTTTTCAGTGGACTTTGCAGTGTCTCCCATGTGAAGTTCCTGTGAAAATTAAATGATACAGATGTTTGGGGATGTGCTTTGTAAAGCACTGTATAGGTGCTTTGAAGCAATAATGATGTTTTTAAAGTTAATATGCTATTTGTTAATATCATTGCTATATTGGTCACATTTAAGGACAGGAAAATAGCTGCATGTCTCTCTTCCAGGCCTCAATACTTTATCTTTTTTCCTTTGACTCCAGTAACAGCTTGTGTCAAGCAAGTTAGTTAATTTGGAAAGGTACCAATTTTTAAATTTTACCCTGTAACATTAATTGTGTTATTCAGTTGTTATTTTTATTAGATTTTAAGTTAGGTAATGTTTGATAACACACAAAAAATAACATGTAACATGTATGAAGTTATGTAACGCTAAGTGAACAGCTGTGAATTTCCCTATCCAACTTATGGATGAGAACCTCACCAACGGTCTTGAGCCTACATGTGTAGCCCTTTTATATAATATTCTCTCCAGAGCAATTAATATTGATGAATAACTTAGATTTTTTTTTTTTTTAAGAAAAATCACTGAGGAATGGGAAGCTGTTTTGCATTTGATAAAACATGTGATAGGTCAAACAAATGAGGACAATGATAGTAATTCATGTTTTCTGGTGTCAGGTTTGTAGCATATTAATTCTCTGTTTTGGCCACAATCTTTGAGTCTTCCTCTTTTCAGAACTTTCAGGGATTTTAGCATCTTGTATCCTTTGATTGGTCATCTCTTTTGAGGCTCTTTTTTCCTGAAGATTTATTGTGGGTTCTTCGGGGGTGGGGACTGGTTCTTACTCATCTCATAGCCCTAGAACCTTGCAGAACCTGTTACAAAATGGTGCTTTGAATGAAGGCATGGATGAATGGAATGATGCAATCTTCCCTCTTCTCTTTCTCTCTGGGAAAATGGCCTGAACACTCTCTGTTCATGTGATTTTACAGTGAATAATGGAGGGGGGGAGGTATTAGCAAAATGAAACAAACCATCATGATGGGGATGTGCAAAGATATAACATTCTCATAGTTGTTGCCCTTGGTTAGAATCAATTAACTTTCTTCCTTAGACAGCCTCTTGATATCCTCATTTTTGTTTCTTACATTTTTTTCCTTTGTATCTTTTTATTCTTTAAAAATCCCAACAAAATATGAGTATGGAAAATGACACAAAGCAAACATACAGCTTAATGAATTATTATAAGGCTAATATCCTTGAAACCACCACCCAGATCAAGAAATCGAATTTTGGCAACCACTCCCAAAATGCCTTCTCTTGCCCTATCTCAATCACAGTCTCTTCCTACTGCCTAGAGGTTAACATTGTCCTGGCTTTTATAGTAACCACATTCTTAAGTTTCTTTAGGGTTTTATTGCTTATTTGTGCATCCCTAGACCTCAATTTAGTCTTGACCAGTTTTTCCTTTTGAGTGTCTTTTAGGCCAGAGGTTAAACTCTTTTCCCCCATCACTTTATTTTTTTTAAATTTAATCTGTTGAAGATCCCCAGGACAATTGGCCCGTAGAATTTTTCCCAGTCTAGGTTTTGCTGATTTTGTGCAAGAGTCCTCTGTCTTCTGCATTTCCTGTAAATTGGCAGCTGGATTCAGAGTCTTCATCAGACTCAGGTGCGATTGTTTTGGCAAGATTACAGTAGTCTTGTGTTGCGTTCTTTTATTGGGAGGTACATAGTTCCTGGTTTTCTCTCTTCTTCGGTATTAGCAACTCTTGATGTTCATCAGTTTTATATGTTGATTCTCTGGAGGTTGCAAAATGGAGATATCCATATTCTATCATTTTGTTTTCCCTTAATCTACTCTTTGGTAACTAGGCGATAACAGTTTGTAGATGAATCCTTGATTCTTTCTTTTAGATAAAAGTGTTCAAAATAATTGACTGGTTTTCTGTTATATTCTGAAAGTGACCCATTATAACAAAAACATAAATTTTAACTCATGGATTTAATGGGTTTCAATTCATCACTTCATGAATTCATACTGCTTTTTCAAGTCAAATTCACTTTTGTAATTAACTTCTTTTATATTATACCTGTACCTTCTCTTTTTTCCCTACTGGTAGGTCTTCACGTCATAGAGGATGATAGAATTAGTAACAGGTAATTTGCTTTATCCCACATTGTACATATGACACTCTCAGAATATTATATTAATAACAATATGGTTATTTGCAACTGTTGAAACATTTATTTTGCACATGTTAAACCCATTGTCTCCCATTTGGGTTCTTAGGGTTTAATATATATGTTGTCAGAGTATATAGCCACTATATACTATACTCTCTTTTAAATTTTTATTTATTTTATTTTTATACTCTCTTTAATCTTCAAGTCCTCTTTCTACAAGTAAATATATACATGTATGGAAACCTGGAACACCCTACCAAGGACATTTTTGTCCTTCTAGAGACCATATGAATTTAGAACCCTTTCTTTTTGGCTGAGAGGTATTCAGGCCCTCCTCCACTGGCTGGTAAAGAATTTATTTGTGTAATAAATGTTTTGCAATTTCAAAACCCATGTGTATTTCCATACCAGGGCTTAATAAGCCTGCATTGTAAATATGTGGTATATATGCAGTAGACCTCCTTATCTGTTGTTTCTCTTTCCACCATTTAAGTTACTCCTGGTCAACTCTGGTCTGAAAATATTAAATGAAAAATTCCAAAAATAAACAATGCATAGATTTTAAATTGCGCATTGTTCTGAGTAGTGTGATGAAATTTGCCACTGGGCCATTCTGTCTAGCTAAGAATACAATCATCCCTTTGCCCAGCATCTCTGCACTGTATGTACAGTACAGTAAGATATTTTGAGAAACCGTATTTAAATAACGTTTATTACAGTATGTTATTATAGTTATTCTATTTTATTATTAGGTGTTGTTAATCTCTTACTGTGCCTAATTTATAAATTAAACTTTAGCATAGGTGTGTATGTATAAGAAAAAACAGTATTTTTAGGGTTTGGTACTATTCAAGCTTCAGGCGTCCACTGGAGGACTTAGAACATATTCTTCCGAGGATAAGGGAGGACTACTATATACACACATATAGCCTAAGCATCCACAAGTTATTGGAGAATAAAAAAAGGGGGGTTGTTTCAGATAATATTTTGATATGTTTGTGTTTACATTGGTGCAAAGCAATTATACACTCAAATGACAGAATTTACTTTAAATGCAGAATTTCTCAACATTAGAAGAGATTCCTGTAGTTTGAAAAGCTCTCTAGGTTATTCTGTTAATGTTCTCTCTGAGCTTTGGGCATCCTCTCACAATTATTTCATTCTCTGGATTTATAAGTAAAATAAAATTATTTTCTATTTTACCTCTCCGCATGTCTTGAGCAGAAGTCCTCACTCCTCACAATGGGGTAGGGAATGGAGAGAGGATTTATAAAAGGAGTTACCCATATGCTCAATACTGAGCCATGATTTTCCGCTAAAAAAAGCTGGGGAATGTGTTTCTACCTCTGTGGTTTCCACAGATCCTAGACCTCTGCTTGAAGGCATTTGTGGCTACAGAAACATTTCTGTGGTCAGAAACATTCCAAACATTTCTCACCTGCTAAATTTGCTTTTAAATAATCAAAAGCCCATGCTAAAGTAGTCAGATGATTTTGTTTTTCTCACTTGGTATAACAATAAAAGGAGAAGTGTTTGATTGCATAGAACTGTGGAATTACCTGGTAAAATTCAGTAAAACTGCACTTCCTTCCTGGATTCCAAATGATCTCAACTTTATTCTGACGGAGATCTAATTCTTCAAGTCAGAATTGTGCCTGAGTTGTAAACCTCAGATAATCCAGATTGATGTCTATGGGATTTGAGGATCAGGCCAGCCTTCTGAAATGTGTACAGGACAATCTCTAAGCCACCCAGGGCTTAGTAAGGTTGATTTATCTGCAATTCCAGTTGCAAAAGATTTTATCACAGAAATAACTTCGTTACCAGACAGTGGAGAAGGGCCTGAACACTCTTCAGCCAAACCGCAAGGGTTCTAAATTCATATGGTCCCTCTAGAGGGATAAAAATGACCTGTGTAGGGTGCTTTAGGTTTCTTCTTGATAGCTTTCATACAAACTTGTAACACTATAGCTGCCTTCGCACTCCCTGAGAGACCCAAACAACTGTCAGGAAATTCAATCTCAGTGTAACATTCAACACAGAAGGTGGATGTAAAGGAAACCACACCCAAATTTGTTTTCAGAAAAGAAGCAGAGCAGAAGAGCTTTCAGACACTTCCTGCCAATATTTGCCAGGGTAGTGTTCTTTTATTTTAAAATTTATTTTTTAATTATAGTTGACATACAATGTATTCGTTTCAGGTGTACAACATAATGATTCAACATTTATATATCTTATGAAGCGATCACCATATAAGTCAAGTAACCATCTGTCACAGGGTGGTGTTCTAAAACTAGAATAGTGTACAGACTCCATTTAAAGTGTGTGTGTGTGTGCGCGCACGCGCACGCCTGTGTATGAAATGTATCATTTACAAAACATCTGATAACCTTTCTTCAAAGTGTAATGAAATTTCATCATTGCACATCTGGAATCATGTCTTAGCCTGTTCTCTTCCTCCTGGAAGGATATTATTAAGATAGGAGTTTCTGTTTTGGGGTTCAGAGACAGCTCATTTGCATAAAACCTACCACTGCAGCTTGTTTGGGACTTTCCCAGCTGATCAACTCTGGATGAATCTTCCTTCACCATCTCCCTGCTCCTGCTTTATTCGCTGGCCAAGCTGTTGGTGTGCTGGGCTATAGGTAGGGAAACACACACCTCTTTGCCTTTTTGGATCTCCAACCCGTGTCTGAAATTTCTTGACAATTTATAATGTCTTTTTTGATCAGATGAGTTTGTAACTCTGGCCTTTCCCTTGGTTGTTGGCATTCAAGTACCTTCTTTGAAAACACACACACACACACACGCACACACACACACACACACACACACACCAGATACATGCGCTTTAATGAACCCTTCCTTATTCTGTATTACTGTTCTAACTTCCTCTACTGCCAAACTTTTTGAAACAATAGTCTACACACTTTCCGCTAACAGAACTAGCGGTCACATTACAATGCATTTCAATATGGCTTCAGCTTCCATCCCTCCAATGAAACTGAATTCTTGCTGAAGCCACCATGAACCTCTGCATAACCAGAGTTTCAGTTTCCCATCATTTTCTCCATGTGGGTTTTTTCCCCGCCTCCTAGAATGTCTTTTCCATGTTGGCAGTGAAGGCCTAGTTATCCTTCAACTTGCTATTTGTGTTTCATGTTTCATGTGCAGCTTGTGTGAAGCCTGCTATGTGGAAAAAAATGAGTGATAGATAAATGAGTGGGATCACCATTTGAAGTCATCTTTGACTCTTCATTTCTTCACCTACTTCTAACTGATCTCCAAAACTCACAAAATGATATTTCAGAAATGTTCTTAAATCCAGTGGCCCCTCTGCACTTTCACCATGAGCTTTGGGCCAGGTCTTGATCATCTATCTGCCAGCATATTTAATTTTCCTAACAAGATTTTCTCTCTAATCCATTTCTTCCTCCAACCTCTCCCCAATACTTCTATTTGAAAACAAATCTGTTCACATTGCTATTCTTAAAAACTAATGCTGGGAGTCTATGGCCATGCCACCCTGAACACGCCCGCTCTCATCTGATCTCAGAAGCTAAGCAGGGTTGGGCCAGGTTAGTACTTGGATGGGAGACCATCTAGGAATACCGGGACCTGCAGGCAATTAAAACAAAACAAAACAAAACAAAACAAAACAAAACAAAAAAACCCACTACTGCTGGCACTCCTTGCCCTATGGGACTCTTGCCTAAATTCCTCTTATGGTGTGTGTGTTCCTTCACGGTTTGATACCAGCTCACCATTCCAGCCCTGACGTAGCTCTCACGATTTGTGCTCAAGTCTCCTTCTCAATACTGCTGAACATAGTGTCCCTTCTCAACTGTTCAACTCTTCATCCTCATCCTGGTTGTTCTCACTCTGCTGATGCTTATGTATACCGTTAGTGTTCAGTATTCACTTTCTTGGTAGTTTCTCTTTTCTTGGGCCTCTACTATGGTTTTGTTCATATACTTATTTTTTTTTTAAACCAGTTTAATTGAGAAGCCCTGATCATTAAAAATATTATGGTGGCGTCTATCCCATATATAATTCAATATTAAAATAATACTAGCCGATTTGCATTTTTCCCAGGAGTACATAAGAGAGGTTTTCCTTTTTAAAATACAAAATATAAAATTATTTCAAAACATTTTACTCTCATTTCCTTGGTGCCTCTGTTTTTACTCCTGCCCTACTCTATTAGGTCGTCTAGAGCTGTGAGTTAGAGGCAGTAGAGCTGAATAGTTAATAAGAGCGACTTTGACATCAAACTGCCAGGGTTGAAACACCGGCTCTGCCACTGTTGGGTCTGTGACCTTGGACAAGTTATTGAACCTCTTTGTGCCATAGTTGCTTTAATTTTAAAATGGAGATTATAATAGTATTTACCTCATCAGATTATGTTTGAGGTTATTACACAGCAAGCACTGCCTGGTATGTAGTGAGAGATATATTTGGTATCTGGCATCAATATATTATATAGAGAGTTACTTGGTAATGCCTGTTCCCCATACTATTGAATTCCTCAGGGAAAAACACTCTACCTTATTTATCAATGGAAAACCTGGTGCCCAGTGGCCACACGGGTAGTGTTTAATGAATAAATAAATAATCAGTAGGCAAGTAAGTGTAACTCCATCGATTCTCTTACAGACCCAACTAAGTTTCCTAGGAAATCTGGAGAAACAAGGTCAAATAGATGAAGATAATGTGAAGTTGCTGGAGGACCTCTGTGCAAAAGTTGCACCTAATCTTGGGACAAAGATAGAAAAATATAAAAAAGAGAAAGGTAACTCATTTATGCTTTCTTGCACCAGACCATAGGAATTCTTAAACTGATTGGTTATGTATGATGTTTACTCATTACTCAGACAATATTCTCTTGGGAGAGCCAGAACTCCTCTGCATTTGTTTACTCAACACAGATTTACTGAATGCATACTTTGTACTAGACACAGTTTAGAACTTCCTCTTGGGAACTTATATTCTACTGGGGGAAAGTAGTTTTAGACAAATGTCTTCATCTCGTTCTTATGTGGGAGGGCGAGTGTGGAAAATCATTTTGAATGAAATAACATAAAAATAGAGACAGCACAGCACAGGGATTAAGAGTGATATCTGTGGAGTCAGATTGCCAAGACTCTATTTATTAGTGGTGTAGTGGCCCTTTCTTTAGCATTTCTATGTGTCACTTTCCTTATCTATAAAGTGGAGATAATGATAGTACTTACCTCCTGGTTTTCTTTTCAGGGTGAGAATTTTGTATTTCCTGTAAATACATGTCTGGCCAAGAGTTAAGCATTTCAATATGTGTTACTATCTTTGTCAGAGAGGAAAGTCATGAAAACTTTCATATTCTCAGAAATTTCTATCAGAGAATTATTGCTATTATTTAGTCTGTCTTGTGAAGATAGTATTGTTGTGATATTATATAGAGGTAATAGCACAGGGCAGAAATCAAATCTGGCTGCCTCACCATTTATCAACATACAAAAATTTGTGTTTTTCCTAGTCAGTTTCTCCTCTGGTAAACTAGAGCTATAAATAAAAACTCGTGAATATATTCATGAAGTTTTTATGCCACACCCACATTTTAGTCAGTGAGTCAATCTAATGTGCAAATTCCTATTAAAAACGAAATTAGCCAAAAGGAAACTTCTAAGAATTCCATAAATATAAAATGAATTATGGAACAAAATATATTGTTGTTAAACCGGTAAAATCTCAAACCATAACTGAAAAATGAATAAATGTGTAATTTAAGCAAAAGTTCTAAAGCATAAAAATAGTCAAGGTATCAAGTGAGAAATTAAAAGCAGGAAGTCGATGTCGAAATATATTTAGAGTCCTTACTTGAACTCTGATCACTGAGATTTTTTTTCCCCTAATCACATTGCCATTTTTCTGCAATGTAGTAGCCCACACAAAGTAAACATGGGCAGATAGGTTATTTTTGGATATTTGAACTCTGCAGAAGGCACTCTAGTTTTTATGTAGTAAATGCCTCCATGAATCTTGAGGACTGATCTTTATTTTAGAAGAAATAAACACTTCTGGAACACTTCTGATCCCAGATGTGTGGGGTGTTCCACACTAGATAATTTCTCCTGTTTTCTGTGGACACCAGAATGGGATATCCTACATTAAACTCAGTTCTGGCACTAACCAGAGTGGGCACAGACCCTAACTAAATCAAGTTAATAACTCAGTCCCCCAGAACTGCCTCCCACTTCAGACATCAATTGCAAGTAGTGGGTCCCCAGATTACCCATGGCTTCTGTCCAGCTCGGCTACAAACTGGGGGTTCCCATGACTCCCTCCTAGGGTTGAATAATTTGCTAGAAAGACTCACAGAACTCAAGAAGACTGTTTACTTACTAGATTATTGGTTTATTATATAAAGGATACAACTTAGAAACAGCCAAATGGAAGAGATGCATAGGGTAAAGTGTGGGGGAAGGATATGGAGCTTCCATGCTCTTTCCAGACAGTTAACCCTTTCCACACCTCCACATGTTCACCAACCCAACGAACCGCTTCAGTTAGGGTTTTTTAGAGAGGCTTCATATGTAGGTATGATGGATTAAATCATTGGCCATTATGATTAATTCAACCTCTACCTCTTGTCCCCTTCCTAGAGGTCTGCAGGTAGGACTGTACATTGTTGGTTCCCCTGGCAACAGGCCCCCATTCTGAGTCCTCATCCAGGAGCCCCCGTCCACCAGCCATCTCATTAGCATACAAAAGACATCACTTCAGAGATTCCAAGGGTTTTAGGAGCTGTGTGCCCTGAAAGGGAAGAGAGACCATATATATATTTATTATTACATGTAGGTGTCAATTAATATTTTAATAGTGACTTTCATCAGTCCTAAGAGTTTGGGCCTGATTCTGCCATTTAGGATGAAAGACTAGAAGACTATCTTTTTAGATAGTAGGTATGCAGATTTTAGACTTTTCTGTAAGTATAATCCTGGACAAAATTCATTGCATTCGATTAGGGCACAAGCTCTATTTAAGAACAACCTGGATAACTTTCTGAGTTTTTTGAGTCTGACGTGCTTTAGTATTTTAAATTTATCATTAAAAATGTGTATAAAAAATGTGTAAAAATAAAATAATGACAACCATACAAACTGTATAAGGTAAAAGTTTATCTCTTTTTCTTTTTTTCTTCCTCCCCAGAGGTAACTACTGTTTGGAGTTTATTTTTGTAGCCTTTCTGGGGTGTGTGTGTGTGTGTGTGTGTGTGTGTGTGTGTGTGTGTGTGTGGCTAAAACAACATTTATTTCTCACAGCTCTGGAGGTGAGGAAGTTGAAGATCAAGATGTTGGCAGATTCACTTCCTGGCTTGCACAAAGCCACCGTCTTACTGTGTCCTTACATGGATAGGAGGAGGGAAAATTGAGGGAAAGGGGCGAAGAGGAAGGTGGAGAGAGGGAGTGAGCGAGAGCTAGCTCTGGTCTCCCTTCCTCTTCTTAAAGGGATACTAATCCCATCATGAAGATCTCCTCTAAACCTAATTACCTCCCAAAGGTCCAGCCGCCAAATACTGTCACGTTGGGGGTTAGGGTTTCAATATTGTGCCCTTTCTTCTTTAAAGAGACGTGTGTGTGTGTGTGTGTGTGTGTGTGTGTGTGTAGATTAATACATATTTAACTAAGATCATGCTAATCACATTCTATAACTTGCTTTATTCTTACCTAATACATCTGACATTTTCCCATTTATATAATGTAGAAATAGCTCATTCTTATTAATGGTTCCGTAGAAATACATTTTATGTACATAACATTTATTTAATTACCACTTTTAGATTTTTTTTTCTTTCTCTCCCTTTCTTCCTTCTCTTTCTCTTTTTCTTTTTGCTATTATAGTCTGAGTTCTGGTTTTATTTTTTGATATAATACTTTTATAATCTCTGCTTGGCAATTATTTGACACATTAAGCACCATAGGTTCTGAAATAGTATTTAGTAAATATATAATAAATTTTAAGGAACTAATAAAGTAATAAAAATAATAAAAACAGTAAGAAACAAAATATAACAACACAAGGCAGGAACATATAATGATGGTATTTATTTATCATTATAAATTCACATTTTTTCTGGGTATATATTGAGGCCTCTTTAAATAAATGGTGCTGCAAACCTACAGGTCGCTGTAAGATAAGTTTTTTTTTCTGATTTGTTACCTTAAATTGCAACTAGTTAGAAGGGGATTTTTGTTTTCTTATCTGTGATTCTATTTCCAGCCTTACAGGTAGTGACATCCCCTGTAGACAAGGAAACTGAATCATTGGCTCAAGGAAAGGAAGAAGTTTTTTCCTGTTCAGACATTAAACAATTTCTTACAGCCTTACCGGTAAGTTCATTGGTGCGTTGGTAAATGTTTAACCACCAGCTCCACTCTTGACCCTTAGCCCCCAAGAATGAGAGAGCAATAAAGACATACAGACAGACAGAAGCTGATTTCTATGGCTGATTTCAGGTTACCAACATGATATTGACTGGATTGCAGAATTTTTGAAAATCTAGCAATGGCTCTTACTAGCTGGTTTGAACTGACTCCCATATAGAGCTGTGTTGTACTGTGCGTCATCTCTTCTTATCTGTGTGGTTTGGTCAGGGCTGGCTTCATGGGCACACAGCCTGTGCAGTCACATAGGGCCCATGACTTTTAATGCTTAGCTGTCACTCTTTTGAAATTCTTAAATAACATATGAACAAGGGGCCTCACACTTGTGTTTTGCACTGGGTCCCACGAGTTACGTAGCCAGTCCTCCCCAGAGGACAAGAACTGAGTTGCTATAGTGCACAGCAATGGAAGAGTGAGTAGAGGGCAAAACATTGGGAGAAACTGCAATCTGTTCCTCACAACATGGTTATGAAACTTGGGAGACAAATGACATTCTTCCCTGGGATTTATGTTTCTTCCCAGCAGTCTTGGGCAGTTCTCTTTTGCCATCATCTGTCAGCCTCAATGAAATTAGCTTAGCCTTAGAAATTTTTTTTTTAATTGTGGTAAACACAAATAACATAAAATTTATCATCTTAACCATTTAAAATGTACAGTTCAATACTGTTAAATACATTCACATTGTTGTGTAACCAATCTCTAGAACTCTTTATTTTGTAAAACTGAAACTATATTCATTAAACAATAGCTACCCATTCCCCACTCCCACCAGGCCCTGGCAAACATCATTCTAGTTTCTGTCTCTATGAATTTAACTACTCTAGGTACCTCATATAAGTGGAACCATACAGCATTTGTTTTTTTGTGATTGTCTTATTTCATTTAGTATCATGTCCTCAAGGTTCATCCATGTCAGGATTTTCTTCCTTTTAAAGGCTGAATAACATCCCATTGTGTGTATATACCGCATTTTGTGTATCCATTCATCCATCCACCCATGAACATTTGGGTTGCTCTAACCTTTTGGCAATTGTGAACAATGTGATTATGAATATGAGCATGGGAATACAAAGCTCTTTGAGACCCTGCTTTCAGTTCTTTTGGATATTTACTCCAAAGTGGAATTGCTGAATTATATGGTAATTTTGTATTTCATTTTTTGAGAAACCGCTATACTATTTTCCAAAGCAGCTGCATCATTTTGTATTTCTACCAAAAATGCACAAGGGTTCCAGTTTTCCCACATCCTTGATAACATTTTCTTGGTTTTTGATAATAGCCATTCTTATGGGCATGAGGTGGTATCTCATTGAAGTTTTGATTTAGATTTCCCTAATGGTTAGTGATGTTGGGCATCTTTTCATGTGCTTGTTGGCTAGTTGTAGATCTTCTTTGGAGAAATGTCTATTCAAATCCTTTATTTTAATTGAGCTGTTTGTGAAAGTTTTATTTTTTATTCTCATATCTTTTTTACTACTTTTATAGTTTCATATTTTTACAGTCACAATTTTTTATTTTTAAATTTAAAAATAATTTCAACCTTACAGAAAAATTGAAAGAATATGAATAATACAAAGAACACTATATACTGTTTACTCAGATTCACCTACCTATTGTTGACTTTCTATTCCATTTGTTTTATCTTTTGCATGCTCTGTCTTTATGTAGTTATCTATATACACGAACACATAATTTTTTTCTGAACTTTTTGAGAGTTACTTGCATACATCATAGCTCTTTACCTCCAAATACTTCAGTGTGCATTTCCTAAGAATAAGGACATTCTGTTACAGAAATGCAGTACAGTTATCAATGTCAATAAAGTTAAATTAATACAATACTATAAGTCAAATATTCATATTTTATTTTTTTCTGTTGACCCAATAATATTCTTTACAGCTTTTATTCCTCTCTCTGTTACATAATTCTATCTAGGATCATGTATTGTATTTAGTTGTCATGTTTCTTTATTCTCCTTTAATCTTGAACATTTCTACAACTTTTCTATCCCTTTTATGACATTGATATTTTAAATAATATAGTTATCACACTACCACCTTTTATTAAAAAATGGAATTGGCCTTAATTTTGGTGTGCATGGTGCAGCCTTGTGATTAGATTCAAGCTATGTATTCATGGCGATATACTACATAAATGATGTACCTTTCTCAAGGCATCACATCTGGAAGCAACGTTGTTCATCTGCCCCTCATTCATGACACTGATTTTGATTATATGGTCAAGATGTTGTCTGATTTCTTTACTACATAGTTTATTTTATATAATTACTATTTTCCTCTTGCAACTAATAAGTAGTGGGGAGATATGTTAAGAAGAAGCAAATACTTCACTCTGGATCAAAAATTTTCCTCTAGGTTGACCATCCAATGATGATTCTTGTGTGGTTGAATATTTGCTATATTGGTTAAAAAGCAATAATTTTCAAGCTCCAGTATTCTTTCCACATTTATAAGCCAATACTCAGTAGTCTACTGTAAGCAAAAGCCCCTTTTTATCCTCCCGAAGTTTTTTATTTTTTGCCCACTAAACTAATTCCATTCCCCCAATCTTTCAGCTAGTTTTGTATGTGCTCAGATACTGTTGCGTATGTATAACACGCATACACATGTGTGCATGTGTGTGACATGGCTCTGTATCAGGAATTCAGTAGTTTCTAAGGAATGTGGCTCAGCCTTTGTTTCTAAGTGTGTGCTGCTGTTTTGCTGACATCAGATGATTCTGGCCAGGGCCAGATGAAGATAAATATAGCTGTGGTGGTGCTAGAAATGCAGAAGGCTTTGGGAGGCAACACCTCACATTGCATATGTTCTCATAGACCCTCAGGACTGGAAGGTGTCTTAAAAGTTATCTAGGCAATTCTGCACCTCTCCAGGAAGTGATAGATTAAATAATACTTGGTAACATCATCTCATGTTTCATATTCACCTGAGAGGTTTCCATATATAAGAGGGTACTGCCAACAGTTGCATTTAATGAGAAGAAACTGCATTTCAAGCAGCATCTTCTAATTTGTTTAAAAAGCAAGTCTGTATTTTTGAGTGTGGCATAGGATTTTCTTACTGCACCCTGTGGAAAACAATGGAAAGAAGACCAAACATGGCCAGGCATTGGGTCATTCATTCAGTCATTCATTCATTCCTTTCTGACACAGAGACTTGGTGGATGGCAAAAGAGGAAGCAACGTTCTCTGAGAGAGAGAGCTAGGCAGACCTTAAAGCTTATCCTTCAGCCCTGTTTTGGCTAATTTTATCAGCACAAAGGAGACTAATCAAGAAAACCTGAGCAGAACCCACTGCTACATCTGTGATGTTTTTAATTCCAGGAAATTCCTCCAACTGCTTTCAAAACCAGCTGAACAAACCCAGAAAACAGCCTGCCTGGTCCTTGTATATCGTAAGCAGGACTCTAGGATTCCTGAGGAGGGAAATGTGCCTTGCAAAAAGAAAGGCAGGAAGTCTTTTGGAAAGTGAAACTAAACTTCCTCTGCATTTGTTCTCTCAGAGCTGAGGAAACTTGGTATTGTGCAGCTTGGGAGTGAGGCAGTGCACCTTCAGTCTGAATTGAAGATAGGTTACCCTCCTGGTGGGCTCCAGCAGGGAGGCACCCCTAGTAACTTGGAGGTGACTTGCCTATGATCTCAAGCAGATCTCCTGGTGCTGTTCACTACAGTGGCAGAGTCAGGCCCTTCCCGGAACATCTTGGGGCTTTCTGTTTCAAGCTAAGAGCTGGGGGTGGTAGGGGCGGGGTAGATGAGGAGGAGAATGTAGAAAAGTTGAGGGCCCTAGACTATGTTTTAATTTTGTATTTAATTATACAAAACATTTATGTAGGGTCAAAGTAAAAACTAAATAGAGTACACACAGAGAAGTCTGGATTGCATCTCTGCCCCTTTCCCTCCCCCATAGATTACCATTTTATTGGTTTTCTGATTTACCTTATAGCTACTTGTGACAAAAACCCCACCCACATCTCCCCTAATGGAGGTCGCACGCTAAAACGCTATTCTTCACCTTACTTCCTTCAAGTAACAGTACCTCCTAGAGAAGTGCATAGAGATTGTCTTCTGCATCCTGTGCCATTGTGGGGAGGTACCATATTTCTCTCAACCGCTCCTTATTGGTGGACCTTAGGGTTATCTCCAGTCTTTAGTTATTCTAAATAATGCTTCAGCCAATAAATATCCTTGTGGATGTGTCATTTCATATTCTTGCCATTGTGTCTTTGTGAACCTCCCCCTTTGAAAGAAGAGAGTTGATTCTTTTCTTGTCATGGACCAGTGACCTTTTCCGTGTCTGGGGATTAGGTATTTGTCTGTCTCTACATCGAGTCAAGATTTTTTAAAACAGTTTTCTTTTTCGGGTTTATTATAAGGGATACAACTCAAGAACATTCCAATGAAATAGATCCATAGGACAGATATGAGTTGGGAGTGGCAGGGAGCTTCCATGCCAGCTCGGGGCATGTCACCCTTCCAGCACCTCAATGTGGTTTACCAACCCATCAAGTCTAGATTTTCAAGCCTCATCGTGACTCTGTAAATTTCTTGCATTTCATGCATTTCCTGTTTCCTCAGCAGGAGGGGTCCTAGCAAGATGGGTCTGCAAACAGTAATGGTAGATGTTCCTAATATACTTTTGATAACTTGGATCAGTGTGGCAGGAATAGGTATATTTGATATATGCCAAGCAATTCAAGGTGACTTGGGAGGTTTACAAATTATTGGAGAATTCATTTCTTACCTCGATTCAGGGCAAGCCACTGAATGCATAGATTATACCAGGCTTTTTCCAATGGGAGGATGAAGAGGTGGTTTCTACTCTGGAAGCCTAGCATTGCAGCTTCTGGGGAATGCAGGCAATCTTTCAGAATTAGATCACCTTCTGTGAGGAGGGAAGGAACCTCTGGTGAGGCTGAAGCCCCCCAGCTGGCACTGACAGAACAGAACATTGAGTCAGAGGGAATGTCTGGTGTGGTATGGCTCCATATGCTGCTTGTATTTTTCAGGAAAGAGGCCAGGGGGAGGGACTTGGCAATGGTGTCCTTAGTGCCCTGAATCCTTACCCAGAAACCATGATCAAAGGAAAATATTCCAGAATCTGCTACTGGGCTAACCTGCCTGAATAAACAGGTTTTTGGTGTAGTCTCCTTGTGATATGAAAAGTTTATCAGAGGACACAGCTAGCAGAGAATGGAGTTGAGATTTGAACTCGAAGCTGACTTGAGCTCACTTTTCAAAGGACTGGATCTACTGCTGCTTAGCTAGAGGAGTTCAGGCAATGACTCTAGTTCTCTGAAAATTAAACACATTTTCCCCCAGTTTTGCAATTCAGTGATTTCAAAGTTTAGACAAGGCTTTCCTGGAGTGTTACCTTCTCTCAAGGTGAGGAGGAATGTACAGGTTCTCCGTAGGACTGCAGCTTTCAGTGTGTTCTCAGGTCTGGGGGTTACTGGACTCCCTCAGCCTGAGCACACCACCCAGGACTGAATCGTAACCATAGTTAATAACTAACTCAAGCTTCAGAGCCAAGGGCAGAGTTTGCTGGATTCTATCGAAAACTTGCTGGTGGGGGAAAAACTTCAAGATACTTTTTCCTGTTGTTGTCATGTGATAGATTCTTGATTCTTATTCAGAGAAAGCAGGAGTTTACAGGAACACCTCAAAGCAGTGCAATCTTCAGCCAATGCCAAAAGCATGACTAAGTAATCCCAGGGCTGTGGTCTGGAAGTTTTCTTGCCCCGATTGGGTCTCCGGGCCTTTTTATTCCCTCCTTTTTCTCCTTCGTGTCTGCCCAGCCTTTCTTTATCCAGTGACAGATAAATGACTCAACCCAACCAAGCTTTCTACCAGGAAAACTTGAGCTGATTCATGTGATGTTAATGTTAACTCATCCTTTGTAAGAAAATCTAAGTGTTTAGGGAAGGATATTTGAAGAGTCTGAGTATTTCTTTTTCTAAGCAATAGAGTAACCCTGGTTTCCATGGAGATGTTGGGAGCATTTGCCTACACTCTAACTTCAGAAACCAGCACGAAGATCTGGACAGTTTCTTGAGGGCTTCTTCAACTGGGGTCCAGCCGTTAATGACTTCTAGAGCTCAGAGCTCTTTGTGTCTGTCTTGGTTTTCCTTCCTTTCTCTTTGTCTTTGTCCTTTCCACCTTTTCCTGTAACTATCAGAAATGTGTTGACCTTTGGCTCTGGAGGGAATACTATTTGTTCTTTCAGTCACACAGACCCTTTGGATTATTTCCAGAAAGGGAACTTTCTTTTTTATCGACTGATGCCACTTCCTTTTTGCTTGAATTAAAGATGTATTATCATTTTCAGGAGATCACACAGAGGTGCCACTGAAGCCAACTCAGATAACTCGTAATCATGTTCTTTCCAGCAGCCTTCAGAAATAATTGCATATATTTAAAAATTCTCATTGTGAACTCTACTAAAGAGATTACTCTGTTTTTGGAGAAATCAGATCATTCTGAATACTGCCATATGAAAAAAAAAATACCATTTGATAACTTGCCTTGCTAGATCCTCACCTATGCTTTTTTACATTGCTAATTCAAAAAGGAAGATGCTTTTGCATAAACTCTGGGTTTGCCAAAGTTAAAATACACATTCTGTATTTAACTCTGCGAACTGACATTCTGCAGTCAAACCAAGTGAAGTCTGAAGTAATCAGGTTTTAACATTTCAACTTGTAAATTAATCTGTTAATTCTAGACCAGGACCAGGATTTTGAGAACTTTCTGCCTTTGGGACTGATAAATGGAGTGGTTGGTTAGAAACATTAAACCTTTACAATGAGGATTCCCAAATAAGTGGTTCTATCTCTTCTTTCAAAAAGGCATCTGTGTACAAGATGGATCGGAAATATAGAGGCCAGTGCGTTATTATCAACAACCACAGCTTTACCTTTAGCTCACTGTTAAAAAGACCGGGGACCCAAAAAGATGCTGGTAAGAAAGGCTGGAATGGTGTATCGCATTCAAGTTGGTGATTTTAAGATCATTTTTTTTTATTTTCATATTTTCTTTCTGTAGTTTTAATCTTACATTTAAATGTAAAGGTGATAATATAAATGTTTCTAAGTCTCTTGTGTATCCCTAGTGTTTCAGTCCTCCCAGGTTGCCTTAAGAAACTACCGGAGGTTGGGTGGCTTATACTCAAAAAACATTTATTTCTTACAGTTTCAGAGGCTAGGAAGTCTAAAATCAAGGCTCTGGCTTTTCCGTGTCTGCTGAGAGCCTGCTTCTTATACAGCCATCGTCTTTCTGTAACCTCACTTGGCAGAAGGGGTGAGAGAGCTCTTTGGGGTGTCTTTATGAGCTCAACCCTATGACTTATGCACTTCTCAAAGGTCCCACTCCTGATACCCTCAACCTTGAGGGTTAGAATTCAACATATGAATTTTGGGGAGACACAAAATTTTAGAACATAGCCCCTGGGGTGTCACCAACCTGATTAAAGAATGACGAGTATCCCTGACCATTTATGACTCTCTGGTTTGGAGGAGAGCATGCTGGGGCAGCAGGAGAAAACCTGAGTTTGAACTCTGGCTCCTCTACTAACCCAGTCTGTGACTACAGGAGAGTCATGTGGCCTCAGATCCCTCATCTGTAAAATAGAATGAAACCCTGGCCTCTGCTGACTCAGACCATTGTCATACCACTGTGGGTACTATAGAAAAGGCAGGTTAATTATAAAATTTTATTGTTATGAAAGTAAAAAAAAATCCAAAACTTCTGGCTATTTGTGGTAAAATTTTTATAACCATTAACACTGTCTGACCCCTTCATTTTATTTTATTGCACTCAATTTCATTTTAATTCATTATTTTTCTCACTTTTGTTTTTAACAGAGTGCCTTACACATGTGTTTAAGTGGCTTGGGTTCAATGTAAATATATATGATGATGTGACTGAAGAAAACCTGAAGAAAGTTCTGGAAAAATTTAAGAGCCATCCAGAGCATGCTGATGGAGACTGCTTTGTGTTCTGCATTCTGACCCATGGGAAATTTGGATCTATCTACTCTTCAGATGGGGTCCTCATTCCCATTCGAGAGATCATGTCTCACTTCACAGCCCTGCAGTGCCCTGATCTGGCTGACAAACCCAAACTCTTCTTCATCCAAGCCTGTCAAGGTGAAGAGATACAACTTTCTGTATCCGTTGAAGCAGATGCTGTAAATCCTGAGCCGACACACTCTCCCCTTCAAGACAGTGTTCCAAACGATGCCGATTTCCTCCTTGGTTTGGCCACTGTCCCCGGCTACGTATCTTTTCGGCATAGGACGGAAGGTAGCTGGTACATTCAATCTCTGTATAATCATTTGAAGGAGTTGGTCCCAAGGTGAGAGTTTTGGTTGTTTCATCCACCTATCTACCTGTCCATCCATCCATCTATTCATCTTTCTGTTTACCTATCTGTCCACTCACCTACCCATGCATCCATGCATCCACCCATCCATCAATCCATCCATCCATCCATCCATCCATCCATCCATCCATCCATCCATCCATCCATCCATCTAACAAACATGTATTGAGCATCAGCGTATAAGTGGAAAGGAAGATAAATAGATTGGAACAGAATAAAGATAGACGTAGTCCTGGGCCTCAAGTTTCTCACAATCTAGAGGGATAGACAAATAGATTGAGAAGAGCATCCCCAATGGTAAATATGCATTGTAAATTATAGATGTTATGGGAATTCATAACCTCACCCAGATTTGGAGGATCAGAGGAAGCTTCTAAAGATGACAAATAAATGTTAGGTAAATAATTGGAGTGAAAGACATGTTGAGCAGAGGGAACAGCATGAATGAAGGCATGAAGTCCTTTTATTTGTTCTGTCATTTATTCATTTATCAGTCATTCATATTTACTGAATGTCTATGTGCTGCCCTTGGCATTATAATATCCTTGGTCTCCTGCCATGGCTCTGACAACTTTCCTCTGTCTCTGCCACATGCTCCTTACCCAATACCCTGGAAATAGGCCTTCACCAAGGTCCTGCCCTGGACTTCTTTCTCTGCTATCTTTCTGTAGTCCCTTTTGGCAGCTTTATGTATACCAGGAGGCCACTGGCACCTCCATGAAAATGTCTCCAAAATTTCCATCTCTGAGTTTCTGGAGGGCAAGTAGCTTTATTCAATTTTATATTCTGAGCATCTGATATAGTATCTGATATATTGTTGAGCTTTGTAACTATTTGCTGGACCAATGAAGAACTGACAAGTCAACCTCTTTCTTCAGGTCAGTCCTGCACATTTTTCACAGTCTTCCAGACATTTTACTTCTGTGTTGCCCTTGAATCTCACATCCCATATGAACAGTCCTGAATTCATCTTCTCAGCCTTCTCCAGGAGGTTCTACTTCTGAATCCCCATTTCTAGAAATGGCCACAATGCTCTTCTGGGAATTCAAGATAAAGAATCAGGATTGGAGCCTTGAGTCACTTAAGCTTTTCCCTCTTCTTTACCAACCTCTCCATCTCCATCATAGCCATCAAAGACCAACGTCCTATGGCTTCAGGGACAAGGCTGTATTTATCAGGGGGATACTATGTGCCTACTATGCTGAGTACTGAGCTAGGGGTATGATCGTAAATAAGAGAGACAAAATCTCTTCTCCATGGAGTTTACAGTGCAGTGAGAGGAGACACAATAAAAATGTAAGTAACGGGATATTTAAATTAATAAGATAATTTCAGGAAGTGATACCTACTATGAAGAAAGCAAAACAGGATAATGATACAGAGTAGGGCCAGGGAGCTATTTGAGAAGGCGTCTTAGTAGAGGTGATATTTTAAGTGTGAATGACAGGAAGATGTGCGGACAGAGAGAACAGCTGGTGTAAAGCAGGAAGAAAAGACCGAGAACCAGGCAGGGCCTGCTTTCCCACCTGAAAAATAACAACTGTGATGATGATAAATGGTAGTAATACTAATGACACTAAACATGGTGGTAAATGGAATATTGTAGCCAGTGTTCTAAATGCTTTATATAAATTACCTATTTTAATTTTCACAACAATCCTCCAAATGTGTTTAATTATGGTCCTCACTTTAGAGCTAAGAAAACTGAGGCATAGTGAAGTAAGTAACCTGTCTAAGACCACCTAATCAGAGAGTGATGGAATTGTGATTTAAACATGAGTTTTCTCAAGAGCTGTGCTTTGCTTCCAATGATATATTTGCCCATCACTGGAACATTTTGGTATATATTGCACATGGAACTTTGGCTTACTTTACATATGGTGATGATCATATTTTACCTTATTTTATGAATTTTTTGTGTATGCCATCTTTGGTACATGTTTCATGTCTGTATTCTAAGTATTTAAGATCAAGAATTGTATCATATTTATCTTTCTGTCCTTCCCAAACCAAGAATAGAAAGGGAATTATTAATAGTAGACTCTTTCTCTATCTCTGTCACCTACCTATCCTTTTTATCTATCTATCTATCTATCTATCTATCTATCTATCTATCTATCTATCATCTATCTATCTATCTATCTATCTATCTATCTATCTATCTATCTATCATCTATCTATCTATCTATCATCTATCTATCTATCTATCTATCTATCTATCTATCTATCTATCATCTATCATCTTTCTACCTACTATCATCTATCTCTACCAGCTTAAATGAAAAACACAGAAAAATAATTATATGCTAAGTTGTTTCATGGACTAAATGCATGAAAATGCAAGGTGTAATTATAATGTTCTTAAACACTCAATATAGAATTGAAAATTTTTACATAATTTAGGATTTCTTTTTCAATTTCAGAAGCATTCCTTTACATTTGGCAGCGTTCCAGTTAGAATCTAGGCATGTTAGATTGGGAAGAAACTATATGTTTTAAGGACTTCTCTCTAAGATCTGGTACATAGTTTTTGTCTCTTGATTGAAAATATATTTTCTTCTCTGGCTGCAGACATGAAGATATCTTATCCATTCTCACTGCTGTCAATAATGATGTAAGTCGACGAGGTGGAACAAAGAAACAGATGCCTCAACCTGCTTTCACACTACGTAAAAAACTCATATTCCCTGTACCACAAGAAGAACTTTGATTATAGTAGCAAGTTTTCATTGACTCTTAGTCTTGAAAAGAACCTTGTCATCTCTTCCAATTTTCACTCAGCATAGGAATCAATGACAGATGGCGAGCTGGTCTCCCTTGTCATTCTTATAATAAGAAATGCCTTGTTTTCTGACATGGCAAATTCTGTTGTTTTCTTTTAGACAAGTCTAAATGTTAGAAAACTTTATTGATGCCTTGGATTGTAATCACAGCTTTGGTTGTGCACTCTGAAAAAAAATTTGGCCTTGATTTGTGTATCTGTGAAGTCAAAGCTGGGACCAGATACATTTTAAGGTTCCTCTTAGTTCTAGGAACCAATGTTCTTAGATTTTCCCTCTATATGACCACTCCTTGTTATACTTCTGTGTGACCTCTGTATGGCTTTGTTTTGGACATTGGCTGGTGACAAGATCATGGTTTGCTGACATTCTCTGCTCTCCCCTTCCCAAGTCTTCTCTTCTGCACATTAAATGAGGGGAAAATGTAGTCTATACCACACCCATTTCCTTCTTTAGAGTTGAGGAAGGTGCAAGAACTGTTTCTCTTGGGTTGGGAACTGGCCTGGCTCTAGGAAGATGACAGCTCATTATGAAGAGAGACACATCCAGCTATTCTGTCTGGGAACAGAAACTTGACAACCTGATGTTCCATCTATGTTGGTCACAACCTCTTACATGCTGGTGACAGAATGTTTTTTTCAATTTCGAGGGGAACTTTTCTTTTTCAATTCTTGGAAGAAATTAAATTTTAATTCCTGGAAAGAGGGAGATTTAAAGTCATGTGGTTAAAGCCTTCGATTTTAGATGAGGAGGCTAAGGCCCAAGGAGGCAAAGCAATTTGCTACAACTTTTCAACCTGTTATTGTTTATATGATTTTATTTCCCATGTAAGTGAACTGGACTGTCAAGGGACATAACAGAACTTTATGAATGTCGCATTCTATATACAGGTGCTCATGAAAGATGTCAGGGAGTGAAGAAAACTCTCAGTGATGCCTAATTTTATAATTATTTCTGTGAAAGTCAAATTAATTTATGGTGAACTTGCTATGAGAAATATTTGTAAACCTTGTTATAATGTAGCTAGTAATCACAGGGTTTGACTGTAGCTTGACAAAGAAAACAAATCTAACACATATGTCAGGGTGGTCTTCCAAAACTATTGTTCATACAAGTCGAAACTAACAGCTGGCTTTTACAGTCTTTGTCCTATTGGATATGCACAGCTTTTGGCCATTTAACAGTCCTCTGCAAGTGAAGCGTGGAGTGGTACAAAGGAGAGAGCAAAGACAATCTGGAAATAGAAACCTTGGGTTTTGATTTTACCTTGTGATTCCCTTGTTCTGAGACAGTAGCTCAAACTAATTTTCAAACCTTCTCTATAAAGTAGAGAAAATATTATCCGTTGGGAAGATTAAGGCATATATATATATATATATATACACACACATATATATGTATATATGCACACATATATATATAATCTCAGATTTAATGGATATCTATTTAAATATATATGTATATATATCTAAATGGAGATATCTACATATCTATAGAGGTATATAGCCATAGCTTGCTCTCTATATATGCATAAATATATTTTCATTTAAATTTAATTGTGATTTGGTGCATCTTTGTATCTATATATTTGTATACCTATATACTTGTATACTTATGTAGGTATTTAGCTATAGCTATATATATAAATATAAATGTATATATATATATACACACATATATCTATTTAAATTTAATTCTGTGGTGCCTATATATGTATATATCTACATGTTCATATAGGTATATAGCTATAGCTATATATACACACATATATGTATATGCATACATATATGTGTGTACATGTATATATCCAGTTAAATTTAATTGTGATGTTTTGTAAATAAGGCCTTTAGGTGGCAGAGTCTTCAGGTAGTAACCTAAATGGAAATAGCGGAGTTTAAATTCTTTCACATCTAATTCCAGCTGACTTTTAGCTGCAAATCAACACTAGCAATACCAACCACCATCCTCTGAGTGAAGAGCTTATTCTTCCCTCACTGGTTCACAATGGCCCCAGCGGCCACAAAGCCAGGTCTTAGCTCTGAGTCCAGAACACTGCTGAGCCGCTCTCGTTCGTCAGAAACATTTGGGGTTTGATGTTTACGTCTTGACCCTGTGGTCTATTTTATATTTCTGTTTTGCTGGAACTTAGAACTCATGCAAGGTTAAATTCTGGAATCAGGAAATGTTCCATGAACTTTCTTTTCAGAAGCCTCCAGCAAGTACTTTAGGAGTCACTAGACACTTATGCCTGTGAGGCATGGGTCTATGTAGACACATGGAGTACAGTTGTCCCTGGTTCATTTTTCCTCAATGGAGCATGTGCATACGTGCGTGCGTGTGTGTGCGTGTGTGTGTGTGTGTGCGTGTGTGTGTGTGTGTGAGAGAGAGAGATAGATAGATAGATAGATAGAGAGAGAGAATTTAGAGTTTAGGAACAACAGGAGGTGATTTGATCACAGCTATTTGGCAGTGGCTACAGCCGCTGTCTGTCCAGACACTTATGAAGAAAATGGGCAGACTAAGATGTCTGTATTTTGACTCAACCTACAAGAACTGTAGTTAATTTTTTTCTTTTCTTTCCTTCTCAAATGTTTGGCTTCTACCAAATAAAATAAAGGACTCCAAAACATTTGGTAGATTATTATGCAAACGTTAATTATTCAATAATGATGCTACTGGTGTTTATTATTATTAGAGCTGTTAGTCACCACGGCATCCTATTGGCTTCTACTTCAGGGACTCACCGTGGTGGTGGCCAGATTTGATATCACAGGGATACCTGTTAGCAATACATTAAACTCCTCCAATGCTCAGGTAATTTAAGCACATAAGTGACAGGTGCACTGTGAATGCTGATCAATCAGAACAGACACTGACCAGTATAACACAATGGTGAGTGCTGCTGAATAGCAGCCCTTTATCAATAATCAAATCTCTACTGAGGCAAGCCAAGATAGAAGTTTAGCTCATCGTACAGATAACTTTTGTGCCATATCTGATTGAAAAAGTCTTCCAGGTCAGAAGTTTTCTGAATGATCTCGTCAAATTGTTCTCAACCTGGAATACTTGGGCTCTTAGGTGTTTGGATTTATTCTCAGGGTCTCTGAGTCCTCCACCTACATTTTTAAATGTCATAATTCTTTTTTGGCCATAAACTTTAACAATCTTTTGTATGACCACTTTGTATTTGAGCTCTGCCACACACAACCTCTGTGCTCCACAGGATGTGTTGAACTTTACATTGAATTTTTTAATGTAAATGAGGTCTCATGGCTAGAGGTCCTCAGATTTATTGTCACCTTCCAGTGTTTAACCTATTTGAAACATGCTCTAATCTATTCTCTCACCCCGTGACAGGACCGCAAATCCTCCACTATCCCTCACCTCTGCTTAACTCTTCCAGCAGAAGGAACTGGAAATGTTCATGACACATGCAGAGTCATGGATTTGGGAGCTTAAAAAATACTAGAGACCCTCTGGTCCAGAGTGCACAGTGTTAAGCAAATTTACTGAAGTCTGTTGGAGGATATGCAATCCTGTGTATTTCCTCCTTTGCACTCCTGCCACCTGTTTTCACTTTTGGACAGCTTTAATTGTTCTTTTCTCTGTTGGACTTGAATCTGCACTTAAAACTCCTGGTTTTCTTTCTAAACTCTGGAGCTCTGGATAAGTACCAAACCAGTGTAATTATCCTCTGGTGAGGTATAGATTGTAAGTGACAAGTTATTTAACTTTTTCTGGTAAGGAATGGGTCTTGTCAAAGCTCTGCAGTTTTCTTCTAAGGACATGGTAAGAATAAAGTGACACATGTGCATCTTAGAACAGGAACTAAAAATTTGAAAAGTGGAACCCTTTAAAAAATACTAGGGGAAAGTTGTTCATTAAAGAAAGACTCATTTGGCGATCCAGTCATTTCCTAATGTAACTTTTGCATATATGGTTCTTTAAAAGAGTTTTTCTATTGTCTGATTTTAAAACTGCATTAATTTTTAAATTAATTTTGAATAGGTAATATCTTTACATTGTTCAAATATAAGAAAATGTAAAAAGGTATTCAAGAAAACACTTGCCCCCATTTCTGTCCACTGTATGTCCAGTCTTCGTACCTCCTCATCCCATAAATAATTTCAGGGTTTCTTGATGCAAATACAAATACGACAAATACAAATGTTTATGTAATTGAAAATAGGTATTGCTTGAAACAAAAGACATATACTGTGAAACTCACATCTCTCATTTGGTCTCATTTTAAGTGATTCTACATACGATGTGTGGAAATACTGGTACAATTCTAGAGCGGGAACAACTATGAGCTTTGTGGACTGGGTACTTGTAAACAGTAGTAATTGACTTGCTGATAAAGGTTTATTTTTCTTTTTTACCTTTGAGGTGTAATAACTCATTTTTTCTTAATAACGTTGTGGAATATTTGGGAAATACAAGAATACATAAAGAAGAGGAGTTAATTAATTTATAATTCCATTTTGGCACACACCTCGCCGTTATTTCTCTCTGCATTTTTTTCCTGGTCTTCCCCACCTCCTTTAAATCAGCTTAACCTCCATGTCCTCTCAACCACTCTTCCAGTACACTTTGTCAGTATCTGTATTTCCACCCGTCTCAATTTCAAGCATGCTCCTTTTTGATAATCACCTCCTAACTGTCTATTTTACTTCCTCTAGGACCCTTTCTCCAGCAGTCTTCAGTGGCACCAGGGTTCTAATTAGTCCATTAATTCTATCTACCATCTTTCCCTCCCTCCCACACCTTTGCTCAGGTAGAGTCCATGTGTCATCATTAAATTATCTTGCACCCACCCTCAACACCCTTGCCTTTCCCTTGGTCTTAACTCATGGGCAGAAAACAAACTCTGGTTAATCTTATATGTCTGCTAACACTAGCTTTGTACTGGAATTCCTGGTTGTGGCTGGTGTAAAAACATACAATGTTGTCAACATTTAAAACCAGTGACCACAAACCTCAAACAGGCTTTTGGTGGTCCCTGGCATGTCTGTGACGTTTTCCTAGGTATGTTACCCTTTTGTTCCCTCAGATGATTTTATACCTTCTGTCTCCTCAGTCTATCAACCTTCACTCTCACTTTCATTTGGCCTCTCTCATTTCCCTAAGGGAAGTACTCAGAAGAGACTTCCATCTTCCACTACCAAGTCTTTCGATCCATCAGCAATTAACCCTTATTTGCCGCTTTCTTTCTTGTCAGCGATGGGTGAGCTCTCTGTGCTACTCCCAAGAGTTAATGCCTCTTGTGCAATGACCATCCCATCTGGCTTACTCAAAGGACATCCCTCCTGCAGCCCTTCCTCCTCTCTCCTGCTATATTAAGTCTTCCCTCTCTCCCAGATCATTCTCCTAAGCATACAAAACATGCTGTAATTGTAATTTTCCCTTCCTTCAAAATAAAACACGCAGAAAACCAAAACAGAAACTCCCAAGTGCCCATCTTCTGTCAGGTACTCAGAAACAGAACTTGCGAGGAAGATTCTTGAGCAAGTAATTTGTATAGAAATTGCTCTTTGGAGAAACTTGCAGGGTGTGGGATGCAGAACAGGGAATGGAAGGATGCAAATGAGGCTAACACAAGGGAGCTGGGCATCCATCCTTCCTCACCCTTCCATCCTTGGCTAAGAGCTGCGTCAGGTGGAGGAAGTTAAACTTCCAGGTGCTTCCTCTGGTTTGATGGCAGTCCCTAATATAGTCCCCTCCAACAAAGGTGTGAGCCTTTATTTGTATGTATGTATGTATGTATGTATGTATGTATGTATGTATGAGAAAAAGTAAGATTTATTGAAAGTACATTTTAGAAAGAGAGGGTCCACTAGGAAAGGCTGCAGCCCTTGGAATTTAGGAGAAGAGGAAATAAGATAGTACACCCCAAAGTGAGGGGCAGTTTTCCAGCCAGGAATGCTGTAACCAGGTGTGAGCCTTTATAAACAACAAAGCCCTTCAGGCTAGTGGGATGGGGGGGTGGAGGTAGGGAGGATGGAGGAAAGAGGAGATGGAGGTTAGGGACAGAGGGGGATATAAAAGTATGGAAGAGATCTGCCTGGAGCACTAACAGCACTCCCTACACCCCTCTTGACCCCATTATCACATCTTACCTTCCCACTCATTACCCATCCTTAGGCCTGTCTAACATTGCAGGGCTGTAGTAAAACTGGAAGCCCATAAACCATATGTACAAATATAAACACCCAATAAACCACTCTCTTATTGCCTCTTTGGAATGACTTAAAAGGTCAGGTTAGAACTGATCCCTTTTGTGGTGTGCAGTGTGTCTGCCCCTGGGCTACAGCCTGCCCTTTCTCTTCTCAGTCCAGCCCCTTCCAGATCACCTGAAGCCCCAAAGTACGCAAAAGAACATAAAAATGTCTCACCCAGTAAGACAGTGTCCCCTTAAGCCCAGAATGTTGTGAAAGAATTTTCTATGATCTCAACCTAAAAAGTTAGAGATATTTACACCTTTTTCTTTAACAACTCACTATACATCTGTCATTTGTGAATTTATCTAAGTAGAAACATCCTTTCAACTTCTATTTTAAAACATCAAAACCAACATTGAAAGACTAAACATATATTCCACAATTTAATAAAATAATTAAACAATGCAATTAGATGGGCAAAAAGTATGAGTATGAACCAAGAGTTAAAAGGAATATGAATGAACAATAAATATATGGAAACATAATCAATTTCCTTAGTAACCACAGAACTGTAAAAACAAAACCACAATGAGATACCATTTACATCCATTATATTGGTAACATTTAAAAACCTGTCGATGGTAAGTATGGGTGAGGAGATGGAACAAAGGGAAGTCTCTTACGCTGCTTGGAAAAATGTAAATTGATATGATCACTCCAGAGAACAATTTGGCAATATCTATAAATGTTGAAGATGTGTACAATGTATGACCCAGCCATTTCGTTTCTGGGACTGTGCCATAAAAGAAACTCTTACACATGCACCGGGAGATGGGGAGACTTTTCAGAGCCGCATTGTTTACGAGAGAGAAAAACAAACAAACAAATAAACCAGAAGCAACCTAAACAGCCTAAATATCTGTCAATAGGAGGGTCAATAAATTGTAGTCACATAAAGGAATACTACCAAGCCGTGAAACAAAAGGAACAGTATTGAAAAACTAGAGTTACTGGATCAAGCCATTTGAAATTGCCATTCTTCTAGGTAAGAAATAGATACCGGCAATTTCGTAGAGTTCAATCAAATCCATGCATCAGAACTCAGTGCTTTCTGGAATTGGATCACGGTGGATGTGGACACTGTGAATGTACTCAATGTCACTGTACTGTCCATTTTAAAATGGTTCAAGTTATATATAAAATCAAAGTCTATTTGAAAAAGAAACGATGCAGAGCAAATAAAAGAATATACATAATGCGATTCAATTTATACAAAGTTTAAACACTCAAAACAGTTCTGTATGTTGCTTCTGGATTTATATATATGTTGTATACACATAAAGGTGTGCATTGGGGTGATAAACAAGAAGTTCTGAATAGCGGTTACCATAGATGGGGCTGGGGCTTTGGGAGAGAGGGAGGAGAATGCAGTGGGGAAGAATGATGCAGGGGCTTCAACGTGAGCTGGGTGCTGGATCTGTGGGTATTCTCTTTCTTCTGAAATCTTATTGCTGGTTGTTGCTTAGTAATGTCATTTGGCCACCAGACAGGGTGATTCTCAGCTTGTTGCACTGACACTTGGCGAGGTAGGGTCTGCAGGGTGGCTTCATCCTCTTGGAGCAGAGTAAGATTCTTCATTCCAGGATGTGTCTGTATTTTTGGTAGTGGTTATTTCTGTGGTGGTTATATAATTAACATTGCCAGTGCAGGCATAAGGAGCATGGACTCACTTTTTATTGCCCTGAGCTACCCTTGTTACAAAGTAACCTACCTGATATCTAGCCTGGAACAGGAAGCAAGCCTACAGATGGTGAACTCCCTTGTGATGCCTCTGAACACCCAAACCCGTTCTGATAAATTAGGGGAAGTCAAGTGTTCAAGTGCAGTCTCAGCCTTCTTCATCCCAGAGACCCACCCCTGCCTGTACAGGGTAATTCGCACCCCATCCCCAGGCCTGGAGGTGGAAGCCTAGTCTCTCTACTTGAGTCATCATTCTGAAATGTCAAGGACAGATCAATTTTATCAGCAGTTACAGGCCCAGGAGATATGGGCTTGGTCAGGTTAAAGATTATAATATCATATTAAAAGAGGAAGTTTTATTACTTATGAGAAGAGTAATTCATTCTGCCAGTAATTGAAAGCACAACTGTCTGTAGAAGAGTTAGGCTGGTTCCACCTCCTCAGGCCCCTGGCACTGACCTTAGGTCTGGGATGCCTCTGTGTGTGTGTGTGTGTGTGTGTGTGTGTGTGTGTGTGTGTGTGACACAAGCACTGAGCCTCCCTCATTTTGCTCTTTGTGTTCAGTAAGGAACTGTCGTTTCTGGGAAAAAAAAAAAACACAACTCATTCAGTAGCAGGAAGAGAACACATGTGGGGGCCATTGAATATACTCCCAGGTCTCAACCACCTCCCTTCCCACGTTCTTTGCGCAGATGGCTCACCCCGCCTACGAGCAGGCAGGCAGGGTTTAACTGTCCCAGCCCCGCTGGCTGAGTTTTACAGGGCCCTGAAGCAAGACAAACCTGGCCTCATCTTTTTGTTTTGGAGCCATGAAATTTAGAATTCTGAGCTTATTACACTTCTACCCTCTTATTGTTCACACTTTTATTTCATGTGTATATGTGTCTATCTCCTTCATTTCACTGTAAACATCTTCAATTTTTTTTCTGTTTTCTTTATGTGAACACATAACACAAGCAAGTGGTAAGAAAATTAAAATGGTACAGCAGGGAAAAGTAAATTTCACACTGACCCCTGTCCCCCAAACCTCCACTTCCTTCCACGGAGTTAATTGTCTCTGATATTTTGAATATCCCTCCAGATGTCAAAAAGAAGAAATAAAAATGAAAAATGAAATTATGAAAAGATGTTCCATCTTAGTAACTGCACAAAACAAACAAAAACAATGAGATGCTATCTCTCAGATTAATAAAAAAAAAAAAAAGAGAGAGAGAGAGATTGGCAAGGGCAGGGGGAAATGGGCACTTTTAACTCTTTTCCTGTTTAGAAAAATAAGAAATTCAGCTCACGTAGGAATGCTACAATTTCTACGATTTAACATTTTCAGTGATTGAACTACTAAAAATAGAATGCTATAAATAGGATGATGTCATCTGTTTTCAAGGACAATCGATATACTAGAGCGATGCAAAAATAATAATAAAAGCCAACTTTGAAGGTAAGGTTAGGACTGTAATCCACGAGTTATCTCCGGGCAA
Organism: Cynopterus sphinx; assembly: GCA_030015415.1. Classification (NCBI taxonomy): domain Eukaryota; kingdom Metazoa; phylum Chordata; class Mammalia; order Chiroptera; family Pteropodidae; genus Cynopterus; species Cynopterus sphinx. The sequence continues at coordinate 181,651,495 of CM057379.1, forward strand.
ATGGGAAAAGGGCTAAATACTAGTTGTAATATAAATTGTGCACCCTTTTAGAAAAAGCAATTTCACTGCATCTCTCAAAAATGTAATTGTACAACCCTATGACAGAGCAAATCATTCCTCTTCTAGGAATTTTTTCTTCAGGAATAGTCATGTTTACAAAAACACATGTTCGGTACTGCACAGAGTGTAATAGCCCCAAATTAGAAACTGTCCACATTTCCTTAAATAAAGTAATGGCAAAATAATGTTTACAAGCGATACAATAATCTACGAGGCATGAATTAAAAGAATGAATTAGGACTATATTTAGAGACCCAGAAACATGCCTTTTATATCTTGATAAGTAAACCACATAAACGTATGGTTTGCAGCTTGCTTTCTTTATACCTACTATATGTACATATAGTATGTAAAGTCAAATATACATTCCAGTCAGAGCCCAGTTAGAGATGAAAATCACGCCTGTCACTTGAAAGAGAAATTTTAGTAGGAAGGATTATTAATTCATAAATGAAAGTTTACTACTAAAGGCAAAATCCCGAGGGTGAGGGTGAGTACCTAAGAAAAGAAGAAATTTGGAAGGCTCCTCCCCACCCCGCCCTGGTAGGGAATCAGAGCTGGTTGCAGAAGACGTGGCTGTGCCCACTGGCGGTGGGGAAGTTCATGGGGCTGTCCTGAGCCAGAGCTTGTCTGTAGTCAGCAAGTGGGAGCCGGGGAGCAGAAGGCTGCCCCCTGGCGTGCCAACAGAATTCTCTGGGCGCTGAGCATCACTGAGTCTTCTGCAAACCCCTGACTGCTGTGCCTTAGGAGCTGGAAGAGAAGCATCTTGAACCAAGAAAAGTCCCTTCATCTGCTCCGCCTTGGGTTGTCCCTCCAATGCCCTCTACTAACAAAGCCTAAAATTGTGCCAGCTGGCCAGGGAGACATTCTGATACCTGTAGCTACAGTATCACCAAGCAGGATGAAGGAGCCTGCACTTGGATCTGAGAGGCAAGACATTGATTGATACTGGCACAGTATACGGACCCTGCTTTTGTGAAGAAAATGGTATACGTGACATATGTACATGGTGGCTGTAATATTTGTTCCCTCTCAATATGTATTTACTTTGTATGCAGAACCTGTTCTAAGGAGTTTGCATGTATTCACTCATTTGATTTTCAGAATAATGCTCAAATACAGAAAATTTTAATGTCTCTGTGAATGAGGACACTGAAACACTGAGCTGTTAAGTAACTTGCTCCACGTCATGCAGCTCGTAAGTGGCAGAGCAAGAAACACGACGGCTTTATGTGCACAGAAAAAAAGACTGACAAGAATCCAAATGTTAACAGTGGTGACCTCCCGAGGCGGCACTGAAGAGACGGTGGGAGAGGCTCTCACTTTTTAATCAGGGCCTCAAATAAATACAGGGATGAAATGGCTGCTTTTTACTTTGTTTCCGTATAAATGGGTAGGGCTTGGGGGGGGGCATTTTTCAAAGAACAAACTGAAATAATGAATAAGCGACAACTCCCTGTGCCAGGTAGAAATAAACAAATATCAGACGAGAAGGTGAGCGCTTTCAGCAGTGGGAGGCAGGCCTTCCAGGAGGAAGTGGCAGCGGCCTGAACTAAGCTTTATAAGAGGGTGAGTCACATACTCTGAGTGTTATTTTCCCATTCACACTGTGTCTGACACTGAGCTTCCTGCCTGCCCTCCCAACCCAACAGTTTCAGGGAAAAGGCGTCTAATGGCTGCCTGACAGATGACAGTGGACAAGGGAATTAGCATTTATGAAGCACCTGCTCTCTGGAAGGTGACCAGTGCAAGCACCAGTTTACTGCTTTACTCAGCTCCCTACAGCAACCTTATCAAGTAGTCATCTTTTCCCCTATTTTCCACATGAAAAGACCAAGGCCCTGCAAAGAAAAGGAACCAAAGAAAGGTATCTAGATCCTCAGCAAAAGAGGCAGAGCTAGGATTTGACTTCAGATCTATCTGATCCCAAAGCCCAAGCTCTATCCACCACACCCTGCTGCTTTCCAGATAGTGAAGGGCTAGGTCCCTTTCCCTGTCTTCTGGCAGTCTGATCCTGGTAGCTGCCCAGCAAGAGGCTACGGACTGCCGGTCAATGTGTCAGTGGAGGAAGAGCCAAGCCAGAGGTGCTGACCTTGGTTTTCAACTCAGCGCCATCTCTCCTTCCTTCTAAGAACAGACCCTGGGCTACATTCACTTTCAGGCTGTGAGGGGTTGGCCCTGGGCAGCCTGAATATAGATGGCTGCTCGAACCACGGGAATTTTGAGGTAGTCTGGAATTTTCAGAGGTCATGGTGAAGAGAAAAGGTGAGCACAACTGCTGAGCTCAGTGCAGACACCGATGGGCTGACTGGAGCCGGGGCCAGTTGGGACCTACCCACCTTCCCTTCAGTTATCAGTCCACTGTTCCCTGCGGCCTTTGTATGCATGGAGGGAAGCAGTATTTAGTTAAGTTCTTGATGTTTGTGCTATGAGCTAATACAATGTTCCCCTATAGTGTGGGATCTTTCCACAGAGGAGGTACCACTGGTGATTATGGGCAGTACACAGACAAGCATTAAACAATGATGGATAGCAAAGTGAACAGTTAGTCTCTGTATAATTCTCTTACATGGGGGTGGGGGGAGGAAATCCACTCTCAGTGCTAACATATCTTTACTGTGTCTCAAAACACACTAACTTCCCTTTTTTGACAAATGAGAATAGGCAATAGTATTTAGCTAGAACTTTAAGTGTTCCATTTTTATTTTATTTAGTTTTACAATTCCTGTTTTGTAGCAAGTGTAATACTCTTCCATTTACGGTAGCGACATAAAATTCCCTTTCTTAAGAACATTTGTTTATGTAAATTTTTATTTAAGTAAAGAAAGTGCATCATATGAGACAAATAAAAAAACAAGTAAATAGGAAATAAGATACAAGTTGTCAAAGTCATCCAGGAATGACTGAAGTGGGCAACTTAATGCCATTGAGGGTGAAGGCCAGGCTGCTCTGAGAAACAGCAACTAAAGTACCCAGCTGATGATTCCACGCTCTTCGGGGAAAGTTCTGGAATGACCCTTGGTTGGAGACAAGTGATTTCTAGGAGAACAGTAAAATATTCTTTTATATCTGAGTCTCACTGCACATGTGCTTTTTCAATCTGGGAATATGAGGAAGTGTGGGAACAGAACAGACTATAAACAATTGACAGGAAGACGGTGGTTTTCCTTGTTGGACACAGGAGTGTTTCACTGGAAGAAGAGACAACATATTTGTTTGCCAGTGGGAAATCCCACAATCCCCACGCCCAGTCCTCCTGCCTGTGGCACCATTCTGAACATGTAAAGCTGTTTCTTCTGATATTTAATTCTACATTCATATGTAACAAGCTTATATTTCTATCTTTTGATTAATCAATTTTGTTCTTTTAGGTGAAGTCATTAAATGTGTCTTTCAAATCTACAGCTCTTCTGTTTCTTCCCTTTGTCCTGTCAGTCACTGCGACAGGTGCATAAATGCCTTATACTAAGATTGTGGATTCTCATTTTGGTTCTGATCACTTTGCTTTATGTCTACTTTGTTTGATTTTAGTGTGGTGATACCAGTTGATACACCTTTTTTCATTGAATATTTTCAGTGTGTCTGTTGTCCTTACACTCAAAATATGTCTGTTGTGAACAGTGTATTGTTGGTTTTTCATGTTTGTTTTACAAAATCCAGCCTGGTAAGTCTCATTTCTTAAAATGAGAATATTTAGTTCATTTTTAATGTAATTATTGATATAATTGGGTTTAAATATAATATTTTTCTAGTCTTCTATTCGTTTCACTAGTTCACTTTTCTCTACTTCCTTGACTTCCTTTGGATGAATTAAATAATTCTTTATAAGTCCATTTTACCCTTTTACTAGCTTGTTAATTATACATTCTTCTAGTTTTCTTTTGGTGGTTGCTTTAGAACTTCACTGTCTAATAATGTAGCCACTAGCCACATGTCTGTTTAAAACAGTTTTACTGAGGTATAATTGATAAACAACAAATGGCACATACTTAAAATACATAATTTGATAAGTTTTAACGTATATGTGCATACCCGTGAAATCATCACCTCAGTCAGGATAATAAACATATCCATTACCTCCGAAATATTTCTTATGTGTTTGTTGATCCTGCCCTCCTGTCCCTCCCACCCCTGCTTCTTTAAGGCATTTAGTGCTACAAAATTAAGCACTGCTTTAGTGACATCCCACAAATTTTTGATATGTTTTGTTTTCATTTGAATTCAATTCAGAATACTACCTAATTTCCTTTTTATTTATTTATTTATTTATTTTTTGACCCATGGATTATTTAGAGTATGTTATTTAGTTTCCAAATAATGGTTACTTTCAAGACATTTTCCTGTTGTCCAGGCCAATAATAAATTCCTGGCCTGATGAAATCAGATATCCTATTTCCCAGAGGAAGGTTTATACCTCAAAACCACAGGTATTTTATGTCAGTGGTCATTGCCAGAGCAAATTCCTCTGCCTGTGAGATACATTTTTAATAAACTCACCAGATGGCAGCAAGTCAACATTTGAAAATTCGATTCAAGAATCCTCTCTGATCCAGTCAAGCAGATGGGGCCAGTGCAGGTGAGGCAAGAAGGAAGAAGCTGGCAAAATGGACTCTACTCAGGGTTAGTCTTTAAAGGAGGTAGAGAGAAAGGAGACTGGAGTGAAATTCTGGGAGAAAATTGACATAAGATTCCATATTCACTATGATCCATTAGTTTTTACAATACATATATATCTAAGGATGATGCCTGTGGATAAAGGCGTTGCTGCTGAACTTTATATTTCTTATTCTTCTTTTTGACATTTTCAATATTATTTGAGGTATATAATGCTTTTAATTCCTTTTTTTCAGAAAAAACTTTAATAATGAAAATTTTGAATAAAGGTTGCTAAGGTTTAATTGCCTGTTGTGGGTGGGAGAGGAACAGGAATCTAGACAGTGTTCCTAGTCAAGGATAGTGACTGTATGATTTGGCTGAAACATGCACATGTAGTGTAGGCAGATGGGTGGGGAGCTGAGTTCCCAGGGAGGTGAGGGAGACCCCTGTCCTTATTTGAGAAGAGGACCAGAGAAGAAATAAGTACAGTAGCCAAAAGGCTTCAGACTCAAAAGGCGGATTGTTTTTTTAATTGAGGTCATTTTGAGGTATATTTTGAATCAGTACATTTAGTTAATAAATGCAAGTAATCTGGAGCAGATTTAAGACACTCGTGACAAAGTCTTTGTTTTAATTGCTTGACAGCTGAAGAAATTTAGCAAGCCCCCAAGTTGGAGGGGAGACATGCCTATTTGCAACTAACCTAAATTACACTGATGGGCCTTGGCTTTTTCAACAACCCCAAACTTTCCTTCATAGTTAAAAAATGAACAAACCAACCAAAACGGTTACTAAACTTCTATTCGGTAAGGCACATCTATTAAGAAGTGAATGGTGAAATATGGGTGTAGAGGTAAGGGGATGAAGACAATAAATAAATCATAAATGCTCATGTAGATTTCTTTCAGGGCATGTTCTTCCCTCTGAATTAAAGTATGAAAAATCACACAAAACAAACAAGAAGAACGTTGTGACATGATCTTTCAATGGAAAAAGTGTCATTTATTTCTATCCTCCACTTAAATCTTCATAGTCTTTGACTTTCTTCATCAGATTCTTCATCATTTGGAGTCTTTTCAATGTGTAAAGCTTTCTTTTTCTCTGGTAGGATCCTTTTCTCTATCTTTATGAAAATATCTGGAAAGGCCTAGGAGGAAAAACAGAAAGTCAGGAGACTGAAAGAGTTATATTGTTTTTGTGTGTGTGTGTGTGTGTGTGTGTGTGTGTGTGTGTGTGTGTGTAACCTTTTAATTGAAATATGACATAAGTACTGAAGAATGCACAAGAGTCGCAAATGTGCAGCTTGAATCACTCTGATTTTTAGACAGTTTTTTCACTTCCTTTTTTCTTCTCCATACCAGGGGTCTCATTTCTTAGAACAAGTATATTTTTTCACCAAGAAAGTATGCCGGTTCATAACGTTATTAGTTTACTTGTACACCAATCATTCTATCTCTGGCTTCATCCTGGCTCAGAAAGACAGAGGTTAAGAGTTGAAAGTAGTAGTTTTGGTTCTATGCCAGTGCCGTCTGTGGGCCAGCTTTGTATGCTAATTAAGCAACAGCCTTTAATATCAGAAATCACTTGGGTTGAAAGGCTAGCCTGGGCAACAGTGGAAGGAGGCATTTTGTATCTCATCAAACAACTTGGGCAAAAACTTTAGGAACAGTCTGCGGGCAAATGGAGATCAGCTATGGGGTCCTGACTATGTAAGAAGAATTTGAACAAAAGAGACATATTAGGATGGTGTGGTCAGGGTGGGCTTCCTGGAAGAAATGGACAGTGTTGTGTAGATTCACACTTTGGAATAACAAACGAAGAGAGTATTCCAAGTTGGGACAAAAAATAACGGGATCAAAAGAGAAAAAGCTGGGTGGAACAGCATGATTTTATCAGGGACCAAAAGCTGAGCTACAGTTGAGGTGCTATAGGAAAAAGCCCTGAGAAGACTTGGGGTGTCTTCGGGGAAAAATGGAGAATTTGGTCTGTTTGAAGAAATATGCCTTGAATATGTGGGACGTCACTTAAAGTTTCTAATTTTATTTTTTAATGAGATGATTTCAGGGAGTAGTCACTCTCACTCCCAGCTCAGGAGGCACTAAACTTGTAATCTCTTTACTCTTCTGAAATGCATTTTTCTTCAACTATTAAGTACCTTCATCAGATTTCTGTATTTTGTTGCCTGAACTTTTACTTTTTGATATAATAACTAATCTTTTTAAGAGTTCATAGACACTTATCAGTTTACTTTTCTAATATGTTTCCTCCTTAATTCTCAGGTCCCTTGGGCTGATGATCATGCTTTGGGTTCACTGGCTTTATCTCAGTGATCACTTCTTTCAGTTTCCCTTCCCCTTTGACTTTTTCATCCTTTTCAAGCAAGAGAATCCTCACAGTTCAAGTGTCACTGGTGATGGGCAATCTCTACCCCTTTGTCTGTGAGCTTGCTCTTGAGAAGCTCCGACTGCAGCAGAATTGTGAAGCTTTTGGCCCTATCCCTGGTGGCTTCGGATACAACCTGGTATAGCACTTGTCTGTTGATAAATGAAACCAAGCTCAGGAAGCCTGCCTCTTTTTCTGCCCTTCTTTCCAATTCCAGCGAGCCCCTAGTCATAGAGCAGTTGGGGGACTTTTAATCCCTTTTAGTTACCTATTCACTTGTCCCTCATGCCTTCCTGAGAGATGGGTTTATAAATAAGCATTCTCAAATTATTTCATAGATATTTTTGAAGTACCCATGTTATTGAAGACAGGCCATTTCTGGCATACAGGAGGGAAGGCCTAGACCTTCGAAGTCTCATAAGCCACACTAATCGAAGAAATGCAGGGATATAGATCTGACCCAGAAATACTCTTCCCCTTCTAAAAATTCTCTAAGAACAAAGAATTTTAAGGCCCATTCACTATCTCTCATCTTATTTTATTTTTTGCCTCTTCCTTTTCCTCCTTCCCCCGGAGAAACATTAATCATTCCCTTTAAAAGAGCAGAAATATAATGATGCCTCCTGTCATCAGTCTTATTTTACCTGGTGAAACAGCTTATGCTGGCCATGTAAAGGAGCAGGCGGGGGGAGGAGGGGGAAAGAGAAGAAAAAGAATACAGGAAAAAACAATTAGTTTTCCACTCTCTGTTGACCAGATAAAATATACGTTTGTAATAATTAAGGTATGCATTTGCTGAGAGAACCACATGAACAGAAAAGTGGGACAGAGCAGAGAGCCCAGAAATCATCCCTAACACACAGACATATGTAGGCAAAGAGGGGGTCTTACAAATCAACAGTGAATTTGGGAATGTTAAAGAAGTGTTCCTGGGAAAACTGGTCAACCACTTGAACAAAAACTCATGGTAGAACTTCACGTTTCATTGTGCAATAAAATTAATTTATTGCATCAGACATTTAAATTTAAAATAGAGAACAAATAAAACAAACACATTTATTGAATTTCTTACCTCTATGTGAGAAAGACCTATTCAGGCTTAAAAGCAGTTTGAGAAATCGACAGAGGAATATAGAAAGAAATGATTTTTTTTAAAGATGAAGCATTTTGATATACCTCACTATTGACCAAATAGAGATGAATACTGGAAATAAAATAGACACATTTGAATATCCAAGAAATTAAAAACACACATTCTCACTTTCTCTTACAAATAAAGCAAAGGAAAACAACAGAATTGGAAAAATATATATAATAAAAAAAATAAATCAAAGTTTAAAAAATCAATACCAAGAATTTACATACATAAAAAGACCAATATCCCATATCAATTTAATAAGTGACAAAAATAGATGGAATGGTCAATTTATAGATGAGAAAATTTCTGTTACTGAAGCAGTTACAAAGCATAGAAAAAGACATTTCCCAGCTAATTTGGTGAGGTGCACATAGCCTTGAATCCACAAGAACAATTCAAGCAATTTACTTTTGAGAAACTGAGAGAAATTATTTTTAAGAAATCCTTTAATCATCTCAAAAGATATGGAAAAATTATTTTATAACTTAACATTCCTTCCTGATTTTTAAAAAAAATGCTAGGGAGCTAAATGGAGGGAAATGTCTTCAGCTTGATAAAAATATCTACCAGAAACTTAAATCAAAAATTATACTTATTAGGCAAACTTTGTAAATATTCTTATTAAACTAAAAAACACAATAAAATTGTTATTAATGCGTTGTTCCACACTATTCTGGAGGGCCTGGACAATTTAATAAGTTAGATAACTTAACAAGTCACTTTAACATGTATATCTGATGTGGAAAGGGTAGCTTACCTGTAAGGTAGGCCAGGGAAAGCCTTTGTAATTGCCTGTGGCTGGGCCTGAAAGGTTGGTCCCACATAGGATTCTGGCCTGGAACCAGACTCTCAGCTCCATTATTTGCTTTTTCAGAGCCCAACGGAGAAATCTTATCATGGAACTGAATGAATCAGACTTTGAGAGACTGTCAAGAACCAGATAATTAGTCTGAGGTCACAGTCTATATGGTCCAAGTAGGATGATTAGACCAGCGTGGAGGATTGAACATAACCATGAGCCCCAGCGATTGTCAGGTCAGGAAAAGATGTCTAATAGTCCATATAGGTCTGCTTTAGAGATCCAAGAGGCTTTTTACCTAAGCCTGGTGATGGATTGTTTTACTTTGCCAGCCTCATTGATCTGGGTGCCATATAAGTGTCAGCAATCACACGGATGCCAACGTGGCTGGTTGCAAGAAGTTGAGGGCTATGCAGGTGTCCAACACTGCTTGGGCCAAGGACTTGAGGTTGGTCTGTTGTTTCTCTAAAGCTGAAGTATTGCCGTGAATGACCTCAGCAAGGGTCAAAATCAGTTTGCATACCACCTTTTCTAACCAAAAGACCGTGACAATGGAAATAATTCCCTGGAGCAGGTAATGCCCTCTGGCAGTTCTCTTGAGGAACTGAGGTCCCCCTGGTTTTGTATTTCCCATTCTAACCAGTGTAGTGTGATATGATAAATGAGTGGGGACTGTTTTGAATATTTGGAAGTCTCTTGATAAAGCCCCATCTATATGTGTTACTCTGCTAAGAGGAAGGCAAGTGGAGGCCTGTTTTTACAAAACAAATAACATGTCAAAGGGGCACACATAGCGCTGAGAATGTAAGTCATTGCTACCATGGGGGTCTATCAGTGAGAAGTCACTCCCAGTGTGCAGGGTCCTTGGGTAGAATTGATAAGTCTGTATAAGGTGGGGCCAAGTGTAAGGGAGGAGAAGGCCTTCACTACTGAGGTCAAATAGCCCCAGTGTTGGGCTCCCATGTCCCTCTGTTCAGATGTTCCAGTTGTCCCTGTCTCCAACAGGAACAAGTTGACACCTAGGAAGGCATTTGCTCTTGTATTGTCAGAGTCCAGTTGTGGCCCCACATTGGATCCAGAATAATAAGGTTGGGATAGCTGAGGTACCAGAAAGGTCTGTATTTAGAGAAATGTCCATTTGTAGTATTCATCAGCAGCACAATCAGATGTTTACCTGTAGGGTCAGGTAGTGGGTGAACATCCAGCAGTTTGTCAAATATGGGTGGGGTAACTTCCCAGGATGGGCGAATCAATGAATTTGATTATGTGAAAAACAGGCTACTCTGTAAAAAGAGAGGGGCTAGATCTCCACCTCTCCCCTCCCATAACCAAGCTCACAGGCCCAAAGGCGCTCATGTCCTGTCAATTGGAGGCTCTTTTCCATATTGACCTTATGTGGACAGTCTATTCTGTACATAAGCAAGGATAGCACCTTTTATCCATCCCTTCCCCACACCAGGCTGGTGAACCCTTATCGCCAGGCTTGGATCCTCTTATGATTCAACAAAATCCTAACTAGAATGAATAAATGAATGTCCTAACTGGACTCCTGGAAGAAAAAAAGTTGAGACCCGAAATGAAAAAAGCACATCATCACGCTCTCATGAAATACTTGAACTGAAAATGATCTTAACGGTTGTCTAGTCTAACTCCTTTATTTATTTTAGCTAAATTGACCAAGTCTGGGTACCTTATTTCCCGGCCTGTGCTCTTTCCACTCTGCATCATAGCCTGTCATGCCACCATGGTACAGAAAATGGGGTGTCTCATTTCCGGCTCAGAGCCCCACCCTCTCACTCTGATTTGGTGAGTCTGTTCTGCCTGTGGAAATTCCAGAAGTTGTGTTCACAGGAACGATAGCAAAATGTTCTTCATTTGACTTTCATTACGTTTTGGAAGGCGTTTCTTGGCAAGAACACATCTCAGAAAGAAGCATCTGTATTTACGCTCTGGTAAGATTTATTTAGGCTCCTAGGAAGGAGTCAGTTTGTTTCTAGAATTGTCGAGGGTGGTGGCGTCCAGGTGATACTTTTCTTTTAACTGAATATGTATAGATTACAAGTTTCTCTTGCAGTCAACCAAAAGCGAACCTATTAGCATAACCTGTTAATAAATAACAGCCTCGATTTTTGAGCTCCGTGACTACTTCCTTAGTCGTGGTTGTTAATTAGCTCTTTTTTTTCCTACTGTTCAAATAATTAACAAGATAAAGAAAAGTATTTAGAACAATATAATAGGAAATGTAGGACAAGAAGGTCGGGGGAATCTTACCTCATGGGTTGAAGATGCTGGGCTGTTAAGGTCCTGCTTAAGTGGGGTCTGGTGTGCAACCAGCTTGCGTGCCTAGTGAATGTTTGATCAGATCTGGTGGGGACATGGCTGACTGAGGCGGCCGTCACGGTGATCCCAAGCGACATTATCAATTTAGGTTTTCAGTCTGAGTCTTTCCGTTAATACCCACTTCAAAACAAGAAGCATATTTTCCTTCAGAAAATCATTCGAAGGTTTTTTTCATCTTGGTGGTATGGATCCATGATGTTTAAAGGAACTGGAAAGCAGACGGGCACCATCCTATGATTTCCAGTGGTGGCCCCGAATGTTTCTCTTTATCATTCTAGTGATGCTGCTCTGCATCACCCCTTCTCATTTACCAGCACATCTTAAAGATTGCTCCACGTCATAACACGTCTTTTGTCCTCTGGCCTGCCTTTTTACTCTCTTAATGGTCTTATCTGTTGAACAGATGGTCTTCATTCTAATACAGTGCAGCTGATCATTTTTTTTGCCTTACGGTTAGCACTTTTTGTGTCCTGTTGAAGAGTTTTGTCTATTCTAACATCATGAAAACATTCTCTCAGGGTTTCTTACGAAAGCTTTCCTTTTTATATTTATGATCCGTCTGGGTTTAAATTTTCTGTGGGTAGGAGATAAAGGTTCATTTTACTTTTATATGCAATTTATCTTTCATTATTTTTTATAAAGATCATCCTTTTTCCCCCTATTTCATTGCAGCATCATCTTTATTAATCAGGTAATATTGTATGTGTAAGAGCTTTTTTTTTTCCTTTTTTTCTTTTTTGTCTCTCTCTCTCGCTCTCGCTCTCACTCTCTCCCTTTTATGGTGACATTGGTTAACGAAATCCAGTAAGTTTCGAGTGTGCGATTCCACAGTAAGGCGTGTATATATACATATATACTGCATGTGTGTTCACCACCCTTAGTTAGATTTCTTTCTGTCACCACATATTTGACCCCTTACCTCATCTACCTACTCCCACCTCCTCCCCCTTACCCTCTGGTAACCACTAGTCAATTGTTCATGTTCATGAGTCTCTGTTTGTCCTGTTCATTTGTTGCTTTTAGGTTTATATCCCACGTATAAGTGATATTATGTCGTTTCCAACTTTTTCTGTCTGGCTTATTTTGCTTAGCATGATTATCTCGAGGTCCATCCATGTTGTCACAAATGGCAGTATTTCATCTCTTCTTATGGCTGAGTAATATTTCACTGTATATATGTACCACAGCTTCTTTAGCCAATCATCTATTGTTGAACACTTGGGTCGCTTCCATGTCCTGGTCACTGTGAATAATGCTGCTATGAACATCAGTGTGAAAATATCTTTTTGTATATGGGTTTTCAAGTTTTGGGGGTAAAAACCCAATAGAGGGATTGCTGGATCATATGGCAGAGCAATTCTTAGTTTTTTGAGGAATCTCCATACTGTTTTCCATAGTGGCTGTACCAATTTGTAGTCCCACCAGGAGTGTATGAGGGTTCCTTTTTCTCCACATCCTCTCCAATACTTGTCATTAGGTCTTATTGATAACAGTTATTCTACCAGGTGTGAGATGGTATTTCACTGTGATTTTGATTTGCATTTCGCTAATAGCTAGTGATGTTGAGCATCTTATCACATGTTTGTTGGCCATTTGTATGTCTTGGGAGAAGTGAAGAACTGTTTAAATAAGTAATAGACTTTATTTTTTAAAGTAGTTTTAAATTTACAGAAAAATTGAGCAGGAAGTAGAGTTGCTATATACCACTAACTTTTCTCTTTTATTAACATCTTGCATTAGTGTGGTATATTTGTTGCAACTGATGAACCAATACTGATACATTATTATTAACTGAAGTCCATAGTTTACATTAGCATTCACTCTTTACATTGTAGTTCTATTTATTTTGCCAAATGCAAAATGTCAAATATCCACCACTACAGTATCATACAGAATAGTTTTACTGCCCTAAAAATCTCCTGTGTTCCACCTACTCACCCTCATTCCCCTAACCTCTGGCAACCACTGATCTTTTTACTGTTTCTGTATTTTTGCCTTTTCCAGAATGTCGTATAGTTGGAATCATATAACACATAGCCTTCTTCGACTGACTTCTTTTCACTTAGTAATATGCATTTAAGGTTCCTCCATGTCTTTTTATGGCTGGATAGTTCATTTCTTTTTAGTGCTGATTAATATTCCAAAGTATGATGTACCACAGCTTACTTATCCATTCATCTACTGAAAGACGTTTTGGTTGCATCCAAGTTTTAGCAATTATGAATTACAAATAAAGCAGCTATAAACACTTATGTGCAGGCTTTTGTGTGTGGACATACATTTTCATCTCCTTTGGGTAAGTACCAAGGAGCATAATTGCTGCATGGTATAGTAAGAGTATGTTTAGTTTTGTGAGAAATTATCAAACTGCCTTCCAAAGTGGCTGTACCATTTTTTATTCCCACCAGCAGTGAATGAGAGTTCCCATAGCTCCACATTCTCACTAGCATCTGGTATTGTTAGTGTTTTGAATTTTATTGATTCTAGAAGGTATATAGTAATGTTTCATTATTGTTTTAATTTGCAGTTTCTTAATAACATACAACCTTGAGCATCTTTTCATATGCTTTTTTGCATCTGTATGTCGTAGTGAAGTGTTTGTTTAGATATTTTGCGCACTTTATAACTGGGTTGTTGTTTTCTAACTGTTGAGTTTTAAAGATAATAGTCCTTTACCAACTGTGTCTTTTGAAAATATTTTCTCTCAATCAATCTGGCTTTTCTCTTTATTCCCTTTTGTATCTTTTGACTAACAAAAGTTTTCAATTTTAATAAATTTCAACTTTTAAATTATTTTTTAATAGATTGTGCTTTTAGTGTTATAACCCAAGGTCAGCTGGGTTTTCTCCTGTTACCTTCTAGAAGCTTCAGATTTTTTTTTCCTTTTTTTTATGCCTACAGCATCTGGTCTTCCTAGATGGTCTCCTATTCAAGTACTAACCAGGCCCAACCCTGCTTAACTTCCAAGATCAGAATCAGGCTTGTTCAGGGTGGCATGGCTATAGACCATGGATTATGGCTTTACTGGGGCTCGAATCCAGGACCTTCTGCATGTAAAGCAGACATGCTAACCACAACACTATGGAACCATACTAGAAAGTTTGTGTTTTACATTTATATCTGAGATCCATTGTGAGTTCATTTTTGTGATAGTTTTATGGTCAGAGTCTAGTTTTTTTGTGTTTTGTTTTCCTTGTGGATATTCTGTTGTGCCAGTTTCTATCTCATGAAAAGACTACTCAATCCCTCAGCTCAGTCACTTCAACTCTTTGCCTTTTAGTTTTTTAAATGTCTTCATAACATCTTCCCTACCTGTCTAAGGCTAAAAAATGTGGTTACCAGGGAGGGTCCAATAAAATAAAATAGGAAAATGCTTTTTCTTTTCTTTTTTTTTTTTTAGTTTTAGGGAAATGTTTTAAAACTGCATCATGTTTAATAAATTTATTCTTATTATATCATTAAAGGTGGCTCTTGGATCGTGGCGATGGTTGCACAATAGTGTGAATGTACTTAATGTCACTGAAGTATCTATCTAAAAGTGGTTAGAATGATAAAATTTATGTTATGTATATTTTACCATAATAAAAATTTTTAATGACTCTTGACACTAATCCTTAGGGTTTAAGATCCCTTATTTCTTGTGTTGGGGGATATAGTAAATCAAGAACATGGAGGACCCTCATCATGTCTGTGTTCAGAACTTAAGAAAACATTGAAAAAGCTAGGCTGGTGACATGATTATGAGCATCCCAGCCCAATAATTACTTCAATTTCCTCCTTTCTAGATCAGTGGTATGGGTCCTAGTTTGCATTTCCTTTTTGAGAGAGAGCGGGCAGGTACTGGCAACTTGCAAGTGGCAGAACATACATGTTGAAGTCAATGCCTATAACTTCCTCTACTTGCCTATGACTGTCTAATTATCTCAACCAAAGCAAAATTCAAAAAACTTAAAATCTCAAAGGTTAAGGACTTTTAGACAACCAGTTAAGTCTCTCCCTGCAAGGCCCAGGAAGGAATGAAATAGATACACTGGAATGCAATTTATTTTTCTTTCTCTCACCACTTTCTGGAGGGAGTCTAAGGCTGGAGCCAAGGCCAACTGCAAGAGTTCATGAAGTGATGGGGATGGGGCTATCGAACCACAAAGGAGACCACTTGGCCTGTGAGTCAGTTATGCACAACTTAATGAAGAAGCAACAAGAACATGCACATTCAGAAGATTTTTGTTTCACTATCAGTATTTATCCTTGACTAATGTCCTATGGTTCAAATCTTGATCATTGCAAAGAATGTGCTGCAGTGAGCTGAGAAAAAGTTTAGTCCTTCCCAGCTTTTCTACGGAGACTCACAGATCCAAATCTGCTTAGCAGTTCAGTAGATGTGAGTCTCCAGAGCAGACCTTCAGGTGGGAGCTTAGATTCAGAAGGGCAGAAACCGTTTGGTGGGTAAGTCAACCTAGCCATCCTCACCCTGCACTTGGCAGAGACTACCTTCCCTATGTCCTGCTGGTATTGCAACATCTCCAGGTCTTCCAGCTTCTCTGGGACTAAAGGCCACCTATATCATTCATTTCGATATAAGTAGACATATATCTCAAGATGGAGGCAAAGAAACTGTTTAGAGTAAGTGAATTAATAATGATCCTTCCAGATCACAATAGAAATTTTATCAACCTGAGGTTCACTATTCATTTGTTAATTATTCATCTTCCTTTTAAAAAATGCTAAGACTGGCAGAGCCTGGGATTGATACCTTACAAATGACAAATTGAAGCTCTGAGATATTCCCACCCCATACACATACACCCATCCACAGCACAGCCTGTTGGGTGTCTTTGTTGACCTTTGACAGAGAGCCAGATATTTCTCCAGCAAAATGATTTTATTCAAGAAAAACAAAGAATTGAAAATTAGGACATGTGGTCTGATGGTGTCCTGTGTGAAAGTCCTGTGAATGAAGGGGAGCAACACTCTTTATGGACTTGGGCGGGGCTGGTATAACCAAGACCTTCTAAGGAAAATGAAAGTTAGAAGTATAGTGACTTCACATTGGCTGAATTATGGCAGTCTCCCATTGACTACGCTGTTACTGGGCAAGGAGGAATCTTTTCTTCCTTCTTCTGAGGTAGTAACTCTGCTCAGGTAAGAATTCTAAAACTGGGGCCTGAAGTCTGACTTTTTCAAACCTCCCTAGTTAATTCTCAGATCAGTTAAGTTGAGAACCATGGATGTTGTATTAATGTTTACATGGTGAATAATCACCCAGGGTCTTAGAGAAAAACAGACCTCATCTGTCACTTGGCCAAGTTTTTCAACCTCTATAAGCCATAGTTTCATCATCCATAAAATGGGAGCAAAAGTAGCACCCACTTCTGAGAATTCCTCAGAAGGTGTAATGAACCAGTTTTGGTGACTGTGTCTGACACGCATAACACGTTTGATAAAGTTGGCTGATGTCATGAGGCCACCTCCTTTTTCTTAGGTGACCTAAAGACCTGCTGATCTTTATGCATAGGTCACCCTGTTTTAGTTGAAATTTATTGCTCTTCCAGCCACATGGTTTATTTCAAATCCTAACTTTGAAAGGGGACTAAGGTGTTATAGTGGAAAACATCCTGTGTCTGGCCCAACAGAACGGAGTTTGAATTTAAGGATCTGTTTGAACCTGTTTTCTCACCCATAGCAGGAGAGAACAAGCTCTTGCACTGCTGTGAGAATTAGAGCTAATTTGTGTGAAGGAACGACATCTAGGCACTGTATTATTGTCAGTGTTTTGGTGATAAAATGTATAAGATGTGAAAACAAAAGGGCAGAAAACTCTTTACAAAAATGAAACAGGAAACAGAGGAAGAGGGTGGGGAGAAGACGATGGAAGCTGAAGAAAAGCTGAGGTGGGGGAACCTAGGGCTAAGGGTCCTGGGGGACACATCACCATCTCTCTAGGCTCAGCATTGAACAGGCACTGGCTGCTACCAAATTAAGAGCATGGCCAGAGATGCTAACATTACCCTTACTGAGGGCTGGGCCAGACCCACCTCCTGCTTTTTTATGCAGGATGTCCCCACATTTCTGCTAGAGGCCTGCTTTGACCCAAGAAGAGTCCCTGCCATACCATCTGGCTTCAGTGCTGAGATTTGGGCCACTGCACAGAGGGATAACTCCTTTCTTCAGATCCCTTTCAAGGGGGCATGGCATTTTACCTGCCACAGGCAGTCTGAAGTCTATCTTTAAAAAATTATGAGGTTATTAATACTAAATGTAGCCAGCATAAATACTTTCCAATAAAGCACATCTGGTTTCCTGATTTTTAGTTTGCATGTGGACAAACAGATGCCCAAATCAGAAATTGGGCATCTGTTACTTTAACTAAGAGCCATTCATTGTAGAGTGAGTCCTCTGTTCTCCGTGTTAAGAACGAGTTTAGTCTCTAGTTCTTTCTGTTGAGAAATTTTCTTAATCTCTTGCTGAACACCAGATTCCTCTCTTCTGCTGCAAAGCAATGTTTTCACAATTCTTTTGTCTCCTGTGATTATTTTTTTAAAGCCCTGCTGAATTTGCTAGTAAATTCTGAACGTGGAGAATAGAGGAACAGGAAGTGAGTTCCCTGGAGGAGGCTCTTCTGCCTGGTGGAACCAGAGAAAGTGAAAGAAAACTTCCTGGAGGGTTTCCGTTTCTACCTCTTCCTCCGCACTCTGTTTTAAGGGATTTTTCTCTGGTTGTGAGGATAAGCCTTAGGAGTGTGAGGTGTGAAATCAGGCAGTGCAGGGGGCTTGGCATCGGGGGACCTGGTGACTGCAATGTTGCCGGGATGGGGTGGAGCAGGTGAGTGCCTGGTGCAGAGGTGGCTTCTGGCTACTGCATTTCCTGGACTTGCTTGGGATACTGCTCGGACCTGCCAGTTTATCTAGTGAGGTTTCTCTCTGAACTCCCACCACAGGCATTGCTCCTTAACTCTAGACATCGCTGGTTATTCTGCTACATTTCTGAGTCTCCTCGAATCTCCCAGCAGCCTTAGATGTAGATACAGTGTCTTCCTCCTGCTGGATCAGTTTGGTGATTCCATAAGACTTTTTTCACCTACTTGTGTTCGTTTTCTTTTCCATTTGGCCCTAGGGCTGAGTGAATCCTTCTGTCAGAGCCTGACGCTCTGTGGTCCTTGGTCTCCAAGGCCCACAGCCCTCTTCCCCCTGACCTGTCCTAAGTTCTTTCTTTGGTCAACCTACCCACCTCTTACTCCCCTTGGTGGTTTCCAAAAGAAATTTCTTTAAATCTTTTGATCTGTATTTTTGCAAAATCGTTTTGTGTGTATACACCGTTTTTAAACTATGTGACCTGGAGCAAGCAAGTTCTATCTTTGTGCCCCCGGGGTTAATACCACCTCCTGAGATGGTTGTGGGGATTTAAGGAAATGCCAAGGTTAAGCACTTACAACAGTAACTGGTGCTACTATGAGCCCAGTAAGTGTCAGCAATTATTTTTACATACGTATTAGTATTACTTGTATTTTGTTCGTTCTGTTTCTTTTTTTAAAAGTAAGCACCCTGTACTTTAAATTCTATGTATTTTACCTGGTTCCACTTTCTAACTACTACATAATGGACAGTCTTCACAATCCTACATAAGGACTATGTAAGGACTTGCCCACCAATCTTTGAGCTGATCTAGTTTGTGAACCTCTGTCAATCTGGTAGGTATAAAGTGGGTATCTTGTTGCTTTATTTTGCATTTCTCAGATTACCAATGAGTTTAACTATCATTTCATAAGCCTTGGCTATTTGAGTATCCTCGTCAGGGAACTTCATGTCTGTAACCATTGTCCTTCTATAGAATTTCTTTTTCTTGCTGATTTGCAAGAAACTTTCAAATGTTCTAGATATTGGTAGTCCCATGGCAGGTCCTTGGGGCATGAACACGAAAGATGTGGCCTCTGCCCAGGACAAGAAATAGTCACAAAACAGTGAGACAAATACTGCGGTGGATGCTCAAGAGGCATCGAGAGTCACGGAACACCTCCTGGGCTAGGATTTAGTCACTAACAGGAATTTATTCTGTTGCTGTAACTTAGACTTTATGAGCAGAATCAGGTGGCAGTGAATGACATCAGTGTTCTCATGGCACATATACCTAGCCTTTTACAAGGGAAGAGACACTTTCAGACACAACGTTTAAACTTCTTAGCTCTAAGATGGGTCTCTGTCCTCTGAAAGTTCATATTCCATGTGGGGAAGGAAAAAAGGCTTTTTCAAAGAAGAAGGGTGTTTGATTTTTTGTTTATATATTTCTACTTTTTACATCAGAAAATGTTTCAACCGACTAATAGCAGAAAGGCTAATGTGCGTTTTGTTCACTGTTTTATCTCTCAGCTTCAGACCATGGTGAGGGCGCTGGGATTTGCCTCTTTGGTAAGGTCAGCTGGATTGATTTTAGGGTTTTCTAAGTTGCTCAGGGCAAGAGCTGCTGGACTTGGTGCCCATGTAGGTGATTCTTGTATTTGAGTGTCAATAGGGAAGCCATGAGAGTCAGCAGACTCTCTCGTGAGCTATGGTGAGGGTCCTGCAGTTTCCAGATCTCAAAATCTCTCGGAAGCGTTCAACAATATTTATTGAATGAAAACATTAAAGTCTTAATAAATTCAGAGAAATACGTAAATTCCTGAAATATAACAAGAAAGCAGCCTTAGTTATCATGCATTCTAACTTTATAATTGAGGAATGTGGTGGTAGGACCCTCCCAAAGTAAAATGATCCGTCCAAAGTCACATAGAGCCAAACTCAGGTGACCAGGTTCTCCACCCAGTGTTTTATTTCCTGTTCCAAACAAACTTTTTTTTTTTTGCAGTTTGAGAAGGAGGAGCTATTCAGAGCACCCTAATGACTCAGAGTTGAAAACAGGAAGTAGAATGAGCTGCGCTCTTAATGCTTCATTCGGCTTCTACTCTTGACTTAGATGCCCAGGAGAAAAAGAAGCAGCTGTGAGGGTCCCAGGCCTGTGAAGAAGTAGCTGTGCGGATCCCAGGATTTGCCTTTGGTAAGGTTAGTTGAGCCTCTGGAGAGGAAGGCCTTTGATTCTAGAGTTTTCTAGGCTGCTGGGGGTGAGATCTGGTGGTTTTGGGGCCCATAGAAATGAGCCTTGTGTTTGAGCATAGATGGGAAATTATTAGAAGTTCCTTTAGTGCCTCTAGGCCCACAGATTCTAGATCTCAAAGTCCCTCCAGCTTAGGTTGATGGATTCTGGTTCTTTTTCTGGAATGTGCTCAGTACAGCTATCTGTACAGAGGCCTCATCCTTATGCTAGCGAAACTTGTAAAAGACTAGAAACCAAAATTTAAATCTCAACTGTCTTTGCTGCTACAGATACCCATCCGCCAACCATACCCCAACCCATGTAAATAACCACTTCACACACACACACACACACACACACACACACACACACACACACACACACACACACACCACACATGCACACAGTCCTAATAATTCAATCTTTTTTTTTTTTTTTTGAGAAATTAAACAGATACAGAGCAGTATAGAGAATAATATAATAGCAAGCATAGACCGACAAAATTTGAAACTGTTTTTGTGGGGTGAAGTTACGAATTTCATTCAGTTTGAAAATCAAGGGGTTAGCTCTAAGTTTCATTAAGGCTTGAATACTTTTACTGGGCTGTGTGGAAGCGCTGGCTTGAGGGTTTTGCGGTGAACAGTGTTCATGGGCCATGAGAGTCCCCATTTTGGGGCGACCATCCTGAACTGGAGGAAGTAGTCACACTATCGCTTAGGGGCTGGGCCTGAGAGCTACTTTCAAGTACCGTTGAACTTTGAATGAGGTACAGATTTTTGTCTCCAAAGATCAATGCAAGTTTTGGATTTATTTTCCCCAGCTTTGAGGTAGTGATTCATGTCCCTGAAGGAGCTAAGATACTGCTAGAAGTTTGCTAGAAGGATTGTTTGTGATTAGATGGAATCGATTTGCAGTTAAATTGTGGCATTTAAGGCAATGGTAGAGCTGTGACTCTGGAATGAGATGTTGATATCAAAACCCAGGGACCAGCATGTACTGCCTTTATAAGGTTGTGACCCTCTCTCTGATATAGTGGATTTGTTAAGAATTCCTGTTTTTGTGTTTTTGTGGGGTTTTATTTGTCTTTTAGATTTTTTCACAATTTTAATTTAAGAATATTATAAGTTTTTCTTAGTTAAATTCCTTCACTGGCTTCCAACTGCAATTAGAATGAAATCAAAATCTTTGAAAGATATGTCAGTAAGATCCTCAAGTGAGTTGTTCAAATCTGAGACTACTCATGTCTTTCTAGCTTATTTCTAAACTGATTTTTCACAATAGTGAAGTGTGGATGATAATAGCAATTTCTTCAGAAGCTTGTAATAAAATGAGACAAAGTATTTTTATGCTTACATGTTATAAACATTTATATATCTCAGTATATTATATATGTATATATACATATATCTCAGTATTTATATCAAAATACTTTCTGGCATAAATATATTGTAAAAATATGAAATATACTTATATATTATCTAATACAATATATTTATATAAATTTATTATATAATTGAAAGTAAAAGAAGACAACCTGTAGATGTTTCTATCTCCATCCCTCTTCTTTGCCTTGTATGCATATATCGAAATATTCAAATGTATATATTTTATATGTGTATATACACACATTACATATGTGTTTATATTATAATTATATATGTAAATGTGTGATTAAAACAACCACGGAATGTGACCAAAGAATTACTTTTAAATGGTGAGTTTCTAAGTGATTTTTCTTTTTATACTTCTCTACACTTTCTCTAAGGAACAAGTGTTACTTTTACTATTTTAGGATCAGAAAAACACAACGATGAATTTTCTTTAAAACTACTTGAATGAAGTCTTCAGCCCATGAGTTTGTCCAGTAAACTTATCCCAGGGTCCCCATAGTCAGAGCCCAGAGCTAAAAGCGGCCTGTGGTTAACAGTATAAAATCTCATGCAGGTTATGGCTTCCTGGGCCCTATGACTGGAGATATGTGACCTAAACAAACAAACAAACAAACGAACAGACTAAATATCATACCAGTGTGTCCTGGAAAACTTGGATGATAAATGAGGCCTCATCAGCATTTTTCCTACTAAGCAGCTATTTTGATTTGTCACGTTATTGCAAAAATAATGAAATGAGTTAGGTGAACTGGCTACAGAGGACAGGAAGCAAGCGCCAATTATATTATATCTAAGCTCATATCTTCCTGGCCTCGGATTATATTTTTTAAAAATATGTACTTGTCAGAAAAAGCTATTGAACAAAAGCCTTAAAAGGTTTATTCCTTTGACTCTAATACTACTTCTAGGAAATTATTCTAAGAAAATAATCAGAGGTGTACCTGGAGCTTTGCATTTTAAGGTCATCCTAAATGTAATGAGAGACTGGTTACATAAATTATGGTCCATTTATATGATTAGATGCCTTTAAAATCCATGCTGTAGAAAAAAAAATAAGGACATCAAGATGTACTTACAATACAGTCAGTGAAAAATCCACTTATACCTCAGAAATATGGTGTTCAAATATGAGGGGAAATATATGTACATAAAATATTTGGTAGGAAAGACAGCAAAAAATTATTAGGTATTTATCTTTGGATGATTGAATTATAGATAATTTTCATTTTCCTTTTGTCTTTTCCGTATTTTCTACAATGAATACAATAAGGATTGTTATCGCCAGAAAAAAAAAATAATTGTGGAGGGGAAAAAAGAAGATTCTGCTTACATTAGATTCTTTGGTTGATTTTGTTCTGTAAAGTGAGATTTTAACAGTGGTTAGAACTGATTTAAAATTTTAAAGTCACTGAACCGAATGGTACTCAAGAGGATCTGCCAAACCTAGTTCACATTCATTACAGTGTGTGAATGAAAATGCTTCGGACAGAGATTTAATTTAGGTATATTTACATTTAGAATGCACGTGGTAAAAATTTTAAATGGGGAAAAAATATTTCACTTTCTTGTTTATCCCTTGTTCAGTCCTTCCCCATGCTTACCCCAAGGCCTCTGTTTCTTCTCCTCTGAGGCAGCCACTGAGCAGCCTCCTCTGTGTTTTGTTCAAATGTCTGTGAATACACAAATTTACACCTTATATATAGTGCACATATCCAACCACGGTGATCTTCACCGTCTTTTTAAGAATTGAATAGGGTACCATTGGATAGGATTAAGAGCTTATTTAGCTCTCCTGATATTGATAAACAGTTGTTTCTGCTCTTTTGTCATTTCAAGCAATGCTGCCACCTCGTACAAATGTTTTAGTGCACTGATGTTTAAGCTAATGTAGGAAAGACCCCTGGGAGTTAAATTGTGGGGTCAAAGGATATGTGCACTTTACATTTTGACAATTCTACTCGTTTTTATTTCCACCATCTCACAACACTGTGTATCGCAGGCTTTGTGTTTCACCAGTTTGGTATTTGAAAATGGTCTGCTGTAATTTCAGTTTCCTTTTTAAAAATTTGTTATGAATGAGATTGAACATCTTTTCAAATATTTAAAAGCTGTTAATTATGAAAAATAAAGCCACTGGTCCTTATTTTTCTCTGAACTGTTTGCTTATGATCTTTACCTGTTTATGCATTGGATTGCTGGTATTTCTCTCTTTTTTTTTAATTTGACTTATAGGGAGCCTTATTTTAAGAAAATTAGTCCCTTTTCTCTCATATATCATATCACTTCTCCTTTTTCTCCACTGCAAGATTTATTTATTTTTAAATTTTGTTTGAGCTATTTTTCAGAATATTTTAGTTATTATTTAAGGACATTTATCGATCTTTCTTTAGTGGCTTTCAGGTTTTCTGTTATACTTAGAGAGGTTCTTCACAACTGCAAGATTAATTTTTAAAATTCTCCTGTTTCTTTTTTTAGTATTTTAATTTTAAGGGTTAAATCTTTGATACATGTGCAGTTTGTTTTGATGTGAGGAGCTCAGTTAGGATTCGTTTCAGGTTGTTCTAGAAATCTGCCCAATTGTTCTAACACCATGAGTTAAAGAAAAAACCCACCTAGGTAAAGATAGCACTTTTTGTAGTATGTTCTATTTGGCCATTTTAAAAATTAACTTCAGATTAATATGCTAATTTCTAATTTCATTGTTAACTTCTAATTGTCAGATTACATGAGCTGTATTATTTCTACTTTGTGGAACTCTATTAAGATTTTCTTTGTGGATGATTTTTGTGGATACTTTGTTTGTATTTGAAAGAACGTGTATTTTCCACTGAGAGGATAAGTTTGTTAGACAGAAGCTGTCAATTGTGTTCTGCGGATCTTTCTAGGCTTCTTATATTTAGTCTACTAAATGTTTTAGTCTCTGAGATGTATGAAAGTTTCTTGCTATTTTGGGGGAAAATAAGTTTTTTGAGTTCCCTTACATTATTTTTAAAGTTTAAGTTTTGTAATATTTTCTTTTCTTTTAAGAACACATGTGTGATTGTGTCATGCTTCTGGAATCTGGTCTCCTTGCCTGGTATTATCTGCCTTCAGCTTCCCCAAAAGCCTCATTTTCTGCTCCTCCACTTGTTTTGTTACATTCCCTTAAACACAAGGGCACACCCAAGCTAGTATTTTAACATTAATTTCATTTACGCAGCTATGTCTACATATATTTTCCTTAAACATTACAGGAAAAGGTAAATCCCCTTTCCTCATTCCTTTACCTCTAAGTTTTTGTTTTCTCCTCTGTTTTCCAGATGGAACAACTTTATGAGTTTGGTATATCTCTTTCTAGACTTCTCTACCTTTTTATTTTCTGCTTTTACATATATGTACATCTGAAATCACTGAACATCTGTTTTGCGTTGAGTATTTAAAAAAAATAGTTGTATGATTTTCTTGTTATATTGCAGCTTGCTTTTTTCACTGTCATAATAATAACATGTCTTGGATAATTATTCATTTTCATTTTGGAAGATGGAATGTATTTTTTTAACTGCTGCATGATATTGTATAGTATGACTATACCTTAGTTTATTAAGCTGTTCCTTTATTAAAAGACACATAGGATGTTTCTAGTTGTTCGGGGTTACACATCATGCTATGATGAGCCTCCACGAACATACCTGTTGAGTGCATGTGTCTCTGTTGAATGATGTAAGGAGTGAGCTTGCTAGTTTGTGTCTAGCTGTTTTTGTATGTCCAGCAGTTTTTGTTTGTTGCACTTTGAATATACGCTGTTAAGTACTGGCCACTTATTTAAGATATCTTTCCTAAATAGAAGTATTTTCATGATAATCGATTTTTTTTTGCAGTGAAAAGTCTACCGTGAAGGTCAGCTGCAGTGAGCTTCCTAGCTTTGAGGGACGACACTGTAGCCATCTTACAGAGCCAGGTCCATCCTGCTCCTAAGAAAAAATCCAAAACAAACACTGCTCCGAGGGTCCTTGCATCACAGACACATGGCTATCAGAGCAGGGACAAATCGGTCAAGGTGACTCTAGAAGCTCGAGAGAAAAGAAACCCCAGATCCTGCACTGCTTGCATGAGGGTTGTCTGGGTTTCCTGAAATGCTGCCCTCTCCTTTTTTTCCTTTTTTTTTTTTTTAAACCTATTTAAACATTATCTAATTTAGAGACTGAGTTGAAAGGATTGACAGGGTTGACCTGGTTCGGCTTCCATCTCAAACTCTTGACCAGCAATGAGTAGTAGACCTAAGGCCTGGGGGCAATGCTGCATCATATCCCTGCCCCCTACCATCGTTTCAGACCCCACCTCCCACTTCTCCCCACCTCCAACCCTTCCAGTCTGTCCTCCACACTTTAAATGTCCATCCCATTCAGATGATGTCATTTTCATGTTTACAGTCCTTTCCTCCTTCCATATCACTTCCAGGACAAAGCCTGAACCCTTTGCTCCATAACTGAGGCCCTTTGTAGTGGTTCTTAGCCACAGCTTCATCTCTTCTCCCCACCATGCCCCCTCCCAGACTCCTCTAGCTTACCTTATTGAGCCCTTTGTGCCTGGCTCAACTGACTTGAACATTCTTGCCTCTACATTTTGCATAAATCATTTCCTGCAATAATTGTTCTTTCTCACCTCCTCCCCAAAGGAGTCTTCCTTCCAGGCTGAGGTAGGCTGCCTTTTGCTGTGTTCCCAGGGCACCCTGACTGCTGGCTGGTTTGTACATCTACCTTCCTAAACAGCAAGCTACTCAAGAGCAGGAGCTTGTCCTGTTTATTTATTTATTTTTTTTCCCATGGATCTATAGCAAAATGTCTGGTATATATTGTAGTAGGTGTAATTACATTTGACGCAAGAACAAACCAGTAAATGGCACTTTTCTTCCTCTTCTGAACGTAATCTTGTATTTTGACCTAGGTTCCAATTACATTCAACTAACACTGGACAAGCATGAGTTTCAACAATTGTCTCTATGATATTGGGGAAAATCTGGGCAGTGATGAGCTGGCCTCTCTCAAGTTCCTGAGCCTGGACTACATCCCACAAAGGAGGCAGGAGCCCATCAAGGATGCCTTAACGTTATTCCAGAGACTCCTGGAAAACAGAATGTTGGAGGAAAACAACTTGTCCTTCTTGAAGGAGCTGCTATTCCGAATTAATAGACTGGATTTGCTGGTCAGATACCTAAACACCAGCGAAGTAGAGATGAAGGAGGAGCTTCAGATACCGGGCAAGGCTCAGATTTCTGCCTACAGGTGGGGAGAACCTCCATAGTATAAGCACTGGGAGGTGTGTGGGGAGTGGGCACATCTTTTGGGCAGGGTTGATTGCAGGTTGTCTACGTGGTATGACTCTGTAGGCTCTGGAAAGATGTCACACCAAGGCCAGATTAAGAAGTTTAGAGACTTTACATATAATTCATACATACATAAATTGCTAAAACCATCAAATAAAAATTTTTTGAAGTGAAACTTACCTATAAGTATGCCAACATTAAAACAGACTTTCTAGATGTTCTAACTCTCTCTCTTTCTGTTATATGTCTATTATCTTGGTGTCTCTGCTTTGCTGATTGCCACATCCTGTGATTACTTTGTATATTACTTGATAGAATATCACTACTTCCCACCCTGAAACCTTTTTCTCACTTGCCTGTGGCTAATTATGGAAATTCTCAATGGAGTTTTAGGCTTTTATCTACACTTGCATTATACAATTCTCTAAAGAGGTGCATGCTGCCAGTCATTCTGCATTGGTCAGGCCAGACCCCACAGAGAAAGCTTAGCCTCTCTGAGGACATCTGCTGCTAGAGTGGTGGTGACTTGGGTGTCAGTCCTGCCAAAGGCCTGTAGCTCTCTTCTTTCCACCTGTGAGAGAGTGGGTGACCTAGGGGTGATAACAAGTCACATTCAGTTACGTCTTTGTGATTCTTAAGACTTTAAAAATAGAAACACATTACCAACTTCCCTCTTTCAACATCCCCTGTTCTCAGCTCTCCTTAAGGTTATTTTTAGCTTTGCTTTCAGAAGTCTTCTGCTCAAGCCTTGGCCATAGTCCATTTCACTGTCTCCTTTGTTTGTGAGTAATTGTGGCATGTGCGACTTTAAGGCCTCGCAGCCGGGGGTGGAAGCCACTGTCCTCTACTGACCTTACAGCTCTCAGACACCTGAGATTCTGGTGTATTCCTTGTCATATGCTCTACTTGAGTCTTGACCATTTTTATTTTAAACGACAAAAGAGATTTTCAAGGTGTTTTTGTGTCCTGGGAGTGTAACAAAGTACCACAAACTGGGTGGCTTAACCAAGTAGAGAAATTTATTCTTTCATAGTACTGAAGGATAAAAGTCTGAAATCAAGGTGTCAGCAGGATCAGTCCCTTGTTGGAGGCTCTGTGAAGAATCTGTGTCTTGCTTCTCTTCTAGCTTCTGGTGATTACAGGCACTCCTTGTTGTTTCTTGACTCATAGATGTATCAATTCAATCTCTGCCTCCATTCTCCTCTGTCTGTTTGTCTGAATTTCCTTTTTTTATAAGGACCCCAGTATTTGGATTAGGGCCTGCTTCAATCTAATATGACCTCATCTTAACAAGATTACAACAGTCAAGACGCTTTTACTAAATAAAATCACAGGGACACATTCTGGATGGACATGAATTGGGGAAAGAGGGAAGGAAGACACTAGTCAATACTGAGTAACTTTGTTTCATAGGATTCTTATTGAAGTTCTTTTAAGGAATTTTTAAATTAAGGCACCAATTCATCCTAAAAAAACAGTAGGTCTCATCTTGTGCCCACCATCTTGGTATTCTGGACGTTGCACTCTTTCTGCCATGTGGGTTAGACTGAGACAAACTGCCAAAACCAGACAATGACCTGTCCCTCTCTGTTGGAGGGCCAAGAGCCCTTAAGGAGGGTGGGATTTGTCTGTTAAAATCTTCAATATTTGAGCTTGGGAACAAAAGCCTCAGCACAAGTTTAATCTACTGCTTGTTCATCATTGTTGATCATTAGCCAAGAAATAAAAAATATGCTAGTCTGGCCACTTTCTTTTTGTAAGGAAACACCAGACATTTTAATTTTCATATTATAATTGCACCCGATAAAATGAGTGTCTTAGAAACTATCCAGGTTATTACTAGACAATGATGGTACAAGAAAGCTGGTAGGTTTCAGTTATGAATGAGGAAAGTAAAAGGGTGAAATACCTTGTTATAAAATTAAAAGGGGCAGTAGCTTTTGATTGGACCCAATCTTGGTCAAAGTACAAAAGTTTTAGAGAAATACTTATAGGGAAGAGATTCCATGAGAAGCATGAAACAGATGATAATACTGAGTAACTTCTGTGTTTACACTATTTTTTTTTCAGAATTAAAATTTTCACATTTAATTTTGAAGTTAACATAATTTTGTCCTGAAATTATCTTCCTTTACATAATCATAGTGAAAGGTTTGCTGACTTTTAAAACATTTATTTGTTCATTTAACAAGCATATCCTGAGCCTACCTAGATTATAAAATAGTAATGCCTATCGTGTAGTAAGTACTTAGTGTGTTGCCAAAGATTGGTTTAAGCACTTCAGATAAACGTATTCATGTAATCTTCAATGTGTCTCAGTGGTATATAGTATTACTTACAGTCATTAAAATGAGGAAAAACATATGTTTTAAAAAAAACCACATCTGAATGCACATGGTTTATAGATGGTGGAACCAAGATTCTGACATGAGTAATCTGAGTCCCCTACATTTAAACACTGTATCTCACAACCCTCTGGGTGTGTGCAAACACAGAGGCCGTGGACCCTGCTGTCAGGGCACTTAAATAGCTTTGCAAACAGACAATTATATGTGTTATCCTTAGGGTAATACAAAGCTTTGGGTGATTCCAAAGTACAGCCGGGTGAATGCAGCCTTCAGGCAGTGCTTGAGCTGTTGTCTCAAGATAGACCAGGGAATGGGGGTGGGAGAGTCACAACACGAAGGGGTGAGGGGCAGGGCAGCTGGGTATGTTTAGAGAAGAGGTGGAGGAAAGGTGGTGAAGAGTGGCTGGAGGTGAGGCAGGCTTGGCTCAGTTCACAAAGGTATTACAGAACCAAAGGTTTGGCCTTCCAACTGAAGGTAACAGCCTGGAAGACACTGATAAGTTTTAAATGAGAAAGTGCTGATCTGATTTGTATTTTGAAAAGCATAATTTCCAAAATCAAAACTTTTTATTACAACAAGATTTTGATTTTATAGTGAAGACAAAGGAAAACCACCATCTATTTAATTGAAGTTAACAGAAGGACAAAGTTAATAGAACTTTACATTATTTTAAAGGGGGGTATTTGGGCCTGAGTCAGTATTCTGCTGTGTCATGACACCAGCCTCTTTTCCAAGGACTCAACTTATAAATCGTGTGGTTAGCTGGCTTTATTTTAAAGAGAGTCCATTGATATCAAGTCTGCCGTGATTTCAAATATCAAATGGGAAATTATTTAAGGAAACATTTCTCAGTTGTCTCCATTTCCCACCACAGGGTCATGCTTTTTCAGATTTCGGAAGATGTAAGCAAACAGGAACTGAAGGCATTTAAGTTTTTTTTGAGCAAGGAGATCGCCAAATGTAAACTGGATGATGACATGGTAAGAACTGCTGTCATTCCAAGAATTGGTCAAGAGGAAGAGTCAGCCAGTGGGCATTTTTGAGACTGAAAAAGGGCTACACTAGTAAAAGCAAGCTGAATCTTCTTTTTTTAATCCGGGGAGAAGAAGGAAGTTGTCAGGCATGAGTGTTTTAGATGTGATTCTTTTGTATACTGTGAAGTCCTGCTTACATTGATTATGAGGCCTAGGGAGTGTCAGGAGAGAAGAAGGCTCAGCCCCACGTGGGGCCCTGCAGAGACAGGCAAGACTGTGGTTGGCCTCAGATGTTTTCCTCAGATGTTTCAGAGACTTCTGCCGTCTCTGAAACAAGTGGGACCTGGAACTGCGTGTGTGTGTAGTGAGGTGTTTTATGTGTGTGTCTGTGTGTGTGGAGATGCTGCCAGAGGCAATACTGGTTGTTAGGCAGTCCGTGGGGGCAAGACTGCTGAGTCTTAGCTGTGTACCTTGGGCTGTTTCGAGTCCTCATATAAAGGCATCCACAGGTGTTTCAGTTGGGTAACGTCTGTTAAGACTTCTTGTCTGTCTTTCCACTTCTGTCTTTTCACATCAGACAACACAGAATTGTCACCCTCGTAGTCTATTGGCTTTGTAAGACCAGCTTGTCCTCTCAGGAGGGTCCACTTGGGAAGCTAGTGTGGGGCCTTGGTTTGTAGAAAGTGAAAGTGAAAAAATATCTAATCTAAAAGTCAGTATGGCCAAGTTCCATCTTTCTACTTGATTTCTCCTCCCTCTAGACCTTGCTTGACATTTTCATAGAGATGGAGAAGAGGGTTATACTTGGGGAAAAAAATTTGGACGCCCTGAAAAGAATCTGTGACCAAGTCAACAAGAGCCTGCTGAAGAAAATCATTGATTATGAATCAAGTGGAGGTATAAACAATCTGATGGCTATAAATCAGAAAAATGTATTCTTAAATTGACAAATCCCTCTATGTCACAATTTTTCTAATCAAAGATTTTTCTGATTTAATTCAGAGGGAAGAATGAACCTTTGTCGAAGGTTCCTAAATAGCTGAAGTAAAACCAATGAATTATTGTAGTAATTAATAAAACTTTATTGTGCACCAAAAAAGACAGTTTTCAAACTGGGAGCATTCAAACCAAATGTGGAAGGAGGCTCAGGGGTTGGTTGTTATAAAACTTCTTATATAGTGTGAAAGCAGTAACTGTTTATTCTTCACAGTTATTGGTTATAATGTGAGAATTTTTTTTAAATGATAAGGGATTGATCAGTGGTTACCTCATGTCATCAGCTTTGGAAAAAAGTTCAAGTTTTGCTCATAATTTTCAGATGCATGAGCAAAAAATGACTAAAGTCAAGTTAGCCTTGCAAAATAAGCTAAATTAAGCTTTGCTTATATGCTTAAACTGTTTTTTTCTGCTCCGGGTGTTTTCATGGTTAGTCTCCATTCATTTTTTATTTTAACACCTTGAAAGAAATGCAGTTGAATTTTCAAACTGTAATACTTGGGGATATATCTTTAAGATTTATTTAGTTAACCTACTCTTTGATATCCCCATTGCTTCCTTTCCACAATCTCCTAGCACATCCACCTGCTGCCTAATATCAAGATGAAGTTTCAGTGGCTACTTGTGGTCACCATCTCTAAAGTTGTAAAGATAGTTGTCAAAAGATGTAGACCATGTGGCCCAGACTGGCAAATTTGAAATAGATGTAGTTAGTAATAAGATTTTTACTTATTCTGTAGACTGCAAGGATATTATGTTCAAGGAGGTCTGTGAATTTTTATTTTAAAAGGGATTTTATGTTGTCCTGGGTGCTACATAATTTTTTTTTTTTAATCTAAGTATCTTCCCTGCCATGTCTCATTCCAAATGGGTCTCAACCGCATGCAGGGGAGTTGTCATTCGAGATGCTGTCAATGTCAGACTCTCCAGGAGAACAAGACTGTGAATCACAAGAACAGGGCAGTGAGTCAGAGGACACTGAGTCACAACAGGTACGAGGAAACCTCTCATTCCTTCTTCTCTTTGTGTTGTAGAATCTGGTAACTGTATTCTTTAAGCTTCTTTAGTTTCCAGATAAAGGTCAGAATATAAGGGTCAGAAACTTAGCAAAAATTGACAAAAGGATACACTTAAAGTATAAGTGTGACTTTTTAATTTTTAAAAAATGTGATCTTGTCTATGGCCATGCCACCCTGGACAAGCCCAATCCCGTCTGATCTTGGAAGCTAAGCAAGGTCAGGCCTGGTTAGTACTTGGGTGGGAGACCACCTAGGAAGACCAGGTGCAATAGTCATAAAAAATAAAAAATAAGGATTGTAAACTGACAAGGTCCTTGCAATCTGTGAGGTCAACCAAGGGTTGCCTCACCTAAAAAAAAATTAAAAGTTATCTTGTGGTTTTTCGATGTGTTCAATTTTTATTTTAAAACCAAACAAAAAGACTTTGGAATAGTCAAAGGGCAGAGGGGTGAGAAGCCTCCTAACTTAACCCTTTCAGCAGCTGCATCAGTCTAAATGAGAGAGGGCTTTGGAGGGAGAATCTAGCAGGACTGGAAAAAACAAAGCCTTTTCTTTTAGCTTGACACTTCAAAACTGTTTCTCCTTTGTGATTAGATGTAAGTGGCAAACGTGATCTAGCTGTCTCTGTGTTCTTGTCTCAATGAGCTGGTATAATAATTGCCTTTCTGGACATAATCACTTCTGTTTATGTAACCTTCAACAATTCACCAAAAAAACTCATTCTGACTCATTAGCTCATTCACTCCTCTCAGTGATGGGAAGCAGAGGCAATCCAGAACACGTTGAATCTAGCAGGAGTCTTGAAATTAAGCTAGGAACAATTTACTGGTGGGCTCCTGAGCAAATTACCAGACCTCTCTCAGTCTGAAAATCAATGATTAACTAAAGTCCTGTGGTGCTTTGCAACGAGTAATGCGCCCTACCAGCGTTGTCCTCAAAGAACAGGTACTAGAGTCTGGATGCTGTAACCTGCAGCATAGCCAGGACCTGTCTGATCAGCACATCTCCTGTCTCCAGTCTCTGTGGCCCTGAGAGTCAGATTAAGTGATCAGCGTTAAAAATCCCAGGACTGCACTATGCCATGTGTGAAAGGCAGGACTTCAGCTTAGCCCAGAAACCATGGGTGAGTTGAGTAGCTAGCCAAGGGAATTACAAAGTCATGGAAGGGCAGCCCAAAGACAACATGAAGGTGTTCATACATTTGGCAGCTCCTGATTGAGCTCTTCCAATTTAATAAATCCTAGTTTTTGACACAGATGTCATCCACCTTGAGCAGAAATGAGAACAAATAAAGATACTACATTATGATAACAATATTAATATAAGTGCACAGTGCTCGGGAGACCCAAGTATTGGGACATTGACTTTGCTCACTGTGGGCAAAAGTCTGGAAGTCCTCAGTGAGAGGAATGCAGAAATAATGTCAAGTTGGTTTGGGGCCATGGAATGCGCATTTGTGGTCCTGTCGGGTTTAGGGG
Source organism: Cynopterus sphinx (assembly GCA_030015415.1). Lineage (NCBI taxonomy): Eukaryota > Metazoa > Chordata > Mammalia > Chiroptera > Pteropodidae > Cynopterus > Cynopterus sphinx. The sequence continues at coordinate 181,685,381 of CM057379.1, forward strand.
ACAGCCTAACCTCTTACTGGGGCAGTTGTGTGTTCACGTATCAAGTGTTTGACCCTCAGAGGCAGCTCCTGTGTTGGATTTTTGTTTTTCAGACATCAGACAACGTTTACCCAATGAAAAGCAAGCCTCGTGGGTACTGTGTGATATTTAACAATTATGATTTTAGCAAAGCACGGAAGACTGTGCCCAAACTTCACAAGATCAAGGATAGAAATGGAACAGACTTGGATGAAGGTACAGCAGAGACAAAAAAAGGAGTGAAATATTTCTAATACTTTTGTTTTTATCAGACAAATGCTGTACCAACAAGGCTACATGTTTTTTTTTTTTTAAATGTATCTAACCATATTTCCCTGTGGAAGTGAAGGACATTCTTATATATTCATCAGTTCTTTTTTCTTTTATAATTTAATTTTTAAAATCAAAGCAATGTATATATAAAGATAAAATATCAAATCTTACTAAAACGCTTATACTGAAAAGCAGCAATAAGCTTTGCTTTTTAATTCAACTAAATGAATATATTAGATATTCAAATCTGTGAGAACTTTGACTTGGTACCAAGATCACTTATAGAACTTGCATTTACAAAAGAGTGCAGCAGAAAGTGTTGAGTCTTCTATAGAAATAGCACTTTCAAATGTTAAACTAGACAAATTCTTTTGTTCAGCCTATTTCAGCTAACATTGAGAATTTACAAGTTAAATGAAAAAAAATTTGCATGAAGACTAAGGAATGGCTAAGACTAAAAATAATAATAGAAATAATCCAACTCAACCTATTGCGATAAGGAGAATTTTGATTTGATCAAATAATCTTTCAAATGGTTTTTGCAGGTCATATAACATAACAACACAGCATAATGACTTATTTTTTAAATTAAATAAAGTTTAGAAAATTAAAGCAGGCTGATTTTAATCATCAGAACTCTGCCCATGGTCTCTGTTAACATTTGTTTGTTTAAGCAAATCTATTCTACAATTTTTAAAAGCCACAGAGCTTAAATCCATTGACTACGTCATTCATCATCATCTATCTTGGTCCTGAAAAAAGGGTTTTAGGACTTTGATTTTCATACATTTACTATTAAAACTTAAAAATATATATATTTGATTGTCTTTCTGGCCTTTTGGTCAAAGGGTACAAAGTTACAGTTATGTAGGATGAATAAGTCTAATGATCTAACATACACCATAATGACTGTAGTTAATGATACTGTGGTGAACACTGGAATACATAGGAGTATACCTCAGGTGCTCTTACTCTGTCACACACACATGCACACGCCCACACACGTATGGTAACTATGTGTGGAGAATCATTTCACTATGTATATCGTTATGTTGTATGCCTTAAATGTATGCAATTTTTTGTTTTTAAGAAAGGAATCAGACAGGCAGCCAGAAAATGTTGAAAGACTTTGACTAGATCTGTGAGAGTATTTGGGGGAAAAATATGTTAAGCATGTAGAAAACAAAGCAATAAAAAAAAAATGCAATTACTAATGCCAGGAAAGGCAAAAAGTCTAATAAGGAAGTATAATTTAGAAATATTGTTTACATAGTAGTAATAATACAAACATTACTGTTGGCTCACCTAAAAATTGTAAATAATTATGTAAGAGCACTGTCTCATCACATAATAGGAACTCAATACAAAAGTCTAAAATTGTCAATGAATAAATAGCAATACACCCAAATTTATTACAAAATAGAGGCTAATACTAAAAAAGAAAGTAGTTAAAAGTTGAAAGTGGTTGGCTTCATGGAACATTACTGGGTAGTAGATAGGTATAGAGAGGGGATAATTTTCTTGTAATAGGTCTTTTGGTTTTATTTGACCTTTAAAACATTACTTGATCAAAAAAAAAATATTGTATTTTGACAATTTTGAGAAGGCTCAGGATAAAATAACTGTGGATCTTTTATGTGAAAAATTTTTTGATTTTTCTCTTCTGGTTACGTAAGAAATACAATTTTTTAGATTGGTTTGGTATTAAGCCTAAATAATAGCTTATCCATCTTGTAGACTAGTTGAGATAAGACAACAGGTCAACAGTAGTACTCTCCTTTTTTAAAAAAATTTGCCTCAAGACTTGAAAATGTTTTCAGTAGTAAATATTAAAAATCTATGGAATCAAGTAAGCAGAGTTGAAGATCTTGTTTTTAACTTCTGGTTCAAATTCTTATTCAATCAATGTTCTCTTTATCTCTAAGCTATGGTCTGGGAATTATTGTGGTGTAATATGGCTTTTTTATTTCACTTTTCAGAAGCTTTGAGTGAAACCTTTAAAGACCTTCATTTTAAGATAAAGCCTTTCAAAGACTGCACAGCAAAGGATATCTGTGATATTCTGAAATCCTATCAAAGCAGAGACCACAATAACATGGACTGCTTCATCTGCTGCATCCTCTCCCATGGAGACAAGGGCATCATTTATGGCTGTGATGGGCAGGAAGTCCCCATCTATGAGCTGACCTCTTACTTCACTGGTTCAAATTGCCCTTCCCTTGTAGGCAAACCCAAAATCTTTTTTATTCAGGCTTGTCAAGGGGATAACTACCAGAGAGGTATAGCTGTTGAGACTGATTCAGAAGAGAAGGAAACCTATTTCGAAATGGATTCATCATTTCAGAAGAGATGTATTCCCGATGAGGCTGACTTTCTACTAGGGATGGCCACTGTGAACAACTGTGTTTCCTATCGAAACCCCATGGAGGGGACCTGGTATATTCAGTCACTCTGTCAGAGCCTGAAAGAAAGATGTCCTAGGTAAGTTTTGCCTACTTAGCTCCCTTATTCATCAATAAATGTCTAGCTGTGGATCACATAGCTGTACTTCCCAGGTCAGTTGCAAAGTGGGATAGAGAGCAAGTGTTAACATCTTTAGATAGAATTGAGATACTGAAGAGCTTCCTTTTTTGGCACCTCAAAGACAATCAGGGTATCTATCATATATTAGAAGGGATAGTAAAATCATGCAGTCCAGCTCTGCATTTAATCAAAAACATGATTGTACCAACTCCACTAGGAAACTTCCAAGAAGTCTTCTAAGAAGGCAGTAACCCATTCCAATGTTTAACATTCTTCAACTCTGTCAAATGTTCTATAATAGCCAACCTACCTCAAAACTGCTTGGTGTATTTTGGGAAATAAGTAGCAGAGCGTAGAAACCCTTTACAGTTTTACTAATATGGCCTGATTTGAAGTCAAATTTTGATTTCTACATAATGTAGAAAACATCCTTCCCTCATTCAAATATCCCATGCTTCCTTTATTTAGACGATGGTTTTGTATGTCACAGTTCGTCCAAATGCACACACAACTGACAGATAGATAGCAAGGAATCTTCTGTCGGTTCCTTCTAGTTCTGTATCTCATTATGTTTTCATGAAGAATGAGAATTTTCCATGGCAGATAAAGGAGTGAACCATAACATCAGCACTTCATTTTGTAATTCAGACCATGAATCCTGGAAAGTTGTGGGGGCTATCTGCAGAGGTGGACGAACAGGTTGCCCACTTAAACTGATTAGAGAGGCTGGTGAGAAAGGTGTGAGGTGGTTGCAGGAGATAATTCAATTTCCACTTGCCTAAAGTTTGATTGCAGCATAGATGATGCCAAAGACCAATGTCAATTTCAGATAGAGGGTGTTAGGGGGTCACTGAGGTGATTATGGAGGCAAGTGACATAGTATTTGGAGCAGAGTGAGGTACAAACAGGTTGGGAGGGAAAGAAACCAAATCTGATGTTAACACTGTGGTTTCTGATGTCCCGAGTACACCACAAATATTAAGTTCTGAGACAACTCCTTTATCAGGAAAGCAGTGGTAGGTCTTGGTTTAGCAACTCACTATTTCAAATGCCTGATGTTTTGAGAGAAATAACTATCATAAGCTCAGCAGATGAGTTTACCAGTCATTTTTCCTTCACAGCTGGTTACATTGTTATGTTTTTCAGGGGTGAAGATATTCTTACCATCCTCACTGAGGTGAACTTTGAAGTGAGCAGAAAGGATGACAAGAAAAATATGGGGAAGCAGATGCCACAACCGACTTTCACGCTGAGAAAAAAACTTTTTTTCCCTCTGAATTGATGTATAACACTATGCTTAATGACAAATTAATTTGTCATTAAGCATCTTATGCTTTTTTATTGGCTTAACACTATGCTTAATTTAATTATTAGTAGGATGCTGCTATTTCCCACCCCCACCCCCCTTTTTTTTGGATGGCAGGAAGGAAATGGGAGTCTAGCTCCCATTACTGCAAAGCCAATTAAGCCTTAATTTGAACAAAAATTAGATTGTTTTGGTTCCCATTTTAATTGTATTTTTAATCTGATAAAAAAGTTTTTAAAAATATAGTAGAAAAAAGTATAGTAAGTTTAAAAAAATGTAACATCATAGTTTCAAAAAGTGACAGAATATTCCTCACACATCTCTCATCTGCTTTCAATCCATTATCATTTAATTCCCTTCAAATTGTTAATTTACTTTTTTTGTATGCGTAATAAATACTCTATTTCCAAGCCATCCTCTACACTACTTTACAAGTTTTACTCTTCTTCATTCTTTAGTTTGTCTACAGATTAAATTGACATAAGCTCAATGAACAGAAGAAAAACCAATTTAATTTTCATAAGTACAGGAGTTCATAGAAATATGAAACTCAAAGAAATGACCAAAGCAGGTAGATATTATACCTTTTAAACAAAGTAGCCATATTTTTGAAGAATTAACAAGACAAAAAAAAAATTAGGCTTGGGATAGTAAACTAGTAAAAAATAACAAGATTTTTTTTATATCGCTTTTTCAGCCTTGAATTCCTTATCTTTGGTGATAAGGATGGCTTCTACCCTCTTGCTACGGGGAGGTCACCTTTCACATGGGAGGAATAAAAGAGGGTCGTAGTGTCTTTCTTGTATTGGCTATTTCTCAAGTCACTCTAGTTCAAAATAATCAGTATGCCCTGAATCCCATTACAAATTTATTTAAAATACAAAATGGAAAATATTATTTCTTACAATAAAAGCTTTTAAAAATTCAAAGTTGTTTATAAATCTTTTTAATCTGTTTTCAAACTCCCTTCTCAGCTTTTTCTCTTATTGCTGTCAGCATGTATATTCTGCATATGTTTGATTTGCTTTTTTGCTAACAATGCTCTATTTCTTTTATGTATTATAATTATAATTCATTTATGTATTCAGTTCATTTAAAATATTTAGGAATTAAGTTTTTAGAGCTAAGTTTTTTAAAAGAATTTTTCAAAACTATTTTAATAAAATTGAATTTTATTTTACTGTTCCTTGGAGATTGTTTTGTTTGATTTTTTGATGGGGGGCAATGGCATCTCACAGGTGGAAAATGTTTATATCACAATATGTTTTACTTGAGCCTCCCAATGTTGGCGTATACAGTTGTATTTATAAAAATATTATTGTTCATATTTAAAATTCAAAATATCTTCTTCTGAAAGATCAGAATATTTGACCACATTGACTCCATGCTCCTGTATAGCCACAATGGAATGGGTCCTCCTAACCTCAACCCCTTACCCTCAGTACCCATACCACCCTGCTCAATCCCCTCCACTGAAGCTGTAGTCAATTACCATTTATCACTGTGCTTGTGGCATTGTTTTTCTTTATGTCCAGCCCTCTTCACTTATTTATGTTGCTTGACCTGTGGGCATTTGAATTCTGGCAATGGTTTTGAGAAGGAGGCAAGAATCCTCAGAAACTCTTCCCAAATCATAGGTTAGGGACTGTGACTGAGAAGTGGGGAAGTGGAGGCTCATGTAAGAAAGAAAGGTTTTTGGATCAAATCAATAAATTATCTTTCTTCCTAGCTAAATGCCCAAGGGGGACAAAAGGTACACCCCAAAATATAGTCAACAATTAATAAGTTTTTCAGATCAGTGTCTTCATAATGAAATATAAAAAGGTTGAAGAGAAAATAGTATAAAGCCCAAAGAAAGCTATGTTCCAGATAGAGAGAATATCACTTTTCAATAAGGAGTCTTGAAAATCTATGTAATTGAGAATTCAAACATTCCCAACCACTTGAAAGAAAGTAAATCATGAAAAGACAAAAGGAAAATCAAGGCAACCCAAGAACCAAACTCATCCTATGCGTTTTTCAAGAAAACATCATAGGAGTTCTCTAGGATTATAGAGATGGTAGAGAACAACTTTTTTGCTCATAATTCTTGTCTTTTGTTGCTACTATCTTCTAAAGTGTCAGAATCATCCTCATAAATAGTAATAGAGGTCGATCTTCCAGATCGTTCTTCATAAATTTCTTCATTTTTGGCAATTATCTTTTGTCTATAGAGAAAGAGAAGATATATCACTATAGACTCAAAGGTTAGAAAGGGGTGTAGAATATCTGGGGAAAGAGAAATGTGGTTTGATTACTTCACTGAGGGCAGTCTTACTCATTACTTGCAATGTTTTTGAATTTAGTGAGATAACGATATTTGGGTAACCAAATACCCATGTGAGGAATTTTCTAATACATCAACTCTATGAATAACTTACCTTTATTAAAGTATTGACCAAAGTTTATTTCAATGATTTAAGATGCACCTTCAGGTAGTAGAGTAATTTTTGACCTGAAGTTGATTTCCATAGGAACCAAATATAGCCGTATCCAAAGGTAAACCACTAACACCTAAATCCCTAAATTCTCAGGGGAGATAGATTTAAAAATAATCCTTAGTCACAAAACCGAATAAGTCTCATGTGTCCTTTGTATAAAAACTAAGACGTAGGTGAGAGAAAAAAGTCTAGATACATTTCCAGCACCATTTCAAATGAGCAGTCTGACTTCAGACTCAGAGTGAATACCTCCTTCCTGAAAGTGCCTTAACTCCATTAGGGAATATATGGGTTCATTTTCACCTACTCCTCACCCCAAATCTCTCCCCCTTCCTAAAGATATCTCAGCCATGCTTCTGTGGGCAGTAATCATTCACACCTCAGATGAATATTTTCTTCTGTCAGGAGCTGTATGGTGTATTTAAACTTCTCTTCAGATTCAGCAATCTTGGTCTGGAGCATTTTCTCCAGATTTCCCACCATAGTTTTCTGAAAGACATGTAAATTTTAATAGCTATCTTTCCCAAACCAGAAACTATATGACTGAGCTGCACAGAGACCTGGGGTTTTTCCCCCAACTCCCATCCCCTCTCCAGCCAGGACTTACCTCTCTCTGGAGTTCCATCTGAGTTTGGTAGAGAGTTGTGTTAAGTGATTCTAGGATAACAGCTTGTGCATGCAACTCTTCCTCTATGACCTGTGTAAGGAGATATTGTTTTGGGACATGATAACTATGTCTACCCATTTATTTTCTTTTTCAGAGTACCTGGACGGGAATGGTTAACATCAACTTTAGCTATTCCTTCTCCTGCACCATTCGGTCACTATATCCTATTAATTTGCCATCTCTTCTGTATCTTGCCCATCTATACCCTCCCCTGTAGCCTCACTGCCACTGCCTCAGATACAGCCCTCACCAGAACTCACACAGGTTGTCACAACTACCAATCATTATTCATTAAAAGGTATTTGTTAAATATCTACTATGGATTCCAACAATCGGACATTCTGGAAAAAGGTAAGACTATAGAGATGGTAAAAAGACCAGAGGTTGAGAGGGGAAGTGAAGGGTGTATAGGTGGAGAACAGAGGATTTTTAGAGCAGAGACGCTATTCTTTATGATATCGCAATAATGAATATGTAGCATGATACATTTGACAAAATCTATAGAATGCACAACAGAAAGAGTGAACCCTAATGTAAACTATGGACTTTAGTTTAAAATGATGTATTAATGTTAGTTTGTCAACTCTAACAAATGAACCACACTAATACAAGATGTTAATAATAGAGGAAATTGTGTGTGTGGGTAGGGGGAGTTTTTGGGAAATCTCTGTACTTTCTGCTTAATTTTTTCGGGAACCTAACACTGCTCTAAAATATAGGCTGTTAATTAGAAAGAAAACCTCCTACTATATTAGGCATCAGGAATATTATAATGAAAAAAGACATATTTCCTATTCTTATGGGGATACATTTTAATAAAGGAGATGTCAATAATAATAATAATAATAATAATAATAACAACAACAACAACAACAACAATAAAAATCAAAGATGCAGGTGGAGGATGTAGTATAAGTATAGAAAAGGGATAAGTGTGAGATCTATAAAAATGAACCGGATGGATCTCTGCTTTCAAGTGTCAGCCTCATTTAACTCCGACACATCCGCAGAGCTCTTCCCATGTAATGAGCATTCTCCCACGATGTATAACCACAGAGATACCATCACTACTGGAACTGCACTGCACAAAGCACTGTACCAGGTCATTTTGCATTTATTTATTCATCCAAAAAAAAAATCAATCGCTATTTACCAAAATGTCTGTGATGTGCCAGGCACTGTTCTAGAAATGGATTAGTAGTAAATAAATAAATAAATAAATAAATAAATAAATAAATAAATGCCAACAAAAATCCCTGCCTTCATTGAGTTTATCAGGTTAGATGGTTATAAGTATTTGTAGAAAAATAAAACGGGGGGGGAAAAAGTGTCAGGCAGGTTCTCGAGCCTTTAAATACAGTGGTCCCTGAGAAGGTAGCATTTGAGTGAAGACTGGGAGGAGGTAGGAAAGTTAGCCATGTGGTTATTTGGCAAGGAGCTTTCCAGGAAGAGAAAAAATCAAGTGCAAAGACCCCAAAGTGGGAGCATCCTAGCTTGTTAAAGAAATAACAAGACATCCAATGCCACTGGAATAGCATGATGGAGGGGGATAAATGGAAGAAGATGAAGTTTTGGGGAAAGGACCAGTAGCATGGAGTAGGTAGAACAATCCTCAGGGCCAGCACAAGACTGAGAATAGTTTACATTCCCACTGGCCAGAGTAGAAAAACCCTTCTAATGCACATGGTATTGGGGGAGACTACTGAAAAGGGTGTCATCTCAATAGTGAGGAAAAATCAGCCCTAGACGAAAAACTGCTGCCTAACAAAGCTCAAAAGCAAGGCTCAAAAAACCCAAACTACTTCCAAGTAACTTAATTGAATCCCAAAACAAAACTCAAAAATTTTTAAAGGGAACAAAAATATTCAGCACCCAACAAGGTAATGGCTGGCCTCCAATTAAAAAATTACCAGGCATGCAAACAAGGAAGAAAATATGAATATAAATGAGGAGCAAAATCAATTAATAGAAATAGACTCAGAAATAACAACAAATGATAAAATTAGTAGACAAGCTTGTTAAGGCAGTTATAATAATACACTGGATCTACCTTGCTCCAAAATCCATTCCTTCACTTTGTAGGACATTGCAGTCTATTTGCTCAAAGATTCTGAAGCCTTGCCTGGGCTCTAAGATATCATTCCATGTTTTCACAATGGCTAATCATTACCCAAACATGTCCATTCTAGATCCAAATTAAATTCTAAGTGAAAGAAGAACCACAAGGCACTTTGTGGGTCTGAACAGTTTCCTTTGTGGTATCTCCCACATGGAGCCCCAGAAGAAAAGTTCATTGAGGAGGCTGTGGGGTGTGGTATACTCAGAGTTTTAAGGAGAGGTTTGAATTCAGAGTTCCCAGGGGGGCAGTATTGTACTTTTCAGACATTAAAAGGAAGAATCTGGCATTTTACTATTCAAGACTCTTGTTGTTTGAGCCTTACTGGAAATGGAAGGCATCTAACATTGAAGATCTCACAGCAAATTGCTCATATATTGTTTAAATTTGTCTATAAAAAGAAAATAATGGCTTCATTTTACAGACAGTTCTAAGATCCTTTTTGACTTATTACTGAGCAGTAAGTCTTCCATTTTTTACTGGTCTTGGGAAAATTATCATAGATTCCATTTTATTAAGAGTATATAATTTGGCTGATGTATTTGTAAGATGCCAATTCCATAGAAAAAATGAAAAAGCTTACCTCTTTGGTCTTTTTTAGCTCCTCTAATTGCAAAGTGTCCTTTTCATGTTGTTTTAAGAGCTCCTAAAAATAATTTTATTTGGAAAAGGTCAGCACTAGGGTTCTGGCAGAAAAACTAAGAAAGCCAGAATAGGATTTAGAAATATAATATTTATCAAAGTTTAGATCTTGGTTTCATGAAGCACATTAAAAATAAATGATATAACATGCTAAATTTAAATAATAAAAATCTCACTCATGTTCAACTTTAGTGTACTGACAAATATTTAAAAAAATTATACTTGCATCAAAGGCTTTTCTTGTTAGAATATAGATTTAATACTGTTAAATATCCAATTCTCCAAAGATAGAATTTGTATTTAGTGCAATTCCAGTCAAAATACCATCAGGCTTTCTTGGCAAGATAATTCTAAAATTTACATAGAAATAGAAAGAATATAGAAGAGCCAAAGTAATCTTAAAAAACAGGAGCAAGTTAGGAGATTTTTATTCCATGATTTCAAGCCACAGTAATTAAGATAACATGTTGTTCTACGTGTAGACAAATAGTTGAACAGAACTGAATGGTGAGTCCACCCACCACCCCTCCCCAATTACAACAAAGACACCCAGACAATTCAATTGAGAAAGGAAAGTTTTTTTTAAACAAGTCATTTTGTAGCAGCTGAATATCAATATGGGAAAAGAAAAGACTTATGACCTCTACTTTACTCATATAGAATTACGAAAACTGAAATTACAAAGCTTTTTTTACAAATATCTTCATTTCCTTGGATTAGGCAACAATTAGGCAACAATTTTATAGAGAAGACAAAAAATCTGTGACCATGAAAGGAAAAAATTGATAGATCTTGATTTGGGTATTGGTTACATGGATATATACATTTGTCAAAATTCATCACAGTACATTTAATATCTGTGCATGTTTATAATTGTAAATTATATGAGGGAGAGAGAGAACCCATTTATAGATTTATAGTCATTATCGTTTTGTTCAGTAGCGCAGTGAATGCCATTAATGGGATTTTATTGGTGAAATTCATGGCTTTTCAATTAACATGATGGTTAGACATAGACTCTTAAAAACAGAATATTCAAGATACCTAAAGTATTTGAGCCACTTTCCACTTTGTATGAAACAGATACAAAAATCTAACAAAACGTCTAGCTTGTACACTGCATGGGGTCTAAGACTTGACCCCCAAATGGTCTTGTGTCCTGCTTGGGAGCATCTCTGGTGGCCAGATACTGACTACAGTGGTTACAGAAGTCATTGCATATACCTCTGACGAATCTTGTATGCATCCAAAAGCTCAGAGAACTGCTAGTATTACTGCTTGGACCTGCTGGCTAATGCATGTTTGTTTAGTAAGTGTCCACGTGTTTGGTAGAATTTGGTCTGAGACCTGCTTTCATTATAACCTGGTATCAGCGTCAAGGTCATGGAGGAGTAACTATGAGTAGCTAACCTTCACCACCTCTAACTTTTGGGTAGCTACTCTCATTTACAAAGAGTTTAATTTGCAACAATACCCTTTCTCTTCAGTTATAGTCAAGGATGAGAAGGACATTCAGAGACTGGGATTTTGGCAAAATAGGGAATTTCAGCTTCTGTATGTACTTTGCATTCTATTGTTTCCTGTTAATTACAATTTTCATTTCAATAGCCCTGTGGTAAGACTCTCAGCAAATACAGCAAGATCATGAGGCTACTTGCACATATTTCCATGGGAAGCTGGAAAAGGGGAACTATACCCAGAAAGACAAAAGCTCATCTAATGACAGAGGCACGCTTGGGGACCAGATGTGCTTTGGGCTGAGTTACCTCTTTCTCTCTATTGAAGTTCTCAAAGATAGCACTGTAGGAGTCATTTATTTTCTTCTTTTCTTCTTCTGACTCTAACTCAAACTTCCTTGTCATTTTATGTTCTGTGAAGGTGAGAGAGAATCACACATCTGTGTAAGTGCGGGAGAAACAGATGTAGAGAGAAAACCAGATTATCTGAAGGTAATAGAAAGTCCAGACTGAGTCAGACTCAAGGTCCTTTCAACCTGGTGTTCAGCATCTGACACGCAACTGGAGATGCTTGAGAGTGAGGTCAACACGGTGGTAGCTCCCGATCTCATCAGTCCTATGGGACTTACCTCTAACGCCTCTGGTTCTTATTGTGTAGTTTATTTTGGATCTCCTGCTTATTGTTTTGTTTATTCCTTCTGCTGAAGTAACCACTATGCTTTCTTGAATATCCTGTCTAAAAATATAGCTCTTGACTAACGTGACTTTTCCAGCAATAAAATGTATTCTGTATTTAGCCCTGGGGTAGAGGAAGACTTAGATGATTTGGGGGTCTGGGGGCATAGGAAACAATACTAAGCAGGAGGAAGGAGGTGTGAGGGGCTAATCCAAATTTCTTCAGCATTGTGGTGCTGGGGATAGGTAAGGAGGCAACTCCTGGGCACACAGAGTCTAGACTCTGAGCAGCTAAATTCTGGTCTCCCCCAACTAGTTGTAACATTTTAACTTAGACTTCGATGACATGGAACAAGTACAGAATAAGTAGCTAGGAGCCTGGAAGAGGACCTGGGCTACACTATACCAGGATTCCAGGTAAAGCCTCAAATAGGAGCAGCACCACATTCCATCCCCTGGCCTTCCCTTCAGGGTCTTCATGCTACCTTCTAGCAGTCCAGTGTCCCCACCAGGCGGGAATGGCCTCAAGGATTAACTTTCCCTCAGATAGCTACATTTAAAAGAGTCATTTGTTAAAATCAATGAAATCTGAGATGAATTGGGTTGGGATAGGATGTGGAACAGATTTTCAGAGGCTCCACTCTTACTTTAACTAGCTTTCTAGACCAAGGAGCAGAGTTTCCACAAATTCCTCTCTCCTTTTTTCATTTACGAAGATAACAAGACCACATTCCTACAGACATCCCCAAGCTTGTTCCAGCCCTTGATGAACAAACTTGGAACCAGTGAGCATTGGAAGGTGCACGCTTAGAACCTGAGGTGGCTGAGCTTCATAAAAGACTCCATTCTTATTGTCACGTTCTTGAAAACTCCAGGCGCCTTCCACCCAGGCACCAGCCACGTGGCTCATTACCCTTAGTAAATTCAAGCCTGCCTTCCTTGAGTTGAGACCAAGCTTAATGGCCGTCCTTTGGTGTACCTGTCATCAAGAAGTCAGAAGTTTCTGCACTCACTTTGCTGTAGCAAGATCTTTTCTCGCTCCAGTTGCTCATCCTTCTCCCATTCTGCCTTCTTCCTTGACCACTTATCTTCCATTTCATCATAAATGCTGTCCTGTGAAGGCACAAAAGCACCATGAAGAGAAGGGTCTGGAAGTAGGCTGTACACTGGCTTGAAGCACAGCAGCACAGCACCAGGCGCTTTGCATCTTTCCTCACCTGAGACCCTTGCTGAGGGGCTTCTATTTGAATGTAAATTCCAGCTCAGCCTCCCCTCAAAGGGACTGCAGAACCCTAAAAGCCAAACTCTACAGAGTGTTTACCCACGGGGACTGGGATTTCTTTAAAGACAAGCAGGGTTCACATGTCAGCTCCCTCTTAATCATGACTTAACTCATCAATAGCATACAAAGAAACAAGAGACTACAGCCATGCTATCCTGAACAAGCCTGATCCTGTCTGAGCTCGGAAGCTAAGCAGTGTTGGGCCTGGTTAGTACTTGGATGGGAGACCACCTAGGAAGACCAGGTGCTGTAGGCGTAAAAAATAAGGGATTATAAAACGACAGGGTCCTTGTAACCCGTGAGGGTTGCCACACACACACGCGCGTGTGCGCACACACACACAAAAGAAAAAAAAAAGAAACAAGGGCAATGCTTAGTAATTAATTTGAACACTTAGAAAATCATAGGATGTTTTTCAAAGCATATCCATTTCCCCTAAAAAATGTAATTTCCTTTGTGGTTGAGGTTAAATAAGCCTAATTTGATGCCAGCCCTTGATGGATGGCTCAGACTTCATGAGGCTGGGACCACAGAGGAGGAAGGCCCAGGACCTGGATGATGCCATAAGGTCTCAGAATCCTTACTCCCTTCCTTGTCAGGTTAGCAGCAGATTTCACAATAGGCCTGGGAGTCAGAGCTCATTTGTAAGAGTTTGTGGCTGTTTAAATAGAAGTTCTGTTTCATCATTTCATTACTAGTGGGCAGCTCGGTTTCCATCGAGGTCAAACTCTCTGGAGAGGCCCAGACTGAAGCAAATACAATGCATACACAGGAAACTGGGGCAGCTTACCTGCTCGTCAACCTGACACTTCTCTTAGGCTCCGCTCTATGATGTTTTTCTTGATTGTATCAAGGTACATCTTAAAAAATGAATTTTGGGTACAAGCTCAAAACTGAAATTGAGAATGGTCAATCGAGTTTCAGAGGCAGTGCTGATGCTTAACTTTGTTTCCTCCTTTGATAGGGTGATCAATTATCCTTGTTTGCCTAGGACTGAGTTGAGTTGTTTCCTGGGGATTTCAGACTTTCATTGCTAAAATCCAAAAGTCCTGGGCCAATGGGATTAGTTGGCCCCCACAGGATGCTGCCTCAGCCCTTCCCTGTCTGCTCCCCATCTCCCACTCTCTCAGTCCCTTAGTAAGAAATCCTGCCTTAACTATGGGCGCCTGGGCCTCCATCACACTAGCTGATTAAATGAATGGGGTGTGTTCTGAGACAGCTAGAGCCCTCCCATGTTCTGCTAGTGGGAGTAGTACAGAGTGATACAGTCTTTCTGGGTGGCCATTTGGCCAAATGTGTCAAAAGCTTTTGCAATCTTTATTTCTTTTGACTCAACACTTACTAAATCAAAAATGTCACAAAGTATAGACATTAACAGCAGCTGCCTTCGGTGGTGATAGTGGTGGTGACAGTTCTTTCTTTTTGTTGCTCTTGTTGGTTTTTGTATTTCTGTGTTTTTTTGTTTTTTTTTTTTAAACAATGAGCAAGTGTTACTTTTGAAATGACGAACTTTTTTCTGTGGGTTTCTCTAGGGTCTGGTGACTGACTTGTCATTTTAAAAGCCACCAAAGTCTGCAGGTTCACTCTTTTCCCTGGGTTGAGTTAGTGCCCTTGGGTCCAAGGACACTGGGAATCTCAGGAAATTATTTTCTGGGCCAGAGGTCTAGATCCATCCCAGCATCAGTAGCTGGGAATGAGCCCTGCTTCTCTTAGCGTCATAATCCACCAAGGAGCTCTGAATCTCACCTGATACATATAAAACATAGTCTTCAGATACTTATATTCCTTTTCCATCTCCTCTGGAAAAAACGGGGGGAAAAACAGGGTCAACATTACATTATTGCTCTGAAACGCACATTTTCAAATCCAAATGTGAGCTGTCCTGCACACCTTCCCCGCCTCAAACTCATCCCCTAGGTGGTGAAACCATGGCATGCCTCAGAACTCACTCTGGAAGCTGATTAGAAACCCAGTTGCCTGACCTACCCTAAAACTACTGTATCAAGCTCTCATAGGAGAAGCCCAGTATCTGTCAATAACATGCTTTCCCACTGATTCTAATGCACGTGAAATCTGAGAACTCATCCCCAGGGTAAACCTGCATCTTTGGAAGAAGAGGAGTAAAACCTAGTAGCATGTACCTGCCTCTCTATTTTTTAAATAAGATCGATTTTGAAAACAATATGAATTCTTTTTAAAAACCTGGGACATCAGCAAGGTATAACTACCATCTTTTAAAAAATGCAAGGCAAAAGAAAATAAGGTTATAGAATTTCTCCTCTCTGTGGATGTTAGTCAGTCTGTAAACTCAGAATTCTGAAGAAGACACTTTGCTTTTCTCAAAGGCGGCATAAACAATGAGATAAATGGCCCACACAACCCTTATGGACTATAAGGCCACACTAATCAGAATTTAATGAAACACCATCATTCTGCAGGTGAGAAAACTTGCTGAATTAGAATAGTATTAAATTTGTAGAACTTCAAAAGATACTTAAAAAAATGATTTTACATTCCTATCATTCTGATAAAGGGAAGTATTATTGTGCTCAATTCCCAGACAGAGAAACTGAGACTCCAGATTAAGGGACTTGCTCAGATTCCAAAGCTTGGTCACAGGACCTTCTATCTTCCGGGTGTAGGAAGGACGTCAGTAGCCATGGCTTTCACCTTTTCAGTTGTTTTTTCAATCCTCCCTCTCCTGGAGCTTTAGGAGTACACCTTTAAGGTCTAGCCAGAGACCATCCATGGCCATGAGAGTCCCTCAGTCCTAGACCCGCATGGTCAGCCTCCATCCTCTCCACCATGGTCATTTTCCCAGGTTCTGAACGTACCTAGTTTTTCCTGAGAAGCCAACTTCTCTGCCTCTAGGACTGCTTTGTAGTTGTTCTTCAACTCAGTGAGCTCTGCTGCATGAGCCTCTTTGAGCTCCCTGTGGGAGGCCACAATCAGTGACAACAAGTCCAGAGCTGAGCTATTATATTCACTTGAACTTCCTGTTCTCCCTCACACAAGAAGCCAGTGGGAGGGCAATGCGGCCCTCACTTCCTGATGCATTTTCCTGGCATCCATCCCAAGAAGGGGGAAAGGACTCTTGTTTCTCAACCACTAATTTGAATGGAGCCAGTAGGTACCATGGACACCCCCTAACAGTGTAGTCTTTGCTTGTGACTCTCTGGGGAAACCATGAGCCGCATTAGCTCTCAAAATAATTTTAGAGCCCAAGGTCTCTCCAGCCTCCATTTCAGAATGAGTATTAAAATGAAAGGCTTTATGAGCTGTCAAGCCAAGAAAAGACAGGGAGGAGCCTTAAATGCATATTAATAAGTGAACAAAGCCAGTCTGAAAAGGCTATGGGCTGTGTGATTCCAACTATGTGGCATTCTGGAAAAGGCAAAGCTATGGAGACAGTCGAAAGATGAGTGGTTGCCAGGGGTTAGTGGGGAGAGAGGGATCAATAGGCGGATCACAGAGGATTGCCAAGGCAGCAAAACTATTTTGTATGACACTAGAATCGTGGATACATGTCATTACACATTTGTCAAAACCCATAACATGTATTTTGACAGTACCAAGAGCGAGCCCTAATGTAAACTACAGACTCTGGGTGACAATATTGTGTCAGAGCAGGTTCATCGGTTGTAAGAAATGCACCATGTTGGTGCGGATGCCAATAACGGCAGAGTTTGTGTGAGTGGAGGGGGAGGGGGCATATGGGAATTCTTTTATGTTCTATTTTACTGTGAACCTAAAATTGTTCTACAAAAAATAAAGTCTATCATAAAATAAACAAGTTGATTAATTAATTGATTAATTAATTATTTTTAAAATCTAGTTTATGACCCAATTAGGAGGACCTCCGTACCAGGGCTTATAAGGCTACTCTGGTGCCCAGCAGGTAGCATGGAAGGAATTTTGTGGGTTTCCTCACCCACACAGATGACATACCTCCTTTCACTTGCCCTTGGTTCTCTTTGTGGTTCGGGCTCCTGCCCTTCTCATGGCTTCTTCTCATTTTACCCAAGCCCTGACCTAGCAGCCAGGGAGAGTAGAGAAGAGAGCGGAAGTGGAAGAGGAGGAGCAGGCTGGGCTGTGAACTACTGCTGTCTACCACAGAAATCTCACAGAGGACAAAAAATGGCTTTTCTCAGTAATCAACAAAAGGGGAGATTATCATGGAAATGAAATAACTAGATGAGAAAGTGCAAAACCAGGAATAACCTTCTTCGTGCTATATTTTAGTGGCTCCAATCAAACCATCCTGCTCTCCAAAGACTTGTGTTTCATCTCCCTCCTCCCTTGCCACCCAAGGCCATTTTGCACGGTCTGAAATTCTAGTGAAATGAAATCTTGAAAGGATATGGGCGCTTTAGGGCCTTTAGTGGGGGCTTGTGCCAGAAAGCATACCTGTTCTTGTTTTCAAAGTTCTGCTGCATCTCAGCACGGCGGAGATCCATTTCGTCAGAGAGCTGGAAATGAGGCCAGCATTAGCAACCGAGGACGGAAGACCCCCCTTCCAGTCCAATCTGCAACTTCTGAGAAGCCTTCCATTCTCCACTCCTCCTGCCCCTCTGTCATTACTGTGGGTAAAGAACAATTCTTGCCTTGCTCTGTGTTGTTTGGTATGTAATCATATGTACATGAAAACCATCTCAGTTACCACCTGGTTTTGTGAGCAGGCCTGGTCTCCTCTGCTGGACTGTAGTCTCTTTGTAAGAGCATGACCTTTGGACTCTCAGTTATAGAATTCAATTGAACAATTATTTCCTGAGCAAATGAGGCCTAAGACTCAAATCCTGCCTTCAAAGAACTTACAATCTAATGTTAATAAATTCTCATTGGCAGAGTGCTTGTGTTTTGGCACGCAGGATTTGCTCCAGGTCACCCTAGCCCATCAGATTCTCCAGCGAGTGCCTCAGGAACAGTGGATACTTCCAAACTGGTCAGCACCCACTGTCAGCTGAAAGAAAGGTTCAGGGCTTGTTCTTGTCTCTCTCTGACTGAGTGGTGGCACCAGCACTCCTCCCTTCCACAACAATTTGGGGTGCTCATAGTTGGGAGAATTTTAAAAATGACGATCTGTGGTCCCTCCCTAGAAGTAATCTCTAAATATGTCTTCATAGGGCTGATGTTTCAGTGAGTGAAAACGTTCGTTTTGCCCAGTAACACACCACTGATGAGGTAAGTGACGGTGTGTCAATTGTTTAACTTCCTGAGCCTCAATTTCGTTTTTGTAGAAGGAAACCACAAACCTGACAGTTTTCAGGCAAATACAGTACGATCAATTGCAGGGCAGGGCTCAGTCCGACTTATAAGCTGGTGCACTATAAGATTCAGAAGCGTCCAGGGAGAGTCAGAGGATGAGGGGTGGGCCTGCTGGAAATTTAACCTTCACAAGTGGGTTTCAGTACAACACGCAAGAGTGTGTGTGTGTGTGTGTGTGTGTGTGTGTGTGTGTGTGTGTGTGTGTGTGTCAGGGGCGGGGGATGTTTCTGATTATCGCTCTGGTTTATCACTCCAGCCCAGACCACAAAGCACATCTGCTGGAGTTGGGGAAGAAGAGACTATGATAAAACAAAAGGGTGTCGCCAAAATCCCCAGGAAACACACACACACAGTGTGACTGACATCACCAGAATCTGAAGTGCGTGCTTTGGTAGTTTCAAAAGCAACAGGAATTGAGGACTGGGGGCTTCTGGGTAGCTTTTGAGCAACGCGGGAAACACTGACTGCACTGGTGCCCTAAGCAAGAGCGTAACTCACCCCAGAGGCCTCTGCAGACCCTGCGGAAAGTGGCTGGTGCCCCCTAGTGTGGAGAAGACAGTGGCACTGAACATCTCTGAGGTACTCCAAGAACTCCCAGAAACTGAATTAGGACTTGAGAAGGGTCTTGAGTTCTTATCATTGTGGATGAGGATGGAGACAGAAATACCATTGAGTGACCACATCCTCTGCTGTTGCCCGGACAACATGGCTCCCCTGAGTCAAGTGCTGAGCCTCGTGCCTGGCACATAGCAGGTGATCTGAAGGTATTGGTCTTTCCTCTACCCATAGAGTGTCGGCTACCTCAAGGATCACTCACCAATTTTTCAGCAGACTTGTGATCTCTGTTCATTTGCTCTATTATCACCGTCAGCTCTGATATCTGCTCTTCTAGGTCATTAATGATGTCAGTCCTACGGGATAAGTAATTCTTCATTCGCAGAGCTTCTGTGTCATGCCCATCAGACCCCTCCCTGAGCATGACTGACTCTGGCCTGGGAAAAGCGGGGCCATGTTCTGCACCTGCTCCTCCATCATGGGGGGAAGGGAGGAGGGGTGGAAGGGTGGTCTGGGAGAAGGAATTTGGCAGTAGGGTGGTCGAGCCTCAGACATGGCGCTTTTAGGTGAGCAAGCCAGAAGTGAGCTGGGGTGGTTTGGTGGCCTATTGAAGAGAAGGGAAAGAAGAATATGTCAGATATCTGTTAGGGTTTGACTCTTATTTGGTAACGATAGTTGAATTGCAAGAGGGAACATGGGGGAATAAGATTGATGCTGGCAATGAATGGCAGACAAAAATTGGACCAACTGGACAAGGAGGGGATTTAAGAGAGTGGCTTTCAGAATTGATATAGGTTTTCTGTGCTTCTGGGTCTGGGGTCTCCATGATGTCTGTAAGGTTATTCAAGTTTATGTGGTTGAGCTGGAGCAGACAGGGTGGTAGCCAGTGCAGTAAAGCAGAGAGGAGGGCCTCGATTCAAAAGGATGAGACAGCAAAAGGATAAAGGAAAAGATACGAGAAAGAAAAAAGTATATGGGAAAGCTGGACCATAAGGAACCCTCGTCTTTAGAACATGACTTTTGGTATAAGCAACACTCATAGCTTTACCAGGGACTAAAGCAAACATGGGCTATTCCGTTTTATTAGGCCACAACTGGTGATAACCTTCTTATGAGGCAAAGAGGTGGCTGAGGCTCGACTGTGGGTGCACGGCCTATCTCCTCCTGCAAAGGGCCAGAGACGATCAGGGCAAAGAATACAGGGCCTGCATGTTCCCACTGGAGGGGAGACAGGACCGGAGTCTGGTTTCCCCGGCAACTCCACGCATAGCCTCATGCAGCCGTGGGCTTCTGTGTTCCTCAGCCTCATCCCCAGTCTGAATCCCTTCCCAAATGAAACCACTGCTAACAGTGTGGTGTATCCTTTCCATACACTTACAAATAGGTAGGTGACGTGTGTGTGTGTGTATGTGTGTGTGTGTGTTCATGTGTATGTGTGTGTGTGTGTGTGTGTGTGTGTGTGTGTGTCTGTGTCTGTGTTCTGTTGTTATTGCTGGTTTCTGTTTTGAAAAAATAACTT
This sequence comes from Cynopterus sphinx, assembly GCA_030015415.1. Classification (NCBI taxonomy): domain Eukaryota; kingdom Metazoa; phylum Chordata; class Mammalia; order Chiroptera; family Pteropodidae; genus Cynopterus; species Cynopterus sphinx. The sequence continues at coordinate 181,706,159 of CM057379.1, forward strand.
TCACAGCAATTGGAAGCCCAAGGAAAAGACAGTCCGTAGGGAGGCATTTCAAGAGTTCAGGTAGGAAGTAACAGATGGAGAAGGAGAAGATCTGAATGAGAGATTTAGGAGGTAGAATGAAAAGGATGTGGGGACTGCCCTTATATGGCACTGGAGGATAGAGAGTGGGTGGAACTTAAATGACAGAAAGGATGACAGTGTGTCTAACTGGGATGGAGTCAGGTCAGAATCTTCCACATTGCATCTTCCAGAGGCAGGAACTGAGTGGTGCCTTTGGACATAATGAAAAAGATGCATAATTGGGTCTCCCAGAAACCCTGACTTTACTCTTAGTTCTCACCCTCCAAATTGAGACTATTTTATGAATATTTCATCTGTTCTTTACCTCTAGAAACAACTGTTCTCCTTTAGGATGAATTATGCTACACTCATTCACTTTCCAGATCAGCCATCTGACTTGACCTTCATCCTGGCTAGATGAGATTGGAGCAAAGAGGTGGTGTGGAGAGGAGCAAGCTCAGGACCGAGGCATGAAGTGACCAGCAGCACCTCCAGAACAGGGACCCTGTGGGCTACGAGTGGACATTAGGGGCTTGTCCAGGCTTGGCCAGTCAGTGATAAGTCTGAGGAGCTGGATGTTGATTTAAAGACATTACCTGGGAATTTTGATTTTGTCCATCATCTCTGATTTCAAACGCTTCTTCCGATCAAACATCTCATTTCCCAAGGTGACAGAAATCTGCTCCCTATTTTGAATGAGGTGATAGCCAGGTGACACATTGATCACTTCCTAGACATCAAGATAGAAGATAATATTTCAGACTTGAAGTGCTGAGATTCTTCCGAATCTTCAAGTGTGCCCTACTGACTTCTAAAAGCAGAGACAGGAGATGCGAGTCCAGGGCCCAAGTCTGTCCTGTGCCCTCCCTCAGTCACCACTCACCCTCATATCTGTGGCCCATGTTTCTCTCTTGAGATTCAACTGCAAGACTCAACTGGCTCCTGGATGTCCCCACAGGATTTTCAAGCTCAATATTTACAAAACCTAGCCATTGACACCCATTCCACACCCTGACCCCAGCCCTGCTCCTCCTCTGCATTCTCCATCATGGCCAGAAGACAGGAGGCAGAGAGCATTGTGGAAATTGCTCAGGTTTTGGAATTGAACAGGCCTGAGTTTAAATCCTGGCTCTGACACTAACCATAGTTACCCAATATCTCTGTGCCTCTGTCTCCCCATCAGAAAATAAGGATAATAACTCTTCCTCAAAGGGATTTTGTGACCAAAAAACCTCCAAAGCAACATATGAGAAAATGCCTAGCATAATTGCAACAAACAAGCAAACAAACAATAACCATTGTAGTCAGTTCCTTCTCCATGCCCCACTAGATACCCAGTCAGAAATCTGGGCAGGGCTACCAGCTATCAGAGATCAGGATACGATTGTACCTTCTAAAGTATAGGACACCCCTATAGGACCATAAGTCCTGCCATCGTTATCTCCTAATTATATTCCAACCTCATCCTCTCCTCTCGCACCCCTATTCCTGCTTAGCTCAAGGCCACCACCATCTGTCTCTTTGGCTCCTGAGATATATTCCTAGCTGGCCTCTCTCTCTCCCCTCAGCCTGACTCCCCTAAGTTCACCATTCTCCCCACCTGAAGGGTTATGACATTTTTGTTTAATTTTTTTCCTGCCCATTAAAGGACTCCGTGATCCTTTTTTCAAGGGGATGGGAGAGAAAGGAAAATAGATAAAAACAGAAAGTAGTAAAAAGTATCAATTATATCCCAGAAGAGGGGTTTTTTTTCTAAAATATAAATCTTACCTTGTCCTATTCCTGTGTCAGATCCATAAAGGCTCCCAGACAGCAAAAGGATTAGGCCCAAACTCTTAGGCAGATGTCAAGATCCTTCCAGGTCTGGTCCCTATCTCTTTCTCCAGCACACCCCATACCCTAATGCCTCAGGTTTCCTGATAGTCCCTTGCCCAACATTTGTGGGCTCACAAGTGTGGCTAAGGGTTTTCTGCATCTGAGCATAAGCTGTTCCCTGGCCTGGACTGATTGTCACCATCTGGTTTCCCTGAGCACTCTTCTCACCCTACACAAAAGAGTAGAGAGGTAATTAAATGCCCTTTCTGGGATCTGGCTGAGTAGGAATTTAAGTCCTGATCCTGCCACTGAGCAGCCTTAAACTATATGCAGTAATTCCAGCACATCCTCATAAGGACCATCGCAAAGATTCAATGATGTAAAAGTAGATATAAAAGGTCCATGCCTGCTCACAGGAGATACCCAATAACTGTTAGTCCCTCCACCCTCCTCCCATTTTTACTCACATAAGGTAATTGATTGCTCTCCTCTTGTTCTCCTAACTGGGTTTTCACTCTGCAAGAAAAAGTCGTGCTTAGAAGCAACTGGAGAGTAAGATGTTCCAAGCTTAGGAGCTGTGTCCTGACCCCACCACTCATCTGTGAGAAGTAACATTCCTAGGATGACCTCAGAGACCTCTTTCAGTTTTCAAACCATGCTACTTCAGGAAATAGGGAATATTTAGTGACCCAGGGATCACTGGCATATAGATTGTGATAAAATGGCAGGTAGTAAAAAAGTGGAAAGTCAACCAGTCTCTAGCCAAATAGTAGACCCATTTTTGAAACGAAAACCAAGAGACTTGGAATGAAGCCTCACAGTGATCTCCAATGAGCATGGTGCATAATTTCAAACGTACACATTTTAGGTGGTAAGTATGCTGTCTGCACAACCACCTCTCTTCTCATTTGCATGAGAAATTGGTGTTCCAGGACCCCGAAATTGCCAGTTAAGTGAATTCAGGATAAGCAAAGTATTCCTAATTTGAGAGCTGGTGCTAACCCTGACCATACTACATGTTTGTTTCCACAGACGAGAAACATGAGCATAATATCAGGTACTCAAATATCAAAAGCGTATTTATAAAGGAGTTCACTAAGAAGGTGAAAGATTAGAATAAGAGCAACTAGCTTTTGGTGTGCTGACAAGAGTAGGTAGGCTTAGGGCCTCTCCCCTTGGCCTCAATGTCCACTCATGCATGTACACTTGCCATCAGGCAAACGCTGTAAAGAGAGACAACCAAAACGTGCTGCACACGTTCCATTTCCCCATGACCAAAACACCCACAACACCATTAAGGTTACCAGGGTGGGACTGGTCCAGAATCCATGGGTGACTCTGGGTGTGTGCAGTGGGGTTGGAAGGACTTTTCCTAGTGGAAGCAGTTCCATCTTAGTTAATAACCATCAGTCTATTTTTGACTCCACGTTTCCCACCCTGGAGGGGGCCTTCAGAGAGGCACCGAGAACTCTCTTGAGAAAACCAGTCCAAGGTTTGGGCTACCTTAGATGCTATCAACCTTTGACTTAGGCTTTCACTGGCAAAATAAAACAAAAAAACAGAAAAATGGTTCTGTGTTTTAAAAAGTGGGCACGAGTGTATATTTTACACTGAAAATACAATGGGACCCACATGCAATTTAAAAGATTTAGAACCATTTAAAATGCAACTCGACTCATATCAACTATATGTTCCCATTTAACCGTCCACAATGGTGAGTTTTGCCTCCACTGAATTTAGGAAAGCCTTGTGGGGGAACCACTGGGTGGCCCAGGTCTCTTTAAAAAGCTGACCATGGATTTGAGCTTATGTCTTTTTTGCTCTTGGTTATTCTCCTGAGGCAGACAGAGACTTTCCACAGCATTGCCTTAACTTCAGAATTGCCAGAAAGGTCAGTGTGGCTACACAGACACTCATTTTGTCAGATAACTGTGTGTCTCTCGTGAAAAGTAAAAGGTGAGGTCAGTCTGGAATAACCCTCTTTATTTTTTTTGTCCTTGTCAACCTGATACTCAGATCACTCTGATCACATTGAGCAAATTTTGACACTTTGTTGACACCAATCGAAGCACTTCATGTTTTCTCATTTAATACATTCAAAGAGTTGTTAATGTATGCAGACCACAGTGCTCCATACCAAGAAATAGGATGAGATATTTTTATTTAAGAAGAGAGAAAAAGAGACACTTAAATCCTGAAAATAGGAGACAAGAGGTAAGTGCCATAGAAAACTGCAGATAAAGTGATTTGCCAACTGTGTCTCTCGGGTTGAGAGTTCCTAGTTATTGACATTTTTCAAGGTTCCTGATTTATTAAAACAAAGTAACAAAACCCAGCCCCTAAGATTATCCAAACAGGATTACAATAATCACGTTATAATTTATATTGAAGAATTGAAAAGTTTTAACACAAAAATCACATTCTTGGTTTGCAAGAAAATTATAGGATTCACAAAAAATGACAATGCACAGTTGAGGCTGTGTGTTTGACGCCTGAGGCCCAACTAAGAAGCTGACTGATGAACAGGTCCTTTCTATCCCATTTGGAGGTTGTGTCAACTGCTACCAGGAGTAGCTGGCCCTCCTGCACCCGGCTGCTCCATTTCCCAAACCCCGGTCAGTGTCATCTGGACCGGACCTGTAGGCCAGCTGACAACCAAGTGTGTCTGCTTCGAACCGGCTTTAGAGGATGGCTTGTTTCAGGGAAGAATGGGCCTTAAAGCATATTACTGAAAAGTTATAAATACAATTGGCAGGTCTTTGATAGAGAATTTAAAAAATACACACAAAGCGTCTCACTATGTCGCAAAACCAGAGGACAGTGTTGTCAGGGGTTCATGGTAGTGATCAGACTGGCGCTGTTAGTGAGGTCACTCCCAGCAAGAGGCACTGGGTGACTGTGGACTTGAGCTCAACTATTAATGTGGAGGTTAGAGCAGATCCACAGGTGTGATCACGCCAGCAGGGTGCCAGCACACAGAAGGCAGGCAGTGAGGACCCAGTCCACTCGTACAGCCATTCAGTGGATCCCTGTCATGACCTGGCTTTGCCACCACCTCTTCATTGAAACAATTACCTTCATTGTCATCCACCTGCGGGCTACTGACTCCAACAGTACTGCTCGGCCCTCATCTTAACTGACTCACCGGAGGTCTTTAACACAGATTACGAGATCCTCCTTCTTGGAGTATTTGTCATTTTGCTCCCATGACACCAGGTAGATAACTCTTCATCTGCCTCATGGGCCACTCCCTCTCAATCTCCTTTTTAGATCCTCCTCATCTCTCCCACCTCTCAACTGGAGTGCTCTGGGGCTCAGCTCTCCCAACTCTTCCCACCTCTAGCTCCAGTTCTTGCCTTGGAGATCTCACCTGGCTGCAGGGCTCTAAGTACCGTGTATATGCTGATGACTCTCAAATGCGCATCCGTAGTCCAGACCTCTCAGACTTGCTTATCCAACTACATACCGGACATTGCCACTTGGATATTAAGAGGCACCTTGAACTTCCTGAGCTCAATCCCCTATATATATATGCACTTCCTTCAGCCTTCTCCAATCTGAGAAAATGACGACTCCATCCTTTCTATTGCTTAGCCAAAAATCTTGAAGTCAGCCCTGACCCCTCTTTCCCTGCCCCTCTCATATTTTATATCCATCCCATTAGCAGCAGATCCTACTGGTTTCTCCTTCAGAATATATCCAGATGTGACCACTTCTCACTATCTTTACTGTTTCTACCAGGTTCAATTACCATCACTCCTTGCTTAAATCTTGCAGTTACATCTTGTCTCCTTTGGCTTCTCCCAAGGCTTCTGTCCCTGGCCATTACACTTCATTGATTTCTCAATGCAGTCGCCAGATTAGTCTTTTCAAAATGCAAGTTGGATCATGTCACTCTTCTCAGAATCATCTGGTGGCTTCCCAGCTGTTATGGGCTAAGTTGTGTCCCCTTCCCCTGATTCATATGTGGAAGCCCGAACCCCTGGTATCTCAGAATATGACTATTTTGGAGATATAAGGCATTTAAAGAGGTGATTAAGATAAAACGAAGCCATTAATGTGGGTCCCAATCCAATCTCACTGGTGTTGTCATAAGAGAGACGAGGACACACGGAGAGACCGCAGGGATGTGCGTGCACAAAGGAAAGACCACGTGAAGAGGCAGCAGGCGGGGGGTCATCTGCAAACCAAGGAGAGAGTCTGAAGAGGAAGCCAACCTGCTAGCACCTTGATCTTGGACTTCAAGACTCCAGAACTGTGAGAAAACAAATTTCTGTTGCGTAAGCCACTCAGTCTTTTGTTGTTGTGGCTGTTGTTCTGGCAGCCTTCGCAGCTAACACACCATCCCTTTCAGAGTAAAAGCCAAAGCCTTTACAGGAGCCAGCGGACTTCAGCGGACGTTTTCTATCGCTGCTGTAATGAGCTCAGTGGCTTAAAATAACACCCATTTATTCGGTCAGAGTTTTATGGGTCAAAGTCTGCAGTGGATCTCACCACGCTGGAGCTGAGGTGTTGGCATGGCTTTCTTCCTCCTAGAGGCTCTAGGGAAAATCTGTTCCTTTGACTTTTCCGGCTTCTGGAAGTTGCTCCGTTCCTGGTGGCCTTTTCCTTCATTTTCAAAGCCAGTAAGTGCTTCACTCTGACCTCTGCTTCTATTGTTACATCTCCTTCTCTGACACTCTAAGGACCTTTATGTTTACATTGAGCCGAGCTAGATATTCTAGAAGAAACTGACTATCTCAAGGTTAGCTGATTAGCAAACATAATTCCTTCGGCAATCTTAATTTCCTCTTGGCAAGTAACACAACATGATCACAGTTTCTAGGAATTATGACGTGGACATCTTTGGGGGACCATTGTTCTTCCAACCACATTCATCATTTTTATTATCATTTCTCTTAGCTCATCTCCACCTCTCTCGCCTCACTTCCTCCATTCCCACCACATTAACCTCTGCTTTCCTGAAAAAGGCCAGATGTGCCAAGCAAGTTCTCACGCACAGCCTTTGCACTTGCCATTCCTTCTGCCAGGTGTGCTTACGCCAGATGTCAGTGTGGCTCCTGCTGCCCTCTTGCCACAGGGCCTTTCCCTCGTCTCCCTGTATGAAATAACAACGCTAAGCTCCAGGAGAGTGGAGACTTTGTTGAGTTCACTGCTCTTGCCCACACCTGAAACAGTGCCTAGCAATAATAGGTACTCAATAATTATTTTCCAAATAAATACATAAATGGAATACAAAGACTCACTCAAAGACATAAAACTAAATTACACTTCTAAGCTTATAAAATATGAATAAAAATTTAAATTTGTAAGTAAAAACAGAGCTGCAATTTACAGAACATCTTAGACCCAGGAAAGTAATCAGTAAATGATGAGATATCACCAACAGGAGTCTCTTGGTCTCCGACAGGCATCTAGCATTGTGCCCCTTACTGCAGGAAGCCTTAGCTCATTTGTAGTGACTGAAAGCTGTGGGTGCCACAGAATCTACATGTAGGGTCTGAGGTTTGGGGGCCATCACGGTGGGTTCTGGCAATTCTCTGACATTCCTGGCAGCAATTAGTTCAGGTCAGGTAAGGCTGTGAAGGCCAAGGAGGGAGATTGTTTTATTCACATACCTCAAACCATTCCTGCCCATGGACACAAAAATACTTACTTTGGGGAGACAACCGGTTTTGCTGTTGATCGGACTAAATTTTGTTTTTTTGAAACTGGAGGAAGAGGAGTTAGCCTGAAAGCAAAAAAATAAATAACAAAAAAGAGGCAATTAGAAATTCAGAAACCTGTTTTAGTATTCCTGGATTAGGTAGATCCCCACAGTGACCCCAGATTGGAATATGTGGGCTGACGACTGGAATCTTTAAAACCAGGGTGGTTTTTGGCCACCTCAGACAAAATGCCTTGGCACTCGTTCACCATCCTGGGAGTCCCTGGGTTGGCAGCATAGCTTATTCCTCAAGTTTCCAAAGCTCCTGGTCCCACCTAGAGGGGCAGTTTCCATGGGCCACTTGGTTGAAGGCTCCCCTTTTCCCATTGCACTAACTCTGAGAACTCCTCATTTAAGATGACACTAAGCCCTGGCAGGACCGGCAAGAGCAACATGCAGCCCAGAGGCTGGCTGGGGAGAGCTGTGCAAAACTAGGCTTTCTGGACCTCTTAGGATTTTGCTACTAAATTGTTTGTTTTGGAACCCAAGTCCCCAGGCCCTGCTCCATCCACGTAATCCTTACTGGGGCTTCCCTGTGAAGCTCTTTCTTGGTGGTTGAGGAGTCTTGATTAGTTTCCGTGGACCCAAGTTCCAGGGGTCCCAGCAGGTACAGTACATGAGAGGGTTGGGGTACATGGCAGGAGGTCCGGTACAGTCTTGGATGCTAGGTCAGGAGGCCCTTGCTGAATGGGAAAACAACAGCAGAGAGTTAACACCATTTGGAGTCAAAGTGACAACACTTAGAGACAATTTGAGAAGGACTCAGGAAAGGCTCAAAGCACAGATGGTAGGGTCTGAAGCTGTTGATTTGGTAGATTTGGTCTTGACTATAAAATAGCACCTCACCCCTTGCCACTCAGTCGGTTTGATGTGAAAGCAATTTAATGTTTGCTATACCTGAGTGCTTACTGTGAGCCAGGGGCACACCAAGCGATCAGTTATCGTTATCCTAATTTTATTTATTTATTTTCATTTTTTCTTAAATTTACTGGGGTGACATTGGTTATGTTATCCTAATATTATAGATGAGGATACAGAGGCTCAGAGAAGTCACAGAGATAGCAAGCTGCAGAATTGGGAACGAGCACAAGTCTACCTGACTCCGAAGCCCCTGCTTTTCCCTTAGGTCACACTAGCTCTCATTGAAGTGAAAAGAAATCCCTACAGCAAGTCTTACACAGAACTTGCCAGAAAATTAGCTCAGCTATTCAAATTAAATTGGATCTCCCAGTTTCTCATTCCTGGCCACCTGCCTGAATTACAGTCAAAACTCTTCCTTCTTGGCTCCATTAAAAAAAAAGAAAGAAAACAAAAGAAAACAGAAATCCCTATTGTGAAAGTTCATGAAAAGTAACTACCAGGTAAACGTGGAGACTTGCTCACTTGCTTATCCTTTTTTTTTTGTTTTAACAGAACCCCAACTGAAAGGAGAGTATAGGATTAGAAGAGATTTAATTCCATAAGAATAAATGGGAGGGGAGACAGTATTGGCACGAGTGATGTCAATGTATATTTGGCTCTATAACTTCCTCACTTAGCACACTATAGGAAGCTGCAGCTCAGTGTTTTCAAAAGGAGTTTGACCCAGGAGCCCATTCCCATGTGAAAGGCCCCGCTGGGCTCAGAATTGGGGCTGGTACATTATCTGGTGAAACAAGCATTTCACTGATCTGTGGGAGCCTGCGGTAGGTTGAATAATGCTCCTTCCCCTCTCCCCCAAAACATGTCCATGTTTTAATCCTTGGAATCTATGGATATGTTACTTTATTTGACAAAAGGAACTTTATAGCTAATGATTAAGTGAAGGATCTTGAGATAGGGAGATTGTCTAGATTATCTATGTGGGCCAAAGGTAATCACAAGCGTCCTTATAAAAGGAAGGTGGGAGGAACAGAGTCAGAGGGAAAAAAGGTCAGACAGGAGTAATCAAGGAAGCAGTCATGAGTGATGTCAGTGGATGGCCCCTAGAAGCTGGAAAAGGCAAGCAGATGATTCTCTCCTAGAACCTATAAAAGGAACAAAGTCCTGTCCCACACCCTGATTTTAGCCCAGTGAGACCCATTTTAGATCTCTGACCTCAGAATTGTACATTGGTAGTGTTTTAAGCCACTAAATGTGTGGCAGTTTAATATAGAGCATTAATAAAAACAAACAAAAACAAAACAGAAAATTGGGGTGAAAATTAGCAACAGAAACATAGAAACATAAGAGAATAAAAATTGCATAATTACTCCAGATTAAAAAATATTGTATAAAAAGTACACATAATCATAGTAAGATACACACTTATATATATATTTATATAAGCACTTGATAGTGATTTAACCAAAAAGTGAATTATGACCACACTGAAAGATTGTGGGGGAGGGCTTTGGAGGAAGGATGTGTAAGTGTTAAATCCTCACCTACTATTACCAAGAAGTCAATAGAAAATGTCTAAACTTGAAGAATTAACAAATGGAGTAGAGACCACTTAGAAGTATGAAGTTAAATTACAAAAGAAATACCTAAAAGAGTTGAAAATAATTACCTCTAGGGAACTTCGAGGGAACATACTGAGTAGAACTGAGAAATAAGGAGGGACAGGGCAGAAATCGTAACTTTTCATTAATAAAATTTTAACACACTTTGATATTTAAATGGTGTTGGTGGATTACTTGATAAAAAATAAAACAAATACCAAAAAATGTTATGACAGCCAAGAGACCAACAGAAGCATTACAATGATAGCAGATTTAATTCAAATTCCTAAGCCAGTGACTGGTTCCCAACAGTACACTGGAATAAATTTGCTTAAGAATCAGCTGAAAACAAAATGACTCTTTTTCTATGAGATGCTTGAGAAACCCAGTTATGTGGTCAAATGGTTTTTAGAGCTAAAGGGGGCCTCAGGGAGCGTGCAGGCAATCGGGCAATCATTAGAAAGGGAACTGAGTGAGCTGTGGCACCATGGCAGGAGACAAGACCTTGAAGGAAGGCGAGATGTGCAGGTGGAGGTAAGCGCAGGAGAGGCTGCCACATTTAGCTGTTTGTTCTGGGCCCAGGTGAGGGAGGAAGATGGGGGGAAAGCTCCCCAGGTGAGAAGACAAAGCCACAGGGCCTAGAATTCAGGTGAGAAGCTGAACAACGGCTGCAGGAGTAACAAGGCAGTAGCTTTGCTTCTGCTTAGGATCTTGCATCAGCTTCCTGTGAAGTCAGGGGCCAACTCTGAGCTGGAACTCGGGGGAGTTAACGGGAGTTTCTGAGGCAGGAAGTGAGAGGCTAAATCAGGCGAGCTCCCAGCCACTGCCTTCCCTTTTCCATTTCTTGCCTGACCATCTGACTGTACCATTCTTCACGGCCTGGTCTTCACTATGTCTTTTTCTGTGTCTCTGACGGAGCCCGGCAAGGCAACTTGTCCACAATGAGTATTTGATAAGTATTTGTTGCCTGACTAAAAACCTGGGTGGCTGTAACCACAAGGACCAGCTCGAAAAGGAGAAAACAGATCCGCAGATGAAACTGCAAAACTGTAACGGTCATTACAAGATTATAGATAATATTAAAACTAGGATTAAAAAACCAAAATGCATAGGTAAATTATGGTACCACCATTCAATGAAGGTTTACATAGAATTTAACTGACCACTTTGAAGCCTGCGGAAACATGAAATGCTATTGAATAAAGATATAAAATAATATGTATGTGATGGATACGATTATGTAGAAGTATGTACCTATATGGAAAAGGGTTAGAAAAAAAAATATTAAAAAATAAAAGTTGGGCCAGAATGTTGGGATTATTTTTTTCTCTTTACATTTTTTACTGAAATTTTCCTTGGGCTTTTGAGTCAGATGGGCCTGACTTCGCACAGAGGCTCCTTTGCTTATCAGCTGTGGGGCATTGAGGAATTTACTGTTACTTTGTGAGTTTCAGTTTTCTTATTTGAGAAAAATAGGGACATGAGGGTTCGCCCCTCATTGGGCCATCATGCACATGAAACAAGACCATGTCAGGAACTTCCCTGTACACATTAGGTTCTCAAAAACTGGCAAGTGAGTTTAGGCTCATAATATTCCTAAACTCACTTGCCAGTTTTGATTTGGGGAGAATAGGTTTATTTGTGTGTGAGCGTTAAATCAAAATAGGCGCATTGTAAAGAAAGTTATAACACTGAAGAGCCTAAGAAAGTAAGAATTATCCAAAACATTAACACCTAGAAATGACAACTGAAAATATTTTGGTTAATGTTTTCTAGAATTCTCTCTAAAGAAACAGATTTATGTAATTGTCCATAAATAGGAACAAACTCTCTTTACATCGTAGATGATCTTTTTTTCAACATTGTCATGAGCTTCTTTAGTGTCAGTAACAATGCATATGTCATTTTTTTAAACTTAAGTTTACTGTGGAGAAATTTTTTAAATGTACAAAAGCAGAAAATAGTATAATAAACTCACACATCACCTCGCTTCCGTAGTTAGCAATTTGTGACTAATCTCATTCATCTATACTCAACCTACTCCTCCAACACCAGATTATTTTAAGGCAAATTTAAAACAAATATATAATTTAAATTATACTTACAGCTAATCTTTAAAGCACGTCTGATATTTGTTTCTTTATCATGACTGTGTAAATTTCTTGTCTATGAGTATACCTGTTTTTACCAGTTTTGTACTGATATTTTATTGTTTTTTATCATTATAAAAAGTACAGCGGTGTTTTGCTTTTAAAAGGTAAGGGCCTCTCCCTCCAAACACCCCTGGGGATGATACTCAAAATATTTAACAACCAGTAAGACAAGGCTATGGAACAATCAGACAGACATGGGCTGCAGGGCTGGGACAGGAAGCTGGAGGGTTTCACTCCTGCCCTCCTGCAGGCCTTAACCCCTTAGCTGCTGAATTATGAGGAAGACAGGGGCAACCATCGTGGCAAGGAAGACACTTGAGAGGTTTGGACAATGTACACATACAACCAGTATGGCAGACTTTCAATATTTCAGTAACCATGCACACCAGCCAAACATCAGCCCTCAGCTCCCAGTACTCTCCCAAGAGGGAACACTTTTTTTTAGTTTTTTTTCCCAGAAATATTTTGTATGCGTATGTGTATATATATATGTTAAAAAATTTTATGTAAATGAGACCATACTATGCCATGCTTTGCTCTTTTTACACGACAGATTATATAGTAGATATTTCCATATCAGCACAGATAGATCTACTGTATTCACAGTGGCTTGATGTTGCCTTGTATGGCTTTATAAGGATGTGTCTGAGCATGTGCGTGCGTGATTTAGAATTCTTTCTCCTGATTCTTTTCCTTTCCTGTATCTCTAATAATTTTACCCAAGTCTTAGAGGACTGAACGTTCCAGCGGGTGACCCTGTAGTCACCAATGAGCTGGCTGAGCCTTCAGAAAGGTCACGGGTAAGCATTAATAACCAAAAGAAAAAAATTATATAACATATCTCTTCCAAAGAGCTTACCTTGGACTGCCCGAAGATCTGCTTTTCTCATGTGGTTCCTTGCTGACTTGAGTTTTAAAGACACCACAATGTTGTAAAGAAACTCTTTCCCATCAATACAAAATCTGAATTCATTTTAGGTCGAATCCAGAGGTTCCAGAACTCAAGACGGTCATTTCAAGTGATTAAAATGCCAAAGCAGAAAACGCAGAGTCTGTGTAGCACAGAAAGACAGACTTCTAGTGAATCGGGTAACAGGCTTTTACAAAGGCTGAACTGGCATGAGAACGAATGCCCCTTCTAAAGATAATCCAGTTTGAGTCTTTCAATGTTGCAAAGAAAGTCAAACTAGGAGAAAGTTACCCCTTCATTCAGATTCTCTTGAGTTGGGCCTCCAGTTGTGAGGTTTGTCCTAGGGAGATGGCGGGCAAAGGTTTGTTTTTTATTGCTATGGAAACAGAATGGCAGCATCTCACTCAGGTGCTCTGCTCTTAAAGAGAGAGAAGGCTGGAGAAGCAGCCTGTTAAGGAATTCCCCAAGACATTTCTGGAAAAAGACCTGAGACGGAATATGCTTAGAATATACTTTCAGAGGGAACAGAATTAAACAGCACTTAATTAGCCTATGGCAGTAGTTGTCAGACAGAACCTGTGATGTATTTTAAGCTCCTCTGTCATTTGCTCACAGACACCTACAACTCTAAAGTAGGCACTTTCTTCCTTGAATTTCAAGCTTTGAAATCTGCAAAAGTACAAATCCCTCAGGGCAGGAGTCTTTTTCAGTTGCGAGGAGTCAACTTTGTCAGCTTCAAAATGGCAGAGGGGAAGGAAATGAAGGCTTTTAGGGGCTAAGCATTAATTGTTCTTCTTTTTGACTGAATTTAGAGAAACTGAGGCACTGCATGAAAGTCTCTTCCAAGGCCCAGGAAGGGGTCTGATACTACTAACGTTAGTGATTTTGCTGAGAAGACAAGAAAAAAATACATTTTATGAAATAATACTTTGACTTTTATAGATTTGACTTTTCTGTATTTTTCTCTAATTTCTCACATCACCTTCTGGTGTGCTTTACTCATACTTTCTCAAAAAAAAACCTAACAAAAAACAAAAACTGAACTTTATACTAGTACAACTCAAACTTAATGTAATAAACAGAGAGATGGAAGTCAATAGGATGCTGAAAGCAACAAAAATAAGATCTGTTTACTCCTTATGGCTATTGTTGGTTTGTTTTGTGGTTTGGCAAATAGAGATTATTTTCTCTACCCAAAACAACAGTGGAAAGGAAGACCTAATGCAGGACTATCTGTGAAAAGAACTGGGACAAATACACAGGAAAACAAATGAAAATTGAAGAAGGTACTCATGTTTATTATCTGATTTACATTTGACAAAGCAAAGGCAGGTGCAACAAAGAGCTATTTGACAAAGTCAAGCCCCCAGATATCAAAGAACAGTATTTCCCTGGCCGACCCAGAGGGCGCTTGGCCACTCCTAGGCAACTGTGCTCTGCAATACAACCACTCACTCTAGACACTGCTGTGCTGCACTTGGAGTGCAGGCCCGTAGGTCTGACATCAAAAGAGGGGACCATAACACACAGCGCAAGTTCCAGATGTCAAATTTCAACTTTAGTAATCAACAAGTAGTACTAATTATGCACCAGAATGGTCAGAAAAAGTAACAGGCTTTCAATACTGTATAAAATACACCCTTTATAGAAGAGGCTCTTGTTGTGAGCTGCCTCTTTCTCCCCTTGCCAAAATCTGTTCATTCATGTGAAATCAAGGACATGTGGTATAAAACTTTTTAAAAAACTACTTTAACAATGGTTAACTTCTTCCCAAGATTCATGCCTAAGTTTATTTACATAAGATTTGGATCATCATCATTCAAAAGAGCTTTCAATTCTGAGCTTACTATGTAGTAGGATACTCAGAAATACCTGAGGTATAATCACTGAGAACCTTTTTGAAGGAGAAAAAAAAATATCGGAGTTTCCTATACTGGCATATAAATACGAACACAGTTGGTACAGAAAAACTAAAATGTGAACAGTATTAAAGTATACAGATAAAAGGAGGAGGAACTTGCTACAAGGCTCCAGTTCTTCTGACTATATTTTGCACACAAGTTTGTTATAACAAATTATCAGGCTGTAGCAAAAAATTTTAGGTCAAAACCTCAAAAAATAGCAAAATCCAATTCAAAACGGGGTTCGTTTCTAGAGACAAACACACATCAGTATACAATTATGTTTCTGGTGGAACAGCAACATCAATCTAATTTTTAAAAACCTAAGTTTGGTTCTCTTTAATCAGATGTGCTTATTTGGCTCTGAATACACCCTCGTCCTTCCACCAAAGTGATCATTTTAGCATCAGTTATAGAAAAGTATACTAAATAGAGAATGCTCCAAAATCTAGCATAATTTATAGCTATTTACATAATAGATATAAATCCGATAATTTAATACTTTATACTACTCTCTAGCCCTATTTTTTCCTACTTTCTAAAGTCTCTTAGAAACTGGCAACAGGAAGATTACTTTCTTAGAGAATAAATAAAAATCTTTAAGAACTGGCTAAAATAAGCACCCCAGAGTTTCTACTTCAAAAAGTAGAAACTCGAACACTATTTTTTTAAGTGAATTGGGATATTCTGGAAACAGTAAAACATCAGGAATTCTTCTGGCCAATTCCTACCCCATTTGGGGACTTTTACATTCAACTAGTGGATCTGTGGGAATCCTTTCTGAACATGTCTGTACTGTAAGGTCTCCTGACCTCAGCGTGACGGAGAGAAGGGGAGGTAAATGGGGGAGGATACTTTCACTTTCTGTTTTTAAGAAACTGATTTAGAAAAGTTTTATTAAAAGATTCTAAAAAGCACAGAAACCTCACACATTCTTATCACTGCATGCATGTTGGTTGTTCTACCCTTTTGTTAGTTCTTCATGTAGGAAGGCACCTCGAGAGGAGAGAGGAAGAACACTCCTCTGGCCTGGAAGTAAGTGTTTCAGAGAAAATCACAGGAGCAAGACTCTTACCAAGAATTCTTCAGAAAATTCCTTTCAATTACGTCAGAACAAAGGAGCAAAAGATTTGCAAATTAAGTACCAAAATGTCAAGTAATATGCTTCGAATTTTCAAAAATAAAATAATTAGCTTCCTCCCTCATCTTCTATCATGCCTTTCAATATAATGGTGTTTCTTTCTGAAATGTCCTTTCTAGATAAAGCCTGTCCTCTGCCAGGGAGCAGCAGACCTTAATCCTTAACACTCAGAAAACAGATCTGTTTCTTCCCAATTCACAGCCTTGCATCACAATGCTAAATGCTGAAACCTAATTCTCCTTGTTTCACTTTGCTATTTCACATAGTTTGTAAAACAAACAAAAAACCAGCAGAGAAAAAGCAAAAGCTTTAACTCTCTCATTAAAAAGTTCATACTATAATTTTACAGATATCTAGAAATAGGCAGATGTGCTTTAATTTTATTTTACATTAAGAAAACCAGTCTCAAAGCAAGCATCTGGCTTTTAATTCAGCTTATAATAATTTAATATTTTGCCTGAGAAATTTTGTGCAAATACACGTCATCTTTCATTAAAAATATGCATAGTACACTTTGGAAAAAGTTTAGTTGCAATCACTTTCCTTACAAAAAACCTTAGACATAAATATACAACATTCTCTAATTCCTACTGATTGTACTTTTGGTTTAATCCCATTCAGCCTCCAAGGAAATTTGAAAGACATGCAATTATGTTTATACTGCTTGGCCACTATGCTTATCCAGAAATCTTCTGAAAACAAGTTTCCTTGGTTTTACTTTACCCATATTTCCTTCTTAAAGTAAACCCCTTCTACCATCCCCCGACACTCCCCAACATACATTTTGGATATTGTAGTAAAATACAGATTTAAGAAAATGAACTTTTGTTAATCACAAATATAAAAGGAGTTTGGGTGGTGTTTGGGCTCCCAGTGGTTCAGTCCTGAAAACAGAAAGCAAAAAGGGGGTCTCCACTATTCTGCTCTGATGAAGAATGTAAAACTTCTTGTTTGCTAAAGCTATGAGCATCCCACTGCCCAATATGTCAGTTAACCAGACGTTGAAGGGGAAAACATAAGCCAGCTCACTGCTGTCCCCGTAAGACTGAGCTTATCCCTGCAGCCTTCCAGACAGCTTCCTCCAGGCAACAGACAATGCTGCTCCTTTTCTCCTCCTGTCTCCTGACCCTGGCTCTCCCTGCTTATGCTTCCCAGGACTGCCCTAGCAAGTTCAATATTTCTGGTATGTTTCAATTACTAAATTTATTTTTTTTTGGTCACTTTTTATTTTTAAGAAAACCCAACCTTTTTTCCTTTTCTGCGTTCAAACACTCACGACCCATTCATTTACATGTTCAGCTTATTAGATCTCCCTCATTCGGGCCTCATCCCAATTGTTTCTATTCTCCCACTTTCCTCTTCCCACATTCACAACCCATCCGCAACATTCTTCTTCTCTCAGTCAGACCAGAGTACATGTATCAGTGCAAATCTATCCTTCATCTGCTAGTTTATATTACGAGGTCAGTTAACTGCTGAACCTCAGTCCTCCTTCAGGATACCCATTTTGGGTGAGGATGTGCAAACTGAGGTGCCAAAGCTACCCATCATGACTGGAAGACTCTGATTCCTCCTCAATCCACTCAATAAGTTGCTACCTGAATTTAAGTAAACAGCAGACTCTGGTCTTTGAAGACCAATTTCTGCCTCTTGGCTTCTTGCATTTTCCTGGGCATCGGGGGCCTTGATCACTCTGGCTATCCCCAGTCTCTTCAGCCTGCCCACTAAGTTCATCTTCAACTGACCATTATCAGGAGAGCTCCGGGAAGGTCTCAAGCCATACATCTCCTGGAGGAATGTTTCTGCTGGGCGGGAGGCCAAAAAATTTTCAGAGAGATGCACTCGAGGCTCAAAGGGCAAAGGAGAAGAGCAAGGTGAGTGAGATGGTGAATTTGGTGGTGTGGAAGGAATAGCCAGGGCTTTAGGGAGAGATTGGAGAATGGGGTTCTCTGAAACGGGGCTGTGGTAGACTTTAGCAGAGATGCCTCGCTCTTGGAGAAGTTTGGCCAAGCTCATGGTGCTGCTGAAGGTTGTGGTGGAATCTCGTCGGTTGGTGATAGACTCACCAATGCTGAGTCTATAGGACATAGCAGGAGAATTCACCACCGTGTCTGATGAACTGCTACTGCTACTTCCACAGGATAATGAAGGGAACCCAGAGCTTAAAAAAAAAAAGGAGAGACATCTTAAGAACTAAAAAGCAATCTCCAAGTCAGTATTTAAGTAATTGCAGTAGGTACCCACAGTAAATATAGAGCAATAGGCAACACGTTAGTAACTGAACTCTGTGGAATAATCTGAGGAATGAAAATTTTGATATGTTACTTTGACAACTGCCTAATTATTTGTAATTTGTAATTTACTTAATAACTTGATATACTGTTATAAGTTCTTTTTATAGGATATGAAAGTTGACTGTACTCTTAGATAACTTCATTCTTAAACTTGAACTCTAAAATGCATTTATCTATGAGAATATAGCTAAATCTTATGATAGAAATCAAACAAATTTAAATATAAAAGCAAACTCTAGAAAATTTTATTAACATATCAATTCCATAACGTGAAATACTCCCAAGAGACAACAATCCATGAGAAAATAATTCTTCAATCTTTTTGAAAATACAGTCTTTCATAATTAAACCATAATTAAACCTAAAGCTTCTAAAAGCAGCTTTCAATTTTATTTTACTGAGAAGTAATAAAGTTTTAATTATTAAATTCTCGTTGTCAAGAATGAGTATTCCAAACACTGGTAGCATAAGGATACCATGGAACAAATTTTTCTCAACCTTGACTAGGAACATATATTTCTCATAAATTAAAAATAATTAAAAACCTTAACAGCTTTTAGAATCTTTCATCTATGTTGTTAAAAAGAAAAAAATTAAATAAGAAATCATGAACTCAAAGAAACGGTGGTAGAATGGAGAGAGAACTTCTTTAGTCAACTTCCCCCTATGAGCAAATGTTAGTGTATTTAAGAAACTTTCATTTCAACAAAAATACTTAGTATATCAAGATATCAAGATTTTTAAAGATTATGAACAAAATGCCAGTTTAGAATTAATAAATAAACTTTCTAAGGTACCAACTTATATAAAAGCAAATTACAAACAATTTGACTGCTTAGTTAAATTAAAAGCCTATAATCTGATATGGTAAATATATCATACTCCTAGTCTCCCACCTCCCTGTCCCTACTTTACTGCAGAATTACTTGTCCTTTCCCAAGTTATACACTTCATATGACAGTATCAACTTGAATTGAGAGTCCCCTCAGGAATCAATTTTATAAAACTTACCTTTTTGACTATAAGAACAGACATGTCTGTTCATTACAGACTTTATTGAGATCTTTACTATCACCCAAATGCTCCTCTAAATATCTGATTTGCTTCTATCTTGTAGACACTGTGAATCACAATTTTATTTCCCTCCACACTAGCAGCAGGAAGGTTAAGACCTCAAATACATAGCTCACCTTATCAAGTATTTAATTATGGTACAATTTATGCATAGTTTTAAAAAATCTATTTTCTATCCTTATTCTTGATTTCTCTTTCTTTTATTTTTCTTCTATCCTAGTTAACATCATCCCTGAAATGTTCCACATATCTTTGAAGACTACCTAAGATTCTTTTGGGAATTGGTAGGATAGAAATAGTAGCAATATGGCTTGATAAGATCCCTCAACGACCTGTTGGAATATCCATATTCTAGCCTGTGTAGAAATAATTTGGCCTCAGCTTCTGGGAGGTAACCTATGCCATATCTGTTTTTGTTTAGGATGGAGGCTGGCCACAGTAGATCATGGAGTGGGCCTGGTTACACTCAATAGTCTTAGGGTGGGGGCTGGCTATGCCAGAAAGACCAATCATTTGATTTAGGGTGATGGCTTTGGGTAAGTGGACCTGGAGATGAGTTCAACCATATGGGTGATCAATTAATCAGTGGATCATGCCTATGCACTGTAGCCTCAATGCAATATCTGAACTGAGGTGTGGGTGAGTTTTCCTAGTTGGCAATACTCTGTGTGTACTACCATGCATCCATGCCAGGAAAGTAATGAATCCTAAGGCCAACGGCAGCTTTGTGTGTGGAAGCCTCTCTGACATTGACTTATGTGTTTCTTCCTTTGGCTAACTTTAACCTGTATCCTTTCCCTGTAAGAAATAGTAACTATGAGCATAACAGTTTTCAGTGAAATTCTGTGAGTCCTTGTATTATTCAACCAGGGTAGTTTTGGAAACCACTCACAGGTAGGGTCAGAAGTGAGGGCAGTCTGGTATAGAAGAACAAACCCTCAAATTGTACAGTTTGGCTAACTGTGGGTGTAGTTCCAGTTGGGCCTTTACTACCTGTCTATCTTAGACAAGTCACATGAACTTTCTATGCTTCACTTTCTTCATTTACACAACACATACTTGCTCTGCCTACTTCAAAGACTTGTAATGAGAGAATGAGAAAATACAATGTGAAAATATTCTAAAGACAAATAATCATAGAACATTAATTAAAATTCTGGGAATTAAAATAAAAGTAAGTTTTAAAAGGAATTCATGAAAACATAGTTGAGAAAAGAAGTGAGGCCTCAAATTGCCCAGACCTACCTGGGGGTAACCTGAGTGATATCAGAGGGATGTAATATCCTACAGGTGGTGAAGGTGAATGTCAAGTTTGTGCATGAGAGACACTTCCCTGGGTTTGAGGTTGCAACTGAAGCAGAAATTTTTAGAGAATCAAACACAAAATTGAAAGACCAGGTTAAAAATGTAAAAAGTTCATTGTTATTTATTAATAATACAGCATTTATCAAGTGTCATTTGCACAAAAGTCCCCAAATATGAAAATATATATAAATATTGCATTAGTATTGACTGGTCAATATGTAGCTGAATCCTTTGATACTTTAAAACTGTAATGTAAAAGGATTAAAAATAGCTTAGAAACCAGCGAAACATACTCTAAAAAAAATACATTAAAAAAACCCAAGATCTAATCTTTCTAGCCAAACAATCTATTCCAGTGTTCTCAAAGTGTGGTTTGAAGACCGTGCGGGAGTTTACACATCAAAACTACTTTCACAGCAGTGCTAAGACACCATTTGCATTTTCGACTGGGTTGGCATTTGCACTGCTGGCTCCTAAGTACAAATTAAGGAAATGGCACCACTCAGTATTAAAAAAAAAAAAAAAAAAAAAAAAGCCGGATTCACATAAAAATGTCCTTGATGAAACAGCAAAAATTTTCTATTAAATCTTGACTCTTGAATCTTTTTACAATTCTGTTAGTGAAATGGAAGTGAGCATTAAGCACTCTGCCACATACGAGATATAATGGTTATCCAGAGGGAAAGCATATGTGCAATTGAGTTCAAATTTCGTGGAACACCATTTTACCAGAGAGAATGAAAAATAGGCAAACTACAGTTATCCAGACTCGGATATCTGGCAGATTTTTCCTTGAAAATGAATGTAGTGAGCCCACCTCTTCAAGAAAAATAGCTGACAGTATTTGCTGCTGACAAAATTTGAACTTTTGAGTTCAAATCAGAGCTTTGGAAAACTTGTATCCACCAATGAGATCTTGAAAGCTTCCTAATAATAACAGACTTATCTGAGGAGACAAGTTGTGATATTAATGTGATTTTAATATATAATGAAATGTGCCAACATTTGGAAGATCTGCGTAACTCACTGAACCAATATTTTCTAAATGACCAATGTATGATGTCACAAAATCATGCATAAGGAAAAGATGCATTCAAAGTGTAGGACAGAACAATAGATTTTACTGTAACAAAGTATGAAAAGTTCATTGATAGGGTTTCATACTCCACATTGCCACAAATCCTAAACTACCATTTATCAAATTTTGGTGTAACATCAAAGAGTATCCACAGATAGGTGATGAGACCATTAAAATACTCTTTCTTTTTCCAACTACATATCTGTGTGAGGTTGTATTTTCTTCATACTTCTCAACAAAAACAACAAATTATAGTCTGAATGTGGAAGCTGATATGAGAATCTATCTTCTGTTAAACCATAAATTAGAAATTTATAAAACCATAAAACAAACCTTTCTTCACACTACTTAAAAAAATAGCTATTTTTCATAAAACATTGTTAATATGTAATTATTATTTTTAAATGAGTTAAAACTTTTATAATTCATTTTGATTTCTAATATGGTAATTATCAATAGATGCAACCCATATAGACAAGCTCTTTGGAATTCTCAGTGATTTTTAAGAGTATAAAGAGGTCTCTCTCTCTGCCCAGTTGATTTATATAGTCTAGCTAAGATAAAGTAGAATTAGAAGGGTTGCTAATGCCATAGGTTTTCATTATCTTATATTCAAGACTAAGTACACTGCAATGACAGTTAAGTAGAGGTAGTCAGCTGACCATACAGTAAGTCAGGATGTAAAGTACTACTAGCTACGAGACTATATTCAACTAAGTACTCTTCTTACCTGTACCTGGACCACCTGCTGAAGTAATGGGCGGCAGAAAGATTCCTGTTACTGGCTTGGAATCTGCAGGTTTTTGTTCCACTTGAAGAGGTTGCTGAACCTGAAAAGTGATACCTTCCTCTTCATCCTCTTCTAAATCTGAGAGGTGATAGACGGCATCCTTAGGCAACTGGGTAAAGCCTTTAGTGATGACACCTGGTCGTGAGTCAAGAATGGTTCCTAAGTTTGGTTGAGCAAGCTGCTGCCAGTGGTACAGAGTTTGTGATCCTGAACATGCAAGATAGAAATAAATAAATAAATAAATAAGCATGTTTTAAATTTCTCACAAATATTAAATCTTGAAGCAGAAGCTAAAATTATGTGTAAAAAAGTAATATTAATAAAACTACTTCTTTGGTCTTAATATTTTGGTAAAATTTGTAAATTAAAGTTCTCTGTGGAAGATTGACAAGTTGCTGAAGAAATGAATAATAATCTTTCTATTTCAAATGTTAAAAAGGACATCTTGGGTGGAAAAAACCAAGACAACACCCTTAATAGAAACTAGGATGCTGAGGCAGTGATGAGAAGAAAGATATGTACCTTAGAGATGACAAAAACCAATATTTCATTGGCTTATGAACTTTTGAAATCAAAAGCCAGGTTCATAGAACGGAAGACATCTTAAATTTTCAGTGTTTGTGTGTGTGTGTGTGTGTGTGTGTGTGTGTGTGTACTTCCCCACCTTATTCATGACTCTCCTCTTCCCAGGCTCACAAAGAAAGTAGGAAAAATCAAGGAAATGATAAAACGAGGCTCTATTCCTATGGTTCCTGCTTACGAAAACTGGTGAATGATCACTCCTAGCATCTGCACTAGATGCAGTGTCTAATTATGACACTATAGTCATTTCATTCTAAAAATGGCAACTCTGACAAATACCTGCATTGATCATTAATGAATAAAATTAACCTGGTACCTCACAGATTTCCTATTCAAAATTTTGTCTAATGCAGACTCTTTTATGATAATAGCAGAGAATCATATGAAGAGTGGCAATATTCTATAAAGCAAACAAATTTATTTTGAATTCAAGTTTTATCTTACAAAAGACCAGAAACTGAATTGAAATGAACAGAACTGGAAAGAAAAATACAGAAATACATACCTGTAAATAAACATTACTTGGGTAAAGAACTCTTTTTTGAAAAAGAAGGTAGAGCTAAAGAATTATATCTAGATTATTTTTACTTATCATATCCCATTTACTTTATCATAAAAATTATGATAATGATACTCCTTAGCAAAAGACAAGAAAAGATTACTCTTCCTCTCTCATATTTATATTTTAAAAAATCAGTAAAAGAAAATTAATGGCTGATGATCTGAAGAATGTAGATCTCTTCATTCATTTTCCACAAAGGACTATAATGCACTGTCACCTAAATAGCAAGATTTAGTGATAATAAAGATATCTTCTGCAGATAGTGCTCTTACAATTACAATATAAATCTCAGTTTAGGTGAAGGAAAGTCAATAAACAATGTGGCTTAACCTATTTCCCGTTTGCCCTGAAAATATTCACCAGCAGTGTTCGCGGCCGCAGTGGTTACCCCAAGATAACACGCAGATTATAGTCCTAAATTTGCCTGAAATATCTCGCTTTTTCTATTATTTTCACATCACTCTAGAGTATCCATGGTCTTTGGAAACAAATGACATCATTCTACTTATAGCATTATGTTTTTAGCTGTGGTATTTCCATTTACAAATCCTAGAAAACAGCATTCCTATGTGTGATGTTAACATCATTCTCAAACACTTGTTAGCTAAATATTCATTTGATCAATCTGATTTATGTATACATTTCTGTTACATTAGGATTAGAGACAAGTTCTGTTTACAAATAACTCCGAGAACAGGTTTCATATTTATTTTCACATTGAAAACCAGTCAGATTTGCCTCAGCCCCAACAAGCATGTTTATGTAAAATTAAATTAACAATGGCAGTGAGCTGCACCTTTTTTTCCTAAACAGGAAATAGGTTAAAAATGGCTCTTACTGATTTATTACCTTCAAGGGGCTTGACAATTTGTAACTTTTCAGGCAAAAAACACCGAAGGCAGCTGGCACTGCTGAAGTCTGTGATCTCCGACTGGTCAGTACAGAGAGAGGCAAGGCTCTCTGTTGGGGTGCCACAACCACTAACCCCTTCTTTCTGGTCAGCCAAAACCTGAATCTTCCGCTCCCACTCTTCAGCAAAGAACTGCTTCTCACTTAAGTAGTTCTGTCGTCGCAGACTAAGGCGATGCAGTGCTGTAGCCAAATCACTATCTTCAGAGGGTTCTGGTTGACCCACCTTCTGAATGTTCCTATAGGAAAATCACATTAACTGATTAAATTTGTAAAAATCATAGCACAATGCCAACCTCTCCTTGCTACAATGGTGAATGTTCAAGAGATTGATCTTATAAACAGTATATGTTTATATCTGAAACACAGAAATAGTAACAAACCAAAATCATTGCTATTATATGTCATTTTTATGATCATTTTAAGTAACTTCAGATAGGCAAAAAATATACTTTATTATTATGTAGTATTTACTGACTTTTCTACTTCACTTAATTTATGAAACTACTAATAGGATCATCTATAAATTCAGTTTAGGTAGTCAAAGAAGTAAATATTATCACATTTCATGAATCTATACAATCACTGATTACAAAAGATTCTGTTATTTTATGTACTAAGAAAGAAAAAATGCTATCCATTAAATTATGACATGCCATTAGCTATAAAAAAGGAACAATTTCAAAAATACTACCTGCGAAAAATCTTTTCTAATGTAAAATTCCATTCCTCTGGGTTTTCGGTTGTACAAACATCTACCTTTCAGAAGCTTTTAGCTGACTTTCCAGTACTGCTGTTTAATTTCTAGTTATATGTAATTCAATGAACTGAATTAATGAAAAGTGGAAAAAAATTAAGTGTAAACAAATAGGAAATTAAGGGCAAGCTAGTTTTCCTCAGTAGGTATTCAAGCTTATTGTTTATCCTCAAGGCACCAAACACAGTTGAGATTACGAGCATGGGTTATGAGAAAGGGTCACCTGATACTAAACATAACTGCCCATGACCAAATTGGAAAAAATTTGACTTTGAACACAAAGAAGACTTAGACACAAACTTTGCCACACTGAAGAAAGTAGGAATGAATTTCATAGATCAATGCAAGCTCCATTTTGAACATAATTAAATGTAGCTTTTTACTCTGAAAACTTTTGTGAAATCAATGACCAGTCTTACAAATAATAAAAAAAACTGACAGCTCCAGAACTTCCTTGGGACAGCCCTGAGCAATGCTGGAATTTGAGTATGTGAATCTGGTATGTCAATACCACAAGAAATGTAGGTAAAATCACTGCCATGATCTATGTTTCTTACCTTGGAACCGCCTCGGAGTTGCTCCCCTGGCTCAGGAGTGTTTTGTCCTCTGTTTGTTGTAAGCCTGACTCAAAAGGTTTTGCTGTCATGATGACACTTGAACGATTGGAGCCTGGAATCGTTAGCAGAGCTGGAAATGAGACAGAGCGGCCCCGTGTGTCATTGGCAATCCTGACAGTATCGAATACCCGTTTTTGTTGGGCTCTGTCAAAAAAGAAATGTTCATTATTGCCACTGCCTACTACTGGAGTGCTTTAGATAAGAGATGTGTACACAGTTCGTTAAAAATAAAGCCACCCTGAATAGTCTCTAAATTTTAGGAGATAATTAGAAAATAAACTTCAGAACAAGAGAACTCTCTCACAAATGTGAGTACTACTAGGAAAATACCGAGAAGCAGATTTACTACTGAATCTCATAACACCTATCACTTTGGATTATGACTTCTTTTAAATTTCCATCCCAATGGTTGAGTAACAACACATTTGATCTGTACTCACTTTTGTTTAAAGAGAGATTCCTCATCCAAATTGAACTTTTTACGCATGGTTCCCTCAATCTCAGCTGCTAAAGATTCCTAAAAAAAAGAGTTTGAGATTCCTTTAGTGATTGTGTAAGAAGGCTGTTAGAAAAGAAATGAATTGTCCTTAAATTAACAGTCTCCAGAATCCAGTACTTTTGGTATTATAATAAAAGAAAATACAAAAAAACAAAAACAAACAAATGAAAAAACAAAACAGAAGAAAAAAGGAGAAATTCTGGAAATGTAAATTTTAAACAAGAACCTACTTTTTCATGGTATATTTTCACAGGAAAGCAATGGCAAAAACCAATATGATAAATAGAAAATATTACATATGCAGACACACAAAAATAAAAAGTGTGAAAAGCTATAAACCTAGATGTTAACAGTGATTCTGTGAAGGTCAAGAGTTGACGGTATTTGACAATTTCTTTTTGCTTCTCTATAATTTCTGGCTTTTCTATAATAAGCTTGTACAACTTTTATAATATAGAAAAGTCATTAAATCAAAAGTGAGCAAGATTTCCCCTCCCCTGGTTAGGAATGAGGATTCAACTAGCATGGGTGGCATGCTCAGTGGGGCTGAGATGACAATGACTGGGATTGGAGGTATTCGTGTGAACAATATGGATGGAAAGATAGTTACTGATGTGTTTGTGTGGGTGTATGTATGAAATATATCTGTTTCTTAGGTCTACCTACTAAAAGGGCCTGGAAGCAATAATACTCTATTAGCATTGTACACACACCACCCAGATCTTGAATTTTTAATACCATTCCTTGTGAAAAGCAAACAAAGCAACTTGGAGAAATGGCTGATTTCAGGATTGGGACAATTTGAATATCAAATAAAAAATACTAATAAATTACAATCCATTGACTAAAATAGGAATACATGAGTCCATACAGAAATAACTCAATGAACAAATGAATAAATGAGACAGAAAAGCTCTAACCCACAAAAGAATGCCAATTAATAAATGTTGAAAACATGATGAAATTAGAAAATCACCATCTGGCAATTATCATAGTACTACAGTGATGTCAATTTCCTAACATTGATGATTGCAGCACGGTTATGTAGGAGAGTGTCTTTGTTTTTAGTACATACACCCTGAAGTATGAAGGGGTAATATGGTGTATCTGTCATTTACTGTTAAATGGTTCAGAAGAAAATAAGAGAATGACACAGTATATGTAGTAAAACTTTAAAAACTGAGGAATCTAGGTGAAAGATATATGAGTGTTTTTGTACTATTTTATTTTAAATTTAAAATTATTTCAAAATAAAAAAGTTAAAAAACAGAAATTCTGGCCTCATATTCTTCGGAAAATCTACTATAATTTACAGTTTCAGTTTTTCAAAAAATTTCACAGGATTGCATGTGTTTAAGAACTAGATTGTTATAATAGGTCTTTGAACCAACATTATAAATTCTGGCATAAGCTCAGAAGTTTTCATTAATTTCTTTAATTCAAAACATGCTGTTTAGTGAAGAATTAAATAAACATGATTCCTGCCCTCAAAGGGCTACTTTTCTTGGGGTGCATCTTATGTATAAATGTGCATGGTCATCTGTTAGAAAGAAGGCTACATAAATTAGAGCATTTAGGTAGATGTACATATGCAAATTAAGGCCTAAATCAGTAATTGAATTCCAGAAACAAGGAAAATCCATATTATCTCTTCTTAAGATGCTTTACACCATCAGAAATCATATCGCTCTCAGAACAATCTAATCCTAAACAAGCATCTTTAAATACATAACATCTTTCTCAGTTCCTTACTCCAGAAAAAACTCCACATGATTGGGAGTACAGATGAGCAGCAGGGCCAGATCTACTACGAAGTTCCTTTATTTCTTCTTGAGATTCATGTAACATTCCCAGACACTCCATATTCCTGTCTTGTAACTCATGCAGCTGAAAGAGAGGATGTTAATTAGTATACTTTATTAAATTCTCATAAAAAATATCCATTAGGATAAGTATTAATTTTATACTGAGGACTAGCTAAGTTTATGAATATAATCCATTTCAATACAAAGACTCTGAAACAAACTAAGCAAGGGCGGGGTGTGGGGGGAGAGAGAGAAAGAGAGAGAGTGTGTGAGTGTGTGAGTGAGTGTGTATGTGTGTGTGTGTAATTTCAAGCTGCTAGAATTAAGGGTATCTTGGCCATAATTATAAATAAACATAATTTCCTAAAAATCTAAAATGTAGCTGAGGTGACCATGACTGTTAATTCAATTTTTAATGTTTCATATCTTTAAAAAATTATAGAAAAATAATAATAGTTATGGTCAAATAAGATTTAGCATACTGTTAGATATATATTTTGAAAACATCATTCTGAAGTCTATAAATGACAAAATCAAGTCTACAAAGTATTGTGTATGGTGTTAGGGTGCTCAATCATCCTAAACAAGTAGTTTCTTCTCCCTTGTTTCAGAACTGTCTTTACTGTTAGATATACAAGCATGGTTCAAAAAAAGCACGTATTTTTCAGAGTATATTTTAACTTTAAATTAGTTAAAGTTGACTGCTAAAAGGGTCACATATTCCTAAAGAATCCTATGAAAGTCAAGGTTTTCTCTATTAATTAAGAAGGATGTTGCCATGGTATTAGTTTTAGTGACAGAATTTGTTAAATGTTTTACTTCTTAGCTCTCATAACTTCATCTTCATCCTCTGTTGTTGTTTTAAATCTTATTCACGAAGATGAAAGAAGCTATTTTTTCCTCTCCCTCATGTATTATAATTACAAGATAAAGGAAGATTTCATTACCTCCATTGTCAGTTGTCTTTGGGCATCTTTAGAAGCTTGTAGATGAAGTCTCAGTTCTTCTTTCTCAATCACATGCTAATAACAACATATTAAAAGAGACATGTGAAGCCTTTCCATATAAAATAAAGACTAATCTCTTTTTTAAGACATTCTAAGAGGGCATTTCAGGGGGATAGTCTATATAGAGGCCTATAAAAAGCTAACCTTCCAAAAGCCAAATATGAGCAACAAAATGGTCAGAATATAAAATCTGTTAAGGTATTCAGAGGATAATGAGCATGAGTCAATAATTCACATCACAAGTTTCTGAGGAGATATAACCCCATTTTACAGAGAGAAATAGTGACTTGAAAGTAGTCATCCATGATACTTAGGACAGAGAGAAGACCAAAACAGCAATCAGAACTTTAAAAGGGCAGAGACTATGTTTATTTTGCTTAATGTATCTAGCACTTAAGAGTGCATGGTAATAGGTCAGTGCTTAACAAACATCTGTTGCATGAACGAATGAATGAATGAACTTACTTCTTTAAGTTTGTGCTGAAGATCTACAATCTGAGACAAGAGAGAAGAGATCTCTTCTTGGTATCGAATCAGTTCATCACTCTTCCCAGACAATTCTTCAGTCATTTTAGACATCTGAGCATTAGTTTCACCTTGGAAACAAAACAAAAATTTTAAAAATGAATGTAAATGTAGGATAGGGGTTGGCAAACTATGGAGTGTGGGCCAAATCCTGCTTTATAACAAGCACTGGACTATCACGAATAGATTTTTCTTTAACATAAATTTAAAAAATAAACCCACATAACCCAACAGAGAAAAATAAAGGTTCTTCTGAAATGGACTGATCTGGGACTTGAATGAGACAATGAAGCTAAAAACAGATGACTTGTAAAGGCAAGAAAGCGAAAAGTTTTGCTTCAATCTTTTTCTTTATGAGAAAGATACATGCCCTATTTTTTTTCTTTCTGAAAGACAAGAAGGCTAGAAAGAGATAGGTGAATTATTATCTTTGCAAGTGCCAAGATGCAATCTCATTTATGTCTTTGATAACACTACAGAGATGTCAATAAAATCCCACAAGCAATGAAAATGAAACTTAACAAATCTAACTAAGGAACATTTCCAGAACGGAAAAGTCACCATCTGCTAAAGGTACTGAGATGCATCTGTAGGAGAGAGACTTTCTGGGATACTTGGGAAACTGAGTAGAGCCTCTAAAGCAATTCTTACAGTCTCGCATTCTTGCACAGAATATGAACCTTACATGAAATAGAACCTTTAGAATTCCACTGGGGAAATAAATATTTATTTCATATAAAAATTTTGACACCTAAATACAAGTGGCAAAACCATTTCTCAGTGTCATATAAAATTATTTTTTTAATTTACAGAAAACCTATAACATTTCAGAGGATGGCAATAAAGGACAAGGAGGCCTGGACCTAAGCTCTTGGGCAAGTTATTTCTTTCTTTTTTTGTTTTCAAGTGTAAAAGGTGGGAAATGATAGTGCTGACAGAGAATATTCAATTTACATTCCTTCTTGCCCTCTAATATTTTGTTAATTTAAGGTATCACTTTCTGGGGCCCAGAGCCCAAGTGAACTGATGTGATGTTACAGAGGAATTAAATATTTTTCTCTAGTAAAGCTGACCTTTATCCAACTAATTTAGTTAGAAAATTATTTTAATTAACATTATGTCAAACCAATACATATTCCTTTAGAGATGACACACAGTTGGCACTTAAATATGCACTGAATGTTAGGTTTTATGTCACCATTTAAGCCTGAGCTCTGCCATTTATCATTTTCTGACTCTGGCAACCACATTCTCTATAGGACTATTTCATCATCAACAAAATAAGAGCTTTGGTTCCTTTCACCCTAATATACTATACCTGATAGAAATATAGGTCTTTATTTAGTGATGATGGCAATTTGAAACATATTTCTTAAAAGTACATGTGGTATTTTATTTAGAGTTGTGGGTTCAATGTGATATTCCACGATCTTCAGTTTCTTGAGATACTTCTACTGAAACCATTGATCTAATTTCCAAGTTGGAGATGTCCTACCAAAGAATTGCCCAAAGGCTGAGAGAAACAGAATGTTAGTACTTACGGAGTTCTTTAACACAGTCGCTGACAAGCTGTTGTTCCTTCTCTTCGTAGGTAATAGTTTCTGTCTTTATGTGACAAGCCTTCAAGAAAAAAAGTAGTATGCAGTATCTTCTGATTTTGATAGTATTAACTAAAAAAACCTTTAATTCTCATTCAAAGATAAAAATTAATCACTTACAAAGGAAAACCCCATAAAGTTTTATCTATCATAAAATGAAGGTATGGAAAAACACGTGACAAACATCTATCCTTCATTCCTCTCAGGGCATTTGCACATGCTTACTCACCCCTTCCAGCCACACATCTCTACCTAGCTAATTAGGGATTAGCCACTTGCTTAAGTAGGACTTCTTAGATTCCTCCGCATTATACAAGCTCAGAGAACCTTGTAATTTTCCAGCATAGTTCTTATTACTGTTGTAATTATTTAGTTATTTGTGTAAACTTCACAATATATATATAGTCTATGTTGTGGCTTTCTCTATTTCTTCTGTCTACCTGCTGCAACAATAGAAGGCAGATACATGTGCTTTGGCTGCCAGCCCTTAATTAGAATGTCAACAGCAAATCCTTAGTTATGCCATATTTTACCTCTATACTACCTGGGCCTATACCTTACAGCCTTTAAGGTAAAGGAAATTGAGAATTACGTTGAATGTACCTTGGATCGAAGAACCATATTCTCTTCTTCCAGTTCCTTAAGCTTTTCTTGCAGCATGTCCAACTGCAGCAAACCCTGTGATAAGCTAAAGGACTCATTGAACCGAAGCGGTGTAGAACAGCTGGAATCAGTTTCACTTTCTTCAGAAGCAATGGAGACAATTCGAAGTAACTCATCTTTCTTGGATAGCTCATGCTGTAGTTGATTAACCTGCACAACAAAAGGGCTTGATTTACAAGATGTTCTTTACTTTGCATTATTTACATGTAGTATATAGCTTCCAATTCATACAGCGATTGTTTCTCATCATAAAAATAAAATTAGCTGCTAGATTTTACTGACTAAAGTAGCAAGTGCTAAAAAGAGAATAACAAACCTCAGATATTTCTTAAACTATAATTTTAGAGCATTACCTCGAGCATCTTTTTCTATACTAGGTGAGAACATCCAGTTTTTATATTCTATATAATACAAATATAGGAGGAAAATTTCACATCATGATACATTCACAGTTAAAAACAAAACTAAAGAATTTTGAATTATCAGAATAGATTCCTACTTCAAATTCTAATCCCAAAGGCTTGTACTTTTAAGCTGTATAACTCTGTATAACTTCCTAACTTTAGTTCTAGGGGATAAATATTTTAAACATAAAGGCTCAAATATTATTAAATATAATTAATTTATAAAATTTAAATAAAACAATAAAAATAACAAATTATAGAAAATTTGAAATTGATCCATTCAAGTTGATATATCAATTCTCACTAAAACTACTGCTTTGTAATAAAGACATTTTTTTAAAATTTCTTTTCCTTTCTCTTTTTTCCTTTTTCTTAGATTTTTAAATAAAGACACTTCATTTGAATATCTATTATTTGGGAATATATTAAAAAAATAAAGTTAAGATAAGATCACACACAAAGTCCACAAGAATGGTGAGATAAAGTGCTAAAATCTAAGCGAGGTGCCATAAGTACTACAGGTACTGAATACAGGCTTTATATTGACAAAGGTAGGGCCATATGAGCACTCCTCTGTATAATAACATTTCATTTCTTTACTGGTTAGTTCAATGGTTGCCAACAAAGACAACATGTACTGGTGTTATTTACCTACTATTGTCATCAATTCAGGGACACCCAGGAAAAAAATTTCCCCATTGCCAAGACCTAATTATTTCATGCTGCAAATACTCGATCAAAGACTTACTTGATCAAAAGCTTGCCCCAACTGCTCCTCAAGGGCTTCATTCTGCTCAGACAAGACATGGTTCCGCTTTAAGAGAGCTTGCCCAATTCGAGCAGCTAGCTCCAGATCACGATCCCTCTGTTAAAATACCAAATACACCTTTTCTTTGAGTATAAACAAAATTAAATGGTAATTTAGAAATTCTGTAGTCAATTCTGCTAAACACAAAAACAATGTCCTACAAAGAATCAAGATTCACTTTAATACCCAGATACCAAAATGAACACCGAGTCTGGCACGTGGGTGGTGTTTAATATATGTTGGTCAAATAGAGGATTACAACAGTTATGAGTGCAAAAGGGCATTTCTTTTCATGGTATCAAGTGAGATTTATTGATCACCCTATTAATTAGGAACCAGCAATCCAATCTGTAATCTTAAAACTTTGGGGAATTAGAAAATCAATGTAGGATAGGGTCTGGCACACAGGAAAAGCTCAATAAATATTTGTTAAATGTATCTGTCTACCAAGCATGGTACTGATACAAAATAAGGTATATAATATATGGGAATCAGGTAGGTACATTAAAAAGTTTCATTGAGGGCAAAACTTATGTGCATTGAGAGCCAGAGGATTAGAGGAAAGCACAGCCAACAGCCCTACTGTCAACTGGTGCAAGAATGATGTGAAAAAAAAAAAAGCGACAAAAAGTTTTAAGGCTACAAGGTTCTGCCTACATTACAGAAAAAAGGGGACTCTAAAGAAGTTGGTGGCATGATGCAGGGAGGCCTACAAAAAAGCCAAGTAAAGCAAGAGTTACTCTTTCTGGATACACAATGATACTTAGCAAGGGCATAGTAATTCCATCTACATGGTGGAGGTGAGGCTTGCATTCTGCAGGATGAAAAACTGCTGATAAACATATAACTGCCTTATAGATGAGTATGGGTTCCACTTACATTACTCACGATAAATAAAATTAGGCTTCTGTCCTTTTGTTTCATAGCACATGAAAACAGGTAGATGAGTTATTTTCAAATTTTCAAGGCCCACTTATCTCATTTTCAATATAGGCTAAGTGGCATATACAAAATCACTTTGGGGAGCTGGAGAGGAGAGTAGGGAGGGGTAATTCAAGGAGAAAGACAGCCTTCCATAAAATCAACCGAAATTAAAGTATAAGGAAAGACCTCTATGACTGCCAATTGTAAGAGATACACCATACATACAAAAATATCATGGACAGAAGGAGCTCAAATAAAAACAAAAATCTTTGGGAAGATGTTCCAAACTGCAAGTGTTGATTTGCAATGGAGTTGCTTCTTAAATAGGGAGCTCTGCTACAGCTTGAATAACAACGTATGTTTTTCTAGAACTGGGAGGCCAGCCAGCATCACTATAACAACAAACAAACAAGCAAACAAACAGCCTCCCACTCCCCAATTTACTAAACCTTCTATAATTTCATAACAATAAACTTCAAGAACCACTCTACTTTGGAATGCCAGTTGTTTCAATTATTACAACCTTATAGAAAATAACTGAGAGCAAAGACACCATAATTTTTCATTTGATGTAAAAATTTGATAGATTCTAGACAATCTTCAAGTTTTAGCTTTTTATACTGGAGAAATTATATATTCTTACCTCTGCCAGGAGATGCGTAACCATGTCGATGTCATTGTAAGTTTTGGTCATCTGCTCCACCCTGTCTGTGCCTAGAACTAAGATAGTTAAAAACAACTGTTTATAGAATTTAGAAATAACAAAAAAAATTAAAATATTTGTAAGAACTGAAAAATAACAACAACAAACCCAGGTTTTTACAAAAGGACATTCAGGAGAATAAAAATATATATGAAAAAAGAAAAGGAAAGAAATGTTTCATATATTAGACACTCAGGAAATATACAAATTATTACAAATAAATATGCATCCTAAGATGAATTAAGAATCAAAAGATCACAAGGCAGTCACCTCCTGACTACCTCCTCTCCCTCTATAAGATTAGAACTTTGGCCCACTCTCACTAAAAATGTGGGCTGGGAGAATGCATTAAACCACCGATTGTTTTATATCCGAATCTAAACTAAAGTTACTGAGGAGCGAGTTAGTGAAAGGTTATGCTGTTACAAATGAATTAAATTATAATTCTATTGTGATTATCTTGAATATATATCATCACCATGTGAGCTAATATCAACCAACAAGGAAAAAGGACTTGTAGGACTTTTTGTACTCTGCTCTGAACCATAATCTTTTTTAGCTTACTTAAAAACTTTCTGATAGTCTTCATATCTAGGCCTTTGCTATAAAATAAGATATATACTATACTATTACTTGCATAATTCAAGCCCAGTATTTCTGCACTTCATAAACTTAGGAACTGTCAATACACTTGGATAATTTATTTCCAAAGAGGACAAATATGATTCTATTGATTCCAGTCATAAAAAAGGAATATTTTTACTTTGAAGTACACTACATGATACAGATTTGTGTTTGACTTAGACTAATTTTATAATTAGTTTATAATTAGTTGCTTGAAGAAAAAACTGAGACTTTGGAGCAGAAAAGCTGAATTCACATATTTGGGTGGGCTTGAACAAATCATTTAACCCTTCTGATATTCAGATTTCATATTTATAATATGAAGGTGATAATACTCATCTCAGAAGGTACATTAGGAAGTTAAAATATGATGATTTTACTGAGCAAAACTGCAAGTATCATACAACTGTTTATAATTATTACTTTTTAAATACAACTAGTAAGTATAAAATATGCCTGGCTTTAAATTCTCTGTAAATAATTCACCAAATTGGCAGTAGATATTATAATTTAAGTCGTTTGTAGTTTATCAGTCCTGTCTTAAAACTTGAGGTTGCCCAAAAGATACCATTAGAGATGTTTTACTTTTATTTGAGCTTTTAATTTTTCTTTTTAGCATCACTGCTTAAAAGGAATCTGGGAATTACTTGGAGCTAATTATTAATGATAGTCTTATTTCTATTTAAAAGCAAAACAGAGTGCTAGGTAGATGGTACTAGGAGATAGCTTTAAAAAGTTTTAAATATAACTAAAAAACAAACAAACAAACAAATAACCAAAACAAAAAGCTAGAAACATTTTTACTCCAAAAGAATTTATAAGTAGAGAAACTGATTCTATAATTTAACCATGAGGATAAGGGAAACAGGCTTTTGGGCCTAAGGAATCTTCACAATTTAACTAGGTAGTATAGCAGGAACTAAGAATTAAAAATAAGGCAGATACAATTGGTAGTTATGAAATAGTCACAGGGATGTAAAGTACAGCATAGGGAATAGAGTCACTAATATTGCAATAACTATGTATAGGGCCACGTATAGTGTTAGGCTACTCAAAGGGATCACTTTGTAAATTATATAAATGCCTAACCACTATGCTGTACACCTGAAACTAACATAAAACGATACTGAATGTTGATCATAATTTAAACATTTTAACAAAGGGAGGAAGTGAAGGGGAATTTGAGGTTCACATTTCCAGTTATAGAATACATAAGTAATGGGGATGTAATGTATGCATAGGGAATACAGTCAATAATATTATACTAATATTAATTGTGTGGTATCAGATGGTTTAGACTTACCATAGCGATCAACTTCTTTACCTAATAAATGTTGAATAACTATGGTATATGCCTGAAACTAATATAATATTGCATGTTAGCTATATTTTAATAAAAATCTTTTTAAAAGAAAAAAAGATACCTGTACACACAAAAGTCTAAGGTAGATACAGCATATTGTCCCCACTACTTCCGGTCTTGATAATAAGATGGGGGGGGGAATCAAAGCAATATAGCTATGCTCTAAATTAACTACAGGAAACTAGCCAATAAATGCAAAACCAAATTTAACGTAGGGCAGTGGGTCTCAACTCCAGATTCTGATTTGCTTGATTTGGAGGCAACCCAGGGCACAGGCTGCAAGTAAAAGATGCCCAGGTGTTCTGATGTGGAGCTAGGGATGAAAACCACTGACCCACGATTAACACTGTAAGCAAGAGCCAGGAATTCTGGAGATTGAAAAGTTGGCATAAATGAAGCCATTTTAAACATAGTCGAGGCAGCCATTCCAGAGAAACTGCATTGTATGTCCTTGAGCCTTTGAAATGTTTGGACTGAGCAAAATGACCTTTGGATTGGGCCAAAGCAGCAGAACCTTCCACACAGCTGTTTATAAAGCTAAAAGGAAAGCAGACCTCCTGACTACAGGACTGAAAATTAAGATTCTTTGGCACCGGAATAGCTAAAGAATAACTTAGCTTACTTCTACCAATAGAAATTCCTTTCTTGGTTTATTAGTACCATGAGAAACTTTTTCCTTCTATTTAATGTAATTATTTCCCTTTCTTTTCTCAGAAAAACCCCTTCCCTTCTCTCCTTGAAGGAAACACTATTTGGATTTCTGCCTGAATCAGTGCTGCATAAACAGCTCTTCTTTGTGATCTCAAATAAACACTTATTGTCCCTCACCTTGGCCTTTTATTTCCAGATTAATAAGACTGAGTTAAAAAGTTTTTATACAACTGATTTAAAAAATACATGACATGGCTTCAATTACATAACTGACCAGGGTTGAAGTGGCAAATTTAATTTGAAGTAAAACCAATAAGTTAAGGATGTAAAAAACGGCTGTGAGTTACAAGTCAAACATGACGAAAGGGGAAGAGAAAATGAAGGACACAGAAATGTAAAGAATAAAACATGTTTTAATGGAGAACCTAAATGTATTTCCTATAAATGCTTACCATCTGTCACAGTCTGAAAATGTAAAGCTGAACCTTAAGAAGTTAATTTAGTTTAATGATCTTATTTTCTTATATGAAGAATCCAGATTGAGAGGAATTATATGACATGTCCAATAGCACAAAGCAAGTCTTTAGTAGCAAAGCCAGGATAATAATGAGGTGATAAAAAGAAAACAAAATACTTGGGTGTGCTCATTCCCAGTAACAGGTTCCAACACCATTCTGCTGTTTCTGCCAGATAAAAGGCCTTTATCTGATGAAATACTAGAGTATCCCCATGTTATTAAACAGCATAGATCCCAACTTTGTTTCTTAAAATGTGAGCATATCTATATACAAGAGAGGCTGGAAGGATACACATTAAAATATAAATAGTGATTATCTCAGGATGGGGATTATGGTTGATATGTTGTTTTGTTTTCATATTTTTTACTAATTTTCTATGAAGAACAAACATTACCTTGGCAATTAAAAAACTGCAGTTCTTGTTAAGAAGTTTCAAAAAGCAAAAATGAATTTTATAATGTTTAAATATATATTATGGCAAAGAAATTAGAGAGTGCAACCAGATTTCTCTAATTCTTATGTTTATGTGAAATAGGCTCTACGCTACCAAATCCCAAAGACTGGGCTACCTCAATGAGAGTTGCTAATTGATGTCGGTCACCAAGCATATAGGAACACAATATTCCTGCCAAAGACTTGCTGCTTGGGAGGATTCCAAAAGCACTCAGAGAAAAGCTCTTTCCTGTTCTATTGGCACTTAGGTGTGATCAAATGCTTCCAAGGCCATAGACTAATTCCTCACTGTAATTGTTACTGGGAATATAGAGATAGTCAAGAAGACTGACTTATTCTCATCAATACTATCAAATCCTGTTTTCCCTTCAGCTATTAGCTGTTAAAATAGAAATAGGTTGGGGGGATGGTATAATGGGGTGAAGGGTTAAAGAAGTACAAATCAGTAGTTGATAGATGGTCATGGGGATGGGGAGCATGGGATAGGGAATGCAGTTAGCATTAATTAAATGGCTAGTGGAAAACCAGAGGAGAGAAGAAGCAATTAGGGGGATCGTTTTATAAACTATATAAATGTCTAACCGATATACTTGAAACTAATTCAAATTTTTAAAATGGTAAAAAAAAATGTTAAATGGTACAGAAATTAGCAATGCTTCTTGCTTGTTTCCAGACATGAACTTACCTAACTTAATTCTCGACAAAAAATTTATACATAAGGGAGATGACAAATATTTTTACAGAACGATTCTGCAACTTGATTTCAGAAGGTTGTTAATTAATGTTCAGCATTTCTGGTGTAATATCTAGAGAACCCAATGTGCCTGAAACAAATATGGGGGGTGTATACATAAGCACTCCACTTGTCTTTATGTTCTAAGTGCATAATTTCATATCAACTACCTCAATCTCACATTTTTTTAGGATGGGAAATGCCGATGTTAATCCATTTTGATATCCCTGTCATTCATATGAGATAGTGCTTGATAGTTCTCTCAGATGATCCTTTTCAAGATCTAGAGTTTTCACAATTACTGAATTTTAAAAAGACTTCTCATCTTTCATCACTCTCCCACACCCAAAACCAAACACAAAAACACCACCCACGTGGCACAGTAAAAGATGCAATAGCTCTCTCCTGACAACTGGAGAAAGGTCTTGAGAAGCAACTGCAGCTCTCGCTATTATAATACAAAGAATATTTATGCAATATAAAAAACTGCCTTCAAAAGAACTTAAAGAAGACTGATGACATATACCATCTTCATATTGTATATATAAGGCAGCCTTTCTCAACAGGGTTCCAAGGAGAATTAAACCCTATACACGATTTGA
The DNA here is from genome assembly GCA_030015415.1 of Cynopterus sphinx. NCBI lineage: Eukaryota > Metazoa > Chordata > Mammalia > Chiroptera > Pteropodidae > Cynopterus > Cynopterus sphinx. The sequence continues at coordinate 181,746,156 of CM057379.1, forward strand.
GTGACAGTGTTTTCAATTCTCCCACAGATAATATTTAGCTAGTACATGATGCATAAGTGATAAGGTAATCAATCCATTATATAATAGATATTTTAGGGCATATGGCTTAATTCTTTTGTGGAACTGGTTGAGACGGTTGATCTAAGGAAGTATGTATCAGCTTATTTCTACAACCTTATGGTTAATGTTTCCTGAGTATCATATCAGTTACAATTCCTTTTCTGCTAATACAAGTCAATAATTTTTGAGGGCACAGCTTTTGAGGAAAAGCATTAACTACCAACTAGAAATAATAATTTCTACATTTCTCTGTAAAATTGTATTCCTAATTCCTTCAGTTCTCTAATTAATGTCAATTTATTTTTTAAATTGTTTAAGTGAAAATAGTATAATTCAATTAAAGGAATAGGAGAGTTTTTCAGAACCCAGAAGTATGGATCTGTATCATCCTGTTAGTCTCACATTTTAAATTGCTCACTTGAATATTATGGTTTGTTTTGTATAAAGTCTTGAAAATCAAGTATTTTATAATTTTCTTATCTTTTATTTTTCAGTTTTTTATTTAAAATTAATCCTAGAAATACCTCTGTTAAATCATAATCTAAAATATTATTCTAGCTCAGTTCTGCCCTTCTCTCCAGTGACCTATAGGACAAAGAACAAGTAAACTAAAGGGCACTTTCTGTGCCATTTTATCAAAATAATGACAAATTAATTTACCATAATGAAACTTCAGTTTGAAAATTTCTTCTCACAAATCTAAAAACTCATGGAACAAAGGGAAATGGAAATAAAAAATAGTGTTCCTTCTAAAAGCATTTTCCAGAAAATCTCAAGCAACTTCTCAAACTAGAAATTTTGGAAAATCCTAAGAGCCTTAATTTAATATTTAGCTACTTAAAAGAATTATCGAGGACTGATATATAGTTTTATTTGAGTTTCTTGATATTCCAATTCAAGATCAAACAATGTTTAAAATTCTTTTTCTGAAAGTAACCTGGTTCTAGGAAACTATCAAAAACAAGTTAATGATTACTGTGAAAATGGGTATTTCACAACAATCATTCTCTACCTACAATCTTTAAAAACACTGAAGCATTCACTGAGAAAATGTCTAGGACCTGATGCAACCTCACATCTAATTCAGATGGAAAGAATTTCACAAACATATCGATGTTGAACTTACAGATTTTTATTATATATTCTAATAGCTATTATGCACACAATATTTTTACAGCGAATGAATAAAAAAAAAGTAAGCTCTGCCAAAATGCAGATTTTTGGAATGAGGTGAAAAACAAAAAGGTCTTCACACTTTAAAGTTTTAAAAGTGTTCTATTTAATTTTGTCATTTATAAGAGCTTGGTATAAAACATGTTTTAGGACAACACATGGCCTATTAGCCTCTCACTGAAATGTTCTCTATGAATCCTTAAATAATGAAGATTGCTATATAGTGTGCACTTATTTCTCCATGGCATTATTAAAACTACTCATATATTTAAGAATTATCCTTAATGACCAACAGTTCCTGTAACTATGTTTAAAAGAAAAGAGTTAAAAAGCTGGTGGCTCAGGATAACAAACCACTGAGAAAATAAACATTAAGAGATATAAAGAAATATTAAAATTTTAAATGGTTTCACCATTTCTTAAGTTCTCTTTTCTAATCAGTCCGAGGGAACTATCAAGTAAAAGATGAGAGACATGGAAACATTGAGTATGCTTGCAATCCTGGACACTCAGAGTCATAAGAATAACAAACTTTCTGCATTCAGACCTTGTTAAATCAGTTTGAGTTAAAATCGCTACACAATGAACAATGGCTAGGGATATCAGACGCTTTAAAAGTCAACACTAAGTTATTCCTGATTTTTATTTCAACGGACAAACTCTAAAAGGATAAAAAAATACTCACTCATATAACGGAAAGTCTCTTCAGCAAGGACTGGAGAAAGGGCATCAGATGCATGCTGCTGCTGCTGTGGGGACTGTGTCCAGTCTTGATTTTCATAGAGAAAGAGAGAGTCCACTCTTAGCCTGTACTGGGGTAGCTGTTCTTCTAGCAGACTCACCAGCTCAACTTCAGGCAGATCTTCATTGGAGCAGACATCTAAAGAGGAGAGTCCATGTAAATGAATCCAAGATATTTCAATTACTAGGCTACAGAGAAAAATCAATAAAATTAGTTTTGTGAAAGTAGGATCAACAAAGACACATTAATCATGTCATTTCTCCACTATTTTTAATTAATATATTCTGATACTACAGTTGGTCTTTCTCCAGGTTTCTTTACTATGAGAATTTCTAGTCAAAATAATACCATGAATTTTAATTATACCCTATCTAAAAATATACTGCATAGTGAATATAACTACTTTTTAAAGTTTAAAATAAATTTAGACAAATTTCTTATTTCTCCCTTATCAATCTATTTAGTGCTGCTTAAAAGAGATCTGTTCTCAAATAACTTACATGCTTGAGGGAAAAGGCAGCATAAAACAACCAGCAGAAAATAGCCAGTTAGTAAGAAATTCAACTATATGTTCTTAAGTAACAGAATTTGAAGTCTGTGCAAAGATTTTTCAAAATCTGGTAGAATTATATTTTAGTATGCTTTCACAGCTACATATTTATAAAAAAGCCTAACCTTTCCTGGTTAAACACTGGAATATGTACTTTATCATTTTTACTTGATAGATGTGGTACATTTAAAGTCTTGAATACCTTTTACATCACTACTCCCTTTCCTGCACACCTCTAACTCACCATTGCATACACACCTCAAAGGCTTATCTTTTATGTGTTTGCTCCTGGTGTTCTGTTCCAAATATTGCCCATCATTTAACACCTTCCAAATTTAACCATTTACAAAAAGAGGCAAGTTATTGCTTATAATATGCTTAAAATACTAGGGCTTAAAATAGAGAAAATACAGGATGTCACATCAACCCTCTCACTTTTTAAAGAGATCTGGTATTTCCTTTGTGGGCAGTATAAAGAAACATGTTCTAACTCTGGCAAAGGACAACAAAAGTTCATTTTAAGAACATATACCTTAAAAGAGTAAATTTCTACTACTTGACCTTATCTTAAGAATGACAATTTAATAAATCAAATACAAAGAAGCGGGCAATATCAAACAGTCCTATCCACCCAGGACATGCTGTGACTTCATAACCACAAAGATGAGGTACATTTAAAATTTTCAATGTGGTTCTAAAGAAGCTCTTCACATTTAGCAGATTTCTTAAATAAGAGCCCTAAAATACATATCCAAATTCTATTTTGATGAATTCCATGTGATTATCCAAATTTTGCCTGCCACTAATATCATATACAGGTTGTCACTGTAATACCTGCAGGAAGAGGGGTTAATTATAAATATATGCAGAGCTAAAAATGAACTCTTAGGCATTCAAGGGTATAACGGAAATGAAGAACAAAAGTAACATTCATTAAAAGAGCTACAATTCCCTAGAAAATTTGTTTAATAAACATTAATGAAATCCTGTGAAAATTCAAAGTTACCAATTCCCTACTTCCAAAAGGTAATTTTAAAATTGAAGACACAATCAGAGTTTAGTAGATTAAACAAAATATCTTTCAGACTAGCTCTTCTCATTTGCTTCCATATTTCTGATAATGTACTATTTATTAGTCTCCTGATTGTCTAGTCATAACCACCCCTTCTCTACCATTTTATCCTCCAAATGTAGAGACATACACATACTTCTTTCTAGCCACCTTGCCTCCATTTAGATTCAAGGCCTCCTCTTGTTACTCTTTAGTATGGCCTCAAAACTGGTCTGCCTTCATTACACTCAAATTTTCTGCCACATCTTCATATCTTTATTATGCTACTCTCCTACACAAGGCTAAGAAAGGTCTGAATTTCATCTAGTCAGAAGAGAAAATCTTATGAACAGTTGGGATAATCAGAAAGATCCAAGAAGGGTCATGCCAATTGGTACTAAATTAATGCTAAATAAAGCACACTAGGAATATGATCTAGAGTAAGATCTAGGGTCCCACATAAGGGAGATTAAAAACAAGCCTCAAAAGGATAGATATGGTTAGTAAGTAACTTAATGACCTGCCAAAACAAATTTTAATAGTCTTCCAAGGAAGAGACAACAAAACCCAAACATGACAGTGTAACATTCATAATGTTCAATAGTCAATAAAAAATTATTAGATACACAAAGAATTAAGCAAATTATAATCCACTATTGGTTGGAAAATGAATCAACAGAAACAGGCCTACTAATGACAAAGATGATAAAACTAGTAAACAATTTTAAAACAGCTATCATTAACATGCTTGAAGATCTAGAAGAAAAATATAATATGAAGAAAAGAGAAACAAAATATTTCTATATTCATAAAACTCAAATAAAATTAGAGTATAATACCTAAAAAAAAAATTCATTAGATAACATTAATAGATTAGACATTCCCCAGAAGAAAAGAATAGCAGACTTGAAGGCATAGCAATGAAAACTATTTAAAATGAAGTACAAAGAAAAAAAGAATGGGGAAAAAAAAAACGAACAGATGTCAAGAGGTTTAATATACATGCAATTGGAGTCAAAGAAGAAAAGAGGTGAGAGCAGAAAGAATAGTTGAAGAAATAATGGCCAAAAATAAAATTTAATTAAAGCTATAAATTCATAGTTCAAAGAAGCCAAATGACTTTAAACAGGACAAACACAAAGAACAATAAAAATGAATTAACTAATTACTGACATATCACAATGCAAATAAATCTCAAAAATATTTTGCTGCATAAAAAAGCAAGACAAAAGATACAGATTAATCTATGTGAAATTCTAGAGCAAGGAAATTTTATCTAAAATATCAGAAAGCAGATCAGTGGTTGCCTAGAGCCAGGGGTGAAAGGTGGCGAGTTCTGGGTATGAGGCAACTTTTGGGGGATAATAAAAATGTTTACAACTTGATTGTACTGGTGGCTACATGACTGTATGTATTTGTGAAAACCCAAATGTACACTTGAAATAAGTGCATTTTTTATATCTTCATAAAAATATATCAATAAAGCTGAAGAATAATAAAAAAAAACCTTTGAATTTAGATGGATTTAAATTTTTTTTGAGTTTTAATAAAGTAGTCCTGGAATTTACTGTATGTTATATAATGTGCCCAACTAGTTATATAGCAGCAATCCAAACTTAAATACATTAATACATTTTCAGCAAACATAAATATTTAAGTTTAGAAATAGCTGCACAGGTCAGGTTTTATGAACCAATGAGTTTTAGAACCAAAGTTTAGTCTTGCAAATGAGGGTTTATAGGTCTTCTCCTTTGTTTGTATACCCTGTATGTTCTGAGTGCCTCTTATGTGCCAGGTACTGTTGTCAGGTGCTTGCAGGGTATTACAAACGTAAACGACTCTGACCTTGCCCTGTGGAGACAGGGAGACAAGTTTGACACAGTTCCTGCTGACCAGGGACTCAAACAATACAGGGAGTCATATACAGACAAGGAATGGCACACAAGGCAGATTCTGATAATGCGATAGGAGACTAAAGGATAAAGAAATTAATTTAGTTGGTCTCTGAAGAGACCTCTGAGGAGGCTGGAAAGGGAGGCCAGATTTCATCATGGCAATCTTATACACTGAATTAAGGCATTTGTATTTTATCCTGTAAGCAAATAGCACTTCCACATTTATTAAATTGGACTCACCAGTGATGCTCTCTGAATCTCTGGGATTGCTATTCATGAGGTTTTCTTCACCTGCTGGTGATGTAAAAATGGCATTCTGGGATTGATTCATGCAGGATCCTTTCTTGCTTTGGTTGAGATAAACAGCTTTGGTATGAATTAGAGTGAAGGAAATCCATCAAGCCATTAAAAAAAGAAATGGATATGGTTGTATGGGTAGTTCCTTTTAAACAGATTTTTTTCCGCTGAGTCAAATGACATCTGCAGTAATGAGTGCTTTCAGGTGATTATCATACCTTGGATAGTCATGACCTAAAACAAAGAACACATCAAGTGACTGATATTCAGCATGTTCTTTAATAATGGCAATCCAATTACCTGCAATGTCTATCATTAAGAGTGCTTTCTTAATAATACATACAACATGGATAAATCTCAAAATAATTATGCTGGATGAAAGAAGTCAGATAAAAAAAGAGTACATAGTTTATGATTCCATTTATACAAAAATCTAGAAAATGTAAATTTATCTATAGTGACAGGAAGCAGATCAGTGGCTCCCTGGGGTTGAGGGAGGGATTATTACCAAGAAACAGGAGAAATGGTTTGAGGATGATGAACATGTTCATAATATTTTGAGTGTGGTGATGACTTCACAAGTGTATACATAATGTAAAAACTTACCCAACTGTATACACTTAAAACAATGTGCAATTGAAAGTATGTTCATTATAGTCAATAAAGCTGTTTAAAAAATTTTAAAGATAATTGACTATTTAAAAATAATAATAATAATACATTGTGAGGTCTATAACATAGGGAGATATAAAATATACTATGAAAATAGCACAAAGACCAGGAGGAAAAAAATGAAAATATACTGTTGTAAAGCTTTTATATTACATGAAATAATAAAATATTGCTTGAAGATAAACTATGATAACTTAAAGATGTATACTATGAACCCTAAAGCAACTAATAAAATAACTCAAGAATTATAGATAATAAACTGGTAAAAGAGTTGAAATGGAATAACATAAAACAGGCTTTCTCAACCCTGGCACTACTGACATTTTCAGCCAGATAATACTTTGCCATGTGCTCTGTAGGAATTTACTACTTGACCCTTTACAGAAAAAGTCTGCCAATCCCTAATGTAGTAGTAAAATAAATCAGGCATCAAATAACCAGCTGTTTAAATCAATGATATCCTACATCAACTAACTTTTTAAACAAGATTTCCCCCCTTCCTCCATGTGATTAGATCACTACCTCTAGAAGAATTTCAGTAAACTAAAGAACAGATTTTACACCTACAAGTATATTTAAAGTTATATTCAATTTCTAAGAAAGCATTTTTTAAAAAAGTAGTAAGTCCCAAATTTGCTTGTGAAGAAGGGAGAGGAGAGGGGAGAGAAAAAAGGAAGATAAGAGAGGTGGAAAGAATGAAAAGGGAGAAGATAAAAGGCAAGTGCCTCTCATATTGGTCCAAATTGGTTTTTAAATAGAACTGTGGTTCTTAATTATATTTTAATCAATTCCATTGTGAAAATTTAATAACATTGGGACCTTCTGTTTGACACTCTATTACACACTAGCTGGTTTAGTCTTTTAGTATTTACACTACCATTCTTATTTTTTAAAATATTTACATATTTCACACAGGAATACACACACACACACACACACACACACACACACACACACACACAAACTATATATGTTTCAACTTTGGACTCAGATTTTTGCTCTAGAGAATTGCTTCTTAATCAGTTTTGGAGGTATATTAATGGTTTGGTTTTAACTCTTGCATACAACAATAGAGAAAACCAAGTTGAACACAGAACTAAATCCATCTCCAGAGTCATGCACGAAGAATCTAGACCTCCAGGGCAATCCAAGAACCTGACCAACCTGTAGACTGTGTGCTAGGTCAGGGATGATCTAGAAATGATATATTCTTCTTGGTGGCTCTTTAGAACTAAATAAACCCTTTGGATATGCCTTGGTCTAGATCTGAGCTCCACAGGATGATTAGTTTGGAGTAGCAATGGTGTGTATAGGATAATGTCCACACCTAGGTATTAGCTAGCCTGAATTTTCATTTTATTTACTGGTTTTCTGACTCAGTACATTATTTAACAGTTCCCCTCTGTCTAGATAAGAGTTATAAGTAACTTCCCTTTATAGGGAGGGTCAAGTACAAGGACTAAAAAAATAAATAAATAAAATTGCTTCCTTGGTACCTGACATATAATAGACACTAAAATGCTCATTCCCTTCAGCTTCTCCCTTTCACTTGGGCCTGAGGCAAAGATTGTGTCTTCTGCCTAATATTTCTTAAGTTTCTGGCTCAACAGCCAACCCTGAGCCCAGAATGGCTGCCCTATTTTGAGTATGGAATAGATGTAGTCTAAAGATCACCTCTGAATTATCTCCACATAGAAAGAGATAAGGGCTGAGAACCTGCTCCTAGCAATAAAGAGACAAGTGCCATAAAGGAGTACTACTGAAGATTATTACTAAAGCTCATTTCTTCATGGATTCTGGGGAAGGGCTGCTTATAATAAAAAGTTTAACTATAACTATTACTTTTATTCATAGCATAGTGGCTATATTAGTTTCCTCTTGCTGCTGTTGCTGTTGCTACAAAAAAAATACCATAAATTTAGGCTTAAAACCGCACTAATTTGTTATCTTACAGTTCTGGATGTCAAAAGATGAAATGATTTCAATGGACCAAATGGACCAAAAAAGCAAGCTATTGGCAGGGCTGTGCTTCATCTGGAGGCCTTAAGGGCAAATCTATTTCTTTGTCCTTTCTAGCTTCTAGAGCTACATTCCTTGGCTCAAGGCCCCTTCCCCTATCTTCATGGCCAGCAACACAGCATCTTCAAATCTTTCTTTCTGCTTCTATGTCACTTCTCTACCTTCTGCCAAATCTCCCTGTACCTCCCTCTTATAAGGATACCTGTGATTACATTTACGGCCCATTGGGATCATCCACGATATTCTCATCTCAAAATCCTTAATTTAGTTTCTTCTGCAAAATCCTTTTTGCCATATAAAGTAGTATTCCCAGGTTCCAGGGGATTAGGGTCTGGATATCTTTGAAGGCTATTATCAATCTACCACAGAGGTTCAGAGCATGAATTCTGGAGGCAGACAGATGATAGCTGAACCCTGGCTCCACCATTTACTTGTTGTATGACTGGCACCTACGTCAGAGTGTTCATGGAAGAATTACATGAGTTATATACATAAAGCTCTTAAAACAATGCCTTCAGATACAATAAACGCTATGTGAATATTAGTTACTATTCTATCAATACCAACTAGTACTATTTTATCATTATTATTATCGTTACTGAACCTTACTCAAAGCTGAGCAAAAGTAAACCCTGCTCTTGACTGCTTAATGGTGTCTTCTCCCAACATAAGCCACATTTACTTTCTGTACTAACAAGTGATGTTAGTTTAGTGCCATTAATCATTTTCTTTCTGCCTCTCTGAGACATGAATAAAGAGAAAGCTTGCTGAATCAGAATCCTAAATGCAGTAGAAACTAAACTTTGGCAAGCACAAACACATTTTTAGTGTCTTTCCTAGTGTGTATATACACATTCTTAGCACTTCCTTCAGTACCATCTATTTTCTATGTTGGATCTCTATTCATTCTTTTCAAGAATGACTATGCTTCTTTTCTTTATAAAATAATTGACCCAGCATGCATTATTAACAAGAAGCCAGCCTTTGTAATTTATTCATGCACATTTAGGAGAAAATAAAGTAAAATAGTCAAGTGACATTTTAATAAAAATGAGAATTAAAAAGAACAACCAAAACATGTCATTCATATAAATATTGCTGGCAGAGAACAATGTGGTTAATGACTTAGTTTAACCTAGCCATGGAAACTAATGGTCAACAGTGAGTGTGCCTAAATATAGGCTCTGTGCCTTAAAAAAAAATCTTGCTACTTCCTTAACATAGAATACTCTGGCCAAAACAGCCTTATAAAAAGGCTAAAACAATTCAGGAAAACTTCACCTTGACAGGAGTGCAGAGACAGAATTACAGTAAATATAATGATTTAATAAAACATTTAAGTTAGAAATATAGTTTAAAATTTTATTGTACAAATAATACTTTGGAGAGTATTTAAAAATACATGTCGGCTGCTGATATGTGTGCTGAAGTAGGAACAGTGCCAATCACTGACTCTAGCAGCAGCTCTTTTAGACCATTTGGCCCTACTCCAGAAAAAAGATAAATTGTACTATTAAAAAAATAAATAAATAAAAGTCCAATGTCCCTACATTAAATAAAAGATTCTGACAGAGATTTCCAACTTTAATGTATCTGGCTAAATCAAAGATAAGACTTACCAAAAAAAGAAATCACAATAATTTTAATACTAGAGATTAAACCCCAGAAAACTATTTGATGGCTTCAGTGTTAAGATTAAAAAAAAAAAAAAAAAAAGGGTGGTGGTGGTGGTGGTGTCACTACCAAAATCCAGCCTGGACAGTGAGCAGCTGACCTGACAAAGGCAGAGACCATACATCATCCGAAACCAAGATCACTGCACTGATGTGTCATGCTATACTACACTGGAAACATTAAGCACAGCTACTCTACGAGCAATTGTAAAGTTCACTCTGAAGAAATAGAAATCATGCCCAGTAAAAATTTTTGCCTCTTTTTTTAGTGTCATCAATTTAAAGAGCAACAGGGTTTTCAGAATATAAAAAATATGGAGGCAGTTCTACTTACAAATGGCTTGGATCCTAAAAGGCAGTTAAATCCATTAGTTTGAAAGTTCAAAACCATCAGTGAGGTTTAGGTTTATAAGCCCACATTTCCTCCTGGCTGATATATTTTGGACATTTAAGAAAACGGCCCTATTATGTTTATAATGAACATCTGCTGAAGAGGGCAACCCCTCCCTGCCACAATCTCTACCAACAGAAGGGAGGGAACCTCTGGCAGTTAAGGAATCCACATCAAAGCTTCGACTGCAGATTAGAAAAGGCCTTGAACCATGGTGCCATCTGTGGTTTTTGATAAATTTCCCCAGCTGCACTTTCATTCACCATGCTTAGCCTTAAGTTCTTAGACTCCTAACTTTAACCTAATTAACCTTTGACTAAACGGGCATCCCACTTTAACAATGATCCTTTGCCAAAACCATTTCAGATATTCACATTTTTTCACCTTTGACTATCAACTGCACAGATACATTCCTCACCCACACATTATGGGACTATCTTTCATAATCATTCTTATTGCCAAATCATTTATTTAATATGTGTAAATTTCTCACTTTCAATATTTTACACTATTTCTACTTTTGTAGAAATCAATTTATCATAGCACTGGTTTTAGGGACAAAATGAGGTTTCTAATATTTATAAAATACCTCAAAACTGTACACATAAAACAAACGTGCTATTGATAACAATAATAGCTAAGTTGAAAATGATCACCTGTTGGTGATCAGCAGAGCTGAATCCCTTCCTCTAGAGCATACTTTGTCCCTTTCCAGAAAGTTCATAAATTACAAGTTTTAAGCAAGATGAGTTTGTGTTTCAAAACACAGATAAGAAAGTAAATCTATCACATAAGGACAAGGCGTTCTGTTCTATACATTTAGAGATATAATTTTAGATGTTTTGTGTTGGGCATTTGGTTTCAAGCCAATGTTAAAGTTCAAAGCAAAATTTAGCCTGATGTCTTATCTGAAGTGGAAAGGGACAGTGTTTCTCTACACTTTACTCAACAAATAGTGAATAGCAAGATAATGGATGACTGCTAATAAGTAATATTTGTGATTCATCAAGGTCTTCAACCCACTAGGAGGTAAAACCATCACAGAAAAACTGAAGAGATTTTCTTGGCAAGGAACCACTTCTATGTCAATTAATTCTATATTATACAATTGTGATTTCACATTCCATACTTTACCTTTTATAAGATTAAGCAAATAAACCCAAAGCAAAAGATATTAGGGTTTTTTTTTCAAGAAAGCAAGATCTAGCCATGCTGTATCATATTTTACATCTATATCCTTATCAAAGTCCAATAACAGTTATCAAAATATGACCCCAATCATTAGGACAATGTTAACTCATGTGTTCAACCACTCTTAAAGAAGTTAGATAAGCAAGATTTAAAATAAAATGATAAAAAAAATATTTTACTGGTTTTAAATAATTAAACTTTACCCATTTGGAAAATGTACATGTCCAGTGTGCTGCAGTACCAACTATGGCACCTAAAAAAGGTTATCACTATCTTTGCATTTTATTTTCAAATTCTTAGAACTATAATGTCAAACATGTTAGGAGATGTGTTTCCCTTTCACATTTGGCCTGATGAGTTACACATATTGGTATTCTCCATATTCCCTAATTATTGATATTAAAACTGGAAAACTTACACTTGGATAACTTAATGCCCCCATGTCTCAATTTCCTCATTTATAAAATGGGGACAATAATTGTACCTATTTTATAGAGCTGTTATGTGGATTACATGTGGGTTAATATTTATAAAGCATGTATAACAGTACTTGGTACCCAGTAAGTATTATTTATGTGTATAATTTAAAAGTTAAATAGATAAGTAGAATTATAAATTACAAACTATCATTTCATGGTACCTGGTCATCTGGATATAGATGATATATGATTCAGATCAGTTCCTACCCTTCCACATTGTTAACAGCTCTCGCTCTCAAAAAAGCACAAACTCTATCTCATCTGGGGTTGCCACCTAGCAATAATTTAGGAGTTCTAACAATTATTCTTACCTAAGGTAATCCTTTCTTGTCACTAACTATTGGTCTTAGAGAAACTCATATAAAGCTCATGGTGGGAATGCAGACTAGTGCGTCATTCAAAAAAACCATCTATGAAATTATGTATTCAAATTAAATATATATGTACCCTAAGATCCAGCAATTCTGCTCCTGGGTATATGTATCCCAAAGAAATTCTCATATCAGCCCATAAAGAGACATGTCTGAGATTATGTCCTGCTTCATTGTGATAATAAGGTGAGGGCCTATTCTGCAGAGAGTAGCTGGACAAAATGTGGTGGGTACACACCTCAGAGCAACATAGCACTAGAAATACAGTGCTGAGCAAATAACACAAGCAAAATGAGAGAGTTATCACAATGCTATTTACATAAATTAAACCTTTTCTGCAGTATACTTATAAACATTTAAAATGCTTGCCTGGGGGGAAGGAAGTGAGGGGAATTTGGAGCAAGGTATGAGGGAAATTTAAAAACCTATGGAAATCCTACTGTTCTTTTAGTGGACTACTTATCCTATAATTATTATTGCATCTCTTCAATCCTTAAAGTCTGAACACATGCCTGGACATGAAAACATTTGTGGAAACAATCTATGCAAAACTAGCAATCTCTGCAATGCAGACTATGTGCACATAGTTTCTAACCATTTCTTAAAAGGCCATGTTGCTTTTATATTACTACCTAACTGTTCTAAAGCAGTGTATTTAGATTTCAACTAAGGAAATAGTATAAAACAAAACAAAACAGGAAACAAGTGGGATAAAGCCTCAATGTTGACATTTTCAGTTGTTTGGTTATCTTGTAAAAACTTTGAAGAAAATATGTTTGTGTTTAAAGATGACAAGAGCATAATAAACTACATTCCTTAAATAAACAAACCTCTTTCTCATCTGATGAAAATCAGCCATGAGCTACACTAGAAATTTCCAGTTTATATTTCTCTTCAAAACATGCAAACACAACACACTCATATGCACTTTTGTTTATCATCATAAATAAAGCAATGTGTTCATTCAAAAAAAAATTCAGGGAGTGGGTAAATATGAAAAAAAACAAAAGAAAACTATTTGACCAGCTTTCACTGCAAGATAGAATGTTAACATGTGGTTTAGCAGCCTACTTATTTATCTTTCCATTCCAACTTATAAATAAGCCATCATTTTAACATAATTCAATATTTAGAATATACAACTATCAAATAATCACTGATAGTTTCCATCAGTGACTTTCTAACAACAATCTAGTTATTCATCCACTTTAAAACTCAAGAATCCATAACAAGGGTCAGAAAACTTTTTTGTAAAAAGCTGGGTAGTAAATATTTTAGGCTTTAGAGCCATGTAAGATTTCTGTTGCCTATTATTTTTGTTGTTTTTTTTCCCAACAATTTAAAAGTGTAAAAACCATTCTTTGCTTATCACAAAACTGGTTAGATTTGGCCCATAAGCTGTAGTTTGTTGACCTCTGGTCTATACTCTATATCATGGTATTTCCACACCATGGAATAAGACTACAATGACATCAACCTCATAGAAAAGGCAACAAATAGCCACAAAAGATATATCGACATCATCTTTTCAAAACCACTTCTAGACAGGAACTCCACTTGATGTCCCAGAGTGACAATGGGTATCAAAGGTGATACTAGATATTTAAAAATCCTTAAATTAGCATTGAATGCTATTGATACATCCTTAGTTTTATATCTGTTCCCACTACCAATTTCTTTCAATCTCATTTCTGTAAAAGATCATGATCAGCTTAGAAATATAAAAAACAAAGCACATTATTATTTGGCAGTCAAAAGTAGTGTCATATAGTAGTTTAGTCAAAGGAAATGGGATAGAAAATAGATACTAAATATACTAAATATAAACCTCAAAAGGGTAGACTTCAGGCTCATATTCCTAAAATAGCCAATTTATTTTTCTCTAAAAAAAAAAGAACAATCTTAAATTCTGTCTAAAATTTTGTATACTTTTAAGAGAACACTATCTTCTCTGTACCATGCAGCAAAAGAGCTATACAATAATATACAGCATACCCAATTCTAACATTGCAAAAGGTTTTTCAAGATAGAGTTTTCTTATAACTTCCAAAGAATGGAGACTGAGTTTAGTATAAACTATTTAAATATATGAAAGTTTGATAAATGGAGAAAATAAGTTACTGAAGGGTTATTTTTCTCAAATCATACCTAATAAAGTGTACATTTCATCAGCTTAACAGAGGACTACAGAGCTCCTCTGAGGAAGGAAATACTTTTTGTTTGGGAAAATACACAAAAAGCCCACTTATGGTAGAAAGTGAGGCCTTACAGCATCAAAAGGAAGGTTAAGAGCCTCTGCATTAGACTAAGGAGATAACTGTTTTTTTCTTTCTCTGGAGGAGAGAGAAGAAAAGGGACAGAAGTCTCAGCCAAATGGCAGTAGTTCAGAGGCCACAAGAACACCAGGAATTTACAGAAATTAGGGAGGGTCTGGATTCTCTATAACATGAAACTGAAGGTTCAAACCAACTATTTAGCTCTTAAAGTCTGGACACTCAGCTGGACATTTGGACATTTGAGTTACAGACATATTAAAATATTTGTTCACAAGAGCAGTTGCTGTAAAGAATTTATAAATTATCATAGCTATTCTTTAAATTTTTTTTTAAAACAGAAAATTATGTCCTTTTGACTGAAGTACTGATTTTTAAAAAGGAAAATAACAATTATATGTCTTCAAAAATGAGTAACAGAGTAAATGGCATTATAGAGTTTGTGGATTTCCTGTTCTCTTAACCAAAAATGGAGGAAACATTTTGAGCAGAGGCATTTCATACAACAGATTCTGTGGGTACTGAAGTATGTACTAACTTCTGGAGCCAAATAAATCCTTTCCCACCAAATCAGAAAGCACTGTTTTTCAATGTCGACTTACAAAATTTAGGTAGTAGATTAAATCAAGAGACGCTATCACCTGAAAATTTACAAGCATTTCACAGATTAAGAAATGAACCAAACATATATAAATCTTGCTGACAAATTTGAGTATTACCGTTTAATCTGCTCTTTAGGACTTGTCTTCAAATCAAATAGTTCAGAAGACCCTTTGAAGTAACACTTTCACATAGCAGTAAACAGAAAATTTAAGAACAGAAATAATTTAAGGATAGAAAATCTGTCCTCATTTCTTTTTGTCCCCTCTAACAATCAAATATAAACTTGCTTTTGGAGGCTTAAGATGATCCTAAATCTTTCAGTTATTTTAAACTTATAATACTCCAAGCCTTCAGAAACAGAAGTTTCCAAAGGTGCCAAAAGAAAAACTGTAGGTAATAGAGCTCTTCAGATCAACAAAGTAATCAGTGGCACCAGGGCATGCAATCTTATATTACCAGGAACAGGGTGTAACTTAAAATGGGGGTAGAGTGATGATCAAAGTAGAATAGCATATAAACATATTTATAGATATATATAATTCTAGAATCATTCTAGAATTCCACCTATCTAAGATATATAACCATTTTAGTAATGTAATTCTATTAGGCAAGAAACACTCAAAGTATATTATAGTTTAGACATAAGACTCATTTTCCAAACCAGTTTCCACAATCAATTCCACAACTTCAAGATAAGGTTACCTTTTGAGAGAGAACTGACATATAACTGATGATTTTAGTTTGACAGTGAAATTCAGGAACCAAATAAGAGATAAATTTTTAAAGATACAGCTGTTAGCTGTCTGTGATTCAGGAGATTAGATTCTCAAAGGAGAATGATAGGTACAGTTGCTAGGTGGCTGAGGAAATTCAGGAACCCTCTTCCTCCACTGGCCTTGATAGCTAATATCCCCAGTTCTTTGGATTTTAACATGGCCCTCTCTTTTCTCTTCTCAGAAATCTCATCTACTTCAAAGGCCTTACTTTCCAATTATATGATAATCACTCCCCATGTCTCAATCTTCAGCTCAAATGGGCATTTCTTAACTTTAAACTGGAACTCACAAAACACACATGTTGATTACTGAAAAAGAAAGAAAAAAAAAAGACAAGCCCCCAATTTCTTATGTGCTTTATACCTTCTTTTAAAAATGAATGAACTGATCTCAAAGTTGGTTGTATTTACAATGAAGCAGAATGATCTGTTTTTATGTATGGTGATTCTTTATTAAGACAACTCCAAATCTGAGTTTGATTTTGTCTTTAGATGGACTACTCTACAGTATCAAGAAAATACAGATGTATTACCGTAATTGGGAATAATTCTGTTACTTGTTCTAAGCTGCTAAAATAAGTGGAATATAGACCAAAATAAATCCTTATTCCAATAAATTAAGTCCACCTATACTGTAATATTTTGCAAATGCCATGCATTCAATAAACATCGGTTGAACGAATCAATCTGTAGTCAGGTTACATCATTGCAATCTGTAGCAGGGAGAAAAACAGAACTACACAAGAAATATAAGACTATTAGAGCATTTGAAAACTGAAGGCTCTCTTAGCCCAATTTACAAAAATCTACATAGGCCTCTCATTGGTTTCAGTAAGAGGTGTGCATGTATGTGCAGGGCTGAGTTAATTACGCCCACCAGCAACACTGAAGCTGCAAACATTCCCTAGGGATGTTTCAAAACTGTGGCAAAAAGCACAAAATCTTTAATATGACGCCCCCTCCCCCTAAGTTTTTTATTTTACAAACATTGGTAGTAAGATGTTTTCCCCCTAGAGTTAAGACATGGTATAGGAAAAGTCCAAAAAAAATGCTATTGAAGTAGGGAGAAAAGTCCTTAGATAGAACAGATTGAAAGAATTTGATGACTCAGGATCATTGATGACCTAGCGATTACTGTATTATAATTCCAACAGGGATAGCCTCCAGGATTATAAATTTTTAAGGAGCTTTCTCCCTGCACTGATAATATTTTTTTCTTCAGATTTTAAGTCTACTTCTAATTTTCTTTTCTGCTTTACTGAGAGGTTATCAATATTACACTTTACTGTTGCCACTGTGCCTCTCCCATTTCTAAAGTGCTGTTGGCTGAGATACCAGATAACTGGTTATCAGAGAACCCAGAAGGTGTCTGTCTGCTTGAGACTAAACCTCAGGACCTGTTTTTCTGCCCTTGGCTGGTTCCTCAAGTATATCTTTCTTTTATCTCTCCAGCACTAGGGATTTAGCTGGCTTTTCTCACCTGGTATTCTTTCCCCTAGGCAGGCTATGAATACATTGTGGCCTTTCTTTACTATCTCCCAAGAAAAGTATAGGTCTTTTGAAGACCTTTTGTGAGAATTTTACTCTTAATTACTATAGAGTGATATGAAGTCATTGCAAACAAAGAAAAAAATGTTTAGGACATCTCAAAAATTTTCATTGTGCTTTTGCTCCTTAATCAACTTTTACCGACTCCCCTCTTGAATGCTCCCACTGTCTTCCTTACTACGCTGTGAGCTCCTTGAATGAAGGTATCTTATTTTTGTATGCCCCCAACCTAAAAGCAACTGATACATAGTAGGCTCATAACAGATGCCTAACTATAAGCTTAGTGATTAAAAATTTCAATATACTGAATTATAGAAGTAATTTAATGAACAAAAGTGATTATTAATACATTTCAGCCCAACATCAACTAAATGAATTGCCTTAAAAAAACAAATCAAGCAAAGACTGAACATCTGAAATAAATCATCGTATTTACTTTATGAAAAACTCTATATAAGAGTTTGGTATTAAAAGGGAGATTTATCATTTTTGTAGCAGTAAAACAGTACCCACTTTTCTTGTAATAACTGAAAAGAACTGGTGTCAATTTCATAGGCAAGCTAAAGCTGAATTTCTGGCTCATTGTTTAGTTTTGTCACGTTTTCCACCAAGAGCATTTGTAGCTGTTCATAAAATGCATTTAAAATAAGCCTATGTGAAATGAGAAGTGATCAAATATCTATTTAAAAAATCTCACAATTGCTAATGTAAGTCTCATTTGTAGTCTTTTGATTTTGTGACAAAATTTTGATTAAAAACAAAATGAATTCAGTGATCTATCCTAATATTAGCTAAAATGATAAGAATAACTGGGGGAAAAATTTTTTTAGGTGATTAAATTATGCACTTTGGGAACAGTAGTACCTCTCAGAGACATTTTAGTTGGTTTCCAGTCTCCTCCTCTTCCTTTCTTCCTTAAGACAGAGTGAGCTCTTTCTTAACCAACAAACTTCTCTTTGTTTTGATTTACAGCACTGGCCTGAATAACTCCAAGCACCACACACAACATGCCTATGGCTGAAAGCAATAAGGGCAGAAAGCAGAGCTTTGGTGCTTGGACCCTAAATATGTATTTATTTTACATAAGTGTTGAATTTTTGAAAAGTCCATTTTCTAAGGTGACATGCATTTTAAATATAAAGAACAGTTAAGTTCTCCTGAAGAGGTCACAAACCATGTGAAATTGCAGCAAATTTGGTCAAAATCTGGCCTTACACCATAGGCATGCCCTCCATTATCCTCTTAAATGTCCTTTTCTGAGACAATTCCATACCACACCTTTCTTACTCATCTCTGAATCTCTATTACTCTACTCTCATTCTACCAATATATCCACATAAGCTATAGCTAGCTTTCTCTTCGAACTCAGAGAATTAAGTACAAACATAATCTCAATCACATACTCGCACACTTGTTGATGCGAGTGTCACTTAGCAAACCTTTTATTAGGAGGACCTGGGTGTCTAGAAGACAAAAGGGGAGAGAAACTTATTTTTTATCATATACCTTTCAATTTTTCTACCATGTGTACATGTCCACCCAATTTAAAAACAACAACAACAACAATGAAATATATCTCACTTAAAAGTCTCTACTACTTTCTCTAAACTTTGCTCCATTGGTTATCCCTATCTTCCAATAGCTCCGCCCTCTTCCTTGGCCTATTATCATGCTCAAGTCTTCCATTTTATTAAAAACAGATAAAATGAAATTTTAAAATCTCCCTTCCCCAAGAAGGTTCCCCTTTAGCTAATGTCCTCTGTCCTCAGCCATACTTCTTTAAAAAATATTTGCTCTCATTCTTTTTTCTCCATTTTTCATTCATACCATAACCATTACAATCTGATTTTTCCTGAAATTGCTTTCTCTTCAGTCACAAAAGTTCCTGCTAACCAAAGTAATAATTCCTTCTTAGTTGTTATTTCATGTCATCTTTGGTTCTATACTATTGACTACTCCCTCCTTCAATTTCTCTGGGGCTCTCCTGGAGCCTACATCTTACAATAAATGCTCATTCTCAGATTCCTTCACCAGATCACGGAGCAATCTCCTCTTGATCTTTAAATGCTGGTGTTTCCCAGAGTTCCTATGTGACCACGTTTTTTATTGTTGCTGGTTTTCATTTACCTACAAATTGTGCAAATCAACCACTGCCAAAGATCAAAAACTTCTTTAGTGTTAAAAACTCCCAGTCTGGCTCTTCAGACCAGATTTTTTTCTGAGCTCCACTCAAATTTCTCACAGGCTGATTAAGATCCCATAAATTGATCTGTTGAACACTAGATGCCTCCTTTCTTTCACCTTGCCACACCCAATCCATCACCAAATCCTGTGCAGTCTAATACCAAAATACATCTCAAGGTTACCCACTTCTCTTCATCCCCTCTTCTATCATCCTAATTCAAGCCATTATCATTTCTTAGATTATGAACCAACCTCCTAACAGGACTCAATGTCAATCTCTTATTCCTTTCTATTCTCCATAAGGCAACAAGAATAATGTTTTTAAAACTAAACTCCTTTTTTTAAAAAATCAAGGGTTCCCATGATATCTAGAATAATATCCACATTTCAAATCAAAGTCTACAAGGTCCGGCCTAGTCTGTCCCCTGACTACTTGTCCCTCATCTCGTAGCACTCTCTTCCTTTGGGTCTCAGCCGAAAAGTCATCCTCAGGGAGAAGTTACTAGTCAACCTGATTTAAAGTAGCCTCTTCTGCCATCTTTATTTTCTAATTCAGCATCTAATTTGTTTCTTTCACAGCATATATGTTACAATTTACTTCTTCGAAGGGGAAAGGTGCTATCTTTTTCCCCTTTCCTCATCCTGGCAATACAATAGCAGGAGCTCAAGCAACCCAATAAATATTTGTTGTTGAAATGAACTATTAACTGAACTGGTGGGTGAATTCTTTCCCCATTAACACACATAATTTATCAACTCCATTGTTACATGGCATAGTGTAATGCTCTTAAATTAGACCCTATTTTACTTGAAGTATTTCTTCCTTGTTCATGACTTGTCAGAAAGCTTTCTAAAGAGAAAGAGCTCAAAGTTGGGCAACCACTGACAGAGATATGTGGATAAGCTTCAAAGACCTTAATGATCTTTACAACATGAATTAGTTCCACCTCTATAACACGAGTAGACTTTGTATGCTTATTTTCTAACACGAATAAACCACAAAACAGGATGGTAAAATAGGTTATGTGAGTCAATAGTAAAGCTAGAAATAAAGTCAGAACATTACAAATTAAGAGGCGTTATAAAACAAACTTCAATAAAATGACCTCAATTAACTGTTCAATCGATCAGCTGTTTATTGGACAGTTTTCAATAAATGCCTCTTGAATTAAACTCAAAGTAACAAAAAGAGATAAATGGCAGTATACAATAGCCTCTGCCCTAAGGGAGATCAAAGATCTAAGAAATCTAAGATCTACTGGAAAGAGCTCTAATGATTTCAACGATTTACATTAGATCTAAGATCAAATGATCTAAAGAAATTTAAGAAAACAAGATAACATTGCAAGATTAAGTGTTTAATAAGTAATAGAACAGAACTCTTCTGTAGATAGTCCATGAGTGGGGAGTTCTTTTCTAGCCAAAGTCTGGCTTCTCATAGGAGTAAGATTTAAGTGGGTTCCTCAAGGATGGAAAGATTTGGAGAGTGAAAATGGGGGTGTCTGGAAGGGAAGAAAAAGGAAAAAGAGGCCCTAAAGCAAAGAGCAGACAGAGCCAGTTTGGCAGCAGTGTATAGACCGATTTAAGTGGGAATGATTATAGAGAAAGTACTTGGAGCTTTAAATTTGACTAGCTCAGATTAAGAAATCTGAAGTTGAACCCACAGGGAACAAGTTTCTAAATGGAAAGTGTCATCTGAGAAATAAATCTGGAGTCAGAATACAGGATAAATTTAAGATATGGAGAGAACAGAGACTGAAAAATAATTAAATTTTACCACACTATGCCTGAATTGTTGTAATGAAGGCATAAACAAGGTGACTGGAAACAGTAAAAGGGATTTGTGAGACAGTGAAGACAGGACTTGTTACTGAGGAGCTGGAACTAGATTAATTTTATTCTCTCCTAAAATATCTAGTACATACCACCATCATTTGGTTTAAAACCTCTTAATTTTTCTTGCCTCTTACTCCCTAAGAGTTCTCTTTCCCAGATATTTGCTGTCCCCTCCACCCTTAACTGGCTTCTCCAGCCACACAATATATTCCAGGCAAAACAAAGAATTATATTTACCTGTTTCCTAGACATGCCAGCAAACTTCCAATCCTATAACTTTGTTCATACTATTGCTTCTACCTTTCATGTCTTCTCCCCTTTCTACATATCCAAAATCTAGCCATTTTTCACACTCAGTTTAAATGCCACGTTTCCACCAAGCTTTCCCAGAAGCCCCAACTCAAAATAAGCACTGCCTTTCAATACTTTTTACTTTTCTCTAAAACACTTTTTAAAAAAGCGCTTGTGATTGTTCCTTATCTCCTCTGATAAACTGTATATTTCCTATGGAAATCATGCCCAATTTATTTTTGTATTCCTCCCTCCTCCTTTCATAGATAGTTGAAGATCTTAATAATATGGTGACAGCACAGTATAACGTTTAAGAGCAAAGACTCTGAAGACACTGCTTGAGTTTAAATTGTAACATTACCATTTATTAGCAAGTTACTTAACCTCTCTGTACTTCAATATCTGTATGTACAAAATAGATAATAGATATTTCATAAGGCTGTCAGAGGGCTTAGCTTAGAACAGTGTAAGCATCATAGAAGTGTCTATTAAATGCACTGGAAAAACAATAAGTATTCTATAGTAGTTGATTAAAGTTTTCTTCATGAAAAGAAAAATGTCAAAAGCAAAGCCAATCTCTAGGCACAAATCAAGTATATACAAATTCTTCCTAAATCTTCTTAACGGACACCCTAGGGGTTAGCTGTGCCTTTTTAAATCTTTATGTTAGAAATGGTTATGTTTTAGTTTGACATTTCTATATTCTGAGAAAATATTTAGTTGAGCTTCCTATGGCAATAGATACCTAACTAGTCTCCTTGCCTGGAGTCTTATCTCCTTGAATCTATCCTCCATAAGGACCACAGAGTAGTCTTTCTAAAATGCAGATCTAATGTTTTCCCACCACTACAAACCTTCTCTATTCCTTTTCCCTTGGAGAAAGTTTAAACTTAGCATCTCATACAAAATTGTCCTAGTCTCTAGCTTCATCCCTCAACACCTCTCACTACAAAAACGAATCACCTGTCCACACTTAAAAGGCTTTTTGTATGTCATTTCTTTAGCTTAGAACATCCCTGTAGTAGCCTGCTAGGGCTACTTTAACAAAATCCCAGAGACTAGGTAGCTGATAAAACAGAAATTTATTTTCTCACAGTTCTGGATGCTAGAAGTCCAGGACCAAAGTGTTGGCAGGTTTCATTTCTTTTGAGGCTTGTAGAAGGCCACTTTCTCTATGTATTCTCACATAGTTTTTTTCTCTATGCGCACATCCCTAGTGTCTCTTTTTGTGTTCAAAGTTCCCTTCTATAAGGGCACCAGTCAGTGTGGATTACGATCCATCCTAAAGTCCTTGTTTTAATTTAATCATTACTTTAATAAGAGACATAGCTCCAAATACAGTCACATTCTGAGGTTATGGGGGTTAGGCCTTCAATATTTGAATTTTGGAGGGTCAGAATTCAGCTCATAATAATGCCTTTCTCCTTTTCTTTGTCCACGTTAATTCCCATTTGTCCTTCTAAGACTGGCACAAGCCTTCCCAACCTAGGCAGATTTCAGTGCTCTTTCTCTGCGTTCCCATAGTACATTTGGATGCTGTTCTCTGTATGCTGCTATCCTATAAACACAGCATCACAACTGTCTCTTTCTCTCTTCAGATTCAATTTCTTAAGAGCAGAGACTCAATCCATAGCAGTTAGCACTATGTCTAGCCCACTGAAGATATCTAATAAAGATTTGATTATTGAGAGAAAGTGGAAGAGAGAACACAGACTTTGAAGAAAGGCAAGCATGGGTTCAAATCCTGACTCTGTCACTTAATTATCTTCTGACTTTGAGCAAGTCACTAAATGCTAAACTTCCATTCTACTTAAGGTAGTTACAAAGATAAATGACCTAATTATAATAAGAGTATCCAGATGGGGGGTTGGTATACAGTAGTAGATGGTCAATAAATGTTAAGAGTAAAGATTCTGAGATTGCCTGGGGTTGAGATCCAGTTCCATCATTTAGTAGCCAAACGACCTTGTGTATGTTAATATATCCTCTGCTTCAGTTGCCTGGGTATAAAAACACCTCTTCTGTCTGAACTATTTCACTTAGCATGATACTCTTAAGATCCATCCACGTTGTCACAAATGACAAGATTTCAGCTTTTTTATGGCTGAGTATTCTATTATTTATATGTACTACATCTTCTTTATCCAGTCATGTTGGAGGACATGGGTTATTTCCATGTCTTGGCTATTGTAAATAATGCTGCAGTGAACATAGGGGTATATATATCTTTACAAATGAGTGTTTTCAAATTTTTGAGCTGGATATCCAAAAGAGGAATTGCTGGGTCATACAAGTAGTTCTATTCTTTGAGGAACCTCATACTGTTTTCCATAGTGGCTGCATTAATTTACATTCCCACCAGCAGTGTATGAGGGTTCCTTTTTCTCTCCATTCTAATATTTGTTTTTTGTCTTATTGATAACAGCAATTCTAACAGGTATGAGGTGGTATATCATTATGGTTTTGACTTAATTTCCCTTAGAGTATAAGGCAGACAAAAAAGGACAAAAACCATATTACACTCATATGTGGGATATAAAACAAAAAGCACCAAGGAACGAACAAAACAAACAAACTCATAGATACAGACAACAGTATGGTGACTACCAGAGGAGAAGGGAAGTGGGGCTGGAAAAAGAGGGTAAAGGGGGTCAAATACAAGGTGATGTAAAGAAACTAGACTTTGGGTGGTGAGCACACAAGAGTATACAGATGTGTTATAAAGCTGTACACCTGAAATTTATATGTCATTAGCCAGTTACCCCAATAAATACAATTTAAAAAACACCTCATGGTGCTTCTGTGAGGATAAGTTATCACAGTTAAAACATTTAGATGGGTATCTAACACATAAAATTATATTAATGTTTCCTATTTTTACATGAACACTGAAGGTCTAAACAAATATGACTGAGAATCATGAATAATTTAGTTCCTTCAATTACTAAGTCATTTTAAATGTATTATTGTAATGCCTCAGATTTCTTACCAACTAAATAGGTAACTAAAGAGGTTCAAAGATTGGCATGGGTGATATAAACAGAGCACAAAATAAACATGAAATAATAATCTGTCTCATTCTTTATATTGGTGTTTAACATAATTTGGGTGCTGAAGTAAAATTTGTTAAAAACTAATCTTTCTACTCTTCATGACTACAGGTGTTAACCATTTTCAGTGGAGAATAACATTCTTTGGCTCATATTTTCAATTGTAGATTCACTAAACCTTTGAACCAGAAAGGACCTTTGAGATGAAATCCAGTCCTATTGTGTCTCACATAAATAAAATGAGGTGGATTTGGAATGAGCTTGTAGGGTCTTAATGAGCAGTTCACTGGAGGACAGGAATTGCAAGCTGAGAGAACAACTTCTTCAAAAGAACTAAAGCAGGAATTCAGATTTATTCTAGATGTCCAAAGAGTGTAGGGCCCAGTATCAGAAAATAACGCTGGGAAATACTTTTTAATCATCTAATCTTGAAGGTAATTTCTGAAGTAGGTACAAGTTACCTGAACTGTAACTTTGTAGCAAGGCAAATCTAGGTTTGAATCTTCATTTAATATCTCTGTGCCTCAGATTTGTACAAAAGGGTAATTATAGTGATTAAGTGAGTTAATGTACGTAGAGCTCATAACTGGGGTGCCTGGCTGATTGAAAGTACTCAAATGCTTGTTCTTTTGGCCCCTTCCATCATATGAACAAAAATCTGTAAAATAACAAACACCGTCCTTCATAAAGTGTGTGCTCGCTGAATGTCTAGGACTTGTTGAACATTACTTAATTTTAAAAATAGAAAGCTGGAATAATGCTGAGATGATAAAATGGCTTCACCCCTGCCCTTTCTCCCCACCAACTGTCCTTCACAATTTAATCTGAAGTGTCACCTCGCCACCATTACATGCTATTTGTAGATCACTGTAGCTCAGACACCCAATTCTACAAACAAAGGTCTGGAGGTCGGGAAAATTTTACCGAAATATTTTTTAAAACTGGAAGAGTCCATTTAACGTTTTTCTTATGGTCCACTCTAGCCTGATGAAACTTCCAGTGAAGTTTTGTTTGTTTGTTTGTTTTGTTTGTTTTTTGTTTGTTTGTTTGTTTTTTGCTTTATTTTCCAGCGCAGAAACTGCAGGTTTAAATAAAAGGTTCTTGGGTAAGTAACTGAGTTCACCACTATTGTTATGCCCCTGAAATCCGGTACTAGAAAGGACAGCTGTCAATATCCATTATTGACGCTTGAAACGAAAGTCAACTGTTTCTTTTTTAAAAAGACGTGTGGCGTCCGGTTCAAATGCAATTGCAAGAAAAGCCGAACTCAAGTCGGCGTAGGAGAAGGAAGAGTCCCTTCAGATGCCCGGTCCTGTCGCTCACATCACAGATGGCGACCGAGGCTTACTGTTGATCGCCAGACGGGAAAGCCGCTCATCGCTCAGGGATGGGGCTCTCGGCGGATACTGTCCCGCAGAGGATGAGCCGCTGCCAACCCTCAGAGGAGGGGTAGACCCGGAGGCCAGGGCCCCGGAGCCCAGCCCTTCGCACCCACCCGTGAGGAACCCACCTGTCACCGTCAGGCGGGGGCGCGGCGAGGATCCCGCCCTCCCGTACACAGCCTTTGGCTCCGGCGTCCGCGCGTGACCTCCCAGGACCGGGGCGAGCGCGGGAGGGGAAGCCGGCAAGGACAAGCCCGGGTCGTGCGCGGGAAGGTTACTCACGGGAACAGCGCGGCGTCCTCCTTCCGTCGCCCGCACTCCCTCAGGGAGAAGCCTCTAAAGCGGGGGCAGCCCGAGAGCAGCAGCAGCCGAGCGGCCACCGCCGCCAGGAACCACCCGGGCGTGGCGGGGATGGGCGGGCGACTTCACATCATTACTCGGCGACTCGGGCTGTGCAGAGACGCCGGGTCAGTACCAGTCCCCACGCAATTGAGAAAGAGGATAGGAAACCCATTCTCCCAGCAGCCCCCGCGGCTAGCGCAGGGCCCGCTGGGAGTCGTAGTTTCCTGCCGGTCGGCCCCGCCCCCTCGCCTTGCAGGGATGGAGTTTCGCCTCTGCCCCGCCCCCCGCCCCACGCTCGAAGACCCCGCCTCCCCCCCCACCCCAGCTGCCTGGCCCTGGGGCGGGAGGCGGGGCCGCGACCCTGGGGTCGGGGTGGGGCGAAACCCGTCCCGGGAGATTAATTGCCTGGGGCTGGGGCAGAGTTCCAGGCGGACGGCCCCGGTCCGGGTCGCGCCGGCCTCCTGCGCCCCGCGGCCGCGCCGGGAGCGGGTGTGGTGCCCTCGCCTTGCCCCTCGGCTGACCGGGCTCCCCAGCCCGCCAGGCCCCGCGCCGCTGGCCTCTGGAGGACAGTCGCTAGCCGCGACCGCCGCCAGGGTAATGGGGGGGCCGGGGGCGGAGGGGGAGGGTCTAGGGGCTGGCGGAGCCCGGAGGGAGCGCGCTCAGTCCGCGCGCGCCGCGGGGGCTCGAGCCCGGCCCGGCCGGGCCCGGCGTGGCCGGCGGCCCCCGCATCCCCCCGCATCCCCCCTCATCCCCTCGCATCCCCCCGCATCCCCCTGCATCCTCCCGCATCCCCGCGCGACCCTGCCCTGAGCCGCGCGCGGGCCACGCGGTGTGGAGGGAGGCACCTGCGGTGCCGGCCGCAGACAGGTGCGCGGGTCGGAGCTGCCCGCCGCGCCGCTCCCCGCAAAGCGCTCTCCCCTTCGGCCGCGCTCAGGGTCCCGCGGAGTTTCCGAGCACGAGACACCGTCCGGCGCCAGCCCCAGTGCCACCTTCCTTCTTCGGCGACTTCGCCGCCAAGTCCCCTCGAAGCAGGCCCAGAGGGAGGAACCTTTGCCAAAGCAGAGGTCCTCGGTGTTTGAAGTCCGGCGCCGTGTTTCCCCCCCTCGTGGGTTTGTGTTGCACAGGACTGGGCACCTCAACACTTGATCGGGATCGTGACCCAGCACAAAGCACACAGTAGGCGTTCAGCGAATGCTTTTTCAAAACATGACTCATGATACTAAGTTTGGAAAATTCTGCTGAGCTGTGCGTCGCTATAATTTTTGAGAGATTGTGGGTTTCCAGGATTACTTTGAAAATTACAGTAATTTTAACGCTCAGCAGAGAGTTGAATCAGGTGGTTTTATTTTTTATTAAAAAAAATTTTTTTTTGCATTCCCAATAACAATGGACTCTTTGGGATGATTAACTCAAAACCCGAGTTCTGTAACTAGACGCAGCCCCTGATTTGCACATAATGTCAGCCTTTCGGATTAAATCTTCAGATGAGTCATTTTATTATAGAACAGATTTAAATTATTTATAAAGCTTTATCCTAATTGGCTTGTTAAATACAAGCGCAAGGGACCACAAAGATGTACTTGTGTATACGTTAGAAACAGGCCTCTGAAATAAAAATTTAAAAAAGTATTTTTATATTCATACCTAGTGAAAGAGCATGCAGAGAAAATTATGACAGCAAATCACCCCCCCTCTCAGCCCTTACTAGGTGCAGCTGCTGCCCTGACCTCAAAATGTCTTGTAAAATTATCTCTTAATAATCTTGCATATCTAAAGCAAAAACCTCTGGGATTAAACCACCCCACGGGGACAACTCTTTAGTATTAACGGTTCTCACAGATTGTGCCCCATTTCTTTTGAGTTTTTCTGAAAAATAGGTAATGTAACAGTTTAAAGTTTTTATTGTTAAAGAGCTTACTGATATTAAGTGGAAAAGCAGGAAAAAATTGTAATAATCAGACAGTTCAGTTAATCATGATGTCCCTAATCTTTCTGCTTTTGGGATAGTAAGTTTACAGGTGGTCAGGGCCTTATGTGCATGATACCAGTGAGTATCCCCAGTGCTCGGTACAGTGCCTCATCCATAGCAGCCATTCATTAGACAATTGAGGAATGAATAGTTGGCTATTTCGCATTACAGTATAATGACTTTCTATGTGTATATGGTTTCTTAATTTGCTTGCATATTTCCTTAGAATAGATTATTAGAAGTGAACATTTTACTGGGTCACAGGTATTAACATTTTCTTGGTTATGGAAACACTGCCAACTAGCTTTCCAAATGAACCATCCCACTTTTCACTGATATAATTGAGTGTGCCTTTTAGAGCATCCACTCAAGTTCTTATATTGATACAGTGTTTAGTAGTTATGAGTACTTTCAGATGAAGTAACTCATTTGATCTCAGTCACTCTGGAAGATGGGCAGGGCAGGCATTGCATGCCTCCTTTCCAGAGCCTTAAATCAATGATAGTGAATGGCAGATGACAAAATAATCATACTCTTTCAGTTTCTTGTTCCCATTCTCTACTTTTGGTTTGTAGTGAACGTCCTGAATAAATTCACATCTTTCCTGAGCAGCAAAATTGGGTACCACTCTATAATATCTATGGTTTACAAAATCTTCCTTTTCTTTCTCATTTTGCTCAGATATTTGCAGAGGCCTTGCTCAAACCTGAGGATTTAATTAAAATGAAATAGTTAAGCACAATTTATATGAAAGAGAAGATATTATATTGATTAGGCATAAGGAAACAAACACCCAGGCACTAGCAAGTTTAGAACATTAGGAAAGACCTGGAAACTTTTGGTGGTGCTTTTATAATTCCTGAATCTGAAGAAGTTACTATTTTAAATCTCTGAATCTGTTGCAGAGTCTTCATAAATTATTAAGAGTAATACTTAATTAGTGGAAGTGGACAGGGATTAGTTGAATAATAATAATCTGCATATCTTTCATATCTGTCAGTACATTAAGAATATGGTTGAGTAAAAAATTTCATAAGGTTAAAATATTCAACCGACAGAAAATTATACTTTCACATGAACATTGAAAAAATTTTCTTTTTTAAAAAACATGGCAACAAGAAAATGTTATTAATTTCTGGTCTGTTACTAATCTTAATTCTTCCCAATTTTGCTGGTCAGAGATGGTTTAATAGGTAATCTGATCAGGAAGTTTGGAAACCTCGAAGTTTACTTATAAGTGGAATCACTGGAAATTATTGGGGAATATTTATAAGTGGCACCATTTACATCAAAAGAGGGTCCAACATTTCTGTATTGCTTTGACCTTTGCTTAGGATTCTTTTAAAAAGTAGTACAGAGAAGATGGAAGGACAGATGCAGGTATACAGAGGCTTTGAAAACATTCAGAACCTCCTTTCAGTTTCACTGCCTTTCTGTTGTGATGTCAGATCTCAAGTAGTCTTCAGTAAGCAGCAATGCTTGAAAAGACACTTTTCAGGAATGTCTCCAGTCTTTGTAGGGAATAGCTGCCCAAATATTGTGTGGGTTTATGGCAACTAGTTCTTCAAGGAATGTTTATGTAAATTTAAATTATTTTGCTTTTGTTTTTTTTCAGTAGACTATTTCTGTACCTTGAAGATAAGGCAAAAATCTTCTCTGTAATAGATGGATTTTTATCAGTTTCTGTGAACTAAAGCGATTCAATGTCTCTTCTGGTAAGTTTTTGTTAATGTGAATCTAATTTTGTGCCATCAGAGTAGTTGGATGTTAATGCAGAACCATAAAAGGCAGATTCCGATGGGATATTCTTAGGCTCTGAGGTGTTAAGAAATGAGTTAAATTCTCATTGAGTTTTTGTTTCTTTAAAAAAGAATTTCTCTTATACTTTTTTGATATACTCATTATTCTGCTCCTTTGACCCCTACCCACTTTTTCTCATATATATACTGTACTTAGATATGTCTCTCTCATCCAGTTAACTATACCTTATCCTTTAAATCTTTAAATCCATCTTACAAATTTTATCTTACTAAAGACAAGCAAAATAGTATTAAAAGTCAGCCCCTGACTTAATAGCAAGACAAAAAACATTTGCATCAATATATAATATGATATCTAGGTACCAACTTTTTTCTGTTTATTTTAGATCTGTGGGATCTGCTTTAGATTAAGTAGTTTTAGGACGTTCACCGTGTCTTATGTAGAATACAATACTTGAATATTTGAATTATATTACAGCAGTGATCTTTTAAAAAGTGATGAGTGCATTTGGATGATGATTTGAAATTTACAAATACCTTCATACATTATATCTCTTTCAGTCTTCAAAATTGTGAGTGATTGGCAGAGCAGGTGGTATAATCCTATTTTGAGTTAGGCCCAAGATTGCAAAGAATTAGAGACAGGGCTCAAACTTAGATCTGGCAATCACCTCCTTTATTTGCAAAGTCTGAGAAGCAGAACTATGAAGTTAGGAGACTATATTATGTAGAAAATAGTTTTTCTACTTAAAAGTGGGAGCTTTATGTATCTGGAAAATACATTGAGGTGAAATACCTATCTCATTTTTCAAAGCAAGTATCAGCAAACTTTTTCTGTAAAGGGCCAGATAGTATTTCTATGCTACATGGTCTCTGTTAAATTACTCTTCTTTTATTCCAGTGTGAAAGCAGCCATAGGCAATATGTAGATGAATTTGTGTTCCAGTAAATTCTTATTCACTAAAAAATATGAATCAGTTTGATTACTCAACATGAACAATTTTATATCCATTTGTAAGTTGGATGAGATATAAAAGGGCATTTGATAGATGAAGATCCTAAGATTCAGAAGGCTGTATCGTTGCCCAGGGCTTCCAAATTTTGCCACAAGGATATCTTGGATATCTTAATTTTCCGTAATTATGGATTTTATGATTTATATTCATTCAGTTTGTTAATAGTTTTACTTTACATGCTATTCTTCCTGAAACGATAAAATATTTAGAATTCTTTGAATGAAAATATTTATGGTTTTTCCTAAATGAGATATTTGTACAACTGAGATAAAGTTGATATTTTTACTTATGAAATAAATAGTCCTCCTCATTCAACTTTTACCCTTTGTTTGAAAGCTAAAAAATGCTGTTTTCAAAGGAGCAGCATAAGTAAAATATTTTCCTTTAGATTCTCCAGAGTATAACTGCTTTTCACTTGGCTATTATGATAATGGACTAAAAAAATCACATTCTAAAATATTTAGGAGGAGCTTTCTCCTGGATGGTTTTAAATCATCATACTGCCTAAAAGAGTTCACTGTGTAGATTTTTCATGAGCTGTTATATTCATCAGCATCCAATCGATTCAATGTGGATATAAAAATGTTTTGAAGGATAAAATATGACTATTTTGTAATTCTTTTTTTATAACCTAGGCAGCTAACAAACATGCTCACATTTTTTAGAAGGGATCAGCAAAAATATTCTGCCTTGTAATAGTGGCTGGTTTTGGCTGTCTTCATATTCAATAGTGACTAGTTTCTTGCACTGTGAAAATTTTTTATAAGATATTGAAATGGAAGTCTATCATGTTTATAAAATGTTTTCTCTATAAACTAAAATCATGGATCATACTCTTATTTGAAAATAAATCAGGGTCATTTTAAGTTTTAAAAAATATTCCCAATATGCCTTATATTAACTTATCTTTATCAAATAAAAATGATGGGCAGTTTTTAGAGAGAAAGACTTTTTATATGCTTGAATGTCTTTTATAACTGTGTCAGAGGTCCCCTGTAAGACTACTTCCAGGTTTGGTAATTTGCTAGGAGGACTTGCAAAACTTGGCATATAGTCAGTCATACCCACAACTAAGATTTATAGCAAAAGAATACAAAGCAATATTATCAAAGGGAAAAGATACATAAAGTGAATTTTGGAGGAAACCAGGCACGACATTCCAAGAAGCCTTTCCAGTGTGGTCACATGATATGTGCTGAATTCCCCCAGAGCTATGTCAACGTGTGAAATAGTGCTTACAAGAGAAGCCCATGAGAGAGTCATTCTCGGGTTTTATTAGGGATTTGTCACAGGGGTAACTTCTGCTAGCAGGTAACAGATTCCAGACCCCCAGCAGAAAAGCAAGTGTTCACATAAACCATGTATTTTGCACCTACAGTTAGGTACTGTGAGCCATTCTTATCAGAGGATTGTGGGAACTCTCCCAAAATTTAAATTCCTATGTACCAGCCAAGGGTCAACCTTGCAAGCAGGTCTTTGCTAACAATAGCAGTTTTTAGGCCTGCTATGTTAACTCTTTTCTACACAGTGATGTTAATGGTTCTTGTGAAAAATTCAGGGTAAATGTTGCAAAAAATATATAAATACCAAATATATAAATGACCTAACCAATGTTTATTTTCAGCATGAGCAATAATAATAAGCATCTTAACCATTATTGTTAAGTTTATTCACCCTAGACAAATCAGTAGAAATTTTGCAAAGGAAACGACTCTATAGACATCTCAACATTGTCAACTTATGTTCTTCAGGGCAAGTTTTGCATAATAACAATGGGGATATATATCAGATTATTTTGATAAAAATAAGGTATACAGACTATAGGAATTCAACTTAAAATAATCAGTAATTCAGGCTAACTGGGAAAATGGTTAGTTTGATTAGGTGAAAAATTCTGACGTTTTATTTATTTATTTATTTACTAACTCCCACACCTGATTTTATTAATTCTTTAATGTCACCACATAGTTGACCCCTTTTACCTCATCTACCCAACATATTTTAAAAGAAGGGAAGTTTGATTACTTTTAGGCAACAGATTACAAAGTGTCAATGATAGACTTATCTTAATATCTCATTTGAAATTAATACTTTAATATTCATATAAAAATGAGTGTTCATGACATGCCTGAAAATAATTTATTATAAAAATCTATTTCATACAATTTGTTTATACTTTTCATTGGACATGTCCTTTCTTCCTAAATACTATAAGGCCAACTTCACTAATTGATGATGAGATAAATCATATGTAGGTAGGTGTACATCTCTTTATGGGTAATATGTGATAATAGGCTCATGGGTTAAAATGCAGGAAAATGTAAATTGTGATAACGAACTAAGTCTTTTAATTTGCTTTGAGTTAAAGATGTTTATCACTTTAAGAAATAAAAAGTGGTTCCAATTATACTCAGTATGTGGTTCCAAATATACTAAATATTCATAGAAGCCTTAGCTGGTCCAGTGAGCATCTCCGGAGCTGGCATGGCTCTACCTAAATTTGGATAAAAATGGTTCCTACACGTAAGAAAAACTAGGGATCAAAATTAAAAAGGATTTTAATAAGTACAGCAGAATAGTGTTTAGCTAAATATTCAGAAGAAAACTGCCAAGTTGAGGAAAGGTTAAACATTAATACCAGCTGTAAAAATTAATTTATATCATCACCTCCAGAGGGGAGGACAAGGATTAGAGAGAAAGCCAAGTATAGCAGATATTAAATTTGTCTTTTGTGCGTCCAGCTGCCTTTCCCTTCTCTCCCATACTGTATACCTGGCTTCAGTTTCAGGCTCTTGCATGCCACCCTTTCCCTTTGCTCCTCACACCAGTCACCAGACATTTTTGTATCTACATACCACCCCTACTTGCCTTGTGACTCATTTTTCACTTATTTAATGCATTTCTGAATTTCCAGGATTGTTTCTGTGCTTCACGAACACAAGTTGAATCACTCAGACCAGAAACACAGTCTGAAACCAGTATCCATCAATACTTGGTAAGAAAATGATTGAGTACAACTAATACTCCTTCTTTGCCTTCTGTAGTACCATTCACTCGTATTCCTCCTATATCTCTTTTCTTTACAGTGTATTTCATTATTTATTCTTCCCCTGCTCCTGTTACTCTCTGGAAATCTCTAACTGACCTCTTCTCTTCTGCCTAAACCAGCTTTCCCTGAGGGTCTCTCCTATTTCTATGGCTTCAGTTGCTCAGATTTCAGATTGTCCTCAGCTTTTCTTTCAGTTTATGAGGGGATCCTGGCATCAGTCAGGACTGATGATTCTCAGATTTTCACCTGCAACCCTGCATTTTTCCTGAGCGCCAGAGGGTCTATAGAATCCCTCAGATTAGGGTTTTCAAAGGCATCTCTATGAAGTTTGAGTAAAACCTTAATCTTTACTCACACTTCACCAACCCATTGTATTTCCTGCTTTGACTAATGAAAACACATTTACTAGTTACTAGTCACTGCCTCTTCCTCTGCTCCCATATCTAGTTTACACACCAAGTCTTATAAATCTTTATCTGAAATGCCCTTGAATCTATTCCCTCCTTCACCTAATCACTGCTGCTATTCAAACCTCCTCATCTCTCACCTAGACTATCATAAGAAAACTCATTACCTCTAGTTTCCTGCACACACATATAACTTTTCACCACTCAGATCAGTATTCGACACTGTTAGCAATACAGGTCTGCCATGTCACTTTCCAGTTTTAAAGCTTTCATTGGTTTCCAAAGCCTATGGGATAAAGCCTATCACTTGTGCGGAGTGAGGGGAGGCAGAGTTGGTCGTACCCAGGAAATCTGAATAGAGGCCTTAGCCAGTCCAGTGAGCATCTCTGGAGCTGGCATGGCTCTACCTAAATGTCCTAGTTATCCAAGAGCTCTGGGCAGTTTTACTCCTGTATCCATCAGTCTTAAATACAGGCTTCCCCCAGGGAGGTGCTGTAACCCTGGGCAGGGCAGCTGCTTTCTGAAGAGGGTACTTCCCTTTACAAGACTCAGTTGTCCTGGTAGTTGGGGAGATGAGTGCCGCCATTCTGAAAGGAGATCTGGCTGTACACCGTAGTCTCCACCACAGGGAGAATCAGTTTGTCAAGGACAGAGATATTACTGAGTCTTTTAGTAGAGGTTTTCCAGGTAGGTGAAGGGGAAGGCCTAAATTTAGCATGGTATAAGGACTCTTAGTGGTTGGAATATGTCTTATTTCTTGCTACTAAGTCTTAGCACGTATTCTTTCTGCTTGAAATACCCATCTTCCCTTTTTGCCTTTAAAATTTCTTCTCATTTGTAGAGTTAGCTCAAATATCACATCTCTGAAGCCTTTCCTGATACCTTTTATTACATTAGGCTTTTAGACATTCCCATAAAAGCATTTACTATATTATCTCACAATGATTGATATCTCCCCAGTTATAACATGATCCCCATCAAATAGGCATCCTGTCTTTCTCATCTTTATCTCCCCTGGTCAATGCTTGATGTAAGTAATATTTAAAGAAACATACTTGGGAATAAATATTCTGGGATCTTCTCCCCCTCACTTCATTCTTACTTTATACTGTAATTCTTAAAATAGAACTGTTCTTGCAAATGGCTTGTTTCCTACAAAATAAGGTAATCCCGTTTAATCCTGTTTATTAATTTATTCTGATCTGATCCTGTCTGCAGTTGGCTTCTTTTTTGTCATTTCACATTTTACTTACTAACACTCTAAAGTCTTCCAGTTACCTGTCTTTTTGTGCAGTAGGATGTAGCATCTGAACCTAGTTTTCATTCAGATATTACCCTTCAGATTGAGGTAGTGTTCAGAGAGTAACGTATCTGTTGTTATCTCCTTGCTGTTGCTGCGAAAGAGGCCTAGAACTCAGAAAACTTCCACAGGCATCGCTGTGCATGTGTGTGCATGTTTCCAAAATTCACGTGATATAAAATTTATCATTTTAACCATTTTTAGGTGTACAGTTGAGTGGTATAAAATACATCCATAATGTTTGCAACCATCACCACTATTCATCTTCATAACCTTTCCATCTTTTTTAAAACTGAAACTCTATACCTATTAAAGAATTCTCTCTCCCTTCCCATCCCCTGCCAACCACCATGCTACTTTCTGTCTCTGTGACCTTAACTACTCTTAGTATCTAACTGTATTTGTTTTTTTCTGACTATGTTATTTCACTTAGCATAATGTTCTCAGGGTTCATTTACATTACAGTATTGCAGACTTTCCTTTTTAAGGCTGAATAATATTCCATTGAGTGTCTATACCACCTTTTGCTTATTCATTCATGTGTTGATGAACACTTGGTTGCTTCCACATCGAGCTATTGTGAATAGCACTACTGTGAACATGGTTATACAAATATCTCTGCATTTTTTGCTTTCTAATTCTCTAGTCATCAAATCAAAAAGAGTCAGGTTAGTTTGGCATGATTTACTCCTAGTAAACCTATGCTGTTTTTTCGTGATTATCATGTTAAGCATCCATAATTCACCTATCTAGTAATTTGGTATCCATCTTTACTGGGCAACTTTATCAAGCTGGACCTTTGTAGTTTCCTTCCCCTCACTTTTTTTTGAAAATTGGGTCATTGTTTGACTATTTCCATTCTGGTTTCTTGTCTGAGTTCTACAGTGTCTGCAAACTTAATACCCTGGATGCAATTGTCTTTGACCTAGAGATTTGAACCTATTTAAAACAATCTGTTTTAGACTTCAGCTGCTTATTTACAACATTTACACTCCTTTTAGTTTAAAGAAGACTATTTTCCCTAATGGAGAAGATGGAAGCAAAGTACAGATTGATTAGTCTGATTTCAGTCTATCTTTTGGTGACCTTATTCCATTTTTTCAAGCAATGAACTTGTATAAGACAGTTCATTCTGTTCTCTAGCTTTCCTGACAGTCTTACAGGTTATTACTTTAAATTTTTAAAAAATAGATACATGCTCTTCTATCTCTTCTATGTGTTCTTTACAACTGATTTCATCTGAAGACTGCCTGTTCTAAAAAAATTAAATTGATTTATTTAGATTTCTTTTTTTTTTCTTCTTTGGGATTATTTCCAACTGTGTAATAGAATTTCTTTTTACAATCTTTCATCCCTCTTGAATAATATTCACCTTTATTCATCTTTATGATTATATTTTTTCTGCTCTCTTAAAAGTTTAAGGAACATGTAGAATCAAGAATGTAAAAAGTAGTTAGCACAATTCCTAGCACATAGTAATGTCATTCTAACCCTCATTTTTTTTTCTCTCTACCCTGGAGGTAGCAGTAAGATTCCTGCCACCTGCTGGTGCCTGTAAAGGCTCCTAAGTGTCTTTTGGCTACTGGTGTCCTTTGGGAGATCCTCCTGGCTATCATATGACATCAGTGATGTCAGCCTCTTCTTGCTCCTGAGCTCATGTTATTTTACTGCCACTGAGACTGGTGCAAACCTAGCTGTCTGACTCCAAAGTACCTCTTTGAGACACCCCATATTAGTACATGATCATTAACTCAGGAGGTCTGTACTCTGTTCTCCCATCTCTTGATGTTTAATTTCTCTCTGATCTCTCTTCTGATTAATTTCATCTTGTGAGAAACCTCTTCTGCAGTTTTAATAGATGCAGTGTGGAAATCGTTCCTTGACTGTTAACATCTCCTCTAGCTGAGCAGGTACCTCTATTTGTAATGGATATAGCTGGTGACCACCTGAAGCAAGTGCACAAGCGTGGACTGTCTTTCACAGGTCTCTGCATCTCTTCCCTTGATATATTTGTTAGTTACCCTGAAGAATTAATAGCCATTCTTAGCAACGCCTGAAAATGCTTACTGAAAATTGTGCTTGAAAGTATTCATTACTACCTGTAAATCTGTTTTTTTTTTCTGCCCTCTCCTCCTTCACAGGCTGATAGCTTTTTAACTAATATCAATTAGTAGCATTTGTAAATTCTTGTTTATATCTTAAAACAGTGTCTTAAACCACTTTTCAGTGCCTTCTTAATAAGCACATATGTGTTTAAAAATAAATCTCTATTTTATATTGTGGTAGGGGACCAAAAAAGTTTATATCTATTTTGTTTCCATCTTTTTAAAACAATGCAGGTTGATGAGTCAACCCTTTCCTGGTTGCCTCCATCTACTGGAGCCAGTGAAGTGATCTGTTCCACCAATGTTTCTCACTATGAACTCCAAGTGGAAATAGGTAAAAACCTGGCTTTCACATAATTGACCCTTCAGTGTTAGAAATTAATTAATTACACAAGGAACTTTTCAGTCATAGTCCTTTTAACTTAAAAAATTACTGAAAATCTCTTTTGTAGTAGAAATCTTTCTCAGTTACGTTTGGAACAGTGTGGGTTGTTTATAGTGTTATACATGTGAAAATTTGCTCTGAGTGTTCAGAAATATCTATTAAGTACTACAAACAGGTGCTATGTTGGGTGCTAGGGATGTAAAGCCATGTAAACACTTGAGTTCACATTTTCTCTGGGAAGATGATAGCTTTGTTTTATGTCCTGGAGGATACTCTAGTAGAGGTGTGCTCAATGTTAGAGAGCATCCAACTCTCTACTTGAGAGTCAAGAAAGATAGTGAATTGGGGCTGGATCCTGAAGAATGAGGAAAAGTGCTACATGTTCTAGTTGGGGTGCTTGTTACAGATAACAGAAAACAATCCTAACACAAAAATGAGGAATTTTTTGAGCAATATTGCTAACTCACAAAATTATTGGCTAGCGAAATAAATAAGCTTGGAAGAAGCCAAGAGAAGCAATGTTACTGGAATCATGATGGGAGCAGCCTAGGTAGCATACTCTCTAGTGCGGTACTGACAGCATCAATGTTGGACCCCATTGCAGTGAGTTCTGACTGCCCCTGCTTCCTTATGTCACTCACTCCATCCTCCAGTTGACCAAATTTAAGTCATTGACCCTCCCATGCCAGGGTCAAGGAGATAAAGAGAATAAGGATCTGACCTTTTCTAAAATAGCATGAGGGTGGAAATGCCCTAAAATTAGAAAGGAGGTTTAGATGGTGTCACTTTTAAAAAGGTAAAAAAATATTAATTCACTAGATGACAAGGGAAGGTGGTTAAAAAGGGACTACCACACAGTTGTTTAGAAGTAGGAGTAAGGGGAGGGTGGTAGGAGATAAACCTGGAAAAGGGAGGTTTGGAACACATTGAAAGATTTTGTATGGTGAATTTAAAAGTTAAGACTCAGCCCTTACAACTTACCCACTTCATTACTCAAAGGATTTAAGGCAAAAGTTTGGAATTTATCCTCTCCATGCTAGAAAGATATCGTGGAATAGTGGTGATGGTAATAATAGCATCGAAGAGGCATTGTGCTGACCAGTATATGTAATTTTTCTTTTCACCCTTTTACTGCTCCCATTTTTCAGGTAAGGTTACTGAGGCTCTGAGAATTTAAGTAACAGTCATAGCTAGTGATCTGAAGTAAACCTTTCTGATTATAGAGTCTAAGCTCTCAGCTGCTGCCCTGTAGTACTGTTGTTCTATAGCTGAAATGCTTACACTTTAGAAGAATAGCTTGCAGCAGTTCAGGCAGCAGTCTGGAAGATGTAGTAGATCACTGATTTACAACTGGAAGTATCATCCTCATCACCTGAGCTTTTAAAATTGCGATGCCTGTATCCCACCCCAGGCCTATTGAATCAAAATTTCTGGTGAATGGAGGCATTGGCTTTTGAGGTAGTTCCTTCAGTAATTTTGATGCACACCTTGGTTGAAAATACAGGGCATAGTGAGGAAGTCACTGTATCTGTCCAGGTAAAGAGGACAGACAGTGATGCTGACACTAAAGGGATGAATTTGAAATTAACGTCTTCTCAAGGATAAAAATGGCAGAATTTGGTGACTGGAGAGAAGAAGGGAACTAATGTTTATTAGGTGCCACTCCAGGTGTTTTAAATTTTAAAAACTGACATCAAATGCTGGTGATTATATCAGGCAATGGCAACTTTTGTACATTGCTCTTGGGAGCACAAAATGGTCAGCCACTGTCAGAAACAATTTGGCAACTTCTTATAAGGTTGTACATACATGACCCAGCAATCACACTCACAGGTATTTGCCAAAGAGAAATGAAAACATGTCTACTTAAAGAATGCTTTTTAACAGCTTGATTTATAGTCTTCAAAAACTGAAAACAATTCAAATTGTCAACTTATGAGTGGATAAATTGTGATAGTAATCTATAGGATGAATTATTCCTAAGAAAAAATAACTTACTACTGAAGCATACAGCAACATGGATGAATCCCAAATGCATTAAGCTAAGAAGTTGAAGAGCTAGACACAAAAGATGACATTCTTTATAACACCGTTTATACAACAAAACTTATATCCTTGCTTGCCAGGGACTGGGAGTAGGTGTAGGGTACCGCATTCCATTGTTCAAATACATTTATCAAGTCACAATTTTAATAGTTATAGTAGGTATGTAACAGTATATGTTGTTGTGGTTTTAATTTTCATTTTTCTGTCTTGAGCATCTTATCATTTGCTTATTGGCCATTTCTATATCTTCTCTTCTAGATTTATAAATTTTTTAATTGAGTTTTTTGTTATTATAGAGTTGTTAGGAGTTATTTATATACTCTGGATTAAATCTTGTGAATTGTAAACATTAATACTTTCAATCAGTGGCTTGACTATTCATTTTCTTAACAGTGTTTTCTTGAAGAGAAGTTTTTAATTTTGATGAAGTCCAAATTATCAGTTTTTTCCTCCTTTGATTGTTAACACAAGTTTTATGTCTGATTATAGGAAGAGGATTTGACAACTTGACTTCTGTCCATCTTGCTCGGCATACGCCTACAGGAACACTGGTGACTATAAAAATTACAAATCTGGAAAACTGCACTGAAGAACGCCTGAAAGCTTTACAAGTAACAATATGAAAAAATAATGCATTTTGTGTACTGTGTCTATCTGAGGAAGAATTCTTTCCCCAAATTCATAGTTTCTGTTAGAGAAAGGTGAATTTTTTTTAATAAACATACAATTAAAAAATTGGAAAGAATACTTGGAAGCCAGATCCATGGAAGAATAAATATAATCAAACTGTAGCTACTCTAAATCCCTTCAAATGAATATCATATTCAAAATACTGGTCTGGAGATTTATAATACCCCTTGTAGGTCCAATCACAAATAGTCATATAGGAAAAAAAACATTTCTTTTTCATTTGGTTGAGTAAATTTAACTTCTGAATTGATAAATCTTAACAGGATTGCATTTCAGGAATAATTTTATTTTCATTGTCACTAATCATTTTTGATATAGAGAAAGGGTTTGTTCTGATACTGTCCCAATTATTAAAATATTTGCATGTGCACATGTATATTACACAGAAAAAAAGATGGGAAGAAATGATACAAAAATGTTGACAGTGATTCTCTTTGTGATGTAATATTATCAGTGACTTTTATCTTCAAATTTTTATATAATTTTAAATGTTTCTATACGGAAAACATAGAATAGTTAATAAGAGTATGACCTCTGGAGTCAGATTGTGTAAATTCACATGCCACGTTCACTTCTTGTATTTATGTGCTCTTGGACAAGTTTTCTAATTTATTTCTAAGTATCCTTTTCTGTAAAATGGGAATCATAATATCACATACTTCATGTAGTGGTTGTGAGATTTGAAGAGATGACAGCAGTAAGAACAGTGGTTAGTACTAATAAGTTCCACTGTTAGCTGCCATTACTGCTATCTTCATCATAAGGAAAAAAAAGTTGTTTTGAAATGTCTTGTGTCTTATGTTTATCCTAGAAAGCAGTGATTCTATCCCACTTTTTCCGGCACCCCAATATTACAACTTATTGGACTGTTTTCACTGTTGGCAGCTGGCTTTGGGTTATTTCTCCATTTATGGCCTATGGTAAGAAAACTCATTTTAGACAAAACATCTCATAGTTTAACCTGGATGCTATAATTATAAGTAGGATCTTAGATTTATGATTCATTACTTTTAATTTATAAATCTGATGGCCAATTCTGGATTTCATGATCTAAATCTGGTTCATATTGCTATGACTGTGCTACCCTGAATAAACCTGATCCCGTCTGATCTCAGAAGCTAAGCAGGATTGAGCCTGATTAGTACTTGAATAGGAGACCGCCTAGGAAGACCAGGTGCTGTAGGCATAAGAAAGTAAAATAAAAAAATAAGGGATTGTAAACTGACAAGGTCCTTGCAATCTGTGAGGTCAACCAAGTGTGCCCTCACCTAAAACAATAAAATAAAAATAAATCTGGTTCATGTTGAATTTTAGTCTTCAGAAAAAAGTAGAATGGGGCTGATTGTCAGTAAACCACCACTGCTTCTCCAAGAAGCCCATGCCTTTGAGCAAGCTGTCTCTTCCCTTCTGTTCTCTCAGGAGAGAGCTATCATTATTCTTTAAGCATTATTCCACCTGTGCACACCATTTCCATCCCTATTTCTCTACATTGTAAGTTTGTCTCTGCATTGTAAACATCTGCATGTGTACCTGTCTCCTTCACAGGATTGGAACTTCTTGAGGGCAGGATTATGTATCTATTTTTTATTTTAGGGTACCCAGGTGCTGATACAGAGCCTCTCAAAAAGTAGTGCTCAATAAGTGGGTTGAATAAATAGATCCTAGAACTTTGATTTTTAGGACAGTGTTTGTGAATTTTCTCCAAAATTTCTGTCTTGAGCATCTTGTCAGTACTGAAAATTGTTAATTCTCTTTCCTAATCTCGTATCACAAGAAAATCTTTAAAGATTTTCGAAGGACAATAATCTTTGCATAGGAAAATGGTTAGATTCTAAAGGGTAACAGAAGTGTGTGTGTATTTATGTAGGCTTATGGTTGAAGAGAACATTTAAAACAGCCAAAAGCAAAATCACTCTGTGTTCATTTAAAGATTTCAGGGGTTTCTTTCAGGTTCAGCAAGTCAACTCCTGAGGACTTATTTTCCTGAAGGAATGAGTGAAACTTTAATAAGAAACATTCTCTTTGGAGCAGTAAGAGGGTTGAACTATCTGCACCAAAATGGCTGTATTCACAGGTATTTACTTAGTTGTGTTTTACTAAATGAAAGAATTTAAGTGGAAGAAATCTTTTAGAGAGCTTTTGGGTAGGAGCAATTGATGGTTAGAAAGGAGGAATAGGAAATTTGTAAATAAAAACTGAGGGAAGAAAATGTCAGTAGATACTGTAGATGCTGAGGTTTTGTGTTCATTTGCCACTTCCACTGTGCCACGCGCTGTGCTCAGTGCTGGGGTAAGCATCTGCCCCACCCCGGAGCCGAGCCTCAATTGAATGAGGCACAGAAGCTATAGGGAGTGGAATCCTACTTAGCTCTTTTTTTTTCTTAATCAAATAAAGAGCTTCTTTATATGCTTTTCAGCTTTATGTTATAATTATGCCATGTGCAAATTGTAACTAAACTAAACCTTCATTTGATTTCTTAAATATTTTGCCGCACTTCAGTGTTATCATGCTAAATGTCAATTCTCTTGTTACCAAACTGCAGATGCAGAAGTAATTGGCTGGATGTTCAAACAGTGCTGTCCTAAGATACACTGGGACCTTGTTTTCCTTTTTAATTAAGCTTTTTAAAATAAGCCTGTTTCTTTATTGTTTGTTTCAACCTCTGC
Organism: Cynopterus sphinx; assembly: GCA_030015415.1. NCBI lineage: Eukaryota > Metazoa > Chordata > Mammalia > Chiroptera > Pteropodidae > Cynopterus > Cynopterus sphinx. The sequence goes on from CM057379.1 coordinate 181,790,397, forward strand.
AAAGTTTTTTCTTACTATTTGTTGTTTTTTTAGCGGCGTTCTGCTTAACTGAAGATTTCTAACAGACTGTCTTCTAATTACTCAAGGTTTTATTATGCTTTACCAGACTATCGGCCATCCTAGTCTATTTGTCTATTAGGAACTCAGTGCTCTGGATGAAAAACAAGGCTCTATTGTAATTTATTTGATAAAATAAATAAGACATTCAAGACATTTTTATAAATAACGTTAATACTATGAGAAACTGTCTTTTACTGGATGATATTGCATTAACTTTAAGCTATACTGTATGCTTTAAATGTTATTTAATTGCGTTTTTAGACTTCTCCTTGGATGTTTTACAATAGCATCCTAACATAGTGAAATTAATAATTTGAGTCCAAGTTTGAAAAAAAATATTAGCACTTCCAAACATATAGCTGTCAGTTACACCGACTTTGTTCTAATGCTGTATTAACTAGCTGAAAGGATTCCTTAATCCCCTGAACATATCCCACATATAGCAGTGTGCTGCTATTTCATAAAGAATATTTAATTTCCAAGAGCACATGTAGATTTATTCTGACCGGATTTTTATTCTTTCTTCATTGGCCAACTTCCTAGTATTTAGGATTGTTTCTTTTTGTTCTAGGAGTTTTAAAGCCAGCCATATCCTCATTTCTGGCGATGGCCTAGTGACCCTCTCTGGCCTGTCCCATCTGCATAGTTTGGTTAAGCACGGACAGAGGCATAGGGCTGTGTATGATTTCCCACAGTTCAGCACATCAGTGCAGCCGTGGCTGAGTCCAGAACTACTGAGACAGGTCAGGTGTGGCCGTTGCATTGGGTTGTCTGTGCGTCTTGAGTGTCTTCTGAACTTGACTAAAGGACAATTGTGACCTTATATTTGGATTGGTGAATGGCCTACTACTGTAAGACTTTTTCTCTTGTCAAAATTATTATGTTAGGAATTTTAAAATGTATACAATATTTTAGATATGGCTTGATTTCTCACTTAGGAGTTTTTTCTTATTGTTCACCATCCTTTATCAAAAAAGCCCATATATGTAACTTTTTGAGTTAACACTAAAGGACTTCAAATTAATTGTTCTACAGGATTTACATGGATATAATGTAAAATCAGACATTTACAGTGTTGGGATTACAGCATGTGAGTTGGCCAGTGGGCAGGTACCTTTCCAAGACATGCATAGGACTCAGGTAAATGCTACTAAAATCTCTGAACTACTTTCTTTTCGTATGATACCTTATAGTCTACTTCCTGTCTGTTAAATATCTTTGTTGTAGACTCTTAGAATCTTTATTGTCATTGTTTTAATGACAGTAAGAAGAGTATTGAGGAAAACTTTTCTTTCTTTTAGATGCTGTTACAGAAACTGAAAGGTCCTCCTTATAGCCCATTGGATGTCAGTATTTTCCCTCAGTCAGAATCCAGAATGAAGAATTCCCGATCGGGTGTTGACTCTGGGATTGGAGAAAGTGTACTTGTCTCCAGCGGAACTCGCACAGTAAATAGTGAAAGACTGCAAACACCATCAAAAACTTTCTCCCCTGCCTTCCTTAGCTTGGTTCAGCTCTGTCTGCAACAAGATCCCGAGAAAAGGTACTATGGTGCACTTCTGAAAAACATAAAACAGATGCGTTTATATTTTATGGATGCTTTGTGAGAGTCCCTTCCCACTGAATTCAAATCTTGTATCAGTTTTTTGATCAATATAGTCTACTCTAGATAATATCAATGCTAAAAACAAGCAGAGGTGATAGGCAGATGGGAAGAACACTAGATTCAAGGCCAGAAGACTTGGGCTCCAGTCTTAGCTTTATCATTTCCTGACTAAGGCACTTTGTAAAAGTCGGTTACCCAGTATGGGCTCTAATGACTGCGTTTATGTTAAGACACTTAGAAACTTCCAAGCAGTACAAAATGTTAGTGGCTGCTATTAAAATAATAGAAATCATTATTATAATATATATTAGCATTAGTATTTTGGAAATAAGGTATGTCTTATTTTTTTTACCCCTTAATGCCTTGAACAAGCTTATAATTAGTGCTCAATAAATGTTGAGTTATGGACTAAATGAAGGATATCTCTAGAATTAATTCTTCCCAATAGTCAAGGATATAGCTGAGAACTGGGCTTCCTGACATGCATTATTTTTCCTTTTAATTTTTAGTCTGGGGTTTTATAGCTCGAAACCTAATTTCAAATATAGTTTTACACCTAAAAATCTACATCCCAATATGAGCCCCTCCCCCCTTTTTATATAACTTAAAAAATTTTTTTTCAGGCCATCAGCAAGCAGTTTATTGTCCCATGTTTTCTTCAAACAGGTAAGCTGATCTATAAACTTTTTGTTACTTTTTAAATACTTTTTTAAAGTCACTTCATTTTGTTGGCTTAATGGTATAGTTTGGTGGCCAAGGTTCTTAATAATAACTTTGTTGCAAAATAAAGTTAAAAACAAAACTTTTTTGGTAGTTCAGTTATAAACTTTCTAATACTTGTCCATTTGGCAAAACAGAATGAGTAAAAACCAATGGAATATCATCATATATTACCATATCTTCAGTTTATATTTTAATTTAGAGACATTTTATCTTTCTGTATTGGCTAGAAATGATTTAAGGGCAAAATAATTCTGATAAAAATCAGTTTTGGCTGGCACTTCTTTCTCTTTTCAGATGAGCAGAATCAAAGGCATTTTCGGTGAAAATACCTAAAAACAATTTTAAAAACTTTTAATGTTACTATTTACAAGTTATTTATTGCCAACAAAATTAATGTATTGAATTTATGTACCAACAGCCTTATTTTGAGTTTCTTTAACAGATGAAAGAAAAAAGCCAGGACTCAATACTTTCACTGTTGCCTCCTGCTTATCACACGCCATCTATAGCACTGTCTCCAGCATCTCCTTGGACTGAGTCAGAGTGTGATTTTCCTGATGAAAAAGACTCAAACTGGGAATTCTAGGGCTGCCAGAATCTTTTATGTCCTATGCATTTGAACTTTCTCCCTGCTGCTTTTTCTTCTGTATACAGACACTAGAATTATACTTGAAGATACAGTTGCACTGGAGAATCTACCATTTAAAGCCACTCTGTTCAAAGGAGCATGAGTTTACAGCCCCTTTGGTTAGTTCAGAGTGTTGTTACAACTCCAGGGAATTTAGAATTATTACTCTAGCTACATTTAGGGTCATCTAGTCTCAATTTTTTTTCCCCCAAAGCTGTGATTAATATCTCTTCTTGATCTCTAAATATAATTTTTGAGCCATTTCATTTTTTCAGCATTTCGTTGCCCTCAGGGGAATGAGCCCTCAAACGACAGTGCTTCCAAATAGATTTTTTACCTACAGATTCTCTAGCCTTTTTGATCAGCTATTGTTAGACCAACAGGCTAGTTTATCCTGGCATCAAACCTTTTTTTGGTAGCAGGGAAAATGTTTAGTTTCCCATTTTCTCATGTTAATACTTAGGGTAATTCAAACTGAGCCTCACATTAAACGAGTCACTTGAAATATGTATAGAAGTTGTGATTTGCTTTTTTTTTAAAGGACTAGTTAAAGTAACATTTTTCTACTTCTGCAAATTATAGCTCCTAAATTCATGCACCCTGTGGGAGCTCAATAAAGATTTACTGAATTGAGTTTATGCGTTTATTTATTTCATTTGTGTGGTTTGACAGATTCTAATTTGTTTTGCCAGTGAAAACTGTTTTTCAAAAAAAGTAAATTTATTTACATAACCTAGAGAATTGGGGGCATCCTGGTATTTGATTCAATGGAAGCAGATGTTCTGGCCTTTTCTATGATTATTCTTGTTCCTTTAGGTGATACAACATATAAGGACATAGAGAATTTACTTTATGGTATTACCTTATTTGCAAAAGAGGAGTGCTGTCTCAAAGAGGATGTAGTTTGGACTGTGATAAATTGAGACCTACCTCAGTTAGTAGATTTTCTTCATCTGTACACTCTTATTTAACATTACATTAAAAATTATTTTTTTAATGATTGTCTGAAGCTTAAAGATTTAAAACCAATGAGACAATATATAACTTAATAGACAATTTGAAACAAACCTTTTCATGTTTATTGGCCAGCACCCCTCAAGGATGTTTGGGCTACTCCATCAAGTAAGCCACAAAGACCTGCTGAGGTGGAGAAGGGAGAGGAGATGAATACCAGTTGAGGCCCTGAGATCACCTGTAGTGGTGAGGGCTATATATTCCACTAACCTCCTTCTAAATTTTCGTTCAGCAGCAGAGGCTCACAGGAACCATAGAGGAGGTTCTCCCGAATTTGTGTGGAGCATTGATACATTGATATGTGTAGTGCCCAAGATGAACTGTGGAGACCATGAAACAGTGCCTCTCAGATCTCCTGTGAGTATGTTATGGTTCTCCAAGAAACAGAACCAAAAGGAGATTTATTATAAGGAATTGGCTTACAGAATTAGGGAGGCTGACAAATCGCAATCTGCAAGGTGAGTGGGCACGTTGGAGACCCAGGAGAACCAATGGTGTTGTTCTAGTTTATAGGGTGGCAGGCTCAGGACCCAGGAGGAGCTGATATTTCAGTTTGAGTCCAAAGGCAGAGTAAAACTGATGTCCCAGGCTGAAGGCAGTCAAGCAGGAAGAATTCTCATGCTCAGGAGGGTCAGCCTTTTCAGGCCTTGAACTGGTGAGGCCCACCCACATCAAGGAGGGCAATCTGCTTTATTCAGTCTACAGAGTTAGATGTTAATTTCATCCAGAATGATCAAATATCTGGGCACCCTGTAGGCCAGTCAAATTGACATTCTGTCATTAGATACTGTATTCGACCGATAGCCTCACCCTGAGAGTGTCTTAAATTTTGCACTAGTGGGCTCCTTGCTTGCTGTATTAGTTTACTATCACTGTTGTAACAAATTGCCACAAACTTAGTGGCTTAAAATAACACACAATTGTGTTTTACAGTTCTGGAGTTCAGAAGTTTAAAATGGGTTGGCAGGGCTATGTTCCTTCTGGAGGCTCTGGGGTAGAATCTTCTGCCTTTTCCAGTTTCTGGAGGCTGCCTGCCTCCCTTTGCTTCATGGGCCAGCATTACTCCAATTTCTTTTTCCATGATCACATCTCTTTCTCCAACTTACCTTTTTGCCTTCTCTTATAAGGGCTCTTACAATTAAGCCCAGGATGTGCTGCCCAACTCAAGATCCTTAATCACAATTGCAAAGTCCCTTTTGCCACATAAGATAACATACTCACAGGTTCCTGGGATTAGGATGTGGATTTGTTTGGAGGATCATTATTCTGCCAACCACACATCTAATCTCAGTGTGTGCTTTCTGAAGGACCCAGAAGCAGAGTCACGTTAGCTAAAATACCCTCCTATGAACTTCCATAGTACTTTACCTGAACAAGCTCTTACACAGCCATAGTATAATCACTCCTGTGTTTATATCTCAGTAGACTGGACTCCTTTAGAATATTGTCGTATTCACCAGTGTTTAGCAGTGTTTGGCATTTTATGGAGATTTAATAAATTTAAGGAATTCAACCTTGAATAAAGGCTATGAGAATTCTTAAAATTTAAAAATAAAATAAAAACACTTGAAAATTTGAGAGATTTCCACGGTAGGAAGTTTTTAACTCTTTGTCACAGTATTGCCATTAAAAGTTTAATGAAGCAAAGGGATTTGGAATTTCTTACTAGTAAATATTTCCTCCTTTACTGCAAGCCACCTCAGTGGTATTCTTTGTACATATTGCTGGTCAATTGTCTGTCAGCTCTTAAATCCATTTCTCCACCTGTCCCCCACACACTCTCACTCTGGTTTCCAGGGAGGCAATAATGGAAAATCAGAGGACGGGAGGGGCGGGGGGAGAGAAGAAACATGGTATTTCTCACCTTTGTACCACTCCTGTTTCTTGTGGTGTCCCTGGCAGTGTCTGTATCTTCTTTGTCTTCTGGCTTTAGGACTCGTAATACCACTTGCTCCTGCTGTCTTTTCTATCTTAGGGATGGTCACATCTCCTGCTCTTGCTAACCTCTAGATTCCCCCACCATTCCTTTTAGTTTCTTAACCTTAGTTCCATCACCCGTGAAACCAATTCCCTGTTTTTCTTCTTGAAAGACCCAGTTATTTGTGTCTTCCTAGTTACACTCTGACTGATACAAGTAATGACAACTTTGAGGATTACTAGAAATTCTTCGTCTCCAAAAAAAAATTACTACCTCGATAATACCAGTAATTGAATGATCAGGAATTATGTTTTCCATTAGTCAATCTATTTCAACCCTAAAGTCTCTGATTTATGGGATAAAATCAAAAGTAACAATAATTCTATAAATTGAAATTTTGCTACTCTAAAGTGTACCAAAGTTCAACAAGATGCAACTACTGTACTTGATAGGAATGGAACCAACTCTCAAAAGTTTCTGATTTAAATCCTAGGTTGATTTAGCGAGGTAAATTTTATGCAGTTTCTACAATTTTATGCAGCTGAGTTTCATGTTGTTAAAGAGGCCCTTTCATAGTTTTTCAAGTAAGTTAGAAAGTCACTCCAGTATAGATGATGATTCAGGAACTCATATTAAATCTCTTATTATCTTTATAGTGTAAAAAGTTGTGATATCCAGTGATACTAAAATTAACAGAAGTTTTTTAGACCTAGAGAATTGCATTCTGTCGAATCTAGAAATATAACTAAAGCTGAAGAGTAAATGTATATTCATGACAAAATAGAAACACCGACAAATGGAGAACTTGAAACTGGATGGACAGGGACAATTTAGAGCGTGACATGATTTGGGAAACCAGGGGACTATGAATTGGAGTGATATTGTAACATAGTGGAAAAAAGGAAAAGCTGGGAATAAAACTTTACTAATGAATATGAACTGAATGTGTATTTCTGGGTTTGTTCCCTATGGTTCATAAACAAAAACACTTTTACATCAAAAACTGTTTCTTCTCATTTTAATTAAAACAAAATGGTTCTAACAAGATGAAATTTGGCTGCTGACTTCCATCACACAAAAGGACACATTGCCAGACCATTTTGTTAATTGGCGAAATATTCCGACTGTTGGCCTCACATATAATTCTGAACTGTTTAACAATTGGATATCCCAAATGAGTGAGCATTTTCAACATTTTAATTTTTGGGGGGGCCGCATTTTTTGGATTTCATAATCTGGAATTGTTACATTTAAATGAACTAAGCCTGCTGAAACCATCCGAGGATTTCTAAGTTTTCCAGAATAGCTTTCTCGTCGTTTGCTAACCTCTGGAGCAGTGTATGGTCTTGTAGTGTGTTTTAACCGATAATGGCTATCATCTAAGCTCTTTCCTGAAAGCCTTGCTCTTGATTTTGCTTTTTCAAGATGCTGAAACAAGGTCCCACGTAAATCCTCAGATTTATCCAAACAATCCTAAATATTAAAATAAAAAATCAGGTTGGTGAGTTAGGTTTCTTAAAAGTATATTTTAAATTTATAAGGACTAAAGTTTGTAATATTAACAGTTAAAGAATGAGAGCATCAAATGTTTTATAGGCAGTCCCCAAATTCAGACCCTACACCCAATGCCTCGCATTAGAAACTACTGTAGAAACCATGCTTAACAACAATAAAAGAAATCTTATTTTAAAGATCTGTAATTTCGAAAGGGGTAGAAGATACATAAAGCTGGAAACCATAAAAATTTAGGGGAGCTGTCCTCATGGGTCAGACTCCTAGGCAAAGCCAGCTAGCCTATAATTATTCTCCAAAATATATCGTCCTTGACCCCAAGGGCAAATTATGAACTCTCATATTTTACTTTTTATATTATCCAAACTTTCATACCTTGTAAGTTAATAAACATCTTTAGAGAGTGCCCGGCATCTAAAGATATGGTTATGATGGTTCTATTAAAATAATTAAATTTGTGTACATTCTGAGAGTTAGTAAAACATTCAGAAAAATAACTGGAAGGCTATATACCTAAATAATTTTAAAAACGTGGGTGTGTTAGGGTGGTGGGATTATAGGCTCTGTTTTCCTTTTTATCTTTTTTCATTTAAATAATACGGCTATGTTATATAATAAAAATATAATAATCTAAAGTGCCCCTAAGAGGGCATGGAGCTCTTAGTCATTCTCCAATTAGTGTCAGCTAGTTTCCCTTGCAGTTTAAGCAGCTGGTTCTTTAACGTTTCATAGAGATGCCACACCAAAGGAATGGGCTGCTTTCATTTGGAGAGAAAGTGGGAGTGGATTATTAGAATGAGAGGGCTGGAGGAGGTTAGGCAGAAGAATTAGATGGCAATAAAGAGATTTACAAAAACAGAGGTAAGAATTGTCAAAAGACAAATTTGACCTACTTTACATTTTTCCTGGGTTTGCAGAGGGCAAGGAAACATTCTTTTTCTTCCCTCACAGAGATGAAGCAATTAGGTAAACCACATCATTAGGGGAATTTCTACTACACTTGTAATATATATTTTGCTTCGCAGTTGATATAACTCATTGCTAGAGTGCCAGTGGAAGTACATGGAGACCCCCACTACTAGTTATGTTTCTGGATGCTCCTACAATTCAGTTTCTTCTGGTTTGGTGCCTTTGGGAGATTGCTGGATTTAAGAGAATTAGATGAGCAAGTCTACCTGATGATCTGAAAAATTCCCTCTAACCCTGCAATTTTCTGTTTCAGTGTCACTAGAGAGAAAAGTTTAGGTACCACTGGTTTAACAGAAGGAAATAGAGATGACTCTCCATTGCCCATTCTCAGGATAAGGGTTCTGAGACCCTATCTGATCTCGTGCAACATAAACACTTTCTCATTTTGTTTGAAAAAGTGATATGAAGGAACTTCAGAAAGTCCTTTCCCAAAAACTATGAACCCATTTTTTACTTCCTATTCATTGTGTGCACATTCACTCACTCAATACGAAATTACTGAATTTAGATCCAAAGTTGAGAATATAAGCTATGTTGATATTTACCCAGCTACTAATTTGCTTTACTATTTGCTAAAGGTAAATATTTGCTTTACAGTGGACAAACAATTCAAAGCAACTATTCTGAAATTAGATCTATTTTATCATTCAAAGGTGGAATTAACACACATCAAATTATCAATACATCATTTTAGAATATGAGTTTTCCTAATTGTAGGTCATGCCTATTACTAACAAATAAGAGCAATGGTCCAGAAAATTAAGTCTCTTCCATTCCTAGATTCTAACTTTCTTTAGAATGGTTTGTATAGTCCAGCAGCAGATTTACCTTTTCGTTTCGTGTCATTAAAAATAGATTTGCATTGCCAAATTTGTCAGCACATGATATAGCAGTGGAGTGGTGGTAAAAGAAGAGCAGCGCTATTTACAGTAGTCAAGATATGGCAACATAAGTGCCCATCAATAAGCAACTGGATAAATGCAATGGACTATTACTCAGCCATTAAAAAAAATATGAAATCTTACCATTTGCAATGACATGGATGGACCTAGAGGGTATTATGCTAAGTGAAATAAGTCAGAGAAAGCCAAATACCATATGACTTCACTTACATGTGGAATCCAAACAAAACAAACAAAATGAAAACGCATTCATAGATACAGAGAACAAAATGGGGATTGCTAGATGGAAGGGGGGTTGGGTGAAAAAGGTGAAGGGATTAAGAAGTACAAATTCGTAGTTAAAAAATTGTCCTAGGGATGTGAAGTACAGCATAGGGAATATGGTCAATGATAGTGTAATAATGATGTATGGTACCAGGCTGATGCTAGACTTATCAGGGAGTATCACTTTGTAAATTATATAAATGTCTAACCACTATGCTGTACACCTGAAACCGATATAATATTAAATGTCAACTCTAATTGAAAAATAAAAATTAAAAAATGTAAAAAAATAAAATTTTGCAATTTATAATCCAGTAGATTGTACATTTTGCATACCCTAATGCTTAGCGGAATAACTGGCATATGTTAATATCTTTTTTACTGAAAAAAAGATAATTCAGTGACCTGAAAATACATATTTATACTTAAATCTGCATGAAAAGAAAATCCCAGCTATGTTTCCATAGTATACAGCCACTGCCAATGGTTGGTTGTATGGGTTGTGCTTATATTACAGCCCCTGGCTGAGGGGTGAATAGGGGCCCAAATCCTACCAGTTTTTCAGACAGGGCTGTGTGCCCTGGCTCCCGGTTGGGTCAGCCTGCAAAATCTTCCCAGAGAAAAGGATGCCTTTTTCTAATTTATACTCCAGGGGGGTGCCCTTTACCTATTTTAAACAAAGGTACTAAGTGTGTCAACAGCCCACTGATTGCATTTTGAATCAGGTAAAGTGATATCTAAATGTCAGAAGAAATTTTTAAATTTGGAGGTCTGTACCTCTTGGAGCAATGAAGGTTAGTTACACACACACTTGCATGCAGACATACATACTCTAAAGTAGATTATTTACAGAACTTTGCAAAATACAGAGGTAGAAGACTTAGAAAAACATTATTACATGTACAGTTCTTCTTGCAGTCCAATGAAGCAATGTCCTTGGAACAGATTTCTTTAGAATCCTTGTGGTGGGTGGTGCAGTTGGTAGCATCTTAACTATCTTGTTAAATGACTTTTTTTGTTTGCTGACATGGTTTCTTTCTTTTTGGACCTTGGGCTTTAGATATTCTTTCTTTAATACTTCTGGGAAGAGAAACGGTTTTGATTTTTTCTGAGCTTCCACAACTTTAAACAATTGTGATGCAAGGACCGTGGCACATTTTTCATTGTAAATTTCACTTGGTTTTATATAAAGAGCTTGTATTTCTTTTTCATAATGCGAAAATGTTATTAACTGTTTTTTATTGTTATTATTATATCCTTTCAATCTCTGACAATACCGGTCTAATTTTGAGTTTTCACCAGCCTCTGAATTGAAATGAGTTAAACTGTTACTCTGCCTGGAAGAAAAAGTGAATTTATTTACGTATTCATCTTCATTTGGCAATTTGCAAAAAGGAATTCTTGGATATGGCGACAGCACTTCAGGTTTTTCCTGTATCATCAATTTATAGATGTTAGGCTTTTTTTCAAGGGGCATCATTTTTAGTGTCCTTTCAAAGCAAACATTTGATTGAGTTATTTTTGATTTACCACTTAAATTATGTGGGTCCTGAATCTCTGTTTTAAAATCAAAATTTTCTGCTTGAGGAAGCTGCATGAAACCACGTTCTTTCTTTACTTTCTTAAACACTATGTCCGTAAGTCTTTCTGATGACTTCTTTAATGGAATTTCCTGGGTATTTTTGTTGGAAGAAGTTTGTACTTTAATTAAAGTCAGAGCTTCTTCTTTAAGATGATATTTTTTCTGTTCTCTAATTATTGATGGATTTTCTTGAATATTCTGTAAGAAAAAATATTCCTTTTCTTCCTTTCTGGTAAGTTCTGTTTCTATAAGGTTTTTCTCAGGAACTTTTGGTAAAGTAGTCTTATGAACAATTTTTGAATATTTATTTTGCTTTTCTGAATGCTCCTCCATCAACAGATTTTCATCTCTAAAAGATAAATCTGGCTTTATATATTTTATTGGTGTGGAACTAGAAATATTGAAATTTATATGGTGGCTGATTCCCTCTAATTGCTTTTCAGTGACTAGTCCTGACTGTGAAAGTTTTTCTGTAAAAAGTCTCTGAAGGTATTTACTTAAATCACCTTTTAGGTTTAATAGTGCATTTTCTGATAAAGCTGGAAGATAGCCTTGCAGAGATTTATTTAAAGGGTACTTCATGTTTACTTCAAGCCTTCTACCAAAACTCCCCCTTGAAATACTTTGTCCTAACTCTTGAAAAGATATTGAAACACTTTCACTTCTTTGAGAAGATATGTTTGAGTGTATAGGTTCAGATTCTGTCTCTTTAGAAAAATTGCTTTTTGAAAGGTTTTTTAGGAGATAGTTTTGGAGAATTTCATTTAAAAAAGATCTTAGCTTTATTTCCAAATGTTTATCTATGAAATGATGATTAAAATTATTTACAAAAGACATGTTTTCTTTTACAGTTTCTGAATATTTCTCCAGAAAAACATTTTGCCCTTTTGGTTCTGCTTCCTCATTCATCAAATACAGATTTTGACAGATTTTTGTTAAGTCCTCCCTGGTGATAAGTCCTGATTCTGAAAGTCTTTCTACAAGGTAATGCTGGATGTGTTTACTTAATTCAGATTTAAAATTTTCTATTTCTGGCTCTGAGAGTTCTTCTAGAAATATACGCAGCTTTGGGCTCAAACTAGGTTTTCTCCCTAATTTATCCACTTTATCCAAATTCTCTTTGGTTTCTTCAGGGTCTTTTGTATTATTTGGAAAAGGATGTTGAATCAGTCTTTCTGGTTCTTCTGGTTGTCCCTTTTCAACCTGATTATATTTTAAAAAAACATTAAATATGTTTTTTAAAAAAGATTTTAACATTGTTACATCTGACTCATTATGTTTATCCATTAATAAGTTACTTAAATTTTCTAAGGTAGAACTTATATCATTTTCTTCTCTATCCAGCTTCTGACCATTACTTGGCAAATCTGTGTTTTTATCTGGTATTGACTGAGACTTTGAATTTTCTGGGGATATATTTTGGCCATTGTCTATAAATTCAACTCTATTTAAAAAAGAAGTGGTTTCTTTGGGAACGGTGGGTATTATCTGCTTTGAAAGAGAATCTGTTTTGCTTTCGATTTCTATATAATCCTCTGTGGAGTCCTTTGGCTTTTCTTCAGCAAAGGCCGTCTCTGTATACAGCAAAGAACTCTTCTTGTGTTCTTTATTTAATTCTATCACTTTGATCATCCCAGATTCTATAAGAGTGTCTACAGGAAATGCTTCTATTATTTGGCTTATAACAGATTCGGCCTCTGGCGATTCTATTTCACCATCATTTTCTCCACTGTGAACTAGAATATCTGAAGATGAACTCTCCCAAGCTGCGGGGTATTGATCCTCTGAGTTCAGCTGTGTCTCCCTCGATTCGTCCACTCCTAATTTCAGCTCGGAGAATGCTGGCGCAGTGAATATTTGTTTTATAACATAACCACGTAATTTGGAGCTAGAAGCTTCACTTTCTAAATGCTTCTTTTTGAAACTACATTTTTTTTTAATTGAAAAAGCTATCTCACCAGCCTGTAAGTCTTTTATGGAGACAAGTTCCCTTTCTACTTCTGGAGAAATTCCTGATCCACTTTCTGAAAGTGAATCTGCAGAAATATCTTTAATTACTGGACTTACAAAAGATTCTGAATTTAAAATGTCTCCTTTTGAAAACCGGTTATTTAAATCTTGGACTTCGTCAAATATGTTGTCTTCCAAACTACTTAATAGGTTATCACGAACACTTAGAAGCGGAGAACTATGACTTTTCTTTCTTGCTTCAGTGTCCACAGAACTTTCTGTTTGAGAAAATAATTTATCTGAAAGGTCTTGTAGATTTTTACTTAAAATTGCCTTGAGTACCATTGATTGTTTTAAGTTTTCTATGTGGGAAGAAAAACTTAATGATTTCGAGAGGCGGCATCCCTGTACATTTACATTTTCAGTCAGTGATGATTCCCCTTCAAAGTTTGGTAATGATACATCTGGTAGTCTTTCCTTTAACTTATCCTTAGTACTTAAAGTCTTTATTGTTATGATAGCAGGATCATGGGTTAACTTTTTCTCAGTGTCTACAGTCTTCATTGTGGCACTATCAAAACCATGTGGCCAGATTTCCTTAATAGGGCTTGCGCTTTCTGAATGTGTTGGGTGAGGAGGGTCTTGGTCTTCAAGCTCTACAATGTCTGCACTTAAAATGTCTCCACATTTGTACATATCCTGGTCCTTCCTTTTTATGACTGGCATTTTATTGTTTAAATTCCTTAGAAAAGGATCAAAACCATCCTTGATGTTGGAGTTCAAGAACTGTAATATTAAAAAAAAAAAAAAGATAAATTCTATAACATTTATCTTGAATTTATAGTAAATTTTCTAGCTAATTTTCTTTGAGCAATCTATGAATTTATCTCTTCATCCTCCTAACTTCAACAAAGAAAACTAACTTTAATTATTTTTAAAATATTTGAAATCGGAATCTTAATAAGAATTTTAATGCATAATTTCAGCTTCCTAACTCTGGTACTATTTTGTGTCCAAAAGCTTTCTGCTATCTGGAATACTTACAAAAACTTAAAGGGCACTCAGTAACAGTTTTCTAAGAATTCAATTTCCAGTGTTAGCTACATTTGCTTAGACAATAGCTAACATCAAGATCTAAGTCCTATCCATATAAACGTTTACCATTTTAGTATCAATGCAGGAATTTTTTTTAAAATGTCAAGCACTTGCTTGATATCCCATAAAAACTATCATAAATCTTCTTTAAAAACTGACTTGGCATATATTATCTGCATTTAAGTCTGAGAATTTCAACAGTGATGATAAGCTCCACCCAGCCCTTAGCAGTAGAATCGTCCTTGTTGATGAATACTATATATGCCTCAGAAATGGTTCAGAGACAGTAGTACAAGATATTTGGATCACAGTGAAATTTCAGTGTTACTATCCCTAGGCAGTTTTGTAGCCTTGAGATCAAGCTATTTTATCTCTTAGAAATAGCTTTCTAAAATGAAGCCTCTTATACAAACCCTTTGTTCATACGACTTCTACATTACTCAGTTGAAAAAGCAAAATGTTAAATAATCAGCCTAGGATGTATTTTTGTTACATCAACTTAGTGGTTCAAGCTTCATTTTAATGCATACAATTTATTATAACCAGTTTTCAAAAGATAGTTGATACCGAGGTGACAGTTTAAGAATTCTCTTGGGTTTTTGAGAGGTAAAGATTCCTAGGCCCTATTTACAGATTGAGATTCATCAGGTGAGAGATGGGACCTGGGAATATGTATTTTTTAAAAGATGGCCAGGTGTTTCTAATGAGTAATCTGGTTTGGAACCACTGAATTACATAATGTATTAGAGAAACCTAGTATTTAAGTATAATAGATACTGAGATAGGATAACTCAGGACTTACCTGGTATTTTGGTTTGAAATCTATATATTCTGGTCTTAAAGATGGTACGATGTGTTCTTTTTCTGAAAAAGCCACCTTATAAAAAGAGAAGTTTTAATTTTAGACTGCTTAGAATGCAAGCATAGCTCCCAAGATAATTCATTCCTTCAATATTTATTAAAGATACAAAAAATTTTTTAAACCTAAATAAATATTTTTCTTATTTTTCTCTTAATTACTGTATTTTGCTCTGCCAATTATCAAATAAATCTGTATACACACATATGTAATCTTAGCTTCCTTGATACTATAATATTCATTTTTTTGTATCTGCAAAATCATATAAGTACCACACATTAACCGATTGCTCCACTGGAGCTCTGAATTTGTAAAATCAAAACAATGCACAACAACTTTAAGCAGAAACAAAAGTAGAAAATAAAACTGTCAGAACATAATCTAATTTTAAAAGGTTGTGAAATGCTTTAGATAATAATTGGCATTTGATATTATACTGAAACAGCAGTTTCAATGATTCTCGGCCTGTAATTATTAAATGAGTACTTAACACTGTAGCCTAAAAAAGCACTTGGTGCTAAATCAAGGTGTATAGGAACAATTACAGAATCACAGAACCATCACATTTTTAGAGATGGAGAGTACTCTAGAGACAATCCAGTCTTACTCCTTGTTTTATACAAGAATCTGAAGTTGAAATCAGTTACCCCAAATCACGCAGATGATTAAATGTAGCCTAAATCCTAGGTGTCCTGAATTTTCATTTGATGTTCCTCACACCACACAATGAAGACTGCAGTGAGGGAGACAGGGCTTTTGGAAGCATCATAATGTGCATCTGGAGAGAACTTGACACCATCTCTTTGTCGAACACTTTGGATCCCTTGGGTCCTTCTTCATCACTGCTCTGTGCACACAGAGCATACACTGCTGGCACAAACCACTTTCCTATTATATATCATCTCCTTTAGTTCCTAGAGGGTTCCTTATATATCAAGCTAGTTGAAATAACAATTCAATGAATGATGTTTACATAAGAAATACTTTTTAAAAAATTGTCTTTTTTTATTGAGGTAACATTGGTTTATAACATTATAAGTTTTAGGTGTACAGCATTATAATTTAAAATCTGTATATACTTATTGTGTGCTCACCCCCAAAAGTCTAGTTTCCACCTATCAGTAATATTAAGCAGTTAATACTTTTTAATATTAATAAACATTTAAAATAACTTTATAGGTCATGTTATTAACCACTTAGTATTAATGAACCCTTAAAAGTTATAAAGTCATTTTAAGTGCTTATTAATATTAAGTGGTTAACAACATGACTTTATTCTTTTTTTATTTTTTTTATTTTTAATTAAACTTATTGGGGTAACATTGGTTAATACAATTATACAATTTTCAGGTGTACATTATCATTTGACATCTGTATATTCTATTGTGTGTTTACTACCCAAAGTCCAGTTTCCTTCAGCTACCATATATTTGATCCCTTTTACCCACTTCACCCTCTCCCTAAACTCTACATTTGACCCCCTTTACCTTGTCTACCTCTCCCCTCCTCCCCTACCCCACTAGTAACCACTACTCTATAGTCCTCTGGTAACCACTAGAACATGTCTTTATTCTTAAATCTTCAGTGGCTTCCCACTTTTGCTGTTATACATTGCCCTCACACACTGATTCTATAAGTTATTTCTGCAAATTTCTCAATGTTCTCCACTATTGTTTCTCTCTTCTAGGAAAATGTATCTAACTCAGAATTCTTGAAATACATCTCATACATTTCCATACCTGTTGTTTTGCTCATTTTGTTTGAATCTCCCCAATCTCTCTTAAAAACAGTTTCAAGTCTAACATTCAAAAGTTCATTGCTTTAAATGAATTTAGTAGAAAAATTAAAGATTAATGAATTACATATGATGAGGAAGTAGACGAAAAAGTAGTAGAAAAAAATATCTCAGTTTTGTAAAAACATAAAACAAACAAAAACTTCTTTACATAAGCATGAAAAAATGTGTGAAAGGATACAAAATGCTGACATTTCCTCTCTGGCAGAGAGGAAAGAGGACACTATTAACTTTTACTTTGTTTAACTCTGTATTATTGATTAGCTAAACATATAATACTTATTGTGATTAAAAAACTCCAGTTCAGTTACATTGGAGGGAAATGCTCTAGGCATTCATGCCAGGAAGCTAGAAGAGGTCAAACAAACCAATACAGAAGCTTCAAAATGGTAAACTGAGCACGTGGATTTAGGTTCCAGGTTCTGGTAAATGAACATAAAATAATATCTTTTTAAAAATCACATGGCAACACTGGCAATCAGTAAGGTGAGACACAAGGATCCAGAAAGTCGAGAAATTCAGAAAACATGAGCAGGTAAGACTGACTTAATGGAACACCCATCAAGGAAATCAGAGCCTTACACAACAGAAATCAGGTGGACCTGAGAAGCAAAAAATTTAAGGCCAGTACATACAAAAACAATCAGATGACACTTTGTAGCTGCGTCACTTGCATCTATACTCTTTCTCAGTACACATAGAGAATACATTGCTGGAAGCATTGTCCTTCCCCAATCACCCACCCAACATTATATGATCCTATATGAGTTCTGAGTCTTGAAAGAGAAGCAGAGTAGAACTTTCTGTCACTCACATTTCCACACTCTGGATATTTACTCTTTATCAGATATATGATTTACAAATATTTTCTCCACTATGTAGGTTGCCTTTTTACTCTGTTGATTGTCTTCTTTGATACACAAACATTTTTTAAGTTTGATGTAATCTCATTTGCTATTTTTACAATTGATTTTAAAGGTTCTAAAATGTAGACCACTCAAGCCACACCTGAATAAGGGCTTTGCTAATTTTCTCCTGAAAAGGGATAAGATATTAATGCCAAAATTATGCTCGATTTGTTCTTTGAATGGATATTACATATAATATTGACTTCATACGGTAAATCCCATCATTTAAAAATTTATTTATTTTACACATATAGAATTTTTTCTCATTCTCTTAATTTTATTTTAAAGGTATGCCCTATTTAATTTTTTCTATGAATTTGTCATTAATTAATTAAAACATAAGAAGGAAATACTATAAACCAGGCACTCTTCTAAGTACTAGGTCACAGTTGCTCCCTTCTTCCTTCATTCCTTGGCTCAAGGATGGGGTAACATTTAAATATAACGAGCCTTAAAATTTAGTGTACTTATTTAACTTTAAAGACAATACATTTTATGGTGTTTGCTTTAGAAATAAAATACTTCATTAAAAAAAAGAAAGAAATGTATTGGCTCATATAACTAGAGGATCTAGTTCCAGGGATTCAATGTGACCAAATCACTATCTTTCTATCTCTTTGTTCCTCTTTCTGTTGGCTTTCTTAGGCATTTTCTCTTGGTAGAAAAATAACCACTGACAGCTCTTGATATAAAGAACTAAAGACTACTTAATATTCTTTTATCAAATTATATGGTCATCCTTGTAGCCACAGAGGCAGAGTGTAAGATTTTTCAGCTATACCAAGGATTGGAGTTGGGGCAGGGATGATATCCTCAAGAAGGGTACTGACAGACAAAAATATGTTAACTATATGGACAATTAATAAATAGTGCTGAGACAACTGGCTATCCATTTAAGTAAAAGTAGATTCTTACCTCATACAAAAATAATAAAGTACAGATGGATTAAATATAAACATAAAAAGCATATACTCAAAAAACATCTAGGAGAATACTGACACAATCTTGCCGAGAGGAAAGACCTCTTAAACAATACACACTAACAGCTGCAAAGGAAAAGGTACCAGATTTGACAACATAAAAATTTTCAATTTCTATAAGGACCCCCAAAAAGTAAAAAAAAAAATCATAGATAAAAAACATCATAGATAACAAAGTATTGTTATTCAAAATATGTAAAACACTTTCATAAACAGATACAACCCAATTTGTAAATATGGGCAGAAATTGTAAAAGTCAAATAACAGAAATACAAATGGATAATAAACATAAATATTCACTCTCATTAATAACTAATAATCAGGAAAATACAAATTAAAATATCAAGCTATCATTTTTATCCATTAAATTAACAGAAACTAAAAAATAACCAAGCTGTGGGACAGCAGGCATTTTTCTGCATTTTGGGTGTACATGCAAATTAGTAAATCTGGTTTAAAAGATAATCTGGCTGTATCTGTGAGAATGAAAATATCCTCATATACTTTGACCCAACAATCCTACTTCTCATTTTTATCTTATAATATACTTGTACAGGTGGATAAAGATAATACCAACAGCAAGTGACTATTAGGTTCCAAGCCCTTTATAATTCTTTGAAATAGATGACAATATACTCATTTTGCAGATGAGAAAACTGAAACTCAGATGTAAATTGCCCAGAGTTAAATGACTATGAAAGCAGAAGAATCTGGATATGAATCTAGAATTTCTGCCTGTAAAATCCAAGCTCTTTTTACTATTTCATACTAGTTCTCTTACCATCACCAAATACTGCCTTTCATTGATGGGTAAAGTTAAAGTTCTCATCCATCCCCACCTTCCTTGCAGCCTGACCTTTGGGAGAATGTTTTAGCACCCTGTCACTGTCAGGGTTTAAATAGAAACTAATTAAGCCATATCGGAAATGTCTTAATTTATGAAGGGCTCTAAAAATGTGAAGGAATTATTAAAAGACTGTCACCTGAATCAGCTATAAGTTGCAAGACATGTCAGTCCTTTCCAATTCCGATGAGCACTCCAGCAGTTTGTCTCAAAATACTGCATTTCTTTATCACACTGTCTACCTTGGTTCATAAAACAACTCTTCTTTTAACTTAAAACAATGTCATAGTTTAATTACCATAGAATTCTGAGGATTCTGCAAATTGTTTGTGAAGCAATTAGCTTAGACTTTCAAGAATTTGTTCTAGAACTCTGATATGTCTTCAATTTATAAGCCTGTTGCCCTAGGTGATGGATTCTTTCAACCTTCTAAGTCTGTTAATTCTGTATAACCTATGTCCTATTGGTTACCTACTGCTTTATCTTGTTCAATTTAATTTAGTTTTAGCTATCATATCCTGGTCTGACTACCACCTTTAAGAAGAATATTTAAGGTAAGTTTAAAAAAAATTTTTAATAACTGAACTGTTTTGAAATAGTTGTTAGGTTCACATGCAGTTGTAAGAAATAACATAGAGCCCATATACCCTTTATCCAGTTTCCCTCAATAGTAACATCTTATACAAATAGTAAAATATGATAACTAGGATATTGTCTTAGTTGAAAGGCTCTTTCCTCCATTGAATTGCCTTAACATCATAATAAAAAGTCAGCTGGGCATATTTTTGTGGGTATATTTCTTAAATGTCTATTCCATTCTATTGACTTTGTGTCTGTCTCACCTATAATACTACACTGTCTTGATTTTTGATTTCTGTAGGTATGTAACAGGCCTTAATATTAGGTAAAGTGATTCTTCCCACTTTCTTCTTCTTTTTAAATATTATTTTAGCTATTCTAGGGCCTGTGCCTTTTTACATAGATTTTAGAATGATCTTGTCTATAATTACAAAGACCTGGAATTTAAATAAAAATTGCATTCAATTTATAGGAATCTGGGTAGAACTGACATCTTTACTATGTTGAGTCTTCCAGTCCATTTATTTAGGTCTTTGATTTCTTTCATCAGCATTGTAATTTTGTAATTTTTATCATAAAGATCCTGTACATGTTTTGTTAGGTTTATAAGAATTAATTTCCTTTGTAGTTACTGTAAATATTATTGTTTTAATTTTTTTGTTTCCACATGTTGTTAGTATATACAAATGCTATGGCTTGTTGCATTTTTATTTTGTATCCTTCAACCTTGCCGAGCTCATTTATTAGTTCTAGTATTTTTTTTATAGACTCCTTGGTATTTTTTATATAGACAATCATTTCATCTGAAAATAGAGACAGTTTTATTTTTTCCTTTCTAATCTGTGACTTTTATTTACTTTTATTTTTATATTACAATGGCTAAAACTTTCAGTACTATATTGAAAATAATAGCAAGGCATACATCCTTGCCTTATTCCTGATCTTAGAAGAAAAGGAGTCTTTCACCATTAATATAATATAAGATGGAGGTTTTGCAAATGCTGGTTATCAAGTGGAGGAAGTTACCTTTTGATACTAGTTTGTTGAGTGTTTTGATATTATGGTTGGGTACTGAATTTTGTGGAAAACCTTTTTATGTCAACCAATATGATCATTTTTTTCCCTTTAGTCTGTTGAGATGGTGGGTTACCTGGATTGATTTTCAAATGTTGAACCAGCCTTGCTTTTCTGGAATAACTACTATTTGTCATGGTATATAATTCTTTTTATACATTGCTATATTGGTGTGCTAATATTTTGTTGATGATTTATGTATCTATGTTCATGAGAGATATTAGTCTATAGTTTCCTTTTTTTGTACTGTCTTTATCTGGTTTTGAATCAGAGTAATGCCTCTATTTTTTGGAAGAAATGATATAAAATTAGTGATAATTCTTTGTTGAATGTTTGGTAAAATTCGCAAGTGAAATCATCTGGGCCTGGACATCATTTTCAGGAGTGTTTAAATTACCAACCCAATTTCTTCAAAGGCCATGGGACTATTCAGGTTGTTTAATTCATCTTGGTTGAGTTAGTTAGTCTGTGTTTTCCAGGACTTGGTCTATTTCTTCTAAATTGTCAAATTTATGAACATAAAGTTTTTTGTAGTATTTCTTTATTGTCTTCTTAATAATTGCAATAATATCTGTAATGATATATTCTGTTTCATTCTTGATGTTGGTGACTTGCATCTTTTCTCTTTTTATCTTTGTCAGCCTTGTTAGATGTTTACAAATTTTGTTGATTTTGAAAACCAGCTTTCTCTGTTTTATTAATTTCCTCTGTATTTTTTTTCTAGTTTCCAATTTCATTGATTTCTGTTCTTTATTATTTCTTTTCTTCTTGGTTTGGGTTTATTTTTCCCTTCTTTTTCCAAGCTTTTTACGTGGAAGCTTAGATTACTGATTTGAAAGTCTTCCTTCTTCCAATGTATACATTTTGTGCATACATATATTTCTGTCAGTGCAGTTTTAACTGTGTCTTACAATTTCAATATGTTGTATTTTCACTTTTATTCGGGTCTATGTATTACATTTGAGACTTCCTCTTTGACCTAGAATTATTGAGAAGTATATTGTTTAACTTCCAAGTGTTTGGAGATTTTTCTGTTGTCCTTCTGTTATTGATTTCTAGTTTGTTATGTAAATGAGACAAAGATAGCCTCTGTATATTGCTGCCAGACCCCCAGGGTTGTTTACTTCTTCACAGTAGGCTGAGATCTATTAGCTCAAACTAAATTTTTATATATCTAATTGTTTTAAACATAACCTAAATAAGCAGATTTTTTTGCTATGTAGAGCCTGCCTGCTTCACATACCCCATGAAACCGTTGCCAGCATAAGCTATTCACAGATATGATAAACCCTGAAGATGTTAAGACCTAAGCCTCTGCTGCCTGTTAAGAGTTCTCTGACCCAGAGACTTTCTGCCAGGTTGCTGAGTAAAATAACCAAACATGTAACCCCATCTTTGATACACTTGACCCCTAGGAATTTCCTTGTCCTTTTCTCCTTCTTTGTGGTGACCTCCAGTCTATAACCTCTGGATGGTCTCATGCTGTGAGGGACTTCTCCTACATGCAAAACTATCCAAGTATCACTCAAAGAAAGCTTGTGTGTGCTACCACCATCACATGGTCATATCTTTCCTTGATCAGCCCCAAAATCCCTTGAATCCCTATATTCCCTTTTGGTCAGAGAGTATAATTTCATGCGATTTTAATTATTTTAAATGTGGACTTGGTTTTATGGCCCAGTGTTGACATCTCTAACTATAATTGTGGACTTTATGTCTTCTTTTAGCTCTATCAGATTTTACCTCATGTATTTTGAGGCTGTTATTTTAGAATTGTTATGTCTTCCTGGTGGATCAACTTTTATTATTATATAACATCCTTCTTTGTCTTTAGCAATTTTCTTTGCACTGAAGTATTTCTAGTTTATCTGATATTAATACAACCATTGCTGCATTTTATGATTAAAATTTCCATGGCCTATCTTTTCCCATTATTTCTCTTTTAATTTACTTATGCCACTGCATTTGAAGTTAGTGTTAGTTCGGTGGGGGAAGGACCGGCCAGATGCCCGCCTGGAGATTTCCCAGCTTGACACCAGAAACCAGATCTTCTGATAAGAACCCATCTTAGAGCCCTGGCGCTACCAGCCTAATTTGGAGGCTCATAAATTAACATTTCCCACTTTATACTCCTACCCCAACATAACCCCATAAAAGCTGCGCCCTCCCATCCCAGGGCACGACTTCTCTGGCCCCTCTCCTCTCTGGACCAGGGAACCTCCCCCGGGAGCCCTCTCCAATAAAGGCTTGCTTTTAAAACTTCTCTTGGTGTGTCACACATTTACCTTACAGTTAGCTTCTCGTAGACCGCATATTGTCAGATCATGTTTTTTATCCATGCTGCCAAACTCTGTCTTTTAAATGGTATAATTAGGCCATTTATATTTAAGGTAATTATTGACATGCTTAAGTCTGCCATTTTACTATTTGTTTTCCGTTTCTTCTATTTCTCATCTTTGGTTTCTTACCTTCCCATGAGTTATTTGGATATTTTTAGGACTCCACATTGATTCATTTACAGTTTTGAATATATTGCTTTTACAGTTTTCTTAGTGGTTATGCTAGGCATAATATATTTATATGACATCACAGTCTTCTGGTATTGCTATTTTACCTCTTTAAGAATACATTCACTAATGTATTTTTAGTTGCTCAAGGTCAGGGAGTCAGGAGAAGGTGGTTGATCAAATTTAACACCCTGACTATGTGACATCGTTCAATTTATCTAACCTCACTGAGCCTCAGTTTCCTCATCTGCAAAATGTAAACAATAACAATACTTTGTTGAGATGATTAAATAAAATAATGTACACAAAAAAGCTTAATGTATGTGTTAAGCATGTATGCCTATAGTATATTATCATTAATTATCATGGTATGTGCTATATAATCAGTATTCAATAAACATTTCATGCACTAATCCCCATTTAATCTCCAGCTAATAGGGAAGAGAATGGTGCCAGAATCCAAGTTTTCTGACTCAAAATTTTATATTCCTCCTGTAACAACTCCAGATACATTGTAGATATTATGCCATTTTTTCTTTCTAGATAAAGTTTTGGCCAGTAATCTGATGGGACTTTTGTACTATTTTTTAGAAAAAGTAGCTTGGATTAGTGGGACAACTGGATTGAATATTACAATCAGTAATATCTTGGAAAATTGGTATTGCTATCTTTAAAGTAACTAAATACTTTTACATGAAGTCCAAGACATTCTTATATCAAATCTATTCTCTAAAAAAAGAGTATTGGCATGGGGTTCCAATGTCGTGGATTAAAGAGGCAGTCAGTCATTAAAAATTACAAGAAGGACCTTTGGAAACATGAGAGATGTCCCCAGATTTCTCCCCCTGAAATAACAATAAGCTGAACTTCTAAAACTCAACAACAACAACAAAAAACACCCAAACTGCATACCAGCACATCTAACCGTGGGATTTGTACATAAGAGCTACTACAGGTCAGAACCCTGGGTGTTGGACTGGAAGAAGTGAAGAAGCTGCCTTCTCGCAGCCACCAGGGCTCCCTGCAGGAGGAGGGGGAGGAAGGAGGGAGCTGCAAGTGAGTGCAGTGAGTTCCCTGAACATTCCTGCCTGAGATAGCTGTGGCTGCAGAGCCCAGTCATCAGGGCAGAAAGCAGAGAAGCAGGACAGGACCGCAGAGGAACAATAGCTGATTTTTGCTGGCTATGGTAGCAAAACCGAGGCTGAGCCACAGCTCCTAACCCTCAACCCAGAGAGCGTCCCCCATAACCTCCGAGACTGATCACCATGGAGAATCTGAGCAAATGCTGCTGAGACTGTTGCTGACAGTGACAGGAACTGAAAGTGGGGGTAGCGAGTGTGATTAAATATCTACAAGAAAATTTAAAAAGCGTTATTAAGACTTTGTAAAGCAGGGATCCAAGAAGCTTAGATGAACCTACTGGAAACCCTTGGCTAGACTCACTAAAGAAAAAAGAGAAAAGACACAAATAAACAAAATCAGGAGTGAAAGAGGGGAAATTACAACTGACAATACAAAAATACAATCACAGAAATACAAAGAATCATAAAAGAATACTATGAAAAAGTATATGAGAACAAATTTAATAACCTAGAAGAAATGAATCAGTACTTAGAAAAATACAACCTTCCTAGACTGAATCAAGAAGGTCTAAAATAGACCTTCTAAATAGACTGATCAGCAGTGTGGAAATTGAAACAATCATCAAAAACCTACCAAAAAGTAAAAGTCCAGGACCAGATGGCTTTACCAGTGAATTCTACGAAACATTCAAAGAAGATTTAATCCCTATTCTCCTCAAACTCTTCCAAAAAATCAAAGAGGAGGCAATACTTCCTAACACATTTTATGAGGCCAATATTACTCTGATGCCAAAACCTAGTAAAGATAACACAAAAAAAAACCCACTACAGACCTATATCTCTCATGAATACAGATGTAAAAATCCTAAATAAGATACTAGCAAACCAAATACAGCAACATATTAAAAAGATTATACACCACGATCAAGTGGGCTTCATCCTAGAGGCACAGGGATGGTTCAACATATGCAAATCAATTAATGTGATACACCATGTAAACAAATTAAAAAATAAGAATCATATAATCTTATCAATTGATGGAGGAAAAGCCATCTACAAGATACAGCATCCATTTGTGATCAAAACACTTAACAAAATCGGTATAGAAGGAAAGTACCTTAACATAATAAAGGCCATCTATGGCAAACTTTAGCCAACATTATACTTAATGGTGAAAAGATCAAGAACAAGGCAAGGCTATCCACTATTGCCACTGTTATTCAATGTAACATTGGAGGTCCTAGTGAGTGCAATCAGATAAGAGAAAGATATAAAAGACATTCAAATAGGAAACGAAGAAGTCAAACTGTCACTATTTGCAGATGACATGATTCTCTATATAGAAAACCCTAAAGACTCCACAAGAACACTACTAGAAACAATAAGAAAATACAGTAAAGTCTCTGATACAAAATCAACGTTCAAAAATCCATAGCGTTCCTATACTCAAATAATGAAGCATCAGAAAAAGTGGAAAAAATAATGTCTTTTGCAATTGCAACAAAAAGAATAAAATATCTAGGAATAAATTTAATGAAACAAGCAAAGGGCCTATATAATGAAAACTATACTATAAGACCCTATTAAAAGAAATTGAAGAAGATACAAAGAAATAGTAAGATATTCCGTGTTCTTGGACTGGAAGAATCAACATAGTTAAAATGACCATATTACCTAAACCATTATACATATTTAATGCAATCCCCATCAAAATCTCATCAGCATTTTTAAAAGAAATAGAACAAAAAATATCATCAGATTTGTATGGAAGCACAAAAGACCCCAAATTGCCAAAGCCATCCTGAGAAAAAAGAAAGAGGCTGGAGGCATCACTCTGCCCAACTTCAAATTATACCACAAAGTAACAGTAATCAAAATGGTATGGTATTGGCAGAAAAACAGACACACAGACCAGTGGAACAGAATCGAGAATCCAGAAGTAAACCTGTATTTATATGGGAAAATAATTTTCAACAAAAAGCCAAAAACATACAGAGGAGAAAGGAAAGCCTCTTCAATAGGTGGTGCTGGGAAAACCAGAAAGCCACCTGCAAAAGAATGAAACTAGACTGTTATCTATCACTACTCACCAAAATTAACTCAAAATGGATTAAAGACCTGAATATAAGTCCTGAAACAATAAAATGCATAGAAGAAAACACAGGAGCTAAACTCAAAGACCTTGGACTTGAAGAGGATTTTATGAATTTGACCTCAAAGGCAAGGAAAGTAAAAGCAAAAATAAATAAATGGGACTACATCAAACTAAAAAGCTTCTGCTCAGCAAAAGAAACTGTCAACAAGGGAAAGAGACAACCATCAGAATGGAAAAATATATTTGTAAGCAACACCTCTAATAAGGGACAAGTATCCAAAATATATAAAGAACTCATATGACTCAATAACAATAACAAAAAAACCAAATGATCCAATCAAAAAATGGGCAGAGGACCTGAACACATACTTTTCCCTAGAGGACATACAAATGGCCAACAAATATATGAAAAGATGCACAACATCGCTAGCTGTTAGGGAAATGCAAATCAAAACCAGAATCTGATACCATCTCACAGCTGTTAGAGTAGCAATAATTAACAGGACAAGTAATAACAAATGTTGGAGAGGATGTGGAGAAAAAGGACCCCTTATATACTGCTAATGGGACTGCAAATTGGTACAGCCACTATGGAAAATTGTATGAAGTTTTCTCAAAAAACTAAGAATTGATCTACCATATGATCCAGCAATCGTTCTACTGGGTATTTACCCCAAAGACTTGAAAACCCATATCCAAAAAGATATTTGCACACCGATGTTTATAGCAACATTATTCACAATGGCCAGGACATAGAAGCAACTGAAGTGTCCTGTGAGAGATGACTGGCTAAAGAAACTGGGGTACATATATACAATGGAATATTATTCAGCCATAAAGAGAGATGAAATACTGCCATTTGCAACAACATGGATGAAATAAGCTTGACAGAAAAAGTTGAAAATCACATATCACTTATATGTGGGATATAAACCTAAAAGCAACAAAGGAACAGGACAAAAACAAAGATTCGTGGACATGGAATATAGACTAGTGGTTACCAGAGGACTATTGACTAGTGATTACTAGTGGGCTGGGGGGAGGTAGATGGGGTAAAGGGGATCAAATATAGGGTTTAGTGGGGAGGGTGAAGTGGGTAACGGGATCAAATATATGGTGGCTGAAGGAAACTGGACTTTGGGTGGTAAACCCAATAGAATTATACAGATGTAAAATGATAATGTACACCTGAAAATTATATAATTGTATTAACAAATGTTACCCCATTAAATTTAATTAAAAATTAAAAAAAATAAATAGTGCCAGTTTGTAGTGGTAATAAAAATAATAGCCAACAACAACAACAACAACAAAATTGTAAGTAAAGACACTGATACTTCTTTTAGGGCTTAGAATCTTCTCCCCTGTGTGAGCATGGTTCTTAACTACTGACGGCAGAATAAGTAAAACAAGTTTTTCTTCTCTTCTCATCTTTTATCTCAGTATTTCTTTCTTGCCTGATCCTCATCCCAAACCACACAAGCCCTATTCCATTTCTAATATACTTACTGCTGGTAGCCTGGCATGGCATGTAGACAGTTGAATCTTGAAATATTAAAAATTTTCAAGGTAAAGCAAGGAACCCAATACAATTAATTTCAAGTATTAACGGGCAATTGGGATCAGGAGAATTGCTTTTTAAAATTGTTCATATCACAATAGATGGGCAGAGATAGTCTATGATTTCCTGGTTCTACTGTGTGTTGTCTATTAAGCAATAGCTATTTTGGGGGAGGCAGAAGTAAAGAATTAAATAGTGTAGCCTGCCAAAGTTAACGTTATATTTATATTGCTTTATAGTAACTTATAAGTTAATACATTATAAAATATTGATTCTAATAAATTCATAATAATAAAGTATATGCTTTCTTGATGGTAGCATACTGTCAGTAAATATTAATTCAAAATGATGTAAAATGTCAGCAACTATTTTTCAAGAATATATCATCTACTTACTGATTTGCCTTTTTTATTTGTATTTAGCTGTCTATCGGGCTGATGTCGCATTAACCCATCTGAAAAAAAAGTTTTAAATGATTATATAAATAAATTGGCACTTGTGGCATTTGACAAGTATGTTCTACACGTCTCTAACTAACGAGTGCACAGCATAGCAACTAAGAGTGGATCCAGAATACTTGTTCTCAAACGGTCTCTGCTACTAACCAACCATCTAACTTTGGATAAGTTATCTTGCCTCTCTCTATCTCCTCATTTGTCAAAGAATGAAGACCCTCCCTCATAGGGTTGTTGTGATTTAAAGGACTAAAGCATCTAACACTGTGTGTGGAATATAATAAGCACAAAGTGAATGCAAATTTTGTTATTGTTTCTATCCTTACTACTCCCCTTGGTCTGAACCCTGTCACATTGTACCCTTGGGTCTGTCACCTAGTAACTCCAATTACTATTTTCAACAGTAATGTTAAAATATACACAAGTGATTAAAATTAAATGTCATCATGTTCTGTACTTTTATGTACATAAATGATTGTATTTTTAGTCCGATTATTGCATACTTATACTTTTCTGGCTCTTAATGCCAGTTCAAAAAAAAGAAAGAAAGAAAAACCTAAAAATCTCATCATTGCACTCTAGGTGGTTCTGAATGTTTTTGTGGATGTTAAAAATGATGCACATTATTCAAAGCTGTGCTTGACTAGATGGTTAAAAGACTGCTTTTACTCATCCTTCTTGGATCCTCATTTTAGCCTATCCTCTAGCAGTGGCTTGGGTAATCTTCCATCATATATTTGTTATACAGACCTAACTCTGTAAAACTGTGTGGACAAACAATCTACATTCTAGATACTTTCTGTCATTTCCTTAAGAATTCAGTTCACGAGCCTAGGGAGAATTCTTATGTAATAAACTAAAACAATTTATAAGGTATAGAGTGAAAAGACCATGGTGTTCCATGAATTGTGGTTCTAGGCTAAAATATATGTGCATAAATATCAGGAGTCAGAGAGTCTCTATAAAAGTAGTTCCAGAGTAACTAGGCTAGGCATATGTCTTTAATCCACTTACAGGTAATGATAATTCAAGAATTCAGCAAAAGCATTGTATGAGCCCTACTAAATTAAGTCGTTAATGTAGTGTATTTTATTTTATATAATGTATCTGTAGAAGTATTGGATTAATTATATGACTGGTCTGCATGAGTAAACTGAAAAGTGTAACTCAAAGTATAACAAAGCCATCTTACATAGTTTTTTAAAGGATCTGTTCAGATATAAATCAGGAATATAGACTTTTAGAGAAAAAGAAAATCTAAGTGTCTTAAAGCCAACTCTCTCATTTTAAAATGAGAAAGAAAGAAAGAAAAAAAAAAAAGCATTAAATGGCCTGCCCAAAAGCAAAATAGGAGTGAGCAATAAGAAAAGAAGACATTTTCCACGCTAAGGATTTATTTATTTTATTTTTTTAAAAGATACCCCACAGAAGTTCTTTCCATTTCTGTATTTGATTAACACTGCTTAAGACGGCTCTTCACATTTCAGAAGAGATTGAACCACTGGCTTGTTTTAACACTGCTTTTACAGAATTTTCAAATTGCTCAGCCTTTCCGTATCTCAGTTGCCTCAGCTGTAAAGCTAGGTAATGTGTCAACCTCACAGGGTTGCATGAAGATTAAATAAACCAATATTTGTAAAATGTTTACAAAGTTATGATGAACAAATAAGGCAACCATAAAAAAGTACTGAAATATTTATTTTTAGAATCTCGTTCCACTCTTTCCTTTTTAAAATGAGAAAACTGAGGCTTTTCTAAGACAAATGATAGCTGGCATAAGGTCACAGAGCTAGCTAGTGGCAAGGCAGAAGTGAGATCCAGCTTGTCCTCTCATTAATATTTTCTCTACTGATAGAATATTTCTCTTTTTCAAGGAATAGTTGAAAATAATAGACTAAGGAGCTTCCTTGATATTCTATTTGATTTACTCCAAAAGTTGTCCCATGGTTTGAAGAATCTAGAGGATATTAGGATAAAAGTTTTATACTAATCATATTATGGGTACTCACATATCCCAGTCTCTCAAGATGTCTTACTACTACTGAATGTTATTCTCAGTGTCCACTTTTTTCCCTAGAATAACAATTTAGGTGTACTTTAAACTTTTTCCTGATATTTAAAGTTATTAATTCCTGAAACTGACATTCGTTGTTCCAAAAAATTCTTGCACACCAATGTAAGTTCCTGGAACTGTCATCATGGTGTAGAATAAATATATTAATACATATACTATATATCTATGTATAAAAACAAAAAATACATGGCTAAACCATTAATTTCTAGTTATTTTTATTTTCAACTATTCAAGATATTGCCAAATTTCTTTTTGGGGGACTTTGTTCTAAAAATATACTTCTTAGTCACATTTTCATTTGATACTTTTCTCCATTAAGTCCTTAATTGAGTATACTCTCTATCCAAGGATGCTTGTATGTTACCAAGAAATGCGTTTGCTTGCTCATCTTCCCTGTCAAGTATTCTATTTTCTTATTTTCTCTTCATTTTAATTAATTACTGCAGTCTCCTCTGGATGAATATTCAGTCACTACATAGTTATGTCTGTTCCAATAGTTAAATATTAAAGCATTTCTGTACTAATTTGTGAAAAGCTGTTGCCTCGAGACGTTCCAGTGCCCACCTTACATTTATTGCCCTAACTACGCTGGTTGTCTTAGGAATCTCCCATTTCCTTCAACCTGCAGCAGGAAACCTCCAGAACTCTGATCCAACAATATTGTTTGATCTGCTTGTTACATGCTTGTGCTCTACTAGCTGTTAAATATTTTCATTATCACCTGTGGATTTAATGATATATTGAATGTGTCTTCATAATATCACTGAACAACTCCTTAACTTAAAAAAACCTCTTCACTAGGCAAATAAACAGAATAGCCAATATGTTTATAAATACAGTTAAACATAATAAATGTTATTATTAAGTGTTATTTAATAAATTTTATTATGTACTTGTAGATACATAATAAATGTTATATAGTAAAACAACATATAAATGTTTTAATACATAAAAATAAATATTGTATTTTGCTTTGCTTGATTTCTCAATAATATTGTAATTCTAAAGGTTTTTCATGTCAGTAATCACAAAACATAATAGTGTGATTTACATTTTGAAGGAAAGAGTTGATAATAATTATTTTATATGAGTTCATGTTCTCAATTTCACTGAATATTTGAAAATTACAACAATATATATACAAACATTAACTTACCTATATTATTGGGGACCTTTAGATTTTTATTCATTGTGCTTAAGGAATGATATGAACCCTGAAAATAAAAGACAGAAAAGTGAATAGAAAAAATGAAATATCAATATGACTTTTAAGCTTAGCTTCACAGATGGCTATAAAAAATAATGAGATCTAATGTTATCTAGGAATAAAATCTTCTTGACATTGGTCTTTGCAGTGTTTTCTTGGACATGACACCAAAAGCACAGAAAACAAAAAAAATAGACAAGTGGGACTGCATCAAAATAAAACACCTGTGTCCTTTAATTGTATATTCTCTAATTGTTGGAAGCAGTCTTCATTGTATATCCACCATATCAAGTTATTAATTAAGGGAGATGGGGAGATGCCAGTCAAAGGGGAGATGAAGTTATAAGATGAATAGGTTCTAGAAGTAATGGAAGCATGGTGACCATCGTATTACTGTATTTTATATTTGACATTTACTGAGTGGATTGTAAATGTTCTGACTACCAAAAAGAAAAAAGAAAAAAAAGATAATTCTGTGAAGTGATCGATGTGTTAATTAACCTGACTGTGCTAATCATTTCACAAAGTATTCATATATCAAATCATCACATTACACTTTAAATATATACAATTTGTTTGTCAATTATTTAATAGTCTAGTAATGGAAATGTTCTAGATCTTGATATGAGTGATAGGTACACTGAAATACACATTTTGAAAACCCAACAAACTATCCACATAAAATTGGGTATAGGGATACCTCATTTTATTGTACTTTGCTTCACTGTGCTTTGCAGATATTGCATTTTTTTTTTTTTACGAACTGAAGATTTATGGCAACCTTGCGTCCATCAGTGACAGTTTTTCAAAAGACTTAGATGATGATTAGCATTTTTTAGCATTAAAGTATTTTTATTCAGGTATGTATACTGTTTTTATAGACATATTGCACTTAACAGACTATATAGTTTGAACATAACTCTTATATGCACTGAAAAACCAAAAAATTTGTTACTCATTTTATTGATATTTGCTTTATTGAAGTGCTCTGGAACTGAACCCACAACATTTCAAAGGTATGCCTGTATATTTCATGGTTTGTAAATGTTATAGATTAATTTGTGTCTCTCAAAAAAGACATGTTGAAGTCCAAACCCCCAATACCTTAGAATGTGCCTTTACTTGAAAATAAGATCATTGCAGATGGAATAAAATGAGGTCATATAAGAGTAGGCTGAGACCTTAATCTAATAATGCTGATATCTTTATTAGAGGAAAGACACCCAAAGGGAGAAGACAGCCATGTGATGACAGAGATAGTGAATGGTGTGATGCAGTTATAAAGCAAGAAATGCAAGGAAGGATTCTCCCTTATATACTTCAGAGGCAATAAATTTAGATTGTTTTTAGGTATCATTTTGTGGCACTTTATGGCATCCCTACTGATTAGTACAGTAAACTATACCTCAATAAAGTTTATAAAAAAAAAAAAAAAGACAAAAACCACCATAAGATTTCATATTGATAAAATTAAAAGACTGACAGTAACAACATGTTATTCAGGAAACAGAGCTACAGAAACCCTAATACACTGTTGGTAAAACCACCATCTTAGTAAATGGTGTGACTTTATCTTTAAATTTTAATTTGAACATATTATTTATTTAGGAACAAGCAATTCCACTTCTCTGTATCTTACCCCAGAGAGTTTCATGCCATAAAAATCTTCACAGCAGCACTGCTGTTAATTGTTGGTTTCCCCAAATTCCATCAAAAATGTGTGGGACTAATAAATTACATTCACACAACATTTAAATTATATTCCAGTTGGGCATTTTTTGCATTAGACATAAGTTGACTATATCCATATAAAATATGATTGAACCTCACAAATATAATGCTGAAAACAAGCAATAACACAATAAGTATATGTATAACTACTGCTTGGGAATGTAAAAATTAGTAAAACTTTAAAGTAAGAAAATGTTATCACAACAGTCAAAATAAGTGGACGTTGCTAGAGGGAGTATGATGGGATCATGATCAAGAAAAGGCATGTGGTTAATGGAGAGCTTCTGTTATACCTCTAGTGTTTTATTTCTTGACCTGGGGAGTGATTACAATGGTGATTATTTTATAATTAATCATCAAAATGCTCACATGTTTTATGCAATATTCTCTGTGTATATTATATCTCACAACAAGATAAACATATTGGAAAGGGAGTGATAAAAATGTGTAATGAATTCTTAAAACAAGTTAATAACAAGTATTAGGACATGGACCGAACTTATTTTAGAAGCGGCAGCAAACTAAGAAAGCGTGTTTTTTTTTTTCCTATTCAGAAAGATAACTGGATTCAACTGAATATAGGTAAATGTTTAGTAACACTGAAAAGAAGTTTACCAACATTTCATTAAAACTCAGAAATCATTTATTGATGCTGGATATGTATTATGGAGTCTTCTAGCTAAAACAGAATAAAGCAGGATGGAAAAATCCTTACACTATTATATAATAAAACAAAAAATATCATAATGAAAGGTCAAACATTAACAAGCAGGAAAACAAAAGAAAAAATAAACAAATGGGACTACATCAAACTAAAAAGTTTTTGTACAGCAAAGGAAACCATCAACAAAACAAAAAGACAACCTACTGTCTGGGAGAAGATATTCGCTAATGATACACCTGATAACAGGGTTAATATCCAAAATATATAAAGAATTTATACAACTCAACAACAAAAAAACAAATAATCCAATTAAAAAATGGGCAGAAGACCTGAACAGTTACTTCTCCAAAGAGGAAATACAGATGGCTAACAGACATATGAAAAGATGCTCAAGGTAGCTAATCATCAGAGAAATGCAAATTAAAACCTCACATCTGTCAGAAGGGCTATCATCAATAAATAAAAACAAGTGTTGGTGAGGATGTAGAGAAAAGGGAACCCTTGTATGTGGTTGGGATTGCAAACTGGTATAGCCGCTATGGAAAACAGTATAGAGGTTTCTCAAAAAATTAAAAATGGATATACCTTTTGACCCAGCAATTGCACTTCTGGGTATTTACCCAAAGAAAACTAAAACAATAATTCATAAAGATCTATGCACTCCAATATTCATGGCAGCACAATTTACAATAGCCCCAAGATATGGAAGCAACCTAAATGTCCATCAACAGATGATTGAATAAAGAAGTTATGATTCATATATATAATGGAACATTACTCAGGCATTAAAAAAAATGAAATCCTACCATTTGCAATGACATGGATGGACCTAGAGGTTATTATGCTGAGTAAAATAAGTCAGGAAAAGATAAATACCATATGATTTCACTTATTTGTAGAATCTAAGGGACAAAAAGAACAAACAAGTCAAAAGCAGACTCACAAATATAGTGGACAATTTTGGTGATGGACAGAGGGGAGGGGGGTTTGGGGAGCTGGGAGAATGGGGTGAAGTGTTAAAGAAGTACAAATTAGTAGTTGATAGTTGGTCAAGGGGAGCATGACAGAGGGAATGCAGGCAGCATTAATACGATGGCTAGGTGGAGGGCCAGGGGAGGGAGGGGGCAATTGGGGGGATTGTTTTATGAACAATATAGATGTCTAACCAATGTACTATATACTTGAAACTAATTTAAATAAATAAATTTTAAAAATTCACAAGGAGCAGCTCAATAGGAAACTGGTCCTCCCTCCCCAGTTCCCTATTAAGGTGCAAGTTTTTGTCTTTAACTTCAAAACATGGCAGCTGAGCAAAGACAAGGGATGTTTGCAAAATAACCTTGTTTCTAGCCTTACCTCCAGTCTTAGAAGCAATTCCGAGGGCAAAAATCAATCAATCATTCAATCAACAAAAGCTTTAGAGTTCTTACTAATATCTTCTAACTTAGAAAGAGGTAAACTGAAGAAGTAAGAAGGAAGACCTAGAAGAGTCGGACTCCTACTGAATCTCAGCAGAGATGGAAGAACTTCCAGATGGCTACAACTTTACCTTCTCCCAGTTATCTCCTAATGTCACACAGACCTTTAACCCAGATCCAAAAGGAAATATGGCATTTTAATAAAATTTACAGAGACCCATTTTGCCCCAACATTGGTCCGAGTGGACCACTGTAGGACTAGGCAAGCAGTGTACTCAACCAAGTGGATGTTACTCTTATAAAATAGCACAATATTAATCAAATAAGAGAATGCAAGTGACTGGACCAGACTTTTGAATGCCCTAGGCCCATTTTGGCATGGCTGCCACATTGAGGGTATACAAAGCATGCCAACTTGGAGTTGCCATGTGTGGGAAAAAAAGAAGCATTATGCCCAAGAATGGTCAAGGTGGGATCTCAAAATTTTCAAAATAGATATATAGCCCTCCATTCCCTTTCTCCTGATCGTTACCCAGGGAGCAGCTAAGAGGAAATTGTCTCTTTCTGGGAAGAGCTGCAATCAATGCCCAAACTGCCTTACTCTAAGAAATGTGGGCCTGGAGGTGAAAATGGTAGGGTCAGAAATCTTCTTGAGTCGTTTCTTTTAGTAGAATTTTCCAGTGGTTAATAATATCAGATGCATGTGGATGGTGGGGACAATGAAAGGCCCATCAAATACTTTCACTACTAGGCCATTGTTTAGTGGCTTTTGCACACCATGTTTAGACTGAAAATGATCCAGAAAGTCAAGGACATAATCAAGGATATTTTCAAAGACTACAATAAAGTAGCTGGCTGGAGTCATCTGATTGGACTGAAAGTGATATTATAACCTGAAAAATGTCAACCAATTACCCCCAAAAGGGCCCAAAGTCCAATGTTAGGAGAAGGTGGGATATCTGTAAGTGCCCTCACCACCAGATAAATTGGTCAACTTTGGGCAGCAGTCAAGCCTGGCATACAGTGGTGGCTACTGCATTAGAACAGCACCAAAGTTGTCTTCTTCACTTTGTACTTGGATATGATAATGGATGTGCTGTTGTGTCCTGTATAATGATAAAGCCAGGCAAAGTTGTAAGAGGCTCAATCAGCCTCTTGATTCCAGTCAGTCTTACTGAGAACATGCCCTTACTGTGTGCATCTCACAATTCACATGGCTCCTTTGGTAGCAGCAATGTGGTTCTGCAGTTCGCAGCTCCAAAAAGGGGTATCTTTAATCTGCCTGTCTATAGTTTTCCAAATGGCGAACTAAGTGGCTAGGCCATGGGCAACAGCCCCAAAGTAAAAATACAACAAGTTTCTTCAAGCAAGTACTGGCTAGAGTTCTACCCAACTGAGTGGAGTGACCACATCCACTTGTGGTTCTGCATAGCTGACCTTTTGGCTGAAGAGCCACAATAGCCTATTTGATACCTCCAGGTATTGAGGGGCACTTCTGTGAATCCAGGTCTCCAATGAGCCAGTGGCTTTGCTTTTCAGGTGGCAGAATGGAGGACAAGTTTTCACCAAGATCGGTAGCTGTCACTTTTTCATGGAAAACCAAAATAATGCTAGGACTGGGTCAGATATACCCCTGAACATATATCTACCATTGGGCCAGTAAAGCTTGCTGGTTTAGATCCCACTCAAAGCATGTTATCTATAAGTTGGCTGATATTAAGGACAAAGAAGAATGCTCAAGTGAGGTACATGCAGTCTCCTATACTCAAAGAGTTGAAAAACATGCTAGGCTTTTTTTTTTAGGGGATGGGTGGCCAAGTAAACAGCACCTTTTCTTTGACCACCAAAGGATTTGACTGTTATGAATCTTCCCACACAGTCCCAAGAAAATTCCTTTGGCAAGCAGGCCCTTGAATTTGTCAGGGTTCATCAGCCACCCCTGTTGGTAGATGTGTGATGCCACCACAGTGACGGCCATTGAGATTGAGGCTTTTGACTTGCTAACCAACAGGACATCACCTCTATCTTTAGACAACAGAGGGTGGAGGCGCTTGCTTAAATCCTCATCCACCCAGCTGTGGCAAATGGTGAGGACTTCTCTACATGTGGCAGTACCCTAAATGGGAGAATTTCCTCTGACACTTTATGAGTATTTGCAGTATAAGCACGCAACATGTCAGTTTTATTACAGACTTAGCAGTGGTAAGTATAACAACAGAACACTGAATCAGCAGAAAGGGCCCTACCCATAAGGTCATGCTAATGCAACATTTTTTTTTCCCCACTGCAGGTTCTGCCTAAACCCTACCAGCTGATTTCAGGTTTTTGCTCCCTGCTTAAAAGGGACTAACTTACATGTTAGGGGGCTACAGCTATAATGGTGGTCAGGAGATTGTTATTTACAGACTAGGAGCATGGGTAAAGCAAGGGTGTGAGGGAGGCTGGCCTGTGGAGAACAGCTGGAATAGTAGGAAGGCTTTTGTTTCTATTTGGCCCCTTATCTCAGGGTTGGAGCCTCCTCCTTCCTGCCTTGTGCACCTCCCTGCTTCCAGAGTGCATCTCTGCTCAGAAGCTCCTTTCTTTCTGGCACATGCTACTGTGACTTCACCATGGAGTCTTTGCCACCTATATCCAACAGAGCTGGTGCCCTTCACCTCTCAGAAGTTCCTCCAGCATAGTGGGCCTTTTCCTGAAAGCAGCTGAGGTTGTCCCTTTCCTCCCCACCCTTTCTCCCATCCCCAGAGGGGGGTGAACAACAAATGAAACACAATTTGGGCAGTTTGTTTTAATCCTGCCTCTCACCACTCAGCCTTTGAATAGTTATTAACAAGTAGGACAAGTGAAAGGCCCTTACTACGCATCCCCTCCTCACCATCACCACCATTTGGGTGAGAGCATTTGCTACTGAAAGCCAAGACAGGTCTCACATTCTGCAGCCAATCCTTTAGGGGCCCTTTTTCCTTCCTCTTCCAGAAAGTTATGTCTCTCATCAGCATGCTATTCTCATTGCCAAAACTATCATGAACTGTCCAGGTTCTCAGATTTTATCCTTCTTACAAGCTGTGAGGTTATCCTGCCAGTCTCATGGATGAAAGCAGAAGACTCCTGGGTCAGAGGGAAAAGACTTTATTTAGAGCAAAAGCCCCACTGAGTCACTGATTTTCTTCTGGGGGCCGAGGGAGGGATAAGATTTTCCCTCCTAAAGGGTAATTGCCACAGTGTAAAGCTGATACGGCTGGGGTCAGGCAGTCTGTTTTTAAATATGCTATTTCCATTTGAAAAGATTATTGGGCCCTTTTCACTTTGTTAGTTGCTGAGCTCAATTTTCTATTCCAAAAATGGGAATAACAAGCTGGAGTCACAAGGCCTCTCCAGGTAAGGTGTTCATTGAGCTCAACAGC
Organism: Cynopterus sphinx; assembly: GCA_030015415.1. Classification (NCBI taxonomy): domain Eukaryota; kingdom Metazoa; phylum Chordata; class Mammalia; order Chiroptera; family Pteropodidae; genus Cynopterus; species Cynopterus sphinx. Next base: position 181,829,854 of record CM057379.1, read on the forward strand.
TCTTGGTACTATGTACTCAAGTTAATAACTGCTTTTCAAAGGGGGGAACCTAGTAGCTATGTCAGAGAAAAACAAATGCAAAACCCCAAGAGAGCAGTGGTTCCATTTAGCACAGATTTTAGGCTCAGAGGGGTTATTAGGCTTATAGAGCCCCCAAAGACTATGTATCACAGCTTGCTAGACAGCTTCTAACTCAGCTTGTTGGCTTGAGCTCCACTACAGGATGCTGGTTTGTTGGTTAGCCAGTATAAAGGGAATGCCCAAGTGAGGTACATATTGTCTCCTATACTCAGAGTCCAACAGGTGCTGGGCCTCCTTTTATGGAGTTGGTGGAAGCAGGTGGAGCAAAGAGATGAGTTTTTCTTTGACTGCCAGAAGAAGTGAACATTATGAATCATTATGCCCAGATAGTCCCAATGAACTTTACCTGGTAAGTAGGCCCATGAATTTCATTACGGTTTCGTATCCACTTCTGTCGGTGGAGGTGGGATAAGACCATGTTCAAGGCTGTTGAGTCGAGGCTTTTAACTTGCTAACCAATAGGACATCAACTATACAGTGAAGGATGTGGACATCAGAGGGTAGAAGCACTCATGCTAAATTCTGACCCACTCACTGGTGACAAATGGCAGGTAAGTAGGTACCTCTGGGGAAATACTAAAAACATATGAACTGATCTCGATCTTCCGGTGTCACTGGTATAGCAGAGACAGTATTGGCAATGTCCAGATAGCATACCAAGTGCCATCAGTCTGTACCATGGATTCAGTTATAGTCACAATATCTGGAAGAGCTGGGATATAGAAGCAACTAGATTCTGCTGGTGATAATTCACTTTAGTCTCTAACTCCATCAGCAAATTTCACTGGGATGTCATACTAAGATCATGCATCTCTTACTTTCCCTGCTGCGTTGAAGTCCTTATTGAAGGCTGTGATTTCCCTTTGTCCTCCCAGGATTCTATAGTGTTTCCCTTAGACCATCTGAATAGGCATGCGGAGGCAAGTTGGGTAGTGACTTACTTTTACCACCAATGCTTTTCTAAGTGTCATTGTTCCAATCCCTTTGGCACTTATGCGATGGGGACAGACAAGTACACAGCACAATATTTGCTACTACACATACAGATGTAGAAAAGTTGTAGTATGTGTTTCATTGCAGCTAACCTAAAGAGTCCCATCTAGGAGGTTATGTTCCCTTCCACATTGTGACCCTTGCTGAAAGCCCATAAACTGAATCTAAGTGACCTTTCCTTCCACAGGTCTGAGTAAGGTACAGACATGGACACCCATATCCAACAGAGACTGGGTCCCTACCCTCCCCGAAATGCCCTGGCAAATTTAAATGGCAGGATAGAGCCTTTCATCCTGTTTAAGGTGAAGGAGATCTTGGTTCCACCTCTAATCATGTCTCTCCTTAAAGCAGCTGAGAGTAGGATAAGGGGGAATGGAGGTGTCATGGGGTACAGGAGAAAGCAAATCATACCACTTAACAGGACTTCATATTTACTTTCAGTTTTGAGTGGCGTAGCAGCAATTTATGGCTCAATCCAAAGAACTTATACTGTTGTTGGTCTTCCCAAACCTCTGTATCAGGCAGCAAGGTCTTCATAGCTGACACCATCTATTTTGTCTTGAAAAATGCCTTGACTCAGAAGCCATGGTTACACTGTCTTCCGGATAGGGCCATGAGGTTTGTGGTCCTTAGATGACTTGAATTTGATTCGCAAAGCAGCGAGCTACTTGTGGAGTTCATTTTAATCCAGGGCATATGCTGTCCCACTTCCATGATGACAACTCATAAATTCTTGCCTGGTTTCAACATTAGGGTTACAGGAGTTTTCCAGGGCAAGCTGACTGCAAGAATTGATCTATATTTCTTGGGTCAGTTTCTCATTTCCTAGGGGATCATCTTCATCAGCATTGTATATCCAATTCAGGGCAGGAAGAGCCTGAGCACTAGTCAATACCTGTGTATGGTTTCCCACAAGAATTTGTCTGTTTCAGGGATGTATCCCCAAGAGGGTCAAAATGAAATTATAACAGCCAGACCCACTACAAAAATAACAACAACAACAAAAACAACAACAAACACTGAGATCTTTTACTGTTGTTTTGGAATGGATGTACGATTGCCACTACAGACTGCAGAAGTAGTTCACCATAGGATAGCCCAGCTATTGCCACCCTTCCTTTACATATATTAGAGTCTATACACAGTCTCCCAAACAAGCCTGCCACAGTTCTAATGATTCACTTGGCCTCTGTTCACAACAGTCATGAATTCCCATCCTGTCATCTTCAGTGTAGGTATGCATCTCTGAAACTGAGCAGAATCTTCTGCCCATCTTAAACAAATCTTAGTGCTAATTACGAATATGATTGAGATGGATTATCAGATTGGCAAGGAAGTCTTCCTACCCAGAGGATAATTAGCAACAACCAGGGCACTATTCAAGCAGATGTTTTTGAACATACTTCCCCACACTTGGCTTGCAACTACCTCTCCGATTCCCCCTCATTAATAAACAATAAAGTAGAGGACTAGTTATTTCCTGATTGAGCATATAATTTGGTCACTACCAATTCCCATGTGCTTCCCCTAAATCTAACTGATCAGACCACAGGTTCTTGCCCTTTGTCTTCTAGAAAGCCAAGTCTGTCAATATCATGGATGCTGATAGAAGACATGAGTCTCCTGAATAAACACAAAAGACAGTTTATTACTCAGAGCAATTGCAGATAATTTCTGGGTGGTAAAATTACAGGCTCTTTCTTGCATGTGGAGGGGATCGCTTGAATTTTTATAGTAAGTATGCATCATTTTCAACTCTGTACTTTAAAAAATGCATTGTGAACATTCAGGTCAAGATAATCTTTTGAGTTTTTACAAAGCCCCTGTGAAATGAGCAGATAGATATAAAAATAGAGGAAAATGTGTATGTATACTAGAAAACTTAGATTACTGGTTAGAGTTAGGATAGGAATTAGAATTCCTATAAAATGGTTCAATTAAAGAGGCTTTAAGATAAATAAAGTGGGTATATGGATAAGGAACCAATACAGGATGTTGAGGACAGTACTGAGAAGATGTTACCATTTAGCCAGAGCCCAGAGCTAACTGGAGTCATGGAAGTGGGGCCACCAGCAGTAGCTGTAGATGTGAAGGATAATTCATTGCCAGAATCAGAACACCAAGGCAGAAAGACGGTAGGATAGAAAACCTCAACCCATCTTTCCCCACTTACCCTCCAATGTCCTTCCAGTGCCTGATACTTGATGGATCTAATTAGAAGTCAGCCAGAAAGAGAGTCTGGTGAGGCAGTCCACAGGGGTCACCATCTTGGGGCAAAAAAACCCCCCAAACAAACAAACAAACAAACAAACAAAAAACAGGACAAAGAAAAGTGAAGAACAGATAGGGGTGGGGATGGGATGGAAAATAATAAGCATAGGTACCATCCATGATCCAAAAATGTTTCTATAAGATAAAGTCAAGATAAAAACAGATTGAAGGGGTAACCAATTAACCTGTGACTTGTGATATTCAAGTAAAAGCCTGACTTGGAAGAAAGTGAGCAGAATCCTCTATCCCTCAATGGAAATAAATATTTGTTCAAGCTCATAGCACCAGTAAGCAGCCTAGGGTGCCCAGCTAAGTAAAGGAATGCTGGCTCAATGAATACGAAAACACTGAAAATTTAGTGATGTTCCCTAGTATCTATTGCTTCAAGTTGCATATTTTTTTCCTATTCCTCACAAGAAAATGAAAGCCTGATGCAGCAACATTATAATTATTAGAAACATAAAATAAGTCCCTTTCCTTTGTCTGGCCCCAAAACATTTAAATAAACAATCTCTGATAAATTCATCTCAAATACCAACAAGCAAATAGATCTTCCAGAGAAAAGGTATGAGCAAAGAGAAAAATGATTAGAAATTTTAAAATTATTTCAAAAGAAGGTCTATTTTGATCAATTAGAGAAGTTCCTCTTCAAAAATCATGGAAACTATCTTTATTTTATAGTCTCGATTAGTTTTAAAAAATCATATCTATGAAAAGAAAACATATAGATTAGAAAATATTCCAGGTGAAACAATTATTGAATTTAAAAAGATAGTGGAGAGAATAATTATAAGGTGCATTTCACATGCATGACTTGGGATGATTCAAAGTGCAGAGTTAGCGAAGAAAGAATTGGGGGAGCTCATGGCATATTTCCTATCTGTCCATCAGTCATTATTCAAGAATTAAAATTTCATAAATGGAATTCTTAGCTTAGGAAAGGCAATTAAATCCAAATGGATGAACAGAAGATTAGAGACATCACATATACCATTCCTGTCTTCTTCAATCCTAGTCTTCTGCAGACAGTAGAGGCTTTAAACTCAGACTCATTCATAATCAAGGGCCGTACACTACTCTTTCTGGAATGTGGAAATAATCTTGATGCCTTATGCATGATATTTGTTATGCTAGACCCAGGTAGTTAATTCGCCTTAAGAGTACTAAAATAATTTGCAATTCCTATGACCATGAGATTAATACAAACAATGAGGTTCAAGAGTTATAATTAATGCAGAGATTTTTTTTTCAAAATGCAATACTCTGCAGTATTTTTAGCTAATTAATTCAAAAAATATTTCTTGAGTGCTTATAATGGAGTTATCACCATTCTAAGTGGTAAGATACTGTGGCAAGACTAAACCACTACCATCTAGAATTAAAAATAAATAGGAATAACAGACAATAAACAAGTAAGCATGTAATATGTAATATACCAGGTAACAATACATGAAGAAAAAGTAATAGGGACAGAGTAGGGTGGATGAGTAGATAATTACATAGAGTGTTCAGCAAATCCTCCTCTAAGGAGGTAACAGCTGAGTAGAAACCTGAATAATGTGAATGAATGAACCCTGAGAAGATCTGGGGGAAGAGATCCCATTAGAGAGCATAATTGCAGCACTACTAGTAACTGATTACACAATAACTGCTCCCCATATTACCTTGTTACTGACAGAACCCGAATTTTGCTTTAACAGCAATGTATACAGTACAAAGTGATAAATCATTATTGGCAATCCCATTCTCTCTGCCAAATAGTTTTCCCATTCTCCTTTGAAGCTAGAGATAGTCATGTGACCTAAATCTGTTCAATGAAATGCAAAATCTACTGGAGGATTATTGGGAAACTTCTGTTTGCAAAAATAAAAGGGAGCAAGTGCAAGAGAAGTACTGATTCTTCTACACCCATATTATTTCACCTGCCTTGATCTGTATGTGATGCCTAGAACTGAAGCAACATCTTGTGATTATGAAGAGACAAGTATGAGTGTGAAAAAGGTAAGACAAGAAAGGGCCAGGTTTCTGGGTCCTTGATGACACTGTTAAGCCAACGAGCCAATAGCCCAAATCCTTATCTCATGATTTCATTGGTCAGGGTCCAATGGCATTGCCAGTAAAATGTGGTTTCAAGGTCTATATCACAGGGTGTGGCTGTAAGAAATGTTGTTAAAATTTCAAAAAGATTTAATGTGTGTCTCACAGACCAACTCAGCTAGACAAACAATATTCTAAGTATCTTACAGTGACCTCTCTGCTCAAAAAATGAGCTTTTAAGATTTTTAAGGATATTGTGCTACAGAACTTTGACTATCAGCCAAAGGTAAACAGGGACCTGTCTTAAAGATATTTAGAGGTGTAACATTTGGCTGAGATCATAATTTGATACATAGGAAGCCCCAAAAATCTTTAAGATAATCACAGCATCTTGGACTGAAAGGAAAATAAATAATTTAAAGTGAAAGGAAGCTTTGAACTCTCAACTTTCTACAGAGAAAACAGGCTGCAAAGCTACTCAGCTATAAACATAAGCTCTTTCTTAAGGAAAAAAAAAGGGGGGATTATTCATAGGGTAAAGCCAAGCATCAAGGGCAAAGCTGGGAGCTTCAGAGTTACTATAACCCACTGACTGCTTTATGGTTCACTTTCCCCATTCTCCACCTTCATGATATTCCAGTTTTCCTGTTTCAGACTCACTCTTGAATGTAGGGGATGGGTATCTGGTATCTTCAATTCACAAGTCTTAAAATTGAGAGGAGGAATACTCAAAAAGCCTCATTCATCTGGATCTGATTTAGATGTTAAAATTCTGTACCTCAAAGCTAAGCCTGATGCACTAATAGCATAAGACTTAGGATCTTGGAAGTGGAATAAGTATATTTTGCATGTGGGAGAGACATGAATTACTTGGAGCTAGAGATGGTTAATCTGTGGTGGTTCATCTCCAAATACAGCCCTCAATAGACACCACCTTCCAAGATTCATGCACTTATGAAATCTAACAGAATGTAACAGAAGTGACTCTATGCTACTCTAAAGCCTAAGTCTTACGAGTACCTGAAGTTTATGTTTTGTATATTGGAAATCCCAAGTTGCCACATAAGAAGTTCAGCTGCCCTGCTAGAAAAATCACATGAAGAGGTGGAATAGTGAGGGAGAGGGAAAATTCCTAAGATTAAAATTACATGGAGAGGGAGAGAGAGATAGACAAAACAGAAACAGAAACAAAGAGAAACAGCCACACCACACCAGATATCCAAACATCCCAAATGAGACCAGATTTATAGCTGTTCCCATCAAGATGTAAGACATATAAGTGAGTGAGATATCGTGATTGTTCCAGCCCAATTGAGTTCCTAGATAACTATAGGGATGAGTCAATATCCAGTAGAGCAAAACAACTACCCAGCTAGTTAACCCACAGAATCTTGAGAGATAATAAAATTATCTTAATTATTTTAAGCCACTAAGTTTTGGAGTGGTTTGTTATGCAACTACAAATAATTCACTTATCAAATTAAAACTAAATAGTTTGGAAGTCAGACTTAATAAGGAAATTAAAAGGCAAACTACAAACTATGAAAAAGTATGTAACATAAATATACAAGTAGTTAATATCCTAATAATAAAAAGAGCTCATTATAAAACCTAAACATCACCAAGTACTCAACAGAAAAAAATGGACAAAGGACATGATCTATCTGCTCACAGAGAAAATCAAAATGGCTAATAGCATGAAAAAGTTTTATTCATTATTTAAAAGACCATTAATACTCAAATACCACTATTGAGAATGTAAAGTGGTATAATCTTGCTGGAAAGCAATCTGTCAACATGTCATTTCCATGAATATATGAGGAAATAATCACAGATCCAAATAAATAGTTAAGTTAAATATTGTCTAACAATATTTAAGCTGTTAAAAAGAATTATTGAATATCCATTGTGAGGGTATTCTGTATCTTGCAAATTTTTAAGAAAATTCAGGTAACACGCTTATAATATGATATTTTTAAAAGGCACAAATTATATACACACACACACACACACACATATATACATATATATGTACATATATATACACACACAGTTTGATCCAAGTTTTAAAAAATAAATGGTATTATATGCATAACAAAGACTGAAAGAAAATAAAATGATTAAATGTGGCAGTAGAATCATAACTTTTATTTTTTTCTTTCATACTTCTATTTTCTAAATTTTCTATGACTATCACTTCCACATTTAGTTAAAAACAAGAATGTTATTCTTTTTAAGTTAGACAGGTTATTAATCTAGATAATTAGGAATTATATATTCCTAATTATTCCTAATAATTCCTAATTACCTATTCCAACTAAATATATTTAATAAAATCATATCTTTTGGAATTTGGAAGGGAATTTAGAAATGACCTAGTATGATCTGCCATTCAAAAGATGAGGAAATAGACCTAGAGATTAAGTTGCCTATATATGCTGACATATTTAACATCAGAGCCTTACCTAGAACTCATATCATTTATCTACTGACCAGTACACATTTTTATACTGCTTTATAAGATACTTATAATACTAATTCAAATAAGATGTAAAGATCTATGCAAAATAACTTACTTTGAGAAAGACTGTACCCTAATGTACCTTTAAATTTACATTTAGATAATTCTTATTCTAAACTATAAAATTGCTTATAACAGGGAGAACATATGCTATTTCTTATATAACAATTTTATTAAAAATTTCCACTGAAATAGCTTTTTTTCCGCTGTTACACTTTCAGCTAAATTTTATACCAACTCATGAGACTAGTTTGTATTACCAGTATCTCTAATCACTTTGCTTTAACTATTTTTCCCTCCTTACTTGATGAGTATAAATACAGTAAGAATGTTTAATATACTTAGATACACTTCCACTTGGAGACATTTGAATGTATTTTCAATTTATTTATAATTTTTTAAAAATAAATTATATTTTTCCTAGTAGTATACTTCTAATATGAGGAAAGATACTTTAATTCAAGGTCTTCCTTTGGATCTTGGCTTTGAAAGCTACATTTTGATTTTGAATCTGGGGTCTTCCTTCTGACTAAGCTTAGACTCTTTGCCACCTATTTTCTGTTGGAGATAAATCTAGTTTCCTCCTTTTATTCCACCTGAATTTACAGGGATACTTTTCAACATTACCTCTGATGAAGATGAGTCTTTTTTCAAAATGCCTGAATGTTTATCTTTTAATTTTACTCCTGGTTGAAGGTGTACATTTTTCATTTTTCTGTCTATCATGTCTTCTGATGGGTATTCCTCTAAAGGTAGTATTTTATTTTCTTCTGTTATTGTCAGGCTAGGAATAATGTGCAATGGAGTATCTGTTTGTTTTGTTGATTCATCACTTTTAGGAGCAACATCATTTAAATTATCTTGATTTGACTGGTTCGAAGTTGGTAGACTCGGGCCTTTTGTATCATCATTATTCAGTAACTAGAAAATATATCAAGAAAACAAACTACCAATTAATTATTATTGACTATGAAATATTTAAAACTAATAAAACTTGACTTAAAATCATTTGTACATATTTATCCTCTATCATAACAAGTTACCATCAATATTTGTAAATTGTTACATTCCTTATTAAAAGAGTAGGGAAATTCTGCTTGCCTGAATATTATCCATAAAAATGATCATATTGCTTTATAAATCAGTGGCTCTCATATATTCAGATTTTATAAATCAGCAATATCTCAAAGAGAAAATTGAGAGATCTGACATTTTACTGTTATATTGTCCCCAATATACCCTAAAATAAAGGACAGTTTAATAGCAAAATAGCATGTCATAAAATCACAGCTAATCACAAAATCACAAAAGGAAATCACAAAGGAAATTTTAATAGCAAAATAGTTCAAAGAATGGATTCATATAACAAAGGGAAGCCTGTTAAATTAAATAAATTTAGCTGTCTAAAAAATTCTCTTTAGTGTCTTTTTTCTCTCTCTCCTTGACTATGGAAAACAGTACATAATGACTCTTCAACTGGTATTTGAGAGCCACTGACCCAAGATGAAAATCATTAAACATTTATTGTCATTGGTTTGCATAGGGATACATTGCTTATGGGATTCCTTTAAAAAATTATATATCATGTGAACTTTTTATTTATAAAATGTAAATTATTATTTTTAGAGGAAAAAGTAAAGAATGTGGTTAGGTCTTAGTTTTTAAGATCACTGTGCAGAAGTTTATGCTTTTTTTTTTTACTTATTTCTCCCTTCTCTTTGTCAACACCTTTTGTCCCTATCTTCACATGTATTTTCAATATTACTATTTTGTACTGAAAATTTCCTTTGAAGAGTATAATTTTATGTAAATAAATTATGTAACTGTACAATGTCATAAAAAAATAACCATAATAACCTGAATAAGTTCTTGAGTACTTCTGTCTTTTCATCTATAAACATTTCTCCACTTATAAATATTTAATACTTTTATAAAATAGTGATTATTTGAAGGTCTTTTCCAAGTTCCCTTACCTCACTTGGAATAGTTTTAGCTTCCTCCTTTATAAAAGAGACATCTGTTAAGAAATTAAGAGAAATATTTTATTACATATAAAAGGATAAATACATTATATGTACATATATTAATAATATATTAGTACAGTTTTTCTCACCAAGAACAAGGACAATTAAAGTCAAAGCAGCTATTCAAACATAAGCACTATTTAGTAAAAACAGACTGATGAGGGTTTTGGGCAGATGACAGAGTAGGTAAATGCTGTACTTGCCTCCTCTCACAACCACATCAAAATTACAACTATCATTGTGAGTAATTAGAAGTCCAACAATTGTGGGCACACAGAAGAGGCCACCTTGAGACTGACAGGAGGAGTAGAGATACAAAATGGGCTAGTACAATTCCCACATGCGGTGGTTGAGAATTGGGAGAAATATTTCAGCTGCAGAGGTCCCGCTAGAAGAGTAAGGGATCTGGGCCCACACTGGGCTCCCCAGTCTAGGGTTCCAGTGCTGAGAAGTCCCCACAACTTCTGGCTGTGAAAACCAGTGGAGATTGTGACTGAGTGAGACAGAGGGCTGAAGTAGTTGCAGATTTTCCTCTTAAGGGGCCTGTGGGGACTTACTTGATGATGGACTTGCTTGCTCTGAATTCCAGCACTAGGGCAGTAGCTTGAAAAGCACCAGGGACATATGGAAAGGAAATGGGTTGTCTGGCTGCAGGGTGAAGGTTGGAGGGGCAGCTATCTCCAAATTAGAAGTACTGGCAGAGGGCATTGTTCCTTTGCTGAGCCTTCCTCACAGCCAGTGTGCAGATGCACGTGGCCACCGTATTTGAGTCTCCATCAACTTGGCTAATAGTAGTCACCCAGGCCTGGTGATTCCCTAAAACCCTCCCAACTTGTGGGCCCATCTAAGCTGCTTCCAGTGGATTTTCCACACAAATAACCTAGTTAGGCTCATGCTGAGGACTTTCTAAAATCTCTCAAAGTTTCAAAAACCTAAACAAGCTGCATCTGGCCTTGGCATGACCCATAACTCTTGCTGAACAGCACCAAGCCTGGCACTAGCAGCAGCTGGCCTCAGTTTGGTCATGGCTTCTTGCGACACTTCCAAGCCAAGCATGGGTGGTAGCCAGCTGTGGATTCCTTGGATGCTCATGCCAGGTGACACTGGGCAGGGCACAGGCTGTAACTGAACTTGGTATGTGGCAGGGCTGCTCCTCCCCAGATGCCTCAGCCTGGTGGCCAGCTTCAGTCTGAGCCAGAATACCACCCAGGGTCACATCTGAGGATGACACACCCAAAGGGCAGACTCAGAAGGCACCAGAACCCTGCTAAAGTGAATCCTGTTCTGTAGGGTCAGCCCCTGCACGACAGCTCCTCCACTGGTCACGACCAGTCCTCATAACCAATCAGCCTGAGTTGTCAATCCCTCCCACCGCCTAGCAAACAGCAAGCAGGGCTCAACTACAATAGGAGGGCACACACAACCCTTACAAGGGACATACCTAGATCACTCGACTCAGGTGACCAGGAGAGACTGTGCCACTGGGACCAATAGCACACCTACTACATAAAGCCACTCTAAGATTGGGAGACATAGCAGCCCTACCTAATACACAGAAACAAACACAATAAGGCAGCCAAAATAAGACAAACATGTCCCAAATGAAAGAACAGAACAAATCTCCAGTAAAAAGCACTCAATAAAATGAAGAGCACTCTACCAGATGCAGAGTTCAAAACTCTTGTTATAAAGATGCTCAAAGAACTCAGTGAGAACTTTAACAAAGAGATAGGAAATATAAAAGTGGAGATAGAAAACAAAAAAGAACGAGTCAGAAATGAAGAATACAATAACTGAAATGAAGAGTAACCTTAGGAGGAATTAACAGTAGATTAGATGAAGCAGGGGACTGAATCAGCAATTTAGAAGATAAGGTAGCAGAAAACACCCAATCAGAACAGCAATAAGAAAAAAGAATCCAAAAAAATGAGAATTGTTTAAGGGGCCTCTAGGATAACATCAAGTGTACCAATATTCACATCATAAGGATACCAGAAAAAGAAGAGAGAGCACAAGAAATTGAAAACCTATTTCAAGAAATAATGACTAAAAACTTCCCTAACCTGGTGATGGAAATAGACATACAAGCCCAAGAAGTGTAGAGTCCCAAACAAGAGGAATCCAAAGAGGCCCACACCAAGACACATATAATTAAAATGAAAAGTATTAGAGAGAGAGAGAGAGAGAGAGAGAGAGAACCTTAAAAGCAGCAAGGGAAAAGCAGTTAGTTACCAACAAGAGAGCTTCCACAAGACTGTCAGCTGATTTCAACAGAAACTTTGCAGGCCAGAAGGGACTGGCACAAATATTCAAAGTGATGAAAGGCAAGAACCTATAATCATGATTACTCCACCCAGCAAAGCTATCATTTAGAATCAAAGGATAGATAAAGAGCTTTCCAGACAAGAAAAAGCTAAGGAATTTCATCATCACCAAGATAATATTACAAGAAATGTCAAAGGGACTTCTTTAAGAAGAAAAGAGGGACTTCTTTAAAAATGTAAAAAATGTGGATAATAAAATGGCAATAACTACATAGCTAGCAACAAATACTTTAAATATACATGGATTAAATGCCCCAATGAAAAGATAGGGTGGCTGAATGGATTAGAAAACAAGACCTTTACATAAGCTGCCTACAAGAGACTCACTTCAGATTGAAAGACACACAGACTGAAAGTAAAGGAATGAAAAAAGATGTTGTTGAATATGGAAACAAACCAAAAAATCTGGGACAGCAATACTTATACCAGAGAAAATATACTTTAAACAAAGGCTATAACAATAGACAAAGAAGGACCCAGTTATCCTATTTCTGGGTATTTATCTGAAGAAACCCAAAACACTGCTTTGAAAGAACATGCGAATTCATATGTTCACTGCAGCATTATTTACAGTAGCAAAGATACGGTGGCATCCTGGATATCAATCAATAGATGAACAAATAAAGAAGAGGTAGTATGTATACACAATGGAATATTACTCAATCATAAAAAAGAGTGAAATCTTGCCATCTGCAACGACCTGTATGGGCCTAGAGGATATTATGCTCAGTGGAGTAAGTCAAAGAAAGAGAAATGTCATATGTGGAATCTAGAGAGCAGGATAAACAACAGAAATAAGCTCATAGTTACAGAGAGCATTTTGATGGTTGTCAGATTGTGGGGCTGGCAAATGAGTGAAGGGGGGGATTAAAAGGTACTAAGTGGTAGTTACAAAATAGTCATGGGGACATAAAGTTTAGCATGGGGAATATAATCAGTAGTACTGTAATAACTATGTATGGTGTCTGATGGGTACTGGATTTGTCAGGGTGCTCAGAAGTTACATAAATGTCTAATCACTGTGTTGTACATCTGAAAGTAATATATGTCAACTATAATTGAAAAAATAAAAATATGGAAATAAAAGGAAACAGACTCATGAATCTCTGGGAAGATAGGGCAGTGGTAAATGCACAGGTGTGGAGATAAAATAAAAATAATATAAAGAGATAAGATTTCAGATCCATTGATATAAGGTGTAAAAACAGGTATAGAGTATGTTTTGCTAAAAGTCAAAAGGAAATTTAAAAATCCCAGTCAGTGAGAGGGTTAGGATTAGAAAAAGAGACCAGAATAAAGTTTATGTAACCAGCAAAAAAAGGATCATTCAAGAGAGGCTGTTTGAAGCACTTGTAAAATTTCCCTAGAAAGATAAAGAATACATATTTAGCAAGTAGAAAAGTAAAACTTAAAATTGAGAAAGAAGGAATAAAGAATTGAGATACAAAAAAATGTATAAGTCCAGTAAAAAATTTATATGGTCATTATTAGCTCTATAACTAGTCAGCCACTTTTTCTGATCCTCAATTTTCTCATATGTAAAAGAGGATAATAGAAGATAATAATAGCTTATTTTATCAGTACAAGTTACATAAGATGTGAGCAGCAATATGGTTAAATGCTCGAGCTCTTGGGCCAAACAGGTTCAAATTCAACTCCTATCATTTAATGGCTATGTGATCTCTGATTAATTTGATCCTCAGTTTCCTCATCTGTAAAAATGTGGATAAATAATAATAATAATTCCCTCAATTGACTGCTGTGAGGATTGATTTATATAACCCTAGTAAAGTGCCTGGAATACTGTGATCAATAAATGTCAATTATAACTATAGGAAGCTTTAAGAAAACCAGAAGGAAAGAAGTCACTAGATGATCCAATGGGACTTGAAATACGCTCTTTGGATAAATGAAAAAATAAATAAATTAAAAAAGGAAAAGATGGCCATCACCAGTGAGTGATAGAGGTTAACCTCCTATCTTTAACAGTGATATTGAAGAGGGAAATGTGATTCCCCTACACCTAAAACTTGAATGTTTCAGGTAAAGAGTAGACTAAAGATGCATTAGTTCTGCTAGGCTTCCTGATCCTCAGAGGTTAGGAAATGAATATAACAAAGCCTGTTTTAGCCATGGAAGTAGAAGTAGAGAAGTAGAAAAATATCCTGTGGTTAAAATCTTATCACAATAAATCATCATTCCAATCTTCAGAATCCAAGATTTTAAAGATATAGTATTATGCATCAATTTGAACTTACTTTCTAAATGAATCTTTTAACAGACTTTTAAAAAGACTGCATGAACAGTTTTTCCATTAATTAAATATCTACTGATAATTTGTGGTCGATTCTTAATATAATGCTAATTTAATTTCCTGTCCCCTCCTCTCTCGCCTCGTCGCCACACACACACACACACACACACACACACACACACACCCCTCTACTTAAAAGAGACCAATAGCTTTACACTTAATAATACTGAATAAAAATATCTATTCATAGATCATAGTTAAGGTTTAACTCATCCTTAAAAAAAAGTAAAGAAACATTAAAAAATAAAAATAACTGAAATGCATATTTATTCTTTAACAAAAAATGAAAGCCACATAAAACAAATTATTAATTTTCTGTTTGTGATATAGCCACCCTGATTTTAATTATCTTAATAATAAATATAAAAAGTGAATTGGTTTCTTAACCTGATGTTAAAATGTCTTCAGAACCCTCTTCAAATTTGCTTTCAAGTATCACATTGGTCTTACTTTCCTGGAAGCAAAAAAAGAAAAAAAGAAAATATATCAGAGAAATGTTTAAAGCCTAAAACATTTTCTCCACCTTCATAACTTTTAACACTTTCCAAAATGTATAGAAGAAGGAATTGAGGTTGTGAGAAAAGCAAACCAAAAAACTTTATTTTAAAGAAAGGTACACACTGGCCAGGAGTTGAAGTTCCAGGGAGAGGAAGGTCAAGAATTGATAGGGTATTTGAGTGACAAATGTATGAGAGAAAAAAGTTACCAGATAAATGACATAATGTAACTTTAAGGAGTATGAGAGGATACCCCCAGTAAATATAATTTTTTATTGAAATACATTATGTCCTATGAATTGAAAAATGATGTTGATCTTTACAAAATTCCAAGAAGAATTATAAGGTAGAGTGATCCCTAGTTCTTATAAAATACTGATCTTTCAATAAGAACCCAAAGTCCTTTTAATGAAAAACACCCCAAATTTTCCTTAAAATACCAATTCTGTATTAGTAAATGTTAATCAATTTATCCTACAGCAGCATAACTCTGCCCAATAATTGAAGAGGCATTGAAAATCATGAATATGTCAATATGTTTTAACTACCATTTCAAGGCTGTGATCTTAGTCAATGTTTTATCTACTGAAATCCCAGGTCAAAATGTATAGGTTAAAATGCATTTCTAAATATTAAACCTTATTCATTAATCTGATAAAGGTCTAGCACCTAAAAATTATAGAGAACTCTTACAATTCAGCAATAAAAATACAAATAACCACATTAAAATATCAGCAAAGAATTTGAATAAACATTTATCCAAAGAAAGAAGAAATACAAATAGCCAGTAGGCACATGAAAAGATGCTCATATCACTGGTCATTACAGAAATGCAAAGCAAAACCACAATGAGATTCTACTTTAAACCTACTAGGATGGCAATATTTTTTTTTTTAAGGAAAATAACAAGTGTTGGAGAAGATGTGGAACCCTCATACATTTGCTGGTTGAATGTAAAATTGTGCAGCTGCTGTGGAAAACAGTTTGGCAGCTCCTGAAAAAGTCAAATGGAATTACTATGTGATCCAGCAATTCAACTCCTAGGTATATACCCACCAAAATGAAAAACATGCTCCCACAAAAACCTGCACATGAATGCTCACAGCATTATTCATAATATGACAAAGTGAAAACAACCCAAATGTCTATCAACTGTGAATGGATAAATAAAATGTGTTATATCTATACAATGGAATATTATTTGGCAATAAAAAGAAGTATTCAAACATGCTACAGCAAGAAAGAACCTTCAAAACACTATGCTATACTGAATCTAATTTAAAAAACACTGAGCTAAGTGAAAGAAGCAAGCTACAAAGGACCATATATTTCATTTCATTTATATGCAATGTCTAGAATCTATAGCAACAGAAAGTAGATTCATTGTTACCTAAGGCTAGGGGGCCATGGGGATTTGGATGGTATAGCCTACAGGGTATGGGGTTTCTTTTGAGGATAATGAGAATGTTCTAAAACTGATTGTAGCCGTGGGCATGCAACTCTGTGAGCATAGTAAGGGCCACGGCATTGAACACTTTAAATGGGTAAATTGTATGGTATATAAATTATATCTCAACAAAGCTGTTAAAAAACTAAATCTTATTAATTATTAATCAATATTTATTGAATGCCACATTATCAAAATAATAAAATGCATGAACCATGAATAACATTTTATAATTGAGAACATGAACACTATCTGATCATCATTTTTAATTACCATAATCTTTTTAAAATAAAAAGTATTAAAAACTATGTATGGGAGAATGAATTACATTAAGTACCTTAGGTTGACTATGTTCCAATTTTGGGTTAAGAACTCCTTCTAAATATGTAGCTTTTTCTCTCCATGTATTCAGATCTCTATATTCTTTTTTCATTTTTTCTAGCCTAAAGAAAGAAATCATAGCTTTATAGTTTAAAAAAGCAAGTGACAGAAGAATATACAGTAGATTCAAAAAGAATTTATACAGTATAATCCATTTTCAAAAGTTCTAAAAGAAGCAAACCAACAATATACTGGTTAATGATACAGTAAAAGAAAAAGGAATGATTACAACAAAAAGCAAGGAAGTAGTTAGCTGGGGAGAGTTGGGGAGAGAAATGTTATCTTATAAGGTTACACACATTTCTGATATTGGGGATGCTGTATTTCTTTTAAACTGAATTGTAAATACCTAAGTAATATTCTTATTTTTATTTAAGCTATACATACATGTTTGGAAATTATTCAATATATATTGGTCTCAATATTGATGAAAGAGAAGAATAAATTTCAAATTAAACAAGATAAAACTCCAGAAACAGAACTTAAAGAGAGATAAGTGATGTACCTAATAAAGAGTTCAAAATAATGGGTCATAACGATGCTCAAAGAGGCGAGGAGGAAAATGCATGAAAGAAGTGAGATTTTCAATAGAGATGAAAATATAAGAAAGTACTAGGCAGAATCATAGATCTGAACATTACAATAACTCAACTGAAAAATTCAGAGGGGTTCAAGAACAGACTAGGTGATGCAGAAAAAAAGATCAGTGAATGCAAAGATATGAAAGTGGATTTCATCCAATTGGAGCCAAAAAATATTAAAAAGCGAAAATAACTCAAGGGACTTATGGGACACCAACAAGCTAATAAATATATGCATTACAGGTGAACTAGAAGAGAAAAGGGCAGAAAACTTATTCAAAAAAATAGTGGCTGAAAAGTTTCATGATATGTGGAAAGAAATAGATGCCCCCCACCCAAATTAATCTAAAAGACCCACACTGAGAAACATTATAATTAAACTGTTCAAAAATTAAATATAAGAAAAGAATTTTCACCTTAAAAGCAGCAAGAGAAAAACAACTTGTTACACAAAAGAAAGCCACCATGACATTATAAGCAGATTTTTCAGCAGAATCTTTGTAGGCCAGAAGGAAGTGATATGATATACTGAAGTGCTAAAAGAAAAATAACTGCCAACCAAAAACACTCTACCCAGAAGTTGTCCCTCAGAATTAAAGGAAAGATAAAGAGTTTTCCAAACAAACAAAAGCTGAAAGAGTTCATTACCACTCACCTGGCCTTGTGAGAAATAGTGGTGGGGGAGTAAAAATGTAAAGCTTTAGCATGAACTCAAAGTTAAGTTGTTATCAGCTTAAAATAGATTGTTATAAGATGTTTTAGGTAAGCCTTGTGGTAACCACACACACACACACACACACACACACACACACACACACACACACACACACAACCCATAGTATATACACAGAATATAAAGAGAAAGGAATCTAAGCATATTAGTACAGAAAATCATTAAACCACAAAGGAAGGAGGCAGAAGAAGGACCAAAGGAATGACACACAGCCAGAAAAAAAAAAAACAATTAACAAAATGGCAACAGTAGTCCAATAGTTACTTTAAATGTAAATGTACTAAATTCTCCAATCAAAAAACATAAAGTGGCTGAATGGATTTAAGAAAAACCAACACTCATCTACATGCTGCCTACAACAGACACACTTCAGCTTTAAGAACATACACAGACAGAAAGTAAAGCTATGGAAAAGATAATCTATGAAAATGGAAATTTAAAAAAAAAGAGGTAACTATACTTATATCAGAAAAGATTTAGACTTTAAGCCAAAGACTTTAATAAGAGATAATGAAGGTCATTATATAATGATAAAGAGGTCAATCCAACAAGAGGACATAACATTTATAAATACTTATGCACCCAACGTAGCAGCATCTAAGTATACAAAGCAAATATTAACAAATCTAAAAGAAGAAATAAACAGTAATATAATACAAGAGTAGGGGCCTTTAATACCCCACTTTGAACAATGGTTAGATTATTCAAATAGAAAATCAATACGGAAACATTGGACCTAAAGTATATATTAAGTCAGATAAACTTAATAAGCATTTGCAGAACATTCCATCCAACACTAGCAGAATACACATTCTTCTCAAGTGCAATGGAACATTCTCCAAGAAAGATCATATGTTAGGTCACAAAACAAATCTTAATAAATTTAAGAAGATTGAAATCATACTAAGCATCTTTTCTGACCAAAATTTATAGTATAAAACCAGAAATCAATTCCCAGAGGAAACTATAAATTTCATAAATATGTAGAGGTTAAACAACATGCTACTGAATAACCAGTGGGTCAAAGAAGAACTCAAAAGAAAAGTCAAAAGACATCTTGTGAGAAATGAAAATGGAAATAAAATAAATATTTTTTTTAAATCACCATATCTGGTACCCTAGATAGCTAATAAATGTTATTTAATGAGTATTACATCAGTTTAGAGGATAAAGGGCTTCCTTGGTTATTCAGCTCAATGTTTGTAAATACATTAATGAATCTGAGTAAAACTTATATACATATAAATTATTTTCTAAACGTTTGGGAGCTCTCTTTCTGGTAGTGATGGAATAGGTTATTTCAGACAAACCATCCCAGTGCACAACTTAAAAAGCTGGACAAAATATTTTTTAAAATTTTTGTTTGAAAGTAGCAGTCAGTTATAAAGGCAGCAAGAATTGCAGATCTAAAATTCCAGACAGAAAGGAGGAAGTCCAGAGACTTTAAGCTCATAATTTGGTATCATTTCTCCTTCAAGGCATTTTTGGTGGCCAACAGTTAAGAAGCCAAGCAGAGCTCTGAGATAGATATACAAGGACTGAGGAACAAAAACCAGAGTTCAGACTCTGCCAAGGATGAGAAGCCGTGATAAACACCTACGGTTTCAGGTGGGATCCTAAAAGGCTAAACCCTTAGACTAAGTGCCTTCTCAGTATTGTGCCCTAGCTGCCTCACACTCACCCCAGTCCTGATTCTAGGAATGAGTAAACCAGGAAAAGACTAATCCTTACAGGAAATAAAGCCCCAAAATTCATTTCAATCTTCATCTCAACTGAACTAAGGTGATCTAGGATTGCTAGTGACCCTGGTCTAGCTGGCTGCCAGATGCAACTGTATATCTTTTCTGTAAGTATACACACCTCAAGAGTCTCAAATTAGTTCTATAGATGTTCAAACAAACACAATGTTTGGCACTCAATAAAAACAACTAGGCATATGACAATAAAATATTTGACTGAAAACTATGAGGAAAAAAAACAATAGAAGTAGACTTATCAGGAGATCCAGATAATGGAATTATCAGAGATAAACTTTAAAATACAAATGATTCATAAACTCAAAGAATTAAGAGATAAGACTGAGGATTTTGGTAGAGAAGTGGAAACTATCAAATAAAGAATAATTCAATAACTGAGAAGAAAATAACTAACATTAAGAATTTAATTGGTTTAACAGCAGATTAGAAACAAAGAAAAGCAGTGAACTAGATTTTTAAAAATCTAGACCTAAACACAGGGGGAAAAAAGTGATATATAGAGAAGAGAATAAGAGACTAATAGAATACATTGTTGAGTCAAGAGGCAGATTAAGTACTATACTTCCTCCTGTGAAAGATTTTTAATCTAATTTGGAACTGGAGGACATAAAATGTAAAATCTCATGCATGTGCCCTCAGAAACACAAAACTTAAGGACTGAAAAACTGATTTCACATAAATCCCAGATTTGCAGAGAACTGATAATATTGGAACTTTCTTAAATGATAGGGAATTGGTCAGGGGTTGCCTCATATCAACCTTGGGAAGTTTGTTTATGGTTTCCAGATAATAAAGAAGAAATGACCCAAGTCAAGTTGGTCCTGCAAAATAAACTGAATTGAACTTTTTTTGTTTGACTGGATGACTGCTTTTATCAGCTCAGGGAATTTTCAAAACTGGTCTCCGTTTGTTTTTTATTTTAACAGACCCAAACTGAACCTCCCCCTCTTTACATTCCTCGCCCATAAATACAGCCTATCCCAAACCCTCAATGGACTCACCTGTAGTTTGCTAGTTTTCATGTTCTGAATTGTAATTCCTCTATATTCCTGAATAAACTCATCTTTTTTGACAATTCTGAGACTGCCTCAGTTTACCTCTTTATTTAGGTTAATGCTACTTTATAAAGTGTTCCCACCTCTCTTCTTGTCACAGCACTGACTTTTTAAAACAAATACCTGAATATGGTAAGCAAAATTCAGAAATAGCCAGCCTCTGAACCCATGAAATAAAGGTTTCTGAACTAATAGCAAACCCATGTCTCAAAGGAAAATATTAATATACAAATAACACATAAATAAAATTTTAAATTTATTTTGTTTTTGTTTTTTACCTTTCCCGAGGTTGTTGTTGAAGCTTTTCGAGCCGCACTACAGAAGGCTGGTTGGAGGGAGTAACATTCAGGTCTGGGGATAAGAATGCTGGATATTCTACTGGCTGTGGTATAATAACATTTCTGCAAAATAGTAATAAAGTTAAATATGCAATTATACAAAAGTACACTCTAAAACCAGTGGTAGCTACCACTTTGGAATCATTGTTTTTTACACTGTAAGCTCACCTATCCACCTTGGACCATCAGAGGACAGAGCTAAGAAAGAAGACAAAAGTCAACAATCCTGAGAGAAATACTCCCTTGATTACTCTTCCTACTAAGGTCATGGGCAGCAGGGATGGAAACGGAAAGGACATGCAGTTCTAAAGAGAAGTGTTTGAGCCCAGACGTCTCTCCTACTTTCTAGATCCAAATCTTAATCTCATGGCCCAGTGAAATTGACACATAAAATTAACTATCACAGGTCCACTCCACGTCAACCTGGCACTCATAAACCCCTTAAAACACATTTAATCTCCAAATGGAAACAATAACAAGCTCATAATGCCACCTAACATGATACAACTATCCTGCAAACAGCTAAAAACTCACTAGCCCCTCTCCAGAGGAGGTAAAGTTACTCTTCTCCCTGATATCCTAAAACTTAAAAACTATGATGTAAAGTTAACAATATTAGAATATAAAGACAATATATCTTATGTTACATAAGGAGATAAGAGGGAAGACAATATATTCGCTATGTATATATTATGTATGTATACACAAAATATACATGGTAATTGGGCCAGAGTAGCCCACCCAAATGAGAAATTTGTTGCCTCCAAAATCCAAGAAGACACACCAGTGTTGTGTCCCTTTTTTGGTTTAGGAGGGGCCAGATACAACTTATCCTTCACCTTAGCAGGACTACCTTGACAAGCCCATACCACTAGATCCCTAAAATTTCACTGAGTTGGAAGGCCCCTGAATTTTGTCAGATTTATTTCCCACCCTCTAACACGTAAATGTCTTACCAATGAGTGTAGAATAGTTGCTCCTTCATGCTCACTTGGTCCAATTAACATAAAGTCATCACTATAATGAACCAGTGTGACGTTTTATGCAAGGGAGACAGTGAAGATTCTTGTGGAACTGAAGTTTGACTGGGGAGTTGATATACCCCTCAGGTAGAAACAGTGAAGGTATATTGCTGGCCTTGCCAGCAGAAATCAAACTCCTTCTTTATTAACAAATATGGAGGAAAAAAGCACTTGCCAGATGAACAATTGTAGACCAGGTACCAGAACATGTGTTAATTTGTTCAAGCAATAAAACCACATCTGGTACAGCAGCTGCAATTAGAGTTACCATCTGGTCAACTTACAATAATCTACTATCATTCTCTAAGATCCATCTGTTTCCTGCACAGGCAAATAAGCGAGTTGAATGGAGATGTGATGGGAATTGCCACCCCTGCATCTTTCAAGTCCTTGATGATGGCGTTAATCTTTGTAATCCTTCCAGGAAGGTGGCATTGTTCTTGCTTTACTATTTTCTATGGTAGAGGTAGTTGTATTGGTTTCCATTTGTCCTTTATCACCATAATATCCTTCATTCCATAGGTCAGGGAACCAATGTAGGAATTCACTAACTGCTGAATATATCTATTCCAATTATGGATTCTGGAATTGGGGAATTAACCACAGGATGAGTATGAGGACCTGCAGGACCTGGTGTGAGATGGATAAGAGTTAAAACTCCACTGATCACCTGACCTCCATAAACCCCTACTCTTGACTGGTAGACAACAGTGATATTTTGGGTCTTCTGGAATTAGTGTCAGTTCAGAGCCAGTGTCCAGTAGTCTCTAATGCACAGTGACCCTGGTAAAAAGCTGTAGTTCCCTTTGGGGAAAAGCTGGAAGAAAGACTAACATTATAAATTTTTAGCAGTGTATGAGGGTCTCCCCTCAAGGAGACCAGGCCTCCTCCTCACTCAAGCTATAAACTAGCTTAAGCTGGAAATTGATTGAGCTGTGATGGTTTTTGATTCAGGTTTTATCTTTGTTCACTTGACTTAGAACTTTTCTGCTTATACAGATAAAGTAAGAATTTTGTAATCTTCCTATATATATTATTTCTAGGGATATCATGAACAACTGAGCCGATGTCATAGGTCTGTATGACTCAGACTATTCTGATTGCTGCTTTGACTCTGCTGTCCATTGCAGTAACCACTCCCACCTTGCCTTTGGTGGTTGAGTGCCATCACTTGGCCCCTACTACTTTAGAAATCAATTACTCCCAATTCATTTAGGTTTCCCAGTCCAGTGACTGTAGTTCCCACTGTAAGGTCTGGGATGAGCAATCATAGAGCTCTTTAAGGATGGGCCTCCCTTCACAAATTTCTTTCTCACAGTCATGGTGAAAGGTGTATGTACTGGAGCCTCCCACAGTGAATGAGTAGGTCTTAACAACAAACCCACTCTAACAGTAAAATCTTTCTAAACCTTTGAAACCCTTCCTCTACGTCAAACCAAGACAGGTCTGGCATTTCCAATTTGCTTGGAGCCATCTTTTGGTCCATGTTGTAGCCAGCCAGCCAGCCAGCCAGCCAGCCAGCCAACCAACCAACCAACCAACCAACCAGTCAGAGTTCTTTCCAACTCCCCAAGCTGCAGCATTAAATGAAGAATCTCTGCTTAGTGAGCCCATATCAATAAATTTTGTGTGATCCAACTTTCATTTCTTTCCACCATTATCGCACATCCTTAATATCAATTTTCACACGTTTCCTGGATTTCTGTCTGTATAAATTAGAAAACTCAAGTAGTTCTTTTTGAAGTGTAGCTTTCCTCCTCATGGGTCACACTTTGTACCTTACCTTCTGGGACTTTAGTCTAATTATAGGCCTAGAATCAAAGAGAGATGGTAGGGGTAGGTCCTGAGGAGAACCAACTGCCTCAGAGGAGGCTGTTAGTGTTTCCTCAAGCAGTGCAGGGTGGAAAGGCCACTATGCCTGGGAATGGTGATGTCACTTTTGCTGGGAGAGGAGAGGTCTCTTCCAGTGGAGGTTGATAGGTCACTTCCACTGGCAAAGAAGATACATCAGAATTTAGGGGCTCACCATCTCCAGCTTCACTAGGGCCTTCCTCCACGTTCCCATTGAACTTTAAGTATCCCATTTATTCCCAATTCAGGCCCTCACTTTAACAGTAGACACTGAGAGTTCAGGTTGTGTTGTAAGTCAGCCAGTCACAGGAAGAAACTCTGGGTTTGATTTTTAGCAATTTTAGTTCAATGACTACAAGATAAGAGCCCTTCAGGGCATACATAAAAAATTTCAGGTCATATATGCAATGCTTGAGCTGGGAATCTGAATCCTTGACCTCATCTTTTTCTTTTTCAGCTTTGTCCAACAACATTAAGAGTACCCAGGCAATATCATTATATTCCTTAGTTTGACAGAAATGTTTAAAAAGAATCATATACACAGTCACCCAGATCTTTGCTTCTTATAAATGGTTGATTAGGAGCACCTAGGGATGATGCTTTGCATATCTCTACTGCCAGATTATGCAGATTATCAGTGCTCTTTTTACTACTGAAAATGGAGTCATTAGTCTTTAAACCTAATCAGAACCAATTCAGATAACTCATCCTTAATAATCTGTTCCTCTAGAGCCACTCTTAGTATCAAAATATGTTTTAGGGTTGACTAGAGAAACATCCAATACATGTTTATTGAATAAATAAATAAGTGGATAAGGAAATAACGATCAATAAATATAAGAAAAACATTCCACTTTACTATTTCAGCAAACATCAATATCAAATGAACAAAATTTATTTTTAATGATAATATCTAGTGTTTGGTGAGGCAGTAAACACTTTGGAATATAATTTCCCATCCTATAACTAATTCCCTCAATTCCATTTCAAAAATTTTCCATTTCTTATTTTTAGCACTATAGATTAAATCTCTCCCTCAGGTACTCAATTTTCCTTGATGTATTTTACTGTTAAAATTTCAAGACTGCTTGACATACTATATCTTAAGTTACTTTTGGTGTGCTAATGATATTTTTTTTACCATAGACAGACCTTTAGCTGAAGATCTGGAAGTAACAATGGAAGTGTGTGGAAGTGGGGGCAGTACTACTACTGTATTGCAGAGCATAAAATGGAAAACTATTAAATACCTTGATTTTAAAAGTCCCTCACCTTCTTTCTACCAGAAGAATATATCGTTGGTTGACTTTCCTCATTGGCTATTCCTTCTTTCCTTCCTTCAGCCATGAAAGGTATCCCCTCTCTTTTTTTCTTTATTTCCTCACCTCCTCTCTCTCCAGGGCTATACCCAGAAACTCAAAATTTCTCTCTCCTTTTTCGACAAAACACTTCACTGCTCTCTTTACCGTTGAGTCTGATCCATTCTGGCCATGTCTTCACACAACCAAAATGCTCCATAAAATGAATTAAATGTTTTAATTGCCACATGATCTGACTGTGTTAATATGATTTCAAACACTTACGTCTCAGGGTCTGTTCTTTCTGGAGGTGGTGCAATATTCATAAACATGGATGGCTCAATAATTTTCTGAAGAGGTTTTAACTGAAGAAAATGGTAAGCATATTTTAATACTGTTTAGTTACATATGCTCCAGGACTACTAAATAGGCCTTAAATGAGATATATAAGGAGAAAAGGAATTAAGAGAGGAAGAACTAATATTTATTCAGTACTTACTATCTACCAAGAATTTTATATTTTGATATTATTTAGTCCTCTCAATAATCCCATGAGATAGATAACTGCTTATTTTACAGATAATACTGAAAATCAGTAATTTGTTCAAAGTGACCCAATAGGCATGAAAGCCAGGATTTGAATGCAGCTTAGTCTGTCCCCAATGCAGTACTCTTTTTACATTATCCTGACAGGTAGGTAGGGGACTATATTACTGAAAAGTGTATAGACATAAATTCAAGTTGAACTTTTATTTCCCACTCTTTTCCATAAAATACCTTTGTGCTTTGTTTATAGTAGAATCCACTTACATAAATAATACTTGCTCAGTTTTATTGAGAAAGATAGTGCTCCCTAAGGATGGGATTCTTTTATGTTATACCTACATTCAGATACAAAACCCACTCTGAAGTTAGTGCTCATAAGCTGTGACTGTCACAAAAAAGACTAAACAATTAGGGGCCCCTAGAAGACCTAATTCATGATAAAAAAAAAAAAAGATAATATGCATAAGGAAAAGAAAGATTAAAGCAGAGAAGGGTAAAAGTTTATTATGCCTAGTGGCTTTCATCTCTATATTACTTCTGACTTGAAATGCATTAAAAATTTGTTATGCTATACGACAGGCAAAATTTTTAAATATATTTCACACAGATTTCTCAGTTAACAAAGTGGTAAACTTATAATAAGATGGATCCACTCTCAATTTGTAATTACAGAAACAACTAAGACAATAAAAAAAGAAAAAACTAAAAATGAAAGATATATGAAAAGTATCAGGGTCATTTCCCTCATTTAACAGCAGCATTAATGAGACTGGATTTATAAATGCCCCAAAGCTGTGATAATGCCCAGAGATATCAAGAAATCTTTAAACATGTGGTGAGAATATATGTTGGTACAACCTTTCTAGAACAATTACTTGAAAAGTTCATTGTTCTGGACAATAATTTCCATTCTAGGAATCTAACCTAAAAACATAATGAAAGAAAAACTTTCAATGAAGCATGGCTATATGTAGTGAACTTAAAGGAGCAGGCCAAAGCTAGGAAGATACTGGGCATAGCACTTTCTTGATGAACCAAGGAGGCTACAAATAATACCAGATATTGAAACAACCATGGAAAAAAGGAGCATATTTGGTCAGAGTACAAAATGTAATCCAATCAACATCAATGACTCTATTTTTTATAAGTATTTTTAGATATAAAAATCCACACTCACTTTTTGAATACTTAAAATATTTTTTTTTCAATTATGTAAGATTGTGTGTACACACACATACACACACAAAAGCAATTTTTATAATAAGGACATTTTGAATAAAAGGTCATTATTTTCAAATGCATAAGCAAATAATAAAGTTTCAGTTTTCTTTAGGAAAAACAGCATTCTTTTAAATATATTTATTTTAACCCAGAATTTATCAAACTGGAAAGGATAGAGGCTCAGAAGAGAGCAATTTGACTGAAGAGCTGCAGTACGATAATTTTTAAAAGGTGCACCAACCTGATGTGAATATCCATAACCAAAGTTTCCATAGGAGAACATAAATTCTACCTCCATCCTGCAGATAAACTGAACATTGGGCAAATTTATGTTATTGTTTGATCAGAAAGATATTTTAATGGAGAAATGATAATAAGTCATATTTTTATTTCACAAACCATGAATCTCCTGATTTAAAAAACAAACATTTATACAAGAAACTCCTATAGAAGAATCTATAGAGTTCCTGAAATGTTAATAACTTTTATGTTAAAGTTAAGTCATATTATATGACTAAAATATGGAGGATATCAATTTATAACTGTTAATAGGATTATGCTGAGATACATATATATGCATATATATTTATATACATGTATACGTTTTTTAAAGTATTTAGCCACACTTTCCTCACCTCCACTTCCATTTTCAGAGACTATTTTGATTCAGACAAGTGATTTCATGTCTCTGAACCCAGCTTGCTCGTAAGTTAAATGAAGGAGGGTGTCAGAGGTTATAACCATAAATGTCCATCCTGTTTTTTATGTCCCTTGTCCCTGTTTAAGCTATTGGCAGCAGAAACCTCTCTGATCAACTAATCAAGACAATAATTTTTAAGTACTTAAAAAGAAATTCAAGTAAGAACTGTAAACAACTATTTAGAAACTTCTCAAGAAGAAGAATAATATTTCCTCAATTGGTAAAAGAGGATCCTGAGGCTCTGCAGTCAATGAAGGGACTAGAGGCATTTTACTCTCTCACCAATGATTTCTAATTTTCTTGTTCACCATTTAGCAGTAAGAGTGGCATTTTTTTTTGAAGGGTGGAGATGAAGATTTTGTGAGCAAATACTGTTAGTTTTATTTAATATATTTCCATTAATTTAAACAGTGACTAGTAGATAACAAAAGAATAAAAACAGTATCAGAGACTACAAACAATATCTGAGTAAAGTTGTATGAAATGCTAAGTATGTACACTAAATTTTGAGAGTTTCAATAAAGTTCTTACTGTGTTTTTATTCAACATTTGAAATTCTTCAGTAAAGCACCCTTTCTAGAAAAAAGTAATAAAAAATGAAGTTCTAAAATATAAACTCACTCATTAGTCATCTATATATAATCTAAACCATTTTATACATTTTTAAAAATTGGGTAATGATTTTTAATACACATATTTATTTAATAGCTAGGATACAAGTATGATGTTTGGAAGAAAATTAAAAATTTGTTGTACCAAATATGGATGTTCATATTTACATTTCTTTTAGACAAAAAATATTCCTGCTAACTACAGTCCCCCTTTTTGAAAGTCTTAGAGGAACTCCCATGCTTACACTCCCTTTGAAGGGTTAAACGTAAATCTACCTGATAAGCTGACTTCTGACAGAACTGGAGTGCTTCTCTCATCTCTGGGACTGTTGGAATTTTTTAACCAGGTAAAGTTTTGGTCTCCTTGGTTACCATCTCTGGTCATTTCTACTGTGCTGTCAGTCCTCCTGCCTAATCCAACATCCCACGGTTCCTTTTTTTCCAAACATTTTCCACTGTGGCTCATGGAATTCCCATCCCATGATTAACAACTTTACATCTTTAACTGCTCCACTAAACATTCCAACCCTTTGCTTTACCTGAGACCTGGCTTACCACGAAGGATGCTGCTTCCCTTACAGACTCACTGAAGGCCCATCATATACTTCAAGGTCAGGAAGGGAAGTAACATCCTCCACACGCCCTTCTATTGCCTTCATGTAGCTATAAACAGTTTTCCTCTTTTAAATCTTATGCTATCTGGCATGTTTATCAGACATTCTGCTCACTAATTCTCATTTAGTGAAGTCTGGCACCTGGTTCACATGTCCTTTGCACTCCAAAAACATAATTATCCACAAGAACCTATTTAACAGCTGCCCTCTCAGTTCCTAGTAATGGGGGATGTAACAGGTGGTTACAATGATAGACATGGCACAGAATTAGCATCTCATAAACCATAAGTTCTCACTCAATATAGTTGATAGGGTCTGTGACTTCAAGCGATATGATGTACAAAGGTACCACCAATACCAAAGATACAAATCAAAGCTAAGTTACTATGGCATCTCATCAATGTCATACCAAAATGACATCATTCAAGGAACCACTGTAAGTTCTTCATATAAAATCACAAGATTTCTCAGAAAACTTATAAATAACTGAAATCGATTTCCTTAATGACCCTGTCAATCTGCTCTTTATAGCTTCTAGCTCCTGGTAGCTTCCCTTTCCCAAAATGGGGAGTGGCGAAACATCTCACTATTCCAAGACTGCCTTTTGCTTCTTCTTTTTCTTTTATAAACTGTGTCTCTGCTTTTGATCAAAGATCTCAACCTATTGATTCATCTCCTTCATATAAAAGTAAACTTTTAGTCATACTTGTAACTCTTGTAAATAAATGCCTTTGAGGTATTTCTGGAGGTCTCACTCAGATCTGCCCAAACGAGTCTTCGCCGGAGCCAATTAATATATTCATCCAGAATGTGCATCTCATCCCAATCCACTGAGTTTTAGGGCTTGCCTTCGCTCAGGTCCTCTGATGAGTTTCAATGTATGGCAACGACCTATTTAGCTTCCTGTCCTGATCTCCTCAGTCCAAAGTAAGTTACATGGCTAAGCCTAGTGAGGGAAATTATATAATGGGAAATTATAGACTACTCAAAGGTATGGATACAGAAAAGTATGGTTCTCTAGGGGGCATTACCATAACAATCCTCTACACCTTTGAATTCTCTGTTTCCTTTTACAGATAATTACAGTGGCTACCAATCTGTCTAACTGTTGAATTTATCATCTAGTCCTAGGCTCATCTAGTAAGGATCATATTGCCAAACCAATAAATGCAAATACTACTACAATTCACCCCAAAATTAATAATCACATTCCTTTTTTACAATCAATACAGGAATATTATAAACTCCAATACACTTATATGCCTTAATTGACTCTAAGTCTTAACAATTAGCTGATGTTTCTGGTTTCTCCCAGAACCTCAAAGGAACTGAAGATGTGTCAGGGATAGGAAGGAATCAGGGATTAATGACTCAAGCTACCAACCAGTTATTTTTTTATAAAGCTATGTAAAACCTATTGTGTGATTTGTTTAATTTAACTCAAGGTCTTCGTCCTTCATAATCAGAACAATTACATTCAGAAAGCAATTGGTACTAACTGGTTATTATAAACAATACATTGTGTCCTCTCCATGTATATTGGCAGTATAATTGTACAATTAAATGGCCCTCCCACGCTTCCAGACATGAGCTATACTTTGGATCTGATCATTATGTCGTTACACCTCATCCAAGCACCAGATTTTATCAGTCTGCATGAAGATTTCTACCCTGGTTAAGTAGTTCTAGAACTAAAACAAATGGTCTATAATCTATCCCTGCATGTGACCTAAAGCAAGTTGTTAGCTACTAGGAAATTGCAAATTAATACCATGATATCACTATACACCTATCAGAATGGCTAAAGTAAAGAATAGTGACAACACAGATGGGGATGTTGAGAAACTGGATTATTTATATATTTTTGGTGGGAAGTACAACGGCACAGCCACTCAAGAAGTTTAGCAGTTTCTTTAAAAACTTTTCATGCAACTACCTTACAACCCAGAAATAATCTTAGAAATGACTATTTATATTCTTACGAAAACCTGTACATAAATGCTTACAGCAACTTTTTTCATAACAACCAAAAACTGAAAATGACTCAGTGTCCTCCAGTGAGCAAATGGTTAAGCAAACTGTGATACATTCACAACCTTGGAGTACTACTCGACGACAAAAAAGGAATAAACTATCAATCCATGCAACAACCTGGATGGTTCTCCAGAGAATTATGCTGACGAAAAAACTCTATCCTAAAAGGTTATATACTCCATCATTCCATTGAAATAACATCTTTGAAATGAGAAAATTTCAGAAATGAAAAACAGATCAGTGGTTGCCAAGGGTTAAGGAGGGATAGGAGTGAAAGGGAAGTGGGTATAGCTATAAAAGGGCAACTTGAGGGATCCTTGCAGAGATGGAGGCATTCTGAATCTTGGTTGTGGTACTGTATTATAGTTTTGAGTTACAAAAATATAATTCCATCATTCCTTCTGTATTTATTATGTCATTATTCTATTTACTAATAAAAAAAAAACTTCCCTTTTCTTTCCATGCTCTCTTTTATTTTTTTTTTCTTTTTTGAAAATCACCAAGGGTTCATGGATTTTTCTTTATTCAGAATTGTAATGATCTTTTTGATGTTCAAATCATCCTGAAACTGGCCTGCAAGAGCTCCTGCAATCTGGCATCTGTACCTTTTGACATAATTCCAAGTCTTTGAGGGCTTCCTTGCTTTATGTCCTAACAAATATTCCCCAAAATCCTTTAGATTGTTTATACTTGTATAGTAATCAGTAAATTTTCTTCTTCAGAGTTTAGTGCAACCATGAATACTGGAAAGGGATAAGGAGGGTGGGAGGACCTCCTAGGAAGGAGAAAGCAAGAGAGAAGGAACCACAAAATCTATGTAAAGTCTCTGCCAAAAACTTTGCTGACCCCTAAACAACACATTTACCGGGCAGAGAGCAAACAGCCCAGCCAAGGATAAAAGAACTGAAATTCATACTGCCAACTAAGACACAGAGTTTGTGGTTTGAGTCTCATTTTAAAACATTTCAGAAAACATAATGAAACATGCTTAATCTTTTAGTTCTGTCACTACCCTTCCAGAAAACAGATTTTCAAAAATATCATGTTGTTTTAAACCAAATCTTTTCTCCTTCCTTCCTTCCTTCCTTCCTTCCTTCCTTCCTTCCTTCCTTCCTTCCTTCCCCTTCCTTTCTTCCTTCCTTCCTTCCTTCCTTCCTTCCTTCCTTCCTTCCTTCCTTCCTTCCTTCCTGTCACCAGAGGGAGAAGTTTTTTTTTCTAAGCATATGAGCTGGAAGACAGATAATAAAAGGAGTCCATTAGGTAAAGATAAATCATAACAATGAGCACCAATTGGACAATGTGATACCAAGGTGAAAAAATGATTTTGATACATACCTGAATCACTTTATAAAGGTGTACCTGAACACTTCCTAACAAGAGAGGATATTTCCCTTTGTTGACATTTTGCATTAGTTCCAAGTAAATATTATTCCGCTCATCATCTTGACGTCTGGGAACCTTGATACAAAATACATACAAAAAAAAGCATTCAATGTTCAGACTGAGTTCCAGATACGATTTTTGAATACACCCATAGCCTAACTATATTATGCACATACTTAATGATTAGTTTTTGTATGTTATTAGCCTTACAACTTTCAATCTCAGTCGCAAATACCATACTGTCAATAAAAACCAGGACTTTGTTTATGTCTAACATCAATTATAGTCTTTTTGAAATACCCATTGCTTATATTCTTTTTTAAATTTTACACAAAGTTTAGCCTTAATGCTCCACTGAAACTACATTATCAAAGGTAATGCAATATCCAACATCAATCCAAATAACCTAGGTAATCCAAACATCCAATATCAAAAGACATCCAACCTCCTTTTCAGTCTTTTTTTCTTTAACTTTTGATAAAATGTATACCATTGTCTCAACTTGGAACTCTCTCTCAACTTAGAACTCTGTAACACAAAACTATTATGTCACCATTAAAATTCATACATTTCCACTAGAAGAAAATCTCATGCTTCCAACCCCAAAATTCTAAGTGTCTTTAAAATAAAGTTTTTAATTGAGATATAACTGACATAACATTGCATTACTTTTAGGTGTACAACATAATGATTTGGTATTTGTATGTATTGCAAAATGATTATCACAATAAGTTGTTAACATCCATCACCATGCAGTTATAATAATTTCTTGTGATAACTCCCTTAGCAACTTTCAAATATACAGCACACTATTGTTAACTATAATCACTGAGCTGTACGTCACATTCCCAGGACTTATTTATCTTATAACTGAAGTTTGTACCTTTTGACTGCCTTCATCCATCCCCAAAAGACCATATATGCAGCAATCACTAATCTGTTCTCTGCAACATGAGTTTGGTTTGGGACTTTATTTTAGTTCCACGTTTAAGTGAGATCATACAGTATTTGTCTTTCCATCTTATTTCGCGTAGCATAAAGCCCTCAAGGTCCATCCCTGTTGTTTCAAATGGTAGGGATGTCCTTCATTTTTTATGACTGAATAGTATTTCATTGTGTGTATCTGTGAGTGCATTTATTTATATCACATTTTAAAAATCCACTCATTTGCGCATGGACAGTTAGGTTTGTTCTATTTACTGGCTATTGTAAATAATGCTGCATGAATATGGGGGCTGAAAGCAGGCACTTTTTGAGACAGTGATTTTATTTTCTTTGGATAAATACCCAGAAGTAGAATTACTGGATCATATAGCAGTTCTACTGCTAAGTTTTTGAGGAACCTTCATACATTTTTCTATAGTGGCTGCGTCAATATACTTTCCTACCAATAATGCACATTGGTTCCTTTTTCTCTACATCCTGGCCAATGCTTGCTACTTTTTGTCTTTTAGATAGTAGCCATTTTAACAGGCGTGAAGTGATAGTATGCTATGGTTTTGATTTACATTTCCCTGATGATTCCTGACGTTGAACACATTTTCATGTACCTGTTGGCCATTTGAATGTCTTCTTTGGAAAAATGTCTATTCAGATGCCCTGCTCATTTTTAAATTGGATTTTTTTAATGTCTTATGTGAATTCTTTTATATATTTTAATATTAACCTCTTATCAGATATATGATTTGCAAATATTTTTTCCTATTCTGTAGGTTGTGTTTTCATTTGCTGATGGTTTCCTTTACTCTGCAGAAGCTTTTTAGTTTGATGTAGTCTCACTTGTTTATTTTTGCTTTTGTTGCTTTTGCTTTTGATTACAAATCCAAAAAGTCATTGCTAAGACCAACGTCAAGGAGTTACCTTATGTTTTCTTCTAGGGGTTTTATGATTTAAGGTCTGATGATCAAATCTAATACATTTTGAGGTTATTTTTGTATATGGTATAATGGTGCAGTTTCATTCTTTTGCATGTGGCTGTCCAGTTTTCTCAACATCATTTATTTAGGAGATTGTCCTTTCTCCAATGAATATTCTTGTCATACATTAATGGACCATATATATGTGAGTTTGTTTCTGAGCTTTCTATTCAGTTCCATTATTTGTCCATTTTTATGCCAATACCATACTGCACTGATTACTAGAGCTTTGTAATATAGTTTGAAATCAGGAAGTGTGATGCCTCCAGCTCATTCTTCTTTTTCAAGATTGTTCTGGCTATTCAGGGTCTTTTGTGGTTCTTTAAAAGTTTTAGAATTGTTTTTCTATTTCTAGGAAGAATGGCATTGGAATTTTGATAGTGATTGCACTGAAATTGTATATTTTTTGGCTAGTGTAGACATTTTAACAATATTAATTCTTCCAATCCACAAGCATGGAATATCTTTCCATTTATTTGTGTGTCCTTCAAATTCTTTGATCAGTGTCTTATAGTTTTTACTGTGTAGGTCTTCTACCTCCTTGATTCAATTTATTCCTAGGCATGTAAATTTTTTGACACAATTATAAATGGGACTGTTTTACTGTATCATGCACAACAGCATAATTTATACCTCATCCTTTGTGCTATTCTTGTCATATATTTTACTTCTACATACGCTATAAATTCTACCATTCATCATCATTACGTTGTTTTAAACAGTATTTCAGAGAAAATTTTTAAAAGTCTTTTCTATTTTAATAGAATTTTATTTTTACCTACATATTTATCATTACCTGTGCTCTTCATTCTTCCCTGTGCATCTGAGCTTCTAACTGGGATTCTTCTTCTTCTTTTTTTTTTTTTTTGCCATTTATTGTAACACAAATCTTCTAGATACAAAGTCTCTCAGTTTTTGTTTTTACAAACTTTTGAAGAATATTTTAATTGAATTTAGAAATCTAGGTTGAGTTTTTTCAGCACTTAAATGGCATTCCTTTGTCACCTGACCTCCAGTATTTCTGATGGAATGTCTACTGTTATTCACTGGTGGATTTACCTCTATTGCTTGTTTTTACTTCCTTGTGAGTAGCAAATTTTTACTGTATGATCGGTATCATAAAGGATATGTAGTATAGACTCTGGGTTTTTATATCTTCCTCTAAAAAGTATTAAGTTCTTTCCTGAAAGGTAGTCAATTACTGGCAGACCATATTCATCTTATGACAGCTTGGCATAAGAATGGATCTATTTCAGTTTTGTTCTTGGTCCTAGAGTTTAACCCTTACTCTTAGGTAATGGTAGTTACTCCTGAGACATGGCCTTTCTGGGTTCTCAACTGAATACTGAGAATGTTCAACCATTTGAACATTTAGCTGTGTCAGACTCCAGTGAATCTGAAATTGTGACTTCTAAAATCTCTACTCAGCTCTCAGCTCTTCAGCACCTGTCTTCTGCAATTTCCCCTAGAAACTCCCTTTGAACATGCACAACTTAGGATCCAGCCAAGAACCTAAGTAGAATACCTACACAGATTTCTGGGGCTCCTTGTCTGCTGCACCTTCCTCTTCAATATGCTGCCTTATAAATTCTAGGCACCTTAGCAGCCCAAGTCTCATCCATTTTCTCTACTCAGCCTCTGCCTCCTTCCCCAAGCAAGGCTGCAATTTTGCTTGGGTTCCACTTCCCCATGCCAGATATACTGCCAGACAGAAATCTGTTATAAATGTGGAGCTCACCTCTAGTGCTTTTCTTCTCTTAAGGATTGCAGCTCTCTAATTTTCATTGTCAAATACAAGAAAATAGTTTTACAGCTATTTAGAGCAAAATAGTAAATCCAATATCAGCTATTCCAGCATGCTCAGATCAGAAATCCACTACTATTCATTCTTCAATATGAGTTTTTACATCACTTACCCAACAGCTATCCAGAACAATTAAACTAGTTTAAATCCACTTACTGTTCCTTTATGTTTTTTGGTTTGCATGTTTTATTAAATCTAGATCTATTTTGTAAATTTTAGAAAATTAAAGTCCTAAAGTATATACAGTATAATTTTATTTTATCCTAGTTATACTGTACTTAGTTAAAGTCAAACAGTTATTAAATGATTTAAAAAAAGGAAACAACTTATTTTACTCCCACCTATATTAACCTTATTTTATGACATTTTAACATCTTAAGAAGCTTGAAGTGTCTGAGTCTTTCTGTTTTGGGAGGAGTTGAGCAGCCAGGAGAAAAAGGTTAAGGGATTAAGAAGTGCAAATTGGTGGTTACAAAACAGTCACAGGGATGTAAAGCACAGCATATGGAACATAGTCAAGAATATTGTAATAACTATGTATAGTGCTAGGTAGGTACTAGACTAATTGGTGGGAATCACTCTGTAAGTTACATAAATGTCTAACCACTATACTGTACACCTGAAACTAATATGATATTAATGTCAACTGTAATTGAAAAATAAAAATTAAAAATAATAAAATAATAAAATAAAAATAATAAGCTTGCTGGCCAGAGTGACTTTCTCTTCCTGGGCTAGCCAATTCCTAGACATAGCAAAGGGTTCGGCTATATGGAAACAATCTTTCAAATGCAAACTAACCAATCCCAAATTTACAGCCCTAATTACCTCTTCTAACTTCCTTTTCCCTATATCATCCCAGGGTCTGGTACCAGGCAACTAGAGACTACTCCTACAGCTCAAAGCCTTCTGAGATTATTCAAATTAGCCAACCCTAAACTGTTGACTCTGCCCTGCATTGCTTTTCTCAAGGAAAGCCTCATAAAAGCTTTGGTCCAGACTCCTCCCTTTCTTCTGTCTTCTGCCTCCTGAACACCATGATACTTTCCCTGTAGCCTTGTGTGGTGTGGTACAATATGTCCAATTTTCTCAGGAAATATGAGTAATAAATTCTTTCAATGGCATTAGCTTCTCCATGTCATCATTCAGTCATACCTCTATTAATTAAATCCCGGGTATAATTTAGAATACCACCCTACCCACCTCTTAATTTCTACTTCTTAAAAGGGATTTCCTTTGGTTTTTTGCCATGAAATGCTTCTAAGTAACATGCTTATTATTGATTTTCAAACTTTAGATACAATCTATTGACTGCTTACTGTAGAAGAAAAATATTAGCTCTCAGCACCCTCCCCTCACAATTTTCACATTTCTCTTCTCTTTATTCTTCAATATATATATTACTTTTTTGTTAGAGCAATACTTAGTGTTTACATTACTATGTATATGTAACTATTTTTCAGAGTTTAACACTATAGTTATAATGGTTATATTTCCTTTCTTGTATCATTTTTTAATGTCCTTGGTGTTAATATGTGTTATTTTTTTTTATTTCTTTGTTAGTGTAATTTTCTATGTAATTATTAATAAGTCATTCCAAAACTTTTGAGTTCCATTAAAACTCTCTAAATATGCTTAAACTAACAGTCCCTACTAAATAAATATAGGAAAAAGTTTTGATTATGCTAATAAAGATAAGCACACTATTAATTTATATTATTTTTCCAATATTAATTTCAAGTTTTATTTAAATAGACATATATCCACAAAATTCTTGAAAACCTGGCAAAGAAGCTTAGGAAAACTACTTGCAAAATTAAAGAAATAATATGGATTACCTTTAGCAAAACTATGCCTTGTATTTTTAAAGAAAAAGCTATGCTTAAAGAACTATCTTCAATACTCAACACTTAAACAAAATGAAGTTTGTATATAAAAAAAAAGGAGTATAGAGGAAATTTTTAGGATTTCACTAAAATTCAACCAATGTAATAAAACTATTTAGAAACAACTGGACTAATCAATGAATCCTACAGCGGTATGAAATCGTGTTGCTCCTTGTAAAGAAAACTCTTAGATACATTTAAGATTCTAAGAAGCTTAACTATAAACAGAGGCAAACTCTTAAACTGTGGTGTGAGAAGCAATTTAATGAATTATAGCCTGAAGCCAGACTTACAAGTTCTATGACCTTATGAAAATTCTTTAAACTTGACAGTACCTGTTTCCTCATTTGCAAAAGAAGGATGCTAATGAGTGTATATATATTTGGGAAGAGGGGTGTTATAAAAACTAAATAAGTTAATCCATGCAAAAATAATTGGAGAGATTAATTGGAGAGAAAAATAATTGGAGAGAAAAAAGGAGAGAGGAAAAGAAGAGATAAGAAAAAAGAAGGGGTATGCTATGGACTGAATGCTTGTGCTTCCTTGAAATGTTTATGTTGAAGCCTAGATTTCCATTGTGATGGTATTTGTAGGTGGGCGTTTGGAAGGTAATTAGGTCATAAGGGTAGAGACCTCATGAAATGGATTAACACCATTATAAGAAGAGAAACTAGAAAAATTATCTCTTTACTATTTGCTATATCACTATACAATTGGAAGACAGCCAATAGCAAACCAAGAAGCAGGCTCTCACCGGACAACAAATCTGCCAGCACCTTGATCTTGAACTTTAACCCTCCAGAGAGGTGAGAAACAAGCGTTTGTTGTTTAAACCACCCAGCCTATGGTAGTTTGTTATAGAAGCCCAAACTAAGACAGAGTAAAAGACGGTTGATGGGATAGGAAGATCAAGATAGAGAAAAATGCATGTGTGATAAACACTCAGAACCAAAGACAGTAAGATCCTAGGGAAGAATACCACCAAGATTATGCATTTTAAAGTAAGCTGTTTATTTAAAAAATACCTATATAGCTTATAATATAGAAATGGAATTCCATAAAATATCAAATAAATAGATATAGCTTTGTTTCTTTCCTATCCACCCCAAAAAGATATAATTAATGTAGGATATTTGGAACTATGAAAGTGCACTCTTATCTAGAAGAGAACTTTAATATTACCTGTACAGAAAAATACTTCACTTCATCAAACTTAATTATAGCGTTCTTTTCATTATAGCTATATAGTTTGTTTTGGAATAGCAAGCTACGAATTTTTGTACATTTCACAATATTGTTTATAGAGATGCGAATGAACAAATTATTGTAATGCTGCAAACTGACTGAAAATACATATTTAGGAAGCAAATTTTGTCGTAATTGAATAATAACACATTATAAAATTAGTCCATTAAACAGGCCAAAACATAAGAATCAAACAAATAAAGAAGGTAATTGCAGAGCATATTAAAAAATAAAAAGTCCTGTAAAATAGTATTTTTCCCCATTAATGGTAGGCACTTTTCCAATATAAGTTGGAAAAGTTGATTCTTCCTTAGATCATTTCTCATATTTTTATCTTCACATTTTCTTTATAATTTCTTTGCAAATTTTTCTATATTTTTAAGGTGACTAAACATTTACAATACATAGCTGAAATTTTTAAGCATAATTATATAGAAATTCAAAAATTCAAAAAAATGTATCATTTGAGAGTAATTTATTTTTAATTTTAAGACAAAATTTAAAGCTGCATTCTATTCTAACTCATCACTTCACTATATATTTCACTTATACCACATTGGTCTGTATTTTTATCTTTCATACCAATTAATGCAGTAAAACAATTTTGTTTTTATGATGTAACTAATCATCTTCAAAAATTTTATATAAAATTCTCTTCAATAATTCACTTAGATAAAAAAAAAATACCATGTCTTCATAATGAGACTAGGTTTATGCCATGATATATCTATTACTAGGCATTCAGCTCATTTAAAGGCACCAAGATAAATAAATCCTTTAAACAATGTTTAAGAGTGCATAGTTATTACTTAGAAATAAATTAGTAATACATATTTCAAGCAGACACATATTTTTCCTTTAAGTAATATGGTGATTAAGGTAGGTTACAGATGGCTGAGTCTTTTATCACTCTCCACATCAAAAAGTAGAATTGATTTTTCTTTGCTCTTGAATCTGGCCTGGCCCTGTGACTAACATGCAATAGACATGACCACAGCACGCATGAGAAAGGCACTAGTCAGAGTGCAAAATTTAAGGGGATGCCAAAAACTTCAGTAACAAGGGTAAATCATAGTTTAATGTAACATATTTTTAAATCAAAATTAATACAGGAAAAAATGATGAAAGACAAGAACCTAGGACTGTATGGAAAGGTCCAACCATTTCAGCATCCCGGCTGAGTGCAGTCTTTCAGGCATCCTCCCTAAGCATCCAACACACAAATGAGCCATTTTAGGTATTCCAGCCATTTAAAATATTCCAGCCAGGTGACTACAGCCTCAGCTGTGATGATATTAAAAAGTACCACCTAGAGAATGCACAGATAGTGACAAGTTACTGTTTTGTTTTGTTTTGTATTTTTAATAATTGACCTAGGCTTTATTTTATTTTGTTATTGCTTTATTTTATTTTCTTAATAGTTACTGTTTTAAGCCATTAAGTCTTAGAGCATATTATAATGCAGTGAAACAGTAATAATATATGATTATAGTATGGTTCTGAAGTTAAAAGAAAGGATACTCTTAGGCGTAAAATGTCTGCAGTTCTTTATACGAACAGCCAGGCAGCCAACCTATAATAATCAAAATAAAAATACAGCAAATGAATTTTCAAAAGTTAGCTTTTCTTCCATTTTACTCTACACCAAACTATATATTTTGAAAAAGCTCCACTTTTTCTCTTTAGAAATATTGTTTCTCATTAGAAATATCTAGTTATTGGAAAATGCCAGAAAGCAGAAATGCAGAAGAAAAATAGCATTTATTTAAAATAAACCTAAAATAAATAAGAACACAAAGGAAAACAATAGTTCACCAACAACTTAACTCCAACCATCACTCTTTTA
The DNA here is from genome assembly GCA_030015415.1 of Cynopterus sphinx. Classification (NCBI taxonomy): domain Eukaryota; kingdom Metazoa; phylum Chordata; class Mammalia; order Chiroptera; family Pteropodidae; genus Cynopterus; species Cynopterus sphinx. The sequence goes on from CM057379.1 coordinate 181,871,185, forward strand.
ATCATTTTTATTTTATATTAAGTGAGAACTGATAAAATGTAGCATCTTGTATATAATAAGCTTTGCTTCAGATAAGATTTTTATCCAGTATCCTAAAACCACTTTATTCATTCAATAATCATTCATTGACTATAATATGCCATGGTCTTATTCAAAGTGTTTCTAAATATTAAAGAAAATTATACCTGTGTTTAACCATAAAATTAAATACAAAATAAATACAGGAACACTTGAATTCTAATTTGTGGTATTCACCAAATATATTTAGCCATGTTTGGTTTTTAAAAATGAGTAAAAACAACACCAATATTATATTAAACATTGTGAAACAAATTAAATGGCCCAATAGTATTTTTAAATATAATGTAAGTAATTTTAAAGATTTGGTTTTAGAACAATACAGAAAAAGATGTTAACATTCAATATTTAATTAAAAGGCTACTGTATCTGAATGATGAAATCCTATAGAAGAACATATTGTGGTCAGTTCTTAAGGAAACATAGTTATGAAATTTTACATTAAAGGAAAAGGTCTAAGTTTTCAAATTCAAAGTGGAGGGATACATGTTACATAATATAGTCAGGATTTTAAATGGTATTACCATAGGTGATTCCATGAATCATTTTTTTATTTCTTAAAATTGGGTTGTACAAATGAGGGTTAGACAGGAAGTACAGCTACAATTTTGTATTCCATAATTCTATATATTAACATTGTCGTAAATCACTGACTGCCTGCCAAGTATCTCAACATGAAGCCTTGCGCAACTACCCTAACTTTCTTTATGTCTCAATACTTTCTTATACTTTTACATGATAGATTCATGTACTATAGAAAAGAGAATAAATTTCTACTCAAGGTAGGAAAAAAATTAATTCAAAAATATAATAATGGTCATCAACAGGCTACAGATAACAAATATTGCCACAGATTCTGAGACTGAACATCCTCACTCCACACTTCAAACACACATTTAAAACAGAAAAACAACCAGAAAGCTGTTCACAAAAGCACTTTATGTGCCCAATTTTAAGACACCGCTTTATCACATTTTTTTCTGAAAATGGGATGTGACTACCAGAAACAGGAGTAGTGAGCTGTGTTGTAGTTATCATTATTGACATGTGTACAAACCTTGCCAAATATCTCAGAATAAATCACAGACTTGCAGAGGGAAAGTGACGTGACTAAATCATGCACTGAGAGGAGCTATCAACCACATGCCAAACATCTTCTCCATCAAAAACTTCCAGCTGACTTTTAAGAGAAGCTTTTTCATGTCTAGCAACATGTAATACAAATAAGGAAAATGCAAACTATGAAGTTAGGAAGTGTGAGTGAAATAAAAATTTTCTTCAAAATGTCCGTTCTAAAGAGATGTACATGTTAACCAAAGTGATTTCAAAGAATCTAAGTTTAGAATTGAACAATGAGGGCATTTACTCCAACTTTGTGATAGAGGGAAAAAAGTGTTATATAATTAAATAGATAAATGCACACCATGGTATTTTGTAAAAACAAAAATGTATACATTAATACTTTTTCCCTCAGAAAAATGGTATTAAATTCATCACATACTTTTTATTCTAGAAAAGGTATTTCTATATGATAGGAGCTAGAGAAACTTATTTCATACCCATTAACTCTTCTAACAGTGTCCTGAAAATAAAGATAACTGTAAAAGAATACCACAATATTGACAGTTCCAAATGTACATACACCCTCATGTCCTATATTCTACAGCACCCAAAAGAGAAAACAGACTTTTCTTGTTCTCAGCCTAGATATCAGGTATGTTTGTATGTATGTGTACGATTGATGAATATATTTGCTTAAGTTTTGGAGTTTATTATTTTATGGATGAGAAAGAGGTAAGGGGTTAATTTTCAAAGTGTAGCTCAAAGTTTCCTAAATCTGATAATAAATACAATTATCTAAAGGCCTCAATAAAAATAATGATTTCTTGGCCCCAGTCTCAGATTCTAAGTTAGCAGATTGTAGGTGGGGCCCAAGAATCAATGTGTTTATAAAGTATTCTAGGTGATTCTGATGTAACTTGAGGTTGGGAATCCCTAATGCAGAAAACATTTTTTTCAGTGAATCAGGATGTTTTCTACAATGGCACACTGATCATTAGAATGCTTTTCCGACTTATAAAAGTAAAAAATTCATGAATATATTATTAGAGAGCACCATTTTCTATATATACTTTTGATTACCAAATGACAAACATGAACTAGTCTTTGTATGAGATAAGAAATAACTTCTTTGGTTTACTGAAGATTAGTCATACATACCACATCCCCAAATGGCACCAAAATGGGTGCCTCGGGTGTTACTTCTGGTTCTTTACTTTCAGACCCTCTAAGAGTTCTTCTCAGCATCTACAATGTAAATAAATTAATTTAAGACTGTAGACAGTGAAGAACATAACTAGATAAAATCTTTCTTCAATTTTATGAGTATCTAGTAAATAGCAGGTACTATTCTAGAAAGTGGAATATTAAAATGACTAGAAAACTCATCCCTACCCTTGATACGTTTATTAGTAAGTTAGCAGAAAAACAAAATGTACATAATTAAAAAAGAAATCATTTAGGGAATCATCAAAGAAAAAAGGGCATAGTAGCGTGAACAATGAGTTCTTGCAAACTAAAAATGACCATCATTGCCACATTCCAGTCTTAATCTGATGTTGACCAGGTACTGTATCCCACAGATGGCAGTGATTCTACTTGTAAGTTATCCCAAAATTCCCTCTGTCTTTGATCATAAGGGCTCTGGTCACTACTCACGATGGTTAGCCTTTAAAAATTACAAGACATTTTAATATAGATTTTAAAAGCAAAATAAAGAGAAAGGGAAGAGAAAGGATTGGAAGAGAGAAGTGAGGGGAATAGGGAAAAACTGCTTATTAAAAAAATCCAGCTTGAAAAGGAGAAGTAATGTATCTCTAACCTTGGCTGAACTTTAATTAACATGGCCTTATTTACAAGCACTAACTTCCCAGGAATCTTTGTTATGTCTTTAAAAAAATCATTTGTTTGATTTTTAAAATAGATAATAAATCTTTAGATATGTTGAAATTTTATTTTAAAGCATATACTACTTTAGTTGAATTGAAAAAAACATTGTTTTACTTACCTTGGATCATTTTGTCATTGTTTCAGCCGACTGGTTTAATGTGTTTTATACATATATAATTTAATTTGTATTTGAAGGTAACTGAGTACAATTACCATATTGTCACAAAAATGTCAGACTGTGGCACATGATATGTGTATTTAACATGGAACCTCAAGCTACCTAATGTTTTTGTAATCTATTATGGAAGTCTACTTTGAATGGATATTTTATTGTTTTTGAATGGGCATTTTAACAAATACAAAATAACTGGGGGGAAAAACTCCTTTTAGGAGTTTTTTAGGTTCAATTTAACCTTAACAAATCGGCAAAAGTACTACCTCCCCCCCTTCATTTTAGTACCTTTTGACTTTTTCTTCCTCATTTGACCAAAGCTCTCTTCAGTGGCAACAATGTGAGCAAAATAATTCTTTGCCAAAATTCTGTTAGAACTTTGAACGAAAGTTCTAAAGACAAGTCTCATAAAGCCTCTGACACCACCTAGAATTTCTCCTGAATCTGCAGAGAATTTCTATTTGTTAATTCCACTGTGCTTATCACCTCTGTCACTTTGGGGCCACCATGAACGCTAGAAGTCTCTTGGCACTTCTATTAAAAAGTCTGTACATTCACTCACATTGTTCTGCACTTCTTCCCCAAAGACCCTTCGACCTACTCTCCTCCATCCCACACTTTTCTCTGAACACCCACTAGCCTACCTACTTACCTTTTCCTAGGACATTCCTATTTCCTAGCCCTAGCAGAAACCTTGCTATCCTTACATGTGGTTACCAGTTACAGCTATGTGCCTGGCATTGTGCTGATTCCAGCTTGAAGTGTACTGCCCTCAAGAAGCGAAGTCTGGCATTGAAGACAGGTAGGTGGGAAAACGCAGCTTCGCTATAAGAAAAGCAACTGCCAAGAAGAAAGAATTTTTCGTTTGCTGTTTCTTTGCCCAACCCAGATCTTCTAAATAAGATCTTATTTGATTAGTCAGATCTTGCTATTCATTGTGCAAGTTACAGGTACATGGAATTATTAACTCCAGAAACGATTTGTTTTAATGCTCTTTTTCCCTGCCCCAGCTCAAGAGCAATGACTTCTTTTCACCCTTTGTCATTTTCTGTCCCTGTAAAACAAGGATGCTCACAGCTGGGACCCGGGATTATCCCCTAGAGTAAATATCAGAAATTAACAATTCCTTTAACAAATAAGAAAGTAAATACATACGGCTGCCTCTAAGCAGTAGACCAATATTCTAAGGAAAAGTGTGCATTTCGTGCTCAGAAGAGTTCGTATCAGTGCTTCATGCTTTCAGGGTATTGTGTTTGCTAGTTAAGTGGATTGACCAATTACATGCCCTTAAGGAGTAGAATATTTTTTACAAATAGATGCGGGCTGATCTTAAAAAATTTCATGGCAAAGCAATTTTAAAAGTTGGCAAACATAAAGATGTATATGCTCTTTGCTTTTACAAAAGGCAAATGTACCAAATTTGCTAACCTTTTCTATGATAACAAATAGCTGTTAGTAGTATGTGAATTAGCAAATATTTTAAAATACATATTTCTTAATCTATCCTTTCAGAGTAAGGTGATGGATGACATTTTAATGAATGTGAAAACAACTCTCTCTTTGAAATAAACTAATGTTACGGTGAGAAAAGTTAGAAAACGACTGGAAATACTTCCATCTAATGTTATTTTGTGTGTGCAAATGTGATACGATCACCCTAGAAGCTCACAGTATTATACTCTAAAGACTCAGAAACAATTTTATTTGTTTAAAAATCTCACAAATGAAGTGTTTCAGCAAGTCAAGAGACTATTTTTCCTTTTAAATATTAAAAATGCAATTCCTTCCAGTTAGTTCGCTAGAACTAATTAATCAGAGAACATTTTACTGATAAAATCTGAACTAAAAAAGTATGCATAACAGAAAAGAAATAACAAATGACAAATGACAAGTGATTTATTAGGCAGAACCAAGATGCACCTCTTCCATTTCAGGATTTCAAATCTTTGAAGGTATCTTTTTTAAAATAATAGCATTAAAATATAATAGCATTAAAAACAAATATTGAAATAAATGTGCCTTAGAACCAGACCTTCAAATCACTACATAACAATGTATTAAATCATGCTTTTCAAAAAGAGTGATGTTTATGAGTTTTGTACCACTAATAAATAAAATAGAATTTAAAATCATTTTAAAACATTGCTTATTTATTATTTTTAATTTTTGTATATTATAGAATTCATATGTAGTAAATTGCAGTATATTTATGTAATATATAAACAAACATTGGTGACAAATGTTCATGTTTTTTACTGACAAGATTGTGCAATAAAAGAAATTGGAGACTACTGCTATAGAGTCACACACATCTTTATGCCTATAATTATGTCGCACTTTCCTAAATCTGCCTTTCTGGAGGCTTTAAGCTGCCAGTTCCCATGCTGTGCCCACCTCAGCATAGTCTGCTTAGAATGAAGGAGGCTCACCATCCCCATTTGATTCGCCCCCCCCCACTGCCTTCAATTTAAGATGGAGGTAGGAGTTGTCGAATAGCTTTCAGTTCAGATTCATTATCAGAAAGCCTTGACAAAGCTGAGACTTTGTTCCTCATTCTATTGCCCACTTTTTTGCAAATACTAATGGTCACAAAAGAGGAGCAAGGGGTAAGTTCCTAGTACCAAGCCCCCTTCATGATGCCCAAGAACATCCTCAGAGACACAGGCCAAATAAGAAGGGTGGGGAGAGAGAGTTAGGAAAGGAGGAGATGATACTTGAAGTAGATGTGAAGAAGAGGGAGAGGAGCCTAGATAGAATAAGTGTAAAAGCATAAAGAAGCAAGACATAATTTATATTATTGTTTCATGTTATATGTATATAATATATTTATTTAAACATTATAAACAATTTACCCATGAGGGATACATTCCAAGACCCCCAGTGGATGCCTGAAACCACAGATTACACTGAACCCTGTATATACTATGTTTTCTCCTATACATACATACCTATGATAAAGTCCAATTTATAAATTAGGCACAGTATGAGATTAGCAACAACTAATAATATAGAGAACAATTATAACAATAAAAGTTATGGGAATGTGGTCACTCGTTTCAGGGGATCCTTGTTGAAATTTGTACAGTCTCTGTACTTTCTGGCACCATACGTTGCCATCAACTGGAACGTGTTTTCTGTTCATGTCCTCTACCTACACATTTAATGCCTTTTCGTCTTGACTAAGCACTCACCGCACACTGTGACCTTAACTTTTGCAGTTTGAGGTGCAAGGCAAAACTAGAATAAATTTCTTTTTCCTTCTTCACAATTTCATGGATAAAAGATTCATTCTTAACTATAATTTTAGCAGCCACAGGATATCATTTTTCTCCCTTATTAAGTCAAGAACTTTCACATTTTAACTTAAAGGAAACACTTTATGTTTTCCCCTTGGCATATCCAAATTCCGAGCATCACTACTCACATGTTTGGGGGGTATTATTAAGGGACACTTGAACACAAGCACTGTAATACCATGGTAGTCGACCTGATAACCTAGACAGTTACTATGGGACTAGCGGATGGGTAGAGTATATGGTATGGATATGCAGGACAAAGGAATGATTCAGGTCCCAGTTGGGATGAAGAGCAATATTTCATCATGCTACTCAGAACAGCGTGCAATTTAAAACTAATGAATTGTTTATTTCTAGAATTTTCCTTTTAATATTTTCAGGCCATGGTTGACTATGGGTAACTGAAACTGCAGAAAGCAAAACTGTGGATAAAGGAGACTACCATGTATTTGTATATTGTATATACATATTATTGCATTATGTTATGTTTATGTAATATATATTATATATTTATACTTTGTAATAAAGCCTATTATATATAAATTTACCACCTTAAATTGAGCTACAGATTAAATGCGATCAAAATCAAAGTCCCAACAAGTTTTCCTATGGAAATTGATGAGCTTTTCCAAAAATTAATATGGAAATGAAAGGTCAAGAATAGCCAAGATAATCTTGAAGGAAAAAAAACAGGGTGAAGTACTTAAAAACTAAAGAAACAGACAGTCTGGAAACAGACCCACACATTTGCAGACCCTTCATTTGTGACAAAGTTGGCAAGAAGAATAGTGGGGGGGAAACTCTCTCCACTGGGTCAAATAGAAATTGCCACACACATAAAAAAAGAATAAAAGAACAAACGTAGGGAGAGAGGAAGGGAACGGGGGGAGAGGGACAGAGAGAAATAGAGAGACAGAGATAGAGACGGAGACAGAAAGACAGAGACAGAGATGGAGAGAGCAACTGACAGAGAGACAGACAGAGAAGAAAACCTGATGAACATGATACACACACAAGAATCAGTTACAGGTGAATTGAAAATTAGAGGATAATATGGGAGAATATTTCAATGTCACTGGGATAGAAGATTTCTAAAACAGCAAAAAAAGAGCAATAACCATAAAGAAAATGGTTGATACTTTAAACTACATTAAATTTAATAATTTCTGCTTCTCAAAAGACACCATGAAGTGAAAACAAGTCACTGACTAGAAGAAGATATTTATGACATGTATAACTTACAAAGGGTCCATAACTAGAATGTGTAGACAAACAAATTAATAAGAAAAGGCCAACAACCCAATAGAAAAAAGAGAAAACAGACTTGAACAGGTAATTCATGAAGAGTTTATGTAATGGCCAATAAATATTAGAACGGAACTCACCCTCATTAGTGATCAAGGAAATGAAAGTTAATATCACAAAGAGATACCACTACCTACCCCTCAAATGGCTGAAAATAAAGAGACTGGTAACATCAAGTGGCAAGGATGTGGAGTAACTAGAACTCTAATAAACAGCCAGTGAGCATATAAATTGGTATATCTTCTTTGAAAAATGGTTTGGTATTATGTACTAAAGTTGAGCATATATAACCTATGACTCAGAAATTCCATTCCTAGATATAACTCCAACAGAATGTAAGCACACGTATATCAGAAGCATACACAAGAATATTCACAGGTGCATTGTTTACCACAGCAAAAACTAGAAACAATTCAAATGTACATAAATAGATGAATAAACATAATGTGACATATTCCTTACAACTGAATATTATAGGGAAAGTGAATAATTTCACCTATACAAAAACATGGATGAATCTCACAAAGTACTGAACAAAAATCCCCCAGATATATATATTTAATGTACACAGGACATCCTGCAGGATATACCATGTTCTAAACCATAAAACAAGTCTCAATAAATTTTACAGAATTTAAATCATACAAGGAATGTTATCCTACTTCAACAAAATAAAGTATATATAAAGAAAACAAGAAATTTGAAAATACACAAATCTTAAACATTAAAAACACATTGAAAAATAAGCTCTGGCTCAAAGAAAAAAAGCAGTGGAAATCAGAAAGTATTATGAGTTGAATAAAAGTGAAAGCACAGCATAAATTTACGGGGTGCAACTAAAGCAGTGCTTAGCAGAAAAATTATAACTTTAAACACTTATATTTTAAAAAGTAAGAGCAAGCTAGACCCAAAGTTTAAAAAGAGGAAAGAAATAAGGTTTAGAATAGAAATCACGAAGATTTAAAAAACAGAAAAATCAATAAAACTAAATGTAGGTTATTTGAAAAGATTACCAAAATTGACAATGCTTTATATAAACTGATAAAGAAAAATTACCAAATTACCAAATTACACAAGTTACCAAAATCAAGAATGAAATGGGGTCATCACTACTGTCCTTACAAAAATTAAAAGGATTTTAAGGGTATGAGGGTTCCTTTCTCTCCACAACCTCTCCAACTCTTGTAATTACTTGTCTTGCTGATAATCACCATTCGAACAGGTGTGAGGTGGTATTTCATTGTGTTTTTGACTTGCATTTTCCCAACAGCTAGTGAAGTTGAGCATCTTTTTATGTATCTGTTGGCCATTTGTATGTCTTCTTGGGGAAAAATGCTGAGGGGAAATATAAATTGGTACAGACACTATGGAAAACAGTCTGAAGATACCTCGTTTCTGTGACCCAGCAATCCCTCCTGGGTATCTACCCAGAAAATATGAAAACATTTATTTGTAAAGACATATGTATCCCTATGTTCACTGCAGCATTACTCACAGTGACCAAGACATGGAAACAGTGTCCTTCATTAGATGATTGGATAAAGAAGCTGTGGTACACATATACAATGGAATACTACTCAGCCATGAGACAAGATGAAATACTGCCATTTACAACAACATAGATGGATCTTGAGAATATCAATCTAAGTGAAATAAGTCCGACAGAAGTTGAGAGCCCTATGATTTCATTCACGTGTAGGATATAAAACTAAAAGCAACAAATGAACAAGACAAACGAACCAAAACTCACAGACACAGACAACAATATAGCGGTTACAGAGGGAAAGTGGGGTGAGGGAGGTAGAAAAGGGGTCAAATTTATGGTGATGGAAGGAAATCTGACTTAGGATGAACACAGTACAATGTACAAATGATGTATTATAGAATCGAACACTTGAAACCTATATAGTTTTATTAATCAATGTCATCCCAATAAATTTAATAAAATTAATAAACAAGGATTATTATAAGGGGATATTATTGTGTTAGCTCCTGCAGCTACTATAAAAAACTACCAAAACTTGGTGATTTAAACAACAAAAGTTTATTCTTTCACAGTTCCAAAGGCCAGAACTCTGAAATCAGTACCACTGGGTCAAAGTCAAGGAGTCAACAGGGCAATACTCCTTCTACAGGCTATAGAGAAAATTCCATTCTTGCCTCTTCCAGTTTCTGATGACTGCCAGCATCCTTTGGCTTGCGGTCACATTGCCTTCTTTTCTGAATATGTCCAAATCTCCCTCTACGTCTCTCTCATAAGAACATTTGTGATGACACATAGGGCCCACTCAGATGAGCCAGGATAACGTCCCCATCTCAAAATCCTCAACCACTGCATCTGCAAAGTCTGTTGTCATGTAAGGTAAATACCACAATTAGAACCATATTTATGCTAAAAAATTAGGCAATTTAGATGAAATTGAAAAAGTCTGAGAGAGACAAATTACTAAAACTGACTCAAGAAGGAACAGAGTATCTGAAAAGATAACAAGCAAAAAAAACTGAATTAGTAATTAAAACTCTTCCTACAAAGAAAACCTAGAACCAGATTGTTTCACCGGTGGATTCTATGAAACACTTAAAGAAAAATAACAACCTTTTGCAAACTCTTGTGTGGGAAAAAAGAATAAAGAGAAAGGAATGCTTCCAATTTCTTCTATGAGGTCAATATTCTGATAATACCAAAGCCAGATAGATATCACAAGAAAACAATAGATCAACATCCCTCATGGATACAGAGGCAAAAATCCTCAGCAAAATATTAGTCAAATCCAGCAATATATAAAAAGGACCTTACACCATGGCAAAGTGGGATTTTTCCATCTAAAACTCAAGATAATAAACAATATTAATAAATATATCCAATAAAGGACAAAATCTCATGATCATTTCAACAGACATACAAAATGTATCTGACAAAATCCAAAATTCAATCTTAATAAAAACTATGAACAAACTAAAAACAGAAGGGAATTTACAAAACCTCACACTCAGTGATGAAAGACTGAATGCATTTCCCCTAAAATTGGAAAAGAAAAGAGTGTTCACTCTAACTACTTTTAATCAGCATTGTACAATGAGTTCTATCCAGTGCAATCTGACGAGAAAAAGGAATAAAAGTATCCACATTTGAGTGGAAGAAGTAAAACTGTCTTTATCTGCAGGTGACATAATCCTGTTACACACACACACTCACACACAACACACACACACACACACACACACACACACACACACACACACACACTACTGGAACTAATGCATGATTTCACCAAGGTATCAAGATCCAAGAACAAAATACAAAACTCAATTGTATTTCTATACAATGAACAATCTGGAAATGAAATAAAATAATTATATTTGAAATAACATCATAATAATAAAATACTTAAGAATAAATTTAACAGAAGAAATGTTATAACTTGTACACTGGAAACTACAAAACATTCCTGAGTAAAGAAGGTCTAAATGAATGGAAAACATTCCATGTTCATGGATGTAAAGATGCAATATTGTTAAGATATCAATTTCCAAAATGGTCTATAGAGCCAACAAAATATACAAACCACATGCTAACTTAATCAAGAAAAGGGGATAAAACACAAGTAGGAAATGACAAGATGGAAATAACCATTGAAACAGACAAAAATTTTAAATATTGAATGAGATTACTTTGCAGACCTGCAAATATATTTTAAAACCTAAATGAAATGTATGATTTCCTAAGAAAATACAATTTAACAAAATTGACCCCATTAGTTGTGAAAAGATTAAAGAGACCAATTTCCATTAAAAAAAATGGATAAATTTAGCAAGAAACTACCACCACAAAAAAAGTACCAGGCCCAGGTGGTTTCGCAGGGAACTCTACCAAACCTTTAAAGACGAGATATCGCATGGCATCATAAAGTATCTCAGAGTGTTGAATATTAAAGAAAATTTTCTTATTCTTTTTATGAAGCAAGTATAGCATTGATACTTAAACCCATGAAGAAAATTATAGATGACTATCACTTATAAATATTGATACAAAAATACCAGATAAAATAATGACAAACAGAATCCAGAACCACATTAAGAAAATAACATGAAATAACCAAGTAGAAAAATTCCAGGAATGCAAATTGGTTCAATATTAGAAACTTCATTAATACACCACTGTCATCATCAGTAGATCTAAGTAAAAAAATTTTATGATTATCCCCATACATGTTTCAATGGCCTCTAAAAAAATTCAACCCCTTTTCCTAATTAAAATACTAAAAAAAAAAAAAAAAGAAAAGAAAAAAGAAAAAGGAATTAAGCAAGTCTTAATGTAAATATTTATTTGTTGGGGAACACTAGAAACATTTTTACTAAGTTCAGAAACAAGGCAAGGTTGCCTACTATATCACTACTTAACATGTTATTCGTGGCACCAGGTAAAGAAATTAGATAAGAAAAATCAACTAAAAACAAGAAAGCTGGAAAAAAGGAGGTAAAGCTATCTCTATTTGAAGATTATCTGATAGCATATTTAAAACCCTAAAGAATTAATAACAACACTAACTCAGATATTTAAAAAATTCTCTAAGGAAGCAGGATATGAATTTAACACAAAAAAATCAATAGCTTTAATATACATAAATAATAACTACAGAATATAGAACAGAAAAAGCTTCACTTTAGGAATAATGGAAAGACATCTCTTATTCTTGGATAGGACAAGTCAACATCATAAAGATGTCAGTTCTACCTGATTTGTTAATTTAATTTAGTTCTTATTTTAAAATATTCTATACTGAAATAAACACATTAATAATAAAGTGTTTTAAAAAGCAGGAAATCACTGGAAAAGAAAAACTACCAGAGAGGCAGTGGGACCAGCCCTGCTAGATATTAAAACACATTGTAAGTCTTTAAAATAAAATAGTATGGTACCAGTATATAGATTAAAAAATGGACCAGTGGAAGAAAATAAAAATTCAGAAAAAAACCGAAATTCATACAGTAACTTAGTATAAAGGTGACACCTCAAATCATGAGGGCAAAGATAGAATTTTAAAAAATAAATGGTGTTAGGACATTATTTGGGAAAAAAAATATAATTAAATCTATACCTCATACCCTACAGTCCATATAAAGCAAGGATGATGTACAAGTACTAGAAGGCAACACAGGTAACCTGAGTGCATGTAAACAGTTTTTAACTAAGATGTAAATTCAGATGCAATAAAAGATTGATAAATTTGACCTCATAAAATTAAGAACCTTTTGCACAACAAATAGCACCATAATCAATCAACACAGATGTTGATTAAGAGAAAATATTTGTGACATATACCACAGATGCAGATTTAATATCCTTAACAAGGAACTTTTGAAAATGCAGAAGGAAAAGAGCAAAAATCAGATAGGAAAATGACTCAGATAATTCACACATATACACACACACGCATGCACACATGACTTTAAAAGGGACTTTAAGCATACCAAAAGATATGTATGGCCTCATTTTATGCCATTCTCCCTCTCATTCATTGTGTTCTGTGAACATTACGAACTATCCCTCAGCAGAAACTTCACCCTCGGTTGTTTTAAATGGCTAGCCTCTTCTCATTTTCAGATTTTCATTTAAAAGCTACCACCTCCAAGAAGCCTTCTCTGATCCCCTATCCAAAGAATTATCTGTCCCTCCACCACAATTATGCTGTTGTAGCACCCTTTTATTTCCTTAGAGCACAGCATAATCTGTAACTCTCTCCAATCGAATGTTAGCTTCCTAAAGGAAGGTGCTTTGCCTGTCTTGTTCACCACTGCATCCTCAGTGTCTAGTACAAAGCTTGGCACATACTTCAAAGAATAAGTGTAATAAAAGCAAACTAATGGGAGGTTAGAAAGTAACATACTTGATTTCATGATCTGGGAGGTGAAACCCTCAGAGTGAAGACAAGGTCCAAACTGTAGAAGAGCAGTGAGCTACCAAAAGGAATTAAGAAGATTCAAAGAACTGACATTAAGGTGCAGGGTAGATTATCCATATTTTCACTAAAGTAAAAAAACAAAACAAAACAAAACAAAAAAAACTATAATATTCCTCAATCTGAGCACTATCTCTAGTTAATCTTTCCAATTCTCTTAGTAACTGGTATTTAATATACCTTTTTAAAAGTCTCATTGAGACCTCCAGTTACTTACTCTTCCTCCTTTTTCTTTCACTCAGTTCACCAAACTCTTCTGGCTCTGTTTGCTTCCTTCTCCAGCCCGCACCCTCAATCTACAACTCCCATATCAATGTCCACCTTTTCCCTCTTTCTATAGCAATTCTCAATGATGAATTTGAGAATCATCTGAGATAGTTAAAAAAAATTAAGCATATTGCTGGAGCCCCACCCTTCGGATGCAGTAGATTTAAGGGAGATGACCAGAAATCTAGGTTTCAAGAAGAACCCCTAGAAGATCTGGACACCAGTTATCCAAGGATAAAACACTGGCCTGGAGGAAGAAATGCCCTTCTTCCTATCCAAGTGCTCCAGAGCCCATACTTTTCCATCCCCTCAGAGATCTTACTTTATTGTCCTCACTCTCTAATATTTCTTTACTCTCTTAACTTCTACCCTGACAGCCAAAACAATTTTTTCAGCAAAGCACATCTGATCCATGTCACCTCCTTGATTAAAACCCACCAGCTTTCCCTATCACCTATAGCAATGGTTCTGAACTTTAAATATCCTTGAATTCAAATGTGTTTTAAGCACTCTGCAAACTACTCTTTTCCAAATGTATTGAGAGATGTGAGACATATGTGAGAGATATATTTGCTTCCAAGTTTTTTAAAAACTATGTATTTTGTACAGAAAATGCTAAACATACTTATATAGCTGTTTTTACAGCCCTACGATAATCTACACTTTCAAGAAATTGTGCCATACACAAGAGCCAAGAAGTCAAATAAAAAAAAAAAAAAGACAACTTGTTGCCCAAATATATAATGTTCTATCTGTGAACTAATGTATAGGCAGTGTTCACTAAATTGAAGAGTCATCCATTCCATGTTCAAAGGTCTACATCATGTATCTAATAGTAGCTGTTATAATGATTTCAAAAACATACAGTAATGATATTACTCTAAGTTCACTGTATAATAAACATCTATACTACACAAATTCATTCCTCTGTATCTGTGTCTGAAAAGAAATGCTACTCTTATGTGTGGAGATTTCTCTCTCTCTCTCTCTCTCTCTCTCCAATAAAAAAAGGACCCTCATACTCAAAAAATACTAGACATTACCATTCTACAGAATAAAGTCCAAATCCTTTAACAGGATATACAAAAAACACCTTATATGGCCTCAATTTATAAGCTCATCTGTCTTATACAAACTGCAATTTTTCCTAGTATCCTATACTTAAATCCTAATATACTCTTATCATAATGAGTGAAGAATATTCTAAGTTCTTGGAATTAAGGTACTATAGAGATAAAGTAACTCAACTCCTTAATTCTATAGAGGACTTCATCTTTTTGTAAACCATTTGTTTCCTGATAAATACTTATATCTGTTCTGTTTTTTAAAAAAAGTTAAGGCCAACAGAGAATGCAAAAATCTAATAATCCTCTACCACTTTGAAAAAGTGAGTTTCACCTTGATTCTGCTTTTCCATTTCCTCCATCCTCGGGCAGGAATGGCAAACTCAGAGAGTGTCACACATTTCTAATAAAAATCTACCTTTCTACTCAAGAACAGGAGTCCACTTTGCAGACATGATGCAGGTTTGTTCCTTCAGGTTCACCTGTAAGAACCTCAGGAATTAAAAAGGTCACTAAAGTTTCTGGAGTTCAGGCCTTTCATCCCATGAATGGGCGCGTGGGGGAGGAAGGGGACGACAGCCGCTGACATCTATGGACTTTCTGTGCTTCGCACTGGTTAAGTCCTTTCTGTCACTACCTCCTTTGGTCCTTCAGGCAACCCTACAAGTGTAGCAGGCAGTAATCACTGCCTTCGTGTAATGGCTAATAAAACGGGGCTCTGGCTAATTTACTAACTGGCAAGGTCCCCCAAGCGAACCTTCTCAGGTACCACTACCTTCCAGTTGGGGGCCGGTGCCCTCCCTCCATCCGCATGCACTGGCCCCCCTGTCCCTCCTGGCCCCCTGGGGGGTGGGGAGGCGCCGGCTCCGCCGCCGGGGGGATGGGGCCCCCACTCACGTTCAGCAGCCAGAACCCCGTGCTCTCCTTGGCCTGGTCCTTGGGCAGGTCGGTGGTCCTGCCATGCTCCTGGACGCTGCGGCCCGAAGCGAACTCCGGCCCTCTGCTGGGCGAGGTTCCCTGGCGGGAGCGGGCGCTCCCCTGCAGCGCGGGGTCGACGAACAGGGATCCGACCTGCCCGCCGCGGTGGTCGGCGGCTTTGAAAACCTTGGCCATCGCCTGGGCCGGGCTTAGTCCTTGGTCCCCTGCGGGGTGGGTCTGGGCGCAACCGCCGGCCGGCGACTGCGCAGGCGCGTCCCGCGGCGGCCTCCCCGCGCTTTCCCTGCGCGTGCATCGGGGATGCGTCTGGGATGCATCGGGGATGCCGCTGGGATGCCTCTGGGATGCGTGCAGGCCCGGGAGCTAGGCAGGGCTGGCTTCGGGGGCGCCTGGAGCCGGGTCAGCTTCGAGCGCTTGCTTTGCCGTTCCGGGCTCCCTTAGAGAGAAGTTGGAGCCTGCAGGTGCACCACGGCTATTGGAAACCTCAGTTCGTTTGCTTATCTGCCCCCTAACGCATCGTGAGCCCTGTTCTCCGAGTACCAGTTCTTTCTGGGAGATTGACAGTATCAAGCATCATGTCCTGACACTCTCCCTTGAGCTCCAGATGTTCTGTTTCCGACAGTCTACTTGGACATCTTTTCTGTCCCCTGGACTTATAACACAACATGTCAATATTCACCTTCCCTCCCAGACCTCTAGTATGTTCCAAACTCATTTAATATAGCAGTGTCATATCCACAAAAGCTTAAAACTTCACATTTTTGAATTCTAACCTTAAATATTTGAACCCTTTCTACTCTTTTTATGCATCCAGTTTAGGACATCTCACACAGATCGGCAATGGTTTACGCATGGGTCTCCCCACCTGCTCTCATCCACCCTTTCTGTTGCTTTACCTTTAAAGTTAAAAAATACGGTTTACTTTGAAAATAAAATGAGAAAACTTCAGAGCTTCTTTATTGGCTATATATTTGAAGTCTTTAATATGGAAACCAAGGGCCTCCCAAATACACTCTGCTGCCTTAGGATCATTATTTACTGCTGTTCTATTTGGAATTTATTTTTCTTTTATTCAAGGGCAAACTCAAAGTTCAGCTTTCAGTTAAATCTTATAATCCCATACACATAGCCCAGATGCAGAATTAACCGGTCGAGCTACTACTTGGTATTTATCATTAGTTGGCTCATACTATTTCAATTAGTTGTCAATTTCAAAAGACAGAGTTCTTTTGAAAGAGAGCCACTTGCTCTCTTCAAGGCTATAGCATTTTAACCCAAGGCGCTTCATACAAATTTACTGTTGTTTGGAGTCTGATGTGTTTAATCACTTTGCCAATGAGATTTGCTGCCTACCAGCACAGTCTATGACTACCTAACAGTTCATGAGATGTAAAATAAAAAATATCTAACCTAGATCTAATCGAATCCTTACACCTAGCCTCTAGTCTACAGGAAATTCAGGAGACAGAGAAACAAACTGAATGATGCTATAAGGAAAAATATGAAATAAATATAAAATGTAGGTGAGGCATTCTAAAACAAAACTGGACTCTTCAAAAAAAAAGTGTCATGGGGAAATACAGAACAGTACAGCCATTCTCAATAACAGTTTGGCAGTTTTTTTAAAAAAAAACTGAACATACGACTATCATAAAACACAGCAATTGTACTCTTGAGCATCTATCCCAGAGAAATAAAAACTTACATTCACACAAAAACTTATACACAAATGTTCATAGCAGCTTTATTTACAGACAAAGCGCTGCATCCGCTCAGATGTCCTTCCATAAGTACATAAACTGCCAGACATATATGTGCCTGGAAATAGGAGTGGCAATAAAAAAGGGTGAATTATGTGAACTATCGACATACACAACTTGGTTGAATCTCTAGAGAATTATGCTGAGTAGAAAAAAATTTAATCCCAAAAGATAATATACTATATAATTTATAGGACTTTTCTAGGTATAATTTATACCTTTGTCTGCCTAGATTATGAGCCTCTACATGGCAAGAACCAAGTTTTATTCATTCTTTTTCATTTGTTTGCCCTCACACAGACCTAGCAATTTGACCAAGATCGAAGCATCTATCTCAATCCAAACTTTGTTTCCTAATAGATTACAAATGGTATGTGAAGGCCAGAGGTCCCAAATGCTGGCTAATCTACTTGGTATATCACAATCACCTGGAGTACCTTTTTCTAAAAGACAGTTTTTCAGGCACCACCTTACACCTATTGAATCTGAATCTCTGGGGATGGGGTGTAGAAGTCTATACGTGTTTTTTTTCTGCTTGAGGGGAGTGGGGAGATGCAGGTATTACTGGACACTTTATTTTGCACCCCCCGAAAAACAAACAAACAAAAAACCCACTGGGGATCATCTGTTGACAACTCAGGAACTCTACTAAGTATATTGCTCTACTCACACTTGATACAAGGAGAAAAGTGAGAAAAATGATTGTGAGACAATGAACTTTCTCCAAGTTTCCCCTACCATCATGGCCAAAGGTGTTTTGATAGACACCACTGGGTTTTTCCCTGATGAAAGCTTTACACAGGTCAACCAGCTGTTCAAGAATTATGTACTTGCTGAGGTGACTGGGATTTTTGAAATCCAGGTCATACTTCCCAGATCTGAAGAACCTAATGGCACTTATGCCCACACCAGTTACAAGTTACCAAGTAGCCAGCTTTTCCAATTGTACTCCATAGCAGCTCCAGAGCACTTTTATTCTCTAAAATGTTGGGAGCAAAACGCCCTTCAATCTTGTATTAACTTTCTATTGCTACCACAACAAAGTACCACAAACTTAGCAGTTTAAGCAATACACATTTGTTATCTTACAGTTCTGTATGTCAGAAGTCTGACATGAGCCTAGCCAAGCTAAAATCAAGGTGCCAGTAGGGCTGAATTCCTTTCTGGAGGTTCCAGGGGAGGATCTGTTTCCTTCCTCATTTGGGAGGTTGCTAGAATTCAGTTCCTTAAAGATGTGAGACAGATCCCCTATCAGTTTCCCTGTTGCCTGTCATGCAAGGGCTGTCCACAGCTTCTAGAGTTCACCCACATTCCTTGGCTTGTGTCCTTCTCTTCCTGCCTCAAAGTCCACAACATCACAGCTCTCTGACCCTTCTTCCATCATATGATGACAAACGGCTCTCTGCTTTTAAGGACTCATGTGATTACACTGGGCCTACACTGATAATACAGGATCATCTCCCCCATTTTAAGGTTCACAACCTTAATAACATCTGCAAAATCCCTATGCCATGTAAGGTTCCAAGAATAGGAATACAGGTAGCTTTGGAAGACCATATTCAGCCTACCACAATCTCTGACATTGGTTTTTCCTATATTTCTCCTTGATGACATTGTTCAGGTATGGTAAGCCTCAGCTCTGAGCCCCATAGCTTCCCTGAAGTTTGCAGACAGGGAGGATCATTAAGTCCTGCACAATCAGCTTACTGTTAACTGATCACAATGAAAGCTGGAACTGGCAGGATGCCAGCAGATTTACAATTGTATGACAGCAAGGGGAATTCCTTGCAGCACCTCCAGCCTTACAGGCAGCAAAATATTCCTACTATGGTGCTTGGACCAAATTTAGACCTATTCTCAGAGCCATCCATTTCTATCTTCAATTTGTCAATCCTCTTCTGCTCCACAATATTTAGCTGCTTGCTAATCAGGCAGGTCCAACAGTTTCATTGATGTGTTTGAGAGCCTCTGAGGTGCTTTTTCCCGTAGAGAGTCTTATCATTGTCTTGAGCTCTAATGTCTTGTACTAGTTGAGCACTACTGGATACAGCTCTTAAGACACCTTTCCAGTGCAAGACCACTTCAAGAGTGGGATTTCCTTGAGAGGCAAAGATCTCTCTCTCTAACAAAGAGCTTGAGAACAGGCATGGTGAATTTCTATTCATATTTCTTGTCCTGCAAAAAAAAGAGTCAGAGAAACAGGTTCTGCAGAGGCCAACCAAGTTAATTTAACAAGCTCACCAGCCTCTCCTTTATTTTCCTGAGCCCTTAGCCTGCTCAGTTTCTCTTTTGCTACATGTGTTTTTTAAAGCTCCCTAAATGATTCTGATGTGCAACAATATATGGGAACCACTGGTATAGGTTTTAAAGGAAAATAAACTTTTTCAGTTAAAAAATTTTTCAAACAAAAACCATACATTTTTTATTAGCTATAAAGCAAATCATCTTTCAAGCTAAACTACAGTACATTCTACTTATTACATGATATACAACCAAATGATACACAAATTTTATATTTCAATTAATTCAATAAGGAGACATCAAAAATAATGAAGGTCTTTTTTTCCTTTCCTTATTCCCTAAATTTATGTTTAAACCTGACATATATTTTGTAACCTTAAAGTTATGGCTTTTTCTGTATTAGTGCTTTTTAAGATAATGATTATAAATGCAACTAATTTGAGAAAACAGGAAATAAAACACTTTCACCTACTGGTTTCTAGCTCATTATCTCCTTTGTCATTAAGATAATAATACTATTGAGATTAATGTTTATAAATCTGCAGATACAATTTTAACCTTTCCTATAATTGAGAATTTTATAATAAAAAAATCAATTCCAAATACACCTGTACATATCTTATAAAAATACATTTAAAAATAAGAATGGGTCTGCGGCCATGCCACCCTGAATGTGCCCAATCTTGTCTGATCTTGGAAGCTAAGCAGGGTCGGGCCTGGTTAGTACTTGGATAGAAGACCACCCAGGAATACCAGGTGCTACAGGGGTAAATAAAATAAAATAGAATTAAAAATTAAAATAAGAACAAGAATGGGAAAAATTCTAAATACTGGGTTATTATTCCTCTGTAAGTGAGTTGACATTATGAACAGGCTTTGAGTCCTTTATCTTTATCAGGATATTCTTCTACATCAGAGGAGAAGAGCAACTCTGGAAGAGAAAATGAACAGATCATACTCAAAATGGTTTCCTAGTACCTCAAAAAGATTTTTTTAGTTTCAATATAAATAATCCTATAATAATAGAAAGTCCTCAAGTACAAGTAAGAATTCTTGACAGTGAAATTTGATTTAAAAGGTAAGCTAATGACTAATGTATAAGTTTTGCATTTTAGAAATTTCAAGTTTTAAATGTATTATTAACCCCTGAAAAATAAAACATATGTAATGGAGATAATATAAAAGCTCTTACTAGGAAATTTAAGTCACTTAGAGAATCCAGAATCATTAAATAGCTAAAAGGCCTAATTCTATAGTGATCATAATATCCTAAAATGAAGGGGACACATGTAGAGGAAAGTGTTGGAACCAACATGAGGTGTGTGCCAGGATATCTTAAATGTGCTATCCCATTTAATCACCATCAACAACCCTGTAAGTGAGGTATTATCATCCTCATTTTATATTAATTTTTTTATCCTCATGAAAATAAAATGTTATATAATTCACATGGCCCTAAAAGAGAGGATTCTGTAAATATTTCGAAAGTAACACATACTTTGTGATTTAAACTGAATACTGCACAAGCCAGCTAGATGTAGCTTCAATACCAACCACAGTTTAGAATTAGTTGGCATTTCTACATTTAAACTATTACTTAGCATACATAATTTATTAAAATACCAAGAAATATTAAAAAAGAAAACCTGAGGAATCTAATAAACTTCTCTAAGTATTAGATGAAAAATTCTTTGAATGACTAAAAACTATACTTAGTGAAAGAAAACAGAATACATCAACCCTAAAATTTTAAAACATACTTTACACATATCAAAAGATATAAAGCAATGGAATATTTAGTGAAGCAGCTTGAGAATGATGATGCAAAAAGGTATGTTCATAAATAAAAATAGATAAGATTACATTTTTTTTGTCTTGGTTTTTATAAATGGAAATGTTGGGAAGATACTCAATTCTAAGACTTCTGAAACAGGTTGAAATTAGTTGATCGATTTGCAGTTAAATGCTCAGGATGTTTAACAACATCAAGAAGATGATAATAATCAAGGTCCAGAAAATACCATAGAGATTCAATGGTGAAACTGTGGAACATCTGCTAAACGAACACAACTTAGACTACAAATATCAAGCAGTTCCTAAAGCAGTGTGAAAGGATGAGCAGTTTGCTAATATGATTCCTCTTCTTCAGGGGTTCTAAAAGAAGTCTGAGGACTAGAGATTAGTAAATCTCCCTTCATACTGGGCACCCTAAAGGTGGGATTACTAAACATTTCATTAGACAATGAAAGGTTAGGAATTTGTGTCAGGTAGAGAGGGAGGTAACAATAATTCACTTTAATACGTGTCTGATAGAGGCTACATAAATGAAGCATGATTTATTTCAAATTAAGAGATACTTTGATTGGAAGGAGACATGAAGAGCAAGGGCTTTCTATAAAATACCTTCCAAGAGAAGATATACATCCTAAATATGCACAAGAGCCACAGAAGGCCCTCATTAAGTACTTTGAGGGCCTCCAGCTCTCCTAGACACTCGCTCCACTTCTCTTGACATTGTTTCACCACTTTATTGTCAGTCTTCCTGTGATTTTATTGTGTCTTTGTTATTACAGTAAGTTACATCCATTAAAAGAAAATTTCCAAAGTCACTATAGAGAATTTCATAATATTCTTATACTATTTGTTCTTTAATACCTTCACTAAGATCCATGCCTGGCCTATAAGACAAAAAAATCCAAGATAATCCAACCAGAAGGGCTACCACGAGATTCACCACGATCCATGGCTGGAGAACCTGTTCCTCAATTCCTGCTGCCCTAAGGATACAGAGAAACTCATCAGAAATGTCTTCACCTTGGTTCATATATCCAAATATATGTACTTTATGAACTTTAAAAATAAGTATCAGTCCTTCCTCACAAACAGGAATAATAAGTATGAAATACACTTTACACACACACACACACAGATGATGAGAACAAAGGTTCAAGGTTATTGAGTTCTAAACATATTTGCTTTGGTACACTGATATAAATGGAAATTTGGTGTTGCCAAAACATTTTTCTAAATTTCTCTTCCAAATACTATGGTGCTACTCTTCATGAAGTACCTCTCTCTTCTCTTTTTACCTCATGCTTCTAGCCACTCTCTCAAAAAAGACTGGCCCTCTGAGTTTTGTGAACTGGAATCTCAGCCATCCTGTCAGTTTCACAGCTGGCCACCAATCTGCAGAGGCTGGTGCTCCTTGGCCTGCTCTCCTTCCAGCATTACTTAGTTTTCTGGCTCCATCCCAGCTACTCACTCCTTTCACTATTTTGGGGTATTGGGCTCCTAACTTGGGGTGAGGGTGCAGGGCTCCTCCAGTCCACCACATAATGACATATTTTAAAACCATAATTTAAGAGGTTTAAAACATTTGTAAAAAGATGTTTCATTAAAAATGCAGGTATTTATAAGCATAGATATCCATTAACCAATAGAATCGGTATTTTCTTGCCACAATTTGAGAAACATAATCAGGACCTTCGTTGTTACTTGCAGATGAAAACATGTATAAGATTGGAAGGACAGGAATAGTGCCATCACTCCCACTGTCGATGTTATTACCATCAACAATTGCTAATGCCATTGTGAATCTTACCAGAGGCTGCCATTAACAGAAGGAGGTGTGTAAAGGTGGATTCTGTCACTTGTCATTTGCTGACTCAGAGATAGTATAAGAGCAGTAAAGTACACTGAGAAAAAGATAAATGAAATTACTAATAATGTATTTTAACAGCCCAATTTACGCTGAATTTATATGTTAAAGTAAAAAAAAAAATCTGTACTTTGAAGAGTGATGATATAAAAGAAATCCATCTGATCAATTTCAATAGGCTGCATAGCCTTTATTATTATTTTTCAAGGATACAAGTACAGAAAGATCTTTTAAAATGTTTACTATTTCATCATTAAAACTGACAAGAATCTTGAAGATCTTTTAAGAAATTAATTGACTTGAGGTCTTAACACTAGTTTTATTAATATTTTCATAACTGATATTAAATAGTATGTTATAGAAATGCCATACCAGCTCTATCTGTTTAATGTCAAGTAGAAAATACAAAAGCCAAATATTAAGCAATCTAGACCAAATTAAATTTTTAAAAACTATTTAGATCAACCACTACTGAAAAATAATTCTATCGAAATTATCCCTCCATGTTTTTTACTACAAATTCCACTAAGCATCCATTAGTAATGTTTATAAGTAGCAATAATGTAAACTTAAAAAAAATAACTTTCATCATTCAAAATTACAGTGTAACTCAAGTATAACAGTTATCAAATTAAACTACTCACAAAAAGATGCTAAAGCTGTTGGATCCAAAGCAAGAAAATTTCGGATTGCTACTGATGTTTTAGCAAAGTCAATCCTGAAAAATACAAAAGCCTCTTGTCACAGTGCGGCTGTAAACGTCTTATAAATCTGTACTCCCTTGACTATAGATTTTTCCTCCTCTCTTCTAATGCTACCATATGTATTGTCTATTACTAAGCTTTAAGCAGCTACAGTTTATACTTAACACACGTGAAAGAATTTTATTTACAAACACCACATAAAACATTTAACTAGAAGACTATTTTAGTGAACATTCCTTTGGAGTTAAGACATTTTCTTGATCTGTAAAATTTCATTAGATTCTACCTCTTTCAAGTATCGTATTGTTAGGCTGTAAGTTGTTTTCCTTTAGGGGTTGAACAGTATTCCCAAAAAGATATGCTGAACTCCTAAGCCCTGGTACCTATGAACATGACCTTATTTAGAAAGTCTTTGCAGATATGATCAGTTAGAATGGGTTATAATCCAATACGGCTGGTGCCCTTATAAAAAAAGAAGGGACACAGAGACGTACGAGGAAGACTGTAAAGTGACAACAGAGGTGGAGATTGGAGAGATGATTCTGTAAACCAAGGAATGCCAAGGATTGCCTGCAATAGCTGGAAGCTAGAAGAGAGGCATGACAGAGACTCCCTCAGAGACTGCCAAGATGGAATCGACTGTGCCGACACCTTGATTTCAGACTTCTAGTCTCCAGAACTGTGATAATTAATTCCTGTTCTTTTAAGCCACCATGTTTGTAGTATTTTGTTACAGCAACTCTAGAAAACTAATACAATACTCAGACTCTCACCTATACTTGATTTAGACTTTTTGATTGATTGTATCTGGAAGAAATTTTGGATTTAGGGTAGATGCTTGAATGGGTCAAGACATTTTTCCCCACAGTATTCCCATCCTCGCAAAATAAAAACAGAAACAATGCTGGCTTTTAAAAAAGTCAAAATAATATTAATGTCTTATAATTCTATTTTGAAAACTGTCATAATCAATGACACTTTTTGCTCAACGTTTCCTCCTAAAGAAAAGTTAGAGGGATCTGCAGTCACAACAGTCTTACCTGTCAAAAGCTGAAATTGTACTTAGAGCCAAGAGCAAGTAGAGAAGACTCTGGAAAGGATATGCTAAAGTCTTGTATTGTTGCAAAAGGTTTGAGAAGTTAGAAAGCTGATCTCCTGCTAGAATATATATCACAACAATATTCCACACAGCACAGCCTGCCAGAAAGCCATGGGAAAAGAGACCAACCATCCTGAATAAAAAAGAGCTTAATTATTATACATGAATTATCAAAGTAAAAAGCTAAAATATTGTTAAAGTCTCTTCATATATAAGAATAAAATTCAACATTTCATGGAAAGTAAAAACAAGCCTTCTTTTTACTGAAGTCAGATGATTTAACTCCAATTGAATGTTTAGAAAAAATACCCACTCACCATTTAGTCATTAATTTTGTCGAACAATCAACACTTTTCTTTTTTTTTAAATATATAACATTTGTTTTAAGAAAAGTCCAACAAAGATAGCCACCTGAAAGCCCGGTGCACTGAAAGGGCAACATCTCTGGTGGTCCAGGAAAGCTTCATGTCCATGGACACATCTACATTTTCTGTGGTCTTTATCAACTCTGAACGATCAGTGGCCTGAAATCGCCCTAAGAACACATTACACAATTATTAACAATGAACAAGAATGAACCCTGACAGTCTTTTTTTTATTAATTCACACTTAAAACCTTCAAAGACTGAAATTTTGCTATTTTTCTGTCTAAAAGTTATCTCCGATTCAGACCCTGCTTCAAAAGGCTCTTTTTCTCTTGGTTGTTTAACCATATTACTTTTTTTCTATCATTAGGAAAAATAAACAATATCCATGCACATTCTTCTCAACCTGAAATAGATGCTAGTTTTAGAAATCAATTATATTAAGGAAATGCAATAATGAACTTTCAACTAAAAGTCTAAAAATCTTCAACATGACAAAGTCTAAAATATTCTAATTTAGAGACTTTAGAAGTATTAAAGTTTAAATGTCAACAGTATAAAGGTAAGTATTTGAAAGCACCTGAAATGTCTTAGGAAAAGATGCCAGTCTGTGTAGCATGACACTCTTGTTACGAGAGAAAAGAAATGGGTTGTTTCATAAACTTCTCTTAAGAAGTTTCCCGTGAGATGTATCGGTTCAAGTGTCAGCACTGCAACAGAGCTTTATTCTTTTACTGTTGAGGAGGAGCTTCCTTCTCATGTCTACAAATCCACAAATGAACTTCAGACAGCAATCAAGGTTCCATTTCAATTATGCTTGCCAAACCTGGCTGTCAGGTATTTCAGAAGATGAAAGACAAAGGTGCAAAACCTAATTTTCCCTGTCAACTTCTGGACGGGTGACTGGTATTTTTTATGGTCAATTAATCTAGCAGGGAAGTTTCTATGCGAAGGGAAGCAAGAATAAAAATGAGGACTGACTGATATTGCTTGAAAATAGATAAGTAAATTAAGTGGCTACATGGTATACTAGTAAAAGCATTTGACTAGACGGAAGTCACGAAAACTATATTTGAGTCTCAGTTCTACACTAACCAACTGTGAGTCCCTGGATAAGTCAGTTAACTTCTCTGGATCACAGGTTCCTCACTGGCCAAGATCCCTTAGAAGGGATATTACAGAACCAGAATTCTAAAATGATTTACATAACATCTAACTTGTTAATTTAAGAACTAATCTTTATGTTTCAGACAAGTTCTTCAGGCAGCAGATTCATAGCATATCCACAGGAGGAGCATGTGGTCATGATCATCCTTTAGGTAGGTTTTTCTCAAATACTACGAGTGCAGTCTTATGACTATGCATGCTACACAACATCAGAACTATTTCCAAAGGAGCATACAATTATAATGCTGTATTTCTTATTTAATATGGTAATACCATTATGTATGTTAACAATTTTCAACTATAGAATTTATATCATTACCTGCCCCACCAACACCATCATTACCAATTGTAGAAAACTAGTAAAAATACAATAAAGAAGACATAATTGGATGGACGGTAGGGGGAGATTTTTTTTTTTAATTAAAATTATTGGGGTGACGTTGGTTAATAAAATCAAATAGGTTTCAAGTGTACAGTTCAATAATACATCTCTATATTGCATTGTATGTTCACCAAAGTTAAATTTCCTTCCATCACCAGATATTTGGTCCCCTTTATCCCTATCTATCTTCCCTCTCCCCACTTCCCTCTGGTAACCTCTAATCCAGTCTATGTCCATGAGTCTTTGTGTTTGTCATGTTTGTCTGTTGCTTTCAGCTTTATATCTCACATGAGTGAAATCATATGGTTCTCAACTTTTTCTGTCTTATTTTTTTTAGCATTATAATCTCAAGATTCATCCATGATGTAGCAAATAGCAGTATTTCACCTTTTCCTATGGCTGAGTAATATTCCATCGCATATATGTACCATATCTACTTTATCTACTCATCTATCAAAGGAAACTTTAGTTGTTTCCATGTCTTGGCCACCATGAATAATGCTGCTATGAATAGAGGGGTGCATAAATCTTTATGGATAAATATTTTCAAAAATTTGGGGTAGATACCCAGAAGAGGGATCGCTGGATCACATGGTAATTCTATTTAGTTTTTTGAGGAAACTCCATACTGTTTCTCATAGTGGCTGTACCAATTTACATTCCCACTAGCAGTGCATGAGGGTATCTTTTAGGGGGATAGAATTTTTAAAAATTGCCCATAATACTATAACTCAGAAACAGCCATATTTTTGCATATTTTCACATATTTCCTTCTAGTTTTCTGTCCTATGCATGCTATAGCTGAGACCAAACTACATGTGTGTGTGTTTATTTTTCATTAGACTCTTTCCATGCAATGTAGAATTCCCTCTAAACATTATTTTTAATGGTACAGGAGACTTTATTGTATAAATATAGCATAACTGACCAAACTCATTCCCTTCCTCTTATATATTCAGGTTATTTCCAGTTTTTCACTCTCACGAGTAACAGTGTGATGACTAGCTTTATGCATAAACTTTTGTCCATGTTCTTGCTTATTTCCTTAATTTAGATTTCCAGAAGTATAATTTCTACATCAAAGGATATCCTTGCATACTTCTTAAAGAGCTCATGTTCCAAAACAAGAAACCGCTTACTGCTTTTTTCCACAAACACTTTGTCTACGGGCTGGCTAACGCCGGTGGGTGCAGTGAATACTGACTTCTGTTTTGGACTACTTTGCTGATCAGTAATTATGTCTTCATCTTCCACTCCTAACTCATTGGCATACTGCAATTCTGCTGGCTGGGTTTTCCTGTAATCAGAAAGAATGTAAGAAAAATGCATGATCATTGAATTTTTACAGACCCACATAAGGAGGTACCTGTGAGTAAAAGAAAAGAGCTTTAGACTTTGGAGAAATTTGGATTTTACTCAAACAGATCAGTTATTAACTGTTATGTGCAGCAAGTCACCAATATTTCTGTGGGCCTCAATTTTCTCCTCTGGACAATGAAGTGACTAAATTAGATTTGTAAGGTTCTTTCCAGAATTAAAATGATATGATTCTGAATAGACAGTGATTACGGCTATAGGGTCATTTCCAAATACTATGAAATAGTGTTACACAACTTCTAATCAACTTCGTTAAAGTCTGCCATCCTATTTTATCTGATGCTTAATTTCCTATGCTAAAATATTCTTATTTATTGCTGAAATAATAATTTGAATAAATTACAATAGTTGATTTATTATTACCTTAATTTTTAATATCTTTAAAATGTAATTTTTTGCTACTTATATAAAATCTTTTATTTGTGTTCCTCTTTTACAGAGATTGTTCCTAAGAATTTTTATTTAAGTACAGTATTTTACTTTACTCAGTGGTTTACTCTTCAAATTCATCATTAGGTTGGTTTAACTGGCAATTTTTGTAATCTAAGTATCCTAGAGATAAACACTATCAGTATTTAATAAGACTTAATCAGAAGCTATCATTTGAGAGCTCTGAATTAATCTCAGAGTATCCCTGAAGAACATTCAGAAGAACAAATAAATTCTTACTTTGTCTTCCTTCGAGGTTTCTGAACAACTGGCTCATCAGCTGGCTCCACATCAATACCATTTTCATTTTGTAATAAAGATGGACTAGATGGCCTCTGGGCAAAGGCAGTATCCAATTCTGAAAAAAAAAGTAGATTGAGTTTTCAAATTACTATAATATAAAAAAAAGTGATGATTAAGACTTATAATACCAGAGAACCTTGAAAGTTTTAATCAGGCAAAAGTTTTTCACCATCTTACAAATTTTTAATTAAAAAAATTTACACCTCTAAAAAATACCTCAACAAAAACAGCTGAAATTGCAACGCCAAACAATATAGAAGAAAAGTAAGCAATCTAACAGAGAAAGAAGAAAAAAATGTAAAGACAGAAGCACAAAATGAAGTTATGCTGCCACAAGCCAAAGAATGCCAAGGACTGCCAACAATAACCAGAAGCTAGGAGAGCCAAGGATGAATTCTTTCCCATAGCCTTCAAAAGGAGCATGGCACTGGGGACACCTTGATTTGGAACTTCTCTCCTCCAGGACTGTCAGAGACTAAACTGTTGTTGTTTTGAGTCACTCAGTTTATGGTAGTCTGCTATGGCAGCTCTAGGAAACTAACATGACATATTTTACAAAATGGGATCCTCTGATATATACTGTTTTATAATCTTTGGTTCTGACTCAGTGATATATTACTGATGGTTTTCCATGTCATTATTACACTTTGACAGTCCTTTCAATGGGTACTTGGTTTCTATTAAATGGATAAAATGATTTATTTAGCCAGTAACACACTATTAAATATTTGGTATTACCAGTTTCTACTCACAAATAATGTTGAAGTCAACATCATTTAATTATTGTAGCTGTTGTAGTTATTTCCATTGCTACAAGTTCAAACAGGCTATACCAATTTACATTCCTACCAGCAGTGTATGAGTACCCATTTCTCTTCAGCACATTTGGACGTTATAATTTTTAAAAAGCATTGCCAATTTGATAGAAAAAATAAATGACACAGTATTGTTTATATTGTTTAGCTTGTGAATAGTACCCGAGTCTTGGCAAAACTCAGTAAATTTGGCTATTGCTTTATTATATAATTAATGCAGAATCTATCCTTTCCCTACTAATCTTAAATGTCCTTTTCATTATATACTAAATTCTTATACATGCCAAGATCTAAACTTTCTATTTTAGTCCTGAATTTGTACCCCTGCGCTCATAATCTACACACACATGATTAAAAGAGACCCTCTAAAGTGTTCTTGACTTAACCCAATGGAGTTACTCCAGTAATAAAAACTTTAAACGATAAAGAAAAAAAATGGAATATGAGTAGGGAAAAATGGGGACAGGTTTTTAATCATACCCTAAAAGTCACAATTGTTATCACAACCTAACCCTGGTTTCTTTACATACCAAGAGGGACCCTCGTCTTCTTCTGTCTCCTTTGAACAGGAGCTTCTGGCTCCTCTATGGGTTCTTTAGTTGGTGGCTCACTGCCCTCAGATGGCCTAGGAACAGCAGTCTGAACAAGGCCTTCCAAAGAAGCACTTGCTACAGAAACAGAGTGGAAAAAATGGGATAACTTGAGCAGAGATCACTGAGTCTTAAATAGAGAGACCTAGAATGTTTCCTATATAATAACCCCTTGGCTTATAAAACTGATTATACCCCAAATCAAGATTTCCTTCCTCCTCACCTATAACTTTGGGTTTTAAGTTGAGGAAAGAAATAAATGAGGGACGACAATCAGGAAGAAAAAGGGGGTGGGGCTAGGAAGAAAAGAAGGGAGGAAGAAGAATTTGCTTCAGAATTTTCAAAAAAGTTAAAACATAATGGAAACTATCACTATAGAGAACTCTCTTATTTGTCTTATGCCTTAAGAATTATTAGCCTCTATAGTTTAGAACTTCATTAGTAAAATTAAAACATGGTAGTCATTATGGATAACTGAACGGATAATTTATAAATCTCTTCATTTGGTCATTCATTTTGATCTCTCCCCTCATCAAATCTTTGAACAAATTTCAACACATTTTGTCAGATTTGAATTTTATTTGACTACATTCCCTTGCCTGATGTAAATATTGATATAAATATAAATATTGATATTGATACAAATATATCAATAAACAAAAAGATGCTTTAGCTCATTAGTATCTAGGTAAACAGAAACTAAAATAAGCTACTATTTGCCCACAAGTTTGACAAAAAATTTAAAAGAATGATATTGTCCAATGTTATCAAAGACTTAGTGAATGACACTCAAACTCTTGTTGGTGGTGACAAAATAACTAAAGCTTCCTTGAAGGCAATTTAGCAGATTTTATCATATTAATATTGCACAGGTCCTTTGTCTAGCAATTTCACTGCTAGAAGAAGAAACATCTCTTCTTCCCCACCACTCAGTACTTCAGAAAATTTGAAATAACCAAAATTGCAGCAAGTAGAATGAAGGGACCAGTTACAAGTGACACTGATGTTTCCAACCTGAGTGACTGGGAAAGTGGGAGGTTCCAGTAACAAAAATTTGTAATGAAAAGTAAAAAACGTACTTATCGTTGAAGGTGATGAATTCTGGGTGTGCGAGTTTGAGTCACTCACAGCACACCCAGGATTGTAAATGAATAACTAAAGCAAAAAGGAGTTCACAGAACTTGTTCATTATTGAAGCTTTACTGCCAGGATGATATGGCCCTGCCTTCAGACTCATGGTCTAAGGCAGACATTCTCCGAGTGAAGTGAGGGATTCAAGAACCCTGTGTCTCTACATCCAGTATTCTGTGCCAGGGTCTGGAATGAATCATAACTTAGATAACTTACATTGTCTAGGGGAAAAACACCCCGGAGAGTCCAAGAATGTAGTGGAAGTAAGAATATTGGCTGCATAACTCTTTATTTCATGACTCCTTCTAAACACTCCTCAGGCTGCCTACTGCCTTGTTCCTCACTACCACCAGGAATCTCACTGCTTCAAAGTAACCCTGATTCTTTGATCCCACACAGCAAAAAACAACTTACCTAGCGTAGTTTTTGTTCTGGGCTTCTTTTTCTTAGGACGACTAAGTGGAATATCATCTGTAAAACAGAAAGAACAACAGAAAAGCCTGCCTAAAATTCAATGCAGAGAACAGTCAAAAGGGAACTTCCAACAGGGAAGACCTTTCCCTCTCTTCTCTGGGTCCGGCCAAAATCTACACAATAGGGAAAGGAGGCAAGAAACAGACAAAGACAACGAGAGCTAATAGTGTGGTATCAGTAGCTCACTGCTCGTCAGGAATGTTAGAAAGTATGACATGGAAAGTGAGCTCACTAAACATTCATCTTATCCCCTACATTTCCCAGATCCCTTGCACTTAGGTGTAAACTATGATTAGTTCTGGTCAACAGGTTTTCGGCAGAAGTGATCTGGGTTATTTGGAAGCCAAAACATTGAAAGAGCCAGTAAAAAGCCCTCCAGCTTTTTCTTTCCTTGCTGTGGCAACTGAGAAAGCTACATGTTAGGATGGCAGAACCACAGATTGGAAGTAGCCTGAATCACTACATCATTAATGAAGAGGTAGTGAAAGCCAAATGCCCTGGATTGTTTCCAAAATGGACTCTGCATCAATTAGAAATAACTCTGTAAAATATTAAGTCACTGAGATCTTGGGGTTATTGCAGCATTACAATACTGTAGCATTATCCTGACTAAATGAGAGAAAGGAAGATGCAGACCCTAACATAAAACTATAAAATAGCCAAGAGTGATGATCTGGGTGACTCTATTCAGGGATGAGCGCTTTTATATTTGTGAAGTCATATATAAACATATAACTAGGGTTAAAAATCAACCATCATTTAAAAATGGCAGTTGTAGGAGAGTATTATGATAAAAAGATATTGTAGTATTATAAATTATATCATTCAGATTTGATTTTATGAGAAAGATTAAGGAATCAAACTAACTTTTGAACATCAAATACTACATTTAGAAAGTTTTACATTGACGATAAACTAACTCACCTTGAATAGAACTTTACATGACACCGACCAAATTTAATCAGGACAAAGACAAAAGAAGAAACTATTAATTAGAAAGCTATTATATATTATCAAATTGAAAACTGACTTAAATCATTACAAATTTAAAATATAATTCGCTTTCATACAGTCAGCTAATTTACAAATTGGCTTATTTTTATACATAATACTAATATTTTCTGAACCTACATATACATATTCCCTACTGTCTATTAATAAAGTGGATTAAATAGATTAAGAATTCTTATTTTGTCACCGATTAAAATCAGCTTAAACTCCAAGCAAACTACTCTAGCAAACAAAAGAGAATCTGATAACAAAACAAAAGAAATTCTGACAAACAAGACACTAAACATTCAAAATGGATCCATTATCCTACCATATTGACATTCAGGCTTTGGAATAGAACATTTAATTATAACTCTAATCTGAATGATTCAAGGATATTTCATCTTTAAACTGTTTAGAAGCCTTTTCCTAAAATTTTCAAGAAATATTTTCTGAATTATTACAGTTTTGCAATAGTCGTCAATTTTTCCCCTTATTCATTTTGCATTTTTAAACTCGATAATAAAATTACCATAAATTACTTTTACCTTGGCACAGGTGGAAGGGCTCGTGGAGGACGCTATGAGAAAAAGAGAAAATTACTTGTAAGTAAAAGCCTAGAGGATCTTTATACATTTCAAATCTTTTGATTACCCTGTTCATCAGTGAAGCCAGGAGGTACTGATGAGAATCAAATGGGCCAATATTCAAATTTGTTCTGCCTATTCTAAATTTCAAATAAAATTCCTTTCTTCCTATGTTTCTTTTTATCTACAGGCCAGCCCTGTTCTAAGCACTAAGGAAGCATTAAATGAACAAAACAGAGAGATCTTGCTTCCATGGAACTTCACAGACTAATGATCATGTATTAGCAGATAACATGTGAGCGGGCATATATAGTATTAAATGAGGGTGGGTGAGACCTGCTACTCTAGTTAAGGAAAGTCTCAGATATCTGAGCTGAGAACTAAATAAGAAAGGAGCTTACATTTTTGGTAAAGGGCCTTTAGGGGAGATTGGGTTTCGAGTCTTCAGGTAAAAGGTGGCCAGTAAGGCTGCAGCAGCCAGAGGCAGAGGCCAGATTAATGAGGGCCATGAAGACCGAAAGAAGGAATCTAGATTTTGTTTTAATTCGATGGGAAGCCAATGGAGGTTTTGAGCCGCGTGGTAACGTGCTTATTAAAAAGATCAATCTGAATAGAGGACGAAGAATGCATTTTAGCACAGAATGAATGAGGGTGGGGACCCTTATAAATGCCACTTTACACAAATAAGAAAAGTTGCGTTTGTCGTTCAGAGATTGTAGTTAAGAAGCATTCCCAAATGTGTCGAAATAAAATACTCACAGAAATGCCTAGAAATCGGTTTAATGTTCCAAGTACCCCATGCTGCTTGCAGAGGGCGTTGATGCAAGGGGCTTAAATTTTAGACGCTTTTTGTAGTTCGCTCTGCGACTGTCCCATTTAGCAATCTATTCGTTCAAACAGCGTGTGAATACAACTGCTACAGGAAGAGGGCAAGGCTCCATACCGTCCGCTACTCGGAACAGTAGGGCAGTCACACCAAAGCGCTTTGGTTCGAAAGATGCTAGGAATCGCGTTCCGGCCACGGCTCCGTGCACACGGCTCCACGCTTCAAAAGTCCCGCACAAGTGACGCGACACTCATCCCCAAACCCCACCCCTGCATCCCCTGCAAAGTGGGGCGGTCCGACCACACACACACACACACCATCCTGATCCCTCAAAAGTAACTAACGCGGGCTCACTTACCACCTGTTTCTTCCCCATCCTCCGGGAGGCCCCCGGCGGCCTCCCAGCGCCAGGCGGCGCTCACGCCCCGCGCGCGCGCTCACGCCCGCGGTGGGGGAGGGGCGGGGCGGCCGCGCGCGCAGGCGCAGTGCGTCCTCGACTGCGTCACGTGGCCGCTCCGCCAGCGGCCGCTCATTGGCGCGGTGGGAACACGTGGGGAGCGCGCGACCCCGGCGTGGCCCGGGCTTGCTTTTCCGCGTTACCCCCGCGGGGACTGGGGCGTCGCGGTCGGGGCTGACGCGCTCGGGAGGGGAGACTGCAGCGGGTGTGGGGAGGCGGTTCCTATGGTTTGTTCGGGAGGCGTGAGGGAAGATGGCGCTGAAGAGTCTCCGCGGGCGAAAGCCTCCGGGGCCGGGGCGGCTGGGCAGTGAGGCGTCGTCATGACAACAGGCGCCCCGAGGCCCCCGGACCCTCCCTGCCGGGCTCCGGGGTCCCGGCCTTTTGGGACGGACGTGCAGCGCCCGCTCCAGTCCTCCGGTCCCCGCGAGCCGGGGTCTCCCCCTTCCCATCCCCAGCACGTCGGCCCCGCCCCAGGGGCAGCTGCCGCGTGGGAGCCGCGCCCTCCGCCGCCGCCGCGTCCCGTGGCCCGCGCGCCCCTCGCCGCTCACCGGGTGGGCCTCCAGGCGGAGCCCCGGGTCGGTCCTCATGGCTCGCCCCCGGCAGTGTCCCCGCAGCGCAACCGCCGCCCGGGCCTCGTTCCCCGCGACGCCGTGGCCTTCGGGACCAGAGGGAGGCGGGGGCTCCTCCGATCCCGACTCGGCCGCGGTCCCCGGGGCCCGGCCCCTCCCGCCTCCGCTCTGCCCGGCCAGGCGTTCCGAGGCGTCCGAGTGAGGGACGCACGCATTTAGGTCCAACTCCAGGACCGACGTTTCCGTTCGGATGGGGGGTCGGTGGAGAGACCGTGAGAGGGGGAGAGAGAGGAGAGACGAGAGAGAGTGTTGCTTGCAAGGTCCTTGCAGTCTGCAGGACAACCAAGGGTTGCCTTGCCTGGCACATTCCTTCTGAGAACAAAGAGGGACAATCTGAAGGTGGGAGGAGCAGAAACAGTGTTGCCGTGCCTAAGGAAAACAACACGCCAGCAATCGTATGTTCTTGTGTACACGCAGCTTGCAAAAGTCAAGCTGCGCCCCTGCTCCACCATCAGTGGACAGTGGGCCTCCCGGTCCTAACTTTCTGTCTTGTCTTTTCTCAGTCTCTCACCCTTCCCACTCAGGCATTGCCCTCCATTCCACAACTGCGTCAATCAAGTTTGGAAAAGCTTTTTCTCAAAGACGCACAACAAAATCAACTCTGGGCTCACATAAGTATCATTAAACATGACTTAATTTTCATTTCATTTGGTTGGGTTTTACAGAAAGAATATTCACCTTAAAAAATTGCAAATATGTTGAAACACGCACTCTTTGATAGTTAAGAGAGAGTGGAGGGATGGTGTGTATATGCAGAAGATAGATACAGGGGCAGGAAGAGCGACTGGAAGTCTCTGACCTATGGCAGAAAGAAAAACAAGACTTCTTGGAGTAACATTCTCATCTTACGGTTTTCTCAGATTATTGGTCTCAGTGACCAAAGGCCACTGCGCTTTCCTGATTTAGGGATACATGTAGATATTGACTTTAGGAAAATTAATGATTGTCATAGCTCTGATCAGAAGAATGGTTTTTCCTTGTAGCCTGATATGTAAAATGATGAGTACAATACAGTTCCTGTAGGTTTTGATGTTAGATGTGCAACATGTATCTTAACTCATTTTTCTTGCTGAGTTAGTCAAGTAGACACGTCTTGTAAAAGCCATTTTTATAAAACAAGTTTCATAAGGTAATATTACAGTTTCTGAAATTAAATACTAATTTATTTTGGGAAGCTCTTTTTATATAAATTGTACAAAGACCACATGAAATCGATGAAGGGTTCTCATACTCAGTGACTTAACATTGTTCATATTCCTATCAATTGCCACATATGAGGTAAAGGAAAACATTTTTTTTCCCAAAAGCCAAAAGGGTAAACATAAGCATACAATGCAATTTTTTTCCAAATAAAATTAGTAAACTAAAGTACTTTTAAAGTTGTACACATTATAAGAGGGCAAATATTGCTATGTTAGATTGTAGCTGTTAGCCCAGAGCTTTCTAATGGGTGAACATTGTTAAAACTCCAGCATTAAGCAGAAGCCTCCTTAAGACTCAGGATCATAGGAAACCCATGTTGCTGGTACCCACTGAGGCTCCGTCTGAGCCTTCTGAACTGCAGACAACAACTGGGCACATGCTTCTTGCAGCTTGTCATTCACAATCACATGATCAAAAAACTGGCCAAACTGAGTCTCCATTTTTTGAGCTAAATCTTCCATCTCCTGTAGATCTTCATCCTTCAGGAGAAATAGAAAAATATGGACAGCATAAACTTAATAAGATGAATAGAACAGAAATAATGTGCAGTTTGTTATGCTTTTACATTCAGCTATTTAGAGAAACAACTAGGTCACATTACTGTTCTCTATTTTAAAACATAGTCTTATGCTTCTATCTTCAGTCATAATGTCTTCCTGGTCAAATTTTCACAAAATTATGTAACAGTTCATAGTTCACTTAGACTTAAATTATCTTTTTCTATTATCTAAACACTGACACTCTCATACCATATACAATAAAAAATGTAAATATAATTAAACTTAAAATTTTCAAATGAACATAAAGTGATAAGAATGACATTATTCTGCAGATACAAAATGGCTATTTTCAACATGAGAATGGTATGACATCATTCTATTGAATTGAGAATACCTAAATTATCCTCTGCTTCACGATGACTTAATTCGCTATAACACTGAATATTTCTACTGCTGTGAAATGTTCATTCAATGAAGGTCATTTGGCCTTCACTTGGTACTAATGTATTAACTTCATTTCTGTTATTTTCTTATTTGTCTACAATTAAAATAGTACAACTGTGTGCCAAGCCAATCATAACCACAAATATAAATCCAGGCACTGAAATTCTGTGGCAGTACTCTTTTGCAAGGCATCCATTCACATGATCCAGAAAAAAATTTTATTAATTTGTGTATATTGCCATAAAAATGAGAGAGAACACATTTTAAATGCCCATAGGACTCAGATAACATATCCATGAACTCCACTGTCTGAAATACAAACTGGAGAATCAGACTTTCATGAAGTAGTCACTGAAAAAATTATAAAGATTAAAAATAATAGAAGATAAGGGATAATATTAAAATTCCTTATGCTCACTTAAGCAATATTTATACTAAAATTGAAATAATACAGAGATTAGCACAGCCCCTATACAAAGATGGCATGTAACTTTGTGACACATTCCATACTTTTATTCAGTTTTGCAAGGTGAAAACATTCTGGAGAACTGTTTCACAGTGTGACTGAACTATATACTTAAAAATGGTTGATGTAGTAAATTTGGTGTTTTATGTGTTTTTTAACACACACACACACACACAAATAAGTAGATGTATTAACTTGATCTAGGAAATAGTTATCTGTGTGAATACATATGTAAAAATTCATTGAGCTGTACACTTAAGATTTTTAAACCTTGCTGAATGTATGAGTTAAAATAAAGTAGATTTAATGAAAAAATTTATATAGAAAACTGAAAAAAAAATTATCTATTCTTACCTGGCTTGGCTCTTCTATTAGTACCATCACCATTAATAAAAAGTTTGTATGTTTAGAAATATAAAGACACCTCAAATTACAGATGAGTTATATTCACTAGAGCATTTTTAAAGTAAAATTTTAAGTGTTACTGTAAAATAATCCATTTTAAATACAAATATCAGGCTTGTGGACACCCAATTTCTATGTGACTTTGTGAACTGTAGTTTAAGGGTCTTTCTTTTTTTAAGCTAGACCCCAAAAAGAAGAAAAAAGAATAACATTATAGCAGTTATTAAACTTTATTTTAATATTTATAAATGCTATCCAGTAAAGATAAATCATAAGGGCATTATTCATTAGAAACATAAATTATGTTCTTTAACATAAGGATGCTGTGGAAACAATACAGTGATGTTTGACTAGAAAAAAAATATTTCCTCTGTGTCTTACCTTGAATTTCATGTCCACAAAGTAGTCTGTAATGATCTTGGCATTTTTCCTTGATTGCTTCATACAACTCATGTTAGATGGCTTTATAAATATGACATAGGGCTTCAGTTCATGGGTTCGAGCCACTTGAATACCCTATACAGAAAAATTAAGTACACATTTAACAACAGAAGACCTAATTTCCTAGAGTCAATATGAATGTTCTCAAAATTTCAAAAACAAAAAATAAGCAATTATTTTTAGCCAGAGAATATTTTCATGTGCCCCCAAGTTCTCATATCTAAAAAACATTTTAAAAATTAAAAGATAGGGTTTAGAATCAAATTAAGTTCAAATTATGATTCTTTTTTACTGGCATGACTCCTTTATTGAAATCTTAGATAGGATTCTATACATGATCTCTTAAGACAAAGGCAAAGACAGACTGTCAAGGCAGATCAGCTTTTCACCCTCACTTCCCTTCCCTCTTGCCATTGATACTACTGACTTCTTCACACTGACCACAAGCTTTGACTCAAGTAAGAACAAATCTATTGTCCCCTTATCCTCTTTAGAACATAAAGTATATTTTTAAATGACTACAGAAAATGCAAAGAAAACACAAGAATCATAAAAATTGGGCCCACACATCGTGTGTTCTTTATCTTAACTTGCTCACTCCTGCTCCATTCCACATATGGTCCTGGGGAGGTGGCTATAGATATGACAACATAGGAACCTCTCTTCCTTGTGTAAAGCCAATATCTTATCCCCTCTACAGGAAGTTACCTTGATGCCTTTGTGACCACGGTCAACACAGGATTCTAAGTTTTCTTTATGGCCACCTGCTCAATTTTGTTTTTGTGCCTGAGAATCTAGATTTCTACCCTAACTAAAAACAAAATATTAGTATTGATCCCTCATGTAAGATCCTGGCCCTTAGAAACAGTTAGTGTTTTATCCTTAACAGGCCAACAGAATAAAGTGTTTCAGCTACAACCTACAGCATGTGCACAAAATGGATAGCATGCATTCATTACTTTGGGGAGATGGGAACTTTCTACCACAGACCCACCTGAGGCTCTAAGTCCATGACACAGATCTTCCCTTCATCAAGAACTGCTTGAACAGCATCCACACTGGTGCCATACAGGTGGCCTTTGTACTCACCATACTCGAGCATCCTGCAAGAGTGAAATGAAGAAAATAAGAACTCTTTCTATAAGTAAAATATTATTAGTAGTAACATGAAGATAAACTCTAATAGCATAGAATAAAATATGTGGACTTTCCTAAAACAAAAAGGAGTAGTAGATATTTGACAGGAGAAAAAAATATTAGGAGAGCTAGGACTAATGAGTTCTCCAAATTCTCTAAAATTTGCAACTCAATTCTGCTCCCTCTCATAATCCAATAATTGGTGTACAGTACGTCAACTTACAATTTCTTGCTTAATTCTTCAGAAACAAAAAGAAATTACCTCAGAAGCTTTGGACAAAGCATAAAAATAGAGAATCTATTTTGAATGTAAAACAACCATAGGCAAGAATCAGATTCTGAACGTCTAGCTTACCTGTGGCTATACATGAGGCTTTCAAATGTTTCCTTTGACACATAGTGATATTCACGTCCATCCACTTCATAATTCTTTTTGGAACGAGTAGTATCTATTAAAAAAGAGAATTTTAAAAAAGGTCTTCGAACCTTCAAAATTCATTACCAATACACATTTGAATAAAAAAATTCTAATCAAAATAAATAAGTGAATATATAAATAGATAGCTAAGTAAAATTCTAGAACCAAAAAAGGAGCCTGAATCAATAAGAAAGTGGAAGTTATATCAAAATCAGTTAATCTATAAACCTTTATTAAGTGCTCATGGCTTAGACAATAATGTATTAAGTATTAGGCCAGGATAGGGATGCCCTAAGGGAACACCTGCTCTTTACAACAGCTACTAGTGAATTATGCATGAGCCCTAAGATGCCTAAAGGCCCCCAGTCAGCAATACCAGCAACATCTTATGCTTAGATAGGTGCCTTTTCCAAGCCCTCATTTCATCCTTCACACTCCTAGCTAGATGAAACGTTACTGTCTATCCTTTACTAATAAATAACTGACAATTTTAGAGAGTAAGTAACTTGTTCACATACATAAGATGAATGAAAAGCAAAGTTGTAAACAAGAACCTAGGTGTTCTGACTCCTCCTAGACTAATGTTTTCTATTATACCAGGTTGTCACTAATGTGAAATGGGGAAAGCCAATGACAGTATGCAGTCTCTTCCCGATGTATTAACATCCAAATGATATAATGATTAGTTTTAGGGATCTTCAAAAATGAAAAATTGATAGAGTCTGGATTCAGTCTGTTTCTTTGATATGACCATTTCAATGATAGATTCTTCAATTTAAATACCATCTAGTATAGAACATAGGAGTTAATCAAATATCTACAAATGATTCATTGTCTGTTCATCCATTTATTCAACTAACGTGTATTGAAAGCCTATGTTCCAGCTATCAGGTTAGATTCTAAAAACACAAAGATGAATAAGATACAGTTCCAACTCTGTATCCTACATGTGCTGCAAAACTAATCCCTTAATCTGAATTACAATAAATTCTTCTTCATAAAAAATTGTGTATTTGCATTTGATAAAGTTTAAAGATGAAATAGATTAACACCTGATGATATCAACACATGGAAATGACCAAGTAGGAGCTTAAAATAGGACTTAATTGATAAAAGGCATTATGAACTTCAAGGGACTCAAAAGTAAATGTCATCTGGAGGTCATGTTTTTTTTTTCTTTATTCCTACAATTATCAGTTATGCCACTTTTATAGCTTTGTACTGGAAAAATAATCTAGTAAAACATTATGGTTCTCAGGTGATAGTAAACTATGTTAATATAAACCTAAGATGACCCCTTCTCCTCGGCTTCTATTAGACTATATTTTATACAGTATGTTAAAGTCTGTGAATTGGTACATAACCCAAGGTATTCATTTTAAGCTTAAATGTATCTGCTCAATTTAAGAAGCAAAATATGGACAATACTTTCTCTCACTTTGCATGATGGCTCTTCATTCTCCTTACAATTTTTTATGTTCTGTGGCATTTTATTTTCCTTCAGAATATTGAAACATGATGATTTCTTTCATAGTTTTTGTTTTTGAGGTTAATGCCTATTCTTACATAGGTAAACAGTACTTGGACAGCACAGCCTACGGCTGTGATTATAAAGCAACTATTTTCTTTTTTTTTTTTTTTTTGTCTTCAGCTGCCCTTCCCCTGTTCTTAGATGAAAGCCTAGCCCTTCCCAGGACTCTTCTGATTACTCCTTTAAAAGTAATGTCCACCACCATTCATGTGACAAAACTCAGTCTCAACTGAATAATTAAAATTCCATTCCCATGTGATAATCAAATTTTATATATATTTTTCTCCTCCCCACATCTAGCTTGGACTTGCTGTACCCAGGGAGCCTGCAGTCAGGAAAGGAAATAAGATTCACTTCGTTTCTTCCCTTTCAAGTCATTTCTACTGCTGCTCCTCCTCCAGCTTTATAATTCTCCAAGGGTAAAGTGCAGAGAGAGAAGACAGAAAACAGAGCAGAACAATTCTTACTTAACTGATGCTAGTTGCTATTATCTCCTTTTAAACTTGGCAGATGTTTAAATCTAGCTCTTTCTCTCTTAGAGGATATTTGGGTTACTTTACAAACCCTACCTCCATCACACCACCACCACTGAGTATCTTAAATCCACTTCTATTCCAGCTAGTCATTTGTGATTTCTCCCATGCCCTGAGTTATTTGGGGGTCCACTTATGGCCTCTTTCTGCTGAGATTGCCTCTTGGGCAGGAACTAAGACAGCTAGCTCCAGGCTTACTTTCTCCCACATTACCTACC
This sequence comes from Cynopterus sphinx, assembly GCA_030015415.1. Lineage (NCBI taxonomy): Eukaryota > Metazoa > Chordata > Mammalia > Chiroptera > Pteropodidae > Cynopterus > Cynopterus sphinx. The sequence continues at coordinate 181,914,492 of CM057379.1, forward strand.
CACATCTTATCCCTGGGAAACATCACTTTTGCTGTGACAGACTCTAAAAGGGCAGCCACTTCCCAAACTATAGCCATTGGTCACTTCCTCTAAGCCCTTATACTTTAGACATTTTTAGGTATGATTCAATACCCAAACTGCAGGGGGCCCATATTAAGCTGTTTAAATGGTTCCCTCAAGTGCCTCTGACTTGCCTTGAGGTGAAGGGGAAGCACCCACACTCACAAGCTCTTCTCGCCATGTATGGTATAATCATACTTATAGATTTACATGAAATTATTTGTGCATATATTAACATTTTTAAATAAAAAACAACAAATAAGAGCCAAGCACAGTGCCAGGAAAATAGTAAGTACCAAATAAAAGTTAGCTATTGTGGCTAAACATTAGTTTGCCCAAAGGGTCATCTATATGATCATTAAGAAATGAAAAAAAGACAAAGTCATCTTTTAAAAGCCTAGCTACCTCCATGTCAGTAAATCAATTCCCTCTATTAAAATAAATATAGTTAGAAATATTAAGAACTATCCCTTTTGCCTTATATTTTCACAACAAAAATGGAATGGCTTAGTTAAGTGAGATCAGGACATCTGCAGAGGCAAAGTTTTACCAAAATATAAACTGCTATGAAAAAAAACTTAAACATACATGGCACAGCACTTTGAAAATGGTTAGGATTAAGTTCAATAAGTTGTCTTCTCAGTTCATTTACTCCAACACCAGAAGGTCCTAAACACAAAAAGTCACATGCAGAAGCCATTAGATGTAGATAAAATATAATTATGTGGTGAAAGCATCATTTCAGCCCTACTATTGAAGAAACTTGAGAGCAAATGTTTTTAGGGAAATTAAATAGCTTCTCTTCTCCTGAATTGGAACCACCCCAAAAAATTCTTGGGAACTTTTCTGGTCACCCATGAAGTAACATTCAGATTTCTTCAACATTCAGAAATGAGATGGGGAACTGCAGGAGGCCCTCATCCCAGCAAACTTCATCTGATGTTGGACTCCATAAGAATTCTCTGGCCTCGTTTCAGATCATCTGAAACAACTTGCCCTTTCTCTTCAAATGAAGTTTCTATCATGTTACAACCCAGAAATCAGGCTCCACAATGATAGGTCCTATGACTTACAGAAATCAGGGGCACATTTCCTGACAGGTGGTTGAATCAACATCCCCGGTATAACTGGAGGCAGGGCTGGCTTCCTGGGCATAGGAGTCTGTGCAGTTAGACAGGGCCCATGGTTTAATATTCTTATTTTACCACATTGATATTCTTAGTAATTTTTTTGCCTTGTGACTTGCAAATTATGTAGTTGATCCAGGCTGTAAGCCATGTTGTTCTGTTCTACAGGGGCCTGCCTTAATCACAAACGCAGTACACAGAGAAGATGGCAATAAGACGTGGGTTACTACTGCGCAGAAACCCGCTTTGTGGAGACCCTGGTCCAAAAGTGGGTCACTAGGGCACTACGTCTCCCTGTTCTTTAGCATGGAAGATAAGAGTCCAGAAGACTATTGACACTTTTCTAAAAGATGTGGTTACAAAATTCTTTAAAAAAAATGGATCTTGAGGATATATATTTTTTAATACGGATGAATAATCCTGTCAGGGAGAACACTCACCAATGCTTATACAACAAATTCTAAAGAGGAAAAAAAAATCTGTTATAACCCCATCACAATACAACTTATCCAAATTCAAATACGCCAGGGCATATCACATTGGATTGTAGACGAAAAAGCATGATACGACGAAGTTTTATCTATGAACACACACAAACACAACGGGCTTTCTTTTTTAAAGATGTGTTTATATGGCAGTTTACTAAAGAGTTCAGCTTTTACCACTACTTCCACTGCAAGACTATTAAGTCGAGAACTTCGCTATGAGACAAGACACCGCCCGCCCCGACGTACCCACGAGCACTATGAGGCGGTGCTTGTCCGAAGGGCGTCGCTGGTACCTCATCACCTCCTCATAAGGGGCACCCGCCGCACTGCAGCAGCTGCCGGCGCAGCACGCACCGGCGCGCACCTGGCTCAGGTGAGACCTCCTGCGACAAAGGCGCATGCTGCGGCGGAAGCCAGCTGGAGAGGGGGGGATCACACGGAACATAAGGTCCAGGCCAGGAGAGGTTACATCCTGCTTTAAACCTGACTGAGATTCGAAAATGTTAGGTAAGGTAGTCATGGCCGTCTGACAGTAGAAGGTAGGAAGCAATATGAAAGAGAAATAAGGAAACGTACCACCATATGTTACCTCTAAGTGATACCCAGTGCCCACTCTTGTGCCAGGCATTGTACCAGTTGCTGATCCTAGAGTGGTCAAGTAAACCAAGCCCATTTCCTCGTGAAATTTATATCGCATGGAGCGGGAGAGAGAAAAACCCATAACAAAAATAAGTGTTTAAAAGAAGGAGCAGTGGCTAGAGAGTTGGCGGGATGCTTTTTTAGGTGGCTGGTTCAGTTAAGTGTCTGAAAAGTTGATTTGGAGCAGGTAGGTATCTGAATGGAGTAATAGAGCTGGCTAACAAGCATCTGCGGGGACAAGCAGTCCAGGCTGAGGGAACAGCCTCTGCAGAGATGCAGAGAAAGGGTCGTGCTTGGAGCACTTGAGGACGAGTACAGAGGCCTGCGTGGCTGCAAGAAATGAGCGGTAGGGACAGAAAGAGGAAATGGGGTTAGAGATGAAGCTGGGAGGTCATACGGGGTCTTGAGGCCTCTGTCAACTGTTGGATTGTGGTGAGAGTGGGATACGAAGTCACTGGGCAGTCAAGAGATGGGTGTGACATGATTTGATTTCTGTCTCTGAAGAATTCCTCTGGTTGCTGTGAGGAGGAGAGTATGTGCAGGCTCAGGTGAGAATAGTGACAAAGCTACTGCAGTTTCCTAGATGAGGAGGGACAGTGGCTCCAGCCAGGTCGGAAATACTGGAGCAGGTTTATTACTCACATTTTCTAGATGGTAACACTAAGATATAGGCATGTTAGATGGCTGTTCACTACTATGTGGCAGAGCTGTACATTCTAGTTGTGATTTCCAAACTCCTGGAATCTTGCTTAATCTGCCTACCAAATGTGGGGATTTCTGGTATATTCAAAGCTGTCCCCAGATCTTCTCAGTAGATAGAGCCAGGGTCTACATGTGTACATATAATACACACATGCACGCATGCACATACACACAAACACACACACTTACATCTAAATGTATATCTATCTATATTGAAAAGCATGAGTTTACACCAATACCCACAATGCCAGTTCAATACTACAGAATTCATTCTAGCCCCGTCCCCTTCCTTCTCTCTCTATATAACTCTTTCTCTAACAGTGAGAAAACTGGCTTTTATTATCCTCAGTACTTTAGTTATTGTATCAATCAAGAATACCAGTGCCAGTGGGGACAAGCAGTGTCAGCAGCCCGGCAGAAAGTGTTAGAGCCCAAGCTGGGTGAGGACGAAGGCATCTTTGTAGAGGCTGTGAGGTGTGAGGGCCCAAGTGATGGCAGCTTTTCCTCCTCACTTTACTCTGGCTCTGGCAACCTGCACCAGGCTGCCATTGTCCCTGCAGAGATGCTCTCCTTACCCCTCTCAGGCTCTGATGCCCCGCCCTGAGCTGCTTCTTTCCCACCTTTGTGCAGACACCTACTCTGTCCAGTCTGCTTAGTGGATTCAGAGCTAAATTATTCTGGAATGGATGAAGAAAGGTGGCCCCATGCTTTTAAAGAATTCTACTGCTGATTCCAATATGCGCTCAGACCTGGGAACCAACATTCTACTTTACAGACCTTGAAGCTGTTCTCCCACTGTATCCAAGAGGAGGAAGCCCAGCCTGGTTTTAAGTGAGTGGTGCTGGCCCTTCAGATAGCTCTGCCCAGTTGACAGATTATGAAAATACAGCCATAAAAACTAAGTTTAGTAGTCAGAGAATTATCTTTAGAGTAAGATAAATGTGTTATGGAATAATCTGAAAGAAAACAAAAGATCTATGTTTGATGAATAATTAAGAAATATTCAGTGGAAACCAGATCAATTATGGTGAATGATCACCATATCAGAATATTCATCCCCTTGCCCCCCCCACACACACACACAAAAATAGTGGGAAACTGGAATAAGGAACAAGTTGGGAAATATCCATCAGCAAAACAAGCTTTCAGAAGAGAGTCGGGCTGGTATGAACATAATGAACATAACTTAGCAAGTTATTAATCATCACCTACCAATAAAGAACTTCTGATCACAGCCTACAAATTCTTCCTTGTCTGGAACACAGAGAATGGCAGGAGCAGACAGAGTATGTGGGAAAGAAGAAAAAGTTTACTTAGAACAGATGTATGAAATTCTCTTCTAGTCTTCAGTGACACTCTTTCAGTAGATGGCAGCACAGATGAATTTGCCTTGAGTGGCTTATTGAAGAATGTCTTAAGCACTTTCTCTCCTATCACATGCACCAAACTATATAGAGACACTCCAGAATTCTAGCAATACACTGAATATATTCTGTGTATTGTATAATATGATTGAGAACAAAAACCTATTTAGGCTTGTTTAAAGTCATAAGAAAGATATTGAGTCATTGTAAAAACATAAAAACTGGGTATACACTTTTTTTAAATGCCCAAAGAAAATTGATAAAAAAATAAAAAGAAACAGATAAACTGGATTTGACTTTAATTTATAAATATGGACTTCTGCAGGTCTCATAATTAAATTAATCTCTTTGTTAGACATGGGTATTTATTTTTTCCCTTATAACATGGTTCATTCATTCTATATAAAACTAGTATTTGCTCTACAGCTACCAATTGATTTTGACTGTCCAGGAATTTGAGAGACAAAAATGAGGAAAACTGTGTCCAGTGGCTCTAAAACATCCAGAGCTAGTTTAAACTCCCATCTCTATTTTAATTGGGGTCTCAGAATAATTATTATAAACTCTAGGAAAAAAATGTTATAAAAATTTCATTTTCAAATTACTTTTCACTAACATATGTTCCTTTTTCACTTATAAAACTCTGTTCTGATGATTGAAATAATATATAATGAGCATTTATTAATAGAATAAACTGACACCTTATTTTTTCCTTAACTTTTAGTTTTTTTAAAACACATTTTAAAATATAAAGAAAGCATACCAATATCAATTCTATCTTCTGGTAAGTAAATACATTTTCCTAATTAAAATATGTCAATAAATTTAAGAGGAAATGCTTACTTAGGGACATATTAATTAAACTTAATTACTTTATTTATTTTAAAATATTTTCTATGAAATTAACTATTTCATCATGGATTTAACCTTTAAAAAATCATGTTTTATCTTAAAATTTATTCTGTCAAGTATTCACTTTGAGGCACTAAATGAAAGCTCTTAAACACAGCTCTACTTGGTTTACTCAAGAAGCCAAACAATTACCTTCTGAAAGTTCCTCTGGATATTTGGGTTAGCGCCAAAAAAGAAAAAGACATGAAAACGTTAAGCCTTTGAAAAGATCAAGTCCACCATCAAATAAAGACAAATGACAAAAGCAAGGAATCACGTCGCCCTTAGAGAAAGCTGTGACTTTGGTGAAGCCTGGCAAGGCAAATGAACAACACACAACTGGGTGTCCAGAAACTCATTTAATCTGACTCTGCTGCTCAAGGAACAGTAACTTCTGCAAATTTCTCATGTAGACTTGTCCTGAAGGCTTTTGTCCATGAAAACTCTCTACTTCTCACTAAATGAGGCTTGAAAGAGAAAAACTATAGGAAGGCAATTGATTCTGGTCTCCTCTCTTTCTCTCCTGGAGGCTCTATTGTTTCAGTTCTGTGAAGTGGAAGGGGTGGGGAAGGGCACTGGGGCAGGTGTCACAGCAGCCTCTGGCCTGAGTGTCCTATTCTTTACCCCTCCCAGTGTCCATGCACACATTCCTATCTCCAGCTGGCCTGTTGAAGACAGGCAGAACTGAACACATTTATTTGTATATGATAAGAGAAAGAAAGAAATTGCCTTAATTGAACTGGGGATAATGTGCCACAGCAATTATAGACTGATGAAGTGGAGAAAATGAGGAAATACACACTTGAAAGTGAGTGAATACTATAAGGTGACCCAAAGGTTGCCAGTTTTTCAAAAGTATTCTGTGGGATCTATGTTGTTACTAATGATGTCAACATTATCTTGAGGGAAAGATTCTTGGTAACACTGTGTGACATCAATAATAATAACATATTAAAGAAAAAGAAAATAATTGATTCAGTATTCATACATGATTTTCCAGCTAATTTGCTATAAGTATGGAGTAGACAGAATGTATGGAATAAATTATTCAGTAATTGCATGGTGATATCTTTATTCTGTTCAAATGTCTCTCTCCATGACGACTGTCTTCCAAACCACCAAACTTTTCATGTTACATCTTGTGAAAGCTTACATCATCCTTGTATATTGAAGAACTACTCACATATATTTGTAACGAGTTTTGTTCAGCAGGAAATTCAAAACATTGTGCAGAATGGTATCATATACTACAGGACATCTAGCCTAGTATTCCTGATTCCCACCAATTAAAGGCTGGTAATGTTCTTCATCAATATGACAACCAAAAAATGTACTTAGAGTTCCAAAATGGTATTAATGGCTAAGGTGAAATTTGCGATATCTCACAACTACTCTGTTGATGTATTTAAATCATTATCGTATCACTTCCCTAAATGTGTGTTTCAATTACACCAAAATTTGAAATACTGTATACATTTTTAAATCATTATCAAATAGTCCTGGTTTACTTACCAGATTCAAATGTTTCTTCATCTATGGTTTTCCGTGGTGCCAAAAAAAAAAAAAATGTGTCATTATATTCCTGTTCATACTGAGTCTGTAATTTAACAGTCTAATTCCCTGACCCTGTGCTTCTACATATACAACAATTTAAAAATTTTTCTTAATCAAGGCCAATCCAGTGGTGTCTCTATGGCATATATAAACCTTAAATGAGATGCACGGTATTAAGCCATTGGGCTATGATGACACGGTATTAAGCCATTGGTCTATGATGACAAGCAGAGGGTGCTATAGGAGCTTAAAACAAACAAACAAACAAACAAATAACAAAATAGAAGAGAGAGAATAAATTAAATAAAAAAGAGGCTCAAAGGGAAGGGAAAGGTGGAATGTCATGGAAGCTCCTGCAGACTGTTGGATATTGCATGGCATTGCTGCTAAAGGGCCTGCAAGTGTAGAAGGGAGGTACCCTGCCACAAGATTTGGGGGGGCTCCATAAGCCAGGGAAGTGTGGCAAGGAGAGTGAATATATGAATGCTTTGACAGGGTAGGCTTGTTTAGGTGGATGGGAAAGATATAAACCAACATGTCATCAGTTAAAACAATTCTTGTTAGCATTTTAAAGAGATATTAAGGATTAAGAAACTAGAATTCACATAGAGAGCAACTTGAAATATATAGAGAGACATTACCAATGCACTCATCCTTGGATCAGGCAATGTTGCATTTAAGGTATACTCATACGTGAGTGAAATAATAAATTTATAAAGCTATTAATTGTAGCATTAATTATCACAAAAAAGATTGGACACAACTCAAACATCCACTAATAAGTGATTGTGTAAGTGCACAATACCTTATTTAGCCAATAAGCATTTTTTTTTAAATGAGAAGGCTCTTTAAGTACTTAGATGGAATCATCTTCAGATATATAATGTTAAGTAAAAAAAAAACAACAGGAACAGAACCATTTGTTTGGTGTACTATCAAAGGGTATGTGTATATATATATATTTTTTTAAAAGGTGAGGATGAGTGTAGGAGAGAGGGAAAGAATATACATCATTGCTTTTATCTATACAGAATATATCTGGAGAGATATGAGAGAACATGAGAGTATTTATGCCTCAAGAAAGAAAACTGAATAAGGCAACAGGTAAAAAGAGGAACTTTTTACTGAATATAGTTTTGTAGTTTTGAATTTGAAATATATAAATGTATTGCATAATAAAAATTTAAATTAAAATTATAAAAAGAAATGATTATTATTGCAACTTTTTTTAAAAAACAGAATGTGTGCTGGGAAAAATAAATATAACATCAGCATTATTCTGTAGTTATTCTGGGAAATATATGTGAATCTTTGAAATATCCACTATTTAAAGATTTCATATTGTTCTTTAGTTTCTAAAAACTAGATTAGCCCACTGTTAGAAACAAGACAACAGTCCCAAAATAGAGTCACTTATGCTAAGCCCCACATCACCAAACTTAGACTTAATTTAATTAGTTTTGATCTCTTCTGCCTGAAGGAAAGTGATCTTGTCACAACCAAGCAGATTTTTGCTGTTCTCACTCCCTTCTGCCTATAAAAGCCTTTCATTTTGTACAGCTCCTCAGAGCTCCTTTTCTTCTGGTTGATGAAATGCTGCCTGATTCATGAATCATTGAACAAAGCCATTAAGATCTTTAAAAGTTCCTTAGTTGAATTTTGTGGTTTTTAGTGCCATAAAGCCAAGACAAATTCACCTATCAAACCAAAGCCTGTCCAAATTGTGTCCCAACAAAACCTAGTGATTCTTGAGCCAGTCTTAGTTCTATACCGTAATAGGAAAAATGTTTTCCCAATTTACAAAAAGACTTAAATATAGAAAGGTACAAAGTTCATGTTGCTGCTATTTATCTATACTAGAATCTACCAGAAGATGGCATCAGACAATAACAAAACACATATTTTGCTTTTTAAAAATTTGATATCTCAGTATTTTATATTTCACAGAAAGCATGGGGGTTTACAGATGTTCCACCGAATGTTACTGAATGTAACACCTGAATGTTACTAAGTGTTGCTATGATCATTTCCAGGATACTGCTTTCTAGAAGGCTGCTTTGGAGCCCCAATCTGTGCTTCCCTTCCAAGTGTGGGAACCACAGAAAAAGGATAGGGTGGCTGAATTCGTTTTACACATTACTTCCAGAGGAGAGGTTTGTGGCCCCTTTGGCTAACTCTGTTTCAGAGGCTGCATAGCTGCGGTACTTCCTGTTTCTTCTGATCGTAAATCTATCAAGAGGAAAAGTTACCTGCTTCCACACATTTCTCATCAATCTTCATGTCATCTTCTAGAAAAGAGAATAGAAAGAAAAAAAGGATTTTCAATGTGTTAGCATCACAAACAAAATTCTGTAGGCATAGACTTAAAATTCAATAAAATTCAGACCATCTTATAATAATGCTATCCTTACAACTATTGCTCACTTGGAGAAATAAAAAGGACTCTAATGTATTAAATAAAAAATGTACAATATGAGACACTATATACAATAAAATGGGTGGAACTTAAAAAGCATAGGCTTTTGAATGCTGGACAAATTAATTTACCTCTAAGCCTCAGTTTTCTATCTCTAAATGGGGATGGTAATAATACATACAGGGTAAGATAGAAAAAGTGAGATAATTCATAAAAAGCTGAGGCGCATGGTAAATGCTCGATAAATGTTAACTATTTTTATCTCTAGTTTGGGTATATATGAGAGAATAAAAGAAGCTAACTTTTAAAACCATTCATCCTAATACTCAAAAACCCTTTCATCATGACCCAAGCCCAACTTTAAAGGCTACTGTCCACTTCTCTGCCTCACATGTCTCGTACTCCCTTTAGAGTAGATGTTATTGCTTCTTCCTCTGTGCTTTTGCTTATGCTGCTCCCTTTGCCTATAACGCTTCAAGGTCCATCTCAAAAACTGATCAAAAATGAATATCTCTGTCATGAACTAAATAACATTTTCTTCCTATGACTTTGAACTCTCTGCTACTGCACATCTATGGTATCTTGTAATATAATCATCTGGGTGTTTGCCTTATTTACCCTTTTAGACAGTTCCTTGAAAGCAAAAGCTGTCTTATTAATTTTCACATACTTTACAGAGTTTAGTACAGTGTCTTGCACACAATGGGTACATAAAAAATTATTTATTAAATTGAATTAAATTTTCCTTTTAATATCGAAATAATTGATTTGAATATATATTCTGAAAAGATCTTTTTCTTTAGCTCCATACATCTTGTGTCTAGCACAGTGACCAGAACTTCCTGAGTGATGAATAAATAGTAGTTGAATAAATAAATCTTACACAAGTTCCAAAAGTACAAAATTATAGTCTGTAAACAAGCTATAATGTCAGAAAATAGTACTTACCACCACCTCCTTAAAGAGCATATCATTAATTAATGTTTTTAAATAAAAGATAAAAATTTTTATGAAATAATATTGTTTTATAGAAGTAGGGACACAGATAAACAATATAGCTGAGATTTTCAACACTGTCATGCAATTCTCTATATTCATTCAGAGATTATTTTCCAGATCAGTAATTTATAACAACAGTGAATTCATTAGTTCCTAAGACATAACTAGAGGTACATCTTTTGTTTGTTTGTTTGTTTGTTTGTTTGTTTGTTTTAAGACAAACAAAAGCTACAATTTTCATTCCTGTTTTACAGAGGCCAGGAGTGATTCTCCAGTGATTTTTCAAACTTGTAATTACGGGATCTAAAAGAGCCGTTGATTTTGCTCTCTCAAAATCAACAAATCTGCACTATTGGCTAGGGTGGCTATTACAGACTGATTTGTGGCCCGCCCCTCCTTCCAGGTTCATATGTTGAAGTCCTAACCCTATTGGAGATGGGCCTTTAAAAGGGTAATTAAGGTTAAGTGAGCTCTTAACTTTGGAGCTTTAATCCAAAAAAGACTGGTGGCCTTATAAAAGGAAATCACCAGATTTCTCTCTCTTGATCTTTTCTTCTCTCTGCACATTCACAGAGGAGAGGCCACATTAGCACATAGGGGCAAGGGGCCATCTGCAAGCCAGGCAGGCAGCCTCAACAGAAACCAGCCCTGCCAGAGGCTTGATCCGGAAATCTACCCTCCAAAACTGTGAGAAAATAAATAAATATCTGTTGTTTAAGCCATCCAATCTGTGATATCTAGTATGGCATCTGGAGCTTATTAAAACAGTGGGGCTTGTTACCACCAAGACCACAGAGACTCAGCCCTCTACCTCCTGCCCTGTACCATATCAGGAATGGAATGGGGCTGGTGGCTAAGGGGGTTGCTCTTCTCTCTTTTTTCCCTCTTCTATAGGCAGACAGCATCTTTCTTGCTCGCTTTTGTGAGTGTGCGTGTTTGACATCATGAGTCACCTGAGTGTCTGGGTTTGGAGAAAGGGAGAGGTGATAAGTGGGGGTCCCATTTGCCCTTGAGATAGACAGAGGCTGCAATCCAGACTATACTGCTTGCAACTACTAACAATGTTCTTATTTCCTTTGTATCTCAATCTTTTCATCTATAAAATGGTGACAATCACAATTTCCTTACAGGGTTATTTGTAAGACAATGTGTATAAGCAGTTGACACAAAAGGGTAGATCAGTTTCACAACTTTGACTTCTTACCATGTGCTGTGTTAGACTCTGGAACTGCATACTGTAAATGTTAGTTCTCTTTTTATTCCTTTCAGTGTTAGGACAGTTATCCTGTGAGTGTGTTCCTTTACTGACATTTTTTATAAATCAGAGTATTTATAATTAGCACATTACTAGGTTATATATGAAGAGCTTAAGAAACAACTGAATTGAATTGATAGAAAAGAACTACAGGAAATTTCTAGGAGACTTTGGGAATGACAGTTTTTCCAAATATATTTCTTACCTTCTTCCATGGAAATCACTGGGTACAGACAAATGATTGAAGCAGAAAAAGAACGGGTGAGGAATCACACATATTAGTCTATGCTCAGTCTTTCAGATCAACTTACTTACAATAAGAAAAGTGCCAAAATTATACTAATTAGTGTTCTTGTGCTTACTCTCTAGAAATTTATTTAAACATTTAACAACAAAATGATAAGTGAATATCCTACAGAAACTAATTATTTATGACCCTTTCTGGAAAAGAGGATCTACTTGCTTCTGGTAAATCCTACTCATTTCCACCCCATGAAGCTATAAAAGTTTGCATTCTACTCCCTTCTGAATTAATATAATTAATATTAATCAATTAATATGTTCAGCATATTTTAGGAACTCCTAACTTGACCGGAAGAAAGGAAGGAAAGAAGGAAGAAAGAAGAAAAAAAGAAAAGAAAAGAAAAAGAGGATTATAAGTATAACTGCATCTTCAGTAAATAATTTTCTAATAACCATCTATAAACTAACAGAGACTTGGAATTTTTCAATAACCCTTGACTAATGAAAATGTCGAAACCCTCTGGACTCAGAAATTGTTTTCCTCCTAAGGTAACATTTAAGCAGAGTAGGAAGATGCAAAATAATATTTATTACAGAATCATCGACCACAGTGAAAAAGAAAAGAAATGATCTTCTAGTTTAGAAAATCATTGTGCTCCATCAGACACATCCCTGTGAGGGATGACAAGTTAATGGCTCCAACCCTGGAATTCCTGGACTTAGAAATTTGTGATAATAATAATAGTATCTGCAAGCTAATTACAGATGGATTTTTCAAAAACTCTGATATAAATTGCGCTAAGGTTATATGAGCAAACTAAATATCAACCAGTGGTCACAGTAGTTATCAGATACTGATTAGAAGCTTATTAGCATTTCCATATACCTTTGAGACATGAAATAGGAAAATGAATTAAAGAAGTATTTCAATTTGGTTCGGTAAACTTTTTCACAATGCAAGGAAAATAACTAAAATATCCCTGTCAAGAGTATACATGAAAAATGTTTCTGACAAAAAGTTTAGTTAAAAAATAAAGATAACAAGTGCTGTTGCAACTGTTACTGTAAACGTGTAAAATATGTTTCCACAACCGGAAGACAGTATGAAAATATTGTCAGTGTCAGAAATTATAAGAGTGTTTTCTTTTTCCAAAAATGTGTCTACAGTTGTCATCTTTTCACGAGAAAGATAAAAGAAAAAATAATTTTTGGCTTCAGAGAAATGAGAAATAAAGCGAGTGAGGACTTGCTGTGGGCAGATCTGTGACACTGATACTGTTGTCTACTCTAGGGACCCTCTCCTGCCTCCTGGGGTCCATTCCCTTCATCAGCTTTCCAGAGGCCAGCCTGAGGTCCTTTTCTGAAGGGCCTTCCTTTCTCAGTGGGAGCCAGCTGAGCTCTTCAGCCCTCTTTATTAAGGCAGGAAGGGAGTTCACAAGCATTGCCACTACAGCTCCCTTTACCAACCATTCCCCCCACTGCCGTTTGAATAATACTGTCCAGCAAACAAACTATGTCCATTAACTAATAATTCAGTCCTACGTTTATTCGTCAAAGGCACACACAGCTGTTAATCAGAGCTTCTGAACAGTGTGAAATTTAACCCCTCTAAAGAGAACCCAAATAAATTCTGTGAAGCTAAGCTGCCTCGCTTGACAGAATGTGTATGTATTTGCTAGCTGTAGAGATCTCGGAGGGCTTCAAGCTGGTGAGTGATCACGGAAAGCGTCACCAACACAAGATCATGTGCAATTTCATAACCTGAAAAGTCTTCTAAATCTGAAGGCATGGATGTCTATGGTAGGATTTCAGATGGCTGCCAGGTTATTTGGGGCAGTGAGGACATTTAAAGATCCTTTCTGGGGCAGGAAGCCAGCCCTGGAAGAGAAGGAACCCGTTTCCCCATGATGCACATGCTGGGTTTGAGGTAGCAGCACACTCACAGGTGGTTGATTTGAGGTGGGTGTGAGGCTGGTACGGTTGAGACCACCAGAACTCACGTTGCTTCCTAGGCAAAAAGAAATACACTGTGAGAAAAAAAAATAATAATAATAATAATCAACCTAGATGAAGCCAGGTGAAAGAGATCTAGGACAGAATTTTCCTAGAATTCTGATGCCTCCAACCCAAGCAAAAAAAAAAAAAGATTTCTTCTCCAAACACATTGTCAAATACATTCTCTAAATACACAACCTTTCTTATTTTTTCCTGCCTCCTGGGTTATTGTCAGAAACACACTGACTTGAGAGTGGACAGACTTTGGTAGAGGAGCGATGGGAAGCTGCCCTCCAGCACGCTACCCTGCTTTAGCTGGGCTCAGAATTTTCACATGTTCTGGATCCCCTCCCAAGCTTTGGATGTCCTCTACAGTTTCCTGAGAACCACGTGAATTTCAGTTCCTTCTATTGTTTTTTATTTGTGTGCTAATCCAATAAATCTGCTATTTCTGTGTGCTCCTTGCAAGACCCCCACCAGATCCTGCCTCCTCACCACTTTCTGCCCTGAGACCAGGATGGCTAATCTCATTAGGCCTTCAGCAGCCTGTTTGCGTCCTCAGCCCCCAAAGCTCAGGTCATCCCTTATCCTCTGTACTTTAATCCCTGTAAGACTCTGTCCACCACTCACTCATCCCTGAAGCCTCTCACATACCCCTGGAACTCTAAGTTAACCAGCAAAATCTTTCAGACCTCAGCCCCTACCTTGAGTGAGCCCTTCACATTCTAGCTCTAATCGAAACCTGGGTCTCCTGAGGCGACTGCTTTCCCTGCCTCTTCCAGGAGGAGGCCTTTTGCTCTCCTACTCCCAGTGTGGTGCTGGTAAAGCGGCCCTGGGGGCCAGGGAGCCCTATGCATAGCTTTTGCTGATTTCCCTAGTGTCAGTACTCTCTTTCATTGTGGCTGATTTCAAGCTGCCACCCTGACTCCCCTGACTGTGGATGTGAGAAGCACACACAGTGGGCTCTGTTTGCGCATTCCAGCATCCCACGTTCAGGGCCTTCACCCCACTGGTCTGGAGGTGAGGTCTGTGTCCTTGCTCCTCCTGGCCATCTCCAGACTATTCTCCCTCTTTCCTAGAAGTCCCCGGCTGTGACTACCATTGCCCCCACTCTTCTGCTAGCCAGTCTCGGATGACTCCTGCTCATTTTCACTCTCTCCACACTGCTCTGTCATAATTCTTGATTTCATTAGGCATATAAATGTCCCTTTTGACACCCTGGCCTCTTGGTTCCTTGATCTCCTCTCTTCCCATGACCTTCCCCTCATGCTACATCAGCTGTTGCCTCTCACTGTCATGCCCTTTTCAGAAATAATAGCTGCAATCTCTCCATACTTTCAATTCCCAGTTTCTTTTTTCTTTTACTGGCACCTATCTTTCCAACCCCCCAAATCTGTTTACCCCATAGGACTTATAATCCATTGATCTTATTCCATTTCCACTGATCCTTACCTTTTCACCTCCCCACTTAATGGCTTAAATGTCATGTTCCTTCAAAACAGTCGCTCCCTGGCTTTTCCTTGATTTATTGTTAAATCCAAATCTCTTTCTAATCTGGACCTGCCCCCCAAGGAAGCTGACCAAAATTATTTCAAATTTATCACTTTAACCTTAAGGGGGACCCGAATACTGATCCTACTGTATTTACCTAATCCATTTGCTCTCCTAGAAACTCTTCAAGCTTTCTCCTCTCTCCTTCCCAGTACCTCCTTACCCACACTTACTCTCAGTTTATGACATTGCTTCCTATTTCACTGAGAAAATAAGAATAGTTCAAAGAGAACTTACACAAGCCCCACCATGCCCCTCACTCTCACCCTCAACTATGCCACATACTCTGGATTCCCAACTGTTACTATCACTGTAGACCAGCGGTCCCCAACCTTCGTGGCACCAGGGACGGGTGCTGCTATGAGAATCTAATGCCTGATGATCTGGGGTGGAGCTGAGGCGGTGATGCTAGCGCTGGGAGTGGCTGCAAACACAGATGAATCTTTGCTTGCTTGCCTGACGCTCACCTCCTGCTTTGTGGCCCATTTTCTAAAGGGCCCCTGACCATTATCAGTCCGCAGCCCAATATTAGGCTAATCCCTCTATTTGTATACTAGATCATATCTCCCTCTGCCTGCTCAAGGCAATTCTCTTCTATGCCATAAAAGGTTTTCCTCTTACTGGATTGGATTATTACCACTAGCCTTATTTACCCCATCTAAAACATTTTTTCTCATACCACTCTACTTTCCCCTCTTCATTGTTCTGTTCTGCTTTATATGAAGATGTCTCAAAGAGCTTTCCATGCTCATTGTCATCAATTTCTTCAAATTTCACTCTATAAGAAATTTGGCCCCACCCTTCCACTGAAATCACTTCTATCAGGGTCCATATTGCTAAACCCAATCGCCGGTTCTCAGCACTTCTGGCAGCAATGGATGGAGATGATTAAGACACCATAGTGTCTTGATTTTCATTCTGTCTCACTGGTCATTTCTTCTCAACCTCCTCTGCTAGGTCCTTTCTTCTTGATCTCTTAGCATTGGCCAAGGATTGAACCTCCTTTTATCTTTTTATCTTTACTCACTCCCTTAGACCTCAGTCTCACAGAAGTGAGGATGGTAGATGGAGATTCAGTAACTGGGGTTACAACTCAGTTTTGAATGATTAATCGAGGGAGTTAGAAAAACCATGCTAAGTTTAATTTGTGTCCCACATGTTTTTTTCTCTCTTCTAGCTGATATGATTATTTTGATCTCCTTGGTATTTAAGATGCTTATGGACAAGCTGATATTTGGATTTATAAATCAGTGTGTGTGTTCATCCATCTGCTTCTCCTTATCTCATCTTACCGGCAATGACAGAAGCCTGAGGACACATTTCATTTCCTGATATCTCAGTCCTGAGTCCAGGAGTGATAACTTTTCTTACCTCTTCATAAGGTGGTTAGAAGGAATTAGGCCAGCACAGGTACCAAGGTCTGAGATTTTCCGGGCCTGCCACCAGAGGGCATCATTCTGGTCCACAATCTGGAGGATGTCCCCCTTCTGGAAGGGTAACCCGGCATCCATGCATGGGATGGTGGGATCCTCCTGGGGCCAGTACTCGGTCATGGCACGCACGTACACCTGACAGCGGGTGCATAATGGCACCATCAGAAGAACCCCTGCCCATGGGCCGTCAGGACTCAAAACCATTTCTCCCACTCCTCCACATCCTGTTTCTATCATTCCTCTTCACTCCCACAAAAAAGGAGAACTTGCCCTTGAACTGAGTCTCAGAGCTGCGAAAAGTGACTTAGAAAAAGAATCTCTTAGTTCTGTGAAGTTTTTACTCAAATGTTCACCATATTTGATGTTACTTCTTAATTTCTTGGTGCCCCATCTCCTTTTTGTGTATTCATTTACTCATTTGCCTCTCATGTCATCAGTATGGAAAAATGTACAACAAATTATTGAACGAACATTCAAAACATTATAGAGAACAGTAGTGTGATACAAAATATTTAGTCACTGTTATTGTTATTTGAGGATTTACTGTGTGTATGAAGGCTCAGTAAATTCTTACCATCTTCTGGTTATTGACAGGAGGGTCAGAAACTGGAACCACCTTAAACATGATTGTGCCGCGAGACATAGCCTAGACAATGTCAAAGGGGGAAGAATGACAAATTGCAGAGCCCATCAGGTTACTGGGGTTCAGCACAAGGAGTTAAAACTCAGTGTATCCAGGTCTAACAGTGACATCTCACTGGGAATTTATAAGGGTTCCACAGCTGAATTTTACCACCCAGAAATGGAAAAGAGGAAAGAGGAAGGAATTTAGGCTTCTGCCCCGCTGTGGGGCTCCAGAGTCACCAGCCTGCTAAAACCTGCACTGAGTCCTGGCCTTCCCCAGGGACCCTCTAACCTGCTGACACCAAGCCCACCCCACTCAGCAAGGTCTTCTTCCTACAGGCACGGGGGAGGAAATGAACTCTTGGTCTGACTTTCTTTCCTCATACCTAAGGCAGTAATTTTTTCCTGAACACCTGTTTCTGCACTACACAGCCCAGTCTGATAGGGAAAACTGAGGAGCTCCCAAGTCTTCTGGGGGGACTGACAAGCTTCCAAGCTGATGGTGGAATGGGGTTTCCCAGTCTTTGGAGGAGACAGAGAACCTCTTATCTTGATTTGGGAAGTAAAAATCCTCCTGTCACATGTACTATCACCGGCACTGGAGATCCAGATATAAACAAAACCTGTTCTCAGTTTTAGAAATTTCACCATTCATTGTCCTGTCAATTCCACCAGAAGGACTGAGGCAGAGGCATGTGTGCCTATGAATAACAGTACTCTAAGGCCCCTTTGCAGTATATTGTATACCACACAGAATCTTATGGCAGTGGTTTGCAAAATATTTAGGTGCTTGGTATGCTCCTTATAGTATCACCACTCATCTAAATCCCTGAGGCATGTGAAAATCTAGAATTTCTCCCAAGAACCTAGTTTGAGAGGCACTAGTCTACATGCTACACACTTGGGGTGTACCTGGGGAAGGTGGGTAGAGGCATGCTGTTGTTCTACTGAAAGCTGGACTGTGTGATTCAGGCAATATTTTGTAGGATGGGAATGAGGACTAACAGAGATCAAAGGCTCACATAATCAGGCCAGAAATGCTAGTTCAAACCACCAAGGAGAATATCAGGGCCAGCAAGGATGCCTTCCTCCCCATAAGCTGCCCTCAAAACTGCCTCAAGGAAGATGTTCAGCAGATTGCAGCTGTACAAAAATGTTCGGGAAGCCAGGGGTGGTTTGCTCAGGTTCAGACTCTCCTCCACAGTCTTGCTCTGCCTACCTGGGCTCAGTTTTCAATGGAGCTACCCAGGTGGTGAGGGGCCTGAATAGAGAACCAGGCAGTCTTCCTGAGGCAGAAAGAGCAGCTTGGGAAGGGAAGTCTCCCAGCAGGGGCCAGACTTCTGGTGGTGGTGAAGGGAGGGAGATGAGCCACACAGAAACAGACAAGGTCAGGGGCCTGGAGAGAGGAAGCTGCCAAGAGGGACCAAACCCTCCTCTCATTACAGTGCACACACCATGAGCTGGACAGACCCAGCTCAGCCTTGCATTTTACTGAGTCAGAAAGAAGGCAAAGAGAAGACTGTTACCAGAATATGGATCACTTGCTCAGGGTCCAATCCCTCAACTGAAACTCCGTTCACTTCCACTAATTTGTCTCCAGCATATAACAACCCTAGGCAAATGGGAACACAAAACAAAAAATGGGTATAAAGAAACTGGCAAAACATAGAGGTAGCTATCCCAAAGCTATTTATCAAACTTTCTAACCCTAATATTTTAAAATTTATTGTGTAATCATCATTATTATCATCATCATCAATCATCATCATCGTCATTATCACAATAATAATTATAAAGTAAACTGCTTATTCTAATTTACACCATCACCAAAGTGCATGAGAATTACATTTTTTCCACCTTTTTTACCAATGCTGGGTATTAACTAATGGTGATATTTTTATTTTTGTTAATTTGATGTTGTAACATGGAGCTGGGACACTGGTAAGAAGATAATAGTAAAAATAAAAAGGTCATGAAGAAATGATACATGAAAAGGAAAGTGAGGCATATTTTAAAAGAGAAACTGTGGAGAAACCGGGGTTAAGAGTAAGCCTTGAGAAGTATGAGGTAGAACAGTGGAGCGGTTGAAGCAAGAGGACAAGAACCAGAATGGTGTCGTGCATGGGACAGAAAACAAGCATGATGAAAATTTCAAGAAAGGTAAAGCCAGCAACATCAAACATGGTAGAGAAGTAGAAATAAAACTGAGGCAGGAAGAAAGGCCAATGGACTTAGCAAGTAGAAAATCCTTGGGGCAATTACTCTAAGAACGTGGGGTAAAACCCTGGGCCAGGCTTCCAGGGCCAGGCACAGTGAGGACAGTGGGCAGCAGGTGCGGAACTGCTTAGAAGCTCAGCGGTGAAAGGAAGGAAATCCAGTTCTCTGGTAGAAAGGGCCAGCGAAGGCATCTCGGATGAAGAATTGCTGTGCCTTTTGGAAAGCAGAAGGACCAAGTGAAGAATGAAAGTTGGGAACACAGAGTAAGGCTGACTGGGACTTGAATCCTGACTCAAACTGTATAACCTTGAGCAAGTTAGTTCTTTAGTCTCTTTAAGCCTCAGTATCCTCATCTATAAAATGGCATGATAATACTTACCTTGTTGGGTTGCCATGAGAATATAAACTGAGAGAACATTAATATGGTGCCTAGAATCGAGGGACTCAGTGAAGGAGGGAAAAAGGATTTCTCTGGAATATTTATTCCTTCCTTCTTAGTAACCAAGAAATGGAACTTAATAAAGCCCTGACCTTAGTTAGGAATGGGGGGTTTCCCTGGAAAGAAGACTAAATAATCATGGTTTCTTGTGTTTCTGGTCCCACTTGTACCCCTGCTTCAGCTTACCACTCCTCTCAGCCAGCCCACCATGAATGACTCTGGCCACCAGGATGTCCCCTGTCATCTCATGGCGCTTGATGGTCGCTCCCTGGGGAGAGAGTACAGTGGAATCCCTCTTTTAGCTTATGTGATTATTTTTAGGGTGGCTTCTCAATGCAGCTCTGGTCTTTCAAATGAGGGTATTCGTACCATGCAAGCTGTACCGTGCCATCAAAAAGAAAAGGCCACTCGACCCTGGACTCCTGAGATCTCTATCTAACCATGCAGACATAAAAGAATATTTAAATCCTTTCTAAGATAGAGAAAGCTCCCACAACTACAACCTAATCCAAAGGACTTCTTAGAAAATCAAATGAATGCCTTACTTAGCCTCCCATTGATGGAGGGGAAAAAGCCCTACACAGATACATTAGAACTGAGTGAAATATATGTCTGTGCTAGACAGTTAAATAAAATAAAATATATGCCTTATATTTCATAGCTCTTTTAAAAAAGTAAAACACTAAACAGAAATCTTTCCTAGTGAAAACATTACAACATGTAATGTGTCTGAAACCACAGGCAAAAAACATTAAGATACAGTTTAATCATTATTATCATGGCTTCTAAATGCCTCAAACTATATATGTGACCGTAGACAAGAATATCGCCCAAGTAACTACTAGAAATGGCTTAGTTCACAATTAACCCTGGCATAATCCTAAATAAAAAGATAAAATAATTCTCTTACCAGGGGCTGTTGGTTTTTCACCAAACAAACAATCCTCATTGCTTCTTCACTCTCAGGAATATTGTCAGGCAGTGGGGGAAGAGGGGGTTCAAAATCTTTCTGAGCCACAGTGTCATGGGCACTGAGCAAGGCCTGGGGACGGAGAGGGACAAGGTGAACAAATGTCACCCATAACACTAACCCCCTAGAAGATAGTGACTTGATACTGTATGTAAGACACAACAACAACCAACACGTACAGGCACAGTTCTAAGAACTGTATGTTGACAACTCTACAAGGCAGGCATATTTATTACCCCTATTTTACAGATAAAGAAATGAGACACATAGAGGTTAAGTAATACATAATATATTCTTTCACTTCTGCTAAAATGTATTATTCTGTCACTTTTTCACTTCTTGGAAACTCATTTAATCTATGGTGTTCCTATGATCTTGAACTAAAAAACAAATTTTCTAATATTTTCCCTAATTAAGGCAGTAACAAAATAGAGGGGCAGTAATCAAAACATCTTGCTAGTTTGATATGCCAGTAACACCCAAGGGCCCATGTTGAACAGAAACACTAGTTCCCTGGTTTAAGGTATGATCAAAGAGCTACTTTTAATGATCCACTATGGTAAACTTCTCATGTTAGGAGGTAAGGAAGCAGTCATTCTACAGCCCTGCCTGAGGTTGGTGGGCAGAACTTGGTTGAAACTCAGAGAAAATTTTCTGGGGTTATCGTGTAAACTAGAATTTTTGATTCATAAATTTCGTTGCTCCAAATGCAGACATTCGCTTAAAATTTTAATTTATTGATGAACTGATCTCAAATCTGTAGGTACTACGAGGTAGGCTCCTATTCTGCCCTCAAATGTTCTTCATATGGCCTCCTCCCCCACAGAGCTAATCATCATTATACTGTATTTTCCCAACACCTCCACACACTTGATCTAAAACTTAAGACATTCCCAAGATGGAAAGGAAAGATGCTACTCTGATTGTCGCAGAATTTTAGAGGGAGGAAATAAGACACCATGGCAAGTTCTGGATGTGTATGTAATACATATGTCAGGTTTGACTCCATGACTGACAACATGGAGCCAGTAACATCTGAGTCCCACATTTTTTCAGTACAAACTGTTGGTCACCCATGCCAGATAAAAGGATATCTATTTAGAGAGCACCTTTTCTGTCATGTTTCTTCCTGCTCCTCCACTCTGTGTGCCAGATGGCATATTTTGTCTATTTTAGCAAGCAACTTGCCTTAAAGTGAGGAGCCTGGAGGATCTCTCTCAGCTCTTGGATCTCAGGGGAACAAGGGCTTGCATGCAATATCTCTGCCACCTGGTTGATGAAAAAGCACAGACTGTGAAATTTTGAAAAGTCTTCATCACCTCGTTAACCTCACTCGGAATGGATAACAAATATATTGACTAGCATTCTATTGACCTGAGAAAAGGTGTTATTGAAGCTTTCTGTTCTCATTTTTAAAATCAAGGCTTAGGATCTTTTCTTATGCATTAAACTTTACTAGAGCAGGTAGATTCCAAGATTAGGGGTAGAACTGAAGCCCAGAGCCCCAGTCCTGGCACATCGCAGGCTTAGCGGAAGGCTATTTCCTCTAAATTGCATGTACCAAGGCAATTTCTCCACAGTGGCTCTAAGATAGCTGCTTGCTAATGTGAGTGAGTGCTTTATGGGAAATTAAGATAGTTGAGTTCTCCAGATTCATGCTCAAATACCTGGAGAACTCAGGTAGCTTAATCATGTGAAATGCTCCATTCTCCAATTGGAAAATGGGAATAGTAATTTGTATATTAGGGCTTTTAATGTTTGTTGTAATGGAAAAGGGCTAAACAGAACCAGCTACTGTGATTTAGGCATAGACCTGATTTCTGACAGGACTTAAGACCTTTCAGGACTTTAATCAGCCCATGAACCTTTAGCAGTCATTACATACAGCCAAGTGAAAGCAGGCAGTTTACTAAGCTTTACCTCCACTCACTAGGATTATAACAGAATAAAAGATCATGTGTGTGTTTTCTGTGGACAACTTAGAACAATTTGAGTTGTTGATTACTGGAATTGAGGGTAGAAGTATTTTTTCTTCTATTTCTTTTAATATGGTTTGAGCAATAAATAATAGATAACCTTTATTCATTCACTCAACAAATATTTATTGAACATCTACTATGTGCTAGGCACTGTTTTGAGTGATGCAAACACAGCAGTGAATGAGGCGCACAAAAATCCCCATAGAGTTTACGTTCTAATGAGAAGACACAGACAATAAATAGATGTATAAGTAAAAGAAATAGTTTTGTTTGTTGGTGAGAAGAGTTAAAAAAAAAATGAAACGGAGAAAGTAGATTGAGAGTTACATGATGGAACTGCAATGTTTGATGGGTTGACCAGAGAAAGCTTCAGTGTGAAGGTGACATTTGAGTGGAGACTCGAAGGAGATAAGAAAGCAAATCACAGATATATGGGCAAGAGCATTACTTACTGACATAAGGAATAGCAAGTGCAAAGGGCCTGTGGCAGGAGAACGTCTGATTCAAACAATCACAAGGAGTTAATGTGGCTGGAGCAGAGTGAAAAAGGGGGAGAGTAGTGAGTGAGACGTCAAAGAGGTAATGGGGCTACATTCTGTTTGGCTATATAAAAATGTTGATGTTTACTCTGAGGTGGGAAGTCACTGGAAGGGTTTGAGCAGAGGAGTGATATGATTTGACTCTCCTTTAAAAATAATTTATTTGATTACTGTGTTGGGAATAGACTATAGGGGACAAGAGCATAAGCAGGAGACCAGGTGGGAGGCTATATTGCAAATATTTATGTAAGAGATGATGACGGCTCAGATGGTATAGTGAAGGTAGCGATGTGTTTTGAAAGTAGAGCCAATAGGACCTGCCATCAGAATGGGTGTGAAGTCTGACAGAAAGAGAAAAATCAAAGATGACCCCAAAGAGTTTTCACCTGAGCACTGCAAGAATAGAAATGTCATTACTGAGATAGAAAAGCCTGGGAGACAAGTGGCTTTGGGATAGGGACGATCAAGAGCTCATTTTGGGACATGTTAAGTTTGAGAGGTCTCTTAAACATCTGAGTAGGATGAGGAGGAGGCAGTTGGATATAAAAATCTGCAGTTCAGTGAAAGAGCCCAGCTAGAGTTATAAATTGTGGAATCATTACTATAACATTACCATGTTTACATAGGGTAAATTGAATCCAAGGTTTAGGCAAAACAAGAGAAAAATAGAAACACGCTAAGAATGTTCTTTTTTGTTTGTTTTTAATTTGGGGAGATAGCAGGTCAGTTTTCTTCTGTTAAAGCTCAGTTAGAAACGTTTCCTAGATGCATGATCATCAATCAGACTTTTCTGTTAGAACCTTTAATTGATTTAAACTAGCACTATGAGTAAAATAACATCACATTAAAGCTCTTCTATTCCATGGATTAACAATAGCCTCACCTCATAGGATAATGTCTGTGCGTGAGGTGTGGCAGGAACAAGTTTCCTTTCTTTAAATTCCTGGAGGCAGTCATACACCTGCAGAAGGCAACCGTGCAAGCACAGCATGTTGACAACGTGACTGTTAACTTTTTGGACTTAAGGCTCTCTAAGGGGAGAAACAGCTTGGACAAGTTTTCTTTGCCTCTTTTATTTCGCCAGTAAAAGTCCATTTGTAAAAACTCCAACTTCATCTCTGCTGATCCTTAGAAATGTTTTTTCATGCCAAGATCTAAGGTTAGGCCGAGTATACCAAGGCCTGCCTAGCTCCACAGCACAGCCCTTACTCTTATTTTAGAAATATGGTTTCTCTTAAGAATGCAGAAATGAGACCCAACAGATCTGCTCAGCCTCGCCTTCCTCCATCCATATCTGGGATGATGGCACTTCCCTGCTCTACCTCAGTGTTAGGGCTCAAGTGACCCTGGAAGCAATTAAGGCTGGTGGATTGAGGCAGGGAGTCCAAAGCACAGACAGCCTGTCCGTGGTGAGTAAGGGCAAGGCACTGTAGTTACCATGCTATACATTAGAGTTCTAGTACTTATTCATCTTAAAATTGGAAGTTTTACGCATTTGCCAGCCTTTCCCCATTTCTCTCACACCTCAGCCCCTGGCAACAACCATTTTACTCTGTTTCTATGAATTCTACTTTTTAAAATTCTACATATAAGTGAGAACATATAGCATTTGTGCTTCTCAGTATAGTTTTTTCACTTAGCATAATGCCTTCAAGGCCCATATAAATGCAAGAGGGAGGATTTCCTTTTTAATGGCTGAATAATATTCCCTTGTATATCCCATTTCTGGGTATATATATTTAAAGGAAATGAAATCACCATCTCAAAGTGATATCTCTATTCCCATGTTCACTGCAGCATCACTCATAATAGCTAAGACTCTGAAATAACCAGAGTCCATTAATGAACACATGAATAAAGAAATCAGGTATTTGAAAACACCCACATCCCAAATATAACTTCAAAAAAATTTTTCTTAATAATAACATTTGTTCAGGGGAACAAAATTATAGTCAGATAATAATAGAAGAGGAGAAGGAGGGAGAGGGGAATGGAGAGGGGAAAGAAGAGAAGGAGTAGAAGGAGGGGGAAGAGGAAAAGAAATCTTCAAAGTAAGAAAAATTTAAGATTCCTAAACAGAACTGCAGATCTCATTTCCTGATTTTAAAAAACAAAGAGGAATTAGGTTTTCGCAGCTTATTTGTCCTGAGTTGGCTGCTAAAGGTGCTGCTGATGTCCATTTGTGGTGACTGCTTTGGGATCCCAGGGGCCTCAGGGAGAAAAAAAAAAAGGAGCAACCACATTCTTTGCCACCTAACTTAATTCCTTCCTAAGCTAAGAGGTTTGTGTAGCTCGCTCTGAGAACTGCCAACTAAGAACTTTTTCCAAGTTGTTGTCCTGCCAGCCAACAGGTGATACTGTTGAGTAAGTAGTTTCCACAGGAAGCAAAAGCTTCTAAGAATCAGGGCACTCACCTTCAGCAGAGCCTGAAGCCACGGGGAGTGGAGGAGATCATACAGGAGACACACTCCATTCACATCTCGGCTGTAGAACAGATTCAGCTCTTGCAGCACCAGCCTCAGGATGTGGGAGAGGCCTAGAAAAAAGAGAGAGCAGGGACGGGGTGGCGGATGGGGGTGGAAAGAAAGGCAGGTGTAAATGCAAAAGACAAGTCAGCTGGGACATGTCACAGGGGCTCATGAGGAGTGGGGATG
This sequence comes from Cynopterus sphinx, assembly GCA_030015415.1. NCBI lineage: Eukaryota > Metazoa > Chordata > Mammalia > Chiroptera > Pteropodidae > Cynopterus > Cynopterus sphinx. The sequence continues at coordinate 181,940,631 of CM057379.1, forward strand.
GCCCTGGAGTTAAAAAGGATCAGCCTTCAAGCCCTATTCTGTCATTTGCTTGTGAACTTCAGAAAGTCACCCTACTATCTGAAACTCTCTTTGTGGCAAAATGAGAATACACTAGCTTTTTCATAGGGTTGATGCTAACATTAGATAAAATAATAGATCATAGTATATAGATTTAAGATATTATGAGAATGATATTGCTCTCCCCATCACCATCTTACCAGCCTTTGGCTTATTCCAAAATCATCCAGTTGCTTTCTGGATCTTCCTTCTCTCATTCAAACATAGTCATTTGTTCTTACCCTTTCTGAACATTCTTATTGAAAGCACTATTATTGAAAAACTTAACTTCCAGTAAGTTTTTAATATAAATCTCAGGATTCCACCAATTAAAGGAACTGAACAGATTTTAGTGAATGCTTGATTTTTTTTACAAGTGTTTTCATAGAAACTCTATTTGTTGCAATAATATTTTGAATGGGAAGAAGTTAATTTCTAAGTTTATATAAAACTTTATGGGGAAGGAAAAAAAGAGGTTCTGAATCCATTTTGTCAATTCCTTTCCTTTCTGCCATGAAAATTGCTTAGACTTATCACTGATAATTATAGTAGGACAAGTCTGTGACAAGTCCAAAAGTGTACGCCAAGTTTGTCATAGGAATCACAGTAAATCTATCAGAATGTATGCCCATTCATTTGGTCACACGTTCAGAGTGATATTATAAGCACTTTCTGGTCTAGAAAAAGAATCCTGGAGCCACATACCATTCTCTGGGTTGGATGTCATGGAACGCTTCATGTCCTTCTTGTCTGGTGAACCTGCTCCTTCGTCTGACTGTATCATCTTCCCTGCCCGAGCTTCCAGAAAGAATTCAGAACTAGGGAGCAGATCAATAGGCAGCACAGAGCTCACTCAATCATGCCGGCCATGCGGCTTCTAGCACACTGAAATAGAGTTTCAGCAGCGTTTAGCAAGCATGTCGGGCACTGCTCTCCACACTGAGTTACATCAAATAAAACACAGTTCTCTGAGGCACTTACTCATTAGCTGTGTGAAAACTGCTATTACATAAAACACTAGCTCTACGCGCACCCCCCACACCGTTCTTTTTAATAAGTGATAATGTTAGATCTATTTCCCACGTCTTTACCTAGTTGATTTTCTCATCACTCAGAGCTCAGCAGAGCCTTCTCTGGTCTGACTGCACTCAGGTGCCCCGTCATCTCTCGTTGCTCCCTAGAGTCCTTCATGGCACTGATCACAACGGCATGTGTTACTGCCAAGGCACACTCTCAGAGCTTATTTTCTGTATTGCTTTTGGTAGGTTTAATTTCAAGAAATAGAAACCCCAAATAATAATGGCTAAATGGAATAGAAGTTTGTATTTTGCTCGTGTAAAAATCCAGAAGCAGAGACAATCCAGAGCTGGTAGTGCCGCCTTGCTCCAGGAGTTCTCAAAGAAGGGGCTCTTTCCCTCACTGCCCCACCACCCTGGGGTGGTGTGCTTCTCCTTTTCCTGCTCCGAGGTGGTGGCTGGAGCTCCAGCCATCACCTCTACGATTCAGCCAGCAGGATAGGGGAAGGGCTTAAGGACATGAGGGCAAAGGGAATACATCCACTGCTTATTGAGGAAGTTTACTGAAAGTTGCCCTACACAATGAAGTCACCTCGTGTCCTGTATAAACTTCAAATATCCCACTGGACTTTTCATGTTGCTGGAAAAAATATATATATAATTATCAGAGCATAGAACCCAACTTTTCTTTATATATAAAAAGTATTTTTGCATAGTTTTAACACATTGAATTTTCTGAAATGCTACTACCACAATTGAGGAATGAATTTACTCTCTTTTGCCTGGACTTTATTGACTTGCTCACGATTTCAGAAAAGCATATCATTAATGGTAATGCTACTTGCAGTATTTAGAGGGTCACTATGGCACATCACTATCAGGCTGTATCTGCATCCAAAGCTGCTGCATCCCTGGTCATCTTTTTGTAGGTGCAACTGTGTTATTTCATTATATCTTTTGGTGTTGTGATATCCCATATTTATGTATTGAAATATGAAATCTTATCGACTACAATTATTCAATTTCTCCTTTCCTGTATGTAGATATTTTTGAAGTTTTGTGTAGGTAAGTATCCTAGTTTGGTTACCCCCAGAATCAGACAAAGAGCAAAGATTCCAGGAGGTAATCCCAAGAAATGCCAGTAGAGAAGTGGAGTACTAAGATAGGGCTGGGTGGGGGGAAACCAGCAAAATGTGTATCAAGCAAGTAACCACTACAGGCAGCTAGAACTTAATCTAATGAGGGAGCCAGGAACAAGGGAGTAGGGGTATCTACACACCAGTGCTGCCAGTCACTGGTTGAAGGCTGTTCCCAGAGTTACTTCTGGTGCTTTCAGCCAGCTACGTGCATCTATCAGATAGTGAGTGCAGGTGCTAACAGTTTTAAGTTGGCTCACAGTGCACCAAGATTGTGAGGATGAAGGAGATATGGGTAGTTCACTGACAACATTTATTAGAGTAGGACAATAAAGAATTAATCAAGGTTTTCTTAAAAGGAACATTTCAAATTCATCGTTAAAGGCTGGGGTATTGACTCTTACATGATTGAGGACCACAGTCTAGAATCTATAAAATTGTGGGGCAGAGCCAGGGATGCTCTCTAGAAAAAGACAGATCATTATGATGTTGTTTCTAAAATCTAAGGCAGTGAGAAGAGCAACACAAAAAGCTGTTATAGAATTTTAGGCAACTTTCCCATCCACATTCTTTTCCAGTCACACCGAAGAATTCTAGTTTGCTAGATTCTACCCAAACTTGGTATCATGTTTTTTGCCTTGCCCACCACCACCCACCCTGCTCAGACCCTACTGAGTCAGGTTATATATATCATGCCTTTTCCTGTGTTCCAATTTCTGAGCCTCTATTGAGTCATTTAACACAACAGTTGCATGTATAATTCATCTTCCTCCCCAGAAAGGATAACTTCCAGGATAGGGATTTAAAAGGGAGAGGGAGTGTTTGACAAAGTCAGAGCAAATGGATCTGACCCCAAGTCATCATATTCAGGCGACCTCTTAAATCTGTTACCCAAAGTGGGCAGTACAGATTGAGTAAGCCAGCTGCTGTTTGTGCATCATAAGGCAGGCCACATTTCTTTCATATTTAATGCCCAGATGAGTGTGCCAAGAAGGCCTATCCACGCAGCCAATGGGGTGACTAGGTTCCTGAGATGAACTTATTGTGAGCGAGCTTTACAAATAGATTGTGGTTTCCACAGTGGATGTTGAGTGTTAAAATAGCATCTAATAAACCTATCACCAACTCCTGGGCTACACAGTTTACTCATTCATATATTCTGAAAGGCTCATTTTGACTAGTTTCTCAGTCATAGAGGCAGAAATAGTAATTTTCATCTTCATGGCTTGTGTAAATTCTAAAAACTGTCCTTGTTGGGTCATTCTCAGGGTTCTGTGACAAATTTGCTATGGACTGAATTATGTCCTCCATCTCCGCCCCGCCCCCCACACAGATTCCCATGTAGAAGCCATACCCCAGGGTGATGGTATCTGGAGGTGTGGACTTGGAGAATTAGGTCAGCCGAGGTGGTGCGGGTGGGACTCTCATGATGGCGACAGTGCCCTTAGCAGGAACACCAAAGTTCTCCTCTCTTTCCCTTTCCCCCTCTCTCTGCCATGTGGGGACAAAGATGGAGGCAGTCTTAGAGCCAAGAAGAGTCCTTGCTAGACCCTGTCTAAGCTAGTACTCTGATCTCAGACTTCCAGCCTCCAGAACTGTGTAAAATACTTTCAGGTTCTTTAAGCCACCCAGTCCCTGGTATTTTGGTATAGCCACCCAAGCTAAGACAAAAATTCATTAAAAGCCCCCAAAAATGATTTCACCTCCCTCCTTCCAGGTAGCTGAGAAAACCATTGTAATTTATTGTCTTCAGAGCATTCACTGTGCTTCACAAGTCTCTTACACATTAACCCATTCAGTGTCCTGCTCCTATGTGGGTCATGCCTTAGAGGGGCAGAGTAGACACCTTGCTTGTCCTATTCACTGCTGTGGCCTCAGCTGCTAACAGTGCTTGGAATACAGCAAGCGCTTGGTACTCCCAGGTTTGCTGGGAAGCATAAAACAGGAAGCTAAGAAATGGAAGCAAAAGGCTGATACCTCCAGCTGGAACCTCAATCCTGAAGTGGGAGCCTTATACTGACTTCAACCTTCTTCCCTATCAAACTTTGAAATCCGGGGCCGAAGATCATCTCAGAAATAATTGAAAGCGACCTGCATTTTAAAAGTAGGGAATCTGACACTCAGAGAAGTACTCAGTAAACAAGTAGCAAAAGCAGTTGTTTCCAATATTAGTCCTGAAGATGCGAGTGCCTGGTGAAAGACAGTGATGTCACGTACTTGTCTTCCTTTTCATGACTTCTCAACCAATTTTTTTCACTTGAGACTCACCTGTTTTTGCCATCTTGGGAAGGAAAATTCTTGAGACTGTTAAGCTGAATAGCTGAACACCTGCAATTCTGGGCTAACAGGAAGGATAGCTAGTTCTATCATCAGCCTAGAAGCTGCATTAGTGTTACTGACTCTGGAGTTTGCCCTAACCATTATTTTAAAAGTCAGTATTTCCATGAACAATTAAAAATGTGGTTACTATCAAATGCCACACCTTCTATACCGATTATGCTCCTTTTTAAAAATAATGCTATTAGGCAAAGTCTAAAAAGCTCTTGAAAACTTAATGAGAAATGGCCTATACAGAAATGACTGGCTTCCACTGGGTCAAAATGCTAATTATGTCTAGGACACTCAATTTAATCAATTTCCATGACAACTCATTGTTCCGTATCTTAAAAATGGCTTCTTGGGTACTAATCTATTGGTGATCACTTTGTAGGCTATATAGACATCATTATGCTATATACCTGAAATGAATATAATATTGTATATCAACTGTAAGTGAAAAATAAAATTATTTTTAAAAATGGCTTTTTAAAGCAAATCCTCTTTCAAAATTATAAAATTCTCCATATAATTTAGATTACAATGAAACTAAACCATTTAAATCAGTTTGCCCAGAATTATATCTTCAGCTATTAAAAATTGGCAGAAGGGCAGACATTTATAGAGCTCTTTGGTAGCTGAGGGTCAGTTGGCAGGGGCTCTTACCTGCAAGACTGTAAACATGTGATGTTGCTCCCGTCCAGAGAAAAGCTCCTGTAGGAAACACTAGTGGGCTATTAGCTGCCAAAGTCACCTCACACCGTTGTAGATAAAATCCCTGCACATCCTCTTTGATTTAATCCACAGAAGCCTAACCCAGCCTAACCGCTAAATTACTCACAAGCCTCCCCTGTCACAAATCTTAAGTATTTCTGCACTGATGACTTTGATAATTTATATCATTTTCAACCTTCACTTTAGTATTTTCTCTCAAATTGCCAGCACATAATTAACAGTTAATATTAGATTAATATTTTTGTTATTTCAGGACAACAGCCACACCATAACAGAAGATAGCATTTTTAATGAAAAGAAAAACTGGAGATACCTGAGAGTAAGCCGACCTATTAATCTTACTAATTTTCTAACTTTATAATAAGGGATGGAAGACTCTTCAGCCAATAACCATCATGAGGCCTATAACCAATGGTTCCTTCTAGAAGGTCCCCTACCAAGCCAGTGTTCTGAACTTAATAGTCCATTCTCTATCTCAGACTGGAGCTACTTCTTTGCAAATTTTATATTACAAGGAGAGGTCAGTGGGAAGAATATCTGAAAGTCGGTATCACAGAAAGTACAAGAGAAAGATACTGCTTACAGAAAAGCAAAGGGTAAAGACCAAATAATAAAAAGTTTATCCGCCCTTTCATCCTAAATTAAACATATGGCCTTCCTTTGCTCTCTACTGTAGATGAAAATCCAAGCTGGAAATGTGATACATTTGCGACTGTTTCAAGCACAGCATGTTTTATCAAAAGTACTAAATTTTATTAAAAGTTTTCATTTTCAACTCCTTTTTTACTTTGTGAACTTTTAATGCATAACCCAGCTATGAAATGACATCAACGGCTATAGTAGCAAAAAGTACTAGGTAGGAAGTTCTGGGTTGGAATCCTCGCCCTAATAGGGAGCAAGTAACAGTCACTCCATGTCTGAGAAGCAGGGATCAGCGGGGTCAACACCTGCCTCACTGAGCTGCTGTGAACATTCATCATGTGTAAGAGATCTTTGTAAATTGCTGCATGGATGCAATGTCTATTTACAGACATTGGTCTGGAGATTTTGGGGTTTTTTTTTTCCCAACAGAATTGAAATATTATAATTTTAGTATGCTACCTGAAAAGCATAAATATAGAACGAACTAAAGTAACTGGACATTTTCATTCATGACTCAAAAAAAAAGAATGAATTATAACTTTTTGTGGGGGGAGAGAGGATTGAGACAGCCTACAAGCATTTGAGTTTATCAGTGGGTCTCAAATTTTTCTCTGTCCATTTTTACAATCGCCCTTGTGTCTCTCTCAAAGGGCCAAAGGCCTTCAGTACATTTGTCTTTACAAGCCAAATGTGGAACTTGTGTGTGTTTATTCAAAAGTCAAAACACTCCTAATGGAAATGCAAAGTGTTTAACATACACTAATCTGTAAGTATTGGTCTCTTCCCAACAAAAGGCAGGCAAATTCTGGTAGAAAGCAGCAGCAGAATAAAGATTTCTTGAGAAGAAATTACAGAAAAATAATTATCTAAGGCCTAATAATTCTAACCAGAATTTTAAATTCTCATTCTTCTTTCCCTGAATCTGTTCAGGAGAAAAAAAAATATATATCAAAATATGCCTTCTATTCAAAGAAATAACAGATTTTAAGGACCTTGTCCTTGTGTTATTAGAATCAAAAAAATTAATTTGTTTTTTTGCCACCAAGCATGCTATAATTATAAGTTTATGTTTATTTTAAAGAGATCTCTAAAACCCTAGAGAGACCTCTGAGGCCATTATAAAGAGGCGTGGATTACAACGTGGGCAAAAAAAATCTAAGCCTGGATTTCTTTTGAACTTTTAGGCTTCCTTGTGTCGTTTCTTTCACAATCAAAACAATCTCATAAAGATGGATGTCTTTTATTAAGAAAATTGCTGTTACATTACAGCCAACATTCCCAAACAATATTTTAATAAACACTTGTCCTGATTATAAAGTAGAGCAGAAACCATGATCCTTTTTTCAAAATTGATTAACATCTGCTGACGTTAGCATAAATCAGGAGGACACTCCATGCGCTCACCATGGTGTGTGGTAGATGAAGAGCACCTATGTTATTCAAAATATCTACTAGTGTTACTTGTACAGTATAAACCAAGCACTTACAACAGAACATTAAAAAAAAAAAAAAAGCAAAACACTAAAATGTGGAAGTGTCACAATACTATGAATGGGAAAAGCCAAAGCTTATTTCTTTTCTCTTCCCCTCTGTGAGTCAATGCGAGGTATAGGGAAGAACCACAACACTAGATCAAGGGTGGATGCAGTTCTTTGCTTCCGTATGTCCCAGTCTTTCGTCCTGCTCCAAAATAGCCTGCATGCAAAAGCTCTTAGGCTCTCTCATTCACAGGTCTCGGGACACAGCATTTGCACATGGACAAAGGAGGCTCCACAGCAGCTCAGAGTCAGTGTTGGAATTCCAGTGTATTCATTCTGTAAAACCATGAGGAAACCAAGAACGAAATTCTTATGTTCTTTTAACCAGGAGGCAGAATACTCCTATTTCGACGTGTTCCATGTTTGGGGTTAGAATGTGGCTGTCACTATACTGAACCTCTCCCATCATGAATACGCTGGTGGAAAAGCTTAGAAAAAGTTAAAACTGCAGTTTAAAAGTTCCTCTTTCCCCTCCCTCAGCGAAGAAGCATGATGCACACGACTGCAAGGAATTCAGGAAGGCATAGTGCGGCCACTGTCGCTTCAAGTGCAATTTGCTCCTTGCAAAGGGGACTGGGGGTAACTAACTGCAGGCAAACCAGAAACTCAAAAATATCCATCAACTTGTTTAATGTAAGAAGCTATACTGAGAACTAGTCTTACAACATCGTGTAGCTGGCCTGCCGTTTACTGTAGGAAGGGATATCTTCTTTTTTCAAACAGTGGGCATATGGTATTTTGGGAACTTAATGTAGACCAGGGACTGGTCTAATCTGATTCTACCTCCTTTTTAACCCTCCTTTCCAATTGTATAGTACTTTTGTTTTTCCTGGGCTCAGGGTTCTGATCATTAGTAAGACTCAGGAATAATAACCAAAATATAACACGACGTTCTCATTTCAAAACCATTCTTTTTTGCCACTACAGGAAGACGCCGGAGGGTGCTGTAACAGACACTCTGTATAGTAATCCAGTTGTCAAGCTGTTGTGCAGCCTAGTTAAGCTTCTCACGCTGGATCTGATAGTAACATGCCTGAAAAAGTTCAAAACAATTTCAAATTTACTTTGAAAGAAATTACATAAGCATAACAATGCAAATGAGATTGAAAAAGGAAATCCCTTAATAATTCTGATAGCCCAGCAAAATCAGTTGCTTTCATTTTTCCCTGTTTTCTTCCAGCTCACCTACCCAATGTCTATTTTTGCCTAGTTATAGATAAGAGACAAATTTTTGTACATTTCCCTCTAAAATAAAAACTTTTAAAAAGCTGTTTATATTCTTTGCTAAGTATAAATACCATATTTTGCTAAACCACTATTTATTGGATATTTAGAGTGTGCTGATCATTATAAGGCATACCAACGACTGTAATCAGCATCATCTAGCATGTTTGATAAACATAAAGATTAAACATCTTTAGAGTCAGAATTTCTGGGAATGTATTTTTAAGAAGCATCCCCAGGTGATTCTGAAAGTATCCAGGCTTGGGAGTTACACTATAAAGAACTCCTCATCCAAACAATGCAGTGTTTTCCACTCTTTAACTAGGATACGCCTTTGCGGGCAGGACTACTCAAGACTCCACAATAATTTTTGATGTTGGTGACATTAATATTAATAACAACTATTTTCCAAAAGGGTCACTGCTACTTAATCCAGTACCAGCAATGTGGGAATAATACTGATTTCACTATAACCCCACCAGAACTGGGTAAATTTTAAAACACTTTTGGTAATTTAGCAGGTACAAAATGGAACCTTGTTTAAATATTATTATTTTCAGTAATGTTGAGCATGTTCCTACATATAGGTGTATTAATTCAGCTTTTTCCTTGGCAATATGTTTTGATATGGTCTTCAATAACTTAAATGATTTAATAATACAAATCACTGGTGGTCAGTATTTTCCCCAGTTCTCTCCATCTTTTCAGTTTATTTAATAGAAATGTTAATGGTATTAAGTTGAAAAGTTTAAAAAAATAAACCCAAGCCAGAAACCTGACATTAAATTATAGTTTTCTTTTCTTTTTTTTTTCATTTTAGATTGTCAGTCATTTCTTCTCTTCCTTTTTCTATACTTGAACCCTAAAGAATCTGTAATTTGCAATGTGGGTGATTCCATTGTGATTCCACTCTCCTTCCAAAATCCCTAATAAGCTATTACAATACTTTGACCATTTATTAAATAATTGCTCTTTTCCATTTTTTGTCTGATGATTCCATTTTCATATGTGAAATTTTCATTATAATTACTGTCTACATGAGAGCTATCCCTTCTGTTTAGGTATCTGTCTATTCCTGGGACAATAATATATTATTTAATTATTGTACTTTTATAGTATTTTGCTAACTCACAGGGTGTGTCTATTCTCCCTCTTGTTTTGGAAGTGTTTTCATCATTTTCTATTTATTGTTCTTCCAAATAAACTTCAGAATGATTCTTCCAAAGAAATCAAGGTGAGAGGACAGAAATGACACACAGCAATCCCTAGAGAACATCTAGATCAGAGAACCTCACTTGTCATTTACTGATTATTGTAAATACATGGGGGGGGGGAGAAGATTCAATTCATATTCATTCTATATATATTGCCTTGTGTTTTACCTTAGTTACATTAAATAGCTCTACCGTTGGATACTTTATTAAACACTAAGAATCCTTTCTGTTTCTTTTCTAGAGACACATTTATACAGATGGCCTACATTTATAAGCATCTGTAAGGATTTGAATTTATAGGGAAAACTGGGTAGTAAATAATCTGCTTTAGTATTCTAAGAATAACACTGTATGTTTCTTAAATGTATTATTGTATTCTAAAATATTAACAATATATACTCTAAAGGCACTTAATGTCTGCATTAAACTTATATAAAAAAAGTGGTTAATGACAGATTTATAATATGGTAAATGACGCACAGACTTTAAGATAAAAATATTAAATAACACCTATACTCACCTTCAAGGTGGTGAACATTATACCCTGTTCTCCATGCTGAAGATATGGGTCCATTAGATCCTCAATGAGGTGTACCTCAGAACCTAAATTCCTAATCCTGCCCCAAAGGGAAAAGATACTGAATTATTTCCACTCAAATGTACATTTTCCTTCTGAATCTATTCAAGGAGAAAAGAAAGGCCAACTCAACAAAGAGATAGTATCAAAGTAGGATAGGTTAACAGAAACAGATTTTTTTTCTAGTGGAGGAGCATATTCCTGTTACCAGTTCAGAAAAAGCAAAAGGCATACATATTAAAATAAGCAGTCCCTAACATTAAGTCAGAAAAGATTGGTCACCTTGCCCGTAGCACCACGTATAAAAAAACTGGAAACAAGTCATCCATGGACCACAAGAAGTCTTCCTGAAGTGATGCCAGGACACTTTGAGAAATCTCTTCAAAAGTCTGCTGGATGACTTTAAGTTTGTCTGATGGGGTAAATGTTGTGCTGTTGAAGAAAAAAAAAGACAGAGATAGTTTATAATTTTCTTAATGAAGCCATTGATATATTTTTACAATATATCCTCTTGGGGTATATGTGCCTTAAATTGGACACATCAGGAGTAATGAGTTGCTGGAAGGGATGACCTCTGCATTCCTATGGTTCTTTGAGAAAAGAAGCCTCCAAGTCTCTATAGAAGAATTTATGAAGTCCACATCATCTCCTTTTACCCAAGTGGATCTTATTTTCCTAATACATGCTCTTCTCTGGGTAAGAAGTTTGGTTAATTTCCATTTGGCTAAGGACGTGATTATGTAGATACGTTTTAAGGTAGTCTCTTCACTACTTTTGAAAATGCAAGGGCTTTGTAGAGTAAAAGGTAACCCAAATGTCTCAAAAGAAACTTTCTGATCTCTGAGCTGAGTTTGACATCATCTAGGAATGCAGAAGGTGTTTAAAGCTTAAGTAAAAACAAGATCTCATTAATATCTTAATAAACCAACCACTGTTTTGATTTATGTGATTTTTGAACAAATCAGGGCTTACCTGATCTGCTGTAGACATTCTACGGCTGAGGCGAAACAAGCATCTTTTGTGGTTGGCAACACCTGCAAAAAAAGAATTTATGAAATTCAAAGAGAAAAACTGTCATTTGCAATAACAATAAAAATAAAAGATATCAGTGGCAGGGTGAATAGAATAGTACTTGGGCTTGAGTACTATTCTACCAAAGTAGAAATGCTGTGCTATCTTGAACCTCCCACACCAAAGAAAAGCATAATTGTTGAGGAACCTAAAATCCACTATACCTTTTTAGTGTCTCCAAGAACTGACAAGGTCACTGGCCAAAATTTCCTACAATGAAACCCATACTTTGTTAATACAAGTTGTTACTTATGGTAGATTAATCCACATAAAAACAGTTGATGGCTATGTTGCCTTACATGTCCTCATTTAAAATATCTGTTCCATAGATAGGTTATGTTTTAATAAACATTCCAGGAGTAAGTTTAAGAGTTTCTACCACATCCCCAAGGCCATTCTATATGCCAACAATCCTACACATTTTTGAATATTATTAAACATTAGCCAAAATCTTTATCTCATTTTTACTATTAAATTATTTCATTGAAAAAATTTACTTTCCAGTTAAAGCTTATTCACTTTTTTGTGATAGCACAAACCTAATTATTGGATGTTGGGGTGATCAGCCTTATCATAGCACTAGAAAGAAAGCCTGATCACTTAGTATTCCTATGGAATAATAAGAAACAATGCAACAATAGAGCACTTCTAAAACTTACAAATGAGAAATCACAGATGGAAAAGGAGGGGAGAGAAGGATACAAATAACTGAATACAAATAATTTCCTCTTAAAATGTGAATATGTATATTTTGCTTTAAAGAACTACAAAATATCAGAGAAGATTAACTCATATTTAATTTATACATATGTATATATATGTTATATACACACATGAATAAAAAACACATTCCAAAGAACTACTGAGTTTATACTCATCTCCAAAACTTCTCAGAAATAAAGGTAATTAAATATCACTATTTCACAAAATAAGACATATGCAGTTAAGTGAAAAAACTGCAAACCATATACATTAGGTAGTAAAGTACCAACTTCCTGATAATCCTGTTTGCTTTTTAAGTGAAAACCACTTGATTCCACTCATAACTTCTGTACATACCTCTGCACTCCAAGGAAGCCCAGAAGAGAAATATCTGGCTGCTTATTTAGCCGCAGCACACATTCCCAGTAAATGTCTTCCTCACGATCATTATCCAGAGCATACAGCATAAACAGTGGAGGGTAGAGCCGAGGTAGCAGCACAGGAAGCAGTAACCCAGAGCTTGTTACTACATAACTACAAAACAGTGGCAAGAGAGGGAGAAGCATTCATATTAAAATTGAATACAGAATCTAAGTTGAAAGTAAAGATAAGTAATTGTGAGGAAAGAAGCAGTTACATTACTCTACTTTTACATATGGAGTTCAGATGAGGAGCTTGCCTATGGTCCCAGAGTTCTGTCTTGAACCACATGTAAATTCTTTTCATTAATTCAAAATCTAACTGAAAACCTACTTGGTGTCCATTTTGAGACTTATTTCTCTGTGGTTATTCCAGCTCAGCATGATGTTACTTTGTTCAGCCACCTTTGTGCCCAGTCATTTGTGTTTGTAGTCTCATGAACTTGAGACCTAAAAGGAACCTCAGAGATCACCTAGTCTAACCACATCATTTTAGAAATAAGGAACCTGAGATCTAGAGAAAACAACTTTCCAGGATTCTCTGAATAGGATTATCTGCTCCCCAATCCCTTTCTTCACTATTTCCATCCAATTTTATTTACCCAGGCTCTGGTGATTCCGATCTGGAATCTGATTTCCCAGTGCAAAAGGATTTCCTTTCAGTTGGCAGGGGAGCAGAGAGAGGAATTGTGCTGCCCTCTTCAGGGAGCTCAGGGAATAGAAACCTAAGGAGTAATAAAAAATATACAATTATACCTCTAGAGTGGCTAAAGAGTAAAAACACACTCTCATTATTTAATACATTAAAGGACCTATGAAATCAAAATTCATAATAACAAAATATTTTAGTTCTGAGAGTCTTAAAAAAACACTAAAAAATCTTCATATGCTATGGTTTTGTCTAGTTATTAAAGAATGAAGATCTATATACGTTTTTTTTACTGGCAAGTCTCATCTGAGGTCAATTTTTATTGACTCTTCAATCAGAGACTATTATTCTCAAACCATAAACAAATATCAGTGGAAACTACTTAAAAGTCCAACATTAAGAAAAATAAAAACCCAATTAATGTAAAAAATTTTAATGTTTATTAAAAAAAAGTCAAGTTGTTGAAAAAATTTTCCAAATGGTCAAGCTGCCAAGTTGTTGAGGATTTTTTCTAGGCTTTGAATTTGCTCTAGATTTTATCTCCAATCTCTAGAATGCAAACAGTGGGCTCTACCATAAACAAATCCACTGTCCTTTTTATTTTTACAGACATTAACAGTGACTCTTTCTCTTTAAAGGCAGTCTGCAATCTTCTTCATTTTTGAAGACATACCTTGCCCTGTCTCTGCCCCCAACTTTATAGTTGGGAAAGCTAAGAAATGTCAGGAAATTTATCTTCATTATATCCATCTAGCTTAATGTCAGAGATGAAACACTCCCAGCCCAGTGGTTTTTAGTAGGTCATATTGCCCCCTCAAAATCTGAAACATTTCCAAATTCATGTATTAATTTTGAGGCTAATAATATAAAAAAGTTTTCTGGGAAAAATTCATAAATTTTTATATAATTATCTCAATATAGTATTTACTTGTTGGCTTCAACCAAGTCAAAGATCTTCTTCCATTTCACCAGTTCCAGATTTACTTGCTGCTTGAAACCCTCTTTCCAAAAACGCTTACTCCCTCACTCTCTCACCTCCTTCAGGATCCCCTGCTCAGATGTTACCGTATTAGTCTGGCCTCCCTGACCTTCTGTTTAAAATAGTATCTTTCCTCCAGCCCCATTCTCTTTCCTTCTGTCGCATTTATTATCGTCTGACATGCTATATATTTTGTTTATTCTGTCCCCACTAAAATGTAAGCTCCATGACAGTAGAGATTTTTAAATTTTTATTTTTTATTTTTTTGGTTTTGTTCACTGATAAATTCCTCCAGGAGCTAGAATGGCTACTAACATATAAAAGCCCTGAATAAATATTTGTTGAATAAATGAACAAATATGATGCTGTTATCAAGGAATAGGACATAAATACTCAGGGACAAAATTTTATATCAGATTTTATCTTCTTTGTTGTTAGGTTTACGAGACATGATTTAGCCTAGAGATTAAATCCAAATAAGAGTATTACATTTCATGCCAAAATGAGAATTAAAAAAAACCCATTTATTTCACATATTATTTTTATTATTTTCTTATATTTATATATATATATATATGTTCTTATTATATTTATGTATAATAAGAATATAAATATATATATTCTATAATTATAATTACTATTATACTTAATGAGGAAGAAAGACATAAAGAAAATAAGTAACAAGGGCTAAGGTTCATTTTTTTATATTTATAGCATAAACATAAAGTAAAAACATGTTTTCATTATTCAACCATTTAAGGTTCTCTAGCATAAAATCCTTTTCTTGATGAGTAATTTCTGTGATAAAGAGAAACATTAATGATTCTTCACAGAGATGTAATAATCTCTAGATACCTAAAGGTGAAGATACCCAAGAATTAGTATAAAGTAGGATTCCACAACTTGCAGACCTTGCTGAGATCTCTTACCTCACCAGCTGGAAAATTCGCTTGAGGTAAGACTTAATCTCCTTCACTGCCTCCTGCAATAACCTGCGGTTGGCTCCCACACCCACATATGTCATCCTATACACTGCGACCAGTGTCTCCATGAGCCTACCCAGGGGGTGCAGAGGAGTGTCACAGGCCTGAGGCAAAAGGAGAATTAATGAAGACAGTCAATGTACACTAACAGCAGAAACAATTGATCAATAAATAGTTAACTTTCAAAATGTCAGGAGTCAACTTTTGAACCAGGAAAATTCAAATATTCTAACTTTTGTGAAAGTGTTGAGTCTACCCAACCAAAGTACATGCTCCTAATCTTAGGAGCTCCTAATTTAACTTAAAGGTCTTTTAACACCTTGGGAAAACAGCTTCAGATACACTGATATAGAATATCATTAAAAGAGAGGTTCTAACATACTTTAAACTTCACAAAAAATATGTAAAATGATGCCTTCGAGAAAACTAAATAATGATTGTTGATTATGCTCTGAAATAATCACTCTTCAGTTCCCTTGATTTTTCTTAGTACTCCTTCCTGCACTCCCTAGCAATGCATGTCAGACTTTAAATTGTGGCTGATGTTACAGGAAGCAAAGAGGACATAGCCAGGGGGCTGAGAGCAGCATGCTTTATTTAGACAATCTCTAGTTTCGCTAATATTACTAACAAAAAGCCATTTTAAACCCTTACCCTAGTTCTTTACCCCCTTGAACACTTTACAAAATTTAAAAAGTTCTATTGTCATAATAGAGCAATCTTCATGCAGAAATGTGTTTTTAGTAGTCATAGAATTAACAAAGAGAAATACTTTGAATGCAAAAAAGGATTAGGGTAATAATGCACTGTAAGTAGATTTCAATAATGTATTATGACAGTTGCATCATTAATTCACAAGACCAGCATAATTTCTTTTATTTTTACCTTTTTAAAATACTTACCTTTATTAAGTATCTCTTGATGTCATCATATTTCTCCACTGAGAAGGCACCAACATGCTGAGGAATAAATTCCAAACTCTCTAGTGTCTGAGTCTGTGAACGACTTAATATTTCTGGACTATAAAAAGTGAAAAGAAAGCCTATTATGAATTTCATATCAAGAAAACAAGATGATTGTAATGTGCATATAAAATATGGTCACCAACTAAGGATGAAATGGAGCATCCAGCATAGTGTTTGGCCTAAATGACCTCATAAATGGTAACTGACCCACTATTAAGTTTATATAACAGTCATTCAAAACAGTATTTAATGTTACTTCATACCAACTACAATAAATTAATGAAGGTTTTGCTTCAACATAAACCATGGTGTTGGGAAATACAATAAATGTCAGCTTAAAGAGAAAACTGGTGATAGATTTGTGACAAGTGAAAAATGAATAAAAGGGAAAGGAAGAGCTAAGGAAAAAGGAAACGTAATCAAGGGGCAAAGGAAGAAATGAAAATGGGCTCAAGAAGTAAGGAGATAATAAGGATGCTACAACAGATGGTGAGGTAAGCACATAATGGTAAAGAGAAGCTTTGGAAGAAGAGGTTAATAAGACAAAACATATACTAGTAATCAGTAAAAATCCTTAGTAATGGAACTCTATCATTAAATTACAACCAATAGAAATCAGAAACAGTGCACAGTCATTTTTATTACACTATTTCAGATAAACAAGATAACAACATGGTTTTATATAAAAGTTCATTCATGAATGAAACACTATAATCAATTCCCATTTAACCCAAATACAACAGAAAAAAGAGAGAGAGACCTAAACTTTCTACACTGCAAGGATTAGCAAATTCTTTAGGCCCAAATGCTCAGTAATGCTTGTGGAAGTTACTGGCCAAGTTAAAGAATAAGGAAATATAAAGAAAGGCAGATGGAGAAAAAAAAGCAGGCGTAAAGGAAAGAAAAAAACTGGGAGAAAATAAGAAAAAGTAGAAAAAGAGAAGTGAAAAAGTACACCTGCAATTTTTCTTTCAGCACTTCAAAATTGTTGTGCCACTTTCTTTCGGCATCCAAAGGATATCGATGATGACATGCAGGCATTTGAACTGCTGTTTCCCTATGTCAGACATCATTTTTATTTAGTTGCTTTCAAGATTTTTTGTTTTTTCAATTTGAATATGATGTGTTTGTATGTAGATAGCCCTTTCCTCCCCCCCAGGATGCAGTTAGCTCAGCTTCTTCAGTCTGTAGGTTTATGTCTTTCGCCAAACTTGGAAAGTTTTAAAACCATTATTTCTTCAAATATTTTTTCAGCCCCACAATTTTTTTCCTCTCCTCTGGGATCCCAAGGACACAAATATTAGACTTCCAGGTGCTTAGAGCTCCATTTTTTTTTTAAATATATAAAAGTTCATTCAAATATTTACTCTGTTGTTCAGTTGGATAATTTTCTATTAATCTATTTTCAAGTTTACTGACTCTTAGGTCTCTGTTCTGCTACTGAGTTCACCCACTGATTTTTAAAATGTTGGTTGCTGTACTCTTCAATTCTAAAATTTTGATTTGCTTCTTTCTATCTTCTATTCTTTGCTTATATTTATCAATTTTAATATTTGTTTCAAGGGTGTTTGTGATTGCTCACTTGAGTTTTTATATTTTTATACTAGCTGCTTTAAAGTTCCTGTCAGATAATTCCAAAATCTATGTTAGGGTGTCATTGATGTCTACTGATTGATTTTCTCCAAATAAGTTGAGATTTTTCATGGCTCTTTGACAAGTAATTTTGGCTTATATCCTGGACAATTTTGAGTATTATGTTATGAGACTCTGGATCTTATTTATATCTTATGTAGAATGTTGGCATGCATAATGAACATAGTAGGCTCGACACTATTATCTTAGAAGGACCTGCTTATAAAGTTGACCCTTGACCCTTGACTGGTACCTGGAAACTAAGCTTCTTAAAAGTTCCCTACATTAATGTGAAACATTCCCTAACTGATAAGGGTATTTTGCTGTCCATAGACTATACTAACAAAGTGCTTTATGGTAAACGTCTTCTTTCCTTCTGGGACTGTGGAATTTGGGTAGTTGCTAAATAAGCATAAGGTGTGTGAACAGCCTCCATTAAAAACCTTGGACACAGTCTCTAATGGACTTCACTGGGCAGAAACTTTGTACATATGTGGCTGAATTTTATTCTGGGGGAAAGAATGTACTTTGTGTGACACTTCGCAGAAGGGAGAGCACAAAAAGCGTGCACGTGGATTCCTCCACAGTCTGCCTGTGCCTTCTTCCCTTATGATTTGGCTATGGATCCTTACTGTTTCATAGGTAATAACATTTACCTGTGAGTACATGTTGAGTTTTATGAGTGTCTCTAATCACTGAATGTGTAGTCATCTTAGGAATCTCTGGAACTGATATTTTTGTTTCAGCCTTCTACTGGCTGTGGTTCCAATGCCAGTTCACTTCTCAAAGCCTCTGCAGTCCTATTTGGGTCTGTCTGTGAGTGTATCACCCAGTGGTCAGTCTGGGACCTGGGTGGAAATCTCCCTATTGGTCAATTCTCAAAGTGTGTCATATGCTAATTAGAATCAAATTTACACATGTGCAAGCCTGGGATGAACCTAGAAGCTCCTAAACAACTTTCCAAGGGTGCTTTCCAGAGCTCCTCTCTGTGCATTAACTCACCAGCATTTTCTGGTTCCCTTTTTAGGTCCTCTGGCAGAAACTGCCCACTTACATAAATGTCCATCTAGGACCAAGTGGTAGGAAAAGAGCGAGAGAGAGAGAAAGACAGACAGACAGATAGACACACTAAAAAAGCAATGGAGAAAGTTCCATTCCCTCAACAGCTTCAGACCTTGCAAGCTTCCTGTTCATGGCTGCTCTAGCAGCTGTCATGCTGCCTATGCCACAGAAGCACCTGGTGGCTATCGCATGAGAAAATGGAGATAAAGAAGAGAAAGAAAATGCAGCATGCCTCCTCCACATTTTTCGAGCTTTAGGAGTCTCTCTTCTACATCTTGAGTTGAAAGCAGAGGATTTTTTTCTGGATTTCCATCTATCTATACCACACTGCCTTACTTCAAGGTTTCAAGTTACAATGAGTTCAGGCTGAGGGACACTGAAGTTAAAAAAAAAAACTCGGTAAACTTATAACTAATTTAATGGTACTTTGAATTCAGGTATTCTTCCCCAATACTCTACCTGATATTTACTTTTCAGTTTTCAAATAGCTGTCCATATTATTCTGTGTGGGTTTTACAGTCGGTTTCAGCAGAAGATAAAGAGAAGTGTGTTTTATCCATCTTACTCAGAAACAGAAGTAGATCACTGACTTTAAAATTATATTTTTAAGTTAACTGTAAGTAAGCCTTGACTACTCACTGGTTTTAAGTTTCATCTTCCTAACATGCTCTGTCCTATACTGGGCAAGCATTCACTCACCTGTCTCTGTGTTGACGCCGATTGGCAGTAAGGGCAACAGCAACATTCTCCCATGCTTTTCCAACTTCCCCTTGCCCTGGGTTCTCACAGCCCAGCTGACGCCAACATTCATCAAACACTGCTTTCCATTTCTCATCAGCCGGCACTGCCAGGTTTCCTAGCTTCCTGCTAATAGAGTCATATCAAGGTTTTATTAACCACTTTTTTGTGTGTGTGTGTAAAAATCTTAAATAGAAACTGATATACAACTGGGACTGCTTCTATGACAAAACTGCTTAGGTTGATAGTGGTTCTATTTTCAAAACACTACATGAAAATTTTAAAGGGATGGTTTTTAGCTGTTTAATATTTATTAGATTCTAAAGTATATGAATTGTTAAGTACTAAGCACATCAGAATTGACTTCTTTGCATTTTACATTTCCAAGAATTGATTTTGTAAAATTGATTCCTATTAAAAGAAGGACTTTCTGTGGTTTGCACAACTCATAATGAGAACTGTGATATGCATTACATACTCTAAGAATAGAAATGGTACATAAAATACATCAAGCTCCCATCAGAATAGAGAATTTGAAATGCTACCAAAATACAAAAACAAAGCTAAGACTGGAATCAATGAGAAAAATACACATATCCAAAAGCTTGTTGGAAATACATAATACACTTAGAGACTTAGATTTTGCCATTTTTTCCCATATGTGCAGGATATACTATTCCACCTGACTTGAGCTTTACTTTTCAAAATCAAGCTGTGCAGGGGTTCCACTTCAGAATGCTCTCTTTCAATCAACTTGGATACCTGCACCATTAACACTAAGATTATTCCCACAAACTATGCTGTAAGGCTATAATCAATTGACAATTCAAGGAGGTTCCACTTCATTAAAAAAAAGACTTTTAAAACCTGTTCTGTATTTAAAATATTAATCACCTTTGATAAAAAGCAAGACAATTCAAAACATTCAATAATTAATCCATAATTAACACTAGCTACTCACAAAACTTTGGGTCTGTCTTTATCACTCTCATACAGACTAGGCTTGAAGTAGGTTCCAGTGATTTTTATCCCAGATCCCCATTCTCCACTAAAATAACCTTCAATGTAATCGCCATTTGGCATAGTCAGTATTCCCTGGATAAAGTGAGAGAACACGTGAAATTAGAGAAAGTATTTTAAGTTAAAAATACCAAGATGGAAAATAAAAGCACCAAATGGTTATTAATATTTTATTTTTAACTTACTCTTTACCAAGCCCCAATTCTTAAAAGGAAAAAAAAAAAAGTATGTGTATGTGCAAAAAAAGTGTATGAAAATAATCCCTGGGTAAGAGAAAAAAAAATCACAGGGAAAATTGGTAAAATATTTTAAGCTGAATGAAATGAATACACAACATGTCCAAATGTATAGAATGCTGCAAAAGCAGTGCCTAGAAGCAAAATTTAAGCTGTAAATGCCTATATTAGAAAATAAAAAAGATCTCAAATAGTAATCTAAAATTTTACCTTACAAAATTGAAAGACAGGCAAACTAAACCCAAAGAAAAAGGAAGGAGATAATAAACATTAGAACAAGAATAACTGAGAAAGAAAACAACACAAAAATAGAGAAAAATCAATGGAACTGAAAGTTGCTTCATTTAAAAGATACACAAATTAACAACTAGATTGATAAGAAAAAAAGATTTAAAATTACAAAATCAAAAACAAAACAGGGAATATATCACACCAATCTTACAGAAATTTAAAAAGGTAGAAGGGAATACTACGAAAACAATTTTATGCCAACAAATTAGATAACTTATATAAAGTAGAAAAATTCCTACGAAGAACGAAATTACCAAAATTGACTCAAGTAGAAATGGACAATGAGAATAGCCTAATTAGAACAAAATTATATTAGAAATAAAAAATATTCTCACAAAGTAATGTTTAGGCCTAGATGATTTCATTGGTAAATTTCCCAAAAACATTCAAAGAAAAAATAATATCAAAGCTACACAAACTTTCAGAAAAAAGAGGAAGAGGGAACCCTTTCTAAATCATTCTAAGAAACATTACCTTGATACCAAAGACAAAAACATCATGAGAAAAGTATAGACCATTATCTCTCATATAGATTCAAAAATGTTTGACAAAATATTATTATTCATTCAGCAACATATCAAAAGTATTATACACCATGACAAACTACAATTTATCCCAGGAAAGCAAAGTTGGTTTATAATCAGAAAAACAACCAATAAAATACATGATATTAATAGGATAAAGGACAAAACCACTCAGTCATCTCAATCAGCACAGAAAATGACAAATTCAAAACCTATTTATGATAAAAACTCTGAACAAACTAGGGAAAGAAGGAACTATCTCAATCTAATTAATCTATAAAAAACCTTTAGCTAACATCATACTTAATGGTTAAAGATTTAATGCTTTCCCCTTAATATAGGGACCAAGACAAGGATGTCCACTCTTATCACTTCTATTTAACATTCTACTAGAGCCTGGCAAGTGCCATGAGATAAGAAAAAGAGGTAAATGCCTTCCAGATTGCAAAGGAAGAAGTAAAGCTATCTTTACTGCAGACAACATGATTCTATACATAAGAACTCCTAAGAAATACACACACCCCCTTCTAGAACTAACAAATGAGTTTAGCAAGGTTTCAGGATACAAGAACAAAATATAAATACCAATTGCATTTTTATGTAATAGCAATAAATAATCCAAAAATAAAATTAAAACAATTCTCTATAACAGCATAAAAAAAAACTTAGAAATAAATTCAACCAAAGATATATGAGATGCACATTAAAAACTATAAAACACTGCTGACAGAAATTAAAGAACACCTAAAAAAATGGACATTCCATGTTCATAGAGTAGAATGTTCAATATTCTAGTAAGTGTAAGAAGCCACACAAAAGAGACCACATGTTGTATGATTCCTTTTTTTATGAAAGCTAAAATGGCAAATCCATAAAGTGATGAAGTCCATTAGAGGTTCTCTGGCACTGGAGGTGGAAACAAGGGGTGACTTCGAATGGGCAAGAGATGGTGATGGAAATCTTTTTGGGTGATGGAAATGTTCCAAATTAGATTGTGGTGATGGTTGCACAGCTCTGTATATTTACTAAAAATCAATGAAATGTATACTTAAAATGGGTAAATGTTATGGTAAGTTAACTTTTCAAAAAGTCAAGAAAAAATTAAAGGTCGCCATTAGAGAAAGAAGAAAGTTAGTTTCCAACCTTCCCACTAAGAGTCCAGTCATCTGAAAATTCTCCCTCATAGATGGTATCATCTTCAGAAAGTAACACTCCATTTCCCTGTGTGAAGAAACAAAACAAAAATCACAACACAAAAAAATGCGGGTTAACTTAAAGTCCATGCAGCCATAACCCCCAAAATCTTATGTAATCTTAAAATACAAAATAGTACTAAGAAGGCATTACATTAATAAAAAGATGATTTTAAAAGTTAAGAAAATAGAAGTTTTAAAAAATTAATAGTAACTATATGCAAATATTTCACTCACCGTCATTTTATTAAGATGAAAGTTGCCTTCATAGTATAATCCAAATTGGGTAACTACCACACCATTCCCTTGACATACATCATCTTGCCACATTCCCATATACTTTTCTCCCCTTCATCAAAATAGAAAACAAATGAAAAAAAAAAAATGAGAAAGATGATGTAGGGAAAAAAAAGTTATCAGATGGGAGATACCAAGCATCACCCCTAGGTGGTATATGTTCCATTTTTCTAGTTCAAGTGGGTTAACTCCATCTCTTCAAAAACGAGACAATGTGATTGCAAAAGGCAGCTTATTCAGAGCAATGTTTTCATAGGAATTTAATGATAGTCTACCTGACATATATCTGCATAAAATACATGCATTTCTATGACAACTTTAAAATATATAATTATAAAAAGAATGCCAACAATTCAACTCTAAATAATTTCATTCAAAATGTAACACGTAGACTCTAAACTATGCACACTTTTTCTTACACCCAAGTTTACTAACTTAAAAAAAGAAATGGAGTTTGTCACACAAGAAGGCTCATTCTTTACCACTCAAATTTACAGAACTCTTATTGATCTGCACTAAAACAACAAATACGAATTCCTTGTTAGATAATCATGGAGTTTAGTAAAAACAGCAGATTTTTAAGAATCCCATTCTGACAAAAACATGAAGCAGAAAAATATTTATATGAAGTACATAAGCAAATCAGGCCAAACCAAATATGGAGGCAAAAGAACTGCATTTCTCCCCAAGGTGTGACTGAATTTAACTAGCTTGATTCCTGGGTTGCTTGCATAGTAACTAGCAAGTGTCTGACCTCACAGGAAGACCTGAGCAAAAAGGAATCTGGATACTATTCTATGACCCTAAAGGGAATTTCTATAGGTTCCCCCTGACCTCTTACTATCTACTGACTACATAAGGTTTTTGTTTGCATAATAGTTAAAAATTTGGTAGCCTCTTCTGTGACACTAAAAGCTTTTTCTGTGTGAAGCTTTAAGGAAAATGGTACCAATGTTAATTTTGAATGATCCTGGTATTGTAAAGAATTAACCTATTGCTTGGTTCACAAGCAAATGAAAAAAATGATGCCTGACAACTGTCTTCTTATTAAATTTTTTCTCAACACTGATGAATTAAGAACTCAGCATTCATAAAATTATCACTTTTTGGAGAACTATAAGAATCTTATCCTCTCACACTAAACTTTGAGATTAGAAGCAGAATACTGTACCTAGTGATATCATCGAAGACACCATATCCTGCTTTTTTATCCATTACCCATTGGCCAATAAACATACTGGGAGAAGAGGAAGTCAATTTTCCACTTCGTAGGAGCCCATGACCATGACGCATGTTATCTTGAAAACAGCCTTCAAACACTTCACCAGAGGCATAACTGTGGTTAAAGAAAATGGATAAAGATCAAAAGCACATTGAATTCTGATGCTCATTATTACAAAGTTTGGGAAATTCAAAATTATACTCATGTTTCCCTGGTACTATAATTATTTGTTTATATGATTATTTTTCATCAACCAAAATCTCATTTTTGAATGACTGAAGCTAAGAAGTTAAAGATGTCATTGGTGCTATTCTGTGTTAAACTGGAGAGAGAAAAATGTGTATTTGGTGATCTCTGGTCTCTTTCAGAGTGATCTCTGAAAGAATGATAGGTTTATCCATGTATAGAGCCATATACTAAATATAAATTTATATGAAAGACATTTAAGAGATTCTAGGAGAAAGTTAGGGTTTATAAGGTTTGTACAGTTTTGTTAAGAACTAAATCATAACCTAATATTTTCATCTTATGATAGATGAGAGGTTGACAGTTAAAAGACTTTACACAGTTTCATCTTAAGGGTAAATAAAATTTACTCCTTGTAAATTTTGGCTACACATTCAAGTTTACATGATTCTTGTAACACCAGTCCAACAATCTTTTGTGTGTTATTACCTATAGACTCCCTGACCACACATTTTTCCTTCTTTCCAATGGCCCACATAATGGTCTTCTTTGTTCAATGCTTTGTTTGGGATTCTATATTCTCCATACCTGCCAAGGGAAATAAAAAGCAGCAAAAGATGGCATTTATGATATACTCATCTTTAGTATATGTACAATTATAAATATTTAACAAGGAAAACAGATATAAAGTTGACCAATAGGAGGAAAGTGGAGTCTCGGTTTAAGCTGTTATCTATTAGCTAAGCTATATGGCAAATCTTAGAGACATGAGACATCAACTTCACTATGCAGACAGAGCAAGTGTTTTATCCCAAGTCCAAAACAGATAACCTATGTCCTAGGCCCATCTCTGCCAGTAATCAGCCACATCACTTTGGGTAAGTCCCAGTAGCCAGTTTCCTCATCTTATTATGTAAAGTCTCTTCTCATTCTAAAGTTCTTTCAAAAGGAGATTAAAAGATATCATGAAAACTTACATTATCACACACAGAAAATACCTACCCAATTTATATAAATCACCTTTTCATATAGCGAAATAAATTATTTCTCTAACATGATACAAAATATTGCACTGCCATAAATTTATCATGTAAATATATCGGTATTAGAAAACATAATAAGCTTATACAAAAATAATGCCATTGAGTACTATTAGGATAATAAGGTACTTAGAAGATTTCCCCCTTAGCATATCACAGAAATTAAAGATGATTTAAAACTACTAAAAAGTTTCTGTATGTTCTTTGTGTAAAGGGGACACCAATACGTCAATGGCCTCACCACAAACATTACCCAAGGCTCTCAGTCCTCATGAGACTATGAGATGAATAGAAAACACAGTCCCATTTAAACAGATGGAAGGCTGTGTGTAATGAGGTCACACAGCTATCAAGGTAAATAATTCACTATGTAAATCAAGGCAGCAACCTAGATTCCTAGCCGTGTGTTCAAACATCTGCATTATAAGCCCTAATACGTGGTGTTTGTAAAAAAAACAAAAATCTACTTATTGTTCTGAAAACAACCCTGAACACAAAATAACATAATTTGTGTGAAGCTGAATTTACTCTCATGTTTTATACAATTTTCTTACCCATCTTCCAAGCCATTCCTGAACATGCCAGAATACATCTTTCCATCTGACCACTTCAAAACCCCTCTGGAATGCATAAGCAAAGAATAATACATGCCAATTAATGTTTCAAATAATCATTACTTTCTCAGAAATCAGACTACCATCCTCACCCCAGGCATAAATCTTAAACATTTCACCTGCCATGAGGCTTCCCTGAAAACCACCGTCCATCATAGGTTGCATCCTTTAGGCGAGGATCCTTGTAGAAAGTATATTTGGCACTGCGTGAAATGGGTGGTTCCTGCCTCTGAACACTGCCACTTCCATAAGGAGGAAAATCAGATGTCCCCCTCAAAGCCTGATCCACAGCTTGGCATATAGCCCGTAGCCACTTAGTCTAGGAGCAAAAAGTATCAATAAGTTTAAGGCAACAACTCAAGCATTGCTTTAAATCCTACAGGCTTTCCTTGGTGGGAATCATTTTTCGTCTCCTAATGCTTTTCTTATTAATTGAGTAATGCTGATTGGTTCTAGGAATTCACTGCTATATGCTTAAAATTAAGTCACATTAAAACAAAACAAAAATGTATAGTCGTGGTTTAATGAAGATTTATCAAACATAATTATGGATCATTAGCCAAACAAGAACAACTTTTATCTCTTCTACACTAAAGACTGAAAGAAAAAACCATAACAAACTAACCTTTTCCTGAGGTGTTGATGAAATCAGGGTAAACTGCTCCTCAGGTGTAGTTATCTTTAAGCCATTCCTAAAATGTTTACAAGGACAAATATCAGTAGGTATGTCAACCTGTCATTACAGTATCAACCCTCAAAGAAGTAACTTGTTTATTTCAACAGGAAAAGACAATTAAATGTAAATACAGTCATAGCCTGGGTTTGGGTCCCACGGTGGGAGAAAGGACACAGAGTTACCTTGCTCTGTGTTGAACCATGGGGATGTGAGCAGTGAGAAGCCCTTCCACTATTTTGATCTGACATGATCTTCACAACAGGCCATTTTACTGTCTATATGTTGGGAAGGTAAGCCTCATTATGCAGAATGGGGAGGCCTCCTGAGCTTTCTCATGTCTAAGGAAACAACCTGGGTAACAGAGGGGAAGAATTAGGGTAGGGTGAGGGAATGGGGCACACTTACACAGCACCAGCTTCTTCAGAAAGTGGCTCTGCCCACAGTGTGGCCAAAGGGAAAACATGATGTGTGGAGAACTGAAACAAAGGAAATGGAGACACACCTGAGAAAGACAGCTGAGAAACCCCACCTGAGAAAACACTGAGGTCTCAACTGCATCACTTCTTTTAGGTGGCTAAGTCCACGACTGCCACCATCTCAGCTAAAGAGTCCCCATAATACAGCTAACCCCTATGGGTCTCGCCATCTCTGCTGCAAGGACCCCATATATGGCTGATAGTCATTTCCAAGATGGAAACTTAAAAAGTTCCCTAAAATCCAGCCCATATCATAAATGCAAGCTAAGCATTCTCTCTTATTCAATAGTTTCAATGAAATCACAATAGATTTTAACACAAATTGAAGGTATAATTAATTAAATCTTAAGTACTCTACCTCCCAGGGTCTCTTTTAAGGTTAGGAACCGGCCTACCTGGGCATGGACTAGGGCATCGTTAAAGAGAATGAACCAGTTCACAGAAAACCTCCCAGCATGCTGCAGAGACAGGGCTCGGTTACTGCTCTCACACAGCAGTCGACGCTCCGGCTTCCTTAAGGAATCCTGGAATTAAAAACAAATAAAAAATCGAAGAATCAATATTATTTTAACATGCAGAGAGAAAATGAAAAATGTACAAATTACATTTTGGAGAATTTATTGGTCATAGCTTAGCTTGATGTTAAACCTAGATTTAGATGGAATTCAACCATTTCTTAAAATCAGCATTCAAAGGAGATTAAAAAGACAGGAACAAACAAAAGAAGATGAGATACTGTTTCAGAGAGGGTTCTTAGAAATGAGGGAAGGTGTCGATGTTTGGAGCATCCATTGCTGTGGGCCTTAGAGCTCCTCAGAAAAGAGGTCATTGAAGCATTATTATCATAAGCAAATGAGAAAGAGAGAAAATGATGGCAGCTGTTATAGATATGCCTATGATTGTTGGGATAATGACAACTGGCATGGCTTACAGTCATTTTTCCAGGAAAGGTCTTCCAGAAGCCCAATGTGTATTCTGCTTCCTTCCTTTTCCTGCCGAGATGGAGAGCAAGAGACTCATAACAAGAACTGGAATCCTGTAGTTTCTGGTATTCTGGAGATGTCTGGAGGCCAATAATTAAGGGGAAGGGAAAAAGAACATAAAAGAATTGTCCAGAATCTGTAGCCTCAGTGTGGTTTAGATACTTAGTATTATCCAGCCTAAGAAGGAACAGGGAGCTGAACAAAAAGATTGGTTCCAGATAATTCTACTACATACAGGAACATATGAAATAAAAAAATAACTCATGGGGAAAAGAAACAAACACTTGTAGTTATCAGTGAGGAAAGGGTAGAAAACTCAGGATAAACCAGAATTCTCAAATGTGTTGGTCTCAGGGATCCCTCTATTTTGCTATAATTATATGGGTTATATCTAGCGATATTTACCCACGTAAGTGGAGAAATAAAAATTCCCCTATTTACTTCAAATAAAATACCATTCTAAATAAAAAATAACTATTTTCCAAGACAAAAAAAAAATGTTTAGTGAGAAAGCTACATTTTTTTTCAAATCTATTTTCTGGCTTAAAAGATGACAACTGGATTTTCATTTCCGCCACTGTATTTAATCTGTTACAATATGTTGTTTGTTATAAATATGTGAAGAAAATGTCGTTTTATAAAAATATACAGTTGGGGAGGGGAGTAGTATTTGAGCAGCCATTTCAAATAATTATAGATATTCTCCTTTGAAACTGTACTGAAACTGGTAAGTCTCAGTTTCTTAAATAGTAGCTGAAATGTGAAATCTGAAACTACATTAATCAATTTTTTTGTACTCTGTTACATTAAAATCCACTGGTCTGACACTTTGACTAGAAATCTTATCTGTGCATGATTTTATAACATGTGGATTAAATACTTGAAAAACATTAGTTTACTGAGTTATGCAGATCTCCCAAATGTTGAAACATTTTAAAATACCAAAAATCACATGCTAATATTATTGACAACCTCATAAGAAAATGTCTTAAACTGTTGGGAAACTGCCAAGCTCACAGTGATAGATACATGTTTCCCATATTTTAATTTTGGTTTAGAAGTTAAGATTTTATCATTGGCAAGAAATACTGTCAGTTGTTTTCTTTGAAGTGACAGGCTCATTTTTGAGAAAACATCTGCCACATACCCAAATGTGAATAACCATAGTTTATTTGTTATTGTTCTTTCAAGCAAAAAACAGCATCTCTCAACTCAATCGCAAATCTTATATTCTTCCTTGAGAAACCTCCATATTTTGGTATTAAGCAGAGCTAATTTAGGTGTATTTCCCATTTCATCATGCAGAATACTAAAGACATATATTCCTACATGTGGTGATGGATGTTAATGAGACTTATTATAGTGATCATTTTGAAATATACATATCTCAACTCATGCTGTAATCATAAGCTAATGTTATATGTCAATTATGTATCAATAAAAATGTATACTCAATGGTTAAGGTTAAATAATTTTTACTGTTTTATCGAGAATATTCTTAAGTGAAACTGGCACTTAAAAATTTTTTTTTTAATTTTGTTTTTGAACTGCAAATAATGGCAGCAAAGAACACAATGACTATGAGTACAGTTTGGAGCCTCTACCTTCATGGTAAGGAGCCAGCAGTTTTACTCATCTTGACTTTTGCACTGTCAGTGCAATGACAACACATGAAAAAAGCAAATATCTTGGCATTTTTCTGAAAATAGTTTAATCTTGAACCCTCCCTCCCCCACTGAAAGGGCCTTTGGAACTCCAGGAGTCTGTAGACCAAGCTTTGAGAACCAATCATGGGACACGAGTATGATGCTGTATACCCATGTGAAGAGTCAGTAGTAAGTAAGATGAAAGGATGATCCCTCACATTCATGAGCAATTACTTCACATTCTACAATTCTTAGAGTCATTCAATACTCATTTAAGAAACATTTAATGACATCTACTACATACAGAATATTCTGTTGAGTGCAAGGAATAAAAAAATAAATAAGATACAATGTTTGTCTTCTGGGAGCTTATAACTAGGCACAGAAGATAGAAAAACACAGCATACCAGAATAATGCAGTGATTTTGTTAATAGATTACCTAAGAGAAGAAACAACATAGTAAAGTGGTTAAAAGAACAGACTCTGGAGCCAGAGTGCTTGCATATGAATTCTAGCTCTACCCATTCTCAGTGTGCCTCAAATCTCTCATCCACAAAAGGAGAATAATAATAATATCCACTTCACACTGTCGATATGGGGATTAAATGAATATATATAACATAGTTAGAACAGTACTTGGCACATGAAATACATTTAATAAATATCAGGTATGATTATTTTTTACTTAGGGAAGTTTATGTTTACACAAATAGAATGCCTAAGCTGTACTTCAGACTTAATAAATAACAATTTACAGTGATAGAAAATAGCCATGTGTTTTAAAAAAACTTCCAGATGATTTTGCTCCCCAACCCTGGTTAAGGACCACTGACATATGTGATCATAAAATAATGAAGAGTTAAAGTACTAGCAAAGCACAGAGGAGGGAGTAACTAATTCTTAAGAGATGAGAAGGCAAAGGAGTTTGGTATAGTCAGAGGGGGCTTTATTTTCACAAGAAAAAGACTTTTGATATAGGCCTTGAAGGTTTCCCATAATAAGGATGGAAGAAGGGGTGTTTGGGGAAGGAAATAAAAGCGTATGAGAGCCATGTTCAGGGAATCTAAACTAACATGCAGGAAACCAAGATTAAAACGATTCTAAACTATAATGAACCCTGGAGTCATTATGATTTCCCTAAAACCCTTCAGAATAGAAAAATGAAACTACACATTTCGGTACAGTTTCAAAGGTGAATGTCTTAGGACCAGCTTTATCACATACACCCATCTCCTTGAACAGTGCTAACTTCCCAAGATTCCACCTAATTAATTTTATACAGAAAGTAGACCAGTGATCATATGAGGAAATCCTATAACAGGGTGATTTCTCATAGCACATGCCAAGGTGACCCAAATACCTGGCATGAATCTACCACGAGTCCAGGCCAGGTGGTAATTCCAGTGCCTTACAGGTGTGACCTTCTATAGAAAGCCAGGCTTTTAAAGAGCTTTGTATAACTTGTACTCAGTATGCACTTGATAAACGTTGACAACTATTAAATGAGTAGCACTCACACTTGGGCCACGATTTTGATAGTTTCATTAAATGAATACAATTCATCTTGATAACATCCAAAGAGGAAACTGAATCCACAACAGAGAAAACTAGATTTACCTACAGTCATACTTTCTTCTTGCATTTCCCTGAAGAAAAATAAACTTAAACATATATAAATATTAAATTAGTGGTATTCCATATCATGGGGTGGCAAAATCCAAACAATGATCCTTGGCTTCCCAAGTGTCCAAAAAGGGTATATATGGGAGCTTACCACTTCAAAACAAGTAGCAAGCTTTAGCAAAACTTTTGCATAATTATGAAGTCGTCTGGTTGGCAAGAAAAACAAAGTATTCAGTATTTCTACCAACTGGGTGTTTTCATCAGTCACTTCTGATAAAACTTGTAACAGCTCCTGGTTTTTATTTAGGAAATCACTGGAGGTAGGAAAAAAAAAAAGAGATTCTGTTAATTGTTTTGGCAAGGACAATACACACGTTATTGAATAAAAATATTTTACTAGATTCTATCTTTTTCACTATATTTTTTATGTGTTATAAAAGTAGTAGAAGATAAATACAAAGAAATAAGCCAGATATAATTAAAAGAATTTCCCTGCCTATAAAATGGGATTTTTGAATATAAATAGTCAATGGTAGCAACAGCAAACCTAAAATAGAGACGTTTAATCACAGAATTGTGCCTCATGTTCTAGGAAATGAATCATACATCCCACAGTTTCAAGGACTAATTGGAGACCAGCTGACATCATTACTTGTTTATTTATAAGCCAAAAGTCACAGCAATAAATGGCAAGACTAATGCTCTAATTGACTGTGCTAAATAGAAATATTGATAGAAAAGCAAAACTCTTCGCTCTAACACAATTGTCATGGAATATTAAAATACTTCTAATTTCTTCTTTTTTTCCTTCAATTGTTGACGACCTAATAAAAGTTTATTACAGGAGGGTAATATAAAGTTATAGGTACCAGTTCTAAAATTAACCGGTAATAATAAAGCAAGTTATATGTGAAGATTTCAATGCAGAGATCTTCAAAAGCATTTCAAACTGAAACCAACATCTAGTTTCAATATTTGGTTTTATTTAAATTCATTGTTAAAATTTTACTACAAAGTTTAATGCTGCTCGGTGCCCAATGTGACTATGCTCATCAGACCAAAATATTTTTGCAATATTTGGTGGGACAGATAATAATTATTTTCCACTTAATGAGCCATTATAATGTGCCAGGCACTATGCTGAGTGTTTTACAAGCTTTATACTACAATCCTTAGCTAGACGGCCTCAAATATGACAATATCACACAAAACTATAAGGCAAGAATGAATCATTTTATAACCCCTTAGAGACCTATGAAATAAAGAGATGTGTTTAACTCATAAATAATGAAATATTATTGTGGAAAGATGGAAAAAGACATAATAACTTCTAGGAATCCCAAAGTTCAATGGCACAAATTGGATTATTTTATAATGCAATTAAGAGATCTTAAAGAGAGTGCCCTGGGTAACACAGCCCAGATATTTATTTATACTTGTTTTGTGTGAATGTTCCTACTTCCTTCTCCATGTTCTGCTGCTAATGTCAGCTAAGGAAACTCATTTAAGCCTTCAGAAGTGTTCTGCTTTGACTTGCTCCTGAGAAACGGAGGTATCACATAGTGAACACATACTCCCTCTAACCACCTTTCTCCTGAGTGTCCAGTACTAGACAGAAATGTTCCAACTCCTATGAACCCTATTACTTTTCAGGACTTACTCATGTCCTTGCCAACAGACCTTCCCAAAAGGAGTCCTGGTATGCTCTCAGGATATCTAACCAGAGACTTGACTTAGCTTATCTTCTCTTGGGAGTTTTTAACCTAATGATGGTAAATATATTTAATAAATATATTAAAGGTAAAAAAAAAAAAAACAAGTATCCATCAACAGATGAATGGATAAACAAAATGTGGTGTTTATACACAATGAAATATTATTCAGCCATACAATGGAATAAAATTTTGGTAAATGCAACAACATGGATGAACCTTGAAAACACTATACTTACATATATAAGCCATACACAGGACAAATATTGCATGATTCCACTAATATGAGGTATCTGAATATATAAATTCAGAAAGACAGGAAGGAGAATATAAGTTACCAGGGGCTTTGGGGAGGGCAAAAAGATGTTATTGCTTAATGAGTGCAGGGATTTTGTTGGGGATGATGAAAAAAGTTTTGTTTATAGATAACAGTGATGGTTTACAAAACATGTGAATGTGCTTGATGCCACAGAACTATACACTTAGGAATGATTAAAATAATTATGTACATTCTATTATAATAATTATTATAATACTAATAAACCATTTATGAAGATCAAAAGACCAGGCTAGCCAGAGGTAAGTAGTTAAGTGATAAACCAGTGATGAGAGGCTGAACATCATCATTCAAGATCCACTATCTGCCACATGGGCTCACTACCTGTGCTCTCCAGGTTCTCAAACAAGTCTCTTTTAAAATGAATACTTAAAAATAAGTTTAAATATCAGATTTGCAAGTAGAAGTTGGAAAAGACATTAATACTGCCTTTAGCTGTTTAAAACCATGGGGTTCATAAACCACTGCTTGGGAAATGCTGCCCAAATTCAGACTTAATATCTGTTGCCATAGCTCAGAGTCACTTAATGGTCATCAATTGCTTTC
This sequence comes from Cynopterus sphinx, assembly GCA_030015415.1. Classification (NCBI taxonomy): domain Eukaryota; kingdom Metazoa; phylum Chordata; class Mammalia; order Chiroptera; family Pteropodidae; genus Cynopterus; species Cynopterus sphinx. The sequence goes on from CM057379.1 coordinate 181,974,909, forward strand.
CATCTGTCCAGGCTCTAGAAATAACCTTTCATTTACATCATTTGATTAAACTGCTCTAACAAGGAGTCAGGTCAACTCTTGAGCACTGTGAACTCAACTCGGAATTACTAGAGGTAAGTTAGCAATAAAGTAAAATATTAGGCACCAGAATCAGTAACTGCCATAGTCCTTCAAGTCCAGAAGCCTTCTCATTTAAATTTTCACAAGCCTCCACCTATTTTTCTATCTTCCCATAATTAAACTTGTTTTTTTTCCAGACATTACTATTTGTAAAATAACTATTCAGTTTTTTTCTGCTTTATTTAATTATTGATTTGGCTGCAGTCATTTTATAATGCAATTATATTTTCTTTGGCCAAGATTCAGCATTTTACTAACACTAAAGGTTAAATAAGCTCTTTTAGTAATTGTAATGTACAATATAGAATGTAAAATCATAAATTTCAACAAATGTAAACCTGTCAGTTAAAAGCCAAAAGCTCTCAGACTGAAAAATCAACAAAGCAATAAGTCCATCTACCTGCTGCTTAAAAGAAATGCACAAAAACATTATAATACAATGCAGAAAGGCTGAAAGAGTAGAAAATGATGTTATTATATTAAACAAAATAGCAAGATCAAGGATTTTTAAATCACCATGTAACATTGAAATATAACACTCTTTAATCTGTCATTTAAAAAAATGAAGACCAAACCTCTATATTTTGAAAACAAATGAGCACAACATGAATCAAAGAAATCAAGATGCAAATTTTAAAGAATTCAGAATAACTACAAAAACAAAATGTATCAAAACTTTTAAGACAAAGCTAAAGCAGCACTCAGGGAAATGTATAGCTTTATATAAACACATTAGAAATATGAAAATAAACTAAGTGCTAAGAGATTAATAGGCAAATACTGAGAAATTAGAAGAAAATAAAAGGTGGAAATTGATGAAATAGAAAACAAACTATTAACTAAAGCTTAATCTTTGAAAATAATAATAAAAAAAAATAAACTGCTGACAAGATTGACAAAGATAAAAAGACAAAAGGTTCAAATAAAGAATAAGAATGAAAAATAGGGGGTACAATTACAGTTATTATGAAGGTGAAAACATCTTAAAGCAATTGTAAAAATACCAGGCCAATAAATTTAAAAATAATGATGCAATGAACAGGTTTCCAGAAAAATATAAATAATTAAAGCCATAGGAAAGAATAAAAACCTAGAGAGATCTATAGAAATCAAATCAGTAGTTTAAAAATTCCCTACAGGAATTTCCCCATGAAATTTTCCCCCATACATTTTTACAAATGAATTCTACTGAATCTTCAAAGTACAGAGAATCCTTATTCCATGCAAACTATTCCAGAAACTAGAAAAAGGGAGAAAGCTCCCCTACGCATTTTATAATTGCTAATGAAATCCTCTTACCAAAACTGGACAAGTTCAGAAAAGAAGAAACACATGTTATATTCACATAAAATGCAAAAATCTGAAATATTACCAAAATGAATCCAGCAACGTATTAAAAACTAAGTATAAAGACCACTGAATTTACCTTGGAACTCAAGAATATTTAACACTTAAAAAAAACCTTTTCAACTTTTAGGAATAGAAAGGAGTTTTTATTAATTAAAAATTATTGGACATTGATCAACAAAATCCAGTAAGTTTCAAATGTACAATTCAACAGTATGTCGTATCTTGCATTTTATGTTCACCACCCATATAGGAGTTTTCTGACCCTATAAATGATATTTACCAAAAATCTAAGGCAATCATCTTTAATGGTAAAATATTAAAAATATGCCCTTTAAAACCATAAATAAAGATATTACTTTTTCTTTTAGGATATAAGATCAAAAGTAAACAAGGCAAAACATTAATATCCATTAAATCTGGGTCATGAGTACATATTTGAAATGTTTTCTGTTAAAGTATGACTGAATTTTTAAAACCTGCTTTTGTTGCTGGGTCAATACTTGTTGAGAAACTATACAGTTCAGAATGATTAGACTCATGTAAGGGGCTTTTATATTTATTACTTATTCAGAGGCTAGATCCAAAACCCTATATTAGTGCAACACTTTACACTTTTCTGTGTAGCATCATATACATTATTTGTTCCTCACAAGCAGGAAGAGAATATTCCCACTTTCCAGATGAAAAAATTTTGGCTGAATTTGAGTATTGTCCCTTAAAGTCTCAGAAATAAGAAGTGGTAGCACTCAAGGACTCAGATCTTGTGGCTTTTTCAATACCATACTACTTCCAAAAATAATCAGAAACTAATAATACCTGTCCCTTACTAGAGTTAATGAAAGTCTATATTTTGATTCATTTGGTAAAATGACCAGGGCAAAGCTTTTCATGGGCACTCAAAAACACAAACACTATAAAACATGATCTTTGGTTGTTAAAATGAAAACTGGAAGGTATTTGCTTACATGGCAGGCTTAGCAAGAAGCTGAAATCCTCCCATAACCAGGAAATTTGTAATAGATGTGCAATACCTTGAGCAAAAAAGAAAACATGTTCATTAGTGTTAAAAAGTAAATTAGTTCTTCAGCGTTTTTGAGCAAACATCTGGAACAGATACTTCTTGGCACCTTGCCAATGAGTTTCAGCACTTTTGTGATGTTAACATTCATGAACTATAAAGGACTAAAGAGAAGGGCAGGTTATGTGATAATCACAATAATCAGAGGGACAGGGAAGCCATTTTAATAAAGATGTTAATATAAGAGAAAATTTAAAAAATGGTCAAAACTATGCAAAATAAGCTAGAGTTTTTGTGGTAGTGTTTACTTGGTAACTTAACAAACTTGAGAAAATATGATTAAAATTGTTATATTTTAAATGAAAAATTCTTCTAATCATCACTTTGTTTTAAGTTTTCAGAAATAAACAACAGGCACAGTAAGAAAATACATTAAAAGAGCTTGAGTGAAATAGTTTTAGAAAATATAGGTTAAGTATTCATCTATTGCTAGAGAATAACTCTTGATATACTGATCTGAGCCATGTATATTCTTCCCATACTCCTGGGCTGGCCAATGGAATCCACTGGCTTTCAGAGAGAAGGTAAAATCCTATCATAATAGCCCAAGGACTGTACACTTAAAAATAGCTACAATGATAAATTTTATATTATTGCATTTTACCGCAATTAAGAATAATTTTAGGAATTCATACATAAATCAAAAATTTTACTTGCTCCATCTACATGAATAATTATGTTAAAAAATAGCCCAACTTGCCAAAATAAAAGCATTTTCAAGCATAAGCTCTGAAGTATCAGAGAACCAACACAGACTGAGATGAATACAAGTCAAAAAAAATTATACTAGCAAAAACTGAAACCTTCACACAAAATCTAGTTTAAAAGATTAAATTAATATCAAATTAAGTTATTTTTCATGTCCAAAACGTGATGCGTTAAAAGACTCCAAACAGGGTGTTTCCAATAGCTTCAAGTATATTTAATTTTACTTAGAATTAAAATCACATATATCTATTTGTACATACATGCTAAGTCTGAAAGGAAATACACTAGGATTATGAACAGTGGTTATTTCTGATGGTAGGATTATGGGTGACTTTAAATATCTTTTTCATTATCTTTATTTGTTGAGTTTTCAATAAGAAACATAAATTATTTATTTATAAATAACCTAAACAGAAAGCCGACAGAACATGAACTCCTCAAGGCAGGTGCTTTTCGTTTGCTCTGTGCAGTGGCTGCTGTGGGCTAGGAGCTCTGCACAGTGCCTGGTGCTTGGTGAGTATTCAGTCAGTATTTGTTGGGTAGATGAGGTATGAATAAAGAAAAAATAAAACCTACACTCCAGATCAACACTATAACCTAATATACGTTAGCATAACTCTTAAATTATGCCTCATGTCAAAATGTCAAAATACAAATTAAGAAAAAATGAAAAGTACTTAAATTTTTTAAATATGCTTGGGATATTTTACTTGAAAAACATGTAAAGAATCTTGGATAACTATTCAAGTTTTTATTAAAGAAACATTTTATTTTAAAAATAGTTTGGTCTTTAAACTCTCCATTTATACAACATTAAAAAGCAAATATTGGAATAGCTTTGTATTTACACTCAGCAGTTGGTCTTCAAATAATGTGTTTAGTTACTTATTTCCTCAAATTTAGTATAATTTACTTAAGTAAACAAATTTGTTCTTTAAAGAACTATATTTATTATAGTACATTTTATGTAAAGTAAGTATATTGTCAACCATTCTGCTGGAATATAGAAGGAAATACAAGAATTCATTACTTTTAAACCTTTTTCCCCTTAGAAAAAAACTAAAATTTTAGCAATGCAGAACTATAAATGGCTTAAGATTAAAATACTGCTTTGCAATTTCTATTACCTTATATCACTCTCCCTAATCTAGTCTCTTCTGATTAAGGAGCTGTTCTCCTTGGCAGAAAAACCCTGCAGAGATTGAACATGACACGGACTGGATACTTGCTCTGTATAACTATCCAAGAAGAGACTTGCATGCTTCAGAATGACCAAATTCCTGGCTTCCTTTATCCCCTGAAGGAAGCTGCTCAGTGAAGCTCCATGCTGACCAATTAGGTAACACAGCTTGCTGAATCGGCTTGCCACCTCCTGCAACAGCTGGATCGTGCTTGCAGTGCCCAAATTTTCTGTAACAAAATGATGACAATGCTAATGATGACATAACCTAAAGTATTCATTCCCTGAATACTTCCTTATGATCAAGATGACCAATTCCCTTTTTCTAAAAACACTTAACATGTTGAGGGGTACTCTCAACTACAAAACCCCAAAAATCACAGTTCTAAATCACAGAGCTCACAGAATCCACTCATTTGAGGCACTTGTTAAAAACACATTCACAGAGACTCACAGATTCTAAATCATTAGGCCAGGGTTGAGATACCAGGATGAATATGTTAAAAAGAAAAGCTTTCCAGGTAATTCTGAAGACCAGCCAAATTTGAGAACCACTAAACTAATCCAACTCTCCTGACATTTTGAAGATAAGTAATCTAAAGTCTAAAGAAGGAAATTATCTAATTTCATACAACTGGTTATTGACAGCCAAGAATTAAACTCACTTCTCCAGTTATATCTTGGTTAACATTTTCAACCTTTTGTACTGACTTCTGCTTGACCTCAGACAAACCCACTTCAGTGCAGAGAGGGCAACCCAAAAACCAGACTGCCTATGCTGTTTTAAACTTTATAGGGGGCATCAAATTATTTGCTTTTTCCTAGCCCAAAATTCCTAATTTCTAGGAATCACACCAAGCAGCAGGGCTGATGAGCAGACCAGGTATACCAACACAGAAATTGGGAATCAGGACAGAGAAAAGGCAGATTTCACTTTTCTTTCAGCATAATCTCAGAAGGTTCCCGTCTAGATTGCTTTCTTCCCCTTGAGAAAGTCCTGGAGTACTGGGCCTCCCCACTGGAGGAGAATTTATAGATGTTTTCTCCACTAAAAACAATGAGCCAACTAACAAGGTGGAATTTAACAACTAGAGCACTGGCCTGAATTCTGGGTCGTCAAAGGGGACCAAGGAATGAAGGAGAAAGAGAAAAAAAACTTCCTCTCCATTTTCTAAGTGCTGGGCAAAACCAAGAAAAATATTTGAAATAAGGAAAGTTAACTTTTAATAGTCACTCCCTCCAATCTTCATTTTATATCTTTTCTGACCTCCTAGAGCCCCTAGGTACTAGCATATCTGGACAGCAGCACACCATCTAGGACTATCATAATCCATTTCCTCTGTAATATCTCCCCACCTTCAATCCCTCTTTGTAGATGATTACAGCTAAGAAACTGGATTTAATCAATTCATGCTAATATGGGATAAGAGCCTTAACACTTACAATTTCAAGAGACTAAATCCAAATGAATCTCTATTTGATATAATTCTAAGAACTAGAACAAAGAAAATGAATGATTTAGGCAGTATAACATAAGATATCTTAGGACTGGTGGGGCTAGAAATGTTTAGAAGTCAGTTACTAGGATCAACTTTCCTAAAGTTGTTTCTGCTTCTCTGCCATGAATAATCTGAAAGCTCCACTTCCTAGTTCCACAAGTAAAAGCTCTAGGAGTGGCATGATAGGGCAGGGGCAGCTGGGCTACTGACAAAGTGGAAACAGTTTGCAAGTTGTTGACTGCCTGTGTACAAAAAAGAGAATGAAAGGAAAGGAATAAACCATAACTCCAAGGTTTTCTTTGTGATATAGTAAGAACAGATAAAACAAGAGTGCTCCACTTACCTAAACTGAGAAGAGGCCTGAGAATCTGAGATTTGATATCACTTAGTTTTGAATAGAACCGTCTTTCTGTAGCAGCCAGCTCATGGAGACTGGCAATGTATCCCATAATGTTCTTGTCCACCAAGGCTAAATAATGGTCTTTTCCTGCTGTCACTCTGCTTATATAACCAAGCTAAAACAGAGAAGAAAATTAAAGATAAAATGTAATTTGCTAATAGCAATTTGGGCACTGAAGTTGGGTAGTATTGGTTGGTGAAAGCCAAATGGTAAATATTCAGGAATTTTGCAAGCTGGTAATTAAACCACTGGTACCCTGATGTTGGCAATAGTGAAATTACCAAAAACACTGACAAATGCTATAGATCAGGGAGTTTTGGTTTTGTTTTGATTTGATTTTTAGAGCTGGCTTACCAGTACACCATTGTTAAATATGTTTCTCTGGATCTATGTATAACTACATATACTATACTTCTATTTATTGCCAAAACATCTTTTATTTCATGTTACATGTATTTAGAACCACAGACACACCTTCTAAATATACAAAGATCCAAATAATGTAGTTACATGTCTTAGGACTCTTTTTTGCATAAAATAGGGTAAAAGAGAGCAGAGAGGATTTCTGTGCTATAGATCAAAATACCAAAGATCTGGGGGTTACTTTAAAAGTACTATACAACATAAATGGATTTTCTTTAAAGGGGACTTTTTTTTTCATTTACCTATGACACCACTGAATAAAAACATTCAATGTCTTTATTTGCATGTCCCTATTAAACTAAGGGACAAAGCTGGAGACCCAACAGACTATTAACATCCTATAGTAACTAAAGACGTATATAAGAGCCTCATGCCTTCCATCAGACTATTTCACCCTTTATCTGGACTGTGGAATCTTGCATGGGGAGTGTGGAGCTAGGGCCAACAACTACAAAGAGTGGATCAGTATGTCTCGAATAACAGGCTAAATATAGGATAAAAGCCAAATCTTGGCCAATGTTGCCTTTAGCAAGAAAGATCTTGTCCCTATACATTCATAGTTTACACATTTAACAAGAAAAACAAACACAAAGGATAAAAAAAGTCTACAGGATACATCATTTAATAAGAATAAGGAATCCAGAATGTACTAGCTTTGAGGGTTAATTTCCTTGAGGTTTATCACTTTGAGGATGTGAGTTCCTTTAATGGCAGGGGTAAAAAATCCAGAAAGAGGCCAATGGTGAAGGTTCATGAAAAAGAGATAGAAAGTAGGTAAGCAAAGAAATTCAGATCAACAAATGAAAAAAGGAGTAAACAGTAGTAAATAAAATGAAAAGATCATAGAAAATGGGAAGTAATGGGAAATAGAACACTTGGTGGCCTGTCAGGTATACCAGAAACCCATGTCAGGACCTTGCAATTTTTACTTTCCACTTATAATTAAAAATTCATCTACTTTATTTCTATCTTAATTCGCTTCTGAAGGATTCATGAATGTAGTCGAGAACCTTCATTGTGAAATGCACTTTTTAATATTCCTATATAAGGGTGTTAATTCTACAAACATTTATAAAATATTTTCTATGAGGATACAGTAATAAATGAGAAATCCTAAAATCCCTACTCTTATGAGTCTTATAGTTAAGGAGGACAAATGGACAAAATAAGCAAATTATATGGTATATTAAATGGTGATATGCACTATGGAGAGACATAAGTCAGGAAAAGGAGACAAGAAGTGAAGAAGAGAATGGGAGAGGCTTGCCATTTTAAATACAATACTTATTAACATGTATATATACAAATAAAAATTAATACTTCTCAGGTATTAAAGAATGTGGGCCTTAGGATCCAATTCCTGTTCACCTTACTACAGGAGAGGAGTACTGGAGTCTTAGTACCACTGCGATTCTCTGGAAGGTTGTCACCTTCTGTAGGGTCCTGTAGACCACTGTAATATAAGCCAGGCTGGAAGTCTTCTGTATCCACTAAAAACAAGGAATAATCCTGGCCTGCAGCTACACTCCAGATTCCATTTTCATTGTTGACCTGCAATGACAGTAAGATATTTTCAGTCCAAGATGAAGGAATCAGACAGAACTTCACACCCATGGGAAATGAAATATTAAGATTACTTAAATCGGTTGTGGTACAAACTCAGTCATATCTCAGAGGGTAAAATTCACCCAGTAATGTACCCAATCAAATGCAGAACAGAAACACAGGTAAGAAGGAATCCTTTGTTCAGCTTTTAAATTTAGAACTAGATTATTTTTATAAAAATTCTAAATAATTGGAATTAAAAAATGAAAAACCATAGACGTGATTTTTGAATTGTCATTTTTGGAAGTCCCCACAAGACTTAAGCCTATACTACAATAGCCCAGAAACTTCTAAAGCCCTATTCTGCCAGCTAGCACACACCTGTGTACACAAAAAAACAAGGTTAAAAAAATAATCTAACAAGGCTAAATTCCATTTTGGAAAACTAAACCCTTGAGTGCTAAAATTCAGTTTTTCCACTTAGAACTCACTATCTCTCTGATGTGACTTCACTGTGCCAACTCCCAGGATGCTGAAACAGGCAAGACCCCTTAGAAGCCCATCTACATGGATCCCCTAGACCAGTGGTTCTCAACGAGTAGTCTTTGCAGCAGCAGCAGCAGCAGCAGCAGCAGCAGCAATAACCTAGGAATACGTTAGAGATGCAGACTCTCAGGCCACAGAGAGCTACTGGGGGGTGGGACCTGGCAATCTGTTTTCACAAGCTCTCCAGGTGATTCTGATGTATGCAAAAGTTTGGGAACCAACACCTTAAATCAATGGTTTTCAAACATTAAGATTCCACATAGTGATTCAGGAGCCACCATGAAAAGGTAGGTGTCAAGGCTTTGCTCCCACCACCCACAATCCTTCAACTAAAGTAGTTTCAAGTTTATCTGTTTTATGTATGGGATTCCACATAAGATTTCATTTGAAGAAAGTGTTCTGCTATAAAAAATACTGCCCCCCGCATCTAGACACAGTTTCAGCCATGGCTCCTAGACGCATAAGCAATAAAACTTCTAATCTATTAGATTATTTGTGTTTAGGTAGGCTCCCCAACCCTACATGTTAAGTGATTGTGTGAGTATGAGTGAATGTGTGCACATGTGTGTCTGTGTGTGTGCAAGCACACAGTCTCCATTACTTTATAACTATCCTCTTCCAGCATGATACTATCTTCTCTAATTCTGGCTATCCAAATCACTGACTTCTGTTAATTTTGCAAAAAATGCATTAAAATTTTTTGCAAGAGCAAAGTCTTCTTAGTAACTAATCAAAAGTAAAGTTACCAAATATGATGCAGTAAATTGTTTTTTAAAAAGAGGTTCAGATCTCACTCTACCTTGACTTTAATCCATAGATCAATTAAAATGACTTCAAAATGTTTTTATTTCCCCAAAATAAAAAAAAAACAAGCTCCTGATGTTACGTTTTTATCAGTACAGTTAAAGAGTAATGAAACTAAAGCTTATAACAAACTATTCTCTTTTGTCTGACTAAAATGTTAAATAAAAAGTTTATTCCCAGGGTCTCCATGCTATATTATAAAACTTTCCTTGGTATGAACAAATGTATGTTCTATTTTATTCGAATCAACAACAACAATAAAAAAAAATATTTTTATTTGTGGTAAAATATTAGAAATTAAATAGCTTACCATTAAAATGTTTTATACTGAAAATATTTGATTAGAACTAGAATAACTATTCCCTGATGTTTTGTTTAAGTCTTTCCTTCCCAGTAAAATTAAGTTTGCTGGAAGAAGAGGCAGCATGTAAAAAGTCTTACATAGTGATGTATGCACAGTGCAGAGTGAATACATGAATCATGGGAATATGTATTAATGTGAATCATTGGATTGAGACAATTATCCTTTTCAGTCCTTTTAGTCATATTATTCTCAGTGGAGGAAGCATGACTTGGGATGGGAGAAATATCGGAATCAAACTACAAACACATGAGCCCCCTCTTCCATTCTGTTAGGCCATGCCATGCATACTCCCCATCCACTTTCTTAAGGGGAGACAGCAACATCCTAGGTCAGGTGTGGAAGTGAAGGGAGTGGGTGTGGAATTAAAGTGGAAAAAAAAAGGCATTGTCACTCAGAATTGTTTAAAAAAAATCTTGTATAAGGAGTCTATACTATTGATGAGGATTTAGTATTTCTTCAGGGCAGAAAAAAAAAAGTTGAAAAACACTCCTCTAGGAATTGCATCTAAGGGATTAGAAATAAGCAATCTCTGAATAGCATTACATAAATTAAAACCAATTCACATGACAGTGAAAAAAATCATCTATACTTTTAGCTTCACTACAGAAAATGAAAAGGTTTACCAAAAGGTTTTACACTGCTATGACAGTGTATGGAAAAGAAACCAAAAGGAGACATAACACCCCAAATAATGTTAGGTAAAATCAAAATTAGGTGAGAAGTCAAAGAGTAGGCACTTTTTGGTATATAGTTCAGAAGTCAACATCATAGTCATAGAAATATGTTTTTTAAAAAAAGAACTTTTTCATTTTTATTTTTTAAAAAAGATGAACTATGAACGTTCAATGAACAGTGAAAACTAAGAAGAAATATAAACTAACACATTAAAAAAAGTACATTTGGCTTGAAAACAAGCAGCTTCATATCTAAAATAAACAAGTATATCAAAACAAATCTAGATTAAAATATACAGTTCTAATTTCTTATAATAAGAAATGAAGAAATATAAAGTTATAACTTAGAATTCAGAAAAAATTCTATAGAAGCTATCAAGTTCACAAAAGTACCTTTGCAAGACGAGGAACTGTTGTTGGAAAATCGGAATGCCCAAGCTGACCAAAGGTATTGCTACCCCATGAGTAAACCTATTAGAAAACCACAGGAAAATGGGTAAGAGTTATGAATCTGATTTTGCATGTCAATGCTGAACCTTTATAATAACATTTATATACCATATATATACCAGCAGTTACACATAAATTACTTATACTAGTCTTTCCACGAATACTTACACTAGCCTTTCTACTCTTTAAAACAACATATTAAGAAAATTCATTGTTAAACAAGAGCAGAGATAATGGGCAGACAGAATACATGGGAACAAAACAATTACTAACATATTTCAGGGTTTACTATCTACCAGGCCTTGTTTTAACACTTTCTGTGACTAAAAATGTTTCATTCTCACAACAATCCTTTTTTTTTTTCTTTTTTTTTTTTTTTAACAGATAAGAAAATTGGCCCAGTGAGGACAAAAATTTGTAAGTGACAGCCAGGATTTAATACCAGGCAGTATCCTATATTGTCTCTTATAAAGAAAATGATAAAAAATAAAGCTAAGTGCTACAAAGAAAAAGTAATCATCATTCTTTAATCTGTATATAGAAGTACTACGGAATGACTAGAAAAGACTTTTTACATACAAAAAGTCACTGAAGGAGAAACACAAGTACCTATGCTTCACTACAGACAAAAGAAAACTAGATTACAGTGACTACATATAATAAAAATGATTTTGTTTATTCTGATTATAAAAGAAATTCACAGCCACTCTACAAGACTATGACAGGACAAAGAAATGAAAAGAAAGTGAAAACCATGGATGAATAGAACACTTAGAGACAATTCCTATTTTGTTTTGGGAATGCACACAGAATGCTTCCAGAAATTTTAACATCTACTAGATATAATGCATATGCAAAATATAAAATGCAAAATGGGGCTATACTATCAATGCTATTTTGTGAACTGATGTTTTTTACTTAACGCTATGCATTGACATTCTTCTATGTCAATAAGTATACTGCTACATCATCATTTATAATAACTACCTAGAACACCACTGTGGGCATAGTTTAGTCAATTACCTAATGACATAAGCATTTTTGTTAATAATTTCTTTCCAATTTTTAACATAAAAATTACATTAAAAAATCCTTGAATAGATATATTTATTTCCTTTGGAAAAATTCTCAGGCAAAGAACTCTGGGTAAATGAATATACACATTCTGATATTTTGATACAGACTGACAAACTGTCTTCCAGCAAGGTCCAATGAACACTCTCACCAGCGATGTCTGTATCTTTTTCTCATATCTTCACCAACACTTAGTATTATATGCAATTCTTACTAATCTGATAGGCGAGAAAATGTTTTACTGTTGTTTCAATTTAAATATGTTTACTAAGTGGTTGACAACCTTTTCACTCATTGCTGGCCATTTCTATTCTTTTATAATTGAATATAAACATACTATGACAATTTTTCTTTATGTATCAGGTAGCCAGGTAGCAATACTTTGTCATATATGCTACAAATACATTTTTCCTAATCTGTTATATATCTTAATTTTGTTCATGGTATATTTTTTGCTGTTTAGGAATGTTTATTATATAGACAAACATATCATCTTTACTAACTAATTTCTGGTTTTGATGTCATTTCATTTTCTACTCCCAAGGTTATTTTTTAAATTAATCAATTATTTTTTTCATAGTGACATTGGTTAATGAAATCTGGTAAGTTTTAGCTATACATTTTAACAGTAAGGCATATATGTATACTTACATTGTGTGTTCACCTCCCATAGTTAGATTTCTTTCTGTCGCCACATATTTGACCCCTTTTGCCCCATCTACCTAAATTTGTTTTGTTACATGTAAGGTTTTATTTTTTAACATCTACATCTTTAATTCATCCAGAAATAGAATAAGTAAGATTATCTTATTGTCTTCTACAACCAAGAAGCCAGTAGTTCTAACAGTATTTGCTGACTATTCAGTCTTATTTCCCTGACTGATTAAAATGCCCACTTTTATTATATACTATTATTCTCATTTATATTTGGGTCTATTTCTAGTCTACAGGTATATTTCTGTTTTCCTGATCAGAAATGTGTAGTTTTTAATATATTTTATATGGCTAATTTTTACCCTCCCTTCTGTTCTTTTTCAGAATTTATGTGGTTCACCATCTATGCTTACTCTCCTAGAATAATTCTGGGATAATTTCATCAAGTTGTAAATATTATATTGGAATATTTGGGGGATTGTTTTGAATTTGCACTGTACTGATTTAATGATCTAGGGAGAAACAACATTTTTGCAACATTGATTCCTCTCATCTAAAAATAAAATCTCTCTCCCTTTACAATTTTTTTTGTATATCTTAGAAGAGTTCTTGAATTTGTGTCATATGGACTCTACATTTCCTGTTAAGAGTATTCTTTTTTTCCTTAATACTTTTGTTGTAATTGTAAACAGCTTCTTTCTTGCTAAGTATGTTTTGCTTTTATTTATGTAGATAAGCTAGAAATTTTTAAATGCTTATTCTGTAACTGACCACATTCCTAATCTCTTATTTTTAAGACTTTTGGATCGTTCATCATGTTAATAACAATGTTATTTTTATTTTCCTAATATTTATTTGTATGGACTATGATAGTTTTTTGGCTAGCCTGCTATGTGAAATTTAAAATAAAATATTTAAAAGGTTTAGAATACCTCACTGACTTTTTCTAAAATGATAAAAGGATTAATGAAGAATCATTATATGTATATACTTAAGTGATTCTGGAGGTCACTTTCAGGTCTCATAATTTTAAAAGAGAAAAATGTCTTTTGTTTTCTTAGTTTCTTACTTATGGATTTTCTTTAGCAAAGAACATACAGAAATTCAGCAATAACCTGGAAAATTTTGAGTTCTATTTTTCAGTGAGAGCACATTACACAAAAATTCTATGACTAGTATACTGGTATACCAGAGTTTAATCCAAACTCTACTATCACATATGTGACTTTAGACAATTACATAATTTCTGTAAACCTCTGTTTCTTCATTTATAAAATGAAAACAATACAATGCAATGTAAAACACTACAAAGGGCAAATGAGATATGTTATTGTTGCCTGATAACATAGTAGAGACTTAATAAATGATGGTCCAATCTTGTCATATTGGTCTTCCATGAAATTAAGATCAGCTTTTAATAATTTGTCCCTACCTGAGATTTTGCAGTAAGAGCAAGAGAATGGACACCACCTGCCTCCAGATGGATTACTTCTTTACCATCCAGGCATTTTACACACAGTGGTTGAAGCCTTCAAGAAAAACATACATACACAAACTCAAAGTAAGAAGTATTCTTAGCAAGAATCGTGATCTTTTTCAAATTATAGAGTGCTTTCAAGTAAAAATAAACATTTAAAAAGAAAACATTGAAATAAAAATGATAGATACATGTTTGATATGATTTTGGATGGTTTTAATCAATATCAATCACTTACTAACCACCATAATTCAGAATCTGTTAAGAATCATCAAACTTAAATGATCTGCTTTGCAGAGAGACTATTTAGGACACAATAAATATAACCAGAGAGGGGAGTTGTCTTTTTTATTTTTTAATGCCACGCTTGTGTACACTCTAAGAAGATATATTATTAACATTAACTGTTTTGAGATAATCATTCCATTTACACATCTTCACAAATGTCTAATTTGTTAATATAAGAGTCCCTTGTAAAACAACAGATTTTCCTTGAGGTACATGGATAGACATGGATGGTTTAGCACTGTGGTTATAGTTATTCTAGCAGCAGTAGAGAGACATTTTTCAAGTTTAAAAAATTGTTGGTTTTTATAAGTTAAAAATTTGAACAATTCAAGTGTTCCAATAAAAGACAGCCTTATCCCCAAACACCTTTATTCTGTGTTCCAAGACAAATACACGTCAAAGATGTGATGGAAACGTACAATGTGGATACTTAAGTCCTTTATTGTTAAAAACAAATTCAAGTCTGAGAGTTGTTTTTTAAATCAGAGACTAGATTTCCTCTATGAGGAAATAAAAAATTTAGAGACCTTTGCAGGAGAGAGATTAGCCAATTCCTAAAAGTAAACACTGGCAGCACTCACCTAGGCAAAACATCGCCATGCCCCAGCTGCCCGTCCTTCCCTTTCCCCCAGGTCCACACCTCTGTTCTCAGAGAAGGCAAAAGTGCATCTGCTTCTCCACTGTACGTAGGGGTCAGAACCACTGTCCGTGTTTTCACCCGTGCAGCTTTTCTTAACAACCTGGGGGAAACTGAAAACAAACCAGAGAAGGGGTGAGGAAGCAGATGGGTGGGGAAAAATAGACCATTTTGATAAACTGTTGATTTCCAAAGAAATACACATGGTTTTGTGAAGCATATTCTATAGGTTCTCTGCAAAAAGGGGGGATTTAATAGTCAAATGAGTTTGGCAAATGCTGCCTACTAAATTCTATCCATTACCTGCCCTGTAGATTCACACATATATTTGTGTGCTAAAGGGGCTGATATATTCTGCAATTAAGTTTAAATTTGTTTAACCCAGACCCCCTTCCAAACATTTGGCCACAGAATCCTTTTCTGTATAACATTTATGTCTGTGTGACATTCTGTGGAAATTGTATTCTAAAAAATAAGCTTAACAAAATACTACACTAAGGCTGACAAATGTTTTTCCCATTTCAAAGGAGAATTAAAAGAGAAGCCTTTCCAAGTCAAGGTCTAAATTAAAATACTTTATAAATATTAGAATAAAGAACTTAATTCTCTGCCTGTTTCAAATCATTTTATAAAGAATTTGATCTTTCAAAGAATGCAGACAGCTTTTATAGTGTTCAAAATTATGACAAAGGCACACAACAGTATGTAAATCATGTATATCAGTTTGGGGAGAGGACACGTTTTGAAGAAAATCATCAAATGTCACCGAATGTAGACTTAATCACTTGGTCATTTACTTGTGAGCTACAAAAATAAGTGATCATCACTGCTTAAGATCAACATCTTTTCTGGTAAGTGTACTTTCCATTTGTACATACTGAAACTCAAAGAATCCTTCTTGAAGTTTCCTCAAAGTAATTTAAAGAGAGAGAGGGAACAAGAGTACATATAAATTTTTTTTCTAAAGATACTTTAAGTTACTAAGTAAAATTTAACCTAAGGAAATAAGTCTGTCAGTGAGGCAGCATATTTCATATGGTCTATTGACATGACAAAAATCAATATTCCACATTTGTGGTTCAAAGAGATCTCAAATACATTTATATTGAAAATACTAGAGGATATTTAAGAACACTTTGGCATAAGATTTCCTTCAGATTCAATACAATTCATGGGTTTCCTTTACGTGCGTGCGCACGTGCGCACACACACACACAAATTAATCAGGACTAAAGATTTTATTTGTAGAGATGAAAATCTAGTGGGTGTGAGAATTTAGAGGCAAGATTACAGAAATGCTAAGTGGTGCAAGAAAGAGCAATGAGTAAGTAGAACAAATGTAGGAAACAGGCAAAGCAAAAAACGTAAATTTTATTATAGTCTAGGATTTATAACTTTAGAGCTCTGTACAAAATGGTGCAAACCAAGGGTTGATAAACTATAGCCAGTACATCAAATACAGCCCCGTGTTTGCTTCTGTAAATAAAATTTTATTGGAAGTTAGCCTTGCTCATTCAATTATGTATTATCTTTGGCTGCTTTTAAGCAACAGCAGCAAAGTTGAATAGTTGTAAGAGACACTATATTGGCCTGCAAATCATAAAATATTTCTTGTTAGCTTATACAGAAAAAGTTAGCTAATTCCTTGTCTAATCCTACACTCCTCAAACTTTAAAGTGCACACTGATCACCTGCAGATCCTGTTATAATGCATACTGATTCATTAGGTTTGGAGTGAAGCCTGAGATCCTGCATTTCTAACACAGTCCCAGATGCTGCTGAAGTTGCTGTTCTGCAGGACACATCTTGAGAAGTAGAACACTAGATGACTAAGATTCTTAAGCTTATTAAGAAATGTAGAAGAACAACTCTCTAATATTCTTAGTATTACCAAGATTTTATTGCTAATGGTTTCAGAAAATGAAATGTTCTCTTACTGAAGTTTAAATTTCCCTCTACTTTCAGGTCAAGCCTGGTATCTCCTGACTTATCCAATGATCACATCTGCAACTTCATCTATCTGGAGTATAGGTCCCAACTAGGAAATCAGGGAGGCCTTTCGTTACATACTAGAACGATAAAATAAGATTCAAAGTAAGGTTTAAAAGCAGAAGCAGACATCATGGAAACGTTACGTTCTAAGGTTATTTCTAAAGCAGACACGTTCGCACGTGGCCAGGCTCCCTGCAGCAACAGGCCAGGGCCACGCGCCCCCGCTTGTCTGCACGAAATGCAAGGGGAGGCCGCAGACACCATCCCTGCTGCAGGGCAGGCTCTGACAGGGTCTGGAATAGAGTCTGACAGCAATGAATCAGTATCAGAGCTCAAGGAACAAGATTCCACACTGGCAACCGCATAAGCCTGCCTGGCAGCAGCAGGTGAACTCAATGAAGAACCTCTAAGTGCAGCAAAACAGCTGGCATGAAAATAAGGCATGAAACCTACGTCCAGACTGGGCCTTTGACAGGTTACAGGGGTTAGTTACTAGGGTCACTATCCTGGAATCTAAGCATATCCTCTTTGTCATCACAAAACCGATGTGCCTACCTGGTTTTGGATACCTACACTGTGTTGGGGGAAGCCAAGATCAAGGATTTATCTTAGCAAGCAAAGCTAGCAGCTGCTGAGAAATTCAAAGTTCAAGGTGAAGCTGTCTCATATATTCAAGAAAACAGACTCCAACTGTATGAGAGCAAAGAGGAAGAACTTGATGAAAAAGATGTGGAAGTTAAGGACACAGAATTGGTCATGTCACAAGCAAACGTGTCCAGAGCAAAGGTAGTCCCAGCCCTGATGAACAGTGATGATACTGTAAATGCTATTATGGAATTAACAATGTAACCATCTAAAAACAGCACTTTTTTTTTTTTGGTGTTTTCAAGAGTAACTGCAGCTTCCTTTGAAATTTGTACTGTTTCTATCATTAATAAAGTTAAGGCTTTTCATGGAATAAAAAAATTTTTTAAAAAAGCGAACGTAACTTTCTTTTAAATCCATCTATCATGACCAAAATCAAATTTTAACATTTGAATTATGTCAAAATTAGCAATTAGGAAAGCTAATTCATTATAATATAGCATGTGATGTTAGGAGCATCTTGGATTCTGCAAAAGTTAGTTCACAAAACCTGGCTGTTTCCTTACCTTGTGACAACAATCCAGGGAGGGAGAGTCTTCGGCTGCCACCCTCTGATTCCTCTTCTCTGATATCCACGAGACTTGAACTCTTCTTTCCTTGCATGGATTCCTGTTTAACCTGTTCTTCTCTGCTATCTTTCAGACCTTCTGGGCCTGTGGAACTACTGCCTGCTTGAGTTCCAGGTTCACAAGGGGATGTACTATAAAAGTTCATAACTTTTTTAAGAGACAAGGCCCCAGCTTCATATGTAGCAGCCACTCTCACGCCAACAGCAGATGCACAAGAGACCACTAGGCTGTTTAGGGCTGAGGTGCTTGTGGTTGGTGGGCTGTGAAGATTAGGAATTGCTTCTTCTATAAGAGGCTAAAATATATACACATAAAAAAGTATATAAAAATATAATCCCTTATACAAGTAATCAATAAAACAAAGTTTAACATCCATCACTATTTGCAAATATAAGAACATAAAATGAAGGTCTCTTTATCTCCAACCTAAAGAGATGCCTTCTTGATCATGAAGTAAACATTGTATGGAAATGAGCACACAAAATATAGTTACTCATCAAAAGTACATCCTTTTGTTTGACTGTTGTATTTTTCCATGGTATTTAAAAATAAGCCCCAGATGCTTTTATATAATTAAGTACAGTAAAATGTGAGAGGAGAAAAAAGTTATGAAAAACACAGTCTTTAATATAAAGTGCACTGTGACAGCCCTGGATAGAAGGTTGAAAAGATGAATATTTTATTATCACCTTTAGAAAAATTTACAAAGAATGCTACTAATAAACATCAGAAAAAAATATTTTAAAAACAGGTTTTTCCTAAAATGTTTTATAAATGCAAATTTATATTTTTCTTGAAAATGGAAATTCAGATATAGCATATACAGCAGAAAAAGAGTTATTACCTCTGGCCTATCAGCCCCTAAATTATGCTCTTAAATTCAAGTCCTTCTACTGTCTCATCAATGAGTTATTTTCCATGACCCAGGGAGTAGGTAAATTGAAGGATTACCTTTGCTTTAGCTACCACAGAGAGTAAATGTGGTAGGTTAATAATTAAACATTTGAAACCAATGTTCTTAGTGTTTGTCATTCATTGCTATATTAAAAAGTCAAACTGTTTTCTGGTGAAAAATATCTTAGTGAAAAAATCAGTTGAAATTTATTTTGAGCAGTTGAGCACCATTGTTTACTAAAAAGGAAAGTCATTAACTATACCTACTAAACACACAGCTTTTGGCTTATCAGCATAGGTCACAATAAACAATTTGCTTCTTATGCTACCTTATGGTCCCAAAGGGCATATATACATTGCTTAATTTATCCTGAACCAAAAACCAAATCAAAAAGATTTTTTTTAACACTGGCTTCTTAAAGGAAATGATTCCTGTTGACTAGTATAGTTCCTGACATGTAGTAGGTACTCAACATATTTGTTGAATAAATATTAAATTCAGAAGAGCTATTTCTGTGCTAGTGAATCTTTAATTAAAATTCAACAAAATAAAAGTACCGAATAAAACAAATATAAATACAAAACCTGTAACTTCCTTGGTAATATAGTTTCCATGATAAGTGATTCAGAAAAACTAGCATTACTATTTCTATCCTTTGTTTACAAAGGCTCACCATTCAAGCAGTGATGGTATTTAGTAGTGACTATTTTAAGGAGTTTTACCATTAGGTTAAAAAAAAAAATCACAAAACTCTACCTTTTATAAACTTTAAACTATTGTTCTAACTGGCTCCGCTACTTATCTTTAATAATAAATAAAATAAAAAAATACATAACCAACGATTATGATGAAAGACATAATTTTAGGAGTTCCAGTCTACCAATAATAAAATTCAGTAGTGAGATATAGGCTTCATTACCAAATATTTTGATTTATTCCACAAAAGGTACTCTTTTAGTTATATCTGGCCAGAGAAGAAAAAAATTGTCCTAACCCATATAAATTCCAAATGAATTAGCTGTATGCCTGAGATACTATTTGCAAAATTGAATTAAATTTAGTATAAACACACATTGCCAAAATCAGCATAGGTAACACAAACTTTAAATGTTTAACAAAACAAGTCCAAAGAAAAATGCCATTTCAACAATAACCTAATGACAATAAACTTTTAACTTCCACTTAATAAATTAGAAGAATGATTTTTAATAAGTCAAACTTTTTTTATAAGCATGTACATGTCTAGAAATTTTCTGCATGCATTCCTGTGAAATTATTACTTTGGTTTTGTTTAGATTTTTTATAATACCTTTCTTCAAAGTTTATTCTTAATTGTTTAAAACAATATATATCCACAAGGTTCAGGAGACTGTGAAAAAAAAACTTTTAAAAAACCTCTAGCCACGTTTTCATTCTGACAAACAGGAATAAAAAATCAAAAGGCTATGTTGCTGCCATAACCTAATAGAACACCCTTTATGATTAGATGTTTTTGCTTTGTTTTGTTTTCTTAGAGTTTTAGTAAAGCAAAATCAAAAAGCTTAAGAGTAAAAAGAAACAATTAGCCTTTTAAAACAATTCATTTTAAGCAGGGAGACAAACTTTATTGTTTGGTACTGGTAAATAACTTTTCTCCTTTACTACAAGTTTTAAGAATGAGCATAGTTTAAAGAAGATGAAGAAAATATTAACCATGACCACTTCTCCAAATTAAGCCCATAGGTATAACTGAAAAAAAATTTAAACAATATGTAATGCCAGTAAGGCTTTTTGGCTTTTTAAAAAAATATGCCTACAATTAAAGGATCCACCACATAGCAACCTTTTTTGATAAAAAAAAATAAATGGACTTTTCTCTACAGAATCTGAAGAATGTATAAATACAGGTCAGAAGAATCTCTGAATATATAGTTCTAATTGTTTAAACCATTCAGAGGGCCACCAAAATTCAGTACCTTAGCCATGGGGGAAAAAGTACTAGGAAAAAAAAAATGGGATTTTAGTACTTATAAAACAAACCCAGCATAGTCTCTTTCTACATCATAAAGGGTCAGAATTTGAACATAAAAAATGATTTTGACTTAATCCAGGTTTTTCTATATAAGCTTATGTGATAAGACTGATTTATAGGCAAATTCAAAAAATAAAAGGTGCTATCAAACCCTAGGCACTTTCAAGTTTCTAACAAAAACTCAGATGGTTCAACTCCAGAAACAGCTTTATATTTTAAAATTTAGCAGGTACCTGAGATGGCACTGGCTTTTCACCATTCTCTGAGTTCTTTCTTACTGCGAGATCTGACAGTTTCTGCATGTATTCATTTACTGCCTGAGTGTCAGGGTACGATGGTGTATTTCTGGCAGAAGACATTTCAGTTGTTCCCATGTCTTGTTGGGAGGAAATGGCATTGCTACTTGTGGTCTGATCATTTCCAACGTTAAGTTCAGTAGCTATAGGCATATCATTTTCCACAAGAGTGTTCTCAAATACTTCTCCCTGGCTGTGAAGGGTTTCTGTGGAGGGGCTGATGGCAGTGCTGGCTTGGTTTTCTGCTTGGGATTCTGACAGGGTCACACCCAATGGACAACAATGACTGTCTGATATAATCACATGGTCTTCTTTGTCAGTCATGGTAATTAAGAGCTGGCTGCACTGGTTGCATCTTTCTGGTACTGGCTTCAGATCCTGGGAAGGGAGACACTGTACAAGCGCTAAGCTGTGGAATGCACCACAGGCAACCTGCAGCACTACACGTCCAGCAAGATGTTCTACTTTTTGTGGCTTTGTCACTGGGAAGGTAGTGGTAATGAGACCCAACTGACAACCGGTGCCCCAAGCCCAAATCTCTCTGCTTATTGACAATGCCAGAGTGTGCTCCTCACCACAAGCCAACTGCAAAATCCTGACTGCTAACAAAGGACTAGTCTCAGAATCAGAAATGCTGACAGGATTAGGTTCTGGAACATACTGCTGGTTAGCTACTGCACATTGGCCAGCAGAGTTCTCTCCCCACATATATACTATGCCACTTTCTGTTACAGCTCCACTGTGGAAACTCCCAGCTGCAACAGTAACAACATATTGCCCAACAAGGGCATTTTCTAGAATGGGGCTATTCGGACAAATCTCTGCTGGTTCGCTTCTCCAGGGAAGAGTCCCAAAGCTGTAGACCACACCATCTGAAAGTTTGAAAAAAGAAGGGAGTTAGTGAAGTCACTAGAAATTTTATTGGCAAACTGAAATCCCTAGTTTTAACAAAATAAGACTTTTTTTTCAAAAGCAGAGTGTAGAGATTTGGTTCAAGCATATAATACTCTAATTTTATCCATCTTTTAATAATGAAGGTTATTGCTACTTTCCTTCAGCCTCATCCTACAAACTCTGGCATCAATCCACTACTAATGGCTACCATCATAGGCTATTATGGAAGCAGATTCCAAGTGTTCAAAGACAAAAGAATCATGTCAAGATAAAATAAGCAGAAGATAAAATAGACATATTTGCTAATATCTACAACATATGCTACTACTGAGTAATTTAGAGCAGCAGAAAATTTATACAAGGGAATAAAAATATTAGAGATTCATTTGGCCAAAATTAAGAAATTAGCTTTATAGCTTCAGGTTGTCCAGAAAGCACCAGTGTTAATAAGACGTGGCTGTCTTCATGTTGTATGCCATATTACACATAATTTTTAGATATTATATATAATATATAATCACACACCACATAACAACAGGAATACAGTCTGAGAAACGTGTCATTAGGCAATTCCGTCGCCATGCGAACATCACAGAGTGAGTGTGCACTTACACAAACCTAGGTGGTATAAACCTACTACACACTTAGTCTATACACTATAGTCTACTGTTCTGTAGGAGAGGAAAAATAATTTCCCTCTACTCTTCTGGGTTTTTTGTTGAAACATCCTGTAATAAAGGACAGATTAACAGGAGAAAAGCAAACAAAAGTTTAATATTAACATGTACACCTCCTACATACATGGGAGAAACCCAGGAAAACTGAGTAACTCGCCAAGGCTGAAGCCACCACCTTCAATACCACCTTCAGCTGAAGTTAAAACAAGCTGGGGGTAGAGGGAAGTCTGTTATGCAGGCTACTAGGAAAAGCACAGTAGACAAGGGTAAGGTTGTCATATAGATTTAAGTCATTGTCTTCTGCATTGATAAGAGTTTCTAGAGACAGAATAAAGAAATAAGTACTATTTTTTTCCCCTACAAAGCAGTAATTGAGTTGATGATAAAAAGAAAAAAGCACACTTTATCTTTGAGCTATTATACATGGCAGATGTATTTACATACTTAAATTAACTCACCACAACATGTACGTAAAAAAGAGTATAACAGTGGCTAGATATAAGCTTTTATTAGGGAATTTCTAGTTTGGACAAAGAGTACTAAGAAAATAAGTTCACTGGTTAAAATCTTTAAAACTTTCCTTCCCAAGTGATAAAGCAATATAGACTTGCAATGGTTCATCAACTCTTTCAATTCCTATTATTCCACTAGGGAGAGCATTATTACAAAGAAATGGATATTTAGACACACCCCTTTGTTTAACCTGGAGTACCTCAAAATTAGTGAATCAATAAAGTGTCATCATTGAATACGAGCTATGGTCAAATTAAATAGAGAAAAGAAGCTTGAAAATTTCTAGCATTCAATCAGTACCATTTTCTCACCTAAAAAAGATAACACTGGAGATCTTTTCTCCATTTCAAACTACATTTTTCTGCGAGATAAGATTTTCTTTTGCAACTTTAACACTAAAAATCAGAACAGTGGTAATAATCAGACAGTGAAACTTAAACATGAGCAGTGATAATATATTTTTTAAGTCTTCCCTCAGTTGTCCCAACCTTTTAGGTATGATTCTAGATATTTAAAGATTTTATGTTCCTAAATATTTGCTAAAAGGCTAATAAAACAATAACAATAACAGAATTCCACTTATATATGCTTGAGAGCTATGTATTTTAAACCCATAGGCATGTATTGAATATAGTTCACATTTTCAAAATTAGGATTTTTCCAAATTCTGAACTAATTATTGTTACATATTATTATATGTTATGTAAAAACAAAGAAGGTAGAAAGATATCCATGTTAACCCATGAAACCATCAAGGTCAGATTTAAGCTTTGTTTCCTAGAATTTGTCTTCTCTTAGTTCCTACAAGAAAAAAATCCAAAGCATTATTAAATAATAAATGCTTACAGAGTAGAAATTTATAAATTAGTGAGGCTGATGGCTGCCCTAGACCAAATCAAACTTGCCATGACTGAGTTGGTAAACTGCCATAAAAATTAAAGGCAATTCTCTATATAAATTATAGCCTATGTGTCTGTCTGTTATATATTTACAGATTTTTATTATATGTTTTTATGAGCTGCTATTTATATCTTAGAAAACTATGCTGAAACAGTATAACCAAGCAACTTAAAAAGCAGGCTTTGAGGGAGAGGAGGGAGGTAGATGTGGTAAAAGGGGTCAAATATTTGGTGACAGAAAGAAATCTAAATATGGGAGGTGAACACATAATATAAATATATATATATATATATATATATATATATATATATATATATATATATGTCTTACTGTTAAAATGTACAACTGAAACACTGATTTCATTAACCAATGTCACCATAAAAAAATTTAAAAATTAAAAAAGAGCAGGCTTTGAAATCAGACTCACTGGGTTCTAATCCTGATTTTAAAACTAATAGCTGTGTTTGGTTAGAGAAATTATTTAACCTCCCTGACCTTCAGCTTCCTCATCTGTGAAGTGGGGAAAATAATAGTAGCTACCTCATAAGGTGGTTGTGAAAACTCCGAGATAATACATATAAAGCGCTTAGTGTGGTGACTGGAACATATAATTGTTTAATAAACATTAGCTATTATTAGCATTATTATTATGATATATTTAATAAAGAAAGGTATATATAGCAAAAGAGAGTTTGACTAGGTAATCTTTCAAAAAAGTTGAGTTTTCATATACTTATTATTATAAAATTTAAAAATTATTATTTTTTAGAAATTTTTTTAGGCCAGGTAACCCTTGGTTGACCTCACAGATTGCAAGAACCTTGTCAGTTTGCAATCCCTTATTTTTTACGCCTACAGCACCTAGTCTTCCTTGGTAGTCTCCCATCCAAGCACTAACCAGACCCAAATTTAAAAATTATAATTCTCCCTTTTACTCTAGTTATGATATGCCTTAAATTTAAGAACTAATGTATGTCTGTTAAAGAGTATATCTTAAATTTAAGAACTAATCTGATTTCTGATAAAGTGAATGAGAACATATTCTGAAAACAAGAAGAGTACTCCAGCCAAGTTTATCACGAACATCTGGTATCCAGTAACTCTTTCTACCTGCTCTTACATACTCAAGCATTTGTTAGTTTCAGTTAGTAGTTGTTAAGCCATTCTTTTCAATACCTTCAGTCAGAAGAACTCCATGTTTTGCTCCCAGGGCAGCTTGAAGAACAGTCTTTCCTCCCCAGCCAGACAATCTCTCTGGTGTTCCAGAACAGGATCCTGCCTGCCAGACATGGACCAGGCCTCTTTCTTTGGATCCTTCTGCCTCTGTTGAGCTACAAACATGAAGAAAAATCACTTAACTCTTCCTGTAATGCAGAGCTGTATCTTTTGTTCTTAATATTTTTATGATATTTGTACCTTTTACCAGCACATAGGGGACTAAGTCAGATAATTTAACTAGCACCTATTTTATGCCTTGGTCATGTAACAGGAGTAGAGATAAAACAACTAGTTATATTAATAATGGCTTGAGGATAATCTAAACACATAAATTACTTATCTCTAAGGAGTAAACAGAAGCTGAGCTATTTTTTGAAATTTTATGATTTAGTAGCATAAAATTTCAAGATGTATCTTCTCAATACATTAACTCCTTGTTACGTATTAAAATTATAGCATGTCCTAAGTTGAAGTCTTATTTAAATATTTCAGTTTTTAACGTAAAAAGTTATTTGAATAAAAAGAAGGAACAGGACTCCATATTTTACTTTACACTGAGCTTAAGCTCTATAATTGCTATTTAAATTTTTAAGAACCAAATTTATAACAGGTGCCAGTAAAATCCTTCATGCTTACTCTTGTTCTAGCCAAAAAATTCTATCCATCTGATTACTCTGGTTCATAGAACACAAAACACACAGCTGTGTAAAATGACCATATCCTAACTGCCCCACCTTCCAAAATACCCCGAGTTTCCTTTGTACAAAATTTTCCTATGTGTCACCACTAATGGTATGTTTTCATATTCTTTTTTCTAGACAACGACAATATCATAATGAGACACATAAACTTTTCTGGTTTTATTCAAAAATATCTAGGAATTTCTCTACTTTTGTTAAATATTTTTCTAAATTGTAATTAGGAATAACTATGGTTTCATGGAAGGGAAGCCACAAACTTAACCCTCCTATTAAAATATCATCCATGACTAGTTTTCTAAGGATAGAAGGTGATTAAAAATAATAAGGCTATTTCTGCAAACTTGAAATTATTTGTGAGAAAAATGGCTTCAAAAGCTTTAAAATAATGAAATGAAGACATTTTGTGCTTTTTATAAGCATAAGAAAGGAATGAGCAACAAAGCTAATCAACTTTATTTTAATATCTCTTCTCGCTTTACCAATTAACACAAATGTCACTATTTCTACTTAATAACCATCAATGACAAAATTAAAGTGAACAGAAGCTACACATATGGTGTTTGTAGTGTTTTCCTAGAAGGATACAGGAGAAAAAAGAAATGGTTTTACCTTCTCTCCTTTGAGTCCATCGGTTAGTGGGAGCACTCCATCACCAAATCATTTTTTCTTTGTAAAAGTATATAAAGACCTAAATGGCAAAACACAGGTAAGCACTAAGAGTAAAGAACATTCTATTTTATCCCACAGATTAAAAAAAAAAAAAATAGAAGAAGAAGGCTGCCCTCTAACAAGTGTACATTCACTGAGCAATAAATATGCAGAACTATTTAAACTATTTCATACCCTGCCTGCCAAAGTGGAATATCTAGACTGAGTCTGCCCACTGAGCTTATAAAAATGCCTGTTGACTGTAATATGCAATGTCAAAGCAAGAAAAGACTAGCTACAATTAAGCTGTACTTGTCAGACAACAGATTTTTTTGGTTTTTTATTATAAAGAAGGAAGTTCAATCTGAAAACTCAGTGTGTTAAGTATTCATTTCATAAACATTAAGGTTACTTTAAGTGCTTCTGCAACACACGAACATTTAAATACCAATTAAGAATTTCTAAAATCTCTTCAGTAATGTATCAGAATCAAGTAGTTTAAATTTACATTTTTTAGTAATACACACATAAATTATGTCATTAAAATATAAAGTTTCCACTTACTGGAACTAGCAGTATTTTCCCCAAATCAACCTCAATTCAAACCATAATCCAAAGGGCTAAAAGAAAAATGTATGAATTTTAAAATAGCTATTTTAAAATCAACCACTAAATAGAAAAAAAGTCTATGAAAAAAATTATGGTATAAGTATCATGACCTATCAGTTCAGAAACTCGACATTTAAGAAAGAGAAAAATAAGCAGACAGCAATGCTCAATGCATTTCAGCTAAGAAATTTACATTTTTAAAGGCACAGAAACTCATGAAAATAAAGGCAAGGAGGTTTTATTTGTGTGCACCATATAAATATTAGGGCCAAATTTATGATACTTCCACAGAAGGATATGGCATGGTAATGGTGCTCTGGAAACAGCCCATACCAGCAGGAGTGATGTAAGATCCATCTGTTTACTCCAGGTTGCCAGTGAATTTTTACAGTTTCCCATCTGTAGATCTGGAGGAAATTACTCTCTACCTAATGTTAATTTTAGAAAGAGTTTAAATCATCCAAAGTTGTATAAAGAGGACTATGTAAATAAAAGATATATCTGAATAGATTTAATAAATGCTATTAATAGATATGATCAAGTGGCACTATGCTTTGTGTGTGATAGTATTAACTTTTAGTAAAATGTACAGTTCATGCTATACAGAGAAATTCTATCAGGGAGCAAGGAATAACTGTTCCCTTGGTTAAAGTTAAACAATACTGAGCAGAAACCAGAGAAGGACCCTGGGAGGGTGTGGAAGTGCATAAGCACGCTTCACAACTGATTACATACCTACAGGTAAGCTGAATCTTACCACCTAACAATCAAAAATGTTGAGAATCTTTTGGTAAAGTAAATAAAACAGTCGATCTTTCTCCTCTTTTAGTGTACTGTTTTTGAATAATTTTCTTAAAGGGGATTTCACCTTATACCATATGGTTTCTCAACACCACTCATCTTTTTTTCAAATTGGAACAAAATTAAAACTCTACAAACTGCTTTGCAACTTTCTTTTGTGACTTACTATATATGGTAGGCAGAATAATGGTCTCAGAGATGCCCTCATCCTAATGCCCACAGCCATATTAGGTTACATGGCAGAGGGAAGTTAAGGATGCTGACCTTAAAATGGGGAGATTATCCTGGTTATCCAGGTGGACCCAATGTAATCACAAGAGTCTTTAAAAGTGGAAGAGGGAGGCAGAAAGAGATGTGATGATGGAAGCAGAGTCAGAGAAATGCTACATTGCTGGCTTTCAAAATGGGTGGTGATGGGGGAGGCACAATAAAACAAGGAATGTGGATGGCTGGAAGTTGGAAAAGGCAAGGAAGGAATTCTCTCTCTTAGAGCTTCCAGAAAAGTAATGCAGCTTTGCTGATACCTTGATATTAGCCCAGGGAGACTTGTTGGACTTTTAACCTAAAGAACGGTAAGATAATAAATTTGTATTATTTCAAGCTACTAAGTGTGTAGCCATTTGTTATAGTAGCAACAGAAAGCTAGTGACATACTATTTTATAGACTTCTTTCTGTATCAATATTTATAGACCTCATTTTGTTTTAATGGTGTTTAATGTTTGATTTCTTCCAAAAAGATGTATCTGCCTGAAACTCAAATAAAGCAATGAGGAAAAAAAGAAAAGACTGCAAAGGATACATAACTAAAAAGGAATATTGCAGCTAAACATGAGAAACTTATAAGAAGTTTTACCTCACATACTTAAATGTAAGTGGTACTTAACCAACTCCATTTACTCTAACATCCTTTCTCAATTACAGATCCATACAGAAAAAAAATAAAAGAAAAAATTTTGTTTTTCTAATATTTTTATGGGCCCCTCTGCAGGAAATCTGTAAGACTTTCCTCAACCATTTCAAATAGCATTTCAGTGCTTCACATTTTTGTTACAAAACTGTCTAATCATGGGGCTTCCTATGGGGATATTTCTCCCCAGTAAGCTTAACTCTACATTCTTTTGAGGGACAGGGTCTCTGTACTCTGCTCTGATATAGAAGCTGTGTGAGTTGTACAGAGAGTCAGAAAATATGGAGTCAATTAAACTCTCAGATAGCCCTTTAAAACAAAAAGTAAACCATGGCTCTGAATGAACTGACTTAACTTATAGTTCCTATTAGATATAAACCCTTCTACTACATTTAACAGATAAATAAGCTATTTTGAACATGCAGAGGATATGGTTTTAATGCCATGATCTGAGAGTGCCCTTAAAAAAATCTCGTCTAGAAGTCACAATTATTGCTAGAAAGAAAAACTGCAAACTATCTACAGGTCTATAATACCTAAACCAGAAATCCAAAGTCCAAAAAACTCTTAAAACTAAGTTTTTTCATAACTCTTTTGGTGGCAAAATCTAATCTGGCCTGAACTCATCTAACAGCAAAACATGACCTGAACTAATGTGAGGTTATTTAGTTTTTACTCCTTTAGCATGAATATTCATATAGTTTGCTGCACAAATATTAATATGATTTTGGGGTAGTAATAAAGGTCCCACAGGAAGTGCTATATGTCAGGGGTCCCCAACCCTCGGGGCCACTGATCCTTCATTACCAGTCTGTTACCAGTCCCTGGCCTAGGAACAGAGCCACACAGCAGGAGGTGTGAGCAACAGGCTAGTGAGCAAATCTTCATCTATATTTGTAGTGGTTCCCCAGTGTTAGCATCACCAACTCAGCTCCACCTCAGATCATCAGGCATTAGATTCTCATAGGAGCACCGGTGCCAAAATGTTGGGGATTGCTGTTATATGTGATTTAATTAACTTATTATAAAGATAAAAAAATCCTGCCTCAAAGGTTACAAGAAAGGGACTAAGAACTTTTATTCTAGAATAGCAACTGTAATTTTTAGTAGGGTCCTCAACTTTTAACTATATTATATTTCAATTAGTTTACTTTATGTACTTCTAACATTATTCATCTTGTAGAGTAGCGATAAAGCAAACACTACCCTCAAGGCGTAAGAAAGCTAACTTACACTTAGCATAGCTGGGCCCTTCTCGTTTTATTCTCCTGTCTCACTTACTGATTTAAAATAGACTTGTTGATTAAAATAGACTTACTAATTTAAAATAGGTATGTTGATTAAAGTAGTAAAATAATAGCAATAATTGTAGTTACAAAAATAATGATATTAGTGTTTAGAATGACAAGACATTAAGATATGAAGACAATAAAAATAACAACAGAGAAGCAAACTATATCATAGTGCCCTAAAAGGAATTTGGACATAGACTGAATCTGATATGAAATTACTACAGATTTCATGCAGTCATTTACACTCTGTTTTCAAGGTCTGAGCTGAAGTTTACACTGTGAATGTGGTAAACAATAATTTAAGACACTGGTATTTTACACATGATACATGCTTAATAAATGTTTGCTTTTAGAGGCTCAAGCAATAATACACATAAATTAAGGAAATTTTTGACTCAAACACCTGACTTACAACTAATTTATACACTAATTGCTATTTCCTGAATATCCTGCCACCGAAGCATTTAACAACCATTACTGAAGGTTGAGGAACACTCACCTTGCAGTGAAGCCTTGACAAACTAACCACCATCAAATGTCAAGGCCACTTCAAATCCCAGGCTTCTTGGCCTTAATTGCTCCACTGAAGGCATTGTCTGATACCACTATGGGAGCTGACTATCCCCTTAAATCCTGACCTCAGGGACTGAATAAACAAACCAACCAAAAAATGCACTGAACAAAGTCACTGGGCTGGCCTAAAAGCTCTTGTTATTTACAATGTTGTTATTAATGAGATAACACACTAAGTCATTGATTCAAAATATATTATAAACTAGAGATCAGAAATTATGACTTATTTATCAGTATACTCTTGTACCCATAGCAATCGCTAGGTACAAACAACCTACATTTATTTGAGTATTCAGTGGAAGACAGCCCTTGAGCTTAAGTTCCAATCTACAGACTTCCATTAATATAGACTTCTAGTGCCTATAATAAAAGTCAGTAGCACAAAAGGAAAATGTCACCTCATTACAGAAACTCTCATACATAATTTGCTATTGGTATTTCCTAACAATAAAGACACTTTTGCTTCATGTCACTTAACTGCTAGACAACCCAGGAAAGAATAGTCCCTTTCTCCATAGTACATGGAGACAGTTTTTGGTGCAATCAGGAACAGTAAGGCTTCATAGCCTTTTTTATGGCCAGCTAATTTCACCTTGAAAATTACTAAAATTGCACTCTTCTGATTGTGAAAATCCTCTAAAGCAGATATTACCCACTGGGGGAAGGGACAATAAATATGGTAAAATAAATGGCCAGAAATGCCCATTTAGCTTTTTGAACCCACTGCATATCTTAAAAATGCATTTTTCCAGATTACTAAAATTCTCACGTAACATTTTGATGGATATTATGATCCTAGCAATTGAATATCAAATTCCTAGGTAATTATAATTTGTGCCTATTATTACATATTGGAATATAATTTCTGACAAATTATTTATTCATTTATTATTTTCCTACTATTCTTTTATTAAAATGGCCACAATTATTTAAGGCAACATTACAGAAATGCAGTTCAAAGTATGTTGGCTTATTTTACCAATCAATAATATCTAAGACTTAAGGTCATCAAGGGGCCACATAATGGAACAGGGAGTATACACACCAAAAAGTACTGCTCTGGAGATATAAGTTTCACTTATTTTTAACATGCTAGTAACAGGTATTCTTGATTAGAAATGAAAATACTGTTTAACTCACAAGTATAAATACTAAGGTCGCATTAGAGATCAGCTATTAAATTTACTATTCACTATTCAACTGTTTAACACATTGTCATCATACTTACTTATTAATACCCGTAAAGAAAATTATTTTCTTTGAGCAATAACTAGGATACCTGCATTCACAGTATAAACTCAGGTTTACCACATTATAATAAAATGTAACCAACCAAGCTTTAAAGTGTTAATGACCAGGTGATATCTGTGGTAATTTTATATCTGAGTCACTGTATCAATCTGCTCCCCAATACTTTGAGAGTTCATGATCAATATATGCCTGAATTTCCCAAGAGTCCCTACAATTGAAATTTCCCTTCAGCCTTTTAGGAAATATTCCTCATATCTTAAGAAAAGCATTTCCTAGAAGTATAAGTCAAGCAGCAAAGTAAAATTGACTAAATAATTGGTCTGTCTCTCCTCCTTAGAAAAGCTTTACACTGCTGTACAGACACATTCTTTTCCTGTTATAGAGAGAAAAATGTTATTTTTCCAGAATCAACTACTTTAGGACTAGAAAGCAAAATAAAGCAATCATATTGGGAGAGAGCCCTAATTATAAACAAATATTTTAAACTGCTAGTTTCAGAAACTATCTTAATCATACATAAATCTGTAAAAACAAAAAAAGAACGAATTCATGTATGCCTCAGTTTTAACAGACACTGGCATATTTTTATATTTGCTTCAGTTCTATTTAAAATAGAAGAAAAAGTTATAGAGATCTGGGGGAACTCCACCCAAACCTTTCTTCTCCAGAGTTAGCCACTAGTCCTAAAGTAGCTGTGTCTTATTCCCATGTATGTTCTTATACTTTTATGTGCTTTCATTAGAGATATATGTATCAACAATGTATGCTATTACTTTAAAACTCTACATAAATGCAACATAATGTACGTATCCTTTGGCAAATTACTTTTTTAACTCAATATTATGTACTTGAGAAATATCCCTGTTCATAAACAGATCCAGTTCATACACTTTCACTAGGGGATAGTATTCTACTGCAATAGTATTCTACAACAATAAACCACACTTGATCCATTTCCTTACTCAAGTAAAGCTGATTGTTATACTTTATTGCTATTTTAAGAACTGTTATAATCATCTTTGCTACATGTTTGCTTAGGCAATTGCCCCAAGTTTAGTTAAGAATTTGGCTCAACAAAAATTTAGATTTGAAAGGAAAGAACCCAAGAAAGTCATCCAGATGCCACCACATTCCTAATATGGAGGTCGTTTGAACTGATGAACTGTATGATGATTCAGATGAAAAATATTTAAATAATATGTAATAAGGAAACATGAGTTAATCAATTTGTGGAATTAATGAGACTAAAGCTGATCTACTCTCTGACCATAATTTACTGGCAGCCAACTAAAACTCTACCAATGGCCCTAGTCTTTTCCTCATAGGAGATGAGAGACTTGCACTTTTTTTTTTTTTTCAAAAAAGATCTCTATAATAAAAGAGTAACTCTACAAGAACCACCCAAAAGTACTCATTACCTTGCTAATTTAAATATTTTTGCTCTACCCACATGGCTCAATCAGTTCAGCTACTTTATCAATCATTCACACCTATTCTACCATTTCATGATGCATACAAACATCAAGACATAATGTAAAGACAGCACCAAAGTATGTCAAAAGAACTGGAACATGGTGACAGTTAAATAAATGCAGTACTAAAAAGCACCAAGTCATAGTTTGTTGATATTTTATTTGTGGTTACCATGCATTTTCTTAAGGACTAGATAGTCTACAAAATCTGCTACTCTCTTATTACTGACTGAAATGTTTGGTCATCAATGGAGAAGAGTTAAAAGAAAAAAAATTTTTTTTTAACTATCAGCAAAATCTGTATCCCTAATACAACTGGAATGTGTGATAGGTTTAGTTCCACAAAGTTATAAAAAGAGCTAAATGATTTAGAAGTCATTAAAATCCTTACAGCATTCCTCTGAGTGTCTGAGAAATGGGTTCAAACTCCTACTACATCAGCACAGGCCCTCTTTTACATCAGTGCAAAAATCACCACTCTTTATATTCTTTCCAATTTTTCAACTCATAGCTTATCTATTTTCACAATAATACATAATTATTGATGGTTTTTAAATGTCAGTCATATTCTTTGGAAATACCTTTAGAATGTACCCAACAATACTACATTAAACTCATGTTTTTCATGAAAAGATAGACAATTAATAGTTGACTCTACACCTAACCACATAAAAACTAAAATCAGGTCTCCGGGAAGTACTTCATACATTTTTGCTTCTTCAACAGTCAAAATGTTCAAAGTAAGTGTTTCAAATCACAAACTAGATTGTTGAAAGGCTGCAACTTGGAAAGAAGAGATTCCAGTCAACATTGCTTAGATCTATTTTTAAAAAATAAACATATAATGCCACTCAAATTTCCCCTCTAAAATTACCTGTTTTGTACTTCATTTTCTTCACCATTCTTTTCAAATGTTAATATTGTGAAATAGCTTTGAACTTTTCTTGCTGTAACTATGAACCTTGAATCCATCAATAATAGTCACAGTTTGCAAACTAAGTATTAAATTTAAACTAGGTGTAGGTTCCATCAGCATCTTTATCACATCAAAAATGCCCTTATGGAATACCAAAGTTTTCACAGACCAACCTGAAATCATATTTTCTCTAAGTCTATATAGCATAAAATTATCTAGAAACTATCCCTTGGTTTTAAAAAGTGAAACTGTATTTCTCTTCTGAAAACATTCAGATCTCTTTCCCACCATTTAGAAAAATATATCAACTTGGGGCATGATACAATAAAAGAAAAAATAATTATAAAAGTAGCTAACACGTATTGAATATTTACCAGGCACTGTAATGACACATAAACCATTAAATGGAAGTTAAGTAACTTTCTCAAAGTCAAAGATGCCAAGTGCATGTGACCCCAGGTACGTCCAAATCCAAAGCCTAGGATTTTTAACCACCACGCTTATCTTAATAAGATTAAAATATTGCTTTTTACTGCAAAAGCAAATTTTCCATTGCTTTAAATTCTTTAAGTATTCATTAACTCAGAGGTCAAGTGTGCCAAATCATTCTTATTTATGATAATCTGAAAAGATATTGGACCAATCGGTTTGCTGAATGTTTGTAATTGTTCAGGTAAACACACATCACACAACTGTAAAGCCTTTCAAAGTGCAGTCACAGCCACCAACCGATCTAAAAGGCACTAAACTAGACTAAGGATCTTCATGTGTTCAACAGTTCCTTTTCCATCCTAAACCAGAACGAGAATACTGTGCTTGGAATATGCCACTTAAGCCAGAGTGCTTCTCCTAGTCGCCTATCAAAGGCCTAAGCTGTAGTAAAAACACTTCTACCAACATACAGCTGCTGGTCTCCAAAGGAGCTCTATATGAGTACCAACACCAGCGTCAAGACCATTGCCTGCCTCAGCACAGCCCCTATGTTATTTTCCTGTCTTCGCATCTTTACAAGAACTTACCACCCTCTGGTGGATCACTTGGCACACTAAAGGACTTGGCTAAACTACTACATTTTAATATCAAAGTCATTTTCTTTTTCCGCAACCGCCTTTTCAAGCCCCCGAAACCCTGGGTCCACCGTCCACTGCGATCCGCAGCCTGGGGCGAACACGCCTGGGGACCTCACCAAGGTTCACGGCCAGGGACCCGGGTTTCGCTGCTCAGCGCCCGGAGTGAGCATTCAATAAACTCCCACGAATGAATGGCTGGAAGGCAGCGTGGCTGGAACCGGGAAGGGACCACCGCAGGAGCGTCCAGTCTGCGGAGGGAGGAAAGACGGCGAGTGGAAGAACCTGGGGTCGGAGCCGCGGGGCCGCGTCGCTCGGTGCCGGCCGAGGAATGCGCGGGCGCCGTCTCCCTGGGTCCCCGCAGCGCGCTCCCAGGCCTCGACCAGCGCCACTGCCTCTCCCCCAGACCCCGCCTCCCGCGCCCAGGAGGCCGCGGCGGGTCAGCCCTCCGAGTCGGCCCGGGACGCGCGCTCGCTCACCTGACGCTCCTCCCGCAGCACCGCGGTCTGTATCCGGGCGCGAGCCTGCAGCCGAGCGCGGCGGCGAGATCAGCTGATTCATGTGGGGCGGGGCCTGCGGGCAGGGGCCAGATCAGCTGATTCGTGTGGGGCGGGGCCTGCAGTCAGGGGAGCGATCAGCTGATTCGTGTGGGGGCGGGGCCTGTGGGCAGGGGCGGGGCCTCAGGGCCCTGAGCTCGCGTGAGGGTGGGCGGGGCTTGCTCCCAAAGTGGGCGTGGTTAGGTTCGGACGGCGTCAGGTACGAACAAAATTACCCAAGAGGCATTGGGCGCCGTGGATACTGTCCTTCGAAGTCCCGCCCCCCCTTGGAATAGGGCGGAGCCCCGGTCCTGACACTCACTTGGGCGGTGACGTCAGGTGGAGTCGCTGCGGCCTAACGACCCCAGAGTTGCCATGGTAACTGCTGGAGGCGGGAGTGGTGGGGGTTGCAGTCATCTGTTACCACCTAGTGTTGTGGCCAGTATAGAACAGGTCTAACCGAGTATGCTCCCACAGGCTGTTCATCAGCCGGCGGCGAGCCTTGCCAGGAGCAGCCCCGAAATGTGGAGGTACAAGGTTTTTAAGCCCTAAATCCCATGCTTCCTTCTGCCTGAACACAAAGATCTACTTTGCTTCTATTCACTACCTGTCAACCCTCTGGCCAGGTGTGCAAGCGGGGGTGCAGAAGCAGCATGCTTATTGTTAGTTCCCATGACGGTTGCCAAGCAATAATTTCCAACTTATATACAATTGATTGTTTCTCATGCCACGCAGGTAAGCAGGGTCGCTCAGGCAATTAGCGTTGGAGCTCATTGTTATAAGTTTCGTGATTAACAGAATGTGGCTAAGGGTTCCAGGAACTAGGCCTAAGGTATAGACTTCCTTTGTATAGTTTTAGGTTTTAATTAACTTTTACTCTTACCACATTTCAGCAAGCTGTCACACTAGAGCAGCGTGAGCTAGAAGGGTGAGCTCTCTACTCGTGACAGCGAAAAGGCTAACACATCCTCAAACTGCTTCTAGGGACTGTACCCCAACAGTAATCGCTTCTGCCCCCACCAATGACGTCGTCGCCTCATGGAGCTGGTTGGCCCTAGTGTCCACACTGTTTTCACCACTTAGTTGCACCCCCACAGGATGGGATAGGATAGGAAGAAATGAATCGGCCTCTCCTGTGATTCCCGTGAGGCTCCCCAAGATATAGCATGAGTAAAACCAGTTTGCTTGCCCAGCACACAGTTTCACGACAGTGCTTGTCGCGGCCACAGCCCACCCCAGCTCAGCTCGCACCCCAGTCCTCTCATGAAGATTTCCCTGGCTGCCATTCTTTGCACACAGTGGATGCACATTCTGCTGCCGTCACTGAACCTTAAAACCTGTATTCAGACTATCAGCTACAGACGTGCAGACGGGGTCAGAAGTTCTTGGCATAAATGGTCTATGACATTTCCCAACACCCTCAATTCAGTTGCTTCTTTGATCCTTCAACCACCTGCAAAACCATTAGTCTGCAACAATTTTACCAACCTTTTGCACTGGTGCTAGAAATCACCTCACTCTGACTACTGGCACCAGTGGAAACCCAAGTTGTCCAACTTCACTTGGGATTCCCATGGGCCCGGACGATTGTGCTAAGCCTAAAACAGCCCTTTACAAATTGCTACTCAGAATTTCTCCTATTCTAAGTCCCCTGCTGTTCATTCCTAACGAGCACGTTCTCCTAACTTCTTAGCGACCTCTACCCACCCCACCCCTTTTGGTAAAAATAAAAACTTTGCCTCCTATATTTCTGGGAAAGCAATACCACTGGGGAGGAATTTCCTTAACTCCTATCAGAAAATACTACAAAACCTATGTGCAGCTCTACCCTTTCCTTCCTTAGCAGAGGTGTTCTGAACTCTCAAGGTTAATTCCTTCACCTGAACCTAGGATCTCTTCTAATCCCCTAAGAGACTTTGCTCCATTATTATCTCTTCTCTTTTGTGTTCTTCAATCTCTACCTCTCTTGTCACTCTTATTCTTCAGTATATAAACTTGTTCCTGCCTGTCCCATCTTTTAATTTCTTTTTGTTGTGTCCTTTCTTTTACAACCTAATTTTCTACCTCTAATTTCTGACCTCCCACTCTTCCTTATCCCAATCTGCAGTTTTTACTTTTTTAGGTCTACTGAAACTAGTAATCACCTTTTAATTTTGGAATCTAATGCATTTTATGCAACTATTTAAAAGAGAGTGATTTGTATGTATTGATATGGAATGATCTGGAAGTTGGAT
This sequence comes from Cynopterus sphinx, assembly GCA_030015415.1. Classification (NCBI taxonomy): domain Eukaryota; kingdom Metazoa; phylum Chordata; class Mammalia; order Chiroptera; family Pteropodidae; genus Cynopterus; species Cynopterus sphinx. The sequence continues at coordinate 182,013,798 of CM057379.1, forward strand.
TAAAAGAAAAAAGCTAGATGCTAAGTCATGTATTCCATCTATTGCATGTTATATGTGTGTGTGTGTGAGAGAGAGAGAGAGAGAGAGAGAGAGAGAGAGAGAGAGAAATTATATATATTCTTGTCTTTGTATATGCATGTATTAGCTCTGAAAGGATACATTTAAAAGTAACTAGTGGTGGGGAGAATTGAGAACAAAGGTGGGAGAAAAACTCGTTTTTTCCCTCTGTGTAATATTGCACTGTTTGAACTTATAACTTTACAAATATAGTTTAAATATTCTTTTTAACTTATTTTTTAAACTTTCAATATGAAAAAGTATACAGTCTTGTCTTCCTTTTCCTCTTATCCTCCTAGACTTCTGGAACACACTCCTTCTGGGTTTTCCTCCTATTCACACCTTTCCTTTACCTTTTCAGACTTTTTCTTTTACCTGTCCATTAAATTCATGGATTATATTAACGTTTATTTCACACTTATTATGTGCCAGACACTGTTCTGGGCACTACAGAGACATGATAATGAACAAAACAGACAAGAGACCCTGTTTTCATGAACTTGCATTCTGGCGGTATGGGAGATAGTCTCCAGAGATGGAAGCCATCAATTCCTCCCTTCAAGTATACTAATGCCACTCTTGACATCAAGAGACAAAATCTATTTATTCTTCCCCTGAATATCAGCTATTTTAGCTAAAAAAAATGTGGCAGAGAACTTTTGGGACTTCTGAATTAAGTCCTTAAAACTGGCAGCTTCCAGCTCTCCCTCTGAGAAGCCAGCTGCTATGCTCTAAAGATGCTTCAACAGTACCGTAGATTGGTAAGAGAAAATGGGAAGAGATAGGCCACACGGAAGAGCATTAAGGGGCCAGGATGTAAATGATGCCATCATGTTCTTTCCAGACCAGACCAGTTACTGGCTGAATGCAGCTGAGTGATTGACACCAGCTAATGCCAAGTGGAGCAGAACAGCCTCCTCAAGACCTGCCTGAATTCCTGACCCAAATTCCTAACAAATAATCAATTTTTTCTTTAAGCCACTAAGTTTCGGAATCATTGATTATGCAGCAATAACTGAAATAAATAGGAAAAGATCTGACTCTTTTGCTCTGTGGAGAGTGATCAGAGTCTAGGAGTTTAAGAAGGGAAGCAGGGAGATCAGTAAGAGGTGATTGCAGTAGTTGAGGCAAACAATAGCATGGAGTGGCCTGGAGGAGATAGAAAGGAGTTAGATTACAGATATATTTTGAAAGTAGAGCCTATATAGTATTTGCTCATGGATTAGACATGAGTGTTGAAAGAGAAAAATTGAGGCCTGAGTTATTAGTAAAAAATGTGCTATCTTTTACTGAGATAGGAAAGACTAGGAAAAAGAGTGTTTGGGGATGTAGGTAGGAAGTATCAAGTATTCACACTTGAACATGTTATAGTTTATATGACATTGGGCATCTGAATGAAGATGTCAAGTAGGTATTTGCACACAGGAGTCTTGTGATGAGAAAAAAGACCAGGGCTGGAGATATAACTTTAAAAGTTGTTGATGGAAAATGGAAGCAGCCTGAAGCATGAGCCCTGGGACACTTCTCTTTATGGAGATTGAGAGGATAGGGAAGATCTAGCCCAGAATCCTGCTGGGCTTCCTGATGGGAGAAATGACATGTGTTTTAGAAACAAAAAGAAGGCAAATATATCTAGTAGAGAGGATGTGAGAGAGATGAGTGGTAGAAAATGAGGTTGTAGTGATCGTATAGGGGTTGGTGGGCCAGGATGTGAGTTTGTCTTTTATTCTAAATACAATGGGAATCATCAGAAGGTTTTAAGTGGGAGAGTGACCTGATTCGACTTATATTTTTGAATGTTTATTCTGTCAGTGCTTTATGTGTACTTTCTATATCATTACACAGAATATTACAAAGTTTACTAAAGGACTGAGGTTAAACAACATTAACATTTTTTTGTTTAAGTTCAATCTGACTGATGCAGGAAATAAGAATAGAAGCATGGAGACCCAAGTAGAAGTACTGCATTAGGCCCGATGAGAGAAGATGTTGCCTTGGACTAGAGTGATACCAGTACAAATTACGAATTGGATAAATTTGAGATATATTCTGGAAGTAGAACTGACATGATTTAATGATGGATTAGACACGATATTTGACTTATATGCTACCTGGGGTTTTCTTCTGAGCAACTATTTAATGGAAATTACATTTTCTGAACTTGAGAAGACTTGGCATGGTTCAAAAGGTCTGTTTTGACATAATGATTTTGGGATACTTTTTTGGCATCCAAGTTGAAATGTCATATTGGCAGATGGTATGCTATGAAGAAGTCAAGGCTGGAGATAAAAGAAAGTCATATGCACATAGGTGCCATAGAAAGCTAAAGGGAAATAGATGAAATTACCTGGGAGGAAAATGTAGATTAGAAAGTGTAGATAAGGCCAGGACTGAGCACTGGGTTGCCCAGACTTGGAAGTGGAGCATACGAGAAGGAGCCAGGAAAGATGATTGCAGAGGAGTCTGCACAGAGGTAGGAGAACAGGTGCCCACTTCACAGAAATCAAAGAGGCTTTCAAGAAGGGCAGAATGATAAATGGTGTTAAATGCTGCTAAACAGTAAAGGTAATGTCTGAGGAGTAGCCTGAGGGTTTGGTTTGATAAGATGGTATCTCTGGTGACTTGCCAAGAGCAGATTCAGTGGAGCAGTAAACAAACATAGAGTCTTTATTAGGAGTGAGTTAATGAGAGACTAGGAGGTGAAGAAGTAAAGACATCTCCTTCAAGAAGTTTTGCTATAAAGTGGAATTTAAAAAAAACTAGGGTGGTAGCCGAAGGGGCATGGAGTCAAGGTACAGAATAGATGACCCAAACCCAAGCCTTAAAAAAAATAGTCGATATGATAGCAAACTTAGATTTTCTGTTTCCAAAGAATCAGGCCCTACAGAGGAAAAAAAGAGAAGATATCCAACACATCTTTCTACATATTGTCATAGAGTCAATACTCTCAGTGCACAATCTAAGTTGAATCTACTTATAAACTTTTAACATGGTATGTATCACACTAATTCAGAAACCTGTAAGTCTCTGTCTCTCTTGTTAAATTCTAAGCTCCTGGACAGTATTTTTCTCATTTTTTTAATTCTCTAGAGACTAGTGCAGTGCTTTGCACTTTAGCAGTCATTCAATAAAATTGTTTATTGAGATCTAGCAATCTAACGATTATTCAAAATGCAGTTTATTGATAGAGACATAAGTACTTGCTTCTTCTGCAAGCTACCCTGACTGACACTGGTTCTAGTTCTGGTCTTCTGATTGATTACCCACTGGGAGGAATTGAGGAATGATCCTCCCACTTTTCTATCCCTAAAAGTCATAAAAGGCAAGGATCCTCCTGGGCTCAAATGTCAAAAGGATTGAATGCAGTGGTTTACCTCCCCCAGGACAATTCATGAGTGTGTGTGTGTGTGTGTGTGTGTGTGTGTGTGTGTAGGGGGTCGGGTGATGCAACCTCTGGAAGGTGATGCTATTTGGGTTAATTTTGATAATATTGCAATACAATATATTTTATAATATATTACTTGCAAAATGTTTCATATGTATATTTTAGTCTTAAAACAATCATATGATAGATATAATTATTCCTAAAATACAGTTAAAGAAACTCAGGCCCACTGACTTATGCAAGTTAATCCAAGTACTCTAAGTGGCAGAGGGACTCAACCCCAGGTCTCCAAGTCTGGATTTCCAAACTCAGATCCTCTGTTCCCCCCTCTGCACACAAACACATGCTTCAACTCCCACTGGGTGGTGAATAGAGAGTTCAGGACTAAGATAAAAAGTAGGGTTCAGAAAGAGATGATAGAAGACGAAAGAAAAGTAGTAACAGGGTCGATGAAGGCCAGTATTAGAAACTGAGAATAAGACATGTGGAGTGCAGTGTACAAGGATATGTTCAAAGTGGGGTCAGAATGAAAAAATAAACACTGGTTCTAGGCTCCCATCCTTTATATATATGTATATATGTGTATATGTGTGGGGGTGCCTTCACATACATGTACAAATGCTATTTTTAACAGCCATTTACTAGGAATCTGAAAGGTGTATAAGATATAATACCTTTCATAGCTTCAAAAAATATACTTACCAACTTGTTAGGAAAACAATGAAAACAGTAATTAGAATGCACAGTTCAGACAATCAGTAATCCAGGAGCTCAGCCTTTGGAGAGATGGGAAAAGGGTTGGAGAGAATCAAAGAAACAAGGAAAGGTTCAGAGAGAAGGTGGCACCTAAGTCAGGCCTTGAAGGAGGTCTAGGTACAGCCAAGAGAAGAAAATGTCAGATGAGAAATACATGAGGGTTGAGTAGGATCAGAATGAAGGTCTGTTGGACAATGAGCCTACTGGTGGGGCTACAGTGACATGTCCATGGATGATTAGGCAGGGCAGGATAGCATCAGGTTGTCAGAAGCCAACCTGAGGATTTAGACTGATGCTATTGTGAAAAAGGCGGGTCTTTGGGGATGTTTAATCAGAGATGATCATAAGCTTTCCAAGCAGAGTTGTAGTCTGTGTATCTTATTCTACTTAACCATTAAAATAGAGGCTCTGTGTACATTTGTTTGTGTGTTACACTTGCTATTCTTACTGAGTTAGATTACATTTCTCTCCCAAGTTCAAAAAGGGTAGTTAAAAACAACTTAGACCTTTGTTTTAAAATATAGAAGTTGAAATTCTGAGTGGTTGAGATTCTAGAAAAGGGGCACCCAACTCTGTTGACGTCTGGGAGTACTTTACTGTGTGGCGAAACTTCATGAAAGAAGATAATGATCAAAATGAGGAGCAAAGACCTGTGATGTCATATTTTAATTTGGGGGGAATGATTTAAATAGAAATGCTTCTACTCATCTCATCCCAAAAATAATTAGTGGATTAAATGACTAATCACCAGATGTAGGTAGGCAGATGCTAACTTATTTTTAGAATAGAAGCACAAGGCTGTATGAGAGTTTTGAGACACATGTGCATAAATCCTATATTATGACATATAAGTAACCATCAGAACAAACATTTTAATAAAATGTAAATACCTACATTTAAATAAAATATTCTATATCTGTGTTATTTTTATGTAATATATGCCTAATAATGTTACACTTTTCTCTCTTATTCTTTCCTTGTTTTGTGTTTTATTGGAAAAACGTATTCTGGCATGTCTTAGCATTCTAACCTCAAGCAGGGGACAGAATTTTGTTTCCTGAAAATGAAGAGCAGTGGTTTGGACTAAAGGGCCTCTTTTGTGTGTGTATTACAATTTATAATGTGTAAATTATTATAAACATTATAATAAAGCATTTAGGTCCCAACCTATAAAAAATAGCATCCCAAGTATTAATTTGCAGGTGAATTGTTGAAACTTAGAACATGTTTTCTCATAAAAAAAAAAAGTGAGATAAATAATGATTTAGTTCCTGGACTAATCTACAAATGCTATGTGATCTAGGATGTTCAAATACTGTGCATTTGCAATGAAAACTACGAAAAAAAAAAAATGAAAGCAATGCTTTTGTGATACTTTATAATTTAAAAAAGAGAAGAAAAAACCTTTGGTATTAAGTAGTTTTTCGTGAGCATAGGCACTTAAAGCAGATTTTAAGGGACAAGAATGAAAGTTCAACGGAAGTTGAGGAGCTCTGGAGTGCCAAGGGGAAGGGGAAGGTGAGTGGGAAGCCGCATGGCCTCCAGCTGCAACCGGTGCCTCGGGAACTGAAAAACGTGGTCCCTTACGCGTACAGGAATCAAAATACGGTGTGTGTGAGTGTGTGTGTGTGAGTGAGTGTGTGAGTGTGTGAGTGAGTGAGTGTGTGTGATGTATATATGTGTGAGTGTGAGTGTGTGTGTGTGAGTGTGTGTGTGACTGTGTGTGAGTGTGTATGAGTGTGATGTATGTGTGTGTGTGAGAATGTGTGTGTGTCTGTGTGTGTGAGAGTGAGTATGTGAGTGTGAGTGTGTGTGAGTGTGTGTGATGTATATGTGTGTGTGAGTGTGAGTGTGAGAGTGTGTGTGAGTGAGTGTGTGTGAGTGTGTGTGTGAGATGTGTGTGTGAGTGTGTGTGAGTGTGTGTGTGAGTGAGTGTGAGTGTGTGTGTGAGTGTGTGTGAGTGTGTGTGTGATGTATATGTGTGAGTGTGAGTGTGTGTGTGTGAGTGTGTGTGAGTGTGAGTGTGTGTGAGATGTATATGTGTGTGTGTGAGTATGAGTGTGTGTGAGTGGGAGTGTGATTGTGTGAGTGTGTGTGTGTGATGTATATGTGTGTGTGTGAGTGTGTGTGTGTCTGTGTGTGTGAGTGTGAGTGTGAGAGTGTGTGTGAGTGAGTGTGTGTGAGTGTGTGTGAGATGTATGTGTGTGTGAGTGTGTGTGATGTATATGTGTGTGTGAGTGTGAGTGTGAGTGTGTGTGAGTGTGTGTGAGTGTGTGTGAGATGTATATGTGTGTGTGTGAGTATGAGTGTGTGTGAGTGGGAGTGTGATTGTGTGAGTGTGTGTGTGATGTATATGTGTGTGTGTGAGTGTGTGTGTGTCTGTGTGTGAGTGTGAGTGTGAGAGTGTGTGTGAGTGAGTGTGTGTGAGTGTGTGTGTGAGATGTATGTGTGAGTGTGAGTGTGTGTGAGTGTGTGTGTGATGTATATGTGTGTGTGAGTGTGAGTGTGAGAGTGTGTGTGAGTGTGTGTGAGTGTGTGTGAGATGTATATGTGTGTGTGTGAGTATGAGTGTGTGTGAGTGGGAGTGTGATTGTGTGAGTGTGTGTGTGATGTATATGTGTGTGTGTGAGTGTGTGTGTGTCTGTGTGTGTGAAGAGTGAGTGTGTGAGTGTGAGTGTGTGTGAGTGTGTGTGATGTATATGTGAGTGTGAGTGTGTGTGTGATGTATGTGTGTGTATGTAGAGTCCCACGTTGCTCCTCTGTTCGCGCGCACACACCACTCTCAGCCCTCATCAGCCCTCCCTACCGGCTGGGGTGGGGGCAGCCGGGCAGTGAGGGGCAGGACCCGGCAGCCCCGCGGCGGGCCCGCGGGCCGATTGGAAACGCCTGCTCTTTTTGCACCGAGACACGGGGACGTAAAGGAAGCAGCGGCAGCTTGTCTTTGTTTAACACGTCGTTACTGAATCTTGTTCATCGTAGATGTTTTACATTAATTTTTATTTTGAGTTTTAATTTTTTGATTTTCATATTGCATTCAGCTTATTTTGATTTGTCTTGATTGCCGAGGGTTTTGGGGAGGGGGGGACACATGGGGAGCAGTGAGGGAGGAAGCCACACGGGGTCCTGAGGTCAAACGGTTAAACTTTTTTTTCTTCTTTCCTTTTTCTCCCTCCTGTCCTCCCTATTTTTCCCTCTCCCACCCCTCCCCCCGCCCCCGCGCCTTTTTTTTTTTTTTAATTTACTTTTTTTTACTTTAGATCTCTAGCTCCATCACCTTTCCCTGGCTGTTACAGAAGGCTCTGCCAATGGCCAGGAGCCAACTGGTTTCTGAGGGCTGGGGGCTGGGGAGGGCAAAGTATTTCTGAGGGGGAGAGGCCTAATCAATTGCACAGTATTTTAAAATACTTAATTTTTGAAAACGTGGTTAAACTCTCTAAATTTCAAAGCCTTGGGGAACAAGTCTGGTTTGCCCAGCCCTAGCTACTGCTAGGCTTATTTATGTGTTAAAGGCAGCTGGAGGAATAAGAAAAATTGATGAATTGAGTAGGGTTGTGTAAACAAAGAGGTTTTTTTTAAAGACACGTAAATTTGAGAAAGATATTGCCTGGAGAGTGGAATTACGTTGGCTGTGATTGGCGAAATCCAAAAAAAAAAAAAAAATTGGAGTGAGTGTGCGGTGAGAAGAGAGATTTGGGGTTTGGGAGGCTATTCTAGAGGAAGAAGTTTAGAGGGAGTACAAGTTGATTTGGCCAGTTCTCCATCCTGGCCACCGAGTGGGGCTGTTGGTACAAGGCTGGCTGCTGTTCAGACCCGGGCCTGAAGAAGGGGTTCAGGGATCCTAGGATAGAGACAGAAGAGGGAATCTCAGAGGCTCTGCCACACAGTTCGTGGGTATCAGATATTTAAAAGTTATCTTTTTGTAAGTTATGTTTATTTGTATTTGTGTACCCACCATATATGCATATTTTAAAGTAATAGTAACTTGCAGGAGGCATTTTCAAGCAGTACTTGAACTCTAATGCTTCTAGTAGTGTGAAGTATGCCACACTTCTGCATGAAAAAATACAAGTTTCTAAGTTAGACCACTTGACTTTTAGGGCAAGGAATTTTAGGGCAATGTTAAAAAGGTTATGGGAGCATTTAATTTCATGGAAATTAACAATGACAAGTTGTACAAAGATACCATTATTCTTCAGTCAGCAGCCTGAACACTTCTATATTGAACTAATTGTTCTGACTGTACATCAACTGTGAGGCGCTGCTAGAAAGAGAGTTGAAAACTGGCTGGAGGGCACTTACCTCCACTTCTGCTTTATGGGATGCATGTTTCATATGAGTTAGGAAACCATTCTGAATACTGAGAAACAAAATCCCCTTCTATGTACAAAGGAACGGTGTGCTGAGTTGATGGACTCACTGTGTGTCGGGGAAAAGGAGCTCACAGTACCTGGGTGCTCATTGTGTGGTGACGTGGTTAAGAGCACAGATCCTGGAATCAGTACCAGTGAGTTTAAATTCTGACACTTAAACTCAAAGAAACTTTGGACAAATCCTAGTTTTTCATCTAAAATTGGGGTGATAAATATCTACATCACGAAATTTAAATGAGATAATGTACATGAAGTGCTTGTTTAGAAGAGATCAAAAAATGGCAGCTGGCAATGTCTAATAAAAGAAAGGAGGACCAAGAACAAGCATGGGAACTCTTTGGTATGACAGATTATCTCTCAATTCTTAATTTTTATCAAAAAGGAAAATAGTCAAGTAGGTTTAAGTATGGACTTTGAAGCTGCTCTGCCTTGGTTTAAATTCTGGTTCCACCACTTCTTTCATGTGTGGCCTTGGGCAAATTATTTAATATTTCTGACCACAAAATTGTTATGAGTAAATACAGGTAATATTATTGTAATTTTTTTCCCTACCAATAGCCAGAAGACTTTGACTAAGTATGTGACAAATTGCCTTACCATGGACTTGATTATGCTATATTTACAAATTTATTCTTTATAAAAAGAACATTAAATCACTCTTTTTTTAAAAAAATCATGCTGTTATGTTGAAAGTGGAAAATTAAAATTTCTAACCAATGTCCTGTTTACTTAAAACTAATTAAACAAAATTTTTTATAAAGGAGAAAATTAAATATACAATTGGCCTCCTCCATTTCAGTGGGCTACGATTTATCAGTTCAGTCATTTCTGGAATTTTCTCTGAATGCATTTAGATTCAATAAATTAAAACAAACAAGCAATCATACAAATGCAAATAATAACAGAGAAAATATCTGGTCTGTAGAATTATAATTTTATTTTTTGATTATCCTAGAAATAGGGCGTCTTCCACATTCCCTGTATCAATACATTCCCAAGGATTCTTGCATAGTTTTAGACAAAGGGTCCTTTTTAGGTATAGTGTTCAGTATAATTGCACTGTTTCTCAATTTAAGCCACTCTGTCACAGGAACACCTTGCAGTTAGATTTCTTTACCTGCCTGTGAAATGTCTCTTTTAACCTGTCATTGCTTTCCAGTAGTTTTAGAATGTAGATCTGCACATATGGGATCGCTCAGCATTCTTGAGCCTTCTGTTCACAGTTTCGGTCAACAGCAGGTTAAACTACTCTTTTGTAAGTGAAGGCCAGGATGTGAGGAGAACCTGAATGTGAGGCCGAATCTAGCTTTATAGCCAAGAATACAGAATTTAAAGCTAGTTAATTGATAACTGGAGCATTTGATGTTTCTGAGCAGAAATTCCTAGGGCTCAAGAAATTGTCTTCTTAAATCAATAAGAACTTGTGAAATTTGGAAACATGGTCATCTTGTTCCACATACTTTTTCATTAACTCGTTAGTTTTGAACCTTACTCTTTCTTGAAGGCAGTGAGAATAAAAGATAACTGTGGAACTTACATCATCAACTTCACTGTGAAAATGAAGTACAAGTAAACAAATAGCACACTAACATGCAATAATAGGATATGAAGAAAGACTAAACTGCATGTAAAGGTGCAAAGGGGACCTATACCTTGTGCTTGCAGTTCTGTGTTTTGTCAGCAGACAGCACTCTCGGCATGTAAAAATTTCAAATAAAAAACAAAGTTTAAAATACTGCAACAAGTAGGAAGACATGTGATTTAAGAATCACACTGTAGCTTTTACTTGGATGGAAGATGATGTCACATGCCTCCTGATTAATGAACTTGAGTTACTTACCTACTACTGATTCATTCTAAATATAGTAACTAATTTAAATCTAGACCTAATAATTAATGAGGAATGAGACCAAACAGATTTTGTGCTCTTTTGTGCAAATACAATTATCAGTGTCTCCTCATTAAATGAAATTTGGAAAATTTAGTATTTTTTGGGAGGCTTTCCTGTGTTCCTGTGACAGAGTGGCTTAGCTTGAGAAACAGTACAATTATACTGAACACTATACCTAAAAAGGATCCTTTGTCTAAAACTGTATAGGAATTCTTAGGAATCTGTAGATGCAGGGAAAGTGGAAGACTCCCTATTTCCAGGATAACCAAAATATAAATATTTTCTACTATTCGCTAATTTAGTAACCTTGGGAAAGTTATTTAAATTTTCTAAGACTTGATAAAAGGATAATAATGGTGCCTACTCATTGTCACAGAGTTGGAGGATCAGCACAGCGTCTGGCACAGAGCAAGCTGTTCTTATAAATTATTATTATTATTGTATTATTATCACTATTGTACACTTATATAAAGCCTCATACCCCTGCCTCCTCCCACCCCATTGTAAGTAGGCAGGAATATAAGAAAGTAAATAATCAAAATGTGTGGATTTCATGTAATGTCTTTTTAAGACTATTGTTCTTTTCTATTTTCTTACTTTGAAAATTCTTAAACACACAAAAATGAGTGTCCACACGGCCATCACCTAGTTTAGACAATCATCAACATTTTTACCAAATTTTTTAAATTATTTTTCCAGAATATTTTAAAGCAAGGAAATTATGTCCTTCTACTTATGAATACTTTAGTATGCATCTTTAACTGTAGGATTGTTTTAAAAACATAATAACCATACAAAATTAAAAATAAATTTTTAAAGTCATCTAATACTAGATTTAAATTTCCATACTTGTCTCAGAAATGTCCTTTTACAGTGGTTACCAAGGATTAGAGGGCAGGGAAAATGGGGAAATGTTGGTCAAAGGTACATATATATAAATTCAGATATGCAGGATGAATAAATTCTGGAGTGCTAATGTATAGCATGGTGACTATAGTTAACAATACTGTGTTGTATACTTGAAATTTGCTAAGAGAATAGATCCTAATTATTCACACACAAAAAAATTAACTATGTAAAAGGATAGATATGTTAATTAGTTAGATTTTGATAAATGTTTCACAATGTATGTGTATATCAAAATGTCACCTTATATACTTTAAATATATAAATTTTTACTTGTCCATTATACCTTAATAAAGCTGGGGGGTGCGGGGAAATGTCTATTTACAGTTGACGTGTTTAAATCAGGATTCAAACACACTGCACATGTGTCTCTTAAGACTATTGAATTCTCTCTCTTTTTTTTTTTGTACCATTGATTTATTAGAGAAATCAGGTTCTTCGTCTTTTCTGATCTGGCCATTTCCTTCCTTATGGTGTTATTTAACTTCTCTGTCCTCTATATTTTTTTATAATTTGGTTTTAGATCTAGACACTTGATTAGATTCATACTAAATTTTTTTTTAGTCAAAAAATTCATCACCGGTGGTGCTGTGCCTTTTCTGTTGTACCACATCAGGAGTCACATAATGTCTGGACGTCCAAGTTTAGTGGAGCTGAGATTGATCAGTGGGCTCAGGTGGTGTCCATTGCAAAGCCTTCATTGCAAAGCTCCTTATCAATCTTTTACCTAATGATTTTAGCATCCACTGGTGATTGTTTTACTTAGATTTATCCTTGTATTAAGGATTGCTTATGTAAATAATAGTGAATTTCTCCTTTCTTTGCCACAAAAGATAACACATAAAAGCATTTTGCTTTTTTTCCCTTAACAGTATATTTTATTTTGATGATCATTGCAAGTCATTTATAAATCTTTTTTTCAAGAGCTATACTCTATTGCGTGAATGTATATGGATTATTTTTAATGTTTCTGACACAAACATCACATTATTTCTCATGTTATTATCTGTTAAATGTTTGTGATAATCTACATATTCTGGCAAGGTTATATAAAATTAATCATAATTCCTAATCTGCTAAATTAAATAAAGATAATGTAAATTTTGGAAAAGTACAAACCTTCAGTTAAACATTGTAGTTTGAATACACACCAATTGAGAAAGAAAAAGGACTCCAAAAGTGTAGGGTGGGAGAAGTTAGCCTGGAATTATCGATAACATATACTTTTACTGCTAATTAAAAAATTGCTACCATTTCTCTTAACACAGGTTCCCTGGAAACAGAGCCTCAAACAAAAGCTTATTTGCTAACACTTAATTTTGAGGGGGAGGGGTCATGTGCAATCTCAGAAAAGTAGAAATGGGGTAATGGGGGAGTAAAGTAGAGAAAGAGAGAGAGCAAATAAATGGAGCATGTTTCTGAGCTGGCCTAAGCTCCATAACAAATATTGCTGGTTTCATAATGGAAGTGCCCTCCAGGGGACCGCCTGTATTTTTCTATTGTGTCACCTGGCCCTTGCAGGATGTTGCTGAGGAAAGCAGAGCCCCTGTTGGCCCATTCAGAGTGGTAACCTGATATAAGGGGGTGTCTCCTAGTCGTCAGCTTCTTCTGTGGGGACTCTTCGGTCTATGACAGCAGCAGGTATCTCGAAACAACATCATGGCTTCCCCCATTAAGAAGCAGACCAGGCTTCTGAGGTAGGTTGTACCAACCTGGAGCAGAACACAGACTGGGTCTGATTCACAATTCAAAATGAAATTATCTAAATCTTCTGCCCTTATTCAGAAACCTTTGGTAACAAAAGTTGTTACCATACAGAGCTAGAAAACATCTTAAGAACTCATATAATATTTTTCATTGATTTTAAACAAGACCATAAATTATTTAATTTTTAGAAATTCTGAAGGATCTTTCACAATTTCCCTCTGTAGCCCGTTCTAGTATCTAAACATAGCATTTAAATCTTTTTTTAAAAAATCAGGCTATTCTATTTCAGCGACTTGTGTCTTAGGTAAATAACACCCTAGGCCAATAAAAATGCTAATCATTAAAAAATTTTAAAAGTTATAATAATTAAAGGGTGACAATAAAAAACTGTCTCAAACCTGGTCTGGGATATAACTTTTGTATGATGAAATTAGCAATCTCCTTTTAGAAAGAAATAAGTATCTGATCAAATATAATCTAATTATGATAAATTCTAATGGAATTAAGAAATAGTCAGAATCTAACTCCTTTTACTCTCTGTTGATTGTCAGTCAAAAGCTATTAATAGTCTTTAACCAAATATTCTTTTTTTGAAGTCGCTTTTTTTTTTTTACTAAATATCTCGAATTTGGGTGAATCTTTGAATCACCCTGTTCTAGGTCTCTTTTCTGTGTGGCAATTTTTAAATAAAAATTCAATATGTGTTCATAATTAAGTTATCTGAAAGGTTTTTTAAACCATTGTGAGTTTCAAATATCAAATATGCGTAAATATTATTGTGATAATAGACATGACTCACCTATTCCCTTAATGATAATGATTTGGGAGGGGGGCAGGTCGGGGGAAATGTATCCTACATTCTGTCTACTCAGATTAGTACATTATATTGGCAATAACCAACCTTAAAGGTCTATGAAAGAAAAAAAGTTCTGTTCAAAGAATACAGACTAGCTTAAGCAAGGTAGATACTTTGCATGTCATTATATTAATATAGTAAACATTTATTACATTTATGTGGAAAGACAGAAGCAGGGGAGAGGGAAGGAGAGAGGGAAAGAAGATATTTCATGCAAACTCCTCTTTCTCCACCATTGGGTAACGATTATCTGTATAGTAAGAATAACATAGGTGCTCACTAGATAGTTTTTGAATCAGTGAATGAATGACTAGCCCTCTGGGACTTTTGGATATACTATTGCTTGGAGGCTAAAAGATGTGTCGTCAGCTTTCTTCCTGTCCTGTGGTTTCTTTGACTACTAAGAGTTGGCTAGGTTGTAAATATATTTAAAAATCTGAAGAGCAAAATGTTCTCATATGAAAGGCAGGAAGAAAATCGTTCTCAATATGTCCACTTTAGCACCAAAAAAGCTTAATAAATATCATTTACATGGATAAGCAGTTAATTCATAAAAATATATGTATACCAATAGAACTAACCTGTGGCTGAATTAGGAACCTTAATTGTGCCAAGTTTTATTCTACCTAATGTTAGCTCTCCTGTATTTAGTTGTGCACATATGAGCGCAGGCAGCCCCTTTTCTGATGTATGGTTTCTTGCACTGATGAGGAAAAATTGCTGAAGTCATGAGGCTGCTCCAGGCAGAACTCTCATGCGAGTCATATGAAAGCTCCAGCATTGCTGACCTCTGGCAAAAAAGAGAGTGAATGAGAACAGCAGAGGCAGGGGGGAGAGGCTCAAGTGCAAGTTTTCTCCTTAAGCCTGGAAGATTATGGGTCAAGAGCTGTGTGCAAAGATTCTCCAGCCTGGATGCAGCTGCCATGGCTGTTGGGAGGGAAGTGATGCACACAGCTGTCAGAGGAGTGCGCCTGTGACGATGGAGTCTGCGATTGAGGTATCTGTATCCCAGGAGAGCATCTTTCTCTCTTGATAAACCAAGTTGTTCAGAGACGCCCTCTCTGTAGCAGAGTCTGAGTTTTCCGCGGTAGGTCTAAACCAATAAAAAGAAAATTCTATTAAAGTCACAGGGAATTTATGGCTGTTGTCATTGAACTTGGGGATTTGCTTGTAAACTAAGAAGGAAAAACAATCTTATGCTTTGGGCTGCATGAAACTCACTTGGCTTGTAGTTGAGAAAGGAGCTATGCTCTTGAAATCCCTGCAGTAGGAAACTACAGAGCCGAGCCTCAAAAATCAAGCTGCAGTATTGGTATGCTATGGATTCAAAATTCCAATAATTAGCATGGTTATTAGCAATGTTGTACTAGAAAATTATTTTCTTAATGATAAATGAAGGGGATGTGAAAAAAAAGTTTGAGTTAAGCAGAGAGAAATTGGAAACCATCCATCAGAGAAATTTAGGTTAACTCGAGTGTTAGTCATATTTTCAGATGAAGAAAGAATGTAATGTTTCAGCAATTGATGCACTTCTGGGTGTTTTTAGAAATCTAATTTTCAGGAAAGGTGTCTTTTGGGGTGTAGGAAAATTAGAAAACATTCAAAGAGTGAAAATTAGGCAAATAAAAAATAGTTTATGCCGTCCACTGAGTCTTGACTTTGCATAAATTTTATTGCTGCACTTTCTTTTTTTTTTTTTTTTCAGCTAACAGACCTAAAAGAAGCATCATGTTCCATGACTTCATTTCACCCCAGGGGACTTCAGGCTGTCCATGACCGGAAGTTCAAGAGTAAAAGGCCACGGAGTAACAGTGATTCTTTTCAGGAGGAGGATCTGAAGCAGGGTTTTCTGTGGGTGAGTGAGCAGCTGATGTTGATCAAGGAGAATTTAATGTGTGTTTGACTAGGGAGGCTGGCCCTATTTCGAGGGTGATTACTAAGCAGACCTTCCCAAGTACACTCTGGCAAGTTTCTCTGGGGGAAAAAAAAATCAAGATTAAAAAAAGTGCTTTTTCTTTCTTTCCCATCTCTCACCCCTCCCCATTCCCCTTTAGCAGAGAAAGAGCCTCCCTTTTGGAGCAGCTTCATCTTACTTGAACTTGGAGAAACTGGGTGAAGGTTCTTATGCTACAGTTTACAAGGGGATTAGCAGGTAAGTGACTCATAGCTGGGAGAGACTTTAGAGATGAGTTCCACAACACCCCACCCCCACCCATATGACATTGTAAAGCCAGGTCACACATGGCAGAAGTTTGGGACCTGTGCAAGACACCAGAGTCAGTAGGGAGAGACACGATGATTTAAATAACCTTGAAAGAAAACAAACTTCCTTACCCCAATTAAAAACAGCCCACTAAGATGTTTATTAGCTTTTCTTTCTTTTATTTAATTTGAAGTGGACTTTCTTTACTACTGAACCCAAGGACAATTACTGCTCCTCACTTGGTGTGGTAAGGTGTCTCTGAAGGGTTGTTCATGTCCCTCCCAAAAACACAATGGCAGAAGTTTGCAATGGCAGCCTTAAGTTTGCTCCTGCATTCTTCCACTTTGCCTTTGTAGGAGAAACTGAAATTGGTTTCTACAAATTATGGTAAATGCAAAATATGATTAATTCTGGGTTTTCTACACTTGCAAAATACACAAAATGTCTGGAAAATAAAAGTACTGCCCATATCCGGAAGAAATGTGCCCATTTTGGCTAATAACAAATTTTGTTAAACCTATATACAAGATCCCTGAATTCCACTGCTTTACAGTCAAGGTAGGAAAGTCAGAGTTCTGATTTCTTTATTTTATTACAATGTCAAAAAATAATGGCTCACTAGTGATTAAATGATAGTCTAAAATTTTTGGTATAAATACTACAAGACTAAATATTTATCGTTTATCTTAGTTCTTATGTTATTTTTCTTTGTTAAAATGATATTTAGCAGAAATATTATTTTAGATATAATTATGTAGAAACAGGATTTAATACACTTCTGCATACTATCTTAGGAACTGAGAATATTAAAGATTTCCTTTAAGGGACTCAGCCTAGTAATAGGATAAAAAGTACATTAGAAAAAATTGTCTAAGTGCACAGAAATATATGTAAAAGTGTATTCAATGCAGCAAGATTTATAATAGAAAAAGTAAAAACCTGGTCACAAATATCCATTGATGAAAGACTGGCTAAATAATCACCATACAAAGAAAAAATATGCAGCCATCTAAAGTGTGAGATAGATTTACTAATAAAAAAAGACATCCAATATTTTAAGAGAACAAAAAAGCAAGTTATAGAACAATGTGCACCCTCCGATCTCACTTGGAAAAGAAAACATTATGATATAGAATATTTCAAATCAACAGCCCACAGTACTTTTTTGTTATTGCTGTTAAATATTAGAGACATCACCCTTAAGTTAGAGATAGAGCAAGAATGCCCATTATTATTTATATTTAAAGATTATCACCAATGTTCTAGCCAATGCAATTGAGGAGGAAAAAAGAAACAAATATCATTTTTGTGGATTATAAAATATCTTACCTAAAAAAACTAAAGAGAATAATCTAAAAAACAATTTAAAATTGTATGACAGAACAGTAAGGTAATCAGTTACAAAATAAAAATATATTTATCAAAAGTAGACTCATGTATTAGCAATAACCATTTAATAGAAAATATAGTAGGGGAAGTTACTGTCACAATAGCAACAACAAAAATCATTAGCATCAACAAATGGGCAGAATTCATATAAAGATTTACTAAGAGATGTAAAAGACTTGAAGAAAGAGCAAGGCAGGTGTTCATTTTATTTTTAGACAGGCTTTCCTTCAGTCTACTAATATTTACTAAGCACCTATGATGTGCCAGGTACTGTTTTAGCTAATAAGGATTCACTGGAGAACAAGAGACAAAAAAATTCTTGCTCTTATGGAGTATACATGCTAGTGGGGGTGAGAAAAGCAATAAACAAATTAATAAAATACTGAGTTTGTCAAAGAGTGAAAAGTGCTTTGGAAAAGAATGAAACAAGGAAGAGGGATGCAGAGTACCAGAGTGGGGTGGTGGGTTACTCTTTTAAATAGTGATGGGAGGAGCCATCACTGAGAAGGGAACACTTGAACAGAGACTGTAACAAAGGAAAAGTGTGAGCTGTGTGTATGTGCAGTGGAAGAGAGCTTCGGGCAGAGGGAACAGCAAGTAAGAAAACCAAGAGGCAGAAGCAGGCCTGGCCCTGGAAGGGGAAAGTGGATGGAGATGAGGATGGAGAAGAGTTGCAGCTGCTGGTTGTGGTGGGGCAGTTGTATGTGATCTTGTAGACTATTCCAGGGATTGTTGTAAGAATATTTGGATTAGAAAATCTAATCGTGCAAAGATGTCAATCATTCTCCAATTTATAGTCTTAATGTATTCTAAATGTGTTAAAAGCTATAATAATTGAAATGTTATAGTACAAGACAGATCAAAGTTTAAAAAGTCCAGAAAAGTCACAAATCCAAGTATAAATAAGGTCTAATATTCAATCATGGTGGCATGTCAGTCAAATCAGCAGAGACAAGAAGACAGTCCAATAAATGGAGCTGGGACAATTGTTAGCAATATGAAATCTGTAAAAATAATAAATCTGTAAAAATAATAAAAAGAAAAGGTAATATACAATATAAATTCCCAGTAAACTAAAGAGTTAAATTAAAAAAAAAGGAATTTAAAAACGAGATGAATAGAGAATTCTGTGTAACCTTTGGGCTGGAAAGGTCTGTCTATACATAACACTTTTGTCAGAACCCAAAACGAAAGATTGAAAGTATGCATGGTGCCCCATCTATCCAAATATGTTCTAGGGAGACCCAGTTCTGACACACCTTAACATAGGTCTCACTGAAACAGTTACTATTGTCAAACTGACACAGGAAACCCTAGAACAAAATCAAATGTGGTCTTTTATTATAGATGCTCTCAGCATCTTTAAACTGTTAAAGTATGCCAGGAACATTGAAGAAAGAATGAGAACATTTTTAGAGTAAGAGTGTAAAGCATTTCCTAAACAAACTTTACCAAAAAATCTTTCTGAAAGTGTGGGGAGAATTTCACAGAGCTATGCTCTGAGTTAAACATTTCAGAAAATACTAAATATCGTAAATATTTTAAAGTTCAAAATTTCAAAGACATGGTAAGGCAAACAAAAAAATTGATGAAAAGTATATGTAAAACTATTTTAATAAAAAGATGGGCAAATATGCAAATCACAAAAAAGCAGAAAAGACCAATATGTTTATGAAAATTCAGTTCCACAAGTAAAGAAATATAAATTAAAATGTGATAATTCCTTTTAACCTACACATAGATCCCCCCAAAATGAAGATAAAAGCATGCTCCAAGAAACAACCTTCACAGTTATGGGCATTTCTCAAAGAACACAGGAGCCAACTGAAAGAGCTCCCATATGACAAAGCTGAAAAAAAATGAGCAACAAAATAAATAAACTATTATCGTTTCGGATTATAACCCAAAGTATAAATAAAATACATATCTATGAGTTTATACTCATATAAATAAATGGTTCAAAAAATTACTAAATGATAGAGAAGAGACAAATTACCCATACAGAATTTCAAATAATTTATGTAGATAACATACCCTCAAGGGAGTAGAGTGTAACTTCCCATTCCTTAAGTGTGAACCATTCACAGTGATATTCTTCCTAAGTACAGTGTGGAAATGGGGGGAGGATAGTTATGGTGAAGAAGCCTGACAAATACTACCTCAGCTAAGTGATTAAGGCCTCATAAATTGTGACACTAGTACATACCCTTAATATGGTGTGATGAAAATGGTACTTTACCTCCTCAAAACCCATAGCCCTGGTTTAATCATAAGAAAGACAGCAGAAAAAATTCCAGTGGAGAGGTATCCTACAAAATTCTTCACCAGTACTCCCCAGACTTGTCATGGTCATCAAAACCAAAGAAAGGCTGGAAAGCTATCACAGCCAAGAGGAGCCTAAAGAGACATGACAACTAAATGTAATGTGGTATTCTGGATGGGATTCTGGCACAAACAGAGGACATTAGGTAAAAACAAAAGGAATCCTGGCAATCATATTGCAAGATATAAATATGTCAGATCAGTGCATCATACACCTTTAACTTACACAATGTTATATATCTATATCTCAATTTTAAAAAGGCAGAGATAAATGGATTGATTTCATAGATTTATACATTCCTACTGATAGCCACTTCAAAAGAGAAAGAATCGTTACTGTAAGAAAATATTTTGAAATAAAATTTTATAATTCATAATAAACAAATTTGTAAAAATAATAAAAATAAAAGGGAATATACAACAGAAAATTAATTTTGAAAACTTAAAAATTATCCATAATCCATCACTTCAGCACAGCAATTGCACATGTGCATTTTGTTTTCCATGTCCACACTGATTAAAGTTGACTCTTGAACAACATGGATCTACTTATACATGGATTTTTTCAATTACCATAAATGTATTTTCCTCAAGATTTTCTTAATATTTTCTTTTCTCTAGCTTAATTTATTGTAAGAATACAGCGTGTAATACATATGACATATAAAATATATGTCAATCAACTGTTTATGTTGTTAGTACTTTCATCAACAGCAGGCTACTCATGAAGTTTTGGGGAAGTCAAAAGTTGTATGAGGTTTTCGGCTGTGCAGGGAGTTGATGCTCCTAAGACCCACCTTGTTCAAGGTCAACTATACTTAAAGTTGCAAAAATGGTGTGCTTGCCGTTTTGTATCCTGTTGTTCATTTGATAACAAATCTTTCTCTCTTTTTTTGTGCATGTCTCTGGACTTAAGCTTTTGTTATAAATGCAAAATATTCCATTGTATTGATATACTACAATTTTTTAAACTGTTTTGGATATTTCAACTATTTCTATTTGTTTCTATTATAACTAACATAGTAGAGGATATCTTTCATCCATTTAGAATTTTAAAATTTTTATTAAATAAGTTTATCAAGAAAAATTCATGGGTATGGTACTTTTATGGCTTTTCCTATATATTATCATGTTGTATCCCCCTCAAATTTTACTGATTTATGATGCCACCCACAATAAACAATGCAATTTTACTGCAAAAAAAAAAAAAACTAAAGAATTCTAATAAATTGTGGGCTTTAGTTAGTAATAATGTATCAATATTGGTTCATTAATTGCAACAAATGTACCATACTAATATATGATGTTAACATAGGAGAAATTGGTTGTGAGGTATACGGGGAACTCTGAAGTATCATCTCAATTTTTCTATAAATCTAAAACTGTGCTAAAAAATGAAATCAAAAAGTAAAAACAAAAAGCACCTCTGCCCAGTGCTGGTGAAGGAGTACTGGAATCATCACTTCTGTGACTGGCTAGTGCTGTGACCACTTTGTGGCACAGTTTAGAAATATGCATTGAAAACAATAAAAACATGCACAGCATGCTCTTTGGTGTAGCAACTGTACCTCTACCCTTAGAAAATTATAGGGGCTGTGTGGAAAGACTGATCTACAAATATGATCATCACCGTTTTTTTATAATAGTCAAAAGATAGAAATCACTTAAAAGCATTTGGAATTGGCTAAATACACTGCAATATATTTTGTGATAAAATATTTTGTCATCATTAAATGTCCCATAATACAAAGATGAATGAGAGAAAAAGTTAGATGGAGGAAAAACAGGTTACTAATAAATGCTATGATATGACATGAATCTCACTGTACTGAAATAATAGACTAATGCTTGCGTTAAAATCTCCTCTGCTCTCTGGCACTTAACTTACATTAGCGAATGAAACAATGAATAAGTGGAGAGTAGGAGGAGATGAAGACAGATAATTATGGGACTGGGCCCGGCTGTAGCACCTAGAAGGCCACAAAAATTTGGCTTTTATTCAAAGTGAAATGTAGAGATAGTGGTGTTTTTTAAGCAGCGAAGTGACTTGTTTTGACTTTCACTTAAAAAGGATGTCTAAGGCTACTCTGTTAAGAGGAGACAGTAGGGGTACAAATGTGCAAGCAGGGAGACCGTTAGGAGGTCACTACAATAATTCAGCTGAAAAATAAGGATGACTCAAGTAAGTGTGCAAAGGGAAATAAAAGGAACAGCATATATCAAAATATTATGAGAATGGATTTGGTTGGTTTGGGGGGAGTTCTCTGCTTTTCTGTATTCTCCAAATTTGTAATAATATACAGATCTCACTTTGGTAAAGAGAAAAAAAGTTTTCCTTTTTTTTAATAGATGTGTGTGTGTGTGTGTGTGTGTGTGTGTGTAGAGACACACACATCTATATCTATATATAAGACTTTTAAAACTTCTTATTTTGAAAAAATTGTAGATTAATATGCTGAAATATATTTTGAGGAAAAACTGCTTTTGTTAAGCTATTCTTAGTGTAAACTGCTGCTCTAAATTATCTGAAATTGTGCACTTTCCTCCCATTATTCTAGGATAAACAGACAACTAGTGGCTTTAAAAGTCATCAGCATGAATGAAGAGGAGGGTGTCCCATTTACAGCTATCAGGGAAGGTAAGAACAGTAAAATAGACCCAACAAATCTGTTTTAAGTCTTTGATATGGAAAAAAAAAATGCATTGAGTCTATATATTTGGCATCTAGCTTTTGATATTTCTAGGAGAAATATTGTGATTGTAATTTCATTCTTCATACCAGTCTTTCAAGTTCATTTACACTATCATTTTATTATTTATTCTTGAAGAAATTAAGACTCAAAACTATTATGTTAGTTGACTAAGACTATGAACTCAATGACTGTTTACTAAGTACCTTCAGTGTGTTTGGTCCCATGCTAAATGCTAAGCCATATAAAAGATAAGATAAATAATATAATCACACAAATTCTGAGTTAGCAATTTGCTTGAAAACGATATGTTTGTTTAAGTAGCATTTGAAAAGCTCTTTAGGAAGGCATGTGTTTTTAGTGTTGTCCTGTATTTTCTCTGTACCTTGGGCAATATAGGAAGTGGGTGAGGAATCTGGTGTCAGATGGACTTGAGTTTGAATCTTAGATCTGCTGATTACTAGTGCCATGACTGAGGGTAGATTGCCTATTTAAGACTCAGTTTATTGCAGTAAGAGGATAATAACAGTATCTATTTCTTTGAGTTGTTATGAGGATTAAATGAGAATAGGTATTTAAAGTACTAATAACAGAATCCATTTTCAGAATTCTAGAAATGTTGACTATTATTATTCTATTCTTGTTCCTTTCCTTTAGTGATGTCTTGGTCACCATCGAGATAACCAATAATTTATAATGCATAAAAATTAAGAAGCCAAGATAGTGAAAAAATAATGAAAAATGCAATTTATTTACCTTTTAATATGAGCCATTTGAAATAAAATGGTAATAGGATTGCTATTTATTTCATCAAAAAGCCAGAGAAATGGTGATTCCTGGGCCTTACTTTCTCCCCAGTTAACGACTTCATCTTCTATTCTTCATGAGCACATTTTGTATGCAAAGTGTATTGCTGGGTGTTGTGATGGATGAGAAATAAAAGCCTGATCTTTGCTCTATAGCATTTTCAAAAGTCACAGAGCAGATGGTTCTAGTTACAACCAGTGTTATAATGGAGGTAAAAAACACATAAACTAAGATGAAAACCAGTTAGTGTCAGTGTGGCTAATGGAGTCAGTAGATTCTGAGTGGCGCTTGGAAGGATGGGATGATGCAAACAGGCATAGAAAAAGCAATTCAGAAAATGAGTTCATAACTGAATTTGATGCCATTTTCAAAAGTCTTTTGGAGCTCCTGGGAATTGTGTTATTTTGAATTTAAGTAGAAAGGTCAAATTGCTATCAGGTTAGTCAGAGACTCAGCCTGATAGGATCAGGTGCCTTCTGGAGGAAAAGCATGGTTTTAAGTGTTTAATATAATGGAAGTTGCATTTACTAATGCACTTATTAATGATCTCCATAAAAGAATGATCAGATTTAGAAAGAGATGTGAGATAGGTAAAGGAGTATTTCTGAACATAATAAAAGTCCCTAGGTCACCAGCATAGAAAGAGTCTCTAGGCCCAGTTTCGCCCATTCATCTGGTGTTTCCTTCATGCACTTGAGCTTATCCATTGCATCAAGCTTGCCTCGTTCAGATTTTGCCCACAGCCAAGTTTTTCAGATTGACATTTGACAAAACCTTTTGCTGATTTTGCTAACAGATGGTTCTCAGCATGGTTCAGAAAAGCTGGATCTGTATTGTTCCTTATGCTAAATGTTTTTTTTATTGCATATTTACTGAGGAATTGCCTCTCCATTGCAGGTGTTTGCAATTACATTTAATATTCAACTGTAGACTTTTTTGATTTGCTTTATGGACTTACCTTACTGAATGCTTTGCTTGTATAATATTAAAAACCAGAAAAGGATTTTCGACACATTGGAGCTTGTTAAGGCATCTAATTTCCAACAACGAATGTTTCTTTTTCCACCAGTGTAAAAGCTGAGAGCCCTTGTTAGAATGCCCTCTCCCCTCAATGAGATATGAGACCTCATTTGAAAACTTTGGCACGGTCCCATTTTTCCTGTAAGAATTTTAAGGATGTGAGACTAGGGAGACAGGAGGTTAAACGAGAAGGGCTGGAAAGCAAAATAAGAACAGCTGGAATTCATTAGTTAAAATCCAGGGTCACTAGCTAAAAAGGCAACTGAAAGCCACATGCAGAAAAACTGAACGAGTAATGCAGATGTCTTTTAAAAGCCTTGAAGCAAGAATTACTTTCCCTGAACAGTTTGGCTGCACTGACGATACTAGCCAACGCTTTATTGAGTAGAGTTTTACTACATGTACAGTCTGTCGCCATGTAAGTGGAATACATGTGGCAGCTTATTAATCTGGTCATTGAAACACCATTTGATCTTAACATGTAATGTTATGAAATTAGCAAAAGTATGAACAGCACTAAGGAAAACATATCTTAATACCCATGCCAGATAATTTTCATGCGTTACCTCTTTTAATCTTAACAACCTTTGAAGATGGATCTTCTTCTAATATGTAGCTATAATTCAAACCAAATCTCTTTGATTCAAAAGTCCATACGCTCTCTGTGCATTCATTCTACAAGCATTATTGAGCACCTCCATGACCAGGCACTCTGCGGACTGCTAGATACAGAGCAGTACACACAATAGACATGTTGTCTACCCTCATGTTTTTATTAGTTTAAAAAATTAGCTACCTTCATGGCAACTTAGAAAATCTTCCATAACTGGCTCTATAATTATATTTTAAATGTTTATTCTTACAAGGAGAAAACACTTTTATTTGAATTGACTAATATTTTAAGTTTTTATATAAATGCACATTCTCTAGTTTTATTAAACTGTGTATTAATATTCTAATAATGTGCATTTAAAAAGTCTTTCTATAAAATTAGAAATGTTTGGGTTAAACCCAGGACTTTTAGCCAGTTAGCAGCACTTATTTAGAAAGCAGTCATATAACTAACCTTTTTTGAGGATTAGGCATATGATATTATCTTCCCTGCTCCCCCCCCCACCACCACCACCAGCACATTATCATTTCTTTAAACCCTCACTTCAACTCTGGAAGGTAAAGTATGTTGTTTCTGTTGTAGGGATGAAGGAATCTGAGCCTCAGAAAGGTTAGGTAACATGTTTGAAATCTCAGAACTAGTGATCAGAGTTATTAGTTAGCAGAATCTAATCTCTTCTATTCAAAATTCTTTTTTGATAAATTTAGATTTTCTTAACTCAAGCATTTCTCCTTTAACAACAATAAAAATTTTAAAAATCTGTTTTTATGATCTATTTTGTATAAATGTTAAACAAATGCAGAAGAAACATTTTAAAGAAAAATATATATAATATTGTATATTTGTCAATTCTGATCCTATCAACTCTACAGCACTAGTAATTGCAGTGTTTAAATTAGAAACAGTTTTACCTGAGAATCCTTTAAGATCATTCTTTTGTAGAAAACATTACAAAGTAATTATTCCCAGTCTGTATATGAGAAAACTGAGCCAAAAATAGGCTAAGGAGCTTCCCCAGGTCATAGGGAGGTAGAGGATCCCAGTTAAAACTACTGAGTCTTTGGTTACCACAAAGTGATTGCAGCAGGCCAAATTGACAAGAAGGTCTCCATTGAATGCAATCAAATTACATTATGGACATGGTACATTTACCTCTGCATAGTTACATTTTTATAAAAAGAAATGATGTCAGGATGATGGTATACAATCAGATTATAATTCCAAAGAAATCAGATAATAACTGCTTATCTAACATTTGTATTAATATTTATCTTGATGATTTCTTTTCTTGAAATGCATAACAGGACTCATTGACTTGATTTGTGACACCCAGGCCAGAGAAAATGAGATATCAGGAACTAAAAATTCTTTTAATTCAATGCCCAGTGGGGGTTGGGAGTGGGAATCGGCTCTATTGTTGACTCCTACATAAACTCATTATAACTGGTCTTCATTAATTCACAAGCACTTACTGAGCACCACATGCCTGGCCTATGCTAGGTGCTGGAGAGGCTAAGACAGGGCCAAGGACAATCAATGTCCTTGAGAAGCTCACAGCTTAGGGTTTTGACTAGCAGACTCTCACCCTGTATAACCATGTCCTAGGACTTTAAGAGTCAGCCTTGTTCCTTCTGGTCACCATCATCTTTTACTTTTCCTTCTAACCTAAAACAGAACAGAATAGAGTAACATCAAAACTATTACCCATTTGACTTGCAGAGCATCAATTTTCATAAAACTTTACTGAAACATGAAGCCCAACGAAATGAACAAAACTGAGAAACTAAATATTCTCATATCACTGCAAGATGAAAATGATAATTCTTTAACTGAATTGTTAAATATCTTACACATATGAGGATCAAATAAAATTCTATGTAATGTTCAACCACTTGGTCATACTAAACACATTTTTTGGACATTTATAATAAATAAATACCTTATATTTTTAAAACAAGCTTAATAACTTAAGGAAAATTAAAAATGTTCTTTAGAATTAGCACCATCATATAGAGCTAAAGAGTAACTTAGCTTATTTGCATCTATAGAAATTCCTTTTTTACTTATTAACACTAATAGAAATGCCTTTCTTCTGTTCATGTAATTGTTCCCTTTCTTTTCTCATAAAAACCCTTCACTCCCTTGTTTGAATACTATTTGAATTTCTGTCTGAATCAGTGCTCCCTCCTGCTTCCTGTTAGATTTCAAATAAATGCTTGTTGCGCCTCACTTCGGCCATTTATTTTTAGGTTAACAGATCCAGGCCATTTTCATCTTTGGTGCCTCCATCTTTCAGCCATGGGTCATTTTTCCTGATCTTTGAAATTATGTTGTTTTCTTCTTTGGATTTTCTCTTTGGTTTTTCTGGGTGTTCTCATGATCATACCACGGTAATATATGCAGCATTCTTACAACAATGCCTGGCATGTGATGAATACTCAGTGAGTGTTGGCTATCATCATCATCATCATTATTATTATCATTATAAAGGTATTTTGGAAGCACTCAAAGAAATTCCATTGTGATTCCATTTGTCTGGAGCTCTAAGGACTCTCCAATTTATCTTTGTGTCTTTTATTTGAAGGGAAACAAAAAAAAAGTAGACTTAGGCTATGTGAATTATAAAAACAATAATTTTACAGGAATCAGAATGCTCTGATTTTAAGATCTTTCCTTTCTCGGTTGGCTTTTGCATCCCTCAGCTGATTATCCTGCAGAACACACCACATCCTGCTGTGAAGTTTATGAGACAGCCTTGAAATTATAAGAAAGATCTTTCCTTCCTGGGTTTGAGACCCACACATGTGAGGCTGCAGGTGTTTTACATTCCTCTGGTGAATGGACCAAACAATAAACCAAAACCATGAGATAAATGCTTAAAACATCACCTACTTTTTCGTGTAAATTCCCCATTCTTAGTCATCAAAAGTCACAGGTTCCATATAAGTATTTCACTGTTTGTGCAGTGCTAAAAAAGCAGTAGTAGACATGACCATAGCACACACACAACATTTATGACCTAATGAGGAAGACAACTAAAAGAAACAACAAATAAAATCATCTTCATCAGAAACATACTACACCAACAAATTATAGGTATAGAAATGATGCTAGGCAATTAGTGACCACTAATTTGATAGTAAATATTTATTAATTGTTTATAATATAGCAGACATTGTTCTAGACACTAAAGATATAGCAATAAGCAAAAAGACAAACATGTTTTCTCTTAATGGAGTTTATATTCTTAAGGGTAGAGACAGATAATAAACAGATCTATAATATGTCAGGGATAATAAGTGCTATATGTTAGGGTGATAAGTTCTATGAAGAAGAACAAAGCAGGGCAATGGATGGGGTGTGCCAGGGGTAAGGGCTGCTATTTCATCAAGAGAGGTCAGGGAAGCCAAGACTTTAATACATATCATTTGAGCAGAGAGCTGAGATAAGAAGGTTGCAGGCAGAGGCAAAGGCAAGTGTAAGTCCCAAGGAGGAAATGTGTTTGGAAGTATCCAAGGAAGAGCAAGGAGGCTAATATGAATACAGCCAAGTGAGCAAAGATGGGAGTGTGAGATGATGAGGGCAGTGCAGGGAGGTGATGCGGGCTGGGCAGGCCATAGTACGTCCTTTGCATTTTATTCTGAGTGCAGTGAGAGACTGCTGGAGAGTTTGGAACCAGGAGAGAGATAAGCCCTGACTTCCCTTTGAGAAGGATTACTGTGGCTGGCTGCTCTGTGAGGAGAGACTATAGGAGGAAAGGAAGGAAGCAGGGAGACGAGTTAGAAGGTATTTGCATTAATTCAGCCAAGATATGATGATAGCTTGGCCCAGAATGTTAGCAGAAGGGGTGACAAGAAGGGAAGGATTCTGGACATGTTTTGATGATATTGCCAACAGATTTGCTGATGGATTGGAGGAAGCTGTGAGAAAAAAAGTTGAGAGGAGTCGCCATTTACTAGAGCAGTGAATCCTCATCAAATGGATTAATCATTTAAAAAGGTTTCTGCAATGAAATTGTGATTCAAGGTAAAACTAATAATGCAAATATAAGTGAACAACAGAGAATTGGCAAAACTAACACTTTCCCTACTCCTATAAAACAAATTATGAAGAAAACTATATGAAATAAAAATTTATACTCACTGCTGTCAGCAATGAGCCTCATCCTAAGTGGATATTGTTCCTTGAGCTCTTTAGCAAGTGATAGTATGTAGCCACTATAAATAATATATCATGCCCCCACGATTTTAAAAATAAACATCAGGAGTTTTGGTAATATCATAGCTAAGTAAAATTAAATTTCTTATTAAAAATAAATTTAAACATCTTTACAATATTCTTAGCAGTTTCAGCTTTGTCATATTCTTTTAAATCTAATTGTACTTTTTTGTAGCGTATATGTGTCTGTGTAGAGAGAAAATGAAAACAATTTACAAATAAAAATACACATAAAATACAAGTATTTTCAACTGATGACCAGAAGTCATTGAAAATATAGAAAGTGTTGAAAGCTCTAGCATAAGAAAACAAAAAGTTTAAGAGATTAATTTGGGAATGGGAGTTTACTGGGGTTCAAGATAAAGGGGAGAGGCAAGTACCTGATGGCAGGGATATTAATTCTAATTTGCAACTGTGTGGTGCTTGACATTTGCCAGGGATCCACGCATGGGATCTGATTCCAACCTCATGTCAACCCTGTGAAGTAGAGTCAGGAAAGGTTTTATCTCTTTTTCATGGGGAGCGAATTGTGACTTGGGTTGAGATACTCTCTCGAGCTCACTCAAATAGGAAGTGACAGGACCAGGGTTCACATTAGGGCTTCTGGCTCTACAGTCAGCTCTCTGGTAAAACACTCAATAAATATATTTGATAAATTAAGTGCTTACTCTTGCTTGAGCATTGTCCTAGGGGGTGCGGCAACATCCGAATGAGAAGGAAAGTCACTCCCCCTATTCGCATGTAGCCTTCAGTCTGGGACTAAGGACATTAAACAGATGCCTGCGAAACTGTTTACTACATTTACCAAGCAATATACTTATAAAAGTGAAATAATAAATTTAACTCATAAGGATTCAGGGGAGAAAAATAGCATTAGTCATTAGAGCAAAGTAGAATTAACGGGTAGAATAGGGCTCCTTGGATGGTAAGAAGTTCCTAGCTCAAACTAACTTAAGTAAAGGAGAAAATTCGTTGCCTCACAGTTCTGTTAACTACCAGCTACTAGTATGGGCTAGCAGGGCATAGATGATGTCACCAGAAATCCATGCCTCTCCATCCTCAACACTGCTTTTCTCTGCCTTAGTTTTATTCCCATGCATTGGCCATCTGGCCAGAGAAGCTCCTGGCTAAATTCTACAAGCTTGACCCTCATAGTGGAAAAGGAAGCACTTTTTTCTTAATGACACCAGCAAAATAAGGATCTCCCAGATGTGGGTTTTGTGCCTATCTCTGAACCAATCTCTGTGGCCAGGTAGGGGTGGGGCAAGCTTCACCAGAATAGCATGGACTGAGTATGGAGAGGGTTTCCTCAAAGATAAATAGAGGTGTCCCCACTAGAAGGGAGAATGGCTGCCAGGAGGGCAAAACAACAGAGGATCATTACAACCACATACGATTAAAGAAGGAAGTAATTTTGTTCCAAAAGTTGAAGGGAGTATTTGAGTTTGTTTTTAATTTTACAGAATTCTAAAAGAGAGTTGGTACAGAAGGTTCATGATGTACAAATTATCAAAATTATACTTAAAATTATACTTAATTTTTCCCTTCCTTTAAGTCTTAAGGACACTCTTCATGCAGTGATGCCCTGCACTGAGACTCATTGTCTCCTTATGGTGCCTTTTCTGGTCTCCACCCTCCTGGTCTTCTTACTCTGGAGCCCCTAAAGACAGCCTTTTAAACTGGCTCCCAGCCACTCCTGGCCTTTTTTGGAGACTTCTCCCCTTTAAGTCTGCTTTTACTGACCTAATAATAATCTACTGTTAGAGATGTAAGAGACAGTCCTCAGCCCCACCCACTCTCACTCTCCTAGACTCCCCAAGTTTGGCCCTGTCCTCTTTTCAATTTTGTTTTCTCTTTTCCACAGAAGTTTGCAATTCTTTCTTTAAGAAACTCCCCCTACTCCCTATTACACTTCAACAATCCTTCACGGCATGCTCTTTATCCCTGCCTTCTACCAGTCACATCCATGGGCCCTGCTGACCCCTTGTGGGACTTTGAATTTTAGAAAATGGTCATGTGCTGCAAAGTCCTCCTCTAGAAGGCAGAACATTCGATTTCCTGCTCCTCCTATGGCCTATACCTCTGAAGCAGAGATGATAAGATTCCCAGAGGAAAGCGTTTGCAAAGTGCTCTGAGTGCTTTGATGAAATTGATTGGGTAAATGGAAACATGTTTTTTGCAACTGCCCTCATCCCTAAGAAAAATAACTTATGCAAATACAATGACTTGCCATATAACAAATAAAGACCTTTTGTAATTTTGAATATTATTTCACAAGAGATTTTTTCCAGCAGTAAAAACCAGAATGCTTGATTTTAAATGTTTAAAAAATAAATAACGTTGATACCTTTAAAGCAGTGTACTTTTACTATCAAGGATCGAATTAACGTTTAGTTTAATTTTTCTAGCTTCTCTTTTGAAGGGTTTGAAACACGCCAATATTGTGCTGCTGCATGACATAATCCACACCAAAGAGACGCTGACGTTTGTTTTTGAATACATGGTGAGTTGCCCCAGTATTTCACAAAGCATGAGGAAAAGCCTGCTGCTTGTGTAATGAATCTGTTAATATTTTATGGCATGATAAAACTTTCATTACAATGTGGAAAGTGCCATGGAAATTTTTCATTATTGTGATTAACAGAGCCTATTGTTCTTATGCTTATTCCTTAGTCCTGCTTCTTTTGCCCACTATCTTTGCTGTCTTTTCTGTCCTCACAAGCAATAATAAATAAGCACTTTGAGTTTGCCTGCTAAATAAAACTTTTATACTTTCCAAAATCTATTTTTAATCACTATCTGAGCAGAACTCAACATTTTTATCATTGATAATGAAGACGTAAATCACAAAGTTTTAAAAAATTGTTTTCAAGTTCACTAAAGAAAAACTCATTTTTGTATTTTTGAA
This sequence comes from Cynopterus sphinx, assembly GCA_030015415.1. Lineage (NCBI taxonomy): Eukaryota > Metazoa > Chordata > Mammalia > Chiroptera > Pteropodidae > Cynopterus > Cynopterus sphinx. Next base: position 182,045,896 of record CM057379.1, read on the forward strand.
AGGAAAAATGATTCAAATATTAGCAGATATAAATCATAAAGTATGTGTACTTGGCTTGCCTTCAAGGAAAGTGAAAGATCTCTGTATCATTGTGTTTAGTGACAGTCATTTTAAACTGAGCATCTCTTTGTGCTGAGACACAAGCTTCCTTCCAAGAGTTAGAAAGACACACTGAGTTTGACTTAGACAGTAGGGTCTCAGAAAACCTGGTTATGTGCCTTTTGCACCTATTCTCAAAAACCCTGAACTTTGTAATACCTGTGACAGTCATGTCTATGGTCTGCTTTAGGACACTGTTGAAGCACCACTAATGTCAGTTTCTCCACCATTTCATTGTAGCACACAGATCTGGCCCAGTACATGTCTCAGCACCCAGGAGGGCTTCATCCTCACAACGTCAGGGTGAGTACTTTGAGGGTCAGGGCCCTCCTCTGGCTTGTCCGCAGCAGGAAAATTTTTAAACAGATTGCCATCAGAAAGCTGAGTCCCAGGATACTAAATGAGAAGATGGCCATCATTGATATTCTAGAGATAAGTTAAAAAAAAAAAAAAAGAGAGAGAGAGAGAGAGATAAAGCAATGTTTAACCATCTTCTGGGCAACCTAACCTTGTAGTTATTGCCGTCATGTAAATGTCTCTTTAAAAGTATAAACCATTAAAGACTCTGGTGAAGATGAAAACCATTAAATTATCTACATAATCATGGGATTTTTTTTAATGGCAGTGATTAGCAATTTGAATTGAGAAGCAGAGAAATTAGACAGCTGGATTGATCCAGAGTTAGGGCTTTGCCAGATATGTGAGAGGAAAAGACAGTTGGGCAAGAGAATTGAGGAAGTTGTCAAGAAAGGTTAATATGATGATCAGTGTCTTCTAAACTGGGTCTAATCTGAGGGAAGGAAGTGAAGATAGGCAAGTTGCTGATAGCTAGGGAGAGAGCAGAAGAGTCAATGCTGATTAAATAGAAGCATAGTTGAAGAAATTATAACTGAAAAAAAAAATTTTCAGGCTTATGTGACTCTTTCCCAGATACTGTTCTAAATGCTTAGAAGGACAACAAGACATAGAAGATATAGTTCCTGTCCTTAAGGCACTTGTATACAAATAAAGACAAAAGAAATATACACTAGTATTATTAAAGGGCATTTGTGAATGATGCCAGGTAACAAATAAGACCTAGTATTGTAGATGTGCAAAGAAGTAAAATATATCTTCTAATTTTAAGAGTCTTCATTAAGGTGAAACTTTAAAAATGTATTGTATTTCAAGAGGCTGGAATGAGGGAAGATGTTACAGAAAGAAGGAAAATTTTCAACCAAGGTACAGAACAGGGAAGTAGAGGATATGTTCAAGGAAGAGGATCCCAGGGTCATGGATTTTTAGGGTTAGAGGGCCCACAGTGGGCTTTAGCCTTCAGGTCCTGACCCATTACTAGATTATGAAATCAATTTGGTGATTAGCAACCAACATTTTGAAAAGTGAAATGGAAGGGGTGAAAAGAGAATAAAAAATATTATGGTGCATTACACTTAGTAAGAGTAAGTGTGACTTTCTGCAACTTTTATTCCAGTTGAAACTGTACTTATATCTATGTATGTACATGACTATTGAGCACTTACATATTACTTACTGTCATTGCAGTAAAAAAAAACTTTAAAAACATTGGGCTGGTCTAACTTCCTCGTTTCGCAGAATTAGAATCCAAGGTTTGAGGACAACCATTTTGCCTGAGGGTATAGAACCAGCTTTCAACATTGTTAAATATGATTTTTAGTTAAGATTCTTTTCCACTAGTGCCATACTACATTTCTCATCCCATTGGCCTGGAATAGAGAATATATTTGTGGAATGGGTTACATGAGTCTGGGAAAATAGATTGGGTAGGAGTCTTACTTTCCAAGATGTGGACTTTATTCCTTAGACAGTAGGGGTTTGAATTGAGAGAGAATGATATGATCAGAAGGAAATTTATATAACTGTGGTCTGTGGGCTGGCTTGAAGAGAGGAAAAAGGAGTTAGGGGTTCCTGTTAGGAGTTTGACGTGGCCTAGTCCAGTGCTTCTCAAATGCAATGAGCAGACAAATTACCTGGAGTTCTGACTCAGTAAGTCTAGGGTGAGGCCTGAGTTTCTGCTTCTAACATGATCCAAGGTAGTAGATGCTGCTGATTGAGGATGAAACTTTGAGTAGCAAAGATTTAGGTAAGAAGTAATAAGGCAAAAAGAAGAAGGAGGAGGAGGAGCAGGAGGAGCAAAAGGAGAGGGAGAGGGAGAGGGAAGAGGGAAGAAGAAAGAAGTAGAAGAAGAAGAAAAAAGAGGAGGAAGAGGAGGAAGAGGAAGAGGAGGAGGAGGCAGTGGAGGAGGAAGAGGAAGAGGAAGAGGAGGAGGAGGCAGAGGAGGAGGAGGAGGAGGAGGAAGAGGAGGAGGAGGAAGAGGAGGAGGAGGAGGAGGAGGAGGAGGAGGAGGAAGAAGAAGAAGAAGAAGAAGAAGAAGAAGAAGAAGAAGAAGAAGAAGAAGAAGAAGAAGAAGAAGAAATAATAATGACTAAATAATGGTAGTGAAGGTAAGAATGGGAAGGGATGTGAAAAATGAATACAAGGAAGAGTTCATCCAAGACATGGTGACTAAGTGGGCATGAGGAAGAGAAGAATGAGGCTGGACATGACTGATTTTGAGTTTGATCTACCAGGAGAATTATAGCTCTGTTAATAGAGATAGGAGAAGTTGGTTTGAAGAGGAAGAGGAAGAGGAAGAGGAAGAAGAGGAGGAGTTCTATTTTAGACATGAGGGGCTTATAGCTGGGATATCCAAAAGCAAATGAGCAGCAGGCAGTTGAAGAGGAGACTGGTGCTCAGACGGGAGGTGTGAGCTGGAGATGCAGATTTGAGGGTAAACCCATGGAGTTTATAGTCAAAGACAAGAGAGTGGATCACCGAAAGCACATCCAAATCTGCAAAGGGCAAAGGACTGGTGACAGAAAGTTTGCCTTAAGAGCATGAGAAAAAGGACAGGACAGCAAAGGACAAAGGAAAGCAGTTTTTAGGAATGCAGAGGATCCAGAAAAATGCATGTTCATGGAAGTCAAGGGAAGAGACACTTCCAAGGAGGGCATAGTTGAGAGCGTCACAAACACCAAGAATACAGCTGAAAATCATATTTGACTGCAAGGTCTTTGTGCATTTGTGAGGAACACACAAAATAAATAGAAAGCTGTTTTAGGGGCATCTGGAAGCAGAAAGGAAGAACTTATCCAATCAAAGCAGGTGGGCATAGGATTGAGGTCCCCATAGTAGAGGCAGCAGTGAAAATGCTGGGATGCCAGAGAAGGCATGGTATATTCCAAGAACTAAAGATAATTCAGGAAGTGTGGAGTTTAGAATTAACAGAGTTGGAGATGGTTAGAGATGAGACTTCCAAGGTAGGTTGGAGCCAGAGCATGAAGGGTTAAGCTATGTCATGCTATTCCATGTCATGTTAAATGATTTTAAACAAGGAAGTGATACATTCCGATATTCTTGTAAAGCTCACTCTGATGACACTGTGGTGAATGGATTGGAAAAGGGGCAGTACTTTTGGGGGAAATGTTATGATTCCCCTGATGCCACTCTCTTCTTGATATTTTCTACTCCCAGTCCATACTCCCATCTCTAATAGTCATTCTCTAAATGCTGGTGTCTATTAGGGCTCCAGCTTTGGCAATGAGGCTAATCAGGACAACAGCGATGCAGATGTGAGATGATGGTGGAGGAAAGTAGATGTATTTGTCATCAATTATTTAGCCAGAATTAACAAGAGATAGAAGAATCAGCAATAATTTTTCTAGCTTTTAGTACTTAGGTGAATAATGGTACCATTCACTGAGATAGAGAAATGTAGGGGGAAAGTAGCTTTTAGAGAGATATAATAAACTCAGTTTTGGACATTCTGAGTTTGAGGTGATTAGGAAATGTCTAACTGAACTTCAGACTATGTGGGTCTAAAGCTCAGGAAAGAGGTCTGAGTTGGAGATAAAGATTTTGAAATCTTCAGAATACAGTTAATTGAGGCAATCAGTGAGTAAGATGGCTAAGGAAGAGTGTCTAGAGATAAGAGAAAAAGGTCTAGGATGGAGCCCTAAGAATATCAATATATTAGAGATCAGAAGAGGAAGTGGAACCTATAAAAAGAATAGTCGTCAGAGAGGTAGGAGAAAAATTAAAAGATTGTGGCACCAACAGGAAAGAGCTTCAGGAAGGAAGACGTGGTCAACAATGCCAAATGCTGCAAAGAGAAGGAAGGAGTGGTAGCCATTGAATTTCTATAGCAAAAGGCATTGGTGGCCATGAATGATGTGACCATTGCAGAAGCCATTTTATATGGGCATGGATTTCACATCTGAGAGGACAAACAGTTGCATATGATGGCAAAACCCACTGTGTTACCGCAGGAGTGAGGGGCTGAAGTTGACTGGAAAAGCAGGTCCCTGGAGCTTGTTCACATGGGCATGGATATAAAGGAAGCAATAGCTGTGATCCAGGTGCCTAAGTCTGGGGAGAAGGATGGAGAGTGGTGGGGAGTTGTGTGGATGATAGCAAAAAGAAGAGTAGAGGGAGGTGTAGCTGGATAGCAAGAAAGTCCAAGCAATAGGGACTTAGGGTGGACAAGTAATGGCTTTGAAGTGATATTGGCGAGTCAGGGAGGCAGGTGACCTCACCTGGCAGTGATCAAAGGTATGAGTTGTAGGAAAACTAGCATCCACTTGAAAATGCTTATAGGGAAGCAGCAAACTCAAGGCACCATTTAAGGAAAGGAGCCATGAGGAAATTCACCAGAGGTTGGGTATAGGAAGTTTTTAAGCCAGCATGGAGGAGTGAAGAGTAAACAGTGGAAAGGTTTGGGAGGGAAAAGAACGATGGATGCTGGGAGCACAGAGCAGTATGGAGATGAGCATATGGGAGGGAAAAGGAATAGTCAGAGAGGCTTAATTTTTAGTGACCACAGAAGATAGGCTGGGAATCACAGTGAGGTTTGCTTGGGTTGCATTTCTAATAGAATAAGCTCCAGGGATTCCCTGATGAGTGGAAGGACTCAAGTCGCTGCAGGAGTTGGCTGACTGATGGGATTGTGTTTTGAGGGATTCTTAGCCCAGATGGCACTAGCCCAAAGGATTTATATTTTGTTCCCAAGAGCCTCATTGTGCTGGAAACAGGACCAACCCCTAGGGTATGGGAAACCTCTCTGGAAAGAGTCACCCACGGTCTGGCTCGATGTCGACTGAGAAAACACCATCAGGTTGGGTATTACTGGTGAAGCTTCGGCGGTGTGGAAGGAAGAATCCAGGCTGTGAGGGATTAAAGAGTGAGTGGGTAGATTAAAGAGTTAGCGACGCTGCAGTTTTGAGGAGCGTGGCTGTGAAATACCATATCTTCACACCGCAGTGCCTTACCACTTACAATGCTCCTAGACAGATGTGGAGCCAGGGAGGGAAGGGACCCAGAGCAAGAAGGTGAGAGGCAAGTGTTGCTAATTGTGAGAACAGTCTGTCCTTGGACCCGACGGGCATGTCAGGCTGGCCCGCTGAGGAGCTCTGTCTCTGACTCAGCCAGCTGACTCTCTTTCTCTATCACGTTTTAAATTTTCTGTCTTTTTTCCAGCTTCTCAGGATGGTGTGTAGTGGAATCAGGCAGGTCTGAATTTGAGACCTGTTCCTGACACTGCAGACATACTTTCAAAGTTTCCTGGAGTGCTATTTTTTTAATCTGTAGATTGAGAACAAGCATATCTTTTTCATAGGGTTGATTTGAGGATTATGAAAGGTGCTAGGCATTCAATAAATGTCATTTTTCCTTCCTTCCTTCCTTCCTTCCTTCCTTCCTTCCTTCCTTCCTTCCTTCCTTCCTTCCTTCCTTCCAGCTCTCTTCTTTACGGGTCACTATTTTTCTGTCTTCTGTCCCTCACCTGTCTCCATTTCCCTCTTTTCTTAGTAATTTCCCATTGAAAAACATATACCATGGCATCTTTTATTTTTCCCAGAATTTAAGTTGGTTCTGTATATTGTCTGTGAACATTTATATTTCTATAACCAATTGGAAGGCTTAAATGTAGGCATAGAAACTTTGTGCCTTTTTAGCTTAGTGATTTGATAAATCGAAAAATGAATAGTACGTGTGTGTTTAAAGCACCAAGAAGAAAAAGCACATTGGGAAGACTCATAGTATCAGTGAACAACTGCAAAAGGAGTATCAAGAAATTTTTAGCTTTGTGGCTTGTGAACCTGATGTGGGGCCTGCATGCAACCTGCACGGCCACAGCTGTGCTGTGGTAGGTAAATTCCCCATGCTGCTCGTTAACTTGGCTCCAATGTCACCAAGTCATTGCTGGGTCAGTACAGGTCCTAGCATCTCTGAAGTTCTTAGTTTCCAAGATGTGATGAAAAAAAGAGAAAGGATTGATCCGCACGGCTCTCTATCCGCTATTTTGCCTGTGTCCCCAGCAATGCTGGGGCTGGCCCTTTCTTTTCTAAACTGCCAGAACATGTTCTCATTTAGCATATGTCTTTGTAAACACTAATGTTGGTGTTTGAATTCGCACTTGCCAGTGGCACTGGAAAATAGTGAAAGACACTTGGAAAACTAAGCATTGTTTTTTTTTTTCCTTCAACTTCTATATTGGTAGGAACTTAATAATGACTTTGGTTTCCGTGTCTTATAACCACACACAACATCTTAAAATTTAGGGCCAAAATATGTTTTTCCTGTTGTTTTATTCCCTCTTTCTTCTTTTCTCTATTATTTATATCTTATTCTCTCTCTCTCTCTCTCTCTCTCTCTCTCTCTCTCTCTCTCTTTTGTGAGGGGTGGGTAAGGGGTCTAATTTCTTTTGGTCTCCCTTCCCTCTTAATCTATACTGTATATTTCCCTTGTTGTCAACTTTGAACCTAAGACTTTAGAAACAGATTTTAAAAGAGAATTGTTTTTTTAATTTCTCATAGAATCTAAGGATATATTTCCCAGTCTTGTCTCCTTGTGTTTGTGTTTTTAAAAGAGTTTCATATCAGAAAGCTTGGAAAACTTAAGCAGTTGTAAACCTTAGAATATCATTTCCAGGTCAACTTTGATCTTATATGCCAAGTTCATCAGTGGGGGAAAAAAATTTAAATCTCTCACATCTAAATCAATAACTAGTGTTCCAAGGGAAACTTCAAAGTTTCACTTTAGATTTTTAAGGAAGGGTAATTCCTTCAATATCAAAGAAATGAGATGTCAGGAAAAGCCAGAATCCCTTTGTTTAGGACAAGGTCTATTTATTTGACTTTCCTTGTCTTTTTTCCCCCTCTTAATATAAAATCTTCACTTTTTTTTTTTTTTTATCTCAAGAGACACTTTTACAATATTCTTTCAGATGACTGTTTTTGATTTAGAGAAGAAATCAACACATAGTGCCTCAAATCTGCTTAGATAAGGTGTTCATTCCTTCCAGCTTTTCATGTTTCAACTTTTGCGGGGCCTGGCATACATCCACCACCAACACGTTCTTCACAGGGACCTGAAGCCTCAGAACTTACTCATCAGTCACCTGGGAGAGCTCAAACTGGCTGATTTCGGTAAGCCGCCCCTCGAGTCTCCTTCTGGGCTGTGAACAATGGTGCTTTTGTGTGCCCATGTTTAAAGCATTGATGAAGCCTGGCCTTTGAAAAAGAGAGGCCTGGGGAACATGATGCTTTGTGAGGGTATCAGATAGCCCTCTCGGTAGTATGAGACAAGAAACAGGGAGAGATTGGTAGCTTTTTAGAATTCCATCAGGACCCAGTCTAATCAGATTCTAAAACTTGGGCACCCCTCCTAGCTCAATGCCATTTTTGCCATGGAGACTTTTAGAGTGAACTGGATTTGGTAGGTTTCCCTACACCTAGGTGGATATACAAATTCTTTCAGAATAAATCAAGATTACCCAGAATGTCAGGATAAAGCACTCACCCTCAGATTGTAGGATGGATTCATGCTGGAATGGAGACTCCAAGATATCTGTTCCTGTTCACCTATGTATTTACGTAGGTGTGACTGTATGGGTACTGAAGGCTTTTATGCAATCCAAGTGATGTAGATTTCCCCTGAATATTACTGTAGCTTTCCATTTTAGCACTTATCACGGTTTATAATCACACACGCACACACAGGCACACACACACATTCATGTGATGATTTTTTTTCTCCTCCACTAGACCTAAGCATTATAAGGTCAGCCTGGGTCCATTTTTGCTTTTCATTGGATCCCTAGTGCCTGGTAGCACAGTAAGGGCTCAATAAATGTTTGTTTTAAAGCTGGTTCCGTGTGAGCTGAGGAAACACTCTTCTCGGTTTGGTAGATGTCAGATAATTGTACTATAGTAGCTATCATTTGGACATGTAAGCTTTTAACAGGCATTCATTTATCAATTCAGACTCATCTATTAAAGTTTTTTTTTCCAGCTCTAGATCATGTGATCCCATGAGATAAGTAGCTGACTGACAAAAGTACCCTCTTTGTGTAAAGAAGCACTTGAAAATGACTCATCTAAGGTTCTGAGGATTAGCAGTCTCCCCCCTTTATCTAACTGGGGACTCCTGGACAGCAAAAATAGAAGGTGAACACATAAGTTGTGAACTGGGTCCCATTGTTTTACCACAGACCCAAAATTACAGAGGTGTAAACATACTAGAAGCTTTCTCTCACATAACTCTCTGAACTAAGCAGTTAGGACTCAACAGATGGCCCTGTGGTATTTTGGCCCATGTTCCTTCTGTCCTGTGGCCCCACCATCCCTGGGGTATTTGCTCCAACCGCATATTTCAAGATGGCTCCCACCCCCTTCTCATTATAACCTGGAGGAAGGAGAAAAAGGAAGAACACGTAACCCCTCCATTACGTGCATGAACTGGAAGTTCACACATCACTTCTGTTTGATCATATAGGGAAGAATTTAGTCCCTCATTGTACGTAGCTGCCAGGAAGGCCCACATCTAGCTGCAAAGTAGGCCGAAATTTGAGAAATTCACTTGCTGAAGAAGTACACAAGGATCAAGGTAGTGGAGTAGCTCTATGGGAAGCACCCAGAGTTTGCATATCATTTAGAAAATATGTTTCCTCAGCCAGTTATACCGTCCTTGGTAGAATGTGTTGTTGTGGCTCTCTAGGAAATCCCGAAACAATGAATTCTGTGCTTCTCTTTTTTGGTCAGGTCTTGCTCGGGCCAAGTCCATTCCCAGCCAGACTTACTCTTCAGAAGTTGTGACTCTTTGGTACCGCCCTCCTGATGCCTTGCTAGGAGCCACTGAATATTCCTCTGAACTGGACATATGGTAAGAGCTAGTACCAAAAAAACGAAGAAAATGTGGGTCATCGTACCCTTTAGGGTTACTTTATTATATGTCACATTTAAAAATTTTTAACATTTATTTATTTATTTATTATTTATTATTATTTTCACATTCTACTTTTTATTTCCCCCCCTCCCCTCTAGTAACCACTATCTATTGTCCATGTCCATGAGTCTCTGCTTGTTTTTCTTGTTCATTTGTTGCTTTTAGGTTTATATCCCACATATAAGTGATATTATGTGATTTTCAACCTTTTCTGTCTGGTTTATTTCACTTAGTATGATTATTTCAAGGTCCATCCGTGTTGTTGCAAATGGCAGTATTTCATCTCTTCTTATGGCTGAGTAATATTTCATCCTATATATGTACCACAGCTTCTTTATCCAATTATCTATTGTAGGAAACTGGTTGCTTCCATGTCCTGGCCATTGTGAATAATGCTGCTATGAACTGTATGTGTCACATTTTTAATAATAATCCTAATGACAATCACATTTGTCTACGAAACATAAAGTGCTTTCAAATAAACATATCATTTTGATTTCTCCAATCGTTCTGCAAGCTTTTACAGTTAAAGAAACTGAGACTTAGAGAAGTCTTACCCAAGACATCTTCTGCATCCTATACTCTTTCTATCACACCTCTTCTCCTAGCTCTTCTCTTCATTCTCTTTATCTTTTCTTCTTGTTTTTAGAGAAGCACACATACACTCTCAAACCACAGATACACACACACATGCACACACATGCACATACTTATGCACTCATCTGCACATGCATGCTCACACATGCCCTAACACACTTAAGAGCTTGGTGAAAAAACATAAAAACCAAGATTCAAGAGGCCTGATTTTTATGCCACTTTTATTTCTAATTAGTTACTCTGGATTATGTTATTTTGAAAAGTCATATATCCCCTTTGTGTCTATGTTTTTTCATTTTTAAAGTGAGGGTAATAAACTCTCCCTATGAAGGATTAAATGAGACTGTAATGCAAGTATAAGAACCAGATAGATGCTGTCAAGTAAAACCACATTGTTGAGGAAGCTCTTGGATTAATGGGAAACAGTGATGAGTGTGGGATTTCAGGAACTCATCCTCCCTAGAGCAGCAGCATTGTTATCTTGATCTTATTCCTAAAATATCCTAGTCATTTGGGGGCCACAGCTAGATGTGTGGTGACTTTGCAATCATAGCCACCTCCTCAAGGATAACAAAATATATGAAAATCTTTCAAGACCTTAGAAGGTCATCTATAAACAGAAGGCTCTGTTTTTAAAAAAATCAATAATAGGTTAAAAAAAAAAAACTTAAACAGAATTCTAACGGGCTAAACTAAATTTTTGGATTTCCCAAAGAATTGAGAAAGGTTGCAGAAATTTTCCTCCAGCATATCTGGAGTCATTGATTTTCCAATATCTGGGGCCATTCTGGAAGTATCACCTGTCAGTCAAAACTCTCCTGACACTGCCAGCTCTCATTGCTGTGCACTGTCGCTTCAGAGGCCTTTGATGGGCTCTCGCTTTCTCAGCTTTTAATGACCACCTCTAGTTGTGCTTCACAGACAGTGAAACTTGTACTAATCACTTTTAAATTTTGTTTTATTATAGAACATTTAGAACATTCAGAAATATATTATATATATACACACACACATACATACATACATACATACATACATACATACATACATACATAAGTGATTCTCAACCAAGGTCAATGTTGCTTCCCAGGAAGTTTGGCAGTGTCTAGAGACATTTTTTTATTTTTCACAGCTGGGTGGGTGGTGTTACTGGCATCTAGTGGGTAAAGACCAAGGATGTTGCTAAACATCCTATAATGCACAGGGCAACCCCCTCCAAACAAATATTTATCTACTCCAAAATGTCAATAATGTCAAGATTGAGAAACCTGATGTAGATTAAGAAACACAATAAAGCAAGCTCCACAAACCCACCACTCAATGTAACAACTAGAACATAAAAACCAATATTGTCACATCTGCTTGTGTCCCTTTCTCATTAACCTGCCCCTCACCTCAGAGACTTCTATACTAAATTTTTTCTCTTGCATCCTTCTCCTACCCCTTTTAGAAACAATATTTTAACATTTTAAAATGTATTCTTAAAAAGAGTGTTTTGTTCTACCTGCTTTTGTGTTTTTATAAAAATAGTATTACCTTGTTTTTGGTCTTCTGTGACTTTTTTTTCACTTAATATGGTCCTAAGATTCATCCGCATTGATCTGTGTAGCTATATTTTACTTCCTGTTGATAAACATTTTATTTAGTTTGGTTTTTTGTCTTGTTTGTCTTTGCTACTATGAATATACTTGGTATTAATGCTTAAGGATTTCTCTAGGGTACGTACTTAGGAGTACATTTGCTGCATCACAGGATTTATGAATGTTCAACTTCATAAAATGGTGACAAATTGTTTACCAAAGTGGTTGTAATAATTTATTCATCAACAGTGTATTATAATCCCTTATCTACATATGCACCACTTTTTAAATAACAGATTTTTAAATTTTTGCTAATGAAGTGGGTAGAATGGTATCATGTTGTGCTCTAAATTTGCATTTTTCTAATCACTACTGATATTGGACATCTTTTCATGGATTATTTGCCCTTTGCTTTTTGTCTTTTATGAAATACCTGTTTATTTTTTTAATTTTTTTTTTTTGGTTTCTCAGTCTCTGTCTCTGTCTCTCTCTCTCCTTCCCTCCCTCCCTTTCTGTATTGATTTATAGGAGTACTTATATTCTGGATACTAATCTTTTATCAGTCGTATGTGCTACAAGTAGCCTCCCTAGTTCATGGCTTATGTTTGTGAAAAAAAGTTCTTAATTTTAATATTGCTGATCTTATCAGTCTTTTCTTTTATGGTTAGCCCTTTGGTTTCTTGTTTATAAAATCCTTCCCTTACTGAGATCAGAATAATATTGTCCAATACATTCTTTTAAAAGTTGTGAAGTTTTTCCTTTCACTTTAACTCTTTAATACATTAGAAATCGACTTTTGTATTTGCTAAACGAAGGTCTCATCTCAATTTCTTCAGCGATCTGCTATGGCAATATCTCGTAGATCAAGTTTCCATAAATGCATTGTTCTATTTCTGTGCTCTCTATCCTTTTCCACTGGGGTCAACTTATCTGTCCCTGTACCAGGGTCCCATTTTATTAATTTCTATAGCTTTATAATAATAGTTGATATTTGGTAGGACAAGTCTCTCCACTTATTCATCTTCAGGAGTTCGTTGGCTATTTTTCTCCTTTGATTTTTCGTATAAATTTTAGATTCAGTGTTTCAAATTTCATGAAAAAGCCTAGTGAGATTTTCATTCGAGTTTTATTCAAATCAGAAAACACTATGAGGATAATTAACACTTTTGTAATATTGTGTTCCAAATTTTAAATGTAGTATATCTCTCCATCTTTTGAGTTTTTATTTAATGCCTTTTAGTAAAGTTTTAGAATTTTCTCTCTAAGGTCTTACATAACTAGAGCAAAGGTCTTTGTAAGTCTATTTCTATTTATTGTTTCTTATGGTTCTTGCATATGGTATCTTTTTTTTTCCATCTGTGTTTAGTTGTTTGTGACATTGATATGCTAATTTTCTTTGAAATTTCATTTGTGGGATTTTTTTGTAGGCCTTGAATGAGGTGGGTTATCTCAAAGAAAATTTTCATTTAATTCTGCTAGGTGCATTAATAAAGAAATTTATTATTATATCTTATGTACATGTTGGTCTGCCACCCAAATCTTGATTTATTAATACCATTCCCTGCTAAAAAGAACTAGGAATTTTTGAAGAAATGGCCTATTCTAAGTCTAGGGCAGAGAAAGTACAAAATAGGTCAGGAACTTGTCAGGCTGGAACATTTTTTTGATGAAGTGATCAAAAAATGATGAGAATATGTCAAAAGGACACTGGAAGCAGCTTGAAGAGATTCCCACTAGCCAGAGGTGGTAATATTTGAGCATCAGTTTAAATAGGATAATGGATAATAACCCATTGAATAAAATAAGACTACATAAATCTATATTAAAGATAGCTAGATATTAAAGATAGATAGTTAAGAAGGGAAGCTCCTTATAGTAGAATGCCAACTAATAATTGGAGAAAAGGTGATGGAGTTAGAAAATCACTTTTTTTTGTAATACAGTAATAATTGGTTCAAACAAATATCAATGCTAAATGAGAAAATTCGATGAGGAATAAAGTATTTACATAGTCTCAAAGTACCTCTCTACAAATTACTTATTCATTACAAAAAGAAAAATAGTAAATTTGTAGTAGAAAAACTTGGTAGATACTACCTTAACCATGTAATTAGAGGTAATATTATCAATAATAGGACTCTCTGACATGTGCACTTCCTAATATGATACACTGAGAAGGATAATATCACTTAAGTTTTCCTGCAAAAAAAAAAACATAACCTGAATCAAATCATGAGGACACATCAGATAAACTCAGTTTGAGAGACATTCTACAGTGTAATTGGCCTTCACTCTTGTAGGGGAGGAAAAATTTTTCCCTCTCTCCTTAGGTTCAGTGGATGTGCCTGCAAAGTAAACTGACAAAAAAAAAAACAGATTAACAGGAAAAGAGTATTCAAATTTGACTTGATATTAAAAATATTATGTGGCACAGGGGAGGTGGCTCCCTAGGAAGAAGAGAAACCCTCCAAAGAAGCAGCGAGGCTTAAAGGCTTTTACAGTATTCTGACAAAGGACAATGCATTTGTAGAAGTGACAAGACAAAAAAAGGGCCTTCTAGACTTTTCAAGGGCCATAAATTGTGGAGAGGTAAATCTGTGGGGGACCCTAATAGTAGATAAGGGTTACTAAGCAAGGTTTTTTTTATGTCGATTCTTCTTGGTGCCATCTCTGTCTCTGGTGATAAGGTTGTTCTCCCCTCTTGGTACAGAAAGTGGGGGAAGGATGAGGAGACATATTCCCATGAGGAATTTATGTCCTGGTCTCCGGTAGAAAGGGAGAGGCAGAGAGCTCATCCTGTGTTTGCTTTTTCTCGATGGCTTTCAGCTCAAAATAATCCTTAAGTCAGAGTGGCACATTTGGGGGTGGCATTTTCTGTTTCCCTACAGGGTCAAGGTTTTAAAATGCAAATAAAGACTGAGGAACTGTTCCAGATTAAAGGAAACTAAGAGACATGCCAGCTAAACACAATGAATGGTCCTAGATGGGATCCTGGGGGAAAGGGAGCTCAAGAACATAACTGGGACAATAGGTGAAATTTAAATATGGACGATGGATTAGATAGTGGTATTGGAGCAACACTGAATTTTCTGATTTTGATAATTGCACTGTTGTTATGTAAGAGAGTGCTTTTGTTCTTAGAAAACATTTATGAAAATTTTTAGGGGTGAAGATTCATAGTATCATCAATTTATTATCCACTACTTCAGAAGAAATAGATGATATGATAGTCATTGTAAAATTTACCATTTCAACCATTTCAAAAGTACAATTCAGTGGCACTAACTACATTCATGTTTTTGTGCAGCCATCACTACTACTCATTTCCAGAACATGTTATCATCCCAAACTGAAATTCTGTACCCATTAAACAATACTCCCTATCATTCCCTCTCCACAGGCCCTGGCAACCACCAAGCTAATTTTTTCTGTCTCTATGATCCCACTCTTCTAAGTACTTCATAAACTGGAATCATACAATATTTGACTTTCCATATTTAGTTTATTTTATTTGCTATAATGTTTTCAAGGTTTGAGGTGGCAAACTGGGTTTTAAAAAAGGATTTATTTGGTACACAAAGTCCTCTTCAAAACTGACTTCAGGCAGCTGTGACTTTTAGGACTACAGAAAGTTGTTTCTGCCTGAGAGATTGCAGGTATTTCACTTCAAACTTCCAAATATAAAGAGTGGCCCAGGGAAAAGCAAATGGAAATGTCATGTAACTGCTGCATACAGTATTACGTCGTTCTGAACTAACTTCAGCAGTTAAAAATGAAATACTGATTCATTTCTCCCAACAACAGTTTTATATGCTCCTTGCACCTCCCCAAACCTGAAACTCCTAAGATGGTTTATTTCCCCAGTGATTGCCTAAGGAATCTGAGAAATCTTTTTCTCTCTTGTGTAAGAATTTGTTCATGCTCAGAATAGAGAAAAGGTTAGGAAAAGAGCCAGAAAAAGCAGAAAACATGTAAGCTGTTTCCTCTAACTTGACTGAAGAACCGCAGTTGGAGCAATGAAATGGCCCAGTGCATCTCCCCTTTCTGGAAGGATTCACTGTTTGATGCCATCAGGTCTTTTCTTCCCTGGTGTGAAGTTCCCCTTCATCTACATGGCCTGCCTCAAGGGTATCTCTACAGAGCAGAAATCCTCTGAGAAGCCTAAAGATATATAGGGTAAGAAGAGCCATAGGAAAAAAGATTTAAGAACAAAACAGGAATAAAAGGAAATAGGAAACTGGTTCCCTATCTGGACCTGAATGTTCAGAATATTTAAAATGTTTGCTTAAGGCTAGTCTTGGATGGGCAAAATAGATGATAGCCATATGACTTGTTTAAGAAGCAGATAAAAATATAAAAGCTACATGACTTGTTTATGAAGAAAATAAAACGTAAAATGATTCTGAGGAACAAACTACAAAAAATATAAAGATGAATTGTATAGTTTTTAAAGGACGATGCTTAAACCTAGAAAACATCTTTATCTTTCAAATTTGAGATGCATAGACTTACTTTCTTACCGAAACATTGATATTTGTGGTACTTGTGGATATTCCAGGCACTAAACTATAATTGATTTAGGAATTTTGTCTTATAAGTGATGTAGGTGCATCCATGTATGCAGGTGGATTGCATACATATAATCTTAGACTCTAGATTAGTTTGGTGAGAAAGGTTTAACCCTCCCTTAAGTGAAGCTCAGAGAGAAAGACTCTAGAGAATGCCTGTATGGTGCCAACTATACACAAATGAAGAATTTCAACCAAAAATAGCATTTTATTCCATAACACGAACATCTTCTATTACTTTGTAGTGCTTGCTCAATGGCCTTAATGTCCAGCTTTCTTAGTATATTTTACAGAATTGTGTACACCATCCTAGCGGAGTAGAAGAGGAAGGACACTAAGAAATTGTGTAACAAAAGGACTTTCTTCTTGGTTCCCTATAGCCACAAGTATGAAAAGATATGAAAAGGCAACAAGCTTTTTATAAGCAATGAAAGCTTTTTGAGGGGAGGGGTAGAAAGTGTACAGGATTTAAACCTAGTAATGATTATGGTTTTGAACCTTGTTTAAAATGTCCTCAGGCCTCCTAGTGGTTTGTGAGACCCTGAAGTGTCTGGAAGGTGTTAGAATCCTAGATAGAGGGTTGATTCAAGTCTTCAAAGCCCAGTACATTTTCATTTCTGTTTTGTATCAGTTAATAAACAATTACAAATATGTTAATACACACATAAATCCACATGCTTATATATAGCATTTATATATTTATTTTTTCACTTCAAAATGAAATGATTTAAGACCTTTCCAATACATACATACAGAGAAAGTGTGAGGTACCGTGGGTGGAGACTGTTTGATGGTGTTCACTGACTCAGTTTCTGAGTTGGCTTATCTTGTAGTTAACCGTTGCTAGCAACTAGGATGATTTTTAACCATTTGACATTTTTCCCATTACTTTTATTCTCTTCTATATATTGTTTAATTTCTACTTTTTGTATCTGTTGCTTTAAAGATAAGATGCAAAAAGAACATACATGTTTAACAAGCTAATAAGAAGCTTTAAAACAACAATAATTTTAAAAATTGACCTCAAGATATTATTCAACTTATAGTCTTAAGTTACATTTGTCTGATCAAGCCTCATGTCACACATCAAGTTGTCTTTTGTACATGAAAAATCAGTAAAAACTAAATATGATGGCCAGTGTATCAAAACTGGCTCTTTTTAAATTGGGGATAAAAACAACCTGTTGTTTGAGGGTAAAAAAATGCTTGTAAAACTCAGTCTGATGTTTTTTATTTTTATATATACAAAATTCTAAGAATAAGCCTGTTGATTATCTTAAATGCAAACCAAATATGGGCTTGTGAAAATAGTTTTTGTCTCTTTTAAGATACAGTTAAATTTCCATTTTTAAAAAAATATATAATCTTTCCCCAAACCAGACTCAAGATATAAATTATTCTTAAACTCCTTTATCAAAAAATCTGTTTTCTCCTATATAACTTTAAGTGAATTAAATAGCATGTAACTACAGTCAGATAGAAAAAGTAAAAATATATCATATGTAATAAATATAAATAATAGTAAAGATTATATTTTAAATGAATCTTTAATAGTATGATGATCTATAATTAAATATTTTACTTAAATATCTTTATTTATCAAGTCACAAAAAATGTCAAGATGATTAAAGGAGTTTTCACAATTATGTGTTATGGTGAAAGGGATTTGGAGTCAAAGTCTGTCACCTGAACCATTTTTATCACTCAAAAGACAAGAATAAAAATGTGCATTATTAACAAAATAAATCTTATTCCTTGCTATTCTTACCCTCCAGTTTTACTGCATAGGAAAGGAAACATATTTCACTCTATTTAATCTATTTTAAGGTGCATATTCTTGGTGCATCTTAAATCAGGATGCATCGTACAATCAGTAGCATTTCACAGTTGCCATCAGCCAGGCTGCAGTTGTGACTGTAGTTACCATTGCACACGTGTGAACATCAAACACGCCAGCATCAAAACTTGCAGAATGGGCATCAGTGACTTGAAAGAAAGTCTTACAGACAGGAGAGCTTTTCTTTTTCTTTTCTCTATTTCTTTTTTTTTTAATCTCCAGGAAACAAACAATTGTGGAGAGAGAATGAACCAGACATGCATAGCAACATTCTTTAAGCAAGAGTCAAAAGTAGGCTAACTTTATGTAATTGCATGGTCAGCTAAGGAGCCCAGCAGCAATGACTCCTAGTTCTTTAATGGATTATTTTAAGATATGCTGTGTCATCAAACTCCTGATATAGAGAATGATACCATGGATAAATGACATCAAAGTGTCTGAGTCAAATGCAGAATGTGAAAAAGTTCTAGGAGTACCTAAACCAATTTTTTCACTTAATGTTCCATTTTTTGCATGTACAAGTATGACATGATAAAATAATCTGTCTAATTAAATATATAACAGCCCTTTCAATAAGTATAAGAGAAACATTCTGATTAAGTCATAGTTTAACTTGCAGGTATTTTGTTTCTTAATAGCACATACAATAATAGCATCTTAGAGTCAGTGAAAGAAAGCATTCAATTTGGAGATTTAGTACCTTCCCTGCTTCTCATAAAATGAATAGTTAATGAGCTTGAATGGGGCAAAATGTTATCTATACTGTGTTTCTAAATGCTGGCTGCATTCCATTTTAACAAAAAGTTATAAGCTATTCTTATTTTTGGTTGAGAAAGGGACGTTTTTCCCCGCCAATACTTAATAGCATGTGGCCTCTATTTAACTATCCCAAATATTTCTGGGGAGAAGAAATGCTATTAATTCAGTTTTTCACGTATGTATTCCTTGAAAGTGTTGGGTTGACTCTTGTTTCCTTTGCTAGGGGTGCAGGCTGCATCTTTATTGAAATGTTCCAGGGTCAACCTTTGTTTCCTGGAGTTACCAGCATCCTTGAACAGCTGGAGAGGATCTGGGAGGTAAGAGAAGAATTCCTCTTGGGAAAAAGAAATATCTGCATTTCAAACTTTGAACCAGATTTGCCTTAGAGATGAATGACGCAGTCCATCTGTTTCGAGCTATTAAGACTTGTCTTAAGATTGTGGAAACTGTGGTATTTGTCACAGGTATAATAACCACCTTGGGAACGAGCAGTCAGGAAACCCCCTTTGTCCTGTAGAAGCCCATGAATCCACCTGCTTCCTTTTATTATTGTCTCAGCCTCCCAGGGCAATTTCTGCCATTAATACTTAAGCACATTTTTCTGCCCTGCCACCCCCAGCTCTAATTCTACCATATATTTAGCCCTAGGTCTTTGTCAACTGAAGACAAGACGCTGAATTTTCATAGAACCCCAATAAAAACAAAGGCTTACCGTGTTAGTGTGGGAGAAATACAGTATTTATCATGCTCCTCCAAAATCAAATTCCCAGGGTGTCGATGTGCTTTTGTGTGTGTTCTTCCATTTCTTTCTTGATTACTTATTCCTGCCTCATTTGCACCATGATGTATTTCATTTTCATGTCCCTTGTAGCTTATATGCTATGTTAGTTATCTGTATATTTCTCTATTTCTCTAATTTATAAAACTGTCATAAAATATATGTAAAATGTATTTTTCTAACCACTTTAAGCGCACAGTTCTTAGGTGCTAAATACAACCACACTGTTGTGCAACCATCACCACCATTCATTTCTAAGACATTTTTAATAATGCCCATTAAATAATAACTCCCCCGTTCCCCAATTCCCAGCCACTGGTAACCTCTCTTCTACTTTCTGTCTCTATGATTTGTCTGTTCTAGGTATCTCCTGTTAGTGGAATCATACAGGATTTGTTCTCTATGTCTGGTTTCTTTCACTTAGGATAACACTTTCAAGGTTCATCCATGTTGTAGCATGTGTCAAAAATGCTTTAAGCTGGGTTTTTAAAAAATCACTTGTTATCCTGGATCCTGCTTTCTTTCAAGTTTGCTTGCTTCAAGCAGGTATTTATCTGGAGCATTCTTGCTAACAGCCTGTGATACAGGTATCTTAGGAAATATTGCCAGAGTGGGGTTTTTGTGTGCAGGTGAGGAAATCTGTCTTCTCCCAATTTTCTCAGTTTTTCTCTTTAACAGTTTTGATTTAGTAACCCCAAACTTTTGCCTGTACTGAAATATAAAATTTTTATTTTCAAATTATATTCCCAATGTAGAGTCTTCCATTTATTTTTTTAAAGTTGAGTTTGTCTTTAATACACAAAAAGATGAGGAAAATGCCTTAGGGAACACTTGGGGAAAAGGGAAAAGAGTTTCCAGCATATGGAGGTCATCAACTCATGTCTAAGAAGAAGTTCTATGCAAGTCAGTATAGTGCTATAGATTCATAATCCAGAAGATGTCTTCTGACTAAAATAAAATGTGGTTTGAGAAATTAAGACATTTCATAGAGGTTAATCATTGCCATTAAAATTATCTTTTGGAAACACTGGGGTTTTTACAAGGGAGCATAGGAAAAAATGGGAAGCATTTACAAAATACAAAAATATTTTTCAAACCTAAAGATTTTTTTTTTCAAAACTCCCTTGCAAGACAGAAAAATGCTATCTTCAAATAGCATCACTGGATGCCATAACATCGTCTAAGCTGGAGATAGCCTAATGTAATAATGCGTTGGAGTTTGGGTTTGACTTTTAGCCTCTTTCTAGCTAAATAAATGTGGGCAAGTTATGTATTCCCTCTGAGTTTCAGTTTCCTTGTTTGTTAAATGGGCCTAGTGATAATGACTTTGTAACCTTGCTGTCAGAATTCCATAAGATCGAATGCATAACAAGCTCCATGCACCAACAGCGCTCAGTAAATATGTGCTGCCTTCCTTTCTCACATGTTATTATTGTAGAGATGTTTCAGTAACCTAAGTGCTAAAAAGCACTTCCTGATACATAACCGAATTTTTCTTCCCCTTGTTGTTACTTCTTGTCCACAGTAGAGGAATCACAATTAGCACTGCCTAAACCTGACCTTGCAATGACCTTTACACGTTGGAAGAGTAGTTCTTAGACACTTAATTAGTAAACAACACTTATTGGACACTCATCTTATAAAATACTCTACAAAGTCTTATAAGAAGCTATAAGGGATGGAAAAAGGAAGAATAAGAAAAATGAATGATCTGTGTTTTCAGTGTTCAGTCCAGGTGGTGTCAAAGATGAAGTACAAGTAAATATAGGTGAAACAAACATATGTTATGTATATATGTGAAAGGATATATGTTTAGTTAGTTAATATAAATTATAATATTGAAATAAGGTGGGTTATCAGGGTATGTGAAAAGTTGTATATAAACTGATTTTTTTTTATTTTACATACTATCTTCAAATAATCATGCTTTTAAAAGCAATCATTTTACAGTTCTTTGCATTTAGAACAGCACTTAGAAATCATAGAACAGAAAGAATGAGCTAGACATTTCCCACGACCCAAAGGCTTTCTGGTTATTGGTCCAAGTTTCCATGAATGGCATTGCTAACTGACACTGGCCATCTGAAGATGTTTTAGGTAATTCAGTAAGTAAAAGAATTTGGACTTGACTCTGGACATAAAGTGCCAAAACATGAGTGATGCAGCAAAAACAAACATGTCTTAACAAATCAGTCCAACAGTTCCTGCCCAAGGAGCCATGTTTATTTCCACTATTATTCGTATCACACTGCAATCAATCAAAGGGACTTTATTTTGACGTTTATGACAACTCATTACAAATTTAAAACAAGTAAACATATTAGAAATAACACTAGCCTGCAGTCAGGAGACATGCGTTCTGAACCCAGCTCTAGCTTCAGGTAATGAGGAAGAGCAAGTCACATAGCCAACCTCCCTGGGTTTCCAGCATCTTAAATGTTAAAGGTGCTCCTTGACTTATGGCAAGCCACCTCCCAATACATGCCCGCCATAAGCTGAAAATATCATTAAGTTCAGGGATCCCCAACCCCCAGACTAAGGACTGGTATCGGTCCATGGCCTCTTAGGAACCAGGCTACAAAGCAGGACGTGAGTGGCAGTCAAGCGGGCATAGCTTCGTCTGTATCTGCAGCCGTTCCCCAGAGGAGCATCAGCACCTCAGCTCCACTTCAGATCATCAGGCCTTAGATTCTCACAGGAGCACCAGTCCCCGGCTCCAGACAGGTTGGGGACCACTGGTTAAGTTGAACCGTAGTAAGTTGGGGAGTACCTGTATTTGATTTTCTGACTCCATGAAATTGTGACTTTTTTAAACAAAGTGTAAAGAGAATATTGTAGTTCCTATCATTTTAAACCATAACATTCTTCTCTGTTTATTAGATTCCTCCCCTTCTGAGGGAGTTATTTCTCAAGTTTGTCAACTTGTCTAGCTCATTGTGGACTTTCGATTTGATCAAGGAGATAGTTCCTTCCATACTGGTTAATCACACTTTAAGGGCATTAAGGAAATCAGATTCACTATGTTTCATTTTCCCTCATTCCTGTCAGAGGAGGTAGAAACCATAGTTTTGTTGCCATGTCTGTAGTTCCACACTCTGCGGACAAAGTGAAAAAGCCACCATATTCAGCAGTGATTTATCTTTAGCACTACTACATCTCAAGCAGGTTAGAAATTTAAACATTACATACAGCTCCTGAATTTGTTTTTACTAAATGTGGTCTACACAAATGAAAATAAGAAATCTATTTCCAGTTCTATGATACTGGGTATAGGAATGACTTCTTTGAAAGCAATGTTTCCATTCTAAATCTCCTAACCTCTAACCACAGTCTTCCTCTACATTTATCCTGAGATCTCACTCAGGAATAAAGACATAATGAGAAGTCCTTAATTCTTGTTTTACCATCTTTTTAAAGTAACTCTGTGTGTGTGTGTGTGTGTGTGTGTGTGTGTGTGTGTGTTCACATCTGAATAGCTGCTTTCTGATCTATTTTTCAGACATTAATTCTTTCAATAAGCGTGGTTCTAAAATCAGAATAAAATAAACTCCGCAGACTTTAAATCCATTAATCAAAATGTATTCAGTTTCCATTCCAACAAAGGCAGAAAATGGCCCCCGCAGCCCACTGTGGTTTCAAATACAGCACTTACTAGCTGCCTTTTAAGAGCCTTCAGGGAGGGAGTAAATCAACCATTTTTGGTTTTCAGTTTCCCAGACAGTTAAGTGGAGATTTAGTAATTTTCTCAAGTGAAAACAAATTCAATAACTTTCAAATAGAAACTGAGCATTAAATTTCCAAATAAAGGACATCGAATTTTTGTTTAAACTTTTAAAATATCAGGCTTAAAGCGTTTCACATAATATTTAAAAATTATTGGTATCCATTTTGTTGGCTTTAATTAAACATAATACTAAATAACCAACAATTCTGGTAACATTCACCTTAGAAAAAATATGGATGCGCTAGTTATTTATTTCCTGTATTGGCTTTCTCTTTATTATCTTTGCCTTCTTCTCATTGTGCTTTGCCAGTCAACAGAAAATGTATGGGTATGTGTGAATCACACCCACTTGCTCACATGCACATCTTGTGCAAATACCCAAAATGGTACATTATAAAAGAGGAATTAGCTACCCATCCTCAGGCCCTCACCTACAAAAGAATTAGTCCATTTGGTTTTTCAACATAGATTTCAAGATTCCTAGTGTTTCCTCACACTCAGGGTGGTTGGTAAGAAGAGCCTATAATCCTCTCAGGAGCTTTTCAGTTTGTTTAGAGAATGGATCAAAGAAAGATTTTACTGGGTGGCATGATTTTTTAAATTAATATTATGAGGGAAAATAGCACTTCAGTATCTATTGTTTGGGGACAAGCATAACAAGCACTACAAAGTGTCCCTCAGCCAGAGTCCTAGTCAATGAGCTGGTAAATATTAAGATTCTGGATTCCTCATTGATTAGTATGAGTCAGTTGCTGAGCAGAAGTTCCTTATTATCAGTCAATTGACTTCCTGCCATTAGCAATTGGCCTATCATCTCCATCCAACATTTTACAAATGGATTCATTAGACTCCTTCTACAAGAGATGCTTCTTAAAAGAGTTATATAGAGATATCCTTCTAAGTAGAGGTATATTGTAGTGGCATAAGAAAAACTACTAACATTTTACAGAAACGTTATTCTAGCTCTCAAATTAACTGACATAGGGCTGTCATGATTATCTTAAAAGAATGGTAAGACGAGACCTATATGGGAACTTGCAGAAACAGCACCACCTCAAATCTGAAATATTTTGACTGTGCTCCAACAGACTTTCATTTTCATATTAATTCAAAGCTAGAGCTTCAGTTTGGTAATTCAAAGTATAAGTGAGCTCTTCTTTGAGTGATGATGTTACTATTATAATCCACCAGTTAAAAACCAGTACCATATTCCAAGTTGCTGGCCACAGAAAAAAACAAGCAGATGAGATGAATTTGGTAAAGACTAGAGTTAGGTTTGTGATAATTTTTAGCCGACATTCCACCACCTAAAGGTCAGTAATCTGAACTCTTTCTTATTTGAGCTCAGCTCAGAACAGCTGAATGCCCATGCTGAGGCAAAATTTAAGCTGTCGAGATGAATATATACAGATATTCATCTGATGTAAGGCAAAGGGACAGTCACTCCTGCTTCTTTATATCCCCAATTTCTAATGTAGCATCTTAATGTACGGTGGTCATGTTGTAGCTGCCAGCCCCCGAAAGACACATGAACCACCAGAAATCAGTGACTTCTAGGCAACACACTCTTTATTCAGGCAGCTGGGTCTGCCAGGGGTACGCAGACCCCAAATTAAGCAGTCTCTAAATGTAGAGGTACAAGGTTTTTAAGCTCTAATTCCCATTCTTCATTCTGTCTGAACACAAAGGTCTACTTGTCTTCTATTCACTACCTGTCAACCCACAGGTCGGGTGTGCAAGCAGGGGTACAGAAGCAGAAAGCTTATTGTCAGAATGTGATGTTCCTATGGGTGATAGCCTATGTTCCCATGGCTATAGTTAAACAGTAATTTCCAGCAATTAATAAATTTCAGTTAGTCATTTTCCAGCCACCACAGTCATGCAATAGATATTTAATGATAAGAATATGACTTTAAGCAAGGCTGTGCGATCTGCCTCAGAATAACAAGTGAGTTAGTGAAAACACAGACTCAGAACCTATATTAGGTTTCTCCAGGTAAACAGAATCAATAGGATATATAGAGATATGGAAAAGAAGATTTATTATGGGAACTGGCTCCTGCAATTATGGAGGCTGAGATAAGCCATCTACAAGCTGGAGAACCAGAAAAGCCAGTGGTATAACTCAGTCTGAGGTCAAAGGCCTGAGAATTGAGGGGGCTGCTGGTAGTAAATTCCAGAACCCAAAGGCTGGAGAACCAGAATTGCTGATATCTGATGGCAGGAGGTGATGGACATTTTAGTTCAAGAAGAGAAAGTGAGAAGTCGCCCTTCCTCTCCCTTTTTGTTCTGTTCGGACCCTCAGTGATTTGATTGATGCCTGAACACATGGGTGAAGATGGATCTCTACTCAGTCTACTGATTTAAATACTGACCTTTTCTGGAAAGACTTCCAGAAATAATGTTTTACCAGCTTTCTAGGCATTCCTTAGTCCTGGCAAGTTGACACATAAAGTTAGCCATCACGGGAACGTAGGAATATACCTAGTTTTGCTATGGTGTGATGTGACCTATGTCTGATTCTTCCCTAGTAATCCCTAATCTGTCCTTCTGGCCTTCACACCTGTTTCATCCACCTCGTCTTTTCCCTCATTTTTCTCTGTCTGTCTTTGGCTTTATATAGGTGTTGGGAGTCCCTACAGAGGATACCTGGCCTGGAGTTTCCAAACTACCTAACTACAATCCAGGTAATACCGATTTGAGTTTCTGAATGCTCTGAGAATTAGCAGTGTGAAAGATCTGGCTATGCAGTATGTCCTTCTTTTATTGTTAAATCAACAGCGAAGATAGGTCTAGACAAATTTTTGGATTCTTATTATTCCCTGACTAACCCTACTATGAGGAGGACAGTGAAATAGTGCTGGAGGTTAGATCAATTCCCCCACTCTGTAAAACACAAGCAGCAAACTAAGCAAGAATTTCAAATGACTGTTACTATGGAGTCCACATCAGTTTCTAAATACTCAATATCTCAGAGAAATAGCTCAAAAGATAGTGTCACTTTTTAGCCTCATGAATATCATTGACTTATACACTAATACAATGGAGGGAAAGTAGAGGCTCACTGGGCTCATTAGACATGAGATAAGCCAGGTAAGATGTCTCTAGATCATACAGGAGTTCACCCACTTACCTCTAGACCTGATTCTTGGTCATTTTCTATCACATGTTTGGTCCTCCAAGACTGGCTATTAGGGTGGATTTGGAAGTATTGAAAATGTTGCCCATGGGAGAAGTCTTTGAGATATGGTCCCAAGGCCATACCTGAGGGGACAGATTTCCCAGTTGTCACATTAAGGATGTTGAGACAAAAGGGAGGAGACAAACAATGAGTTATAGGGTGAAGGAAGGCTTCTCCAGAGGCTGGAGAAGCAAGGAATGGCCATACCAAAGCTGGACTCCTGCTGGCAGGATTTAACGGGAGGTGTAAATATACAGATAAGGACAAGATTAGGGTAAATGTGGCCTGAGTCACATTTTCTAGTCGTTATATTCTTACATTGTCCCATTAGTAAAAATGAATTTTACCCAATTGTTGTCATTACAAACTTTGGTATGAAATTATCCTGGAAGGGTTTTATGAAAGCATAAAACTGTAGAGGGATTAGAAAGGTGATTAAAGAGAAAAACAAAAGACATAGGAGACTAAGGATTTTTTCCTTCTCTTCTCCAGCATCTAATTATTTTATTTTATTTTATTTTATTTTATTTTATTTTATTTTATTTATTTTATTTTATTTATTTTGAGCAGCTATACATAGGGATTAGGTACCTCGAACTTACCAGAATTATGGAACCCTTACAGCGAGCTAAAGACTTACTATAAAATCACTTTGGCTACTGTAAGAATACCCTTGCAATTGCTAAATGACTTTTGGTCATTTACAAATAGTTTAGCATTTCTATTTTGCTAATTAAGCACCTGAGAAAAATGCTGCTGTCTGGCCACAGGGCTTTCCTTTTTCTTTTCCCTTTGGTGTAAGATAGAAAAAAGAAGAAGCTTCTTGTGGAGAACATGATCCAGTCTGCCATGGTTTCTCCAGTTGCCATGGTTTCTAGGAGAGCCTGGCTCTCATCTTTTCCTACCCTGCCTATATCTTTCCCTACCCACTCTCTTCTCCAAGTGAAAATGGGAACCCCCAGCTTCCTAAAATGGATGCTAGCAGTTTAGGGTAACAGATGGGTTTTAGAAAACAGTTTGGATAATAGTAATACAAAAGTGCCATAGCAAGCTCATGCTGTTTCACCAAATTTCAAACAGTTGGGTTTCAGGTTGGTTCGGGCAATAAGCAGTTGCTTAATACAGAATGTCTCCATGAAAACAGAAATGATAAAAACTTGGCTAAAATGCTTCCCTGCCAGATACTGTACTAAATAAGGTAACTGGGTTCCAATAAAGCAGTGAGGAATATGTTGCATTTTTCATTTTGCTGTCATTTCAATGTAATGTGCAATTTTTTATTTATGAAGAGTAGTCTCCAGGTACAACATCAATAGGGTTTATACTTTGCATTGTTTTTCTAGTAAGGATTCAATTTAATTCAAATGAATCAAAAAGTTTTTAGCACCTACTACCCACCAGGCACTGTTATATGCTGGGTCTGCCCAGATATGGTCCATTCTTGGGTCTTTAAGAGCTTAGGTTTGTGTTTATTCATCCACACCCCTTCACCAGCTCTCCTCATTAGCGGATACTCATTTGTGATCCCTGCTTTCATGAGCTTGAGCAGTGCGTATCTATGGGCAAAGTTTATGGAAGGAAGGGAATTGTAACCTTAGCCACAGCCAAGATGTCTAACCTCGTATTTATGAATCTTAAAAGCCCAGCATATCTTGGGCATGGGGTCAGTACTAATGATAACTCAATCCTAAGGAATATCCCCTTATGTGAATCAAGAAGTGACTTTGAGCTACCCTACCACCCACCCCTGTCCCTGAGCAGCTGCTGCTTCTGCTTCCTTACCCTTGAACTCAATGATTAAGAGAGAACAGAAGAGGGGATGGGAGCCAGAAAAATGTCAGAGCAGAACCATTAACACCATTCTGGATTAAATTTCCACTCCTTTCCTTTTCATTCTAAGAAGTAGGAAGAGCCCCCAAACTTTGAATTCATCTGGTACAACAATTCTGAAGGATCCAGAGAGCTCATTGCTGAACAGATTCTCTGAGCAGGTACCTGTTATCTTAGGGTGCTGGTGAGCAGGGTTGTAGGTTTTTTAGCAATCAGTTCAGACTCTTGGGCCTGATTAAATCTGGGCAACCTAAAAGAGGTATATAATTTTAGACTGGCCTTTCTTTCCTTCTTTCCTTCCTTCTCTCCTTCTTTCCTTCTTTTCTTCTCACCCATTCCCCACCCCCAAACCCCAATTTTAAGCAAGCTGGTTGAGAACTCTGTGTCCTCTACTTCAAAGGGCCAGTTGTCTTATTTTGATGTGGGCAGATTGAGAAGTAGGCTTTGAAAAGTAGGCGCTTTTTTTGTTGTTGTTTAATCTTTTCTCCTGGGATAGCTTTCAGAGCAATATATCCAAGTGTCAGTGAGGGGGTTCTGACGAGCACAGATTCCCAGACTCTCAGCAGGATCATTCTCTAACAGAAATATAAAAGTGAAATATTAAAAACCCTGGAACGTGAACTCCATCTGCAGAGTAGCCAGTGTCTTGCCTGCTTGCACCATGGGAAAAAAAGATCTCCTTGAAAAAAGAGGGAGGAGAAAAAAGTGCTTTGAGTAAGAGGTTTACAGGTTTAGTAGAGCATAGTAACATCCCCTCAAAGAAGTGGGTGTTGCTCTGTGACCCCCCAAAATGCTCCTCCTTTGACTCAGCCGCCAGAACACTCACCCTCCCCCAGCAATACACCCCCCTTTTCACATGCTAACTGAGGCGCCTGTGATTGGCTGAACAATAAGCTGGTCACACTTGCTAAAGGCCTGCCATCTTTCACACAATTAGCCAAGACACATTAATCAAACTGGCGGGGAACTGGACTGTGCTGGCCTCCTACGGTGGGGGAAGGGGAGAAGTTTTGGTAATCTTTAATAAGAGTCTACAGGATGTGATAATAGGACAGCATGCTAGAGAGGATTCTACTCTCAGAAAGTCTAAAAAAGGTGAAAGTCCCAATCGATGCTATATCTGCAATGCACTGGGTTTGTAGCACACAGGATCACTGAAGCTTAGAGCAAACTGGATATTGTCTTGGCTAAAATCTGCTAATACAAGACAGTAGTGTGAATTTAAAGGGTGGACCCCTCTAGACATTTTTACAAAGTTCCCTTGCCCTCTTAGCCCTGACCCCAAGAAACTGCACCAAGGAGTGCCTCCCCTTTTAAGCCTCAGGCATTTGGGGTCCAACTGGAACAGACAGGAATAAAATATGTAAGAAGCAGAGAACAATTTAGAATGAATTAAGAGAAGGTATTAACTGGCAAGGTGCTGGTTCTAGCTAAGTATTTGGAGGACATTAAAAATAGTTAATTTTGAGAGAAAAAATAAGTTAACATTGGTGCTTTCAATGGAAACATCTTCTGACTTTTTCTTCCCACATTTCCTTTAAACAGATTTTTTAATCAAGAGCTAATAAGATTGTATGTTAGAGATGAGTTTGCTACAGAATCATGTGAGGCTTTTAAGAGAATCAACTAAATATTTAGACATTTCTCTGCTAAAGTAAACAGAGGCCTTACAACTCTGGAGGTTGTCCAGTCACCATCTCATTAGATGCAAAGATCCCGTGATAAAGAAAAACTTTTTTTTCTGCCCACATGATTGCAGCCCAGTTGTGGTTTTTAATGTGTCATTGATTGTTTCATCCAGCTCCTTTTGCTCCACTGAAAAGGTCTGTCGTGGCTCTGTTTGCTTCCTTAAACAGGGTTTTTGAAAGCGCTCACGCTGTGTGAGCTCAAATCCTAGCATTAATGTACTGCTGGGTTCATTTCACCACACTCAAAAGCGCTGAGTTTAAATCCCTCTCAATTCCATTTGAGGCACCAGAAGACTTTATCCTTCTCCACTAATGGTTCCAAGTTTATATCTAGATTCTGGGGTCAAGGACAGGAGAGGATTTAGAAATAACAGTGCGTGACATTAGTCAATGCATTTGCCAAATTGGCAATTAGTTCCTGATGTGCGTGCAAAGCATCTTATTCCTGTCTCTTTGATGCTTGTCCGCATTGAGAAGGGAATAGAGTCCACAGAGGCCTTCAGACTTTTAAAGAAATATCTGCTGAAAATCATGCCTGAATTGTGACATGAGCTCATCTGCAGGGAAGCATCCGGGATTATCCCAGTTCCTTTAGCTTCAGGAAAGAACGCTGCACATGGAAAGATTTTTCCACTGGAGAAACGTAGTGGAAATCAAGAGGCAGGAATGGGGTACGAAAAGCCCTCCAGGGACTCAGACTCAGATGTACTATAAACCCTAGGCAAGTGGATCCACCGATGCTTGATTTCAGGACACCTGCCTTTTCAACTTCTGACCACCAGGTGGAAGCAAGAAATAACAGGGACGGGAAATAACAGGAATACTGATAGCCGACAGCATTAAAATAAGGCAGTCTAGCCTTTCTTTTAGAATGTTTTATTTTGACCTGAAATCCAGTGCGGGAGCTTCACTTCATCTGACACCACCACGGGACAGATGGTGATTAAAATCTAAAATGTTCCTTGTCCCTGTTGAGATGATACAGAGCTACCGTGATTTGGGCTCAAAGGGTTCCTAGCATGTCTTCATGCGTTTGTTGTCATTGGCCTCAGCATTCGCTCAGTCACATGAGCTGTTAGCCAAGGAAGTTACTCAGTGGGCTGAACTAAGGGGAAAGATATTGATAAAAGAGGCTTTAACTGGGAGCATCAACTCTTAGATGGAAAAGCAAGTCAAAGTTTTACTTTGTACTCTTTGGGGGCACTCGGAGAAGTTACTTATTTCCCAGTTCTGCAAATGGGAGCAATCCTATCATTGAAAAGTGTTCTCTGTGTGCCAGGCATGGACACACATAATTGCTAATCCTTACCACTGCCAGCCTGGGTCCATGCTGGTGGGAGTATGGTGGTGATTTTACACGAGGAAGTGGAGGCTTTTTACCAGGCCCACTCAGAATTTCCTACATTGGAGATGGGTCAGTCATTCCATTAACTATGTCATGACCTTCTGTCTCATTTTGTAGGATGGTTCTGAGAAATAAATAAAATTATTGAACGGCATCTGCCATGGTGCCTAACTTTTTTTTTTTTTTTTGAGACATAATTATGTAACATTGTATTAGTTTTTGGTATACAACATAATGATTTGGTACATGTATATATTATGAAATAACCACCACGATGGGTTAACGTCCATCACCACACATGGTACCTAACTTTTAGTAGGTGCTCAGCAAAAGTTAGTTTTCATTCTGCTTTTTATACAGCGTGGAAGTTCGCTCAGCTGCTCAGTGGCTTGTCAAGGTTCAGACTCAGTGGCAGATGCGTGAGAACTAATGTTATCCCTGTTTCTTTATGTTGCATTCTTGGCTTTTTTCTAGATGTCCGCCACACCTCCAAGCTCTAAAACTAAGTTTTGTTTTTGCTTATTTGGACCTAGACATTATCTGAATTTACACACCCTAAGGGCTGAACTGCAGCTTTCAAACTCCTAAGTCGGTCTGAGGGCCTGCTCAGGCTGTCTCTGCTGACGGAGACTCCACTCACTTCTCCCTCCCAAACGGCTGTGAGATATCTGCCAACTCTGTGGCCACAGCCCTCTTCCCTAGGACGACCGTCATTATCTACATGCTACATAATGTGTATCCAGTAAGGGCTACCAAAGCACATATAGCATTAGTATTATCACTGATGAATTCACCCAAAACATGGCATGATGAACGAATGCTAAAGTTTTCTACAGAGCAAGCCTGACCACTTTTAGTGTTTCTGGTATTTTACATATACCCCCTAACTGGCACATAATAGCCACTAATTATTAGTCAAATCAATGACTACGAGTTAAATGAAATCAATGACTGAGAGTTACAGAACCTGGGTTCTAGTTCCGATTGTACCCTCTAGGACTCTTAATAATACTGTCTGCCTGCTTTGCCAAGAAAGCACATGTAAGTTTTCATTCATCTTATTACTAGGTAATAATAACTACCGTTCATTGAGCACTAACTGTGAGGTGGTGCTCATAGTTAATGCTCAGTTACATACATTATTCTATGTTAATTCAAACAGCCCTATCAGATAGGGCTAATGTCGTCATCCAAACTTTATAGATAGAAGACCTGAGGCTGAGGGGGTAGGTGTCATGCCTAGGTCACCTACCAAGAAAGGGGTGACCCAGAATATCCAGACACATTGGACTCCAAGGTAGTGCTCTAACAGTATTCCATGTTGCCTTCCAACTATCAAGTGGCATATAATGACTTGGCAATGAAACAATGACCTCGACTGGGGACCAGCTAATAACACTTTTCCAAGTCCATTTCTAAATGATCATGTCCTTCTACCCACACTTGCTTTTAGAATCTCTGAGCCTGGTGACACGTTTCCGGAATGTACTGTGAGTGGAGTTTCTACACTGAGACTCCAGCAGACCCGACCCCCCTTGCTCCAGCTAATGAAGCCACTGGCGTTCACCAAGTCTCTGAACCTCCACTGGGCTCATTACTGTTGCACTTATGGAGCGCTGCCGAAAGCTCCCGGGGAGTTACTATTAACATCTTTATTAACCCGTCCCCCTAATCAGTCAGCGAAATTCATTTAGATACACAGCCCACTTTGATCTTCATTAATAGTTTCTTCTAGTTTCTACAATTTATTTTTAGTTTTCTCATCTTTAATTTATTTGGTGGCAATTACTAATTTTTATTGAGGGTAACTAGATAATCTTAAAGTAGTTAAGATTAGGAAAAATTGCAACTGAGTGAAAGCAGGTAAAAAAAATTTTTTTCAAGTAAAACCCTGCTGTGTTCCTTCCTAGTTTGAGAAAAGAGGCTTTAAGTTTCCAAATAACATGGAACTGGCTCAAGCCAGAGGCTCATTTCCCACCTTCACGGCTAGTGCCTTGTGTCAGTGATCTCTGTAAGACATAGAGAGAGGGATACATAAGTGGGCTTACATGAGTTATTTTTGCACTTTAAGAATAAGATTTAGTAAATTTATTTCATTTTTATTTTTCACTCGGGCATTGATTTTTTTATTCATTCAACAAATATTTATGGAATGCTAGGTGTTAGGACTGGAAGGAGATTCAAAACTAAATAAGACATTGATACCTGCCTCCAAGGAATATGGTCTGGAGGGAGAAACAATAAATAATACATTGTGGAAAGTATTATTATAGCAGTATCCCCTGGGGACCTCTAAGAATACCAGGAAAAAGGCCCACTGGGCTTGTTTGAGAAAAAGAGACATGAGCTGGGTCTCAAAGATGACTAAATGGGCTTTCTCCAGGTGAGAAAGAAAGGACATTCCAGACAAAGCAGGTATATTTAGTAATAAATAAGCAGGTAAATTGCCCAAGGGAGCTAGAATATTGGCTTTGTGGTGGAACATTGCTGAAGATTAACCTGGAAAGGTAGACAGGGACCAGATTGGAAAGTGCTTTGTAGTCATCCTAAGGATTTGGACTTTAGTAGTAAAGACAGAGATAATGTTTCTAATAACAATTGGATGATTGTTAGCAGGGAAGTGATATGGAAGGGTTTAAATTTTAGAAAAATTTGCATGAAAGACACTATGTAGGATTAAATGGGCTAGAACAGTGTGGCAATCTCTACATTCTAGAAGACAAACAGGAAGTCTCAACTAGAGCCATGGCAATAGAAAAGGAATGGAAGGGACAAATCTCAAAA
Source organism: Cynopterus sphinx (assembly GCA_030015415.1). NCBI lineage: Eukaryota > Metazoa > Chordata > Mammalia > Chiroptera > Pteropodidae > Cynopterus > Cynopterus sphinx. The sequence goes on from CM057379.1 coordinate 182,079,945, forward strand.
GCATCTAGGAGGTAGAGCGAAGGTTAAGTTGTAAATGATTCGCTTTGAGTTATGAAGGACAGACCTATCTCCAGTGGGTGAGAGAATGATAACACCAGTCACTGGCCCAGGAAATAAAAGGGGGGTGAGGGAAGAAACAGATTTGTTGGGAAGGTAGTGAGTATAAGGTCTGAACATTTAGAAATTAAGGTATCTGTGGGGCCACTGAATGGTAATATCTGAAAAGCAGTTAGAAATACCAACCTGTGATTACAAGTGTCTGATCTAGAAATACAAAAGTGGAAGTCATCTATCTAAAGTGGTGTTGAAAGTCCTAAGTGTGAATTCAGTTGCCCAAGGGAGAGTACATAGAGAAAGAAAACTATGCTGGATCTCTGGCTTGCTAGCACTAAGAATCAGACAGAGGAGAATGGGGTATTTGGAAACTGAGAAGGAATAGACAGAGGTGCTGGAGAAGACCAGATGATGATGATGATGATGATGATGATGATGATGATGATGATGATGATATACCAGGGAAGTCATATGGCCATAACCTTGTTGGGGTGGGGGCAAGTACCATATCTACATATTTCCAGTCCTGGGCACTATGCCTGCATATGGTGGCCCTTAAACATTTGTAGAAATTACAGGGAATGGTAAATGTCAAATGATGCATTAGTAAATACCATAAACACCAAATAGCATGCTCAAACTATAGGTCAAACATCTTTTGTAGGGTTGGATAAACGTTAAACTTGGTACCGCCCCTAGGAGAGAGGAGAGACTCCTGACTATCACTCGTTCCCTCCACCTTCTCTATTCACTCACAAGGATCAAGGTCTGGCCTTCCTCTCCCAAGACATTGCCTTAGAAACAGGCTTCAGAGGACAGGATATTTTCTTAGAATCCACAGAAAGGTTTGATGCAGGGTTAGAAAAGTGATAAACCACAAATATGAGTTGGGGTGCCAAGCTCGAATGCCAAGGTGCACCCACGGCTTTTGGCATCCTGATGATATCCAAACAGGAATTTAAAGCCTGGTAACATAAAGAACCAGAAGAGCCAGGTTTAGACTCCTTGAGCCAAAGATTAAGGACGCTTCCAAGCCAGCTGTCTGAAGAAGAGAGAGGCGAGCAGCCGTGAGGGCAAAAGTATGTATATATGGGGTCAGGGGCGGTGGAGACAGGATAATAACTACAGATTTTTGCAGTGCAGTTTTAAAGTTACTGCTTAAGATAGTGAAAGAAGGCTAACAACATTATCAACTATTTAAATATATGGTATCTTGAGAATGCATTATATTCGGGAAATTCCAGAGGTGTAGTTCAGTAGACTGAACTATAAGATAACCTTCTAGGGTGGTCATGGCAAGACCATGGTAACTAGAAAATGTTTTACCTCTAAGTAAAACTCAGAATAGTCCTGGTGACGTTTTATCAATCAGCCAACAAATCCCTATTGACTGAGGTTGCCGTACTTGAATCAGTGGTGAAATGAGTGTTCTTGAACGGCGTTATTTGACTGTGGTAGCAGCAGTCCTGCCATCATTTTAATTTTATTGAATTTAATTGAGAAATTAACATGTCCAGCTTTTAAAATTTCCTTTGCAGTTTCCTTTTCCTACTTCAAATTCCAATTGAACTTCAGTGAGAGCCCTTTTAAATAGAACTGCAGAAGAAAAGGGAGAAAAATCTGGTTTAATGATTTACTATCATCTTTGGAAGGAGAAGGGAAATAAGCTACCTACAGACCCATTATTTTTAGAGACTATCGAAGCCAGAGAAATAGACTGCTCTTGAAATGGTGCTGTGTACAATGCCTATCTGTTTGTGGATCATTCTTTCACTGATTGCTTGCAGCTTAACTACTGAGAAAAAAATCCATGTGATAGAGGCAAGGTCATTCAACATCAGGTTATCTGCATAAGAGTGTGAGGACAGACCACAAACAGGCATTGGACTTTGATTTGGCTTCATAAAAGTAACGTGGTTGACCCTAGACATATCAACTCCTCTATCTCAACAAATGCAGCTACAAAATAGATGTGGGAAGAGAGTCAGGAACAGTCTACGCAAGACATGGAATCTTAAGTTCAAGTTGTTACATTGCATCGTGGGGCAATTCTTAATGGGTCATTCTTTACTGACTTTTTTTCCTTCATGCTTCTTCTTTCACATCCTTGAAAAACCTATGCATCAGACACTATATTCTGCAACTCTTACATACACTGATTATTTGAATTCTCACAACAACTTAACTTGAGGAAATGAGCCTCAGAGAAGTGCATGGGAGTTGCTGGTGAGCAGTCAATTTGGCCCTCTCTGCTAGACAAGTGTCCACACTAGAAACATCTAGAGATCATTAAAGACGATGACAACAAGACAGCAATGGACCAGGCTTGAGAATCAGACTCTCTTGGGGGATGGCACCAGGGCTTCCTTTCATTTTAAAATTGTCGCAGATGACGGATGCTAGTAGGCAACTTGGTTTGAGAACCACTGTTTTACACCATGCTACCTCTCCAAAATGAGAGGTAAAAACAAGAAGAAAAAAAGGAATAAGACTAACATTTATTGAGCCCCTACTACATGGCAAGTGCTTAATCTTATCTAATCCTCCCAAGCAACTGGAGAATTATTTCCATTTTACAGATTTGGAAACTTCTGAGAGAGAGTAAATAATTTATCCCAAATCACTGAGCACATAAGTGGCAAAAAGGAGATTGGAGCTGGGGGTTGTGTTTGTGTTACTACCCCCCACAGCTAAGAAACATGCCTCCGGCCCACACTGAGGACTCAAAAGAAGTTGAACCAGGCTTATGAGAACTTGAGGGAAGGCCAGGCCTTGATCTTTGCAAATGAATGGAGAAGGTAGAGGGAAGGAAGGGGTGATAGTCCGGAGTTTCTCCTTTCTCCTGGGGGCAGTACCATGTTTAAGGTCTATCCACCCCTACAAAAGATGTTTGGTCTGTAGCTCATCATGCTATTTGGTGTTTCAGGTACCTACTAATGCATCATTTGACAACATTTACCATTCCCCTGTAGTCTCTACAAATGTTTAAGGCCACTACATGCAAGTATCGTGCTCAGCACAGTATATTATCGGTAGAATGCAGCGTTATAGAGGATTTCCATGGAAATTAATAAGGCAGAAATACCTGAGAAGAGAAAGGAGAGAGAAAAGCAGACAGGAGAAATAAGGCAGAAAAAAGAAAGGCAAAGGATGAAGAAATACTTGTATTACATTCACTATCCTAATTCTCATAATGATTCAGTGCAGTAGGAACTGTAATTATCCCCCTTCTGCAGATGGGATAATTGAGGCCCAGCGCGGTTAAGCAACTCCGTCAGGTTACACAGCTGGTAAGTGGCGTAGTGTCGACTAAACACTTGGGACCAGGGACCCAACCACACATGGTTTGCATTGCCCATCACTTTACAAAGGAAGAGGAAAAAGAAACAGAATTTATTTTGTTTAATGCCTCCAGGTAGGCACTTTACATTCATTATCTTGATGAATCAATGAATTCATCCTTGTGAGGAGAGTATAACCTCCAACTTGAGTCAAAGAAATAATAGGTTTGCTCTCGTTAAAATATCTTGCTTGAGTGAAACTGAAGCAGCAGTTTCAAACCCTTCTAGGGTTCAGTGTTCAAACTCTATCCAGTTTATTCCAAACCCATGTTCCACAAGAACATTAAAGTTAGAAATACTATTAAAATATTAAAGCCCCCCCCAAAAAAAAAACACAATGCATAAGGCTCTAAGTAGGGAAAAATAGAACATGAAAGAGAATGAAATTAGAATATGACTGAATGAGGAAATAACTTAATTTTGTCTGACAAGCAAAGAACCAGTAAATAGACAGCAGAAAGTGGCTTGGAAATACACATTCTAAACAAATGTAGATATCCTTATCTTTATTGGCTATTTGAATTTAGTTGCAATCATCTGAACAGAGAGGAAGTAACCTGTACCTACAAGGGCTTCCCTTGGCGCCCACCTGGGACTATAAAAAGCCAGCAGAGTAGTTCACAGTTGATTGCATCTGACCTTGAAAACTCAGCGTAAATCACTTTCTTTAAGTACTGCTTTCACACTACACCCTTTAGCACTATAAACTCCATTTTTAATTGAATTTACTTTCAAAGTTATAAAATAACATGAGATTTTTATTTTAAAAAATAAATTTAAGAAAATAAACTTAGAATTAAAAAGTAAAGCCTCTGTAGCCGCTATCGTTATCTGGTGAGTAGTCTTCAAGATCTTTTTCTGTGCACATAAAAACATGAATTTGTTGATATAATCAAAATCTTTTTTTTTTTTTTTTTGCCCATCAGTGATGAAATTTTTTGTTGGGTAAATAGCCTTTGTGTATTTCATTCCTGTAGGAACTGGAAGAAGGGATTCTTTAAAACCAAAACACCTGCATTTCAGGCCTAAGAAAAGTATAATGCAGAAATAGCATTTTAAATGAGTTGAAATAGTCTTTTCTTATTGGAGTAAGAAACAGAGGGATTTGATAAGTAGCATCAGCTTATATCCCCTGCAGTTCGTTTTATGGCACTTATATGGACTAAGCATTCAATTAGTATTTCCTGAATGAATGAGAAATTGTATCCTTTTATGGTGGTTTTATTTGGGTGAAATAGTGTCAATACCAAGAATAGTAAAAACACTTGTGTCCACAGGTAAATGTTATAAAGAGTGCTCCGAAAAAAAAGACAAATTTTATTATCATCCATTTTGAATTATTCAAGCCAGGATTCACTTCCATCCTTACTGCAAGTGACAGATAAAATTAGCCCTATCACGTATCACCACTTTTGAGACTTTGCCCCATCATCGATCACATGACTTTTCAGGCCCATGGGCTTTATTCTCTCAAATAAACTGTAAGCTCTGAAAGGACGGGGAGGTTTCTTTTGATTTCTTTTGTATTCTCCCCAGCACTTGGTACATACTCTGTACATACACAGTAAATGCTAAATAAGTGTTTGTTGACTTTACTGAATATTACAACTGTATCAGTTTGCTAGGGTCACTGTAACAAAGCACCACAAACTGGATGGCTTAAACCACAGAAATGTATTGTTTCACAGTTCTGGAGGCTAGATCTGAAGGGGAGGTTTCTTCTGAGGGCCCCGAGGGAAGGATGTGATCCAGTCCTTTCTCCCTGGCATGTGGATGGCTGACTTTTCCTGGTGTCTCTTCACATCGTCTTCCCATGGGCATGTCTGTCCCTGTGTCTAAATTCCCCTTTTTATGAGGACACCAGTCATATTGGATAAGGGCCCACCCTAATGACTTCATTTTAACTAATTATATCTATATAATTAGTTATATCCATATAAGGTCAAATTCTGAGGTACTTAGAGTTAGGACTTGGATATATGAACTTTGGGGGGATGTGATTCAACCCATAATAGTGACCCTCCACAGAATCATAAAAAATTCATAGTGAGAAGAGGCCTTAAGCATCGTTTAGTTTGCCTACCTGATACCTGAAGTCTCTCTTACCCCAAGCCAAAAAGAACATTCAGAATTGTAATATTTGGGAGAACAGCATTTCAGGGTTGTTTTGTTTTTTAATGTGTCTGTGCATGCCTTCCAGAATGGTTCCCCCTGCCCAAGCCTCAAAGCCTTCAGAAGGTCTGGAACAGGTAAGCACCACCTTGGAAAGCTTATCTTTCAGCAGGGTTGAAGGGACATTTCCTGGGACCTCAGCCTGCTGCGTACCTCCGTCTGGGGGCCCTAAGACCCAGGAGGATGCCTCTAAGAGAGCCAGCCACCTGTGAGTCTGTGAGTTTTTCTTCATGAGCCATTTTACTTTCAGTGAGTTTGGTCATTAAAATTGTTTTGTGCCCCTCAACCATGCCCGAGGCCCTGAGAATGAGGGAGTGTTCGCCTGCAAGAAAACCTAGTGGGTTTATTATTCTCCGACACAGAGAAACCAAATAACATCATTGAGTGGCTATTGGAGGGGGGGCGACTTGATTCATGGAGGTCATGCTTTCCCAGGCCCTCTCTACGCAGTCTCAGCTCAGACCAGGGCAGACTTTTATTACCAGCTTTCAACAAAATCCCTAGTTTCTTTTGCAAAGTAAAACAGATAATAGAGACATTCCCGGAATAGTTAGCTAACTAAGCCGTGCCAAGCAACCTCAGGGCTAAGAAGAACTCACTGTTTTCGGACAATGGCCAATTACAATAACCAGTATTATTTGATCTGAGAGTAATTAGCTGAGGCTCTGTTCTTTTTGCTTCAGTGAAGAGGCAAAAAGGGCAGTGAGGAAAACATCAGAGACAGGGGAAACGAGCTCAAATGTCAAAGAAAAATGCGCTCTCGCAGGTGGGGAGATGGGGAAGAGATCCTAATTGAACATTCGAATGTTATTCTTTCCTGGAAACATGGTAGAGTTTAACCCAACTAAATTGTGTTTGATTTCTCCAGACTTACTGTTCCTGTGCTTCAAAAAGCCTCCTTATAGAGTGACTATCAGAGCACGTAGAGTAAAATTGGTCAGAACACAGAACTAGGGATTTCCAAAGTCTCTTATTGGGAGGGATGGGCCTCCCCATGATGTCCGCACACTCCACACTTATCTTCAAATGCACCGTGGCACCTGATATTCCCTGTTGTTTTGGAGACAGGCTCTGGGGGACTACTGCTCATCATTTCCTTCACAATGTGCAAACGTTCTCTTGCCAGAATAGCCAGTCCCCTTAAACCCTAGCTGGAGAACAGTGCTGCCCCGTGGCTTTCTTTCATGTCACTATTGGCTTCCAGAATAAATGGTAACTCCAAACCTGCAACCCACCTTAATCCCCTGTGATGCTGCTGTAGGCACCGTCACACAGCAGAAGAATGTGTCACCAGCCTCCTGCCTTCATCCCACCAATGCTTCCTTCTAGGACTGAGCAGGACTTAAATTACCTTCAAATCTCTCTGGCTTTTCTGACCACCCACAACACCCACCTCCTCTACCTATGGCCTGGACCCCAGCAAGACTTTTGACTTCGCTTGGACTCCTGGCTTCTCTTGGCTCAGAACAAGGAGTAACGTCTAGAGCTGTGCAGCCTAATACAGTAGCCACTAGCCACAAGGGGCTATTTAAATTTAAATTAATTAAAGTTAAATTTAAAAATCAATCACTCAATTGCACTAGCTGAATTTCAAGGGCTCAGTAGCCACCTATGAGTAGTATACCCGATTGGACAGGGCAGACACAAAATATTTTGGTCATATGGAAAGTTCTATTGGACAGCAATAGCCTAGAATATCACATGAGAAATTTCTTGGCTCTGGGAAGGGTTTTGTCGTTGAAAGAGAACTAATGTTAGGTGAGAAGTCTGCCATGTGCGTAGCAGGGTGCTGCATATATTATCTCATTTGTTCCTCATAAATCTCATTCTCATTTCAAAGAGGAGGAAACTGAGGCTGAAAGAAGTTAAGGAACTTGGTTAAGTGCATCAGGTTAAATAAGTGACAGAGCCAGGATGCATCTAGTTCAAGTTTCTGTGGCTTTGTCAGTTGAATCAGATTGCAAGTGTGATGGGTAAAGAGCAGCCAAGGTGTCACTGGTTTTTCTACATGATTTCCACAGAGGTGCAGCAAATCTGTGCACTGGACTTAAGTAAGTGGCCCTCAGACCCTCACCTGGGGCTTGATGATGACACGCTTAATGTGAGCCTAGCAAGCACACACTTCTTATGTGACGAGAAAATTATAGCTTCTTTGATGTTGTTTCTTCCTAATGTTGGATACATTTCTTATTAGGGGTGTCCTAAATGGACAGCCTTAAAAAAGTACCCACACTCCTGGAACAACACTAAAAGGTTCATTAATGAAAAAGCAGATGACACTTGAATAAAGCCAGCAGCTAGTAAAAGTATTCTGCCAATATTAACTGCTTAGTTTTGGTCATTTTACTGCAATTATAAAAATTTTTAACACGAGGGGAAGGTGGTAAAACATATAAGGCCCCTCTCTGTATTACTTCTGCAACTCACCTGTAAACCTAAAATTACTTCAAAATGAAAACAAATTGAAAAATTGAGGGGGAGGGGAGTGTCTGCTCTATCTCTGTCCTTTTTCTCTTTCTATGGATACAGGAGAAAACAACAAAGAACCTACCTGAACTCACAGTGACCAGCTTTGTGCTGCAAACAGATAACGTTCTTCTACCATCAAGTTTGATGGCAGCAATGGCAGTGGGAGATTTTTATACTCAGTGCCAGGCTGTGCTGTTGCCTCAGGTCCCTGAGAACCACCAGGTTTTAGATGTGTTGAGTAATGGCTAGTTGATGGTGCTTTATGCCACCATAAAGCCTGATTTTTATCTTTTCTTATTGTCTGTGTTTCTATTCTAGACTTCTTAAATTAAATGCTGGTGTCTTCACACCCAGCACATCTTTTAGGATTGATTTATAATTTTAATACTTTTTACTACTTTTGTAAGCAATGGGGCCGGGGGCAATTCAGGTTGACTGGAATGAATTATTTTTTTTCTTTTTTTTTTTTTTTGCACCAGAGACAAAATGGGCTGCAGGTGGAAATGGAAATTAGTACAACTAGCTGATGTTCTTAATCAAAAACTTTAACATGTATATTCTTCAACCTGGAAAGTTCAGTTCTTAGAATTCATTAAGAAAAGCATGCACAAGTATACAAAGATTTCTCTCTGAGAATATCTGTCACAGCATGATTTTAACAGTAGCCCCTTACACTTTAACAGAAAAAGGAAACAACTATAATAAACGTCTGGATATGTAGAATATGGTATGTCTACATAATGGAATGCTATGCAGCTGTTAAAATTATGTCCTAGAAAGCTATTTCAAGTTCTAGGTAGATGATCAAGATAGTCAAGTAGAAAGAGTAGATTATAACAGAATGTAGACTATGATCCCATTTTTTTGGCAAAACAGAATATATACCTATGTAAAATTAAAGTACTAAGTAAGAAGAAATGAACACCAAAGTAATAGTGATTATCTTTGAGAGAAGGGGGTTATCTCAGAGTGATGAAAGAGTTTTAATTTTCTTTCTTTGCATTTTCTAAGTGTTCTACAAAAAGTATGTATAATTTTGCCATTGGAATACTTCTCACTTCTTGAAATGTTGCTAGAAGGTGAGATTCACCAGAGGACTCTTTATCCTCACTAACAGAGTCTCCTTAATTGGGTGGGTGAGTTCTTTTAACTCTGCAAGATATTTCTGGCATGTTTGGTAGTTAACATCACAAGCCTAACAAATAATATTTATTAACATTTAGCTCAGATGGAAAGGTGCTGGTAGGCAAATTAACATTTGGAGCGTTTGCTTTTCATGCCAACTTTCATATTTAAAACAGAGGTTGTAACCGGTAGAGAATTGTTCTAGTAAAAGTTGGAGGGGGTAGAAATTGTAGAAATGTGACAATAAAGGCAGTCAATAGTAATCAAGACAAAGAATGGTAGAAAGAAGCAAAAGGATGTGACATGGGAAGAAAATTAACGTTTGTGCCCAAAGAAGCAACATTTGTGTTCCTGGGACTCTTTCCTCAGCTCCCAAATAGAGTATAATATGCCAATAGCTATAGAGATTATTAGGTGTCTTGTCCAGCTCAGGTGGTCCTATTATGAGTGCTGATAGTAAAGGCTAATATTCAGGAGGGCACAGATTCAACTTACCCAGAGAAGACTAGCGTGAACTTGGCTCATGGGGGGAAAAGCCTTCATTTATATACTGTACCCTAGTCACTACCTCTGCCAGCTAAGGAACAAGAAAAGTGTGTGGTGGCAGTCAGTTTGGAGGCCACGGGACTGGAACAAATCTCAATACCACTAAAAGCCTTGTTACAACCTTGTGTGAGGGTGGGGTGGAGGGTCGATTAGTTGAAGAGGAAAGTCTTAAAACAGAAGTCCTTGTATCACTGTTCAGTGCCTACTTTCTTTCATTTGCCTGATAAAAGTGGCCTGTTCTTCCTATATGTGCCTCTACTACCCCCGTCAGCTTCTCCTGGCTTTCCCAGCCACCCGACATAAACAGAGTCTGAATAAAAATAACATGCATGCCATGCTGACATGAGTTCAAAACAGGTGCCCCAGCCTTCCTTATCCAATCAGACTGCAACTCCTAAGCTCCTTCTCCAGAGCAATTCTATAGTAACTCAGTTGTTTGGGACCCGTGGGTTGGAGTGTATAGGGAGAACAAACTACCAATTAGGGTGAGAGTGTGGAAGTAGACGTTGATATATGCATTGCTCCCCCCTCACCATAACCACCTGTCTACCCACCCACCCCTTGGAAATTCATAGAGTATGTTCAGCCCAAGTTCAGGCTCACATTCCACCATACCACCCTATAGCGAGCATGGACCAACTACAATTTTTTCACAAAATTTCCCCTGTATCTCCTTCTGGACTGATAGCAGGCCCCAGTGATTTGTACCAGCTTTCCCATTCCAAACCCCCATTTCATTGGCCCTGAAAACCTATACTTGGGCAGGGTACCCTGGATGGAGAAATTACACCTGCCAACCCTTCTTCAAGCTGCTAGTTACTGAGTAGGCCTCTGCCAGAGGTTCCCATCTCTCCTAACTGGCCTGGAAATTTGCAAAGACTGGAGATTTGCAATTTTCTTCTTTACCTTAAGACTACAAAGCAATTACTCATGAGTTTGAGGGTAAAGTATTCTGTTTGTAGAAACAGTTTTACATCAAGGGAATCAGATCCCTGAAAGTTTCTTATGTAAATCTTATGCAAAATTAGGCAAATTTCAAGTCTGGGCTAAGACTTCAGCATCACTGCATCATGGCACCTGGGAAAGGAAGGAGTTATCAGTTCTTTGTCACTTCAGGTTGGTTTGTATATTTGACATTAAATAAGCCCATATATTTTTGCCCCGTTGGAGATTTGCATGGCCATTCAACTTAATTCTGAACGTTAGACATCATTGCCTCTTGGGCCCTGCAGTTTTCCATCTAGTGGCTTTCCACTTGTAAACTCATCTGTGGGCTCTAGAGATGGGTGTACTTAATTGATTGGCACCAGATTTGCAAAGACTTTCAAACACTATAAATAAATAGGAGCCATGAAGACCCAAAAGGCCTGCAGAATCAGCCCCTGCCACCCTCTCTAGCTTCATATCTGGCCCACTCCCCAATCTTTGTCCCAGGCCAGCCAACTGGCCTTTCTTGCCTTCTTTAAACTCATTCTTCTCCCTCCCATTGGGGATTGTATGAGCACCACAGATATTCGTCTACATCACCTACCCTCCCCTGCCCCAATCCTCAGCTCTCAGTTCAAATGCCACTTCTTCAGGGAAGCCTTCCCTACCTAGCTCCTCCCACTCTAAGTCGGGTATCTGGACCTTTTTCTTCACAGTCGTACTTATACATGTGTAGAATGATTTAACTAGCGTCTGACTCTTCTACTAGACTAAATTGCTAGAGGACGGAGTCTTGCTTGTATCTCCCAGAGCCAACCACCTACTAGCACACAGTAGTTGCTCAACTAATGGATTTTCTTATCTCCAAATTTATAATTCGACATAAGGTCAACTTGAGGATTTGACCTTACTGTAATTTGGGTACTTAATTACCTTTCTTCCTATGCTCCCTCTTGGGAAACCAAGAGAGCATCTTAGCTAATAACCCTGGGAGCTGAGCGTCAGAAACATCATAAATAAGGGTGTTTTCCACCCAAGCTTCACCCTTCAGAGGTGCCTCTCTCTCTCTCTCCCCTCCCAGCGTTCTGTGCTTGCAGCCCTTGGAGCACATTTTCATTTGGGCTTTTCTGCTTGATGGGGACTACTGTGTCCCTCAAAGAAGAATTCTTAATTATAATTTCTGCCTCTATAATTATAATTCTGGGTTCTTTATAGACACATGCTGCCAGGGGCACTGTGGAGGCTGGGAGGGCAGGGAGCCAAATGATAGAATACTGAGATTTCCCCCTTTGTCTTACTAACAGGACAGGTAGGAGTTTCAGTGTGGGGTTATTTTTCAGCTTGCCATCAGCTTTACTAATCCCAGGAAGACTGTGTTTGAAACTCTTCTATCCATCTCCTTTTCTTCTCTCCCCTTTTATTTTTCAGAAGGGAGGCTGCTGGGGAAACATTCTCTTTCTCTCCCACTTTCCAGGTTGGGCAGGGCTCCCGAAGCCGAAGACCTGGCCTCACACATGCTGAAAGGTTTTCCCAGAGACCGTGTCTCTGCCCAGGAAGCCCTGGTTCATGATTATTTCAGCGCCCTGCCATCTCAGCTGCACCAGCTTCCTGATGGTGAGTGAGGGAGTGTGTGTGTCTGCGTGTACATGCACACACTTCGGTCTGGATGTCTACGTGTTTCCTCTGAGCACTGCAGAATCATAGGATTTTCAATTTGAAGTGAGCGTAGAGATCAGTTTGCCTGGGAGAAGCAAGATGGGGCCCAGTCTTGCTGGAGTGTTACATAAGAGTCTCTAAAACTCAGAAGCACTGATGCGTTGAGCTGACACAAACCTCCTTGTAACAATTCCCTTATATGCACACTTAGAAACTAGATGAGATGAAAGTTGCCACTGAGTTCTTTGCTTTCACTAGCATCTGCCAGGAGAAGCAAAACCAAAGTCTCTAACCACCCCTTTTCTCTTTCCATAGAGAGTAAGATGATAGGTGACATGGATATGTCAGAGAGGAGAGCTGGGCCTGTCTCAATTGGTAATCCGATGCTGCCAAGGGAAGCACCGGGGTGGGGCTCTGTGGGTAGGATCGCATCCTCCCTGGCCCGACACCCACGGGAAACACAAGTTACCCTGAAATCAGCTTTGCTGTCTGGGCCTGAAGTCATCCTCCAAATCTGAAATCTGCTGAGGGATCATGTGGCTGGTGCTCGCCTCATGTTTCTCAAAATGTGGCCAGGAAGGGCAGCACGGAGGGTGTGGGCAGTGCGGTCATGCCCAGGGCTGTGTGGGGAGACTATCCCTAGGTGGGGTTTCTTTGAAAACACCCACCATTTATTCAGCTGAAAACAATTCTCCCAAGTTCTAAGCAGGAGAAAAAAAAGCTAAGAAAGAAGGTCTAGGGGCTCATCCTGGGAAGAAGGGACTGGAATAGGTGGGGAGCCACCGCCCAGGGGCCCTGGACATACCTGCGGCCTGGCGAGAGTCTCTGCAGTTTGCAAACGCAGCCCCACTGTATCTAGGACATTGTCCTGCAGCAATCCAAAGCTCTTAGTTTGGGACTTAATGAGGTATTTTATTATTAAAGGGAATCATTTAGGATCTCCAAAGATAACCATAGTCATACAACTGGGGTTAATGTATCTTATTTAACCCTGTGAGAAGAGTCAGTCATCAGTATTTATTAAGTTGCCATTAAGTGTCAAGAACATATTAAGTGCTATAAAAATAGAGGGGAAAAAAGAGGCTTGTCCTTGACCTCAAAGATCCTACGGCATGGGAGGAAAAGAGGGTGAAGAAGAGGAAGCAGGGCACCCTTGTACATATATTAGCACAAATCATATCTAAACAGCTAAAGTCTGTGCATAATCAGCTACAGATGTTCAGAGAATATGTGTGTGCTAAAGGCAATTCTTTGGAGGAACTAGAATAACTCAAGTGAGATAGATTAGACTGGAGGTGAATCTGGAACGGAATTTGGAAGGAGGGGAGGGACATGGTTTGGCATAAGGGTGGAATAAAACAACACTCCAGGTGACCTATAACTTTTACTCCCTTCCTGGTACTTCACCCTGTACCTCATCCCATCCTCTCCACCACTCCCGTCACACACTCTTCCTAGTCTGAGCCCCTAGAGCTCTCCTTCCTTGCTTTCTACTTTAGGGCTGGGGACTTTTAACTACCACTTCAGGCAAGTATTCATGCTTGGTGTACACGCACGTGAGCGCACACACACACACCTCTCTCCACTTAAAGAAACTTCTCTCATCTGTCCTCCTCCAGGACCTATTATTCTACATGCTAAGAATCACTGGGGATCTTCAAAGTTTCCTGGGCACCAGTTTTTGCCTGATGAAGGGTAATTAGGAAGAAACAACCACTGTCCAAACTGATGTGTTGTTAAAAACTTGGGTTTTGATTTTTCCGAACCATCTGAAGCAAAGCCACAAACAGAAGGGCTCTGCTGCAAGTGTGTGTGTGTGTGTGTGTGTGTGTGTGTGTGTGTGTGTATGCACATGCGAGTGTAAGATAGAGATCGATCTGTATTCCTTCTCTGTTCACCCAGCCACAGAGCCCAAATCTACTTTGACACTTGGAGAAAAATGAAAAGATGGAATCTTGCAGGAGCCTGCCTGTGCTGGGGGGGTGGGGAGACGAAGAGTGCTCACAGCAGGAGGGAAGTTGGCTTTTCTTTATACATATAGGGGTTTTTCCATGCAGAGTTTAAATTATGCCTGATAAAAGGAGTTTCGTGGATGTTTCAGTTCTTTCAAATTCTCCTGGCTTCCTCCCAATTAAATGAGGTTTGTCAAAGCCACAGGGCTCTGCTGCTGCTGCCTCGGCCGACAAGCACTTCCTGCAGCGACATCTCAAATCCCGGAGGGAGAAGATGAAAGGGCCAGCGCCAAGAGACAGGGGAAGGGGGGGCTGGATTGTGTGTGTGTGTGTGTTTGTGTGTGTGTGTGCGCGCACACTCGCATGTGTGTACGTGTGTGTGTGCTTGCGCGTGTGTGCGTGTGCATGTGGGAGGGGTGTAGAAAGAGGTTTAGAGACAGACCGACAGATAGGGCTGGGGACAAGTAGACAGAGAAAGCAAATTTGCCAGGAAAACTGAAAAGAAAAAGAGAGGAAGAGAAAGCAGCAGTATGGACCAGTTTGTACACATTGATGACAGTGGCACATCCACTGGCACATCCAAGGGCATATCCAAGGGCACATCCACTAACGGATGCACTCCCTTGGCCTGGTAGTACTAGCCTATATTTTCACTGCTCATGGCAATGAGCCTTTATTAAGAGCCTCCTTTGCAGGCAGGGAGCACCAGCCAGTTATCACAGTTCCCACCCTGCAGGGACACAGAATTCATATACCCATTCCTGGGAGGCTGCCCCAGGCGTAAGAATTGTGTAAAAATAAAACATTCTCTTGAGAGTAGTTCGTAAAGAGAGTTTCTCTGCCATAATTATGCAAGTGATTTTGCTCTCTGGTGGCATGTCAGTATGGAATCACTTAGAGGCTTATATTTATATCATTTTATTATTCTGGTCTTATTCTGGTTGCAGGATAACAAAGTTGTCACTTTAAAATACATTCCGTTTCCTTTGACCTGGGAGATATCCACTCTTATTTTCTGCCCTCCGAAGAAGACAATTTAAACATGAAACCTGTAGCTTGGAAATATGTGAGGAGTGTAAGGCTAGGCCCAAGTGGAAGAGTGACATAGGCAGTCCCCACCAAATGCAAGAATTGCTCCCATCCATCCATGTCTATTTTCATAAAGCCTGAGTCAAGACATCCTGAGCAATATTCTCTCTAGGTCATGGCAATCATCTTATGGCCAGAGAAAACCAGGGGGGGTACTTGCCATGAAAATCCAGGAATTCCGGGATTAACTCCCTTTTGGAGAACACGTTGAAATGAAGAAGCGTGAATATTAGAATGGCAAGCATGTGGGAACTTCTGCCGAGTGCTGACATTTTCCCTTATTGACTCTTGAACACCTGAAGAAACATTTGTTGAAGGAGAAATTATTGGTAGTCTCTCTCAAAACATACCCAACAGCAAACTAATTGCTTTTGCAGATGGCTAGGGAGACACTCTTCTCACTCAGTCACCGGATTATGGCCAAGCTTGTGGTCCTTGTGGCTGAGCCAGCAGTGCAGGACGTCAGCTGGGACAGCTAGGACCTAAAATTAGGCCCTTGGCAACTCCCTCATCTTAGCTGCAGTTTCAACTTCTTGGTTTAATTCTCTTTGCCCTCAGTATGAACTTGGGCTCTGGGAAAGGAACACTGTTTAATGATTTGGGGGTGGGGGAGTAGAAAATCATTAAGCTGCCCCTTCTAGAAACTGGCTCCACTCCATTTTTGCAGGGAGCCTTCCAAATGTTACCCTTGGAAAGTTAAGACTGATTTTGGAACCTAGCCATTGTGAACCACAGACACTGATCCACAAAAGTATTTTTTTATCTGGGGCAATAAATGTCACGTGATTTAAGAGTCTGGTCCTTAAGCTCCGGTCCTTGATCGTCAGGACATCAAAGGCTGTCTTTCTGTGGCTGGTCCTGTTTTGCTTTCCAAATCCCAGGCTCAAGTCTCACCCATGCCTTCCCCTTCTCCTTTAAAACATCATCTCCTTTAAAACAGCATCTTTGGGGGAAAAAATTCTAAAACTTAAAAGCTTGCAATTGTTTCACAAGTAATTTTTGCCAAAACAGTTTACCAGAATCCTTCCTGTCGTCATATGCTTTTGCACTTGTAAGGATGAAAGAAGGCGTGGCGTTGACCACACACCACCCTGGTGTCTATACTCTGGCGGTTCTTCAGCAGGCCTGATCATATTGCCCCCATTAAAATCTGAGTAATTTTTTGTTTTGCTCCAGTAAAAAAAACTTTAGGCCTTCTTTTAACATGCCTCTTTAATATGTATGAGGATCTCTTGATATCACTTTCCGAAGCTCATTTTTCTAGGCTGAATTCCTTTGACTTTCCTCCCCACCCCCAAATATAGATTCTGTTTCTTTCACTCTAATCATTTTGTTTCATGTTTCTATTCCGAATCTGTTTCACTTATATTGTATATCTCTGAGACTATGGACCCAACGTAGGTTTACTGAAGGTCTAGTAGGTATGATGTTAAAGGATATGAAAATGAATTAATGATGAACCCTGTCCTCAAAGAGCTTACAATCCTTAAGAAGATGAGATAAGTATATAAATAGCTGCAGATCAAGTGTGAAGTGCTCAGGGTGTTCAAAGAAGGTGAGATTAACTCCAGCTATGGTGATGCAGGAAGCCTTTGTGAGTGGGTCATGGCAGATGATGAGGTCTGGGTAGTTGGGAAGGAAGAATATTCAGGGAGAAGAGTGTCATCCTCTTCTCAATGCCATCTTATGTTATTCTTTTTTTTATTAATTGTGGTACAATTCTGATTCGTATTTCATCCTGGTTTTAACTCCTATTGCTGTCTGCCTTCCGGTCACAATTTAAACATTCTTAACATGTAGCACTGAAATTTAGTTTAGCTCTATGTATGCTCATCATTTCAAATCTATTCTGTTTATTGCTTTTATTGTCTAGTCTATTCAAAATTTAACCAGAGTATTTTGCCATTCTAGAGGCCAGGTTTCAGGGGTTGGGGATGGTGAGGAAAAGAAAAAGGAGATTCTGAGCCAGGCCACTCAACTCTATTACTCTGCTTCTAAGAGTTTGTAACCTAACTCAGACTGCTCTTTCTATCTTTTAAATCTTCCATCAATCAGTACTTAAGAGGATATGCATTAAGAAGCAAGTTAGGGAGTGTCTTCCACAACAAATCTCTTCACCTTCTATGCTCAAAGTTGTCCTCAGCCCATTCCAATACATTAGATGAGATACTGAGCTGAAACATGGTTCATGGTGTTGCATAGAGTTGTGTTGCTATGAGAAGTCTGAGTAAACCAAGTCCCTCAGCCCTACCAAGCCCTTACATTGGTTAAATGTGTTAGCATAGATGAGTCTCCAAGTAAGATGAATCCTTCAGGAAAGGGTTTGAGACTTTGGAGTGGGAGAAGACTTAAAGACTCACAATTCTATATCGTCGTTATGTAGATGAATCCCTGGGAAGGATAATAGTGCCTGCCATTTGTTGGGCAACTATGTGGTTTACATAAATTCTTATTCAATCTGTAACTAACTGGTGAGTCTGAAGTTATTATGCTCAGATTACATATTAGAAAACTGGGACTGAAAGAGTCTAATTGCCCAGTCATACGGATAGTCAATGAGAGAGCCAAGATTTGACTTCAGGTCAGACTCCCAAGCCACTCTCCTCCCACTATTCATTGCTTCTCAGTAAAGACCACGTGGAAACTTAGTAGCACAATGAGGATTGGAACCACAATCTTGACTCCCAATCCCATGACCTTTCCACTGCCTCATGGTCTATCTGTGTTTATTTTAAAGCCTTCTCTGGAAAGAGTCCACATGTCCCAAGGTAACATGTTTACTATCTCAAAATTAAGAGGGCTCAATTTTATGTTTAATGGAGACCCTGACCTTTTATCTTTCTGTTCTTCTTCTTCATTTTTTAAAAAATACACAGTCACTCTTGGGTTTTAAAATTTCTTGATCAATGGTGGTTTATTTTTGTTTGTTTGTTTCACTATAACTTACTCTATTTTATAAGAAAAACATCAAGAATCCAATGGAAAATTGGGCAAAGGCAAAAAACAAGAGCAAATCAATAGACAGCCTTACTAGTGATTAAATAAATACAAATATCTGTTAAATTTAGTTTTTTTTCTTCTTAACCTAATAGCTCCCAGGGTTTGTGATGTCATAATAAAACAATTCTCTGCTGATGGTGATATCAGTTGGGGCAATCTTTGCAAAACATTATGACATTTATATCAGTAACTATAAAAATAATCACAACTGTTAACCCTCTACTTTGGTTCCTGGAAGTTATACAAAGAAACAGTTGAACAGAAAAAAAAACCAAGATGCATAAAAATGTCCAATGATGCAGTGATGTCTATAATTTTTAAAACTTACAAAATAAAAATAAAAGAAACAATCTAATATTCAACACTAGAAAGCCAATTGGACACATTTTGGCATATTGACGCAGTGTTATATAATGATTTAAAATGCTAATTCAGAGGAGTGTGTGGTAATATGGAAATATTTATGCTATGACATGAGCTAAAAGAGAGTAGGATACAAAAATACATATTATATTGTACCTGTGAAAATGCATCATGCATATCAACAAAACTGAAAAGTAGTAGATAACAATTAAAATGCTCCTCTAGTTTAGGAGGATTGCGGAAAATTTATTCCTTTTTCAAAGTTTTCTTTAATATTGATATTATATTTCCTCTATTGTTTAAAAACGGAGGTAAGGCCAACAGTACAGGAAGTCCAGGCTCTGGATTGAGAGTTAAAGGATCTGAGGTATTTTTTTTTTTCCAGTGTAACATGCATTATTGGCCTTCATGAACCTCAATTTCTCAACCTGCACAAGAATTAATGCTAGTCTCCTTTACCCCAGATTGACAGAATGTTTATTTTATAAAGCTTTTAACTCACTGAATACAAGGATTCATATAAATTTGGTCCTGAGAGAATGAGAGGTGGGAGGGAGAGGAAAAGATAAATAGGCACTAATTAATTTTAAAAGGAAAGATCATCTGCTTTAATCGGAAATGCATATGTGCTGTGCCCCTAGTCAGAGTGTTTTAAGTGGCTCCTTGTTAGTTAGCAAGTTCAATTTAAAGTACTGTGTGATCCTTTGGGCTTTGAAGATATGAAGCCTATATACATACACATGAGCTAAAATTACGGCGTCGTCATGAGGCTGTGTGCACTCTGAATAATTGAATGCACTAAGCAACTCCAGCTGATGGATTGATGATGTGCAAGAGCAGTGCAAAAAGCACGTGACAAGGGGAATTACAAGACATTTCGAAATGATGGTTTAATTTCCAAGCTTTCTTTTTAACTAGTGCTTTCTCTTTTAGCCATTACAGGCAAGTAAAAGAGATTCGATTATCTTGTTTCCTGCGAAAGGTTATTTAGCTCCTCAATCCCATTAAGTCACTTTCTGCACTCCAGTGCACTGAGCCTTTACCAGGTTCTCAGCCCGGGAAGAGTAAATGGAGACACCAGGATCAGATTTCTAAAGGAAGGAAAGTTAAAGCAAAGTTTGAAAGGGTTGACAGCCAACAGCCAGAAGCTTAGGAACTCAATTAGACTGAAAGACAACTATCTCATTATCTTGTTCCGAAATGATCTAAATACATAAGAATCTAAAAGTTTTAAATAAACTTGTCCTACTGACTGTCTAGATGACTGAATTTCCCTTCTCAAAAAAATTTTAAACACTCACTTTCGTATTTATTTATTCTAAGCGCAAAGCAGCTGCGATAATTATGCTGTCAGATTCAGTAAGCTAATGAGGAGTCAGCCGAATGGAAGGTTTTGCATTTGTGAGATTGCTGCAGGAGAACAGCTCTGCTGCTTTTCTTCCTTCTTCTTTTTCTTTCTTTCCTTCTTTTTTTTCCCCCTGTGAATTGGGAAGGACAGTCGGGCAGTCCCAGGCAAATTGGCATCCCTTTGAATTACTGGTTGCTTTCCCAGCACTTTTCTTCCAGATAATATCTGTCTGTCTCTCTCTCCCTCCCCTTATTTCTTCCGCTCTCTTTCCCCACCCTTCTTCCTCCCTTTCTCCTTCCTCTTGAGGAGCTGCTGCTTTTGAGGGGCAAGGAAGCCTGAGGGAATCTTCATGCCACTGTCCCCAAGGCACGAGGACATTTCTTTCTGAGGGAAGTTCCCAAAATGGTTTGGACTTGAGTTGGTTTGAGAGCAATCTGTGACACGCTGCTCTGTTTATTTTAGCTGTTTGTTTTTGCAATGACATGAGCTAAAAAGAAAGTAGAATACAAAATTGCATATTATAATATACCTCTGAAGATGTATCATGCATATTAACAAAACTTGATGTCTTCTTTTTCCAGCCTAGCAAGTATGTTAATGAATTCCAAATGGAAGGACTCAAGGCCACAGATCACTCTCGGCACAGGTCTAGGCTGAGTGAGACAGAGCCAGCAGGCAGGTTTATGTCTTTTCTTCAGGTGTGAGCAGCTTCTAGCAAACAATATTATTAAGGCATTTTATACTTTCAGTGCGCCAAAGCTAGAAGCTTCTCTTTTTATTAAATTGTGTGGTACTTAGAGTAACCCAGGTTTATGCAGATTGTCAGCCTTGACAAAGCAAAGCCCAAGTAGAGAAATGCCCTGAGCAGGTTTTGTGGATGTGCTTTGTGACAATGTGGCATTTACTTCTTGCTTTTTTTCTCAGATGGTATCTGTGCTGATGATGGTAACACTGGCTACTGGTTATTAAAAGCATATTGTGTATCAGGAACAACGCAAGAAGTTTTACATACATTATCTTCTTTAAACTTAGAACAATCTGCCAGGGAGTTTTATTATCCCCATTTTGCAGATGAGCCCCTCAAAATGTTCACTTTTGGAGGACGTGACCCACAATGTTAGCATAGGAAGCACCCAGGAATGACACACTTAACAAACTGGCATTTAGAAAAATGCCAACTGCCGGCATTCTCAACTAACCTGCTACACGAATCAGAGGACAAAGGTAGTATATCGATTTCAATTTTTTTTCAAATATACAGAAGTTGTACCTGAGAGTCTATTTAAATAGACTGCCTAATGTGTCTAATATAACAGGTTTAGAATTTTTCCAAAACACAGCTAGCCCACCGTGGTACTCATTGCCCATCATCACTGGGACTAATATTCAGACTCCTTGGCTTGAGAGCAGTTCCTTCACCCTCTGGTTCTAACCCATTTTTCTAACTTTATCTTCTAGTTTGTCCTGCTCGAACCATGCAAGATTACTTGCAGTTCTCTCAAGTGCTTTCCTTCCTCCATGCCTTTGCTCGCGCTGATCCCTCAGCCAGGATCCTCCCTAGAATTCCTTGCCTGTTAACATAGTCACCCTTCAAGGCTCAAAGGGCCCTTGTCCATGCTTTCTCTGAGCTCCTTAGACTTAGAAGAGGGGCTGTCATAGTTCTTGTTTGCACCTCACTTTGGCCCTTGTTTGTGTGTGTGTGTTCTCCCGGTTCTATTCCTATTTTTACCATCTTACAACGCCTAGCATAATGCGTCACCCAAGTATTCATTTGGTAAATATACATTGAATTAGTTGGAATAGGAGGCACTTGACAGCTATTAGTAGATTCAGTAAAGTAAATTTTCCATGAGTCAGTATAAATTATTGGTGGGTAAGTCTGGCTCATGTTTTGACATCTCTACCAGTGACAAATATTACAAACACATAAAAACATACACCATGACAAATCCCAGGAAATAAAATGTTGATGCTTCTCTTTTTTTTCTCTCTGTAGAGGAGTCTTTGTTTACAGTTTCAGGAGTGCAGCTGAAACCAGAAATGTGTGACCTTTTGACCTTGTACCAAAAAAGTCACCACCCAGCCCAGTTTAGCAAATGCTGGTGAAGAGAAAGGGTGACATCACCAAGATTCTTCCAGGTACGTGATCCCAACAGCGAGGCTCCTATGGACAGGGTCGAAAAGAGATTGCTGCCAGGTGCAGAGGGCATGGTCTGTGGATGCAGAGCACCTCTGTTCTGTGTCTGGCTCTTTGTTCCCGCTCTAGGGACAGGTGACCTAACCCCCTGTGAAAGAGGATAATAACATGCATTACCTGTCTCTCCCACTCCCAGAGGGTTGGTAAGGCTCCCCAGACAGAATGTAAGGTTATTATGAGGCCTTCGGCTTACAGAGATAGAATAAAGGATTACAATAGGCATCTTGTATCCCCTTAACTATATAGTTCTGTCAGCTGATAGGACAAAATCAAACATCAGGTGACCAACTATCCTCATTTGCTTGAGACTGAGGATGTCCTGAGATGTGTTATGTTTAGTACTGAAATTGGCACAATCTCAGGTGATCCAGGATGCTTAGTCACCGTAATGGTGCAAATTACCACCAAGCCTCCTGCCCTTGGTGCCAGAGAAGTCCTGCTTCAGAGTCTGCCCAGGAGATAGTTCTAGAAGTCTATGAGAGTCGAATCATTGCTGCTATAGGCTTCTCAGGCTACACCTTCTGCATAGTTGGATATAGGGAGTCCCCGTCATTCAAGGTGAGTTCTAAGAACTACAGGGGCCTGATGGACAGGCAGGAGCCATCCACAAATGTCACAGATGCAGCCACTCTCAGGAGTCTCCTCAGACAGCCCAGGGCAGCCCATCTTTCCAGGGAATCTTTAGGAGGAAGAGATGCTGTGGAGTATTTTCCCAGAACTACCCTACCTTAAAGGGAGTTCCACTGGTAGACACAGGAAGCCAGGTGGGACGACCCCAAAGCAGCCATAATACAGATACCCCTAGATGTTACAAGAACACTTCCCATACTGGGCCCACCATGGTGGGTAGAAGGGCCAGTAATCAAAAGAGAGGATTCAAGGTGGGACCCATGCACAGAGCCAGCCAGTTAGCCTTTTAGGTGACTCTGGCTATATCCCAAGACACATGCATCAAACATTGGTTTGGCCTCCCATTTGGCAACCACAACTTGGCTGTGCTTCCTAACAGAACTTTTGAGTCCTAGATGATAACCGCTGGTGTGCTCCCGATACCCCACCCCCCAACATTGTTCACATGGCAAGTTTCAGCCTTTAGCCACTTTCTCTTGGATCTCTCTTTAGCTGTTGATATTTAAAGGCATGTACACACCAAGGATGTCTGCCTTCTGGACCTTCTAAGATCATTGTATTTAGAAATATGGAAAGCGCAGGGATGTCTAGAATTATACCTGTTCCTCAGAGCACTTCTGAACTATGTAAGTTAGTATTTCAACAATGTACAATTGAAATTAAAATAGACAATAAAATAATATGGTATTTTCTAAGCACAATATTTTCTACAGCAGAGATTTTACTGTGTAATTATGCCATTTAAAACCCATTAGTTATGAGAACAGGATGTGCCTTAGTTACGTTCTGTAAAGTAAAAGATTTGAGCTTTATAAAATTATCAAAGATGTTGATGGAAATGGCCTCCGATGATGGCACTCCATAAGCATAACTATCATTTCTACCGTTGTTATTTTGTTTTATTAAGTAGCTAGAAGGTAGAAGCATAACCCCACCTCTCTGATCTATAGTGACTTTTCACAAAGCATTGTTAACTCGTAGATGTAAATTGGTCACAATAGAAAATCAGTTAAATGCTGCATGTCACACTTGGTGCCTGCGCCAGCAAACCGAAAAAGGAGGAGGCAGATTTCGCTTCTACTGCAGGAATCTCATGATGTCCCTAGGCCCTTGGCACTAATGTAAGGAGATAAAACCGATAGAAGATGAACCACAAAAGGGAAAAGCTAGAGCAATTAAACTGTTTAATAAATGGCTTGGGATCAGCAAAATCTGGCAGCGCTGGAGTTAAAAAAGACTAAAAGTAGTAATCAACGGACACTTGGGGCCTGTAAATTTTTTTTCACTAAATTGAATTTATGTTAAAATATTCACTTTTTAAGAGATTCAAAATGTAAATTGGGATAGTAGGACTTGTAACTGGCAGCGGTGTCTCAAAATTAAGACTCTTAAGTCCTCAAAATGTCAAGTTTCAAGAAGGTAAAAAATGGATGCAGTGGGGTGTGTTGAGGTAAAACTCTAGTTTGTATATTCAAATATAGATTTTGCTTATTATTTTAAAGCTTACTCAGTTCTTAGTACCACAGGTAAGATGCTGCCTCTGTTATAATTTACTATCACTTTTCTATCAATACATATAATTCTATCAGTAACTTTTTAATAATGTTTAACGGGTTTTCCTTTCTCAGTCTGTACTATATCACTCATTATTTTGATTTTGTTTATTCTTTATTTTATTTTCAGAGCTACATTACTGCCGTTTCAGTTTTAACTTGCTTTAGCTACCAAGAAGCTTCCAATTAACTCCACACTGGACCAGGGGTTTTATACCATCACCTGTGACCTGAAATATTTTAAATACGATGTCCAAGGCAATGTTACATAACACTTGAAGAAAAAGCAATGGAAGGTTATTGCTATTGTCATTTGCCTAGAATTTCACAGTGATTGGCTCAAAAATTAGACAGAGACTGAGATAGTCTGAGAAGAGGATCTCTGAATAATTGCATCCATTTCGTTATTTGATAGAGAGATCCTTGGGCAGAAAGGACTACAGGACAGATGGGAGACTGACGATTGAAAGAATTTAGAGACAAAGCTAGCACTTACAGAGGCCTGTCGCTCCTGTGTTCACGTACAATTTCTCCAAACAAAAGGACTTCCGTGGCAAGGAGAAGATTAGTCTAAAGTTTAAAATAGTCGCCAGAGAAGATGGTTTCTTGGATAAAGTTGTCAACAAGAAGACTTGCTTAAGACTTTTCATTATGATTTCCTAGGGGGCGCTTCTTCCTTCACTGACTGAGAAGAGGATTGTCAGAACACATGACCACCCCACCCCAGCCAGATTTTAGGAGTTGAATAGAGTGAGCTGCTGGTTAGAATTAAATTTCAGACTATCTCCTTCTACTGAATCCTGATTGTCTGTGATGATAGCAAAAGTGATGAGAAGTCTAAGCTCCGATTTGATGGTGGAGATACTGAATAGATAGATAAGATCAAAGAGTTCCAAAGATGTAATTCAAGCCCTGTTGCACCATCAGACACAAATGCATGTGCACACACACATAACCCTCACACAAAATGAGAGATTTGTCTCAGCTAACACATATAGCCTTTTCTACAATAACTCTTTCTAAAAGAAGCCAGGGAAACTCAAATTACTTCATCTAGGGATCATCTACTCAGGAAATGTAGTCACCTAGAAACCAGAGACCTCTATATATCCTTTAGAAGTACAAGGAGGAACTAATTAAGAGAGAATTAAAAATAGTATGTATCCACCCAAAATCTGATATGGAAGAAGGGAAAGGGTGTATAAATACCTTAGTGAGTATTTGATTTTAGTAAAGCATTTGAAAAGTGTCCAGATATACCTGAAAGATGAAACTGTGTGGGCTGGATGATGGGGCAGATATATGTGCTCAAAAAACAGTGGTTATTCAACCTAGAGAAAGGTCGATAGTGATATTGTACAAGTTTCAGTCTTGAGTCTATTTCTGGTCAAATATTTTTATTAATCACTTGAATAAAATCAGAGAGGGTACACTATACAATTCACTGAAGTAAGCACTGTTATTATTAATTTATGACTTCCATTTTACAAAGGAGGAAACTGGCTCACAGAAGTTAAATAATTCCTCCATAGGAGTACCAGAGTTAAGATACAAATCTCAGGTCTGGCTGTCTCCAATGTCTGTGGTCTTTCCAGTAGTCACATACTGATTAAGTCTGTAGAACATACAACTCTTGAAGAGGCAGCTGATATTTAGCTTTGAGTCATGATTCAAAAAACTGAGACCTTGACAAAAGCTAATGTGTACAACTGCACACCTATTGGGATGACCAAATTCCAGAACACTGACAACACTGAATGCTGCCGAGGATGTAAAGCAACAGGAACCCTCACTCACTGCCGGTGAGAGTGCAAAATGGTACAACCACATTAGGAGACAGTTTGAGAGTTTCTCACAAAAGGAACCATGTCTTACCATATGACCCAGAAATCATGCTTCTTGGTATTTACCCAAAGGAGACGAAAATTCACGTCCACAGGAAAATCTGCACACAGATGTTTATAGCAGCTTTATTCATAATAGTTCGGACTTAGAAACAATCAAGATATCCTTCAGTAGGTGAATGGACAAATAAACTGTGAGATCCAGACAATTGAATGTTACTTTGCACTAAAATGAAATGAGCTTCAAGCCATGAAAAGACATGAAGAAGACGTAAATGCATACTACTAAGTGAAAGACGCTCTATCCTCTATGATTACAAATATATGACATTCTGGAGAAAGTAACGCTATGAAGACAGTAAGAAATCAGTGGTTGCCGGGGATTAGGGAGGGAATGATGAGTACACAGAGCACAGAGGATTTTTAAAGCAGTGAAATTATGAATGATATTATAATGGTGGATACAAGTCATTATAAATTGTCCAAACCCATAGAATGCACAACACCCAGAATGAACTCGAACGTAAACTATGGACTTTAGATGATAATGATGTGTTGGTTCATCAATGGTTACAAATGTACCACTCTGGTGAGGGGTGTTGATCATGGGAAGGCTATGCATGTGTGGGGGAAGGGGGTTTATGAGAAATCTCTGTAACTTCTGCTGCATATTGCTGTAATCCTAAAACTGCTCTTTTAAAAGTCTATGAAAAGCAAAACAAACAAATAAACTAATGCACAGCAAGCCAATACAACTATTTTTCCTATCAAATTTCATCTGATTAACCTCTTACTCTTGAGCCTTAAAATGTCAACAAGTTAAGTAAGGCCGTGACATAGTGGAAATTGGTACATTTAAGTACAACATGAATTAATGGTATGCTCACAAGCAATAATGCTAATAATTTTAAGTGATAGAAGTGAAGGAATAGGGTGGCATTCCATAGAGGAGAAATCGTTTACTCTCTACTGATCAGATGACATAAAAAATATTAAATTTAACTCTATCCGTCATACTTTAAAAGAAACATCACAATGAAGTTAATATTTAGTGTTAATATTTATCTATTAGTTTACCGGTCTAATTCTGTTTAATCCTCTTAACAAGACGAAGAGATAGATGTAGTTATTCTCCACTTTACAGAGAACTCAGAATCAAATCAAGTATCTAGGATTGAATGTTCAAACTCTCCATACCCAAAGTCTGTGCTTTTTTACACCCGACCCCAATTCTGTTCTGCATGTTCCTAGAAGGGCTAATGGAAGAATAGAGGGCATGGGGAACAAGGCACAAGGCGGAATAGCCCCAAAGAAAAAACCCGGGGGACAGAAAAACTCTAACTAGAGGGTTGAGGGTTCTCACAGAGCAAAGGGGGCTGGTCTTCTGCTTGGGGCCTGTGGAACCAGGGCAAATACATTGAAAGCTCAGAGATACTGCTTTTGATACAGCAGAAAGAGTTTTCACTTTTACCTGTCTGCCAGTCAAAAGAGTTCCTGGAACAGCACTGGGCTTCCTCTGCACCCAGAAGATATGAAAAGCTGTTAGAGAGATCCCCATATTGTAGATTAAAATAACTGGCCTCTAAGGTCTCATCTAATTCCAAGACTGTCTAACATCAATTTTAAACAGCCAAGGATAACCTATACTTAGGATTATAGTAAGATCCTATTGTTGCAAGAATGGGTAGACTCATTTTATTTCTCAGAAAAATTTTTAGAGGGTAAAATTATCCTCTTTAATTATATTGGAAGATAAACTGTGCCTATGCTTCCTTCTTTTTTTCCTTTAATTAACTGATTTGCTTATTGAAAAGCTTAATAAAAATTATAGTAAAACACCAAACATCACTCCAATCTTTCTTCCTTCCTTGATTTTGTAAAAGGAGCATCCCTGGTGTTTGTGCATATGTTTTTGTTGATTCCTTTGTATAAACATACACCTAACTTTTAAAAACATGAATTATTTTTGTTCAATTCAATATGTTATTTTAGTGATGCTTACTTGTTTAGTCACTGGTGCTACTCACCTAATATTTCTTTCCCCCGGGCTCCATAATTGGGTGGCATTTCCTGGCCCTCTGGGGTGAATAGGACTGTATGATTAGTGCTGCCCAATGAATTATGTGAGAAAGTGATATGCATCACTCCTGACCCAAGCATTCATGTGATTGCCAGTGCAAAACCCTCCAGATCTCTTTTTATTGTTCCCTCTGTTACAATGACCAGCAGCATCCAAGAGGGTCCCAGAAGGAGAAGATGTAACACAGAGTTCCCAGTGAAGTGGTGGATGTGTACTGGGACGGAGAAATAAAACTTTTTTTAAGTCACTAATATTTGGGGGTTGTTACTGCAGTCTACCCTAGCCTGTCCTGACGAACACCAGGGCACACAAAACATACTTGCACCATCCAACGTGGAGTTACTAGCTGCATGTGACTAGTTAAATATAAATTTAATTAAATTAAACATTCATTTCCTTAGTCCTGCTAACCACATTTCAAAGGCTCAATAGCCACATGTGGCTAGAGGCTACCGTGATGCATAATGCATACAGAACATTTCCATCATTGCAGAAAGTTCTTTTGAACAGTGCTGACACAGGGGCTAGGGTTTTTATGAGCTGGTCACATTTTCTAACATTTCTTTATGTTTTAAGTGTGCATCTAACACCACCTTGGAGTTATTCTAGAAATTATTCACCTTTCTAAAAATGATATCTCCGGGAGCATCCGGTGGAGGGGGTACCTTTTGGAAGAATATAAATAACTCCCGAGCAGTTACATTCCTTAGAACCAAAGTTCTTTTTTTGCTAAAGTTTACACTGACACGTAGGATTAACACCTCTTTGTTACTCATGACACCTTTCACAAATGAATTCCCAGTTTTATTTTAATCCATTCTGTCTGATCCTATTCACATTCTCTACTCTTTATTCTTCTCTATCCCTAAGTAGGTTAATGGGTACCTGGTATAAGATCTGGGGTGCTCAGTAATGAATTCATCCAAGTTTACTATCATCCTTGTAAGATTTTGTTTCTACTGTAAGAACTATCTTTGAATATCACAAAAAAAAATTTGTGGGAACCCTAAACCGAATCAAAATATAATATAAACCTTTCCATTTATTCATTAATTCATCCAATGAACGCCTAGATACTAGAAATACAAAAACTAACAGTATCCCCAGGGATCTTATAGTCTAATGGAGAGTTAGATATAAATACAGGATCTAATGACAACATATCAGTGTGCCCTATCACACAGGAGATGACAGTTAAACCTTATCTTGAAGTGAGAGTTTGCCAGGCAAGCACTTGAAGGGGGTGAGAAGATAACCCTGTGTGAGGAAAATATAAAAGGGACAGAATGTTCTTGGCTGTAAGAAATTGAAAACAACAATTTAATGGCTTAACCCATGAGGTTATTATTTCCCATAAGAAGTCCAGAAGTAGTTGGTTTCAGAATTGATTAATTTGATGCATCAACATCATCAACAACCCAGGTTCTTTCTTATATCATTCTTCACTGCATCTTTAGTGTCTTTTTGCCTTAAGTCTCAAGCTTGTCCCTACGTGGTCGCAGGAGGCTGCCGCAGTTCCAGGCACCACATGCAAGCATGACTGTCCGGTTGAAGAAGGTATCTCTTCCTGTGTGCTTTTTTTTTTTCAAAGAAAGCACCATTCTCTTCGCATCTTACTGTTCAGACTGTCACATATCCACCCCTAGGATGCTAGCAAGGGTTATTAGATAGATTTATGATGTTTATTATTTCCCTTTTCCCTGCGTTAGAAAGGTCAGAATTTACTCCTGATGGTGGTGATTGTGGTGCTGATGGTGATGACAGTGGTGGTGGTGGTGGTGATGGTGGTAATGTTGGTGGTAGTGATGCCACATGGTGGTGTTGATGGTGGTGATGGTGGTGGTAATGTTGGTGGTACAAGTGATGATGGTAGTGATGGTAGTAGTTGTGGTGGTGGTGATGGTGGTGGTGATGGTAGTGGAGGTAGTGATGGTGGTGGAGGTGGTGATGGTAGTCATAGTAAAGAGGAAGAAAAAGAAAACAAGAAAAGTAAAGGTTCTAGCTGCAAAGTAAGGCAAGAGTCCGTGGGAACAATAAAAAACCAAGTCAAGAGTAAGTTAGACCAGGGTTTGGAATGAAGTTTGTGGGGGGAGGTGACAGACAATACCCGGTTCTGGTTCTGTTTGTGACAACGGCTCACCATTGCAAGCCTGGCTAATTAAAGTTGCTGGCACTTGCAGAACACAGTACACTTAGGTTTTACTAACCTCCTGCTCTAGTAACATTCAAAAATGAAGAATAGCGCTTTAAAATGTAGACTTTTCTTCCTCCGGACAAATTTTAATTCCTGCAGACTTGTATGAAATATAATAACAACATCGATTTTTTTTGTCTTCTGAGGTTTTTCCCTTTTCTTTTAGTTCTGTATGTGTTTTGTAATTTATAATGTTTAAACTATGTTTGAGGAAAGATCTAGGGGATTTGAGGCAGGAAACGCAAAAGATCAGTCTAATAGCACTGAGAGCCCACTACAGTGGCCACAACGGGCCACACATCTCTGGAAAAGACAATTCTCCAAAAATGTGGCTGAGGAAGACAGATAAAAGCACTGAAGTTGGGTCATGTGACAGGTGTCACTTGAGTAAAGGTACTGGGGCCAGAGATAAAAGACCACTCCTCTGGTCACATGACTCAGCTTCATTACTCTCTCAGCAGGGGGTTAGAGAGTCTGGATGCCATTTTTACTTATTTATTTATTTGTGTTTTTTTCCCCCTTATTCTGTGATAATGAGAAAATGTTTAAACTCCCATCTCTGTGTTTAAACATTTCTCCCTGCTGACAGCAGCGGGGTACTCCTTGATCAACTGTCAGATTGGAAAGTGCAATTTTTCTGGAAAGTAAACAGCATGTTAGCTGGTTGGAAATAATTTTCTGTTTATTGGTAGCTGTTAGCCTAGGAGTGATGGAGCCCCGTGACAGCACTTGTCAAGTGAGGAATAAGAAACAAGTTTGGAAATACCTCTAAGACATAGCTCTGACAATAAGGCCTTACTATTTTTTTTTTTTTTTTTTGATAGACATGTACTCTAAAAAAGTTAAAACAGGCAAAAACTTTTCCAGTGTTACCAGCTCATGGATATTTTTGTGGCAAAACTGACACAGAATCAAAGGCAAACTCACGGAATGCCGGAATTGCAAGAGTCAGTTACTAAATCCATTCCCCACCTTTCACCACTGGGGAAACTGAGACTCAACCAACTGCCTTGGACTCACCGCACAAAAAAGAGACAAACATACCAACTATCAAAATAAACAAAGAAATAAAGGTTTTATTTGCTTTTCAAATTCATGTGTGAAGATAAATAGAAAAAATTGGTGGAGGCAGTGGTGTAACATTTTGACCTACTAACATTTGTGATCTTATTCTTTGCAGAGTGGCTAAAAAAGACATCATCATGGTCTTTTATCGATGAGACATGCTGTCATCAGAAAAAAAAGGCCCCAGTAAAAGTAATACAGATTTTATATATATATATATATATATATATATATATATATATATATATATATATAGTCATCAGTCCATATCCATTTTGAATTAGGCTAAGTCTGAGGTCCTAATTTGTCCCAGGATTTGCCTTGCTTCTTCACACCAGAAAAGTATTTCCAGCTGCTGACTAGGTGCCTCCACCTAGATTTTTCCAACAAAGATGCCAAGCGCTCCATGTCCAAACGTCTTCTTCCCCATATCATAATTAAACTAAAAAGAGATTCTTCATTCCTGTTTTGATCAATAGAAGCACCATCCACCCGGTTGCCTGGTCTCTCTTTTCCTACCTCTAAAACATAGTCTAGTCTGCTTTCTCCTCTCCATCTCCGCTGCCAGACCACAGACCCGTGGTTCGCAAAGTGAGGTCCCTATACCAGCAGCATCAGTATCACCTAGGAAATGATTAAAAATCCAAATTCTTGGTCCCTGCCCCAGACCTACTGAACCAGAAGCTGCGAGCTGGAGCCCGCAAGTCTGCACTTTAGAAAGCCTTCCAAGGGATTGTGATAGACTGAAGTTTGAGAACCTCTGCCCTAGCTGTGTTCCCCAGGCCTTATCCAGTAGGCCTTTTACTAGCCTCCTCGCCAGCAGTATTTCTTTTCTGGAGTATTCTCCGTACCAGTGGCTCTCAACCTTGGCTGCATTGGAATTACCTGAAGAGGTTTTTTTATTTTTAATACCTATATCTGGGTCCCATTCCTGGGAACTCTTATTTCACCGATCTGGTGTATAGCATTAGGCTTCAGAATTTTTAAAGCTCCCCATGTTATTCTTTTCTCTTTTTTTCCTCATGTTATTCTGATGTGCAGCCAGGACTGATAATTACTGCTCCACACTGAAGCCAGGGCTTTCTTGTTAAAGACAAATCAGGTGACGTCACTACACCCCCTAGAAAAATCTCCATCAGTCAAAGGATAATGCTGAATGGACTCTTCAACGTGGCTCCGGCCGACCTCTCCAGCTGGCTCCGTCATCTTTCTGTCTCACTCACTTCCTCCATCTCAGCCACACACAATTTCTCATCATTCCCCAAATGCAATGTTCTGTTAATATCCCTAGACTTCTACACTTTGTTTCCTCTGCTTGGAATGTCTTTCTCCTTCTTTCTGCTTGGTGAATTCCTAGTCACCCTTTGAGACACAGCTCAAAGGTCACCACCTTCCCTGAGTGCTCAGTCCCAGAGTCAGTTGCCTTCTCTTCTGGGATCCTAGAGCACTCTGTTGCTTTTACATCATAGTAATGGTCCTAATTCATTGTAATTATTAGTGATACTTCTTTCTCTTTCACTACAACTGACTATATCAGGAGCAGATCAGAGAATACTTAGCTTTTCAATTTTATCCCCAAAGTCTAGTATAGGTTGGACATTGAGAAGATGCTCAATAAATGTTGGTTAAGGGAAGGAATTAAAAATATAATCAATGACACTTGCTGCCTTTTTTTAAGATCAAATCATGGTGCCATTCTACTTTTCTCTCCAGAAACACTAAAGCTCACATAACTCATGTTATACTTATGACAAGGAGTCAACCAGACTAGATTTTGTCATTTTCTGGCCCTCAGCTTTTAATCTTTAAAACAGCATCAATAGTATCTACTTTGTAGAATATGAGGATTCTTTGTATAATACTCAGCAATATGCTTGACATAGAGTAGGTAGTAAATAAATTCACGTTTTTATTATCATAATAAGTAAAACTAACTGAAAACAAAGTAAGAAAAGCTGAACTAAACATCTGTCTCCCCTTCTGAGTGTGAGTTCTTGACTGGCAGAAACTGTCTTATTTATCTGTGTGTTCCCTGGGGTCAGGAACCTAATGGTATTCCTTAATTAATTCAATCCCTCAGTCAACAGCATTTAAGCTAATGAATGAAATGTATAATATTTGGATAGAATGATGGCTTGCTGTTTGGGGACATAGAGGAACTCATACTTTTGTCCATCTTCAAAAGAGAGAATCACAATCTTGGCAGGTGAAAGGCAGCTTTCTTTTTTTTTTTTTCTTTTTTTTTTGAGTTTATAATTATATGTTTTTTAATTATGGTTGACATTCAATATTATTTTATATTAGTTTCAGTGTACAGCATAATGGTTAGACATTTACATAATTTTCAAAGTGATCCCTCCAATAAGTCTAGTAGCCACCTGGCACTATACATAGCTATTACAATGTTATTGACTGTATTCCTCATGCTGTACTTTACATCCCTGTGACTATTTTGTAACTACCAATTTCTACTTTTTGATCCCTTCATCTTTTTTACCCAACCCCCTATCAGGCAACCATTAATTTGTTATCTGTATCTATGAGTATGTTTCTGTTTTGTTTATTTTGTTCTTTAGATTCCACATAAAAGTGCAATTATATCTTAAAAATCATCTTTAAAGCTCCTCATTTACAGGTAAGGAAATGAAGACAACCAACTAGGAAAGCCATTTTAATTTCAATATTCAATAAAGAATATCTGAATTATGAATAAATGCTAACCAAGTAGGAATACCAGTCCATGTTTGTAAGAGTCGGCCTAAACAGTGACTTGTTGAGTGAGCAGTAAGTAGGTTGGCACCTGATTTGTCATGTAGCGAGAAACTGGGCGGATGAGAAAAATTTTAAGGAAAAAAAAAACACAGGCGGCACGTTTCAGTATTATCAATTCCAAATTACCTACTTCCTGTATTGGAAAATAAAACACCTTTTACCAAATACACATTTAAATTTATGTTACTCTGTTTTTTAAAAAGGCAGATGGAAGGCACAATTTGAGTCGCTTAACAGGTGTTATCCAAGCAACAACAAAGAGCAGATAAAAGCAATTAGCAGATACAATTGTGTAAATAAGCCTCTTTTAAAAATGAGTCACTCAATAGATCTGTCCCTGAGATCTGAGTTACTCCCAAGAGGCCTGAAATCCAGGAGGTCTGAAATCCACTTTGAGCAGGAGTGACTGGACTTGGAAGTCAGAAAGTCTGCTCTGATGGTACAAATGGAACAGCCAGGAATATTGGTCACAGATGTGCAGGAGGAATATCTAGGAGGCTCTTTATGCGAAATGCCCAGCACCAATGGGCCTAGGTGCCTTGATCTTCAGAAAGCATCTTGATATAGGGCCGTCCCTAGGAGGCACCCACACACCCTCCCTTAACCCTGGTGCATGCCAAAAATGAAATTTAGGCTTTGTATTAGTTTGCTAAGGCTGCCATAACAAAATACCACACACCCGGTGGCTTAAACCACAGAAATTTAATTTCTCACACTTCCGAAGGCTAGAAGTCCAAAATCAAGGTGTCACAGAGTTGCTTTCTTCTGAGGCATCTCCTTGGCTTGCAGGTGGCACCTTCTCACATGGTCATCCCTCAGTCTGTGTTAGCTGAGTCCTAATGTCCTCTAATCATAAGGACGCCAGTCACATCGGATTAGGGCCCACCTACATGACCTCGTTTTACCTTAATTATCTCTTTGAAGACCCTATCTTGCGAATATAGTTATATTGTGAGGTATTGGGGGTTAGGATTCAACATATGACTTTTGGAAAAACATAATTCCGCCCATAATAGGTCTCTCAGCTGCCAAACAGGCTGTTTACTTCTCTCATGCAGAAGAAAGATGAATGAACGAACGAACGAACGAACGAATGAATGAATGAATGAATGCTCTAGACTAGCCTGATGCTAAGCTACAAATAGTGTTAGGTTTTCCTCCGGCCACTCAGGGTTTTTCTAAATGTCACTATGTGAGAAGGCACTGTTTGGAGGAGACGTCCCAGGCAGAAGTGGGGGTCTGCAGGCAGCCTCCAGCCCCAGACAACAAGCTGCCCTCCAGGAACACATGTTAGGAAAAGTGCTTGATCAGAGTGTCAACTTGTGGGCCGAGTAGGAACACTAAGTGGTTTTGTCTGTCACCTCCTCCACCCCCACTGGAATTTAGCCATAATCTGATGGAAACACTTTGCCCACTTTTAGGAGAATTTTCCACTATCAGTAAGGCTGTTTTTCATACTTAGGCTATCACCAAAGGCTTTCAGAACAGCAGTACTGCTCTTCCCCTGAGAGGCGTCTGTATCTCAAGGGTAGGGGGATGTGGAGCCAAAAGCCACTCTGTGCAGAATGTTCTGTTAATTAAGGTTTTCATTCACATTTAATTACAGCTCCAGTTTCCCAAGCACCGTCTCCGTTCTCTATGCTGCTCCCGGAGCATCTTCTCGTTAGTTCCACTTTATAGTCGAGAAAACTTGAGAGGGGCTATAGGATAGATAAGTAGGTGAGCTGGATTTCAAGCTCAAATTCAGCCCATGCAATTCCAAAGTCCATGCTGTCCTCGTGTCACTGAGAAGAGGACCAACAAGCCTTCGAAAGCAAAGTGTGAGAAAGGATTCGAGATGCCGGTTTAGGAGTCAGAGTGCTTGGGTTAGAATCCCGACTTCACAGCTTTGTAGCTAGATGCTTTAGGGCAAGATTCTTAACTTCATTAGGCCTCAATTTCCTCATCCGTAAAAATGGGTCCAATAATCGAACCTATCTCTAAGGAAAGCTTATAGTGAGGGTTGAAAAAAAAAGGTCCCACCCACCTAGGGTGTTCAATAAATGATAGTTACTAGTATTATCATATCTTCACAAATTCAATTAATATTACGGATTTGCTTCCACCTGGATCAATAGAAGTAGGGGTGTGTGTGTGTGTGCACGCGCGCGTGCACGCATGCACACACAAAGTGTTAACAAAGAGAAACAATAGCCACTATTTATTGAGCACCTACTATGTGTCATGCAGTAGACTAGGTGCTTTATATCATGACCTTGTGTTTTATATATGGGAGTTATTCCTCATGGTTATACTCTATTTAGATGAAGAAAATGAAGCTCAGAGAGGTTAAGTGACTTACTTGAGGTCACACAACTAAAATTTGATGGAGCTGAACTTTGGTCCCAGGACTGACTCCAAAACCTAGCTTCTAACTACTAAAATGAAATGAAATATCTCTCTAAAGGACTAAACTAAAAAAAAGAAAAAGAAAAAAAAAGAAAAAAACAACTAAAGTTGCTACCTTCAACTGTATCATCTTTTTAAAAAATCGCTTTGAAAGGTGCCAACTTATCCCATCAATACCACT
Source organism: Cynopterus sphinx (assembly GCA_030015415.1). Taxonomy (NCBI): domain Eukaryota; kingdom Metazoa; phylum Chordata; class Mammalia; order Chiroptera; family Pteropodidae; genus Cynopterus; species Cynopterus sphinx. The sequence goes on from CM057379.1 coordinate 182,116,891, forward strand.
ATTGTGCTTACTCTTTGGCCCTCAGAACCATCCACAGCCCTCACGAGAAAACGAGTCTCATTCAATTATATCAGACTCGTCTTTTAATCTAAAATGGTATTCCTTAACTCGATTATTCACCTTATTCCCCGGACTTTGACCTAAATGAATGTTGGCTGTTGTTAAAAATCAAATTCACCTTTGAAGGATAAATATTTGCCCCATCAAGATACTCCAAAGAATGCACTTAAGTGTCTAAAAAGAAATGATCCAGAGTGTTTTTAACAGTATCTTTGCAATAAGTGATTCGTCTTTCAAGGAGACTGCTTTGAAGGGGAGATTCATGTGGGATGCATAAGTTCTGGTATGTTTATTTAAAACATACCTTAAATTTCCATTTATATATTCACAAGTAACTTGCCTGGAAGCCCCAGACACTGAACTTTTATAAGGCAGGTAAAATTCATCAGATCACTGAGTCCTTTTCAATTGTGTCTCGTCTGGACTTTTAAACTTTTCTTCAGTGGATTATAAACATGAGCAAAAAAGTTCATTGGGGAAAGGGACTCCCTGCCTAAACAGAGACTCCAACGCACATGCACCTTGGACCAGCTCTCAGTTCTACAAGACTGAGCCTGGAACCAGAAATGGCAGTTCGGAGCTAGAAAGAGAGTCTTAGGCTCTGAAGAGAAAAGTGAGAGTAATGGCTATGGGTTTTTTAATAGGAAGGCAGCAGTTCTCTCATTCATGGAACTACCCTGAACTTAAATGCCTCCCAATTGCTAAAAAACCTGGTGTCACAGCTGATCTCGGCTGGTGCCGGATAACTTTTGACAATATTTCTCCATGTGATTTTTACACAGCCTGCCATTCGACAATTATTTTAATGGCCTTTCTCAGTCTCCAGCCCTCGATGGGCCAGGGTGGTTGACCCAGTCCAAAGACATTCTGCCTGGATTTAGGCATCACATCATACCCTACTTAAATCCCCCCTTTTGAATTTTACTCAAAGCACAGCCCTTTGGCTTTTTGTAATAGCATAACTTTGGTTTAGTTAAGGTCTTGTCCCTTTTAGTTTTGCCTGTAACTGCAGCCCTGTTCCCCCCAGAGCTCCCCCTACATACACACATACACCATGCCGTGCTTCCCAGATGTTCACAACCCTGAAACATCCCAGATGACAAAATGTATACACATTGTAATTGTCCAAGTCAGTCCATCTTCACTTGCTTTGGTCTGGTTCCCATTTGTCTTATCAGTTAAATAGTAAAACTTTGACTAGAATGGTAGGCAGAATCATGGCCCCTTAAAGATGTCCACACCCTAATCCAGGAAACTGTGAATATGCTATACTACATGGCAAAGGGGGAATTAAAGTTGCAGATGAAATCAAGGTAGCTAATCAGCTGACCTCAAAAAGGAGAGCTTACTTATCCAGGATTACCCAGGTAGGCCTAATGTTACCACAAGGTCCTTAAAAGTATAAGACACAGGCCGAAGAGAAGGTCAAGGTGATGCAATACAAAACTGGACCCCCTATTGCTGGCTTTGAAGGTGAGGAGGAAGGCCATAAACCAAAGAGTGTGGGTAGCTTCCAGAGGCTGGAAAGGGCAAGGATACAGATTTTCCCTTTGAGCCTCCAAAGTGGAATGTAGTCATGCTGAGATCTTGATTTTAGCCTGTGAGACCCATTTCAGACTTATATAAACTACAGAATTTTAAGGTAATAAATTTGTGTTATCTTAAGCCACTGAATTCATGGTTATATGATTTATTACAGCAGCAAGAGGAAACGAATATAGTTAGCCTGTCTTAAATAACCAGAAAATGTAATTCACTGACATATTTTCCGCTTACCACTTTCGAGGGAAAAGCTTAAATCAACAGTTTACCTTTAAACAATATATTAGATCGCATCTCTAAGTCTCTTTGAAAAAACTCAAACATGGAAAGTTGGGGGCCACAGGTTCATTGGGGAGAGCTCTTGGGAGATGCACCTGTAAGGGATACGGACCCGGCAGAGGACAGTGCCGGCCTGCAATGCAAGTGCACTTGAGGCCTCAGCCAGCCTCACATGCAAGTCTGAAGCTGGGGTAGCGCTTCAGAGTTGTCCCAAACTGAGGCAATGGGGCTGAACTTTTGTATCTTTATCATCCAGTCTGGGCTGAGTAGCTCCTACTAGCTGAGGACACGAAGGCTCAGAAGCTCAGACGGGTGAAGCAACTTGGCCCAGGCCACCCAGCTAGTTAAGGGGCCTGAGTTTTGACATCAAAGCCATCTGAGCTGGCCCACTTAATCCCCCAACCACCACAGAGCACGGGGAGCACAGAACAAGTTCTCAGGAAGCGAATTAATGTTTACAAACATCCATCTGACACTACACAACTCTTGGCCCTCAAAGAGAGATAAGATTATGTTCGGTAAACTCTTCTTCCTAAATAGGGAAAAAGGCCCAAGACCAATTGATAAGATATTAGAGAAGGGTTGAAATGAAAAAGAACTTCTGGTGGCCCAGAGGACTGAGTAGATCAGAGTTTTTACTACATGCTATAAATCAAAGTTAATTACATTTTTGCTCCACATCGTACATAGTGAACTGGGTCATAATTTTTGCATATGCCTCAGTGTTCACTTTTCAAATGGAAGCTCCTAGGGGAAAAGCATCAAGACAGTCTACCTTTCCTCTTATGGTTCCTGGCACCATGTCAACACAGGGCGGCACATCATAAATACTGTTTGATGATTTTCTTCCCTCACAGTTGAGGCTCAGAGCCCATCTAACAGCCTATAATGCAATATCACTCACTGTAGCACTCTCCCTGTGGGTCGGAATTAGAAAATATGGTGCTCTGAAAAACACTGTAAGAGCTCTCTTCTTTACTAAGGATCCTGGTGTTCCATGATGGATGCTATAAAACCACGGACCGGCCGGGATGTTTTTTAGCCACGTGAGCCTATTAACAGTGTCTGGTTCTGTGAAAACATACTTCATATCCTGGAAAAGAGAAGGTGATCACCAGAGTGCAAAAGCAAAAGAATTTTTTCATAAATAACACAAGGTGACCCTGGAGTAAACACAGCTGTGCCCTCATTGTGTCTCGTCAGTGGTGCTCCCTCAGTAGATTAAAAAAAAGAAAAATCCATGTTTTATGGGGCCATCCCTTATTCTATATATTCACTACAGAAGGCTGTTTTTCCCTCAGGCTTTGCATGCTGCATTTAAGTTTTCAAACCCTGGAATAAGTTTCCAAACCCTAAGGCCGCCGCATGGCACAGGCCTAGCGCTAGATTTGCACTGCAGTCGGCGGTGATGAACCAGTGGCCATGTGGTGGTTTTCTCACAAGGTCTCCATCACTTCTCCAGCCACTTTCTGCTCACTGGTCAGAATTAGACCCAGGGAAACCATCCCTTTCATTTTTTTCTCTACCTTCCACAAACTAGAATAATTAAGAATTTTCCTCAAAGTTGAAGAGGGTTATCCTGAGTCAGAGGGAGAAGACATTCCTAATTAGGTGGGTGGTGTGTCTGAATTCCACACAACAATCAGATTTTTGTAGAAAAAGCTATCATCGGAATGAAACCAAACCCTTAAACATTCTCTTTGTACATGAACTGGGTTGCCTCTCCTCTGTTCCTAAGAAAAACAAACATATAACCTACTATACTGATGCAGTTTTACTGTCACAGGCTCAGGGCCACTATTTACCTATTCACTATGTTCCAAGGGCCCACTCTGTGTTAGGCATGTCAGTCACTAGGCCCTGGGAATTAATAAATCTCAGTGACATCATCCCTGCCCTTGAGGTGCTCACCGTGGCATGGAGCAGATGAACAAGTCAACACAGCATGTGTCAAGCAATAAAATTTGCGCAGATTTCTGGGCACAGATAACCTGCCTGAGGATTCAGAGAAGGCTTCCCTGAGGTTTAACTTCCTAAGGAGTGAGCTGAATTTTGCCAGATAAGGAAAAGTAAAATAGTTGGAGCAAGACATTAAGGACCGCAGAAGCTCATCTGTGAGGGTGTGGAAGTGTAGACTCGCACAGGACAACTGGATAACAGGGATGCACCATTCTAAATGATTGCAGAATAGAGAGTGTTAGGGAAAGCATCGGGAGATGATGCAGTAAGTAGGGAAGCTTGTTGGGAGTTGCATATGTTCTGACTTTATCAGAACATAAGAAAGGGGACTGAAGGCCTGTAAGTAGAATATTGGCATGATTGTGCAGTGAAATACCACGTAAAAATTTAAACATATAGTTTTCCTTTTTTTCATTATCAAGTTAAATGTATTGGGGATGGACTGGGGACTCATTAGTCAAACTTTTAAACATCAGATCAGTGTTTAGTTAATTACCAGAAGACCCTAGGACATCTTGTGGGGTGTTATTCTATTGTCCCTGCTACAGTTCACATACACACGCATGCGTGCGTGCACACACACACGCACACACACGCACACACACAAACACTACCTTTAACTTCCAAATTAAGATTTCTGCAAAACTGAAACCTATTAATTTTATTTAAAAATGGTTTAATATAACAGCTTTTTTTTAAACTACTTTATTGAAACACAATTCACATACCATACAATTCACTCATTTAAAGTGTACAATTCAATGGCTTTTTGTGTATTCACAGAATTGTACAACCAACACCACGATCAGTGTTAAAATATTTTCACGACACAAAAAAAGAAACCTCACAGACCTTAGCCATCACCTCCAGCTGCCCATCTTCCTCAGCCCTATAACCACTAATCTACTTTCTGTCTGTATAGATTTGCCTATTCTGGACATTTCATATACATAAAATCATATAATTTTTAGTCTTTGGTGACTGGCATCTTTCACTTAGTATCATGTTGCCAAGGTTCATCCATGTACTCCATTCCTTTATATAGCTGAATAATATTCCACTGCATGGATGTAGCATGTTTTATTTATTTATCAGTCAATGCACATTTTGGTCATTTCTACGTTTCAGCTGTTACGAATACTGCTACTATGAACATTCGTGTACAAGTTTTTATGCAGACATATGCTTTTAGTTCTCTTAGGTACATACCCAGAAGGAGAATTGCTGGATCATATGGGATCTCTACATTTAACATTTTGAAGGACTGCCAGACTGTTTTCCGAAGCGGTGGCACCATTGCACATTCTCCCTAGCAATGGATGAGAGAAACCTATCCATTTTAATGCCAAATTCTCATTTACTCCTATAGGAATTCCCCTGTAGATTGAGGACTGGCTCCTGGCCCTGAATCCTGAGGGAAAAAGAAGGAAGTTTTTGCCATGGCTACCTTTGCTTTAAGTCCTGCTTGAAACTTGTTTTAGAGTGTCTGGGCCACCACCGTTGTTTCAGGCAGCCTCGAATGCTTATCTTATTTCTCTGTTCCTGAGGAATGTTTTGAAGAGAGAAATTCTTTGTGATCCTTGGAATGGAATAGCACAATTTTATGGAGTCTGTGGTGGTGGTTGCCACAACAACACAAATAGCTGCAATTCTTAAAATAATTGAACGTTAGTCTTGGAAGGGACAGTAAAGGAACCATCTAATCCAGGCATACTAATTAAGCCACAGCTCGGAAGGGAAGCTGACCAACTCTAGGTGCATGGGATTCTGGAGTTCTGTCCAGGCTCAGGCAAAGGGCTGGGATTGATTAGCAATGTCTGCCTTGGTGACAGGAGGGCATCAATGACGGCGCATATGCTACCTATTTGCTTCCTCTGATTGAAGCCAGCCATAGTACAGCTGAGGCTGCAGCCAAGGTCACACAGCTGGTTAATGACAAAGTTGGAACAAGAATCAGTTCAATGTGTTTTCCTCTGACCGTACTGCCCCACGTTCTAGCAAGTGCTTCACAAGGAAACTGTTTAGGAATAGGACTAGGATCACAAGTGAGCAAGTCAGTTTCTATCTTGATATGCTCAGACAACCTTCATCAATGCCTACGGGGATTACCCTATCAGGGTAACTAGTTAATGATTATAAAGGCTTGGTAAATGCTAACTAATAAAGAGGGGCCATTTCCACCTCCCAAACCCCCATATCTCCAGCGCTCATGGAATGCTTTTTGAAGTCCATAAACTTGATGCTTTTGTACACAGGGAGTGTTGAGGGTTTGAGCCAAAGAAAAGAAGTTAAGCCCTTTCTGATTTGAAAGGGAATGACTGTGTACTCGTCACTTGAACAAAGAGAAAAGGAGCCCCATATTCAAGCCCCGTTTTCCCAGAAACAGTAAGGACCAAGGTCATTCTGGGGGAGAAAAATGATTATTCTACAGGGGAGAAATGAATAATAACTATAAAGGATTTCATTAGAATATAAAATATGCCTGAGTTTATCCTCCACTTTATCAATGAATTAAATTACCTACCAACAAAAATTACACAGAACTCAGAGAAATTTTGTGAGCAATTCCTTTTCCTTTTTTATTAAATGTTACTGTATAAAAATAGAAAGAATACAAAAATGATCTTCCTTTTTCTTCTGTCCCTCTACCTTCTTTTTTCCCCACCACTTCCCATAATCACTTGAGCACATGCTATATGTCCAGCATTGTCCCAGTATTTAAGTGAGTGAGCCATGGTCCCTACACCTGAAGAGCATAAATCCAGTAGGGGCGGTGCTTGTTCTCTGCCCAGGTGACAGCCACAGACTGTACCACAGCTAGAGGAGGTACAGGGAAGAGGAGGTCATGGACCATCCAGGGAGGGAAAGGAAAGCACTCTGAGACAAATAGGTGGCCAAGGAGCAGAAGAGCAGGAGAAAGGTCAGGGTGCACAGCGTCTTGGTGGGCTTCCAGAACTACAAGAAGCTGAAGATGCTGAAGCATAAGGTGAATGTGGAGGCTGGACATTAGAGGAACAGCATGGGTGAAGCTGGGAGAAGAAATCCTCTTCCCAGGTTCCTGCAGTGAGCCTGGCTCCAGATCCCCTCTATGGAAAAGACTCCTGGTATTGTCACCAAACTGTATAAACTAAACTGGGAAGGCAGGCAGGGCTGTGTGGTGTGTTTGTGTGTGTGTGTGTGTGTGTGTGTGTGTGTGTGTGAGAGAGAGAGAGAGAGAGAGAGAGAGAGAGAGAGAGAGAGAGAGAGAGACCACATTTTATTTATCCATTCAGTCTTTGATGGACATTTGGGTTGTTTTCATTTTCATTTTGGGTCTGTTTTGAATAAAGTTGTTATGAACATGTATGTACACTTTTCATGGGGCTCTATGTTTTCATTTATTTAGTGTACAGACGAGTCGGATTGCTGGGTCATATGGTAACAGTTGGACATTTTGAGAAACTGCTAAACTGTTTTCTCATATACCTTTTAAAATCCAAATTAAAAAGTAACTTTAAACCTTCAAAAGATACGGCTTCTCTCTAATGATTGTACATAGCAATCTGTGCTCATCCAAGTTTGCTTTTATTGTATAAAAAGAACATCTCTATCTTTGCAGTTCAGGGTTGGAGCATCCTGGGACTTGAGTAGGCTAAGCCTAAAAAGATCTCTATCTTCCCAAGGGATCCCAGGTTAGTGCCTCAGACCCATGGAAAAACAGCTCCCTTCCTGACCAGCCTAAAATCTTTCCTTAGTTTTATATGGAGGTATTGGATTTGATCAACAGTCACATCCCTTAGACCCTTCCTCCCCCTGTACATTAACCAATGTCTATGGGGTCAATTAGCTCGAAGGCAAAGGCCTACGTAGTTCTGGGGCTTCTGAATTACCACAGAAATACAGGAAAGGAAATACTAAGTGAGACCCTCCTCATGACCAGAAGATCTGGGCAATACTTCTTTGACTGGGTAGGTCCCCGTGGCCCAAACTGGGGATGAGGCAATGGGAAGAAGCCAGGCAGCAAGCCTAGGGTGGGGAATGGCCTGGACTGCAGAGCAGATTTCCCACCTACTAAGTACCAGGTGTGCTGGGTTTGCTTCTTAATGACTGCCATTTTTATAGAGGAGGAAGCCAAGAGCTTGGATGCCCCGCAGCAGTAAAAGGCAGAACTGAACTGAAGACAGGATAGGATGGTGTCCCCAGACCGGCTTCAGAACTGGGCCACAATCCCTGCTCCGGAGCCTAGGAACTGAAACCGGAGTGAGGGCCTGGGCAGGGCCAGATGCTGGCCCTCAAGCACCAGCATCTGGCCCTGCCCAGTAGAGAGACTGTCACTGTTATTTCCGAGGCAATCATATATTTTTAATGACTTGCAAAATCTCCCTGTGAGAAAGGAGGGAGAGTTGAAATTACAACTGAGCAATTTGCATTGCGAATCAAGTTATCATCCCTCCTGCTCTCCAAGAATATGCAGAAATAAATGCCTCCTAATGAACCCTGGGGGGCTAAGGCTTTGATATGAATTCTGCTGGAGGGGTAAAGTGTTCTAGCCAGACTGAGACCCAGCAGGGAGGTTGGAGCAGGAAGGCCCAGGCAGTTCCCTTCAGAGGAGGGAGAAAAGAAATTGGATTATCTTACTAGCAGTTGGTGTTTTTCTATCTCTTAGAACCACAGATGAGAGCTCCCCTCCAGAGGGGGAGGGAAGGGTGAGATTTAATTTAGCCCTATTTAACCAACCGGTTCCTCACACCACTCCAGGTTCCCCATCTTGGCTTCACTAACCTTCAAGCCCCTTCCAGACTCCCTGGGCCTACATAGACCAGAGGCTCCAAAACCTTAGCCTTTTGCAGAACTAAAGAAGACTTATTTAAGATGATGGTAATGATAGATAGATAGATAGATAGATAGATAGATAGATAGATAGATAGACAGACAGACAGACAGACAACCTTTCTATCTGAAGTCAGGTAGCCCTGTTCTGGCTGCCACCAGGAAAACACCACCTACCCTTCCCTCCCCACACCTCCTCTAGAGTCTGTGTTTATTCAGCACAGTGAGGTGTGTGTGTCGGCAAGTTTGTGCTTGAAGGAATGAGCCGTGTGGGGGCTGGCCTACGCGCTGAGTGGTGTGGGTCTGAGGGGATATGGATGTGGTATTTGTGTGGGCTTGAGAGTGTGTGGTAATGACGGTTTGTGTAGACTTGTGAAAGAGAGGAGGTGGAGAGGCCTGTTCACAGCCTCCCTCGGGGAACTAGGGATGGGCACCAGCCCAGTTTGGACAAAGGGAATTCACAGAAGATCCAAGCTCTGGGTCTGCCTCCCCTCTCCGCTGCCTCTTTGCCCTAACCTTTCCCCAGAACTACAAACACATCCTAGATTTCTCATCTTTCCCTGCTGGCCCTGCCTGAGAGGAGCCTGGAAGCCCAGAAAAGCCCCTCACAGGAAATGCCTACACCTTGAGTCACAGCGTCTCGGATGTTAAGCAAGTGCCTGAGTCCATTGGACAACCTGATTTCAAAGCCCAAATTCATTGATCAGAAAGAGCAGAACATTTTCTTCTATCACTCTATTTCCTCACCTGGAAAATAGGCATAGTAAAGGACCAGTTCTAGTGGGTTGCAATAAACACTTATGTGCTAATAAGTACATTGTTGATAGAGTGAATGGGTTGGTAATTCTTCTGCACTTTAGAATCCCATGGTATAGCAACCAGTATTGATTGGGATAAAAAGATTTAACCTTTTAAAGATGTTCCAAGGGGCAGTAGGCAGAGGCCTGTGGGTTAGGGCCATACCTGAGGGGTTAAATAATTTTAACCCATGATATAAGGAAATTCTCTGTTGAAAAGGGAGCTTTCAGGATTTCCTTGTGGCGATGGCACAGTGTACATATATTTTAGTACCTTGTCTACATCAAGATGCCCCTGAAAAAAAGAAGAAAAAGAGAAAGGAAAACTTATAGATTTAGATTAAAAAGAAATAGAAAAGTCAGATTAATCAAAGGCAACTGAGACATTGATTAGATCCTGATTTAAATGAATCAAATATTAAAAATTATTAGACAATCACGAGAATTTGAATACTGAGTAGACATTAGATAATATTGAGAGATTTTTGTTAATATTTTTAAACATGATCATGGCATTTTGGTTATGCTAAAATACCAGGTAGTATTTATCTCTTAGAAAATATACTGAATATTTATGGGTGAAATAATAAAATGTTTTGTGTTTAATTTAAAATAATCTAGCTGGTGGGGGCAGTTTGGGAAGCTAGGAGGAGCAGATAAAACGAGATTGGCAAGATGATGGTTCAAGGGGTTCCATTATGTTCTTATCTCTAATTTTGTGTGTTTGAACATTATGAAAATTAAAATATATATTTTTAAAAGTTCCCTCTGGAGCTGCCATTTAGATGATAGCTTCTGTCTTCCCACAATATCACCAGGACAAGAAAATCCAGTCCAGCCCTTGGACCAATGGGTACGGCTGAGCAGCGCTTTCTGAGGCCTATAAATCAGAAAGCACAGCTGAAGCCATTTAGTAGGAAGCTTGTTAATAAGAAAAACCTGGTTTAAATGGGTCATTTTATTGAGGAGAGGGAGCGGAGGATGATGGAGAACAGGGCTGCCCTGGCAACGAGGGGTTTTATAACTAGTGCCAAGCTCTCTCAAGCAAAGATTGAATTACTGTTAACTCCATCACCACCCCAAACCTTTTCCAGGAGGCAATCCCAAGGTGGCAGCAGCAGGTGTGGGGGATGGGCCTGCAGAAAGTGCAGGGGAGAGGGCCCTTGGGTTATCTACCTCACCATACATGTGGGGGACCTTCAAGGGAGGCCCTTGGAGCTTTAATATTTTAAAGAGGCCACATCTGGGATGTAGGTAGTCTCTCATGCATAAGCCAGGGCAGAAAAGTGAAGCATAAAACAGTCAACTCCACAAGGTTTTAAGCAGAGTAACCTGAGCCAAAGAGAGAAGGAGGCCTCCTGGAGAGGTGACACTTTGAAGGGGAATCTTTAGGGAAAGAATCCAAGAGGGACTCTGAGAAATAAATAATGTAGACCAAGGTGAGGATGATTGTGGTTAAATTGCACTGAAAAGTGATTTTTGATGACAGGTGCTTTGGAGGGTCTGCTGACTTAGCTTGCTCAGCTCAAAGGCTGAAAAGATGCAAGCAGCTGAATTCAGGGCTTAGGTGATGACAGGTCAAGGCTAAGGGCCCTGGAGGAACTGTGAACTCAGCTTTCTATCCTTAATTTGCCAGTGTTCCAGGGCTGCTGCAGGAGTCAGGGGGAGAGCACTGAATTTGGAGTGAAAAATACCCAAGTTCCAGTTCCATCTTTGCCATTTCGTAGTAGTAAAACTTTGGGCACTGAATCCTTTGGAATCCTTCAGCTTCAGTTTGCCTGTTGACTAACAGAATGAGTAATACCTACTGCACAGGGTTGTTGTGGAGGGGTTTGGTGCAGTAAAAAGTGCATGAGATTTGGAGACAAGGTGCCATGGGGGCCCAAGTGCAGGCCTCACCAGGTCTGAGCTGTGTGCCTTCAAGCCAGTCATTGCCCCTGAGACTCTATTTTCTCATCTGAGAAAATGGGAAAGGAATACCAGCTTAACATGAAGACACCGAGAGAAAATGTACATAATTGGTTGAGCACAGTGTCTCATACATGGTAAACACTCAATAATGTCAGCAATTAGTATTCATGATATAAAATATCAGGGCATAAACGAGGTTAAATGTAGGAGATCCCTACGAGTGGAGCAGGGAAAGCACCTTGGGGTGAGAGAAGGAAGCTCAGATCTTCCCAGACTTCTGGCCATCTCAGCATTTGCCTTCTATACCAGGCCCCCTTCTGCTATGACATGCAATAGACTTGGTAGTGTCTACTAGATCAATAAAGACTATTGATTGATTGAGATCTTTCTCCACAGGGGAAAAATAAACAGAAACTATAACATGGGCATCATCCAAGATTTAGGAGAAGAGAAAGGGAGCTGAGAAATGGGGAAAATAAAGGCAGAATATTGTGGCTGTTTTTAATCTTGAGTTTAACTGAGCAGCTTCAGAAAAATCTTTAGCATGAATGCAGTGATTTTTTTTGGCCAAAAATCTTAGCACCAAAGCAGAGAGAGTGAGAGAGACTCCAGTTCACATTACTAATACTTATGGATATATATGGATCATTAAATAAAGGCATGCAGACAGTCATCTTTCCCAGAGTTTGTACCTTGTGGTTACTGAAGAGACATTTATAACACTTCCCTTGCTAAATTAAACCTCGTCCGCTTCACCCACATTTGTTCTGGCTCCTGCTACCCAGTAACACCCCTCCCTGCCCTGGCCCTGTGCTCCTCCCTGGCTGGTCCCCAACCCTCCTACAGAGCAGGAGGTGACCCTAGCCAGTTAGAGGGATGTTTTCCTTCCCGTCTGCTCCGTTGGTTCCCTGATGGTAGACACCCCAGGTGTGAAACTGCACACCTACAAAGTTGGCCTTCTGGTTCAGGAGGTCTAAGAGAAAAACAACAGTTCCTCCACTTCCTGTGGATGAAGAATTATGTGATTGCAACAAATTGCACCCTCATTCCTCTTCCCAAGTCACACATGCCCAGACCAGCCGCTGAGCGTTAGCAAGCGACATCAAATCAAGGCTGGGCTGAGACTCGGGAATTTAAGAACAGGCATTTGGACTTCCAGATGCTTGTCTGTCTCCTTCCGGCTCCATCTCCCCACTCCCTCCCTGCTCCCGTCTTCTCAGCGGGGAAGAGAGCGGGATCCAGTGCCTGTGTGCAGAAAGAGTTAATTTCCTTTGAGTGGGGGTTGTTCTGCTGACTGGCTTGTGCTTGTGCTGTATTCCTGTCGCTTTCCTTCCACTTTTTCCTCTCTCCTTCCTCTCTCTGTCTGTCTGTCTCTCTCTCACTGATTAGCAATTCTTAAAGTTTAAGGGGATTTGTGTCACAACAGCTCTGCTGCTGCCCACTAGGCACCATGCAGGGAACGTGCACCCTGTTGACGTGGGACAGCCCAGGCCAGGAGGCCTAAGGGCCTAGAGAGCTTTTTACATGGAGATGAGCTGCCTGTTGGCTCCTTCTGTAACTAATCACCACTTTTGTTGAAATACTATGACTTCTGTTACAATGCCCCAAATGAGGAACAGGCACTTTGGGGTAACATCAAACACTGACGGTCACTACTTATTTGAGATTGTCCAGCCCGCCCAGTGAACGTCCCGGGAACCCCCGGTTTGATTGCAGGGCCGGCTTGCTGCCTCGGTTAGTGGAGTTGAAGCAGTGCTGGAATCTGTTTGTTTTCTATTTAAAACAGAATTTCCCTGAAGGTCTGAGGCTGCAGAATCTGAAAAAAAGGCCTAAGGAGGAGTGAGTGCATTGGCCTCAGTGTTACCCAGCCTGAGTCTGAGTCGTACTTAGCTTCACCTCTCACAGCTGTATGACCTTGGACCATTACTTGCCCTCTCTAAGCTCATTTCCTCATCAAAAAAAAAAAGAGAAATACTAACATCAGTGTTGTTATGAGGGTTCAAAGTAATGTAGAGAGGTGGTTAGCACAGTGTCTGGCATCCAGTGGGGGCTCCATAATAAAAGCTATTACAGTTATGTTGGTGTCTCTTCACAGACAGTACCGCCAGCTACACACACACACACACACACACACACACCACACTCACCACACCAGACACACCCAACATCCCTAGCACAGTAACTAGCTTACAACTTACACTTCTCTCCTTACTGGCCCTGGATCCTGGGATGCCTCCATGAACATAGTAATGACAATAACCAACATTTGCATTTCCTTTCCTGGTCTGTAATACAAAAACACCCACACCCTACTATTTAATCATCAAAACTGCCTTGTGGGGTATATGCCTATCCTCATTTTTTCTCAGAAGAGAAAGCTAAGGCTCAAAGGTATTAAATGAGGTACCCGAGGTCACACAATTTGCAAATGGCAGATCTGGGGCTGAAGTTCGGTGTTCTTACTCCCACTCCAAACTCCCTGTTCCCCAGAGACATTCCTAAGCAGGCGCAGGTGGCAAATGCCCTCATTTCCCCCAAACAACACTTGGCACCTACTCCCAGGGCTACCTGCTAAGGAAGTAAGTAATCTACCTGTTAACAATATAGGAATAGCTAGCTATCAGTGTGTTATGCCTCCCAGGCTCAATATGTATGTTTGGATGGGGTCAACTAGAGCTTGACCCCAAGAATTACTGTAATGGAGTCTTTCAGGTCTTAGGCAGTGAATTATATTAATCCTGAGGGTGATTTCCTTTTCCTTCTATGAAGAAGACTTGTCCCACAGGTTGAGGCTGTGACCCCACGAAATAAAAGTGAAATATCACACAATTGTGAAGTTGTTAGCAATCTTTAACTCAGTAGGGCATACATAGCCCGATATTTGGCTGCTGTATCCTAGACTTAACCCTATCTTCTCACCCAGCTAGACTCAGCCACTAGGATCTGGACAAAGGGGGTCAGTTTAAACTTTCTGGGCTGAGGTGAGGGAGTGGTGAGCAGTGAGTTTTTCAATGTCATGAGTATCTTATTTGATCTTAACAAACCCCTGTGCAATTGTGTGAGGTAGGTGTCATTTTCCTTTACACAGATGATGCTGAGAGGTGCAAAGGCTTAACTAAGGTGTCCAAGATCCAAAGCCAGCATGCAGGGGTGTCCAGACCAGTCTCAGCCTTTCAGAATGATGCTTCTTCTACTTCTTCCTGCAAATCCTACACTTTAGGGGTTTTTATGAAATGAAGAAACCACAAGTTTATCCTCCCACAAGGCTAGGCCGTGGCCAACCCTTGACCGCAGAGGGAACAGTAAATCACAGGGATTGGTAGAACACACAGAGACCACCCTGTCCATTGCCACATTGCATTCAGGTGTGGACCCTGGAACTCCACTCTAAAGTGGGTTTGGAAAGGGCACAGAGACAACGGCCTCCCAAAATGGATGCAATGAGAATTAGGTCCCAACTGTCTTTGTAGATGGAGGGGGAGGTCAGGGGTTAACCTACTCATACTCTCTATGAATGTGAAGAGTTAACTGTGTCCCTAGGACAAAGCAAAACCATAGCAGGAAGATTCAGGATAGACATTATAAAGAACTTTCTGACCACGAAGTCCACGGGGAGCTGAAGCAAATTCAGATGACAGAGGAGAGGAAACTACAGGAAATAGGTTAGCCACTGGGTAGAATAATGTACCCATCATGGAGATGTGGAGATTGAAGTCTAGGATTACTAGATTTCCTTTTGAGCCTCGTGGCTAAAAACTGTAGAAGATACCGTATAAACAAAAAGTGTAACTACACTTATTTTTAATTGAATAATCATTGCTTCCAATTTGGGATGATTTCAACAATGCTTCTTCTTGTATTTCTATTTTGGCTCTCTAGGGGAAATTTGAAGTTTCCTGGTAATTTATAATTTTAACCACAGATTTCCTGAGGCAGTAAGTTTATATGGGAAAATAGTTCACTCTGAATCTTAAAAATTTTTTGTATGGTATAATTTGCCATCACACTAAACACACATGTCATTATCTCATAAGCTCATAATTGCTGACTCCTGTAACACTGACATCTCCAGAACAGGTAGTTCTCCTTCAAAGAACATATACCAGTACAAAATTCAGGTGCCCCTAAATGAGAGATGGAGTTTTTTAAAAATAGAAATGACAAATAAAGGATGCTATGTGACCCTGACCTTGATGCTTTCTCCTCCTTGGATTGGAAGGTCCTGTCCTTCATACATGCCAATGAGAGTGCTGACTTGTGAGTAGAGGGCATGTGCTCAACAGCCTTTCTGGGAAGCGATGGGTTTTACGCAGATGGAGATACACTCTTGTCCTCTCTCCTCAGTGTTTATGAGATGGCTCTCAGAAGAGCATGTGGAGTCTGGAAGACTAAATCACCTACCTATAGGGCTAAACCTGTGGCCATACTTTATTCAGAGGTAGCCAGACAGCATGAACAATATAGAAACAGATTGAATTATCCATTGAGACTATGTTACAGATTAGAGCAGGGCTTCTCAAACGCTCCTGCATCATGCTACATGGAGACAATAATACAATATGATAATAACCCAATTACAAAAATCCTGAATAAGTAGACGAGGTTGTTTGCAACCAGCTAGGTGGCTCTAGCCACTTCAGGCCTTGCCTAGATGGCCAATGGATAAAGAGCCAATGTTTTGTGTCCCCTATTGGGAAGCTCCATAGTGAAGCAAAATGGTTAGGGTAGAATGGCACCAGGTGGGAGAGGGCTCTGAAGGTAGACGGCTTAGATTTGAGTCCTGGCCCAGTCACTTATTATGACCTTGAATGAGTTATTTCTTCTCTTTTTGCTTCAGTTTCCTCTCAGATGCAATGAGGTAAATAATAGTACCACCAGGGCTATTCTCAGGATGAAACGAGTTAATCTGTGTAAAATGCTCAGAGGAGTGTCTGGCACAGAGCTAGCACTGGATAAATGGCAACCACTACTGTTACAGAGTCGAGGGCCTGCCTCCCCACAGAGCAAAGCGAGCACAACCAGTACCGTGCTCCAAATCCAGTTAGAAATTGTAGTCCGATGAGTCACTGCTTTCTCAATCAGTGTCTCTACTCGTCTCACTCACTCCCTTTCTTCTTCCCCTTCTCTACGGTGTCTGTAGATGCCGAAGAGGTAGCAGCACAAGAGAATTGACCAGGGAAAAGGAAGTTCATGTCCCAGTCCTGATCTTCCTACCCACTGGTGGCTCCTGCTGGAAAAGTCACCTCACCTTTCTGGCCCTCCGGTTCCCAACAGATTGAGAGATGAAGAGTGACCAGGAGACTGCAAAATGTCATCTTTCTGTTCTACTGTGTCACGGCTGCTCTGCGGTGCAGAATTACATAGTATGGTGTGTCTGTGCATGATGGCTGGTCCCTAAATCTGCAGCCTCGATGTCTAGGACAATAACACACAGTGAGTTATTTTCTCTGAATCAAAACGCCTCAACACATCTCTCCCTTCAGTAAAAACATACCTTCAATTTGCCACTATTGCCTTCCCAATAGTTGAATTCTAAATTGGAGCCTCTTTTACATCAAGAATAGATCTGCAGATATGTCTCCTAGGTAACATCTTGTTAGCTTCATTACTCAAAGCTCTTGAAAATAATCAAACTGCATTTCTTTTTTTTAAATAGTCAAGTAATGCAAACATCTCACTTAGGCCTCCTACCCAATTAGCCTGAATTAGTAAAGCATGTTTATTTCTGCTCAGATGAGGACATTGGATAAATGCACAGAGATTTATATACATCCATGAAAAATATATTAAAAATGCCATTTCCCAGCTTCTGGGGTTATTCTATCCTAGTTCTATTTTAAATAGAGGTGGTTACAACATACACATCCTTCTTGTTATTAAAAATTAATATTTTAGCCCAAATAGTCACTCAGAAAAAGCAGCCAGAGCAACATCTCAATTTAACTATAATAATGACAAGAACTATCTCCCACCTTCAGAATTTGAAGAGAATTTTCTCTCTCTTTCTCTTTCCCCATCCTCTAGAGATGACGGCTCTCTGAAGCCATTTCCTATACCTCCTGAAAACCAGCTGTGCGGCTCTCACGAAGTTACTCCAGAATATTTTGACAGGATGGGAGCTAGGGCAGAGCTGTGTGGCCTGAAAGATTTGGCAGAACAAAGCCCCACCAAGCCAAGCCCCATGGTTTCCCCTTGTTTTCCCTGACTACGCATCCATGAAGCTGTGTGCCCATGTGAGAAAGACTTTCCTGGACTTAGGACACCTACCACAGGCTCAAAGCACTGCCAGTCCCATCCGATGAGCAGAACGATGTTTTTGAAGCCTTGGATAGAGCTGCGACCTGCCGCACAGGAAAGATGGGCTGGAAGCCTGGAACAGAGCCAGGTCCAACAACTGGGCATCCTCAGAGGCTTCTTGTGAGGCTGGGGTGGGGTGGGTGGGGGTGGGCAGGGCCAGCAGTGGTGGCATTCATGGGCCTGCATCTGGGAGCGGGAGGGGAAACACAAGACGAATGCGGCCAGGACTTTTACTGCCTGCTGCCTTTGACAAGTGAAGATGGTTAGCAGAATGAGTTCACCAGCAAAGAAAACAGAACTCACAGGGTAGCCACGGAGCTGTTTGAAAAGTGTGTTTCATCTCTCTTAGTGGCACAGCCATGGCCAAGGCAGAGAGAAGAACCCGCTACCTGTGGCCTAGGCCAATCAGGCTCCCCTAGGGCTTGGTTTCTGTTGAATGCTGAGTGATGGCCCCCAAAGATATCCAGGCCCTAATCTCTGGAACCTGCGAATGTTACCTTACATGGCAAAAGGGACTCAGCAAATGTGACTAAATTAAGGATCTTGAGATGGAGAGATTACCCTGGGCATCTAGGGAGGCCCTAAATGGAATCATATTTGTCCCTATAAGAGGGAGGCAGAGGGAGATTTGACTGGAAGAGGAGAAGGTGATAGAACTGAAGGAGAGATTGGAGTGATGCCCTTTGAAAATGGAGGAAGGAGCCGCAGGCTAAGGAATGAGGCAGCCAGTAGAACCTGGAAAAGTCAAAGAAATGGATTCTTCTCGAGAGCCTTCAGAAGGAAACAGCCCTGCTAACACTGACTTCAGCCCATTAAAACTAATTTCAGATTTCCGGCCTTCAGTAAGTACCGTACGAATATAAGTATGTGTTGTTTTAAGCCAGTAAGTTTGTGATAATTTGCGTCTGGAGCGATAGGAAACTTAAAAAGTTCCCATATATGGGGTTACCCCAGTTGCAGGGCATTCCTTTAGGGCAGAGAGGTGCCTGAGAGACAAAAAGGAGCACCAGTGCATGTCTGGACAGATGTGCCCACAGCCTGAACACTGCGTGTCTTTGCTCAACACTGGGATGCTCAGGGCAGGGATGGTGGTAGGGAACTGGCATTTATCAAGCACCGAACTTGTGCTTCACTGTTCGCATATTATTTAACCCTCATAACAACTTTGTGAGGTCGGTGTTGGCATTCCATTTTCTGATGAAAACATTGAGCTAAGAGACTTCAGGTCACCTGCCCAAGGTCACACAGTGGGTTAGTAGCAGTTCCTCAGGGACCCGTACTTGTGGCTTGTCCTCTTCCCTGCCTTGTGTATGCCTTCCTTAAGGATTCTCCAAAGTGAGGGATTGAGTGAGGCATTCGCCATGGCTACTATTCCAAGACATTTATTCTTTCACCCATCCTTCCTTCCTCCCTCCCTTCCTTCCTTCCTTCCTTCCTTCCTTCCTTCCTTCCTTCCTTCCTTCATTTGTTCATTCACTAAACACTTAGCCAGCACCTCCCAAGCATTAGGTCCTGTGCTGCCTCAAGTCACTTAAAAGCCAGGAACAGACTTTTACAAAACATGTTATTTTGGCATTTTCCTCTAGAAAGTCCACCGCCCACCTTAGGCAAGGACAATAGGCACAGAGGATCATGCACAGTCTACAGTGAGAATTATTTTATTTTACTATGGAGCATCTAAAGCTTGGCCTCACTAGTGACTTGTCAGAACAGAGGGAAGAGGAATTGGGATTTTTCATGCAGAGGGAGATGCCAATGGTTTGCAGTCAGAGAGTTTTCCTGGAGATGTGCATAAGCTTGTCTTGGGCCCCAATCCTCCCTGCACACCAACAGTGGGTGTGGGTTAGTGCTTAGCCAGTGTAGAAGGACAGGTCATGGCCTGGAACAGTTCTGCTACACTCGATCCAGAGTTTAGTTTGGTCTTCTGTTGTTAGTTGTTTCAGATAAGATGCTTTCAGGCACAAACTGAAAATCCAGTTCAAACTGGCTCGAATAATTAAGGTATTTATTTTTGGCTCCATTTAACTGAAAAGTCAGTCTAGAGGCTTGTTCTAGTGCCTCAACCAATGTAACCAGGAATTTCTTACTCTCTCTTCATTTCTCAGCTTCATTTTCTCTTCAGACTACGCACATGAGGTTCTCTTCTCATGACCCCCAAGATGACCACCAGTATTCCAAACTGAGTCTTGTTGGCCTTGATGGGCAGACTAGGATGACGACCCCAGCCAGGAGCCAATCGGAAGGCCAGGGGAAAGCACTGTACTGAGAGTTCGAAGCTGATCTCGTACTTTCTTCCTAGCACTGGGGGCAGAATCACCTGGGAGAAGGGGGTGGGGGGAGTTATTTCCTGTAGGAAACTGGGGATGTTTTTAAGAAGGGAAGGGGAGAATGGACAGGTACTGGGGAGCCAAACAAAATATATCTATGAAATGTCTACAAAACTGATAGCATTCTGTTGTTGTTGTTTTGATCTTAAATAAACAAATGCTCTACCCTTTTTTAATACTTCCTCAGAGTGAATAATCTTGCAAAGGCTTCCTTAATTGGGTGGTTATGATATCACATACCCCTTAACACTCCGTTGATTTCTTCTTCATTAAGGCTTCAGGGCTTTAAGATGCCAACTCTTCCTTCTGTTCCCTCTCTGTGCTTCCCCCAAAAGAAGCAGTGCTGAAATATTGCCCTTGATTAATCGCAGGCCAATTATCTAGTTTGCGGATTATCAGGACTCCCTCCTTTTCTTCCCACATCCTGCCTGCCTTTTAGCCATCGCCCTGTTCATTAACAAGCCTGCCTGAAAAGATATGGTGTAAAAAAAAAAAAAAAAAAAAGGAAGTAGAACTTCAAATAAGCCAGTTTAGCTCCTTACCAGCCCTGGTAAAATTTTTGAGGGGAAAGTTGAAAATGAGAGATTATCCTGAATTTCCACAATCTGTGATAACTTTATTGACTCCTTCCCTGTGCCCCATCCTCCTTAGAGTTTTGAAAACAAGACACCAAGACATTTCAAGTGGCTCCACTCTTATTCTCTGATTTCCTAGGTAGCTCAATAACTTTTTTAAATAAAATTTTTTTTATCAATACAATTATTTTTTGAAACCTGTTGAAACGCTAATAACTCAACCTCACTGCCCAAGTTGAGAACTCAGACTGCATGTCTTAGTGTTCTAGTGAATAGGAGTTAAATAAGCACAATAGCCCTTCCTACATAAGGTCAACAAAGTGAAGGGGGTCAAGGGCAAGGTGGGGACACCGGGCACACCTCCCAGTGAGCTGAAGTGCTTCCATCACCTTCACAGAGCATCTATCTGACCACTGTTTCCACCCACCA
Source organism: Cynopterus sphinx (assembly GCA_030015415.1). NCBI lineage: Eukaryota > Metazoa > Chordata > Mammalia > Chiroptera > Pteropodidae > Cynopterus > Cynopterus sphinx. Next base: position 182,137,876 of record CM057379.1, read on the forward strand.
TCCACATCTATCGGATTCCTCCTAATTGGTGGGCTGGACAGGCATTGGTGATGGCCTCCTAGGTTTTCAGTCTCCTTAGCAGAATTCAAACAAAAAGGAGAGGGATATCTTTTCTATTTTTTAAGGAGCACTTTTTCCCCAACATTAAGTCATTTCCAATGGGATTTGTCTTTCTCCTGACCACACCTGGTGGAACAGAGACTTCCAATTTGGCTTCTAGCAGTGAGTGTAGTTATTAGAAAGATCCAGGTCCTTCATGCCACAATGTGAGAGTAACCCAGAGGCTTTAAGTTCAGTAATAAAACTGGGGGAAATGTTTTCAAATCCAAGCCGCTAGTCTCATATTCAGCCTGTAAGTCTCAGTAGAAGGAAGAGGTTGGGGGCTTGTCTTAGTCCATTTAGGATGCTTTAACAAAATAGACTGACTACAACAGAAATTTATTTCTCACAACTTTGGAGATTGAGAAGTCTCCAAATCTGCCAGCAGATTAGGCGTCTGGCAAGGCCCACTTTTTGGTTCATAGATGACCGTCGTTTCTTTACCATGTCCTCACGTAGAGGAAGGAGAGGGAGCTCTCTGGGATCTCTTTTACAAGGGCACTAATCCCATCATGAGGGCTCCACCCTGGTGACCTCATCACCATCCTCATGACCTCGTCACCTTTCCACCTCCAAATACCAGCACGTTGGGGATTAGGTTTCAATGTGTGACTTTCACTGGGACACATACATTTCGTCTGTAGCAAGGCTGGCACTTCCTTTTACTAGCAATGTGGCTTGGCTCAAATGACCTGCAACTTTATTGGCAGAGAGTTAAGTCGTGCACTGACAACCTCTCCCAACAACGTTTTGAAGGGTCCTAAGCAACCCACATCCTCGTCAATGTTAACGTTGACAGTTATGGAAACATAATGCACTGCTGGAGGCACAAACAGAGAAAACTGGACTCCAGATCCACCTTTACACCAATGCTGTGGCCAACCGAGGCAAGGAACAACCTCTCTGAGCCTCAGTTTTCTCACCTGTAAATGTAAACCTCAAGGACCCTCGCAAGGTTATGCTGAGAACCAAATGTGCTAATGTACATGGATGTGCTCAAACTGCACCCAAATTTGGATAATGATAATGACGATAGTGATGCCCTGGTACATGCATTCCTTCTAGTGGCCACGACAGTGAGTGAATAAGCTTGGGAGAAGGGCATAGCCCACATTGGAGCACTCACAGAAGCCTTCCCTCATGAGAGTAACTGGCCCCTTAAAAAACTGAGTTTCAACTCTGCTCAAACTTGGTTGGCTTCACAGCTGCCTCCTGTCCCCACTGAGAGACATGCCCATCATTTACGGTTCCCTCTGCCAGCTGAGGACTGAAAACATCTGCCTTTGGCTGTATGATTTCATTTGCTCTTCCAGTGTCGTGACTGCCTTAATGACCATCAGCAGGCACTATGCTGAACACTTTACATACATAACACTGCGTAATCTTATTTGTAGGTGACAATAATACTGTTGTTATCCCATTTTTACATGCAAAGAATCTGAGGCCCAGAAAAGATTAGTGACTGTGACTTTCCCAAGGTCACATGGCTAATAAGAGACAGAGTGAGGTTTCAAAACAACCACGGCTAGCCTGACTGTGTGCATTCTCTAACCATTAAACTTTACTGCTTCCTTATTCCCTTTGCCCAGCCTGCAGGGAGGGGCCCCAGAAGACCCAAGAGAGACAGTCAGGCCTGCCTTTCCTGGGCCCTAAAGAAAGGCCAGAGCTTTTTCCTGAATCCTGGTGCCTCCTTCATAGAATGGCTGGTCTCTGAACCCCACTAAGTTTCATGCAGGACCTCTGGATGAGGACCTACTCCCCTTCCCCCACCCACAGGTTCACAGATAGAGGGATGCTCAGGAAAGGAACAGATCCTCACATCAGCCGGGTCTCTGGGAACCTGAGGATTAATTGCCCTGACAGCAGCTTGTTAGAGGCTGTGTTGGCAGATGAGGAGAGCAGCAATAGAATCAGCCAATTAAGCAGCCAATGGTGCTGAACTAAATGTGACCTCCAACTTAATTGTGGATGTTGCTTCTTAGCAGTTTCTCACCAATCTGGGTTTGCGGGAAGAATGGGATGGTAAGGGGAGGGTGAGTGGCAAAAGGAGGGTCCTGTTTGTAGGAACACGTCTGCTCACAACTCCCATTTCTTTCTTTCTTAAGGGGATAGCAGCATCAAGGAGTCAGTGATTTCCAGCACAGGAAAGTTAGGGAGGGAGTGGCCAGTCTCTCAGTTGTACCCCCAAAATCTCGGGTAGGTGACAAAGAGATGAGGGCTTGTCAATTGAATGAAACATTTCTAAACAGGCCAGACCCAAGACCACATCTCCAACAAGGATTAGGGGGCAGTACTAGAAGCAGGAGCCTGAAGGCTCGGCAGGAGCCTTGGCTATGCTTTACAGAAAGTTCACACACAATTTGAAAACTTCTGTTTCCTCTCTATTCCTGCCATCAGCTTGGCAATTTGGAAGCACCTTTGTGCCCTCCACACTTTCTCAGTAAATTACCTGGAGTACAATGTGCAGCAAATATGTATGTCCGGAGAACAGGGGTGGGATTGAGGCCTCAGATGAAGCAATGTCTCCAGACCAATTTGGCCTCTTCCCCAGGGCCCACCATTGGGATTGCCCCTCAATAAACAACTTGCCTCAATAAACAACTGCAAAGTTTGTAGTAAGCTAACAGCTTCTACCTGTTAGAGACTTCCGGCCTCACCTCAGCTCTGAGGCCACAGTCTTCCTTGGCTGCCCCTAGGCAGCGACTGAGCATGAAGGATGACCAGGACCTAGCTACCTCTGCCAATGTGAGGTTCCAATGTGGCATTCTTGACTCCAGAGTTCCTGTTGGGTTGGCTAAGACTCAGATCCACAATGTGTTCCAAGGTTGTCTACAGCCATGCCACCCTGAACAAACCCAATCCCATCTGACCTCGGAAGCTAAGCAGGGTCAGACCTGGTTAGTATTTGAATGGGAGACCACCTAGGAAGACCAGGTGCTGTAGGCATAAAAAATAAAAATAAGGGATGGTAAGCTGACAAGGTCCTTGCAATCTGTGAGGTCAACCAAGGATTGCCTTGCCTAAAAAATAAAATAAAATAAAATATAAAATAAAATAAAATAAAATAAAATAAAATAAAATAAATAAATAAAATAAAAATAAAAATAAAATAAAATAAAATAAAATAGTGTGTTCTGAGGCTCCCTATCTTTAAATACTGTTACACTGAGGTCTAGGGCTTCAACCTATGAATTTGGGGGGTGGGGAGACACAATTCATTCCATAACACCCCCCAATAAACTTCTTACATTTTTGGTGATCTTAGCATCTGCTTCCCTGAAAACAAAACCAACACAGTCTTCCTATCTAGGGGCATATCCCACACCCAAAGGGCTGTTCCTTTCTCCCCATTTCTTCCTAGTCCTATTCCAATTCCCCAACAGATGTCCCCTCCCTGCTTACTCTTGTCCCAGTCCCCCAGAACAAGCAATGTATGGTCTAGGGCTCTGCTAACCAGTAGATACAACATCTTCTCCCAGATCACAGATTCTCAGACGTTCTAGTCCACAAGGGGGGACAGTCACAGGCTGCAGGAAGTGTCTTTACCTCTCAAATGTGAGATTCTAAGTCCACATAGTCTTCTGACAAAGCCTCAACATTAATTGAGTGTCTCCACAACGAGTAAGGGGTCAAAGGTAAGAGGCATAGAGGCAACCTTGGAAGCAGACAGTTCATTAGGGGCAGGGTTAGATGGCAGAGAAACACAGAGAATATGAAGCACCGGAAGTACAGTAACAACAAGGAAACCTAGAGGGAGAGATTACTTCAGCTTGAGATGAGCTTGGAAGACTTCTTAGTACAGGCAACATTGGGGTTGGGTCTGGACAATAGAAAGGGTATTATAAGCCGGATAAGCAGGGGGAGGAGCAGAGACCCAGGGTCAGAAAAATTCAGGAGGATTCAAGCAAGGCACAGTGACCAGCCCAGCAGCATGGAATATAATACAGTGTTTTGAAGATGAGATTAGGATGATAAAGTATATTTAAATAATGGGGGACTTTGAATGCCTGGGTATTTGAATTTTATTTTGTTCGTACTAGGGAACCATAAAGAAATGACATCATGGGAGTGATGTGATCAGATAAAAGTTTTGGAAATATAATATCCTGGCAGGACAAAAATGTAGAGATTAGAGGTGTGTAGAGAGGTAAAGGTTGTTCCAACAGTGAAAGCAAGAATGATAAGGGCCCGACTAGGTCAGAGACATGGCCATGGTAAAGAGGGATAAGATTGGAGATTAATTGCAGAGGAGAACGACCAATAAGAATGGACATGGGGTAAGGGGCTGCAGAGAAGATGTTGGGGTCATAAGTCTGAATGATCTACAAAATGACCTCAGAATTGGGATTGAACAAAGAGGAAGCATGTGGGCAGAGACACGTCGAGGCTGAAATAAAAGCAGCTGCACATGGAGTTCTGGAGTCTGGGAGAACAATAAGAGTAAAGATGCAATTCGAGAAGTCATCCTCATTGTCATCTTCACACTTCTAGTTCAGGTGCTGAAAAAGAGAGAGAGAAAGTGAAAAAAGAAGAGAACCCTGGACCAGATCTTAGGACAGCCTTTGTTAACTGGAGCATGGCTCCAGGGAACCAATGAGATGCCATCAGAACATGGTAGGTTGGAAGCTCTGGAAAGAGTTTCAAATAGAAGAGAATGGTCAACAACGTCAGCATTATAGAGAGGTCACATCACAAAGGATAAGGATATAGGCCACTGAGAGACTGACATGTGGAGAACTGGAGAACGTTGGTGGTGGGGGTGGGGCTGGCCTTGGAGAGAGTAGTCACAGCAGAGTGATAGTCTTGCTGGGCTGAGGCACGAGCAGAGCTGAAGGCAGGGAAGTAATGTGGAGGGTGCTGATCCTTCTTTTAGGACATTTGTTGTAGAACAAAAGGAGAAAAAGTAGTCTAAGTTTATGTAATAACAAGGCCCCAAAAGTTGTTAACCTAAGGTTGTAAAAAAATTGAAAACGTTTTATTTGAAAGTAATTTCAAGCATGCAGAAAAGCTGCAAAAACATAAATTGGACATAGAATCTACATTTTGCTCAGATTCTTTGTTAACATTTGCCCATTTGTTTCATCATCTGCACTCTCATATACATGCATACACATATGTAAATATATACGTTTACATAGATGAATATTTATGTAAAATATTTTTCTGAATCTTTTGAGAGTAAATACCTACATCATAATGTATTTATGATGTACATCAGTGAGTATTTACCAAGAACAAAAATATCCCCTTAACATTACCACAGTAAATTATCAACTTCACTAAATTTAAGATTGATATAATCCTATTTTCATTGGCCCAGTAATGTCCTTTACAGCATTCTCCCCAGCCCCTATATTCCTTACCTCTGCCCAGAATGGAGTGAGTATATAAACTTGCCTTTCTTCCTGCATTCTCAGCAGCAGTAGCCCTTCTGGGTTGGGGTAGGGTATGGGTTGAGGTGGGCAGTCTCCTCCATTAACAGCCACTTAAGCCAAGTATCAGTTGCCAATGGCCCTAGTTCCTGAGAGCTTGGGCAGGATGTGGGCCTACCTAGGAGATGAGTAGAGATCAAAAAGCAGAACTGTGTTTACAGGTACGTTAGGCTGACCTCCTTGTCTGCTAAGCTAAGCTCCTGGCCTGCGTATTGAAATAATTCATTCCCCTTCTTTGTTCTACCAAAGAAAAAAAAATTGTCAGTCTTCTAAGGCTCATTCATCAGAGTAAATAGTACTTTACATTGACTCTGTGTTCTCTTTGGGCAAAGGATGAATTTCTGAGCCTATGTCAATATATCCATGTCAGTGAAAATGGATCCTTCATGGAATCTCAAGGACTTTATTATTTGCTTAAATGAGCATCCTGTTGAAGCCTTTCTAGGGCAATGGTATATTTCCCTCTATTTCCCCACAGACTCTGGCCTTGGAGGGATGCAAATGGTTTTCATCCTTTCTGAGGCTGTTTACTTCCTGAATTGGCTATTTCTAGCTCTGAGACAGAATATACCTGGTACTTTGCAGTGTTGTTGACCTAAATACTTTTAGTAGGATTATTTGGCAACACCGAAATGTGTATTCTTTAATGCCTGTCTTTGTGGATCTTGGCAATCCTAGTCTCTCACCCTGATGTTCTTTTTTACCAGATGAAAATTACATATCTCACTATATTTCCTATTTTTGCCTTGGCTGCCAGAAATCTCAGAGCTACATTTAGTACTCAATTACAACAAATATATTAGCATAGATTTTTCTTATATTTATATCTCCATTTATCATGTACCTGTATATATAAGATTTTTCTTCTATTTATATATATTCATTTGCTATATCTCTATGGCTCTCTAGGTATAATTATCTATATATGGTTTTACTATACATGTGTCTTTAACATTAAACATCCTAAAATCATTTTTGGAAGCAAATGGGATACACCTCAAAAATATATAGTTCCTCACAGGACATTTGTCTCATTCTGGCTATTTATTCTATCTGGCCCACATGTAAAAGTACATCCAAGACATTATTTCTCATGCCTATTAGCACTTCTGGTCCCAACTATAAATGGCCTTGCCACAGAAGGCGATTTGGCTTGGGGCAGGAGCTCTTAGTTAAAATAGAAACTTCTCTCCTTAGATTACATCCTGAGTCCTTGTGTTTATTTAATTTCTTCTGGGGGATTTGAGTCTGATGCTGACAGAAGCCAAAGGGAATGCTTCCCCAGAAGGGCACAAGTTTCCCAGCCTGACTTTTGTAAGAGAGAAGGAGAGAAAGCCTGGCCTTCTTTGGGGAAGCTTGTGTTCCCCCAGCCACAGGCAGAGAAAAGGAAAAGGGCCAGAGGGCAGTTTCTTCACCAGTGACCCTTCTTTGTAACAGTGCGGACTCCTAACTGGTTATTGGCTTGGGCCTGAAGAGTGGGACCAAGAACCAAAGACAAATAAGTCTGTGAGAAACCTTCAAGGTATTTCCCTTGTGACACATAAAACATCCTAAGACAGGGAAAATACTTTCTCTAATGGCTGGTTCTAGAGCCAAGTCTACACTGGCTTTCCACGTGTTTCTAAGAGGAACCAGAGAAGTTTTAAAATAGATATGTAGGTGGGGTCATCTTGCCCTGTCTCCCCCATAGAAAGTAATAATGATAATAGACGACACTTGTCCGGAGCAATCAAGTACCAGGTATTGGTCCAAGCACTCACACACACAACACACACACACGTGCGCGCGCGCACACACATCCATGAGCTAGGTATGTTATCATTATCCCCATTTTACAGAGGCAGAAACTGAGACTCAGAGAGGGTAAATAACTTGCCTATGGCTACACAGGTAAAAGGTGGCAGAGGTGGTTCTTCTATGTCAGAAGTCTTGCTCCTGGGTTAGTGTTCACTATCCCTGGTCTCCAACATTTTGGCATCAGGGACTGGTGTTCTTATGAGAATCTAATGCCTAATGATCTGAGGTGGAGTTGAGGAGGCAATGCCAGCTCTGGGAAGTACCTGTACATACAAATGAAGCTTCGCTCACTTGCCCACTGCTTACCTCCTGCTATGTGGCCTGGTTCCTAATAGGCCACAAACTGGTACCAGTCTGTGGCCCAGGGGTTGGGGACCCCCTGCTCTACTATACTTATCCAGTGGCCAGCATGTGACTTTCAAATGGCCCCTATCCCATGGAAGCACAGGACCCCTGAGTCCCAAGTAGTGTATAATATTGGTGGCCAGCCCCATAGAATTGCAGAGATTTGTTCACTAGAACTGTGTCAGCTCATTTTCCTATCCATGGGCCAGAGATGATACAAAGTGTGCCAATTTAGAGTCTAGTTATAAGTCTCTTTAGAAGAATTTCAGAAATATCACTCTTCAAACTTCTAGAAGAAGGTGAAAATTTAGAGCACTAGTTCATTCAAAACACATTTATTAGGAGCCTACTGCATGCCACACACTTTGCTGGGTTCTAGAGTGGTAACTCAACCCCAGTGGTCCCTACAGTCACGACACTGCTAGTCCCAGCACATTAGGTAGAAAGATTAGGATGCTTCACCAGGTAAGGGAAGGCCTAAGTTGGGGGTCCCATTTTGCTATTAACCTGCTGTGTGACCTCACTTAAGCCCTCTGGACCTCAGTTTCCACAGCTGTAAAGTGACGGGGTGGTTCTAGACAAATTCTGAGAAGTGTTGCAAACTAATAAATTAATCAAGTTTGATTCTACTGGTAGTTACTGTTAATTCTTTTAATTAATATTTATAAACATCTTCTATACCACCTATGGAGATAGTCTCTGTCACATACATCTCTAATTTTTCGAATCGGTGTCAAGACATAAGCAGTGAACTGTTAAGATGAAAATTTTATTCAGTTTATTGCAATAAGGTAAATATATTTTAAAATATATTAAATAAACTAAATAAATTATATAAAATAAATACATCTTAATTAAAAATGTATAAAAAATAAGGAAGGGATTTGAGGTTTTATAGAGGCAGGTAGACAAGGGAGCCATCCCATCCCCAAGTCTTATGGGAGTCGCATGAAAGAATTACCTCAGAATATTCAAAGGACAGAATGGTTCTTTGCAGTTACTCACTTCCAGAACACATAGGAGGGGAAGGGATTTCTTAGCTATTTGCCAGAAACATAGGGCTTAGGTAAAGTTCAATATTGTCACAGGGGTCACATATTTTCTTGATATACAATTATATAACCAAGGTATACCTGAAACCCCGAAATAAGCATGAAAAAATATTCCCAAAGTATCTATTTTTACTTGAAAGAAACATTTTTAAAAAATGGAAATATTCATGATTTTAAAGGTGAAATCTTAAAAGAGATTTTATTCAAAAGGTTAAAGGTTGTTGAAATAGGACCCTTGGACTACCTCAACCATTTGGATACCTCTGTAGGAAAGTTCGAGAAGCACTGGTCATTTATTCTCTTATTGAATTCTCACAGCCTATTGTTAATACACATGTTTTTTTATCGAAGCCTCATAGAAATGATGTAATTTTTATGCCATGTTTTACTTCTCTGTGTGCCCTCATAACTGTCTTTTTTCTAACCTCAGAGTGTTTTTAATGACAAACTTATTTGAAATATTAAAGAAATGTGGCAAGAATAGAACGAGTTCCTGTATACCCAGTTTCTGCTAATGCTAACATCTTACATAACCATGCTACATGGTCGAAACTAATAAAATTCACATTGACCATTACTATTAACCAACTATAGACTTGACTTAAATTCCACCAGCCTTTTCACCAATATTCTTTTACTGTTACAGCATCCTATCCACAATTCCACATTGAGGTTAACATAAATGTCTTTTGATTGACTGAAAGAACCTTCATAAGGCCTATTAAGTGCCAGTAGACCTTATGTCTTGGGAAGTCAATGAAACAATCCGTCCTGAGTTTAAAAGCATATAAAGAACACAGTGGGGGAAGTGGCTTGTGTCTGCTCTACGCCATACAGATATGAGGACCCTTTACTACCCAGGACTGTATGTTTGGATCGGAAACCATTTGAAAACAGGTATGCCAGCTCTGGCACACACTCTTGGGTGATCAAGTAGAGGGGCCTCAGCACTGGCAGTAATTGGGTTTCCCTGGCCCTAGCCCCCAACTCCAGGCAGCATTTCTGAACCCAAGAAGTGACCTCCATTAGTCTGCATTGGCTTGCCCTTCTGGAGCCCAGTGATGAAAGGTTAGTACATTTGAAATCAGATAAAGGGCATCAAACCACAGCTGTGTTTGTTTTATAAATTAAAGAATGGAATCATTAAAATGATTGTTTTTCTGAAAATAAAGAGATTAAACAGGTCTCGCTTCTCCCCTGCTGTCTCCCTGTTCTTTTTCCAATTTGTCTCCAGAGGACTCCAGCTTCATGTAAAAGAGCAAAGAATTATCTCTGTTACAATCTCGGGGACAGGGCTGGCTCCCTAACAATTACAGTTCTTATCTGAATCCCCTGGAGGCAAGAGGGCCACTGAAGCCAAATTCTTTCCAGTATTAACTGCCATTCAAATGGATACAGGAGAATAATTGAGCCTGTTTCTTTAATGTTGGGGGACCCTCAATATGATTCTCAAACATCCCTGTTTAGCACTTTTTCCCAAACCCTATTCTGTGGTAGGCTTGATGCATGTTAAGAATTTTAAGATTTTAACACAGGAAAGGGGAAAAGAGGAGAAAATAAGCACCTGGTATTCAGTAAGTACTCAATGTTAGTTATTATTACCATATTTAAAATGCCAATGAGAGATATTTGTACTTAATTTGGAAGGCAATTGGAGATTTTTAGGGATTTTTTTTTTTGCTGGGGGGGCGGCGATGACATGGTTGGACCAGAGTGGTGATCCTCAGGGAACTTAGAAACTAGGAAGGTCGTCAGTCACGCACACATAAGACATAAAATAGTGACTACAGTAAGTATCAATAATCATGCAAAAATCTCTTTCACCAGAATAATGTCATTTCATCCTCATATCAAACCTATCTTGTAGCCATTATTTTATTCCCAATTTACAGATGGAGAAACAGAGATTAAGAAACTAGTAAAAGTGGAGCTCTGAGCCCACATGGTATGAGCCCCTTCTCTTCTCCTAGAGAGAGGGTGGTGGGGGTCCATTCTCCCAACACACTCCACACACAGCTCCACAAGTGGCGTAGCTGTTGGTTTCTTTCTTCCTGCTAGAGAGGGAGCAATTTAAGGGCAGATTTCACGTCTTTTCATAGGTGCACCTTGAGGGCTAGCACAGAGCCTGACCTCTGTGGATGCTTGATAACAAGGGTGTGAAATAAACACACGAAAGGACATGAACCCCAGGCATTCCTGCCTAAGGACTCCTTGGGTCCTTGGTCTGCTAACTAATCTTCTGTTTCCTCTTCTGGGACAAAATGGTGAACCTGTGGCCTATTTTACCAAAAACATCATGGACAATTAGCAATGGGAACTCTAAAATCTTCAGAGAATGCAAAAATTCAGCCAATGTAATTAATTGTGGTCAGTTCCCTGACCTCTGTAATGAAAGAAGATCCTTAATTTAAAAAAAGAAAAAAAAAAGAAAAAAAAGAAAAATAAAGAGCTTTCCCCTTCAAGCAAGCATGAAGGTTGTTGTACTCCATGAGAAAATGCTGAGCTGGCCCAAGAGATAAAGGCTGAAAATAAACATTAAGATTGAAGGTTTCCAGGGTCAATTTGTAAAGACAGTGCCCTGAGTCATGCCTGTGCCCAATGTGAGACTTAGAGAACTGGGGGAAACAGAAGAAAAAGAAGTGACCCTTATCATTAAAAATAATGATAATAGCAACAATAATAAACCCTGTAGCATAGGCAGTGAACAAAAGATGAACTCTCCCAATCGACACTAAAATACAGACTCTTCCAGTCAACATTAGACATTCTTAGTAGGCCTTGCTCAATTTCTGGAGCTCCTGCCAGGCCTCTGAATTGTCCATCAAAAGATTTCTCTAAGGAGAAATAAGAGAATCAGGAAAATGACTAAGGCTACTTTGTATAATTAAACAGCAACAAAGCCCTAATTTTAAAAATACTAAGCTCAAAAGGGCTCAAAAGGAAAGACCAAGCAGTCCTCAGAGAAGTCCTGAAATCCCAGCAGATGGGGGCCAGCATTCCCTAGGGAGCAGGCAGCCCCAGCCACCAGCAGCTAGGTGGGGACCTAGGTTGGAGAAGGGAGATGATTCCCTCCATTTCCTTCTGAGACTCTTGACCCCCTCCCCGGGGCCTATGTTATTTAATGATGCAGAACTTTTCACTAAAATTGTGCTCAAGCTGGACCATTTCTGGTCCCCGCAGGTGTGTGCAGGTTTGAACCACTCTGGCCTCTATGAAGGCTTCAGGTGCGGATTCAGAAAAAGAGCAGGGCGGGTGCCTGTCTGCATGGGCAGCAGAGGCTAAGGGGTGCTCTACAGTACTGAGCCCCAGGAGGTAACCCCTTCTTGAGCTCACCCAAAGGCAGTCATAAACTGAACAAAATGAGGTTAGTTTAAACTGAGCATTTGTTTGCTTCTCACCTACTTTAAGCTAACTTTTTTTAAATTTCAACTTTGAGGTATAACTAAAATCAAATTGTGAGATATTTAAATTGTACATCCTGGTAATTGGACATACACATACATTGTAAAAGAATTCCTTCCACTAGTTAGTCAACACATCCGTCACCTTATTTATTTATTCATTCATCTATTTATTTTTTTAGTGAGAACATTTAAGTTCTCTCTTAGCAAATTTTAATTAATACAATAAATCAGTAAGATCAAATATAAAATTATAACCTATAGTCACCATATTTACATTAGGTCATGCTAACACTAAAAAAAAATATATTCAAACATATAAAAATTGGAGAAAATACTACCATCAACCTACATATACACCCCACCCAGATTCAACAGTTGAGATTGTGCTGCAGTTTGTCCCTTTTTTCTTTTTCACCTTTGATGAACTGTTTTATTTAAAGCAAATCTAAGAGAGCATGTCATTTCAGCCCTACACACTTCAATATGCATCACTGAAAGAAAGTAAAGACATTTCTTATAGAACCACTATACTATTATCATGCCTGACAAAATAAACAATAATTATTTGGTATCCTCTAATACTTAGTCTCTCCCTCTGACTATAGAAATGATACCTCAGGGTTAGAATCAGAGCTAAGGAAAAGCCCCATCTCTCCTCAGTGCCGTTCGACAGGGAAGAAACACTAGCCATGAGCTCATTCTCCAAGCTCCAACCTAGAACCTTTGGTTTTGCAGGATGGACATTTCCCATGAACATGCCTTTTGGGTGTTGCACAGACCTGGATGTTCTTCCATCCCCCAGCCCCTAAAATAGACCCTAACACAAGAGCTTGGACTATTCAGCGACATGAGTGCTCTCAAACTGTAGAGTGTGTCAGAATCATCTGAAAGGCTAGTTGAAATACAAATTCTGAGTCCTAACCCCTCAGTTTCCAGTTCAGCAGGTCTGCGGCAGGCCTGAGAATATGCATTGCTTATAAATTCTCAGATGATAAGGATTCTGCGAGTGCAGGGACCACATCTGGAGAGCCACTGAACGCCACTAAACCACCCAAATGAATCTTCGTTGGACAAATATAGAGCCTGCACTACTGCCCTCCACTTAATGCCTACCTATAGTTTCAGCAGCTCCTCGTGCTGGGCACCATGTGTGGGCAGGAAGGGACCTGGGACCTCTTCACTAGCCTAGAGTTATTCTTGCTGCTGACACACTTGGGCCGTGATATACCACTTTGTGCTAATTGGGTTTCTGCTGCCTCATTACCCAGTAACTGGTATCCAGCTTGCTCTGCCATGACTGGGCTCCTTACCTTCTCCGTTCCCTGAGGGATCAGAATTCTCATCCGTTAACTTCAGTCTCCTCTGGTTGAGTGGTATCACACAGGTCCTTGACTTGTCCCAGGGCTTGACTGATTTTCTCCTGTCCCTCCAGGGCCCTTCCAACAGTTTTAAGGAGACATCCTTTCCTGGCATCTACCCAGAGCAGTGTCTTTTTCTAATTTGACCAAAGGTGCTGTGCCAGGCCATTGTCTGGTTCTCCGTCAGCTGCTTCCTCCCCCCTGATTCCTGGATTCAGAGCAGACTGTGAATAATGAGCCCCATCTGGCTCCCACCCCCAAAGCATGTTCATTACCCCCTGTCCTCCTCAGCCCAACCCTTGCCGGAGTCTGCAGTGCACATGCTCTTTGTCTGGTTCCTTCACAGCCTAGTCCGCAGGCTGCCCATCCCTGGTTCGGTCAGGGCCCAGGCCTGAGTCAGTCAGGCTTCCTGAAAAACCACAGCCCTGTCCACTGCCCGGCTGTACAAAGGACGGAAAGAGCTGAACCACGCTGTCTCCATCTTATTTGCCCCTGAAATGTAAGTACATTCAAGGTCTGGACCCCAGAAGTTATTAAAATTAAAGCCGACACATGATGGTTCATGAACCAATTTTCCCTCCCAGGGAGGTGTGATGATTCTCCTGGGATCAGGAACTTGCCCCGGGACACAGCATCGCCCTAGCAGCACCCGGTCTGTTTCTCAAAGCAGCTGTTGCCCCAAAGTAATTAGTGCCGAGCCTGTTTTCCCTCATCTCTCAGAAAGGTCGTTCCTGAGGCTCAGACCTCTTTCTGCACCAAATCCCCACTTGGTCGTCCAGTTAGGGAGACAAATTTACCCATTAACCTCCAGAGGAAGCCCTGTGGACAAAAACTAAGAAAGCAGTTGCGAGGTCCCATTCTGACAGAGGTGACAGGTGGGTGCATCTGTCTATCCATCCAACCAAGAAATAGTCACTCAGAACCTATCAGGTCCAAGGACTGTTCTAGATACTGAGAGCCCCACAGAGAACCAAATGGACAAAATCTTTGTCCTCATGGATGTCACATTCTGATGGAGGAGACAGATAATAAACAGGTAAATAAGTAAAAATATACAGTAAAATAAGGCCCTAATATAACACTATATTAGAAGCCAAACATCACACCTGTGTAAAATGTGGGTTATCGTGAGATTAATGAAACACCGGGGGTGAACCTGCTACCGAGGACAGGAGCGAGTCACTAACCAGTTTAAGCAAAATAAGTGTGCTATTTAAAGGTCTCACTGGGTAAGTAATGTAAGAAGAAAACACTAAGAGAGAAAAAATAATGAAACAAAGTAGAAAGATGTAAAATGTCAGGAGGGGGTAAAATTTTTGAACAGCTCGATTTATATAAGTAGAATGCCTCATTAAGAAAGCAACCTGCAGGTGGGGGCATAGCTCCCCGACTGACACATGCCGAGAAACCCAGAAACACTGAGGAGCTGGAAGGTGCCAAAAAAAAGAGAAGAGTCTCTGAAAAGACTGCAGCAAAGTGAGTCAAGGAGTCGGTCTTGGAGGAACCAGAAACAGATCCTCTAGCAACTGATGATGTACTTTCTGGCATCCCTTCAGATAAAGAAGAAAGGGGACATTCCAGGCAGGTGGAACAAGACAGATGACTCAGAGGCAGGAGAAAGCAACGTGTTTTCAGAGGATACGGTTTTTCTTGGCTGGGTCTTAGAAGTGCAAGAGTTAAGCGGAGCCAGAGAAAGAGGACTGGGGAATGAAAAGTGTGAAAATCCAAGATCAGGAAGGATGATTTTGTGTTTGGCAAAAGGCCCTTGGACTGCATCGCAGATTTGAGATACGGTGTGGTATCCACAGATGCATAAGAAAGCCTGGCAGGAGGGCTGCTCCTGCAGTCCTCGTGTGCTGTGGAGAAGCTGGCTCAGAGCTAGCTGTGGAGATGGAAAGGCTAGAGAGGGTAGCAGCCAGGAACTGTCGGCCCTGCTGGCCCCTTTGTCTCTCTGAAGATGTGTAGGAGGCAGTGAGTGCCAGAGGTTTACTTAACTCTGGAGCAGCTCCCCTATTCCTGTTTATTCTTCTTCCTTTAATGATACAATGAGCTCATGGTCCCCAGAGGTGCCAGGAATGAATTAGCCATTCAGTTCACTTCGGCATTAGAAACCAGGGAGTGTCTCGCAGCAGGTAGGTCTCAGCTGTGTGCCTGGGAAGGGCCAGGCGACTACACCATGTGCGTGTGCTTCCTGCCCTCCTGGAACCAGCAATCTACCATGCCAGCTCTGATGGCCAAGCAAGGCAGGGGGAGGGGGTGATGGTCAGGCCACTGAAAAGGAGAGGCTGGGTGGCTGCTCAGACCACCAAGGAATGAAATGTTCCACTCTTCTTTGGAGGAAAATAATCGATTCTGGCTTGCTATGGCAGAGCCACAGACTCTTCAAGAAGAGGTACTTTTAAACTACCTCCTCCTTTTCCATGTCTCAACTCCTCCACCAGTCTTAACTGCACGGGTTTGAACTCTCCACACCAGTCTTTGTTCCTATCCAGCTGTGCCTAATCTCCCACTCCCACTAGCTCTCTCTTGGTAGGGGAAGGGGGTGTCTCTTGACGACCCACCTTTCCACAGTACCCCGTAGAAATGCACTCTCTTGTCCATTAATTCTGAGTTTTCCCCTCACCTCAGCCCAAACGTGCTCATGCTACTCAACATCCCTCTTCTCACTGCCTTGCCTCCTTCCGGGGTCTTTGATACAAACGGGAAAGAAGAGCATATCAAGCCTGTGCCATTTGGTCATGCCAGTCACATCCTTATCATCTACTCACGCCACCTTCTCCAGGTCCCAGCCACTTTCTGGTTTACATTTCCTCTCTTTTCCCTGTTGTCATCCTTGGTGACCTTAACCTTTATGTCGCTGACCTTTGCAGTACCCTGACCCCCGCTTCTGTGCCCTCCTCCACCCTGGTGACCTTTGTTCTACAGCGTGAGGGCCACAGCTGGACCACATTTCACGGTTCTGCCTTCCTCAGAGACCTCAAGTATGGTGCTGTCTTGCTTCAGCCAGGGCCTCCTCACCTGTCGACACCCCCCCTGCTTCCTCGCCCCTCATCAACCAGTTTTTTGTCTTCATTGGGTCCTCCCATTTCTTGACCCTTTATAACTCACACAGTCTACTATCCTTCTTTCATCTACGTTTTCAACGCACACACACACACTCACATATACATGCACAGCTGTCTGGGGTCTATCTGGCCTTCTCTCCTGGTCTCCTTCCTCCCCACCAGTTAGCACTGCCGAACCAAAGCAAGAAAGCATTCTCCATGCAAAATTACCTTCTCTTCCAAAATGATAACAATATATACTGTGCTCTGAATATAGGACAGCATTCTATTCTAAGCGTTTTATATGGATTGTCTCATTTAATCCTTTCAACAACCCATAAAGTGAGTACGATTACTACCTCCATTTTATATATGAGTAATCTAAAGTACAGAAAAAGAAAAATACTTGCCTATGGTCATGCAGTTAGAGGAAGAATTCAAATGCAGATTCCACTCTGGTTCCCTGTCATCAACCAACTCTCACCCCTCACGTTATATAAAATAGATGCTGGCTTTCCTAAGATTTTAATGGCAGGATTCTTGTACCTAGAAAGTTCTTGTGATTCATTTTAACATATTTAGTGCTTCCTGCAGTGGAGGAACTTAATAAAGATATGTGAGAAGTATTTAAATGACAAAAATCTGATTTGTGCATAAAATGTAAGGCACTCGAGTTTATGAAGTGAGTGAGCTTCAAAACTGAGATAACTGAAAAGAAGGAAGCTTGGATGAAAAGCATAAGCATGCATATTTGAGGATAAAGGGGGGGTTGTTCTACTTTAATTACCAAACTGTAAAATATTGATGACATTGTAATCTATTCTCATTCAGGCACAAATTTCCAGGGGTTGATGCATTTACATCCATTTTTTAAAAAATCAACACTTGGAATAAACAGCTTTGCAAATATTATCAAAAATTTCTTCAACTCAGATTCTTCATGTGATCACAGAGATGTGATGCTTTCTGTATCTAAGAACTGATTCCTGGAACAAGGAAGACAGTGATGAAGAAATGTACTGTTAACATCAGCCTACAAATATTGGCTTTGATGCTGAGGCAAAGGACATCCGAGAACTGTGTCGGGATCTTGAATGGCTTATGGTTTACCAGGCAGTCGTCATCCTCACTTGCCATGTGGAACAATGGCATAATGACCTGTGGCAACTGTATCATCAGGCTGATAAAAGATCCTTGACCGCTGCTTGCAAGATAGGCTTTGCATTGGCAAAGTACACATATGTCTAAACCTCAGCCTTCTCTCACAACCTAATTCCTCCAACATCAAGACAATTACTATTAAACAGCAACTAACCCTGGCTAGGCAGGTGACAAGGGTGGCAGATTCTTGGCACATCTCTCTGAACTGATCAAAGGCAAAAAATAAAATCAAAACAAAAAAATTTTTTTTAAAAACCTTCCAAGGTTCTCCAAGGGTAAACACAGGAAATATAGGAAATGTTTTAAGAAGTGGCTTTGAACAAGTGAATACATAAGGCATATTTCAGTGCGTGCACCAGTAAATGAAGGTCAAGAACCAAAACTCTAGTTCCAGAGACTGGCAGTTGCAGTTTTAGTGAAACCTATCAACCCCAGACCAGCTTCATCTGTCGTTTAAGAACAGACGTCTTTTAAGAGTCAAGTATTTGAAGGCAATTAACTAGCACCGATGTCCTCAACCCATGATATTTCAACTTAGGATTGTTTGACTTGACAATAGTGTGGAAGTGGTGTACGGAAGAACACTATACCTGCTGAACTATCGCCAAGTGGCAATGCCCCAGTGCGTTTCACCAGCTATTCTCAAGCCTCATCAAAAGGGGGAGAAATGGATAATCCCAACATTGGTGCGTCCCCATCACCCAGCAGTTAATTTTCGTTCAGCGCTTCAAACATTCTTCAGGCTCAGGGCGCTTTCAGCTACAGATGTTAATGGTCAATACTCACACAACCATTCTGTTTTCATTTTGTATACAGTAGCCAATAAATTACACGAGATACTCAAGACTTTATTATATAGTAGGCTTTGTGTTGGATGTAGGCTAGTGTAAGCTAATATTCTGAGCACGTTTAAGGTAGGCTAGGCTAAGCTCTGATGCATGGTAGGTTAGGTGTATTAAATGCATTTTTGACTTATGGTATTGTCAATGTATGATGGTTTAAGCAGGACATAACCCCTATCATAAGTTGAGAAGCATCTGTACCAATTCAGTGGGCCACTATCAACTCGTCTGCTTGGCAGTCAGCAAATGTTTTCCAAAAGAGTGACGGGCAGAGAACAATGGGAAATCAACCAGAAGCTGGAGAGGATGTGGGGAGACTAGTTTTCCCATCCATTGCTGGGGAGTGTGGATGCCACAACATGTTTGGCAAGAATTAGGCAGGACATATGAAAACTTAAAATGCACATGCCCTCGGGACCAGTGGTCCCACCGTGGGAAATCTAAGCTACTCACCCGAGGGTAATAGTAAGTGTGCAAGGCTATTTACTGCAGTGTGTGTGCAAGGGCAAAAACCTGGAAACAACCTGAAGGTCTCTCAGTACAGGACTGATTGAATGTGTGATGGGCATCTGTGGCTGGCAGCTGATCACCATCTGAACCCTTCTTTGCTAACAGAAACTATATTTCCTTGAGGTATCCTAAGAAAGGAAACCTACAGCCTCAGCCCCAGGAGAAAACCCGCATTCGTCTGAAGTAAAGTAGGCCTGAGATCTTTGGTTCCACCCTGGTCCCACCACTTCCAAGCTATATGAACCGGGTGTCACTCCACCTGCTTTAACATAATTTTCCCATCTATAAAATGCTTATTCCAACACCTGCCCTACCGATATGGTAAGATTTTTAAGATGTGCAAGCAACTTTGCAAACTTCTAAGCACCTACCAGTTTAAGTGACTAGATTTCGAAAAAGGCAGCTTCTGTGTATACATGGTAAACTGTGTGTCTTCCTTAACCTGCAGGCCCACAATCACACCCACCCTTTCTCAACCCTGCAGTGTTCCCACACGTAAACTGAGGAGCAGCCAGCCATGTCCCTGAGCTATGCCACCTTACTGCTGGTCTTTCTCCACATGGGACTCCAGCCAACACTTCGATTAATTTCTAATCAAAAAATGATGACGGCTATAGGACCCAGCTGCTCTTGCCTTAGAAGGAATTTCCCTCAGGTTTTCTTGCTCATGACTCATTACTAAGACATCCCATCCATATCCATTACCTTTCCAAGGAAGAACGTTTCAGACTTGCTTCCCAGCCACCAGTCACCTCCATACTCACAGCCACAGATGCCGATTTCATTTGAGGAAACACAAACCTTCGCTGGCTTTCTCCATCCATTCCAACCTTCCATCACTGTCCTCTCCCGCTCACACCTCTTCGGTTTCCTCCTTTTCTTGACACTACTCTCTTGCCCACACTGTCTTGTGTTCCCTTGGTTTTTTCTGAGCACTCAGTCTTTCTGAAATGCAGTTTCCCATTCTCTGTGCATAGAAAACTTTCTCGCTTCTTCTTTGATGGGGTAGGAATTAGCAAAATTTGCTCCCAAACTGATGTTTTCGGTTTTTTCCAAATGGAGATACTATTCAAGTGTGTGTGCACACACGTATGGATGTATTTTTAAAGACCCAGGGGTTGGGTCACTTGGGGATGAGCTGCTGTAATGAGCTTATGGAACCAAACTTAACCCATTTGGTTATAACAAAATGTTGTTTTGTCCCCAGAGTGGCTCTGAGGCCTGGACAGAGGCACAACATATGGGGAACAAGTGGACTCAAAAAGGGGATCCCAGGGACAAGAAACACCGTGGCTTAAAGGAACACTGGGTCGTAGCAGGGACCCCCAGGTTGCCATTTGGTGCTGGTATGCGGGGCCTCTAGCACCCCTTTTCCCAAGCCTCATCACCCCCTGCCTGGCTCACAGCACCTCCATAAGCCCATGCAAAGACATGTCACAGGGAACACCTGGGTCATAGAGTCAGACAGACCTGACTTTAAATGTTGACATTGCCCTTTGCTATGATCTTAGAAAAGTCACCTCTGGGCTTAAGTGGCCTCTTCTGTGAAGAATAATTGTGAGAAAGAAAAAAAAAATGCAGATGGAGTCCCCTCCTTGACGTGTAGGCAGAGGCTGCAGTGGCCTAGGAAAAAAAAAAAGGTCTGTGGTAGAATAAGAGAAGCTCATTCTTCCCTTAGGGAGAAAATTAGTCCCAGTATAGGAAAAAGAAAGCAAGCCCTACATAGGAGGTGTGAGCCGCAGCAGCCCTGCAGTGAGAGCTGGCTGGCTGAGCTGGCTGGGTGACAGAACTCTGCCCTTTGACAAGTTTGCTCTAATTTTGTCAGGCTCTAGTCTAAGCCCTCTGAAGCTAGAGCTGTGTCTTTCCGTGAATGGGAAGGTACTTCTTTATGAAAAAGGCATTTGTCACTTGGTAGGCATATAAGCAAGAGCAAACCATCAGTTTCTATCCACATTACAGACCACCTCAACTGCTCTATGTTACCTGAGAATTTACCTGGCACCCTGGAGGGAAGACCTGGGCCCTAATCCAGATTGTGAAACTGTTTGTGGTCACTAACCCTCCTCTCGGGGCCTTGTTCATTCACATGAAATAAGATGGTGGAACCAGGAGCTGTCTACAGTTTCTTCCACCTCAGACCTCTGATGATTCTGGCCCTGAGCCATAAACCTTGACCTTATCTCCCAATACTGAACCCCTCTCTCAGGCCTGGGTCTCTGCCGGCGGTCACTCAACTGTGATATGTCCTGAAAAATCAGAGTCCCAAGACCACAACGACCACAAGTGGAAGACACTACAGCCTGGGCTTACTATGCAGAAACTCTGGCCAGTTCTGTGGTGGTGGTAGGGAGCAGATCACCCCACCCCCACCCCCCAAATCTCGCCCCATCTGGCCTCTTCCACTTCTCCACAAGAGGGCCGAGCCTTGGTAGCTTCCAGGTGGAAGAGGATCCTTCCTGCTCACCCCAGTTCCTCATTGTCTGCAGGCTATCCCCACATAATAACATTTGCGAATGTGCCCCAAAGGCAAGGTGGTCACATAGTCTAGAAAGAAAGAAACACCCTTCATCACACCTTGGGGGCAGAGGGGAGGCCAGGACCATTGCACTCCTGCTGGCCCCATTATAAGCAGGGCTACAGGGACAGAGAGGTCAGGGTCCCAGGTGGTCCATATGTTCCAATAAAATCCACTGCAGCCCCTCCCAGAAAGTAATGGCCTGTGCCTGTTGTGCACACATGATACAAGCTGGGCCGGGAGCAGGAGCCTTCTCTTTTAGAGCCACCCTCTTTTTTTAGAGCTGCAGAATTTCTAGCAGCAGGGCCGATACTGGTTGCCGCAGGAACATGAGAGGAGCACAGTGTTTGCATGGATCACAAGGCAAGGGGGAGAAGACACTGCTGCTCCGCTGTGTGCTGACAGCTACACCACCCTGTTCCGCCACTCCTCAGCGGGTCCCACGCCCTGGGCCCACGACCACGGCCCCCTTCCCTTCAATAGCCGCCATTGTCTGGGGAATCTCTTCCTTTTGTTTTTTCATCCATTCGTACCTCGGCTCATTTGTTTTCCATTCTTGGGAGCAATTCATCTGCTCTTGGGCCCCACAAATGTCTTTCTCCCTGTGATTCCTATACAAGACGCTTGGACAGGTCCATTGTCTTAACAGAGGCTAACTCACGGCATTTAGTAAAAGTTGTGTTTTACAAAGGAAAACCAGCAGGGATTCCAGTTTCTATCCATGGTAACTTCTGGGAAGTTTGGGAGTGGTGCTGCTATTGCAAGGCTTGGCCTTTGTTCCCTTGTCTTCGTCTGGGCTTCGGGGTAAGCCGAGTTCCACAGGGAAATCTGGGGGACATTCCTATGATGCCAAGACAACAGGCAGAGCTCTTTCCTGTGTGTCTCTGGCCTTCTGAAGGTTTCTAACATTGTGCTGTATGGACAGAAAGAAGGGCAAAGCACATGGGGTCTTCTTTCCGGGTCTTCTTTCCACTGCTCTGTGGACAGACAGCCCTTTATGGCTGTTCAAGAGAGGTACGCCAGAGGAAAAAGAGAAAACGTCAGTGAGGTTCAGGGCAGTATGGGCCTCGGTAGCTATGTATATGGGAGGCGCCGAGGCTGGCAAGACGAGGTGTGGCAAAGACCTGGCCTGGAAGTCCCAGAAAGGGCCCTAATTGTACAGCATTTTGTCAGTTCACCAGCAGACTTTGCCCTGGGTACACCAGAGCAATTACTGTTGCTGGGGTCATTACAGGTGCAATTATCCCAGTTATTAATATTCCACAAACTGGGGGAGGAGAGGGCGTGTCCAGCCGCATCCATGGGCTCTTTTGCTTCAGGTTTTTCGACAGTATATAAAAGGCTTCTCAGTTAGGCACAGAATTGTAAAGATAACAAATAGCATCTCTTGTCTCCAGCAGAAAGTTGCACAGAATTATTGATATAAGAAATGCTGCAGACGTGGCTACAAGAGTCTTAAGGGTTGGTTCTTCAGGAAAAAATAAATAAATAAATAAAAACCCCAGCCAGTAGAGAAGAGACATGGCTTACTCAGTCTTTTCCTAAGCCTTGGGTTTTCTAGGTGAAGTGTGTTACTAGTGAGGAACATCTTTCCGAGCAGAGCTTGAGGCAGCATCGAAAGGGTCAGAGCCTGCCCTTCCCCGCTGGCCTTGGGGCTCATGATGTGTACATACCTGAGCGCACACGCGTGCACACACACCGTCTGCTCCTGCTCCAGCCCCCAGCATCTGTCGGTGAGCAGACGGGAAATGCCACCGGCCCCGCTGATCCGAAGGGAGGCTGCCTCGCCGAGCCAGACTGCACAAAGGTGCCTCTTCGACATGGCGGAGACTCAACACTCTTGGCAGAAACACTTGGCACTGGCAGGAAATCTCAGCAGGGCGGCTTGTTTCTGCTCATCAAACACCAGTAGCTTTCACTGAGAGCAGCAGAAAATGGGAGAAATGTGTCTGATCGGATCCGGGCTGCGTGTCAGCACTATTCTGAGGCAGAGTTAGCTGGATTCTAGCTTTGAAGAAAAGGTTGTTAGACTCTTCGTCTGCCCCACAGTATCAGCCAATTTGGAAGCAGTTGGCAGGAACTTACCTGAAACTCAGCTGCCCTCCCCATACCTCTGGAACAAACTAGAAAGGTCAGTTACTGAGAAACTGAAGCTACTGACAGACTGAGCTCACCCTCTCCCTGCTAATCATGGGGCTCCCAATTACTGGGAGAAACTACTTCCCGGGAATGAATTACTTAGGTCTCTCTTGTGCCTTCTCTCTGACCATCCCTACTCCGATAGCTTCCTATGTGTTTCACTCTGGTTGGTTCCACCAATGACTGGGCAAGGACAGGAGAAGCGGGTGTAGACCCCTATGCATCAGTATGGCTTGTACCTGCTCAGTAGCTCTAACAGGAAAATTTTGGTGAGTGAAGAGAATCTATGACTCATCGATGGATCAGGTATTTAAGGATGCCCAAGCATCCCCCAACAAGTAGCTGTTCTTAGAACAAAGAGTCCACAACTCCCCACTCACAAGAGAGACCCATGACTCCTTTCCTTGCACCACAATTTCCTGCCCAGACTAAGAAGGGAGTGGCTATTGGGAAGAGAGGAGTCATGTGTTCCACACTTGGATTCACTCTTGCAGGCCCACCTCACACATCCTTCAGTACAAAAGGACTTCTTTAAAGAGTATGAAGCCCCCACACCCCCCAAAGTGCTGCCTTGGCTGGTCAGAACTCTTCAGAAGAGTGAATTTAAACAGACTGCCAATAATCGCCATCTCCAAAATACACTCTCATGCATCCTGAAGCCAAGGAGAGTAACCACACAGGGCGCATCAAGACAAGTGATTCAAGATAGTGATGGAGGGCAGTGCTTACTCTGTTTTAGGGCTTATCGTTTGTTTTTGCTTTTTACTTTTTTACTTTTTTACTAAGGTAGAATATATACAAAACGCACAAATCCTAAGTAAACAGCTTAGTGATTTTTACAGTCGCTTGTGCCCCTCCAGCGAACATCAAGCTCTGGACCGTTACCAGCAGTCCGGGGGCGCCCCTTGCGCTCCTCCTAAGTTAACACCAAGCTCCAGGGGTAACTACTTTTCTGACTTCTGTTGTTGCCTGTTCTAGGACTCTGTTAAATGGAATTAGTACATACTCCTTTGCATCTTTCACTTTTTGCCTGTGACACTGGCTCATGTGGTTGAACGAAGAAGTGGTTTGGTCATTTTCATTGTCGAGTTGTGTTTTGTTGTGTGAAAATCCTTCCTTGGTTTTAGTCCCTTCTGGCCTGAGTAAGAGAGAGCAAGAGAGCGTTGTGTGGTCTTGGAGCTTCTGCTGGGCAACCTGCGGGTGGAGGCCAGAATCCAAGCGTGGGGATGAGGAAATGAAAGGAGAAGACTGACCGCAGAGTCCTCAGGAAGGAGGGAGGGGAGCCAGCACTGGGCACTCCTGCGAGCAGAGAAGGAAAGATTCAGCCCTGCCCCTCTCCCAAGCCCCCAGCAACAGCCTCCCCTCCCCAAAAGCCAGCTCCCTAAGAACTGAGGGGAACAAGGGCCCCAGAGGCTGCTCACAAACCAGTGTGTAGAGAGGCCCTTTATTTTATTTACTCCCCCCCTGGCCGACTAGCCAAACCAGTCGAGCATGACAACAGTCTGCCCATTAATGCCGAGTGCCAGCCCCAAGCATCTGTTTCTATTTCTTTTCTATTTCCCGTGGGTGGTGGGTGGATAGAAGCTCACTCTGGCTCCTCTCCACTTCTCCCTCCTAATCAAGATCATTTGTTTTAACAGGACTGCAAGCGACTGTGGCTACAAAACCAGGCAGTACCGGTGAAAAGCCAGCAAGCACAGCCTTTCCCACATCCCCAGGTCAGCCTAAAGTGAAATTAAAACAGCCCATCTGCCATTATCCTCTTTCTTGCTTGTTTTGCAGGGCTTCTGGCTACTTTTAGAATGTCCCCACCACCTGAGGTAGCCTCTGCATATCTGACCGTCCCTCCTCTGGTTTCCAAAGACAAATGCCAAGACCCAGTGCACACATGCCCAGTGCCTTCAAGGTCTGAAGACCAAAGAAGCAACCTTTGCCAGGTGGACTGGCACGACTGCTTTGGAAAGGAGAAAGCGCTCCTTCTGGTTTCTGGTCTTAATAAAAACAGAAAGGAGCTCCAGAAAATGTGAAGGGGATTCATTGCAGAGGTGACAGAGCCACCCACAGCTACCCTTGGCTACCCAGTCTACCTGTTTTTTTCCATGAGGAGGGTCCTGGATGACCACCCTCCACCCAAACCCCCAGCCAACACCACGTTATCAGCCTGGCTCCCTTGTCGCTACCACACACTGATTCTGACCCCAGGCCAGCCTTTAAGCCTCTCTCCTTCAATTATCTGCCCAGCATCCTCCCTGTACACACACCTTGCCCACAAAGGACAAAGCTTTATCCCTGAGCTCAACCTTTCCATTCATTCAGAAGCAGAGGTGCTGCTGAAGAATGGTGGAGTGTGGAATGCTCTCTGCACGTGGATTAACAAAACCAGAGCCTGTCCTGACTCCGATGCTTAATCCATATGATCTTGGGCTCAATCCCTGTGCTGAAGCTTCTGTTCCTACACCTGCGAAATGGGATTATCAATACCCTTCCAGCCTACTCCATAGAATGATTTCTCACTACAAAGTAATATGAGTTTGTTGTGAGAGATCCAAACAACCCTAGGCATGAGGAGCAGGGGTTCATGTGGGGTTGAATCTGAGCCAATCTCAATTGCTGCTTTTTCTACACTGGATCCAGGGAGCTTCTAGCTGCCTGATTCTCTTCTTCACTGAGAGTCTGGGCTGAAAGAACACTCCTGACTATCCAGGAATAATAGCCAAGTTCCCTGGCATCAGGCACTTAGTATGTGCCAGGCCCTGTGCCAAACAGTTACATCCTCATCTCATTTAATCCTCATAAAAATTCTTTGAGGTAGGTATTATTTTAATCCCTTGTATCAAGGAGAAAACTATCCCAGAGAGGCTAAGAATCTTGCTCAAGACCACGCAGGTAGAAAATGAAGGAGCCATGATTTAAATTTAGAGCAACTTCTTTCAATCACCAGGTTACAATGCTATTATGGGCTGAATTGTGTCCCCTCAAAACTCTTACGTTGAAGCCTTAATCCTCAGTACCTCCTATACTATATATGGAGATAGAGATTTTAAAAAGCGGTTAAGTTAAAACAGGACCATAGAGTAGGCGCCAGTCCAATCTGACTGGTCTCTTTATAAGAAGTAGGAGAGATACCAGAGATGCATGTGCAGAGAGAGAAGGCCCTGTGAAGGCACAAGGAGAGGACGGCCATCTGCAAGTCAGAGAGAATGGCCTCAGGAGAAACCAGACCTGCAGACCCCTTGATCTTGAATTTCCAGTCTCTAAAATTGTGAGAAGATAAATTTCTGTTGCTTAAGCCACCAGTCTGCGGTATTTATGACAGCACAGGCTAACTAATACAACCGCCTCCCACCCTCTTTTGAGAATGGCCCAAACTTGGCCACTGCTCCAGCTGGCCCCACAGACTGACCAGCATGCAGAGGAGGAAAAGAGAAATCTGGGGAAGGATGAGAGAAAAGGAGTCAACTCTGTCACCCAGTCCTCACTCATTCCCGCTCTTTTGAGCCGTTTTCCAGCCAAGTGTCCCGGGACAAACTGTTCCCTTTTCACATCCCTGCTCAGGAGTGGTCTCCTCTGAGCCCCTGACTTCACCTGATGGAAGAAGACTTCCGGTCTCCCAGCCAACAGGGCCAGGGATGCATATGGTCCCTTGAGAACAAGCAGTGCATGGACATATGTACGGACAGAGCAGAGGTGTGAAATCCTGGAACAGAATGTGAGAGAGTAAGACTTTCCAGCAGGGCTGCTGCAGGCGCTTGGGGAAGCTTCCAGAAGGGCAGAGACCAGAAATAACCCTGGGCTCCGTATGGCTGGACAGGTTTCAGGGCTACCCATGTTGCCCCCTTTTCTGCTTTATCAGCCACCCTGGCTTTCTCCTTCCCCCATCCCACTTCCAGGCATTAGCCCAAGGCCCTGCATCTCACTGACCTTTAACCCAACCAGTCAGGTCAAGACCCAGCACTGTAACCCTCCTCAGGTCCATAGCAAGATGGACAATAATTTCAAGACTTTTCTCTCCTTTTACTCCTGAGACCCTGTCCCAGGTTTATTGTATAAGCTTCCTATTGCTACTGTAACAACCCCACATTCAGCGGCTTCAACAAATGCACATTTATTAGCTTTCTGTTCCGTAGGTCAGAAGTACGACACGGGTTTTGGTGGCCTAAAACCAAAGGGAGAAACAGGGCTATGTTCCTTTTTAGAGGAACATAGACAAGGACTGGCCATGGGAACAAAAGGCTAAGAAGGTCAGGCAGTTTCCCCTGGGCTTCCAGGTTCTCACACCTCATGGGGAGAACAGCACAAGGGACTAAGGATCCCACTTATCATGCCTGTGACCATGATGGTCCAATCATCCAAACGCAATTGATTCTTGAGAAACTTAAACCCATCCAAATGCCAGGTTGCTAATCCCAGATTCAGGGCAGACTGGCCCCGCACATCAGAACCCCTTTCCCAGTGAGGAGTGGAAGGGCTGCTCGGTGAGCACCAAACAATAGGAAAAAGAATTTCAGTCATCTGGAGAGTATGTTTCCATCGAATCATGGATGCTTGATGACTCACATTTTCCCAGCATCCAAATACTCTTGTTAAGTGGCCTGAGAGTTTCCCACTGAGTGTTTTAATGAGTGTGTCACACACACACTCTTTCCCACTCTCACAGCTCCAAGATAACCCCAAATTTGTGATTTTTTTCCCTTCCTACTCTATCAAAATATCTCAGAGCAGGCTTTCAAGGACCACATCCAAAACAATACCTCAGAACTGGCACCCGAAAACCACATCCTTTTATACAAAGCTCATGCTGAGGCTTTATCCATCCATAAATGTCTGGAGGAGCCACTGGCTTTTGATGCAGTTGGAGGGGAAAGGTGGGAAAATGGAGCAGGGAGGAGAGGTCCATCTTGTCCCTAGTGGAGAACTTCTCTTGTATGCTGCCAGACAGAACCACAGAACGGGAAATTTGGAAGAAGAGGGACCTCAACATTTATCTCATCCAATCCCATCATTTTACAAATGAGGAAACTGTAAAAGGAGTTTGGGATGTTAAAGGTTGTACATAACTATTTGCTGCTGTTGTCATTGTCTTCCTCACCATCTTCATCACCATCATCATCACCATGCTTTGGGAGCCTGGATTCTGCTGTCCTCTGATGAGTCACTTTGTTCAGGGTGTTTTCTGGGAGGCAGGGTTTTCTCATCTCCCATTATGCACAGTTCCTATAAACTCCTCTAGCTGTCGAGGGAGAAGGGGTATCCATGAGAATGCTGACAGCTCCGCTTGGGCAGGGCTGCCATGGGCATGCACTGGCCTCCAATTCCGCTGACTATGAAACGCATTGATAAGGGAGGCTAAATACTGAAGAAGTCACTCTGAATAGGATTGAGATAGTACAGGCCAACGCGGGCAATGCTGCAGGGAGGGCTGCCAGGCAGTTTGGACCAATTGCTACCACCTCTGGAGCGCTTGCTGCTCTCTAGACCCTGGGGCCTTATAGGCGCTATTTCATTTGATCATCACACTGATCTTTCTTCACAGTTACCCTGGATTCATAGAAGAGGAACCTGAGGTACACAGAGGATAAGTAACACTGACCTTGCCGAGGTCAAGAGGCTGGCAAGTAGCAGATCCAGGATATGAATCCAGGGTCTGACCCCTAATCCCCAGCTACATTTTCGGGTGGGTACAGAACATTCTGGGACCCTCATTTCCCCACCTTTCCTCCTTTTCTCTCACCTCTAATCTTCCCTTCCCCACAAAACTCCCAGGGGGGTGACTCACATCCATTTCTTTGCCCAAACCCTTCCCCCCTCAGCCTGGCATGCTATTTCTGGAGGGAAGAATCTGGGGAGGATCCCAGAAGCGGCTGTTTTCAATTCTAAACTCTAAAGCGGCCAAAGCCAGCACAGGGCTCTGCCTGCCTGGGGACTTCCTAAGTGATGATGGAGATGGCATTGGTGGTGATGACAGTTGGAGGGGAGCAGAAGGCTGAAACGTCAGAGGCAGGACAAACTGAGCAAGACTATCATTTGCTAAACCTTACACCAAAATCTTTGCCAGCCACAAAATTGCTATGCTTATGCCTGGACTCCCATTCCAAATTGAATGCTCTGAGCAGCCATCCTGGGGTCTCCCTAAATTGTGGGTATGGAGCCATAAGGGGACTCCGGCTCCTGTCACTCCCTCGGAGTTCCTGACGCTTGAAGCATGGACACAGCCTCCTCTGGCAGGCTCCAGGCTGCCTGGAGTCAGAGGCAGAGAGAAGCTTTCTGCTGCACCCACCCCTTGGACTGGTTTCCAGCTTGTCAAAGCCCCTCGGAATTGCCGGGGTAGGCACAATATAAACATTCATGTAGTTACAGGATAATAATTATACCTTCCATGTACATAACACCTTTCTTCCCTAGAGCAGCCGGTTTCTCTTATTATTTCATTAATCCTCCCGTCCCTGGGAGGCAGGGAGGGCCTGGTGTGATTACCTGAATTTCACTGAGGGAGAAGGGTGGGGAGAGAAGGGAGAGAGGGAGAAGATGCTCGCCCCAGGTCACACACTTAGTCACGGGGTTTAGGTGTAGTCTGTGCTGGGGCCTTGGCCAGGAGTCAGAAAAATAATAATGGTTGCCCTCAACTGAGTGCTTTAGTGAGACTATACCAGATGGCCATTGGCAATGACTCTCAGTCATGGGAATGGCCTTGTAAGGCTGGGATTACTATGGTTCCCATTTTACAGATGGGGAGACTGAGCTCAGACAAGTGCAGCTTCTTGCCAAAAGTGTCAAAGGAAGTATGGCTCTACATACTTTTCTTTCTTCTTCCAACAGACATCTAACACCCCACTCCCCAATCAGGCCTCTTTCTCAGAGCAATAATAAGTAAATAAAGGTAGAGCATGGCAAGTAGAGGAGGGTGTGATGCCCTCCCCTGGCCCCTAGGGAAGGCCAGAGCTATAGTGGGGGTGAAGAGGGTGGGGGCAGGAGACCACAAAAGCATCTCATTATGTAGCCTTATGGAATCGATAGAAAAGGCCTAATTCACTGAGGGCTGCACCCCACCCCCTCCTCTTGTGCAGTCCCATTCCTGCTTCCCTGGCTCATCCTTTTGACATGGGGACAATCACCGCTATTCATAACCACCACGAGGCCACCTGCCACAGATCCATTCTCATGCACATGAAGCTAAAAATCAGGCACAAAGCAGGCCAATCTGGAGTTTCCACCAGACCTGGGAGTGGACCTTTGTGCATCCTCCCCCTCACAGCATTCAGGGCAGCCAGGCCTCTGCAGATTCCAGGGGTCCAGCCCACCCCAGGAGACTGGGCCACGGAGCCTGATGCTGGAGACTCTCCAGGCCTGTGCACCCACACCAGAGCCTCACATTTGTGACAGAAATTGAGCCCTTAAGAAACTGGCTTTGTGAATGACAGCTGGGAGAGTGGACCTGGGCAAACATGTACTTTGAGAGTCCCATGTCCCGACCCCACACAGAGCACCCTGGAGCCAGCTCATAGATTTAAGGAAGCTGCCTGCACCTCTGCACCAACACCCGTCATCTGCATCCGGGGTGAGCACAAGCTAAATCTGGCCCACAAACAAAGAATGATTTTCACATTTTTAAATGGTAGACAAAAAAAATCAAAACAAGAATAATGTTTTATGACCCTGAACACTGTATGAAATTCAGATGTCAGCATCCATAAATAAAGTTCTGTTTGGAAGGCAGCCACGCTCACTCGTGTCCATATTGCCTGTGGCTGCTTTTGTGCTGCTACTGGCAGAGTGGAGAGTTACGACAGACACCATAAATCCCACAAAGCCTAAAATATTTACTCTTGAGCTCTCTTACTATCATGGGGCTGTAGGGACCTTTAAAAAAAAAAAAAGTTAGCTGACTCCTGATTTAGGTATTTCCTACTTACTTTTTTAGTCACATCTAGAACCATTGCTTTCTGGGAAGCCTTTATTGATGCTCCAGGACTGGGGTAGGGAGCCCTCCTGAAAGTGCCCTCAATTTTCTGTTTACTCATCTGTCTCCCCCAGGGCAGGGCGGGTCCATGCTGTTCTTCACTGCTTTTCCATCGTGTGTCACTATGCCTGGACAATGACAAATGATCAATAAGTAAAAATTTGAAGTCTCCTCCTCCCCCGTTGAAGAGATATGATGGTCAAATGTGCAGCCCAGAGACAAGGCCCAGGGAGGCCTGGAGGAAAGCCTGGTGGGAGGTTTGGGGAGCTGCAAGGAACTTTGAGATTTAGGTTGGGAACGTGAAGCATCCACCTAGATGAGGGAGACTCAGAGTTGGGAATAAATAGGGTGAAATAAGTACCTTGCAAAGAGAGAGCAGTTTGAGCCATTTAACTGAACATTCACTTGATGGCGTTTGGAGGTTTTAGCAGTAGCTTGCCATTTATTCACATTCATATTTACTTTATACTCAAGCATAAAGCAACGACCCCAGGAGGTTGTCACTGTCCTCGGTCTTCCTCACAAGGCATTTCACCATGAAAATTATTTCCAGAACAACCCGTGGAGGATTTTCTCTTGCCCTCCTCTTTCCTCGATGAAGTGATTGTGTTTGTTGTGATAAAGACAGCCAGGCCATTTAATGTCACCCAGAGATGCACCCTGAGGAGTTCCATAGGAAGTCTCAGCACAGTTCTCAAGGCTGAGCTGGAAAAGGCCATTTCATTACCTCAAATTCAAAGGCAGGAATTGATAAAGCAGCAGATAAACCTTTCTCTATAAAACTTTGTCTCTGACACCTATAGGTTGATCCAACCAGAACAAACTGAAACTCCCCAAAAAAAAAAAATTCCGTTTAATCTAACTCATCAAAAATTTATTTGCAAAGGAAATGGACAGTATAAAGGCCCTAGGGCTGGAAGCCCTAGGTCAGTGTGGCCAGAACAGAATAAGAAAGTGGTAAGTGGTAGGAGATGGTATCCGAGAGGTAGAATGAGGATGGTGTAGGGGGATCAAGAAAGCTCACTTTGCTTTTACTCTGAAGTTCACTATCTCAAGCCTCAAGTGTCTAGATTTTGTCTGAGGTCCCTCAAAGCTCCACGATTCTGTGGTTCTGTGACAGAGAACACCATGTGTGTCCACCACCACTCACTGGGACTGGCAGCCAGGCTTGCCTCTGCACTAAGTAGCCACCCAAAGAGAGAGATTGGCATTGAGAAAAGTCGGGGAGAGAGAGATTCTTCATCAGATCCCAGACGTGAGATACCGATGAATGGGATAGCTATCTGCAGAGTGAGATGGCCTAGCTTACACGAAGTTCCCTAGCTCTCAGAAAGTGGGATACATTACAAGGGACAGGCTGGATTCAGGAATCATGCAGGAAAGTTTCAAAGGTTTCCCCCCTCCCCCCAAAAAAAGAGTTTTGGTATTTTGCAAAACCCACCTGGTTCTAGCCCAATCCTAGGGCAATGTGAATGCACTGAGAGACAGGCTGGGTCCAGGCTGCTCTGGAAGAATCTTGAGACACCTTCCCCCATCTAGGGAGGTTGGGGAGGGGCTTAGAGGAGAGAAGGGAAGCTTTGAGACCCCTCTGGTACAAATTTGACACTCATCACGCAGTCCTATTACAAATCTAGCTTATGCTGGGTCCAGGCCTTCCAGGTTTTCGGTTTTGAGGATTGATTCATTCATTTGTCTTCTACATCTGTTCCTGAGTCTAGTTCCTTTGCTTTAAATATATCAGTAATGGCCTCAAACTTGGAATTGGGCTAGACTTAGACCATTGGGCTTCCTCAGACACCTCCTGTCTCCTGTTGCCTGAGGAAGAAGCAGAGGGCCCAAGAGCGTGGACCCTCACAGACCTGGTCTTGAGGCCAATGTAGTGAGGGCTCCTCTAGACCAACCAATAAAAACAGTCTCTTCTGTGTGAGTCTGGGGGAATTTCTTCTGTCCTTAAGAAATCTGAAATAAGCCATGTGCCAGTCTGCCAAGAAATCCTCTTTCTAGTCAAGGAAAATTCTTGGAGGCAAAAGCATGCCCCACTACCCCGTCCCAACACGCACAGCTGGGCACCTGTAAATAAATCCATTGTCTTGTCTGAGCTCAGTGTGAATTCCTCAGCAGTTAAAAATGTCGGTTTGTCTTTTCCTGCATTTGACAGGCTAGTATAATTTTGTTAGATACATTTCCTTTATACCTCCCTTGCTACCCCCAGCTAAGAATCCCTTTATCTTCTAACAACCTTTGTTTTCCCACATCTCTGAGCTCCTCACAGGGCACTG
Source organism: Cynopterus sphinx (assembly GCA_030015415.1). NCBI lineage: Eukaryota > Metazoa > Chordata > Mammalia > Chiroptera > Pteropodidae > Cynopterus > Cynopterus sphinx. The sequence continues at coordinate 182,171,810 of CM057379.1, forward strand.
TCCTAAGTTATCCCCCCACTGAGAATTGTCAAATAGCCAAGTAGCCAGTCCACTTACCATTCCATTTGTCCCTTAACACCCTAGGAATGCGCTCATTTAACTGAGGCTTTCTGAAAACACATCTAAGGGGGCGTGGAGATACATAAAGGGACAAAGATAGCTTTTTTTTCTTTAAAAAAAAACTTATTTTTAATGACATAAGTCTGTTCTTTCAACATTTAGGATGCAAAGATTGATTCCTGGGGAGAAAGATGACTATACCCAAGCCTGTAGGGAAAAATGTTGCCTTTTACCTTCTTTGGTTTTTATCTAGGCTTAACTGGACCATCTTTCCTTAGTCCTTCAATAGAAAAGGCTCTTGTTGCAAACATCGGAGACCAGCAGGCTAACTGGACTGTTCAAGCCTGCAATGGAGACTCGGGTCTAAACAAAACCCAGCTGAAGCCTTAATTACCTTAGCCACGAAGCCTCACCATCCTCGAGGACCTCACCAATCTCAGGACCCGTAAGAAGTAGAAGTGCAGCTGCATTTCCAGAACAGGAGTCACTACTCATGGTATGATGAGGCCAGGAGATCTAGTGATTAAGAGGGAATTGATGCCCTTTCTACCTGTGCTAGCTTGGATGAGTTACTTAACATGTCTGTGTCTCAGGCTGCTCTTCTATAAAGTGAGGATAATAAAAGTAGCCACTTCTTAGGATTGTTACAGGATTGAATTAGATAATCTATGCAGAGTAATTAAAACAGTATCTGACGCATTGGAAGCATCGGCTATTTTCATTATTATCATTGCAATAATATCCGACAATACATTGAAAATATGTAACTCTGTTTGGCTGTACAAAGCAAAGGTTGGACAAATCCTTCATTTCTTCAATACACATACACGCAGAGTGTGGCCCCAAGTAGAGCCTTTATGAATCCATCAGCCTGTGCAGAGATGCGTGTACCCTAACCCCTCACTAAGAGCCTGTCCTCTTGCTTCCTGGCACTGAGCTGGCAGCCAGTCCCAGCTCCACCAACAACGTCAGAGAGGAAAGAGATGGGTGGCCCACTGCTTCATCCCCTTCACTCTGGCAGTGTGTGGCGACAGGGAGCAGCAACAGTTGGGACTTTGGCAGGAAGAGTGAAGTCCCCAGCCAAGGAGTGACCAACCAAGCACGAGATAGTCTTGCTCTGCTCCTGTCACACACAACCCCAACACACACCCTCACAACACTCACAACATACACACAATATTCCCAACACTACACAACTCCCCAACATACCCAAACACCACTCCCAACACACACCACACCAGCACTACACGATACGTCAACACTCTCAACACCCCAACAAATACCACACACAACACTAAAAAACACTACAAAACATACAAACACCCCCATGGCTACACAATACATCAACATACATGGTACTGCAACACACATACAACATAACTCAATGCTACATAACCCCCAATATACATACAATACTCCAACCCTACACAATCCCCCAACATGCATAGATGCTGACAAAGCTGTCTGTTTTCTATACCCTCCCTCCATGCCTTTTTCTCTAGAACAGACTCTATAGGGAAGCACTTTTTATTCCTGTCTGTGACATGGGATGGTGGTAGCAGGACAGTACACAGACAGTGGAGTGAGTGGGACCATGTGAATCTGAGCTTATCTGGACACTAGCTGTCGAACTTGGCAAGACAGTTTATCTCTCTGAGCTTCAATTTCCTTGTCTGTGAAATAATAATAATGCCTACGTTAAAAGAATGTTGTTGGGATTAACCTAGATAAAAACTAGAATACACTCAACACAGGTGCCTCGTATGCAGGTTGTAGTTGCATTGTGCATGCTTCTTACTATTGCTGAGAACAGGTCCAGCAAAGGGAAAGGAAGGGATGGTAAAGAGGCTTGAGTTGAACTATCAAGTGAAGGGAATCTCTCTGCCCCCGAGAGAAACCATTACCCCTTGTCCTCTCAGTAAGTTTCCACAGTGTCCCCAGAAACTTACATCTATCACGACCTCCATCTTGGGTTCTTAAAGAGAGCAACCGTTAGCAAACGTGTTAATTAGCATCATGTTATCAACCCAAACAACTTATGTCACCGGGAGAATCCTTGCTTTATTGTCTCAACTCGCTACCAACAGGAGACAATGTGGTCATGTTTCACGTGGGCAGTGAGCACCAGCCCCATCATGTTCTCACCCATGACCCCCCGCAACAACTGAGCCCTGGGCAACACCCTGATTCACTCATTATTATCATTTTCAGTTTGGGACATTTACCCAGGTTCTTGTTCCTAGCTACATCTGCCCCTTCTTCCTCTCCAACAATGGCTCTTTCTCCTTTTAGGATCCCAGGCCCATTTGAGAATCTGGTGAAAGGGGCAAACTCTTCCTTGCACTTTGTTCAGATTGGCTTGTGGGCCCGCTAGACTGGTCGGTGTTCCAGGAGATGTGGGACAGCAGTGCCTGCTTCCTGTGTTGGCTGTTCCCTGAAGCATCTGCTGGAGTTCAGCTTCCCTGAGGATCAGAGTTCTTCTACCTAGTGGCCTGCAAAGAGCCAGCTTGTTAAGGTGAGCAGCCCAGTGTGGACCACACAGCTCTGCTCAGAGCTTCGCATTCTGGCAATGAACCCAAAGAGGACCTGGCTGAGCAGGGTACATATATCCCCTTTCTTCCAGGGGCAGGAGGGAGTTACAGGCGCTTGTCGTGTCTCTATAGTTTTTAGATTTGCTAAACTAACACACATTTATTTAAAAAAAAAAAAAAAAGCATGGGCAATTCTCTAATATTCTACAGCCAGAAGGGTAAGCAGTCCTGACAGGTACCGGGAAGAAGAAAAGCTCTCACCTGTGCCAAGCCCAAGTGTGAGCTCAACAATGATGACATGAACGGGCACTCACTCTGTGCTGTGAGCCATGGTAGTCATGTAGCTGAACCCCCTTAACAACCTATGTGATAGGAACTATTATCCTCATTTTATGATAAAGAAACAGGAACCCTGAGATAAAATCACTTGCCAAGGTCCCAGCATGGAAAAGCTAGGATTTGGCCCCAGGGAGTCTAGCTCCTGAGCCCAAATTGCTAACCTCTACACTATGCCACCTCTGAGGTCCTTTGCCTCATCATTGTGGGAGTAGCAGGGGAAAACAGGAGCAAAAATAAACTTTCCCACAGCGCTCACCTCTGGCATCCTCTCCAGCGATGTCACACAAAGCAGATTCGAATCTAGAGAAGTGAATGAAGTACCTGCAGAGCCATGTTGGTTCCCAGATGCCTTCTGGTCTCTTTTGCCCGTGAATTTCAGATGCCCAGCTATAAAAGGCACAAGAGGGGGACAGGTGTTGAGCTCAATACCAAAAGGGCTCGCTTCTCTACCAAATGAGAGCATCCAGGCTCCTCAGACTGGGACAGGAAGACCTCACTGCCTTCTTTTTCCACCCAGACCTGCTTCTTAAGAAAATATCTTCCTTGTCATGGCTGTAGGCCAGTCCCTTTACTGCATCCTCAATAGCCAGTATCATAGAAGCTGGATGAAGAATCTAACCACATCACCCTGGTGACCACCATAAAGTCACCAGAACACTTTCATCTGAGTTACAGAAATTGAGATGGCTTTCTACCCAAAAACTAAAAAATAAGATGCACTGTGCCTAAGAATTACTACGGCCTAAGTCACAAAGGACCTAATTGCAAATTTCTGCCTCAAAGTCCCACTATGAGCACGTTCCCTAAAGTTCAGGCTGTGTACAGAAGCCCAGTTAGTATACTTCACGTTTACGTTTCAACCAACAATATCATAGTGTTAAAGACAGGGCTGTATTTTTGACCCAATTCACATTCTTGTAGACATCTGACAATGCTAGCAGCAGCTTCCACATCCAGAATGCCAGAGGACCCCTGTGCAGATATTTCTCAATAGATTTTATAAACTTCTGATTGGTATTTGAGAACAACATGGAAACAAAACCCATCTTTGTCACCATGCTGGGACTTGATGTAAAACCCCAGCAGCTACTGAGATGCACAGCTAGATTTCTTCCCATAGTATCGCCATGCTCCTGACACCCAATAGCTTGACTTTTTCTCTCAAAGTGAGAGAACAGTTTAGAAAATCTGAACGGAACCCAGAAAACAGCCTTCTCCCATAGATTGAGAAAATGAGACCCAGACAAGTCAAACCGCATCACTTAGTAAATCTATGTTGAAGGTCCCTGGGTTTGAAGACAGAAACTCGGGTTGGAGTGCTAGCTTTGCTGCTTCAAAATCTCTGATTTGGTAAAGTTAATGAACCTCAGTTTTCTCATCTGTAAAAGAGGACTGTTTAAGTCTCAGCTCGCAGAATAGATGCGAGGATTCCACAGGATACTGTAATGTGCAGAAGTGCTTTAAAAATGTAACAGGTTGTCCCACCACAGCACTGTTGTTCCTTTCTCTATTGAAAGGATCAAAGAAGCAATGGTGGATGTTGGGAACATTTGTGCTGGCTTTATGCGTGTTGGGTTCTCTTTTAATTAAGATCCTATCTTTTCTCTTCCTCAGGATGGGGGGTGGAGCCTGGCCTGGCCTTAACAGCCTCCAGACCTGCATATGTCACCGCTGTCAGGGGAGGACAAAACCCAAAAGGAGAAGGGGAAAAATAAATCTTTTGTTTTTGAAGCTAAATAGCCCAAAATGCAGCTAGAAAAGTTCCATGAAGGTTTGGCTTTCACCGACACAGAGTGGAAACAAAGCTGACCCCTCCCCTGGCCATGCCCTCTGACCCCTGCGCCTGGAAGACCTCTGCTCTGTCAGCCTCCGATCTGGTTTCAGCGTCTTCCTCGGTGGCTGTTTGCCTTTGGGGGTTGGGAGGAAATGTTTTAGCACCCGCCCCAGTTCCTAATGGGGGGTGGGGGTGCAGGATACTGGTTAAATTCATGAACAATGTTTTGTGCTTGCTGCTGTTTCTCCTGCAAGGTGGGTTTACAGGGAGGAATATATTACGGAAATGAGCCTCCTGTCACCACCTTTGAGAAGTTCGGGGCTCAGAGTGCAAATTGGATATTTGACAGGGTAAACCCCCTTCCCCTCTTTCTTCCCCCACCACAGCCTAACCCGACCCAGTATTCATTAAGCTCATTCTTCCTGTTGAACAAGAATCACTGTGTCTCCTCTGGGCTCTGCTCAGTTTGGGTCTGCATCCACAGATTTTCAGAAAACATCCATAAGCCCCTTCAGCCATTGTCACACAATCGATGGTAATTATTTGTTTGTTGTTGGAGGTGCCACTGGCCACAGTCCTGGAGCTGGGAAACACTTTCTAGTGTTCTTTTAGCCGCAGCTCTCTGCAGTCAGACAGGGAGTCCAGCCCTCGCTTCCAGAACCTCGGGGTGAACTCAGGAGCCAACAGAAAGGGTGACAAGGCTGAGATGATTTCTGTGCATTTGTGGGGGAGGTTATCCCTTCTTTCCCACAGCCAGTCCCTACAGACCTGGAATATTCTGAGCAGAAATATTCTAATTGGCAGCCAGTGGAGGCAGAAAGAACAGGGGGAGATGGGAAGTTGAAGACTCAGTTTCGAAGCCCATCTTTGGAGTTTTCTAAACAGTAAACTAGGAGAAAAGAGATCTGCCCTCTCTACCTCACAGGAAAATAGGGAGGACAGAAGGCAGTCGTGATTTTGGAGGCACTTGGTGAACAGCCAGTCGTGTGTAGAACGGTGGCTGCTTCCAAAGCCTTAGGCAGTCACCGTGAATGCTGCTAACGGCACAGCAATGATAAAAAGATGATAATGCAGAATCTGAGGTGGACATGAGCAGAGGCCCCACGACGAGCCCTTCACTTGGATTATCTCATTTTACCCCCACATTGGCCTTATGAATTAGGTTCTTATCCCCTTTCAATGGTGAGAAAACATGCCCAGCAATGGTGAGTGACAGGCTCAAGACCACATAGCAAAGCAGTGGTATAGAGCCAGGCCTTGAACTTGGGTTACCTGTGTGACCTTGGACAAGCTATTTCTGATCCTCAGGCCTCAGTTTCTTCATCTGTGAAAACTAAAGGGGCTGCAGAAAATGATCCGCCTGATTCCCTCAGGCCTACGAATACTGGCCTGCCACTTCCAGCATTTCCACCTGGGACTATATTCACAGGCCAAGTCCACATTCCACATTTCTGCCTGGAACTATATTCACAGGCCAAGTTCACATTTCATAGGCCAAGTCTATATTGCCTTAGCAAATATCTGTGGGTCAGACAAATTGGTTGCTCAGTCAGTCCAGCTCCCCACACACTCCTGTGTAGGGCCCCCACAGGTGGCCTCTTTCAGGGCCAGCACCTCTTGTTGTTCACAGAAGAGACCCAGGCTGTGGGGTTCATGCCCAGTGACAGGAGAGCTGCTCAGTGGAAAGGCCACCGGCTGCAGAGCCAGCCAGATGGAGGTGGCTTTTCCCAAACAGAGGAAATACTCTCCCTGGCACCCAGCCTCCCAGCTCTGTGAGCAAACCCAGGAGAAAAGCTACCCTGCAGCCTGTTGACAGGCATCATGGTGGCCGCCCACCAGCCCGTGCCCACAACCCTCAGTTGGTTCATTCTCCCCGCATCCTCCCTGGGGCGTGGATCATTTCCTCTCACGGGGACCCACAGAAAGGAAGTGGGGCAAGTGTCGTCCCAGGCAGCCATGCTCACAGCCCAGTCGCCACAAGGCGATTTCAAAGCTTTGACTCTGTGGGAGTTGTTGGGGATGCTCCAAAACCGGAATGGCTTCAGAGCCTCTAGAAAGATTTCCTGTCTCACCTTCACCCCCGCTGCCTGTTCTTCCCAGAATATGAGATGCACGTATTCCGGAAAGCTCATGCTGACATGTGAGATTATCTTCCGAGCTGTCGTAAACATACCAGGAGGGAGAGTCATACTGTGGTTAGAGGAAGGGAGCTTGGCTGCCAACTGACTCCCTTGGCACAACCTTCAATGGAGGCCTCCTTGCCTCAGTTTCCCACAGGGTAAAAGCGAGGCAGGGTCCAATCTGTGGCCAGCTTGAATATGGGGGTAGCACAGAGACTTTAATACACATAACCCAGGGTCATGCAGACCCGAATTTCTATAGGATGAAAATTTTTTTGTTTATCAGTTCTTATCTGATGCTGCTCTCATGACCAAAGAGGATCTGGCCCGAGTCCCCGAAATTCAGAATAGAGAAGCCTTAGTTACCTCTTTATCAGGCCTGACCCAACTTAGAGAAATGTATTATTACTTTTTAACCTTGAAAGAACAACCTGTTCCCTGCAGCAACCGGTAAATAAACTGCATGTGAAAACTGTTGATCCCCATGGCCCCCGGGAACCTGGGTATGAAGTGCCTCTGAAAGGCTGAGTCTTCATTAACAACCTGAGTGACAGGTTAGTCAGTCACAGGTAGTCAGGGCTTCTCACCAAGGCCCTTCTTTCTACACAATGCAGAATATTCTCTCTAAAGACAAAGGGTTCCAGAGACCCTGGAATGATTTTTCAGGTTCCTCCGAATCACACCCTCTTGCTTCTAAGGAATCCTTATTTCTCCCGTTGACCAACATCAGGAAAAGTATGTTACTAGTTGGGGTCCAGGGTTTTAAGGCACTGCTTTTCTGAGAAAGCGTTTCTGTGGGCATGAGGACAGCCAGGTGTGATACGCAGGGATAAGGAAGTGAGTCATGTGACCTGTCTGCTTCCTTTTTCTACGTATGTGAAAAGGGAGCTATGCTTCCTTAGTTCTTTAGGATGATAGAGAAGCACATAAAACATCAGGGCAATAAAGGTAAAACCCTACTTGAGGATTCCAGGTATAACTGAGGGAGAAAAAAAATTATGGTTTGTGCCCAGATTCACCTGGGCATCCACTGATGTTTATATGAATTTGGTCAGGTAATCTTCCTTCACCCGGCACCATCAGACCAAACTTCGCTGCCACAAGGCTGTCACCCCACATTCCATCTCCATGCAATCACACTTCCCCCTCCACCGTGACTTTATGGTCTTCAGATAGAGCAGCTGGCTTTGGAATGACTTCATGTTGGGTTTCTAGGCCCAGGGACAGTTCAGTACAACCCAATACACCTTTTCTCAAGTGGCTTCCCTGGAGCCCATAGTCACGTTTAGCCAGGGGAGGCTGGTCAGGGTGACAGCCTCAGATCTGGAGTGGTGGCAAGAACAAAACTGACAGATTCATATGGGGCAGGAACCTGTGACCTCAGTGACAGCAGGCTATAATCATCAATAGGCTGAGCAGCTGTTTCCCAGGGTTAAGACTCACAGGTCTCTAGACATACTTAACTACCACTTAAGCTATTAGATAAGGCCACTTTCCCACCCAGACCTGAGACTACAGCTCTTTATAATTTTTTAAAACAGATTTTGGCATCTCTCACTAAATGAGTTTTCAGAGAGACTTTTTTCATTTATAACCTAAAAAAAAATATTTTTGGTTGTATACATTAAAAACCCAAGACCAGTCAATGCCCAGCACATTAGTGCTTGTTCAATAAATACTTATTTTAAAAATAAATTCATAGATTCATTCAACAGACATTTACTGAGCACCTATTGTGTACCAGGCAGTACTCTAAAATTTTGGGGACACCACTGTGAATAACATAGACAAAAGTTCCTGATATAAGAGAGCCGTAAACAAATAAATATATAATGTCAGATAGAAGCATGTGCTGTGAAGATAAATTAGAAAAGGTGAACTAGAGTGAAATGGGAGCTACAATTTTAGATGAGGTCATCAAAGAAACTGAAAACACTGAGTAAAGACCTGAAGGATGTGAGGGAGGAAGCTGCAAAAGTATCTGAGAAAGAGCACTCCAGGAAGAAGGATGACAAAGGCAAAGGCAGGAATGTACTTGGCAAATCTGAGTAACAGCATGGAGGCCGGTGGCAGGAGCAAAAGGAGGGAGTTAAGGGTAAGAGGAGATGACCTTGGAGAGACTACCAGGAGTCAGAACAAGCTGGGTTTTGAAGGCCATGGTAAGGCTATAGAGTTGTTTGCTGAGTGCAGTAGAAAACCATGGGAGGGTTTAGAGGAGGGTTGAGATGTATGGCTATGTTCTGAAGAATAAAGTGCAAAGGGGTAAGAAAGGAAGATTGGATATCAAGGCAAAGTTCAAGTGAACGATAATGGTGCCTTGGGTCAATGTGGAAGCAGTGGAGGGTAAGAAGTGGTTATACATTAGACATACTCTTAAGATAGAGCCAACAGAGTCTACTAAGAATGAATTAAAACTACTTTTTAAACAGTCTTTCAGTGAATAAGTCAACTAGGTCTTGTTAAGCTAAGAGAATTTTCTGTGGTGGCTTTTTATTTATATATTTATTTTCTTAATTTTACTGATTACTTTGATCACAGGCTGTTAGATTTACTATGGAAATAGGTGGGGTTTAGTTATAGATCCAAATCAAACTCTCCTTGACCATGTTTTTCACATACCACACCCAGTAAGTTAAGACCATGTAAATTTGTTCTTTAGAAATTTCATTACCTATTTGTTATTCTGTATGCTACCTTGAGATAAGTGGGCCTAGAAATATTTAACTTGTCTAGGAAAACATAATGCTAAACTTGAAGACAACAAGGAAAAGTATTAATGCGAATTGTGGGGCAAAGATTGTGATATTTCTAGCAATAAAAACTATGCGGAAACACTTGCGTTTAAAGAAGAAAATATTTTAAAAATCTAAACACACAGAGGGAAAAATCCACGAGGTTTCAGAATCTAGACAAAACAAACAAGAATAAAACAAAACCCAAAAAGCCTCATAACTCCATTAAGATGTCAGTGTGAATTATCCTCTTTGTCATTTCTACCCACAGCATAATGACAGCAAATTACATGCCTGAGGTCACACTCCAGGCTGAGGCCTACACCTCTTTCTTCCCTTTTTCCTAAATCAGACACTACTGAGGCAAAATGTGTCTAATGGAAACTTGGTGTGGTTAAAAAAAAAAAAAAACTTAAATATGCCATTTGTTGGTTTTAACACAACATGCTTCGTCTTGTGCTTTATACAAGGTATGCTTGGACAAGAGAATCAGAGATTAGAAAGAGATCAGATATTTTTCCTGCCTGGAATCATAGAATGACAGATAGACAAGACTGTTGAGATTATCAGGTCCAAGAAATTTGACACCTGGAATGTCAGATCAGAAGGCAGCTAGAACCCTGTGCTGGTGCATACTAGTTCAAGATCAGACCTAATCTTGTCCAGCTCCCTCATCTCCCAGACAAGAGCTTGATGCCCAAGGGGGTATAACGACCTGGCCATGATCATATAACTAACTAATAGATCATATAACTAACGAATAATCTTGTTCAAAAACCAGTGCTTTTTCCACAATACTCGGACCCTTATTTAAAATTAAACATCAAATATAGATACCAAATAATGAATTAGCATAGTCTCCAAATAACTCTGGTCCTAAAAATTTCAGGAGTAGGACTGACTCAGGTGCAGCTAGAAAATAGGACCAGTTTCTCTCACTCCCTTTTTTGGGTCAGCTTCTGTGGAAATGGCTTCTTTTTCCGATGGGTAAATTCCTCGTGGTGACAATGTAGCATGTTAAATTTCTAGAGCTAACGTTATTCCCCCAGGTTAAGACCCCCCCCCAAAAAAAAAAGAAAGAAAAGAAAAGAAAAGAAAAAAAAAAGAAAGAAAAGAAAAGAAAAGGAAAGGAAAGGAAAGGAAAGGAAAGGAAAAGAAAGGAAAGGAAAGGAAAGGAAAAAGAAAAGAAAAGGAAGAGATCTCACCCACCCTACCCCCCAGTTTAAAAAAAAAAAAAAGCCTCACTGGCTCTGACTAGGTCATATGCCCATTGGAAACCAATCACTGTGGCCTGAGTAATGGATGAACTACCCCCGATAGCTGAAGATGGGGTTCCTCCCTACCCCCTACCTCCAAACCTGAACTGAAAGTGGAGTAGTTGTTCCCTCAAAGGCAATTTGGGGGTTATAACCAGAAATGGGGTGAATGGATGAATAAATATTTGAGAGCCAAAAGCAACAAATGTTATACATTATTTTTCTAAATTGTTGTTACAAGTGTTGCAGCAGATGAGAGGATAGACAGCAGGGAGATCCTCCGGGACAGATTTTGGCAGTGGACAGGAAAGAACAGGAGGACCCATAAAGACTGCTTCCTCTGTAACATGGGCCTGTGGCATTAACAAAGAGTAAACCTAATGAAGAAACTGGCTCCAGTGTGAAACAAAGAATATAGGATTTCAAACAAAGGAGGAACAGTGATCAAGGTTGAGGATGTGGGTAAGATTTGTATAATTGCAGGATTTTGAATCAAATTTTGAGAAAAAGGGAACCAGATAAATGAGTAAAAGAGAGAAATGTTTCAGTGAACATGAAGACCTGAAGCTGGTAACAACTCTATGTGTGAAAGATGGAAAGTCTTCACTCACTCACACTTTTATTCTTTCATTTATATCGATTCAACACCTACTCTGCCCTGTCACACTCAGCAGTAGGTGCTGGGGCTGGGACAATGTATGAGTTACAGCCCCTCAAAGAGCTTGAAGCCTAGTGGTATTCACAACAAAGAGGCTGGAAAAGTATCACAAAAAGGAAAGCACAGAAGACTACCAGGACACATGAGGGAATCTTCACTGAGACCTGGGGGAGAGGAGAACGTGAGTCTAAACTGAGATCCAGAGATGAGCCATGGTGAGCTAAGAAAAGTGGGAGAGAGGCTAGTTCCAGCTGAGGGAAGGATACGTGCAAAGACCAGGCAGAATGGAAGAGCTGGTCGGGTTGGTTGATGGTCTTGAAGCCAGATGGGAGACTTTAGATTTGATGAGACAGGACACAGGAAAGCACTGCAGGCCCTCAGCGGGGTCAGACATCCTGAAAATAGTGTAGAAGCAAAACCATAATCCCAGATAAGAGAAGGATAGTCTTTGGGACACTGTCTGCCAACCAGGAGGTAGGATTTCTGTCCTCAGGATATGAAGTCCAAATGGAAAGAACCTTGAGGTTAGAAAAACAGACGGCCCAGCAATGCAGACAAGAAGTGCTTGTGGTTAGAAGGAAATGGGGGGTGGGTGAAGTGGAGATGAGAGCTGAGGGGAGACGGGGAAGGACAGGGCCAGGGGGAGCAATGACAGAAAGTTATTTCAGCAGGAATGCTGATAATAGCAGCCAGAATGCTCTGCCAAAAAATCCAGGAAGCTGGAGAGTGCCAAGTGTTGGCAGAGGTATGGGGATTTAGGGGCCCTTGTCCATGCTGTTGGGAGTGTGGGCGATGGCAGCAACTGTGGGGAGCAATCTGGCACATTTGGTAAAATTAAATATAGGTAGATTTTCTAATACACAATTCCACAACCAGGTGTAAATCCCAAGGACATTTTCTAACTTCTAATGCTGATTGCAGTGTTGTTCACGGCAATGGGCAATTAAAAGCAATTTGAGTACATACACTCAGAGAATGAATAAGAGTGAGAAACACACATCACGAATGTTATGCAGCACTTAAAAACTTGGTGCTAAGGGAAAAAAAAGACAAAATGAGATATGTAATAATACCATCTATATAATAAAAAACAGATGCTCAAAATCTAACACTGCAATTTGCCCACCCTCTTCCAGTCAGCACCTCCTGATCCCCTTTTTCTGGGTTATTTTTCCCATGGCCCTTACCACCTTCAAATATGATGATAATTTTTTTATTTTTATCTTTATGGACTATTGTTTTCCTCCCCTGTTAGCATATACATTCCATGAGGGCAGGGTTTGCTAATGCATCTCCAAATACCTGGCACAGGCAGGCACTCAACAAATACTTCTTGAATGAACCAACGAACAAGACAACAATACACATTTTGCACGAACACGTACAAAACAGAAGGTCCAGTTTAAGCATGTGAAATAGTGCTTAAAGAAGAGCTTGGCCAGGAGGAGGATGTGGGATCAGAGGGGGACTGAGGGGCGGTGCAGTATAGAACATCCTAGACTAAGAAGCAGGTCGGTGGTTTCTTAGCCCCATTCTCTCCCGCCTCCCAGTGGCTGGCCTGGACCTTCCATTAGCCGTGAAGGTCCAGGCCGGATCCTTATCCCTGAAGACCAGCATCTAAAGGGTTCCTAGTGAATGGCTCTCCTCAAACCCATTTTGGGAAAGGTGTTAGCTGGAGGAATCTGCCCTGCGGTTCCCTCAGGCCCCTTAGAAATGTGGGCAGTTTTTAGACTTGGAATGCCCAACTGGTTCACACGCATTAGCAGGTTTAAAACGAAACAGACTGGCGTCGTGCTAGAAGTAGTCACCAGTAGTATGAGAAATAGCTAGGAAACTTTGGGAAATACAAATTCTCAAGTGTCATTCCCATGGAGATTTGGATTCAAAGGATCTTGGTGGGGGGGGCAGGAATTTATCCTTTTGTTTTGTTTTAACTCCTCCCCCCACCCCAGGTAATTATGGCCTAGCCAGGACCAGAGCCCCCATACTGGGCACTTAGAATCTCAGTCAGCCTACAGAAGCCAACCTGGCTCTCCGCAGGGAGGCAGGAAATCTGTGCTTTCCTGGAGCTCCCCCATCAGGAACGCTGGAGGGGGTTTCTCAGGCTGAAGCAGTCAGAACTCTGGGTGGAGGTGGGCAGGTAATGGGCCAGAACACCCCCTCAGGCCTGCTCTAGCGTCAGCATTCCGGGCCCACCCACCTGAGCCCCTTGGTCACCAAGAGACCTCACGCCTAACCACAGGTCCGAACCTGCCCTGAGCCCAGATCCAGCACTTCCCAAGCAGCTCTCTCAGGCTGCTTTGAACAAAGGCGATTGTTCTCCCGGGAATGTACTGCTGGGAGATGTCCTTGCATCCTTTCCTTTTCTCTCCATCCCTCCAGACTCTGCTCCCAACTTTAATCCCTGGGAGGGAACTTACCCTAAACGTGACTGCTCTTGACTATTTCTCCTCTCCGACTTAAAAGTCACATGTTCTTCTGCGTCATTATTTGAATACGAATCCCTTCTCCCAAGAGAGTACCCTCCAGCAGTCAGAGGCACCTTTTCCATTCTAGAGGCCGAGCTTCAGGGAAATGAGGGTTTTTTAAAATATACATTTGGAGTTGCCGACCTTCCTGTGGGAATCATCCTATTATTTAAAGAATGGATTGTCCCTGCCCCCACCTGATGCAGCAGTAAATTGTAACAAGAGAATCTGGCTAAACGAGTTTCCGATTCAAACGTTATCTTGTGGACAAAGAACTCTTTCAATATGGTTTCTGTGTCTGGCTTCTTGTGATGGAGTGGAAAGTTGTTTTCGTTGCTGCTGGGTTTCTTCTCTGCCTCTAGCAGTGTCCCACAGTCAGTCTCGAAGGCAGCCTTGGGCCAGGTGGGGGCAAGGGGATGCCACATGGCCAGGAGAGTGATAGCCAAGCCATTTCCTGCTCATTAACACATGCACATTGATAATATTTCTCTTTAGAAAGCTGTCACTGGGAAGGCGGTCTGTCTCCTTCAGTCACCACGTCATCAATAGGCAGAGGGCCCCCTTCTCCAAGAGCCCATAATCTAAACATGCTTGGGCTGGGTGATTGATAGAAAGCTCCCATTTTAAAAGGATTCCAAATCTAAACAGAATGTGTCTGGTTACTGACAAAATTAAATTACCCTCTGCTGGAGGAACTTCCCTTTCCAGTGAAAACAAAGTTATAGTTACAGATAAAATAAAAACTTGGGCATAAATTCCTAGAGGTTTCTAACAGCAAGCAAGTGTGATTGTTAAATTTATGGGCTTCATTATATTTTATGTTGGTCCCACTTTGATATACTACATAAATGAGAATGTACGAAAGAAATTTTGTTGTTGTCGTAGGATTTGAAGAGTCAAAAGTTCCATAGACTTTTTGGTTGAAAGCACCTGGAGACCCAGCTTTCACTGAACTCTCTTTTCTTGCTTCTGCTTCTAGCAGGACTCCAGCCTGTTTCGTTTTAAACCTGCTCTGGGGAATCCATTTCTCCCTAGAAACAGGACAACCAGGCTGCCCCGGAGAGAAGGAAAAGGTAGAAACTTTTCCTATTCCATGTCCTCTTTTTCTCAAGGAAAAAGACTACATTTAACATCGTGCCTTCATGGACACTTCTCATCAGACTTTCTCCTCACCTGTCCTTGCTTCCAGAAATGAGGCTGATGTAGGCAGCTTGTGAGAATTTCAGTTTCAGACTGGCCCTTTCAGTCAATTGCTTTTATTTATTCGACAGGTCTTTGTTGAGTTTCTGCATCAGGCCTCCACAATGCTAGGCTCTAAGAGGACCATCGGAGTCTTCAAGGGAATGAAGGTTTGTAAAGAATGAAGGAGGCCAAAGGTTCGCCACCCTAAAACTCCTTTGGGGAATATTGGTTTTCAGCTGGTTATTAAGAAACTAAAGACTCAGAAGGAACGTTTGACCCTCCCCTTTTCCTGCTTAAGAGATTCAGATGGAAGGACCTGCTCCCAGAAAGGAATCTTGGCATAATCTCCTTAGAAAACGAGGTCCCTCTCTTTGTCTCTGGGTCACCTAGCAAGAATTTGCCTGCCACGTGTGTTCCACTTTTCCTCAACTACCTGTAAATGGCCTACGTCCTTTTAATATATAAAAAAGACATGAGAACTACACTAATTGACTAAATACTAAACCAGGTCATATTCAGAGCCGGCTACGTACTGGGAGACACGGGAATCTGGCTGATCAGCCCACACCCAGGCCACGGGAAGGACCCACAGAGAGATTCCTGCTGAGACGACTAATGAATGCTTGCTTCTCTGCCTTTAAAGCTGCATAGCCATACCCTGAAAAGAAAAGCATATAAAACTGAATTCCTCAAACACTTGGGGTATCTCTCACTATCTGTCTTTAAGAGGAGACCAGATCTCTGTCTACAGAGCAGTACTCCTTTTCTAATAAACTTTCCTTTTGTCTCTAACTCTGACTCACACTTGAATTCTTTCCTGTGCCGTCAAAAGACTCTCTTTCTCGGTGTAAGACTTGAGTCCCCAGTCAGAGGGATTTGCCCAGTCCTGCATCACTCTGAAATCTCAGACCCCTGTCCCCCTTTCTCCTTTGTCTATAATGGTGTATAAACCTCAACTGCCCAGTGCATTTCATTTTTATAATAAACTGTGTACATTTTCCTCTGTTAAATCTGTTTCTGTTAATTTGATTATTCGCCCAGCTAAAAGAATTTAGAAGATGGGAGGAAAAGTATTTTTGTTAGCCCCCATAAGTACTTTCCTGTTTACAACTCATTTTCACCAGCAATAACGCAGCCAGTGCCCAAGTGAGAGGAACAATGAATGGCCTTTGGGTTTGAAATGCTTAGAGACTGGCGAGGGAGGTCAGATTGCAGAGAAGAAACCTCCAGAGAATGGTATAAGGCATCCGTTAATCCAGGCCTCACCGGCTGCAGCCCTGAGAAGAGAGATCAGTGAGACCTGGGCCCCCAGGTGCTCTCAACCAAAGGGTCTAGAATTTCTAATTCTGTGGGTTTGGTTTGTTAAGTGTTTCAACTGGAAAGACATCTTCCTCTGAGACCCAAAGCTCAACAATAACGCCCCTCTCTTTCTTTTGAAGCCAGTTTTGAATCTCTTCCCTGACAGAGAAACTTTATCTCCTACATCCTCTGTACTCTTCTTGGTTACATCCGTGGACATGGAGCCGGCAAATCCAGCTGGACCCTACTACCACGGCCCTGTTCTGGAGAGAGACATGTCAACGACATGGGTTTATGTTTTGGGGGGAAATTTACTTTTATTTTGCTTTTGATTGATGTGCTAAGATGTTACATGAGAGAAGGCGCCTCTCTCCCTCCCCTCAGTTTGGGGGCCCCACCAAGCTGGGTGGGTTCTCAGCAGAGCAGCTGAGGCGAATGAGAGCATGAGCATTCTCAGGGCTTGGCAGGCCTGCACAGCCGCGAGGCGGTGGCTCTTCCATCACACTGTCATCGCGTTGCAGAAAACACCCTGCGCAGTGCAGCTGCAGCGCCTCTGGCAGCAGAGAGCTGACCACGAGGGGGAAGGCACCAGGCCAACCCCTTCTGCCCTTTGCAGCCTCCCAGCGATGTCTGTGCTTAGGTGGTACGTTCTTCACTGGCAACGAGACCACTGACCCATCGCTGGGCTGGCTTGGGTACTCAGCCACCATGCTGAGCAACCTTGTGAGGACTTTGGTGTGCCCAAGTTACCATCAGTACCATTTAGTACCACTATTACCAAAGCTACCCATCCCTTAGTATGCTCTACGACGGCCGACCTAGGACATTTCTTAAATTCCTCCTGTGTAGAAATCGTGGAGCCTTGACTGTTGGCATGGCAGTGGTGTCAAATTTCAGTTCAGAACAAATTCAGTGAACATCTATCATTTCCATTCACTTCACATTTGTTGATCTCCTATGTGTCTGCCAATGGGAATATAACAGTGAATGAGGCTGGCCTTCAAAGTTGGGTGAAGGAATGTCCAGGACGGCACGAGTCATTCATTCTCCAATCTTCTCAGACGCCCTCTCCCCATTTAGTTGACTCTCTCTCAATGCGCACTCCGCAAAGAGAAATAGCCATAACAGTGGGCTAGAGTGTTAAAAAGAGTGTTTAAAGTCAGACATGGGTTCAAACTGCAACTTTATTAATTCTTTATTATGAGACATTAAGCTACTTAACATCTCTGAGCTCAGTTTTCTCATTTGTGAAATGGTGATAATACATCCTTCTTTGAAACAGTGCCATGAAGATTAACACGCTAACAAGTGCAGATTGCCAATTTTGGTGCCAGACATATAGTAACAGACCCTGTCAAATGGTAGCTGTTATTGTTACGGTGGTTATATATTATTATTGCTATTTGCTATGACTGCTTTTATTAACAGATTTGTGTTTTGTAAGCAGGAGCAGCCTTTTAGTGACAAATAATTTGGAGAAACTTTGGGAGAACATCTCTTCTAAGAAGTAGCATATCTAAGTTTCAAGTGAAGGCATATCATGTTGTACCAATTTGACTTTTCATCAGAGGTGGCACTGTTCAGTAAAAAAAGCAAATTTTTGATCTTTCTGGAGGAGAAATCTAATAGGTGATTTGGTTTTTTTTTTCTTTTTTTAAACTTACATGTGACCCGCAGTTTGATTACTCCACTTCTGGGGATCAGTCTTCTTCTTCAAAAAATTAAGATGTTCTCTGCCTAATCTGTCAAGAAGCTCAAATGAAAGATGCAGGGTCTGAGTCCTACTCTGAGTTCCCACAGGGAGGAAAGGAGGCCCCCCAAGAACCCTTCTTTCTCCTTATTTTCTTTTACAAGTGTTGGGTGATTATGATTTTAAAAAATCAGCATCCTCATTATTATCTAGAAATACTTCATAAGTGACTGAGTATTGTTTGATTTCTTTTTTTTCCTTTTTTTTTTTTTAGCTTGGGAGAGTCAGTGTTACAGGGAGAATTGGAACTTGGTGTCTCTTTCCTTCATCACCTTGGGAAAGCAGAGGAAATAAATAACTTTCTAAATTCATCCAGGAATCAGTCATTCAGACGAGAGCAATAGCTAAGTTTATAGTGGTCAGCAAGTAAAAAATATAGAAATACTAATATGTCTATCTGGCTTTCATTGTACAGAAAGGATTTTCATTTTTTAAAGATAATTGCTAGTTTTGGCTTTTAATGCCTTAGCAGACAAAGTAAACAAACACCTCCCATGCATAAAAAAAAATTCCTTTACTCAACACAATAACCATAAAGTGGTTTTCATGATATCCATTTTCAGATTTAAACCCAATTCACAATTTGAGTACAGTTTTTCTATTTTCATGGCCAAAACATTGAATATATATATGTATATTTTTTACTATTTCAATCAGAAGGAAAAGTTTTATCTAAAATTATTGATTTATACTCTTCAATTTTAATTCATGTATTCCTGGAGAATATATCTTTCAAACAATTCTATTCCCCAAAACAAAAAGAAAACAGAATATAAAATGCTATTGGTTAGTTTCTTTAAAAGGTTGTTTGAAGGAGTTGCTCCTGAAATTTTTTTTGTAAGTCATAGTTTAAGTCTTTGATCTTGACAACTCTGAAATATTACCTTACAATTACATCATAGCTAGGAAATGATTCTTGTTGGCTTGTGAAATGACTTTTCAAAAGTTTCCACTAAATACACAAATATTACAGTGAAAGGACGTCAGAGTATTCAAAATGATTAATGATGGTATTAAAATGGCCAGTATTGCTATATATTGTCCCCCTAAGAAATCTAGAATATTTATAGCAAGGCCTTTATCTAAGTAGTCTGACTTTTTTTTTTTTACTTTGTAAAGAGATTGGTAATTTCTTCTTTTATTTTTTTTCACATGCTTTGCTATTACTAAAAACTATTCAAACCACTGGTTTTTTCCAGTGAGGAAAAATAGTTCATATTCATACAAGAGTTAATAGAGCAACTAATCCAAATAATAGCTACTATCACCTCAAATATTTATTTAATTCAATAAATATTTACTGTAAAGTCATAACATATCATATGATACAAATTTAGCTATGTGTACTTGGCCCATCTCTCTCCCACCAAAAATAAAGAGAAAGAAAAATAACACTTTTAATAGAATAGACACTCCAACCACAGGCCACAGTGTCAGGGGGACAAGGGGATGGACCTGCTGTCAGCTCAGGTTGGTTTTACTTTCCTTTGTTTCCTTCAGAGGGGAAATGAATACAAGGCCAGAGTTTGAAATATAAGTGTTTGGGATACATCCTGGCCTCTGAATAAGAGCCAGCTGATTCATCTGGTTTCCAACCAAAAACAAACAAAACAAAACAGCGATCTGATCCATTGTTGGAGAAAAACCTGGCTCTGTTAGACATAGTGAGAGCTGTCCTGTATTGTATTTCATAAGCTATTGGAGAGATTTTTCAAGGATAATCTTGACTCCAAGCTTTATTTGCCCTACCTGTCATGGTAGATGCTCAACACAGTGCAGTCAGGTAAGGTGCACCTGCCGTATACAAGGCTCTGTTCTGAAATTACAGGGGAAATTAAGGGGGAAATTCCTGGATCACTCAGTGGTCATTTTAGAAGTATGAGAACAAGATTATTCATACATGCATACATGTACAGACACACATATAACTTGAGAATGAATCATTTTTGTAGAGTTGGCCAACCTTGACATGTCCTTTTTCTAATCTAATAGTTTGTTTAATCTTTACTTTCCTTATTTGAAATGGTAAGCAGGTCAAATGATATAAATTTAAAAGGTGTAATAATAGAACAGATATTTGTTTTTAAATATCTGTTTTTAGAACTAATTATTGGTAGAGTTGGAGATTTTGGTGATGATGGTGGTAATGATGGTGGCTGTGGTGGGTTTTTAGAACAAGATAGTGATTTAAAAACAAGGATGTAAACACAGAGTTTAATTATTTGCTGATCACCTAAATACATTAGCCAGTGGAAGGCTTTTATGAGTAACATAAAGAATGTATTTATTGTGTACTTATGTGCCCTAACATCAAAAATTAGCTAATACATACATGCTGAATTCAGTGAATAGCTCTTCATTGCACCAAATCTGAAATGCATCATACTAAGACATTTCCCCCTAATTGTTTTTAATGAAGAATATTTTCAAAAAAAGCAAATCCATCTGTTTCTAATTCAGTTACAGCTTATTCCTTAAGATGTCACATACTTCTTTTTAAGGTTTCTTTGCAAACAGGTGGCCCTTCAAACACCTGGGGGTCCTCCCCAGCTCTCAACTCATGTTTAAGCTCAGAATTAGCCTTGTTTAATCAACTGGACTCCCCAAGAAATTGGGAAACACACCACCCCATGATCAGGAGGAGAGAGCTGTGAAGTAAGCATTAAATTTTCTCACAACTCAAACCTAATCCTTCTTTCCCTCTTTATAGGATCAAATGGAAATTGCAGAGGTTACATTCAATACCTCATTCAAGCTGACCTTTTCAATTCAAGAGAAACAAAGGCAGTAAGATAAGGAATGTGACTTTAAACAGAGGGCCATTCTGTCTGGGGATAGCCTCATGGTAGGGATTACATCAACAGATCTTAGTAGCTTTATTTTAGAACTAGAAAGTATGGCAGGAAAAACAAAGAATATACTCATTAAAGCTGATTTACTTGAGAGGCCAAAATCTTCCTTTTCTCTTCGGTATCACCCAAGTTACTCATGCCAATTTGTGAAGCTGCACATCATTATTTTAGTTGTCTGCAGCCCGTGGGTGAGTTTTAATAATCTTGCTGGGCCATCTACAAGCAGTGATCCAGACATTTCAGTTAACAGTTTTCACAGGGATGTTTGGTGGCCACCAACTCAGGTTGAATTAAGAGAACATCATCATAGATCAGCTTTGAAACAAATTTAGGGTATTTTCCCCTGTCTCTTATAACATAGACGCTAACTGCCCTCTGATATAACAAAGATAAATTAGAATCAGGCTCCAGCAAAGTTCTTACTTGATCGACGAAACACTGCACAAAGAATAGTTCTGCATTTCCCTGCTTTCCCCAGCTCTCTCTTCTGTAGATTCATCCCTGTCAAAAGAAAAAAAAAATTCCTATTTCTCCAGGCCTCTCTGCAAATTTTCCTAGTGGAAGAGCTCCCATTGCACAGAATGTTAATTATCAGGCAACAGAGTGTCAGTGAGGTCAGATTGAGAGAAAAAAATATTTAGCGAGAAAGGGAAATCAGCCTGTGCTGGAATCAGCTGCGCACATGCCCTTTCTATTGCTATTCGTTTATCCTTCGTTCTTCTCTCATCCTGAGAAGTCCTCAAGCCCTTATCCCAACCACTACCACCTCCCAACTTCAAGCACACAGCTGGATTGTTGATGAGCCCCTGTCTTCTCTAGATTCCGCCCATAGCCTGAGTTGTGTCCTCCCTGAACTTCTGCTCTTTACTCAAAGCCACTTGATGAATGGAAACTTGAAACATTCTTTGGGTGCTCCTGGTATTTGAATCACTGTCTCAATGAGTTTAACATTGAAAAGTTCAGAAACTTTTTTAAGAGAGAAAGGGGGAACGATGAGGGAATAGACGGGAACTATCTGTCCAAAAAGTAGGTGATTCTGCATTATTTCAGAGCAGATCCACACAGGAAGCCAAATGGTGGTATTCCTGAGGGGACGTGCGGCGTGAGTTGTGTATGGACTGTCCCACTGGAGACCATGATGACTGTTAACATCGCTGCCACCTTTCTGTTTGGACTTTTCTTGTAACATCTTTCAACATTGCTCCAAATCTGTGTGATTCTAAATCTCTGCGGCTACATGAAAAAAAATTTTTTGCTTCTCCAGCTGAAGAAGAAGTAAAATTATTCTCTCTAGTTTTGCTTTTCAGTGAGTACTGGAAAACAAGGAAGTTGAGGAGGTGAGCTGGGCTCTGTGGAGAATCTCTTAGGTTATGAGAAAGGTGTAGCTGAGGGTGGCCCATTGACCGTGAGGTAAAGGGCAAGATCTTTAGTGCCCAATGGAGTTGCCAGGGAATCAGGCTCAGAGGATATCAGCTCAAGTTGGGCCTTACTGATAAATATCCCAGATTCACAGTCACAGACAAGGCAGGGAGACAGATGTGACAAAGCAACGGATATGAAAAATGGGGCGAGGGTCAGGGAGAAAAGTGAAATGACCAGGGCTCCATGGATACAATGAAACAATGAAGGGCTGTAGAGTGAGTGTAGAGGGCTGGTTGATGTTGAGATTAAAAAAAAAACAAAATGTTTTTTTTTTTTTTTATGAAACAAATCAACACCATATTCCTGCCATGGAGATAAGAAGAATGGTGATGAACCAACTCAAAATAATCTCTAAGGGCATCAGCCTTTTTAGAGATACGACAGTCTCTTCATAAAGTCTCTGATTTCCCAACATTTTCTTACTTCTCTTTACAGTATAGAGTAATGTTGATGTCTTGAGCCAAAGTGAATAAAGTTTAATTTAATTTTGAGAATTTTTCAAAAACGTTCAGCTCTAAGTTGTTGTGAAACTAAAGCTGGAAGTCCCTGCCATCCCACAAACCTAGGCCTAAGGAAACAGACTGATCACCCCAGGGAGTGGGGGAGAAAGAAAAAGTAGTTACAGAAACCCCTTTTTTCAGGTAAGGGCAAAAAAAAAAAAAAACAGAAAAAGAGGAAGAAATTGTATTTAATAAATAATTTCATGGCCTCTGAGCTCCACCCTTCCAGGATCCAGCTATGGCTAAGACTATTGTGCTCTGGTCCTGGAGAGGTGAGCCTGCCTGAGCCTAGGGCCATCTTGGAATTAGAGACATCTGTGTAAAGGTCTGGCTGTAGCCTTTAAAGGTAAGTCAAGCAAGTTGGTGAGTTTTCCTAAACAGAGAGCACACACATGCACAAGTACTTGATTGAGAACAAATTTCTATAAACATTTCCTTCTGAGCATGTTCGAGGCACAAGCCAGCTTTTTCCCATAGAAAAGGAGAGCGACGAATGGAGACAATTACACTAACTGGTTTTCTTTGTGAGGTCATAATTTTTCATTATTTGCCAGAAGTAATAATGTACATACACATTGAGATGGGTAAGCCATCTGACACAAATACCACCGCTTACAGTTCAGTCTTCTGTTAGAAAAGAAGTCCCTGCAGTTCTGTCACTCTGAAACACATCCTTCTTCTTTTGCCCCAAGACCAGGCTTTTCTGAGAGCAACCAGGGGTGTTTTCAATCCTCTTCAGCTCGAGCTTGCATCGAAAGCAGAGATAGACAGGCTCAGCTTCATCCATGTAAGCTCAAAAGCAGACTCCTTACTGAATAGCTGCCTTCTGCATGTCCAGTGCCACATGAGGCCCCATGGGAAATGCAGAGGAACAGGACCCAGTTCCTGCCCTTGAGAAGTTCATGGTTTAGCTGGGGAGCCAGGTGCAGAAGCTCCTCTCATGGTAGCGGCTCCTAAATGGGTGCCATGGTTGCTAGGCAGTTGGTCCAGAATAGTTTACAAGTTGAGAAGTCAAGTTCTGCTTTTAGCTCTGCCCCTTGACATGTGACATAAGTCACTTGTCTCAGGATCCTCTTCCTACAGCGTAATACATATAATTAGGGAATTACTTAATATGTCTCCTATAATGAGCTGCAGTTACATATGCCCAGATACATTTTAATGATTCAAATTAAAAGGGAATATAATTCTGTTCCCAGGTCATTGTGAGGAAAACCCAAGCACCTTTTCCCACCAGTCTTACAGGTTATTATTATGTTTCTTTGGTGTCCTTAAAATGCCATTCACAAATTCAGTAATTGCTGGTAGAGTGAGCAAATGACTCAAGAACCATTTTGCTTTCTTTGAATCATTTGTTGACTCCTCACGCGCCAATGTCCAGCATTGAGACAACTATGCCCTTCATTCCATCAAGGACATCTGCCCATATCCTCCTTTTTTCTAGTAATAGCCCCTCATTTGGCTTTGGGAACAATCCTTCTCTATTAGATACAATCATGGCGGTTCTTTCACACAAACTTAAGCTAGGCTAGAAACATAATGCAAGAATTTCAATGTTGAATCTTCTTGAGTCAGAGTTCAACTGAGATTGAAGTATCCTGAAGAGATTATTTTTTAGTTTCTGCTGCCTGGACCTCAGGACCTACACTACACTGGCTCTCAAGCCTATTTTGCTTTCCCTTCAGTTCTGTGACCTGCCTTTATATCCTTACGATAAATATCTTTTGTGCTTAAATTAACTAGAGTTGGTTTTAATTACTTGCAATTGAAGTATTCTAACCGCTGCACACACATTTTACTGGATGGGATACCAAAATAGAAAATAAGAACTTACAGAGCTAAAAAAAAGTCTTCAAAATCTCGCCCAACCCTTTCGTTTTGCAGACAATCTGAACCTAAGAAGTGAAATGACTTGATCGAGATGCTAATATTGGATGGTGAGGGTCTAGCCTGGAACCCAGGAAACTTGAGCTCCCTGACAAGAAGCCTTTCCAATTTTTCACTCTGTTTCCCATCCTCAGGTCTCCTCCTCTAAGTTTATTGCCTGTGGTTGCTTTTGTATTCAGCAG
The DNA here is from genome assembly GCA_030015415.1 of Cynopterus sphinx. Classification (NCBI taxonomy): domain Eukaryota; kingdom Metazoa; phylum Chordata; class Mammalia; order Chiroptera; family Pteropodidae; genus Cynopterus; species Cynopterus sphinx. The sequence continues at coordinate 182,196,822 of CM057379.1, forward strand.
CAGAGTTGAGTAGTAGTTATTACAATGCCTAAAATATTTACTATCTGGCCTTTTATAGAAAAAGTTTGCCTATATCGGCCATGAATAATTTATAAATAAATGGGTGTGGCTGTGTTTCAATAAAACTTTATTTATAAACACTGAAATTTAGAATGTATTTAATTTTCAAGTTTTTAAAAATATTCTTCTTTTTTGATTTTTTTCAACCATTTAAAAATGTAAAAAGCATTCTTAATTCATGAGCTATACAAAAACAGGCAGCAAACTAGATTTGGCCTACAGGCCTTCATTGACTGATCCCTGGTTTAAGCCAGGTTTCTGCTACTTGCAATGAAATACAACCTAACTGATAGAATAAAGACATCATACAATTATTGATCATCTACTATGTGCTAGATATACAATGAAGAATAACATACAATCCCTTCCCCCAAAAACCTCACAGTCTACTTAGAGATTCAAGACCTTCCACAGTAATAGCCACTTACAACAATGTGCTAATCACCTTGCCCTTTATATGAATTACCTCATTTAACCTTCATTAACAATACTACGAGATAGCTTATCTCATTCCTATTTTACAGATGAGGAAAGTGAGACCCAAAGAAATCACTATCCTGCTCAAGGTCATCTAGCTAGCAGGTAGTAGGGTGCAGACCTGAATTCAGGTTGTGTGTGAAGAAGCTTCAGGACCTAACCCCTGTGCTAGGCAAACCCTCCACTGTGTGGTTCCAACCTACCTTCTGATTCCCACTGTCCACCAACTGCCTTCTCCTGCTTGTCCACACAGGCTGGAGGACTCCTGTGCTCCCCGCCTGTCCCATGTAGCTCTCCCTGTACTGTTGCTTGGCCTTTGTCCCATCTCCTAGAACATCTTAAACTCCAAATCTTAGTATCTATTTCTTCTTCTGTACACCCATTGTACCTCATGTCTAAATGACCCATCACAAGCTTACAGAGGGTTTTGATTGTCATTTCACTTTTTCCATATTCTCTCTCCTCAAACTGTACTATTGGTGTGGGGGCGGAAAATGACTCCTGAGTAACCCTCAGGGACAAGCATAGAGCGAGCTCAAAGCTGTGGGGGAGGGGATATTTTAGCAAAACAATGAGATAAAAGGAGAGTTTGCATAGCTAAAGAAACAATTAAGAATCAAAACATCATCACCTATAAATGAGAAAAAGTTAAGGCACAAAAAAGGCCTCACACACTGCCCCCCCCCAAAAAAGTCAAGCACATCTAGGAAATACTTGATGTAATAAAAGTTAAAACACAGGAACAAGGATTAAAGCAACTTTAAATAAAGGAATAGAAATAAAGGATAAAGTGGTATCCATACCTGAAAGAGAAGCCTTCCTGCCCCACTCCCCCTCAAATAATAGAACCAAAAAATATTTGAGGACGCAATACAGAAAAATTTCTCTAAACTCAAGGAACACTGCAGATTAAAAAGGGTTCACTCGACACTAGGAAAATTTGATATAGGCCCATCAACAAGACTTCAAGAAAAAAAAAGAATTCTTCGAGCATCCAAGCAGAACATCTAGGGCCCTTCAAGGGGAAACTGATGAGCATGGCTTCATCCTTCCAAATACAGCAATATTCAGTGCCAGAAGGTAATGGAAGAATGCCTACTATGTTCTGAAGAAAAGACAAAGATTGCATTCGTCAAGCAGTCCTTCAAATACAGAGGGGTAACAGGCAGATATTCTTAAATATGAAAGAATTCAGGATATAGCAATGAGTCTTTCTGCAGAAGGAAAATGGGAGGGAAAAAACTACTTGACAATAAAATGCAGCCAGTCAATAAATTGATTAAATTAGAGAATTAGTAACATGAAAGTTTGATAAGAGGACTAGTAGTAAACATTGAACCCAGAGAACTAAACCTCTGGAGAAATCAGAATGTAGGTGCTATCAACCCAAACAAATGAAAAATGACAGAAGCATCAAAAATTGGGAGACAGGAAGAAGAACAAGGGCACCAAAATATCTAGTCACCTGGCAGGAAGTCAATCAAAGCAACCCACGCCATTGTCAATTGATTTTAGGAACTAGTATATCTTGCCATTTAGAATCCAATATTTAACTTCATCAGTTTCACCAGAGTGCCTTTCTTTTGTTAAGTTCAGCTAGCTTCTGTCATTTTTCATTTGTTTGGGTTTATAGCACCTACATTCCGATTTCTCCACACACAAATAAAAAATGAAGCTTGGAATATAGTTACTAAGTGTTATTTATTGGACATTTTGGGATAATAATGGTAGCAATAAGTAATTCTTGTTGTGGACTATACTATGTATCAGGCAGTATTTTAAGTGATTTACATGCTTCTACATATTTAACCTTCATAAGGTTCCTAAGGGGTAGATACAATTTCACCCCCACAGATGAGGAAAAAGGGGTGGGGATGGTGACATAAAGAGTAACTGGGAGTGCCCAGAGTCAAACCTCCGGCTTCAGGTTCTAGAGCCTATGCTCTTAACCATCACCTTATATTGCTTCTCCACAGGTGTACAGGTACATCATTTGTTGCTTTCCTTGAACTTTGAATTTCTAATTGATGATTATGTATCATTAAAAAAAAAAAAAAGTGAGTACCAAACTATAAAAGAGCTTCTAGTTGGAAAAGAGGATGAATACTCCCAGGTACTACACAGGCCAATTGAGCAGAGCCTTAAACACCCCCCCTTCCCCTCCCATTCCCGTCTCCCAACTACTAATCTAGGAGACTCCTTGGAGAAAGAGGGGAGTGTTCAGAGGATCAACTCCTTAACAAACTAGCTCAGGCTTTGAACAATAGTGGTCTGAAAAGAGAAGAATCAAAATTCAAAACAGTATACCTGTGTTTTTCTGGCTTTGGGCGGATTAACTGGAGGAAACAGCATCCTTAAGGGATCACCTCTGTGAGAGAAGAAAATGTGTAATAAACAAAAGGTTGAAGCAGTCCTAGGTGTATACAGTAACACGTCCAGGATGCTATATCCCTGAACAATTTGCTGGACAGACACAGCCTCATTGAAATGATATAAGTTAACCAGTGAGCTGCATCCTGCCCCACAAGTGCATAGTAAGGGTGCTAATGGGGAGCAGCTCCCAGGAGGGCCGAGGAACAGCTGTTGGTGTCACCTGGGAATGGCACCCACATATAATTCTCATCTCTTTGACAAGGATTCTAAAGTCCCCTGCCACTGTCACTCACCGGCAAAATTAATGACTAAAGGGGAGAAGGAGAGGAAATGCCTAGGCCCCGAAACAGAAAGAGAGACTGAGAGAGGGACGGAGCAAGTTAATAAATAAAACAAGAGCCTGAAGGGAAGAGCTGCTTTGTCAGAATATAAATATTTCCCTTCCCCTTTTATCTTTAATGTAGTGTGAGAAGCTTATTAAAGGGAAATGCTTCTCTGTCCCTGGAGGCCTCACACAGCCTTGCAGGGAGCTGCCTGCCTCAGCCCCACACTTATACCCTCTCCCTGCTGGAAGTGAGCACAACGTGCTGAGCACTAAAGAAGGGCTGAGCAAGAAAGGGAAGCCATTGTGGCCATCAGGATTCTTATCTTGATGGGCCTGGTGTCACGTTATGTTAATCGCTGGGAAATGTTGAGAGACTGAGGATGAAGAATGCCTGTCTGCTCAAAGGCTTGGCTTGAGAGTCCAAGGGAAGCTGGCATCGCCAGACTTTTACTGCACTCCATTAGAGAGAGCGATATCCAAATTTTGACAAAGGGGAACTTGTCTCCAAGAGTAAGATGGGCTAATGGGAGCAGGGGTGGGGAATGGGGGTTTCTGTGATGATTCCTCCTTCGAGGAGCCCTCCTTTGCTGTCGGTCTCACATCTCTAAGAAAACAAAGGTCACAAACGTCCAGCCTTCTTGAGCCCAGAGCCATTACTATTCTGATAGCACAGGAGATTTTGCCATTGACATCTCCTTCCTAAAAGCCCTAAAAAGAGGGTAGGACGTTCAGAGCCTGCATACCAACTCAGGCTAGCACAGCGCCTTGCACATGGTGTGTGCCCCGTAAGTTTGACTGGAATGATGAAGGGACTGTGCTCATCTTGTTTACCACTGCATGTGCAGGACCAAGCACGGGGTTTTGGATGGATAAATGAATGCATAGAATTTTGTCGGCCGTCTTTACAGCCTCTCCAAAAGATTCCAGTTTCAGGTCTGATCAGGATTTGGGCTCTGCCGAGCTCTGGGGCAATCACATCTTTGCTGACCATTTAGGGATGTTCAGCAATGTGGTTACACAAGGATAAGCCATCCATTCATTAGGTGCCACGGTCTAGCCAAAGGTGGGATAGAAGAGCTGCTAAAAATGGCTGCCAAAGGTATTCTTCATTTCTCTTGACTGGGCTTTCCCAGGGGAGCTGGCCCTGGTTGCTTTACTACCATACCCACCCTGAAACATACTCATGATTTTTATTTCTACAATGTAATGGATGAAGAGGGCAGAAATTTTTTAAATCACCATTTCTTTCTCTCTTGCCAGGGTATTCATTTATCTCCTTGCACTTACCAAGGGTTTGCTGCTGTTTCAAACCCATCAGGCACCACCTAATCACTCCTGCCTCAAAGCCTACTTTGCATCCCCATTCAGGCCCTTCTCCATTATGTCTTTTTCAGTCCCACCTTAAGTTTGTGCATCTGGTTCCCGTTCCCACTGAACCCCACGTAGGTTGGAATAAAGACTCAGCTACAAATCCTAGGGCTCAAGTCATTGCTAGTCCACTGTGCTTGCCACTTTCAGGACGAATTACAGCTTATGGCAATGTCTGTGTTACAGGGAAGCATATAATTCAAGCATGGCGAGCCATCCCTAGCCGCTTCCTAGGGAATTCCTTGCCCACCATCCTAAACATTGTCTCAGAGCGATTCACAGGGCCCTATTTAACACTCTGCCACCCACACAAGCCCTGTCCAAACTCCCCTCAGCCTCTGCCTCTTTCAGGGTCTGGAATCTAGAGAGGGCCTATTTCTAGTGTTCCCACAAAGAGTCTGGAGAAGGAGGGGGCATGGGAGAAGGGTGGCACACACTTATCTGAAGGGCGTTTATACGAAAAACGGATTAAATTTGTGTTGTGAAGATCAATGGAAGCCTTGGAGAGGCAGATTTCAGTTCAATATGATGAAGGACTTTCTAACAATTAAATCAGTCTGAATAATGGAATGGGAACCCTTATAGAGACTTCTCTCTCCCTGAAGTTCAGGAAGAGGTGCGATCTCTCCAACCAAAACTGCCCAGTGGTGAGTGACACACACCTGAGATTTGTCTGTGTGATCAAGCAGTGCCTCCTCCAGTTCTTGAGCTAGTCTGCCTGGGTTCAAATCCCAGCCTGAAAACTTAGTAGCTCTATGATCTTAGGCAAGATATTTAGCCTCTCTTAAAAATGCATTAGACTTTCTTGGAAATTGTGAGGACTGTTCTTTTGTTTTGCTTTGTTTTGTTTTGTTTTTGTCTGTCTGTTTTTAATGTTTATCAAAAGAATCTGTGGCTTTTAAACAGTAAGATAGTGTTCTAAGCCTTTGGTGCTCTAAGCTCTTACTGATTTATAGAAGTCATAAAAGAGAGGCCACCAGTTTTCACTAGCTACAACATAAAACGGCGTTTTGTAATTAATTATTATTTTACATACATACATAAACACAAACGTTAGTGTTTAGGATTTCGGAAATTGAGATGAGGAAAATGCTTTTAAACCAGCAAATTGAACTGAATAGGGTAAAGAAAGGTAGAAAACAACAACTCATTTATTCAACAAATATTTATTAAGCCCCCATCTGGCACAAGTCTCTTGGGAAACACAAATATGGCCTAGATGCAGACGCTGCCTGCCGGGAGCTTGCAGTATAGCAAATAAGTACTTCTGACCCTTCCACTTGCAAAATGGGCAGTGTTCCATGGGCTCTATAAATGTATAATGCTCTGTAGGGCATTTTGAATTTGTTTGTATTCCAAATTAAATGGACGGGGCAATGATACAAAGCATGATGGAAAATGTACCATTTAAATTTTCTCCCTGTTTTCCAGTAGAAAACAGTTTGGTTTCTTTAAAGATTATATCATGTTGATAAACTCTATGTGCATGTTGCCTAGGAATGAAAAACAACTTTTTTCTTTCATCTGTACTTAGCACAGTTCTTGGTTCTGAAGGCCCTATGCCTAAAAAGGACATGGGTAGAAATAAACATGAGATGCCCAAAATATCTTTTTCTATGGGTTATGGGCATCCAGATTTGGAAAAGAAAGCTTTCTCTTCAGTAGCTCCTGTGGTCTGCAGCAACTTTCAAGTATCCATCTCTTCAGCTTATTAATTAAAAGGAAATATTCAGATGGAAACATGACTTTCCCCAGTCCTGCCATTTCTACAGTATTTTCGTTCTCAACTAAGCATAGAGGATGCTGGCAGCCTTGTAAGAAACCAGAAACTTTAGTCCCCATCTGCCTCTTTAAATCCATCAAAGAATAATAATGAACTTTTATTGAGCATTTCCAATAAGCCAGGTACTAAGTTCATTGCACTATCTCATTTCATCTCCACTATCCTATGAGGCTGGTACTAGTATGGTCACCATTTTACAGTTGAGGAAACTAAGGTCCAGAGAAGTTGAGGAGCTTATTCAGAGCCACATAACTAACAAGCTGCTGAACAAAGATTCAAATTCATGAAACCTGTACCCTCAATTGTTACTCTCAAACTGCATCTCCAAAGAAAGCAAAGAGGAGTCTCTGCTATATCCAAAACAAAAGCTTTTAAATCAGTTTATGAAAGAAATTACTTAATTACTCCTAGCAGAGGCGCAGCGTCCTACACACTCTACGGTGCTTTGCATCCTCCGAAAATCTCTTGTAATGTGGTGAACGAACGTCTCTGGTGGTGTCCTCTCGGGCAGCTAGATACAGAGGTCAATAGAAATGTGCCCTCATAGAGGCTTCTGTAGAAAACATGGGCTCATGCATCAGCTCTCTGGGGCTTTCTCCAGGCCAGACATACTTAAGGGGCTCGCACTCTTAGGGGCAGACTCAACTTCCCTTCTTTCCTTTTTTATTTTACAACAATTTTTTTTCCCTTCAATGCAAGAACTGGGTTCAAAATGCTGTTCTTTTTCTCACAATATGTGTGATTTTGGACCTCTCTATACCTTGGTTTCCCATCTATAAAATGGGTCCCAGAGACAGTAGCACTTCAAATGGCTGTTGTGAGGATAAAGACTCAAAGAATGTGGGTTGAAGTCTTAGTACAATGCCTAGCCATAGTAAGCACTCAATAAATGTTAGCTGTTAATAAAAATAGTAATGGTTTGACCAAAAACAGACATCAGAGTCCATGCCTTGGCCTTCCCTTAACTGTTCAATCAGAATGGAAATCAGAATATCATCAACCCAAGTGCTAAGACACAGCAAGACCAATATGGTCCTCGGAACTAAGACCTTGAAATAACGGGTAATTTCTGGGAGTCGTGGACTAGCTTTATAAATTTTAGGCTAGGGGAAGAGGAGGAGTGAAGTTTCACAGGTAAACCAAAGCCCCTTTTGGCAGAGTGAGAAGTCTGTCGCCTCTTTTGTTTATCTCTTCTTTAAATGTTTCCTCTCCCCCGCCTTCTGGGCTGTTTTCAAAACTCCTCCGTTTTGGTAGCAGCTCTTCACAAGTCGGCTGGAGGCCACAAGAACAGGCCAACAGCCCTTTCTCCAGCTCAAACAGCCAGCAGGAACAGCCCCAAGTCCCTCCCCCTGGCCCCACAACCCCCTTCCATTTCCTTCCTGACAAGCACAGCTGTGGGGGGTCAGTTCAAGCGGTGGCCCATGAGCAAAGCAGCCACACTCACCAGCGTTCTGTGGGTCTCCAGAGCATGAGCCCACCCTAAGCCCTTCATTTACCCAGTCTTGCTGGTCTTTTACTCTGGAGCTCACAAGCCATTTCCAGAATGAGGTGAGCAGGAAGCAGAGATAGATACACAGTTAAATAAAGTTGGACCATTTATATGCCAAGCTCTTGGATAGAGCACAAGTCCAGGAAACCCAAAGTGTGGATTCTAGTACTAGTTCTTTCTGTGAACTCTTGGACAATTCAGTCCACCATCTGAGGCCTCAGTTTTCTTGCCTGTAAAATGAAGAGGAAGAATCACTAAACTCTAATGCCCTTTCTGAAAAATCCCCAAATCATTCTCCAATTTAGCTCCTCCTCTTTAGATCACAGGATGGGCTGGCTCCTAGCCCAGTGCCAAACTCCCATTATAGTTCTGAGACAAAATCAAGATTATCACAGAAAACCCAATTCATTTGTTCATCAAGGGTGTAAGTTCCACAACAGCAGGGAAATATTATATTCCCAGCACTTAGTGCAGTACCTGGCACGTGGTAATCTCTAAACACATTTTTTTTAATAAACGAAGGCTGTGTGGTTTTATTTCATCCTTTTCAACTTAAGATGTACCTTATTCATTCGTTCACTCACCGACTGAGCAGCTGTTCTGTGCCTAGCACTCCATCCCACTGCAGTGCAACTACCACGATTTGAATAAACTTCTGTGACTTCTTAAAAGCAAAGTAACTGGTGACCGAGGAGGGGAACTAAAAGCAAGGAGAGAGTCCTCAACATATTTATGACAGTGAGCTAAGAAATAAATGGCTTCTCTGTTCTCATCCCAGACTTCGGATAGCCAGCATTCTCATAAACGTTGCTTCTTCAACCAGCTTCACGCTTTCAAAGCCAAAATTAACACCGTCCAACGGAAGGCCCCAAACAAATTCAGCCGGGGAGGGACTCCAATTTACTACTGAAGAGGAAATCTCTAAATCTTCTCTTGTCTCAACCCCTTTCCCTCTGACCTCTCTTAATCACCTCTTCAATCCAACACCTCCCTTTACCGACCCCACCAGGTGGCTCCAGCCCAGCCACGCTTTAGCTCCTTCCTCAGGTGAGGCCATTCTCCAATTAAATCACAAAGAGGGGCAGCCAGTCTGCAATGATCTATGTTTATTTAGTAAATGGGTTGATTGCCCTCATTTGTGGAGATTAAGAGTTAATTTCCCAATGCAAAGAGAAGGATTCTCGTAGGGCAGCCCCAAATAATTAAGAGGAAAATATAAAATTCAAATGCCTCCCCCCCCCACCCTCACCCCTTCCCATCCAGTTTTGGCCTTTTGGTGGCCTCTCAAAGGTAGCCACAGGCCCCAGCTTCAGTGAGCTTCTGACAGAGGAGAGGGAGGATTTGGTAAACAAAGGCTTAGGAATTCTTTAAGCCTTTTTACACTGACATCCAGCAAATTCTCTGACAAATTTGAGAGCACCTAACAGTCTCTAACCCCCTCCTGGTTTTGAAAGGCAAATGTTTTGAGGTTTGTGTTCTCTCTCATTCACAGAGTTTTTAATCAAGTGGAGTCAAACCACTTTGTCTACACCACAGTTGAAGAGCCTGGCTCTAGAGTTTAAAGTACTATTTTACAAAAATAAAAAGGAGGCAGGGAGAGGGAGAGGGACAGAGAAAGGAGACTAAATGGAAACGTGAAGGGGAAGAAAAGCAATGGGCAAGTGGCCCTTAATGGCACACTTAAGGCACTGCATGCCCAGCCTTCTGGGCACACATCAGGCACAGACTGTAAGCCACAGAGCCTTGACTGAGTCGATTGTCAGGAATTGGGAGGAGACTGGCTTGGCTTTGTAACTTCCACAGAACACACTAAAAGCCCGGACTGTATGTAGAAAGTCCTGACCCAGGTGAGGAACACTCAAATACAGCCATCAGTTCTTAAAGCTGGGACAGATCACAAAGCCCAGCTTCCTGGCTTCACAGATGAAGAAAGAGACCCAAAGAGGTTAACCGACTTGCCGGAGGCTAAGGGGTTAGTGGATGGACTGAAACCCCAAGAAATCTTCTCATTTCCCTGACTGTAACTGAAGCCTTTTTCACTGTTTGATCCTCAGGAGAGAGAAATACACCACATCCATTTCAAAATAAACTTTCATGTACTTGGGGAGACAGTTAACTGACTTCATATATTTTTCCAAGTAAAACAACCAAATAAATAATTTCACCTTGTCTTCTCACCAGCTATTTTAGCTCCCAGCTGCACACTAGATGCACAGGGGGACATTTTAAGCAGGTTCTCTAGGGGTGGGCCCAGAAAGTACTCTTTTAAAATAGATTTTTTAAAAATTAAATCCCTCTACCACCTCTACCCCACTTTGAGAATCACTTTTTTACTTGGGTTATTCTTTCTAATGTTTCCTTCATGCCACTTAATTTAGTTCATTCATCCTAAGATTACCTTCAGTTTAAAAACAATAGCAGTGCTTAATGACGTGTCTAGCTTGTGGTCCGTCATGATTCCCAGGACTTCTGTTTCTAGCTAGTCTTTTACCACCCTGTACTTCTGAAATTTATAGTTTCTTATTTTCACCAGACTTCATCTGACTGATGAATTTCACAATTTCATTCAACAAATCAAATGTAAAAGACAAAGGAGAAAAACAAGGCACAGTGCCTACTCTCAAGGACCTTTCAGATGAGTAAATGGGGGGTAACATAAGCACTAAAATACAAGAAAGAAGACAAGATCTCAAGAGCTATAGAACGTTCAAAAAAAGATGGTGAAGCAAACTGACATTTGATGAGTGTCTACTATGTGCCAGGCATCATGAGGTAAATTAGGATTAGGATTGGCTGAGAGGCATACAAAAACCTAAATTGTTACCTTAAATAAGTTTATTTTGATCTCATATTTGAGAAATCCAGGGGGAGTCCCTCTCAGGCTAAGATGGTATACCACCATGTTAGGGACCCAGGCCCCTTCTACCTTTCTCTTTTCCCAAAGTCACCTCATAGTCTCATAGTCTACAATAGCCTCTAGAGTTCCAAGTATCAGGAGTGGGGAAGAGCAGTACATCTGCTTCCTTTGTGTTGCACACAAGTACTGCTGACAGTCCACTGGCCAAAACTTAGTGGATAGACATAAAGGAGGCTTTAAATGAAGTCTTTATTCCAAGTGGTCATATATGCTGCTAAAGACTGGGGATTCTATCACTATGGAAGGAGGGAAGAACAGATATTGGAGGACAACTACCAGCCTCCATGCCATGCTAAGGACTTTACATACTTTAGAGCATTTATCTCCTGTGTCTTTATAGCTAATTCCTATCTTGCAACATTTTTGCAATCACTCAATGAATCAACTTAATAGCAATTGCAGTCCTAGGAGGTATCTTCTCAAATTCTTGACACGAACATCAAGCAAGAGGGAGGTAGCTGCAAGACTGAGCCTTGTTAGTCAACCCTGAAAGGATGCCTCTCCTGGCTGGCAATGATCCTCAGAGGTCAGCCTTCCTCAGCTGTAGGCCCAGCCACCAGGAAGAAGTTGGATCAGTGTTTTCACCTTTTTCTAGGCTCTCATACTATGGTTAGTGAGGTTTTCTCTAGCTGCCAGAAAAGACAGGCAGTCAGTCAGGTGGCTTCATTAATGGCCATAGTAGGATTCCAAAGGAGTGAGCTAAGAAACAGCTCTTATGACCCGGACTTCTTGTCTTCTCCTTTTGAAACAGGTGTTCTTTCTCTCTTTCCTCCCCTTTCTTCCTTCCTTCCTTCCTTCCTTCCTTCCTTCCTTCCTTCCTTCCTTCCTTCCTTCCTTCCTTCCTCCTGTAGCATTCTACTATGAGAGAACTCCACAATACTGTCTTTCCATCTACAGCTCCTGTTGCCACCATCTAATTTCTCTCTCTACTCATCTCATGGCTCTTGCTTCCTCCAAGCTTCTACTCCTTTCTGGTTTCTGCTTGTTCTCTTCTCAACAAATGTCTCCCAGCTTCTGTTAGTATCTTTTACACTCAGACCCCAAAAATGAAAGAATTTGATTGAGTGGCCACTCAGTGGGCACACCTGTTGATGGAGGTCTCATGCCAGGCAAACTCATGGCTAGATCAGATATGTGCCTATTCCTGGCTCAGTCAGCTGAGGTGAGGGGTCATGTGGTACAAGGTACAAGGATGGCAATGTCAGTCTGAGGAAATGCTATGAATGAACTGTAGGAGTAACAGCTGTTACATTTTAGAATAGCCACTGTGAACTTGTTGAGACTCATAAATAAGGTCCCAGACCCAACATCACACCATTCATCCAGACAGTTACCCAACTACCCTCCCCTAATTCTCATACACTCACACGTACACTTCACACAGCTCATTCTCCATTATTACTTTCATTATTCCATCCTGCAGTTTACAGTGTAATCAAGTAGACTTTATGCAAGACTGAAGACATTCTATAAGGCATCAGTGACACAATGCACTGCTTTGGAAGATAGAATCTCTGTCATGGTTCTCAAACCTGACTAATTCAAAAGAGTCACCTGTTGAGCTTTCAAAAATTAAATCCTCAAGCCCAATGCCAGAGATTCTGACTCAACATGTCTGAGGTGGAGACCAAGCTTCTGAAAAAACATTTTTTTTTAAATTCCTCAGGTGTTCCTGAAGACCATCCAGGTTGGGGATCCACTACTCTAGACTCCATTTCACTCTTCTAGAAGGTTCTCTAGGGGCTTTCATCTCTATTTTCTTGTTCTTGCAGCTGCTCCTACTAGCTCTGACTGTCATGGCCTGCCAACATTTTCTGATGGGAGGGCCTGATACACTGCCAAGTTTACCACCTGCCCTAGTGGGCAGGAGCAGAGCACCCATGTATCCTAATCTCAGTCTCTACTGGTACAATTTCAGCAATAGGAATTAAAATGCTCCTTGGAAAATTAGAAAAAGTTAGTGAATATTACCAAGGTAGCTTGAAACCTGGATAGGTATAACATTCAGGGAGCCATTATCAATCTGGGCTTGATAGCACAAGCCTAGAAATTCTGGAGCTTCCCTAAGTTTTGGCATGGCTTTTGATAAAACACAGAAGAGGACAAAAATTAGTGATGTTTAGAATGGAGACATCAAGCAGCAGTGCAGTGTAATGTGAAAAATGTTATATAGGCCAGGGTTTTAGACCAGGCTTTGCTACTATAAAAAGAAGCTTATACCTAGAACCTTGAGGATTGCTATTAGATTGCTATTTTATAAAATTAGGGACATCATACCTAAAGCACCTGGTACCTTATAAATGGTAGTCATTCTATTTAAAATATTTAATAGGTGCTCGATATAATCTAAGAATCAATATTTTTGATGCTTAAAATCTAAAGAGAGTAAATTCTATAAACCTACTGGTATGCTAGAGCCAGCTCTTAGGGGCTTGTTAAATCAGCTATAGTAGCAGTATTTACACCACGGAAAGTGGCAAATATATAGTTCATGGAGTTTTTTCCTGGAGAGCTGGTCATTATACGTTTATCAGTCTACCATTGTAAAAAATTACAACCCCAGCAAAAAGCCAGAGCCACAAATATTCACCTAACTTGGTCTTTCATTTGATCTCTAGGATTTGAATTCATATAAGCAAACCAGGATTCTGCCTTCATGATTTTTCCTCCTATATCACAAACCATTTTGTAAATAGTGTCTCATTAATTCTCACAACACTGTGAGGGAGTAAGGGAAGTTAAGTGACTTGCCTGAGACAAGACAGGAAATCAGTGGTGAAAAGCAGAACTGAACTAGTCTTGTTAACCACCTCTGCCACCTTCCTACCTTAAAAACTGGCATTAAAGTCATGGGTAGCAATTACCAACAGTGCTTTTACCTCATAATTCAAATAGCTAAAATCTTCCTACAGACTGTGATCCCAATGCTCTGTCCTTTGGATATAGATTTGATCACCTGATATAGCCCACCCTCTGCACTTGGAGGTTTTCCCCCATGGTTGCCTATGGTCTTCTACTAATCAACTTCTGCATTCTTTCTCTCTCTAGTCCAATGGCATGTATTTGAAAAAACAGTTGGCTAGAGTTAGGGTTCTCTTTTGACTCTAACAGAGCAAGTGTCATCATAACCCATCAATGTTTTTATTTGTGACCCTTTCTCAGGACTCCACAAGACTTAAGATTTACCTCTGTCTCTGTGGCTTCATCTCCATAATACTTTGGGAATTAATAATAGCCCTTTTGGTAAACTGTCTATAAAATGGCTCCCCAAAATCCTCACCCTCAAATAAGGGGGAGTTCATGCCCAAGTGTAACTCCTACTGCCCTTGAGTGTGGGTAGACCTAGTGACTTGCTTTAATTAATAGACTATGGCAAAAGTGACAGGACGTCACTTCTAAAATTAGGTTACAGAAAGAAAGACTAAGGTTTCCATCTTGATTGTCAGCTTTTGTGCTCTCTCTCTCCCTTGCTCTTTCTCTGAATACTTGCTCTGGGGGAGCAAGGTGCCATGTTTTAAGTAGCCTTATGAGAGGTCCAACTGGCAAGGAACTAATTTCTGACCAATAACTAGCAGGAACCTAAGGCCTGCCAACAGAAATGTGATGAGTTGGAAATGGATACTCTGAGGCTGCCAGAAGAGTTAGTTTCCAATTTAACCTTGTGGGAACTGCAGTCCCAATCAAGACGCTGACTGCAGTCTCATGAGAGACCCCCAAGCCAGAGGGTCTACTACACACCCAGATTCCTGACACAGAAACTGTGAAATATTAAATGTTTGTTGTTTTAAGCTGCTAAATTTGGGGGTCATTTGTCATAATGCAATAGACAACTAGTACAACCCTCAAGCAACAAAGAAAATGGTCAAACATTTTTACTATTTAAATCATGTCTACTGGGTAAGCATATCTAACAGGACTTCAGCATGGCTCTCCTCTTACTCGATCTAGATATTTCTAACATTCATAACACTCAAAAATCTGCATCAGAGATAAGAAAGTTCCCATTTGGGAAAGGATCCGACACTTCAAACTAAACTGAAAAAAAGTAAGTCAATGGCAACATGGCAACTGGAAATTCGAAGTCCTCCATGTTATGAAGTCACAAATTGTCCGGTAAGAGGGGCCAGAAAAGAAAGTAAGTATATGCTAAAAGCAGTCCTTTCTGTTCTTGCATGAGTAATTCTTGCAGCTGGACTTTCACTACAACCACAGGATTGTAGTACCACGAAGGTGGCCATTTTCAAATCTGGCCTGACATCAGAATATAATTCAAACTAGATGAACCTGGGACTTGGCCAAAATAAGTAGAATTTAAATAACTGGGGCCAGTGAATAGCATCACTTTTCTGTGGGACCATATGACTACAATGTGAAGAAATAAAAGCCTTTGTTGTTTTAAAGGGCAGGGACAATAGGAAGTTTTGCAGCAGTCAGTTACAAAATTTTCCACCCTTTGCTCATCAAAGATACCAGTTAGTGGCTTCGTGAGTTGGGTGTGGAAGATGTTGCTGGGAAAAGAAAATTAAATTGATCACGGACAGAATGTGAACCAAAGTTACTATATTTCTCATAGAGCCTAAAACAGACTATTTAGTCTCCTACATTATAAAGTTACTTTTCTGATCTACTCCCTTTTATAACTTAGCTCCTTGAAATCATAGCATTCTATACCATGCAAGGCATGTAAAGCTACCGTACTCTTAAAAACAGCAAATTGCGATTTTCCAGAATAATTTTCAAGTGGGTTTTTAAATACCATCTTAAAAAATAAAACACTTTCCAATAAATTGGCCTTTGCTTCTGTTTTGTTGTTGTTGTTTTGTACTTGTCTGCCTGGAATGGAGCAAGAGGATCTCTTCTGTGATATTTTCCATCCAGTACAGGTTTTCTGCATCTTATGAGTAGATTGTTTTAGAAATATTTCATTCGTCTTTTGAATTTTTAAGGGCTCTTTTATCTTACTAAATAATTATCCCTATTACCTAACATCAGGGAGCTTTCTGGGGCTATAATAAGAGGAGTAGAAGCTTATCAACTAAACTAGTGTTAGTTGTTATTTGAGACAGTATTTTATCCTGTCGGTTTTCATTTTAGTTGATGACAGTGCTTGCAATTTCTCCCTCAATAAGCAAAGATGACTTAGATCAAGCACCTGATGAATAAGCATGACAATTTGATTTAGAAAAGGAGAATATCCTGAAGCTCCCGGAGAGAAAAAAAGGATTTTCAACCCCCCACCACACACACTTAAATGACAAAGCAAAGCAGCAGCATTGTCTTGAAACATCTTTCAACACAGCATCAATGCTCCCCAATGTTAGGTAATAAAAATAATAATTTAGAAAGAAAAAGAGAAGCCCTTTAAAAAATATAAGGAAGGAAACATTTTTAAAGCAAATATTGTTGATCTTTCATATTACCTTGAGGCAGAAACCCCAACAGAATTTTTAAAAATACGGTAGATGGGAGGGAGAAATGAATGCTTTGGAAGATAATGATGAGGACTCCTGTTGAACGGATGGAGAATGTGAGCGTCTGACTCCCTACATTGGCCTCAGTGCTGCAGTCCTCCAGACCCATAAACAGGAGGGAAAATGGCAATAAAAAAATAATAATAAAGTAAAATAAAATAAAAAATAAAAGTAAAATAAACTGTAAAGCAGAGAAAAAGAGTTCAATTAAATTTCAGTAATACAAAATAAGTAAAAGAAAAACAGAGGAAGCCAAAGTCTCCCACGGGAGGGAACCCAATTAATTGTCTTAGATTTCAGGATCTATTTTTTTCTTGCTGGAGAAGAGGCTCACCGCGGGCAGCAGTGGCAGCAACTTCTGCAAACGCGAAACCTGATCAGAAATCCTTCAGGGCTCCAGCGCTTGGAACTGAGCTTGGTAGAAAGAAGAGATCGGCCAGGAGTAACGTTTTTTGTTTTTTTTTTTTAAAGCATAGGATTTGGTGTGTGTGTGTGTGTGTGTGTGTGTGTGTGTGTGTGTGTGTGTGTGTGTGTGTGAGTGAGTGACAGAGAGGAGCAGATTTTGCCTTTCTCAACATGTCAGTTTCTTGCATGGGAATTCCTGATATTCCTCCCGGTCAGGCGAGAGAAGGGAGAGGGGCCCGCCCCCACCCCAGCCCCGGGTCACTGCTGACCTCGCCAGCGCCGGGTGCCTTCGGCAGGGCCAAGATTTCCCCGGGAACAAAAGAACGCTTGCCAATCCGAAAACGCTACCGCAGCCCGAGGACAGCCTCTTTGTGTTCTGAAAACTTTCTAATTAAGGAATGCCCTGGTTTCTGATACGCATTAAAACTTTTCCACGCAGATGTCACACGGAGGATCAGATTATTGCTCCTGCGCCGCAGACTGGACTCTCAGTCGCCACACGCCGAACTGGAGAAAACGGCGCAATTGAAGACGCGCTTTAACCGTCGAGTATTCCTGGGCACTGGGTCTCAGGTTACTTTTAGAACCATTCCCTCCACCCCCAACCCTTAGTTTTCTTACGATCTCACTAAAGCTACACACCAGATCCCCCATACTCCGGGCTGTAGGTGCAGGCGGGGGGGCCGGGGCGCCCCGCGCCCGCCACTCCCAGACCGTGTCCCCTCCCAAGGAGGGGTCTGTCCTCCCTCCCGCCTTGGGTCGCCCCCCCCCGCGGGACTCCGATTTCCCCTCGGACGCGGCCCCTCCTCCTTTTTTACAGCCAGAAAGTGTGGGTGAGAGGGGATGTGTGGCCTCACGGGGTCTGTTTGGGTCCTGGGAGAGAAAAGCGACCCGCGACGTCCACCCCTCTTTTCGATCCATGACGAACCTTACGTTTAGGATCGGGGCACCTACAAGTCCCCGGAGAAACCCGGCCTTTTTCAAGCCCAAGGCAGGGCTCACGTGGACGTCGGGTCACGTCTCTCTCACCTCCGGCTCGGCGCTATCTAGCCTCAGCTCCCTGCAAAAAAAAGCCTATCCGGATGCTCCCTTCTGTTCGGGAATGTGCATTTTAGGGCGCCCGGAAGAGGAACAGATCGTCCAAGCACACTCCCTTTTCTGGTGCGGGTACCCCGCACCCCACACCCCCCGAGCGGATTCAGGCTCAAAGTTTTTCTGAACTTTCCTCTCCCAGCCCCCCTGCCCCTCCCCTCAGGAATCCGCCCAGAGCGCTGCAGACTCCGCCTCTCGGGCTCCCTCTCTCTCCCTCTCCCCCCCTCTCTGCCCGCCCCCTTCGGACTTTCACCCAATCCGGAGGCGGCCTCACGGAAAACACGCGCTGCCATTGGGCCGCCCTGGCCCTCGCGGCCCCGCCTCCCGGAGTGGTTTGTGAATGGGGGGAGGGGAGGGGGCGGGGCGGCCCGGAGCCCGGCGAGTGGCGCGGCTCGGCGGCGGCGGTGGTGACTCCGCGCTCCCATCCCGCGGGCGCCGGGACTCGCGGGCTCAGGGCTGCGCGGCGCGGGGGGAGGCCCGGCCCCAGGCCGCGGGACGCGGTGGAACTGGATTGCCACAGGAAGAAGAAAAAGGAAAGAACTCGCTGAGCTCTGGGGCTGCAAGGCGCCGACTGCACTCAGAGCGAGGAATCAGAGCCGTTGGTTGGGCTGAAACTTGGGGCCGAGCTTTTGGGGGAGCTGAAGAGCCTAAGGAGCTCCGGGGAGTGGAGACGGTGGCGAAGGGGGCGGCGGCGGCGAGCGGAGCCTCGGGGCGAGGAGGCGGAGCGGCCCCGCCGAGGCGGCGGCCCCGGCTGGCAGGCGGCGGCGCCGGGCTCTCTCCGGCCGGGGGCTGGACTCGGCGTGGGGGGCGCGCGCGTGCGTTCCTGGGAGTGGAGAGACTTTGGGCAAACTTTGAAGGGTTCCCCCGAGACGCTTGTTGCTCGTCGCCGCAGAAGGAGCCGCACCCTGCCGTCGCAGCGGGAGCAGTCGGCGTCCCGCCCGGGCCCAAGCAGACGCGTTCGGGGTCCCTGGCGGCCGCGGGCACCCCAGCTGCGGCGCCCTCGGCTCCGCGCCGCCCACGGCCCGGCCCCGGCGCCGGGAAGACTCTGATGCGCCGGGCGCGGCGGCGCCGGCCCGGATCCGAGCTGCCCCCGGCCGCCTCGTGGAGCTCCTCCGGCGGAGAGCGGCGATGCGGGGCCCCGGCGCGGCCGCGTCGCGCTCGCGGGCGGGCCTGTGCACCCTGGTGCTGACGCTGCTGGGAGCGCTGCCCGCGACCCCCCGGGCGCAGCCGTACCACGGAGAGAAGGGCATCTCGGTGCCGGACCACGGCTTCTGTCAGCTCATCTCCATCCCGCTGTGCACGGACATCGCCTACAATCAGACGATCCTGCCCAACCTGCTGGGCCACACGAACCAGGAGGATGCGGGCCTCGAGGTGCACCAGTTCTACCCGCTGGTGAAGGTGCAGTGCTCGCCCGAGCTGCGCTTCTTCCTGTGCTCCATGTACGCGCCCGTGTGCACCGTGCTGGACAAGGCCATCCCGCCCTGCCGCTCTCTGTGCGAGCGCGCGCGCCAGGGCTGCGAGGCGCTCATGAACAAGTTCGGCTTCCAGTGGCCCGAGCGGCTGCGCTGCGAGAACTTCCCGGTGCACGGCGCCGGCGAGATCTGCGTGGGCCAGAACACGTCCGACGGCTCCGGGGGCCCGGGCGGCGGCCCCACGGCCTACCCCACTGCGCCCTACATGCCCGACCTGCCCTTCACCGCGGTACCCCCGGGGGCCGCCGACGGCAGGGTCCGTTCGGCTTTTCCCTTCTCGTGCCCGCGCCAGCTCAAGGTGCCCCCGTACCTGGGCTACCGCTTCTTGGGCGAGCGCGACTGCGGCGCCCCGTGCGAGCCGGGCCGCGCCAACGGCCTCATGTACTTCAAGGAAGAGGAGCGGCGCTTCGCCCGCCTCTGGGTGGGCGTGTGGTCCGTGCTGTGCTGCGCCTCCACGCTCTTCACCGTCCTCACCTACCTGGTGGACATGAGGCGCTTCAGCTACCCCGAGCGGCCCATCATTTTCCTGTCGGGCTGCTACTTCATGGTGGCCGTGGCGCACGTGGCCGGCTTCCTGCTGGAGGACCGCGCCGTGTGCGTGGAGCGCTTCTCGGACGACGGCTACCGCACGGTGGCGCAGGGCACCAAGAAGGAGGGCTGCACCATCCTCTTCATGGTCCTCTACTTCTTCGGCATGGCCAGCTCCATCTGGTGGGTCATCCTGTCGCTCACCTGGTTCCTGGCGGCCGGCATGAAGTGGGGCCACGAGGCCATCGAGGCCAACTCGCAGTACTTCCACCTGGCCGCGTGGGCGGTGCCCGCCGTCAAGACCATCACCATCCTAGCCATGGGCCAGGTGGACGGGGACCTGCTCAGCGGAGTGTGCTACGTGGGCCTGTCCAGCGTGGACGCGCTGCGGGGCTTCGTGCTGGCGCCCCTGTTCGTCTACCTCTTCATCGGCACGTCCTTCCTGCTGGCCGGCTTCGTGTCGCTCTTCCGCATCCGCACCATCATGAAGCACGACGGCACCAAGACCGAGAAGCTGGAGAAGCTCATGGTGCGCATCGGCGTCTTCAGCGTGCTGTACACGGTGCCCGCCACCATCGTCCTGGCGTGTTACTTCTACGAGCAGGCCTTCCGCGAGCACTGGGAGCGCACCTGGCTCCTGCAGACGTGCAAGAGCTACGCCGTGCCCTGCCCGCCCGGCCACTTCCCGCCCATGAGCCCAGACTTCACCGTCTTCATGATCAAGTACCTGATGACCATGATCGTGGGCATCACCACTGGCTTCTGGATCTGGTCCGGAAAGACCCTGCAGTCCTGGCGCCGCTTCTACCACAGACTTAGCCACAGCAGCAAAGGGGAGACTGCGGTATGAGCCCCGGCCCCTTCCTCACCCTCCTCCCTTTCCCCCATCCCCTAATAAGGGGAAAGGTGCAGTAGGGGAAGAACTTCTGGGTGAGGGGCTTGTTTCTGTAACCTCCTCCCCCTCCAGTGAGAAGGGACCTGGAAGTGAGAAGATAACTTGTAGAGGCGGGACGAGAGGTGGGTTTGGAAAGGAAGCCTGGGTGGAAAGACGTTTTGAATGAAAAGACTTCTGGCAAAGACTTGCAGGATGATGATGATAACAATAATAATAATAATAATGCTAATCACGTACGGTACGGACCGACCTGGGCCCATCGAGAAGACTGAGACTAGAAGAGGTTGCTGTGAGCTCCACACGGCTCTGGCTGAACTGGGACGGTGCGCGATTCCCCTACTGCAAGACAAGTAGCCCGTCCTCACTCCTGTGAGGCCCGGGTGAAAGGTACAGCTCTGTCTGCGGCGGCGGCTTTGTTGTAAGAAGGGAGGACTCCCTGCGGTGTCCTTGTCAAGCGGTGGTCAAACCATAATCTCTTTTCACTGAGGCCAAACTGGAGCCCAGATGGGTTAATTTCCAGGGTCAGACATTACAGTCTCTCCTCCCCTGCCCCCTCCCGCCTGTTTTTCTTCCCTTACTCCTTTCAAGTCTTGTAAAATAAGCATTTAGAAGTCTTGGGAGGCCTGCCTCCTAGAATCCTAATGTGAGGATGCAAAAGAAAAGAAGACAGCGTTTGGAGATGATGCAAAGGAGAGGTGTAGTAGGTATTTCTGCTACTTTTTTTTTTTTCCTAGGGAAGGCAAGAGAAAGAAAGAGGGTGTTTTAGTCGATTTAATACCCTGAAAGAAGTGATGACTTGTTGCTTTTCAAAACAGGAATGCATTTTCCCCCTTGTCTTTGTTGTAAGAGACAAAAGAGGAAACAAAAGTGTCTCCATGTGGAAAGGCATAACTGAAAACAGCAACTTTTATATAGGCAAAGTAGCGCAAATCTAAGGTTTCCCTTTGGATGTTGATTTGGTTGAGATAAACATTCCTTTTTAAGGAAAAGTGAAAGGCTTATGCTTCCATACTCCCCTCGGTCAGAGGTTCTGACTTGGTTAAAGGAAATGCAAGGGGTTTTGTTGTGTTTGTTTTACATAAATATAATTTAAAACACGTGATCCAATGGGCTGTTAAAATGTTGAGGGAAGTCTCTCATTTTTTTTCTTCCTATAAACCTGAATTTAGGTTTTCTATTTTTTTCTCCAATTTGAATTCTTCAAGATAAAAGGAAGAGTATAATAATGCCTTCAGCCTCCATAATACAGGAAAGTTAAATTTTAAAAAAGTAAAGACCCATTTTGTCCTTTTTCTTCATTCCATAAATCCATTTATAAAACGTGTATGCTGACCTTGTCTTTGTGTCCCTGAGTGAGGAGGTGACCTGCAGAAATGATAGTGAAGGAAGAGTTCAAGCCATGGGGTCCCCCTTTTAAGGAAAGACATTAAAAAAAGGTAAATTTCAAAGTATTCTGGCATTCTTTGAAATGTGCTAGATTACTTAAATTTTATTTATCTTAAGTCGTGTTCTTTTTTTCTATAATAGAATTCATTCTTTTGCATAATGGTTTAAAACTGAGCAAAAAATCTTGGGAGCTAACCTTTACTCCACCTTTGACATCACCCTCCAAACTTGCAACACTGTCCTAGTTCTCCAAACAGTTTTTAAATGCTGTTTTGAACAGTTTTTAAATCATAGAGGGTACTGTAAGGAGTACAAGTTACTTTATGTATGTAACGTTCAGTTGAGTGGAGCTGCTTTTTATATTAAGGCTAACATTGACTTTGTGTTTCTTAAGCCTCCAAAACTGTCTTGTTTGTCAGATTTTTAAACTCCCACTACAGGTTTTTGGCATATTTTGTGTTGTATCTCTTGCATGTGAAATTTGTAAAATAGAGACAAGTGCAGTATGTATATTTTGTAAATCTCCCATTTTTGTAAGAAAATATATATTGTATTTATACATTTTTACTTTGGATTTTTGTTTTGTTTTGTTTTACCTTTAAAAGTCTACAAGGAAGCCCCACTTTATCACATGTACAGATCACAAATAAATTTTTTTAAATACAAAGGGAACGTTTATTTAGTTCACAGTGCCTGTGTATCATTTAGCCAAAGAACTGAACTTTGTATTATGGAAAAAAGGTACAGAGGGTCATCATTGGGTGGGTCCCTCATAGAGAAAGAGGTTATGTATTAGTGAGGGCTTTTTGCTTTACCTTTTAAAATAGAGTGTAATGAATGCCTTAACTATCTCAATATTTTTCTGTTGCTGCTTCCTGCGTCAAACCACCCAACACACACTCCCTTAACCTTTTCACATCCTGCTTTGGATAACTGATTGAAGATACAGAAAAAGCATCTTTAGAAAGGTGCTGTCTGACCCATGTTTGTACGGCCCTTCAGAGATGAAGTCCATATTTGAAAGAGGACTGGAACATATTTTTGGGCAGCTTTACTGGTGATGTTTTTCTTCGGTAGAATTCAGTGAGTTTTTCTTTTTTCTTCCCCTCAACTGATTGGTGTTTTTGTATCCTTGATGACCCTTATCCACATTGTTAATACCTAAAAGTCCTTTAGATTCACGTGGCTGGGAGTCAGTAGATGATTCCAGATAATAGCAGGAGCCTTGCATGTGGAGCCTTCTCAGCTCTAAGCTTCACTCTACCTTTTAGATCAACCGAACCCAGAGGTCAAGTGATTCCCTGAGGTGGCAGTGAAGGTGGCAGTGACTCAGCAGCTCTGGCAGGAATAGACTCCATGACTGACCCCAGAATGGCCTCAGAAGCCACTGAAGCTATTCTTTCCCTCCTCCGAGAGGCTAACTTTGGAATCAGATTAGACCGAGAAGCCTACATTATCCAGGCGCTTTGATATTAAAGTCCCTAAGGGAAATGATAAAGGCATTCTAAATACTTACAATTCCAAGCCTCACTAGTTTTTCTTTCTTTTTCACTCGCCTTCCTTCTTTAATTCAGGTGCCTGTCTCCCGGCTTTTCATCAGATAGTCAGTCGCCCCATTCTCAAACAGCCATTGAGACCCTGCAGCAGACTGGATGCTGCTGTTTTCCTTCCTTCTTCGCCTCTAAGTTTCTGCACTTCTAAAGCTCAACAGAAACCGTTCTGTTTTCGTTTTAATTAACAGGCTCGCACACATGGCTGGTGTGTTTTACAAACACACAGAATGAAAACCAGTGACAGACAGTCCTCACCGGGAGAGAAGGAAGTCGCGCCACTGCGCTCTGTGCAAAGCTGTTTTAAGATCCTCCTGTGTTTTGAACATCACAATGGGTGTGAGGTCACTTTAACCTGTGAAGATTTGGGCATCAAGGAAAGGAAAAAATAGCGACTTCAAGTCTCTTAACGTTCATCCAGTTTTTGCTCATAAAATGACACCTTTTAGGTTAAAGCATGCTTCTTTTAACACCACGCTAATACCGCCTGTTAAGAATGTTTGCTTTTAGAGGAGGTGGAAGGCTCCCAACAGGGTTTTTGCTCACAAATTAACTGCTAAAAGCACTTAGACCCTTCTGTGGGGAGAGCTGCGTTACTGCTCCTATAAACGTGTCCCTTTCCTCTTCAGGACTGACTGGTCCTTCAGGGCTCTCAAAGACTGAAGAGCGTTGGTCTTGAGTGAGGGAACAAAGACTGTGTATGAATAAATTACTACCTGCCTTTTTTGTAAGCAAAGATAAAAGTGCACAGTTTAATTCCTTTCACATTGTGGCGTGTCCTTATGCAGCTGATTCTTACCTAAGAATTTTAGAAGCTCAGGGATTTTTAAGGAAGCTCATCTAAGCTGAAAATATGTGAGAGAGTGTTTGTGAAAGGGCATGCGTAAAGGTTATACATAAATGTTAAGAAAAACATTGGCAGGAGTTTGGTGTTAATCCCTAGATAAGGAGCAGAAACACTTGTGAAAATTTTCTGCAGTTTATAAAACAAAATTAGTCTACACAATAACTGCATGCAACACCTAATCTTTTAAAGTAGGTATGTGAGAAATCTTGGCAAGAAATAAATGTCCTGTTGATAATATCTTACCACTGGAGAAAAAATAGAATTTTTAAAATCATGCTTGATAGAAAATAGTGATATTAGAAATTCTCTGGGTGGAACTGTAAGAGTGTAACAGCTGTAAGTTTGAACCCTATAATTATACTGGGAAATTCTCTCCAACTCTCCCATCTTTAATTTCACTGAAAAGGCAGGTGGCTATTTATAGATGGTATATTTTTATGTATGCATATGTGGACGCTGAATAACAGTCTACAGGGCTCCAGGAAATCCTAGAAGAGACCAAAAGCACTCCAAAGTGGACTTAAACAATTCATAGATGTGTCCTGTTTTTCTCTTATTTCACCCTCAGTGGCATTAAACTGATGATATAAAACTTGGTTCTTAAACTCTTACTTTTCAATTTGTGACATCTCTTACATCTGAGTCTGTGTTCCTCACATTTCACGTAAAAGTGAACTAGTTAAAAGGGTACCATTAAAATGTCAGGTCTTTGGTAAACATACATTGTCTCTTATTATCTTTGGTTAAAAAAAAAAGTTCAGTCACTTGGAATTTTCTCAGTACCACAGTGGTAGAAAAAAAGGAAGTTTGACAAAGACAATAGTAGTTTATTAGAAGTAATCTAAATCAAGAAGTATTGATGAAACAGCCACTACATAAAAGCTGCTATGACAGGGCCTGGAGGGAATTACAAATAAAAGTAAAAAAGACACAGTCCACCTGAAAAACTCTAGTTCAGGGTATGGAGGGCATCCTCAAGGAGGAATAGCAACTAATTATATTTCCAGACAGAGCTTGGCAAGTACCATTATAGAGCCCAAATGCTTTTTGGAATAATATTACTTGACATTTGGTGGCATTTACTGATTGTAAAAGCTACTTCCGCATTCATTATTTGACTTTATCCTCACAATTATTATAACAACCCTGTAAAGTGGAATAATTTCTGTTTTAAAGATGAAGGTCATTATCCCTGAAGCCTCTTGCAGAAGACTTTAAAAAATAACACTGAAGCTTTTGTGAGGGATTCAAATGTGCTTTAACTGAGAGACTACCTCACCTTGCAAGGATCTTTTGGGGCAGCAGTCCCCAACCTTTTTGGCACATGAGACTGGTGCTCCTATGAGAACCTAGTGCTTTATCATCTGAGGTGGAGCTGAGGCGGTGATGCTAGTGCTGGGGAGCGGCTGCAAATACAGATGAAGCTTCTCGGTTGCCAGTCCCCTCCTACTGTACAGCTTGGTTTTAAACAGGCCACAGACCCATACCAGTCCGTGGCCTGGAGGTTAGGGATCCCTATTTTAAGGAACTCAAATCCACCTCTTTTGCTATTTAGCTTTCTGTAGTGCTTTGCAACTGTAAATCTATGTGGTTTGGTCCTGGCACAGGATTCACCTTAGAGTTTAAAAAGTGATCTCTGAGAGAGGGGCCTATTGGAAACAAAAAGGGCATTGGCAGACAGAAATAAAATGTGTGTGGGTGGGAAGCAGTGAGGCAATAAATTTCCATGTAGTCCATGAATGAAAATAAGCTGTTCAAATGATATAGCAAGACAACAACCTACTGCTCCTCACCCATAGAAAATCTGATCCCCAAACTTCAGCTTGACCTTGAAGTTTCTAGAGGACAAGTCAATCGGGGGTAAAAGTATCTTGGGCAGGAGAGGAAATACAGTACCGACAATGAAAGCTTGTATGGCATAACCTCGCGCCAGTTATATTTTGTAATATCCAAGAGAAAACAAATGGCATGTAGCTGCAGGGAGAGATGAGTGGCAGCTGGTCCCTGAGTTGCAGCAGACAGAGAGAACAAGTCTTTGAGCTAAAATCATGAATTATCTTCAGCGCCAAAATTTGTTTCTTGAGAACCTAGGATGTGCCAGGTGCTGTGCTAGGCCCTGAGTATAGCACAGTGTTCTGGAATGTGCTGTCCTTAGTCTTAGCCAGAGATAAGCACATGCCCGCCACCTCACTTGTTTCCCACACAACTCTCTCGAGTGGGGAGTGGACCAGAACCACCTTTCTTTGTGTTTATGAACTACAGGCATAACATGCTTTATTGTGCTTCACTTTATTACGCTTCACAAATACTGCGTTTTCACAAATTGAGCATAACACCCTCCACCAGCAATAAAGATTACAACTAGCTAAGGCTCAGATGATGATAGCATGTTTTAGCAATCGAGTATTTTTAAATTAAAGTGTGTACATTTTTTAGACATAATGCTATTGCACACTTTTATAATCTAAATATAACTCCTATTTATTCTGGGAAACCAAAACATTCTTGTGACTTGCATCATTGTGATATTTGCTTTATTGCAATAATCTGGAACCGAACCCACAATATCTGTGAGGTATGGCCATATCTTTCCCCTTATGGTCTTAAAGTAGTAACAATAAATGGATAGTGTTATCTTGATCACATTCTGAAGACGGAAAACCAGTGAGGCTAAAAGCAGCTTGTTCAGTGTCATGAGTAATTACAGGCCAGGCCACAATGAAGGATCCATGGAGGTCTCCCAAAGACTCTGCATCTGGCTATTTTTCTCCAAGAATGGTGTGCTTTGAAGATGTGGTATGGTTGGAAGGAGCAGTACGTATGAGGCACAAGGGAGTGATGGGTGATTCGAACCAGCTTTGTGAAAGGGAACATGATTATACAAACATGTTGCCCGGGGCAGTGAAGATTAGCTTTTCTTACTCTGTTGATAATAATCATTATGTACATAACTGCTGACATTTTCTGAGAATTGACAAATGCTAAGCCCTGGGTACAATATGGCATAGTAGTTGAGATAATCCACCCTAAGCCTTAACCACAGTACTTGGCATCTCATAAGTGATCAATGAATGTCGGCATTATTACTATTAATATATAATTGTCTCATTGATTCTTCACAACAACCTTACGTGGTAGGTATCATTATTTCCCATTTTACATGTGAGGAAGCTCAGGCTCTGAAAGGTGAGCTGACAGCAGCAAAATCGGCTATAGCCTTGTGTCCCTAATAATCATTCTACAAATACTTACCGAAGTCTTATTAGTGCCGCCTTCCGTTCTCTATTACTATTTTTAAAAAACTCAGTCTGGGGTTGAAGTAGAAATAAGTATGGAAAAGAATTTGCATCAGAACAGATTGGAATTGAGGAGGACATTTTCAGGGCTAGTCCCCAGAAAGGGTTTTTGTCTTTTAGTGAGAAGCAGAGCACTCGTAAATACTGTTTAAATCCTGGGGACTGGATGCTCCCCTTTCTTGCATCAGTTTCTACACTGGAGTGTGAGGGCCAGCAGCAAAAATGAGCCTGTGAAAGTGTTTCCCAGACACCTCCTGGAGCGCCTCACAGGGTTGGTTTCAGAGTCTCTTGGTCGTGAACAGAAGAGAGAGCTTGTGCAAGCATCATACTTTAAGTACCCTTTCATTACCCCTCGTTCCCGGAAGGAGCAATTGAGGCACAGAGAATTTATCCGGGCCCGAATGATGTAGAGTTGGTAATATTTTTAGGTCTCCTTCCCATTGGGGTGCTTTTTAATAAACAGGAAGTGATTTGGGAGGAAAGAGTGAAAATTCCAGAAAACTAGTTAAATTCCTCTTCACTTCTATCCCTGACTCCAGGAAGTGTGAATTCTGACAGCAACATCCTTCTTATTCTTGTTATTTGGTAATTAAAAACAGACATGCACACGAAATAATTTCATGAGTTGCAACAACAGCAGCAACAACAAATTCAGTGCATTGGCAGAAGGAGAAAAGAGACATTGCCTCTCTCCTTATGCTGAAAGTCAAGGTAAAACAGACTTGCACCCTGAGCCCATTGTACCTCCCCCTTCCACATTTCAGCAGGCTTACAACATTCACCACGAGATAACTAGATTTTCAACAGGGGGAAGGGTTCAGTCACAAGGGACTTTCATAGCAGAAACTGCTAAATAAGAAATTCAAAAGGTTTTATCTAGTACAACTGTTTGTTAATCTAATTAAAACTTAGATAAGATAGGGATCTAGGGTCCATTCTTTAGTTTATGGGCTTCGATGAGCTTTAGATTGCTTAGAAATTATAGATTCTCACAGGAAGTCAAGTCATGCATTAAAAAATGAAAGGTTCGTTCTGGTGGTGGTGGTGAGGTGATGGTGAGGTGATGGTGAGGTGATGGTGATGGTGATGGTGTGTGTGTGTTTGTGTATGTGGACTATTTTAAATGAAAGGGGTCTTGTGTCTGTGAGATAGTTCAAACTGGACTTTGAAGATCTAAAAGGAGGCTGACTTAAGAAGGTAAAATCTAAATGGTAAGGTTAAGTCATTTTCATTTAATGTTATTAAACACTCTGTCTTACATGTGCTTCCTCTCTCTGTCTCTCCCTCTGTACTTTTCTCTACCCCTCATGATTAACATTGAAATACCATAGTTACAACTGCATTTCTCACTGTTAATTTCTGGGTCTCAGTGCATGAAGATTGACATAGATGTCAAATGGATGTCATCTGACACTCTTGTACAAAGACACATGCTAGCCTAAAAGGAGAGTATTTAATTTTTAGCAGAAAAAAAAATTCATTCTAAGGGTGATTTGTTGCCATTTTCATCACCATTTGCACTTTGCATTTCCAAGGAATTAAATTCATAAGTCGAAGACTTTTTACTGAAAAAGTCAATGCCCTATTAATTTGCCACCAGTCCTTCCAGCTTCCAGCATAGCATGCATTTGCCAGTGCTCCTTGCAGCATTCTTCAAAAGCCAAATGGCTTGATAAAGTCAAAAGAGACCCAGAAAATGAGAACAAATGTTTCAAACCAAACCATCCTCTCAAATCACAAAGAAGTTTTATTTTACTGTTAGCACAAGTGGCTGACAAAAAGAACACTAAACATTAAATTTTCAAGTTCTCCATTTGGGGTCCACTTAAGAGAGCTCCCTCTATATTTCATTTAAGGTGGGAACCTATTTTACAGTAAGAGTTAAGTGAGACGGCAAGGAAATTCAGTTAGTTCATCTCTTGTGAGAAGAAGGCAACATACAATCCCTCCATTCACTGTGTGGTTTTTGGTCTACAAGTTGTACAACGTGTTTACTTCAGATAACTAAGTTCCCTTCCTGTTCACACCACAACTCTTATATATTTATAACTGCTCTGAGCTTGTCTCTCAAGATTGTCTGAGCAGTTGAAGTGGCTACTGAAAAATATCTAAGTGCAATCTCTGCTGTCCAATCAAAATGTTACCTAAATTGCCTTTTCTTATTTTTAAATTATAAAACGCAATTTTCTGTTAGTGGGAACACCCGGTTGAAATACTGCTTATGAATAGAAATACTCAACAGGTTCCACCTTCAAGACAGTTACTGTGTTTATAAGAGTGAACATTATTGTGTCTCTTAATCCCAGCTATTTGGTTTTTAAAAATGAAAGAATTTAACCTATGGTTAGCCTTTTGCATAGGATCAGGCTTCAAGAAAAATTAGAGTAGATCTAACCTTATTTTCCTCAAGGATATTTCTTTTAACCTAAAGATCTTTCTTACCTGTCACTCTGCACCAAGAAAAAGGAAACAGAAAGACGGAATGTTTTTTTTAAAAGATCAAAGGAAGGAGAGAGATTGAGAGAGAGTAAGATAGCAAGAGAAAATTCTGAACAGTCTTGCTTCTGAGCCACTGACACCCTGATTTAATCATTCCTTTGACAACTATTAGGTGACTTTCCATCATTACTCACATTCCCTGTATCCTAGAGTTATAAGCAGTAACATTAATTGAGGGTTTTGATGTATCAGACACGTACGTAGAGTGTACTAAGCACTCTACATATCTTATCTCATTTGATTCTCTCAACAACTCTCTGACATAGAAACTATTATCCCCATTTTAAAGACAGAGAAATCTGAGACACCAAAAGGTTAAGTAACTTGCCCAAGACCCCTTGATTCCCATGCTGTAGTACATCCCTCTTCCTGCTCTGTTTTCTAACTCTGACCACTGAATTGTTGATATTTATGGAATCAACTGTTTCTTTGGAATATCACTAAAATTGTATTAGCTTTTTAGGAGGAATTTTGAAATACATTTATTCTAAGTCATGTGTTACTTGTTAGCAGGGAATTAGTTCCTGCTTTCCCATGATCTATGTTTAATGACTTCTCTTCTCTTGACAGGGTATAACAGGGTCATGGACACCAGTGAGGAAGCTAATAGACTTGAGGAGCCAAAGTGGGTTTGAATTTAGCTCATCTCATTGTATTTTTACATAAAAGGGGTTGCAGGGGAGCTCAATAAAAGCCCCACTCCCAACAGGGCAAAGTGACTCCAAAAGGTTAACACTGAAGCCCAGGTGACGGACTGCATGTGCTCCTCAAGTGTTCACTGTGTCCAGTCTCCAAACACCCCTGAAGATGAAGGATTTGAGAGAGAATGACAGATTCACTAAGGAGTTCGGAGTTGTTTGGAAAGGTAAGTTAATAATTTTCTCCAAGCATGAAAAAAGTCACCACTATTATTCCAGTTTGAGGGAAGCAACTTCAGCTCAGTTGTTGAATGCATGGTGCTAAGACAGTCAAAGGACAAAAGAATGTCTTGCCTCCAACAAAGGCTCTGTCACTCCCTTCCTTGCCTTGCCCCCGAGCCTGAGATATCCATTTTCCCTACCAGAGGCATCCTGGATAAGTGAGCATGGATGTTTAAAAGCCTTCCTTGATCGAAGAATAAGACAAAGCAGGCACCTCTCTATCAGAGAGCTAGCTGGTTATTGGAGCTCCCTCTGTAGGACCTGCAGCAGAGGAGAGGGGACAAATTACAAAAGAAATCATGCTCCCTGCCATTGTTAGGGACTGGCTTCCTTTACTGCCTTCTCCTGCTGCCCTGCAGGCTCTTTCTTAGTGTTTAAGAAGCACCCTAGACTGCCAGGACAAGGGCTATGCTTTGAGATCCAGCAGCTGGTGCTATATATTTCACTCTGCCAGCAACTACAATTTATCATTGGCTCTGTCCTTGTCCTTAATCCCTGTGATCATCCAACCAACTTGTATCCTAGTTCCTCCTCATGTCCACCATCTCTTGCTGAGATCACTAGATTGGCTCCCTGACTTGCCTCTCTGCTTCCATTTTGGTCCCTCCTCTAATTTATCCCCATTTCGTGCCAAAGAAAATCATGGTAAATGCAGCTATGACTCTGTCTCTTTCTTGTTTAAAATCCTAAGCACAGCATACAAGGCCCTCCATAATCTCGGCCTAGTTCTCCAGCCTCATCTTCCACCATTCCTACTCTGCACGGAGTACTCTGGTAGCTGATTCGTTTACAGTTGCTCTACATACTCATGTTCATGAGAATTTATTTTTTGATGAATAGAAAAATTTGTAGCTTTTTCAATAGCTGAAAGCTAATCTAATACCTTATTGGATGCACTCCAGCTCTCTTCTTCCCTGCAAAAATGAGCAGGAATGTGGGTCCAGAATAAAATCAGAGTGAAGGTTTAGATATTTCCATCATCATCCTAGGATACTTTCACATTACCCTGGGACAACTAAAGAAATCCCCCCAAAAAAGGATATTATCTAGCTAAAAAAAAAAAAAAAATCAGCAAGATTATCAACTATCATTCATGCCTAGGCAATGATTTGTCTTATAGTGCTAAGTATAATATCTAGTACATAGTGATGCTTAGTGTATTAAGTTGGTTAGTGACTCGCCAAAATTCATGTTCTTGGACAAATAAATAAAAAAAAAATGAATGGATCACATGTAGAAAATCATTTGGAGCCAAATAAAGTATTAGAGGCCTTAGAAATATGATTTATAGGTTATCAGCCAAAATCCACTTCTCCTACCTTGTGACCCCGTAAGTAGATTAGAGCTGAATGTATAGCTGGAATTCTAAATCCTAGTTTTGTTGTGGACTGGTGTTCTTGTCAAGAAATCATAAATCCTTTTGAAAATCTGATGGAAACTATGGGCTCAGACCCAGAAATATGCAAGTATGGGTCATATATACATACCTAAGATCGCAGAAAATTTCCTTCTATCTCCCCAAAACTATTGAACCAAAATTAAGAGTTTCTCAATAAGAAGATATAGATAGAATATTTAGGATTTTTCACCAATTCTTTGGACACACTGAAAACAGGGAAAGGCAACAGAGTTATTTCTCCTTTCTAAATTCAGCCATGCCAAATCATGGAGCCCTCGTATACGGAATGTGCTTCAGTGGCTAATCTGAAAGAGACGGTGGATTACAGGAGAACAACCTGGCCTGGAAATGTAGACACCTGAATTCCAAATCCAACTTTGCCATCTAATTCTTTTGTTCTTTCTTTCTCACATTCATCCCAGCCCCAGTCAAATGCAGACGCTTTTAGGGTCAGAGGACAGGTTAATGAGATAATGCTAGTAAAGCACTTTGCCCCCAGGAAAAGATTCCTGTGTAAACATGAGATATTATTAGACATTATCAAACTTCACCCTGGCCAGCAGTGACCCGGCTGAGCTCTCTTCCTTATCTACTGTTTGGCCAAATTGGGTTTTTTCTTTAAAGCAAAGAGTGTGGGAGGTCTCCTGTCGGCTGGTGTTGGGGACTCCGATAAGTGGACCCTATCACATCCCCTGGAGCAGAGCAAACAGATCATTTGACTACATTTGATTGTTTCCATTCTTTACTAACAGTTAGCCCCAAATCACTTTATGCACACATATTTAAAGCAATAATATTTAGGGAATTCTTCCTTTTCTATGTGTGTTAAATTCAATGTGAGTTACTCAAGTTTATTAATAGGAAAATAAATCTTATTTCATGTTTGGTGTTTGTGATTTTTTATTACCTCTTAAGAATGATTACATAGAATTTCCCCCTTCATTTCTGCTGTTCTTGACCAATTTGTAAACAGGAGAAAAACACATTGGTTTCAGGAATATTGGTTTTATAACTTATTCAAAGTAACAAAAAGAAGAGTAATTCCTACAATTAGCAAGTTGCAATCGAATTTAAATGTTACAAACTAACATTTTCTTCCAAAAAAAAAAAAAAGGCAAAAAAATGTGCAATTACCTAAGTTCCATGAGAATTTGTTTTGAAAAAAAAATCCAAGGAAGCTTTTTTCATTATCAGCATTGACAAGGACTTGGTGAGCTAAAAGAAACCTAAAATGACAGCAGTAATTTTCATCAACATGAAGATGACATAGAATCTTAACTCATACCCTTAAGAAATCCCACTACAAAGGAAAAAGACTTCATCGAGAATTACCCACTCCTCATGCATACATAGTAAGGGCACCTGACATATGACATTAGCCAATGCTCTGCATTTGGTCAAACTATATTTCATCAAATTTCATCAGTCATACTTTCCAACTAGAAGATGACCTTTCAAAGAGATTGTTAAATCCTAACCATGTAGACTATGTAGATTTTCTCTGCTTCCATCCTTGCCCTCCCCCTCTGTCCTTCCTCCTCTTCCTCCTTCCTTCCCTCCTTCCTATTGTGAATGGCATACATTCTACTGCCTTTTTGATCATCCTTTAAACCACTGGGAATGCAGATCTTACAACTTTTGGCTGGACAGAGATGCACCTTGGGAAGAGGAAATTATCTTTAAAGTGTGAGACAGGAGAAGTGGAGGAGTAGAATGATAATTGATAAAAATAATTGCCCTCAGAAGGTCGTATTTCAGACAAGTTTGAAAGGCATAGTTACAATCTACTGCTAATATTATTACAATTTTACTTCCTCCCCTTTTCTCTCCAATAGGTCAAAATTTAAGTTTTACTCAAAAACCATCTTAAATGACTTCCGCAACCTATGACATATGATCTATGTGTTTATTCCTGAGATATGTGCATTTATATCCCAGGCTAAATTATGAAGATGTGGTATTTATTCTCCTAGCTCTTTTTCTCTCTGAGTAATGTGTCCTAGGAAAATTCATGCTTCATCAAAAAGAAGAAAGAATGAATGAAAAAGATCCCTAGTAGGTTTTAGAAAAGGTAGACACTAAAGTTGTTTAAATACATATTTAACATTTACCAAAAATAGCTCTGATTGCAGGAGAAAATTAATTAAAGCAGACGAAAAGCTTCTAATCAGATTTATGCTATCTGATCATGTAATTAGACCTGGCTTTTAGGCCATCCTAACAAGTTTATTTGAAAAGGAAGAGAGATCATTGTTTATTGGAACTGCGATAATTTGGGTTTCTTTAATTGACTCCTGGTGTGAATACGTTGATGCCTGCTGTTCTCTAAGAGGCAGCATGGAAAGTTTCCAGGAAAAGTTCACATTCCAGGGGCAGTTTTGGAATCCACTTTCCATTGCAACCTAAGTCTGCCACTGGGACTTGAGTTCGTCCCAACAAAACGCCAAAGGCAGCCTCACCAAGCAGCAGACACCGTCTCTGTGCCAGGGGCTGGATAAGGAGCCCAGCTTCGAGCTGGGTCATCAAAATAACAGAGAGCATTTCTGAAACATTACCTTCCTCATGTCCTAAAGCACTAAGAGAGAAAAGAAAAATGAAATTGAAAGAAAGAAAGAAAGAAAGAAAGAAAGAAAGAAAGAAAGAAAGAAAGAAAGAAAGAAAGAAAGAAAGAAAGGCAAGAAAGAGAAATCAACAAAAAGAAAGAAAACAAAAGAAAAAGAAAGAAAGCACTAAAGGCACCAGAGTTTGTGACAACAATAAGGATTTAACATTCTGACATGAAGCCAGCCTGAAAAGAGCTACAATGAAGCAGGAGAGGGGAGCACTAGATTTCCTGTTCCTAGTGCTCCTAAATGCCCAAAAGCAGTGTTGCCAGTTGGCTGCTATAAATGAGTACATTCCATAAGAATTTAATAAGGTGCAAGATAAAAATAATCCATAACCCACTTGAAAGCAGAGGCACATTTTGAAGTTTCTCACTACCTTAAGCTCTAGATTAGAAATATCTAATTTTCTTTATAGGAAGTTTGGGTAGAAAGGAAGGTAGAGGCTGGGGGCCCTGAAAGAAGAAGTAGGAATTTCAAAGTCTGGTTTAATCCTGAAGGCATAACACAGAATCATAAAAGCAACCCCTGTCTT
This sequence comes from Cynopterus sphinx, assembly GCA_030015415.1. Lineage (NCBI taxonomy): Eukaryota > Metazoa > Chordata > Mammalia > Chiroptera > Pteropodidae > Cynopterus > Cynopterus sphinx. The sequence goes on from CM057379.1 coordinate 182,232,515, forward strand.
CTAAGAACATTCAGCATGCACGGAGTGACCGTGAACCGCACCATGTTGGTAGAGCATGAACTAAACATGGTCCTTACCCGACCCAGTCCCCCTGAACACAGCTGATCTTTGCAGGGGCAGGTACCTGACCCAAGCTGGGCCAAGCTGAGCTTTCTCCTGGGAATTAGAACTGGAATTGAAAAGGAGTAGTCAGTCTCTTTTTGGGTCCCTGGAGTCATTAGTAGCCATCTTATGGGCCTCAGGAATGAGAGCCAGCAATAGCATCCTAATGCCATTCATGTCCCGGATTCTATTTGTTTCTGAGCTGCAGCTCAATATCATCATCATAATAAGCCCTTTTTGCTTAAAAACAAACAAATAAACTCTGTTAAATAATCAGAATAATAAGGAAAAATTAGGCTAGTATGTCTTTCTAATCATCTTCTAGGTCTGCTTTCTTTTCTCCTCTGGACTTCCTATATGCACTTCTTACTGCCTAAAATGTCTCTTGTTTTAGAGGCTGACAATAGTGCCAACCTCTAAAACATAGTGGTCATTGGGAAAGGAATGGGAAATAAAGCAAATGAAACAGTAGCTTTGAAATGCATTGAGGATACCTGCCTGGCACCCCCACAAGGATTGGGTGTCCGTCTAGGTCCTCCTAAAAACAGACACCAAGACAGGATTAGATGTGTGAGAGATTTATCAGGAGGGAGCCAGCAGAATTGTCAGTTGGAGGACAAGTCTGACCATGTAAAAGAGAGTGAAAGGAAGAAAGTTTAGATGGAACTGTGCAGTTTTTAAAAGGTTAGGCAAGGCTACTGGGGAGTGTTTGAGGCAAAGCCACCCACCAGAGGAGTCCTATATCTGCAGAGTCTCCCAAGAACAAGCCTGCCTGCTGTAGTACTTCTGTCATGCTGTCATCAGCTAGGAGCAGCCAGTGGGAAGCTTGGCCTCGGCGCAAATGCGGTGATGGATTTCAGAGTGCACAACTGGAGCCCTGGGTCAATTATGCTCCTCGCAGTTGGAGATCCAAGAGGTGCTTTTTCATGGCCACCACAGTCTGCCTCTTCTCTCCACAGGGCCCCATTCAAGACCTATTTCTTCAACGTCCACTTGAATGCCACCTGCTCCTCTGCCCTGATTTATACAAGTGAAAGTAGTCTGTCTCTCTGAATTCTCACAGCATTTTCTCCATTTCTCTCTTATACGACTTAATACTTTCTATCTTGTATTACTTTCTTGAAATACTTTGTACTTCGTATTAGCTGTGTTATATGCAGCACAACTAATGCCGATGAGACACTACTATGTAGGGGGACTGAGGTGGGGGAGGAGGTTGCTGGCCTTATTTGCTTACTCTGGATTCTGGAACCTTGACCCGGATCATCAGAGTTTATCTCATTGAGATATATCTGCCTCATTCCCCCTCTTCTCAGACTCTTATCTGTTCACATCTTAACATTTCTAAAATTGGGACGTCGCTTATAACTTATGTCAAAAGAAATTTGCCACCTGCTGGTAGCAGAGTAAGTGGAGACAGAGTTGTCTGCCCATGGGAGAACTTAGCGAGGCACATTTACAACGAGCAAAGCAAATATTTATTGCTGAAGGCATGACTACACTTTCATGTTTTCTAGCAAAACAGTCAAGCACTTCAGAGGACACAGGAAGAGGATTTCTAGTCTACACAACAGGCACTATAATTACATACAATAAAAATTGACAGATATCTCAGGAGAAATAGCAGAATTTTTAGTTAAGGGAGGTTGGTGTGCTCAACTCATTTTTTTGTAAAGTCACCTTTGGGTGCCAAATACCTTTCAGAACCTCCTGGATGACTTTCAAGAGAAGCTGTTTACCTTCACGAAAAGAATAATTAAATTAAGGGTAGGACAAAACCATGCGTTTAACCAAACTGGAAATACAAATGAAACCCTCGATTCTGCACTTTGACTAACAATTACACTACCTAAGTCTACATCTGCTAACAAGGTTGAGATCACTAAGCCAGGTGATAGAAAGCAGGGCATCCCCGTAATGCTGTGCACAACTGCCAATAGTCACGAATGATTCAGAAGAATCCACAAGCTGAACCTGAAAAAAGTTTATTCCCAAACATTAAATGAAGTACTAAAAAAATACGTGAATGAATGGTATTTTTGTGTTCATATTAATGTTAGTGGTTTTTCCCCTGAAAACCTGTTATTAAATCATCAGAGTATCATAAAATAGATGACATCTTAGATGTGAGGAACTAGGGTTACTGTAATAATAAGTAGAATGGTTCTTTAACTTTTGACGTTAGGTTGTTGCCAGAAGTATATTTTAAGAATGATTAAACCCACACCCTGTAATGAGAATTCTGTACAGTTCATAATGTCAAGCAGGCAAAGCTCACTATACGTATCACAATTCACTCTCCCGCCCTTCTTTATGGAAGACATACTTAATTAGCCGTGGAACTCTCTGCTTCTAGGCCAGGACTCTGCAGAACTTTTCTCAATCTAGTGTCCTATGCAGTCACTACAAATCAGACTGGATCTAGTACCTAGTAGGAAACCTATTTGTCATCCCCATGCTATGTTCTTATACGGAATTAACTCCAAGGAACATGCAAGGCATTCCAGCACCAGTCTCCTCTTTCTTCACCCCAAAGAACTAAAGAAAACTCATAATAGTGTGGCCAAAAGAACTGCCTGCGATTAGCTTGGAATCCTCCTGCAGCTTCTCTAGACCTGTGTTCCATATTGCTTTGGGCCACCCTGCCTTGTTACCAACCACAAAAAGTTCTGTCTTTGTTTACATATTTATTTACTCCATATGCAGCCTTTAGGTGCCAAGCACCTTCTAACTGATGTATTCACAAGGTATTCTGTGAAATAAGCCCTGCAAATCCTTGCTGTCTGTTCTGCTAACGAATGAAAATGGCAGTGTGGTACTGTATACAGCTTAACAACTTTATACAGAGTTCTGTGTTTTTGTTTTTTCATTTTTTATTTTTAAATGCTATTTTATTAGTTTTAAATATACAGTACATTGGTTAGACATTTATATAGACATTTATAAAATGATCCCCCTGATTTCTCTTTCTCTCTTCCGGCTCTCCACCTAGCCATTACATTAATGCTGACTGCATTCCCTCTGCTGTGCTCTCCGTCCCCGTGACCATCTATCATCTGGGTTCTGTGTTTTTGTTCTCTTGGTCTTTAATCAGAATATACTATCTTTTGTTGAGAAGGATAAAAATCACTTCACTTAGAATCCAAGCTAAAAAAGTGCCCTCCATTTCAGAGCATTTTGTTACGTCCTGTGTTACACCAGCCAGGCTCCTCCAGGGAAGAGCAGCTCAGAGTACTACTACTTAATCATGCCGAGCCCAGCATCACAGAGGCTCACTTATTTTTCCTTGCTAGGTTGTAAGCCTGTTGAACCCCACTCTATTTACCTATTTGTTCCTATTACATAATCTCTTATCAAAATATTCATATAGAAGGTGCTCAATAATTTTTTACTTTTCTTTACTTCTTTTCTTTTTTTTTTTTGGAAAAAAAAAACTTTGATTAAGATTCATCTGGAAAAGGCTCAAAGGCGAGAGAATGCTTCCACTGCACTGGGCTACATCTCTATTCCAGTTTACTGTAACTCATAGATCTGAGGAAGAAGTAAGAAAATGTTGTTTCTATAAATATTACCTCTTCCTCATCTCCATCGCCAAGAACCCCTGATACTCAAGGAATTCCTCAGCCTAAAAAATAAATAACCATAGACTGCCTCCATCTACTGGCTAAACATAATAGAATCACTTGGGAAGTCTCTAAAAATTATCAGTGCCAGGGCCCTACTTCAGAATAAATTAGTGAAAACCTGTGGGGGTGGGGCCCAGGCACATCATTGCTCTTGGTCCTTGCATCAGTCCCACACAATAGGCGTGATTTTATCCCCCTATTCCAGATGAGGAAACTGAGGCTTAGAGGTTAAGAATTTTTCCATTACACCTCCAATAAGAAATAGAATAAGTCTGGTCCCCAAATAGCTCTCAAATGTATGTTGTTTTTATTAAGTGCCCTCCATAACATATTTTCACAACATGTGAGGTAGCGCCACCAAGAACCCTTACCATGCTAAATTGTGGACAGGCTGGTAGATCAGACACAGAAGGCCATTCATGCACACACCGCACAGGAGAGGACCCTTGCTTGCCCAGGCAGAGCAGCCACAAACCCTGTCTGAATTGTCGACTGTCCTATTACATCTTAGCACTATGACCAGGAACCAGAAGGTTAGGGCAGCATAAACATTAGGGCGGATGGCCAGGCCACAAGTCAGCATCTTTTCTAAATGTTACTGTGAATTCTGGACACTTTTAGTTCCTGAATGATGCTATGCATTAAGATTTCAGTAAGTATAAATAAGTACGTGAGCTGAAATTTGACTTGAAAAAGATAAAATAATTAGACTGATACGGATGAACCAAAAGTAAGAATAGTTTGCCTTCTTTCTCATTTCTACTTTGTTGCTTTCATTTTCCCTAGACAAAACAATAAAACCTAAAACAATTCTCAGTAAAAGTAAAGAATTCCTCTAAAAATGCCCATCTTTATTAGAGAATCTCATCAACATTCCCCCCCCCCAAGAAAAAAAGACTGTGTAAAGAGCTACTTTTTCCTTCTGTTCTTAGCAAATCTGGAGCCACAGTGAATTCTTGGGGCAAGATGGAGCAGCCGCCAGACTCCCCAGGTTCTGGTAGAAGCAGACTTCTTTCCCCAGCTTGTGGCTGACGGGGGACCAGCCTTCCACAATATGGATTTCGTTGTTGAACTCCCTCAGCTCAGCAACGCCCCTTGTCAGAGCACAGAGCTCACAGTTATATCACAGATTGGCCCAGGAAACAGATCGTCATGAATCACAGAGGCTCATGGATTTCTGCCGAACAAAGAACTCGAGCTCTGGGAAACTTTCTGGCCCAGCCTTTCTCCCTGTCCCAGAGGAAAAGCAGGTAATTTCTAACTGGTCCTGCAGAAAACCAGTGCAAGGATCATGTAAGGCAGGTGTGTTCAACCCAGTCCATTGCTTTATCTTCTCACACCCACAAATGCAGTTTTTCATACCAGCTGCATCCTAAACCCTGAGTTAAGATGGTGATTAGTGGTGGTGGTGGGCGTCTCAGTAGGAGCTTTCTTAAGAAGAAAGGGCTTTGATTGAGCCAATGAAAGCTGTTGCCAGGGAACCAGATGCCATGAACAGGCCACTCCAGCAGCGTAAGAATACAAGCTGGGAGTGCTGGACTGAGCATTAAGTCTACTTGGCAGTCTAGTCCTAAAAGGCCTGTTAACCCTTTGTACGCCTCACTATGTCTAGACAGTGAATCAAGGGAAGGATTTTCATGTAAACTGTAAAGCTACCCTTGCTATCAGTATCTCTGATTGGAATGTCCTATTTCAAAGATGTCCTCCCTGCAGATGTCCTCCCTGCCTGACTAACAAGTCCCTCCAGACACCTGCTTTAGAGTGGGCTGAGCTCAGAGGTGAGCTCAAGCAAGAGCTGGTTGGGAGCATGAGTCTCTGCAGAGGGCACTGCTCATATCTGATCACACTTGGTATAACACTGTTGATTCCTCTCAGTTCATGTAGAGTTTTATCTGGACTTTTGGCCTCTGCTCTGTGAGTTAAGAAGAGATGGCTTCCCTTCTTCCTTAAATGTATACTCAAAGACCCTCCTGGGCCAGCCAGCGGTTGGCAGCCCCTGCCCCATTGTAAGATTGTTGCCTGGAGGAGTGTGAGCACAGGCTGGCTCGGTGTGAAACCCGAGCAACAGGCAAAGGCCCTATGGATGGGCCTCCCGACTCACCTCCCAAGGGATACCATTCTTCATCTTGCCCCACTTCTTCTTCTCCCTCATTCCTTCCTCGTCAACCCTAAATCCAGATATCTGATCTGGGTCCCATTCCTGCACTGTGTGGCTAATTCAGTCTCTGCAGAGGGACCTGCATCTTAACTCAGTCCTCAGGAAGATCTGAAGCCTTTCCCAGAGGAAACGTAAAGGCTGAGTAACAAGCAAGAAGGTTACCTGTGGGTTAGGGGCTCCTGCGTTCACAAGGAAGTGAACTCTAGCAATCCATGGGCATTCAGGGGAAGGTTCTCCCAGAACCCAGGATCCCTGACGCCACTTCCTCTTCCTCCTACTGTCAGTTCCAGCTCCCTGGCTGCTCCCCTTTTGGGACTCAGGGTGGAGACGTCGATTTGTACTTCTAAACCTCACTAATGTGGACAAAGAATGGAAAGAGAATTTGTGTTAGCCAATACATATGTCCCTGAAAAGATATGTTTTGTACATCAAATTAACATTTCTGTAAAATAATTAGCAGACAGCTTCCTAATTTTACTCTGTGATAGTTAGAAAGTGTAAAAACTCTTCTTGTAGAGTTTAAAGAGTGAATTGGAAGCCAGGTAACAGATTCATTCAGTGACACGTGGATTGCCTGGCATGAGGAAAAGACTTTCAGAGCATCATTTTGTAAAGCAAGACTTCACTATCATGTGCTAAAAATGGGGAGAATCCATGTGTATTCTAAATGGTGGAATAGAATTATTCATTAAATAATATTTTCTATGTGTTGAACACATGCTAAGTGCACCAGACACTACACTCAGTGCCTTCATAAGTCATCTTATTTGTTAATTAAATAAAGATAATTGTAACACTATTTAATGGAAGTCAAAAGAAAAAAATTATTCACAACCATATTAATGATAAGATGCTCCACCTAGAATTAAAATCACCCCTGCTTTTATCCCCCTTCATAGGTTAGTTCCTGTGAGGGTTTGTTACTTTTGCCACCAGTGACTGGGCTGCTGGCTAGACCAGTGATTAATTTTCTCCGTGTTACGAAGAAACAAGAATGTGTGATTTTTATGTCTTCTCCAATCTTACTATCGCTCCACCACAAATTTAAAAGCTTGTAATTACTATGAGCGCTTCTACTCGTAAAATGAAGCCCTGAGCAAAAGCATACCTAGTTTAGACTCCCCAAACAAACCCTTTAGAAAGATATAAAATGAATACATCTCCACTCCCCTCTCTCCTGTACTAGGCAGGCTATGTGGTAATAATGTGCACACAATATGGGAAGGACAATAAAGAGCCATCCATGACACTTTCTCCGTTGCTATCATTCTAGAGTATTTTTTTATTGCCTTTTGCATTTTTCTCTTTCAAAGCTGGCCTGGCCACATGAGAAATTAGCCCTAGTCTCTGAACAAGCCAAAGAATTTATCCTCAGCAAGACTGCTTTGTTCATAAAGTGTAAAGGCCTATATCTTCAACACTGATTCTCTTGGTGCCCTTTCAGCTTTAAAAACCGTCTTCGTTGATCAGTCTTTAACCTATGGGTCTAAGCTCTGTACTACAGGCAAATGACTAGACATTAAAACAGGCTTTCATATAGTTAGCTTCTTTCATATATCTCTCATACTGGCTCAAAGATTATTACACATCTCTCTGGGTATGTTAAAAAGCAAGCAATAAATATTTACTTAGCTGTCATGTTGGGCAAAGAGTTCTATGAGAAGTACTAAGAATTATAAGATGTGGTCTCTACTTTCCAAAGACTTAAAGTCTAGTTGGGAGTATAAAACACAAGCAAATGGAAAGAGCCTATATTTTAAAAAATTATTTATTTTGATTTTCTCATACAACTTGTCTTTGATGCTTATGGTGGACAACCACGGATGGCTCTATTCTGTTCCTTCATTCCACCTTTATTCTACCTTCGCTCCAGTGTAGGAGATTAAAAATCTGAAAACATAATGTTTTAGGCTCTCCTTAAACTAGATTTTCAGGTAAAGTGAGGAGAAGCAAGGTTGGGGAGACATGAGTGCTTCGATCAGCCATGCACAGGTCTCGTGTCCAGTCACCGGCTTCGTGACTGAGGAAGGTGCTGGGGCGGCCTCAATCACAGCAGCTTCCTGACTGCTGGATAGTACCCATGATGTAGCTTCTTATGAATAGTTACTATACTGCATTGCAGAAGTGGGATGAACAACAGGGTGGAATTAGGCTCAAATCTAAACAAGGTCCCATTTCACTTCAGGTTTGCTCAGGTTTTGTGCAAATCACTTAATCTCTCCCTGCACTGATCTTTCCTCTTCGGGGAACAAGGACAACACCAGTGACTCTTCTTGCAGGCGAATCCATTCCTGGAAAACACTACCACACTGACCTTTAAGGGGATGAGGATCCTGACACTATCTCATAGGCCAGTTCCCCAGAGTGGTATCCATTAACTCCAAGCACTTGGGAGCAAGAAATAAATTCCTGTATGCACTGAGGACACAGCCATTGAATAACATCTCTCTCTCTCTCTCTCTCTCTCTCTCTCTCTCTCTCTCTCTCTCTCGTTTCATGTGGTTTCTATTTATTTACAGAGTGCCATAGTTATTCATGATGCTTACAAACCGTAAAAACAAGGTCTCCACCCTATAGAATTTACAGTGTAATTTAAACAGACATGCTGCATGGGCCAACAGGTCAGACATGCCAGGAGATGGTGTCGGTGTTATATAACATGGGTGTGGAGGGTTTCTTCTTGATTTATAAATACTTTCCAGTCACAAGGGCCTTTCATCTGGGATCCCCAAGCACTTTAGAATAGCAATAACCTCGATTGCTTTCTAAATGCACTTTCCATAAACTGCTGTGGGGACTGAGTAAACGCTTTTAACTGTCTATTAATTGATCTGTACATCTGTTCATTGTCCATATTAAACAGCAAGGATGTAAACACGATGGTTTAGGAGAGACCCGCGTTGGGCAGCGGCCTGGCAGCCCAAAGGCCTAGTAGCCTTGCCACAGTGTTGGGAGGCCCAGGTGGGCACCTAGATAGTTTTTTCCAGGTGCAACGCTCACTCAGCGTAGACTCGGAAAGATCACTTCCTGATGACCTGATTCACCATTTATGAGTGAGTTCACTTTTCCAAGTCAGGTGAGCTCAGAGGAAGAATTTCTGCTAAAGAAACATGGATAAATTCTCAGGCTGACTGACAATAGTCATTCTCATTTGGGTGCCATTTGCTCCATCGCTTATCACTTATGCTTCCTTACTCTGTCCCATGAGCAACTGAATTTTCAAAATGGCAACATTTACACTTCATTGCAGCTGCGTTGGAGCTTCCCCTTTTATGTTTCATTCAGAGGCCATTCCTGGCCTATTTGACAAGTTCATTCAAATCCAAGGGAAAGCTGGCCTGAGTTGCATGGTCCTGAAAGTTCACTCAGAAGTTTATGAGTTGCGTGTCTCTCATTCTCCCCATTCTTTATACAGCTCTCAGAGTTATCTTTCTAGAACCCAAATAGAATCACATCACTCCTTGCTTAAAAAAAAAAAAAAAAACTACCTGAAGAATAAAGTCCAATGTGCTTTAGCAGAGAATATGTGGCTTTCATGGCCTTGGCTCGCTGCCCTATCTCTTCAGCTTTATCTCTGATCCGAGGCGTTGGCTACACCAAAGAAGAAGCTGCCTATTCCCCAGAGGTCTCAGGCTTTCTTGTCCATGCCTCCTGAAATACTCTCCTTCATCTTCCCTCCTTGCTGTACACTACTGTCTGTTAAAGCTCACCTCTGCTATCCCTCGTCTCCATAGCCTTCCACGAGGCCCACCACATCCACCCCCAAGGCACACACAGTCTGCCTCTTGGTCTGGAGAACCTACTTATCTCCACCTTCATTATCTCAGAGGTCACATGTCTTTCAGGTACTGGTTCCCACGCACCTGTTTTCTCACCCTGCTAGGAGCGCTTGAGGGCAAGAATTATGTCTCACGTATAGTAATCGCTCTGTAAAGTTTTGTCGAAGTAGCAGGGAAGGGGAAGGGAGGGAGCAACTGTAGCTCAAGACCCCTGTACATTATTTGGAACCCTCGTTTTGTGGGATTTGTCTCGCCTGCTTTGAGACCGTTTCACAATAACGCTGATCAATCGGCTTTCAGATTATAAAGCGCTAGATTTGGTTTTTTGTTTTCTTTGCTATAATTTTTTAAGACTTTAATTGTGGTAAATACACATAACATAAAATTTATAATTTTAATCATTTGAAATGTACAGTTTATTGGCATTAAGTATATTCACGATGTTGTACTATTACCGCCACCATCCATCCCCAGAACTTTTCATCTTCCCTAACTGAAACTCTGCACCCAGTAAACACTAACTTTCCATTCCCTCCTCCCACATCCCCTGGCCAACACCGTTCTACTTTCTGTCTCTAAGAGCTTGATTATTCTAAGTATCTCACATTGAAATCGAACAATATCAGTCCCTTTGTAATGGTTTATTTCACTTAGCCTGTCTTCAAGATTTACTCATATTGTGCCATGTAGCTGAATTTCTTTTCTTCGAGACTTAATAATATTCTCTTGTATGTCTATGCCACATTTTGTTTGCATGTTCATCTATCGCTGGACACTTGGATTGTTTCTACATGTGGGCTGTTGTGAATAATGCTACTCTAAACACAGGTGTTCAAATATCTGTTTGAATCCTTGATTTCACTTCTTTGAGGTTCTATGCCCAGAAATGGAATTGCTGGATCATGTGGTAATTCTGTGTTTAACTTTTTGGAGAACTGCCATATGGTTGGCTGCACCATTTTACATTCCCACCAACGGTGCACAAATATCCCAGTTTCTCCACATCCTCATCAACACTTGTTATTTTCTGGTTGTTGTTTTTTGTTTTTTTTTTTTTTAAATAATAACCATCCAAATGAGTGTTAAAATGGTGTTTATTGTGGTTTTGACTAAATTCAGTTTTGAGCCTCTGCATTCACTGTCTTGATTCCCCATGAGAAATCCAGTCAATCTAATTATATAGCATGACATCTGTTTCTTCCTCATGAGACTTAAGCCTGCCTTCTGGGAGTGTCTGAGCCCCAGAGAGAGATCTCAGAGGTCACTGGGCCTGTAGCCTGTTATACTGCTTCACACAGGTCAATGGGGGAACCTCCCACAAGACTGACATAGAGGGCCAGCTGATAAATGATAGAGTAGGTTGCTTTTCCAGGCCAAAGCAGGCCTAAGCCACCAGCGAAAACATCTTTTGTTTCCTGACACTCTCACCCCACCCGCTCCCTGCCACCACTTACTCGCCCCTCCTGCCCTCGCAGCATCAGCATCAAGGAGAACCAAGCAGCCCAGGCCATAGCAGTGTTTCCCAAAGGGGGTGTTACTAGCATTCAGAGTAGGACAATTCTTCATCATACAGGAAAGTTCCACACACCTCAAACATTCAGCAGCCCAGGCCCCTAGTAGAGGCCTCTAGTCAGTGTGGTTACTCGATGTCTGCCCCCCACCCCCATCTCTCAAGTACCCTTCCTCTGGAGCTGGGAGTTGCCCAGGTGAGAACCAGGTGCGCAAAGGAATCTGGAGATTCCCAGTAACTCAAACTCACTCATGCAAAGCAGCAACTACCATTAAGATCCTCGTGTCCAGTCAAGAAGATGCTGGAGCTTAGCCAAGGAAAACATCACAGGTCACTCTAGGTAAGCTTGATGAATCCTCCGAGTCTGTTAGTGGTGAGTGGACAGCGAAAGGCTCACATATCAGGAGAAAGGGGAAGACTCTCTACAAGCAAGAGGAGTACTAGAACAGAAAAAATATCACAATATGCATCCCCCTGCATGCACACACACACTCCCCACAATCACCTCGGCCATCAGCACTTGAAATCTGAGCCTGGTCCCTTCACTGTCTGTTTGACCCTCCCTCCCCCAGGGCGTGAACACTGCCCTCAGCAGTCTCTGCTTTGCCTAGGCTGGTTTGAGACACTTTACCTCCCTGTGCTGCCATAGCAACCGGGAAACAACCTCCGCTCACAATGAAAAGGATGATGTGAGGCCCAGATCTGTAGATGCACAGGCCGGTAACAGAGCAACGGGACCAGGGAACAACAAGGGCGCAGGCAAAGGGGAGAGAAAGGCTGCCCAGAGAGTAGCCCATCCATGCTTGAGGGGTTTGGCTTTGCGGTTTACTTTTTCATCTGACAAAGACACACACTGTCTAAACTGTGTGGCCGGTTGTTATTAAGAAGCTGCTGTACGAGGGAAAATGTATTTAATAAAAGGCCCAGTGTTTGTGGTCTCCTTGGGCTCCCTGCTGAGCTCAGGAAATCTTGAGGTGTGACCAGTTTTCAGCCTTCAAAACCAAGATGAACTGCCCTTGAGAAGGGTGGTCAGAGGGAAAACATGTTCACCCTCTCTCTCCTGAGCCGAGGACACGGGAAGCTGGTCCAGAACAAACAGAAGTTAGAAGTCTATTTTGAACCAGAGGTGAGTTTTACAGCTGAATAAAGGCACATTTGGGGGGATGGGAGAGCAACGCTCTACTTTTCCATTTGGGGCTGAGCCATGTGTGTTTGGGTTTGCTTTGTCAGTGAGGTGGCGGGGGTCGTTAGTATATCTTCCCTCCTTCCTGGTGAAACTCAGGAGGATAAGGTGGTTGGCCTGAAACACCAATATTGCCGCTTAGGACCCTCTTCTTTCCCCTTGCACACTGACTTAAAGCCTCACTACCTTTAGACTGAAGGAGATTCCGGATGATCTAGAATTTGGATGGCTTGGGTCACGACCAGAATTTCCACCTGGGTTCTAGGCAAGCTGCTGGCTATTTGGTTTTCAGAAGCTATGCTCTGTGGTCGAAATGCTGTGTGTGTTCTTGCCATTTCAATGGCTTCCTTGAACTTTCTGGAATTCAGCCCACAGGATTCATATTTAATATAGGTAAAAAATTTTCTCCTATTAGAATATTTAAAAGTGGTGGCAAAATTCCCTTGTTGTACTGTAACTTTACTTCATTGAATTCTGCCAGGAATAAGAAGTCCACTGAGGATACTTTAAAAATTTTTGAATCACACAGATTTCCATTGTCATGGTAGTTTGTCATGATATATTTGTCCTTTGATGTATTAAAAAACATTTAGAGTTTCAAAGGACCTCTGTGGCCAACGGTGTTTACTTACTTACAAGATATGTAACTACGTTATAGCCTCCTAAATAGCCATATTAGATAAAGTTACACAGCATCTGGAATGTATAGAAATTCTTCCTGTACACAGCTGCAGCGATGGGTTGGAATGGCTTACTCCTCTTTAAACTGCCAGCTAGTCCGGGTCTGATTTCAAAGTTATCTCCTGCCCTTGATAATTCTGACTATTTACTTGCATGCCAGGAAACTTTAACTGGCCTGTAACCTACACTCGACCCTCTTCAAGCCTCCAGGCATGAGTAACTTTCTCCTGAAAGCTACTTGGGGGTAAAATAGAACTGTGCAGTGGATTCTACAAATTCTGAGATGTGGAGAACAAAACCATTTGCTAGGAGGAGTGATTGTGTTCTGCGATACCATGTGAGCAATTCAGAGAAAACCAGTCCCTAAAAATATTGTCCAACACCTTGCTCAAGCAGCATTTGCTAAAAGGAATTGCCATCCTCAGTGAATCAACAAGGTGGTTTCTTTCTTTTGCAGGATTACCTGAACTGGAAGTCCCCAGAAGATTATGTCCTGGTCAGCAAACCACAAGATGAGGGCAACCCCAACCAGCACATGTGGACCCTCTTTCTCCCTAAAACATTCAGTACTAGAAAGGGTGCCCTGATCCTCTACTCAGAAGGTTTAGCCATATCAGCATGGACACCCGAAGAGAGGAGAAAAGGCCCCTACCGCTCCAAAGGCCACAGAAAGAGGCTGGATCTTGAAGTTCACACACTTCGGGACCTCAAAGAAGCCATCCTGGCATATGGAAGGAGGCAGGTAGGCAGAGCACTGTCCCAGGTTCGGGGAAGGCACTGGTCTGCGTGTCTAGAAATTCAGTTGTAGCTTTGGCCTGCAAATGTTTCTCAGACCCCAGGGAAAGTCAGAAACTCTCAAAGACCTTCCTTTTCACGTCTCTAAAATGGGATTGTACTCTTGGCCTTATCTGCCACACACACAGGTGTCACAAGGCTGAAATGAGATGATGTTTGTGAAAGGGCTTTGAAAAGCATAAAGAACTATATTATTGTCATTTTTTGTTTCGTTTTGTTTTCCTTTTCATTGGAGTAGCACAAAGTCCTTTTCAGCATCCAGACAGATCCAGGCCAGCAGACATTTCATCAGAATCCTTGAAATCTTGTCTCCTAACCACAAGTAGCAGCATCACATCTCTGATGCTCTTGGCATTGTGGAAATGAGGCGGAGAAGATTTTAAATATTTACCCGTCAGCATCTGCGGGATAAATTAATGACTTTTCCATTCTGAATTTAATATTAAGGGGAAACCCCTGTGCTCATTTTTCTGATTCATACTTTTGAATAGTCTATGAGATGGACACATGGCCCCTGCTTAATATAACTGCATACATCAGTCCTGTGGTTGAATCCATGAGAGAGGCTTGGAAGATGTATCACTTTATGAAATTCCAGGTTACAGATGGTGGGTTAGTTTAAAAGTTTAAAAGTCTCTACTGGCTTCTTCTTTCCCACAGGATTAAGTCATTAGGTCATATACCAGGCCCTTCACATACTGACTTTCTCTTTCATTTTTAGCCACAGCTGCCACTTATTCTTTCCCAACTCCTCTTTAATTCACACCCCCCCCCACCCCTGACCCATGGATGTCACCGTTGCACCCTTAAGAACTGCATCTCTGAAGGTGGGGCATCCCCTCCCGAGGGCCTGGTGGTATGGTCCGTGGCTCCCCAGTACCTTCTGCATGCAAAGCAGATGTGCTAACCACTACACTATGGAGCCCCCTCCTGCCACTTGTTCTTACCTCCGTCTTGACTATCGACCCCTCAAGTTTCCACCAATGTGAATAGCTCACAATTCCCCAAACACTGGATGCCCTTTCATGACTCTATGCTTTTACATGGGCTTCTACAGCATGAAAATTGCTCACCCTTCAAAATTCAACTCAGATGGCATCTCCTCACGGAAGCCTTTTCCCCCTCCATAAGCAGAGTTAGCTCATTGCTCCCTCCTCTCTAAACATTCCCATACTATCATGCATTGTGATCTATCTCTTCACCCATCTGTTGCCTTCTCCTTGAGTGCAGGGACAATGTCTAAATCACTTCCAGAAAATAGTGAGTACCCATAAATGTTTTGGGAATGAATGAATTGATTATGCATGAAAATTTCAGTGTTTCTTAGATCATCTCTCAGTATCATTTTTGAGCAATATATCACCTACTCTTCCCTAGGCAGAGTTTCCAAAAGGAAAAATTCCTCTGCCCCTTTTCCTTCTTTCAAAATGCAGAGAATCTTAATGACCTTAATGACCAAATGCCCAACTGTCCTTTGTCTTAAAATCATAAATTCTTGAATGGTAGGAAACAAATCGTGTTAAATGCTCGCTATTACCTTATAGCTATTATTTTATTTAATCTTCACAATGATCCTGAGAAATACAGTTTTTCTTGTTCCGTTTCATAGATGAGGAAATTGAGGTTTGGAATTAAGTGACTTGGCCAAGGTCTTAGAGCTAGTAAATGACTGGGACTGCCTACCTCTCCAGGACCAGCATGCTTTGCACTTTGCCTCATTGTCTGTGGACTTGGCCTCCAGAGGTAATTGTACCAGGCCTTGCCCTATTTGCCCTGACATCCATTCCTCACCCTTACCTTACTCTGCTCTGTATCACTATGGGGTTGACCACAGGCTCCATATAATTCCACAAACATCTGTTTTAACTGGCTTCTAACTGAATTTACCAATGGAAGGCATTGGAAGGAGATTAGAGAAGGAGAAGAAAAAAGCAGGGTGTTTCTCCCCTTCCATTCAACCTGTAGTGGTGAGAAGCACCTACTTTACCTCTGTGGTACAGCTCCCAACAGACCGGTCCACTGCAGCTCCAGGTTCCTCCAGGTGATACCACCTGCTCTTTCCTCCGTTTTTTTAGTCTAAGAGTGGTGCTGGCTTCCTGATGTTCATAATCTCAGTGTTGCTTCACCATCATTTTGGCTTCTGAGCTCTCTAATCACCTATGTAACCAATTCCCTGAATTAAAATTCCTTCTGTGTTTAATTAAATATTTAGGGTGATTTCTGTTTTCCCGGCTGAACAGTGATACATCGGCTAACTTACTGCCCGAAGTAAGAATACCTTCCACAGGTTTCACATGCTTGTCTATATGGCTTAAATATTTCAGGCAACAAAGATCTTATTACTTTATAAAGGAGATGAGTCTTTAGGGAGAATGGATTTATTTTTGGTTACACGTGGGCTTAGTGAAAAAAAGTTCCCATTGTTCTATGTTATTCATCACATACCTGAACAAAGCAGAACATTGTGGTCCACTCCACATAGATAGAAGAGAAATGGTGTGAAGAAATCAACAAGAAAACAACAGGTTGAGAATAAGTAACAAAGCATGAATTTATAATAGAGGACGTGGTAGATTAAAATAAGAAAAGCAGCAACTCAAAAGGGGCTTAGGGCTTTTAAAAAATGGACATCTGAGAAGAGGAGAATTCTGGAAACTACAGTAGACCATCTAATTATGAAAACTGCAGACCAGCAAGAAAGTTTTTAAATCATAATATGATTGCTGGGAAGGCTTTGGGGAAATGAGCTGTCTAATAATTTAGGAGCACAAATTCACATGACATTTCTGGAGGTATTTTTGCAAAGCCTTAAAAAGGATTGATATTCTTTGAATCAGCATTCTACTTTTAGTAACTTGCCTCAGGAAAAAAATATCAGAAATAAGCCCAAAGATCTGTGCACAAGAATATTTACTGTGGAATTGTTTATTACTATATAAAATATTGAAAATAATAAATGTCCAACAAAAAACATTGATTAAATAAATTATGGTCATATAATAGACTTTGGGTCAGAAAATTGTCATGCATTAGTGAATAACATGAGAAGATATTCACAGTATTTTTTTGAAAGCAGGTTACAAAATAATATTAATCTAATAAAAATACCAATATTCATTAACATTTTCTTTGAGAATTTATTATGTTCCTGCCACTCTTTTAAGTGCTTTCTGTGTATATCTCATGTATGCTTTCTATGAATCCTGGGGACATATACTATTATTATCCCATTTTAGAAGTAAATTGAAGCACAGAAAGTTTGACTAATTCACTCAAGATTGTTCAGCTGGTGTACAACTGCACCAGAATTTGAGACCAAGCAGTACAGAAAACACTGTACTAATATAATTTCAATTCTTAAAAATTATATAAGCAGACAGATACACATCAAAATTTAACCATGGCAGATGGGATCATAAATCATATTTTGACTCATAATATCTTTTTACCAAACATTATTTTTTTAAGTCATGACATTTTAAAAATAAAATTAAAATCTATGGCTTTGAAGGGACTAAATGGTGAAAGAGAGAGCAGGGTTTACCCTAGAGAGCCAGGTGGGATCAGGAAGGGAAATGGAATAGAAACAGTGCTGTAAATTGAGCCCACTAATAACCACGCCATCTGTTCTGCACGGTCAGTATTTCCTTGTCCAATAGCAGGTTCGAGAGTTAAAAATACCACACTCATAGTAAAAAAGCCAAAATGGGGAGGAAGAAAAAGTGGGGGGATGGTTAGTGGATAAAGTAGTGTTGCTTACGGAAGCATCTGTCCTGGCTGAACTGTGAATTCGGAAACCTACAAAACGTAGGCTTCATTCAGACTTGTGAGAATTGAGACTGCCACAAGGAAGTGCAATTACATTTTTAAAGTATCTCGCATCATCTCCAGTTCTATATACAGATCCAATGACATGCATGTGGCAATTTGTCTAGGTTTTATGGCTCAACATACACCTACTCTTTAACTTTCTTGATGACCCAACTTCCTAATGTACAAAGGTAATGCTAAGTCAAGAGGCTAGATGTCAGAGTTCTCATACATCAAGATACAAGGCAGATATGTTGCTTTTTTAAAAAAACAAAAGGAAATATTAACATTCCCAAAGTTAAAACCATTCTTTTTGAGGCTTTTAATTCTTTGGCTTCTAACAATGAAACATTGATTAAATGATGCATTAAAAATAATTTGTTTAAGAATTTTAATTTACAGAATATCCCATGTCTCTATCTCATTGAGGGATAAACAAGATTTAAATTACTATTACTGATTTCAGCCAAGGTTGTATTACTTCTACCATCACCCTTATAAATGTGATTATATTTAAAAGTATTGTCAACTGTGTTCCACTGAATATGTCCCTACTCATTCTATATTGCCTCATTTCTCCCCACATCTTGATACTCAAGTCGCTCAACTCTAGTTAGTGTTTTTAGCCAATGTCCAACCCATGAAGGTACCTTCAGGCTACTATTTTATCAAGAAATACTGTAAGAAACAGTTTTTTGAGTAAAGTTTATTTTTTTCATCCTAAATATGATGGGTCATCATACAAAATAGAAAAATAGATAAAAGTAGGAAGAATAATAAATTATCCTTTTGCCAGAAATCAGAAGGATGAAAATCTTTTTGCAGGTCCTGATCAATAACATGTTACTTGTTTGATAGTGTCTCCAAAAAGTGATCAGTGCTCTGATGGCCATCAACAAAATGTCAGGTAGCACTAGAGCAGCAAACAGGAGAAAGATTGACTTGACTACACTCCTTTTGCCTAGTGTCCTTCATTTGAGCAGCTCCTGAGCACCTGTACTTGGAGCTTTTAATAAACCTAGAAGTAGGAAATATCAAAAGAGAATTATAGGTCAACCATGATAATGAGGTCAAAGGTATTATCAATATAGCCAAATATTATTGAGTGCTTAGTGTATGTCAAGCATTATATCTCTATAACCTCATTCCATCTGCACAAGCTTATGAGCTGGAGACTAGTATTACCTCCATTTTGTGGGAGGAAAAATTGGGGCTTAAAGCTAATTAACTTGCCCAAAGGTACACATCCAAGTTGTGGAGCTAGGATTCAAGCCCAGACAGCTGATTCCAAAACCACACTCTTAACCCCTAGAGGGCCTGGTTTTGAAGGTGCCACATGCTCCAGAGAAAAAAAAGCATCTCTCCTGCTTTCACAGCATTTAAAAAAGGGATCTGGGTCTTCCAATACACCCCTTAAAACCCTTTACAATTCTAGGAAACAAATTAGATTTTTATTAAAATCGATCTGGGTTATAGATGACATGTTCATTGTGAGTAATGTATATGATCCTGTAAACCCCTAGTTTTCTAGATTTTATGTACTTCATCCATTGGTTGCCTTATATAACCAGCAGATAAAGAATGTTTACAATAAAGGCTAACATTTATATAACACTGTTATACCCATTACCATTCTAAGCATTTTACACTTATTATCTCATTTAAAATTCTCACAACTTTATAAGGTGTGTACTTTTTTTACTGCTGTAACATGTAACATAAAATTTACCATTTCAATCATTTTAAGTATACAGTTCAGTAGCGGTAAGTATATTCACATTACTACACAACCACTACCACCATCCATCTCCAGAACATTTTTCATCTTGCAAAACTAAAACTCTGTACCCATTAAACAATAATTCCTTATTTTCCCCTCCCCACCAGCCACTGGCAGACATCTGACTTTTTGTTCTATAAATTTGACTACCCTAAGTACTTCATATGAGTGGAATCATATAATAGTTGATTCCTTTTAGTATTTTGTGACTTGCTTATTTCACTTAGTGTAATAGCTTCAAGATTCATTCATGTTGTTTTAGAATTTATTTTTTTAAAGCTGAATAATGGTCCTCTAAATGTTTCTGCCAATTTTTATTTTTTATTCATTTATCAGTCGATGAACACAGATTGCTTCCACTATTGTTTTGGCTATTGTGAATAATGCTGCTTTAAACATGGGTGCACAGATATCTGTTTATGTCTCTGCTTTTAATTCTTTTGCATGTATACCCAGAAGTAGAATTGTTGGAACACCAAATAGAAGACCAAATAGAATTACCAAGTAGAATACAGTAATTATATTTTTTAATTTTTTGAGAAACCGTCATACTGTTATCTATAGCAGTCTGCATCATTTTACATTTCCATCAACAAGGCACAGGGTTCCAATTTCTCCACATCCAAAACAATACTTATTATTTTCTGGGGTTTTTTTGTTTTTGTTTTTTAATAACAACCATCTTAATGGGCGTGAAGTGTTATCTCATTGTGATTTTGATTTTGATTTCCTAACAAGTAACACTGAGCATCTTTTCATGGGCTTATTGATCATTTGTATATCTATTTGAAGAATTGTCTATTTAAGTCCTTTGCCCATTTTTTCAATTAGTTGTTGGTTTTTGAGTTGTAGGAGTTCTTTATATATTCTGAATATTAATCCCTTAGATGTATTATTAGCAAATAGTTTTTCCCATTCTGTGGGCTGCCTTTTCACTCTGTTCATAGTGTCCTTTGATACACAAAAGTTTTAAATTTTCAGGAAGTCCAACTTATCCATTTTTTCTTTTATTTTCTATTCTTTTGGTGTCATATTCGAGAAATGATTGCCAAATCCAATGTCATCAAATTTTTCTCTATGTTTTCTTCTATGAGTCTTGTAGTTTTGAGTTAATTTTTGTACATAGCATAGGTAAGGGTCTAACTTCACCTTTTTGCATGTAGAGTGTGTACTTTTATCATCCTCAATTAACAGAAAAAGAAACTGAGGCAAGATGCGTCAAGTTATTTACCCAAAGTCATGCAGTAAATGATGAAACCAGGATTCAAACGCAGGCAGACTGAATTCTCATAGGAACTGGAGCTTAAGTTTTGTTGTTTTTAATTCGAGTTGCTGTACCTTTGTTTTTGTGACATATAGCTGGTCAAATATTTAACATAAAATGGTTTGGTCAGGAATCAAGCCCTGTCACAACATTGCAACTATGAAAAAATTCAGACCACTTTATGATTCTCTTCTTAATGGTCTGATATCTAAGAGCACATGGTCACCAAAGACATGTGAGAGAGAGAACGTCATTTGCACAATCTCAGAAATAAAACCTGCAGAGAAAAGGGCTGGCTGAGAGTGGTGGTGTTTCTGCAAGGCTGATTAAAGTCAGGCCAGGATTGGAAAAGTCTTTCCAGGCACAGCTGCAAGTGGCCGCACATCTCCCCACTCCCACCTCGCCCCCACCTCTATTCCAGTTTCATTTACCTGGTACCCCCAAGGCTGGTTCCAGTTATACCTACACAGGTGCAACAACGATAGTCAGTCACCTTCTGCTCTAAGGCTTGGCCTTTGCCAGAGCACACCAACTGCAACAAGCGTGACTGAGGGGGTCAGGAGACACCAACTGCACTTCTGAGAGAAAGACTTCTGACCTAAGTGGGCAGCTGGAGACACGAGTGGTCAGCAGGCAAGTCCAGACATTTTGGGAACTTCCATTCAACTGAGCTAACATCTTGAGTAATTATTAACTAGTGAGTGCCCGGAACAGTGCCTGACACATGGCAGATACTCAACAAATAGTTGCCAGATGGACATATTAATTGCTAGGCTGTGGTTGAGGCCATAACCTCTACTCAGCAGGAGTATACAATCTGGTCAAGGAGGCAGATTTGTGCTTCATGATACTTGATATAATGCAGCCTATAAGAGGAGCTAGAATACAATTTATTAATATGCTGTCGATGTATAAAGAAGGTAGACATTGTGATTGCTTCTTACTAGAAAAATCTAGAGTGGTATCTTGGAGGAGATAGAATTTGAGCTGAATCTTGTGGTCAAAATAGTGGAAAGGAACCTCCTGGGCATGAGTGAATAAAGTCCTAGTGTGGAGAGCAAGCAGAGGAAAGTCAGGGTAATTAGATACTTGTCTCTCTTAATTGGAAATGTACCAGAGAAATGGGTAGGGTCAAATCGTGGAGGGCTTCATCTGCCAGTCCTGGGGTTACTGAACTTATCTCTGGATACTCCTCTGTCGACTCCTGCACACAAAGGCTGGCCACCCTCTGAGGTAAGATGGCAGCTGGCTTTCTTGCCTTCCTGGGGACTCTGGCACCCTGCCACCCCATATCTGCTATGTGGGAGCATAGCCCGCACCAGGTCCCTCTATCCTCTGATAACTGTAGCCTGTCAGCACCAAGGTAGGGTGGAAATGACAGCCAGAGCAAGGATGGGGACAGGTGCCTAGTGTCCTCTTCACCCTTCTGTATATGGAGGCCTAGTGAGGACCAGGAATGCAGCCAGCAGAAGCTATTCCCACCTTAAAGGAAGACCTCTCAGTGGATGTGGAAGCCCACTCCACACACACTAATTATTCATTTTAGAAGAAAGCAGAAGCTGGGTTGACTGAGAAAACCAAGGCAGGCCTGAGCAGTCTGGAGCCATCCATAACCATCCTCCTGCTGTCGTTTATTTCCCTGTTCCAGAAACTCCCTTCTTGCTCCCTTCTGTCTCCTTTTAAGTTTTGGATGGGTGGTTAGTGGTCAAAGATAACGTTGGAGGAGGAAAGAAGAAATACGTATGAGAAGAGAGTAAGTAGCCCCAAGCAGGCCTTAGGCCTTCCTCAGTGGTTTAGTTATCCAATGAGATGTGAAATTTATCAATCAACTTTACAGGCATAATTTGAGAAAGTATTAAGAGAAACCAGAAAACTAGGGGGAAAAAAAAAAACAACGATGAAGCTATGGTATGTCCTAATCTCTGGAACCTATGAACATATTAGGTGAAATGGCAAAGGGAAATTAAGGCTGCAGATGGAATTAAGTTTGCTAATCAAATGGCCTTAAATCAGAGATTGTCCTGGATTATCTTGGCAGGCCCAGTGTAATCACAAAGATTCTTACAAGTAGAAGAAGGGATCAAAAGGGAGAATTAGAGAGATAGAGAGATGGCAGCATAAGAAGGACTCAGCCCAAAGTTGCTGACCTTGAAAATGGAGGAAAGGGCCATATGCCAAGGAATGTAGGCAGCCTCTAGAAACTGGGAAAAGCAAAGGGCAGATTCTTCCCTAGAGCCTCTAGAAAGAACACAGCCCTTTCAGCGCCTTGATTTAAGCCCAGGGGGACCCATTTCAAATTCTGACCTCCAGAACTATAAGATCACAAATTTGTATCGTTTAACGTCAGTAAGTGTGTGGTAATTTATTGCAGCAGCGATAGGAAACTAATGCAGAAGCCAAGATCGGCTTTCAAACTCTAAGCAAAAATGTGTCTAGACACCCCCAATTCCAGGACAAGGGATTCCCTACCTCTCCTCGGCAACTCCCTGCCCCATTGAGAGAGCTACCCAGCAAAGCTCCGGAACCAAGCTGGTGCTTCAGAAATACCCACTAATGAGAAACAACAAGGGCTCTTGTCCAGATCAAACAGTGCATCCTGCCATCTGCACAGGGGCCACGGCGGCAGCTTAAAGGAGGCTTGGTCTTGCTGCATTCGTAGAGAATTCATTTGAAGCAAAGATTTACAGAGAGGAAATGAAATTTCAGTTCACCCAGAAAAGGTCTTGGACCTAATGGTGCCATAATTCCAGGGCTTAACACAGTGCCTGGCACATAGAAGGTGCTCAACAAATATTTATGCATAACCAAACGAAGAAAGGGAGTAAGTGAAAGAACTTAAGTCATTTTGCTTCCACTGCTCTCCCTACAATTCTTTCTTTCTTGTCCTCTGGAAAAAGCGTCAGGATTTATATGGAGCTGATTTTTTCAGGCTCTTTTTATGCTCTAAGTACCTGCCACATAAACTGTCCAGACATCAAGTACCAGCTGATGCTCAATGTTTGAATTCCAAGCATTCATTTAATTTACAAATTCCTTGAGTGTAGAGCCAATGGAATAAGCCATGAATTCTTTCATCTTTTACTTTATTTATGAATCATCAATCTGTCTTATTCATCCTCTTTTCTTTAGTGCTTGACATAGTGTTGGGTGCATTTTAAGTGTTGAATGAATGAGTGAATGAATGTCTGGATACCTGTTCCTCTCTCCCCAGCTGAGGTATCACCTCATCTTGTGACTTTGGCTTCCCAGCCCTCTTTTTAGTGGAAAAAGAGTCTCACTGGTGGTCTTCAGTTCTCGTTCACAGCTGTGGGCTGCCCTTCTATGGCATTTTCATGTCCTGAATCCATCAGAACAGAAGCAAACCACAGCTTTGCTCAGCAGAGCAAAAACCCAAGCCTCCTCTCCTCCATCAAGCAGGTTTTATATTTCCATCATATTTTTCTTATTTCTTTTCTTTCCTTTTTAACTATAATCTTTCCTTGGCAAATTCTGGCAAGATATGGCAAGGAAACTCAGGCCAGTGACATACTGACCTCACCTGAAAATGGTGATTATCTGGTGGGTGGGGAGACATCAACTAGAAAGTGACATGAGAGAATTATCTGGACTGATAAAAATGTTCTATACTTTGTTTTGTGTGGTGGTTACGAAGGTATTTGCAATTGTCAGATTTTATTAAACTAAACATTTAGGCTCTGTGCATGTTATTGTATATAAATTATGCCTCAATTAAAAGTTTTTAAAGAGAAGGGTTCTGAGATCATAGTCAGTTAATCAGCCAAGAATGCCATAATTAATTGGTGACGTCTGCCATGAACAAGAGGGAAAGGGAGAGATGTCAACACAAGTATCACATGTTTGCTATTCTTGTGCTTAACTGATCATCCTTAGAGTTTCTGCATCATTTAAGTGGTTATAATATTAACTCATCCACCTTAAAGGACTATAATGAGGTGAAAGTGCTTTGTATCATACAAATCCCTAGCCAAGTGTAAGATGCTACTATTCGCATTTACTCCCCATGATGTCTTGCACCATGGGACTGGCTTTGGCAGGTAGGTTCCCAGAAAATTCTCCCTGGCAGAAATGAAATTTCATCAGAGCCAGATATTTTTTAAATGCCAGACTCCCTGTGAACATGGACATAGTTTGTCTGTCCCATTATTCATATTACAAGCATTGAATAAAGATACTGATTTGTGAGGCTGGCTTTCTCATTGCCTCACTGGGCCACTTTTTAAGGTACTAAAATGACTTCTACATGCTGGACTAAGTAATGTGCTTTCTTTTGAGGTTCTTTATCCTTTTCTGATGCTCCATCTCAAAATGGGGTCTGGTATTTCTCACTTTTCTTTCTCCTTCCAACTGCAAATCTGCAGGGGCCTTTCAGAGCTTTGCTCTGTGGGCTCTTGGTTTATGTCTTTTGGCTAAGACATCTGTTTCTGATGCCTTCCAGCACCTTCCAGGAATCTCCTGGATTACTGATGAGGATTGTGCTAACCAGGCTGTATTAACAGGAGACTCAGGGCTCAGCAGCCATGCTGTTTCTTGACTGGTGTCCCCACAGAGGGAGCAGGACAGAGCCTGGCAACCGTACCTTCACTTCCGAAGCCCACCAGAGAGCCAGGCCCAACGGCAGATCCAGCCTGGGTATTCGGCCAAGAGATACCTCCGAGGCCTTTTGCGGACATGGCCCCCTGACATTATGTATAGGCTCCAATGTGCAGGTCAGTGAGGAAATGGGAGGAGGTACACCCAAAACTACCCCACCTCACATTCAGTGTGTGTTTTCCATCAACATTTAAAACACCAGAATTTCAGGCCCAATTTTGTGTAAAAGCAAAGGAGCTGAAGCTTGGTAGCCCACAAGCCTCTATCATACCTTTCACACTGTATCCTTTCCCACATTTGCAGAGAAATGTACAACCCAGAGTCTTCCCTTCGTTGTAGCTCGTCTGAGCAGTCTTACACTCCACATCCCAAGCAAACCTTTCTTCCCAACTTTCCCCACTCAGAAACTTCAGATTCCCAAGTTCAATCTCTATCTTTTACAAGGTACAGAAAAAGAGGCCCAGGGGGACAAAGTAATTTGTCCACAGTTATTAGGCCAAGAGCAGAGCTGGGACCAGAAGCCAGATCCTCCCCACACCCCCAGCTCCACATTCTTTCCAACATCCCCAAGTTCCCCTTCTGAAGTAATCTCAGCTCCTTCGGAAGTGAAAATGTTAGGCCTTCTCCTCGTAAAGATGGCAGCTCTCCAACACAATCCACTTAGGAGCGAGATGGACACCCTTCTGCTGAACAAAGACCCAAAGGCACTCTGTAAATAAAGGCTTAAAAATGAAAACAGGAAATGGTTGGGGATCAGAGTTGTCAGATTTAGTAAGAGAATGCACACACACACACACACACACACACACACACACACACACACACACCCCTAAGCAATATTTGGTACATATTTCTACTAAAAAAGTATTCATTGTTTATCTGAAATTCGATTTTAATTGGACAGCTTATATTTAATTTGGCACACCTTTGGGGATGGCAGAAGTGATTTGCCAGTGCCCACTCAGCTGTTTGTCATTTTCTCAGCACCAACAAACAGGCAGGGCCAGAGGAAAACTGACTTTCTTCTCGCTTTATAGGTTTACCTTGGGAAAGGAGAGAAAACTCTCTCTCTAGTAAGTGATGACTCGAAGGAAAATGAGAGATGTGGGCTTGAATAGTAATTGGTTTTACTTTCAAGGCAGGCCCAGAGTTACAGTCAGTTCCATTTATTTAACACTTGTGAAAAAGAGCCTCTTAACCAAAGATATGCTTACAATTGAGTAGGGCAGAGGGCAGAGCAGGCCACTGCCCCATGGCCTGGGCCCAATATCTTCCAGGATAAGAAACCTTCTTAATGTATAAAAAAGTGTCAGATCTCCTCTCTGGAAGTCATATGGCTACAATGTATGGTTTAAGTAAAGACCCATGTGTAAGTGCATTCTTTGGCCCCTTGCCATAATCTTCACCAAAGCCCATCTTGAGGGTGAGACCCTCAAGCTGGAAGGCAACGGCAATACTATGGTATGAGATCTCTGGCCCAATGACTTGATCTACTCCCCCCCCAACCGCCACCGCCGCCCTCCATCACATCCCAGGGCTCACCACTTTTGTGGTGCTGGTTCTCTGGTCTCACCCTTCCACCACTGTGATCAGTCCACCCCATCCTTCAGGCCCACCTCTTCTATAAAATCTTCTCTAACATCTCCAGCCAGTATTGAGCTCCTCATTTTCTAATCTTACATCACATTGACAACTGGGACCTCATAGCTGAGCACAGGAGAGCTCTTTCTGTCCAACAGGCAATGAACGCCTTTAAAAATGGCCCATGGCTGGTTCTTCTGTATCTACCCTGCTGCCTGGCAAAGAGAAGGGCCCATTGGTAAGGCTTCAAAAAATAATTGTACAATGACTAGATTAAAAATCATGAGCTCTCCCAGAGAAACTTTGGATTCTCCTCCTGAGGCAGGAGGAGCTCTTTTCCTTACCCCAATGAAGCAGCCACATCCCTTTCACCAGGGAAACCCAGGTCTTATAAGAAGTATATATATGGCATAGGACCGGAAACACCCAAGACACTGGATAGAGAACTTTCTGTGGGTGCTATCCGATTTTTTAATCCCTAGCATCTTCTAATTGCCTTCTCTAATGGTCAATGACCAAAGCCAAAACTAGTGCAGTTATCTCTAAGAACTGTAGACTGGTGACCATTACTTCTACCAGTAACTCTGACCTATTCTTCAGGATACATCAAGGATTCTGTGCTGCTCCAGGAAAGTCACCTTACTGTACCAAAGAATCTCAGGCCACAACAGGATCTTTCAGGTGTACCCCCAAAATACCATTTCCTGCCCGTCTTCCCTCCATTTTGGATTCAACAAGGAAAATCTTTTGAACAAGGTACATGCTGATTTTATAACCAGACCTTAAATATTTAGATTTGTAACACCCTAAAATGCAGTTTCCCAAAGTAAGGTCTAAAGATTCCGAGTTTCATTGTCCTCATCTGTAAAATGAGGGCATTAGTCTAGACAAGCACTGTCTGACAGTACTTTCTGCAAAGGTGGAGTGTTCTATATGTACTGTCCAATATAGTAGCCATTGGCTACATGTGGCTATGGAGCTCTTGAAATGTAGGTAGTGAAACTGTGTAACAGAGTTTTTCAATTTTATTTACTTTTAACTAATTTACATCTAAATAGCCGCATGTAGGTAGTGGCTATAGTAATGGATAGTGCAGGTCTAGACCCTTGATTTTAAATAATTTCTTAGGTCTATTCCATTCTAACATTCTTTAATCCTGCGGTTTTATGTCACTATCAAAAGAAAATTACGGGCTTTGGGCTGTTCACTTGCAGTGGCTGTACTCTCTCTTACTAGATATGTATCTTGAGCAAGTCACTTGACTTCTTTGAGCTTCTGTTTGTTCACCTCTGTAATAAACATAAAAAGACCAACCTTATTATTGCACAGAAAATTACTGTATGCTGTTTGTACTGTTGGCATTTTATTTGTCAATATTATTCTTGGGCTCTTGAAGCATTAAAAGAGCTATAGTTGCCTTTGCTAAGGGAGTTGGGAAAAAATGACCAGGTGGCACTAATGGACAAAGAATAGGGCCTTGGCTAGTAACAGAGTTTTTGAAAAAATAGAAGGAAAAAACAAGAGCTTATATAATATAAAGTTAATTTTTCTGAAATTAAAAAGGCATTTTCAAGAAACGATGAAAGTGCCAAACTGAGCCATATCCTTGGGAAAGAATCTGATTGAGATAAGTAAAGAATCTAGTCTATCAAATGAGTGGACAAGAACATGGCATGTTCTCAGAGCCTGGTGCCATTAAATATTCCTGCCATATACCTCCCTTGAGTCTTGACTCCAGCACCAGGGAAGTTGGGCATAACCTGATGCACATGTAGTCCATCTAAAGGAAATATGCTTGTCAGGCTATTATTTTTCTCTTTGTAAATTAATACTCTAATCTATTCATCAGTCTCTATGCATTTTGCTAATATGGGTCAATATCTCTGAGACTAGTTGATTCGGGCACACTGAAGAGATCAAGTTTCTGAGCCATCCATGTCCTGGGAGTGGTGAAATAACCCAAGTAATGTTCCTGTGTTGGGACCTTCTGCCCTTCCCCAGATGGCACCCCACTTTGCCATTGCCTTAAGCCTTCTTTCTTCAAAAATCCCACTGCCTCCAGACTTTGATGCCCAAGGATTTAAAACCACTGGACAGTGGACTCCAGTACTTATATTTTGTAAGGAGATCACCACTGCACACCTAAAGGATCAGACAACTTCCCTGATTGATGCCATAGATCACAATCAGGCAGAAAACAAAGAAGCAATATAGAATAAGGGATTAAACACATGACCATTAGCACCAGATTCTAAGCCATGCGATTTCTCTGGATCTCAGTTTCCTCATTTACAAAATAGAGATGACAATTCCCACCTTTTCTTTACAGGATTAGATGTGGGAGTTAAATGGGATAATGCTGCATCTGGCACATAGTAAATGCTGAAGAAATATTAGTTCTAGACCTCCCTAGCTTGTATTTTTAAAAGCATAATTAATAGCTAATCACAATGCTCAACTGCCCATGATCACAGGACCAAAAGTCAATTTGTAAAGAAATAAGAACAATTTAGAGGCTATAATTTTACCCCCAACTGATGATTTTCTTGGTTTTAATGCCATCTCCTCTTGGCCACCCTCTCTTTGTCAGACACTTTATTTGGAAATATGGCAAAATTCCTGGTTGCAAGTCCCAGATTCCCCCAATAATGTGATGTTAGCCAAGTCACTTATGCTCCCTAGATCCTTAGTTTGCTTATCTGCAAAATGGAAGTAATGATACCTGCATTCCACGCTATCTGGGTTGTCGTGAAAAATCATGAGAGAGGACAGAGTAAAACAAACAAACAAACAAACAAATTTTCTAAGAGCTCTAAATTGATACCATAATTCATATCATTTGAATAATCTGAGTCCACATTTGAAACATAGAAAGACCAAGTTTTGTGGCCTCCTTTCAACAACTGAAGCTTTTAACTCCTTGCCTGTAAACCTGTTTCTATTAAGCATAAACAAATGAGCCAGAGCTGATATTTACTAAGAAAAATCTTGGTTTTCCTCAGAGTCATATAATCGATATCCCCTGGGATACAGCTAAAGGGAAAATGCCTCTCTATATCCCTGTACCCATGATGCCCCTGCCTCAACTTAGACTGCCACGGAAGACTGTTCAGCAGGGGAGTAGCCATTTGGCTAGAGTTTCATTTTCCTAACCCTCGGAAATACGTTTAGTTCCAGGTAGATCTGACCAGGAAGGATGAACCTGAAGTCTGACTTGACCCCAAAGGGTCATTCTGGAACACACAAAAAAGGTCTTTAGTGCCACACTCTATATGGAGTTGAGGTCCTCTTGGGACAGGCTTAATGTGGCCCCAGGCATCCTCAGACTGAGGGGTCTCCTGGGCTCATCAGGCTTCCCTGGGCAACTAAAACCTGAACAGACCCCTCTGAATCTGAGCCTGAGTCTGCATCTGTTCCACAAACACTCTCAGTCTCAACTCAGCCCCAAAATAGGCTTTGGAGCCAGTGGACAGAGGATAGCTGCATGAAGGGAGTAGTGGGCATTTGGCTCTAAATCCAACAACACCAAGGATGGAATGACGTAGGTGATGACGAAGGTTAGGGATGATACGGGGAAGGTGAGGCTGGCTGGGAGCCTACAGAAGCCCAGCATTCCAACACACACAGAGTCCCTGAAGGCTTCCAGAGCCTTTGGTTGAAAAGACAACTCCACATTGTTCCACAGAGCTGTATGCTGAGAGTGAAGGTGTTGCGAAAGCAGCTCCATACAAAGAAGGTTTGCCAGACTGTTTCAGCAATAAATCTACCTTGAGTAAGCGATGACAATAGCTGCAGGACCCTTTAAACCATGATGAAAGATTTTTAACTAAGCTGGAGTCATCTGTTGACTCAGATCCTTCCTGAGAGTTGTGCAGACAGGGTAAGTGCAGAGAGCTAAGCAGCCGTTCTACCACAAGGTTTCTCCACAAGTAAACAACCAGCAGACAGCCCAAGAGATCAAGTGCTTCTGACCAAGCATCTCAGTGACAAAAGAGCAGGGCGGCAGGTCACCCTGCTGCTATCCACTGTTATCCACTAGTCCTTTACTGCTTAAAAAGGGCTGTCACATTCGTTATTTTACTTGAACTTCAGATAATTCTGCAAAGAAGTGAGGGAAAGACATCAGTATCCCCATTTTAGAAATGAGGAAACTGAGTCCAAGAAAGTTAGACGCAAACCTTAGCCTCCTGGGAAGTGCAGTTCAGTTCTTCCGACCTGGCTGCCACCCCAGTGGAGGCACTAGCAGAAATACAGAAGGAAGGAGGACAAACAAGTTCCAAGATCAACGCTTTTGCTCAGAAAAGACATAAGGGAGGCAGCACCATGCCCATCTCCATCGTTACAAAGCTGACCCACTGTTCACCTTTGCAGGTCAGCAGGGCCTGGATGAAGGGGAAGCTGGGGCTGGCGGACACATGGACCAGGGCTCTGTAGCCAAGAACCACAGCAGTCAGGGGACTCACTTGCCGCCACTCAGGAAGCAGGAAGATGAAAACCAGGCAGAGGTACCATTTCTAATGGCTCCCTCTGTCATTGTTCTTCATGGCTTCAGAAGGGATGCTCCCTCCCTTCACCATTTCTTGGGATCCTCCAGAGAAGACAGGAGTACTTGGAGCCTACTGACCATTGTTTCCCCAAATGTCACCTGTAGAACCCTAGCATGGCCAGATGCTCCATTGAAAAAAGGGTTTCATGGCTAAATACATTTGGAAAATGAAGCATACCACGTTCTCCTCATGAAGAGTTTCAGTGAATATTTGAATATGGACCATTTTTTAGACGTTCTGTAGGTAAAGTGGGCAGTTTAACTTTAACTCATGGCTTTCCAAATTTATTTAACCACAGATCCTCTCTAGACTCTTCACCCCATCTAGGCAGCTATAGTCTCTAAAAAAAAGACCACTTGGCCTTAGAGCTGGAAAAACCTTGGTTTGAGTCCTACATCTTACTAGTTGTGGTGAGCCTGTCTGAAAACGTTAATTAACTTTGATCCTAAATGACCTATTCTGTAATATGGAGCTGTTATCATACGTATCTCACAAGGTTACCGTGAGGATTAAATGGATTAAAGTGTAAAAGTGCTTTCTAAACTCTAAGGTCTGTGTGTGTTTTGTGTGTGTGTACAAGATGACAGTTGTATGCTACTACTTTGAATAAACTTGTCTGACTTAACAGGAAGGTAATATGCCACTAAGAACATGAAAGGCGAGAAGAGATGTGTCACACACTGAAAGAGGAGAGCAGAGAGGCACTGTATTATGGTGGATAAAGACAATGATACTAGTGCTTTTTTTGATTTAAATTTTTTTTGCAAAAAAGCACTATCAGGCATGGTTAAATGTCATTCCTTCTCTCATCAATAATAAAATATTTTATTGTAATAAACAGCATTAAAGATCTTGTTATTCTAACTATGTTTTTTTTTCCCAGGCTACAAGGGAGATTTCATCCTTGGAACTAAAAGTCTAGTCACAAGGTCTGACTGTTTAAGGAACCTGCTCTGTTCCTTTACAAAGCCTGTTTACAGGAATGTGTATCTGTCGTTCCCTAGGACACGTCAACAGAGAATCACCACTGTATACATGCTTCAAAGAAAAGCCACAATGAAAAAACAGAGCAAACCTCCAGGAAGGCCTTTGGGCATGCCCAAATTGATCATTCTTGGCTCCTGAGTGACAAATCCCACATTACATTCTATGGCAGTGCCTTCCCCAATAGGAAGGCAGATCTCAATGGTAAGAAGCCAAATGCCTTGCTTGTTTATCTGAGTAAACCTAATCATGCTGAGTTCGTTTGAGAACACTGAGGCAGGCCTAGTGTCACTTCCTTATGCCACTCACCTTAGAAAACAACAGCCAAAGTTCAGCTGGAGGTGAAAATGAGACTGACAGGCTCTTAGTACTCAACTGCACACATTCTGCAATCAGACTGCTTGGGTTCAAATTACTCCCACTTTCTAGCTATGATCTTGGCCACATTATTCAATCTTTCTAAAGCTCAGTTTCCTCATCTGTAGAATTAGGAATAATGATAATACCTCCATAAGGCTATTTGGGGATTAAGTGAGTTCATATACATAAAATAATTTGCACAATTTTCATCCCAACTTAAACACCTAGTACCTATCAACTATTGTCAAGTAATGAGATGAGGGCTCCCAAACCTGCCTCAGCCAAAGGCATGGCTGTCTCAGTGCCCCGGCATTCTCCTTGCCTTCTCCCCATTAACCCCAAAGTGACAGAAGTTGAAAGTCAACCATCCCTCCCCATACCTGCAACTAATAAGATCTCATTCCCACCCTGTTTCTACAGACAAACAAGAGAATATGACACACTGCAAGGGCAGAAGCAGCCACTTGTTACAGGAGCCTCCTGCTGAAAGATGCCTTTTCCCTCCTATAGCATCTGCTGCTGGCTCAGAACAAAACACATCTGGGGAAGTGAAGAAGAAAAAGGTTGTGCGTATGTGTGTGTGTGCGCATGTATGTGTGTATTATGTGTGTGTATGCTCTTGCACCTAAAAGATTAATCTTAATCTAGGAACAAGGTGACTCAAAGAAATGTCTCCGAGAACTGGCCTTACTCGCTTCTGAGCTCACCACGTGGAGCTGGAATAAAGCTGTAGTAATTTACTAAATGTTTAAAATAGTGAAAGTCCAAGGAATTTCAGCTGCCCCCAATTCTACCTTAAAGCATATATACTCTCTGGTTGCAAAAGAATGCTCATTATCTATAAACAAGTAAGGACAGAATCTGAGTTTGTGGGTAACAGATCCACTTCAAACTGAAAATGCTGGAGACCTCAAATCCAGCAATGATTATGATTAGTTGAGGATCTGTCACCTTTGAAAATGTAGGGTAAAATTTGTAGGTTTAAGCCCTTCAAGAATCAAGTACACCTCCTTCCTTAGAGATGTCCTGAGCTGTCTCTGTCCCTGTCCTGCCTTGCAATTCTATGTGGGTTTTTGGTGGTTTGGAGGCACCTCTTCTGAGCGAGAACAAGCAGGAGCTCCAAAATGCTCTACCCCAAAGCAGCTGTGTGAACTTAAGCAGGTCACTCACCCCTCTGAGCTAGTGACCTCATCTGTGTACACAGATAATAATGCCAACCTCATAGGACTGATGGGAGGAAGAAAGGAGATGAGGCGTTTTGGTGAAAGGATCTTGTGTCTGACTGGGAACTACAGCAATGTTAGTCAGTTGTGGGGGTTTGTTTCATCTGAAGCAGCTCTGGGGGAGCCATGGGCACTGCAGGTGGTTCTGGTGCCAATGAGAGAGGTTGTTTTCAGTCTGTTCAGGACTTTCTCAGATGTCCTGTGACTAAGCTGATCTAAACCTTTCCAACCACCCCTGAAGGGCCTCTGCTTTCCCAGGTTCCTGTGCACCAGGAGTAAACAGCAGGACTGACCTGCCGTAGTCATCGCAGGCCTAAGGAAAGGCCCCAACCTCACACCCCAGGTCAGCCCGGAACTGAGCTAGGCTCAGGAGATGCAAGCCCTTTCTCTCAACCCGTGTATATTATATGGCTTAGCAAGTGAAAGCAATATTTTCCACTATATGAAAACTCTGTAAATTTTTAATTAGGATGAAGAAATTAAGACCTGGCTTGTCAGCGTACCTCACACAAATCATTTGAGTTTCCATGTAGATACATTCTCAATGCAAACCTTGTCGCACAAAATGCACAAGGTCAGTATTCAGAAAAGGGCAGTTGGTGGGCAGTTGGCACCTGGGCAGTGAAGGTCTCCGGGAACATAAAGATCCTATGTGCATGTATCTGGTTAATCATTTTCTTGCTGCCTTGAAATTATAAATATTACTCTTCATGTATTTGGTTGAATTTCCTTCCTCATTCTCCTCTAAACACATAGGATGCCTACATCTATTCCTGATCATTTTTCTCTTTTTCAACACTAAAAAAGTAAAGAGTACTTTTATTTTTCCTCCTGTTAAATTGAACTCCCTGAAACCCAGCATATGTATACATTTCATAGAGCCAAGTTCATATGTTAAAAGCTGTAAACTAAAAGGAGAAATTTTCAGCAACTTCTGAATAATTGGAAATAGGAGGCTCTAGTACTACCTCTGGTCAGTCTCTCTCTCTCTCTCTCTCTCTCTCTCTCTCTCTCTCACACACACACACACACACACACACACACACACACACACACACACCTTTGGGGTTTTTTTGGACATTAAAATTGGCCTAAAGTTGTGGCTAATTCTAACACACAGTGATTCTTTTTAGCTATGTTCATATTACAGAAGCATGCAGATAATGTAGATATTCTGCTAGTGTCAAGGTTGGGTATTAAACCTTAATGAAAAAGAATCTATTCTCAAAGAAATATTATAGAAATAAACCTAGTTTCAAACACTATTGTTACTACATATCATTAGCTCAATTAATCCTCGAGGCAACCTTTTAAGGTAGGTAATGTGATTACTCCCATTTTACAGAGGAAGAAATTAAGGCTTAGAGAGTTTACATAGGTAAACAAAAATAAACACTCATTCCCCTTTTCAGTATACTGAATGACACCTTAATGACATGCTGAGATTTTTCATTCTTCATACACAGAAATCTTAATATCATTTCAATCTGGCTTAGTTTCCCTGGCTGCAAGAGAAAAAAGACTTTCCTCTCAAAGGCTCTTGAATTTATCACATTCATACTTCTCAGACGAATCAGAGGTTGGATTAATAAGGGACAGAGCCAAGTTCCCAAACAAAGCAGCACTACCCTAGTCAGATACCTGGCTGGTTAGCTCTGCTTCTCTGCCATGGGTAGTGAACCTACACCAAGCAGCTCTTGGTGCTGGAGATACAGTAAGATACAATGTCATTTGTCTTCTGCAGACAGTAGAGTCTGAATACCTGCCATGTTGGTTTTTGTTTTGTTTTTAAATTTTCTCCAGGCTTCAAAAGCTTTGAAATTACCTCCTATCTCAGAAGAACCACCCAGAGTCCTGGACCCACTGAGGAGTCAATTTAAAGCCAATGAGCCCCCAGCAGAACTCCTCATCTTCCCCGTGGAGATTCATTTCCACACCCAACACCCCACAAAAGAGAAAGTACGTGAAAGAGGTAGGTCACCTATGGATGAGTGCTCTTGAAACTCATGCAGGGAAGTAGGTCCTGCTTATGTGACCCTCTCTGAAATCATGACTGACCCTTCCCAGGGTTACTCCCTTCAGAGAACCCTTTTATAATGAGAAAAAGGAGTAAAATTTTGAAGTAGGTCTCTTCTGGTCATAGTTAATTCAATTTTTAAAATATTTATTGAGCCCTTATTAAGCAGTGTACTTTGCTAAACTATGGAAGAGAAAAAAAGATAGGCATACACATAAATAAGTCCAATGCACTACAGGTGTTATAAAGGTGCAAAATTTTTCAGGCAGTTTACAAAAAAATAAATACTATACCAAGTAAAATAAAAAAAAAAAAAGCTGGTTAAAAAGAGTAGGGAAATAGAAGTTAAACATCTGGGATGAATTCATTGCGTTAGGTAAACACTGAATTTAGTTGAGTTTCTTGGCAGCCAAAGTAAAAAGAATATTTGGATCTGTGAATCTGCATTTTATAAAGAAAGATAAGAGTTTGTATGAAGAACCATTTTCCTGATTTTGAACTAAGTTATTAATTAACATTAGATGATTTCTAATATCCTTGTCAGAGCTTAGATTCTGTGCTGAGAGTACGGGTAAGGAAGAGATCAATTCTGACTGAGGATTTGGGAAGCATTTTTGGAGGAGATTGAGTGACCAACTAACCCTGTGTCCCAGAGGAAATTTTTTCTGACCTCCCCAGGTCATTCCACAATACCCTGGCCTTA
Source organism: Cynopterus sphinx (assembly GCA_030015415.1). Classification (NCBI taxonomy): domain Eukaryota; kingdom Metazoa; phylum Chordata; class Mammalia; order Chiroptera; family Pteropodidae; genus Cynopterus; species Cynopterus sphinx. The sequence continues at coordinate 182,269,229 of CM057379.1, forward strand.
GACACATTCTCACTCCTGGGACTTCTCTGGGCAGCCTGAAGCCAAAGGCGACTCTCTAAACAGCTGACTCCAGCTTTGAGGGAGTCCTAGTTCTGAGCTTTCTCAGCAAAAACTGTCACTGATTTCTCAGAAAGGTTTGGTTCTAAGGCTGTTTGGAATTCTCACTGTAAAGAATGCCTAACTATTGAGCTTCAAAGACCAATTAATGGAAGGATACATAAGGGAACTTTCTGAGGGAATAAAAATTGTTCTAAATCTTGGATGGATCTCATTACCCAATGTCACCATAATAAAAATAATAATAATAATAATAAATAAATAAACCTTGAATGGTTGTGTGGATATATACACTGTTAAAAACTCATTAAATTGTACATTTAATATCTGTGCATTTAATTGTATATAGATTTATGCTTTAAAAGTTATTTAGCTTTTTAAAAAATACACAGTATATTTTAAATGTAGTTCTTATTATTATTCAGGTATGGTAAAGCCAACAGATCAAGAGACAATTGCCATTGAAAAGACAGTTTCAGTTTCCTTGCAATTCCCAAAAGGAGAGCTACACTATGCCATGCAGAGTCACATGGGGAAGCATCAGGGTCAGCTAAGAGGAAAGGGCCAGGGAGGGGAATGGGCAAGAGCCTACTGCAGTTTTTGCAGGAAGAAGTGGGTCAGGCAGAAGAAGCAGACTAAGCAGGTTTGGGATTGGCTAATTTAAACAGTTTTAGTGGGTTTGGGGCATAATCGCTATCTCTTGATGTCTGGTACTTGGCCCTGGGGTGGTTAGGGCAGGTGGATAGTGGACTGGGAGTGTGAGAATTCCATAAAGGAGCAGTTTGGGGTTAGAGGCTCTGGATTGGTTGGTTTGCATATGAAAGGCATGCTCACAGGTGGCCCTTTACTAGCTCTAGGAATTGGCTAGCCCTGGGACTGACTGATGGTTTCAATATTAAAATCCCAGATGTCAAAACATCAGAATACAAAGACATGTGTAATACTCACAAAAACAGAACTATTAGTGGGATTGGGTTAAATTCTGATTATTTACCATGATAATCCTGGAGAGAAGGTCAGGAAGACCACCAGGTCATTATGAACCAGATTCTTAAGGCTATTAGGTACACCAAGCTTGCCAACACTCTGCTAAATGAAAAATGGGAATATAGTACAGAGAAAGTGAATCCATTGAATTCTTCCTACTTTTGTATGTCATTTAGAACTCTTTCAGTAACATGTGTCAGACGTCTAGTTCAGTTGGGTAGTGCAAGGATGAGTTAACTCCAGATTCAGTTGGATCCAGATCTCCGAAATGTCATCTGGGCATTATTTGTCTAAGGCTCTCAGCTCCGTTAGCCTATCCTCTCAAGTAGGCTGTCTCCCTGCGGTGATAAAGATGGCCTCCTGCAATGCCATGCTAACCTCCTACCTTTAACTCCAATAGAAAGTCTATGCCTCTAAAAGCTCTTGCAAAGGAACTAAAATTGCCTGAATGGGTTATGTGCTCACCCTGGACCCAAGCACAATGGCTAAGGCAATGAGGTGCTCTCATTAGCCAGGCTTCAGCCCCATGCCCATACCTGGAGTTAGGGAATGGACACAGCTCCACCCAAACCATATGGTGTAAGCAGGGAAGAGATGGGTTTCTTCAAAAGAGAGGTGACTGGCAAAGACCACAGACATTTATACAACTTGTCTTTCTCCTTGTCTCCCAGGTGCTCCACACCCTGAGTCAGGACCAGAAACAGAAGAGGCCAGTTCTTCACGGAGGCCTCCCCTGAAGCATGTGTCCCTAGAAAAGCTGAGGAGGTTAACAGTGCACCTCCCAGTGGACACAGGCAGGGCCGCGCTCTCACCTCAAGGTAACTACTCCCACTCTCCAGCACCCCACAGGAATCTCACCCCAAGGGGAAGCAAGGCAAGACACATGAGGGTCCTCGGCTATGGACAAGAAAGCTAGAAGGGAGATCAGCTCCTCTGTTGCCACTGGAAAATGACTTTTCTTCAGGCAGCAATGCCTTCATCAAAGTGCTGCAGTGAAATCAGCTTACTGTCTAGCTCACAAGTTCTCATTAGATTATCCCCCTACTAATATGTTCTGGCTGCAGATGTAAAACAGCACCAAATTTATTAAAAGCTTGCTGCATGCTCTATAGTTGATTTTATGTTTTTAACCGATTAAATTTCATTTCTAAACTGTTTAGGAATAGGTATTATTCACTAAAAAGTCTAGAATATCAATAAAAATCCTCACTCCAATCTTTCAAAACATTATATATACATTTGAAATTATACATGTGGGTGTATGTTTATTTGTATGTGTTGGACAGGTTGGAAGTAATGGGCCATATCTAGAAAGCTCCCCATTTTCAGAAAACTGAACCTCCTTTCCAAAGGGCAAGTACAAGACGACAGTATCACAAATGCTAGGTGATCTCTGACTAGTGGCAATCAGAAGAAGTAGAAGGATGAGCATTAATATTTAAGGAGTTCTTCCTGTGTGCCAGGCACTATTCTTGATTTTTAACACATAATATCTCATTTCCTCCTTACAACAATCCCTCCCTTATTTCACAAATCAGAAAACTGAAGCCCCAAGAGATAAGTAATTTGTTTGAGGTCATACAACTATAGGTGGCCCAGCAGTGACTGGCACTCAGAACTTCTGGTTCTGTGCTCTTTTTACTCATTATACTGTACCACCTTTAAGAATAAGCAAAACAATGAACCCGGGTCAGTACCTTCTTGAGATATTTTGGTTTTGAGAACTTCCTTCAATTATTGGGGCAGGGTTTGTTGTTGTTGTTGTTGTTGTTGTTGTTGTTGTTGTTGTTGTTGTTGTTTGAACTCCATCTCTTGAGCGAGAGTTAATTATCCTAAAGACTTTAAAGTTTCCTTTAAAAAAAAGAATCAAATATGGGCAAGGGCACTCTGTCTACAGACAACAATGCCTTCATCAAAGTAAAAAAGCAGCTTTACACCTGTGGGCCTTGACATCAGGTGCACAGCCTGAGCCACTGAGATCAATGGCAACACCAGTGGATTTCGTCTTGGGTATTGCTCAGCTCGCACTGCCCTCTACTTGTTTTGAGCTGTTCTGTCCACCAGGCACTGAGTACCTCAAGCGTGTCCGTCCTCTGCCACCTGCTTGGGGGAAGCTAGTCTAAGGGGTCCCTGATACCTTGGTCAGTACGTGACCCAACCTAGTGATAGATGCATAAAGAAAGGTGTCCAAGAGGCAAGATTTCCATGGCAACCTTTCTCACCAGAGGTATCTGGAGCAAGGGTGCTTCCAGATAGTAAGTGGGACCTTTTCATTGCCTCGGAGGTTGCACATACCCACTTACTTGCTTAGCGCTGGAGTATTTCACCTCTACCATCATAAAAATGAAGCCTGGTTTTATTTATGCACATACACACATACATATTTTATTTTATTGCTGAACCATCTGAGAGTAAGTTGTAGGCTTTGTACATTTTATCTCCTATCATCACGTATCTCCTAAGAGCAAGGATATTCTCCCTCAAAGCCACATTGAAATTATCACAATTTAGAAAATTAACATGTAATACTATTTTCTAATACACAGTCCATATTTGAATTTCTCTAATTATACCAGTAATGTTCTGTATAGTTTTTTTCCCCATTCAATCCAGGATTCAACTCAGAATCATGCATTGTATTTAGTTATAACTTCTCTTTAGAATCTTTTAATGTAGAACATTTCCCCCATCTTGTTTTCATAATATTGACGTTTTTGAGGAGAATAGGCTGGTTTCTTTACAGAAATTACCTTCAATTTAGATATGTCTCTTTCCTCATGATTAGATTCTGATCAAACTTTTTGGCAAGAATAGCAGATAGGTGATGTTGTGTCTTTCTCAGCACATCACATCAAAGGACATAAAATATCCCTTTATATTTATTCCATCTGTTATAACTTGTTCCAATTTTAGGTGATGTTAAAGGTGGTATCTGCTAGATACTTCTATTGCAAAGATACATTTTTCCCTTTGTAATAAATAAGTAGTCTGTGATATCTTGAGACTGTGTGGGAAGCCAGCCTTTAAACACAAACAGCAACAGTGCGTTGAACGTGAAATTAAGACCCCTCTCTCCAAATGAGATTAAGACAGGGTCTCAGTCACTTAAATGACTGGGTTTTACCCACCTAGAGCAGTCCCTGCTGGTTTTGAGGAAGAGTTAGAGAAATAGAACAGAAATAGAGGGAAGGAACTGCTCTGTGGAACATTATCATCATTCCCATTACCCTGTGACTACCATATGCAGAGTGCTACTTTGTACTTTATGACCTTGAGGAGGAAGTTATATGAGCTTGAGGAGACCTGTGATCATTGGTTTTACTTAAGAGATATTACTCTGTGGTTGGAACTCTGTAGCCAGCAATCCCAGGAGTCCTAAAGCTTCGGTTCCCTTAGTTAGAGCCCTGGGACCTGGGGCTGGAAGGACTCTGCAGCCTCTCTAGTCTTTCTTCTATCTCGGGAGAAGAAAGTGAGATGGAGTAAATAAATAAATAAATAAATAAATAAATAAATAAATAAATAAACAAACAAACAAACAAACAAACAAATAAATAAATAAATAAATAGATAGATAAATAAATAAATAAATAACCTGCCCCAATAATCAAAGGAAGTTCTCAATAAAATGAGAATAACAACCACCACAGCTCAGTTCTTCCCAGTTCTTGGAGGTTCTCCAACTGAAGGGCCACTGTTATAGCCAAGAGGAATTCACTCTGGCCATGAGAGACACCTGGCCTCTGCTCCTTAGCAGGCCTGGAAAAGAGGAATGAACTTGGGAATGAGTGGAATAAGCCATCCTACACACTAGGAGCCATCAACCAAGCTGGAAAAGAGGTTCCTTTTCTGCTGAGAGAGAAGTTCTCTCACTCATGCTTTTTCTCCTTTTGCTTTTGAAGAAAACGATGTCCCACCCCACAATGTGACCCCACTACTGACCCTGATCGAAGAAAGAAAAAGTCCAGAGGGCCAGCGGGGCATGGACAGACTGAGGACATCAGGCAGCGGCAGCCCTACACGCCCCCTGAATGTGAGACAGTCCAGGGAGGCACGCCCAGCAGAAAGACAAGGTAATCACTCCTGAGGTGCACTCCCCTTGGCTTGTCTGTGGCTTTGGGCTTATTTTAATCATCTTCCAGGGCCATGAGGCAACCGTGATGTAAACCATCTGAAAGCCACCCCATTGAAAAGGGGGAAATCAGCAGTGCTTCCAACAATGTCAGTGGGATTAGTGTTCATTCACTGTGCATATTCCTAAAGAGTCAGTACATGTTTTAAGGGTTTGCTGTACCAGCACGTACTGCCAAGCTGTTCTGTGCTTTCCTCACGCCTGGCAGCAGCGTGTGATGACACAGCTCCCAGCACTCATCAGGGAGACACTTCCTGGGTTTACCAGGAAGACTCAACACCAAGCCATAACCCACCCCTGGGGAAGGGAGCCTGGTGACACTGCCAATAGGAAGAGCCCTGGAGAGAAGTCACCCTCCACCCAGAACAGAGCCTGAGGCCTGTTCACAGAGAGGCTCCAGATTTCTACTGAAGCTGAGGTAGGCCACACCCTCTCTGATTTAGCCCCACTTAGAGTTGTTAGCAGTAAGAGCTGACAGTCTAGGAGGAGACTAAGATGCTTATACAAGAGCAATAATGCAAAGACAGTATAGTAACAGCTTCCATGGGGGCTTTGATCTAAAGGCAGCTCATAAAGCTAAAATTGCTCAGAGTCCAAATTGCCCCTGAAAATCCCATAGAGAGGTGCCATGCTCGAGACAGACAACCTTTTTCTAGAAATTGCAGCCCAGCCAACTATTCCTCCCTCTTCGGAATCTTGGGCTGCTTTCTCTGGTTGAGCACCAGATGAAGGAGATGGTATGCGTTTAGGTGCCAGATAATGTGACAAAAAGTATGTTAACAGCAGAATCACACTCAAGGCTGCAAGAAACACTGAAAGGCACGTGGGAATTGAGAGTCACCAAGACGACAACAGATATCATGTCTTTCAATTTCATCGCATGCTCACTCACAGACAGATGCCTCACTATTTAAACACCCCTCACTCTGCCTCTCTGTCTACCTTTCTGTCTCAGTCTCTCTCTCCCTCCCCCCAAAGACATCATTGTCATTTATAAACCATTTCAGAGACAGAACCTTTCTTTTAGAACCCCACCCATTTTATACTTCCATGGCAGAGATTCTCTCTTAATTTTGATACAAATGAACCAAACTTTAGCTACTGAATGACAGTACCAATAGCATTCCTAGGAGGTTGTATGGTCCAAGGACAAATATCACACACACACACTCCTCTCTCTCTCTCTCTCTCTCTCTGTCTCATTCAGTCATCCTTATAAAGGGAGAGTAACTAGAACGAATGTCAGAGCTACGATATGGCAGTAGTGCAGCCTGAAACCTCAGGTGTGCAGCTTCAACATTTGTAAATGAAGGTGTATATTATTAGGGCACATGGGTGTCTGAGGGTATTGTGTGCTTATATGCCTATGTGAGTGTACATCTGTGCTTGTGTGTACACTTGTACACTTGTGCATTCATTTGTGTATGTACAATGTGTGCCATTGTACATGTGTGTACACACATACACACCTGCATGTGTGTGGTTGAGTATGCTTGCCTTGCGGGTGTACATATGTATTTGTATGTAAGAGCTGCGCACATCTCTGTGAATGCTTGTGCTTCCATGTGTGCATGTCTTGCCTCTGTATGTGTGCATGTGTTTGTGTACTTGTAAAGACCTACTTTGCTGGTAGCCAGCTCTACTCCTGATCGCTTTGCCTTGGAGATGGGAAAGGTGAGGTTAAATGAACACCTTCAATCTTTCTAAGCTTCCTTTTCCTCCTTGGCCTGAGCCTCCAGGAGTCCCTCAGCAGCCCCAGCACTTGGCCCAGAGGGCATGGCTGTGAGTGCTGAGCACTGAACAAAGGACAGGGAGAGCAGAGTGTGGAATCGCCAGACCTTGTGCCCAGGCACTAGGCTACACGCACGTAGAGGGGGCGTTCCCTTTCCTTCACACAAGGTGCCCCTCTCCAGCCTAGCCTGGCCCCTGGGGGGCTGACTGACTGAGCACGGAGGGGCCACCTTTTCCATACTCTCACATAGTCCAGGTATAAACTAGTGGCAGCTCCACTCTGTTCACCTCCAGAGGACAGGGCCTAAACGATGGCCCTGCTGTGGCGAATCCCAGGACTGGCAAGCCTTTGAGCACACCAGTAACTCCCCCCCGCAGAGGGGCCCCATGAGCACAGGCCAGGTTCAGCCTCCCTCCTTGCACTGGAGCTAACACTGCCCATGCTTGTGCTTATTTTCAAGAAGAATCCAGAGACCCCACCCTGGGACACTTCTTGCTGGGTTCAGATGGAGAAAATGTCTGCCTGTTTCTCCCAGAGCCTACCCAGACCAAGAAGCTTCTGTCGGGTCAAGGTAAGATGATAAATTCCAGGTTGGACTCATTTCCAGAGGAAGGTTTTACCTGTAGGTTCCAAAACTTCCCAGCAGCAGAGACATCATTAAAAACAGATGTAAGTCAGCCAGTTTCTCCCCTCTCACCGACACAGAGGTGCTTCTGTAGCTCAGACATAATAACCCAATGTTTGCACAACAAGTTTACTCTTGCTGGAGCATCTGGAGAGAGAAGTTCCCGTGGAATGGCTTGGAGGAGGTCTAAGGTGCCGTGTTGATGCCTTGATGAGAATGATAAAGTCCTTTTGGTATTTGCCCAAACTAAACACTGCCTTTTCTCTTCTTTCCAAGCACCCTCCAGAGGTGGAGGTGGCTAATTGGTAATCCAATCAAGTACCCTTGTTACGTGCTTTGGTTTATTGCTGTGAATCATCTGGCTCCTGACAGATATCAAGGCAGTTTCCAAAATCCCTTCTGGCACGTTAACTTTTTGGAAAAGAGATGCTGGCTCTGGGCAGCAGCCATTTTGCAAAGGGAAAAAAAGAAAATGAAGTCAGAGGGTGATGAGTGTCAACCACCCAGGAGCCGTCGGGATGTATATGCATGAGCTGTACAGCCAGCAGGCCTCTTGCTGAGGGAGATTAAAAATCTGTACTCATTTGGGTTATGTCACAACTGGCGTAATAAGAAGAGAATGGATTCAGGGCCAAGAGATTTGAATAGCTCTAATTTGTCCTCTATGCTGTCAGTGACTCTGGGTCAGTCCCTCCCTGTGTCCAAGGTTCCTCATCCCATATGAAATGAGGGCATCAACTCTTCCTCAGCCAGCAGCTGAGAGGTTCCTTATCTATTGCTGCATTTTCCTGTGTGTCTGTTGCTGTTAACTAGTAGCCACTATATTCGGTTCCAAATTCAATGTTAAAGAACCTTCAGCACCACTTGGGTTATACCATAATATGAGTATAAAAATAACTTGGTTCTCAACTGGAGGAAGCAGGAGTTAAACAGGTGGAGGCCACTGTCCGTGTGACACTGCTGATACAACAACTGGAAAGCAAATATAATTCTGTTCACCTGCTGCACATTTGTCTACTCTGTTCCAGGAGAAATAGCTCCTCTTTTGGCAAAGCAAAAGCCAGAAGCATAAAAGAAAATATTTAAGTTAAATATTTCAGTTTGTTGTCACATTGTCTATATGACGTTTCAGTTATTTCGGTATCCCCAACCCCTAACAGAGTGCCTGTCACATGCATAGCAGGATCACAATTAACTCACTGAAAATTTTTCAGTAATTTCTACGAGAGAGAGAGAGAGAGAGAGAGAGAGAGAGAGAGAGATGAAATTTATGATGAATGTTAGACTTGCCTGCCATCTTGTCCCAGTCCCACGAACTAGTATTTAATACTACTAGTCTCTCAAACCTAAAGGCATTCACTGGGAGCTAATTAAGCAATCATTCAGTCACTGGCCTCTCTCCAGCCTTTCCTCCACATACGGTTGGTGGACTTTTAGTCTTGATGGTGATTGGATGTTGCGCTGGAAGGTAAAGGAGGACCTTAAACCTACATCTCCCTACAAGGGTCCATGGAACAGAGCTAGCTTTCTCAGAGTCTCTATTAATGGGAAAGGTTTGTTGCTTGGTTTTGAGAAGCAGTATACTGAAAAAAAAATTTTAACTCTTGCAAAGGATTTTCTCCATCTACACCACACTCTTTGCAGCTCAGTTTGTTCAAATCCATCTTGATCACCATCTCACCCTACCCTTCCAGTCTCATCTCCCTCTATATTCGAGCCCACCCTTTTCTCTTCTTTGATGTCCTAAACATTCTGTCTTCCTCCTCTTATCTCCCAGCCTTTCCTCAAGTTCCCCTAAATATTTAGAATAACTTTAAGTTTCAGGAGAAGACTTATCTTTTGTGGGACATTTTCCTTAGTTAGGCTACTTCATGTCATAGAACTGCCTGGATGTAGCCTTAGCTCATTCCTCTTTCTCAACCTACTTTTGTGCTTACTGTATTTATCTGCATCTGTTTTCTGTTTAGCTCCCAAATATATGAGTTTTAGAGAACCTCTTATTTGTATCATATGTTCAAGAAATGTTTGTTGATTGACTGAACACCCCAGGTGCTACAAAGGAAAGTTCTTTTGGGATCATAGTTTTTTGGGGTTTTTTTTTTTTTACTGAAAAAAAAAGTCTTGAGTAAAGAAAGAAATATGATCTGTCTGATCTTTCTTAAACTTTCAGACTTTGTCAACATCTATTTGGAAATAAATTCTTAGGCAATTGGATCATGATATCTTGCTTTCCGACAGCATAGAGAAATGAATATAAACCCTCAGGAAAAAAAAAAAAGATGTGAAGACTAGAGCTGGAATTCGACCCTCTTAGTCATGTTGGAATATTGCAACACTTAGAAAATTCAAAGGCTTAAGAAAGAAAAAGTTAACTTGGAAGGACACAAGTAAAAACATTGGATATGCTCTCTAAATTGTTCATTCCTGATTTAAATCTTCCTTCTACTCTCCTAATTACAGTGGCAGCAATAAAAGTTTTCTTTCAGAAGTTCTTTTATTCAGAAGTGTTTCATTGCAGGGAGTTCAAGGATATCTGTGCCAATAAGGTAGGAATTCAGATCCTATGCAAATTAAAATTTTTTATCTCTTTCAGAGTTTTCAGTTAGCATTTGTTCTAGTCCAAATGGAGTTTCACGTCCAAAATGTGTCTTGTTTTGGTAATTTAATTAGCATCCTTCTCTCTCACAACTCTTGTTGTTGTGGTGGTTTTAAAATGTCTACAAATTCTCTGACACTTGTTCCTTCAAAAGAGAAAGCCTAATTCTCCTCCTCATGAGTGTGGCCTGGACATTGTAGCTCACTTCTAGTAGATATAGAACATAACAGATGTGACAGTGTGTAACTTCTGAGACTATAAGGCACTTCCTGCTTACTTTCTCTCTTGGATTACTCACTCTGGGGAAAGCCAACCACCATGTCTGTCATGAGGCCAGTCTAATGGAGAGGTCCACATGGCAAGAAACTGAAGCCTCCTGTCAACAGCCAGAATGAACTCTCCAGTGAGCTACATAAAAAGAGATGCTCCTGTCCCAGTGACACCTTCAGATAACTGCATCTCTGGCTGATATTGTGACTGCAGCCTCATGAAAGACTGTACCAGAATCACACACCTAATACATTCCCAGATTCCTACAGAAACTGTGTGAGATATGATAAAGATTTATTGTTGTAAGTCACTAGATTTAGATGTTTTTGGTAACACATAATATACTTGGTGTCATTTCCTGATGGTCTGCAATTTGGTAAACAGAAAGATAAAGGGTCCAAAAATATTCCAGCTGGTCTCAAAACACTGATTATTTGGGGGCAAACATATGCTAGTGGTTGACTTTATCTTTGTTCTCCCCATTTGTCATTTGTGAAAATGTTGATTGTGGGGGACCCATGGGTAAAAGAATTGTTCCATGTTGGTGGGATATTTGACAAAGTTTGATTTTCCTTGAGTAGCCTTTCTCTTAGCACCTGTGGCCTTATTGAAAATGCCTGAAGATTTAAAGAAGTCCTTTAGATGAGGAAGCATGAAAAAGAAGAAAAAACTGTGAAATGTTCAAAGTCTTCACTCTACCACTATGATTTCTGAGATCATGGGCAAATAATTTCACTGCTTTGGAACTCATAGTCCTCATATGGAAAGAGTTAGTATTAGATCAATCCTCCCAGCATATATCCCAAAGAATTCCAATTCCTCAAATGATTAATGGTAACTAGGTTTAAAAAAAAAATTCTAAGGTCAAACAAGTTTGGAAAATCAGTGGGCTAAAGTTAAGTAGATTGCTTTACCGCAGTACTTTACAGAGCCTCTAATAAGCTAAGTTAAATTACGGATCTTCAAGATGAGGATATGTAATGTTTTCCAAACTAATTTGACCACTGGACACTGTAATGTTTTTAACAAAGCATCATGTAAGTAGTTTTGGAAACACACCTTGGAAAATGCTAAACTGATGATTTCTAAGGTTCCTTCCAGCTGTAATGCTATGTGTTACTAAATAAACCCCTTTCCCAAGGGAACTCCATCAGTAGGGCAGTTCTCTTGTCAATAATTCATGGCTGTCCTTATTTTGATTTTCCAAATATCAGTTCTGAATAGGAGGGTCCACAATCCATCTACCTCTGGGTGAGAAGTAGAGGAAGGTAGGAGGAAATCTGTGTTGGTAATAAGGCCCTTTTGTATAATTGGTGTTTGTTAATAATCCATAAGCAATAATGTTGACAAACATTAGCCATTAAGGTCACATGTTGAAATAAAGGAAAATGTGGCTGGATATGGTGGCTTGGCACCCAGCATTCCCTTCCATTGAGCCTTACTGTACTGTGGAATATAGAAAGCTAAAAATTACATTTCCTAGATATGATTTGCAGTTAGGGGGCTAGATGTAAATTTGGTTCTGCCAAATAAGTGCACTTGCATGAGATTAGGAAGGCAGAAGTTAGGCAGAGGCATCAAAGTTTTTTGGCTACCTACACTAGCAAGCGAGCTCATGAAGACTGAGTGTGTCCAAAGGCAGTCGCTGCAGCAAATTTGTAAGGAAACACCTAGTTCTCTATAGCCATTCTGTTTCTTCTCAAAATGCCTGGTGGTTTCTGTTCCCCATTGAGCCTTGACTGATATACTCTCCTTGCAGAAATTATAGGAGATTCCCATGAGACTCTATCTGGGCTCATTTGGTCCATCCCCTGTACCACAGGGCAGGCTGTCATAGCTGGGTTTGTCTCAGACTTCAGAGAGAAACAGGGTTTTTTCCCTCACCACAGTGAAACCAGCAGGGCCTCAGAAGCCCACACTGGAAGGTGTTCTGATAGCCACCAGCAGACAGCTACAAAAAACACTAGGTGGTCCCCTTTCCTTTGACAGAAACCTCTCCTGATTCCTGTAAGCACATATTTGGCTGAAAATGTGGTATCATTACCACTTTTTGCCTTTCAAAAAAAAAAAATGAAAATGTCAAGAATAATAGTTTTCTCTGAATCCACTAGAAATTCTTTTTTAAGAAAAAATTTTGACAGGTTGAAGAATATTTCTGTTTATTTTTTGCATATGATGGCACTTATATTTTTTACAGTACCTGTGAAGCAAAGAATTCTACCTCCCTTGCATTTGTTCTGTTTCAGAAAACATTAGTGTTGAATGAGTATGTAGGCATCACCTTCCTCAGAGTTTAAGCAGAGGAAGAATTTTATCAAACAGACTTGCCAAGGACACCAAGATAAAATGGATAAAAGCAGAGCTGCCCAGTTGAAGTGGAGATGGTCTGACCCAACGTCTCCAAAGTCCAGCTAATTCTTCTCTTCCTAAGATGGTTCCTGGGTGGTGGTGCTGGTGGTGGTGGTATATGCAGAGCCACTAGAGCTATAACAGTTTGAAAACCCTCTCATTTTATGGATAAGGAAACTAAGGCCCAGAGAGATATGATGATTTGTCCAAACTCACACATCTTCTATTGGTAAATCTAAGGCTCAACCCCAGATCTTCCTGCACTACTTAGGTCAAAGCTCTTTCCACTAAATCATACTGCCTGTAGTCCTTCTTGTCAAAGTTTCCAGGCTTCAAGGACTAGCTGAAGTCTCATCTTCGTTGCAATGCCTCACCTAGCCACCTCAGCCCACAATGATTGCAACTTCCTTAGGTTCCACCAGTTCTGTCTGAACCTCTCATCAAGCACTCCCCTCATTTCCTTTAACTTTTTTACTCCTTTTCTTTTTTCTTCTCCAAGAATTTCAATTCCTGTAGGTAGATTCCCCTCATCTACTTCTGAATATCCCAGAGAACATGGTAGGTACTCCCAGAAAAGCGCCCATAAATACTGATTAAAACTGTGAGTAGCAGAGACGTTCTTTGTTCCCCAGTACCCATTCTTCCATAATGACTTTTATTAATAGAAACTCCCACTTTAAATTTTTCTGAATACTAGCTGACTAGCTAGAAATTATACCTCCCAGCCTCCCTTTGAAACTGGTATGGCCATGTGACTATGCTTGGGCTAGTGAAACATGACTGGAAGTTATGTGTGCAACTTCCAGGTTATTTGCTAAAAAGGAGAAATACTCGCCCTTCTCTTTCCCCTTGGAGTTGGTGGTGGTGGTGAAACAGCTTCAATCATATGAAAGAGAGCAATGCTCTGTGGGCTGATGGAGCTACAAGATGTAAAGAACCACAGTGTTCAGATTACTTCATGGGGCAGAGCCACCCTGGTCTGCCCAACTCCCTCTGGACTCTTAGGTGAAAGGGACAGAAATCTTGACCTTTTGGAGCCTCTTTGTCACAGCAGCTTACCATTTTCTTTTCCGAATATAATGCAGCTATAATAATTTCTGCCATCCTAGTTCATAGTGCTTTGTGATAGTCAAACCAGATCATACTTGCAGTACATCTGGTAAAGTATTAAGTGATATTCTGATATAAAATATCATGGACCTAAAAGAGGGAAGACCCATTACATACGTGTGGCTCCTTTGATAAAATGTACTTAACACCTCCTCACTCTACTCCCCAAGGCTCAACACTGAGCCCTGAGGCTATTTCCCTCTAGGACCTCACAGTCCACATGAGAACAGATTCACAAGCAACTAACTCCACCACGAGGCAGAATGAGATGAATGCTGTAACAGAGGCCTAAACAACACAAGTCAGGGGTGTTCGAGGAAGGAGCAATTAATCCTAACCTAGAGGACCAGGAGGAGTTTTTGCAGAGAATCCCCATCAGCACTGACCTTTGAGAAATAGTAGAAGTGGATAAACAGAGAGAAGGGAAAGACAAGCAGCTGAGGGAGCAGTGTGAACAACGACGAATGATGGGGAAAAGGGAATGGACTGGGAGGGTCTTCATGGGGGGATGTAGGACCAAAAGGCAGGCCAGGGCCGAACCAGGGAAGGTTTCCTGTGCCAGGATAGAGTTGAAATGCTGCTTTTAGGCAACAAGGAATCACAGCTGTTTGAGGCAGGATGTCATACAGCCCAACTTGTATGCCAGCATGTAGGAACGGGCTAGAGAAAAGGCTCAGCACTCAGGCTACTGCAGAATTATCCAGGCAACAGCTGATGAGGGCAGTGAGCAGACGCAGGAGATGCTACAAAGGAAAGATCCCCAGGGCCACCCACTAAATATGGGGATCTCAGCCAGCACTCTGAATCAGAGAGGCTAGGGACGAGCCTATTTGTAGAGCCTCTTTACAAAATCAGCTACGATTTTCATCTCTAATTTTCTACTCAAATTACCTTCTTCTGTTTTCACTTTTAGTTAAGAGGATTACTTTAGAGAGAGCGTACATGTGTGTGTGTCGTGTATTTTAATTAAGATAAAACAATAATTAAGGCCCTGGAGCCTCAGTCACAACCCTCTCCTACATGGCAATCCTCTCCAGCCACCTTGCTCATTTTAAGTCCAACTCCCACCAGCACACATAAAAAATAAATTCCAGTGTCGTGTGCCTCTAAGCTTGTCAGTAATGCAATGTGGCTGTTCTCTGGTTTATGTGCTCTTGGGGAAGTGGTTGAGCTTCTAGCAGAGAACTGAGTAATAAACAGAGTTCGAAGCAATACTCTGATAGCAAATTTCTTGGGAGCTCTGAGTGAGGCAAAGGACACGGTGGTAAGCAGTGATGGAAAGTGTTTGTATAACCCTCCTGTACCCTCTCACCCCAACACACACTGAGGTTTCTCTTTCATGATTGTTTTAGTCTCTTTTTCCTTTCCAACCACTGAGCACTCAATTCTTTGAGGGAAAATTAACATTCATTATGCAATTTATCTCTCTCCTTTTAATCCAGAGTGTCTGTCTCCAAGGTCCCTTACTCAATAATTAATGTTTGTTCTCATTTCCCATTCTCCAGAGCATCTATTCTTGAACTGTAGGGTCAACAATTAACACTAATTATGGCTTTTTCCTCTCTCCAGTGTTGGTGCTTAGAATCCCAAGTTGCCCCACTCAGCCTAAGTTATGTGCATGCATGTGGCTGCGTGTGTGCACACCGAGGTGGGGAAGCACCGAGGAGCAGGCTTTTCCAAGGCCCACCACAACTTTAACAAATCAAAAATCTAAACATTCATTTTTGGCAATCTCTCTAGTATAGCTATTATCAGTAAAGAGACAATGAAGCATAAATACATACATATATGTATTTTGAAATGAGTTTGAATGGGTAGTTAGAAAAACAATCTGAAATTTTGAATTTTCTATGATTTCCTCTGGCTTTTCCCTCCCTATTGCTATCTCCTTGATATCTCATATCTCTCTCTCTCTCATACACGCACACACACACTAAATTTCCCATTAAAAACTATTTTTTCATTTTGGATCCACTCAGCTGATCTCTTTACTATTACCTTGCCCTTACCTGACTTTCTCTGGTCTGTCATCCTAATTCTCTCCAGCCATTAAAACAGCATTGTTTTAACTAGTGTTCATTTTGACTGACAAGGACAGCTAAGAGAATAATTCTTACCCTCAGTGACTGAGAGATCACAAAAAAAAAAAAAAAAAAGGAAAGAAAGAAAGAAACAAGAAAAGAAAAAGGAAAAAACTTCATCAGGGCTGTGCAAAAGCCTGTCTGTCTTTTTGTCTGGAATCAGATGGGCTGGAATCCCTCGTGTCTCCCCTGGTCCAACCTTTGTATTTACGCTACAGCTGGAGGTTGGGACTCCTCACGTGTGTCTGTCATCCCGCCATTGCTGCGTGCACTGAGCCCCGAGGCATATCTGCTGTTCAAATCTGGGCATCTCCTCACAGCATGTGTCAAGCGTTAACTGTTTCATGTTCATGCTCTTGTCAAAAGTTCCCATCTCAGAAGTTTAGCATCACGGTCCCTGCAGGGCTCCGTCCTTAAAGACCTTAAAAAAACAGTATTTTCTTCAATGCTTTTTAAGTCCTAAATCAACTTTCTCTCTATGACAGCATCTAAGAATTTTCAAAAACATCCAAATGATCATGAGGCTTAAGCATCAAGGCATCCATTTTGTGTTTGCCCCCGTCTTAGGATAAGGAAAACAGCTTTTTACAAGACTTTCTCACACTTAGGTAAAACGTTTATTGTTTTTCAGTCTATGAGTCTGTCAATTCAAATACCAGCCACAAAAAGGAAGGGTCTAGAATTAACGTCTCCTAAAAGCTTAGCTTTTCCTCAGAAAGTCACTTCTGCTCCTTTTGTCATTTGACTCACATATTTGTTCCATACACAGACCTCCAGTAACACACAATTTATCCCCAAACATTGCAATAAGTAGAAAAGAAGGTTCGTTTCTTGGAGAGCATGAAAAATGTGGTGCCCTCGTGAGTTATTCAGGGGCAGCGCTGTGTGCTGCGGTCTGAGGGCAAATATTGGAGGAGGGAAGAAGTCAGGCTAGACCAAATGCTCGTGCTCAGCTGGCCCAGGAAGGAGAATTTGCAGGGACGTCCTGTGGGTTCCGCAGGTCATGCTTTGCACATTATAATGAGGTGGAAATTGAGCCCCTGGAGCTGTGCACAGCTCAGCCTGCACAGCCACAAGCTAGGAAACTATCTGAGAGAAAAGGACTCTCGGGCTTACATTTTAAGTGGAAGACAGAGGCTAGTTCTTCCTCTTCCAAGCCTCTTTTTATATTTTGTTTCCCTTGTAGAGGAATAAGCAAAAACTAGGAGTATAGAATGACTTTGTAGTTCATCCTCCACCCACAGCCATTGCTGCTTCTGCTTCAGACCGAGGGGAAAGGACGGTTATGTGGAGACTGACTTTCTCTCTCTCTCCTAAAACTAGTCTTTGATTAATAGGGAAATGTGTGTGGTCTTTCTTTCTGCTTATTTTGGAGCAGGCAGCAATGAATCCTGCATGAGGGACCTGCTAAAGTAACAGGAAGCAAGGCCACAGATCAAGGGTTGGAGCCAGAGCTGGGTGGAGGGAATTGTTTTTGCCAGGGACTGCAAAACTAGGAGGGGAAAAAGGCACAATCATATGCTTGCCAATCTCAAAATCTGCAAGCAGAGAAATAGTTGGGAACCTGGCATTCTGTATTACCCATCCTGTCATTCTCCTTGGGTGGACATGCTGACCACGGTGGGAAGAGTTTAGTGTCAGTTCTGCTCATTCTCACTCACTGGTTGGAAATGAGCAAAAGCAGATTTTAAATACAAGCCTTGAAGTAAAAGGATGATGATGACAACGACGATGACGATGATGATGATGATGACGGTGATAGCTACCATTGTTATTTAACTCAGATATGTCAAACATTGTGTTGAGTGCTTTACATTCATTATTTCATTTCATCCTCACAGTAATGATATATGGCAAATTTTATTATTTTCATTTTTCATCTAGGACAATGTGGCTCAAAGCAGTTAAGTGATTTGCCCAAAGATCACACAGCTAAGTGATGTAGCTAGGATTTGAACTGTATGAATCTGAATTTTTACCACTATGCATGGTTAGTGGTGATGTCACTCTAAACAGGCATATTTCCTGACTTAAAAATGGCCCATACAAGCAAATGGCCTTCTGCTGTTCTTTTCTCCTTCTAATTCCCCTTAACCAGCATCAGACACCCTTTTGTGGGTAATAGTGAAAAATGATCTACAACTTTTAGAGATATGAGAAGAAGGAGAGAAGCTGAAAAGGAAGAAATCATTTGAGAGAACCAAACTCTTGAAACAAATTTTCAAGTAAGATAGGCCTATTTACAGGGTAGCTCTCCAGACCAAAAATATTCTCCCTAATATGGTGAAAAATGTTATAATTTCACTTGAACTATTCTACTATTCAAATTTCACTAATAATAGATTCACTTTGGATTCGGAAGTATTCCCTCAAAATACTGATCCTGAGAAGCTACTAGTTATTCACACTAATCTGTAAAAAAAATTATTTAATCAGAAGCTGTTCTCTTGCAACCTAGATGAGAACGGCTGATGGGGTGGAAAACGAGGTGATTTTGGGGTAAGTGGAGTTTTAAGGGTTACCAAGAGAGCTTGGATAAACTGAGAATATTGGCTATATGGGAAAGGAGGCAGAAGAAGGAGAAAGTACAGAAGGGGAAATGGTAGAATGCCAAAGACAAATTTAGACTATTTTAGAATTGCCCCGTAACAAGCACTATATCCAGGAAAGGGAATGAAAACGTTTATTTCTTCTCTTCTCTATTCCTAGTAACTAAAAGACCCTAAGCTAATACAAATCTCTTTCTTATGTTCAAGCTTTTGAAAATACTGTTCCCTCTGCCTAGAGCACAATTCCTCATCTCCTCATATCCCCTGACATTTTTAAATTGTGGTAAAATATGCAACATAAAATTTGCCATCTTAACCATTTTTAACAATCTAGTCCAGTAGTGTTAAGTGAATTCACATTGTTGGGCAACCAATCTCCAGAATTCTTTTCATCTTGCAAAACTGAAACTTGATCCCCATGAAATAATAACTCCCTGTTCTCCCTCTCCCCTATCCTCTGGAAGTCAGCATTCTACTTTCTATCATCCCCAATTCTTACCCCTTTTTATGGTTAACTCCTACTTGAGTTTCCAATTTAGTTCTCCCTCTGGGCAGCTTTTCTGTGCCTCCCCCCAGTCCTCTCCACTGAGTGAACGGTCTTTTTCACATCCTTGCACATAGCCGGTGGATGCCCCACTCCAGCATCTCTCTCAAAGAATTGTCTGCTTACTAGACTTTTCCATTAGACTGCAAGATTTTTAAGGGCAGGGACCCATGAGTAGTACCACCAGTACCTGGTAGAATGCTACTGGCATACACTAACTATAGGTGTTAATTATATTTTTGGTGAATGAAAGAGTTCAGCTACAATACAGGTTAAACAGGCCTCTTTAAAGGTTGACTTGGGAGATTCACAGTTATATAGAACGCAGTCTTTGCAGAAAAACGCATTTCAGCAGGACTGCCCCTGTAAGCACAGAGTACCTCTTTCAGGGCTTAGAATATAGAAAACTTATTTGTTCCCTTGACTTGTTCAATGACCCGAACAAAAAACTCTTACATCTCTGTGTTTAACATTCCCCCACTTGTTCTTAAGAAAACAGATACAACACTCCTCTGAAAATACTTGATACCTTCTGGAATTAAATTCAAAGAACAATTTAAAACATCTATTCATTAAAATTACCATAAAGCTTTTATGACCTTTTGTTTTCTTTTTGGTCACTTCGTTTTAATGAACATTTTCAGACAACAATGATAGGATTCTAAAAAATTACACAGATGGTGGACTTTGGGTATTTGGGGACTTGAAGGTTAGTTTCAACTATTTGCAAATGACCTGCAAAAGTCAGAGACACCTACAATTTGCCATTTTAAAGAGGAATAAAGACAAATTATAGACAGCATGAGGCTAGGAGACAGAAGACCATCACGAAGCTAGTGAGTGCACCTACCTAACCGCCAACCACCCAGATCTCAGGGTTGTGGTTTATATTCATTGTAACATCTGCAATAACCTTGCAAAGTTATTCTTTAAAAATAACATTGATTTGTGTGTGTGTGTGTGTGTGTGTGTGTGTGTGTGTGTGTGTGCGCGCGTAGTTTGTTTTTTAATAGCCCTTAAAAGAAAGCCAACTGCTGGAGCTGGTGATGGAAGTAAGAAAAAGTAAAGTGGCTTAACAATTTGATGATTCTCTGCTAAAAAATAGTTTTATAAATTACTCAAATTCTTTAATTATAGATTCATTTATAGACTCATCAGGAGTCTAAAGAACTCCCCATCTTTTTTTATTTCTACTTTAGTTTTATTGGGCATATGATATACACTAGGGTGTTCACAAATCTAAAAATTCTTGAAATTCTTAGGATGAGTCCCTCCCAAAGTAGCCAAGATCTGCTGTGCACTTAAAGTATAGTAAGCACAAGGGATTAGTGCTCAAGCAGTGAAGCAGTACCTAGCACAATGCATTTTAGGACTGTTATGGTTTTCAAAATGTCTATGTAAATGTGTGTGTATGGTTTTCAAAATGTCTATGTAAATGTGTGTGTATTTCTCAACCTATAAAAAAATTTAGAATATTAACTGTTGTTCTCTCAAAGTAATAAAAAATATATAACTTTTAACTAGTAATTAACTGGTAATTCGTAAATACTGTTTTCTATTTCATTACCCTTTAGACATTTGTGTTATTTTTCTCATCAAAAAGACCATGAAAAAGCACGAGGTTCTTCTTAAGGATATTTTTTCCTCCTAGTTTTTCTGTTACTTCTTTTACACATCTCCCTGTGGCCTAAGAATTTTCATTTGCTGCTTTAGTTCTCTACAATTCCTCATTTGAAAATTGATGGAGACACCAACATCAGAACATGTTCAATAGAAAGAATTAGTGAGTCTGTTTTACAGAACTCATAAAGGTTGCTCATTCATTTGTTCATTCATTCATTCCACAAACACCAATTGACCATCTATTAATACCAAATACTGTGCCAGGCACAAGAATACAGCTGAAAAACAAAGTTCATGCCTTAAAGTCATCCACAGTCGTGGAGTATGCTTACAGCTATAAATGAGCACTAGCTAACTTAACCTGAAGGTTAAGAGGCTTTTAGAGAGAGAGCACTTAAGCTGAGGATATATGTAAGAACTAGCCAATTGAAGAAGAGGAAAGGATGCTTCAGGGAAAGGGACCATATGAAGGTTAGAGAAAATGGCAGCATGGGAGAAACATAATTAGCTTATAATGCCTGGACCCCAGGGCACATATAGGGGAAGAGATAGTGAGATATGCAGCTCATGGGGGTAGGCAGGAGTTAGATCATGAAGGGCTATACCCAGCAACTAAAACATTTATCCCAAAGCTTATGAGATCCTGTTTATGCAAGAATTGACATTACCAGATTGTTATTTTATGGAAATGATTCTCACAGCTATGGATTGAAGGGGGTAAGATTAAAGGCTGGCACACCAGATGTCTATACTAGTTTGCAAGCAAGTGACCAAGAACAGTATTTTCTGTAGAATTAAGACCCACATGAATTGAATTGGTTGGCCACTTTGTATGCAGCTCCACTTTCAGCCTCTTTTTGGAATTCCCTTCTTCCATACAGTCTTTCACCACAGGTATTCTTATTAATCTTATGATGTATCTTGATTGGAGGGTTTCTTGTGTAGCTGATTTTTTGTCATTTTTGCTATATAAGTCAAGTTTAAATTCCATCATCTAGCCTTCCTTTTATTTTGGGCTTGGTAAACTGCCATGTGCCATTTGGCCTCTCCATAAAAAATAATTTATGAACTTTTGAGAGTAGTTGGTGTTCCCAAAGCTAAAGCCAGACCCTTGAGACTGAGCTAGCCTTGGTCTAAAAAGCTATAAGTAAAAGAACTGTTATTCTAAATTGGAAAAAAAATATTGCCGTTGCATTTACTAGGCATTTCCATATTTAAATTCAGACTGACTCATAACTTCTAGATCCGTTTACTTGGCTCCTTTAATAGAGATCCCTGGGGTATGTCTTTAGCTTGGAGACTTCCTCAGATCTATTTGATATGCCCAACTCACCATCCTCCTCATCCAGGAAGATTTAAAGAGAAAATGTATAGCATTACCAAGGTCTTAAATCTTGTCCCAAGAATTTGATAATGACAATACCAAAAGGCCATCTTGGGTCTTGATCGCCTGCATTAAACAAGCAGACTTGAAATTTATTGTAATACAGCAAACACTCTACAGGTCATAGGTGTCTTGAGTCATATCATATAAAATAAAGTATTTTTAGATCTCATTCTTAAGGAAAGGTCAGAAGGGCTATATAAGGGGACTAGAATTATCCTTCCTTTTATGGTTTAGTTTATGCTGAGAAGAATCTTTTTTTAATAATCTGGAATTTGCTTTTGCACTTTCCATTTTTGACCAAAAATATAAAATCATGAAAGTACAAAGGCCTTTTTCCATTGATTTCTGCTGCAAGTCCATGTCCAAAGCTGGGAAAAGGCATAGGTGCTTTCTGAGATCTGTTTGTCAATGGATATATCCCCTCCTCAATGAAGAACCACTGAAAGTTGTGGGTGAAGCTTCATGACAGCATACTGACAAACAAAGTGACCTCATGCCTTAGAAATGCTGTGTGTGGGAAAAGGCCCTAAACATATTTAGAAAGGATCCTGCCAGCACCTCCAAAACCTACTGCCCTTGTGACCACAAAATATTTTGCCACTTTAGAGTCTGTGAGTCTGATGCTGTTTTCCAAGCCCTAACACGCATCTATGAAAGAATCAGATGGCCCACTTAGCCTAATAAGGTGACTTGTTGGAGTTCGGTCTCCATTCTGATACTGGATGGGAACCAACAGAGCATCTTACAACAAGGGATACAAGTATTCTGAAACAGTGGGAGTACATATGACTCTATTTTGTTTTTATCTAAAACAGTGAACAACAACTTAGTCATAGTCAGTAAATTTAAATAAAAGGATATTTTAAGATACCTTTTCCAGGCTAGAATCAGATATTCCGTCCTGCTTTTGAAGTTCTGAGTGTTTGGTGAAGGATCCCATGACTTGAAGAAGGCAGGAAAGGCCTGGGATGAGACCCCCTCTAGTAAGGGTCATCTCTGAAACTGCCCGATTATCTAATGGCAATGCTATCTTCTTGCTAAAAGCCTGTGGTTAGATTAATGCTAACATTTGAAAATCTGCTTAGGCCTGATGGTGAGCAGCCAGAGAAGGAATGTGTTTTCTGTTTATCTCTTTAGTGGCAGAAATGTTCACCACAGAAAGCCCCTGAGTTCCTAATATCGGGTAGGCCTGGAAATTGTGTAGTCTCTAGTCTGCAATTGTACACACCAGCTCCAGAATGATGAAAAAGAACCAAGCCTGTGTTCACAGCCAGTTGCCTGTGTTGGTCGATGAATCAGTTTCTTCAGCTTGATAACAGGGGTAGATCTTCCCACATTGTTCAGAGAGGAAGTTTCACCACCCTCATTGCTTTATCTCCCAGGAATGCAGTTTAAGTTGTGTCTCTTACTTGACAGCTTGGACCTCAGTAAATTACCAGGGTCTTGACCCAAGAGATGGTGAAGTCTTAAGCGATTTTTCAGCCTCCTATCTAAAAATGTGTTTACATTTCTTGAACTCTGGCTGACTGATTCATTCTCCTGGTGTTGCAAGAACTTTCCTTATGCATTAGAATTTATAAGTTTCATTTCTAAGAGACCCGTGGTTCCTTTCAAGCCACAGTGAAGTGAACTTCATCACAGTACAACTCTGCTGGGCTGGATTTGTCCAGAGGCCAAGCAGCTGTGATGTGGCAAACTCAAGAGATGGCTAGCAGGAGGCAGTGTGATGTGGAGGGAAAAATACGGGATGCTAAGACAGGAGATCTGGTCCTGCTCTATTTCAACATATGGCCCTGAGCCAGTCACACGAAAGCACGCTCTGGGCCTCAGTTTCCCCAGCTGTTTTCAATAAAAAATAATTTTAAAAATCTGTGCAGAAGCCATTTTCAAACAAGGTAGAAGAGAACAGCTGAGAAACAACAGAAAAGGAAAGGTCAGCCTATTAGGAACGAATAAAGGCTTCAGGTCACAGGGACAAAGATGCAGAATCACATATGACTACCAACTCTTAAAAGGGCTACTTAAGAGTAGCAAGTATGGAAAGAACTTTTTGTTGGACACTGGTCCCACATACGAGACTAAAATCCTTGTGAGGAGCCATGTGCCTGGCTAAATCTGTTCTTCAAATAAACATCCCTTTATAAACATTAAATTTACTTTCTTAAAGGGGAAAAAGGAAAAACAAAATAAATCCTATTGTCTTGCAGTTTGGCATTGAACTCAGGCAGTATTGGACCCTAATCCTTACTCAGAACCTCACTAGCAGTACAACCCTCGGTAGGTGACTTTACCTTCCAAGCCTCAGTTTCCACACCTTTAGAGAGCAGTGATAGCATAACCATGGTAGAGAGTCATATGGATTACATGCTAACAGTGTCTGTGTGGCTCCTGCTTCATGGTGGGTATCAGTCCTCCGTGATTTCCATCAGTCTCCTCCCTTCAGCTCTACCTTGGCTTCATGGTTCCACCACCTCGCCTGTTGCCCCTCCACATTATGAGGGAAAAAGAAGTCTCTGATCTTTCTATCTGAAAGGCTGCAGAAGCATTTTCCTGCTTCAGTGAAGTACGATCATACAAAATTTATATTCAACAGCATCAGCAGATTTTTTCATCAATATTTCCTTTTTAATTTCAGCTCTATCTGAATTTTAGTAGCACAAAGAATTTACTTTTGTTCTTCCAAAGAGCAACCAAACAGGAAAATAGAAATCTGAATATAAGGTCTTAACACTTAATGTAACATAGTGTTTAGACTGTGCCTATAGTGGTTACAGGTATTATCTGGTGAGTAAATATGAATGCCAAAGTGTATATGTTTATAATCTTATACAAATGAACTAAGTATGTATGTATATGGTATATATAAAAATTCATAAGACCTAGATCTTAATCCTTTTCTAATTTCTACCATAGCAAACACTGAATCTGGAACCGATCTTCACATGAATCTTAATGAAACCTCACCTTTGACCCAAAAGCTAGAGAAGCAGGTACTGACTTTGAATGACCATTTGATGGGGAGTCTGAATTTTGGGGTTCTTGTCCTGGCTTGCTGTGTGACCCTGGGTGAGATTCTTCACTTCTCTGGACCTCTTTTGCCTCGATAATAAAATGAGGCAAGTGGACTATAAAATCACAGAGGTTCCTTAACTCATAGACTTGGAATGTTTTAAGCTGAAAAGGCCTTCTCTGACTTCTGCAAGTCAAAAAGGGAACAAGGAACACGGAAAGGTAGCATCTATTGAGGCTGTAGCAATGGGCCCATTTTTTCCATTCAGTTCTCATTCCTAATAGAGAGAGAAAAATAACAATCAAAAAAAAAAAAAAAAAAGCAAGGATCCCATGAATTAAAAAGAAAAATGCTTCATCTTGATGGGTTAGGAATATCTATTAGTGATTCAAGGACATATGTTTGTTCCTTAATTTGAAGCTTTGAGACTGGGACTGTCTTCATATTCTTTCTGGAGACAACTCAGGGAGATTCCTGGAGTTGTACCCTTGCTCTCAGAGAGCCTGAAGCTGAAGAAGCACAGCTCCAGGGCACACTCAGGTCCCTCCCTACCCTGTGACAGCATGGGGGAGTGAAGGGGCTCGATCTCTACTTCTCCCTTATCTCCAATTTCCTGCCACAGCCTGCCTTTCTCCTCTTCCTTCACACTCATTAAATAACAATAACAGTAAAAGTAGTTTTCTTTTCATCTCTGTGCCTAGCTGGAAGGGCCTGAACTCTCAGTTAGAACCCCAGGCCTGGGTCAGGCCTCCGCTGAGGTAAAACACAGCTGAGCCATCCCTTCCTGCTACTGAGAAACCACAGAATCAACGTTTACATTTTTTCTTTTTACGTGCCCACTTTGAAGACATCCTTTATAAGGGAGCTAGAGGCTTTTTCAAGAGAGAGAGAGAGAGAGAGGAGAGGGAGAGAGAGAGATTGATTCTGTGACTAAGGAAGCTATAATATGCTATATATTTGGATAATTTCACAGTTCCAAAGGCCTTGCAGATACCTCATGTACCCTAAACACACTCCAAATTTACACAGCTCCGTGGCTGTATTTCAGGAACTAACATCTCCCACAGTAAAAGCGTGGCTCAGTCATGTAAAATTAAGTCCTAGACTGAATTATGAACCTTGCAGTCAGAAAGAGGAACAGCAGACGGAGAGTCTTAAACTCCAATCCTGGGTTCCTCTGTAAGGCTGTGGCAAACCAGCTTACTCCGAGAACTTTGTGAAAAGAACGGGGCTGCTCACCAGGACCAGTTGGTTCATTCAAGTCCATCATCTTGTTTCCTTTAGAAGTAGCCCCTTAAAAAGGAAAGCTATTTAAGGAAAGTCTAGAGATTCCCCCATAAGCCCCCAAACAGAGAAGACAGGGGTGAAATGAGAGAAATGGAGGTGTCCTCCTTGCCTCACCCAACCCCTTACCTCCTGAGGCTAATGGCCCTTTGCTGGATTCATCACTGGCTTCGGTTTTAGCTGCTTCTTCAACCTATCCCATGTAAATGACTAATTTCGTGT
The DNA here is from genome assembly GCA_030015415.1 of Cynopterus sphinx. Classification (NCBI taxonomy): domain Eukaryota; kingdom Metazoa; phylum Chordata; class Mammalia; order Chiroptera; family Pteropodidae; genus Cynopterus; species Cynopterus sphinx. Next base: position 182,295,784 of record CM057379.1, read on the forward strand.
TTACTGAAAAGCACCTGGAGGGGATTTAGAAACAAATCTCCGCCCGGCGAGTTTGCTACCTCCCTCCCTGGATGGCGAACCCCATGGATGCCTCCCTCCCATGGTCACCTGCCCGCTCTGAGCTCTGAAACACGCCCGGAGCAGGACTCAGACCCGACCTTTGCCGACATCAGCGGCTCCTGCTCTTCCCTCCCGCCCCTCGGCCGCGGGGGTCTGCCCACAGGGGGAGTTCAGTCCCATCAAATGCCGGTCCTTTTCTGTTGTCCATACCACAGGGCGAGCAGCGGGGCGGGAGAGGGGGCGCGAACCCACAGGCGGGCTCTGAGGAGCCGTCCCGGGCCTGGCTTCGGCGCCCCACGCGCGACCCCGGGGTCGGGGAGAGAGCGCCCCCGGGGGGTCGCGGACCTGCCCGCCGCGGGGGCCGCCCGCGGACGCCCCCTGCTGGTCGGAGGCAGAACCTCCTCCTGCGCGTCCCCGAGCCGGGGTGGCCCCCGAGCCCCCGAGGCAGCCCTTCCCGCCTGGGGCAGGATCAGGGTGGGGGGGATACATCCGTAGAATAGGAACGAGACTAGGAGCTGGAGGAGGGGGTGAGAGGCGGGGCTAGACGGGGCGGGGGGGGAAGGAGGCTGCAAGGCGGGGAGCCGTGCGGAGGAGAAGGGCGACGACAGGGGAGAACGGACGCGTGCCGACCCCGAGCTCCCGATTCCCCTCTCCAAGGAGCTGCCTCCCCGCTGTGAACGGAATCGAGTATTCACGAAGGCATTTTTTTGGCGTGGTAATAATAGCCGCGCGTGGTGCTGGTGCTGGCGCCCTGGCACGGGAGGCGTCCTGAAGGCGCCTTACACGCCTCGCAAAACGCGAAATCCCCCCTCGCGTGACTTTCCTGCCGGCCTTGTGGCTCCTCCTAAGCAAGGCCTTCCATTTGATTCCGAGATGTTTGTTCCTGGAATACCACCACCAGAGACCGAGGGCTGGCCTTACCCCTGTGCTGACATCAACTCGCCAGAGATGCTTTTCCTCCTCCCCAGGGCCTCCCTGTGCAGATGCTTCAGGTTGGATGCGGTGGCCAGCACCTAAAAAAAAAGGGTTTCACAATTGCACATGAAAAGTCTAGGAGGAAACGTTAACAAATCTATGCTGTGGGGGACAAAAGTAAAACTTTTTTTAAAAAAAGTTTAAAAATAATTGCACTAACTACAAACAGCATTACTATCCAACCTCAGTAAAGATCACATTCCATTTTAAAAGAAAAACATTGAGAACGAGTTAAGAAAATAAGCAAAAGACATAAACAACTCAAATAAAAAATAACAGGAATAGAAAACAAGTATGGGAAAATATTCATCCTGAGTAGCGATTTAAATGCAAATTGAGACAAACTGGAGGTACCATTTTATATCTGAGATGTTTGTCTCCTCTCACTTTTTAAAATAGTAACTCCCAGTGCTGCCTAGGTTTTGTTAAAACTTACATACTCTGGTGGGTTGTAATTTTTTTCAATTCGTTAGTAAAGCAAAATCGCAGCATGACTTCTAAAACATAAAAAAAAATGTTCATACTCATTGATTCAGTATTTCTGAATTCTGGGAATTTATCCTAGGGAAATTAATGTGGCAAAACATTAAGATGTCCATTGCGGCATTATCTATAACAGAGAAATTTTGGAAACAGCCTAATAGTCCAACATGAGAGAAATTATTAAATTGTGACATAACCCTCTTAGTGAAGAGTTTGATTCAGGCATTAAAAAATGATGCTTGGTCTACGGCCATGCCACCCTGAACAAGCCTGATCCTGTCTGATCTTAGAAGCTAAGCAGAATTAGGCCTGGTTAGTACTCGGATGGGAGATCACCTAGGAAGACTAGGTGCTATGGGAGTAAAAAACAAATTTAAAAAAAATTTTTTAATAAAAAATAAGGGATTGTAAACTGACAAGGTCCTTACAGTCTGTGAGGTCAACCACGGGTTGCCTCACCTAAAAAGAAGAAAATAATAATAATAATAATAATAAAATGATGCTTCTTTAGACTAGAAACTGATTTAATACTAACAGTTTAAATACAGGGTTTCTCAACCTCAACAATGCTGACATTTGGGGCCAGATATTGTTTGTTGTGGGGGGGCTTTCCTGTCCATAGTTGGATGCTGAGCAGCATCCCTAGCCTGTATCCACTAAATGCCAGCGGTACACCCCAGCCACCCCATTTTGTGACAATCAAAAAATGTCTCCAGACCTTGCCGTATGTCCCCTAGAGGGCAAAAATCACCCTCAGTGAGGACCACCAATTTAATTTTAAAAGTAGGAGTTAAAGTAATGTCAACCAGGATTACAATATGTTTAAAAAAATTGCACCTATAAGAAAAATATTTACAAATAATGCATGTAAAAAAGTACAGTCATGCTAATTTGAAAATAGGGATGTATTTAGTTGAGTTTTTTGTTTTAATTTTGTCCTCCTGGTTTTCCATTTTTTCAGAAATTTCTCTGTAAGAAAAAAAAATAGATTATTAAGATGGCTGGTTTTATTCAAGTCTGGTTTTAAATGATCTAGGTGTCACAGTAAACAACAAGTTCACAGCAAGCTAAACAAGGGTCAACACCATAGAGCCATTCTACTGTTAGTTAAAATTATTTAACATTAATTAGGTTTTTATTAGACTGTTGGATAGGTGCTATCAGGATTCTCCTTTTAAGGATCTTAATCCCTTTTAGCATTTTATCCCTCTGATCTTAGACCTTGGAGAACAATGAATTCCTTCTTTTTCTGAAAAGTTTAGATCTCAAAGTATGAAACTCTCTTGTCTATCCAGATCCATCCATGTAAGCTTGGGACAAGAGGGGCCCTGAGCCCACTGGTTTATAGAGCTGTCAGGGCAGAAAGGTTGTCAGTTAAGAGTATCAAAGAACAAGCTCAAACATTAATTAGATTTCCCAAGAATAGTTGCATCTCTTTGTTTAAAATAAGAAAGAAACCATCTCACCCTTTTTCACATTGTCAGTTTTCTCTCTTTGTTAGGGAGAGCAAACATCCTTTTTCACATGCTTTATCTCGGGTTTTGTTTTTTTGCTTTGTAGGGATTAGAATTTTGGTAGTGTCCTAAAAATCCCGTTAAATCGGACTTTTGTCCCTTTCTCCCATTTCACAAAGCCAATTCTATTTTGACAATATTATCTCTTGACTTCAGGTTTCATGAGTTTACGAGGGTATAAATTCATATTTGATCTTATGTGTCCCAAATTTGCCTCTTTTGGATTTCAAAGAGTAGCCTGTAATTCTAGCACACTGGGATTTAGGTTGAATAAACCTATGTTTACCCCATCTGTTTCCTTGGTGGTTTCACAGATGGTGTTCATATCGCCTTTCAGCCTTCCTCTTTCAGCACAAAGAAAACACACTCACATACACCTGTAGACATACTAAGTTTTTATATAAGTGTACAAAGGTAACCTTTTATTAGCATCCTTCTGAACTATATACCCTGACTTCTGTTGAACTTTTTGGCTGCTATCTAAACGAACAAACTACTATTCTTTAAAGGCAGACTTTATAATCTAAACTCCCTTATACACCTTTGTTTCCCATGAGTTTAGCACAGTTCCTGGCACATGGTAGCTCTAGGGGTAGGGCATGACAGATAAATCTTTTGTTGACATTAAGGTCCATGCCTTGGGTAGAAAAAGCCCCTAATCTTCTAAATCGGATTCAAAGATTATGCTTGTTTTATTTCCAGTGATAATGATATAACTGACATTTCTGTTAGCAACTCACATAATCTCCAGGTACTTCCTGCTGTTTGTTTCCATTATTTGGTATTTCACTCTCTGGAAACGCTTTAAGTTGTGTGCATATTGAGGTGTCATTAGGCACCCTTCTTGGAGATTTTTTTGAGGCCGATAAATAAGAATGGGCCTGGCACTGATCCTTAGGAGAAACAGCTGTTTGCATTTCCCTACCTAGAGAAGTTTGCTCACTCTTCACCCTTTGTTTCTCATTTCTAAAGGCCTGGAACAGCATCTCCCCAGTTCATGCTCCTTCCCTCTCCCTCTCTGTCTCCCTTCCTCTCTCCCTGCTTTTGTAAATAGCTTTGGTTATGGAACTTTGCAAAGGTTTTTTGAAGATCTAAGCAAATTTCATCTTCTGGTTCAACCTCACTCACAGGATTACTTTTCAGCCCCAAAACTCCATTGACAATTTAAGAATAATTTACTGAGAGGGGTTGGTTTATAATTACAAAACGAAGGCATTTATTAGTTGAATTTTCTTTTCAATTATCATTTATTCCAGTAAGTATGTGTTTATTGATCTGTTGGCTCCTAGTTCCAACCAGACACATGATAGGTGCCTAGTTAATTTTTTTTCTTTTGTATTTTTATTATGGAAAATTTCAAACACATGCAAAAGCAGAAAGAATAGTGTAATGAATCTCCACGTGCATATCATAAGCTTCAACAATTATCTCTCCATTGTCTTGAGAAGGTCTTTTTAAATGGGAATAACAGTTGGCTATTTTGGAGGCTTATTATTGAAGGGTTTAGAATTATTTCTCCTAACCCTCACAACATCCCTGCAAGGTAGGTGAAGTTATTATCACCATTTTGCAGTTGAGGAAACAGATGTCACAACAGACAGGGCCCCATTCAACACGTGGCCTGTACTAGCAAAGAGGCCTACTGGTTTGGGAATCCCATAAAGCTGCATTGAGATCCCATCTTTTTCCATGCTGTCCATGTGATTGTAGGAGGGTTTTTTACTGCTCTGAGACTCTATTTCCTTATCTATAAGAAATAATAATATTTTCCTCATGGGGTCTTGACAAGGATTAGATGAAACAACACATGGAAAGGGATTAGCAGACTACTTGTCAGTAGGCAATCCCAATAAATTATAATAGTAATTATTATTCTGTTCCCCCTCTACCTTGAAAGCCATTGTAAAATAGAACTTGGAGCTTGTATACAATTTAAGCATTCAGATAAGGAAAAAGAGAAGCTTGGAAGACAGGACTATGAGCCAATCCGCCAACTGTTTCCCCTACCCCTTACTCCCAATCTGGAAACCCAAATGCCCCCCACCCCAGATATCTTCCATGCTGTCTGGAATTTTGTTTCCCTACTTAAAATTCTGCCTATTAGCAATTGCTTTGGGTTTCTCATATCTCATCATGAACTTTTTTTAAAAATTGGTTTTTGCCCTGCACCTAAGAGAGCACAACTGAAGGCCAGGGAAAGAAGGAGAGGCAGGGAATTTTGAAGCTAGAAGCACGGTACCCAGCAGGGACCCAACCCCATAGCGTGCGGCTGGGGAGGAAAACCTAGAGGTTATGACAGGAGGACCCAGTGGAGGTGAAAGGGTCCAGATATAAAGGAAAAGGACCCCTTTCCTTTTCTTCTTCCAGCCCTCTCCTATCCCAGCATTGGGACAATGCTAGTTCAACTCCTTAATCCAGCTAAATTATGGGTTAGATAAGCTTTTATGGACCAGTGTGGGAATCAAAATACCATGAGCAACATTTCTTTTTCTAGTGCAAATCAACTGATTTAAAATAAACTTTATAATGGAATCAGTTCACAAATTGAGATTCCCACTCTCTTGGTTGCCAGATTAGAAAGTCACAGCAGAGCCAACACAACAAGAAAGTCCCACAGTTTAGAGTTAAAGTCAAATTTGGGGTTAGAAGGAATGAGGGACTTGTTGAGATTTCCCACCCTGCACGTTACCACCTCCCATCTCCCAGTCTAAAATAGGATGCATCATCTCTCAAATACTGGCAAAGTTCCAGCCTGAATACAGCCAGACTCCCCCTCACAGAAAAAGCTAGCTTCTGCCTCCCCTGGGGCAGAGGAGATTACTATTTTGGCTTAAAATTTTTCTCCTCCAGCATCTGCTAAACCAGATCAACAATGATTCTATTGTGTCAACAAAGCACTTAATTAAACTGAGGATAGTTAGTATCAATTAGAACTCACAGATAAGACTTCTTTCCGTATACTGGAAGCCCTGGAATTAAAGTGCCCTGAGTTTCATTATTCAAAACTCCCTGAAACACACAGTGAGGTAGAGAAACTGAGACACAGAAAGCTGAATGCCTTGGCAAAAGTCACCAAATGAGTCCCTCACAAAAGCTAAGACTGGAGATTGCAGCATTTCTTTTCCAGGCCTAATGTTTGCTAGCTATTGGGCTAATTAGCTAGACACTCAGAAGATTGCTGTACAATCTCCTTCTGTAGGGTTGAGGTGTAAAAAAGTGAATGGAGACCAAAATTTGTGACAGGAGAGGAACAAAAAAGCTCTTCTCTGGCTTCCAACCAAACTGTACCTCCACCAAGCCTCCTTGTGGAGCCCTCCTTAAACTGTCCATTCAGCCCATCTCAGCAGCACCAAATTGCCTTTAGAACATAACAAGTGGGCCAGGATGTCAGCTGGCCAAGAGGAGCATGATGAACCTTGGGGAGCACCATGTCAAACACTGGGCAGATTTGTGGTACGTAGAACCACACTGTGGGTTGGGGTCCCTTCTTCCCCTCATAAAGAGGGCGAGCAGGCAGACAAGCTTGTTGAATTGAGATTCTGGTGCTTTATCTGGCTTCCTGAAGACTAGAGGTCTCCTGCTCCTCCAGTCCAAGGAGGCCTGGACAGAGACAAGGTCTCAGAATGGGATTTGGGGGTGGCCAGCCTTGCACAAGCTAGGTCCCCTCCAACTTGGTAGAGTCTAAGAAGCCCCTGGCTCACTCAGATCTCTCCAGGCAGCCCAGTTGTGGGAGCCCAGCAGAGTTCCATGCCCTGCTCAGCCCTATCTGTGTTCCCCATTCATATCGCCTACTTTTAGTGCCAAGAAATGGCCAAGAAATAACAATCTGAGAAGGCCAAACACAGGGAAACTTGCCAGGCCCTTCAGCCCATAGCTCCTGGCAGGAATGGTCCTTTCCAGGACTTGGTCCTTACCACCCAACAGGGGGCATGGCTAGGGGTATGCTCAGAATCCCAGCCCTCTTGCCCGCCAACCCCCAGTAACTAGATCTCTCAGATCTACCCATCCCCACTGGGATTCAGAGCCCCTCATCCCCCCAGGGAAGTGGAGGGACAGACTCTCAGCCAAGTAGGGGGCCTAGTGGTCCAAAGAAGAGACTGACTCTTTTCCTTTGTTTGCTCACAGGAGGGGACAAATGCCCTGTGCGCACAGAGGTTTGATGTGACAACTTGATAGACCACATAAGGGTTTCTGCAAAGGCCTCCCGACCCTGCTCTCCATGCATTAAGATAATGGTGGGGTGTGTGCCCCAGCACATTTCAGATCTTGGCTACAAAGGTTCTTCTTCCTTCTTTTTTCTTCCTCCAACTCAGCTTGCCCACACGTTCCCAGAGACTCTTGGCAGCTTGCTCTTAGGCAGAATGAAGTTGTGAGCTGCGTAGGAGGCAGTTAGACAGCAAGAGTGTTGCAGCCTCCTTAATGAGGGACAATAGTTCTTCTTGGAGCTATTAAGCCACAGCTACAGAGATGGGGAACCCCAATTAGAAAGGAGTGAGAGAAGTAAAGAGGAAAATCCCGGAGACATTTGCAGGACAGATTCATTCCTTTGGTGGCTCTGTGGAACCCATGGGTGGAGATCCAGCTGGCTGGGTTTAGAATCCCCTTCCTTCTTAAGGTAAGACATCCCAATAACTGTAGAGCCAACCGCAGTAGTGACCCTTTCAAAATACACAAGCCGAAAGGAGGAGGAAAAGTTGTGGGGAAGAAGCATTTCTCCTTGAGCTTGTAGCTCAATTATTATAATCCAAGAGTAAGGAAATTATATTTATTTACTGTAGCAGAGGTCCTCTGTAAGTTTTGCTGCATTATATATGTGTGTGTAAGAATATTTGTATAGAGCTGATAGCTCTCTTTTATTCTGGCTTTTGACTGAATCATATTATGTTTACAACGAGATCATAATCCTGGATTTTCCATGGCTCAGTCTGTAAGAGTATAAGATTAGCTCTTGAATTCATTAACAGTCATCTTCTTTTAAATGTCAGATAACGTTTTAAATGCCAAGTATTTACGCAACACCTTCTGTGCAATTCAAATCAGCTTTACCAAATTAACTCATTAATCTTTATTGTTTCATTTACTGAAGAGAAAGGCTTCCAGGTGTTTTTAGCAGGGGACATAAAAATATTAAAGTTCTTACAGTACAATAGGTGAAGGAATGGGTTTTGATTTTTCTGCTAAACACTTCACCTTTCCATCAGCTTTGTGATCATTTTCACAAAAGCATGCACATAAAAGCAACAAAATATCTTCATGCGCCTCTGCTTTCCTCTGCTTCCTCCATCTTCCTTCTTTTCTGTCCACCTTTTGTTTTCTTCTCCCTTCTATACCTTCAGAGACCTTGACTCCTGTTCACTATTTATTCTACTGTCTTTGCTCTCAAAATAGCCCAAGAGCTTGAAAGTGTCAATTATGGTGGCTCTACTACCCAGAAAACAGAGGGGTGCCTCATGGGGCCAGAGATGGAGCCCAAAAGGCTGGGGCAGAACAGGCCTAGAAATCAGGAATTCTAGTTTCCTTTTCAAAGAATCCCTGCCTGGTTTTACCTCCAAATAATCAGATACACTGACTGCTAAAGATAGATCCTTCCAAGACTGGCTCCTTCTTGTCACCCAGCTCTCTCCTCAAACATCACCTCCTCAGAGAGATCTTCCCTGATTACCCAAAGGCAAGTCCCACTCACTCCACATCAACCTTCATTCTATCACCCTTTTATTGTCCTTATAGATTTATCACTATCTAAAATTATCCTGCTTATTCATGGATTTGTTCCTCTAACACGTATAATATCAATCAATAAATATATTTAATGAATAAATGAAAAACCACCACCAACAGATGGCTTTCTTTCCTTGTTTTCAACTTTCTGACTTCTCCTTTTCTCACTTCCTCTCAGAAGCCTCTTTATATATGTAATCTCTTCTTTCTTCCCATCTCCAAAGCCCCATTTCACTATCATTTATGTGTTAGAACTCTTGAACATAATAAGCAAAAACAATACTTCACATTCCAGTGACTACAGAGCCTTCACTGAAAACATTCCATTGAGCTTGAATAGATGGTCCCTAAACGTCAGGGAGATGAGCCATACAGTCAAGAGAATTGTTTTATCAAAAGATTTATAGACCAAGTGATTAGGAGGGACTTTTCTCAAAGTCTCTCAACTCCCCACTCTTCAATCTGAACCCCACATAAGGAGTTAAAGTAATTCCAGCCATTGGAACTGTCATTTGATCTAGAAATGGGGAGGGGCTGTCTCAGAGAAACTAATCAGATATATGGCTCGAGATGATAAAAAAAAAATTGGATATGTATTTGTCCAGAAAAAAAATCTTTATCTCTAGCCACATTTCAAAACAGAAGAAAGGGGCATGAGTGTTCATAGAAATGATGGCTGCTTGTGGGGACCCACCTACTGTTAATTCATCATTAATACTTAAAAGTAATATAAACATTATGAGAAGGAGAGTTTATGACCCGCCTGAAGAGACAGACATCCGAGAGTCAGTCTCCAAGAAAAATATGGAAATGATCAAAACCACACCCAGGGTGATCTCATGCCACACTAATATATGGGACCCCAGCAAGTCAGCCCTAAAAAATAGCAAATACCTTCTTCCTCGGCTATGAGGAGCCAGTGCTACACAGAGGTGGTCAGCTCGTACTTTCTGTAAGGTGTCTTTATTGGCCCTCCCTATGTTAATTGAGCTGGGCCAAAACATGTAGCTGCCTCCAATGTGATTGTTTCTCTTTTGTTCAACAAATGTTTATCAGTGTATATTCATCCCCAGACCCTGTACCAGGCATTGCCATTACATGGAAACAGGACAGTCTGGTCCCTTTCCTCATAGAGCTTATAGTCCAGTGGGGAAGAGAGGTGGCTGTGCAAGCGTGAGCCTCACTGTGGGCAATGGCAGGAAGTGCTCAGTGCTCTGGGTGTCATGGGAGGCACAGATGAGCCAGCCCTGAAGGATGAGGTGTTAGAAGGAACATGCTCCCAGGAGAAGGAAGGGCAGGTGTGATGGCCTTGCTCCAGGAGCTGAAATGTAGGTGTTGATGGTAGCCCTTTGCACTTGATGTTCCCACAGTGAGTACACACTTCCCTCAGAGAGGCCCACAGAACCTTCTCTTGCCTTCCTCAGAGCTTTATTCAAACATTGCTTCCTTGTGGGGTCTTCCCTGGCTACCCTGCTTAAAATCCAGTCTCCATTGCCATTCCCAGATGCTCCTTACTCCCCTCTCTGCTTTATTTTTCTCTATATCACAAATCACCTTCAGAAATAACTTATGTTCCACTTATTATCTCCTCCCTCTCAGTGGAATGCATGTGCAATTTTCATGAGGGTGGAGACTTCTGTCTACCTCTTGCACTGCCATATTCACTCTGCCAGGCATAGAAAAGCCACTCAATAAATATTTGTTGAATGATTAAATGAGGCAGGAGAGATAGTCCAGGCAGGCAGGAAGGGTCTTGTAAACCTTTTAAGCGGGTAGGCCTTCATCCTGAGGGTGAGGGCCTTTGAAGATTTTGAGCAGAGGAGTGATGTCCGGTTCGCATCTTGGGAAGATCACCCAGGTTGCAGCATGGGGTGTGAGCCGGAAAGCAACTTCAGATCCAACTCTGTAGTGCTCTGAAACGTGACACCATTTGCATGTTGTGGTGACGGGAGAAGGCATGGGCCCAAAAGATTGGCAAGCCCCTGGGGCCTCCATTAGCCCATTCTTCCTTCCCTCTCTGTTAGATTTGTTCAAATTACTCTTCCTAACATAGCAAATACATTTTAAGTTTGGAAGTAAACTGGAATCTTACTATAACTTTATTTGCTGCAAGGCAGAGTTGATAACCATTCATGGAAGCTATAGAAGTATCAAAAAGATCTCATTAAAAAAGGAGTCTTGGGCAGACGGTGACTTTAGCTCAGCTGTTTTCCAGCAGTATAGCTTTGGGCAAGTTACTTAACCTCCCAGGGCCTCTGGTTCCTCCTCTGTGAAATGGGAACAGTAACACCCACCTTTTTGTGAGGCTTAAATAAAGTGATTACAACCCTGGAACATAGCAAGGTCCCTTTTCCACTTTCTCATTACATCAACTCCAGGAACAAATTAACAACCAGTCTTGGATCATTCTGTACACATATGAGTCCCTTGCATCTTCCATGGTAAAAACTGGTTTTACTATTAGTGTTCCAACAATGAAAATTACTTTCTATAAATATTTGGGAATTTGGACTGGCTCTTGTCACACTGTATATCATTCCTATGAAAGTTGGGCTTTCTGCTTCTCTTCACAGGGAGCCCAGCAGTCCTTGGAGGCAGCAGCTCAGAAGACAGGAGAGCCTCAAAGTTGTATAAATAAAGAGCTGATATGTTCAAACAGAAAAGAATTTTACACGCGCAAGCTGCACATCGACATGATGCCGTTCCTGAAGGTGATCTCACACTGAGAAGACGAGGGGTTTTATAGACACATACACAGGCTTTCCAGTTAATACACTTCTGCATGGTACAAAAACAGCTTCAGAAGTCCCTCAGAGTTCCTGCTTTATCAGAAGGGACAGAAAATAGGCAGTTTGTAGCAGATGAAGAAAGAACAAATTAGGACAGTAATCACAGCCAGCCATCGGGAACAAATCAATTGGGTGTCTGGTTTAGATGGTGGGGGACAGGGAACAGAGAAGAGAAAGGATAACCTTGAACCACCTCATAAAACAGGCAAATATATTTCATTTTATCTTGACTGTAGTTAAAATAATTATTACTCTTTTATCACTGTAACTCGGTAGAGCTGATAATCCTACTGTAGAGAATGATTCTTGAGTTAACTATTTAGAAGTCAACTGTAAATCCTCTTTTAGATGTCTGACCTTGCTTTCTGTTCTCTAAGAGTTCATTATTTTCCAAGCTCAGCTTCACATCTAGTTAAGGGAACTGAGAGTTCCTGTTGTGGGAATGTCATTTGTCTATTTTTTCAATACTTCTTTCTGCCCCACCTAACACAGCCTGGCACATGAGAGGTGCTCACTGAATTCTCCATAAATAGATTCTCTTTTTCATCCCACAGCCCTCTGGCTTAGGGCCCTCTTCCTACCCATCTTTGCCCCTCTCAAAGCTGAATGGACTAGAAATGACCATGGAATAAAAGAAACTGATCAGAAACAAAGCAAGGCTTGGCATGGAAGGATCTCAGATACTTTCCTAGACCTTTAATAAGATAGAAACAGGAGAAGAAAAAAATATATTTCTGGCTAAACTGGCAGGAATTTTGGAAATCATGAGGGTCACCCTGCTAACCTCAGCTAATCCAGAGTTCTCATGTTACATCTTAGCTCTGCAAGGTGGGGCTTTGATAAGGTAATTTGGTCAGGTATTTGCCCCAAATCTTTTCTCTCCATGGCTGGGCTCTGCTTTCTTCTATTACTCCTAAGATTGGCTCTTTCCCCATGGTGGCAAGATGACCACTGGCTTCTCTTTTCTAGATCATTCCAGAAGTGAATCTCAATGACTCAACTTGGGTCGCATGCCTCTGCCCAAATGAATCACCATGGCCAGGGGAATAGAATACACTGACTGCCCCAGCCTGGAGCTACAATGTCCCAAAAAGGAAAACAGAGCACATGAAACTGGAATAAGTCCAAGATCAAGGTGTCAGCAGGGTTAATTTCTTCTGAGGCTTTTCTCATTGGCTTGTAGATAGCCATCTTCTCCATGTGTCTTCACATGGTCTTTCCTCTGTGTTTGTCCATGTCCTCGTCTCTTTTTATAAGAATATCAGCCATATTGGATTAGGGCCCACCCTGATGACCTCACTTTACCTCTTTAAAAACCCGATCTCCAAATGCAGTCACATTCTGAGGTACTGAAGGTAGACGTCAACATATGAATTTTGGAGGAACCCAATTCAGCCTAAAACACTGACGTTCATGAAACTAGCCTTTTTTTTTTTTTCTTTTTCTTTTTTTTTTACTTAGCAACAGTTTAGTTCTTTCCTTAGGACTAGAAGAATTGTGGTGGTTGGTACTTCCTGGGATGAGATACCATCATCATGGTCATTGTTCATTCAACCCATAGTGAGCATCTACCACCTACTATGCACCTTCACTTTCTGGTCATTTGGAATACAACACCAGCAAACAAAATAGACTGAGATCCTTGTCCTGCTCCAAGAATGTGTATAGAATGTACATATATAATACAGACATTATATTTCATATTATAGAAAGAAAGGCATTGTTATCCCCAAAGCCCACTTTCCAGTCTACCCATTTTAAGACTCACAGAAATTTTAACAGCCTGCCTCTACATGAGACTTAGGAAGCACACACTGGGTTTTCTGACTTCCACATCAATTCCTTGCCCAAAAGACCACAATTTTTCTTGGGAACGTTTAATGTTAACAGCTCTCACTAAGTAGAACTTCTCTTTATTGGCATGGTAGTTCCTAGATTCTTAGGTATTGCCTTGTAGAAAGACATAAATCTTAGGGTTGTATAGAAAAGAATAGTGAGTCCAAACAGAAAAAGATGCACAGGTTGTCCTCAGCATCTAGAGCTATATAGATACCAATTCATTCTACAAAATTCATTCATGAATTTCCTGTCTATCCACAGGGCATTCGTTCGTGTAGGAAGCATTGCACATTTCAGGGGATGATGGTAGGAGATACAAATACTGAGGCAGAGAAGGGGAATGGAAAGAGATGCAGATAATCACAATTGGTAATATTTCTGAGCACTTAGTCTGTGCCAGGCTCTGTTTTAAGTCTTACATGCAGGAAATCATTTAATTCACAAAATGATTTATCCCATTTTATAGAGGAGAAAACTAAGGCATTAAGAGATTAAGTAACTTCCCAAATGTCAGACAATTAGTAAGTGATAGAAACAAGATTCAGAGTCAGGCAGCATGTATCCAGAGTCCATGTTTTCAACTACCTACCATAAAAGTTCACTGCAGACCCCAACTGAGTGCTCTCCAATCAAAAGCCCTGCCTACTGTGTTAGCTAAGCATCTAGCACAGCTTCTAGAAAAATTATGTCCCTAAGCACTCATCCTATCTGTTGCAGGAAGATTTTCTGATCCTACAGGACTCTGCCCTTCCCCCAACTCCCACCCGCATCCCATGGAGTCAATGTAAGGCTTTCTCTCCCAACAATCCTTCAGACAACATATATTGAGCATCCTTTGTATGTCAGATACTAGGCACTGAGGATGCAGAGATGAATCATCTCCATCCCTGGCCTCCCAAGAAGCCTATAATCTAAGAGAGAGAAATATAGATACTATCAGCACAATATTGTGGCAGAGGCAGGCCAAGATTGTTACGGGAGAGATTCATTTATATCTCAGTTATTACCCATGGAATCTTCAAATTTAAGAACCTCATTATAACACTGATGGCAACACCATAGCCCATTTTATAAAATAATCTGTATCAGGCTTAGATTTAAACATGACTGATTCAGAGTACATCTGGGTTCACATAAAAATTTAACCATGTTTTTTAAAAATCTGTTTTTGAAAAAGAAATGGTAATTGATGAATAAATTAGGATAGGGATTTTTTTCCCCCTAGGACTTTAATCAGTTATCAGGGTTAGGTAGTGAGGAAGAAAATATCAATAACACCAATTGTTACAGAATTGTATGTGCTTATGTTCAATACGGACATCAAAGGGTAGGTATGTTATGCCCAGAAGATGTGAAGAGTGAGGAAAAGCCCACCTTACAGTCATCACACAGGCAGTTGACACTTGGTGCCCTCAAACTCGAGGTAGAGGAACCTGCCTGAAATGGGTACAAGACTTTGAGCAGCACACCCCACCCAACCCCTGTTTGTGGCCAGCCCCAGCTTTCATTTATGTAGGCAGGTGTAGGTATATCCCACTAGGCAGAGGATGACTGTCACTTCCATTGAATCCCATGGCCATGTAGGAGGATTTCAGCAAGTGGAAGTAACAGAAACAATGTTTGTCCTAAGACATTGTCCTAAGATGGAACAGTCCCCTCAGGAAACAAGTTCTGGTGTCTAAAGTCCTTTAAACATGCTTTCTTGGCTACTGTCAGGAGAGCTATAGAGGTATCAAAAGCTGGTTTCAAGATACAATGGTTTCAGGACACATGAATAATAACATTGCCAGGAAAAACATTCAGGACATTGGGTCTGTTACATTTCCAAAAGAAAGAGGCCCAGGATTAATAGCGAACTATTACCAATGTTAAAGGATCAGACCAGGAGCTGGGAAGCCCTGAGTCCTCTCTGACTCTGAGTGACCCTGTAACCCTTCTGGGACTCTGCTTTCTCTTTAGAAAAATGAAGATAATAATACTGGGACCACCATACCTTTCTGTCAATAGTGAGGCCAGAATAGCATGAAATAGAAATTTTCAGAGAATGTTCACATCTATAAAAGATTCAATTTGTGAAGGAGAAAGGAACAAATATAGACTGATTCTTGCTAAGGGCCAGGCCCCTTGTACGTTGAACGTTATTCAATTTTCCTACCTCCCTTATTGGTAAGTGTATGCACTGTAACTGTGCAGATGAGGAAACTGAGGACTGTGAGGAGAGATGGTGATCCGTGACATGGCTGAAAGCAGAGGAAGCTGAGATTTAAAGCCACAAAACCCACAATACCTGATATTGATGAGGTCTATCTATTCTGTTCCCGTGAATAATTTAATTGAATATTTTTGTTCTGGCTTTGGAACCTGGGAGAGAAATGGAGATTTAATATATTTGAATCTTAGTAACACAAGATACATTATGAATTTCACAAATTGATTTTCTTTATAAGGAAAAAGTATGGTTTCTTTTTAATACACATGAAAAGTTGTACCACCTTGAAGATGAAACTCAAATGAGATACTGATTCCCCCCATCATAAAGAAGGTAATGAAATTAGTCATTTAGATGCATGTTACATGGTATGTTACACAGACTCTCTGAATGTGTTTTCCTAGTTAAGCCTTTTAAAAAACTCTCTACAATATTTATTATCATTCCCATTTCACAGATGGAAAGGCTGAGGTTCAATGATAGCTCTCAGCTGACTGGAGGCCCCACATCTGACTCCCTCAGTTCCTTATGAAGGCCTGCTGTGGGACTAGAAGTACCATGCTCAGAGTAGGTGCTGTGCATGAAGGTATCGGGCAGGAAAGGTGGATCTTCAAGGACAGATGAGAACTTAAGGTCACCTTGCTCAGCCCTTTCAGCTGAAGAAACCAAGGCTCAGAGGCTAAGTAACTTGCAAAATCTAAAAGGCAGGAAGTGGAAGAGTCAGAGCTGTAGTGCAGGCCGTGGTGCTCCAGGACCTGTCCCCCAACTGTCTCTCTGGTTTCAGAGCTGCAGTTTGTGTTTACAAAGTGTTCGTTTCTATCTCCATCCACCCCTCCCCGTCCCCAGCCCTACAATACCACACTGCTGCCAGTTGACTTTCTAAATACAGCTTAGTCATGTCCCTGGTTTGCTTGAGATTCCTTACCATGGCCCCATTGGCCTTCCGGTGAAATCAGACATCAAAGTATTTCTTTTATAAATAGAAAAATATAACAAATGCAATGTTTTAAAACTCCAAATTGCAACATGTAAGATCGAGCTCGTGTCTAATTCCTACTGTCCATGCATTGCAGCCACACCAGGCTACCACCTAACAAGCACATGCTGCTTCCTCTGCCAGGAACTGCCCTACTTACCCTTCCCTGCAAGACTTAGCACCATGTCCACTGGTAAACAAACCTTCCTGGCCTAATTTAGCTTCACCTCCCGTGAGGTCCTACAGAAACCTGTCATAATCTGTCACAACATTTATCACACTGCATTGAAACAGTTGAGATTTCTTGTCGTTTTTCTGCAAGTCGGTGAGCTTGTTACAAATAGATCTTTCAGCCTGGAGCACCCAGTGCCTGGAACACAACAGACACTTAATAAATGTTCATGAGCTGAATCAGCAGATGAAGAGCAAATGACTTCGCCAGAATAACAGAGCTGGGATTTGATTTTTCAGTCATTTAGTTTGTTTTGCTCACTCACTAAGTATTATTACCTGGGTTTCAATCACTCAGTTTTAGACATTGCATTTCTAATTCATATTAAAAGTGACAGACAGCATTTTATTTAGTTTTAGTTTTTTTAATTCAAATTTTGAATCCAAAATATACTCAGAGGTTCAATATATTTAACTATAAAAGGGTTTGTCTTCCAGCTGCTCGGTTTCCTTCCCCTTGGACACCGCCGTTGCTGATTTCCTGTGTACCCTTCCTGAGTTGGAGCCTGCTTATATACGCCAATGCAGATAAATACATAGACACATACATGCATGCATGCATACATGCATATATATTTTATACACATTTTAACATATTACACACATTATTCACAGTCATACTCTTTTTTTACTTGGAGTTCTTTTTACATTAATTCATAAGGTGCTTTTTAACAGTTGCGTAGTATTTCATTGTGTGAATTACTGTAATTTATTCAACAAGTCCCAACCAATGGGACATTTAGGTTGTGTCCAATCTGTTGCAATGAATGACCCTAGATATTAGTCACTTCACATGTGTGTTCATACATGAAAAAATGGTAGCTTTTTGACATTTTTCTAAGCAATGATGAAATTTTAAATTAAGACTATTTCTTTTTCTAAATGGGACTTACCAGAAGATTCTTTTCAAATTCATGACTCTCTCTTCCTCCATCTCCCCATCTGTGAAATGAGAAGAATATTTCTTGCCCCTGAAGGCTCATAGCTGCATGTTATTAAGCTCAAAGTTTTATCCTTTTTGGCTTCAAAGTTCTTCCAAAGAAGGAAGCTTATTTCTCCCTTTTAATCCAATTTCCCATTAGATTTAAAGGATTTACAAACAGGAATTTTTTACAATTTATTTCTTTTCTAGTCTTCCAACTTAGCAGTTTACTATGATTAAAGCAGGTTTTTCTTATAACCTTTCCATTTATTCAGAGATGATTTTTTTTACTACATCAGACAAAAATCTGCTTTGTCTCCAAAATGAGAAATCAAAAGCAAGAAAATTACTTAACTGCTCTAGTTTTTTTATGTCAGAAAATCTCATCAGCTAAAACACTAAGCTAACAAGTAAGAAACACGCAGGGTAAAAAGCCACTGAGTGAGAAAAGAATGTCAAACAAATTAGCAGATAATTGATTGTCTCTTCTCAAAGCAGGTTGGGTATTTGATAATAAAATAGAAAACCGATTGTCACTAAAGGGACTTCTCGGGCCCTCCACATCAGATTCCTTCTCTATAGCTGAAATGAGCCTGTGGATTAAGCAGAGATCCAAGTGACAAAGGCCAAGAGCTGCCTTCTTCAGACACACAAGGCTTTACTTGGGTCACTGACTCTACCTGCCAGGTCACTTGGGCAATTAAAGAGCTGCTTTTCCAATGCTCTAGAGAAGACCTGTGATTCTCAGTCCTGGCTGCATATTGGAATCATCTAAAAAGCCTTAAAAATGCCTGAGTTCCGGGAAGTCTGATTTTAATGTTTGGGGGTTAAGTCCTTGGAATCACATTTTTTAAAGCTCCGTGAATAATTCTAATGTGCGGCCAGGGTTAAGAAAGACTGTTATGGAGATTTCTGGATGGTGGGATTGCAAGCAGGTTTTGTAACTTCAAGAAAGAAGCAAGAAGGGATTAAATGTGATAAGAATCCCAATCTCTGATAATCCTGGAAACCTCCACAAAAGACCAATCTGACCCTTTTCCTCCCCTACTTTAAACCCTCAGTGCATTTGATTTGTTCTCAAGATAGAGTCCAAAGTCTTTACCTACCTTCAAGGCCTTGGAAGCCTGACTCCTCCTGCCCTTCCTACTTCTCTCAACATCACAGCTAAACCCATCTGGCTCTTTAGGGGTAGTCGCACCAATAGCAGATTTCTTGGACACTTAAGTTGAAATAAATTGACAAAGAAGGAGAAGAAACAACTAATAAAACTGGATCCCCTTTTACCAAAGGGCATAGACCACAGGAGTGTTTACATTCATTTTGTCTTATGTATCTTTTGTTGTGTGTTAACCTAACAGGAAAGTGGAAATGAACTGGATTATCATGAACCAGGAGAACCTCTTGGAGAAAATCATCAGGACACCCAAGGTAGAAAAGCCGGGTTGGGTTTTATAGTGTTGTTATGATAATTGTCAGATGAAGTTTGCCCTGTTCAAGGACGTTAATGGGGAATGACCCTTCCATTTCCTCTCAGGCATGGGTTGGAAGTTAGAATACAGACCAAAGTGCCAAGTTCTGACTCTGATGTGTTTTTAGTGATCACAAGCCAACTGATAATAGCATGGATGCTTTTATGTCTTTGGACTTACTGAAAGATTTCTTTCCTGACAGTGGCTGCAGATTGAAGGAAGAGAGTGGACACTTTAGTGGCATTACCAAAAGGCCCCACATGAAACTTCCACCTCTCAGTTCCTCTTGCTTCCACAGGGTCTTGGATATGTAGGTGACGTAGATGAGTTTTCCTGCCAAGAGGGATAATATTCTAACAGAGAGGGGCCAGTGTCTTTAGAGACTCAGTCCCTGTCAACCACAGTTCTGGGTGGCCAGAGCTGCTTGAGTGTGACTTCCTCCAAAAATGGTGCCTCATTTGATAATGATGATGATTCTAGGAAATACTGGACCCAGAAATGGACTTTTTGGCATAGTTTAATTTTCCAGATCCTGAACTAGACTCTAGCTCTTACCTACGGGTTCCTAGGTATGCTGTATGATTCTGCAGTTGGCTAAGTCCAAATGGCAGAGCTGTTCTTTATCCTCCTAGCTTCTTACAGGAGTGAAAACAGATGTATGAGATACTGTCACGATCTCAAGAAAGGGATGTCAGCAGGGCCAGACAGAATTGTGCTTGTAGTTTGCTCATAAAGGTCCCAGCAGAAGGAACAAGTAGGGGCTGAAATCCAGCCTGTGCTCTTACCCTATGAGCCATGAAGCCAGCACTAGGTACATCAACCTAGAAGGGGTTCTTTTTTCCACTTGACTTTTCTACAGGGACACCCTTTTCTAATTCACATAAGATGCCCTATTTAGTCTGGCAACAGTGATCTTAGCAGTGAGTGGAGAGCATGGTCTCTGGGGTTGGACTACCTCCACCTTTACCCCTCTGTGCCTCAGTGTTCTCAACTGAGACTGAAAACAGCACTCCCCTCATAAGGTTGCATTAGGAATAAATGAAATAATTCATGTACAGTAGTCCTTTAATGAATATTAATCTCAAGTTGGTTATCACAATGATTACCAATCTGAAATGACACCATGACTCTCTCTCTCTGGCATCTGGACCCCCATGGGGTGAGAGAAACCATCAGAGCTTCCTGGAAATAAACATGCAAAGTCATGGATTTGGGATTTCACCCTAAAGTTGATCTTTTTCTGTTCACATCCTTTACTATTTCTTTCAGTTGACATTCTAGACAAAAATAATTAATGTTTAAAATCATTTAAAAAGATTTCACTGCTTCTGGACATCAGACAATAAAATGTTATGGTAGCTCAATCTCTGGGTTTGGTCAAGCTTTTAAGCTTGATTTCTGCTAACATAAGTCTCTTGGCACCTCCATTTCCAAAACTGAGTGACAATAGCCAGGGAAATGTGCTCTAGTCTCCAGATCTTTCATGTCATAAATCACATATGCAGAATATGAACACTGACAAGACTCCAAGGTCTTGGCTAAGTGCAATAGAGGTTTTAGGCAGCACAGAACATGGCCAAATCTAAGCTATGACCAAGTCATTCGAAACAGATTTCCCATCTCATGACAGAAGGACAAGCTCCAGCTGAGTTCCATAAAAGTTATTCACACAGTCTTTAATGCAGTGAAGTGTCACTGCAGAAAGTTAAAGAAGGCATTTGCTTGTCTTGAATGATAAATGCTAATGTTTATAAAGGATTTAAAATATTTTAAAAATATGGGGTGGGAGGTTTGGAGGGCACTGATTGCCAAGCCTGATTCTCTGGGTTTAAATACACCACTTACTGTGTGGCCTTCAGTAAGTTACTGAATTTCTCTGGGCATCTTCTTTCATCATTTGTAAAATGGGGATACTAATAGTACATATCTCACGGGATGGTTGTGACAATAAGGAGCTAATACGTGTAATGTGCTTATAAGAGTGCCTGACGCAGAGTAAGTGCTCACTAAAGGTTAGCTATTAGTCTATTTCCTAAAAACTTTAATTTCAGTAGCCATAAACTGTACTTTGTCAGAAGGGACTTGTTCTAAGCTGATAACATGATGATTTTTTTGCTTTCCAAATCAGTCACATTGGGGTGGGGGCTTAATCTTGGAGGACTGACTGAGACCTCTGTGTAAGTCCTTCTTTTGCTTAAGTCCAGGCAGCAGACCCATTTTGAAAGGAGCAGCTTTACCAGTCTTTGTATTCTTTGAAAGGATATGTACTAGCTTATCTCATTTTATCCTCACTGCAACCTTATGAGGTAAAGTGCATTATCCCTGTTTCACAGATGAGGAAAATGAGGCTCAGAGAGGTTAGGTAACCTGCCCAAGGTAACACAGCCAGTAAATGGAAGAGCTGAGAGATATGAACCCAGGTTTCTATGACTCAAGGCCCTTGGCTCTTTAAGAGCTGTAACTCCATCCATGTGTTTCTGATTAGGAAATAGGTACAAAGTTGGGTAAACAGTACAAAATTATGGCAGCATTTTTTAAAGCCAGCATGAATCTGGGAGATTATTTAGAATCTCTAGAAATTCTTTTACATTATACATAGAGGAACCTGAGGCCTAGAAGTCAAGACAATTATGCAGAATTGCAGCTGATTTTTGAAACCAAGTTTACCCATGTCTCTACACAGTGTCTGTAGGTGTTTTGTTTAGTTTAGTTCAATTTAGTTTAGTTTTCACTGCCTTTCCTCCCGGGCAGTTCCTGGCTCCAGGAGTAAACAGCTCTAGAAGAAAGGAGTATAATGACTGCTCAACCTATGCAAAGAAGTGAGGGGTAGCCAGTTTCTCTTAAAACTGTGGAGGAAACCGGGAGACCAGAGTGTATGTCCAGGAGTTGAGGTGATGCCACTGCCCCAGAATATACAGCCTGGAAGTTGGTCCCACTCCAAAGAGCTGTCTCATGATGTTGGCTGGGGCTCCTTGCTCCCCAAATTGCTCCATATGAGGCCTGCACATTCACCATGCACTGATGGGCTCTGCTATCTGGAGCCCCGGCACTGGGTTCAGAATAATCTGCTAATTCTTAGCAGCCTAGATGACCTACACACTCTGATATTTCAAAGTTCTCCCCCATAGTGTGAAATGGTATATCCTTAAGAGTGTTTCCAGCTCACTGCACTTACCCCAGGATGAAAACCCTAGGGAAGTCCCTAGAACATAGCTAGTGCCCCTTGATTCTGAAATTTCTCTTCACCTTCTAATAAGTGAAGCTCATTTCTGACTTTAGACCCAAATTCATCAAAACCAAAAAGCAGTTGAAACTAGAGGCAAGGACAATATAAGAAAGGAAATTTATAGACCAATTTCTCTTATGATTGAAGAAGTAAAACTCCTAATAAAATATTAGTCAATCAAATACTTAATCTTATATTTGATATTATATATATCATATATTATATTTATATATGTGTGTGTGTGTATATATACCATGACTGAATTCAGTTTATCCCAGGAATTCAAAGATAGTCTAACATTTGAAAATATGTTTATATGGTTCACATCAAGAGGCTAAAGGGGAGAAACCTTAAGGTCATCTCAGTAGATACAAAAGGAAAATAAATTTATAAAATGTATCCATTCGTGATTTTAAATGATCAAAGTAGGACTGGATGAGAACTTTCTGATTTTGATAAAGAGTATATACCAAAAACCTGCAGTAAAGATCACACTTCAATGATAGAACTTTAGAAGCATTCTCCTTAGAGAGAGGACTAGGGTAAGGATACATGTATCATTGCTTCTATTTTAATACTGTACCAGCACAGTAGGGAAAGTACAAGAAAAGAAAAGTAAAAGGACAGAAAAGAGGAAATGACACTGTCATTATTCCCAGACAAAATATTACTTACATGTAAAATCTGAGAGCCTCTACAGATATTAAAAGACAATCTATTAAAAAGCCACAAAAAATCAGCAAGATTACTAATCAACACATACATAAAAATCAGTGCTAGGAAAAAAAAATAGTGTTTGAAAACATAAAGCACAATTTATGATGTAATTTCAAAATAATTATTATTTTGGAAAACCCCAAACATACACAAAGGTGAACAGAACAGGACAATGAATCTCACATCCCCATCTCCTGGCCAGCATTGTTCACCTACATCTCCAATGCTATCTTTCTTTCCATATTATTTTGAAATAAATTCCATATACGCTGGAGTATGTATCTCTAAAAGACAAAAAAATACTTTTTGACATTACCATAGTGGTATCACTACTGCATCTAAGAATTAGAACTATTCTTTAATATAATTAAATATTCAGTTTTTTCAATGTTCTAATTGTTTCATAATTGTTATAACTGTTTCAGAAATTTGTTTGTAATGAGTTAATATGGCCTTTAAGTCTCATTTATTTTAGAGGTTCCTCTCCATTTTTTCCTCCCACTTTTAGTTTATGTTTAGGGAATAAACTTGTCCTGTTGAGTTTCCTACAATCTAGATTTTGCTGACTGCATCCTCATGGTGTAGTTTAACATGTTTCTCCATCTTCTATATTTCCTATAAGTTAGTACTTAGATCTAGAGACTTGACCAGATTCAGTCTTGGTTTGTCTTTTGGGCAAATCCACTTCATGGAGGGCATCGTATTCTATCAGGAGACATAATATTTGCTTGTCTCTTCATGGTCCCAGCAGCTATATATCCATTAATTTATTAGAGGTTGCAAAATAATGATGATAAAATTTTATCATTATTTTTTCACTCATTACTTGGGAAACACTTACAAAAAAGAAAATGTCCTCTTCTATTTAGTTATCCAGTGGTACAGCTTATGTAGGAAGGCAGGATAAATGTAGTTTTAAAAAATATTTTTAAATATACCACATATATTTAAAAATTACATTTATCCTGCCTTCCTACATAAACTGTAATAATTCTATAAAAGGGCATGTGGATTTCATGAAAATTATGAAATTTTATTAAATAAAAATGGACCTGAATACATTTAATCTTCTGTATAATACTGTATAAAATTTTCATTTAGAGGAATATTCACTATCATAAAGATGACAGTTCTTTCTAATCTATAAATTCAATGCAATTCCAATTTTTAAAATGCCCCATTAAGGTTTTTGGTGGAACATGGTAAATTGATCCCAAAAGTCATACAGAGAGGTCAGAAATAGCCAACACAATTTTGAAGAAAAACAAAGCAAAAGAGTTTTACCAGCCAAATATCAAAAATTACTTTCAGACTAAATGATATGCTTAGGGAAAGACTGAAGAGAATAAAGAATCCAGAAATAAATGTACCTATATATGGCAAAAACAGTATTATCAAACAGTGGTGAAAGAATGAACTATAATTCACCATAATTTTGAGATAATTGATTATCTAATTTTTAAATTGTTACCTCACAAAATATTCAGCATATTCTAGATCTAGATGTGAAAAGGAAAAACTTAAAAGCTTTTAGAAGAAAATATTGAAGAATATCTTTATGAATTTGAGAAAGGGAATTGATTATACCTTATTCATGATTCAAAACACAAATCATAAAGAAAATTATTGACAAACCTGACTATACAAAATTTAAAGTTTTTAACAAGACAGAATAAACAAAGTTAAAAGACAAATCACAGATTAGAAGAAAATATCTGTAGTGCTTATAACCAACAAAGTATTAGTCCCCAAAACACAGCAAGAACTGCTACAAATAAAGAAGGAAAAAGATAATCAACCCAAATAAAAAATGGGTAAAAGATACGAATAAACAATGTACAGAAAAGGAAACCTAAATAAATGACCATAAAAAGTCAACCTTGCTACTAATCATAAATATTCGAATTAAAACAAAATGAGGTATCATTTCATATATATCAGATTAGCAAAAGTTTAAAAGTCTGTAGACATCCATTATTAATGAGAATGTGGAGTTTTAGAAATTCATAGCAATTTGGAAATATCCAGTGACTTGAAGATATGATGCCCTGCAACTCAACAATTTTATTCCCAGGTATACCTTAGAGAAACTCTTTCATGTATGAACATAACTTACTAAAGAAGGTTCATTCCAACATTGATGGAATCATAAAGAATTGGAAATAGTCAAAATGGCCATCAACAGCAAAAGGAATAAATTATGGTATATTTATACAATGGAATAATGTACAGCTGCTTAAAATAAATGAATGGAAATTACATGTATCTTGTGGATGAATCTCAAAAAAAAGGTTAAGGTAAATAAAGCAAGTTGCAAAAGTTATATAAATGACACCATTGAGGTAAAGTTTTAATATGTAGAATAAGATTATATGTTATTTTTAGGTACATTTATATGT
This sequence comes from Cynopterus sphinx, assembly GCA_030015415.1. Taxonomy (NCBI): domain Eukaryota; kingdom Metazoa; phylum Chordata; class Mammalia; order Chiroptera; family Pteropodidae; genus Cynopterus; species Cynopterus sphinx. The sequence continues at coordinate 182,321,311 of CM057379.1, forward strand.
AGTAAAGATATAAAGTACTCATAAAGACTGTAGGAGAGAAAAAATTTTTCCTCAACACTTTTCCTCAACACCCTGGCTGCACCTGAAAATTAAACTGACAAAGACAGATTAAAGACAGGAGAAAAGCACACAGATTTATTTAACATTATGTTTTACATGACACAGGAGCCTTCATAAGAAAATAAAGCCCTGAAGAAGTGGTTAAGCCTGAGCATTTTTATGTTAGACTCATAAAAAGTGAAGAGCAGAAAGTCATGGAAAAATGTGATAGGACAAGGATATGAGCTAAGAGTGATAAACTGGGGGAGATCTAGCAAGGCCTATTAGCATTCCTCTTGGAGTTCTTCGCAGATAAGGATGCACCTTTCTTCCAGGTATAGGGAGGGCACCTGGGTTTAATGCCCTGCTTCAGGGAGAATGCGGAGGTCAGAGGGTCCTTCCTGCACCTGCCATTACTCAAATTTTTTCAGCTACAAATATTGAATATTTGAAGGCGCCATATTTTAGGATAGTATTTTCCAAACCCTGTCAACTGATAAATACCAAGTTTAAGAGAATAGTTACCTCTGAAGAAAGAGTGAGAGAAATGGGGTCAAATGTGATTCAGTGAAAGCTTAGAAGATTTCTGAAATGTTTCCTCTCTTTAGAAAAAATGTGAATCAAGAATGCCAAAATGTTAAGATTTCACAACACTCAGTGTTAAGTCCATGAGTAATAATTATGCAGTATTTTCTCTGTACTCTACATTCTTAAAATATTTTACAGATTTTTCAAAAGCAGTTAAAAGTTGTAAAATTCAAAGTACTGTCTTAATTTATTTCAGTATTTCCTAAGTATCAGGTTATTTTACGGGCAGAGGGGGTGGTAAATAACCCTTCTATGGTCCCCAACCCAGAACTGACAGTGTTCATTTTAATCAAAATGGTGAAATTACACCAATGCAGAACCTCAGCTTTTGGTCAATACAAATACGCCCTCTGCTGGTCCAATCACACCCTGTCCCAAAGTTCAAAATATCTGTGAAGAGACAAGCTTTTTCTAAGCCAGCATGATTAAGGAAAGAAGCCCTCCCAGAATTCAAATATTTTAATCAGCTCCCACTCTGTTAATATTACATCTTATTCAAGACAAAATAAATTCCAAGAAACCACCCCAATAACCTTCCAAGTTTCCTCAACCACCTTGACATTAACAGTTTTGTTCCCACTCCAAAGTCTGGAGGCTTACGTATGAGAGTGGGTGCCAACCTTAATGTTTGGGAATGGCAGAAGGGAGCCCAAGCTGCAAAGAGTCTCTGGGGTGTGGGCGGGGGTAGACAGGGGAGGGTAGTACAGGGACAGCAATTTATCACTGAAAAGAGGATTAACTATATGAAGGAACCAATGCTGGTAGAATGACAAGTAAACTTTTTTCCAAATCTTTCTTTAAAATTATAATACCTTTAAATAAAATTGAAGAGAAATAAATTAAGTCAGGCAAGAATCTATTGCCCAAAGAGAATGAGAAAATATTAAATATTAAATATTAGAATCCTTTCAAACAGTTTTCTTTTTAATTTTTAGTTTTAGTTTGTTTTGGTGTTAACATTCACCTTCTCCACAAGAATGTAAACTCCCTGAGTCCAGGGTGTGTGTCTGTTCTACTCCTTACCATATTCCCATCACCTAATGCAATGCCAGCATGCAGTAAGTATTTAATAAATATGTAATAAATGAAGGAATGAGTGACCATTTCCTTGGACTGTAAATTGGTACAAATTTTCTGGGGAACAATTTATCAGTAGACATTGTGACTTAAAGACTGTACATCCTTAAATAATCACAAATGTGGACAAAGATTTTAAGTCTTGTAATAATCAAAAAAATTTTTAAGGCTATGTTATGCAAAGTTCTTTGTAGTTATAAAAATTTGAAACAATTTGAAAAGTTACACATTTGGTTTTAGTCAATTATGGTACATCCACATGATGAAATGCAATGCTGCTATTTAAATAATTTTTAATAATATTTAATGATACAGAAAAGTCTAATAATGAAGTGTATTAAAATTATATCTATATTATTTTACCAATGCTATTAAAATATGAGTGTATGATTCTTATATATGCATGAAAGTAAATACACCAAAATATCTGCAGTAGTTGTATGAAGGGGAGGGCATGAGGAAATATTTGGGAGTGATAAATCATGGATGAGGTTTTTTTTATTTCTTGTTTGTTTTTACCAGGTGCCAGCACTGCTTTAAACAGTTTATTTGTATTAATACATATTTTGTTAGATTTTTATCAGCTTTACCGAAGGATGATTGACATACACAAATGATACCTATTTAAATTGCGCAATTAGGTACTTTTCAAAGTGTTAAATATTACAATCTATTTTTTCTGCAAGGATTTTTTTTTCTGCAAGGATTTTAATGCAATCAACTTTACTGTTTCTTAGATTTTAGCTTCGTATGATTACTTGATAGAAATAAAATTATTCAGCCATCAATTTTCTTTCATTGAAACATTAAACATTGCTATGATTTGGAGTTTTTTCAGTTTTATTAAAATATACTTGACATATAACATTTTTTAGTTTAAGGTGTACAACATAATATTCTGATGTATGTATATATCACAAAATGATTACCAAAATAAGTTTAGTTAACATACATCACCTCACATAGTTAACAAAGTTTTTTCTTGGGAGTAGAACTTTTAAGATTTACTAGGTAAATTTTCAGATAGATAGATAGATGGAAGGAAGGTGAGAGAAAGATGTCCATGAAACCATCACCACATTCAAGATAAAATACTTATCACTCCCAAATATTTCTTCATGCCCTCCCCCTTCAGACTCCCTCATCCCCAGACTACCACTTATCTATTTTCTGTCACTATAGATTCATTTGCTTTTTCTAGAATTTTCTGTAAATGGAATCACACTATTTTTGTCTGGTTTCTTTCACCACATAATTCTTTTGAGACTCATCCATATTGCCGAGTGTATCCATAATTTATTCCTTCTTACTGCTGAGTATGTATGTAATAGTTTGTTCATCCAGTCACCTGTTAATTGATATGTAGGCTGTTTCAAATTTTTGACTATTATGAATAAAGTTGCTTTGCACATTTGCATACAAGTCTTTGTATGGACATATGCTTTCATTTCTCTTGGGTAAAATACCTGGGAGTATTACAGTTGGATGATTTGGTATTTATAATACTTTTTAATGATTTTTAAATAATATACTTTTTAAATAATTTTTTAAATAACTGTCAAACTATTTTCCTAAGTCATTGTATCATTTTATATTCCAGCCAATGGTGTATGAGAGTTTCAGTTACTCCATATCCTTGTCAACTCTGTAGAGTTCAGTGTTTTTAATTTTAGTCCTTCTAGTATTTAGGTGTTGAGGGTCTTATTTTTGCTTTTTTATGTTTTCCAAATTTTCTGCAATGAAATATATCTTCAATAATTAAAAAACTATTTAAAGTAACTAAAATAAAACACAGCCTAGTCCAATATGAAGTCTTAGTCTAGAGACTTCTCATTCAAAGAGCTACCCAGTATGGTCTTCAGAGTCCCAGGAAAGAGTGTCAATTGTGTGATCTGCATAAGCCTTCATTATAGGATAACATTATTTTCTAAATCAATTTTCTTTTCAATGTTATAACCACACTGAGTTTTAAGAAAAAATGTGAACACACATAAGCCCCCCAATCTAACATAATATTTTTTTTCTATTTTCTCATCCAGCCCTATTCATCTAAATACATATCTTACAGAATTCTAACAAGCTGTTCTGTAGTTTACATTTTTACTTGTCATTATGTCATATTTTCCATATTGCTTATTTATCTTTTAACCATAATTTTAAATGCCAAATCAATGCATTATAAATTATTTATCTAATTACTTCCTTAACCTCCCATTGTTGGGCTGTTTTTAATTTTCCATTAACATTATTAATAATAATGTTGTAATAAATAAGTTAGTACAAAAAGCTATTTGAATAATTTCCTTACGATAAATCCCTAGGAATGAGATTCCTCATGAATGACCAGAACATTTTTCTTTTCTTTTATTTTTTTTCTACACCTACAGCACCTGGTCTTCCTAGGTGGTCTCCCATCCAAGTACTAACCAGGCCTGACCCTGCTTAGCTTCTGAGATCAGACAGAATTGGACTTGTTCAGGGTAGCATGACTATAGACCAGAAAACTTTTCTTGTTCTTAATATATACTGTCATATGGCTTTCCCAAAGAGTCTTACTAATTTTATATCACTTCCCATGTGCCAGCATGGTTTCTACAGTATTTGCTAATTTCCTGGGTATAACGCCTCATTGTCTAATTTACATAATGTTGACTACTCACCAGGTGGACTTTTCCCACATCTGGGATCACTGACAGTTGTCCTCTGCTGATTAGGATGCTCTGTTTTCACAGACCAAGAGCCAAGGAGTGTAACCCTGGACCCTCTTAGAGCAACTCCAGCTGATCACATCCGGACACCTGAGGCAGATTCTGTTGGAAAGGTGTAAGTGTTCAAAGTTGTAATGATGTGGACTTCTCTGCTTTCATCTTATTTATCTTTGTTTTAAATTTATTTTGCTTCTGTTTTTTCTGGAGATTTTCAGCTGACAGCATACTCTGACAGCTAGAATTAAATTGCTATCTAAGAAACAAAGATTCTTGGAGAGGACTAAATAGTAATGTATTTCCTACTGAATCTATATTCTTTGGGTGGGTGGGTGAAGAGTGAAGTTTAACTTCTAACAGTATAGAAGCAGCTTTCTCCATTTGTCCATTTAGTTGAGATCTACAGACATGTCTAGATAGCTGGGGTCTGTCAATTCAACCTTGGTTTCTCCTCTCAGCATTCACTCATCTCTAGGTAAAAAAAAAAAAAAAAATAACACTAATTATACTAACACTAATTGCTAATGTGTAGTAAGTGCTTCTTTTGTCTCCACCTCCAACTGGAACTATAGCCTCCTGTCACCTCCCATGAGCCTCAGTGACTTGAGAACTTGCCCTCACCTGCCTTGTAGTACAGGGATTCCTTCCTGGGTCAGAAAGTCTTTGTCTTCCCTAGCAACAAAGGGACAAGGACACTGAGATGGTGAGGCAGCTGTCTGAATTCCATTTTCTTTTTAACTTTTATACCTCACCTTTTCCCACATGGTTTTAAACCACTTAGAACGACAACCCCATTACAAAAAAAAAAAAAGAGAGAGAGAGAGAGAGAGAGAATCAAAAAGAGTTTTTCTAAAGAAAAAAGAACATCAACACTCCAGAAAAGTCACTATGGACATTGTGATTAGAGTTCTGACTTTCAGACTTGATACAGAGATTCCTGAATGTGAAAGCAAGAAGTAAAAGCAACACGATCAGGTTTGTGGTTCTCATTTGCAACATACCTGTTCCTCAGGGGAAATAACTGTTTTCCTAGCACTAAATTCTAAAGGATACTTCTGTGGGTTTTTATAGAGTGACACTGAATGACTTAAAGACTCATATATTTACAGGAAATTCCATTTACCTCATTCAACAAATATTTCTCACATTTCTATAGTAAGACCCTGTGCTAGCACAGCACAGTAAGTATAATACTGATGTAGCTAAAAAATAAAATGCCCAGAGCCAGGCCTGGGACACAGTAGCTGCAGCTGCTGCTGTTACTGAAATCCATATGGCTATTTCTTAGTGACCTTTTTACCCAGAAAAAATAAGTCAGCTATCCTCAAGGCATATAGAGTCAGTGACAGCAATCCTACAAAGGGTCAAACCAACACAGCACATGGCCTTTTAGTGGCTGAATTTTATCAAGAATACAAGTCAGAGTGCATAAAGAAATAGATGAATAGTTGTGTATTCTTAGACAATCTTTCTTAGAGGTCACTTTATTTTTCAGCTAAACATTTGGTAGAAGAAATTTCAGTTAGATAATCCTCTGTCATTCAATTAAAGGCACAAATATGCAATCCCAAAGAGGCAAACTATTTTTTCTCCTCCCTAAGTTTAGGATTTAATCTGAGAACGCCAAAAGCAAAGACCAAACTTTCTCATCTCCCTTATTCAGAAAAAGAGAGTTGACCAAGCGTGTAAAATGTCCACCACAGTGCCTGACAGAGAACATGTGCTGTCAGTGTTCGCCTTCCCTCTTCCTTGTCCACCAGTGGTTTCTCTTTAGTTTGGTCTTGTTGGTTTGCTTTTTTCAAAGGGGCAAAGATTATAATGTACACCATCTACACAGAGGACTCCCAGGATTCGAGCCTGAGTCCCCAGAGAGGTTGGGTCCTATAGACACATCTCTTCTTCCAAAAGAAAGAGAAGGGAAGACTAAACCAAGACTGTTCAACCAGCAGACACCAGTCAGCATCAGTCACGTGAGTGTAAACACCTAGGAGCTTGGTCAAAAGGCCCTACCTGGATTGTGCTCCCATTATGACTACCATAGACAGTTGTGCAGATTGCTTACTATACAAAGGCACCTGACAAAGTGAAGCAAGTTTGGGCTGAAACCCAATCTATAGTCTGCTCAGCATGCCCTGCACCCCACTGTTGGGCTGCATCCTTCTGAAGGGTGGGGTACCAATGTCTAATTCCTACCAAAATATTAAATGGAACTTCAGTTCTTCTGTACTTATACTTCTGGTATCAAATGTGTGGGAGTTTCTCCCACAACAATTAATTCTCCAACTCTCTGAACACCAACAGCATATCCCGTAATTCAGTTCTGACACTAAGAACTCAGAGTTAGCACAGGCCCACAGGTTGGGGACTCAATTCCACAGACTGCCTCCACTTCATACACCTGTCGCAAGTCCCAAGTTGTGTCCTATACTTCTGACCAAGGGGCTTTAAAGAGAAGAGTCTCACCACCTCCTCCTCAGGTTTTATAATTTACTAGGATGGCTCACAAAACTCAAGAAAACACTTACTACTACTGATTTTTTACAAAGTTTATGATAAAGAATACAAATGAATAGTCAGATAAAGACATGCTTAAGGCAAAGTCCAGAAGGGTCCCAATCACAGGAGCTTCTGTCCCCACAGAGTTTGGGATGTGCCACCATCCCAGCATGTGGATGTGTACAACACCCCAGAAGCTCTTTGAGCTCCTTGGGATTGAGTTTTTATGGAGGCTTCATTATACAGGCATGATTGATAGAAACATTGGCAAGTGGTAATTAACTAAACCATTCCCTCTCCCTTCCTCTGAGGTCAGAAGCATAGGGCTGAAAGGTCCAATCATCTAATCACCTAGATGGTTCCCATGGCAACCAGCCCCCCTCCTTAGGGGCTTTCCAAAAGTGACCTCATTAAGATGTGGTTGTGAATAACAAAAGATACTCCCTTCATCTTTATGTTCCAGAAATGATAAGGATTTTAGGGGCTTTGTGCCAGGGACTGGGTACTTAAACCAAATATATATTTATTATGTCACAGTATCACAGGTACTGAGTAGGCAGCCATGGCCTTGCTCTGCCATCCTCTCTGAGAAGGAACCTCCATGTTGTCCCAGGCCATGGGGAAAGATGAGGACTCACATGGCTGCGGTCATCTGCTTAAGGTTTCCTGCAAGTTAGCAAATATTTCAGCAGTAAATAAAGCTGGCTTTGATTTAAACTATTTAACCATTAATGGTGGCAACAGCAATCTATCAAAGGCAAAAACTACTTCACTTTGATCCAACTATGTAGACCATGATTTAGCATCAAAAAGCGGGGCAGATCATAAAATATAATCTATTCCTCTTCTCTCCTATGAAGTTATATCTAGTGATTTTAAATCAAAGGTGGAACCTTAGTTTCTTCCCAGCAGCTCCATTCTCTCTAAGACTTGCTCTTCTGCTTCATCTGGGACCCACACGAATTCCATTCTAATCCATTCTGTCTTGTTCGACATAATCTTCCTTTGATGAGTTTGTTTGTTTCCTTCATGTGCCATGGTCCCTGTAGCATGGTTCTTTTCCTAAATTGTTCACCTTTAGGAGGAAATGGAGTTGATTGACAAAGTCAAGAGAAAGAAAAAAACCAAGACAGACAAGTCCAAGATGCCCAAGGGGGAGAAAGAAGGAAAGGCCCATGTGGACACAAAGGCTGCTGTTGGTAAGCAAGCATGTCCATGAGAATAACCCAGAAGGAGACATGTAATGGGGGTTAGGAGGTGTCACCAAGAATCAGCATGGATCCTATGGGACGAGCTCTCTGTTTTGAGTCTCCTCAACTGTCACAGCTAAATGGTGTTGCGGCCTTACTTCTTCATACCAGTATCTTAGGAAACAGGTAGAGATAACTGGGGTGCCTAGATACTTGTGATCACCAAGAGAGGCAATGATAATAATATTAGCATCTATTTACTAAATAGCGACTATATTAGGAGCTGTGCATATATAATATCATGAAATCCCCACAACATCTTCATTAAGTAAGCGCTATTATTATATCATGTAGTAGTTGAAGCTACGAGAGGTTGGGAAACTTGCATAAGGTCAAACAGATCAAACAGTAAAATGGTGGATCCAGGGTCTGACCCTGCCATTTGATTCCAAATACATGCTATTACCACTGCCTCTATGAGCTAATAATATATCATAACCTGAGAATTGGGCAATCAGAACATTTGAGAAGGGGAAGGATGCAACCAGTTCTGAATGATTACCCCAGCTACCATTTTTCTTCTTGGTTCCCTATGTTGCACCTTACAAGGAATTCAGATTCCTGTGCTTCTGAAGACTTTCTTTAGCCTAAAACCTACACCCATCCTTTCCTAGGCACATGATTCAGAAAACTTCCAAACAAATTAAAAGCTATCAGAAAGGATGGCATTGGAAGATCTCCTAGGCCAGATTTACTAACAAAGTTTGCTTTTTAGTTCTTACTGAGTTTACATTGTTGTAGCCCATGACTTGCATAGCATTGGCAGGACTGGGAAAATGAAGTATCTATTGACCTCAGAGGTAAATTAAGGAAGGGTCCTGAGAGATGGAAAGCTTAAACTTTGCCAGGTTACAAGCTGAAACCTCAGGCTGGACTCAAGAAGCACAACTTTCCAGCTATGTCTATAGGTCTCCCCTCCAGAGAGTTTTACCCCCACCAAAGGTCAAAGTGAAATTGGACTTTTTTAATAGCAAGATTGCTAATTTATGGTTGATCCAAATAGAATAAGGCAGTTTTTCAAAGGGTGGTCTGGTAACTACCCTTCTTAAACACTTGGAGAGGTTGCTGAAATACAGATTCCTACCAAATCAGACTCTAGGATTGGGGCTCAGAAATCTGCACTCCATATGATTTCTTTACACACTGAAGTTGAAAAGTTACTGTGAAAAGGATGCATAGAGATCACATTTACTTAGCTATACATCTGTCCCTGATTATTCTCCCCCAGGAAAGGCAAGGGAATTAAAGGCCGAAAAGAAGTCAGAGTTAATTCCCAAAGGAAAAAAAACAGGAGCCAAAAGGAAAAGGACACAGAAAGAAAGGAATCTGGAAATGGCGGCAGAGCTGGACAGGCCTGATGTCATTAACTCCAAGGAAACAGAGGATACCTCAGACAGTGGCTTCTTTCCTTCGGGCTCTGTTGCGGAGGACCCTTGGCTTTCCCGCAGATACGATGCTGAGGAGAGCCAAGTTTCCATAGATGGAAGATCATCACCCACCCAGATTGTACCTGTCACAGGAAACATGGACTCTAATGAAGAGAGAAGCCATGAGGACCATTCCAAGGTAGGGGCCAATGTTCTCACATTGGCCAGAGGGATCTCTGTCCTCACTGGTGCAACAGCAGAATTAGAAACAATTGCCCTTAAGTATACTGCCTTTACAGTAACTGCTCTACTACAGAATGGTTTTATTTGTTCTACTTTGGTACCTACTGACCCTTTTTGAAGAAGCCAAACCTGATCAAAAAGAGTGGCAAAGCCACTCTGAAATGATGCATCCTGAAGCTCCCAAACTGCCAAGGTGTTTAAGAGCAGGAAGTAACTGCAGGCCCCATCCGTGAGGGGTACAGGCCTTGTAATTACAGGGAGAGGTAAATTCAGGCCATCAGAGCGAAACACACATCCTTGACTTGGCCTGGAGTTTATGCCTTGCTTATAGAAATTCCTCCTTTCTTTATCTGCTTCTCTGTGGCCTACAGCTGACCCACAGGCAGCTTACACGCACATATCTGCCTTTACAAGATGCTTTTGCATTTAAGAGTCATTTTGTTCCATGGGCCTTGATTCCAATGTCAAATATTTAAGAGGAAAACTGAGTTAGTGTAAAGAAAATTACTTTAGAAAATTCCAGCAATTAATCAATACCATACAGGTACATCTCTCAACAAGACCAACATAGCCAGTTATTCCTCTGCTGTTGGAACAGATCACTATTTCTTCCACTGAAATGATGCTGCTGAACTGCATTGAGAGATCTTTTTGTTCAAAAAAAGAGTATCTTTAAACTCTACGAACACAACCACAGTTAAATTACTATGGTTAAACTTGCATAAGCTACATGCATATGGTACTTCTCTGCTAAATCTCATTTAATCTTTACGGCCACACTTTTGAACCAGTTATGTATGATTCATCCCATTTTATAGATATGAAAGTCGAAGCTAGAAGGAGCTAAATGTCTGTTGCCAGAGTAACATAATCATCAAGTGATGGAGCCAAGACTTAAACCCAGGTCCTTTGAATCCAAAATCAGAACTCTTGTCACTATTTTAAGTTGTTATGTATTTATTTATTTTATAGACCATGGTCTTCCAAAAAAAGAACTTCAGATCTTTCTTTTATAGCTCTCAATCCTGCCAGCTGCCTGGACTATGGAATTCTGCTCTGTGTGGCACGTGAATATTTCAACCTGTGTACAGAAATTTCTGAGCCTGCTAGATTATCAGAACTTCTTAGATTCATTGTCAGTTTGTAGTACCGTACTGCTTTTGCAAAGGCTGAAAAGCAAGGTAGTTGGATACATGTGGAAGAGTTGCCTTTCAAGGTTCTTCTCATGGGCATATTTCTGACTGAAAGGAGGCACCAGGGAGAGAAAACAAGCTAAGACACCTTTTACATAAACTGAGAGAAACTTTCATGGAAAAAAGTGGGTTTGTATGGCATTCTGTATAAGTCAAATACATCTATCTATACCTAAGATAGCCCCTGGTAAAATAGCCTTTATCTAGAACCCTTATCTAGAACCTATTCAGCCCTGATTTCACCAAGGTTTTTAAAACCACAGTGCCTTCCATCGATATATTCTCATTTAATTGATGAGTGGAGCCTTGGCCTTGAGTAATTTTTAAAATTCCTTGGGTGATTCTAAAGTACAGCTATGGTTCAGAACTCTAGACATACAATGTATGTCATCTTGGCACCTTCACTATTTCAATTAATCCTGGCAATAGCCCCAAGAAGAAGACAACATCAGAAAAATTAAGTTGCAATACTCAAACCCTGAAGAAAAACTTGGATCCAGGTCAGTCAGACCAGGGCCCAAGCTGGTAGCAGGAAAGTTGATGGCTGTGGTCAGAGTGTGGAAACCACTTAATGATTCCATCTAGGATTAGAGATGGTGTCTGGGTGGAGGAAGGCTCACTGCTGAGGCAAGCTCACCCCTCATCACCACACTGTCCCTTGCACTGAGAACTCTCTGCTTCCTTAGGCTCTCCTTGCCAAGAGGGAACAGGAGAAAGCTTCCCGAGACAGGCTGCGAGCAGAGAGGGCTGAGATGAGACGCTTGGAGGTGGAGAGAAAGAGGAGGGAGCAGGAAGAGCAGAGGCGCCTCTGGCAGGAGCAGCTGGAGAGGGCAGAGAAGATGAAGGAGGAACTGGAGCTGGAGCAGCGAAGCCGCGCAGAGGAGATCCGGTGGGTCGAGGCAGCTGCCACAGAGGCCATGGCCATGTTAGGAAGCAGAAGAAAGAGGCAGGGGTTGACTTCCACCAGGGCGAAGTTGAGTTCTGAAGCTCATGCCCTGATGTAAAACAGTGTGTCTCACTGTTCCCTAACCTCTGTTGCCCTAGGAGCATGCTGGACCAAAGATAAGCTGCAATGTCTTGACCATTAGGACTCCAGATAGGTGTCCATGGGATCTTCCTGGCAGGGCTTTGAGATTCAGCTGCAGAGAACATTTGTTAAGCCCCTACCACATTGTCTACTTTACACAAGGCCCTTTCATAGGCTTTGACTCACTTAATCTTCACAACAACCTGTGAGGCAAGGGTTTTAAAAATCCATTCATGAGAATGAAAAACGAAGCTCTGGGAACTTGAGGCCCCTACCCCCAGAGCACAGAGCTAGGCTTCTAGTTGCAGGCCCACTGTGTTCTTGCCTCTGCCCTTTAATGGGGGTTCCCTTGGAAAACCCAGTCAGTCTCCTCTGAACAAGATGCTCCTGTGGCTTATAGCCTGCAAAGCATCCCCCAGGACATTGCCTGTCTCGCAAGGGTGCCCCAGTTTTTTCTCCCATTTCCCTGACCATCTGTGTTTTCTCAGCTTGAGGAAGCAGAGACGAGAAGAAGAACGGCAGCGGCAGGAGGAGGAAGAGAGAAAGCAGTGGCTCCAGTTACAAGCAGCCCAGGAGAGAGCCAAGCAGCAACAGGAGGAGTTCCGGAGGAAACTGCAAGACATACAGAGAAAAAAGCAGCAGGAGGAAGCAGAGAGAGTTGGTGAGGGGGATCCTGGAGCATTCTGCATCTCCTGTCTATCTGGGACAGAAATCTCTCTCTCTCACTGTGGGTGTTCATTTGCATCTTCCCAGTTATTCCTATCCTAGGCCTTAGTGTGCGAAGCACCCTAAACATATAAGCTTTTTTTTTTTTTTTAAGTAATTAACATGTGTGACTCTAGCGGGTTGAGATAGATCAAAATAAGATTCACTTGGGGAAACAACTCTTGGATCCTGCTCCCAATTCAGTAATCCCCTGAAGGGAGACCCTTCCCTTCCCATTGCCCTTTCAGCATTGCTTAGGAGCTTCCTAAATTGGAGAGACCTGCTCCTTTCTTCCTTCCCTAGCAGATGGAAACAATCGAACATCTGGATAACTTCAGGGCAGCATTTCAGGTGCTGATGTGTGGAATCTCTCTAGCCTACTTTTGTGGAAAAGGAAGAAACTTCAGCAGATGACACTCTTTAGACTGGTCAGTCCAGCTGAGTACACAGCAAGTTTCTCCAGGCCCTGATCTTACCCTCCTCCTCAACCCATCTGCATACCACTCCATGAGCACACTAGGCTCTGGAAAATTCTCCCCCAAGGTTTTGTGTTAATTGCACAGTGCACTGCACATAGTAGGCGGATAAAAGACTTTTAAATCAGCCAGTTAACCCCAAGGTAAGCCCCACAGAGGATCTGGCAGTCTGAAGGCAGGTAAACTTCAAAATTTCTCATGAGGAGTTCCTGGGAATCACAGTTGAGAGCTGGATCAGAGAATTGTTTTCCCCAATAAAGAAATTCCTGAGGAGCCCAACCCCTTTCCTTTTCTACAGAGGCAGAGAAGCAAAGGCAGAAGGAATTGGAAATGCAGTTAGCAGAAGAACACAAATGCCTGATGGAAATGGCTGAAGAAGAACGGCTGGAGTACCAACGGCAGAAACAAGAAGCAGAAGAGAAGGCTCATCTGGAAGCAGAGGAGAGAAGGCAAAAGGAAGAGGAAGCAGCAAGGCTGGCTCTAGAGGAAGCCGTGAAGCAAACTCAGGAACTAGCCAGGTATGGGGTATTTGGGCAACAGTTGCCTTAGGGGGATTGTTCAAGGGCTTCACTACCTGATGCTAGTAGTTAGTAGCCTTGCACTGCTTTTGGACCACTTGAGTTTCCCACTCCCTTGAGCATAGTTTGAAAGACCTAAAAAACAGATAGCTTCTTTTGCTGCAAACATCACAAAACTTCTGCAAGACTTATATAACTTATGTTGAAGCTGAAAAGGAGTTTAGAGATAATCTATTGCAGCCCTCTGGTCTGCAGGTGAGAAAAACGAGTCCCAGAGGGGAAGAATCTTGATCAGGGCCAGACAATGAGTTAGGGGCAGTGCCGGGACCAGAGATCTAAGACGCCCTGATTTTGAACCACTGCTTTTCTCAACTATTTACTGGGTACCTATTAGGTGCCAAGCACTGTTCTGGACACTGGGGATTTAGGAGTAAGATAGATGCCTCTTCTACCATGTCATTTCCATTCAAGGGGTGGAGGGGCTGGCACGAGACTCTAAATAAATGTATATAATATTTAACATACATTATTTTCTAAGCTGGAAATAAATGCATTACAGAAAAATATTTAAAATATAAATAAAAATGTGATAGGATTGCAGGAGGCCGAGTTTATGCTGGTGGGCCAGGGCAAGACCTCTTGAAAGGTTATGTATAAGGTGAAACCTAAATGACAAGGAGTTAGCCACATAAACATCTGAGAGAAAAACAGTCCAGCAGGTAAACAGTTAAGTGCAAAAATTTAAAGAAAGGAAAGACTGGCCTGTCAGACGAATAAAAGGGCAACATGGCTAGAATGAAGTGAAGAGGCACAAAGAATACTCCCAGATGAAGTCAGAGAGGTAGGCTAAAACCAGATCTCACGAGGGCCTTGTTAGAAGGCACAGAATCTGTCATCAGGGGCCAACAGCATTTTCCTCCTTTAGTCTCCTATGATAGTAATGATTATTGCATTGTTCTGACAATAGAACCTCTTGAGTAATATGGTTTTAATTGACTCTATAAACTCAATCTAAGCTAATAATCTTTAGGGGACTGGAAGGAGAAGGCAGCCAGAATTCTATTTCAAGGTTTTCCACTTATCCTTGAGTTGTTCCTCTTCTGGACTTTCCCCATCTGTTACATGAATTACAAAATGATAATCATTTGTGATGTGCTGATTCAATTTCAAAGTTTTGTATTCCATATATCATAGTAGTAGGGCTAGATTTCTAAGTACTGAAACCAAGAGCAAGCTATTGGAGTTCCAATTTTTCACAAAAGAAAACTGACAAGTCATACCAAGGTAAGTTGAGCAATTTTGTTAGGTTAGCACAAGGTGAGAGCAGAAAACCAAGAAAGGAGTGTGTGAGGGGTTGATCCTCACTCTACCAAGGGTTAGAGCTTGATGCCAACTGGCTCTATTTCATCTTCATTTGTCAGACATTGGCCCAGGTACTTGAACTTCTCTGTTTCATTCTCTACAATAAGGGAGGTCCTCTTAGAAATGCAAGTTTAAGAACTCTGAGTTATGCTTTTCCTTTTACTTTTCCGTAGGAGGTGCATGATACTCTAACCTTCGTGTGTAACTAAATGCACAGTATAATCTTCCACTAAAATGCAAGATCAGGAGCCCCAAGTCTAACTGATGATTATTTAAACCCAAAGTTCAGCAGGTTTATAGACAATTTCTAGGATGCTTAATCAGTATTGGGATTGTGGGTGGGGTTTTCTCCTTAGGCAAAAAGCTGCTTTGAAGCAACATCTTCATTTCCATCAAGAACTCCACAAGGAAGCCAGTGGCCTGCAGTGGACACACAACATTTCCAGACCATGGGTCTACTCTTACTTTCAGTTCCTCCCAATACCCAGACCTTAAGGCTAGAAGAAAACAAAAAAGTAAGGGGAGAGGTGGTGACAAAAAGAGAAACTTCCTTCTATAATGAAGTTCCATACTGAGCCCAATTCATTCTACCTCAATTCGTTCACCTCAACCCACACCTAACTTCACTCTGGGAAGTTCACTCAATTCCCGTCAACCCTCCCTACCACACATACTTTATTCAACCCAATTATCTTCCCTCACCTAAATCCTTTATGTCCTCTAAAACCACATAAATCCATAAGTTTTGGTGCCTAGAACTGGCCCATTTTTATGTCACTTTACAATATGTTTGAATTTTAGTAAATTTCTCTTTAACTTGAGTTAGTAAGACACTAATGGTCTTAGGCTAGTCCAAGTATTTCATTTTAGTCAATGTATCTGAAAGAGTTGCAGTAAATGTAAATTCTGTAATGCAAATAATTCTGAATTAGCTAAGAGCTAATTCATACATTAAGAATTTTATTATATTCTTTATAAAGCAAAACCACATCCATATCACCTTAAGAAACTAAAATTTAATGTCTATTTAAAACAAGGTGATCATTTGATGTTCACTTGATGAGCTGTTTTGTGAGGTTATTCTCACATTCTCTAAGTATAGATTCTAGAGCTGCACTGTCCAATAAGAAGCCATATGTAGCTATTTAAGTGTAAGCTAAAACATTCAATTCTCCAGTCACACTAGCATTTCAAGTGCTCAGTAACCACATGTGGCTACCAGCAATCATACTGGACAGCACAGATATAGAATGTTTTCATAATTACAAAGTTCTATTGGACAGCACTGTTCCAGAGCCTTGAAAACTATCAAATCTTAAGGTTTTGCTCCTAACTGTGCCTTGAAGAACCATTTACATAATTTTCCCATCTTTAAAATCACATTGACTCTACAAAGATTCTTGATTAATTTAACATCTATTTAATATTAATACATATCTAGTATCATGGAATAATCATTAAAGGGGATACTAAAGCAAGTGGTATCTGAACCTGACTCTTCCCACAAATTTACTTTGCCCTATGCCATACTTCACAGCCCACAGCTGAAAAACTTAGTATTTGCA
This sequence comes from Cynopterus sphinx, assembly GCA_030015415.1. Classification (NCBI taxonomy): domain Eukaryota; kingdom Metazoa; phylum Chordata; class Mammalia; order Chiroptera; family Pteropodidae; genus Cynopterus; species Cynopterus sphinx. Next base: position 182,337,922 of record CM057379.1, read on the forward strand.
AATGAGTCCCTCAAATTTCTCACTAATGCTTGCAATGTATTTGCTTTCTATAGGAACTGCACTTCTACAATCCAGAAGTCAACCTTAATTTTGATTCTATATTGCTTTGTTATTGAACTTGGATTTGATGTTTATCTTTGTTTTATGTAAAACAGAAATAAAACGGCCAAAATACTATCAGTCATAGTGAATTTAAATGTCACAAACTTTCAAACTTATTGATCCTACTTACATCCATTCATTCCATTCATTCAATAGCACACTTTGTTAGATGAGAAAGGAACATCTCAAGTAATTCAACCAAGAAAAAAGAAAGAACACTCAAGGAAAACATCCTTGTGGGGGAAATTACCATTACTGACTTTATTTTCTCCCTTCTTTTACAAATTTAGGTTGTTGCAGTCAAGCACCAGGTAGAGTGGCTACACTAAATCTTATTCAAAGCCCCTTCCAAATCTGATATTCTATTAAATTACTGCTGTGAAAGGCCTATTTTATCAGCACTACCACACCAGATAAACATATTTTAAAGTTAACCATTGCAGAATGCAATACATTTAGAAGAATCCAATTAACTAAACCAAAAAAAAAATTTATTTCTCCAGTAGCTAAGCTCTACCACCTAAATGCTGAGAGCCTTCAACAGAGATGCAAACAAAAAGATGCCAAACTACACATTCGAGCATTCTAGATAGCTCAAATAACCTATCAGGTTTGTTACCCAGGCCTGACAGAAAAATGCAACTCAATAATTTTACAAATGGGCCTAATTTCTAGTCACTATTTATTATATATGATAAATGCCCGTATGATCTAAAAGCTCAAATTTAGCTGGACTATATAGGTACAATACGAAGAATCTTTCAGATAGGGTCAGATATGGAAATTTATGGCAAGCCAATTATTTTTCAACAGGTGACTTGAGCAGGGTATTTAAACAGTTTATAAAATACATTAGAAATAGGTTTTATTTGCTCCTCTCAATTGCTCAGATGACATATTTGGAATAACATGAAATTAATGTGTATGCATAGATATATACTAAATTCTGTGATTCATTAAAGTTAAAAGGTTAAGTCCTCTAATAGAAACTAATTTAAATTTCATACAAATTTAAATATTTAAGATATAAAGAAAAATCAAAAAATATAAACAAAGTATATGAAACCTTAACTAGGCAGGGAACATTTTGTAAGCTATTCAAGGAACAATTAAAATTATCAATATAAATCAATTAAGAATTTTGGTGTGCCCATTTATTCAACATGACTAGGTGACCATACAGAAATATCAAGATTTTTAAAAAACAGAATACTGAGTATTTAAGACGGTACTGTGGCCTTAATTAACTCCTTAATTCAGAAGGCACTTCAGTAACTTTCAGTGCTTCAAAGTCCTAATCATCACTGTACAGTACTGAAGAAAAAATTATTTGCACCATGAACAAACAACAATTTCCAGTATTATGCAAGAAAACTTTGTTTTAGGCATTTTGTTTCTATACAATTAAAAATAAAATGAACATTAGTACAGTTTTTACAAATATTTTGTTTATTTTAATGAAGCTGGTACAGACAATGTCCATTTAAAACCCATATCCCAGGCCAAAAAGTACAAATAAAATCAAAATGAGCAGTGTTCTGTTGTACACATTTCTGCACAAATAACTTTATTAAACTGCTAATGAAAATTAAAACTTTTCTGGGATCTTCCTATAAGATTTTTCTTTACTCTTAAAATGCCTTCTCTTCAGTGAAGCCATCTTTGGAGTTAGTCTTTACTCTCATCATATCTGTTGTCTTGATTCCAACCTGATATTCTTCTTCTTTTGGTCCAGACCCTCAGATTTTAAAAGTAGCTTCAAGTTAAGGAAAGGTCATTTTTCCACAGTTCAATTCTCTGAAAAACTTCCATCTCCCACTGAAAGTCATAGTCCAGGAGTGAAGCAATCACATGCTAGAACTTCAGGGCCAATTTGAAAGTCATTATGAACACTTGCATCGGTCGATCTTATTTATCACAAGCCTGAAAATGCACAGTCCTGAAAAAGGTGGCCTCTCTGTGCACACATGTAATATTTAAAAAGGAAAGAGCAATATGAAGGGGGTTGAGGTTTGATCACCAAAAATCAGCACAGTGAAAACAAAAACAATAATGAACAATGGGCACTAGAATTCAAATTATCAGATGTTTTAAAGAAATGGGGTGCCAGTTTTCAATTGTTTTGAACACCACATTACAAAAGAACTATTTTTAAAAATAAAAAAGGATTGAGGGAAAAGAAAAAAAATAAAAAGAATATCTAAACCGTTGAATGACCCCCCGTTTGTTCCTGATAAACTTCAATCACATCTTCTTCCTCCATTCCCAGCTGTAAGAGGGAAGAAAAATATTTTAGTTGATTATAAAAGCACTATTTTTTAATTGGTTGCAATTATGTGGCCAGTGTTTTAAAGTGCAAAAAGATTCAAAAGTGGTCCATGGTTACACTTTTGAGATTAAAAATCCCGTTTCCTTTAATCTAAAGAACGTTGAGGTATCTTTCCTTCTGATTCTGTACCTATAAAGTCATTCATTACTTTGATGAGTCCATTTCACTTTCCAGTTTATTCACTATATAAAATTTAAGTGTTTATTGAAAAGGTCTTTAAAGTTTTAAATCTAATGAAATATGTATTTAATAGTATGATAGTTTTATGGCATATTTTCTGAAAAACATTTTACTTCTGATTTAATTAATAAAATTTTTTCAAAAACCTGATTTCACTTTGAAATATATTTATTTAGAAAATATCCTGCCTAAGGATTAATTTCTAAGTGGTTTGCTTTGTCATTTATAATTCCTTCTGGCATATAATTATTTTTTTCTTTGATAATGACCAATCTCACTGCAGAAAAATTATCTATACATCTACTCTTAACTCAATACCTCCAGATTTATAATCAAGATTTCTCGCCCATTCCTGCTCAAGTCTTACCAAAAAGAGGGTGGGGGCTCTTTAAATTTCCTTTTACAGAACATCAAGCAAAGGATAGGCAATTATTGTTTTTCTTTAAGTGCTTTATATGCATTGAAATATTCTGGAATTTTTTTCTTAAAGATATTACAGTAGTCCCCACCTATCCACAGGGGATATCATATATTCCAAGACCCACAGGGAAGGCCCGAAACCACAGATAGTACTGAATCCTGCATAGGTTATGTTTTTCCTGTAGAGATATATATACTATGTTTTTTCCCCTTTGGCATATCGGAATTGCCAACAACACTACTCTTGCACTTTGTGGCCATTATTAAGTAAAACAGAGTTACTTGAACACAAGCACTATGATATCACAACAGTCTATCTGATAATTAAGACAGCTACTAAGTGACTAATGACTGGGTAGCATATACAGCATGGATACACTGGACAAAGGGTGATTCACACACATCCCAGGCAGGATGGCGTGAGATTTCAATATGCTACTGAGAATTGTGCACAAGCCTATGAACTTCTCATTTCTGGAATTTTTCATTTAATATAATTTTGACCGTGGCAGACAGCAAGTAACGGAAACCACAGAAAGTGAAACCACAGATAAGGGAGACTTCTCTATTAATAATGGGTACCCTTGAGAAATGGAAATGAAGACATATTCACAGTATATTTTCCATTTTATATATTTTGGTAGTTTGGCTTTTTATTACTTTTATTTTTAACTGTAAGTATTCTTTCTTTAAAAGAGAAATGAGTATGTAAGAGGATGTAGTGTCACACAGCAACCTAGGTGTCACCCTCAGTGAGGGTAAAGGACTGTGACTCTGTTGATTCTGGTGTGCCACCAGGGTTAAGAAGCACTGTGAAAGGAAGACTGAAATAAAAATACCAGCATTTTCCACTGAACTGAAATGGATCACAAAAACAAAAACAAAATTTTAAAGGAAAGTCTAAGATCAGTAAATTTGTAGTTTTATGAGAAAAGTTGTATATTTTATAGGGGATACTTTTGTGCAGAATTACAAATATAAAAATTAAAATATGCTAAGAAAACTTAAAACAATGGAGAATATGAAGCTATAGCTTCAAAAAGTACATTAGTGAAGACGAATGAACAAGACAACGAGGTCACTCCCTATACCTGCTCTCTCCCACTGCCCCATTATTCTTCTGAAATAACCTCTTATTAACAGTGAGAAAGGTGCCACTAAAATGTTTTAAGTATCTATTCTGAATCAAGCGATTATGCCAAGCTAGGACAGGGAAAATACAAGATTAGTACGGAACATCCTATTATGCCATAAAATAATAAAATACTCAAGAAAGTGGGGGGATACTAAACCTAGGGGGAAGAGTCAATGAGAAAGAGAATATTCAAAAGTATGTCCTCACAAATTAATTAAAGCAAGAAAAACAACTATACAGTAAAGAAACAAGTTAAATTGAGTGACAAAAATTAACATCACTAATAAAGGGCTTCATGTGCTCTAGATATTACACCCTGAGACACATCACCATTTTTGTAGTATTCCAGCCAAAAATACATAACCCAAATCAGGGGCTTTCTAGGAAATAACTGATTTGTATTCTTCAAAAATGTAAATGTCATGGAAGACAAAGAAAGGCTGAGGAAATGTTCCAAATTAATGATGATTAAAAGGGATACTTGAATAAAATATGTTGATACTGAACTGAATCCTGTGGAGAAAATTTACTATAAAAGACATAATTGGGACAAATGACAAAATGAGGATGTAGATTAAAGTATTCTAACAATATTAAGTGCCCTGAATTTGATTAACAGTACTGTGGTTATGCAAAATATATCTGTTCTTTAGAAATACACACTAAAATATTAAGTAGTAAATGGCTATGGTGTATGGGATCTACTCCCAAGTGGTTCATGGGATATATACACTAACATATACATGGGGGATGGAGAGTAATAAAAAGCAAAAGTAGCAAAATGTTAAAAATAGGTGAATCTAGGTGGAAGAGAGTACAATTCTTCCAACTTTTCTGTAAATTGAAATTATTTCAAAATTAAAACTTTTTAAAAGACAGACATTTCAAAAGGAACAGATACCAACTTGAAGGGATCAATATCTAAAGACCATTTCACACAATTTCACAGTATCTCCCCACAGATTTATTAATTATAAAGGAATATGATAATTTTACAACAGATAAATCTAGCAGTTACTGCCTTAACTAACCAAAGTCAATGTTGCCCATAACAAGACAAATGAACATCATGTACCTCCTCGCATAATGCAATCCAAAGTACAGTTTCAGTCTGTGTGCCACTTGTACCAAAAATGCAAAACTGACTCTAATGAGGAAACATCAGACAAAGCCAAACTGAAAGACATTCTAAAACCTAACTGGCATGTACTACCTAAAAAATGCCAATATGATGAAAAAACAAAGACCAAGTAACCGCCCCAGATTAAAGGATGCTAAAGAGGCATAGTAACTAGTTAAAATGCATATCCTAGGTCGGATCCCAGGTTTAGTAAAACCAAAAAAGGCTATAAATTGGGACAAACGGAAAAATCTGAATATTTTGATTACATATTTAAAAATAGTACTATATCAATGTTAAATCTCTTATTTTAATTGAATTTTCAATCGGGAGATAACACTAAATATTTATGGGTAAAGGATCATGATATCTGCAAATTAAACTGGTCTGCCAATAAAAATGTATATATATAAACAGAGTGATAAAGCAAATGTAGCACAATGTCAATAACTGGTGAATCTAGAAAGAACGTTATAAAGAATATTACATTAGTCTTATAAATTTGAAATGTTTTCAAGATAAACAAATGATAACCATCATTGTTCCCACTATCAGAAATATTAGAAACGTCATTTGTATCTGGAGAAAGAAATCTATACAATAGAAATTCATACACACTCTCACACTTTATTACTTTCAGATGCTTCTATGTGGGGTGACTGGATATACAAACCAAGAAAATAGTCCATATAATATAAAACAAATGAAGACATTAAAGCATTAAAAAATATAAACCAAGATAACAGAACCAAATGTATTAGTATGCACTAAACTTCTATATTGTTCTCAAAGTCATAATCAAACCATAACTGTCACTATCACTATAAAAAATGTACCAGAAAGCTGCCAAATTTGAGGAACATCTGTCTACTTTCTAAAGACATAGTATGTGCCTTATGACAATCTCAGTACTCGTTCCTGCTTTACATCTCTGTTTTTATTAGCACTTTTGAAGGCAATATAGAGAAAGTTCAACTCCAAACATTATTTTTCCCTCTGACAAATAATATTCCACTTAAATAAGAGAATATTCAAGAAAAGAGCAGTTTAATACCAGTGAACCAAATCATTCAATACAAAATTAAAATTTTTTCTTGACTCAGAGAAGAAATTACACTCACTTCTTTTGGAGTATGATTATCAGCAATTCTCTGACCTTCAAACAGAAACCTGAGTGAATTCATTGGAACTCCCTAAAAAGGCAAAAGACACGTATATACACACAAATCTTAGAAAAAAGGTAATAAGAACTTTGATACACAAAAAGCAAACTATGAAAGCATCAACAGAATACATAGAACATAAAATTAGACAGCTAATTCTATGATAATTACCATTTATTGAATACCAACTATTTGCTAGACCCTCCTTGTTCTAAGTATTTTACATACATAATCATAAATGTTCATCACAACAACACTGGAAGGTAGGTATTATTACTTTAGGTATTATCATTTTATAGCTAGATAATCTAAGGCAGGGGACCCCATCCCCTGGACTGTGGACCGGTATTAATCTGTGGCCTGCTAAGAACCAGGCCACACAGCAGGAGGAGAGCAGTGGGCCAGCAAGCAAAGCTTCATCTGTTATTTGCAGCCGCTCCCCAATGCTACTAACATCACTTCCTCAGCTCAACCTCAGATCATCAGGCATTAGATTCTCACAGAAGCACTGGTTCCTGGTGCCAAAATGGTTGGGGATCGCTGATCTGAGGTTTGAAGAAGGCAGACAAGCTGGACAAGAATTTAAGGCCAAATCTGTTCCTAAGCCTGTGCTCTTAACCACTATTTTACAATTTCTTCTCAAATCTGTAAGCTAACATAAAAGATAAAATCAAAAATTGGATGAGCACCTACTAGCTTCCAACTGTACTTGAAAAATTTATTTTAAAAAAGATTAAATCAGAAAATCAGTAAAGCACAGTAGCTAGCAAAATAGGCTACAATAAACCCGTGATGTCACAGATAGTAGAATAAATATCATGGAAGATATTAAAATATATTTTCTAATCACTTCCTCAACAAAAATAGCTAAAAAGGAAGCGATGACTCATTTAAAGACAAATAACTTCAATAAGTATAAATCAAGAATAATTTATTTAGCACAAAAGTATTATGAAAGTTTTGATCAATACCTAATATATTAAGATTTTCACTGTTTAAACACACAAAAGTATCCAAAATTAAAAATAAAAAAACTTTTCAATATGTACTACACATGAGACCATGCAAACTTACCCTTCAATTGATTTTAATTTTCTCTTGGGTTATAGTAAATAATAAAATAAACATATATGACAAAAGCAGAATATTCTTTGATTTTTAATTTAAAGCTATAATTATCTTGTGTTGGGGTCAAAAACGTTTCTATAGCAATTTATCTACAAGAACAAAATGAAAACATGATTCAATAAATACTTTATACATTTTTCAATCTCTATTGGCTAACTGTTGCATAAATTGTTTCCTATTCCTTGCATATCATAAAATACAAGAAAAAATTTACCAAGCCCCTGTAAACTAAGTATAAAAACCTTTTCAAAAGACTGTAAAGTATACTGAGGAATAAATAATAAAGTTGGAAAATATTATAAATTGATGTTATAATTTAATTATCTCCCCAAACCCAGCACCTTTGAGATCAAACTTTAGTTTTCACTTTAGCTTTGTAATTTACATCTTTATTTTGCACTGTTTTTCTTCAATATTCAACTCCCTGGTCTACAGATGTGGTGAAAAGACTATATAATTTTCTTCAGAGTTGTTGGGATTAAATGACAATGCATCTAAGTACCTAGCATAGTGCATGTAATGTATGTTCCTTTCTCATGGTGAGCATCTCAATTTTGTCTCTCATTGATATTACAAATGTGAACTAGTTGAGCCCCAATGAAAATGTGTGAACTAGTTGAGCCCCAATTAATAAAATTTTACTGAGTCTGACATCAAAAACAGAAACGTTTATTGCTTTACTTATCCTAACACCTACATAATCTTTTTCTTCTAGCAAAAGTGATTTTTATGTAAGTTATAAATTTAAACTATAGAATCTCCTAAAATACCTTTAATACCTGAGTTACTATCATGTAATACAATTCAATAATTAAAATATACCTTGGTTGTCTCTTACACACACGGATGGTCTCTTATTTATGATTTTTTTACTTTACAAGGGTCCAAAAGCAATTTGGGTTCAGTAGAAACTGTACAGTTGAACCTTAAACAATATGAGTTTGAACTGTGCTGGTCCACTTACATACATTTTTCAATAAATATATACAGCATAATAAATGTATTTTCTCTCCCTCATGATTTTAATATTTTCTCCTCTAGCTTACTTTAAGAATATAGAATACAATACATATAACAAACAAAATATGTGTTAATCAACTGTTTGTCATTGGTGAGGCTTCCTGTCAACAGCAGGCAATTAGTAGCTAAGTTTTTGGGGAGTCAAAAGTTATAGATTTTGGACTGACAAGAGATCAGTGCCCCTAACCTCTCTGTCATTCAAGGATCAACTGTACTTCAAATTTTTATCGTTTCCCAGGCTAGTGATATGCAGTACAATACTCTCTCATGGTGCTAGGCAGCAGCAGCGAAGTGTAGCTCCCAGCCAAGCACAACTCCCAGCCAGCAACACAATCACAAGGATAAACAACCAATATTCTACCGTGTGCTGTGTTGTCGTCAGAGTTTTTCTGAATATGTGTTCTGAGCATGTTTAAGGTAAGCCAGGCTATGATGTTCAATAGGTTAGGTGTATTAAATGTATTTTTTACTTACCACATTTTCAACTTATGATGAGTTTATTAGGCTGTAACCCCATCATAAATTGAGGAACATCTGTATACTAATTTCAACTGCCTTTATAAAAAAAATTTTTATTAATAATGATGAGTAACATTTATCGAGCATTTTCAGGCATCACATTAAAATCTTTATGTAGGTCATTTTATTTCACCTTCACGAGAGTAGCCACTGTAATATTCTCATTTTACTAAGAAGAAAACAAGGCACATGACTTGTTTACGGACCCATAGTCAGAATTCTTGATGTTGAAATACAAAATACAATTAGCCATAATCTATAGTACTATGTATAAATATAATAAATAACATTAGTAATTAAATTTAACATATGGCTAAACATGCATGGCTACAAATAAGAACATTTCACAGTGATGACCAAACTTTACTTGCTTTTGTTAAGTACACTGGTAAGCCATCAAGAAAAATTAATGACATATAAAGCATTCTATTTAATACAATAACATAACAAACCTGTCTTTGACAGTATGATTCTTTGAGTTTCTTGAGATGTGTCGTCATTTTCACTTTGAAGTGAATCTCACTGCTATCCTAAGGAGATAAAAGAAAAAGATTATCCCTCTTTGTGTAAACTATTTGCTTTGGTTGAAACAAATTATTTAATTACACAAATGGAAATATAAACTTTGTCACCTGTATTTTCCCACCAAAACATTTTTTTAGCATTCCTAACAGGTTTTATTAAAAACACTCTAATCATCCTCAAAATTGCTTTATACCCATTTCAAAATAAATTTAATAAAATAAACATAAAGACAGTATGTCTTGGGTGTTAAAATTATCAGTAAAAGCATGTATGTCAAAAGATGCATTCCTCGTAATTGCATTTCCATTCTATTTTTTTTTTAAAAAAGAAGCTGAATTAAGACAAACCCTCAAAAGCAGCTCAAAACAAAAGGTACTTCCCCCTCCAAGTGAAGTGTCACTGAAAGTGGTCAAACTACAACAGACACATATGTCATAAAATAAAAGACTGAGAAACTTATTCCTGCCATAAAAAGTCTGGTTTCTCTCTTATGAATAAAATGAATAGGAACCTGAGTCAGTCAAACTGATTTGTGGGACCAGATTCTTTTCTTCTACCCAGACTGTCAGGCAACCAAAAGAAATAAACACTGGCATTTGCATCCTGTAAAATTCAAAGCAAATCCTCATGATTACATATCACAGTCATAAATGTATATTAATTGAAGTTGAATGTTTACAAGATTTTTGTGACTATAATTATAAAGAAAAATAAATTATTTTCTTATAGGTAATTTCATGAACAGACAAAATTCCTATAGCATACATCACACCATACACTTAAAATCACTTCGAGGTGAATTAAAAGAGCTAACATTAAAGAAGAATTTTTTAAAAATACTTTCTCTTCTTAAGAATTTTTCCCCTAATCTTCACATTGAGAAACCCCTAAAGCAGGATTTTAACCTAGAAGCCATTAAAAAAAAAAAAGGTTGATAAATTTGTCTTAATAAAAACATAAACCATTTTCTAGTAAAACAAGTTTTACTGTACCATAAACGAAAATTAAGAGACACTGGAGAAAATATTTATAAAATGTAACAGACAAGAAATATTAACAGAATATGAGGAACTCCAAATCAGTAATTTTATAAAAAGTGATTCATGGAATAGGACAGACATACAGATCAATGGAATAAAATTGACAAGGATGCCAAGCAATTCAATGGGAAAAGGACAGACTTTTCAACCAATGGTCTGGAACAAATGGACACCCCTGTGCAAAATAAAGAAGTTAGAATCTACCTCAAACCCACACAAAAAGTACTCAAAATAATCAAATACTTACTGTAAAAGCTCTAAAACCAAAAAAAATCTTAGAAGACTCTATAGGTGTAAATCTTTGTGACCCTGGTTTAGGCAACAGTTTCTGAGATATAACACCAAAAGCCCAGCCAAAAAAAAAAAAAATTACACACACACAAATTCAATTAATCAAAATTATAAACTGTGCTGCAAACGCAACCAAGAGTGAAAAGACAACTAAAACATGAGAAAAATAGGTGCAAAACATCTACCTGATGAGGATCTAATATCCAGAATATATAAAAAATAATTACAACTCAAAAAGGAGAAAAATAATGAAACTCACCTGACCAATGACTTTGAGTTTAATGTATTCTCCTTCCTTCTTATCCCCCAAGTCCTCAGTTGAAGGTTTTGCTTCCTGAAAGAAAAGTACATTTAAGATAAAAGTTCCTATATTCCATTTTCATTACTTATGAGTACCTATTATTTTAGCTCATGGTACAAAATCTGTACCTGAAAATATGAAGAGCATTTATTTTCTGACAGTCAATTAAGCAAAAAGGTCAATTACTGGCCCAAACACCAGTTCACTGAAGATGAAGAAAGACGTCTTTTATTATAATATTCTATAGTTTTAAAACTTGAAGGACTTGTTTAGACTGCTGGGCCCCACTCCCAATTTATTCAGTAGGCCTGGGATCTGGGGTAGGACTGGGGTCTGCAGTAGGACTACAATTTGCATTTCTAACAAGTTACCAGTGGTGCTAAAGGACCAGCACCGCAGGGCAACTGCCTGGAAACCACTATGCTGCAATCAAGTCCTATTAGACATAGGAAACTTGTTCTCCATGAATTCTTAACCAAACACTGTGACAAGGTTACCTTCTCACAGCCTATGAGAGAAGTTAACTACTTCAATTACAAAACTGTACTAAAAAATGTAAATTAAAATATTAGCATTAGCAAAGTCTATTTAGGAAGAAAACTCAAATAGCAAAATATTGACCTAAAGTACTCCAGAATCAAAACAAATCAGTTTTATATCATCTATTATTATAGACTATCTGAAGCATCATATCGAATTTTAGATTAGGCTTGGCTAAAAAAAAAATTTGGGGAACTGAACTGGAATATTTTTAAAAAGGGTAGATAGGAAAAGGAAAGAAGAAAAAAAAAAACAGAAGAGAGTTAATGAAATAATTTCAAATGAAGGGATACAGAAAACAAAATGAAGTTAACAAAATAAATTATTTCAAGCAACTTCACCATGAAGTAAAAGTTGAACTTTTTACAAGAGTACTCAGCATTTGTTATCTCCACTTTCACTCTCAACCCACTATAATCCGGCTGACTCCTAACCATTCCACCTGACACTGCTCTCACCAAGATTACAAGTTCAACTGCTTATAGGTAAATTCAATGAATAATTTCAAATCTCATCTTTAACTCTCTAACAGACACTTCTTCCTTGATGACTTCCTTCCTTGAAAACTCTCCATCTTTGGCCTCTAAGATTCCATTTTTTCATCTTGGCCATTTCCTTAAATGCTGGTGCTCCTCTGGGTTCCATGTGTTCAATCCTGATTTTTGTCTCCCTGGGTGACCCATGATTCCAACTAGCTCTAAGATACAATTATAGCTAGTTTTCTTGTGCTTTGCTTTATTGTGCTTCATAGATATTGCATTTTCTTTTGCAAATTGAAAGCAAGCCAATTCGCCAGTAAAAAGACTACAAGTCACTTTATTGTAGTAGTCTGGAACCAAACAGGCAATATCTCCAAGATATGCCTGTGCTAATAACTCACAATCATTCTCTCCAACCTATTTTTTGAGTTTCACACTCATTTATCCAAGAGCCTGAGTATCCCACTTTGGATGTCCCATGGGGGTACCTCAATGTAAGTGTTCAAAAAAGAATCCACTCTAACTCCTCTGTTAGCATTGACCTCTCCTGAAAACCAATACAAACAAACAAAACTACTACTCTTCCTGGATTCCTAATTATAATAAATGACTATCATACAATGAACTGCCCACAACAGAAGGTTGGAGGTCATCTGGCCACTCTTCCTCTCTTAAATCTCACAATCATTCATCATTCTGACAATTCTCTCTTAGTGGCTCTCAAGTCCGTCCCATTCTCTCCGTGCCATTGCCTTAGTTCAGGCATTCATTCATTGCTCATTAGCATTACTGCAACAGCATAACAGGTATAAGTCTTCTTTCATTTAATTCTACACACTACCATCAAAGCCATGACTCTAAAATGCATTCTGACCTGCTCAGAATCCTCAGGGTTCAGTTCAAATTCCTTCTTGTACTGGTTCCTGCCTAGCAATTCAGCCTTATACTACTATCTCTCTTGCTACTAATATCTTTTGCTCCAGCCATACAGAACTACCTACAATTCCTGAACACAGCACCCTCTATCTTATCTCCACCATCCCTGTACATACTAATTCCCTCTGCTTAAAATGCTCTTTCCTATCCTATTCCCCTTTCAAGACCACTCAGGCATCACTTCCTACAAACTTGTGCCCCTCTTCACTCTCTTAAATGTTCCCATGCTGCTTACTTTTATCTTTTATAACCACATGTTCATATATCTGTATCTCTTAGCAGAATGACTTCCTATTGGTATACCTTACTCTTCTTTGTATTTCTGGTCAAGCACAGCACTTGGAACTTTGAAGATATTCAAACATTCTTGTTAAATAAATTGTTTTCTGTGACACTTTTCTATGTCTTGTCTTCCCTACAAGTTTACAAGGAGAGGATCCAAGTGTTTGCATCTTTATAACATCTGTAGTACTGGGCAAAAGCTACACAATTGTTTAATGCTTGTAGAATTACACTGACAGCACTATTTTCTGTATCACACCACAAAATCTAACTAATATTTCATATTTCTACTATACACAACAGTCAGTCCAAACAAAAATCTTTTCTGTTTTCTGTATTCATAGATGAGTAAGAGATAATTCACTTCAATTTCATAAGAATGTGTGAACACTAGGATTTGAAATTTTAAAAAATAAGCTGCCAGTTTCCCTAGTCACTCCCTTTTGGCGACCTCTTCCCAACTCTGAAGCACTATAGCCATGTCATCTGTACCACCTGTTTAATAACTCCATGCCTGCCTAATGCAGTCATCCAAGTTTTCATGTCCTCTCTTTCCTTTGACAATTTAGTCTGGAAAATGAGATGATCTTAGACAAAAAAGGCCAAAGTTTGTCTCCAGTGATCTCCATGTCTTTTGTATGCTGCCTTTCCTTTTCTCTCCTGTAAAAAAGCAGCCATACAGAATGGTATGGCACACTAGTTACAAAACAGTGCAAGCATTCAACTTTCAATGGGTCTGGGACACTAGGTCATCATAGAAAAAAGAATCTCAGAGAAGGCTGACTGGTTTGGTTGGAAGGGATACACATCCCCAGAGAGAAGAAACTGGCAATGAAAAGTAAATGTATATACAAGATCAAAGAGAGGAACTGGAAACCTCTACATTTTCAGGTATGCCATCCACAGACTGAATCATGGTAACTGAAATGACAAAGGAATTTATCAGGCACCAATCACTATCAAGTCATAAATGGAACAGCTTGGAAATAGAAGATGGCTAAAGATCTAAAGAGAGAATTAGACTAGAAAGGACAAAAGACACAACAATCCTTAACTACAAATGTTCAAAATTCATGCAGAGGATTTTACTGTGCAATTTCAAAGTCAGAAAAACAAGAACACTACTTAGAAGCACTCTGACAATCAGTATGTTGACAATTCAATCACACGGAGAGTGCATCATATTAACTACCCCTAATTTGTCGTTCATCCTTCCAGTAATACAAGGATTGTTCATTCAATCCTTGTGTATAGTAGAAAATGAGAGGATTCTGGGAAAACCCAAAAGCAAGAATAGATTCTTATTTGATGACATTAACAAATTGGTTCATTTTTAAAGGTGTGATAACAGCATCTTGATTATGTTAAAAGAAAAAGTCCTCTTTTAGATACATATTAAAATATTACAGATGAAACAATGTGATGTCTGAAATTGACTTCAAAAAATATGAGTGGGGCTGAGTAGACAAAATAAGATAGGCCAAGAAATGGGTTTATGGGTACAATTATACATACATTAAATTTTTCTATAATAAAACATTCCATAAAAAATGCATTCTAAGTTTCCAAAAATTCTGTTAACTATGGGTCTTATTATAATACATCAGTCTATTTCAGTTTATTTCCTAATAAAGAAAGCTCAACAAGGGTTAAACTGGATAATTCTAATACTTATATCCATTAAGACACAAACCCCCAAAATACAATAAAGTCATCTCCCTCATACTTCAGTGAATTTACAATTCTAAAAACACAAAAATACACATACACTTTCATCTTTGAGCTGCATATGTTCAAACTTAATGAGACAACACTAGAAATTTGGAACAGAACTGATCAGAGTTAGTTCCATAATTTGAAGATTTAAGTCAAGCTGTCAAAATACTGGGTCTTCTGTAATTTTACATTCAATCCTAGAATTTTGTTCAATGCTAGTGCACAGATAATTTCTCAGGAACTAAAAATTACAACTGAAAATCATACTAGTTTTGTAAAACCTTCTCTTTGAGCCTAGACTATGGACCTTTGCAAAACTTAGAACAAATTGGCTCGGCTGTATCCAAAAGTATTAAAAGACAGTTTTAGAAGTATGGAAGTCATTATTAATTACCTAATATCCATTTTCCCCTTCTTCCTTACAAAGGGAAGCCTAAATTTGCCCAGCTAAAAACCATATTTCTCAGCTTCTCTTATGGCCATGTGACACAGTGCTGGCCAATGAGAAATAAGATAGCATACTTTTTGCTGGTATATACTTTTTGGCTTCCTTTTTCCCTTTGCTCCTTCCCTTTCTCCTGCCTGTAACAAAGATACAAACTAACCTCTTTGTGACCACAAGTAAAGACATCTGATAAAGACTGAGGAGAAAGAAGTATTGAAAGCACTCTGGAACTGCCTTACATGTCCTGAACTACTTATGTCTATACTTCTTATTTCATAAGAAAAATAAATTACTTATTTGTTTAACCTGACATATCAACCTTTCTGTTACTCAGTCCAAAAGCAATTCAAACTGACATAGAAGGTGCTGTAAATAAGTATCATTCAGCCTATGTTAAAAACAGGGCCTAGAAAACTACCTCAAATGTGCATCAAAAACAGAATGGATAAATTGTGGTACAGTCACACAATGGAATGCAATATAGCAATGAGATTTTACAACATACAACTCTTCTCAAACAATCCTGAGCAAAAGAAGCCAGACACATTAGTATATACTGTATAATTCCACTTACATAATATTATAATGTATAAAAATAGGCAAAACTAATCTTCTACATATTAGTAAGAGAGTGGTAGTTACTCTGGGTGCTGGCTGCATGGATACAATCAGCTTGTGAAAATTCAGCAAACTACATTTATGTGCACTTTTTTTGTACATCTATTAATCTTCAGTAAAACCTTAAAAATAACTGGCCCTAGATATTGAGAACAGAAAGTTCAATAAACAGAACTCCACCCTTCCTTCCTTTAGGTCTTTCCTTCAGATTCTCATTAGCTCAGTAAAGGCATTGAATATAAAAAGAATAGTTGAAATAAAAAAGTATAACAAATACAACATATTTTTAAATAAACCTAAGTCATGTTGCAAGAATATCCAAAATGTAAACTGTAAAACTAAGGTCCTATTATGGATCTGTATAAACTTACCCACATGACTTTCCTAAGGAGACTATCACAGAATCATCTACCAAAAATAAATGAATAAATGACAATTTCAGTAAATTCCAAAATGGGATACTAAACAAGTCTTATGAGAAAATCATCCATAACAATCTCAACTTCCTGAAAGAGCAAATGATTCGATCTTGGAGATAAAAGTTACTATTGCTCATAAAAGTAAAGATCAAGAGGTATGAAAAAAAAAAACATTAGAAAAGGAAAACCACTCCATGACAACCAACTCTTTCTCAATAACAAAACATCATGGGACTTAAACGAAAAGGAGGAAGATACCTGCTGCTTCATGTTTGAGGCAATCTTCCAATTCTAGTGTCTAGAATGGTGCCTTGAACATACTGACATTCAACAAACACTTGTTAAGTGAATGAATCTGACCACTCATTCCTTCAAAAACTTACTCACTGTGTTAGATACCTCAGAAATAAAGAATGAATAAAGCCTGGCTCCTGATGCTCAAAAGTGAATAGTCTAATGGAGAAAGACATTTAAGTAACTGTAACGCTATGTGTGAACCCTATAATAGATACATTCTAAGTGCTATGAAGGCTAATATGTGCTAAGACATATTGTACCACTGCTTCATAGTTTTTTGAAATTTGAACTACTCAACTAACCTTCATGAGTACTCTGTTAATCATATTTGGTTTTCAATATTCTATGAAATACTGTTTAGATTACTTTTCTTAATGTTTTATTATAAAGGATATGTTTGCAACATCCCCTAGCAGCACCTCATATATCTATCAAAGAGAAGACAAAACATATTTTTTCTAGGGCATGAAATGCTCAATATATGTATCATGACATGCTCAACTCATAGGTACAGTTTATTGATTCTATTATATAAACAGTATATATAATTATGAATTTACTGTACACCCAGTTCATCATATTCTATCTCAAGCTAACAATAATATCAGTAAACATCAACAGAGAGATTTAAAAAAAAAAAAAAAAACCCTGAGGGGAACAATGCTATCTTGACAGAATACAATTAATATGGTAGATTACAGATAACTGTAAATCCTTTGTTACTCTTGCCACTGAGAAAGGGAATCTAAATGCCTTTCTCTTGATGACTACAATTAATAATACTGTATTGTATACACATTTTACAAGTTGCTAAGAGTAGATCTTAAAAGTTATCACAAGAAAAAAAATTTGTAACTGCTTGGTGATGGATGTTAACTAGACTTATTGTGATTTCACAATATATACACATATCAAATCATACAACTAAAACTATTATCTGTCAATTATATCTTAATAAAAAAAAGTTAGTAAGTAAATAAAGCAAGCAAGCAAGCAAGCAAGCAAGCAAGCTTTTCCCTTGAATTTGGGCTCACCTTAGTGATTTGCCTGACCAAGAGAATGCAGAAGTGACTTCCACGGCTAGGTCCTAGGAGGCTGGAGGTTTCCACCTGGGGTTCTCTGGAATCAACTCACTCTCTCTGAGGGGCTTAAGCTCCCATAAGTATGACTATCCTAGGTGTCCTAAACCTTCTGGAGGGATCATGTACCCCTGATGAAAGCTACTGGCCCTTTCTCCCTAAAAAAAAAAAAAAAAAAAATACGCAAGAGCAAATATTCAAAAAACACTTCATACAACTGCAGTGGATTTTCGGCCCTTTGGTTTCATGAAACTTGGGTTTAGAAACTGTTTTTAGAGGATTATTCAATAATGGTTTACAAATCCACTAGATAATACTGGAATTGTTTTAAGTATAAAAAAGGTTTCACTAAAATTCTAAAATTAATCATATTTCATTAATCAATGGAAAATCCAGAAATTTAAGTCCTGTATGAATTTAATGTCCACCTATTTTAACCTGAAATTATTACTCAATTTCAATATCTTAGCACCAGACAATAACCTCCAGAGAGGTGCCTCAGAAAATACATCATTCTAATAAAACTTTAAGTAAAAACTGTCTTTTGGAAACAGTGGTTCAGTCTCATGCTGTTGATATTGCACAGTAGTAACATGAGATTCTTACTCCAGTTCATAAGCCTCTTTAAGGTTAAGAATTCAGCTTCACATCTGTCTAAATCCTTAGCACCCAACATGAAATTGTACTGGGTCTCAACTGTTAACAGTGATGCTGGTCTATCAGACTAGAATAACAATTCTCAAACATTTTGGTTTCAAGACGCTTACGCTCTTAAAAATTAATTAGAACCCCATAAAATTTTTGCCGGGTTGGTTATATCTATTGAAGTTTACAGGATTAAACACTGACACTGAGAAATGTTTTAAATATTTATTAATTCATTTAAAAATAACAAAGCCATCATAAATTAGCAAATAACATTTTTATTAAAAAGTTTTCAAAACAAAACCAGGGAGAAGAGTGAAACTGTTCTGCATTTTTGCAAATCTCTTTAATGTCTAGCTTAATAGAAAGCAGCTGGATTTTCACATCTGCTTCTACATTTCAATCTGTTGTGACATCACAGGTCATGTTAGTCTTTAGAAAACTCCACTGAACACTAATGAAAGAAATCAGAGTGAAAAAAACAAACAATGTTCTAGTATTATCATGAAAATAGTTTTGGCCTTCAAGGACCCCTAGAAAAGGATCTAAAAAACCTCCCACCTAACGTCCCTGTTAGCGTTCTAGGTCCTTTATTTCTTCCGTCATGTCTTTGACAAGACAAGACAATGACAAGAACCCAAACTGGAGCAATAAATTATACGACCTACTTTATAATTCTTTCTGTACATTGCTCTTTCACCAGACTACAGTAATTTCAATAAGCTTCCTAGTCACTTCTGAGCATCAAAATAAAAGGCTGATGAAACTAAGCATTTACACCTGTTCTTTCCTCCCTGGTAACCAAGTAAACAACTATCTTGGGAGATACTTATAATGCCATTCCCATACCAACTTGGGAATTAATCTAGACTGTTAGTAATAAGATCCACCCCACGTTAATCTAGATTAGTAAATGTACACTTTGCACAATAGTACAAATCCACAAAAGCCTCACTTACTCTCACAAATTGGTACAAAACCGAACTGGGTTAAAAGCCAAGGGAATAAGTGTGTTAAATTTAAAAGTTCAAGAATATTATAGAGTTGAATGAAAAAGTTTTCTAGATAACTAAACAATCAAAATATCCAAAAATACTTTAAAAAGTCAAAGTCGTCTGAGCAGACAAAACGGAAGACCAGACAAAAACCTTATTAATTAAAAACTAGCCATAAACATGGTTAACTAGAAAAGGATGAGAAGAAAAACGTACCACGGAAAATCAAACATTCCTGATTGAGTGCAAATCCCAAGTAAATTACTGATATTAACAGAGAGAAGCACTTCGCCATACAGGCAGCTTCTGCACATGTTCTGCGACCGTTCGATAGTCACAAAGTTTTCCTATTCTTTTCCTCAAAAGTTAATGCCCAGAGGAAACGTTTTCTGTTGCTCGTACGGTTTTGTTCTTTCTTTCTTGATTATTCTGAGTGCTCTCTCACAACTGGAGAGTTGCTGAACCAATCCCGAGTAAGAAATGGAAAAGTACAAGAAAGGAGGCGACAGCTCTGCACCCCCACACGGAAAAAGACTCAGAAAAGAGCAGCGGTGACCCGGCCCCAGCTGCAAACCGAACGGAAAGCAGAGCTTTCTTGGTTCCCAGCAACTCCAGACAATGTCTCCCTCCTCCCTGCCCCCATGTCCTCACTCCAGGACTACCCACAGGCCAAGCAAGAATCAAAAAGTGGAGTCCAGCCGCTTTTCAGGGCCACGAAGCCTCCCGGGCAGAGATTCTCTCCCGTTACATAACTGGGGCCTAGGGCCCTGCTTCTGCCATCAGTCCTCCATAGAGGGAGGCAGACGGGTCCCCCAGGGACCCACCCTCCCAGGGAGGTGGAAGCCGGGCTCTGCAAGGGGCACGACTTAAGGGAGGCCGCGACCATGGGCGCTGGGGCACACAGGGTGATGAGCGAGCCCGGAGAGGCGCAGGGCAGCTCCCAGACGCCCGCGGCAGGCCCCGCCGTCTCCGGCCCTGGTCCGCTCCCCTCCCCCGCCTGCCGAGTCCCCACCGGCCGCCCCCTCCCCCATTCCCTGCTCCCCTCCCCCGCGTCTCCATCCCCCGCCGCAGCCCCGCGGCAGGCGGACCTGCCGGGGAAGGCCCGGGTCACAGCCATCGGACGGCTCCCGGCCCGGTACCTGGTCAGACATGGTATCGGTGGCTTCCCCCGGGGTCTCCGCACAGCAGCGGCCTCGGGTACGCAGAACCTCGCTCCGGGGTTTACAAATCCGTCTCTCTTCCCCACAGCACAACACGGCGGCCGGAGGGACTTCCGCTGCGCCTTGCGTCACTTCCGCTACGCGCCGCGAGCGGGGCCCGAGGAGGAGGGGGGAGAGGCGGGAAAGCGGGCGCGGGGTCGGCTTCCCTGGCGGTCGGGCGAGCGGCCGTCTCGTCGGCTCCGCAGAAGCTCAGTCCCTGCGCCTCGTGCTCGAGCCCATCCCCCATGGGGACGTTCCCGGGTTGCAGCCTCCGTGTTTGGGATCGTAGCTGACAGCCCGGACTCCTCCCTCCGCGACACCTTGCGCGATTCTCTGGGGCGAGACACTCCTATTGTCTCTGGGTCGTGCTCGCCAGCCTCCCGAAATAAATTGAATGCCAGTGCCTCTTAACCAGGAGCTAACATTTTTCGTTAATCAGCCCTTCCCCCCACGCAAACACATGACCTTGATTTGGAGGGAAAAAAAACGAAACAAAACAACGATCCCGCGGGACACAATCTTGATGGCTACCGAAGAGGAATTACTAAAAGTTCCAAGCTGATGGGGGGGAGGGGGAGCTAATTCCACCCTTGAATTCCTTGCTTTGAAGGATTCCTTCTTTAAAGTACAATGGCCCTATTGGCATAAGCATACAGAATAAGGATATAGACAAAATAGAGTTTCAGAAATAACTCAATGCCCTCACACAGTAGTTTTCAGTGAGAATACCAAGGGAGTTAAATGATGAAATAAGTCGACACACGTTGTTGGGACAATTTGGATATCCACATGCAAAATAATGAATTTGGATCACTCAGAACACATGAAGAATTAAAGGACTAAATGTAAGAACTAAAACTATAAAATTCTTAGGAAAAAACGTCAGCATGAATCTTGACTTTGGATTAGGGGATGGTTTCTTGGATATGACACCAAAAGCACAAGCAACCAAAGAAAAATAAATGGGACTTCATCAAAATTAAAAACTTGTCTTTAGTGTTGAAGAGACAACCAAAGAAAGAAAATATTTGCAAATATATCTGGAAGGGTCTAATATTCAGAATACATAAAGAACCATAGAAATTCAATCATAAAAAGACAATTCAATTTAAACATGGACAAAAAAATCTAAATAGACATTTCTTCAAAGAAGAGATACAAATGGAAAAATGGACATGAAAAAATGCTCAACATCATTACCCATCAGGGGGATGCAAATTAAAACTGCAATGAAACACCACACCCAATAGGTTATCTATTATTAAAAAGACAGATGATAATAAGAAGTGTTGACAAAGATATGAAGAAATTAGAACCTTCACACACTACTTACTAGAAATATAAAATGTTTTGGAAAACATTCTGGCAGTTGCTCAAGATGTTAAACATAAGGTTACCATGACCTAACAATTCTATTCCTAGGTATACACCTCAGAGAATTGACAACATATGTCCACACAAAAACATGTACTCAAATATTTACAGACATTATTCATAATAGCAAAAAAGTAAAAACAACCCACATATCCATCAAATGACTAATGGAAGAATAAAAGTGATATATCTATGCAATGAAATACCATTAGGTCATTAAAAGAAATGAAGTACTCACAGAATGTGGATGAAACTAGAAAACAGTATGCTAAGTGGAAGAAGCCAGTCATTGCAGTCCTCACTGTGATGCGCTTGGTGGATGGGGCCTAGTTTCACTTAAAAATGTCCTGTATGAAACAGTAAAAAATTAATTATGGTAAGCTGAATAATGTCCTCCAAAGAGGTCTACTTCCTAATCCCTAAACCCTATGAATATGTTACTTTACATGGCAATACTATCCTCATCTTATAGATGAGAAAATAGAAGCAAGAGAGATTGAATTCACACAAATAAGTGATGGAGTCAGGATTTGAACATGGGAGATCTTGACTCCAATTCCTTCATTAATTTACATTAGGTAGAGAGAGCAGGAGGAATGCTACCTGTAGTATATCTACCAACATCACGTGGGGATTTCAAATTAGGGGAACCTCTGAGAATCGGATGAATGCCCTTAGGAATTTATTTCCTTTCTTCCTCACCTCTCACCTTCAGAATCACAACTATATTAAACCACAGTTATTACCTGAGTGTCTTACATTCCTCGAGTGTGTTATGGCAATAAAATGGTGGCTTGAATTTAAGATTTCAGAAGTGAAGAAATTCTTAATGATAGCAAGGACTAGGTTGTGGACTTAGAAGGGAGTGGCTAAATTGTCCTGAGAAATAAGCAGATAAAGGAATATAAAATTAAGATATTAGATGGGTTATCACATAGAGATTGAAGTCACTCTAGATGACACCAGAGCTTGGGAGTATACTGGGAATGTAAAGAATTAGTGAACCAGTGAATGAGTTTGGCAGATGGCAATAAAAAGGAAAGACAATTTTTTAAATTAAATAGAGGAATAATGGTCCGAAAGCAATATTGGAGAGACTGGAAAACATGAAGAACTTGACCCAATCTCTAACATTTCTTAAACAAGATTCTGGGAATAGTTAAAATTAAATATTACCTGCATATCTGTTATGCACCCATATCCTGAGCCATTCTTTGTTATCACCAGCTCTTTATCTTTCCTTTCTTTCCCTTCACCAAAAAAGATGCAGAACACACTTTTCCTACACTAGCATTGCACTATGAGCGAAATAAAATTCCACAACAGTATTAATTAATGCAGTGATCCCCAACCTTTTTGACACCAGAGACCAGTGCTCTGATGAAAGTCTGTCCAATGCCTGATGATCTGAAGTGGAGCTGATGAGGCGAGGCTGCAAATAGATGAAGATTTGCTCCCTCCTCTCACCTGCCAATCATCTCCTGCTGTGCAGCCTAGTTGCTAACAGGCCACAGACCTGTACCTGTCCACAACCCAGGGGTTTGGGGAGCCCTGATCTATATAGGGTATAAAGTGATATTTCATGTGGTTTTAATTTGTTCTTTTAATTTATTAAGACTAACTTTTCGCCTGAAAAAATATATATAATTTGTATTTTTTTGTAAATATGTAGGATGAATGTGCAATCTTTGGCTATGATTAGAAAGTAGTAGGATGAATTGTGATTTCATTAAGACTGTGTATTAGTTAGAATAGGCCATATTATGCTGTGGTAACTAACAACTCTAAAATTTTAGTGGACTAAAATAGCAATCATTTGTTTCTTGCTCACAGTACATGTTTACTATGTTGGCAAGGGAAAGGGCTCTGCTCGCCAAAGTCATTCAGCCACTTAGGCTAATGGAGCAGCCACCACCTTCAGAGGTACTGAACTCTGTACCAGTAGAAAACTGGGTATTGTGCTATTCCACACTATCAATAACATATTCCATTACATGTTCTCCTGTAAATGACATTTATCACTTCCAATCATGACTCATTGGCTAATGCTACTCACATGAACTTACTAAACCACAGGGGAGATGGTAATCCTATTATGTCCCTGGAAGGTTGAGAGTCCAAAATATTTTGTGAATAGCACTCATAAAATACCAGAGTCTGCCCTTCCGGTCATAAAATACTTGACTCACTCCCCTACAAGTAATATTCACTTGTCCTAGGGAGACAAAGCAAAAGTGTCATTCAGTCATAGATAACATCAAAAAACAGAATTTCTGGGTAACATGCAGTAGTTTGTACATCAGAGAAGCTGTGGAGACATCTTTTTGGTATGTCCAGATATGGGTCTCTTTTGATGTAAAGACCTATGAACTAGAGAGAAGGGAGCCCTACTTTCGTGCCACTTTTCACTTTGTAGAATTTGCTGAACCAAAAGCAGTGACATGGGGGACAAAAACTGAATTTAAACTGAAGAATATACATTTTCCCCCCAAGCACATATGTATCACTTGCAAAACTGACCACATGCTAGGCCTTAAGCAAGTCTCAACAAATTGCAAAGAACTAAAATCATTTGGAGTGTGTTCTCTGACCACAGTGAAATTAAGCTAGAGAGTAATAACAGAAAAGCATGTAGAAAATACCCACACATTTTGAAATTAATCAATAAACTTCTAAATAACCTATGAGTTAAAGAAGAAATTACAGTGAACATTAAAAAATATTTTTAATTAAATAATAATGAAAATATCAATATAGAAAGTCAAATGTTGTGGGACAAAGTTGAAGCTGTGTTTCAAGTGAAATATTTACCTTTAAAAACACATTTATTAGAAAAGAAGAAAGCTTAAAAATCAATTATCTCAGTATTAACCTCAGCAAATTAAACCCAAAGAAAGCAGAAGGAAGGAAACAAGTTAAAAGCAGAAATAAAGTAGCAATAAACATACAATAGGGAGAATCAAAAGATCCAAAAGTTGTTTTTTTGAAATGAATAAAATTAATACACCACCGATGAGATGGTTCAAGAGAAAATAGAGAAGGCATGAACAAGAAATATCATAATAAAAAGGGGAGACCTCTCGATTCTACAGGCCTTAAAAAGATAATAGGTGGGAAGATTTTCTTTTTATGAACTTTGACTTCTTTTTCTGAATATGGAGAATACAAAAGGCTAGAAGTGGAATTCCATGAAGAAGTAAGGAGAAAAAATATGATTTGCAAATTTGAACCTGTGTTGGTAAAGCAGATAAGGAACAGCGGGCTGTTAGTGAACCAAATATACAAAGCACCTCAGAGAAGTGAACCAAACGAAATAAATCTGTGGATGAGGACAAAGCTCCCTGTCCAGAAAAGATTATACGAGACAATAAAAGAGTAAAACTCAGGAAAAATATTTGGATAAATTCCTCAATTTCAGCCCAAACTGCCACCATTCAATCTGCTTCACTGTGACATGGTGAGGGTCTGGTGCTAGCAATTAAAGCTGAACATAGAAGGTTTGAAATTTGAAATGTATCAGAGACTCGGTGAATATGCTTACCTTAATCAAAATCATATCTCTGTTACAGCAAAGGAGGTCAAAATGTTGACAAAATCACAAAAGAAATCAACAATGGCAAAGGGAGGAAATGACTCTGGAAAGTTCTGATCTTCCCCAAGTGACTGCTCCCTCTGAGGAGAGGCACCTGCTTGTGAAGGGTTTACTGCTTTCCTTTAGGGGAAGAACAATGTTGTTGTGACAGCTTTCTGCTCCAGATGCTGTGTTTGCCTCCTGGACCCAAATTGTAGCCAGGACTGGGAAGATGGAGGCAATGGACTGTCATAAGAGGCCTCTGGTATCAGGCGATGTGTGGTCCATGGACCAAGTCCCCTTACAGACACAAAGGGTCCGGTGTACCTACAGTTTTATGCTGGTCAAGCCTGGGTTCCTGAATAACAAGCTAGAGTGTATGCACTCCTCTGACTACCTGCCTGTGACTTTCCACCCCCACGCTTGGAAGATAATATGTTTTGCCCCAAATGTGTTCATGAGAATAAGGTGTTAATGAAAAGCCTTCAATGAAAATACAATGCCAGGAAAAAGGGCACAGCTCTGATTATAATTAATGCTGGAAAGGGGACCGTAAACAACTCTGTAGTGTCACTGACAGCTGAACTCCCGGCCACTCCACACCTTTCATGCTTCTTGCTTACAGACCCATAATTTGGTGGGGTGTAGATGTTACCCTCAGACCTCCAACGGTGTCTGTTGCTGTGTTGGTTATAATACGGAGACTCTTAAATTTTAAAACGGAAAAACATTTCACTAATTACCATTCATTGCAGTTAGTAAGAAGAAAAAGTCATTCAAGCTATCAAATGATTAACTTTCTGAAATAAAAGTGACCTCAGCAGGCATTGTGAAGGGGTTGAGTAAAGAAACAATAGTGTGCTTCCTCCATCTCCCACATGCTGAATTTCCCACTACCGAATCTGACTCCATCAGGGTGATGCTGCCTTCTCATTCTAAGTCCAGTGACTTCAAATTGTTGACCGTATTAAGCCAAAGGCAAAGCTTTATTCTCTCCACTCCCAAAAATGCATCCTAATACACAAAACATTTTTCAAAGTTTTCTTAACCTGAAATTTCTATGATGTGTCTTTAGGATAAAAACACAGGGCACTTGGCTAGTATTATTTCTACTTATAACTGTTTTATATATTTTTGCTCCTTAAAAATGTTCAATGTTACTTCTGAATCATAAATATATAATATGTTTAAAATGTGTATATAAAATAATTCCTTTATTATAGTTAGGAAACTGTGGTAATGTTAATGTTAATGTTAATGTTATTGTTAATGTTCTTAACTCAGTGGGATTAAGCCAAAAGCTTGGTCAGAATCTTTCAGTGTTATAAATAATTACACATTTTATTCCTTAAAAAAGGTAATAAAATATATATGTGCTTTATACTTGATGTGTAATAGTTTCAGGATAACAATACTAACATTCTTATCAATATTAAACTCATTTAAGATTGTCCTTTTTGTCCTTAGACTACATCCCATTAGAAAAGTACAATCAAATTTCTATCCCTGACATAATTCTTCACTAATGGCTAGACCATTGATTTCATACACAATTTGGGTTGAACTTCTTAAGAGGAAAAATTAGATATAGTACTCTCATTATGTTCCAACTTTGTAGAGCAACTTTATGAGATATACTGACTTAGATAAAATGGTAATATTTCTATTTGTTTTCTCCCTGGTAAATTCATCTATTCTTTTCATCTGAGTGGGCTCTTTTTGATTTCCAGAAAATTTTACTTGGACATCAATCAATATTTTAACAATTCTTTATGGATTTGTTGAAATAAATACAATACACTTATAATTTTGAAATAGTAAACAGAAAATGGGCTAGGTCTAAAAGAGCATCTAAGTTATATTTTGTCTCTAAAAATCAAATGGATAAGTATCACAGCAAGGAGTCAAAATTTTCATTGTATATATTTTCCCCTTTGACCTGTTTTTTTAAATTTCTCTATTTTCTGACTTCTTTTTATTCCCCAGTGAGAAAATATGAGTGTGGGAGTTACAGGCTGCACCTGTTTTTAATTTTATTACAGTTCTATTTATAGAAAACTATATTAATTACACTTGTAGTAAAAGGTCTCTTCTTCAAAATTTCCGATATTAGAATAGGGAAGTTATTAGAAAAATAGGGATAGCTGAAATTCCTCTAACCCTATTGGATAATGTGCCAGGGGTTGTGAAATGTTTTCACTTCTTTTTATTTTGCCTTTTAATGGCACCTGAGGCAAAAACGGCAGTGGTACCACCTCTTCCTAAAAAAAAAAAAAAAATTATCTTTATTCACTATTTTCCACCCTTCCATACTTTTACTTTTTCTGTCTTTTCCAGCTCTGAAAATGTTTTGCTACCAATGGTTCCCACAGACAGGGATTAACATTTTCAAATGGCAAAGAAGTTGTTTATCCCTGAACTCGTGAATTTATTCTCAGCCGATTTGTCATCCATTAATTTAGGGGTTCCCAACCCCTGGGCCTTGGACCAGAACCAGTCTGTGGCCTGTTAGGAAGGGGCCTGCAAAGCAGGAGGTGAGCGGGGAACAAGAAAGCTGAGCGTCATCCATCTGTGCAGCCTCTCCCCAGCGCTAGCATCACAGCCTCAGTCCACCTCAGATCTTTGGACATTAGATTCTCATAGGAGCACCAGTCCTTTGTGCCAAAAAGATTGGGAACGCTGCTATAGATGGCTATAATTTCAAAAGTGGAAATTAAGTATTATTGAGGATGTGGAAAATTGGAACCCTCATATATAGGTGTTTAGAATGTAAAATGGTACTACTATGGAAAACTTTTGACAGTTTCTCAAAAAGTTAAACATAGAATTAACATGTGATCCAGCAATTCTACTCCTAGAGACATATTCAAAAGAAATAAAAGCATATGTCTACACAGAAACTTGAACACAAATGTTTATAGCAGCATTATTCATAATAGCCTAAAGGGGGAAACAATTCAAATATCAATCAACACATAAATGTAATAAGATTGCTGGAATTTGCATTTTTTCAAGCTCCTTATATGATTATTTATGACAGTGACTTGAGTGTCATTGATTTCATAAGCTATTTAAAGGAAATTCTTAGTAATAAAGCAAAACTATCATTTATAAAACACTGTATTAGATGAATAAATGTTAGCTTTTGCTATGGTAGAAGGGTTGATAATCTTTCCTAAGTATCAGTTGAATCTTCACTGGTTCACTCACTCAAAAACTGAAGGAATTATGGGCTTTCTTGGATCTCAACAAGTCGAACCAAGTATAATGAAAAGAGAGCCGATTTGTTTTATCCTAATCCTCATCCTTATGATAAGATTAGCATCTCTAATAATAAAAGAACTGCACATTAAAGTTAAATACAATTTTCCACCTACCTGTTTTGCAAAGATTAAAATGATAAATAATGCCTATTATTATGAAGTGTTGGGAAATGAATACTCTCAATCATGGTTGTTAAGAGTATAAATGATACAGTTTTATTGGAGGACAAATTGAGAATATCTCTCAAAATGTAATACATACATAGCTTTGACGTGGCAATTCCTATTCTAAGAATTTATCATTTAGTAATACTGACACAATTGTTTATAGTATAAATATTTGAGGATGTTCTTTGTAGCATTGTGGGTGTGATAACTAAAAAATTGCATACAATTCTATGCCTATCAGTAGGGAATCAGATAAATAAATTATGCTACATCCCTAGAATAGGATCCTATGACACCATTTTTTAATGAGATTAATTTATAGTTACCGACATAGAAAAATTGCACAAGCTATATTTAGTGGAAAAACAAACTCGTACATTTATTAGGATTTCCATGTCTGTGGGGAAAATAAACCTGCTACTAAAGTAGTACTATTACTATTACTATTTCTATTACTAATACAGTAATAGCAAATACTTGCCATTTGTAAAATACTGCCCCAAGAGGAGTACATAAATTATTTCATTTAATCTTCGCAATGACACTATGAGATAAGTTTATTTGCAGATAAGCAAATTTGGGTTAGGTAATTTTCCCAAGATCTCATATACAAAAAGCTGGAATTTGAACCCAGGAAGTCTGGCTCTAGATTCCACCGTCTTAACCCACGATGCCAAGTCACCTGATATATGTATGTAAGCATATACATACAAAGTTTACAATCATATACATCAAACTCTGGACAACGATTATTTCTTGAAGAGGGATTATGAAGACTGTCAAATTCTAAGTTTCTAAGTTATTTTGGGGGGAGTTATTTTAGAATGTTCCTTATTCCACAAATATACCACTTTTGTAAATAAATAATTGTTTAGTTCCTGACATAGGCCAGACATTGTTCTAGACATGAGAGAGAGCAGTATTTTAGTAATAAGATAATTAGCTATTAACAACTAACTCAAAGATCTCAATGTCTTAACAAAGTTAAGCTTTATTTTTCATTCACATCACAACCTGAATTGGGTGTTCTGCAGGCAATCTTTCATATTTTGATTCAAAAATCTGTCTCATCAACCTGTGATTGCACCATCTTCTTGAGCAGAGATATGAAAACATTTTCAATGAAAGGACAGATATTAAGTATTTTAGGTTCTGTGGGACATGTTGTCACAACTACTCAATGCTACTCCTGTGGCATGAAAGCAGCCACAGACAATACGTAAATAAAGGGCATGGCTATCTTCCAGTAAACATTGTGGTGGGCTAAATTTGACCCATAAGTCATTATCTACCAATTCTTGTTCCAGGGTATTTTCAGAGTCTTGATCTGGATCCTCTCTGCATTCAAGAGGTCAAGAGAAGGAATGAGGCAAGCCTAGAAACAGGACATGACTTCTACCTATATCCCATTGACCAGAATCCTGACATGTGGCCCCAACCAAATGAGTCTGAGATATGTAGTTTTCTTGTGACTCAATGAAAGGAAAAAAGTATTGGTGACCATCTAGGCAGCCTGTGGCTCTTTTGGTCATTAAATATCCTATTTATTTTTTTTCCTTTGTATGGACAATATCTCCAAAGAGGACAGCCCAAAATCTCACCCAGTAAATACATCCAGTTTTCAAAGCCCAAACTCTCCAGATGATATCTAGTTTTCTCCATCAGGCTCAGTTATGGCACTTTCATGGTCTGGTGACTTAAGAACTAAAAAGATAGGTAATCTGCCCAGATATACGCATATACATGGTAATGCAACAAAACAGAAAAACTGTGAAATACAGTCTCATTTAGAAGAAGGAAGAATTGAAGGTACATAGCACTTACAGGGTCTCAGCAGTTCTGAAATCTGACACCCCTGTCCAGGTGACACCACTTTGACCCTTAGTTTCTCAGTCCTACCTAATGACTTTTGGATGTAATAGTTCAGAAAGAAAGAGAAAGAAAAAAGAAGAGAAAGAGAAGGAGAAAAAGAAAGAGGAAAAGCTCAAAGCCTTTCTTAACTAATTTCTTACTATTGAGGTCTAGAAGTAACCAGAATTTTTTATCTGCAAGGCCCCAAGTTTTAGACTCTATTCCCCTTTATTTGTTCTTACATACCTATGAGGAAATTCTCTCCTAGTCTCATCTCTTTCTTATAACATTAACCACACGCTGCTAAAAATAACCTCTATTTTCTGTTTTCTATTTCCTTCCCCAGGACTCAGTAGACACATGGTCTGCTGCTCAAGTGATCTCAGGCAATAGTTTGGCCAAATTATTTGTCAATATTAGGTTCATTTCAGTCTACTACCCACCCACTATGTAAATGTCACATAGGTGTGTTTTTACAGTAGCTTTTCACTTTGAGACTGAACCAAACAGGTAAAGCTTCTAATCCCCTCAAGCTAACATTCTATAGGATTCTTCTTACTCTTCATCTGATTTTATTTTAGGAAGAACATGCTCGTTTTAAAATGTACTCAGGATTTGTTTTACCATACTCAGGTATGGTGAGACATACAGACATGGAAATGACTGTCATAAATGAAGAAGTTTTTATGCTCACAGCTCTCTGGAAGTAGAAGGCCCATTTTGGACTTCTGACATCTAGAAATATAAGATAATAAATTTGTGTTGTTTTAAGCCATTATAGTTGTGTTTATTTTGTTATAGCAACAATAGGAAATTAATACATTGTCTTTTTACATGAATATGATTATGTTTCTAGACAACCTAAAAAGTACACATATTCCAAGTACAAAATACAAAGCTTCCATTGTCAGAAACATTTCACATCAATAACTGATATAATTTTGGTTATATATAATTAACTTATAGGAGTTTCTCTTTTTTTATTTAGCATTTCTTCCCAAATTTTGAGCTTGAGAAACAAGAGAACTTTTATAGTAGTTTTAAATAATTATCTGGAAAATGCCAAACATATTTAATTATAATTGGTATTATCTCCTTTTAGTGGGTGAAAGAAAAGTTCTTTGTGGTTGTCCACTGCTTTCTAGGAACTCCAAATAAAGTTTAAGTGTAAAAGACATCTGAACAGTCCTTTTATTTTTATTTTTTATTTATTTATGTATTTACATTGTTGGTTTTATTATTTTGAATTTGAGGTTTGAATTTGAGAAGGATGATATTTACAAGATTTATCAGAGGAGACAGATATGAACTTAAATCATCTAAGTAATTATTAAACTTTATAAGCCAACCAAAATAGGAGCTCTGTTAAACTTTATAATCTAATTTATTACTTTTTCTGGAGATAGGCAAAAGTATATTATTATATTTACTCAGAAAATACTTCACACACAATAGAGGAATCTTATCTAAATCTTAAGCAAGCTAGAGATTTCTGAAGAATTCTATAACTGAACCTCTCCCTATGTTATGCACTGTGTTTTATAATACTTGTTCAGATTATGGATCAATCTAGGGGAATAACTTTATAACTTACCACACTTTGTCTGCACATAGAGCTTTCTCTCATATCTTGATTTAGTTTATTTGTACATTTCTGTGGACTTTCCTATTTTTCTTTGAGAAAAGAGAGAAAAAAAGTCATGTGTCCAGAACCCTATACATTGCTTGAATTTCTCAGTTCCATTTAAATCAGAAACAGTAAGTCCTACTCTATTTGAACTTTCAGGCTCATTTATATGGTTGTTATATAAACCAAATGAATTCATATTAAAGTCTTCTGTTCTTTGTTCTAAATGCATATGCCTGGAGTCAGCCAAACTGCAAAGTTTAGAGGCAGCAGTCATGTTTAGAGGGCACACAGTTGTCTACAACACTGCCTTCACTTCTGATACTAACTGCAAACTTGAGGTTCCCAAAAGCACCGTCAGTCAGATTTGATAATGTGTTATTAGGACTCACAGATTTCACTAAAAGCTATTATATTCATAGTTACCATTTAACACAGGGAAAAGTTACAGATCAAAGTCTGCCAATGGAAAAAGCACACAGGACAAAATCTGGGACAGTTCCAAACACAAAGCTTTCATTGTCCTCTCCCATCAGTGAGGATGTTCTTATCCTTCTGCATCAAAGTGTAACAATATTTATGAAGTATCACCAACCAGGGAAGCTTGCTGGAGCTTTCACATCCAGAGAATTTATTGGGACCTCATCACACAGGCACGATTGATTGATTATCATAAGGTTGAACTCATCTTTGGGTTGATCACATGGTTGGTCTTTCTGGAATGAGCAATCCTCACCCTAAAGAAGACACTCCTATTAGGTATGATACAGATTACTTCCCAGAAGCCAAGGACAAAGGCCAGACCTCTCTTTGGGTAAGACCAAATTCTAACCACACACTAAAAGTCATTTCGATTTTTTTCTTTTGTTTTAAATATTTTTCAATTCAAATTTTTTCTTTCATTGTATACATTCTCCTTTAATGGTGATCTTTCTGATTACATACAAATGACAGATTTTTATGACCAATTAATCTCCAACAGTTTTTTTGGGTAGGGGTAGCCACAGATACAGAAATATATAAACTGTTATAAAGGTAGCTATCTTTCTTTTGAAGGAAAGAAAGTTTTTGTTTTTTTGTTTTTTCATTTATACACACACAAAAAAAAACAGTAGCCATAGTTTTCCAACTTTGACCAAGAGTTGAAAAGAAACAGCACAAAACTCACCAGTTGATTATAGCAGTTCCAGATCTCAAAGAACTGTTTTCTGTTCACAGACACATAAAATATTTTTAGTTATTTAACTCATAATGACCCACAGACAAGAAAAATAACAGAGTGCCAGGACAAACAGAAAAACAAGTGAACAGGTAATTTAAAAAACCCCACAAACATAAAAAGTCAGATACTCTGCCTTCTGCTACCCAACCATGACCAGATTCCTGTGTCTGTCTGCCATCTAACATACACCAAGTGGTCATATCATAAATAAACAAATGCCAGATTTCATGTTGCTGCCACCAGCAACTGTACACAAATCAAAACCAGAACAGCATCCAGACTTTCCCATTAACCAGAAACATAGAACCAGAAACAGAGAAAGAGATTCAGTCAGTGTAAAGCTGTATCGCCACATGAGAGTCAACGCAAGAGCCAGGAAGTTTATGTCTAGGTGATAAAGTCTACCTATTACTTTTTTCTGGCATTGTAGTTTACTCAGTGCTAATAGGTAAATCCAATTATTCTTAGTGGAATCTCTGAAAAACGCTAAAAAAGAACTAAAAGAGAAAGTCATTTAGAATGAAAATTTACTTGCAAAGAAAGTTATCAAGGAAGCCAGTATTTAAAAGGCTTGCTCGCCTTTAAACAAAACAGAATAAACAAAACATGTATTAAAAGAAAAATACCCACAAATTTATTAAGGTTACCATCTAACAATTAGTCTGTTAATGAAAATAAAATAGCGAATTTCTCACTTGATTATTTTATCTGTAAAGCTTTCCTCCTGTCTTCAGATATCAGCATTGCAAAAGTCAGGGCACAGCTGTTTTTCTTTGGGAGTCAATAATTTGTAGCAAGTCTCAAGGTTTCATTTAATTTGGGATCTAGAACTAGATCCTGGATTTATCATGTCTTGTTTTTGTTCTCTCTAGGTACAAAGTAGGGTGTGTGTGTGTGTGTTTCCTATCTATATGATGTGATATGTCTGCTTATCCTTAGTGGATAAGCTGCGTCAATTTTGTTCCTTATTTCTTTAGTTTCCTTCTTGGTATCTCCCTCTTATCCATTTGAATTATCATCTCAATTTAATTACATGGTAAAAGTTACCATTTACTGAGCACTTGATTTATACCAAACAAAAATATAATCTTGTTTAATAGTCACAGTAACTGTGAGGTAGATATTACTCTTATTTTACACAAAAGGAAAACGCCAGAGGAGTTAAATCCTTTACCCAAGGATCCATAAATGGTAAGGGGAGAAGCTGAGATTTGAACTCTTTTTTATTCTTTACTTCTGCTGTATTGTAATTGTATTGTACTCACCTGCTTTCTCCATCAACTGTCAGATCCTTGAGGGCAGGGATTATACCTTGCACGTATTTAAATGACCAGAACAAAGTATAGGGTCTAGTACCTAGTAGGTGTATAAAATGAATGAACTATTCTTTAGTATTTTACAGTTGTGTATCTTATTTTTTGAAAATGAAATTATAAGCTCTCTGTGTGCAAGGAATGTTGATGTTAGAGTAGAGATAGTAATGCCAAAGATAGAGGCCAGCTAATAATCTGTTCAGGGCCATACCATGACATAGTTCAGGGTCTGGACCTTAGCTTTACACGCAAGAAACTCAATTTGACCATGCATCCAGAGTTAACTAGTTTAGAGGGAATGGCTCATTTTGTCCAAGCACATAAGAAAGTGATAAATCTGTGTAACTGTATTTTAGCTGGTCAGAGATGAGCCTTCCTTGGGCTGCTCTGTAGGGTGAGGTGGCACCATACACCATTCTGGGTAAACTAGCTTCCAAGCTTTTATGTCCCAATGTTCAAGAAACTTTTTAACTCAATTAAACAATTGATTTATAGTGCCCGCAGAGTAAATTGAGGGAAAGACATTGAGCTTCACACAGGTACTGTTATGATGGCAGGAAGTCCTCAGAAAATGCTAAAGTGGAGAGAGAGAGAGAGAGAGAGAGAGAGAGAGAATAGGGTTATAAGAGAAAATCATCACACATATATTTGCATGAGCCAGACCAAGCAGGAAAGTATGGCTTTTAGGACAGATGGTCTGAGGTTTTAGCCTGTTTCTGCTCATCTTCCAAAATATGTCCAAATTCCCTGTGTTTCCTCCAAGTACCCACAGTCTCTAGAAAGAAATGGATTTGGCAAAAGAAAATACATGTCAAAAGGAGCCAACACCTATGAAAGAACAGGTTAGGAGACACAAAAGCTACTTCCCTGATACCTGGAGGTGGTGATCTACAGAAGTTGGGAAATGGTTTGGATAACAGTGGTGTTCAATAAAATGACAACAGTCAACAGAGCGGGATGGAAACATAAGCAGACACCAAAGCAAAGGAATACAGAGTGGTAGGCAGCACTTCAATAACTGTATGATAGAAACAATCCTCGTGTCCATCCTCTGGCAACTCATAAAAGAAACAGTGAGAGAAGTTGTGTTATTTTGGGTTATGTAACTTCTTTGAGAAGGAAAATGAGGGTAACAAAATAATACCTTCTGCCTAAGGTGGTTGTGAGGAATCCATATGATGGTCACTGAAAACAAACAAAAATACTAGTTGTTACGTTGATAAAAATGTTTATTCATTTTAAATGAAGATCATTTACAAGTCACTCCAATATCGGTCCTACTTTTCTGAGACCGAACTAGGCACATTCCTGCCTTGATGTCTTTGAATATGCTGTTTCCTTTGCCTGGAATGCTCTTCCTCTAGTTATCTTCATAGATGGTTCTTTTATCTCCATAAAATCATTTAATCAAATGTCTCCTCCTCAGTGAGGGCATTCCTGACCGTCTTGGAACATCTTATTCCCATATCCTGCTTAATTTTTCTCTATAGCATCTAGTTCTATCAATACACTAGATATTTATTTTCTGCTTCCTTTCACTAGAATATAAGTTCCATGAAGTATAAAAGCTTGTCTATTTTGTGCTTGTAAGAATGCCTGGCACAAAGCAGTCATTCAAATATTTGTCAAATATATGAAAGATGTTTACCATCCAGAATATTTCTAGTTACCTAGGAATATCTCCTAGGCACATGGGAGGTCTCCGAGCAAAAAGATATTTTTTGCTAACATCAGCAAGTCTCAAAAAGTACCTGGAGCCTCTGTTAGTGCATTGAAATAATTTGATGCCATCATTCACTTATTTATTTAATTATTCATTATTCACATTTATGGAGTCTCTATTATGTGCCAAATATTAGCCTACTACTGGGGATTCAGCAATAAACTTTCATGGAGTTTATATTCTAGCTGGGACAGAAATGGAGTTGGGGGTTGGGAGAGAACAGAACTTTGTTTTTTTATCCTTGTCAATTTACCATGTTAAGCCTTTACTAAAATTATAAGCCCTTTGGGGTTATCTATACTCTCCCATAGTTTCATCCTTATACTTCCTTGTCATCTCCCCTTGATCTAATACTTTGTTTAATAAAGACTTAAATCTCTGTATTTGGCCATGATCCAAATCCATTATCAGAGTCAGCTCTGCACCCCTGAGTTGATTATATAAACGGGCATTGTGCAAAGACAACTAGATGTCACAGTAAAGAGTTTCCTTGTTGAATAAATAGTTCACTTCCTTTGGGTAAAGGGTGCAAGCTTTAGATGCCAAGGAAAAGAATTTAACTTCTTGAGGACACTCATTCATTAAATGTTTACAAATTACTTAATGAGATCCTACTTCATGACTAGCACAATGTGATGCTCTATATGGATACAAGTTAAGTTTAAGATACAAATTCCATTCTCTAGCAGATGACGTTTAAATAGGCCATGAAAAATTATAAAGTATTCTATAACCCTATAAAGAGACAGTGCTTCCACTTCATCCACCCCCTTACCCCCTTCTCCTTCTCCCAATCAAGCCAGTTTGGTTTCTCTCTTCTCCCAGGAACACTAGATCCTATAGCATAAACAATCATACTCTTGTCTGTCCCCTGGATTCCCCTATCCTTTGATTTTCCCTCACTTTCATCTTTTCTATTACTCAGTTCAGCACTTTTATTCCTCTTGATCCTAGGTTGCAGAGTTACTTAGCGTTCCATAACTTCCAGCACTGTTTACAATCTGCATATAGGGTCTGGGAAGTGAGGAAAGAAATTTTACTCCCGTTGGAGGCCGACTTGTGGAAGAATTGGGGTTTTAAATGTCACTGAGACTGGAAGTTATCGGAAAAGCAAATTACACTAAGGACCGAAAACCTAAATTTACAACTTTGAGTGACTGCAGAAAAAACGGGAGAGGTCACATATATTTGAAAGACATATGTGCAAAAAATCCAGTTTGGCCACAGATGAGAAAACGGCGAGGAGTGCTCGCAGGGACAGGGACAAATCATGGCGTCACTCTGATGATTTTAAGGCAGGGGTAAAGCCTAACCGTCAGCATCTCCCAAATCCCACATGCCTGAGAAAGACATTGAGACAGCTCCGCATTTCTGTCACTATGTCACACATGGGCGTTCAAAGAAACAATAATTAAAGCAAAGTTTCCCCCCTCCCGATTTCAACGCGATCGAGACGCACGAAAAACTCGTGGAGCGACTCAAAAAAACCTCGCGATACTTTTCTGCTCTCCTGTGGCGGGAACATGGCGGAAGTGACGGCCCGCTACGCGACACATAATGCGTCGGAAGTGACGTCACGCCCCAGAATCCTTGGCGAGGTAATCCACGCGTTCTGCGTACTGTCCGGTGTGGAAGGTTTAGGCAGCGTGGTCAGAGTTTTTGTGGGAGGCGTGCGGGTGTTTGCTTGGTCGGTCGCGGCCCTGCGGACCAGGGAGCCACAAGTTTGATTTATTTCCTGCAGGTTTAAGAGCTCGCGGCTGGCCGCGCGGCGTCGTGATCCGGCCTCACCATGTTGGTGCTGTTTGAAACGTCCGTCGGTTACGCCATCTTTAAGGTAGATGGGAAATTGAGCCGTTGGAGGGGGAAGGCGGGTGTCGGGCGCGTGAGGAGAAGGAAAGTCCTACGGAGAGGACGACACTGTTCAGAATAGCGTGTTTATCATTTATTTCCTCCTGCTCTGAAAGGAAGTAAGAGTCTTCGGGCCTAGTAGGCGCACTTTTCAGTGAACACGTGGTCCCGCCGTTTGGGACGCCGGATTCTGGGTTAAAGAGGTGGACAGGAGCCATGTTAAAATGTTACAGGTTATGAAAGAGTTGCTAAACTGTGTAAAGATTAGATTACTGGGGATGGAGGGGTCAAGAAAAAAAAAAAGCAAGAGTGTTTTTGTATTAATCTAGACGAGATAAAACTGCTTGGATCAAGGTTGGAATGAAAGGGAATGTCGGGAGAATTTGAAAGGTAGAACCGACAATTGGCCGAAGGTTTAAATGTGGGTTTTGGGTTTAAGTGGGTGCGTGATAATAGGGAAGAGAAACAGATTGCTGGGTTTGGGCTGTGTGAAACTTGCAGTGTCTTATCACACGTGGAAATACAATGGTCATTTCAAGTTTGAAGCCTGGAGGAGAAATATGACCTGGTGATTATCAAGTTGAGTTTAGGTTGTTTTAATAGGGAAAGTTTGAAGTTAAGATTTATCCGCACAGAAATGATGGAACAGTTAGACATTCGTATAGTGGGATGCTGTTGATGTTAGAAAGAATGAGGTAAATTGAGTGCAGGCCACATACCAGGCACTCTTCTGAGTCCTGTGAATATAGCAAGGAAAACCAGAATTTTTTTATATGTGCTAAGACAACAACAAAAAAAAACTAAGTAAGATATATATTAGGGTTCTAGTTTGTTTTTATTTGTAAATTACAGTTGGCATTATCATTAGTTTCAGGTGTACAGCATAGTGGTTAGACGTTTATATAAATTTAAGTGATTCCCCCCCATTAATCTAGTACCCACCTGGCACTATACGTAGTTTTGACAATGTTATTGACTATAATCCCTGTGCCATACTTTACATCCCTTTGACTATTTTGTAACTACCATTTTATACTACTTCACCCAGCCTCCTAACCCCCTTTCATATGATGACTA
Organism: Cynopterus sphinx; assembly: GCA_030015415.1. Lineage (NCBI taxonomy): Eukaryota > Metazoa > Chordata > Mammalia > Chiroptera > Pteropodidae > Cynopterus > Cynopterus sphinx. The sequence continues at coordinate 182,377,882 of CM057379.1, forward strand.
TCAATTTGTTCTCTGTATTTGAGTGATTGTTTTATTTCTTTAGATTCCTTATATAAGTGAGATTGTATGGTATTTGTCTTTCTCTGACTTATTTCACTTAGCATAATACACTCGAGATCAAATCCATTTTGCCACAGGTGGTAAAATTTCATTCTCTTTTATAGCTGAACAACGTTCCATTATATGTATGTATTGCATCTTTATCCACTTGTCTATTTATGGGCACTTAGGTTGCTTCCATAACTTGGCTATTGTAAGTAACACCTCAACGAACATAGGAGTACATACAATTTTTAGAATTACTCTTTGGGGTTTCTTTGGATAAATTCCCAAAAGTGGAATTGCTGGGTCATAAGGTAGTTCTATTTTAATGTTTTATGGAACCTCCCAACTTTTTCCATAGTGGCTGCTGTGCCAATTTTAATCCCACCAACAGCGCACAGGGGTTCACTTTTCACCATCCACATCCTTGCCAGGAAATATACTTCTGTTTGCACTTATGTTAAGTACTTGTTATTTTTAAGAAAACAAATAAAATACTGATTAAAAACCAAAAACTGACTTTGTTTATTTTTCCTCTTATTGGAGTTGTCTGCAATGGCAATATTGCTCACTCTTGATTTAAGTGAAACTAATAGAATATTTTGAAGGCATTTTGTTAGCATCTGTCGATATAAAATACATATATCCATTATGACCAATTAACTTTAGTAGTTCTATAGAAATACAACATGTATGCATAAAAATATTTTTTTTCTGAAGGATAATAGGGGAACTTTAGAAATAACCTAAATAATAATAAGCATAAATGATGGCGTAAATTAAAACCTAGAATTATGTACGTGCTATGCTAAGTTTATGGTATGATTACTATAAGTATGCATAAATAAAATCACATAGATTGTCAAAAAGTCTTGGAAGAATGTATCTCTAAATGCTTAGAACTGTTTCACAAATTAAAAGTGCCCCTTTTTTCCTTTGCATTTTTAATTTTCTTACATCAGGATATGTCTTACGATTGATTGTATCTTAGTTTTAGAGAGCTCTATTTATCATGTTAGGGTGATTAAAGCAGTAAAAAAAAGTTATTCTGTACAAAATAATTAATTGATCATACAGGATTATCTGTATGTTATGTTGACACGTGCTACCAAATTGCCTTCAAGAGGTTTTATTGGTTTCATTTAAATCAAGAGTCAATAAAAAGTTATTTCTCTACACCCTCACCAGTAACGCTATGTGATAAGTCAACTGCTCAAGTATAAGATAGGGTAGGATCAATCGTAAAGTGCATATTTCCCCATATTTAACATCCCTGAAAATTGGGATATCTTACAATTGGTGGCAGGTCAGTTTAATTAGCGTAAAAAATGGCATATTAAAAATATTCTAAAGAAATTTTTTTGATGTTCAGTGAATATTTTTTTGAAGGGGTTAAAAATAAAAAATTTTCAACAGAGACCCCCAACTAGATCTGAATTCTCTCCAGTTACTAAATGTGCTACTTGAGCTAATAATTTGACCAAAAATGTATGCAGAGTAAGGAAACTGGTTCCTTATTTCAGAGAGAAGAATAGCTTTACCACATTCATTTTACATGTACAGTTGTACTCCAAGAGTGTAGCATATCTAAGCTATGTCAATTAAAATTATGTAAATATGTATTACAGGTTTTGAATGAGAAGAAACTTCAAGAGGTTGATAGTTTGTGGAAAGAATTTGAAACTCCAGAAAAAGCAAATAAAATGTAAGTCATCTGGAAACTATGGATTTAGCAGTTCACATTTAGGGATTCTTTTTATATTTTCTTGCGATTCATATGTTGTCATATTCATAACTTTTTGTTTTGAAATGTATTTTAGGAATAGTATTGATATGAGCCTAATTATTAAATTCCTCATTTGGAGTATAGGTTAGCTCAGCTAATTCATATTAGCTGTAGACTAGATTGAACAATACCACAAAATTACAATTTTGTAAGATATTTGAAAAAGTAAGTTGATTGTGAATTAAGTATAAATTTCTGTTAAAAATAATATTTGTCAAAAGAATGGACTACTGATTGGTTTAACTTTTAGTTTCTCTAAGTGATATTCCTATGTTTTTAACTAAATTTGCAGTTTATTCATGCTTTATGACTTATACCTCCTATCTCTCTCTGGAATAATAACTAGGTAATAAATCCTAGAAAGTTATACCTGAGTTCCCCACAATCTCTGGATGAGAAAATACAGTGTAATGTTGATGCCCAGCCTAGGGAAGGAGTGGTAGGAAAGAAAGCTAGAGCTGGCTTTTCCTCAAGGTAGAGCTGAGATAGGTATTTCACCATTTGTGAATCACGCTCTGAAGTATCCCTTTGGTGAGTATGGACCTGGGAACTGGATTGATCTTTTGATACATAAAGATTTGGATTATGTCCATGGATGCTAAGGTACATTTGATAATTCATTTGCTAGTGCTAATAAAAACACAAGAATGGAAGGAAACTACTTAGGCTTGCAAAAAAGTGTTGAGCCCAAAGAAATGTCATACTAAACAGAAAATACAGAATTGCTGCATTTCTTATGGCAAAAAAAATATTTTTTAATAATTTGAATGTTCATCAATAATGGAATTGTTGAATACATTGTATATCTCTAGATAGCTTATTGACCTAGAGAGAGGTCCATGATATACTGAGAAAACCGAGCTTCTGAGTTTATATAATGTGACCTCATTTTTGCTGTTTTCTTGTGTGTGTATATATATGTATTTATGCAAGTAAAGAGATATGAACAAATGCCAGGGTGCAAATGGGTGTGGGGTGCGGCATAATAAGATGAAATTCATGCTTTCCTTAAATCTTTGTACTACTAAGCATGTATTTAAAGGGCTACTAAGGTGTTCTCCGACCAATTAAAACATTAAATAACTATTTTAGAAAGAACAGAGGACTAGTTTTCCTTTTTAATGGGCTATGTGCATCAATTGGCTGAGTTAATCTGATTCGTTGTTGTCAATGATGTATTCTTGTTGGAACTGAATGTACGTGATCTCAAATATTCGTCACTACCACTGAGACAACAATGAATTAAATGTATGTATTTGTTTGACATAAGATGTTATCTTGTACATGAGTATATGGGGAAGAAGGAGAGAATAAAGTAACAGGAATGAGATATGACAATAAGCTATTTTATTGTATTTGTAGTAGATGCATACATCAGATGTCATGAGTTTCCTGACATAAAATGGACTCATAACATCTATTAGTCTACTTCTGTGCTGTATAGTAAGACATGTTGTGTCTAGCTTCAAGCAGCAGAGATTATGCATCTTTAAGCTTCAGCACCTTTCTTGTAGTTGAAATGTGTTAGCAAACCTCTTTGCTGTTTGTGCTTCTTTCATAGCATACAACATCCTCTGTAATAGTCAAACATTCTTAGCCTAACATTTAGAGAAACTAGTCATTTTAATATTTAACTTTGCATCCCAATACCAAATAGACAGGAAAGTTTCTTTTATTGGTATATGCTTTGGGAAACAACACCTTTTCCTGTAGCTTTTGCAGACATCAATGTACACCTATAACATTTTTTTCCTTAATTTTAGAGTGAAGCTAAAACATTTTGAGAAATTTCAGGATACAGCAGAAGCATTAGCAGGTAAAGTCAAAGACTAGCTTTCTTGTTTTTGTTTTTAATCATGACACATCTTTATAAAAAGATTGTTTGCTTCAGTTGCCTGAGTTAACCTTATTCAATGTTGTCAATGATGTATTCTTTTTGGAACTGAATTTAAGTGATTTAACAAATTCGTCACTACCACTGAGACAACATTGAGTTAGCTTTTTTTATCATAGGGCTGAGATGAGAGCTGAGAAGTGGTTAAGTTGATCTCCCTGTGGAAACCAACAGCATAATGCTAAAGCACAATTCAGTAAAAGCTGTTCTACAAGGGACCAAGGTAATGTGGTGAAGCATACAGCTCTCTGATCATTTTAATCCAAGGATAAGTTGAAAATAGGATTCATACTTGAAATATTAATAAAACAGCTCTCTAGGGGTGCATTTTTAGTTTATAAAAAGCACATTTGAATACAGTTTTAGGAAAACAGGTTTGTGTATGTGTGCGTTTTAATATAAAAACTATGGAGAGGTATGAGTTATCTAAAGGGGACATGGTTTTTAATGATTTGGAAGAATGGATGATTCATATTCTCCAACTAGTCCTCACAATGGGACAACACGGTAAATAGGGTTTATTAACTAGGCTTGGCTTTAGTAGGCAGTTGGTTGTTTTAATGTTGGGGTAAACAAAAAGGCCAAATATAAACCCTAATCATAAATTTTTCAATTGCATGAATTCTATATCAGCCAACTACTTGGTGGTATGATTTAAAAATGAAGGCCATAAGGAAGAATATGGCTTAAAATTAGGCAAGAAATTAACAGACCCAAATAATTTTGTTCATCAGCCACAGGAGAAGGGTATGGTTCTCTTGTGAAAATTAGGAAACTATTATTATTATTAATCAGCCACCCCATCTTCATCAGTACATCAGTAATTAAAGCCTCATAGAACCATACAGCACAACTGATAATTTTGGCTGAAGAACGTTATTTTAAATAGTTTGGTTCATCACGGCCTTAAAATTAAATATAGGTAAAATTTTGTTGAAATCCCAAGCAAGGTTGTGTTAGCTATTCTCCAACTTGGAGATGTGTTCACATAGACTAGTTTTAACAGCTCCTCCCTGGAATTATAAGGCACTGTAGCCCTATCCCAATTTGTTCTGACCAGTCCTTATTAAACTTGCATGGACAGATCCACCCTCTACCCAATCACAGAGCAGGTTTTTACTATTGCTCTTCCATGGATCACATAGCAATTTGTCAGATTTTTTACTCATAACTCCAAAATTATTTAATCTTTGAAGTATTCCTGTGAGGTGGGTAATGTTATCACTTTTTCAAGTGATGAAGGCTTGAGAGATATCTCATCTTCCTACCAAGCTTATGGTATTCCTTAAAATAAGATGAATGAGGGAAATGCCATACTAGGTGAGAACCCTCTGATACACATAGCCTCCATCTAAGTTCCACATAGGCAGAGGCTATGTTGTTGATTGTCAAATCCTTACATTCTGGCACATAAATATTTTTGGGTTAATGAATGAAAGTCGTGAGCTCTGAAGAATTTGGCCATAGAAACCTCTACAATGCTTTCTCTCTCACCCCTCCCTCCCTCACTATTTTTTTTTTTTAATTAAAAAGTTGAACATCGCCTTATTAAGAGAACAGAGTCTTTCCTAGAAATTTAACTTCCTACTACCTGTTACAAAGCTTGACAAAACAGAACCAAAATTCGGTGGCTGCAGATGTCAGTAAGCATTTAAAACCCTATATAGCCTAAGAGTGATGGAGTATGATGTTAATAATTTATATTGGTCCCAGAAGTTTAAATATGACATTTGCATGGAGAGGTTTATTTTTACTTTTAGTTGAATTTTCAAGTTGCAAGTCTTATAAATAGCCACAGTAAAATTTGGGGCCAGCCTACATTTGGATGAAGAAGAGGAAACTACTAGGAGATACTGAGCAACAGCTAGTAAAGGTGATAAGTAGGAAAGACTCAGCCCATCCCCGTCACCATCTCTGTTTACTCTCTTTTAAAAATACTTATTAGAAACAGTAACAGATTTTTTTTTTTTTGGTAAAGAGAAGGTAAATGAAGGTCAAACTAGGTCAAAGTATAAAAGATACAGAAGATTGAGAACTAGGAGCAGGAGGTTGAATAAGTTTTTAATTATGAAAGATTAAAAACTTAAAATATAACTCTTATTAGAAAGGTAGATTGTAAGGAGTCAGTGTCATACAAAATGTGAAAGGTTAGAACCCAACAAAAGTAGCTTGAATCTTAGCTTCTCAGAGTGTGGAGATCTCTGAAAGAGCTATGCAGTTGCCAGATGGTTTTTGTCTTCACCTTTCATCTTCCTGGATAACAGATAAAATGGACTTGTAATTCAAATGGATGGAGATGTGGTCAGGAGGGAAGAGCCAAGTATCTGGCTAATTAAGTGCTTGGCCTTAGAAATGATGACAGACTTTATTCCTGTCAGGTATTCTTTCAACTCAGCTAAAACCCAGACAAATACCAGAAGTTTTAGTCCATTAATCCATGTAGATACTGAAAAATTTTAAGTGTAGGCCTAAGGACCAGTATGAGTTACAAAATAGAAAATTTAGAATTTACCCAATATGAAAGTCTCAAAATTGAATGTGGCTGCCTTTGGTGGTAAGTTCTCTATCGCTGGAGGTTTACAAGCTTAGGCTTGATGATACTTCTGGATCAGGGATTAGCAACGATAAAGCCCCACTCAGTTATGCTTACACTTTAACAGATCCTTCAAAATGAATACACACCCTTTTAACAGAGTCTTAAAGGGATATTAGGGTATTTCACAATTCAGAACATCAGGCAAGTGTTTTTTGTTCTCATTGTTTTTTTTCTTCCATTCCAAAATAGATTGTTTCTAGCGTTTTATGATTCTAGCTCCGAGTTCATGTGGCAAATTATATGTGGTTTAACTCCTGTTCTGTAGTGGAAATAAGGATAGCAAAATTAGAAGATTATAAAATGTGTAACTTATAAACGATTTTTACATTTATCATTTCAGAAGTAATATTAACTTTAGCCTTTTTGAGAGGAAATTTTTTTCTTAAGACCTTAAGCTCTTGAGTTAACTCTTGTTTTCTTTTTTCCTGAAAAGCATTCACAGCTCTGATGGAGGGCAAAATCAATAAGCAGTTGAAGAAAGTTCTGAAGAAAATAGTAAAAGAAGCCCATGAACCTTTGGCTGTAGCTGATGCTAAACTAGGAGGGGTCATAAAGGTAAAGTTACAATTTCCTTTCATGCCTGCTGATCAGATCCCACCATACAGCATAGTGGCCCACCATACAGCATCCCAGCCTTTGGAATGAATTGTTTATCATAAATTCTCTCTCTCTCTTTTTTTTTTCTTTCTTTTTTCTTTTCTCTTTTTTTTTTTTTTTTCTTTTTTTGTGGCAAGGCAACCCTTAGTTGACCTCACAGACTACATGGACCTTGTCATCTGACAATCCCTTATTTTTTACACCTATAGCACCTAGTCTTCCTAGGTGGTCTCCCATCCAAGTACTAACCAGCCCCAGCCCTGCTTAGCTTTCAAGATCAGACGGGATAGGGCTTGTTCAGGGTGGCGTGGCCATAGACATAAGTTCTCATACTTGATATTTTTTCCCCTAGGCTACATAATAATTGATTCCCAATATGATTATTAGGACTAAGTAAGCATATATGTTCATTGTAGAAAATACAAACACACCAAAAAATGGTTTAAAAAATAGCTTGAGCCCTGCCACCCAGAAGTAGCCTGGTAACACTTTGTGTATATCTTGCGTTTATTAGAAAACTTCAGTGGGGAGTAGAGTTGCTAGAGGTTAAACATAAGTTAGAGTAGGGGAAAAACTGGAAAAGCCAGACCCCAGACATGAAAAACAGAACAAATTGATAGCCAGTTGTTTGTGATAATTTGATCTTTGATTATTTAAGTAAGGATTATATTATGTCTAGGTCTTTTAGGAAGGAAAACCCTAATAAAGAAGATTGAGGGTTTTTTGAACCAGGATTCTGAATTTAAGAAGTTTGCTTAAATAGATTATTTCTAACATGGTTAGGGAATGAAGTTTCCTATGATGTCAGTCTCTGTCTTCATCCTTTGAAATGCCCACAAGTCTTAGTTTGTGTTTTTCTGGTAAAAACATTAAATTTTAGCATAATAAACATATGCACACAAGAGCAAATTGCAGAGTGGTAGGATTGTGGGTATCTTTAATTTTTTTTTCAGTTACTCTCTTATAAATCTTCAGCTGAATATTGCTCATACATCCTAAATATGTTTCTTAAACATGATGCACTATTTACATTTGTGTGCGTATCATTATATGCATTTGATGAACTATTAGATGCAGTGTGACAAATGAAAGCGTGGAGAATGAAATTTATTGTCCTAGTTGAATGTTTAAAAAGTTAAACTTAATTTGTGTGTATATATACACGTACATACTAACATGTATATATTTAGCAGTATTTAAGGGATGCTAAGTTACTATTCATAGATAAAAGGCTTAAGGTTCAGCATTTTACTTTTTATTCAGTTCCCTTTATAGTACTGTTGATTGTAATCTGTATATTACCTTTATGATTTTTAAAAGAATCTAAACATAAGGTAGTAAAAGATCCCTCAAACAAAAAAAAAAGAAATAGAACTACTGGGTAAAACTGTATTTATCTTTTTAAAGTTTTTGATTCATGTAGACAAGCTGTCTTCCAAGAAGCTTATAGCAGTTTTGACTTCTACCGACAGGATATTAAGTTGTTCTTCCCAGGAACACTTGCTCTTTATGAAACAAATGTAGATGTTTAAATCAATGCTATTTGAATACTTAAATTATTTTAGGAAACTTATTTCTCTAATGCAAGTGTTCTTGGTTTTATAGGAAAAGCTGAATCTCAGTTGCATCCATAGTCCTGTTGTTAATGAACTTATGAGAGGAATTCGTTCACAGATGGATGGATTGATCCCTGGGGTAGAACCACGTGAAATGGCAGCTATGTGTCTTGGATTGGCGCACAGGTGAAATTTACTGAAAAATAAAGTTAGCTTAATTTTTAATAAACAGTTGTATAGCATTGTTCTAACCCATTTCCTATTTGCCCCGAGAATACTCACTGTTGGTACTTGTGGTTGCAACATTTACGCTAAGATAACACAGGGGTTACAGTTCTAATCATAGCCCCAAAGTTTGCCACAAAATACCTTGCTTTTATTATTATTTTCTTATCACTCTAGTATATCAACAGTCTTAGGAAACAAATGACATCGTTCTGTTTATATAACATCCTGTTTTTAGTAGTTCGGTCGCTGAAAATGTCAAATCTTAGAAAACTTAGCATTCCTAATCCTGATGTTAATGCTAGCAGCAAGCTGCACTTTTTTCCCTAAATGGGAAAAGGGCTAATCGTGTCACACCTAATAATTTATCATAACTATCAATAGTAGTAGTACCCTCATTTTACAGATGAGAAAACTGATGCCCAAAGCCAAAACAGCTAGTGAGGAGGCCAGGATTTGAATCCAGGCATTCTTATTCTATTGCCTACACTCTAAACCTCCCCATAGGCATTCTCTACTCTTTTAGTATTGGATCCCACAGTTCTTGGGATTTCTTTCTTTTTCATTTTTTTCTTAACCTTTGCTAAACCATTTGCTGTTTCACCATCTACTTGCCATGTCCCCAAATTTCTCATCTGCTGTGGTCTCTCCTGTATGTGTATTGCTTGTTTTACTTTGATTTTTATTGCATTTTTGTAATAAGGTAAAAGCACATTAACCTATTATTTTTAACCATTAGAACAAGCATTTCTGCTGTAGTGTAATGTTTGTGTTCCTGAAAAGCTTAACATTCTTGAAGCTGCACTACAAGTAACAGGGTTTATGCAGAAAAAATAAGATTAAGGGTAGACTGCTCAAAACTTATGCAACTTTGTAACCAGAACATTGTCAATAAATCCTAAAAAATTAACACAGTAAAAAGACATTAAATTTATATTTAAAAGAATATAGTAAACAAAATTCTATGCATTTGAACAAAAAGTATTGAGCATAGATTGATGGCAATGTTAAAGCTATGCTGACTTAGATGGGCAAAATGCACCAGAGTCGGGAAGAACTTGATAGTAAGCATTTTTAAGAGAATTAATACCTATACTGGATCAAGATTCAAACTTGTGATTAACTGGCATTGCGTACAGCAGCGGTTTTCAATCAAGGGTAATCAGATATCTTTTAGAGAATGTTTGGCAGTGTGTAGAGACATTTTTGGTTGTCACAACTAGGGGTAGGTTCTTTTACTAGCATATAATGGGTAAAGGCCAGGGATGTTAACCATCATACAATGCACAGAATAGCCCCCTATAAGAAAGACTGTCAAGCCCGTAATGTTAATAGTGCCACGATGAAGAAACCCTAATTTATATATAGTGTTATTCCTCCATGGCTTTCTGTTTTCAAGTGTTGCAGTGCTGCATTTTTTTCTTACTTGCTGGTATAAAGCATTAACGTGCTGCAGAAATTGTCTGTGAACCAGTATGGCCTGTACTACACAGCATTTTCCTAGTTGTCATTGATAAATGTTAAGAACTGTAGGTTCTTACCGACTTGCAACAGGACAAATATTTTCTTTTCGAATGTGTATTTTCTGATCTTGAATATTCTTGTTCAACTATTTTTCCTATGTAGGTAAGTTAAAAATAAAACAATGTGGCTCTGAGGGAGGGATTTGGGTTAAAAAAAAGTACTTAAGATGTTAATTAAGTGCTTTTTATAGATGCCATCTTAGTAATTTCCTATTTTTCACTTCTCCCCAGCTTGTCCCGCTATAGATTGAAATTTAGCGCTGATAAAGTGGATACAATGATTGTTCAGGCAATTTGTAAGTATAGAACATGTGTGGTCTATTCTGTCTATTCTGCATGGTATTTTCCTACTATTAAAACTATCTTTTATAATTCTGTCGAGGAAACGAAAGATTAGTTAGAACTTTAAGTAAATAATTAGGAAAATGCAGAATAGAAAAAAAACTACCTATAATTTGATTAATCGAAGATAATATACTAATAAGGTAAAATTTATTTTGCTTTTTTCACTGGGCTTTATTTATAACAGGTCATTCTCCCATTAAGTGATTTTTGGAAACTTCAGAGTCTTAACAATTTCTAATTTTAAAAATTCCTCTAAATGGCCATTGCATTGTTGGAACATATATCTAAAAGTATTTAAAGCAGTTACTCGGATAATTCTATGCTGTTGTTTAGAACAGCGTTATTCATAATAGCCAAAAGGTGGAAACAAGCCAAGTACTCATTAACAGAAGACTGGATAAACAAAATGTGGTATATACACACACTGAAATGTTCATCCTTAAAAAGGAGTGATGTTCTGATACCTGCTACAACAGGGACAAATCCTGAAAACATACTAAGTGAAATAAGTCACACACAAAAAGGCAAATATTGTGTGATACCTAGAGAGACAGAAAGTAGGAGAGATTACTAGAGATTGGGGGGAGTTGTGGGTTGGGCTTTATTTAACTGCTACAGAGTTTTAGTTCATGGTGATGAAAGATTTCTGGAAATGAATAGTGTTAATGATTGTACATCATTGTGATTGTACTTGATGCTACTGAATTGTACACTTGAAAATTGTTAACGTGGTAAATTTTATATTTTACCACAATTTAAAACTTTTAAGTTTCTATTTTCTTTTCCATTTTAATTTGCTGCAGCCTTGTTGGATGACTTAGATAAAGAACTGAACAACTACATTATGCGGTGTAGAGAATGGTATGGCTGGCATTTCCCTGAATTAGGAAAAATTATTTCAGATAATTTAACATACTGCAAGTGTTTACAGAAAGTTGGTGAGTAACTTTATCTTTTAAGTCATTGAAAGTAACTTATTTGCTTTGTAAAACATGAGATATAATAATTTTTTTCTTAACTTTTATAACTTGTATTAGGTTTTAGGAATATAACCATATTAATGTTTGTTATATTTCAGAAACAAAATTAACTTTAACTTTGATTTTGATGGCCTCTGCAAACAGGACATGGCTCTCTAATTTGTTTTTTCTTGCAATGGCTTCTCATGTTCACATGAATGTGTCACATAGTGGGTTTGCCGTTACGGGCAACTGTAGACTTGGAGAGATATTCTGAATATATTAATAATAATACTAAAAGTAATACTGTTATCTGTACTGTTAGTGTTATAGTTTATACTAATAATAATATTAGTGTTAGTATTCGTATTAGTTAGAGATGCCTAAGTATTATTAGTGAATGTGAGATATTTGGCTTGTATTATATTGTCACACCAAGAATTCGTGGTCTTAGCTACAAATTATCTATCACAGTATTTCATGGGGATATTTTGTTTTGTTTTTATGGGGTATTGCTTTTGGGTTTTTTTGGAAGGAAGTGGTAGAGAAAGATTTTAATCTCTAAAATTAAGCCTTTGCATAAGGAAAATTCCTAGGTCAAACTTGTTTACTTTTGTTTTGTTTAGGCACCCTTTTCATTGGCTTATCTCTATTTCTTTTGACTGTTTGGATTTTATATAATTTGTTGAAGAGTGATTCTCCCTCATCCTCTACAAACATTCCATAGGCGATAGAAAGAATTATGCCTCGGCCCAACTTTCAGAATTACTGCCAGAGGAGGTTGAAGCAGAAGTAAAAGCAGCTGCAGAGATATCTATGGGAACAGAGGTTTCAGAAGAAGATATATGCAACATTCTACATCTCTGCACTCAGGTAAGCTACACATAGAGATACGAGTTGTGGTGTACCAGCTCTGTAATAAGTTTCTGATGGTCATGATGATGCTTAAACTTATTGTTCACCTGATAAATAAATGAAGGTGTTCAGTCACTACCTCATCTGATGCCATCTTGATTTCTATACTTAAAGGGGAAATATATAAAATGAAGAGTACTGATTTTATTATCGCATAGTCTGAATAATGAATTATAAATCCATAAAGAAGGCAGAAAAGTATAGCTTGAGTTGTTTAATTATTTTATGTTTATAGCCTGCAGTGATTTGAGCTAGCTACATGAGAATTAAAAAGGATAGCACAAATATCTAATTGTTGGAGGTTTTTAAAAAATAAAGTAATGTTGGCTATCATTTTTAGATAGTATATTAGACTGTTTACATTACCTAGTAAAATCTTCACACCAACCCTTTTATAGGAAATTGAGGCAAAGAATGGTTTGTTTTCCCGGGGTTGCACAACTGCTCTATGATAATTAAGTAGGGCTCGCATATGAAGTTTATCCTGTTTTTACTCTTAACCATGAGTTATTCATTTTGTTCCTTATACTAGGTGATTGAAATCTCAGAATATAGAACCCAGCTCTATGAATACCTACAAAATCGAATGATGGCCATTGCACCCAATGTTACAGTCATGGTTGGGGAATTAGTTGGAGCACGGCTTATTGCTCATGCAGGTGATTTTAATGTAATTTGTAAACATGGGTATTCAGAGTTGTTTTTAACTAGGATTTTTAAAAATCTTTAAACTACAGTTATTAAAAGAAATTTTAGGTAATAAATAGGAGATGGTGTATGAATAAGGACTAAGTGTTCAGTGATGATTTTTATTTGTATGCCTGATTTCATTTTGGGTAATGAAGGCACCTTAAGTCACTACCTCTTCTGAGACACTTGTCCGCTGTCAGAAGTTTGTTATGTTTAATTAGAATAATCAGGTATATGTAGGAAGATGAAATCAGTTAATATTTTATAAAATAAAAAAATAGATTTAATTTTAAATAGTTTTAAGAAATCACAGCAGCCATGTGCTGCTTAGCATCAGGGATACATTAAGAGAAATGTGTTAGCCAATTTCATCATTGTGCAAACATAAAATGGACTTACACAAACCTAGATAGTATACCCTACTATACACCTAGGCTATAAGGTATACCACTGTCGTGTTGTATATGTCGTCTGTTGTTGACTAAAATGTCATATGACACATGACTACACATACCCTTGATTGAGATTCTTGTGCTATTGAATATGCTATTTTATATTTTAATATATTTAACATAAAGTATTTTAAGCAAGGGATTTATTAAACAATGTAATGCCTTTGTATGGTGATATTACTAAGATGGCTGCTACAAAAAATACTATGTAATTGAATATCTGCAAATACAGTGAGGTACTGGTTCATTATATTACTGGAGATATGGTAATAATTCATCACGGATCTTAGTGTATCATCTACAATAAAGTGTTTAAACTAGAATAGTTTCCTCATTGATCAGATATGCTATTCAGATACCCTCAGCTGCAAGGTTGGAATCCTCTGGGCTGGTTTTTTTAGTCTACCTCCAAAATTTCATATGTTTAGCTAAACTTGGAGCAAGAGATGCAGGAATTAGCAGAAGTGTGTGTTGAATTTTAAACATGTACCTAGTGGTCAAGCGAGTACATTAATATTGGGGGTATTTGACAAAATCTGTGCAACAAATAACAGCAATAACTTTTGATTCCTAACTAGTGTACTTATATTTTCTCATCCTTAACTGGGATAAATAAAGTATGGAATTTATCATAGTTCTACTATCAACATATTCTAATAAGTTTACATTTATTTATGTGAGGGTTTTTATTTAAATTATAGAATATTTGATATCCAAAATACATCTTTAAAAAATGGCTAGATTGAGGGGTGTCTGTAAATAACATGTTTATATTTATATCCCGTGGTATGGTAATGAATGTAAAATAGTAATGCCATATCCCTCAGGCAAATAAGTAAAATCAAATAAGCTTAACCTTCAATTTGTCATAGATTTCATCATAAACTTTTGCTTGTGATGCTAATGGAAAAATCACAAATGGCTGAGGCATCAGGATTTTTAGGGAATTCCAAACCATAGAATTCTGCATTACTTCAGATTTTTGTTTGCTGTATTGGCTGTAATACTTAGATTGTAAGTCTTGTGTTTAGTGCATGCAACTTTCAAATGCTCAAAAGTGCATTTATTGTAATTAACTTCTTTTCTTTTGAAGGCTCTCTTTTGAATTTGGCAAAACATGCAGCTTCTACAGTTCAGATTCTTGGAGCAGAAAAAGCACTCTTCAGAGCTCTAAAGTCTAGACGAGATACCCCTAAGTACGGCCTCATTTATCATGCTTCACTTGTGGGCCAGTCAAGTCCCAAACACAAAGGAAAGGTGAGTTACAGTTTTCTTGAGATAGGCCTTTTTTCCTTCACAAACAGCCCATTTTCCTCCTACTCTGTAGTATGCAATAAATCTATTTGTTCCTCATGAAACAGAATGGTGAATTCTTTAAATAAAAAGTATTTTGTGTTCTAGAAGGAAGTATTATTTGTTGGTCCTGTTAAAGCCTGTCTTTCACTGTGTTATTTTCCTGGAACTCACCCGTTGGAGTGACACATCAAAAGTGTCTGTGGGAGAGAAACCAAGTTAATATCAACATTTATGAATTATAAAAAATAATAGCCCTATGCAGTGTTGTCTCTTATTTTACAGATGAGGAAACTGAGGCTTAAGTACTCTTAAGCTCTTTCGTAAAGTACATATAGTTTAATATAAACTAAAATTTCATAAAATTCAGGGCAGAACAATGGGAAAATAGAGTTGAATGAAATAAAATGTTAATGAGCTTAAAAGGGGGGCTATACTTTCTGGCTGACCTTGTGGTATAGAATTAGTGTTGCTGAGTGGAAACTAAAGGAGGGCACTGAAAGAATAGTTTGAACTAGTTTTAAACATGAGCTACTAAAAGATCTTTTCATCCACCTAAATGATATTAGTTTTGTATAATCAGCCATTATGTTGTGGCAAACATTCAAATGTAAGATAGGTGGCTTGACTTACATGATTTATAATACTTTTTTAATTCGTGATTTTTAAAAAATTCTAGAATGACTTTCTAACTTCAGGTTCTCTGTTAGATTTCTCGAATGTTGGCAGCCAAAACTGTTTTGGCTATCCGGTACGATGCTTTCGGTGAAGATTCCAGTTCTGCAATGGGAGTTGAGAATAGAGCCAAATTAGAGGCCAGGTTGAGGACCTTGGAAGATAGAGGGGTAAGATACACATTCAACCTATTGCAGAAGTTACTTGTTAAAAGTTGATTGAGTACTTTATGTACTTAAGTCATTTATTTCACTTGCTGAACAGTTTTATGAATCATCTTAATATGGTTAATACATTCTTTCTATGCCTGCTGTTAACAATTTCCTTTAGATTTACTAAGAATTGATATATTAGAGTATATACTATAAACTGTGTCTTAGAAAATTATTTTTTCTTTTATTAGATAAGGAAAATAAGTGGCACAGGAAAGGCATTAGCAAAAGCTGAAAAATATGAACATAAAAGGTGAGTATGGGAGGATAGGTGAATTTCTGCTTATTTAACTGTTCATTGTAGACAACAGTTTTTTATTGTAAACTGAAGCATGTCAGTATTCTCCTAATTTTTTTCTTTGCCACTGACTTTTCACATTCAGTTCTGGTTTTTAATTCTTTACATATTTTTACATTGGTGTAATTACATATAGTATATTTGTTTTGACTCTTAATATTTAACTTGTTCATTGCCAAATATTGGTAGAAATATTTGTCATTCATAGTTCCTATATATGCCATTTATCAGAACGAAACTTCAGAATTGAACAAACCTATTTTTTAAAGGGACAAAAATGTCTATAAAATGTCTAAGACACATGATAAAGTATTCAGACCTCACCATAAAATTAAAAGATTGACATTTCTAGTTGTTAACTCATAAATTCTACTTTTATAAATCTTGTAATTCTTAAGAGTTTTAATAATAAATTTTATGTTGTAGATGGGTGGGGAGAGCAATATATAGTAACATCTCAGTTATAAATATATATTTAAAAATACACATTTAGGGAAAAATGGTTTTTCTTTATTGTATTCTGAAAGGAAACCTATGTATTCAGTTAAATAGTTACAAACCTACAAATCAGCTTAAGAAATAGAGTATTCGTTTTTAAATATTCCCATACTATTATGTTATGACTTTAAACACTTGCACCTAAAGCGTCAGTTATGAGATTTAGTTCACATTTCAGGTACTTAGCACTTCAATTTTTTTCTGCTATGTTAGAATAAAAGCAATTTTGGAGTTTTGGGGACTATTCATATGTATGCCCATCTTGTTCCTCTGTTTCTTGGGATCTTGTGAAGTCTTCTGTATTATATCTGATTGAGGTGGTTTGTTTTGGTTTTTATTGAATTACTTTATATTCTAAAATGTGAATTGGTTCAGTTTTTACTTTCTAGTATATTAATTTGGCACAAAGAGATTTTCTCCATTTTTCTTCCACGCTGATTAAATAATTTTCTGTACCATAGTTACTATGTCGGTTACTAAATCAGAATTCATTTAGCTCAGCACTTTTGAAGTGTGATTGACATGTCTGGAAAGTTATTAATAGCTCTTTACCTTTGGGGAATTAACTGCTTTCCATAAACTGTCCCAAAACCTCTAAAATGAAACAGCATTTCATGTTTATATAAGTATTATCTAATATCATTTCCTTTAAATCTCTTTAGTTATTTTAATTGCATATACTTGTAGAGATTTTCTAAAAGTCTTTGGCTCTTTCAGTGAAGTAAAGACTTACGATCCTTCTGGTGACTCCACACTGCCAACCTGTTCTAAAAAACGCAAGATAGAACAGGTAGATGAAGAGGATGAAATAATTGAAAAGAAGGCAAAAAAAGCCAAGGTTAAAGTTAAAGGTTAGTTCGAATGTTTTAAATGTCATTTATACTCTTAGTCCTTAAGTACAGACTTCATAAGTTTTGAGAAAATATGTATTATTGAACTTTATTGTGAAGCCACCCATATTGAAAACTAATGGTGTTTTAATAAGCCATCATCTTTTCTGGGAATTTAGGATATTGTTAAATTTATTAGACTTTATAGAAGAATATGAGAAGCATTTCTTTGAATATATGGAATTGCATATTATACTATGTGTGCTAAAACTTTAGTTTCTACTGTATACACTATTTTGAGAATCAACTTAAAATAGAAGGAAAACAAGGTATGTAGTTTCTAAATAAGTTGAGATAGTTTTGTTACATAGTTAGGTGTAGAATTGATAGATCAGTAGTTTTCTTCATTGTTTATATTATATGGAATGGACTAGGGTGATAACATATTGCGTAGTCTGTCATCATAATGATACTTAAAAGGTGCTTTCCAGTGAAGCAAGCTGTTTTGCAGAGTTGATAAGCAAGAGACCTCCTCTCCCCCCACTCCTATTAGGTGGACCTATGTTGAGTTGCCTGTCAGCCAGTCTAGGAAGACAAGCAGTTAAGCAATGGCAAGTTTAATTTTTGGTTTCTAAATATCTCAATGGTCAAAAGTGTCCAATCAGCACATGTGGACTTCTGCCCCTAGATGAGGAAAATGTTATTTAATTCCTATGCTGTTTATTGGGATTCCTAAAACCATTAATAGTATTTGAAAACACAAAACTTCAGATTTGTATCTTCACTTACATGTCCAATAAGCTTTTAAAACTTAACATTCATGGATCTTTGCCACTCCCACTTCGTTTGCCACAATTTCCTCCATCTTAAAAATGGCAAACTTGGTTACGTTGGCCTTTAACCTTGAATCTTTTCTTATAACCCAAATCTGTTCTGGCAGCAGATCCTCTTCATTCCACTTTGAAAGTATATCCAGAATCTAACCACCTATCATATCCACCACTTCTTAATGTAGCAGCCACAGTGGTCTCCGTGCTATTCCTTGAACTGCTGAACTCCATTCTCCTAAAATAACCTTAGCATTTGGTCTTCTCTGCCTGGAATGTTTTCCCTCAAGATATATGCATCATTCGCTTTCTTATCTCTTTTAGGGGTTTGCCTAAAATGTCCACATGTACCGCCCTCCTCACATCCTTAGCACTGATTACAGTGTAAAAATAATGTATAGTGAATGTATCATTTTTTTGTCTCCACTTCTGCTAAAAGATTCATAAGAACAGGAATTTTTATCTCTTTTGTGTCTTGCTGTATCTCTAGTTATTTGGTTTAGGGCTTGGCATGGTACAAAGTAAGTATTTGGTGAATGAATTTTATTAACAGCTACGTGTTATTGAGTCCTCGTTCTAATGTGTCAAGCATTGTGCTTGACGTTGCATATTTTCTTGTTAAGTCCTAGTAACAGTCCAATGAAATAGACATTACTAAATTTTATATAGATGAGGAAGTTGGGTTTACAGAAGTTAAATCATTTAACTTCCTCAGGGTCACAGTGCAGGTTGAATAAACCCAGGACTGTTAACTCCAGAATACAAACAATAATTTCTAATATAATTGACTTCTCCAAAAGAACACTGGGTTTGGTGATGAGATGATCCATTTAAATTCTGATTTCTATACATAGCTACATCATCATGAGGCATTTACTTCTCTCTGAGCTTTATATCATTTGTAAAGTTAATGGTATTGAACTAGCTGTTAGAAGGACCTTTCTAATTATACAATTATATAATAAGCATTAAGTGGTTGACCTGAATGACAGGGAAAACCTGAAGAGGTTTTGTGGGAGTGAGTTCTGATGCAATGTTAAAACCCTGTTTAGTTGAAGAAGAAGAAGAAGTATTAGTCTTGGAAGAACAGGAGACATCGGTGAAAAAGAAGAAGAAGAAGGACAAAAAGAAACACATTAAGGAAGAACAGCTTTCTGAGGAAGAACCGTGTACCAGTACAGCAATTCCTGTATGTTTTGTTTTTATTTTACTCTATATAATTAGCAGGTAATTTTTTTAGGTGAGGTAACCCTTGGTTGACCTCACAGGTTACAAGGACCTTGTCAGCTTACAATCCTTTATTCATTCCTTCCTTCCTTCATACATAGATACGTACATGCATACATACTCCTACAGCACTTGGTCTTCCCAGGTGGTCTCCCATCTAAGTGCTAACCAGGCCCGACCCTCCTTAGCTTTCGAAATCAGATGGGATGAGGCTTGCTTGTTCAGGATGCCATGGTTGTAGACAGCAGGCAATTTTTTTAAAAAGTGGTTTTCTTGTTGGGCAATAAAACTAAAATGGCATTGTTGTAGTTATGTAATTACTAGATTCTTGTTACAAATTGGATTTGCTTGAGTAAGGTGGGGAATATGATTTACTACATATCACTTTCATAGAGTTCATTTTTATATTTTTAAATTTTAATTTTCCCCCAAATTTCTTTTCAAGATAAATAGATCTACTTTGCTTTTTATAAGGAAAAGTTATTATTACCCATACATGTACAGCTTTTTCAAAAGCATTCTTGTTGATTATTTTCAGAGTCCAGAGAAAAAGAAGAAAAAGAAGAAAAAGAAAGATAGTGAGGACTAATGGAAAGAAATCATAATTGAGTCACCTGGATACATCATGCTTAAGATTCAGTCAGGAATATACCAGAGATGCTCTCCAAAAATAATTGAGGAAAGATTGGATGAAAAAGTGGTTATTCATCTATGGCTTTTTAAACCTATTTGTGTCGACATCAAGTCTGTTAACTTTATGTCATCATTTCTTAGGCTTTGTTATACAAATAAAAGATATTTTCTTTGTATATTAAGGCAGTTCTGTGATCTTTATATTTTAGGTTAGAATCTTTGACTGTTTATGTCTTTTATTCACCATCCAATTGATATTATTTTGGTAATTATATTTGAAAAGTGAGAGTTCTGAATTCATTCGAAACTTCGCCTTTTGTAAGGCAGCAATTAGATGGACCAATTTAAGAATCTCACTCTAATGTTTCTCTTGCCTTTTTGGACTTTTCATGTTTTTTCTTTTCTCCAGTCTTTCTGCCACTTTCAGTGAAGCTATAAATTAGGTGAACAAAACTTGGTCATCTCTTCAGAAAGAAAAAATTTGACTCACTTTATTGTTTGCAATCCTGAAAGGTGCAACAAAATAATTATTAATCTAGACCCTGATTTGTTTATAAAATAATCTAAAGGGACTTTTTTTTTTTTAAGGGTAATACATTTTATAGTAAAGCATAGGGATAAAGGGAAAAGGTGAGTAAAAATAATATGTAAACAGGCATGAATTATAAACCAGGACATAGAACTTTACATCTCATAACAGTGTTTTGTATGAAATGATACAAATTTTCAGAGATGTAAATACATTTCAATTATAGCTATTTTGACTGAATACTGCATTAAGTACATATAGCCCTCCGTAGATAAAATTACATAATAAGGCTGGTTATTTTTTTCCAGGACAGAGTTGTTATTTCCCCTCATGCAGTAGTACCTCCAGACTCTATTGATTTGGGACTAAACAGATTTTATTTTTAACAACTTATTAAAGTGGCTTATAAACTGCCAAGGGCTGTATAGTTGAAGCTTTATACCTGAAACAAGATAGACTTTGAGAATACTAATTAGTAAAACTCCTACTAGTCAGCTTGAGTGGTCTCCTGTAGGCCTGTAGAAAACCAAGTTGAATCACAGAGTTATTCGCTTTCTTAAGTGCTAAAGTCTTAACTCTAAAACACTAATCAAAATGTAAGTTCTGGTTCTTTGCATTAAAATGAAACACTTGTTTTGAAGAGTCCTGGGAACAGTCTGAAATGGAAAGCTTGGGTGAAATTTATATACCTAATTTGATAAACAAATTTGAAGAATTATCTTGTGACAGCCAAATATTTCTGCTTAAAAAGCTATCTTTTCTTTGTTGTTCTCTACCCTCTTCAAAACTAGATTTTTATTTTCTCGTTTAAACTAACTTCTGTATCGTCCTCACTATTTCTGACTGAGCTGTACTCTCACCAGAGCTTCGACTTTCTGCAGTTCTCTGTACATGAAGAGTTCAGTTTATTTGTTGCTTCTCTAAGGTCATCTTTTATAACTTGGCTCTGGCTCATCGTCTGTCCCCAGCTGTACCTCTATGATTCTGAAAAGTTACTACTCTATGTTGGAACATCTTAATGGCCTGAAAACTGGAATCTCTGAATTACGCAATGGTAGGTATATATGGTGGTTCATTATATTTTCTCTCTTTCTGTCTCCTTGAAAACAATTGTAATTAAAAGTCTTATTTTTTAAAGTAATAACATTTTACCTATTTTGCTTTGATTCTGAGTTCTTTTTCTCTGAAAATTGATCTGTATGATCTTGTTCAACAAGCATTTGGAACAACCACTAGGGGCCAGGCACTTGTTAGCCAGAAAACAAGGAAGCAGAAGATATATCTGCTGCTAACCTCAGGGAGTTCACAAAGTAAAGTTCAAACGCTCCTGATAAAGAATTTTTTTCTCATTTAAGTTCTGTTTTGCTTGAGGAAGGGGAAACACAGGGAAGCAGCAAGTAGAGATCTCAACAGAAAATGAGAAATAAGGAAATTTTGAAAAGCTGCAAAGTGGAATTTCAGTTTATGGAAGAGAGATCCTCCTCCCTCAATTAGGGAGAAGTTCTACACAAGAAAGTAGAAAACATGAGTAGCAGAAACCTACCCCTTGGCAGGTAATAGAGTTGTAAGTTTAACTGCATCCCATTGTACTCTGTACCCTAAGACTTGTCTCCAACATCCTTTGAGCTTCAGCAATTCGTTAATCACTTGGAGTACCATGCTGTGTCATAGACGTGTAGGGAAGCCATCATGTGAATTCTTGAGGCCTCAAAACTACCCTCCTACCCTGAGCCAAGAAGCAGAGAAGGCCTTGATTCCAGCAGGGGTAAGTGCCTGACGCTAGGAAAAGAGTTCTTGGTCGCAAAGCAAATGCATCTATTTATATCCTATAATGTGCTGGGCCAGCAACATGCTAATAACCAGCTGGGCATGATGGAGAGGCCACAAACTGACTGTCAGACTGGGAAGATCCCTGCACTGGTGGTTGGAGAATATATGAAAATGCTGCATAAGCCAAAAAGCACTTTATAGTTTCTTTGCTGCTGTTATGAGCCAGTTTCTACACTAATTATACTTAAAACACTAATTCATGTGCTTGGATAAGTCAATATGTGCCCCCCTTGAGTCCCATTTTCATATATAAAATGGAAATGTTCATCTCAAGGATCTTGGAACTCATAATTTATTTAAAAATCCCTTGTAAACTGAAAAGGTGTATTATTACTCAAAATCTGTTCTTAAAAACAGGAAAACTCAAGAGTTACATATTCCAGGGAAGAAGTCAGTGGTAAGATTAGGAAACATGTCAACCACCAGCTAGTCATTTACCAGAACCATTTCTTACCTCTGGACACAGCTAGACTACATTTCTTAATCTTCCTTGTAGTTAGATGTGGCCATGTGACTGAGTTCTAGCCAGTGGTCCACAAAGATCCTCCACTGCAGTCCCTAATACCCTATTCCATGACTTCCCCCCACCTCAGCTTGACTATGCAGACAAACATAGTAACCTTGAGGTATTAAGATAGAGAAGCTGTAAGGTAAAAAACCTATATCCCTGAATCACAACACATGGAAGATAGCTACCAACTGATGAGGAACATCCATTTTAAGTTTACAGAGAAAGAAACTATAAAAGTAAGATGGGGTAGGTAGATGGGGTAAAGGAGGTCAAATATGTGGTGACAAATCTAACAGGTGAATATGTGTGTATACATCTATATGTAAATAAATATATACAGCTTAAAAGTATACATTTGAAGTACTGGATTTCATTAACCAATGTCACCATAAAAAAAATTTTTTTTAAAGACGTGATTCAACCTAGTATTTTGATTTGTTTCAGCAGATAGTGTGACCTTAAACCACCTTAGAGGATGTCTTCAACAGCTACATTTTCACAGGTAAATTAGGATTGTGCTATGGTCCATGTTTGGGTACAAAAATATTTGATTTGTTCCACAAAATGTTGGCCAACATAGTTTTAAAAAATTTAATTCATTGATGAATCAAAAATTTTTTTTATGCAGCAATATTTTTTTCTTTTTCATTTGTTTTTTGACCTTCAGAATCAATGTAGCAATGAAAAACCCTAAAACCAAACTAAACAAGGCCAAAAGAATAAAATCTCTTTAATAAACAGAATTAAACTGTTTAGATCCTAAAAGAGAGAAATTATGATTGTGGGGTGAGGAGTTCCAAAATACATGAAATTTAGAAAACAAAGGAAAAGTTTAGTAAAGTTGACCAAATAAAAACTTGTATGGCAAAATAGTGTAAAACAGTAAAAACATAATGAGACGGTTTCTTTAAAGAGGTTAAATTAATACAAAGATTTAAAAAATACAAATAACAGGTAATTCCAGAAAAAAGTGTACAAATGATTAATGATCATAAGAAAAGGAATGCTCTAACAAATATAAAGTATAAATGAACAAGTTACTTGTGATTTATCAAGTCCCCACACATACCCTCCCTTAGTCCCTGGTTACTTGTTACTGTACTTCAGGCTAAGAAATCACCTGTGTGGGTCAGGAGTGAGTCTTGCCCAAATGTGCCACCATGGCATGTAGATTACTTCAAGATAAAAACAGTGAAAGTCCAACAAAGTCAAGAAGTTTACTATCTCCCCCTTATCTGCCTAAAGAGATTCAGAGAGAAAAGCTTGGTTCAGGAAGGGAAACAGCATATATGAATCAAGCAAAAATCTGTTCCCTGGATTTCCCTGTGTCTCATTGTTTCTGATTGGTCCTGCAAGAATTTGTTTACCAAATGTTTGCTCTTTATCATCTACCTGTGAATTGCCCTCCCTTCTTCCCCTCCTTACTCCAAAATGACATATATGCCTCATTTTTCCTCACTGTCTTTAGGACTTTCATGCTTATGTGAATTCCCTGTTCATATGTATTAAAATTTTACTTTCTCCTGTTAATCTTTTATATGTTCTTTGAATTATTCGACCACCAAAAGAACCAACGGGGTAAGGGGAAATTTTTCCCATCCCTAGCATGTATAAAGGTCTCATCCCCATTTTATAGCAAAGGAACCAGAATCACAGAAGAGTTATGGTGACAATTATAACTCCAGCTTCCACCAGTTTAATATATCAGAGAAACATAATGTTTTTGAAATGCTAGATTAGAGACCAAAGTGTCATCGTATGATTTGATTTTATCTTAAATGATCGGTAATAATTTGAAAGAAAGCGCAGATTGATATTAAGATTTTGCTATCATCTACTTGTTCTAGATGTGCTTTTCTCTTTCTCATAGTCTCCTTAGAACTTTCCTCCATCTCATGAATTCTTAAGATTGGGTTTTCTTTCCTCTTCCTGAATCACAGATGGTTTCCCACCCTGTGAAATCTAGTGACTGGCTGGCCAGAGCATTACTGCAATTGTATTCTGAAGGAAATCCTTTTCTTAACTGCCAGGAATTTCAGTCTCCAAACTGAGAAGGGGGAGGAGGGGGGAACGGATGTTTGGCATACTGCCAGGTAATTGCCTTTTCCCTTTAGCCATCTGCAGGCGACTGGCTGGAGCCCAAGGGTGAAACCACAGCCTCCCAGGGCTGGAAGGGACAGACTTTCAGGGATCCTGGGAGGTTCAAGGCCAGTGATTTCTCTTCTATATAGACAGGACCTCTTTTAAACCACAGCCTAGCCTAACTTTAATGCCTTCTAAAAGGAGAAATTATATAAACTGAGTTGATCATATTCCCAGTGTTAAAAACAATATTATAAAGCCTTTTCTTTCATCTAAACCAGATTTCGGCAAACTTTCTGCAGAGGATAGTAAATACTGTAGACTTTACAGACCATAAGATCTCTAGAGCAACTAATTAAGCTATTGTAGAGCAAAAGCAGCCACCAACAATGCCTAAACAAGTGTGGCTGTGTTCTAATGAAATTTTATTTATGAACACTGGAATTTGAATGTCATGTAATTTTCATAAGTCATGAAAAAATCATTCTTTTTACCCACAGCCATTTAAAAATGGTGGGATTGGGGGAGGACAATACATTCTTAGCTCATGGTCCACACGAAAACAAACAACTAGCTATCGTTTGTTGACCTCTGATAACTATTTTTCAAACTGCTATGGCAAGTCCTTTGAGGAGGGGAGAAAGAGCTGTTGGGGTAAGTGATACCCCTCTCTGACTTGAGTTGGCATCATTCCCCCTTTTTTCTGTTTCATATATTGGACTCCCAGGTTTTATTTTATTAAAAAGAAAGATTCCATAGCCAAAAGTTGAAAAGTTGCTGATCTAACCAGAATCTTTTTTGCAACTGCTGCCCATTTTCTTTTGGTCTTTCTCAGTGGAGATAGAGAATGGTTTGTTATCTAGTTCATTTTAAGGTTAAATAAGCCTTTTTCTTTCATATACTCCATAAGTCTGTTATATTATTCCAGACTTTTACTTGACACTGGTGACCTTTCTCTCCAAGTTCTCAAAAATCCTAAAAAATTCTACAAAGTGAAATAATACATGAGAGGAAAGAGCACCTTTCCGTACATCTCAGCATATTTATTCAGAGTGGCCAACAGCACTATGTCCAGAGAGAGAACCCACATGGTACTAGAAAAGAAGTGGCAAGGCCCAGAGACTGTTTGGAATCTAGTCTGAAGACAGAGTCCTCACAAGGGAACTAAACAGCCTTGATTTCAGAATCCAGAAAAATCTTAAATGAACAGGAAGAAAAGTAGGAAGTGAGAACAAGCAGTTAAGATAGGCATCACAAGCAACACAGGTGCCTCAAGATGCCTCTTTATTTACAAATAATAAATGTTCATCATAGGAAAAAATATAGAGACTTACACTAAAGAGAATTAAAATCACCCATAATCCTACTGCTCAGAGATATTTACTATTAAAAATTTGATATGTGTCTTTTCAGAATTTTTTTTTCCCATGAACTTTGTATGTATGAATTTTATATACTATACCCAGTATTGCCACTTGATGTCTCATGGGCAACTCAAATTCACCATATGCCAAAAAATTACTTAATCTTCTCCAAAGCTACTTCACTGACACCCACTGCCCATTTCAAAACTTAGGAGTTCCTGACCCTACATCTCCCACACCACTATTCCGTGGATTACCAATGCTCCTTATAAACTCTTCCCTTCCGGAAGTCAAAATAGTCACATTCTGACCCATTCTTCCTAAAACCTGAATTTGATTTTTAAGCAAATATAAAACATGTTTATTTCAAAAGAGCCTTTACATTTGCATAACTAAAAACAAGGCTACCCAGTGCAGAGTGGGCAGTGTCTCTTAGCTAATATTCTGCTACCTGCTTCACAGCTGAAAGTTGTCATTGTCAGGGAAACCAATAAAAGTTGGTACAAAGCCATCTTCAGTCAGGCATCTGTACTTGAGAGTTGAATTCCAGAGATAGTACAGGTTTCAGAGATAGAAGGGATGCAGCCTAGCTCCTGTAGGGGTTCAGAACAAGCCACCCCAGGATATGCCACAGTGGTATGCAGATTATTTTGAGTTAAAGACAACAGAGACCCTGTGGCCTTAAAAGAAACTTATGCTCTCCCAACCTTAACTATCTAGAAGAATTTAAATTAGGAGCCAATAGGGAAGACTAATAATTACTGAACATGTGCTCTTCCTGCAATTACCTTCTGAAGCACCAGGTTTCATTCAAACTGTCTTATATACCTCAATACCCCTTTCTGTCTCTGAACCTATCATATAAGGACTATTTGAAAGTGGGCAATTAGTCTCAACTAAAATTCATGCCTTTATAGTCTGAGAAACTCTGGAGGGAGGAGTCATTCTTAGATGACAGATGTACTCTCATACTCTGATGTACTAATAATGGGCAACATACATTGAGCAAATTACTGTGCACCAGGCACATTGCTAAGAGCTTTGTTTTCATGATCTTTCACTCCTCTTAGTCCTGGATAAGGCATGTGTATCACAAGCAGAAAAGGAGGGTTGGAGACTAGGTTAAGTAATTTATTTAATTCCACACAGCTAAAAAACACAAGAGAAGGGAATGGAGCCCCGGCTATGTGACTTCAGAGTCAAAACTCATGTCATTTGGTCCCTGCTGTCCATACCCCAAATTCCAGAGTGAGGACCAGGGCCAGAGAAAAGAGGAGGTTATCCACGAGGGCATACTTTTGTGGAAGATAGGGTCCAGACCTAAACCCCACTCCAAAGGAACAAAAATCCCTCAGGCCAAACTCTTATCCCAAAGTTTCTGGATTTAAACTATGGCCTGATATAGAAAGAAACATCCGCAATAGAATGAATCTGGACCACTGAAGAGACTCTGGTGGGGAGTTAGCTACCCTGTATTATAAGGCCAGAAATCAGCCAGTTATCTAATCTCCTGTGTCCACTGCTTTCATTGAAAGTTCTTTACCTGCTACTTATCTCCTGATTTAACAATCCATATGCAGAATTAACAGAAACCTTTGAGATTCTAAAAAACACTGTCATTACATACAGCGCACACTTGACAACATATTGTGTTTGTAAGCTACCAAATGAATCAGCTGTGATTCGTTCAGCAGCTCTTCACTCAGCACTATGTTTCAGGTGCTGGGAATATAGTAGTGACCAAGAAAACTAGAGTCTCTGTTTTCATGGAGCACAGGAGAGGAAGCAGATGATAAGTGGGTAATTTAGGAAACAATTTGATGAGATGTACAGGACTCTAGGGACACAAAGTAAAGAGACTTTCCAACTTCGACATGTTAGTCCCCTGCTTGTAACTCTAATGGCTTCCGCAGACAAGAAACTGAAAACTCCTTATTAGGATGTACAAGGTTGCTGAGAGTTGGACCCTGTTCTCTCTCTGGTCTATCTGCTTTCATTCTTTTATCACAACCCTCCAGCTCAGAGAGTACTCTAACTCATTCTTGCCTCAGGGCTTTCGGACTTCTGGCTCTCTCTGCCTAAAATATTCTACCTTCAACTCACAGGGCTGATTCATTGCTCAGGATATAGGACACAAATACCTCCTCAGAAGAGCCTTCCCCAAACACCTTTCTAACATTCCTCTCAACCCTCTACCCAAGACTTTTCAGTATCTCATTTATGTACTCAGGTATATCTGCTTCCTCCAATAGACTGTAAATCCCTGGAGAGCAAGATCTATTTTTTCTTATGCTTTATCCTACATTCTGTACCTAATTTGACCTAAAAGGACCTGCTCAATAAGTAGTTTTTGAATGACTAAATGAACAAATGAGAAAGATGATGGCCAAAAAGCACCTTGTGGAAGTAAGTGGAGCAGTGATGACAATGAGATCTGGGTGTAAATATGGGTGTGGGTTCCTGAAGTGCAGTGAAGGCAGCTCTTTGAACCATGAATGAAGGAAGTAGACGTCTATGAATATGAAACAATATGTGGCATAAGAGGAAAAGACAGTTTCTATTGTTTCCCTATTTCTCTCCCTTGGAAGCTGGAAAAGGAGCTGCCGGGGGATTAAGGAATTTGCTTCTACTCATTCTTGGAAACCATTAAAACTGCATTTGAATCTTTGCTGCACTTCTAGAATATAGAAGTTGGAAAATAGCCCAGGGAAGCCAAAATCCTGATTTTGTTTCATAGATATGGAGAGAGAGATAGAGAGAGAAAGAGAGAGAGAGAGAGAGAGAGAGAGAGAGAGAGAGAGAGAGAAACAGAAACAGAAACTGTGGTTATGACCTAACTAACCATGGTCAAGAAACCTCTTTGACTTCCATTGGTTTGATATTAATGGAAGCCTTTTATCTTCAGAACTTTGTACTTGTGCTGCCAAGCGGAGGAAGGGAAAATGAAGAAAGCTCTGTCTGCATAATCACCCCCCTGCTGGCCCTCCCCAAATTCAGAGCTCCGCTTGAAGGCTAACCCTACTGATTCTCAGAAGCCTCAGGCTAGCCTGAAAAATCAGTGGGAAAATGTTCCTTTAGATGTCAAATCCAAAGTTTCTACCAGAAAACAGATTAATGAATAAAGCCTCAGGCGGGGACAGGCAGCTCTTATGTTGCTTATGTGAACATTCTAATATTTTCCTCATAAATACTTAGCCTGCAGTTTTTAGACCAAATGCTGATATGTTTTGCCTCAAAACACAGTTAATAAAATTAAGGGATCCTTTCCAAGGGCACCTCATTCTTACCCCCCATGGCCTTTTTATCTCTCAGTAGGACCACTTTCAAGGGAGTATAACTTATTCAAAAGTATATTTTACAACCTGTGGCTCCCTCCAAGAAATTACCTTTTCTCCCATTTTCTATAAGAATATTTTTCATTTTAATTTTGGAATAATTTTAGGTATACAGAAAAGTTGCCAAGGTAATACAGTGCTCATAGATCCCCTCCCCCACTTTTTCCTATTATTAACATCTTACATTACTGTGGTACATTTGTCACAACTCAGAAACCAACACTGGTCCATTATTATTAACTAAACTCCACATTTTACTTGGATTTCACTAGTTTTCCCATAACATCCTTTTTCCATTCCAGATCCCATCCAAAATAACACATTACATTTAATCATCGTGTCTCTTTCAGCTCCTCTGGGCTGTGACAATTTCTCAGATTTTTCTTTTTTCTTTTTTTTGATGACCTTGACAATTGTGAGGAGTACTGGTCAGATATTTTGTAGAATATCTCTCAAATTAGGATTAACTGATGTCTTTCTCCAAATTAGATTGGAGTTATGGGTTTGGGGAAAGAACGCCTCAGAGGTGAGGTGCCCTTCTCAGATCAGGGGTGGATGAATTGCAAAACATCCTGGTGAAGTTAACCTTCATCATCTGGTTACAGCAGAGTAGGCCAGGTTTCTTCACTATAAAGTTACTGTTTCTCCCTTTACATAATCTATTCTTTGGAAGCAAATCACTAAATTTACCCTACTCTCAAGAAGGTGGAGGGGAATAGGTGTGGGGCAATGGGGGAGAGAAGATTAAGCTCATCTCCTGGAAGGAATACCGACATATATTAAATGGGATTCTTCTGCCAAGATTTATTTTTTTTCCCAAATTTATTTATTCATTAATTCATTTATATTTGTATGGATTCGTATATATTGATTTTTAATTTGAATTATAATCCAACACTATGTTATTAATTTTGTTACTCAAATTGTTCCAGCTTTGGCACTCTTTCAGGTGGCCATTGTGTCCCTTTGACATGCTTCTGTCCTTTTGAAAAATTTAAAACACATAAATAAGGTACTTTATTCTTAACACATGGGCTCAGCAATTCCCCAGAGAGTCCTGAAGAAATTTCATTTTAAAGGTAATGTTTTCCTAATCTGATTGTGCTGCTATTATGAGTCATGATTATCTTTAACTACTTTCATTTTTTTACTTATTAAACAATTTACAATAGTAATATGAGTTCATTGTAGAAAAATTAGAAAATTCAGAAAAGAAACAGAAGAAATTACCCATTATCTCACTATCTAGTGATGGTTACCAATACCTTGCTGTACTTATTTTTTTTTAACCAGGATGTATATGTGTGTGTGTATGTGTGTGTATCACCAGTACATTACATCTTTTCTGTGCCTGTACATACACTTAATGGATATTTAACTTGTTTTCTAATTTTTTACTATTATAAACATCCTTGTATATATTTTTGTTTATTTTTTATTTTTTTCAAAATTAAAAAAACATTTAGTTTTAGTAGAACTATAAGGAAAAATTTATTTACTTTTTTACTTCTGGCTTTGCTAAGACAGCAAGGAAAAAATGGTCACTCCAATTTTAAACCTGGTCATAATGTTTTTCTCAGCACTGAATTTGTCTTTCCATAACTATTTTTATAAAACTAGTCATTTTTAATGGTAATTTCTAACATAGATGATACAGTAAACTTGATTAATGGGTACATAGTTTCCCAAAGAGACTATAGTAATGATGCTCCATGAAGGTTTAGACAGAAATATTTTTCAGATTATTTACCATGTCAATTTTCCAGAACCTGAGCTGGATTTTGAAAGTGGATTCTACTTGAATGAATGTGAAAATGTATTTGAAATGGAAAGAAAAACAAATCATTTAAAATTCTACTTTAAAAATGTATTATTATATATGTTTTTTTAATTATTAATTTGTACCATAGCAACTAAACCAAACTTAAGTTAGGTGTGGCCACGTGATTGTGTTCTGGCCAATGGAATGCAAGCAGGGGAGGCAGGACACTACTTCTAGGTCCATTAAAACCCCCTAGACACAATCCTTGCTCTTTTGCCATCCGTTTTCCTGCTGAATGCAGAGGACTTTAAAAACAAATAGAGTGGAACCACAAGATAGAAAAAGCCTGGGTCTTTGTGTGATTATATGGAGCAGAGACCCTTCTCTTCCTTTTCCTACCTCCTTCTCCTCTCCCCTTTTCTCCTTTATTTTTCTTTCTTTTTTCCTTTCTTCCTTCTTTGCTTCTTTCTTTTCTTTTTTCTTTCTTTTTATTTCTCCTTCCTTTTCTTTTCTTTCTCCCTTCCTATTTTCTCCTTTCCCTTTTTCTTCCTCTCCCCATCTCTTCTACCAACTCACATTGAACTGTAAACAAGAAAAAAAACTTTTATTCTGTTAAACTACTGGACTTTAGGGTTTGCTTGTTATAACAGCTGAAGTTATTTACCTAATAGACAGTGGAATATACATTGTAGGGTATTCCCCTAACTGAGATGTCCTACTCCTTTGAGATTTCCCCTTCTGCACAAATGAGAATGGACCTGTATAGTGAAGAATTTACCTTACCCAAACAGAGATCCAGTCTTTGCCCTCAGCAAAGGTGATCTCTAGGCTTCTGGAATGTCCTGCCTGATATGTTTTGTTGCCTGTGGGTTTTGGCCACTGGACAGTCTGACAATGTGACTTATGATGAGGGCTTTGAGCCACACTCTATCAGTTTTAACTCCTGGAAGTTAAGAGACTAAAGGTCAGCCACACAGGCAATACATGATTGAGCCTCAATAAAAACCAGAAGGGTCCCTTGAGCCCTTGAACCTTTTGAGTTGCTCTTCTCTAGCTCAGGCCCACTTCCATGTCTGGAAGTGCACTGTTGCTTTGCTTTCCCTTCTAATAAAGCTATTCTTTTCTGCTGTAAAACCAAACAAAACAAAAACCTGGAAGGACGTTACCCTGTCCATGAGTTCACAGGGAGACAATAACCATAAACACTGCATTTGAACCTCTCCTGGACTCTGCCCTCTATGTTCCCTTAGATAATTCTAATTTATAACCTTTCTCTGTAAACCATATCTGTGAGTATAATAGTTTTCAGAGAGTCCTTCTAGAGAATTTGTCAAGCCTGGTGTGGTTTTGGGAATCTCTGAACTTGTGATTGGTATTAGAAGCAAGGACAATCTTGTAGGGTCTATTCTCTCTAACCTCACAGTTTGACTAATCTCTACTGTTAAAATTATACTATATGACCCTTCTGCCTTGGCCATGGCTAGTTAGACAAGAGGTGGATGAACATCTGATTCAACATGTATCAATCATATTCTTTCTTCTGGAAATTTGGACTAACACCTAGTTAATTTCTATTAGGTACTTGAACCAGAATGTTAGGTGAATTAAAATGTATCTGGCAATTTTTCCATTAAGAGCACAGATAGGTAGAGGAAGCTACAGAAATAAAGGGAAATTAAATGGGCGAGAGACCACATGGCTCTAGAGAGATGCAGAGAGAACACGATGGAATAAGTAGTCTTGATTCCTGATACCTTTTCCAGTTCTTTGTTTTAGTACCTCCTGAGTCCTGACTACATCCTGTCCCTGTATCATTATAATAAACTACCTGCTGGGAAGGCTTTGTCTGTTTGCAATAAAAAGAACCCTGGCTAAGATGCTATATAGTTTTGATATAATATGAGGCAATGAAGTCTACAGGAAAAAAGTGTCAAACTGCCAGATCTGTGTTCTAGACCTCCTCAGCCACTTCCCTGTTAAGCTTTTGACATTTTAAGCTGTATGGACCTCAATTTTGTGATCTGTAGAATGTAGGGTGGGACTGGATGGTTTATTTAAAGTGCTTACAGCTCTAATATTCTTTGATTCTATTTCATGTGATTCCAACACTATCTATGAGAAGCAAAACAGGTAAGAGAAATTTTTAGATATTTAGCTAAGTTCTTGTTCCTGAATATCTTAATTTTGATCTAAAGAGGACCCAGAGGATTCCAAGTGGGGTGGCATTAAAGGACAGTCTTTAGGAATGTGATTTGAAGAGCATCTGATATGCTTTTTATCTAAAAGTACCTCTTTTACCTGCCTCACTTCTTTAGAGTAAATTTTACTACAAACTCCTTTCCTTGTGTGATTTATAACAGTTTTGCCTGCACCCAGGCCCCTTAGAGTCTCACCTCTTAACCCCCCTTCTCTATTCACCTCCATGATTACTGGTGCAACTGTTTCATATATAACATTTTCCCATCATAACATATATGTTAACCCTTAAAGTGACAAGTATAGCAGAGGTATGTGCAAAGGGTGATAGGATTCACACAAGGGAATGGCAACTCTTTTAGAAAAATCTAGAAAGTTTCACCGGGAAGGTTATAGGATAACTGGGATTTGTAGGATGGATAGAATTTTGGCAGATAAACACAAAAAGGTTTTTTCAGATGAAGAGAAAAACACACATCTTAATTATAAGATACTTCTTTTGAAATAGAAATATATCAATAGGGATAACATATTAGGGGTAACGCTAACACCTTAATTATAAGTTAGTCTATTTTACTGGTTGATTGAAGGTTCTAGAGGGGCATACGAATTCTGGATTTTTGGAAAAATGGGAAAGGTTAGAGATGGAAGTGCCAAAGATAACTCTGCTATCTCAGGTAATGCTCTGAAGATGTCTGGTACTTATTCAATACATGATGATAATAGGACTGACATTGATACTAATTTTTTTTTGGTATTTTATACTAATTTTAATTGCAAATAAAGGATATTAAGCAATCAAGACTGATTTAATAATGATGATTTCAAAGTAAAAGAATAACGATGGTATTTTATCTTTATAATAGCATTCAAAGCATTTTTGTGTCCATTTTTCAACCATGACTAAGGTAATGAAGAGTAGGGAAACTAAGTGTTATAAACAAGAAAAGTGGCTACCAAAGTAACGCTCTTGAAAGCATTTGTTACCAGAGGGGAGGGGGAAGATAGATGGGGGAAGGAAAATTAATTAAAATAATTTCTTCAATTAAAAAAAAAAAAAGCATTTGTGTCTTTCTATAATGCCAGGTTAATTGAGTGGAATCTTCTCAGATAAACAGATCAGGTACCCACACAGGGTAACACATAACAGACGGGGGTGGGGGGGTGGGAAATACAGAGTCTGATGTGACAGAGAGAAGGAATGAAAGTCCTTCGCTTCTCCAAAGCAAGCTCTGTTGATTGGTGGTGCAGAGAGCTGCTCAACAGTCCCAAGTCAGTTGCTATGACGGGTCAGAAGATCAGAGTCTTCTGCTCTGACATACCTGTCCTTGATGTTATCGGGTCAGGCTTGAGCATCATATGTCTAAGGTATTCAGCTTAGATGGTTTTTACAAGGTGGTACCCTCATGCTTATCAACTCCTTCACATGGAGGCTGACGTTTTGTGGTTTTAGGTGGTCCGGTTACACCCTAGGGGCATTTTCCTTGTGTGCAAGTTGACTTTACTGTCATGGCTCTCATAGAGTCCATTTTGTAAAGTCCAAAAAGTCCCCATTTCTTTATGCTCAATACACTAAGACTCAGAAAGAGTATTTTGATGACTAGCCCAAGTATTATTCTCCTAA
The DNA here is from genome assembly GCA_030015415.1 of Cynopterus sphinx. Classification (NCBI taxonomy): domain Eukaryota; kingdom Metazoa; phylum Chordata; class Mammalia; order Chiroptera; family Pteropodidae; genus Cynopterus; species Cynopterus sphinx. The sequence goes on from CM057379.1 coordinate 182,413,188, forward strand.
ATAGCAAAGCTGGACTAGAATCCAGGCAACTTAACTCAGTCTAGCGTTCTTTTCATTGCACTTCTGGAATAAACCTGACCCTCAGGGTGACGTGACAAGAGACTTTCAAAAGAATCCACAAGAACAGATATAGTCAATAACAGAAAATTCAAGGCAATGATTATGAAAAATTATAGTGTTCTGAAAAACAAAGGCCCAAACCATGTAATGTTGGATGATTGTTTTTGAATTCCCTTGATTCCCCATCAAGTTGGGTCCTGCACATTCAGGTTCACTTTGTTTATTACTTGGCTTGAGTCACTAAAGTCAGTTGATCACACTGTGCAGCCCAAACACCTGAGGGCTGATTTCTTTCCACCTCTGCTTTGTGATGAAAATCTCTCAAGTGAGTAGGTGTTATTTGCCAAAAGGAGCATCACTTAAAAATGCTTAACAAGGAGTGAAGAGCCCTAGTTTCTTTTTCTCAAAAAAACTTTAGAGTAAATAAGTAGAAAAGATTTTTTTTTACTCATTGATTTAAAGTCTGTATTATTCGGTTACTGTTTACTTCCTTTTATTTTATCACAGCATGTCCTTTTCAAGAGTTCTTTAAGTTAAATAATTTGGAGGTCATCTAGAGTACTTCTCTGAGTAACACTGTTCTACAAAGTGTACATGAATAGTATATTTTCTGAGTCCTTGAAAGAATCAAGAGTGTGTGAGAATACTTTCTGTTGCACTGCATATGAAGAACAACTTAACTTGGTATAGGATTCTTGGATCACAATAATTTTCCTTCAAATTTTGTTGACATTACTTCACTGTATTGTGGTACTTGGTGTTAAAGAGAAGTGTGATGATATTTGATTCATGTTTTCTGAGGAAGGCTTTTTAACAAATGTCTCAATGTCAGATTTTTTTATCTTTAAAAATTTTTTAAAGTCTGACTATAAAAGTAAGATTGGAGATTACAGAAAATTTAAAGAAGACAAGTTAACATAACCAATGAACCTACTACCTCGAGATAACTATTAGTGTATTAAAAATACACTAAAATAGAGTAAAATGATAATATACATAATTATATGCAATAGGGAAACTTTAAGATTTATACAAATTTTGTAAACAATTCTAATTGTTTTAATATCTGAACAATTTAATTGAAAGACAATGCTTCTTAAGATTTATGACTATGGAAGCTCACTGAAATGTGATAAAGTATGAGCTCTCCAGAAATTACAGTATACACATACCAACAAAATTCTGTACACAATTTCAGATTTCATGAAGTTCCTCCATGTATTCCAAATAAGGAGAGAAGCTAAATAATGACTAACATCTATTAAGTAATCTCTGTGTGCTAGTTACTCTTCTACAAGTTTTATGCACATTAAGTAATTTAAGCTTTATCATAACCCCATGAGGAAGGTAATATTATTAGCTTCATTTTTTTTTTTTTGTATTAGGAACTTAAAACATTGACAGGTTAGTTAACTCTGGATTATACTAAAACCACTGAACTGTATACTTTAAAAGAGTGAATTTTGTGGTATATAAATTATATTTCAGTAAATTGTTTTGAATGAGAAAGAGATCTCTGAAAATGTAATGTAACCCAGAATCCATAAAAGGAAAGACTGATATATTGGAATCCATAAAAATAATAGAACTCCAAAAAATAAAACAAAAAAATATTATGATTGAGCAACATCAAAAGACAAAATGACTTAAGAAAATCTGAGAAAAAGTATTTTCAGAATATATTTAGAAACAAGACCAAAATCTCTAACATACAAAGATCTCACAAAATTTCAGGAAAAAACAAAGTTGTGGGGGAATTACCAAAGAGCAAAAAAGAGGCAATTCTCAAAAGAAGTGATACAAGTTGTTAAGCAAGAGGAAGAAAAGCCCAATTTCATTTAGAGAAATGCAAGTTAAAATCAAAACAAGCTATTATTGTTACCTATCCAACTGCCAAAGCTTTTAAAATTTATGATACCCAGTGTTGGGCAGAGGGTTAGGAAACAGGCACTTTTGAAGCAGGGTAAATTAGTACAATTATTCTCAAAGGAAAAATGCCTTTAGTTATAAAAAAAAAGAGCATACTAGACTTAAAAAAATAATTATTATTTAATTGTTTTTTTAATTTTTCATCATAGTGATATTGGTTAATGAAATCCAGTAAGTTTCAAGTGTACAATTTAATAATAAGTTATATATATTTTGCATTGTATGTTCACAGCCTATAGTTAGATTTCTTTCTGTCACCACATAATTAACTCCTCTTACCCGATCTACCTCCCCTTTATCCACTCCTTTCTGGTAACCACTAGTCTATTGTCCATGTCCATGAGTCTCTGTTTGTTTTTCATGTTTGGTTTTTTTTTTTTTTTTTTTTTTTGCTTTTAGGTTTACATTCCGCATATAAGTGATATCATGTGGTTTTCGGTTTTTTCTGTCTTGCTTATTTTGCTTAGCATGATTATCTTAAGGTCCATCCATGTTGTCGCAAATGGCAGTATTTCACCTCTTCTTATGGCTGAATGATATTCCATTGTATATATGAACCACAACTTCTTTAGCCAATCATCTATCATAGGACACTTCAGTTGTTTCCATGTCCTGGACACCATGAATAATACTGCTGTGAAAACTGGTATGCAAATATCTTTTCGAATATATGTTTTCAAGTCTTTGAGGTAAATACCCAGTAGAGGGATTGCTGGATCATATGGTAGATCAATTTTTAGTTTTTTGAGAAACCTCCATACTGTTTTCCATAGTGGCTATCCCAATTTGCAGTCCCACCAGGAGTATATGAGAGTTTTTTCTCTGCATCCTCTCCAAGCTTGTTATTACTTGTCCTGTTGATAATAGCTATTCTAATAGGTGTGAAGTGGTATCTCATTGTGATTTTGATTTGCATTTCCCTAATAGCTAGCTAATGATCATCCTTTCATAAATTTGTTGGCCGTTTGCATATTAGATTTTGACCCAGTTGTTTTCCTTTAGAAATTCAACATAGAAATTCTAACACAAACAGGCACAGACCTATATAACAAAGATACTCATTGGAAATTAGAAACAAATATCCTTCATAGGTGATTAGATAAATAAGTTATAATCTGTTCATAAATGAAAGATTATGGACCATTGAATAAAGATACTCTATATGGAAGCTATTCAAGATAAATTAATTACAAAAAATGATAAGCAAGTTTCAGGAGGGACTAGGAATAGGGAGGCAAGGCCTATACCTAGGGAATAGTACTTAAGGAAGCAAGCGCTGTTAGGGTGGTGAGAGTGCGGGCTTGGCCCCTGAGAGTGGTGAGTACCTCTTTAAATTTTACATTCTAGTCACTTTTCTCTTGCCTCAGTCTAGTCTCAGCCTTCAATATAGAATGTATAATATAATCTTATATCTATAAATAATAATTACATATATTAATAAATACATATAATTGTGTAAGTTGGTACAAACTTTTTGGAAGACATGTTTAGTGTGTGTGTATATATGCGATATATACATGTATGTATATATATATTAGTTATATATATTAGAGTGTGTTTATGTGTTAAAGGGAAGACTACATAACAAACTATTAGCAATGTTTTTTCTGGGGCATGGGAATATAGGAATTTTCACTTTCCAGTCATATAGTTCTCAAATCTTTTATTAAGGAACAATTAACAATTGTATATTTTTTGTTATAGAAAAAGCAAGAAAGATTTTAAAAAAATTAATAGCATAACTACACAAAAGAGTTCCAAGTGCTATATATGTCTGAAGGCTGAAGTGAACATTTTGTGTATTTGTGGTTGGTATCATACAACTACTGCTTGAAGAATGAAGTAACAAAAAAAAGAATTGAGTATTATGTGCTTTTGAGACATGCACTTTAAAATTGTATGACAGTGTTCCCTCTGCTAAATTACATTTTTGCCAAGTAGAAATTCAGGTTACACAAGCAAGAGCCAATTTTAGCTTGAATGGTGTCTTCTCATATATGCCTTACACATTGTTCTTAGCTAGATAAAGGTCAGATTAGGTGTGTTTTATATGGGAATTTCGAAGCAGTTTAGAGACATCAATTAGTTCTCACAACAACTCTGAAATGGGTATATTTTATCATGTCTATATGAGAAGACTGATAAGCTGAATGATTTCCCAGTATTCCATACCTCATTATTGTTAGCAAAACTAAGAATGCCATTAGATTATTGGCATTTTTTTTTCTTTGAAAAGATATAAAACAATTTTTGGGTGGATAAGCCAAACTAAAATAACTACTATTCAAAAAAAATTTTAAGAGTATTTTTATTTTTTATACTTTCTAAATAATCTGGAGTGTTTTAAATTAACTTTATACCCCAATAGTTGGTTGGAACAATGTTTTCTAAATTAAAATTTTTATTTAAAAATATGTAGATAGTCAGAGGTAAAGCTCTGTTATAGCTTCATCAGAGATCTCTCTTGGTATTTTGTCAATTACAAATAAATAAATGAATGAATGAATGTACTTACAGATGAAGTAACGGAGTTTAGTGACCAGGAGGCCTATTCTTAAAGATTCTGGCTTGGTACATTTAAAAGATAGAATAAATTCTTGAAAAAAGCAGGGTTAAAAATACCCTTCATTTGTGCCACTACTATGCTAGCCATTTTATATAAACATTATTTCATTTAATCCAGAACACGATGAGATAGTTTCTGTCATTACACTTCTTGTTTTCCAGATAGAGACAAAGCGATAATGAAATTTATTTTAACATTATATAGTAATGTTGAATTGATAAGAAGTCAGGAAAGATTCTAAAGATTAAGTCAAAAATGTCAATTTGATCCGGCCATTTCTCTCTTCCTTGTTTTTTTATCCCCTGCCACTTGAATCAGGTACAAAATTTTAACCTGTCATTTTGAACTATTTAAACAATAATTATAACCAATTTAACTCTTGGTAAAATTTTTATCCTCATAAATTCTGTCAGTTTTAACTACTGCTATGGTGAGCTTTCTTTTTAGCTTTTATTCCCACAAAATTTCATTTTCCCCTCTGATCCAATCAAAACATTCAGTGGGTTAAAGTGATGTGGTCAAAATATTCTTTTTTGCTTGGGATATAAGAACTCAAATATAGGTCCTTTCTTATGATAGTGATGATGAGACAAGTAAATTACCTGCTCCAGCCACCTCACAGGAGGGAGGCTCAAATGCAAAAATAGATGTGAAAGTGCTTTTTAATCTGTAAAAGTAAAGTAAATGTCACTCTACTGATCGTTAAAACAATTTATATAAATCCATCCTCCTGGAACTATTGTGGTAGTGTTATTTGCAAAAATGCTGGCAAATTTCAGCTGGTTTTCTAAGTACATCCTAGTGACTTTGCTCACTGTTCTCTTGTCATTTGTTTTTCATTCTGACCTCATTAATTTTTCCTTCTCTAATCTTAGTACTGAAATCCTCTGCGATGTACAGATTAGCTTTGGCACTGTAATGGATTCATACCATTGGTTATCAGTTTCATCATCTTGGTTGCTGTAATCGTTGCATGGGATTGAACAATAGTATTACGGGCTGGCAGTTATTTGGGAAAATTTAAAACAAGCCTGTCACCAAATAGATGATATCTCAGCAGGAGTGCTGGTGTAGTTATTAAAAGAAATTCTCTTATCACAGCTCTGTCTCTTGCTTAATGCACCACTTGCTTGTACAAGTTTTGAAGGAAGTAGAAAAGCTACTGGTAATCTAAGCAAAGCTTACAAATTCAAGTATTTATTTTACAGCATAAGGTTTACAAGTTGAAGGTATTTTTCCCTTCCTATATCCTAAAGCAGTTTAAGATTTCAGGCATTGTTTTCGACCAATCAAACTGTTTATAAATATGCTGATAATATCAGGGAAAGGCTCATGGGAAAAGAGTGATCCAATTTCCTAATCTTAATTTTGTCTTGCTCCTAAGGTTAATATGAGGACTCAGAAATTTTTCTTCTAAGAATCTGCTGCACTTCTCAAATATGGTTCTGTTCTTTAAAAATATCCTGCAAAAGAAGTGAAAGTTTACATATTAGCAATTTAATTGTTACAAGCAGAATACCTTTCAGTTTTTTCTTTTTTAACAGTTTTATTTAGACAGAATTCACATAGAATACAATTCACTCATTTAAAATAGATAATCTAATAGTTTTTAATGTATTCATAGTTATACAACCATCACCAAAATCAATTTTAGAACATTCTCAGCATCCCAAAAAGAAGCTCCTCCAGTACCAGTCACTCCAAACTCTTTTCTCTCCAACCCTAGGCAAACACAAATTTACTTTCCTTTTTCTAGATTTGCCTATTCTGTACATTTCATATAAATAGAATAACTCAATTTATGGTCTTTTGTTACTGCCTTTTTTCACGCAGTTTTCAAGCTAATGAAGTTGAGCATTTTTTAATATATCTGTTGGCTGTATGTCTTCTTGAGAGAAGTGTCTGTTTGAGTCCTTTGCCCATTTTTTAATTTGATTGCTTGGTTTTTGTTGTTGTTGAGTTGTATAAGTTCTTTGTATATTTTGGATATAGGCTCCTTATTGGAGGTGTTGTTTGCAAATATCTTCTTTTATTTGGATGGTTGCCTCTTAGTTTTATTGATGATTTCTTTACTGTGCAGAAGGTTTTTGTTTGATTCAGTTCCATTCATTTATTTTTGCTTTTACTTCCTTTGCCTTTGACATCAAATTCATAAAATCCTCTCTAAGACCAAGATCCATAAGATTAGTACTTATATTTTCTTCTTTGCAATTTACTGTTTCAGGTCTTATATTTAGGTCTTTGATATTTTGAGTTAATTTTTGTGTATGGTGATAAATAGCAGTCTAGTCTCATTCTTTTGGACGTGGCTTTTCAATTTTCTTAGCATCATTCATTAGAGACTTTTTTTTCTCCATTGTATGTTTCTTGCTCTTTTGTTAAAAATTATTTGCTTATATGTTTGTGGGTCTATTTCTCGGTTCTCAGTTCTGTTCCATTGATCTGTGCATCTATTTTAAAGAGGATCTTAAAAGTAACAAGATAAAAGCAGTTAGTTACATACAAGGGAGCTCTCATAAGACTGTCAGCTGATTTCTCAAAAGAAACTTTGCAGTCCAGAAGGGATTGGCAGGAAATATTCAAAGTGATGAAAAGCAAGATTACCCTACATAGCAAAACTATCATTTAGAATCAAAGGACAGATAAAGAGCTTCCCAGACTAAAAGAAGCTACAGGAGTTCATCACCACCAAACCAGTATTACAAGAAATGTTAAAGGGACTTCTTTAAAAAAAAAAAAAAAAAAAAGGTCAAAAAGGTAAATAATAAAATGGCAATAATTACATATCTATCAACAATTACTTTAAATGTAAATAGATTAAATGCTCTAATCAAAAGACATAGGATGGCTAAATGGATAGGAAAACAAGACCTTTATATATGCTGCCTACAAGAGACTTCAGATCAAAGACATTTCATGAAAATGGAAACAAACAAACAAACAGAAGCTGGGGTAGCAATGTTTATTCCAGACAAAGTAACTTTAAAACTAAGGCAATAACAAGAGACAAATAAGGACCCAATAATTCCACTTCTGAATGTTTATCTAAAGAAAACTAAAAAAAAAAAGAAAAACCAAAAACTAAACTAAAACACTAATTCAAAAAGACTTATGCATCTGTATGTTCAATGAAGCATTATTTACAATAGTCAAAGTATGTAAGCAATCTAAGTGCTCACCAATATGAAATAGTACTCAGCCATAAAAAAGAATGAAATCTTGCCATCCACAACAATGTGTATAGACCTAGAGAGTATTATGCTGAATGAAATAAGTCAGACAGGGAAAGACAAATATCATATAATTTCACTTATATGTGGAATAGAAAAAAACAAAATATATAAACAAATATAACAGAAACAAACTCATAGATACAGACTACAAACTCATGGTCACCAGATGAAAGAGGATTGAGGGGATGGGTGAAAAAGGGGAAAGGATTAAGAAGTATAAGTTGGTAGTTACAAAATAGTCACAAAGATGTAAAGAATGACATAGGAAATATAGTCAATAATATTAAAATAACTATGTGTAGCTTAGGATGGGTACTAGATTTATCATGGTGATCACTCTGTAAGTTGTATAAATGTCTAATCACTGTCATACACCTGAAACTAATGTAATATTATATGTCCATTACAATTGAAAAATAAAAAATTATTTAAAAATTATACAGATGAGAGATAGATTGATGGAAGGATGGATAGATTTTCTAGCTCTGTATGCTGAGAATGCTATTTTTAAGTTGGGTTTTACTTTTAGTTCAGAAATTCATTTCATATCTTAAATTCATTTGAAAATTTCTCCTGGTGCTTCTCTGCTACTTAAAGGGTATTCTTTATGTTTTTCATTTACATATTCAAATAAGTACTGCATTTATTGAGGATCTAATATGTGCCAGACTGATGCTAAATCCAGAGGCTAAAGTCTCAGCCCTTAAGTAATTAATTTATCTCCTGGTTTTCTAAGGAGATAATTTGGAGTATAATGCTATAGATGCTATTGTTGACTTCACAGTGGGAGATTTAAATGGCAACAGTAAAACCTTTGCAAGGATATAGATAAGAAGGTTTTTTCATTAATGTTACAGAGGAAATACAATGGAGCCCACATTTTTTTGCGCAAGTTTGGGAAAAGTCAAACTATACAAATTATACTTCTCATCAGTCAACATAAGACAGAGTATGCTGACGGTACCAGGCATAAAGATAGCTGAGTAAGAGATACTGAGCTAGAGTAGAGCAAGCATGGTGGAGCAGTGGCTAAACCTCTTAGTCAATATAATGGATAGAATCTCTACTTAAAGTGATCATTCAGAAATTCCAGGTTTAGAAATCATCACTGCTTTTGCAAATAATAATAAGGGAACTGATCTCAGAAGCTACCTTGCATCCTAACCAGATCTGCATTGCCCAAGAACAGAGTGAATAAAAGAAAAACAACACTTTACTACACAATAAGGTAAATTAAAATAAGAAATTTAAGAAACACGACTTATCCATTTGTAGCTAAGAATTTTTTACCAGTTCTATGATGGAAAAGAGATGGAAATAAATATCAGAACTTTCTACATATCATTTTATTATTTATTTATTTATTTATTTATTCATTATTTTTTAATTTTTTTGGCAAGGCAACCCTCGGTTGACCTCACAGATTGCAAGGACCTTGTCAGTTTACAATTGTTTACTTTTTTATTTTTTACACCTACAGCATCTGGTCTTTCTAGGTGGTCTCCCATCCCCATCCAAGTACTAACCAGGCCTGATCCTGCTTAGCTTCCTAGATCAGACAGGATCAGGCTTGTTCAGGATAGCATGGCCATAGACTGCATATCACTTATGATTTGTTGTATATAGATATGCTTGTGTTGACTGCATATGGGAGCTCTTTTATACATGGATTTTAGCCACTCAGATAGTTGTTTTGCTGTCTTCATGATGTCTTGCTCTAAGGAAGCATTCTCATTCTAGTTAAATATGTGGATTTGATGGAACCTGCCAGGGACAGATGAATTCTAGTGCCCAAATGACTTATTTACACTGTTTTTACTTCCCCAAGGGCTTGAGGTGGCTTATATAAATAATACAATAAAATAGAAAAATAAAAAATAAAAGTCACAAATATAACTGGCAATAAACCAGAGTATTAACAGAATATTAATAAACCCAGAAAGTTTTTAATAAATATTAATATATGGTGCTGATGATAAAGTGTCAACTGTAAATAATTTGTTTATTGATAGTATGCAGAGAGTTTGCTTAATTTTTTTGCATTTTCTTACCTTGAGTATTATTTTTGTTCTGGATACCAAACACTACTTGTTTTTTATTTTCTTTGTCCTGAACTAATATTTTAAAATAATATTTATATTTTTCTAATTTAAGAAATAGTACATTGTAGGAAGTAAAAATATACAGTAAGGTATGAAGAAAAAATTTGAAGTCCCCTCCCTTCCCAAATCAAAACCAGAAACAATAAAAATAAAGAGGAATATTACACTACTCTAAAGTGTGAACAAATTTTTTGGGTAAAACACAGAGAACAGGGCAGGTAATGATAATCTGGGAATTGGAGAATGCAACGTGGTGACAATTATGCGGGGTTTTGAAAAAGGAATAGGAGATTGGCTTGGTGAAGGTACAGGGAAAGGCACTGAACATGAAGAAAATAATTTGTAGAAAATGATAGTGCTCCTTTTCCTAAACTCTACCCTCTTTTTTTTAGAAAGAAGGTGGAATTTTGTAAAGGGTCTAGTATATTCAGTAAACTGTAAGAGGCTCAGTGTGTCTGGACTATAGGAGGTAGAAAAGTGGGGTAAGTCTGGAAAGACTATGAAGATCTTTGTTCATAAAGCTAAGGAGTTAACCTTCATCCTATAGGATTATCCTTTGAAGTAGGTAAGGTAATGGACAACTGGAAATATGACATCAATCATTTGCTCACCAGATTTTCTTCTTCACCTCCATTTTTCTATCACTGAAATATTCTTTAGAGGGAGATGTAGGAAAGAGAGACAATGGCAAAAAAGATTTCTTACAGATGCCCTACATAAAAACTTGGCAAAAAGAATGTGTATGAGTAATTCTTAGCTGTGAAACCATTCTAGTAATAGTTTGTGTTTGGTGCCTTTTCTGAAAGTTGTTTATTTTTGGCATATGGAATGATTATTCTGTAATATCTGAAAGAGAAAAAACCCCACATATCTGGTAGTTTCATTTTTTAATTCTGTGCTTTAACAAGAGTAAATGTATAGAGCTGATTTCTGGATAATAGCAGATGCACACTGAAAAAAATGATTAATATGAAAACTGTATACTGGAAGGCAATCTCCTCCAGGGGCAATGATGATTCTGAAGCAAAAGAATATTAAAGATGCTAGAGATACTGGATAAAATAGGAATGTGATCTGAGATGAGCCGCCCATGATCAGCCTTCTTTTAAATTGTTATTTTTATAACCGAAACTTGGATTTCTCTCCATAAAAAAAGAGTGGGTGGTCATCTTGATTTCTGAACATTTTTGAGACCAAATTTAGACAAAGAATTTTTTTTTAATTTATTGTATAATTTGATTTCCTTCTGCAAGCAGGGTTTTAAAATTAGTCTTTTAGTTGAAGAAAAAAGGAATATATTCAAATGAAGATGTTAAATTTTAAAGCATGATTAGTTTTATATTTAGAAAATAAAAACATCACATTTTAACTTTGAATATCGAATCAATTTTAACTAGGAAAAGACTGGATTAAGAAAGAAGTAAGTAAGCTTTGACATAGATTTTTCTATATTTCAGAAGTCTTTAAAAAAGAATGAATATATACTTATCATACACAGGGTGAAGGTTGTGAGGATGGGTATTACAGTAGTTGTAGCTCTCTTGAAATTATTTGTGTAATTTCCGCAAGGAGATAATCTAGTGCCGTTATTTAAAGGTCGTTATGAGAGGCCAGATAAATGTTTAACAAAAGCCGGAAAAACTAGAATGCAAGGCCATAAGACAGTCAGTCCTGTTGTCTAACTTCTATGCATTTCATTATTTATGAAACAGCCTCAACAACTAAGTGAAAAAATTGTTGACATGCTTAATAACTAGAAAAAGTATTTTAAAGGTTTCAAACATTTGTAGAATGTGCAGTAAAAATATTTATTTATTTTTCTTATCCCCAAGATACAAATAAACCTTTGCAGGATCAAATATTTTTGCTTTTTGTGTCCTAAATTATCTGGCTTTTCACTTCAGTGGCTATTAATTGAACATTTTCTGGGTATAGCAGCATATGATTTAGTCACTTCTCTAGATATTATAAATCTTTCTGTGGAAATAAGATTTTCGGATATTACATAATTGTACATGAAATAATTAGAAAGAAATACCTTATACTTTAATCATTTAAACATTAGGTAACTATGTTACACTCATACTAAAATACAGAGCTTTTAAAAATTAATACTGATGTAGCATGTATACAAAGCTATATATCCAGATGGACTTGATAAATGCTTAATGATTGATTAGTAACTTTGATATGTCACAGTATTTCTGAATAAATTGTAAGGTGTGATTCAGATATTTTTGGGGATCATAAAGTATAAATTGTATATTCTGATCTCATACTAGGATATAAGTGGAAAAATATCTTGCTTCTTCTACATTCTGGCTATGAACAGTGGGAATCATGACATTAGGAAAAAAACGTAAAAAACAATCATTTCTTTTCTATGAAATTTGAAACTCAGAACTCAAAATTATACAAGTTGCTTTAACTATTTCACAAAATAATTTTAAATAGTTACTATATTTCCACTAATATAAAGTGATCTATAGCTGTAGAAAGGCTTTTTCTGAAATATTTCTGTTTTCAACTTGTGTTCTTTAGGATAAAAAATGAAACCTGTAATTATAAGTTATTTTCTTAATATAGGAAAGTCAGTGATGTAAATAAATAGTAGAATTTTAAAGCTAAAAGGAAACAGGGATAGCTAGTCCAAACTTCTTTTACAGATGAAGAGTTGAGGCCTAGAGAAGTGAAATGATTTATTCAAAGTTGCAGAATCAGTATCAGAGCTGTTCCTAAAAATTTGGTTTCCTGCTTTAATATTTTTTCTTCACTACACTTAATTATTTCCTTTAATCACAAATGAGAAATATTTAGATGATTTAATGACATAATTCCACCTTCTCCCATGATCATAGATAGGAAAGGATTATGCAATGATAGTTTTGGGGCTTAGTATTTTAACCTTTGGGTTAAAACTCAATCTGGTTTTAGGTTTCAGTCTCTTCAAAAATGCAGCAGTACCACCTTGTGCCCCTGTTCCATCTATATTTTATTCTCCATATCTGAGTTTCTACTATAACTGTTAATTTTGAGACTTGATACCTTTGTGATCAATGCAAAACAGTGGTCTAAATTAGAATTGAAGTATATCTGAAGATGTTGCTGGTTATTAATAATTAGCTATGGCAATGAGCTATTGGTTCTTTTATTAATTTCTAGATACATAGTTCTCTTGGAATAAGGGATTCTTATTTTGACATAAAGCTTTTCCCTCCTGCTGGGGTAGGTGGTAAAGGAGACCAAAGTTTTGTTATCCTAAAACTGCCTTTTAGGATATTATGAAAAAAAGACTTAGAACATTTGAGCTTTTCCTTTTCCTGCTCAAGAGATTCAGATGGAAAGACGTCTCCAGGATGGAAATCTTAGCTTATTCACCTTAGCCTAACTTGAATTAAGTATGGTAGATAGGGTGATAGGATGTCAACCAGGGTACCGTTAACTAGAACTTCCCTTGTGTCCCATTGTTTCTGGGTTGCCTAGCAAAAATTTGCCTGCTGTGTATATTTCCCTCTTCCTCTACTACCTGTAAATTGCCTATTTCCTTTGAAATCTCAGACCCTTGTACCCCCTTTCTCTTTTGTTCAAAATTTTATATATATATATATATATATATATATATATATATATATATACCCAATTTTGCCTGTTTTTGGAATTTTCATGCTTATGTGAATTCCTTGTATATGTGTATTAAAATTTACAAGTGATCCACACCTTTATTATGGAATACTAGCTTTGTATGATGTGGTACATGCCTGCCTCTCTAATTTGATCTCCTTTGCTCCAATAAACTGGCCTCTTTTCATTCCTCAGACATACCAAGACACTGCGGCAGTAGCAATTAAATTTCATGATCCCTACAGTGGCAATCTTGAAAGCATGTTATCTCTTTGAAGGCTCATCAGTCTGGGGACTTCAGTGACTACAATGAGCACAGTCCATGTAATGGATGTTGTGCTGAGCGCCCCAGATCCACCCTTTGGATCAAAGCACAACCTCTCCCAATTGCTGGAAAATGTGGCTGACAGCTGTCAGCTGGGGCCTGTCTTTGGGGCTGCTCTTGGCTAAAGACAGTTCTCTAGCCCAAGGTCACCTACCTTCCCTATTTGCAGCAGTATCCAATGACTGGTTGATGTGAGCATATAAGGACCTGGCTCCCTGCCTCAATTTTAGACAATACTGAAGGACCACCCCTCAGAACTGCCTGCAGTAGCAAATCTGTTGCACTCCTCCCTCTGTCTGATCCTGTGACCCTCAATTTCCAGAGGGATCGTTCTTGAGAGCATTACCCAATTATCTCGTGCATGCAAATCTCAGAGTTTCAGGGTCTGCTCCCTAGTGAACTGTCCCTGCCCCTACTTGTATCAACCAAGTAACATGTGCATGAAATAAACCTTTGTTGCAGTAAGCTGAGATGTTTTTTATTTTTATTTTTTTGAAATGTTTTTTAAAACCTAGCTTATCTTGACTAGTACAGATACCAAACCTTGCCTGCCCTGCCAATCCTTTGTTCTCAGCTGAGGTTGTCTTTCATTGTCTGTCTCATCTTAGTAGACCAATCACTACGTTCTAGTTCTTCTCTGATGTTCTTTTCATAATGAGTTAACAGCTGTGTCCCAATGGAGCAACCAAAGAGGAAAGAAGTTGCCTATCTTATTGTGTACTAATTATTCCTACCAAGTTAGTGGCATATACTTTTTTCATACGAATTTCTTAGGACCGTTTCTTTTCTATATAATTTATCACATATTTATAATATATAAGGATACTTATTGTTTCTTAGGAAAATAAATATTTATGAAAATAGAATAAGCAAACATTTGATCCCAATTTGAGAATGAAAAACAGTATACTACCAATTAATAAACTTCGTGTACTATAACATACTTAAAATCTTGTTTGAGTGCCAGATCTTAGTTCTTGAAAATCAAATGATAAAACAATATAAAATAATTTCTTATTTTAGGTTTCTTGGGCAAAACAAAATATAGTAATAAAGCTAATAAATCAAAGCATATATTCTTCCTAATTTTTTTTAAAAGGGATTTTGTTATACAGAAAGATGTCTGAGAGGTATACAGTATAAAAATATTTTCACTAAAAAGAGAATCCTGGGCTGGTCTTACCATAACCCCTAATTACAGAAGATATTCAGTATGATAACAGCAACTAGTTTAAGGTATGTGATTTATTTACATCAAGTTCAGATAAAGAGATAAAAGGGGACTTGAATAAGCTAGCAGAGCATGACTTCAGGACTGTGTCTGTGAATGTTTCTTTGCCACAATGAAAGACCAGCAAAACCAGCCTCAGAATAACCCTTCTGCTTAGTAGAAGGGATAGCTAGACTTCACCTCTAAGATCGCCCTCCCACGCAAATTTTCCAACTCGCAGCCAAGAATTAAACCCAGACTTCCGATCATGGCGCCACGAACGTCACTTTCTCTCTTCTCCCAAAGCAAAATCCCACCCAAGTCGGCCTGATCCCACAGGGTGGTGGTGTAAGGGCTGCAGGGCAAGGTGGGCTGGGGGTAGGGCTTGCGTGGAATCCCTACTCCTGTTTCGATTGCTTGGGGTTTTGCAATTCAGAAAAAGCCTACTAAACCGATCCCTTCCAGATTCAAGAAAGCTCCCAACAGGAAGGACCCTCTGCTTTCTCCTTGGTTGCGAAGACTCCATCCCCACTCTGTACTCTGAGGCAGCAACTCCGTAGTGCAATTTCCCTCTCACAAAAGGAAGTCCCCAAGGCCCCCAGCATTTGCGAGTAAAGGCCCACCCTCGAAGTGAAAACCGCGCCGCACAGATTATGCACATAAACAGCAAGACGGTTTACAGAATTCCAAGTGTTCTTTCTGGGTTCGCCTCCTTCCTCACGTTCGGTATTCCCGTCAGCTCGGACGGGTTACCGGAATGCGTGCTGGAGGAAATCAGGACGCCGGTAAGAGCAAACGTATCAGTGTAGAGGTGTTTTTTTTTGTTTGTTTGTTTTTTGTTTTTTCCAATTCCAGTGTTTGTGTCAGTCAGTGTGCGGGGAGGCCGAGGAGGTCAAGGTCTCCGGTTCTGGGAAAGGCGTGTCCGTCTGGATCCTTAAGGCTACCGAGAAGCAGGAGCGGGCTTCACGAAACAATGGGGCGCCGTTCGCTTCCCAGGCTTTCCTCGCAGTCAGTCGCGGAGGAGACCGCGACGCCTCAGTCGGGGAAGAAGAAATCACCCATCTCGGAAGTTTGCCAAAGGCAAGACAAAAAAATGTGCATCCAGACACACACGCGCGCGCACACACGCACACACGCGCACCCCAATCGTGCGCACATGGAAGCTATGTGTGTAAGGAGGAGAAAGGCCATGTCTGCCCATCACAGGCTGCCCGCCCCACCCTGCCCTCGCCGGGCCGGGCGAGGCGCCGTACGCGAGGGCCGCCGAGGCCGCCCCAGCAAGCCCGGGCGTGAGGGGCGGGGCCGGGCGGGGCCGCGAGCGCGCACGCGCAGTGCGAGCCTCGTCGCGCCGCCGGCGCCGCCGCCGCCGCCGCCGCCGTCGTCGTCGTCGTCCGCGCTGCAGCAGCTCAGGCCCGAGACAGACAGGGCCGGGAAGAGCCGGAGACAGGAGGAGGAGGAGGCGGAGGCGGAGACGGTGGCGGAGGCGGAGGCGGTGGCGGAGGCGGGGCGACCACAGGGACCGGGAGCGCCGCAGACGGGCAGCTGCGGCGACTCCCCCCTTTGTGTCTGGGTCCGCTCCGAGCCACTGGAAGGGCTTCCCGGAGGGGGTGCCGAGTGTCTCGCCACCTCGCCGCCCACCCCCCACCCCGCAGCCACCCACATCCGCCCACCCGCCGCCCCCCGCCCTCGGCCCGCGACTCCCGAGCTCCGCCCGGAGCCCAGAGCTGCGGGAGAGCGAGGCGGCGGCGGCGGCGGCGGCGGCGGCGGCTTCCTCGGGGCGTTGGGATCCGCTCCCAGGAGCCATTGACGGGAGGAGACGAGGCTTTTCACGGTGGAACTGACCTCAGGCACGATCGAACGGCATCCCTAGAAGAGGGGGGCGCCCCTGGAGGGGCTGGAAAGCGGCGACTCCTGGCGCCTCCCGTCCGGCCGCCGCCTCGGGAGCCCGGGCCCCGCCGGCCGACCCTCCCTCTCGGCGCTGGGGCTCCCCGACCGCCGCTCCGCCCTGCGCCCCGACCCGCGCGGGCTTCGTTCCGGGAAGGCGTGAAGGCTGCGCGTTTGTCCATGGAGACAGGCACCTTTTCCGATCCAGGCGAGGGAGAGCATTTGTTGTTCTGGAAATCGGAGTGAAGGAAGCACCGAAGCGAAACTTAAAAAAAAGAAAGAAAGAAAGAAAGAAAGAAAGGATCCTGCCCTCCCGGAGCCACGAGAGATGCGAGTTGGGCCGCCCGGCGCCGCCGCCGCCTCCCGCCCGACTTAGCAGTCGGGAACTTGTGATCCTCGGCTCCTACCCCCCCCCCCCACCACCCCAGTTGAATCCCTTCTCTCCGCCTTTCTGCTCCCTGGATATGTTTTCTCCCAGACCGGGATATTTTTTTGATATCGTGAAACGACGAGGGAAGTAACTGCAGGGCTCTGCTCTCGTCTCCCTGCTTCTCCCCCGACGGACATGCCTTTAGTTTGGGGCGCTAATGCACCCCATCCTACGCGAATGAACCGGCCCCAGCCGCGAGGGAGAGAAATGAAGGGAATTTCTGCAGCGGAGCGAAAGCTCTGCAGCTAGGTCCTCTCATCTGCCCACTTGTCCTTTCAGACTGCATTGTAATACAGGCCGGGTAAGTCAGACGAGAGAGAAGACCAGCCTCCCGGCCGTGTGTTCTCCGCCTGTGTTTACTTTCCATATTTCTTTTCTCTGCTCTCCTGCTTCTTGCCTGGCCCAGGGATGACTTCCTCGCTGCAGCAGCCCTGGCGGGTGCCCTCGCTCCTATGGACAGTCCTGCTGGTCAGCACTGCGGCCGGTGAGTAGCCCCGGCTGGCGCGTCCGGGCCGCTTCCCTTGTGGGTGGCGAGGGAGGGAGCCCGCAGAGGCCGAGGCCTGCGATTGCCCTTCGATGCGTCTCCCTGATCACTGTGAAGGAAACCGCGACTGTGTACCTGCGTTTCTCTCCCAGTCCTTCCAGGGAAATAACCTTTCATGTGTTTGTGTAGTTTCGAATCCCCACTCCTATATTCCCCACTCCCCCACATTCCCCACAAGGGGAAAAAAAAGACATATTGGGTGTGGTATCTTGACATTTTTAGTTCTGAGGTAATGCCAAGATTAAAAATAATATTTTAATCACCATTGAACAGGGTCTATTATGAGATCTTTGGAAACAGACCTGTAGATTTTTTTTTTTTTAACGTAAAGAAGTGTATTTGGCTTAGAGTAAAAAGAACATCAACTATGGAACACACTCGAACCTTATTTTTAGATTTAGATCACTCTTTGGGAATCCATGTTTTTTTTTATTCAAAAATGTGATTGAATGAATTGAATAAAATGTTGAGAAAGCTAGAACTGCGAAATTCTTAATACATTGTATAACACTGTTAAGTATTATTATTAGTATTTTGTTCGAAAGTATTTTAGTAATTATGTTACCATCTTTTCAACCTGGACACTGGTATTTTATATCCTTTAGGAATTACTGTTGAGTTTAAAAGTATTTTTGACCACTTTACATTTAGTCATCTGGCATTCATTGGCTGTCCTGTCATTGAGACAACTTTGACCTTACATCAGACTTCTAAGAGATTTGAGTCCTGAAAGTTCTTTGTCATTTTACTACAGCTTAAAGGGAAATGGTAATCATGCTTTCCTTAGAATATTTTCTTTTTAGTTTTCAGACACCTTAGAAAAAAAACCTCCTGTTCCTTTTGCAGTTATTTTTCAAGCAGTCTTTTGATGATTTGCTTTTAGAAATTTTCAGGAGTAAAATGTACATATAATTCTTAAATTTGGCTTCCAATAGCCAAGTAGATGATGTATTTTAAAACGAGTGAAGGACATGACAGATTTTCTAATTTTTAATTTTTATAAGTATGTACTCTTCGCATTCGATAAATATCTCATTGCTACGTTAGACACATGTTGCTTGCTTATTTCTATTTAAAAAGTCAACATTGGAAAATATAGTAAATTTGAAGTTTCCTTTTGTGTTTCTGGTATTATTGACTAATGTCCATTTTGTTTATGATAAATTTATAGTTGTGTTAAAATAATTTGAACTTCTGCATTAAATATATTTAGAACATTTTAATATTCGTAATCATCACATTTTGGAATAAAAATGATTTTCACTAGATTTATTTATATTGTGTTAGTTATTTAAATTCTGTAGCTATAAGCCATATGGTTTCTGTAAAATGTGAAGAGAATAAAAGATCGTAAGCTTAAGCAATTATAAGAGCGGAAATCTCAAAGCATAGACTTTTCAGTGTTCTTTATTATTTTTTACTTTTTTAGAATGTAGATTCTCATTTATAGTTTGACAGGCTTATCCTTTTATGATCAGAACCGATAAAAGTAAGAGAAAGAACATTCATCTTAAAATAAATTTAATTTCTCTTTGGTAAATAAAATATTAGAATACTGTGCCTTGAAATGGAATAGGTTAAAAGAATCATTGTTTAAAAATTGTTTAGTCTTCTTTTTTCTTTAGTATTTACATAGCACCAGATGCCAAAGTTGTGAGGCTGGATTTCAGAGCAATAACAATAATAGTAGTATCAGTATTTATAAAGTGCTTGCTATGCGCCAGCAGCTATTCCAGTAGTTACATGTATTTTCTCATTTGGTCCTCATGACAGTTCTGTACTCAAAGTTAAATTGTACTTCTTTAACAGGGAGGGTGAATGAAGTGCAGAGATTTAAAGAACTCAGCAGTCAGTAAATTGTGGAGCCAATTTACTACATCCTTACTACAACATTAACAATAACAGCAACTTATCTAATTGGGAATATGAGATAGAGTAGTGCCTTCACCAGATCAGCCTTTGAAAGGAGGCAGAAATACCTGACAGGATCTTTGTACCACACTGGTTATGCAAATGTCATGGTTCTAAATGTTTAAAACTTTGATTGCTTAATATTGGAGTTGCTAGTGCAGATTCATTAAGTGCAGGGTGTATTAAAGAGAGCCTGTGTGAATTTGGGGTACATAAATACAGTGTTGTAACCTAACAGATGCAAATAGTGCACCTGAAAGGAAAAAAAATACTAGAAGACTGATATGATATCCCTCTGGGGTCATGGTTAAATCATTTATTTATTTATTTTTTGAATCTCTCTTTTGTGCTTACTCTATCTACTTCTTGCATTCCTTAATTCTACGAACAATGGGTATGCAAAAAATTAGAATTTGTAAAAATATGTTGTGCTTCTTTGGTTTATAAATGAATTCTTAATTTTAATAAAAGGATACAATACAATGTAATACTTATTTAAGGTGTTAGCTTCTCAAACAAAAAAAGTTGACAAGCTTTATTTAGATTGTAATGGTTACAAATAAAACATCTAACTACATCTCACCCCACCCTATGCACTCCCCTGAGCAGACTTAGCTTTAGCTACCCTTTACCTCCAGTCTTAGTTCTCGTCCTTCTCTTTCTTGTCCTTCTTGCCATTGTCAGGGTCAGAAAACTTTCACTTTACCCCTTTAGTTCTTCTTGCTGGTGGAATAATTTAAATAACATACAGCAGATTAATAGGAGAAAACCAAATTTTGATACATGTGCACAGCAAATTCACACAAGCATGAAAGTTCCAAAGACAGGCAAAATGAGGGATATATGTCATTTTGGGCTAATGAGAGGGAGGTAGGCAATTCATTGGACTAAGGTGAATATGCTAAGGTTCCCTTCTGGAAGCAGGTTTCTCTATCTGAATCTCGTTAGGCAGGTAAGGGGGAAGTAACAAACTTCTTGAATTGGACTTTACATGATTTCAGCTCAAACTAATCTGCATGCCAGGGTGGCACATTTCTGGGGAGACTCACTCCTGACCCTCACACCATCCTTGGTGGCCTGGAAAGCTAGGGAGCCCCTTGTATTTTGAGTGACCTCATTGTTGGGAGCCACGCCTGGAAGGGTCTTCAAGACACATGGAACTCATAGTTTTCAAAACATCATAATCCTTCTTGTTTGGCTCAGATGTGTCCACGGCTGAGCTGCTGTCACTGTCAGTTGATTCTGCCTGGTCATTGTCCACCTGATTAGGTTTCAGTTTTACATATACCTCATCAGGAACATACACATTTGAAAGCAAGATTCATCTATTTAGTTAGTGTTCTTGAACAGTTAATGAATATTGTTAAGGAACTGGAAATTTAGTAATTTTTATTATAGTGTTTTTCAGGATGTGGAGACCACAGCAGGATCACCTTTGGTTCTTGATAATATGCATATTTCTGGCCCCACAGTCTAGATGTACTCAGTGGCTCTCTCTCTTGAGATTTTATTTTTATATATATATATATATATATATATATATATATATATATATATATATATATATATATATATATATATATATATAAATAAAATATATGTACTTAAAACCCAAAAGATTGTCAGGCAGGTTTGAGAACCACTGCTTTATTTAATCAGTCTTGATTGTTTGGATTTCTTAAATATTGTGGTTCAATCAGCTTTTGCTTCATAGTAATTGGCAACCACAAAATCATAATGGCATACAACAATAAGCATTTATTCTACTTGTCTCATTCTGGGGCCCAGGTGAGAGGGGAAGGGTAACATCTCTTGGGGGAAGCTTGTCTCCATGGCAATGACTGAAGTACAAGAGGATAAACCCAATCCCACCAGCCATTTTCGGATTCTGGTGCTCTAACATTCTGGTGGCCAAGCCCAAAGATAAGGGGAAACAAAGTATACTTTGCCTGTAATGAATCTATGGTGGTATATGGATGTGTGATACTATTGCTGGTGAAAGAAGAATTGGGACCTTTAATCTACCACGTATGATCAAGAAGATTGTTCAGGAGGGAAGGTTCTCTTGACCATTTGAACAGAGTCAAACTCTTAATTAGACTTTTGCATAAAACAAATAACTTTGGTCTCTACAAAAGCTGTCCTGACCTGTGGGGTGATATGGTGGTAGTGCTTTTGGTGTTAGGGCGTATGTTCATTAAAGGTGAACTTTCTTAACAGAAGAAATTGAATATTGCTCTGTGATGGGTAAATTCTAACTATATATGAAAGGTATTGAGTGAAGTCAGTGGAAATTGGTTGCTTTTGTAACTGGCCAGACCACTTATTTTTGCACTTACTCATATATTGTCGTGCTGTTGAATATCAGTTTTATGTATTTTCCTTGTCTTCCCAACTGATTATTGCCTCTAGAGGACAGAGTTTGTTCTTAAATTGTTTTGTAATCTACCATATTACTCTTCCCATAGAGGATGTTCAAAAAATTCTAAATGAATAAATAGTAAAAAGGAATTGGAGTCAGGAAGCATTCTAAGACTGCTCCCTTACTCATGTGATGTATTAGGAATTCATTCTTTCTTTGTCCCAGTTTCTTCAACTATAATAAAGAAATTTAAGTGGTATAGTAGGAAAACTACTACCTTGAGTTAATGGGATTCTGGGTACTATGTGATTCTGGGCAAATAGCTTATTTAACATAGTTTTCTCAATAGTCATATGGGATTAGACTAGGTTATGTTTGAAATGCAGATTTCTGGGCATCACCCAGACCTACTTAATCTGAATATTTGGACAGTGAGTTTGGGAATCTGTATTTTAAAAATACATCCCTAGTATATCTTATGTATCCTAAAGTTTGAGAATTACAGGATCTAAGATTCTTTCTGTGAGGTTTTACTTTTTTTTCTTTTTGTGCTAATTTTATTCTTGATCTTTTATTCAGTCAACATTGGTACCAGACATTTCGTATTTCATGCTTTACCCAAAACCTTTTTCTTTGTTAAAATTTGCACAATTTTTTTCTTGCCTTTTATTGGTTTTAAAGATAATGTTATTTAATGAAAAGTGCTTTGCCTCATCCAATATAATTTATATTTATTTAGCATGTACTTTTATTTTGGCCATTTTATTTTCCGTTTTTTTTTCTGTCATAAAGAATACTTGAAAGAGGTGGTTTCACTTTTAGTAAATTTGGATGAGAATTGGCGATAAAATATAAATAAAAGAATTAGTGCTAAACAATTTATGTTAGGCTAAATAGCATTGTTTTGGTTTAAGTTACAAATTAATATTCCACAGAGTCTTCCAGGTGGATAATTGAATGTATTAAATTTCCACCAAAGAAGAATTGTATTCTGATTTGATTGATGTTTGCTGGAAATAAAATTATGAATGCTATGATATCTAGGAATTCATGGTTTTTGACCATTTTGTATAGCACTTACACTTGTCAAAGAGACACTCATATAACAAAACTATTTCTCCCTTCTAGTTAAATGATCTAGTCTTTGAATCCCTCCCAGAAGCAATGAAGATGGCGTTGGTAGAATTTTAAATGCAATAGACTTGATTTTTTAACTTTTTTTTTTTTTTTTGGTCTGTGAGGTGTTATGGATAGTCTATGAAATATTAGAAATAAGCCTGTAAGTAAATAACATGAACATTTTAGAACACATTGCCTTATCAGAATTATTAGAAAATATTTATTTGCTTGCTCTTAATTTTACTTAATACAGTAAATGTTTGACCAGACCCAGTTTCTATTCCAATATGCAACAGTAAGAGCAGCTGGAATGGTGGGGGCACAGGATAGATAACATACAGAAAGAGAACTAAAATATCCAGTCAACAAACATTAATTAGTGTTTTCTTTGTGCAAAGTTCTTTTTTAAATGTTGGTGGACACTAAGAAAGATAAGTGCTGCACCTCCTCCCCCAGCCATGCCAATAGCCTATATCTCTTTCTGAAAGAGAATTAGTTCTCATGCCATTTGAGGCAAGGGTAGGTATTTTGCGAACCCTTAGCATTGTATTATTTCTTCTTTCAGTCTGTCTTTAGGTTGGAAAATTCCTTTAGGTATTCTGCAGCGCAGGAAGAGAGACTATGTTCCCGTGGCATCTTCTAGCAAATCTCTACCTTCCTTTTATATCTTTATTCTCTGGCAGCCTTCTTGAAAGAACAGTGAACACTTTTTGACTTCCTTATCCTCAATTCTTTACTTGCTCCTCTAGTGTGATGTATATTATTAGGTCAGAAATGACTTTCTAACTTACAAATCCAGTCACTTTTCAGTCTTGTTCTCTGACTTTTTTACTGAATTTGACAGTTTTGATCACCCTTTCTTTAAAATTCTCTTTTCTGACTTTAGTGACTTTTCATTCTCCTGTTCTATATCTTCTCCATTCCCTCATCTCTCTAAATAGATTTTGTTTTGTTTTGTTTTGTTTTATATATTTTTAATATACCACATTTTATTTTATTTTTTAATTAATTAATTTTATTATGGTGACATTGGTTAATGAAATCCAGTAAGTTTTGGTATACAATTCAATAGTAAGGCATATATATATTGCACTGTATATTTATCACCCGTAGTTAGATTTCTTTCTGTCACCACATATTTGACCTCTTTTTGCCCCATCTACCTCCCTCCTATTTTGTTTTGTTTTGTTTTGTTTTGTTTTGTTTTGTTTTAAATCTCCCTAGATTGTCTTTTCTCTTATTGGTTTTCTCTTATTGCTACTCCTCTCCCAGGCTTTGGCTTTAATTATTCTTAAAATTGGATGATTTCTGAGTCAAGCAGGCAACCAGAATCAGAAGCCAGAAAGATTTGAATTTCTTGCCAGTGGTACCATTAGCTGTTTACTTTGGGCAAATCGTGTCTTTTGTTCTCAACATCCTCATTTGTAAAGTAGGGAGGTAGGCCTTTGTGATACTTATAGTACTTACAGCACTTTTACTTATGATATGAGAAAAGCCAGTGGTATACTTTGTTACTAGTAAATGAATAGCACTTTTTAATGATATGTATTTTGTTATTACTGAGAATATAATACTTTGAATTTAGTTTAGGTTGGAGAAAACTTTAGGGTATTCTGAAATTGTAAAAGCACTACTTTGAAAAAAATGTAAAATAATGTTTTGCAAATATATCTTGATTATATTGAATTCAGACCATAAAAGTGTTGTAAATAAAAGCTCTTCAGGGATATGCTTTAATGAAAATATAAGAATAATCTATAAATATAAAGGGTGCTTTTAAAATAGTTGAAATCCTAGAACTTGAGTTGGAGAGGACCATAGGGTAGACCTTATTAAATATTTAGAAGTTCGTTTAGTAAGACTTCTCTACAATCTTGTCTTTCATTTTTATTTTGTAGTAAGTAATGCGGAGGTCAGTTTCAGCTCAGCCTTTGACCCAGTTATTCTACATTCTAAATCAGTGAGATCTAATTGATATCATTTTAACTTTAGATTGGTAAGTTTTTTAAACAGCTTTATTGAGATATAATTCAAATACCATGCAACCCACCTATTTAAAAGTATATAATGGTTTTGGTATATGACATTATTAACTTTAAAAAATTATTGTAAAACATATGTAACAAAATTTTGCCATTTTATCCATTTTCATATGTACAATTCAGTGGCATTAATTACATTCATAATGTGATACAACCATCACCAAATGTTTTTATCACACCAAACAGAAACTCTGTAACCATTAAGCAATAACTCCCAATTCTCTCTTCCCAGCCCCTGGTAACTTCTAATCTACTTTCTGTCTCTATGAATTTACCTACTCTAGGTATTTTGTGTAAAAGGAATCATACTATATTTGTTCTTTTATTACTGGCTCATTTTGTTTAGCAGAGTGTCTTTAAGATTTATCCATGTTGTAGCATGTGTCAGAATTTCATTGCTTTTTAAGGCTGAATAATATTCCATTGTATGTATATCCTACATTTTGTTTAGCCATTTATCTGCTGGATACCTGAGCTGTTTCCACATTATGGCTAAAGTGAATAATGCTACAGTGAACATTGGTTTATAATTAGCTGTTCCATTCCTGCTTTCAGTTTCTATGTAGATATGCCTAGGAGTATATTACCAAACCATATGATAATTCTATGTTTAGGTTTTTGAGGAGCCACCTAATTGTTTTCTACAGTGCCTGTGCTATTTTACATTCCGACTAGCAGTTTACGTGGTTCCAGTTTCTCCATAGCCTTGCTAACACTCATTTTCTGTATTATTTTAAAAATATTATTTATTATAGCCATCCTAATGTCTGTGAAGTAGTATCTCATTGTGATTTTGATTTGCATTTTTTTTTTTATTTTACTTTATTTTTATGTTTTTAATTAAGTTTATTGGGGTAACATTGGTAAAACAATTATATAATTTTCAGGTGTACATTATAATTTGACATCTATATATTCTATTGTATGATTACCTCCCAAAGTCCAGTTACCTTCACCTACCATATAGTTGATCCCCTTACCCACTTCACCCTCCCACTACCTCTCTATACTTGCATTTCCCTTTTGATAAATAATGTTTAGCATCTTTTTTTGTGCTTATCGATCATTTGTGTATCTTCTTTGGAGAATTGCCTATTCAAGTTCTTTGTTCATTTTTTCTATTACAAGAATTTTATAAACCTGTAATTGACATAAGCATGGTAAGTTTAAGGTATACAGTATTATTGATTTGATATATTTATATGTTACAGTATATAATCACATTACCTAATACCTCTATTATGTCACATAATTTTTTTTTAAGGTGGGAACAATTAAAACCTAGTCTCTTAGCAACTTTGAAGTTGATAATACAATATTAATGTCTGTAAACACTATTCTGGACTTATTTATCCACTGGTTGTACGTCTGTACCCTTAAACATTTGTCTACTTTTTAATTGGATTTTTGTCTTTTTGTTGTTGAGTAATCAGTATTCTTTATATATTTTAAACATTCCCTCTCAGATGATTTTCAAATGTTAGGGACTGAATGTGTCCCTTCTAAAATTCATATATTGAAATCATAACCCCCAAGGTGATAGTATTAGATGGTGAGGCTTTTGGGAAATGATTCAATCATGAGGGTTTAACCCTCATGGATGAGATTGGTGCCATTATGAAAGAGACCCCAGAGAGATCCCTCTCTCCTTCCGTTGTGTGAGGATATAACAAAAAAGATGGCCACCTAAGAATGGGTCCTCACCAGGTACTGAATCTGCTGGCACCATGATCTGAGTTTTCTTTTATCTCATTGAGTTTCTTCATGACTGCTATTTTGAATTCTCTCTCACTTAGATAATAGTCTTCCATGACTTTGAGTTTGTTTTTGGAAATTGTCATTTTCTTTCTGTCTTATGTTATTTGGTTGTTCATGATCCTTAATGGGTTGTTCCTCTCCCTGAGCGTTTGAAGTAGTGAACTCTTATGTACTATTTTGATTTTAACAATTAAACAAGTTGATTGTTTTGTTTTCTAGTAGATGGTGCTGTAGCACAAGTTTTTGTTTTCTCTTACTTACACTTCTTGTACCTCTGGGGTCTCAGTGATGGGTGAGGTCTAGCTGTGGTTGTGGGAGTTGCCACCTGGGTGATTCGGGTTGTTGGTGTTCCTGCTGTGTCCAGGTCATGTGGGTCTAGGCACCACCACAGTGATGGAGGGATGTGGCAAGTAGAGGGGAGCCTGGTTCTTGAGCCTACTGCATTCACTGTCATATGGTTTCCTATGGCCTCTGGCACAGCTGTGCTGTAGCTGGCAGACTGTAGATGCATCTTTGCTGCTGCTACCAGGGTCCTCAGTTGGATTGGTGTCGGATTCTTGAACACTGACAATGCTTCTGCCCCTCTTACCTTCCATAGGGTTGTAATCTGGGGACATTCCAATTCCTCCAATACTTCTGCATTAACTGGGGCCACAGGCTTAATTATGGTGGCTGGAGAATTGTGTCTGTGGGCACTGTTCCTCTCCTTTCTCCAGTCCTGCCTCCACTACATATTTCCAGTATGCCCACCTTCAGATATATGAGATTATTCAGATATTCATTGAGCAGAGGGACTGAGTAGTTGTAGATTTAAGAGAAGATACACAGGGGTCTTATCACATCACTATAATGTTGATGTTACTCCCAAGTCTTTTAATTTTGATGAAGTACAATTTATCCATTTTGTTCTTGTTGTGTACACTTTTGGTGCCCTTTCTAAGAATTCATTGCCAAATTTAAGGTCATTAAAGACTTATTTTTATTTATTTATTATTATTAATTATGCCTATAGCACCTGGTCTTCCTAGGTGGTCTCCCAACCAAGTACTAACCAGGCCTGACCCTACTTACCTTCTGAGATCAGATGTTGGGCTTGTTCAAGGTGGCATGGCTGAAGACCATGTACTATGGCTCCACTGGGGCATGAACCCAGGATCTTCTGTGTGTAAAGCAGATGTGCTAACCCCTACACTATGGAACCACGTCCTGTTTTTTTCTTCTAAAAGTTTAATGGCTTTGGCTCTTATGCTTAGGTCATTGATTAATTTTGAGCTAATTTTTGTATGTGGTGTGAGGTAGGGATCCATCCTTCTTGGATGTTCTGCATATGCAAATCCAGTTGTGCCAGTGCCATTTATTGAAGAGACTATTCTTTCCTCATTGAATGGAATGACATTCTTTTAAATAATCAATTGGCCATAGATGTATACATTTATTTCTACTCTCAGTCCTATTCCACTGATTTATAAGTGTATCCTTTTGCCAGTACCACATTGTTTTGATTACTATAGCTTTGTAGTGATTTTTAAACTTGGTATGTGTGAATCTTCCAACTTTGTTCTGTTTCATCAAGATTGTTTTGGCTCTTTAGGGCCCCTTGCTATTTCATATGAATTTGAGGATTATCTTTTCCATTTATCAAAAAAAAAAAAGTCTTTTGGAATTTGGATAGGATTGTTCGAATTTATAATTAGTTTGGGTAATATTGGCATCTTAATATTAAATCTTCCTATCCATGAACATAGAATATCTTTCTATTTATTTAGGTCCTCTTTAATTTCTTTTAGCAATGTTTTGTGATTTTTAGTGTACAAGAGTTTCACTTCTTTGGTTAAACTTATTTCCAGGTATTTCATTCTTTGGTCAGTGTATTTTTAGTAATTTGGTGGACTCTTTCTTGCACTTATAGATAAGGAAAATTATGGAAAAATTTACTTTTGAAATGCTTATGGAATTTAAATTTTTTACTAATGATATACTTATTTTTATTTACTTATTTTTATTGACTTAACCATTCTTGTTCTGAAAACCTGGTAAAATAACTGATTACTTAAGTTTTATTTTATAGTACATGTATTGTTGAAGAGGATTTTGATTGTTATACTTGAAATTTTGTTATGGCTTATGTGAAATAAACTAGTAGGAATATTTTGGGAATTTCTGTTGTGTCCTTATAGATGTGGTTCAGATAGGATTTGGCATGTGGTAATCCCAATTTAACAAGCCATGAATTTGTCTTATACATTTTGTTTCTTGTTTCACAGTTGTAGTTGACAGGATTAGGCAATTGTGATATTTTTCTCAAAAATAAAAAAGGTTTAAGGCATCTAAGGCATAGTTCTCCTATTAAATCCTTATAACACACTGTTTTGTAGGGCATTTTTGATTAGATGTCAGTTGCTAAAAAGGAAGAGAAATTTTCTGTCCTTTAAATTTTGATAATTACATTAATTTTCTCTGTGCATTCATTTTTAAATTACTTTACTGATAGTTTGTTGGGTGTTGCTCTTTGCTTTTTGTATTTTTATGTTTATATTACAGTAAAACATGCAGGATGTTCTTTGGGCAGTGCATCTGATGGACCCAGGAAGCAATTTCATTAACTAAAGAATTACAGGATGTTGCCAAGGAATTTCATAGTCTATCAGTGAGGAATAATATCTTAAATGATGTGAAGTAAATATGTGATTATTCAGCATCCTTGAAAGATGTGGTAATTTAGCATCCTTTCATATTTAGCACTTTAGATACTAGCACAATAAATTATGCTTCTCAGGATGCAAATATGACCTATGTAGAAGTGAGAAAAATAAATCTCCTTTGTTCCAGTTGGGACATCTAAATGAGCTGAAGGATCATCCATAAACTTCTCTAAAGAAATTTCCTTTTTTGAGGTAGTTGTCAGAGTGCCTGGGGGTCTTTGTGATGACTATGTAATTTCTGTAGTGCTACTTTTTAGGGATCCCACTCTTCCTTTCCTTCCTTCCTTTCTGCCTATCAAGTTGTATGTTCGTTTCTTTGGGATGTTGAGTATTGGCAGATGAGAAGGAAAATATCCATAGAAAATTAGTAAGATAATTTCTTTTCAGTCAGCTGTGGTTATATGTGAATAGAACAAATGAAAGATATAGATATTACAAAGATGTAGTACATATAGAAAATTTGGCAAATAAAAGCTACAGTAAATTTTACATATTAATATTGGTGGCCAAGCAAGTAAAAGTCCAATGGTAGTATCTAAAAATGTTACAAAGAGGCAAATGATAGTGAAAGGAGCTTTATCAGTACTTATTTGGATATGTCAATTTTCTTGATGTGAAACCTTTTAAATAACTTTTCATGTATAACTTTTAGAATATTTTTTAGCTTAGAAACCTCAACCAGTTTACAGCCCTTTCTTTTACATTCTTGATTGAATTTTCCCTTAGTCTTTAATACATATTTCTCTTCCATTGAATTTCAGAGGAATTTAACAGTATCATTCTGTAATTGATATATCTGTAGAAGTGTTACCTGTTTTTTTATCTAGGTATTTTATTTCCTCGGTCATATTTATGAACTTTTTGAAGGAAAGTGGGTTTTGTGTACCCTCTTCTTAGCAGAGATCAAGGGGTATGCCATATTCCAGTGGTTTTTACATTTTAAGATGCATCAGAGTCACTTGCAGGGCTTGTTGAAACAGATTGCTGGGCCTCACATCTTGAATTTCTGATTTTGTAGGTCTTAGGGTGGTGCTTGAAAATTGCATTTCTAACAAGTTCCTAGGAGTTTCTAATAGTACGGGTTTAAATTCTATACTTTGAGACCACAGTCATAAATATCTGTTGAATGATGTTGGTTGAACCAACACATATTTGTCATGAATTCTATTCTTGGAAACATCTCCTATAACTGTGGGGTTTTATGAAGGTCTTTGAAAGGTACTGATTTATTTGTTGTTGGCCAGTAGTTTGAAAAGTGTTATTCTAATGTACTCTAAAGTTTGAGAACCAGTGATGTATATAGTCAGTTTAGAGCCTCTAGTCTTAATGAGAGATTTATATCAGAATCATCTGGGGGACTTTTTTCAATATAGATATGCCTGGCTTGGCTCCAACCCTAAAGAATGAAATGCCTTATTAGGTCCTATGGGGTTGTGATATGTGAATATTAGAGGACTGTTCAAGTGATACTAATAGGTAAATCTGGTTGGAACCACTGGTTTAGTGCTTATGAAATATGTTAATACATTCTATTTGGGGAATGCTGGGATGGATTAATAAGTAATTTGGACACTTTGAATTCTACCATATTTTTTGTTATGACTCACTTTTTTTTATATAAAAGGCACAAAATTGTTTGCATGTGTACAAGAGAGGAGAGAAGAGATAGAAGTATTTTGGAAGCATATAATTTTTTCTTTATAGGAGCTTAATATAGTTAAGGTATTTCTAAATCACTATAATGTTACTTGAACCAGACTGCTCAGTATATGTTTATCATGTTCGAACCCTACATAAAAATTAAGAAATCCATTAACATTGGTTCATTGGGCGATGGAACTTGGAAGCTGAGAGATGGGACTAAGGGTGACTTTTCAGTGCCTTATGCACCTTTTGAATTTTGGATCATGTGAATGTATTATCTATTTAAAATTGACATAAAATTAAAACTTAAGAAAAATTTAAATAATTACATTTTTCTTATTCTAAAAGCTGTACAGAGGAGAAATGTAAATTTACAGTGGAGAAATCTGGGAAACTACCTCAAGTAATCAAGATTAGTACAATCATTAATTAGTCATGTTGATAGTATTACTGATATGATGTGAAAGAAAGACACTTCATCTCTGTGGTTTCCCTCTGTAAAACTCACAGCTTTAGTCTAACTAACCAGGAGAAAAACATCAGTTTCAAAATGAAAGACATTCTACAAAATACCTGACTAGTATTCCTCAAAATTGTCAAGGACGAGGAAAGTCTGAGAAACTCTTATAGCACAGAGGAGTCTACAGAAATGCATGATTACAAAATACATTGTGGTATCCTAAATGATGTCTGGGAAAAGAAAAAAGACATTAGGAGAAAATTAGTAAAATATGAATAAACTGTGGAGTTTGCTTAATAATGAAGTACCAGTATTGGTTCATTAGTTGTAAGAAATGTACCACAGTAATGTAAGATAATAATGGGGTAAATCAGTGAGGAGGGGTATACAGGAAATCCTCTACTATCTTGACATATTTTTTGTAAAGCAAAACTACTCTAAAATAAAAGTTTATGAAAAATGTACATGCTTATTTCACAAAAATACAACAAACAAGGAAAATGAAAAGATTCAGAATCCTGCTTACTCAGATGTTAAGAACCCTTAATACTTTATTTTCTTTTAAACCCTATTCCATATACACATTTTAAAGTGATACTATATATATACTATACATACATATAAAATGATTATATATACAATATACACACATGTATAGGTATAACTTTGAAACATGCTTTTTAAAGGTACTATATTATAATCAAACTACTTATTAAAATGTATATATTTTTATAGGGGCAAAAATATTTGAATATGTTTAAAACTTGTTAAATATATTCTCACAGACTCTTCATATATATTTTTCTCAGGATGTATTCTAAGTAGAGTACATTTTATATGAAGGGCAGTCCTTTATCTCCTTCAAATGGGTCTGTTATCCTGTTTCTTGGAAATACTATGCCATCTATTCAATAAATTCTTTTAAAAAATTCTATAAACATTCTATAATAAGGAACTGGTAGACTTAAGTTACAATTATTCTACTATGGCTAGTGCCCTTAAGAGTCTATATGTCAAATTACATTACAATGAGATGTTAAGAGAATTATTTCCAAAAGAACTAATGTAAAAGTTTACACACGTCTAGAGTCTTACTGTCCAACCCTGTCCATTAACCTTGTCTTCACAATGTTAAGAAACCCTGAAAATGTAAATTGTTAAGCTATAATACCAAATTCATATAATCATTCTCACCTTAAATGTATTGACTGTGGGTTTGATGCAAGAATTATGGAACGTGCCAAGGGCAATTGCCATAATAGTTTTAGACTGAGTTGGGTGTTTAGGGGAGTAGAAGGATCATATACACACATATTTATTTCTGTCATTTCCATATCTATATCGGGAAGGTTAGATGCAGAGGGAAGTTGACAAATTTCAGTTTGTTAAAGCCAGAAGGTTTTCCCGTTTATCTTTCAAGACAGTAGTTTCCCCTTATAATCTTAGTGTCAAATATATACATGATAATATACCTTCATTCTGTCCTAGCGATTTCAGGGCAAAATAAGATGATTTAGAGCAAAATGGGACCTATACAAATAACATAAGTATAAAGGAATATATATATATAATTTGAGCAATAATCTAAACCTTCCTTTTTTATGTTATAGTTTATATATACATATACATATACATATACATATACATACATACATACATACATACATACATACATACATACATATATATATATATATATATATATATATATTTTATTTTTAGGTGAGGCAACCCTTGGTTGGCCTCACAGATTGCAAGGACTTTGTCAGCTTCCAATCTCTTTTATTTTTATTTTTACACCTATGGCACCTGGTCTTCGTAGGTGGTCTCCCAACCAAGTACTAACCAGGCTCTTTCCTGTTTAGCTTCTGAAATAAGATGGGATTGGGCTTGTTCAAGGTAGCATGGCCGTAGACAAAACCCTCCTTTTTTTAAATAAGAAAAAAGTTGACTTTTTCTATTACTGATCTTTCTTTGCTTTTATAGATAAGAATAGTCTGTGAACAAAACTAAATAATTTTAATAGGCACTCCAGGCCAACCTTTTAGTGAAAACTTTGATTTTGTAATTTTGTTTTATTTGAAAAGTAAAGAGAAAAGTCTAATAAGCCCATAACTCCAACACTGTGTTTTATTTTGGTTTATTTACTTCTAATGTGTTTTAAAATGTATATATATATTTGTGTGTGATTGTATAATATTGATTAATTATATTTCAAACTTTTAACATGTCACAATAATAATATTCCATTAACTATGTTTGTTATCATTTACTTAATTCCTATTGGGAGATATTTAGTTTGTCTTAATTTTCTTTTCTTTATAAATAGTGCCATATTGAATACTTCAGTGCATATGTTTTAGTGTTTTGATTTATTTCTGAGTTCTCCTCTTGACCTATTAGCAGTGTGACCCAATTTGATCAAAAACTGCTTGAAACATTTTCTTCATTTGTTAAGATAACCACACTCTTGATTTTCCTCTTACCTCTTTGTCTCCTTTGATAGTTCCTCCTTCTGTCCCTCACCTTAAGTGGTTTGTTGTCCCAGGATTCAGTCTTTGGACCTTTTCTTTTCTACCTACATTTACTCCTTTGGTGATCTATCTCATCCAGTCCCATGGCTTTAAAAATAGCTTCTAGAGGCTGACAAGTTTCAAATTTATTTTCATCCCAAACCTTTTACCTTAAAATCCAATTGTGTGGATAGCCAACTGTGTTTTGAACATCTCCACTTAGATATCTGATAATCACCTCAAACATAATTGTCAAAACTGAACTCCTAACTTTCTATATAAGCCTGTTCCTCTCATAGTCTTGCCCGGCTCAGCAAATGGTAATCCTATCATTCCTGTTGTTCAGGTCCGTGTCTCTTTTTTTCCTCCTCCTCCTCGTCCTCCTCGTCCTCGTTGTCCTCCTCCTCCTCCTCCTCCTCCTCCTCCTCCTCCTCCTCCTCTCCTCCCCCCCCCCCCGCTACCCACTCTCACATTCAGTCTGATAGCAAAAATTTTTGGCTCCATCTTCAAAGTTTGTCTAGAGTCTAACTCCTAGGCACCTCCACTGCTACCATGTACTCTAAAAGCGACCATCTTCTTTCACTTGTAATTTTTTAGTAGTCTTTGTTTTATCTAACACCTTTGCTTTATTAACAGTTGCTTTTTGATATAGTATCCTTGGTCACCCTTTTCAAACATAAGTCAATAATGACATTTCTCTACTTAAATTCTCCAGTACCCCATCTCACTCAGAATAAAAGTCATAATCATTTAAAATACCCTACACAATCTGGCCCCTACTACTTGTGACTAAATCTGCTGATCTCTGTCTTGCTCAGTTTTTAATGTGCTTTTAACTTCACAAAGAATTAAACATTCAGAAAAACAAACGTTTTAAAATATGTTAGATTTAAGATATTTTATATATTTGACAGTGGCTACAATTAATAAATCTAAATATTGAAGGATAAGGGAAGAGACACATGAACATTTCTCAAGCCTTTAATATATTCATAAATGCCTTACATATTTACTCTGTTATGTCATTAACCTCTAAGCAGGCTTACCTTACTTTATAGATGAGTAAACTGGGTAAAAGGGAGACTGGGATTCAGGGTCAGGCCTCTATAACTCCAAAATGAAGCATTAATGTAATCTATACAGTGTTAGTCTGAAGGTATAAAATATTTGGAATATTTTAGATATATGAACATGTTATTAGCATTTTAATATTCATGAATAATTAGCCAGATTGAACTATGTCTTAATTATGGTCTCTTATTTTGCTTTAAATGACAACAGATGTGTTAGGTTTTATGGGAAGTATTTGTATGTTGATGGATAATAAAAATTTTCACTGGAGATTTAAAACTTCAGTTTAGGGAAGGAGCACAAGTTAGATCAGAAGAGTGATGATGACATATTTAGTTGAGGATAAATTTTTTTAATGTTTCAATTTATCGTTTTTAGTATTTGGAACCCCCAAGGGGCCAGTCTAGTGTGAAGAATAACTTTTTATATTTGTTAGTACACAAAGGGTTGTATTGTAATGACAAGAAAGGCAAAATTAAAAATAGCCAAATGATGTCAAGAGATGAAATTATTCATGTTACTATTGAAACAAAGTTTTTCGTGAGAGATAAATTTTCTGGGACATTTCATTATTTTTCCTTTGGCTAAACCAATGTGTTAGCTTGATGAAATGTTATGAAAAATGATGATCTATAAATTTAGTTCAGCCTTAGCACAAACCTTTCCCTTTATCCAACTCTTCTCTAGGAATTATTTTTTAAATCCATCTTCTTAGGTTTTATGGGAAGTTCAATTTCACTGATTCTTGTTGCTAAATCTCTCTTTTAAAAGCAAAATAGTAGTCTTAGATTTGTACTAAGTCAAATTAGATTTATACACTAAGCAGCTGATAGGTTTATATGTTACATCACCCTGTTAGTGCAAATATATTAAATTCATTAACTGAAAAGAGGTGAAATTAAAAGCCAATGTGTTAAAGCGTGGTTTATGGAAGTGAATCATTTGGATAGGCTAGGTTATTTGAAAACAGCAGTGGTTATTTCTTGTTTGTGCTATATGTCCTTTGAAAACTAGCAGGGGTTCTCTGCTCATCATTTAGAGATCTGGGAGGATAAAGTGCCCACCATCTTGAAAGTTGCTGCCTGCTGTGCCAGAGGTAAAAGAAAATATGTAGGTCTGTAGGTTGGGTTTTTTTTTTTCATGTTTAGATAATTTAATTCACCTGGAACTATTCTTATTGTTGTACACATATTAATTAATAATAATAATAATATAATAATAATAATATGAGGTAGATACAGTTATTCCCATTTACAGGTGAGGAATTTTAGGCACAGAGGAATTAAGAGACTTGCCCAAGACAACATAGCTAATAGAGCTGAGACATAGACAAAGGCAGAGCTGTAATAATAGACACAGATAGCCCATACTCTTAACTACTACTTTTTACTGCTGCTTATATAGACAAGTTATCATTTAATCACTGAATTCCAAGTAGAGGAAGTGTTCTATTTGGGTAATGAAAAGTATCATTTAGGGGCTGTTTATCTGAAATGCATAAAACATACTTCTGCTAACATGTCATAATAGATTTTTTTCTTGTCATGGTAAATAGGTGATTAATATCAACTGCTTAAAATACCTGAACATGGGAACCCAGACATTTTTAGCTCTTATGTAGAGCCTTACCTATTATTTTCATTTAATAATTTCAAAAACTCTAGTTGTTTGGTTTTTAAGCTTATAAAAGTTGGGGGAGCATCAAGTAAGTAAATGAAAGGCTAATATCAGTGCCTGTGTATGTACATTTATTTAATGTATTTGAAATAAGTTTGAGTTAGAACTTGTTCTCTGCAGTTAGTATATGGGAATACATAGCATTAAATGGAATACTTTTGTCATCCTAGCTGTCTATTCTAGTGGTCATCTTTCACAATCTTTCACAAGATATGTTACAGATGTGGGAAAAATAATGGTTGCAAAAAGTAAAGGGACAGATTTGGGAAAAGTCCGAGAGAAGACAGAGAAAAAATAATTTACTTAATTTTCTCTTATATTGTCTGTCACTCTCCACCCAAACTGTTCCAGCTTGATCTGGCGTTGCTTTTGCCTTTGATCTCTATACTGGTGTAGGCTCTAAAGAAGCATAACTTTCTTTGTGTAAGCTCTTTTACACTTGTGAATTTGGATATTTTTAAACAGTTGGTTTTATATTGGAAAGTTGTGGGGCTGTTATTTAAATCGAAGACTTAATATTTGAAAAGTGAACTCTGGACAATTAAATAAGTGACAGTGTCAGACTAAAATTACTGTTTGTTGCATTTATCATTCTGTCACTTAAGTGAGCTGATTCCTGAAATCTTTTCAGCTCATTTTACTTATTTAGGTCACTAATTAGAAAATTAGTTGTTTAGAAGATGGCATCTAGTGAAGGTGTTTAGCAAGATTCCTGTGAGATTCAACTGAGTCATGTCCTCAGTAATTACCTTGAGAATTGTGTTGGAGAAGTAGTGGATTTCTGCAGCTAATGAATATTTTATTATTATTTAAAGGAACCTGTTTATAAAATATTTGCCAACAAATATGTGATATTAACAAAATAATACTTGAATCCAGAGGACTATATTAGATGCTATTTCAAGTAATAAAATGAAATAGCTATTGTTTAATATCAGTCATATCCCCCTTTATGAATGCCTACTGTGTGTCAAGTGTAATGCAGAGTGTTTTTACATATAATTTTCTCTAGAAACAGTAGCTGGAAGGTAGGTATTTTTCTATTTTAGAATTAGGAAAACAGACAGGTTAAGTACTTTGCCTGATGGTATATACTTCTAATAATAACTCATTACTTATTGAATTATTTATTAAATATCTCCTTGTGACAGGCAGTATGCTAAGTTTTTAACATTTCTTATGGTCCTAAATCAGCTTTGCTGAAATAGATGAACAAACCTTCATAGGTGAGGAAACTGAGGTGTACACAGGTTTACTATATCACCAAAAGCCACATACCTAGAAAATGGCAGAACTGGAGTCAGGCCATGGTCTTCTTGATTTCTGAAAGTCCTTACTCTTAACCATATTTCTTTTCAAGATATTTTCATGTATTAGGGTATTAAGTATGAATTATGGTGCTAATATTTGACAAGACCATAAATACAATGATGCATGCTCAACTGCTGACAGGGTTCAAAAAATCCAAATTTGAAATAAGTTTTATAGAATGCTTATAGTCAGTAACAGAAAGAGATAGCAATAATTTGGGCGATGGATATGTAATTATGGTTGGACAGGCATGGAGTAGAAGTCAGTATTCTTGAGGTTGGGCTAATGGAATTGACCTGATTATGGAGGTATTCTTTTTTTTTTTTTTTTTTTTTTTTTTGCCTACAGCACCTGGTATTCCTAGGTGGTCTCCCATCCAAGTACTAACCAGGCCTGACCCTGCTTTGCTTCTGAGATCAGATGGGATCTGGCGTATTCAGGGTAGCATGGCCGTAGACTGGAGATATCCTTTAGAAGAGCAGTCAGGTGACCAGGGCACAGTGACCCAATGTGTGGTTAACATGTGTGAGCTGATTTTCAGCATATATTTCCTGTTTAAAATTTTTACTTTAGTCAGTTGACTTTTCCCTAATTCTCAGTTTTACAAAAGACCTCAGACTCCAAGATGCAGTAATTATTTCTAGTCTCAATGATATTTCATCATGGTTTATATAGCCTGATAGGTAATTGCATACATAAACTGCTTACCAAACACCTTAGGATTTCAGCCAAGCAGGATTCACTGAAATGGAATTACTGAAAAAGCCATACAATGTTATTGACCATTGTCTGGAGAAAAAAGTATTTGGTATATTTTATATGTAAGTTGGCTAATAATGATAAGTTATCAAAAGCTTGAAATATTTTATAGAAGACTGAAATGTTTGTCAAGCAGAGAGGATTTTCTTAAATTACCATTTTTTTCCTGTCAGCAAGAGATTAAAACTGTTACCATACCTGTGTCAGACGAAGACATCTGCATTATGTACATAAAGTCTTTGAAGAGTTAATTGGTACATCAAACTGATCTTATTTTCTCATAAACACTGTTACTCTGATATATACTCTTTTTGACTGCTTATTGTATTAGTCTTCTTAACTCAGTATATCCTCCTATCCTCTTCCCTCAGTTGTCTTTTTATTGTGGTAAAGTACACATTACATAAAATTTACCGTCTTAACCATTTTTAAGTGTACAGTTCAGGTATATTAAATAAAGTGCAACCATCAACACGATCTGTCTCCATAACTCTTTTCATCTTGTAAAACCAAAACCAACTGAAACTACGCTCTATACCAGTAAACAATAACTCTCCTTCTTCTCTCCCTCTAACCCCTGGCAACCATCACTGTAGACTTTTTGTCTACTATTTTGACTATTCTAGGTACCTCATATAATTGGAATCATACAGTATTTGTCTTTTGGTGACTAGCTTACTTCAATGAGCATAATGTCCTCAGAGTTCATTTATGTTGTAGCATACATATGTCAGAATTTCCTTCCTTTTTAAGGTATTTTTTAAAAATCTTGTAAATAATGTATAAGGCCTCGAGTTCTTAGTCTTATTTGCCATTTGTGCTCCACACATTCCAAAGAGTAGTAGTTAATCTGTGTCTTCTTTCAGGAGGGCACAGAACCTCCATTTAGGACCTTTTGGCTTGAGACATTAAATGCTTGTCCATTTGGTTCCATAACTACTAGTTGTTAAGATGATCCCAGACAGTTTAAGTTTGACTTTTGACTTCAAGGTTGAAGAAGATATTGTACACCACGTTCACTGTTGCTTAGTACCTAGATGGAGAGAGCTGCAGAGTCTGATACAGTACGCCATACTCTTCCCAAATTCTGAACAAAAAAGTTTTTCAGCTATAATTATTTGCCATATCTTTGCTATTTTGAGCTTTCTTTTGTAACTTAGTATTTGTCTAGCTAAACTTTAGTATTCATTAAAAGCTCTTGCATTTCTAGTTGCCACCAAGCCAGTCCCTTTTACTTTGCTCATAGTTCCCATTTATCCATACTACTGCAGAGTTTGAAATGTTGCTTGAAAGTATTCATTAAACATCCCAACAGTCGTACTCTCCCATATGCTGTTATTCTATTTTATCCTACCATGAAATAGTCTTTCTGGACTAATGAGCTTCACTGTTAATGACAATAACATTTTTTGAAACTTTTATTTTGAAATTATTTTAGATTTATAAAATGTTGCAAGAATATAGAAAGAATTCCTATATATATGTGAAAGAATTCTTAGCTTCCCCAACTGTTAACATTTTACTATGTTTGTGTTAATATTTTACTATGTTTTTGTTACCATTTTCTCTATATGTTTATATTGTCTTTTCCTGAAACGTTTGAGAGTAAATTGTAGACATGATACCCATTTACCCCTAAATATATTCTAAAAAATGGAGACTTTTTTTATATAATTTTGATAATGTGATTATCAAAATTAGGAAAGCAACACTTATATGACATCATTTTCTAATTTAGAGGCCTTCAAATATCATTGATTGTTCTAATAATCTCATTTATAGCCAAAGAAAAAGATTTTTTCTTGTCTAGGAGACTACTCCAGGATCATGCATTACATTCAGTTATGTGACAGTTCCTCAATCTTTGTCTTTTATGACCTTGACGTATTTGAAGAGTCCATGTCAATTATTTTGTAAACTGTCCCTTAATTTGAATTTATCTGATGTTTCCTCATGCTTAGAGTCAGACAATGCATTTTTAGCAGAAATATCACAGAAGTAATATTGGGTTCTCAGTGCATCATATCAGGGACACATGATGTCTATTTGCCTCATTACTGTTGATGCTAACTTTTATCACTTGGTAGAGGTGATATCTATCAGATAAAGTTACTGTTTTCCCATTGTGATTTGAAAGCAACCTGTGAAGAGATATCTGAGACTATGTGAATATCCTGTTTCTCATTGGATTAGTATCAGCATTCACTGATGATTCTTGTCAAAAGGTTTTTTCTTAATCTAATATTTCTTCTACATTAATTGTCATTCCACCATAAGGAAGAACTTTCCTTCCTCCTCATTTATTTTTATTCATTTATTTATTTATGTCAGTGTAGACTGCTGGGTTTTTATTTTATTTAGTGGATTTAGTTATGCATTTCTTAAGTGAAGGAGACCTGCTTTTACATTCTTATTAAATGTGTGTAATGTTCACTTAACTCTGTTAAGCCTCTGGTTCCTAAGGTGTTATAATGATTAAATACAATTAAAGATCAGAAAATGCTAGTTGAATGTTGTATTAAAGGCTTACAATCACTTATAAAATTTTGACATTTAAAACAGTATTAAAAGTATTTTTTAGCTTGCAGCATACTTATTTGGTGACAAACTGATTTTATATAATATGATATAAACTTATTTATAGTTTTTATCTTACTATGAATATTCATACTTTTTGCTGAAGAAGTATTAGTAGATTTAATTACTGGGAGCTTCCTCAGACTCTGCATATGATACTTTCCTAATATCGGGGGTATCAGATTTTAAAACACTTTTGGTTATAAGGGTTTCATATAAAGATTTGAGGACCTGTGATACTATATACAGGTCCAATTTATTTGTAAGTATGTTTTGAAATTACAGACTATCACTACATAGTTCATAAAATTGATTGCTGGTAGTTATAATCCTATTAACTATGACTATCACACAATTAAGAATAGTTCTATCAGCAGTTGCTTAAAGAGCAAAGAAGCAGTAGAAACCCCAGTACTTTCTTTGCTATCATGTACATTCTTGTGCTATTTTAAATACTAATTGGGATATCAAGTTCCTTGTGATTTTTTTCACTCTGTTTGTTGCTGCTGTGCCTACTGCTCTATTTTTTTTCTCCTACTGCTCTTCTTAATGTATGGTCTTTTGACTACTATGCCCACTTAGGCAGGTTGAAAAGGTAATTTAATGCAATTATAGAATATAGAATATTGTGCCTGTGATCAGGTGCCTCATGGCTTTAGTTAATGTTTAATGTATGTGACTGCAGAATTAGATTCAAATCGAATGATATGAAGACAGATTTTAGCTATGCCTGATTGAAGTTTTTTTTAGAGAACTAATAGAAGAAATAGTCATAGTCATACATTTTAGTAAAGTATAATAATAATAGCACACATTGTTGTCTTGAACATAATGGTTATACTAAATCTAAGAAGAAATTTTAAATTTATGTTTTTATTCCTACATGGTGATTTTCATAACAAATAACATCTACTCTCAGGTCTAAAATAAATTAGCTAAATAATGCGTAGTTTTAAAATCTTTAATTTTATTACTAAAATTTGCTTATTTTTAACTGAGCTACGACTTGTGAAACT
The DNA here is from genome assembly GCA_030015415.1 of Cynopterus sphinx. Lineage (NCBI taxonomy): Eukaryota > Metazoa > Chordata > Mammalia > Chiroptera > Pteropodidae > Cynopterus > Cynopterus sphinx. The sequence goes on from CM057379.1 coordinate 182,456,014, forward strand.
TATTTTTGATTAGTTTTTTCTTTTATTGATATAAATCAATTCAAAATTTTTTATTTAAATTAATTCTGCCTTCATAATTTATAATACTAATACTAAATTTTGGATTCCTAAATAATGTTTGATTTGGATAAAATAGTTTTAAACTAATAACTTAAAAAATACAGCTAGTTCAAAATAATACATTTACATGATCAAAAAAATTAAAATTGTATGAAAGGGCATCCAATGAAACGAACATTTTATAACATTTTTAATATATAGGCCAGGCAAAGGCTGGCAGCTTTCTTTCAATTAGAGGTAACTCAGTCTATTGAGTATGTAAATGTCTTTTGTTTGCCTGCCTCCCAACTCAGCAATAATGAATGAGGGGGAACTGGTGAAGAATGCTAACTTTACCTCACATCTCATCTCCCCTTTATGTGTAATCTTAAAGTTGGAATGGAATGTGTGGCAGTACCTAAACGGAACAGAGTTCTAAAGGTGGATTAAAGTTTGTTTTTTTAAAAATCAGTCATAGTTGTTTTTAGCTACAGTGGGTACAAATTTTTCTGGTAGCTGACATGAACAGTTAACAGTGTCATCAGAACTTTGTTGAAACATTTCAAGGGAAAGGTATTTAGAAGTGAGAATAGAGACAAATGATCTTGTTTTATTAATTAATTTTGGAGGTAATCTTTCAGTAAGGCCACATTTACTTTAAGTCATGCCACATTTACTTCATGCCAACTAAAATGGCTTCATCTTCTATAGAGGTTGTTAGTCCATAATATATAATAAGTATATTTAGTCAGTGTCTTCTTTGATGTAAGTCACTAAGGTGATAAATCTTCATTATGTAATATTTTAAGTTGATATAAATGAACAGTATTTTTAGAGTTTTATTTTTAAGGCAAAAGGGTGAGCCAAAAAGTTAATCTTTAACAATTTATAACGCATATAGTTTACAAAAATTTACTGAAGTACCAGATTAAGGGATTACATAGCAGTAACCAGGGAGTCCCAACATATTAATTAACGCAGCTTCTTAATAAATATAATTTAATTTTTGTTGCTGAATGATGTTAAGAGTACATTTTCCTTTTAGGATGGTAATCATAATGCAGTAATCACAATGATTGCTTAAAATCAACATGCAGCAAAAAGGATTCCTGAGTACTTTTTATAAAGAGCTCTGTTGTTAGCACAATTTTGCCTGTGGTTCCTCTCTTTTAGAAGAAGGCTGTAATGCCTAAAAGTTGCCAGGACTTCATCATTAAGCTAATGTTGGATTGTAGCCAGACATTCAGTTGGTCAAGACCCCAGCCTTTTCTAAGACCCAAGAGGAGCCAGGTGGGTAAGGGAGTGAGGTGGGAATGGGAGGTGGAATAGACTTTTTATACAGTAACTTATATGTTTATTATGTTAAATGGGTTTAACAGACTTGGAAGTTAATTTAAATCTTTAAAGCCCTCTAAACTTTTCTATAGTAGCATTCCTACTATTGACCTTTCAAAATTTTTCCGTTAATAAGAGCCAATAATTATAGAAAGATTTGCATTTTTTTCTTGTATAGTTTTGAACAAAGTAATATTTATTCAATTTAAATTAGAAATCCTATTAGAAATGATAGTTTTAGAGAGTTAATGTTTGGGTTTTTTTAAGAAAGCAAGATTATAACAAGGTAGTCTTATTTCAAATTTCTTAGATTTTATATTTTTGATTTTAAAATTTGAGCCTACTGCTTGCTTGTTTTACTTATTCTGTATTTATGTGGATATATTCACTACATAAGAGTGAGATATTAAGGGCCTTTACTTTCTGTTTTATTACATCTCTGGGGTACTTGAATTTCTTTTTGCCAAATTCGTTATTAGAAATACAGTTTTAAAACCTAATAAAATGACATATTTAAAATTATTCAGAGATAACATTTTTTCTTTCACCAGATATATAGATTTGTAAGTGAGTATTCAGTAGAGATGACTAGTGTTTATTTAATAAACAAATAATTAATGAACAGCAGATATTAACATATTCCTTTGTAGAGTTTATAGTTCAGAGGATCAAAGATTTTGTTTTTTGAAAAATGTTTAAAAGATATTTTAAAGAAAATAAAAGAGTATTTCTCAAATGCATGTGTTAGAAAAACACTTGAACTTTTTGATTTTCAACCATTTTAAAAGTAGATATGAATAATTGGAGTAAAGTAGACATTGCAAAAAAAGAAGATATTTCATCAGGTGTTTCATATATACAGTACATTTACTTCACTAATGTTTTTTCAGGGAACCATAAAATAGTATGTGTAAGTATGTAGATGAGTACTTGAACAAAGGAGAAAGGGATTTCATAAAGATAGTGATATTTGCACTATAGGTACTGAATAATACATCAATTCAGTGGCTCTTTAAGTGTGGTTGGTTCATGGGAAATACCTGAGACCATTTCAGAAGATTTTTGAGATGAAACATATTTTTATAATAGTTCTAAGATGTCATTTGCTTCTTCACTGTGTTGATAATTGCACTGATGGTGCAAAAACAACAGTGGGTAAAAATTCTGGCTTTCTAGCATAAGCCTAGATGGTAGCACCAAACTATACTAGTTTTCATTATGGTCTTCACTAAAAACTTGCAGTTAGAAAAAAAACAGGCCAGTTGAAGCAATAAAAATAATTTTATTAAATCTAGTCCTTTGAATAATTGTCTTTAAAATGGTTTGTATGGCAAAATGGGTCGTATAAGTATTTTTGATGCATACCAAGGCATGATGGTTGTCTTGAGCAAAAGCACTGGTGTGATTCAATTGAGAACAGAATCAGATCTTTTTTTAAGGAATACCATTTTAACTTTAAAGAACAACTGAGAAGTAAACTATGGTTATTCTGATTTTGGCAGATATTTTCTTGAAAATGAATGAAGTGATCTTGTCATTTCAGGGAAATCAGCTGACAGAATTTATTGCCGTTGATAAAATTTGAGCTGTCAAAGTGAAGAATTAAAATTTTGGAAAACTTGTATCTATCCTTAGGAGGTAAATAAAGACTTTTCGAGACTTCCAATCAAGATGGCAGAGTAGGTAAACTCTGTGCTCCTTTCTTCCCATGACCATTTCACAATTACACTAAATTATAGCATTACCATCATTGAGAATTACCTGAAGACTAGCTGAACAGAATTCCTATAATTAAGGGTATAAAGAAGAAGCATCATCAAGACTGGTAGGCAGAGCAGAGATGCTGAATGGGCAGATGCCACATCCATAATGTGGCAGTGAAGAATCAGGATGAATATCTTGGCTGCAGAGTTTCCTCCTGAGGAGTGAGGGGTCTCAGTTTCACATTGGGCTCCCTAAACTGGGGCATTAGTGTCACAAAAATGAGTCCCCATAACATCTGGATGTAAAAACCAGCAGGGAATTTGTCAGAGTAACACTAAGGGCTTTGGAAACCAAGTCGCAGATCTTAAAGGGACCAGGTACAGGTACTCTCTCATAAACTCACTCTAAGCTTCAGTGCAGGGGTAGCAGCTCAAAAAGCACCAGGGATATACAGGGAAGGAAGTAAATTAGCTTCAGGACGAGGGCTGGAGGGGCAGGGTTCTGGGCAACTCTTGGGGGTCGGAAATGCTGGCAGGCATCATCATTTTTTGTTGAGTTTTCCACCCTTGCAGCCAGCAGGGCACAATCAGATTTGTGCTCTCCATTAACTCATTTCTCTTTTGCTCCAAGAATACTCTCCTGCAGCGCTTGCGACTACAGTATTTATCCTGAGGTAACTTGCGGATTTATAGTCCTAACCGTACCCTCAAAGTTTGCCATGAAATATATTGCTTTTATTATAATTTTCACATTGCTCTAGTATATCGATAATCTTTGGAAACAAATGACATTATTCTATTTATAGCATTGTTTTTAGTAGTGGTATTTTCATTTACAAAACAGTAATTCTTGATTGCTGAAAATGGTCAAGTTCTAGATGTTCTGCTTTGTGTTGTTCTATGCTTTGAAATTTACCACACACAAAAAATTATTAAATACTAATCATCATTTACACTTCTGTTACATTAGGATTAGAGACAAGTTCTATTTAGAAATAACTTCAAGAGGTTTTTATATTTTATTTTCACATTGAAAACCAGTCAGATTTGCTTCAGCCTCAAAGATCACGTTTTTGTAAAAATAAATTAATGCTGGTGGCGAGTTGCACTTTTATTTTTCTAAATGGGATGTGGGTTAACCTGGATAATATCATTCTCCTTATCCTGGTGATTCCCTGAGACCCCGCCTCCCCCACCCCTCCAGCCCCCGAACTTGCTCTCCTGGCCAAAGCCACTTCAAGGCTCCTCCACACAAGTGGCCTGCCTCAGCTTCCACTGTGGACTTTCCCCAAATTTTTTGAAGGTCCACAACCCCAAACAAGCAGCGGCTGGCCTCTGTGTGCCTTGTAGCTTTTGCTAAGTAGCCCCAGCCCAACAAAAGCAGCAGTTGGTCTCAGCTTGCATTGTAACTCCTATCAGGTGGCCCCAAGCCTGGCATAAGCGTCTGTCAGTCTTATCCTGGTATGTAGTCTAATGAAGTGACCACAAAGGCAGCACAAGTTGTGGCTGGCCTCAGCTCACATAATGGTATTCTCCAAAGTGTCCGAAGCCTGGCACAAGTGGCAGCTGGCCTCGGTTCACTGTGTAGCTTCTCCCAAGTGCCTTCAAACCAACCACAGATCACTTTGTAGCTCTTACCAATTATCTCCTAAGTCTGGCACAAGTGGTGGCTGATCTAGACCTGCACCAGAGCCCCTCCCAAGAGGCTCCAGACCCAGCATACCCTGAGACCTACTTCAGACCACACCAGAGCACCACCCAACCAGCTCCATAAATGACACACCTGAAAGGCAACCTGACTGGCACTAGAACCTCGATAAAGTGACTTCCATTCTGTGGGGACAGTCTCCGTGCACCAGCTCATCTGCTGCGGTTATACGGCCAGCTCTCATAGCCAGCTAACCTGAGGATCAACCCTTACCCCCTGACATACCAACAACAGTTGAGGCCCAACTACAACAGGAGGGCATACATAACTCATACAGGGGGCACTTCTGGGTGACCTGGCTCAGGTGACAAGGGAGACTGGACCACTGGGCCAACAGGACACCTTATATATAAAGCCACTCTATCAAGACCGGGAGATGAAGCAGATCAACCTAATATGTAGAAATAAATACAGGGCATCAGCCATAATGAGAAGACAAAGAAACATCCCAAATGAAAGAATAAGACAAAACTCCCCCAAATTAAACAAAATAGAGACAAGCATTCTACCAGATACAGAGTTCAAAACCCTAGTTATAAGGATGCTCAGTGAACTTAGGAGAAGACTTGATGAACTCAGTGAGAACATCAATGAAGAAATAGAAAACAAAAAAGAACTAATCAGAAATTAATAAATAGAATCAACAGCAATTAGATGAAGCAGAGGATTGATTCAGTTATCTGGAAGACGAGGTAGTGGAAAACACCTGATCAGAACAGCCAAAAAAAAAAAAAAGAATAGTTTAAGGGATCTCTGGGACAACATCAAGTGTATCAACATTTGCATTAGAGGAGTATCAGAAGAAGAGAGAGAGCAAGGAAATGAAAACCTGTTTGAAGAAATAGTGATGGAAAACTTCCCAAACTTAGCGAAGAAAATAGACATATAAGCCCAGGAAGTGCTGAGAGTCCCAACAACAAGATGAATCCAAAGAGGCCCACACCAAGATGCATCATAATTAAAATACCAGACGTTAAAGACCCAGAATTTTAAAAGCATTAAGAAAAAATCAGTTTTACAAGGGAGCTTCCATAAGACTGTCAGATGATTTCTCATCAGAAACTTTGTAGGACAGAAGGGATTGGCATGAAATATTCAAAGTGATGAAAATAAAAGCCTTACAATCAGGATTACTCTACCTGGCAAGGCTAGCATTACCAGGTGAATTTGGTAAGCCATTTAACTTTTCTAGGCCTCAGTTTTGTTTAAAATGAGATGTTGAATTTGAAAGCCCTTTGTAATTCTAAAAGATACTCCTTTCTGACTTGATAAATTATTTGGATAGTATTTTAACTTAGGAATTGACCTGATATGTTTTAATGTTTCTGTTATTGAGAGATTAGATATATATTTCATAAAGCTGCTTGTAGGAATATATTTTGTAGAACTTGACTTTTGGTCAGAATATTTGCTGTCATAGTGCTAATAAAGTAGTAAAGATTGTTACGACTGATGCTGTGTCAAAGGTTGTCACCTGCCTTCCCTGGCTACCTTTTATTGTGTCTGACTCTGTCTATTTACTGAACTCTGTTTAGAGCATTGGTTCCCAGCTTTTTTTATACCATAATTTGGACACCAGTGATGTTTTGTGTTCCTTAAGCTTGAAGAGAAAATCAGATAAAGTAGTTAGTACTGTTTAGCTATTATGTCATTTCCTCTGCTATTTTGTTTTTATTCGTTCATTAGAAACCCAGAAGTGGAAAGGTTGAGTGTTAGCTAGGTACTACAGATGCTTCTCAACTTAGGATAGGGTTATGTCCCAATAAATCTACCGTAAGTGAAAAACATTATAAGGTGAGAATACATTTAATACACCTCATCTACCAAACATTATAGCGTAGACTAGCCTACCTTAAATGTGCTGAGAACACTTCCTTTGGATTACAGTTGGGCAATTATCTTGAATTTCATCTCAAGAGTAATTGCCTTCCTCTTTTTCCCACCAGAAGCAGAAGACACAGATGGGCATTTTGTAGATATGATGAAATGTGAAAGCACAATTCACAATATCCAAAAAACACAACACAGTCTACTATAGATTATCAGTTGTTTACCCTCATTATCGCTAGGCTGACTGGAAGTGATAGCTTGCTCTACTGCTCAGCATCGTGAGAGAGTATCAAACTTTTCATGTCTAGTCTGGGAAAATGTCAAAATTCTCAAAATTCAAAGTACAGTTTCTACTGAATATGTATTGCTTTCATAGCACTGGAAAGTAAAAAAAATTGTAAGTTGAAACGTTGTAAGTTTTGGGAACTCCGTACATAATTTGTGGGATGTAGGATAAATGAAAATGTGTACCCCTTGTTCAAAAAGCAGGAGAAAAGTTCTGTTAAAGAATACTAAAATATACAGCTTTTTCCTTTCTTCTATGGTCTTTTCTTTGACTGCCCTTAGGGATTTTTAAAAAATTTATTATTATTATTTTTTAATATGCCTACAACACCTGGTATTCCTACATGGTCTCCCATCCAAGTACTAACCAGGCCCAATTTTGCTTAGCTTCTGAGACCAGACGAGATCGAGAACATTTAGGGTGGCATGGCCATAGACAAAAAATTTATTGTTTAATGTCATTCTAAGCAAAGAAAAATTAAAAATTTAAATCATCAACTTGAATTTTATAATTTATATATTGTACAATGCCCATTTAAAATGCAAATATAAGAATAGTTAACTCATTTATGGAATTACAGAAATTATACAATCATATTTTGTAACTTGTATTTGCATGAGTAGTTTGTTTTTACCAGAACAGTAGATACATGGTACAAAATTAATTCAGCTGTTTTTTATTTTACTTTTTGGTAAACATTCTACCTTTGGCTTACTGATGAATAAAGAAGGGCCGAGAGGAAATGAATTGTGGGTTGTCCTATCTTTACTTTTCCTTCTGTGGCATCATATTCAGCATAAAATAATTGTCTGAAGTGGGCAGGTAATTGGAGTAACAAAGGATATGATAGAGTTCCTTGGTTTTTCATGTTTCTTAGAACTCCATTGCCTTCTGTATACCAAGTAATTTGTGGCCTCTTGGGCTATGAACCCAATGGGAATGAATATAATTTTCTTTGTACTTTGTGGCTAGGGAAGAGACTTATTTTTCTGAAGATTTTTTCTAGTTCTTTAGTAGGTTGTCATCAGAAGGACCCCATGTTGTAATGAAATGAGTTAAGGAAATTGATTATGTGGTATTAACCATTTACACAGAATTAAATAGTTTAATAGGAGTTTAAAAACCAGTCTAGAACAGGAGTCTTACTGTTGTATTTTTTGGGACATGAGCATAGTTTCATGAGTGTGGAATATTTTTAACAAGTTAAAATTTCTCTCTAGGTACAGAAAACTAATCCATTATGGTTTGACTCTGGTTTTAAGGGGGAACCGTACAAAATTGAGTTATCAGTGAATCAATAAACCTCTGTGCTGGGGATTGGCAAACTTTTTGGGTCGTGACGTCATTCCAACTTTGAATTATGCACATGTTAGAGGTTGTGACTTGGTAATTCAAATGTTTCACTTAATCACTACTGAACCCTGGTTGCTATGAAGGGATGGCAAGAATGGTGTAATAAACTTAAAGATGTGGTAATGCTGTAATTGATATTAGTGGCTGAGGTCTGGGTTAGTATCCTTGAACAGTCTTGTTCAGGTATCATTCTTTATGCTTATATTTGTTCTGTCCATTCAGGGCACTTTGTTGGTTATTGTAAATATTGGTGTGATCAATCTAGTTCAGGTACTTCTTAATAATTCTTTACTTACATTGTATTCTGCTTACATGTTATACTCTGGAGTTGCACCACTAGTGGTTTTTTGAAGAGGTTCAAAAAAACCCTTGGGATTTCATAAAGAAAACAGAAGATCAATTGAGAAAATTGATCTATTGTATAAAAATAGAGTACAGCTCTTGATTATAATTATATCTGGGATGATGAGTAAAATGCTAAAAGATCTAATGGCTAGGTTTTTATATCCAAAAATTGTGGATTGTCTTATGTAAAATGCCTTCTATGAAGTACTTTATAAAGCTTTGTAGTTTTAGGTGTCAAATAATTTCATATACCCATTTTCTCACAGAAAACATATCTATGGTTTCTCCTTACCTCTATCAAATATTTACCCGTCTGTACCAGTAGGCTAAATTGCCTCTCGTAAAATATTGGTCTTGACAGATCTTTGCTGTTAGCTTTTCATAATCATTAGGTGTTGATTGTACTGGCACAATAGTGTATAAAATTTAGGGAGGAAACATCCATATGAACCATTGCAGAATTAATGGGTCTTCCCCAAAGCTCTCATATAATTAGATAATATATGTATAGCACTTATCACTGTGTCTGGGACAGCAGATGCATGCAAGAAGTGTTTTTAAATAAATAAAAATTTAGATTCTTGTAACCATTAGTATTATTAGGGATTTTCAGGCACTGTAATCAGTCTTCTATCTTTGAGATTTGAAAGAAGCAGGAAATAGGGCGTAGGACCTACAAGGAAATAGGAAGTCTCATATTTTTATTCACATTCCACTTGAACTATCTTAGAAACACAGGGTAAAGTATCAAACAATGGTTGTATAAGGGTTTTTTTTTTGTCGTTTGTTTCTTTTTATCTATCTTTTTATCTACTTTGTATTATATTAGCATACTGGGGATAGAATGTCCTATGTCTAGACATGTCTGGACTGTCTTGAATTGATTTGTTAATATTAGGAAGTGTGTTTTTTTTCTCAAGGAGATAATGAGCCCTCTTCCTATTTCTATTCATTAGTCAAAGAAATAAAGTATATTCTTAAATATTCATTAAAACATGTATGTGATTCTAAAAATAAATAAAATTTTCAGATCAAACAAGATGTGGGAAGAACTCAAAAAGCTGTATAAACAGTTACAAATGAACCTAATTGTGTTATAAATGAATAATATAATCACACTGAAGGGAAGAAAAGAACTAGCTTGTTACTTTGCAAATGAATAAAGCTAAAGGTAAAATATTGTGCTGTAGTTAGTATCTTTCTTATGGAAGCATCTTTCATAGACAGCATTTCTGAATTGCTATTAGCCATTCTACTTTAATGTGTACTTGTATTGAACTAATAAGTAAAAATATTGTCGATAATGAGAACTAGGTTCTTAACTCTTTCCACTGAGAGGTCCTAGAAATAATGATACTACAGTAGCAATGAACACACTGCTGCCAATATTTTGGTTTCTAAAATATTCTACAATGAAAGGAGAAATGATAGGTTCTAGGTCTGGTGGCAGGTAAATCAAGATGAACCTGGAACATTTAATGGTACCAGAAAGTAAGGAAGTATTTAAAAAAAAAAACTGATAAGGGTATATTGGAAGGATATAGCCAGCTTGAAGGCACTTCTACTGGCCAAAGCTAAGACAAAATAAGGAATGATAGCATTGGATTAGAATCCATAGACTAAAATATCTATGGGTCCATACTAACATAAACAACGGTGGAGAAAGGACAGCTCTTTTTATTGAGTGTGTGTGTGTGTGTGTGTGTGTGTGTGTGTGTGTGTGTGTGTGTGTGTATTGCATTGTGTGTTCCCCTCCCATAGTTAGATTTCTTTCTATCATCATATATTTGACCCCTTTTACCCCATCTACCTCCTTCCTCGCCTCCTCCCACCCTCTGATAACTACTAGTCTATTATCCATGTCTATAAGTCTCTGTTCTGTTTGTTTGCTTTTAGGTTTATGTCCTACATATAAGAGGTGTCATATGGTTTTCAACTTTTTCTGTCTGGTTTATTTCGCTTAGCATGATTATCTTGAGGTCCATCCACGTTATCACAAATGGCAGTATTTCATCTCTTCTCATGGCTGAGTAATATTCCGTTGTATATATGTACCATAGCTTCTTTATCCAGTCATCTATCATAGGACCCTTCAGTTGTTTCCGTGTCCTGACCACTGTAATTGTATTTTTTTAATTAGTAAACTTTATATTTTATAGCAGTTTTAAGTTCACATTGAGGGACAGCTCTTTTTAAAATAAGATTCCAGTCACTAAATGGAGAATTAATGATGGAAATTAAAAAGTTATCATTAGGCAAACACTACACTTTTTCTTGTTGCACACAAGGACCAGTCAATGGACACTAAAATTAGTGGGTGAATATGGTGAAAAACAGGTGATTTACATAGTCTCAATGTATCTTCTCCATAAGACATTTTAACTGCTAAAGGAAACCGTAATTACACTGGAGAAATCTGAAGACACCACATTAACCAGGTGACACATTCATATCTCATATACTTACTGATAAGATGCACTGAGGACATGGCATCATCTCGATGGTATTCTTGCCAGAAAAGCTTAATCTCAATCTAATCATGAGAAACCAGTGACAATCCAAATTGAGCAATATTCTATAAAATAGCACTTCTTTTAAAAAAGTCTCAAGGTCATAAAAAACCAACAAACAAAAAACTGAGAAAATATCACATATTGGAGGGAGACTAAGGAAACATGACAGTTTGTGGGATTCAAGATTGAATCCCAGACCAGAAAAAGAACATTAGTGGAAAATTGATGAAATTTGAATAGGATCTCTATATCATTAGCTGTATTGTATCAGTGTTAATTTTCTGGTTTCCATAATTGTACTATGGTTGTATAAGATGTTATTTTTGGGGAAGCTTAGATACAAAACTGTACTATTTTTGCAAATTTCCTAAAAGTTTAAAATACTTTAAAAATAAAACATTGAAAAGGCAGGTATGTGTCTCATAAATCTAAAAATATTGTGGCAGTTGTTCTTGAGGTAATAAAACAATAAAGTCACCAAAGCTTATGAATAAATTTCAGTTAAATTGTTAGGTAGATTTATTTATCCTTGATGAATTTTACTTTAAAATTGTCACAAAAGGCATTTTTTATTAAAGTATTTTGTTTTTATAATCATGATTTTTAAAGTTCCTGTCCTGTAAGAATTAGGAAATAAAATCTTTGCATCTAAAATAAGGAGCTCCCTGATCTGAGAAAAAATCTTTGGCATAGGAGAAGAAAGATAAATCCAACTTTAGATTGAACCTTTACATTTGAGTCAAAAAGCAAAACAAAACTCTCTGTCCAGAGTCATTGTGGATCAAAGGTATGTTCTACCTGGAGAAGAGGGATGCTTTATTAGAATACAGAAAGCTAAAGACTGGCAAGAAACAATGTCTGGATGTTTGAGCCTTGTAAATGAAAGATGAGATTGGTGACAAAGATCGATTTGTAGGTGGGGTGGTTTGAGATTGTGCGGTAAAGTGGGAGCCTTTAACTTGTTGGTGTAGTGATTGCATGATGGTAAGATCAGAGAGTCAGTCAAGCTTTTAGGAAAGTTATAAAATAAGACAGGGAGAGAAGAGAGCAGACTAAAGGAAATATCTATCTGTGGATGTGTTGATCAAGACAGAAAGGTTCAGTTTAGAGAACCTGTGTATACATTTTTGTATTCTCTGAATATAATAAAGGCTTGTCAAGAAATTTCTAGGGGAATTGTAGCAGACATTTTTGAAATGGAAATTTCGACTTTTGAACTTGAATTGACTTTGTTTTATGTAAATCATAAAATCATTTTTCAGCCCTCAAGTTTAATCTGAAAAAAAAAAATTAAATAAAAAAATCACACATAGTAAAACCCTACCTGGGTGAACATGTCGAACTTTACACCTGGTTTCCCTTGTACTTGTACATATTTATGGGTACTTTTGTGCCATGTCTGTGTCATTTTAGGATGGCTAAAATAAAAGCCTCTGAAAAATGTTGTGTTTTGATATAGTATCTATACACAGCATGAGAGTCATTTTCCCAGTATAGTTAAGCTTAGACTCCTTTTTTGTACTAATTCTCATAAATCTTGGTGTCTCCAAATGTTATTGATTTAACATTTTCTAACACTGATGCAAGAATCATTATAGATGGTGAATTCTCAGTTTCCTTTATTTTCTGTTTTTATCTTTTCTATTTTTATCAGTTCTATTTCAAATCATAGATTGAGGTACAGACTGTCACATGTTGCAAACATAGAATAATATAGAGGAGGAAAAATCTTCATTTTATCATTCTAGGTTCTCTGCTGGGGCTACGTAACAAAAGATGGATTAACCAGAGAAAAGCATACAAATTTAAAAAGACACAGGAGCCTTCATAAGGAAATGACAACCCAAAGATGTGGATAAGCATGAGCATTTTTATACCAGGTTTGATAAAGAGTGGAAGGTCATGGAAAAAATGTGATAGGACAAAAGGATATGAGCTAAACATAATAAACTGGGGGAAATGTCCATTTGGATTCCTCTTGGTGTCCCTCTGTCTTTTGAGAGAAGGTTGCTTCTTTCCTAAAGAGAGGATACCTTTCTCGTGGGGGGTCTTATGACCTGCTTCAGGGAAGAAAGAGGAAGTCAGAGAGTTCTTCCTGCACCTGCCATTTCTCTAGTTCCTTCTGCCTAAACAATGCAAAGATGCCATATTCCGTAGTGTGTCCTGAACCCCATCAGTATCAGATAAATACTATTTATGGTCAGTAACTTAGAACTCTAGACTTCACCTTAAACTGTGGGTCCAAAGAGAGGTCATTAGTGTTTAGCTATTATTCCATAATTTATGTATTACTGTTATAGTGTTATATGCACTAAAACTGCCTTATTTTTATACCTTTCTGTCTGATACCTTTGGCTTTAGCTTTAAAGAGTTTGAAGTTTGTTGGAGCCTGCCTAGGTATGCAAATAATAATTTTCTGAATATTCTCCATAGTAGGCCAATATCTTCTACAGTGTTAAGTGTCTCTAGAAAAGGTACAGCATATTTCAGGCTCCCCCATTACCCACTATTTTGAAATGGCTAATTTGTGACAGTGCTACAGTCCTATTGGCTTTGTGCCAAGTAGAATGAGTTTTATTTCCTTTCAGCTTAGAATATTTGTCTTGAGTTTTTATTATTTTATTTGAACTCAGATAAAGAAAATATCTAGTCTATTCTGGGGAACTTCACCCAGATCAAAGATTATCATTTGAATTTTAGTAGTATTTTGTAGTATCCAAAGTGTTCTCACATATTTTCTCATTTGCTAGTGGTTATATCAATATATTTCCTATGGTAGGAATAGTAGACTAGTTAATCACTTATTAATTTAAGCTCTGTCATGCTTTTAAGATATTAGTTATATTAAGCACCTATAATTCTCAATAAAAATACAGGCAAGAATTGTTAGTTTTGTAAGTGTTATAATCAGTAGGTAATAAAGCTTGAAGACAACTAGAGTTTGATCTATGACTATGATCATTAGCCACAATATTTAAAATTTTTTTGTGTATACTTATTTTTCTATATTTATATCTATACTGGGGTCATTGTCTTCAGTAAGTACTATTTCATTGGCAGTTCTAAGATTATGTAATTGAACCAGGAAGAGGAAAAATATTTTTTGTGTGTATACCGTATCATATACTTTGTGTGTGTGCAAGATACAGTTGTTCCTCATTATTTGATTCTGTACTTGCAAATTTGCCTTCTCACTAAAATATGTAACCCCCAAATCAATACTTGTGGTACTTTTGTGGTCCTTTGTGGGCATATGCAGAGCGGTGAAAAATTTGAGTCATCTGATATGTGTGTTCCCTGTTGATGCAGAACAAAGTGGTCTCTGATGGTATATTTAGTGTCATGTTTTTCTCACTTTTTGCTTTTTCATGGTGATTTCACTTTAAAATATTCCACAAGTGAAGTGCTGAAGGTGGTGTCTGGTGTTTTTAAATGTAAGAAGGCTTTTCTCCTTATGGCATGAATTACAGTGGTGGTGACTGTGAATTCAATGTCAATGAATCAACAATATATATTAAATAAGGTATCTTTAAAACAGAGGCACCCTTATAACAATGTGTTATGTGTTGATTAGTTGTTGAAAATGTTGTGACAGAGGCTGTAGAAACCTAGCTCTGTATTTTGCCAGGTGTTCCGTATTTGCTAATTCATTGTCTGCAGTGACTTTATAGAATATACAAGAATCAACTGTATATGTATGCGTATGACATCTTATATATTACACAGATATTATTAATGATATTACATATATCTATTATATGGCATTATACATGTTATATGAGGAAAATGACAATTGACACAATTAAGGAATTTTTCCAATATAAGAGCCAAAATTCAAGGTCTAGCTTCAAAGTCTATACTCTCTTTAGATTATACTATCTGCTTTGCCTAAGAAATATAAAAGCATATGTAAATGTATCTTGGCATTCAGTTTGCAAGAATAGTGACTTTTCCCTTCACATCTATTTGAAAATTAAATTGCCGTCATTTTAAAGTAAAATTCAACATTACGTACTTCTTTTGTTTTAACAATTTAAATAATTTTTTTCTTCAGTAATTGATTTATTTAAAATGACTTGTACTAATTAGAATAACTTTTCTAAATAGGTATTTTAAAGTCTCTTGGGTTTTATATTTAAGTATAGTTTTCACTAGGCAATGTAAAACAGCAGTGTTTCAGTTTTGTTAAGTCAGATCTTATATATTTAAAGTGTCTAATGTCTCCAGAAGAAAATAATATCCTGTTGATTTTTAAGGTTTTCACTATATTTTTTTTTAAGAAGCATGGTAAGAAATTAGATAAAACCTTAAAAAATTAAGGAAGGGAACAGAATGATATATGTTTGTTCTAGAATCAAATGATTTTCATAACTCGTATTTCTTCCATTTTTCTCCTAGAAGTAGAATTGAGTAAATAATTGTATAATACTTATTGCTTAAAAAAAAAAAAAAAAAAAAAAAACAACCAACCCTAAAACAACTGAGGACTTAGAATGACTCTAACTAAAAATCAAAATAAGAGACTAGGAAAAAAAAGACTAACCATCAACAACAATTAAAAGTCTAACATCTATTCAGAATCTATATATCCAAAGGAATATTGAGCAATTGGAAAATTAAACAAAGGAATATTTCACTAAATAAGATAGCACAATTAATTTATACTTGGAAACTAAGTGAATTATATTGCTTTGTCTAACATGTCCATGCTTTCAAACTTTGCTTCAAATTAAGGCTTTTGAGTTAAAGTGGGAGGATGGGTCTGCTGGCATTCCTGAATCTGCTCTTATAACCCTACACATTCCACCTGGAGTGTGAAATCATCTATAGAAGGGTGAAGAGTTTTTAAGGTAATATTTAGTAATTATTATACATAGATTCAATTTAGGAGAAAAAATATTACCAAGCTTCAGTTAAAAAAAGAGAGTAATGCTTTTCTTTTAAAACCAGGCACTGATATAATTCCAGACGTAGTTACCTATTACTTAAGGTCTGTCACCCGCTACCTTGAATTTTAATTCTATATAACCAGTACTCTTAACACTTTCTATAGTATTTGGTAGTAAAGCTGCCCTTTTTTAACAGGTTTTTAAACAATTTTTTTTTGTGTGTGTGATTTATAACTGAGAGGTACTTAGAAGAGAGTTTATTTTAGGCATTTAGAGGTAGAGGGTGGAGTAGCACCAGAGTGCAGCCGTGGATAAGAAACTTCTACTTCTTTATGACCCCCTACCCCCAAGAAAGTTACACTAAAATTCTGATGGAAAAAAAAATTCTGAGATGTTCTAAATTAAAATTACAGTGGCTGGAGAGAGAAAGAGAGAGAATAGTTTGCCTATTAATAGCTATGGACCAGCTCTGATAAAAGACTGCTCTCATTCCTATATATCTGTGGAAATTTAGGATTAATTTCTAGGTGGCTATTTCTGTTTATCTAAAAGAGGGAATAATCAGGCTCCACAGAGCTTCAGGAGCCTCTGCTCCTTAGTTACACATGAATTTTCCAATCTACCCACGGCTAATCCACAGGAGCATTGGATACTTCTCCCTTGTGGACTCTGTTGTGCCTATCCCAGAACTAGCCTTTCTTTATCTTCTGCAGGCCCTTTGTTTGTGGCTAACATAAATACTTTCAAAATATTTTACATTCCCCCCTCCCCCTGCCTTGATGCATAAAAATGCTTGCAAAACTCTAGAACAGTGGTATGTTGTCTTTGCTACCTAGCCATGCTGCTGCTGGCTTAGATGCCATGCCCCAAGACCAGTCTTCCTTTTGTTAGCAATGGCCTGATAAACTCTTTCTTTTAAAAGACTGTCAGCTATGGAAATTAAATTTTTGTTTTTTGTTTAACAATTCATAGATGCTGGGAAAGTAGAAGCAAGGTTATAACTGTTGTTTTTTTTGAGGGTGGGGCATGTGGAGTGGGGTGAGGAGAACGCATGAATTTGAAAGATACAGTAAATAACGCAATGTCATTTTGAAGTTCATTGAAATGTTTTTCTTAAGCTCACTTCAAAAGGCAGAGGGCACTTTCAAAGAAACTTGTGAACGACAGCTGTTATTTATCTTATCCCGTAGCTAATTTGAGGTACTCATTACAGAGTTCTTCAAGATGCCATTTCCAGTATGTGATCATCAGTAAAGTTTGTATATTATTAAAAATAATAAAGATAAGGAGCTAGATATTAGCAAGAAAGTAACAACCAAGATATAAGAACCAGGTGATGACTCAGGGACTGTTAGTGAAGATGTCTCTAACTTCATGATTTGATATGTGACCTCTCTTCCAAAAATAAGATTGACAAGTATGATATTAAAAGACAAGTATGATATTAAGCTTAAAAATAAGTTTAAGATCTCTTTGGAATAGAAGAGCAAAGTGTTATGCATAACAAGATGATGGGTCCAGAAGTTGGCAATGATGAGCATGAACTAGTTTCCTGTGGAGTTAACAGGGTCCAAAAGTGACTACACGAGAAGGTCAGAACCAGGCTCTCTGCTTAAGAGGTTCTGACATTCTTGAGAGGTTTTTTGCTTGAGCCAAAAAAAAAAAAAAAAAAAAAAAATCTGTTTCCTGCTTCTTGGGGCTAAGGATTTTTTCATAAATTGTAGACCTAAGGAATATGAGAGTGAAGACATTCATCCATGGAACCAGGAACTTAGCCAAAGTCATTTGATCCTTCATGAGATCTGCAACATCTCTAACATCTGCAGGGTTGGAGATTCAAAATCCATTATAGGACCTAGTTCTGAACTAAGGACCAGAGATCTCAATAGGGAAATACCTGAAAATATGCTGGAGGTGGTGAGTGAGAGTTGGGGAGAGAGAGAACAAACTAGAAATCTCAACCTGTAAATTCAAATTTTAAAACATGACAAAATCGAAAACTGAGTTAGATCATTAGAAATGATCTAAGTGATACCTATACTTTTATATGGAAAAAATATTTGGAAAACTTGAGGAAATTATGTATCTTTATGACCTTAGTCTAGAAAAGAATTTTTTAATTAGAAAAAAAAACAGATAATAAGAGAATTAATAAATTAAATTAAATTAAATTAAAAATTCTGCACAATGGAAGACACCACAAAGTTAAAAAAGGAGTTATAGATAAGAAAGATATTTGTAACATCAAGTATTATAATCTGAAATATGAAAAATACTGTTATAAAAATAACAATTCAGAGGGAAAATGGGAAAACATTTGAATAGGCAATTCACAAAATAGGAAACCTGGATGGTTAATAAACATTTGAAAGGATGCATCATTAATGAAGGAAATTCCAGAAAGAGGATAAAAAAAATTCTGGAGGGTCTAACATTAGCAATTAAATGCTGTGGCTGGAAGTAACACATCATTTAAGCTCTGAGTTATCTTGATGAACATAGCTTGCCTGCTGACCAGCAATAGGATGTGGAGCAAGAGCAGGAAATAAATCTTGTTTGTTTAAAACCATGGAGATCTTGGGATTGTTAATGCACGTAATCTAGTTTATTTTGACTGGCATAGAGAGGAAGTAAATGGCTTTAGCACTAGGATGAAGGGAGACTTAAGTGTATATCCTGGTATACTTTTAAATTACTATGTGCATGTATTGATACCACATGGAGACTGGATTATGAGAGGATGTGGAGAAACTAGTAAGGAAGCTATCAAAGTCGTTCAGGCAAGAGATGATGACAACCAAAATTGGGGTTGTATATTGGATAGAGAAATACTAAATCTAGATCTAGCATGAAATCTAGAGATATTTCGGAGGTAAAATTCATTGTATTTGGATGTTGTCTATTTCTGCAATACATTTTGTAGTGAGCATGCATTACTTTTGTAGACCCAAGATAAAGTTATTAAGTAAAATGTAAAAAAGTAGGCCTATAGGTTTCATTATCCTCTGAGCCTTAAAATTTTTTCATTCCTATTTTATTTCCCTGAAGTTTCATTTGCACCTTTGTTTCCATTCTCATGGCACCTCTCTATTAAGATTTTATTATGCCTCCACTGCTTCATTATCAGAAATACCTTTTATTGTTTCACCCATCTCCTAGTTATTCCTACTACATTTCAATATTTTGAGCAGTCTAATCTTCCCCCAGTATAATTGTAAAGTCATGTTTTACATGTCCAAGAACTGTAGCAGCCTCTATCTGCAGGCCAAAATTTAGAGGACAGCGTATGTTATTCTAACTCACTAACCTTACCTTTTCTTATTACTACTTCCCTAACACATACACTCTATCAGTTTGTCAAACTTAATGATGTAGTTCCTGTTCCTGTAGTCTGTTCATTGTGCTCTTGGATGGCTTTGTACCGCTTGATATCTTATTTGGCTTTTTTGGGTCCATCATCATCTTTCCTCATAAAATAAAAAGAATTTAACAATTCTATCATGCCTCTTGCTAGAATTTTTCCATATGCCCATAGCATTTCATTTACTTCTGTAATGATACTTTTCCTTTCAAAGCTATTCTTCCTTTATTTCCTGGCTAAGTATTGGCATGACTATCTACCCTGTTGCCTAGGCCACATTACAAGAGTGGTCTTTGGTTCTTTATTATTCTCTTAACATCCATGCCTGTTTCCACCAGAGCATCCAACTGGATAGCAAGGTAATCTTATCATTTCTAAGGAAATTAACATTATCTAGAAACAACTATAGCATATGTAGCATACAGAAATTATTTTTTTAACTCCTGAATAACCCTTGAGATATTTTTAAAAATTCTCATTATATAGGCGAGGTAGCTAAAATTCAAAGAGGCTAAGTAACTGGTCTAAATGTTAAATGTTAAATTTTCTGTGACTTTAAGGCTGATGCTAATTTTAATTGGCTTCAATTAAAATTAAATATTTCTCTAATCCATTCTTCTTATTTCTCTCTGTTCCTCCCTTTATCATTTTTCCCTATAGGTTATTGCAATAGCTTTCCATCTGGTACAATGCTTCTTTTCTCTCTCTCTCCTAATCTCTTTTTCATACTCTGCCAGAGTGCTTTTCTAAAATACAAATCTGTTCATTTTATTTCCCTGCTTAAAATTCTTTAGTGGTTCCCTGTGGCTCACAAAATGAAGTTCAAACTCCTTATCATGGCACATCCATCATCTGGTTCTTGCTTACATTTTCAGCATTATTTCTTACTACTATCAATACCCCTCACTACATTCCAGCAACACTGAACTGTTTATGGTTTCTGGAACTTAACACTTCTCTCCAAGCTTTTGCTTTTGGAATTTTCCCCCTCCTTGGAATTTCCTTTTCTTCTGGTCTGCCTTGTGAATACTTATCTATCACAATTCAGTTCACACTGCATTTTCATGATATGCACATTTAAAAATGTTCTTTGACATTTTCTAGAGGAATAAGGCAGTGTTAGGCTTGTCTGAGATTTTTTTTTTTTTTTTTTGCTTCCAGTAGAGCATTTATCACATTGTACTTTGTTTCTCTCACCTGTTAGGCAGTGAAATTCTTGAAAGCAGAATCTTTTCTTGAACTCAGGATGAGTATCTTTTTTAACTTTAGTTCCTAATATAATGTCTGGCACAATAGGTATTTGTATTAATCTGCTTGGGCTGCCATAACAAAATACTATAGATTGGGTGGCTTAAACAACAGAAACTTATTTTCTCACAATTCTGAAAGATAGAAGTCTGTGACAGGATACTAGCATGGTCAGGTTCTGGTGAGGGCTTTCTTCGGACTTGCTGACACCTGCCTTCTCACTGTGTACCCCCAGGTCTTTCCTTGGTATGTGTGTGTAGAAAGAGAAATCTATCTCTCTTCCTCTTATAAGGCCATCAGTGCTATTGAATTAGGACCCTACTGTATGACCTCATGTAACATTAATTATCTCCTATAAGTCCTGTATCCAGATACAGTCCCACTGGGGGTTACACTGAATTTTAGGGGAATTCACTTTAGTCCATAGCAGTATTCAGTATTTCTTGAAAGAATTGTTAAATTCTTTTTATTTTATGAGTCACTGCTTACATGATTGTTTTTGCCATTAGGTTACACATTTCTTGAGAATAGGGACTGTTTACTATTTTTCTATTCCTTAGACTTTGAATATTTGGATTTTCAAGAGTTGATGAATGAGCTAAGTTAATTGCATTATAGAATGAGATTGATGATGTGTTATTGAAGTCAGATAGGTGCCTAAGAAGGGCTTCTGGACTACTAATTTTATTGACAATTTTTCTGTTCCAAATAACTTTGTCTTTGTGTTAGGTAGGTAGTCAGATATGAGTGACAGAGGGAACAGAGGAATAGCGGCCCAGCCTAGAGACCACTCAAAGAATACCCCAATGGTAGTAGAATTCTGGGTACGTACATGTACACTAGGCAAAGTTATATAGCAGCCAGGTGTCAATCAAAATTACCTCACTTGCCATTTAACTAGGAATGCATTTGGAACCACTCCATTGCTGCCCAAATATAAGGCAGGCAATTCCCTTTTTTGCCCTTCTGGGATCCCCTCCTTTTTGCCCCTTCTCTTTTGCCCTTCTGGGTTCTCTCTCTTTTTGGTGGTCTTTTGTAGCCTTTTTGCCTTTTTGTGGCCATTTTGGCTCCTTTGTGTTGGTTTTAGCGCTGGGACCATGTACCTCCTTGGGGTGTACTTTATTTTTCTCCATGTGCTTCCTTGGGGGCATTCTTTGTCTTTCTAAGATATATTTTAGTAAAACTATTAAATCTCAATGACCTATGATTCTTCACGGAACCAAGGAAAAAAGCTAATGACATGTCTGTGTCGTCGTTAACCCTCTCCCTCCCACTTGCTCTTGTGGTGACACAGAACTCCGTTGGTCCCCAATGGTGACATTTATATTTCAAGGTAACAGTTGTTATAGGTTTCTTATATCCTTTCAGAAGTATTCTATTTACATATAAGTATTATATATATTTATCACTACATAGTTTTTGTCATTAAAGATAATAAATTATATAAAATAGCATGATGCAACACAATATAGTAAATTTTACATTGCAAATGTTTATTTCTTTCCTCTTTCAGGAAGAGATAGCTTCTTAAGGGATCATATAGTCAGAAAATTACCCTAGAAGTTTTCATTTTATAGTTTAAGATACCATATATTCACATGTAAGCAGAAAGTAATATCTCACATCAGGTAATGACTTATTTCCTATTATTATTTTAGTTATTCTGTATCATGATGTTTTATTTTATTGGTACAGTGGTACTAAACCAGGGGTGATTTCTGTACCCAGGCATTTGGTAATATTTGGAGACATTTTTTGTTGGAACAACTAGAGGACGCTACTAGCATTTTCTGGATAGAAGCCAGGAAAGCTGCCAAACATTCTGCATTGCTCCACTACAAAGAATCATCTGGCCCAAAGACCAGAAGTGCTGATACTGAAAACCCTGCATTAGCGTAAATAATAATGAACTGAATATAAGTCATGGCCTCCCTCATTCTTTCTGTAATTACAGTCTATGTTGACTGTTTATTTTTTGATTTATAGTTTTAAATCTAATGTGATTCTAAATTAGGTGTTATCTAATGTGCAACAGATGTGTACATCTATTCTTTCTCAGATTCTAATCTTAGAGTATTTAAAGTCATTTTATTATGTAGTGTTGGCATTTGCTTTGCATGTTTTCACCTTAATTAAAAACATACCGAAGGCAGCAGCAGATCTGTTTTTCTTAAACTAAAATGATAAAATGATTCTTAGCTGTTCAGTGTATTTTGCCACTTTGAAGTTTGACCTGACCATATTCCATAGCCCAGTGAAGCTGAAATTATATAGCCATCTGCCAGCTGGTAAGGTAACAGCTATCTAGGATGTTTAAGAGTGTTATTTTCCTGGATTAGATATAAACAAAATTTATATGTAAATTTCATCTTTATTGGACTGCCAGGCTATTTAGGGCTATTAATAGTGTAATTTTTCGTTGGAAATTATCAAATTTAGGTGGAAGTGAAATCATAAATAATAGGTGATGTGAATGTCTCTGGATTGAGTGATAAAGTTTCAAGAAGGTGAGAATTTCAGGGAGAAGATGAAAGAACAGATAGAGGTAGAGACTATTGATGTCATATTTTAATAGTTGAATTAACTTCTGCTTTTAGAAACATACTGATAAAACTACAAGATCCCACAGCTAGTAACTGTGGGGTTGAGATTTTAATATATACAAGTTGGCTCCAGATCCTAGGCTCTTAACCGTAACACTGTACTGCCTCTCAGTTACCATCCCCTCTCTCACCTCCCACCACCCTCCCCATCCACCCTTCATTTACAAGTGGAGGAACTGGTTAGAAAATGGAGAGAGGAAAAACAATGAATTTATTTTGGAAAATTCTGAGTGTGGGATGATTATGAATTACCAAGTTAAAATGTCTGGACAGTTATTTGATATACAAATCCAGAACTCGGGAAAAAGGTTTAAGTTTGAGATTTTTAAGTCATTAGTGAACAGCTGATATTTATTTGATGCTAGAGAGTTGTCCAAGGGGTAGAGTGTAAAGTGAATAGAAAAGAGTTCAGAATAGAACCCTGAAAAACATCAACATTTAGGATGTTCATAGAGGTGGTACAGGGCCTTGGAAAATAGACTAAAAAGAGGCCAGAGAGAAAAGAAAATCAAGATTTAAAATTCAGGTTTAAAGCCAAGGAGGAATATATGGTTTTTAATGCCAAATGTCTTAGGAGCAATGAATGGAAGTTAGGCCTAAAAAATATCTGTTGAATTGGATTAGAAAGTCACTCTTTTATAATATTTGTTGGAGCACAGTTTCCTTACCTGAAAGGTGATAGATAAGATTCTTAAGATATTAATTCAGGAACTTTTCAGAAAATAGGGTAATTTTTTCTTTTTCATTCTGGTTACTGTTTTATAAAGGGCAATACTGTGGTAGGGTTAGGGATAATGATCACTGCATACATCAGTATACAGTATGTAGTAGTTCTGGGTAAAGGGTCATATAAACATCTAGTTACATATGGAATTAAACTTGTGGCCAACCATTTTAGTAGATAAATAGTTGTTATTGTGGGTTGAATTGTGTTCTCCAAAAAGGCATGCTGAAGTCCTAACATCCAGTGCCAATGAATGTGTGTGACCTTATTTAGAAATAGGGTCTTTGCTGAAATAATCAATCGAGTTAAAATGAGAGCATATTGAATTGGGGTAGGCCTTAATCTAATATGACTGGGGTCCTTATAAGAAAGGTGAAGGCAGAAATACATAGGGGAATGCAGTGTGTCCACAGAGGCAGAGATTGGAGTGATGCCATCTACAAGCCAAGGAATACCTAAAGATTGATGGTTAGAAGTTAAAGAGCTAAGGCAAGATTCTCTCTCACAGGTTTCAGAGGGGGCATGGCCCTGCTGACACCTTGATTTTTGACTCCTAGCCTCCAGAACTGTGAGACAATAAATTTCTATTGTTTTTAGTACTCGGTTTATAGTAATTTGTTATGCTAGCCCTAGGAAATTAATATAGTCATCCACATGATTATCTTTAATGACAATGGAAAAATCCAGTAGGATTAAAGGGAACTCTCAATTATTAAAACTTTAGTCTTTTGAGTAAAGTTGCTGGAAGCTCTTGCCAAAATCCAGTAATGTCTCTGGGCTCACATAAATTCTTGACAAGAGAGACTGGTTGTTTCAATAACTATGACGTTGTAACTCAGACAGATTGCCTCTCACCTTGTGCATCCAGTAGTAGTCTGTATTATGAACAGTACTTTCATATTTTAGATTAACTTTCTGTAGCCTGAATTGATGCTTCCTTTTTTATGTGTTTTGTAGTGAATTTTGTTGATATTATATGTTCTATTTAATAAATGTTCTTTGAGGAAGTTGCAGTGGTTTTAACTGCATTAAAGTTATAGTTCTTTTCCTTGAGGAAATGATGTAGTTGCTAGATAGTAGATGGCTTTGTTAGATGATGAAGAGATGTTTATCAGGTTTCTTTATAGTGTCTGCATGCCTCCAGAATTTATCTCTTAAGATGAAAGCTATAGACATTTTCTATCAAAAAATGCATATATTCACCTGTACAAAATTTTGAAGCCTTTACATTTAGAACCCCTGGAACAGAGATTAATTCCAACTCAGTTCATAAAGAGGCAGTATCTAACTATAGCAGAAGATAGTTCTTGAAGGGAATGGCAGAGATGCTTTTATGGTAACATTCTCCTGATTGGGACCATGACTTAGGTCTTAAAGTTTTCTACTTTAGGATCTGGACCTACCCTAAATTAACATCTTGGCATTTTCAGTTGTTATTATTTTTTTACCATTAGAATAAATCATTTAATTTTTATCAAAGGCTAACATTTATTATTTTCTTAGGAAAAGTAATATAGAAATGGAGATAACATGTTACAAATAGGGAGAAAAAATACTATGAAAGAAATTATAAGTGAACTTGTGTTTCTCTAGCTGATAACTAGTTGTATTCATTCTCAGGAACGTTTGTAGACATGGCTACACAGAGTTCATAGTTATGATCATAGATAGCAGATGTGTACAAAATAGTTGAAAGAAGTTTATTCATTAGAAAATAAGTATCTACCCATCGATCTTCCATGTGTGGGTATATGTATCAGTATTTTATGTATGTAGGGAATGGAAGATCGCTTTCCATATCTTTTTCTGCTCCACCAGGTTATTTATTTAATAATGAGCACAGTGTTGGGAGTCAACTTTGATTTGATAAAAAATACAGCCACCTGACAAAAGAGGGTAAGTGCAAAAAACCAGTTGCAATTAACCTAGCCAGTGGGTTGAGAGCAGTGTAAATCCATGATTACTACTGCATTTTCATTATAATTTATACTGAGCTCTACTTCCGTTGTGGTTTGGGAGAGTTTTGTCTCCTGAGCTGAGTTATCTGTAGGCTGTGACTAGTATTAAAAAATAAAGCTATCTTGGAAGCTAAGAGGATTGGGCCTGGTTAGTACTTGGATGAGAGACCACCTAGGAAGACCACGTGCTGTAGGCGTAAAAAATAAAAAGAAATAAGAGATCATAAGCTGACAAGGTCCTTGCAATCTGTGAGGTCAAGGGTTGTTTAGCCTAAAAAAAATAAAAAAATAAAAGCTCAACAAAAGAAGCAGAAAATATCAATGTATTGCACATAGAACAAGTATTTTTTTTCATGAAGTTTTTGTTTCACTTACATATTTTCATATGTGTGTACTAGGTTATGACTCAAAAAGCATTTCTTACACTGCTGTTGTAAGTTAACTATAAAATGGCACACCATTGGTAATAGTGATAATAAATTGGCCATTTTCATGAAAAATCTATTTTATCTTGATAAAGAAATCTCATTTACCTCTTGGCCTTGTGATTTGCAATAGTACATGGTATATCTTTTGAATTAGCAAGCTCCTTAAAACATTTAAGTACATCATCTATTAGAGATGTTTCATGTAGGATGAATTCTTTCTTTTTAGATTTCTTTGGTTCTAAGTAATATTTTGTAATTCTAACTTATGGTCCAATTCCTAGAAAATGATGTGTTTTTTTTATACAGTTTCTCTGTTTGTACTAAAAATAACCTCAGCCTGAACTGGCTTTGTGGAACTTGGCAGTTTTGTAAGAAACATGACTGGAGAACTCTTCCCCCTGTTCTTTGATGCCCCCTTACCCCTTGTAATACCCTTAGATCAGGTTTTTGTTGCTGCTGCTGTTATTGTTGTTGCTGTTGTTTTAACCTGAGCACTGATGACATCTTGTGCCAGATATATTTGTGTGTTTGTAGGAATTATCTGTACATTGCAAAATTTTTAGCAGCACCCCTGGGCCCTCTACCCACAGATACCAACTAGTCGCACCACTTGCAGTTGTGATAACTAAATTGTCTCCCAATATTGCCAAATGTCCCCTGGGGGATAAAATTGCCCCTGATTGAGAAATTTATTGCCTTAGAGAAAGAAGCATATTTTTATTCTCTGTATATGTACTTTTTTGTCAGTCTAGATTTTTGCTTTTTTATTCACAATAATATTTAACTTTTCTCAGCAAAATTTTAAAATTTCAAATAGGAAAATGGGTTATTGCCTTAAAATCTTGCTAAATAATTCTCAGGAAAGTTATTCTTCAGTAAATTTGAACTTTAGATTCATAGAATCTACAACTTGTATTCATCATATATATTTTTTAAAAAGTTTACTTTTGAAATAAAGATTTGGGGCACGTATGCTTGCAAAAATTTTAGAATTATATAATCCTAGATGTTTTGTTAGACACAACCTTTAAGAAAGTTTAATATTTATTTTTAGAATGAAACCTATGTATTTTGCTTCAAGTAACTTTGTAACCTCCAGAGATAGGTGACAGAAATAGGACCAGAAGACCCATGGTGGTGTTATTTTTGGAGGCAGATGCGCTTGTTTGTTTGTTTTTCATGGTGAAGTTACATTTATTTAATATATGGGAATGGAAAAATTAATTTTTGGGTGAAAGTTAACTTATAGTCTCACTTCATATCATACAAATAAGTAACAGATGGATCATAGTGATAAACAACAGTAAAATAGTTTTTAAAAGTCAAGCAATGAGGAAATGGAATAAAATAGAAGCCAACATTTTAGGGTATAAAAATACTCTGTATATTAGTATAATGACGGATACATATTATTATATATCTGTCTAAAAGTAAACTCTAAGGTTACTGTAGACTTTAGGTGCTTATGATATGTCAATGGCGATTCATTGATTGTGACAAATGTACCACTCTGCTAAGGATGTTGATAATGAGAGGCTATGCATATGTGAGGACAGAGAGTATATGGGGAATCCCTGTACTTTCCCCTCCTTCTAAAACTTCTCTAAAAAATGAAGTATTTATAAAAGAGGGGGGACTAATAAAAATTTTTAAAAAGGTGACTACATCAAATCTCTGGAAGGAAAAAGCCTTTATGAATTTAGTGTGTTGGGAAAATAAACTGGAACGAAAACCTGATAGCTTGACAATATACAAGTTGGGTCTTTTGCTTTTTAATGAAACAAAACTTCTATGTTCTGTTGTATCATTAGCAAGATCTGTTGTCTTGATATACAGTTCAGTGTTTTCCCATTACACCATGTCTTATTGTTCATATGCACATATATAGAATTGTACAATGTGTAGTGTAGTCTTTTATGTTTGATTTATTTCATTAGCATGCTTTTTAGATTTACCCATGTTGCATTATCTATAATTCATGTCTTTTATTGCTGAGTAGTAATCTTTAGGCTATTATAAATAATGCTGCTATGAATTAATAGTTTGTGTATTGGTCTTTGTGTGAACATGTGTTTTTATTTCATGGAGTATGTAGGAGGGAAATTGCTGAGTGGCATGGTTAGTATATGTTTACTTTTATAAGAAACTGCTCAACTTTCCCAAAGTGGCTATTCTGTTTTTTATTTTTGTGAGCATTGTAATGAATTCCAGTTGTTCCACTTGCTTTCCTGGATTGTTTTTTTGTGTTTATGTTTACATGTGTAGTTATATCATGATTTTTGAAGACTCCAGTTAGTGTGTCCTCTGTGTAAGACTCATTTAGGTAAAAATGTTTTTGTGGAAGTTGCCAGTGTTTTTTAGAGCACTAGAAATGCGATAAATATAACTATGGATCAAAAAATCTATTTTTTTATTTGCCCTTTTTACCCTAGAATTAATTCTCCATTTAGAATTATATCTTATTTTTTAATATTAAAAATTAAAGCCAAATAACTTTCTTAGTGAATTAGACATATTTAAAAGTAAATATGTGACATCCTTGCTACATTCTGTCACCAAATACTTTAAGACAGTATCTCAACCTCTTTTTGTTAAATATTCTTAAGGTTCACAAACATGATTTATATAAGGAATTTTAAACTTAAAGATTAATCTACTAGTGAGAGAATTCTATATAATTAAATGTACACAATAGTTTTTAATTTCTAGAATTTAATTTCTAGAATTTTACACGTGCTTCTTGTTTGCGCTAGTTGATTGTATATAAACTATAATAATAGGACTATTAGGCCTTCCGTTTTGATATTATTTTAGTTTAATATAATATTGTCAACAAAAAACAGAAGACCTTACTGTGAGGCAAAAGAGAGTTTTAGTCAAATAAAGTTGCAAGAAGCTGACTCTTAAGGGAATTAGTTGGTAAGGAAAGAATAATCATAAGTATGCATTACACATTTTCTGATTGTTTGGCGACAGTAGGATTTCCCAGTCTCACAGCTAAGTTAACATAGCCCTATCAGCAGGTGGTGTTACAAGATGTGGCAAACATTTTAGTTCCTAAAGGCCTCCGGAAAACGGTGTGGTCAAGATCTCAGCTCCTTTAAATCTTGCAAAAAAAATTTTTTTTGTTATTAAACATACAATACAGAGAGTGCTATTTGTTATGTAGGCATAATCAGGATCCAAATTGCAAAGAAGTCTGAATATTTGGCCACAGAATTATAATGTTATGATATTAAAGTCCACAGAGGTATGAGACATGCAAGGCATTTCATCTGGCATGGCAGCTCTGGCTGTATTTTAAAGTGGCACTATTTATATTATTGTTTATGAGAGTATATAAATAATACCAATCATAACCCCGCCACATTTGGGAATATATCCTTCTAGACCTTTTACACACACACACACACACACACACACACACACACACACACACACATTTACAAAAATAGAATTATTCCAGTGTTTAATATGGTGTTTTTCCATTTGAAAATATATTGTAGTTATTTTTCCCCGTGTGAGCACATCAAATATAAGCAGTTTTTCATGGCTGCATAGTATTTTATTTTTGGATGTACTATGATTTTTGATAAATTAATGTTTATCAGTAATGAGCTGATTATTTCCAATTTTTACTGTTATAAACAATGTTCCAATAAGTACACTTGCACATACTTACAAATTTGTTATTTATTTCCTTAGTGTAAAATTTTGAGAGGCAAATTTGGTCCTTAAGAGCATCCATATTTAAAATTTTTATATGAAACACTAAGTTGCTCTCCAGGAAGCTGTGGCGAATTATATAGATTAAGAATATTTTGGGGATATTCAAAATTTACTTTTCTTATAAAAGTAGCTACTGAGAATGACTACTGATAGCAACATGAGAGAAAAATGGAGACATCCAAAGCCTTTCTATGAAATTCTTATGTATTTATTTGTTTTAAATTGTTGAGACCAGGGAAATTTTTCCTGAGAGAGTGAGGCAAAATGAGGTATATATGTCATTTTGGACAAAGGAGAAAAGGAGGGAAGGGGTCTGGGATTTCAAAGGGGAAGTAAGCAATTCACAGGTAGTTGAAAAAGCAGCTAACAAATTCTTGCTAGGCAACTCAGAAACAATAAGATAAAGGGAAATCTAGTAAATGGATATTTGCATGTAACCTTCCTGTGTACTATATTTAATTCATATATGCTAAAGTGAATATGCTAAGGTGACTATGCTAAGGTTTCTTTCATGAAGCAGATTTTTCTATCTGAATCTCTTTCTGAGTTAGTTGAGGTTTAATTGTTTTCAGCTCAAAATAATCTGCATGCTGTGGGAGGCTCACTCCAACCCTCATACAGTTTTATAACTTGTCTCTTTCTATAACTAGACTATAAGAACTCTTGAGACTCGGGGCACGGTCTAATATGTTGTGTATATAAACTATCTTATATAAACTATCTTATCCCACAATATTTCCAGATTTAGAACAGTGCTTGCTATATAAAAGGCACTTACTAAATATTTGACTGACACCTTAATGACCATAGCAGGCTCCAGAATATAAAGCCTCTTGGAGGCTTAGGTCTGGTTTATCTGCTTTTCTATAGTTTACTGTTGCTCTGAATTAGGGGAGAGCAGTTATCTCATTGCTGTTTGGCAGAGTTTGGATTACCTGACATATTTTGTCTGCTCAGAGTTGTTGAGTGTGTGTGTTTGTGTGTTTTAATCAGCTTTTGGTTGCCTTTCCCTTTAGGCATCCATGCAGATAGATTTAACATAGCAGGCTTGCTATCCTTAGAAAGATCTGCTTACAAGATTGGTCTTTGGCTGGCATCTGAAAATTTGGATTTTGGAAGTGTTTCTACCATTTCATAACTGTTAAAAGTTGTTTACTGTGCTTAAAGTGTTTGAATAAACACATAAATAATGTTAAGCACCTCCATTTCTTCTAAGAGTCTAGAATTTCAATATGTGGTAGGTAGAGGATGCCTATGTGACCAGCCCCCAATAAAAACTTTGGACACTGAGTCTCTAATGAACTTCCTTGGTTAGACAACATTTCACACATGCCACAGTTTAGTGTGTGAGGAATCAAGTGCATCCCAAATGGCTCCATGGAGAGAAGATGCTTGGGAGCTTGTACTCGATTTCCTCTGGACATAGCCTCATATGGCTTTCTCTTTGCTGATTTTGGGTTGTATTATTTTGCTGTAATAAATTGTAACTGTGAGCACAATGATGCACTGAGTCCTGTGGGGCATCCCAGTGAATCACTGAACCCTAGGGTGGTTTCAGGGACTCCTGACATAGCATCATCTTCAGAAACATCTTATAGAGGCTCCCAGTGAAGACTGTATAATCATTACATTCTGTTCTCTTTTTGACATTATGGCAATGTTCAGCAAAATAACAGTTTAATCTGTTGTGATCTGGATGTAGAAATATATAAATTAAGCGATAATTATTTCATTTTTGAAAGGATTGGAAAAATAAGATATTTTCTTATGTGATTTATTATAATCAAACTTAGAAATTGGAGTTTATACCAAATTTTATAGGAACATTTCTATTAGGTTAAGTATTCTCTCCTTTGTAAATTTCATAATAGAATGGTAGTGATACTGAAATCACAATTGTGTTTGTCCTGAGAAATTTGGTTCTAGGAAAAGGATACTATTGCTTCAGTTGCTCAGTTATTTGCCCCATTACTGCAAGGTTCCTGTGTTGTTTATTTTAGATAGTTCATTTTGACACTTAGATAAACAGAATCCAAACACACAAGCATACTCAGAATTAGTCCCTGAACTTTGTTCCAGGGTAAAGATAAGGCAGTTAGACTTTTCCAGTACAGATAAATATATTACAGCTACTGAAAAATGGGTGTTTAGCTAGACAGTGAAGGTCTTAAAAAAAAATTCCTGCCAACAAAACTAAACAGAAAATTTATATTCATTCATAGAATCTACTTTTAAGAGGATTATAGATGTGGCACAAGATTCTGTGACTCACTAAAATATATTTATATATCATTTGTTCACAACATACATGAAAAATTCCATTAAACTATGTTGTCCCATTCTTGGTCAGCATTATACTATGTTTCTCTGCCTTTAAAAAAAATGGGCTTAGTTGAGGTATAAACAGCATGTGTTTAAACTGTACAATTTGATGAGTTTTTTATAAATGATAATTCTTGTGAAAACCCTCCACCAGTCAGCATACAAAACATTTTCATCATGCCCTAAAGATTCCTTGTGCTTCTTTGTAGTCTGTTTTCCCTTTGCCCCTACTGCCAAGTAACCATTGATCTGCTTTAGAACACTTTGTATTTTTCTAGGATTTTATAGAAATGGAATCATGTGTAGTATCTTATACTCAGCACAGTGATATTGAGATTTATCCATATTGTTGTAGCAGTAGTTTATTCCTTTTACTGCTTACTAGTATTATATGGATATATTTATTACATTTTATTGATCCAGTTAGCAGTTTATTGACACTTAGATTGTTTCTACTTTGAAGCAATTGTAAATAAAGCTACTATTAGTTTTGTGTGGACATAGTGTTTTATTTCGCCAATGTGCCCTTTTTTCATTAAAAAAGAAAAAAATTGGTTCTAGTAATTTCTAGTCCTTGGCCAAAATTAGGGGATGGTAACACATCAATCATTCACTTACACAATAAACATATATTGAATGCCAGGTATAATGCTAAAGGCACAGTGGTGAATGAAGATCCAACTGATAGTCTCATAGAGCTTACAATTTGGTGAATAAGTGCAGGCACATCATAAGTAATTAGAAGTGTAGAAACTGTGTAAAGTATAAAATTCTATGGAGCACACGATAGGGGTCCCTCTCTCACTTGTCTGGGGTGATTAGGTTAAGATTCTTTGAAGAAGAAATATTAAGATGAATAGGAGTTAATAAATAGGGTATTCTGGGTAAAGGGAAGAGAATGCATGAAGGCCCTCAGGTGAGAAAGAATGATACTCTGGCTGCTGTCTGCATGAAGTTAGAGAGATTTGCAGTTGCTAGATTATGCAGGTCTTTATACACCATCTTAATGATTTTAGAAATGAACATCAAACAAGGAAGTGAAATA
The DNA here is from genome assembly GCA_030015415.1 of Cynopterus sphinx. Taxonomy (NCBI): domain Eukaryota; kingdom Metazoa; phylum Chordata; class Mammalia; order Chiroptera; family Pteropodidae; genus Cynopterus; species Cynopterus sphinx. The sequence goes on from CM057379.1 coordinate 182,489,433, forward strand.
ATCAGATTGTGGATCTCAGTTTAGTTTATACTGTGGTCAGTTTTTATACCGTGGTCAGTTTTTTTGAGTAAGTACTTTATAGTCTCTTCATTTTCAGATTTTTTTTTTAAATTTTATTATTTAAATTAATTTTATTAATTTTTTTATGGTGACATTGATTAACAAAATTCAGTAAGTTTCAGCTGTATAATTTAACAGTAAGGCATATATATATTTACTCCGTGTGTTCACCTTCTATAGTTAATTTCTTTCTGTCACCACATATTTCACCCCTTTTATCTTGTCTACCTCTTTTCTCCTCCTTACCCCCTACCCATATTCAGGAGTCTCTGTTTGTCCTGTTCATTTGTTGCTTTTAGGTTTATATCCCACATATAAATGATATCATGTGGTTTTCAACTTTTTCTGTCTGACTTATTTCGCTTAGCATGATTATCTTGAGGTCCATCCATGTTATCTCAAATGGCAGTATTTCATCTCTTATGCATTTCCAGATGTTTTACTTGCCATTTTTAAATTTGTTAATTACATTAGTCCCCTGCGCCTTCCCCCCTGCCAGTTTCGCTTTCTGTGGTGTCAGTTACCTGCAGTTAACTGCAGTTTGAAAATATTAAATGAGTGCTTGTTTAGGCAGCACATTTACTAACAGCAACAAAAAAATTAAATGGAAAATTCTAGAAATAACAATTCATAAGTTCTAAATTGCATGCCATTCTGAGTAGAGTGATGAAAATAATTAGAAAATCTAAAGAAAAAGAATTAAAACTCTAAATTTTTCTGATAACTTGACCAAATGTCTAATTGTCAGGCATTCTGGAGTCACACAAATGTGGGTTTGAATCTTTACCTTGATACTTAACAGTTCGGTGACTTGGGATAAATTTCTTAACCCTGTGTATGACTTAGTATCCTTCTTGTAAAAATCAAAACAATAATGCCCATTTCATAGATTATTGGGAGGGATCACCAAGAAACCAATTATAATTTTCACTTAACAGTTAAATGTATAATGTTTTCCTTTCTTAAGATAACAAACGTTTGCTATAATTTAAGCAGGTAAGCTTGTTTTGAAGTTAAAAATTTTGACCAAACCTACAAGATTTCTGCTTACCAAGATATATATTTTGTAATGCAATGTAGAAGAACTCTCAACTTTGAATTCATTTTGACATTCCAGAGTTTTAAACTGGCTAGATTTTTTTTTTTTAAGCTCGCCTTGTCAACCTTTAGGAGGTGATTAATTGAAGTGCATAGACAAATCTTTAATGTTTCATTATAACTGTTCCTGTCAATCCTGGCTAGAGAGGCAGATGAGGGAATATGGCAGGCAGTTCTTCTGACACAGGAAATAAAGCAATTGTAGTACAGTTTAATGGCATAGTCAGGGTAGAATTGGTTGAACATAAGCTAGAGCCTGGCATTCATCTTGGTCTGGTTCTCAACTTTTGACATATCAACAGAGATTTTAAAGTTTGGGATAAATGCTTCATGACTTTGACTTCCTTTATAGCCATTGCCTCAGAAATATATTTGGTATGCTACAAGTATTAGATATGAGCCAACTAGATTTAGGAACTTAGAGTTGAAGAGAACACACACACACAAATCCTTTTTAATTTGACATAATAAATAAATGACATAGATATAAACAGAAAGCTCCTAAGCAGGGTCATGTGTTTCATTCTTTAGATTAATTTGCAGACATGACTTTTGAAGAGTGAAAGTGAATCTAGTTTACATTAAGAAGAAGGATGTTTTATGGGGAATATTTCCATGCATGCTCCAGGTTTTACTTTTGTGATACCTAGGGCTTGTATAGTGGAAATAAATATTTGTATGTCTTCATCTCTGAGGAAGTTGGCATGCTGAATATTTCTGGTTTTAAGAAAGAGGTTGATATGAGGAAGAGATAAAGAAGATAAATGAAATGTGAGAAAGATAAAGTGTATAGTTGGATGTTTTGGTCTCTTATCTACCATTGATCATTACACAATTGAAAATGTTAAAAATGCATATAATTCTGTTAGTAAATGGAACAAGCACTCAGTATTGATGGCATTATTCTTTTCTCTATTCATAAGCTATAAGAAAACTAATAAAAAGTATCTAAAATATAGTCTGAATTTTCCACTTATGAATTACTGATAACTAATTCTTTGATGTTCTAGGAAAATAAATATTCCAACATCAGTACATTAGAACATGTGATATGGCCACTTTCTTATACATCCCTGAGAGTCATCCTTATCTGTTATTTTGTGCCTAATTTTTCTTCAGAGATTTCTTTTTGAAATAACTTATTGCATTTCTCAGTTTCCCCTTTTTTATTTATTTTTATATTATTTATTTTATTTATTATTATTATTTTATTTTTTTAGAAGTCTTCCCCTTTTTAAAATTAATAAACTTATTCTTTTTTAGAGAAGTCTTAGGTTCACAGCAAAATGAAGTGGAAAGTCAATGAGATACCATCTCACACCTGTTAGAATGGCTATTATCAACAGGACAAATAATAACAAGTGTTGGAGAGAATGTGGAGAAAAATGAACCCTCATACACTGCTGGTGGGACTGCAAATTGGTACAGGCAATTCAAATTAGATACAGGCCTATTCAGATTGTCTGTTCCTTCTTGCATGAGTTTTAGCAGATTGTGTCTCAGGGATTGGGTCCATTTCATTTAAAGTGTTTTACACAATATTTCTTTATTCTTTTGATGTCTAAGGGATCTGTAGTAATGTTCTCTCTTTCTTTTTTCCTTTTTTTGGTCATTAATTATTTTTTTATTATGGTGACATTGATTAATGAAATCTAATGTTTCAAGTGTACAATTCACCAGTAAGATATATTTATATTGCATTGTATGTTCATAGTAAAGAGTTCTTTCTGTCACTACATATTTGACCCTTTTTACCCCACCTACTTCCTCCTTCCCCTGCACCTTTGGTAACCACTAGTCCATTGTCTATATCCATGAGTCTCTGTTTGTCATGTTTGTTTATTGCTTTTAGATATATATCCTATGTATAAGTGATATCATATGGTTTTCAACTTTTTCTGTGTGGCTTATTTCTTAAGGCTTATCAATTTTATTGATCTTTTAAAAGAACCACCTTTTGGTTTTGTTGATTTTTTTTTTCTTTTGATTTCTTGTTTTCAATTTCATTGATTTCTGCTCTAATTTTTATTACTTCTTTTCTTCTGCTTATGTTGGTTTTAATTTACCTTTTTTCTAGTTTCCTAAGATGGAGAAGTCTCTTTTAAAAATTATATATATGTATATACGAAATTGATACATTAATCAATTAATACACATTTAATAATTGTTTGCACCTAATTATTTAAAAATTTACATAAATAAAATTTACTCCTTTTGATGTATAGTCCTATGAGTTTTGGCAAATGCATAGTCATGTAACTACCACCCAAACAAGATACAAAGCAGTTCTAACTCCTAAACTCCTTTGTAGTACCGTTTGATAATAAACTCTCCCTCTCACCCTCACCAAATCTCTGGAAACCACTGATCTATACCTTTTCGGAATGTCACATGACAAATTATATAGTGTATAGCTTTTTGAGTCTGGCTTCTTTTGTTATCATAATGTAATTGAAATTCATTCATGTTATTTCTTAGGTCAATAGTTAATTGCTGAGTAATATTTACCCATTCTTAAGTTGAAGGACATTTAGATTATAAATAGTTTTGGACAACTACAAATAAAGCCACTATGAGCATTCACATAAAACTTTTTTGTATGAACGTAGATTTTCATTACATTTAAGTTAATACCTAGGAGTGGGATTACTAGGTTAAATGGTAAATGTATGTTTAACTTACAAGAAACTACGCTGTTTTCTATAGTGGCTGTACAATTTGCATTTTCATGGGGAATTTTATTCCCATCTGTGTCGGCACCTTGGTATTGTGGAGAAATTTTTGTTTTGTTTTAAAATTTTAGTCATTCTGATAGGTGTGTGTAGTGGCCAGAAAGGGTTTCCACATTAAAGGGCCCTGGGCATCTGGACATCAGAAGAGAATAGACTGTCTATTTGACCTTGTTACAAAGGACTAATCTTTGTTTAAGCAATAACAAAACAAACCCAAACTGGAATCTTTTTTTTGGTTAGAAGTATGTTATTTAATTTTTAAATATTTTGGGATTTCCCAGATAGCTTTCTTTTTTAAAAAATTAACTTTACTAATGTAAATTGGTTAATAATATTATGTAAGTTTTAGGTATGCAGCTTTATAATACATTTATATGTTCTGTTGTGTGCTCAACAACCAAAGTCTAGTTTCCTTTTGTCACAATCTATTTGACCCCTTTTACCCTCTTCATCTTCTTCCCACCCTCCTTCCCCTCTGTGTCAATGAGTTTGTTTTTTTTGTTTGTTCCTTTGTCACTTTTTTGTTTAAGATCCCACATATGACTGCACAGCAAAAGAAATCACCTACAAAACAAAAAAGCAAACAACCAAATGGGAGAAGGTATTTGCAAACAATACCTCTGATAAGGGGCTAATATCCAATATATATAAAGTATTCATAAAACTCAAGAACAAACAAACAAATTAAAAACTAGGCAGAGGACCTGAACTGTTACTTTTCCCAGTAAGACATACAGATGGCTAACAGATATATGAAAAGGTGTTCATGTTCACTAGTTATAAGGGAAATGCAAATCAAAGCCACAATGATATACCACCTCACACGTGTTAGAATGGCTACTATCAGTAAGACAAAAAATAATAAGTGTTGGAGAGGATGTATGGAAAAGGGAACCCTTGTATACTGCTGGTAGCAATATAAATTGGTGCAGCCTCAATGGAAAACAGTGTGGAGGTTTCTCAAAAAATTAGGACTAGAGCTACCATATAACCCAACAATTCCTCTTCTAGGTATCTACCTGAAAAATTTGCAAACACATGTTTGTTAAGATATATACCCCCCTATGTTTATTATAGCATTATTCCCAATAGCCAAGACTTGGAAACAAAGTAAGTGTCCTTCAAGGGACAATTGGATAAAGAAGAAGTATTATATATAATAGAATACTACTTAGCCATAAAAAGATGATGAAATATTGCCATTTGTGACAACATGGATGGATCTTATCTCATATGTTTAATGCCATAATTAGCTGATATGTATTTTGCCACATTTTATTTTGTTTACATATAAGGAATACTACATGAATGGTTCTTTAAACCAAGATTCCTAGAACAAGCCAGTTTCTCCCAGTATTAGAACTACTTGGTAAGAGGAAATTAGGGGGTTTGAATGCTTTGTAAACTTTTAATGGACCAGTGTGTATGATGGGGCACAATGTATTTTCTTTGTAGAGCACATGGTCTTAATGTCAAGTTGCCTGTTGGAGACACCATACTTTATTTTTCTAGGATATTATTCTTGTTTTATGTTAAATAAATAGTTTCTAAAAAATTGAACATGTACAAAATGCTTATTGTAGTTTTATTTCTAATGGCCTAAATTATATTCAAAGGGTGAAAAGTCAAACAGATTGTGGTACAACCATATCATGGAATACTACTTTCTCAAAAGTAATGAACTATTTATACATGCAGCAGCTTGGATGAACCTCAGGGAAATTTACTCAGTGAAAAAAGCCAATCTTAATAAGATATATATCGCATGATTCCATTTAAATAACAGTCATGAAATAACATAGTTATCAAGTTGGAGAACAGATTGTTGATTGCTCTTGGTTAAGAATGGCAGTGAGTGGATGGTAACTATAAAGAGTTAACACGAGGGAATCGTATTAGACAGTTGAATATTTTGATTGTGATAATATGTGACAGAATTGCATAGATGTACAGTTGCATAGATGAGTGCTTGTATAACTGGTGAAATCCTAATAAGCTCAATGGATTGTGCTAATGTCAGTTTCTTGGTTTTCATACTGTACAGTTATTGTGTGAAATATTCACACTGAGGAGAAAGGCATTGGACTTCCTTCTGTATTTCATTCAAAATACCTATGAATCTATAAGTATTTCAAAGTAATTCAAGGGCACTTTTTTTGAAAAGTATAAGTGATATATGAATATATTTTCATGGTGAAAATTCAAATAATGTAAGAGTATTTGGTAAAAGAGAAAAGGGCAAATTGTTCATGTTTTCATGAAAAATAGTTGTTTTTTCTTTTCTTTGTTCCCCTCATAAAAGCAAATAAGTAGTATTTTTCAGTGTATGTATAATGCTGTTGATGATTTATGTCTGTAATGACAGTTAACTGATACAGACATGATCAAACTATGCTATACCTTTACACCGTATTTTCTTGATAGTGGTATAGCATGCAGTGTTAAATGTAAGACAGCTGAATAGTCTAGAAATGCTGCATCTGTTCCTGGAAATTAAATGCTGCATGTGATTAGCAAATACTAATCCAGGAAGCATATGTAAACAGAAAATGATTACTTTGTTCTCAGTAATTTGACTACATGTGTGAAGTAAAATGATACAATATTATCTCTATATTCATACTATTTTTACAGCTTCATTTATTGTAGAGTGGTAGAAGGATGAGGTGCTTATTACCTAGATTTTGTAATCTTTGAATGGGAATATGATATTGAATACAATCCGTGTGAAAACTGTCTTCTCTTAACATTGTTGGGAATTAGTGCTGTACAAAATGAGTTAAATAAACCCGATCTTGCTGTAGGAACAAGTGAAGTCAACCTCTGGCTTGGTTAGGGAGATGTGCATGGAAACAGATAAAATATAATGCTATACAATGTTAAAACAGATGAGTTAAGGGTTTTGGGATGCAGAGCACATCATTTAACAGTCTGTAGATTTCACTGAAGAGCAGGAAAAATGGCATTCTGGATAGTGGAATATTAAGTGTAAAGGTGAGAAAAGGCCTTGGTGTATTAGTGTGATGGGAACCTGAAATGGAGGAGTAGGATGAATCAAAAAGTTGATTTGTTCCTAAAGCTGACTTAACCATTTGGCAAAGAAGGCAGAGGGCCTAGGACCCATAGTAATTGTGGAGGCCCATGAAATTATTTTAATTTCTTTTAAAATCAGAAAGAAAATATGAATTTTGGGGTTGAAAAAAGTGTTTTAATATCTAATGTTAATATTTTGGCTTTATACAATGAGTTATAAAATATAATTTTAAATATTTTTTTTTATGGAGAAAGGGGCCCAAGAAAACAAGTTTCTAGGGCTCACAAAAACGATTATGCAGCCCTTTGGTATTGATTTTGACGCGCCTTATATGTGAACTGAAGAGTTTGACTTTATTTCTAGAGCTTACAGAATTTAATAACCATGATTAGGTTTGTCTTTTATAAAGATACCTCTGTCAGCAGTTTGAATGAGATTATTTCTAGTTTAATGTAGTTATGTTAATCAGAATTTTTTAGTGCTTATTATAACCAAATATCACCTGTTTAAATGAGGAGAGCAATTTTTTAAAATCCACGTCTAATCACTGTACCTGGTTGAGGATGTTCCTTAAAAGAGCTAATTGATTATAGCTGACTGATGAAAATTTCTTTAGCTGTTGACAAGTTTAGAACCCTATGTTATCATTTGATCAGATTTCTCCGTATGTGATCTGTGATAATATTCTAGGCTATACTATTTCTCATTTTACTGTTTATTTTATTCCTACTTTTCCTTCATTACTTATTAATAATTCAAAACTTCATAAAGAGGTATTGTTGAGACTGACTCTACAGATAGCATTTAAAAAGGTATAAAAACTTTTACAAAATGGATTTTCATTTTGTTTTGTTTTGACTTGGGCAGTTTACTTAGAATTCTTGCTAGAACATTTTTATATTATATAAGAATTATAATTTGAAAGTTACTTTTAAAATAGCAAATTATAATTGACCTATACTGATGCCACTGTTGTAAAATAATTCCTAAATAGTAGGTTGAAAGTATTTTAAGAAAAAGATTATTTAGTGAAGACTGAGGATATTAAAAATGTAATTCAGTTCTCTCCAACCATACCTTTATTGCTTTGGATTCAATTCAGCTTATTTGTGGCGGGACTGGAGGAGAGAGGGAAACATGGGAGAGGTTGGATTTCTTTGATTTTGTCTTTTTGAGGAGAATTTTAGGTTTCGGTTATCAAATTACTTATCCCCTAAAGTATTTACATGTGTTCAGGCCTTTAGCTACTTTTCAGTTGGAAAGGATATCCAGGAATAGCAAAAATTTTTATTTTGCATCTGTTTTTTCAAAAGGATATATACCATTTTTAAAATTCTTAAATGAGGCACTTATTTATTTATGATCTGTATACTTCTAGGTACAGTAGATCTCTATTCATTAACTCATTACCACTGCTAAATTCTAGTCAAAATGTATAACAGAAATAGAGAAGGGAAAAAAAATAGGATATCTTGGTTATGGAAAACTAGAGATATTGAGTTTATAAATTCATTCTTACCTTTTTAACAATCAAGACAAAAAGGAAAACAGAGTGGGTTCTGTTAGTTAACCTGAGTCAAGAAAGAGGTAGGACCAGGAAAAGAAATTAGGCCTCATAGATAAATATGCTTTTTGAGATCTACTTTACAGCATTTTTGTTTATGGTGTGAACCTTTTAAGTATGAATCTTTATGTTATATATACTTTATCTGTAGAAATACATATGATTTTAGTCTTTATAATAATTTGGTAAAGTTGCAAATTAGGGATAATCTAAAGAAATGCTAGTATTAAATGTGTAAAATAATCTAGTTAATATAATAAGTTTGTCATTAAAGGAATTTGAATATATGATTACATGTGGAAAAAATGTGGTAGATTCATAATTAGGCTAATGCCCTAGAATCAGTTTATGTAAATAGGCTGTACTCTATTTTCTGTCCATTTAATTGATATTAGTAAATATCTTCTAGAAGACTGCCTGAAGTGGATTTAAACTGTAGAAATCAACTCACATTTATTTTTCAGTAATTATTGTCTGTAATTACTGAATTACGTAATATCTGTTTATGTCCAGACTGTGTAAGATGCTTGAGGAGTAGAACTGTCTTACCTGCTTGTGAATACCCTATTTACATAGACCTGATAGTTTGAAGGCGCTTTCTGTTAAAACAAATATGACAGGTATATAAGTCTAAATAAGCTTGGATACACAGTTGTTGGCTCTTTTAATTCTTCTCCAGAATTTGGTCTTAGTTTTGTAGATTCAGAAACATTATTTTAATAAATCATCTCCAATGCTAAGTTGCTAGTGAATTAAGTGTACTAAATAAGATACACACCCAAAATAAAGAAATAAATCAGAAGTCCATGAGGAATAAATATATTGGCCAAATATATTAGACTATTATTCTGCTAGTCAACATATTAGGAAAGTCTACTTTAAAAAATCAAATAGAGATCAGTTGTTGCTTTTGATAACCTTTTACTTTTTTTTGTTCTCCGCAATGTTGACAAATTATGTGGTAACCATTCTCTTGAAATCAGTTAAATCAGATTATGTATATGGAGGAAGAATTATTGACATTGAAAGTACATTGGATTTTCCCTATATTGTAAGGGATTATTGAGTTGAGCATTTCTTTTTTTGGCTATTATGTTGGTATTTTTAATAATAGAAAATCATTTTATTTTGCACTAATAACTTTAGTTTTAAAAACAGATTTATTAAGTATATTATATGCCATGAAATTCACTCATTTTAAGTAAAATTATTTTTTGTAAATTTCTAGATGTGCAACCACTACCACAGTCTAATTTTAGAACATTTTCATCTTCACCAAAGGAAATCATATACTCATTTATAGTCACTGTCTTCATCCTAAGTTTACCATGCCTAATTCTGTGTGTTTAGCCTTCTACAACTGACTGTAAGATATGATAAAAGAGTACTGTAGATTTCCTAAAATTATTCAGCCCTCTAGGTTTGTTAGTTGATTTGGATGTTTGATAATTTAGAACATGGACTTTTTTTGATAATACCTCTTTATTTGGACACCAAGATTACTTCATAGGAGACAGAGTGGTAAGAATAATTTGTGTAAAAGGGAAATTGCTTTTGGAAAATGAGTTTTTAAGTCTGCTTCTTGTTAATTAATGAACAGAAAAGTTATTGAATAAATGTAAAATTACTAATTTATCTGAGCCTTTTTACTGCTTTAGTGGGAAAATTTACAGTGCCTTTCAAAATAACTCTTAAAATTTTACATAATAATGTTTTGCAAAGATTATCAGAAAATTAATATGTCATTCTTTTATTTTATTTTAGCTTCTCAAAATCAAGAACGTCTATGTGCATTTAAAGATCCATATCAACAAGACCTTGGGATAGGGGAGAGTCGAATCTCTCATGAAAATGGAACAATATTATGCTCAAAAGGTAGCACCTGCTATGGCCTATGGGAAAAGTCAAAAGGGGATATCAATCTTGTAAAACAAGGCAAGTAATACTTTTCTTAACTGAAATAACTGTGTTTCATACAAGTAAAATTTGTCTAAAAAAGACATGGCAATAGATTAAAACTTTCTCCTGGAAAATAGTAAATTTAAAAGTATATATATAGGTATATATTTACCCACAAACCCTAAATTTGTAAAGGGTAATTAGTTTATAGCTTATGTTAATAACTTCTTATAACGTTAATAATATATTCTTATTGAATGAAGTTTAGAAAATAAACTAGGAAGAATAAACATCTGCAATTCTATACTTTTAAAAACTTTTCGCTGTATTAGTTTATTCCATTCAAGTGTGTTTTCAGTGTACCTCTATGTTTATAGGCATGTGTACTTTTTTTTGAAATTAGGATAATGCTATATAAATAAATTTTATACCTAATTTTTTATATCTTAAATTATATCATAAAGGTTTCCCCATGTCTTTATATATTTTTTTAAAACATTTCTAGTCTCTGCATAGTATTTCATTTTATATACATATTGTGATTTACTCACACATTACTCTCTTGTTGAATGTTACTTTTGTGGTTTTCACTATAATATATAATGCTTCAGTGAACATCTTTGAGCATAAGTCTTTGGTTTTATCTGATTATTTCTTTGAATAGACTCTTTTAAATAGAAATATTAGATTATAAAACATGAATATTTTAAAGCCTCTTAATAAAAATTGCCATGTGGCTTTCTAGAAATGTTATATACATTTATATTCCCTCCAGCAGTGTATGAGAGTGTTACTGAGTTTTTGTTACAGTGTATATTATTTTTTAAACCCAGAACAATTTAATAGATATAGAAAAAATGAAATCTTACTTTTGCTTTAGTAATAATTCTTATATTAATGATGAAGTTAAATATTTTATTGGTGGCTTTTTCCCCCTATGAAATACCTGTTTATACTTTGCCATTTTAAAAAATGTGTTTCTTATTGATTTACAAGAGTATTTTATAACTTCTGTGTATTCACTCTCACGTTGATTGCAATTATTTCTTAGTTTGTTGCTTTCTTTTTAATTTTGCTTATTGTATCGACGCCTAACTTGTTTGCAATAATTTATAGGATGTTGGTCTCATATTGGAGATCCCCAGGAGTGTCACTATGAAGAATGTGTGGTAACTACCACCCCTCCCTCCATTCAGAATGGAACATATCGTTTCTGCTGCTGTAGCACAGACTTGTGTAATGTCAACTTTACTGAGAATTTTCCACCTCCAGATACAACACCACTCAGTAAGTAGTTCAAGTAACAGAATTCTTTGTAATTCTATTTTCTAAAGATTTGCAAAATTTAAAAATGTATAAGAACATTCAGGTTTGGCAAGAGTGAAAGGGAGAGTTCCAGCAATGTGAGCCTACATCTAGCCAATACCTGAAATCCAAAAGAGGTGCATCAGGATTTGCAAGGTATCAGTATATTACCAAATGAGTGTGAATCAAAATATGGGATTTTCCAACCCCTGTGGAGAGGAATTTGAAAATAGTAAGAAAGTTATGTATTTTCTTACTCTTTCATCTAGCACTCCATTTGTAGGAATTTATCTTGAAGATACACCTCCAACAGTATGAAAATACACATGCATACAGTTATTTATTGTGGTATTATTTGTAACTGCACAATATTGGAAACTACCTAAATGTCCAAGAATAAGTGATTAGTTAACATATACTATGGTACATACATATAATGGAGTACTAACTATACAGCTATAAGAAGAAAAATGAGTAAGATTTCCATGAACTGATATGGAGTGATTTCTAGAGATAATGTTAGGTAAATTAAAAACATATAGTATGCTATTTCTTATGTAGGAAAGAAAGCTTATCTTTAAAAAAAATCCAAGAAAGGATAAACCAGAAAATAATGAAGTTGTTCCTTATTGAGGATAGAGGGAATAGTGAAGGAATGGAGTGGAAAGGATACAAGGAGTGACAGTCCTCTGAGTATAGTTTTTTGTAGTTTCGACTTCTGGAATTGTGATATACACATACAGAAAGTAAGATTAAATCAATAAGGATGGGAAGGAGGGGGGAAAAACCCCAACTGAAAGCAAACAAATAAATGAGCCCAACTGTATTTTATGTAAATATCATTATCATGTTTAAAGGAAAATGAAAGACTTAATCTAAGTATTTTATAAACATAGAATTTGATTATATATACTTTTTTGGGTGAGATGAGGGGAGAATTGCAAACAAAATTCTGAACTCTTTTTAGCAGGTTTGATTTTTAGTAGTATGGACAAAGCAATTCTCAAACAATTATAGTTGTATGATAGGATTAAAAAATAATTATACGTGTTGATTGTGGGAGCCAGCATTATTCTTGAAGGAATAGGAACACCGTTATGGGTGGAGGAAAGCAAGATAATCTTATGCAAATTGATTATAATTCAAGGTATGAGTATGGATTTATGACTTTTAAAATATGCATACCTATGTATTATAAACATCTCTGTGTATGTACAAATTTGTATGTGTATATATTTATGTGTGTGTGTGTGTGTGTGTATGCTTACATATATTTCTAGCTCTTTTTGTTGAAAAAGGCAAGAAGCAAAAGCATCCCAGTAGGAATGTGCATATGTGATACTCATATTTAGTCTCAAAATACCACTCCTCACTCAAAAGAATTTAGGCTCCTTAGAAAAATGATTTATTCAACGACTGGAGCAGGGTAGGTGCAAAGTAAGCCTGAAATATCTGGTTACACAAGAAGGTAAGGAAAGAAATACCCCCAAATAGGATGGAGACTTGTCATAAGGACACAGGAGCCAGCCTGAACGAACATCCCACTAGCTAACTTTGCAACAATTTGATGCTAAGTAAGTACAGTAATAAATTTTAAACTATTGGAGGGAAAATGCATTCTTTGCTGATTGCAGAGAAGGGAGAAGAGAGACCTCTTGTTTATGGTAGAATGCCAAGTGCCCACTAATAAATGATGGAGTGCAGCAGTTGGAAAATTATCATTCTGTAGCCATCATCATAAGGGTTGGATCAGGTAAAAATAATCAAAAGATCCTAAATCTAGGGGCAGTTTCAGTAAAGAGCCATAAAATATTTGCATTGTTCTAAAGTATCTTCCACATATTACAAGAGAAAAAAATAGTAATTATAAAGTGAGAAAATTGGACAACACCTTGACCAAGTGGTTAAAGTTAACATTACCTATGGTAGACAGATAGACATCCATGATACCCTGAGAAGGACACAAAATTTCAGCCAAGAATGCATACTGTGAATCTAATCATACGGAAACATGAGACAAACTATAAATTAAGAATGTTCTAGTTCTAGTACATAAAAAGGATTTGTTTTCTTTAAAAATATCAGTGTCATAAGAAAAAGAGACTCTGGGAAAGTTGTAGATTAAAAGTGGCTAAAAATACTTGACAACTAAGCAGTACCTAACTCTCCTATATGGGATTCAAAAAATGTTGAAGGACATTGTTAAACCAATTGACAAAATAGATGATTAAAGAATTATTTTAATGTTCAATTTACTGAAGCTAATCGCAGTACTGTGGTTAGATAAGAGAATATTCATATTTTTAGGAAATATTATAAGAAGTGTTTAGAAATAAAGAGCCATCATATATGTTCATAACTGTCTCTGAAATGGTTCAAAAAAGATTATGTGCATGAGTATATGCACAGGTGTGTATGTGAGTGTGGAGAAAGGAAGGACGCAAATGGGGGTTAAATGGTAATAAATGAATCTGGGTAAAGGCATGTGGGTATTCTTTGTACTGTTTTTATTCTTGCCACTGTTCTATAAGTTTATATTATTTCCAAATAAAAAGTTAAAAAATTTTTTTAAAAGTATTTTTATTGAATGCAGCACTGCTTAAGAATTCTGTCACCAGATTTTATCATTTTATACTTCAGTTTTGAATTATTTCATTTGATTTGTTGGTTAAACACTAAACTGAAAGCGATAGGAAGTGTTTTCTTGTAGTTTCTATCAAGGTTATTAACTTTTATGAGGAAATTACACTAAATTGGCTATATTTATTTTTCACAAACAAAACAAAGTCTCACATTTTCACTTGTACATCTAGCTAGATGAAAGAGAAGTGAATTTGTGCATAAGTTTTCCTCAAAAATCTTTACAGATACATTTCAGATTGATACTTAGCTCTTGGTCTTCTGTAATCTTTTGAACCAAAAGCAAAAATATTGCCTACGGGGAATCAGTCATGTGATTGCAACAAGAAGGGAAGGTGTTTTAAGTGAAGTGCTCTAATTTCAGAGCATTAACCCAATTGTGTATTTTGTTTTTCAAATAGAACAAAATTAAATAAATCTTCAAACAGAACAAATAAGATAAATATTGGCTTTTGCATTAATCCCAGGAAAAAGAACCACTGTTATATGGAATGTCAAGCATTTAGTCTGTAAATGCTAGGTGCTTGACCAAAATAAATATAGTTTTAAGTATTCGAAGTTTAAAGAAATTAATTAAAATATAGAATTAAGAGGAAGAACTTTTTATTCATGGTAATAAAAAAGTATATCAGGAGAAGTTTGATGATGGTGCTTTTTTCCCTTTAAAATTTTTTATTATAAAAATACCATTTATTAAATATTTAACAAATATTTGTCAAATAAAATTATTTGCATGTGTTTAAAAATTGCTAGAAACATGGTACAAACTTATCAAAAATAGATAAAGGATAGTGTGGGGTGACTGTTGATGGGAGGTTACATATTCTTATAGTAAAAAATGTATTCTTATGTTACTTGTATAAATGTAGAGGACAAAATCTTTAGTAATCTCTATACCCATATACAACCATTGTTAATATTTCGAATGTTTTTCCTAGTCTTTTTAATTTTTTATAGTTGTAAGAGTATAAATGCATATTAGATCCTGCTTTTTTGTTTCTAGTTTTTTATTGCAATGAAAATCTTTGTATATATAGCATTATATTAAATTCTAATTCTCAGAATTTTAATTTCTATATCCAATATTAAGTAATAAAATTTCTCATACATTATCAAATTGCTTTTCAGTGATTAAAAGAGTTCACATTCCCTATTATATACCATTCCCTGTTTATATCATTCCCTGTAAGATACTATTCCCTGTTGTATACAATAATGTGCTAGTGTACATATTTCCTATCTTTATCAGTACTAGTGTTATTAAAATAAAACTTTGCTGAGATCATCTTGAAAAGTGATTTGCATTGTTTTTATTAGTGAGGTTCATATGCTTTTTTGTTCTCTATTTTGAATTTTGTTATATTCATTTTCCATTTTTAATATTATTTTTCAATAATGAAGCTAACTAGCTTTAAGAAAAATAATTTAAAATGCCTGAAATACAGACATTTCATCACTTCCTTGTCAGTTTCTGTTGATAGAGTTGACTGGAGCTACATTTTAAATAGTAATTTAATAAGTGTTGTAAGATCTAAAGAAATTTTTTTGAACTTCTCTTAAGGAATCACAATATCTTTCAATAAAAGTTCAGTGCTCATTTTAGATTGTGTAAACTATACCTTAATAAAGGTATTAAATGTTTATTACTCATTCTCTGAGAAGAGTGTTCACTGAAACATTATCTCCATACCTCACATTAATAATGATTTCCTGATAGCTGGTAAATAAAGCCTTGCATTTGCATAGTGTTTTATACTTTCAAAGTGCTGTCACGTATATATATTCTTTGAAGAAGTCTCCTTAATATTTAGGTAGTAATGAACTCTTCGGTCCTAATGATTAACTATTCTGCTTCGAAAGAATAGTCCTTTGGGTGGTTGTTTTTTCCTAACAGATTTGACTTACAGCTTATTTTCCTTTTAACTTTTTGACTCTCATTATATTGGTAAACAGTAAATGTCAAGTGTAAATATTTTGGGCCAACAGTAAATGTAAAGTGTAAATATTTTGGGCCCCCAACAAAAAGTTTTAAAAATTATTTCAAACTTATAAAAACTCGATGTACCTTTTATACAGATTTACCACTTTTAAACATTTTACTATATTTACCTTATTATTCTTCCTCTCTGTTATATATCTATCTTATGCTTGATTTAATCACTATTTTTTCCTGAACCTTTTGCAAATAGATTGTAGGCATCATACCTAAATTTCTACATATTTTGCAATTTTATTTTTGTTTCCTCTAGCCTGTAAAGTCTTTGGTGATAGGGACTCATTTTTAATGCCCCTTTGTCTCCACAGTGACTAGTGCAGTGTCAGTCACATAGTGGGAGTACAGGAAATGTTCGTTGAATGAGTAATTTGATAAACAAAGGGATGTGTGCTAATGTGTAAATTCCAAAATGCACCACTTAATGATGGCGATACCTTCTGAGGAATGCATCATTAGGTGATCTTGTCATTGTGTGAACATTGTAGAGAGTACTTAACAAACCTAGATGGTATGGCCTACTAAATACATAGACTCTATGGTATAGCCTGTTGTTCCTAGGCTACAAATCTGTGCAGCATGTTACTGTACTGAATATTATAGGCTATTGTGACATGAGTATCTAAACATCGAAAAGGTACAGTAAAAATATGGTATAAAAGATAAGAAATGGTATACCTATATAGGGCACTTAACATGAATTCAGCTTGCAGAACTGGGATTTGCTCTGGGTGAGTCAGTGGTGAGTGAATGTGAAGGCCTAGGACTACTGTACACTACTGTAGGTTTTAGAAACACTGTATACTGATGCTACACTAAATTTATAAAACAACACAAGATTAAATCAAGCACAAGAGAAATGAGCAATCTAGAGACACACACGATAAGTAGGAGCTGCATACGGCTGCTGCCAGCATAACATAGCATACTTTTTTACAGAAAACTTTTTAAGTAGAAAAAGTACACTCTAAAACAATGATTAAACATGGATGCACCTCGAGATAATCATGCTAAGCAAAATAAGCCAGACGGAAAAAGTTGAAAACCACATGATGTCATTTATATGTGGAATATAAACCTAAAAGCAACAAATGAACAGGACAAACAAACAGAGACTCATGGACATGGACAATAGACTAATGGTTACCAGAGAGTAGCAGGGGAAGGAGGAGAAGGGAGGTAGATGGGATAAAATGGGTCACATATGTGGTGACAGAAAGAAATCTAACTATGGGAGGAGGATATACAGTGCAGTGTGTGTGTGTGTGTGTGCGCCTTACTGTTAAATTGTGCATCTGAAACTTACTGGATTTTGTTAACTAATGTCACCGTAAAATAAATAAATGCATAATTTTTTTAAAAGTATAGTATAGTAAATACATAAACCAATAACATAGTTGTTTATTAAGTATTATATACTATATATAATTGTATGTGCTATACTTTTATATGACTGGTAGCACAGTAGGTTTGTTTACACTAGCATATCACAAACACGAGTCACGTTGCACTACAGTGTTTCAATAGCTAGAATGTCATTAGGCAATCGGAATTTTTCAGCTTCATTATAATCTTATAGGACCACCACTGTATATTGGTCTATTGTTGACTAAAACATCATTATGCAGTACATAACTGTATTGTTAAATGTTTGAAAGGAATAAGATTTGTTTCTTTTTTTCAATATAGCAAAAAATGAATTTAATGGATTCATTCATTAATGGACAAGGTGTTTATTGAAAGGTGGTTTTTACTTTCAGTTAAAAGCACAAATGTAGCAAAATAGTTCATGGGATAGGAAGAGCAGACAAAAACAAAAATATTGTTAACTTTCTTAGTTTTAGATTAATTATAGTAAAATTTCAAAAAAGCCATAATTCCTGTTCTTTCACTTCCCCAAAAATAAAGCATCAGATTTTAATTTTTAAAGTAATGAAGGAATATAGAAAACTTTTACTAAGTAGATGCTATTCCATGATCTTATTTTCAAAGAAGCTTACTTGAAAAGTATAATTGTAGCATATTTTCATACTGGTAAAGAAAATGATGAATGAGTAGGTTATGGCTTTTTTAAAGGCCACGTAGTGAGGTTATGCTGTAGGAAACAAAAGAGGGTACTTAATGTTCTCTGCTGTTCCTACTTATTTCTTTTAGATTGTTTTTAACCAGTTTACTTCTTGATATCAAACCATTCATTGTTGTTATTGAAATTACATCTTTCTCATCAATATTTACACAATTTTCACAACTACATTTACTTGTGTTCTTACTGCTCTAACTTGCACATTGAGTAGGGTTAGACATGGCAGCAGTGAAGCAATGTATGGATAACTGTGGATAACAAGATATAGCTCTCTTTCCTTAGAAAAATTTTGGACTTTTTTTCACTCTCAATTGCAGCTGAAGACCATGAAGCACTTAGTAATAGAAACTAAAGTATATGATCTCAGTGGATCTTTAATGTTGTCAAGGAAAAGATGACAGACTAACCGCATGACCATAAGTGAATATCTGTATTTTGCTGAACCACAGTCTCACCTTATAATAATTCCAGGATTAAGTTAGTAAAAAGTAGGTAAAATTTGTCATTTAAAAAATAATTAAATAACCCTAATTCATTGTATTTACTGTTGGAGGTTCTTGTATGAACGTCATAATGCAAGAATACTTTTATTTACATTATTCATTAAGTTGGTGGTTGGATCAAATTAATGAGAAACAAAGATTGAATTACATCCAGGGCTCGGTTTAAGAAATCACATTCTAATTTATGCCATGTTGTTAAGATTAGAAATTCTAATTTCAGTATCTGGCAGCAAATGTCTTTATCTTGCACCAAGCTAGAAAAGAAAACCTACATTCAAAGAAGCTGACACTGGCAGAAGACCATGGTTAGGTTTTTAGCTATTGTGAAATTATAGTGACTTTTCAGTTTTTACTGCTTCTGTATTAGCATTAAAATGATTGAATAGACAGTAAATGGGAGATAAGGGTGGCTAAAAGTCTTTGCTTAATACTTCATGAAACATTTTAGCAAGAGGCAAACAAATTTGTTGTTCCATTTTATAATTATAAAAATATTAGAGGAAGAGGAGTGGCACAAGAGAAATAGAGAACTATGTATCCTTTTGTGAGTATTTTTGATTAGTTTGTTCTTTTTATTTCTTAGATTCCGTATATAAGTGAAATCATATAGTGTTTATCTTTCTGTCTTACTTAAATACCTTCTAGGTCCATCAAAGCAATATCTTTTTTCATCCTCTTCCTTTGTAGGAGTCTTATTTCTTATCCTTTCAGCAACTCTGTCTTTTGGTTGGAGCACTTAATTTTTTTTCATTTAAGGTACTTATTGATAGGAATGTAGTTGTTATCGTTCTTTATTCTTGTTTTTGATACATGGTTTTTCTTCTTAAAGAAGTCCTTCCAACATTTCCTGTAATACTGGCGTGGTGGTGACAAATTCTTTTAGCTTATTTTTGTCTGCAAAGCTCTTTGTTTGTCCTTCAACTCTAAATGATAGCTTTGCTGGATAAATTATTCTTGGTTGTAGATTCTGAGTCTTCATCCTGTAGAATATTTTTTGCCAAGCTCTCCTGTCCTACATAGTTTCTTTTGAGAAATCAGCTGCCAGTCTTATAAGTTTTCCCTTATATGTAATTATTTGTTTTTCTCTTGCTCCTTTAATATTTTCTTTGTATTTAACCTTTGGCATTTTAATATGATGTGCCTTGGTGCCCTGAATTTTAGAATTCTCTGAGCTTCCTGGGGTTTTATGTCTATTTCCTTCTCCAGATTAGGGAAGTTTTTCATTATTTCTTCAAATAGCTGTTCAATACCTTGATTTTCTTCAGTCATGCCAATCAGATGGATATTTGGACCCTAACAGTGTGCCATATCCTCCTTAAATTATTTTTATAGCCTCGGCGTCTCAAGTGTATACTTTTCAAGGTTTTTACAATGAATAAAATGAAGCTGATTTTTATTATTTTCAGATTCCATGTTTATGACTTCTATTATTTGTTAAAATTTATTTGTAACCCCAGTATCAATATTTGAGGTGCTCTCTCAGTCATTTACAGATATGCACAGAATAACAAAAACTTGAGTTATCTGACATGTGTGTTCCTAGCTAAGGTTGATCAAGGCCATACTTGTTTCAGCTCTCATACTATGAAGAAGTGTCCTCTTCACAGTCTATTTAGTGCCACATTTAAAAAAATTTTTTGTTGGTGATTTTTGGTTTTAAATGGCTCCCTACTGCTGAAATGCCATCTGTTGTTCCTAAGTGCAAGAAGGCTGTGACATACCTTATAGGGATAGGGCATTTGTTAGGTACGCTTCTTTCAGGTATGATTTAAAGTGTTATTGGCCCTGAGTTCAATGTTAATGCATCAGCAGTATGCATTGTAGTAAATGAGATGTCTTTAAACAGAAACACATATAAAAAGGAAGGTCGTGTATTGATGGGTTGATGAATGTGTCTTGACTAGAGGCTCACAGGAACCTAACTCCATATTTCCTATAGGAGCAGTAGTTCAATACTTGCAATTTTAGTGTTTACATAACTTTATAGAACAAAACTGCAGCAGGTACTGAGAATAAAATATATGTGTATTGTGGTAGGCAGCAGCTTCTTACATGGCTTCTAGTGATTCTCATCTCCTGGTATTCCCACCTCGGTATAATTTCATCTCCCTGGATGTGGACAGGACTTAGTGATTTGATTTTAACAAATAGAATATGACAAAAGTGATAAGATATCACTCTCATAATTAGGTTTTAAAAAGACCATGACCTTTATCTTGCTGGTATACTCTCTCTGGCTCTGTGTGCTTGCTCTGATGAAGAGGCAAAGACCTGAGGTTTGCCTCCTGCCCACAGCCAGCAAGGAGCTGAAGCCCACTGTCTCAACAACCTTCAAGGACCTGAGTCCTACAACTACTGTGTGAGCTTCTAAGATTACTTCTGTATTTAAACCTTGAGATACGTATGGCACTGGCCTAAACCTTGATTGCAGCCTTGTGAAAGATCTTGAAACAGTATTCACTTAAGCAGTGCCTGGATTCCTGATACACAGAAGCTGAGAAAATAAATGTGTATTGTTTCAAGTCATTAACTTTTAGGGTAATTTGTTGTTTAACAATAGATAATACATATACAGTAGGTGCTCAAATGATGTCTTTTTTTTGTAGTTTATAATATTGAGATGCTATAATGTTGATAATGATATTAAGTAGGAACTTAACTCTTGTTTATATCAATTAGCCTATGGTAAAATTGGTTTCGTTATACATCATTTCACTTAGTCATAGAATCTATTGGTGACTTTATTGGATAATTAAATATTTATAGTTATGTATTAAGACCTTTGTACACAACATTGGAGATGATTCAGGCAATAGAAAGTGGTACTGTGTTTTGACTTTGGGCAACTATTATTCCTCCTCCCCATATCGATTATTATTTTTCTTTTCACTTCTAGTTTTTTGACAGCAGTGATAACAATTCCTTTTTTTATTTCTGCTTATTCATATGAAAATTTTTGTATATGGGGAAAAATTTAGACTATTACAATTAATACTTTATAGTTCCATGTAGATTCAATAATTAAATGTTCCAAATTTTTCTTCTCTTCCACCTCTTCTTTAAAATTAAAAAAAACTTATTGAGATAACTTTGGCTAATAAAATTATATAAATTTCAGGTGTCCAACTTTATAATACAACATCTTTATACTCTATTGTGTGTTCACCACCCAAAGTCTATTCTCCTTACCTCCTTTCTTTATAGATGAATGGATGGATGGGTAGGTGGGTGGGTAGATAGATCCTTTATTTTGTTGTTTTTGTTGTTTAACTATTTGAAAGTAAGCTGCAAATACCACATAAACCTCTTGAAATACAAGATGCATGCATACCTTTCTCAAATCCAAGAAAATTAATATTAATTTCATAATATCAACAAATATCCAGTTCAAGCTCAAGAGTTTCCCACAATGACTTGTATAACTTTTTTCCTAAACAGAATCCAGTCAAGGTTGATGTACGTATCATTTGATTGTTTTGTCTCTTAAGTTGTTATTAATTTAATATAGTCTCCCTTTCTCCTACCTTTTTATTATCCATGAAATTGACTTCTAGAAAGTCTAGGCCAGTTGTTCCTACATTTTGGGTTTGTGTAATTTTTTTCTTACTGTATTTTAATCTCTTGAAATTTTGAAATTGGAAGTTAGGTTTACATGGTTCATTTCATTGGAGTTAAACATTTTTGGCAAGAATACTTCCTGGGATGTTGCATACTTCCTATTGTATCGCATCAAGAGTATCAGTTAAGGTGGCCACTCTTTGTTGGAAAGGCACATTTTTCTTTTGTAATTGGTAAGTAAGCTGTGGGTAGGTACTCTGAGACCCTGCAAATAATTTTGTGATTCAGCAACTTTTTTACTTAATAGCTTTAGTAGGCATTAAGAATTCTTTCCAAAGCTTGTCACTAACTCACTGTGAAATAAGCAATATAAGACATTTCTTCGTAGAGCTCTACTTTAAAATTAATCAGGCTCTTTTCTTTATATTTTATATCCTAGAAAGTTTTTTTAAAGCACATGGTAACTGCTGTACTTTTTAACATTTATAATAAAAACATTTCCATCCTGGTTAAATATGGCCACTTTTTAACTTTGCTAAATTAACACACTTTGAATAACTAAAGTGATATATTTTTAAGGTGCATTACAACTTAAATTGAAACATTTTTCTTATCTTATGATTCTGATTATTGATGAAGGGTAACTTCCTCTAAAACTTTAGGAATCTCCAAGCCTCCTGTATTTGTAGATCTGGGCTTGGAGCTGTATGCCTACTCCAAAATTATTCATTTTTTCTACTCAAGGCATAAGTTGTTTCTTTTCTGAAGATGTACCCAAATTCCTGCAGAGGCCTTTAATACACAAAAATAAAAAGTGTCCTCTGTTAAAGGGAAGTTCTGTAGTATTACCCTCTTGTCCCACTAGGCTAAAGAAACAGAATCTAGCTTGAGCTTTTTATCACAGACAAATGTTTAAATTCTTGTTGGTATTAACACTGAAATATGAATCTTTGATTATATAGAAATCTCTTTTCAGTCTACAATTTTATTAGAAGCTCCTGACCCATAATCTTTTTTTAAACTATTAAGTTCCTAGATATCTATTATTAAATGTAAATTATTGTCAATATTGGGGGGAAAATCTTGAAAATCACATTTATGTTTAATAAGGCTTTATAGGCTTACATATGTCAGAATCTTTTTGCTTGAGTGAAATTTTATTTACAGAACTAATTCAAAGTTGTTTGATTTAATGCTGATAAAAAGCTCCGATTAGGCAGTTACATTTCTTATTAGTAAAAATGGGGAAATCAGTTATGACAAATATAATTTCATAGAGTACACACACTCTTGAAAATATAAGAACCATGGCAGTCCATAATAATACTTTTAAATGGAATCTAAATGGAATCATCCATGAAACTCATTCCCAGAATGAGTAGAAAATAGAATTAATAGAAAATGGAATTAAGATGCAGAATGTGGACAGTTAAATTTCTATATCTTTTTTATTATTTGGTATTTCAAAATATAGTTATTTCAGACAATTTTGAAAGAAATACAAATTCTTTGCTTGTTTTCTACTTTTTTTATATATCATTAACTGTTCATTAGCATGGAGAATTAAGGGAATATATACACTATGTTTGCATATTTAGGATATGTGTACTATAATATCCTTTCTTAAGACAAGGGTTCTTCCTCCAGGGAGAGGCTTTTAAAAATGTATAAGGACATTTTTAGATTTTCACAATGATGGGTTGGAGGACTGTTGGCATGTAGTAAATAGATTATGGATTTAAAAATCCTTCACCATTTGGGATAGTCTTACACAACTAAAGTATTACCCAAAATGCCAGTGGCAGCCCTACTGAGAAATGTTTTTGCTTTCGCCCTAGGCACTAAAGCCCTCATATAGAAAAAGATATATCTGGGTGGTCCCTATGCCATCAGAAGTATCCTTAGAGAAGCAAAGGAAAATTGGACACACACAGAATAGGAGAAGGCAGTGTGACTGTGGAGGCAGAGATTGGAGTGGTTTAACCACAAGCCAAGGAATGCCAGCAGCCACCAGAAGCTGGAAGAGACTAGAGCCTCTGAGGGAGCACAACCCTGCCAGCACCTTGATTCAACCCAGCAAAACTGATTTAAGACTTTTAGCTTCTAGTCCTATCAGAGAATAAATTGTTGTTGTTTTATGTCACCAACGTTGTGATAAATTCATTACAGCAGCTACAGGAAACTAAAACACAGCCACATACCAGCCATTTTTGCTTTTAGAAACAACAGAGCAGCTCCATCTCACTTATGCCTTCAGATCTTTTATAAGTGCCTTCATTGGCTGACACTCTATCAGATCTGAATTCCTAGCTGCAGAAGAGCCTAGGAAATGCAGACTTACTGCTTTCTATCTAGTCTTTGCTTTTCAGGAAGATACACAGGAATGAAGGCAGACTGAATGTTAAGGGGCAGTCTTATCTACTTCTCTGCTACATTATTTATAATTATTACATTATTACAGCATCACAGTAGATTTCACAGTATCATATTTTTTCTTAGATATCCATTATAACTTTTTGAGAGAGTGGGTTTCACAGAGAGGCAGTAAGCGGAATAGGGCCAAAAAATTAATAATAGAAAGTATTTCTGTACCAATCTTTTGTCTCTGAAGATTTGTTTTTTAAACAGTGATTATCCATTTTTAAAATCATGCCATGGTAAAGAATAAGAAACAGTTGGCTAAAACACAGTGCGTAGTAATGATGTGGTTTGCAGGGTGTTCAAATTGTTTGGTAATAGGACAGAGTCACAATCCATGTGATTACAGACTGGTGGAACAGAGATTACGATAATCACAGAGATCTCCCAGAACTAGGTTGATAAAGCACATGTGATCATTCTTGTTCATTAGTGTGTTTTGTGAGTAACAACTTTTAAGTGATAATATGCACTGTGCATTATATTTTCTATTCCTTATTCCATTTAATGGAAGGAAGACCCCAGAGAATGCATCCAGAACATACTGGAACTGTGTTGAACTTTTTATTTTTTAACCATTATGCTCTTTTGAAGTTTGTATATCTAACTTCAAACCCAGTAGTTTCATTTCTGAGAATTTATCCTACAGATGAATATACATACTTTTGAAATTATTGTAAACAAAGTCAATCATTACAGCATTGTTATAGTAAAACAGTAGAAATAACTAAATGTTCATTAATAGAGAGTAGGTTAAAAGATTCTGGTACAACAGTATAATGGACTAGTAAAGAATTAAAAAAAAAGACTTAAAAGCTTTTTCTGGACTAATTTAGAAAGATTTTCTTGGTATATTGTTGAGTATTGCACTTGGGAGTGTGGGATGGATATAACCCTATATTCAAATTTGCTTCTACACATGTTCATATATTTCAAATTCTGAAAAGATACAAAAGAAGTACAAATATTAGTTACTTCTATATAAATATATATATATGAGTTAATGAGTATGAAGATGTGTGGGTTAATGGGGGTAGGAGTATGAAGGAAACTTTTCAGTGAATATCTTGAGATATTCATGTCAGTGTATTTATTTATTACCTGTTCAAAAAATTAAAAGTAAAGATTTTTAAACATCAGAAATATCATTAATGCAGAACAGATCAAGAGATGAATTTCAAGGATTCCAATGGTTTATGATACAGATTTTCCTCACTTTCCAAAAGTAAGAGTATTGCTATGAAATATTTTGTAAACCGTAAAGGTGTAAAGCAAAGAAGTAGTTACCTTAGGACACATTTTTCTGCTAACAGAGGCACAAAATATATCAAGATAAAAAACATGATGTTCACAGACACACTTCAGAGCTATGGCAGCTTGATGGTAAGATGCTGGGTCTAGTTCCTGTGGAAGGAGCTTGGCAGTGCCACTCTCTCTGCTTGGGTTGCGAGCTGCTCCTATAATGGCTCGCCACAAAACAGACGCTGAATGCTATTTTTGCTTTTTACCTTTTTTTGTAAAAGTGAAAATCCTTTTCAGATTTCTTTTGGTAAGCAAAAAACAGGTACTAACATAGATCTTTTGTAAAAGTGGAGTGGTGTAGAGTGGACTTTCAAAAACGGGGAATACCTGTTCATGTTAAGGATGATTTTCTAAAAGTGCTAATTTCATAAAGCCCTCTCCAGTTAGGCATATTTCCCTCTATCCTATCTCTCAATCTCTAAGTTTTTCTTTCTGTTCTGTTTCTACCCTCGAGTGCATCTTTCTTGAACTCTGGCTTTCTTGATTGCTAGCTACTGTCTCTGCTGCCAAAAAATTAGAAACAGCAAGAGGATGTGCAGCCTTTTCATTTGTCTGCTTTGTTTAATATTTTTCTCTTGCCAATGAAATTAGATACTTCAAAAGTACAAAACGGAACTGAAAACCAAATGTATACATTTGTGAAGTATTTCTATGATGCTTAATAGGAATTACCTACAGTGATCTTTTAATTATCATTATGGCAAAGCTAAACATACAGAGAATGTAATACTGTTAAGAAAAGCAAGGAACTAATGACCACAAAGTCAGGATAGAGGCTTTCTCTGGGAAGGAGAAAGGCTGTTATGATCAAGAAGGAGCAGGTACGTGGTTTTGGGGATTCTGGATGTTCTATTTCATGCCCCAGGTGGTAGCTACATGAGTTTTTATTTCATAATAATTTACTTCATAATAATATGAGTTATGTTTATATTTAAAAAATCGGTTAAAAGAAGGAAAACAATTATGGGAAGAACAAGAGAAAAGCTAATTATTTTTTTTTTCTACATGCCTGTCTTGTTTATAAGAGTAGTAGGCATGTTATCATTTAAAGGATATCATATGAGGATATCAATGCAATATATTTTTGTTTAGTCAGTAAATAATTGGAAGACATAATTTCTGGTTTTATAGTCAGATTATTTCATGGTCATTTTCTAAGAACAAGCAAGGGTCTTTAGTATGAATTCTGGATTTAGAAGTATCATTTGTAAAACAGTTAGGAAAAATGACTAGGGATTTCTGAGGCTTTTAATTCTTGGGTTTGATTTTGTATTGTGAAAATTTTTATGCAGTTTTGTTTTAGATAATGAATATTGCAATTACTAGATTTCCATTTTTCTAATGTTAATATAGGCTCAAATTAACTAATTACTTTTTTTACTCAATTAGGCTTTTTGGGTCTTGATTAATGCTTTCTAGGGAGTATTCAGTGATTATTTTCAGAACTGTTACGTGGAGTAACAACACCTTTTGTTTTATTCCATCTGTGTATAAAGCTAAAATATAACATCTGTACAGAAAAGAGGCAATTAAGGCCTAGTAGAATTATACCAAAAATATTTTGAGAAGATATTCAATGATGTTTTCTTTATACTTAAATGGATTTTTTAAAAATGTAGTGTAGTCTGCGGATTAATCTTTATCATGTTTTCTTATATTTTAATTCTTAATCTGTTTAAACATAGTGCTATTTTTACACTCACTATGACTTTATTTCAATGAAATTAACTGTTAGTTTTAGTTCTTTCATAAAAAACGCTGAAATTCAGTCTCTTCTAATCACAAAATGCCTATTTTAAAGAAAATAAAGTTATAAATCTTACAAAGCCAGAAGTTAAGCAATTGAATCTCTCCTGTTTTCTGTTCAAACCTTGTTTGTTTAATTCAGATTGTTTCTCTTTCTCTCCCCCTTAGTTTTCTAA
Source organism: Cynopterus sphinx (assembly GCA_030015415.1). NCBI lineage: Eukaryota > Metazoa > Chordata > Mammalia > Chiroptera > Pteropodidae > Cynopterus > Cynopterus sphinx. Next base: position 182,517,544 of record CM057379.1, read on the forward strand.
TATTCCTTTTATAAATGAGCCATAAAATGCCTGGACTCAGTGGAGTATGGACTATTATTATTTGTTGTGTTTGATTCTTACAAGCTAAGTCTCTTCACAATAACTGAGGCAAGTTAAATTTTAAAGTCTTAAATAATCAGTATTAAATACCAACTTGGAGAAAAAAACAAGAAATCTGCTTCCTCTTAATTTGTTTTTAGGACATTAAACATAAACATTAATCTGATTATGATTACTGTATAGTTGCCATTCTAAACACATTAATTAAAATAGAAATCAATATTGTTTATTCCTTGTAAAAATATTTGTTCAAAACATTGAGCTGTTACAGAAACGATAGTGTTCTGAATTATTTTGCTAAGAAATTTAACTGAGCTCATTAACTATTTTAATTTTAAATGTTTTTCTCTGCTTTTATGAAAAGTACATTGCTTGAAAAAAAATTTTTTTAAAGACTTAATTCCTACTTTGCTTTTTCATACAGCTTGGTAAAAGATTTGGGAGCCAACATAACCACCAGTGTGTTATATTTAAGATTTCCTTTGTTGCTTGCTGCATGCAACAATGTTGTTCTTTCTTTGACACAGACCCAGACAAAGCCTGAGTCTAGCAAGGAAGCAGACAGCACGCCTCCAGTAGTGGCCCTTGCCTGGCTCCAGGATTTGTAAACAGAAACATCCTAGGCTCCATTGAGGCAGACAGCGGTTCCCTGTCTGTTCTGCATTCAGGAAGCGCTTGCTTTTACAATCCAAGCCATTGCAGGCATACATAGCAGTGTTTACATTTGGCTGAGTATTGAACTGAAAAAGCTAATAGAGAGGAAGGAAGAATAGAGTTTATTAGCACTAGGGGAACAAGATAATTCCAGGTATAGCATACATATAAAAAAGGGAGAAAAAGGATTAAAAAAAACATGTTAGGAGCTTTCTGGTCAAAGACCTTTTATTATACACATATGTAAATATACATATTGAATATTTTCCTGGCAATTTTTCAGTGATCTTATATTTTTAGACCGTGTGACAAAGTTTTCCATTTGAAATATTTAACCATCAGCATAGTTTTTTTAACATTTAAAAAAATCTAGTACTTTTGTCATCCTCCGTGTTATATGAATTAATAATTTCTAGTTCAGATTTTGAGTTAATGAATATTTTTTTTTGTAAAAGTTATATTGTATTTTTTTTTTGTAAAATTGAGAATACAGAATTTTAGATTAGGAGGACCTTAAAAGTCACCCCGTATAACTTCTTGAAGAAGAGTTTAGCATATTTTAATAGCAAAGTTATAGGAACAGTACAGAAAACAGACATAAAAATATGTACTTGTTTGTAGGAAAACTCAGAAAAGTATGATGAAGGGATGGAATCTACTGTAAACAAAAATACTACAAATGTCACTGAGTTGTTGTCATTAGAAATTTACTTGTTTTTTTAAAAAACTCAAACCTAGCACTGTCCAGAAACATTTAACAGGCTTTATTTGTAATTGTTATAAGGTTGAACTCCTAAAAATTGTTTACTGAAACATTTTGACTTGCATTAATACTTTTTGTCCCCTCATTTATATTAAAATTTCACATACAAATGAAAAAAAAAACTCAATAGCTGATTTCTGTTCTCTATTTTTTCACTCACAGCCATATGCTTAGGTAGGTACCTTTTTATGCAGTGGGGAAAATTTATCTCACATTCAGAAGTACCAATAACAAGAGGAAAATTTTTTGAGAATGAAATGTTTCCTGTCATAGTAGATTCTCTCAAGCAAATTCCCCATATGTGTGGCATCCTAGTTGAATGTCTTTTGACATAGGCTGGTATCTTCAAAAAGGGTCAGTCAGGCCACGTTTGCCCCCTGCAAAACACCAGTAGCAGTGCTATGGAAGTGCAGATCTGTTTGACCTCCTGAGCAGTTTCTCTTTAACAAATGCTGAAAGGGATGTTTGGAAATCAGAAAATCAGTTGACTTCTGATCGCATCTAATTTCATGGAGTGCCACAATATCAGGCCTGTAATTATAACGTTTATTCACTTTAGCCAAGATGCTACAAAATTTTTGTATTAAAACTCATATTTTTTTAGGAAGGGTCTCTTAGTCTTTTAGTTTGTTTTCTTATACTTTATATTCCTTTATGACAAATGAAGCCATCTGTTTTTAAAGCCCAAACTAGATTATAAAAACAGTAAGGTAAGCACATTGACAACATCACAGAGAGATGAAATCGAAAAATTGGAACTCAAATGCAATAACTTAAAAACACTTAATGGTCTGAAAAATCCCGAATAGGCCCTGAGAGTATCACTAATTAGTATTTAAAATTATTTCTCCAGTCATCTAGAAAAAAAATTTTGGTATTATATGTTTAGTTAAGAAGGCAGAAAAATATATACTATGTTTTAAAGTGCCTTTTATACAAAATGGTTCAAATTAAAAAAACATTTAATTGTAGATATTCATTGGCCTCTGATTTATTTATTTATTTTGGCTCTGTTGTATTTATTACTTAAGGCTATCTTGCCTTTTATTCAAGGTAAAATCAGCACTTAAGTTCTTATAAAACATGTTTAAATCACATCCCCTACACCTTTGTTTATGGCTTAGCTACCATTTTTAAGACTGGATATAGCTCTTCTCATCTCAGCTATTTCAAGTTTCCTCTTGGTAGTAGAAGAGCATAGCTGTTGCAAAATTTATTGAATTCCACTACAGAATAACTGGCTTTTTATTTAAATTGCAACCTCTCCTTTTTATGGGTGCCATCCGTGAAGAGTTTGATCTCATTTATTTTAAGGATAGTGCCATTTTTGTTAATTTCACTGAATAAAATATGGATCTTTTGCAGAAGAAAACTGCCTAATTATATATTTCTGATGCTAGTCATTGCTTTGTAATTGGAGATGTCGTTAACAATGCTGTCTACATACAGATAATGCTGAACAGGTGCTGTTTGAACAGACATGCACATGTGGGGAGCATTCTTTGATTTACAGTTGCATTTATTTTTTACACAATCTACTGTTTGCAGTATTCTTATTAGCTTCAGGATCAACCCCAAGCTTCTGCACATAAACAGACCTTTTGGTTTCACATCAGGCTGCTCTACCTACTTTGGTGGTTTTTCAGGCAGCCACGACTATGCAAAAAAAAAAAAAAAACAAAAAAAAAAACAGTAACTGTATTTAGGAACATCTTTTAAATGATTTTGTCTTCTTCCCCTTATTTACTTCAGTAGTTCACTCTAAATAAATCACTTGATTATCCTATGTTGACGATTCTTCTAAGATATAGATAGCCCAGTGTAGTTGATTTATTATGTGCCTGTTTTACTAATGTTTTAATATTTGGAAGTAAGGAGAAAGCAGAGGATAAAGGCTTATATTTGGAGTAAACCTCTTGGCTATTTAATATAAACTAGGATTCAAAGGTGACAATGTGAAATTGCTATGAAATTGATAAAAGATGCCGTGGTATGTTTATATTTTGTATGTTGAAAACTATCATTTTATTATGCAGTTTATTTGGTGTAGAACTTAAGGAGAATTTTTGTTTCTACAATAAATCTTATGTATCAGATACTAGCATTTCTAAACTCAGACTTACAGAGAAGCCGGGACACCAAAAGTAGGATATTAGAGGATAATTCCTCAATAATAACAAAGTAGGAACATTCTTTAACCCAACTAATAAAGAGGACAGCTCATACATGAAAGCATTGTAAACTCCTATAGAGCAACAAGTGAGTTCTTTTAAAATGATAGTGGTCAGGTTTGCTTCTTAAAATAAAAATAATGCTTATTTATTGTAGAAAATTTAGAAAGTACACATATGAAAGTTGTTCAAATCTTTAACATTTCAGTGTAATTTTTTTTCTAGTCTTTTCTGTGCCTAAGTATTTTATAGTAAAACATATGATGTAAAACATATAGTTCAATATGAAATGCCATCTAACCCAAGTCAAGAAAGAGAACATCCCGGATCACCCATGTTGTCTCTTCTTAATTACAACTCATATTTCCTCCTTAATGATAGCTATTATTCTGACTCTTGTGATAATGATTTTCTTGCTTTTCTTTATAGTTTCTCTATCTTTTGATATATGCCCAAGTTTAATATATTTTAATTTTTTCAGTTTTTTGAACTTTATATAAATTAAATCATAGCATCTTCTTTTGTGTCTTGTGTTCACACAACATGATGTTTTTTATGATTTGTTTGTGTTGTGAGTGAAACTATAGTTCTGGCATCTTGTTTTTTAAAAAATGTAATGAATGCAAGTCACTTCTTATTGCTGTGTAGTGTCCCATTGCATGAATGTACCACAGTTTACTTTTCTCTTGTTGATAGACATTTGGGTTGTTTCTAATTTTTGTTTACTATGAATAATTCAGCTATGAACATTTTTGAATGTGTGTCCTGGTACACATGTGCATGAATTTCTCCAAACTAATATGTATACGTAGGAGTAGAATTACTTAGCCATTGGGTATATATATCTTTAACTTTAGTAGATAAAGTTAAAATGTTTCCAGAGAAGTTATACCAATTTGAACTAATCCAGAAATATATGAATGTTGGCTTTGCCAACACTTTTGCTTATAATATTTGTTCATGGAGTTCTAAAAAGGAGATTAAAATATAAGTCATCAAAAACAAGTAATTGGGTGGGTGATAATGAAGGTCAAGTATTTTAAAGTCTTTCTACTGCCTAGAAAACGGGCAGACAAGTGCAAATAATCTAAAATAGCATAGTAGGTAAATGGATTAAACACTCCAGTTAAAAGACAAAGTTTGGATTGAATTAAAAACACTTTAGCATCCACATGCAAATGAAGTAGGTCTTCTACTTCACAACATATACACAAATTAAAGTGGATCAATAATCTAAATGTAAAAGCTAAAACCATGGAAATTTTAGAAGAAAACATAAAGGTACATCTTAATGACCTTGGATTTAGCGATGAAGGCTTATATATGATGCCAAAAGCACAAACAACAAAAGAAAAAAACCAAATAAATTGGACTTTACCAAAATCAAGAACTTATAGGCTTCAAAGGACATAACAAGAAAATGAAAAGATAACCTACATACTACAACATGGATGAACGTTGAAATCATATGCTAAATGAAATCAGCCAGACACAAAAGAACAGAATTTGCATGATTCCACTTATATGAAATATTGAGAATAGACAAATCCATAGAGACGGAAAGTAGATTAGAAGTTATTAGCAGCTGGGAGAAGGGGAGAAAAGGAGGTTAATGCTTAATGGTTATGGAGTTTCTCTTTGGGGTAATAAAACAGTTTTGAAAGCATTGATAATGGTTGTATAACATTATAAGTATAATTAATGCCGCTGAGTTGTACAATTATGAATGGTTAAAAAGGCAACCTTTTTGTTACATATATTCCACTACAATTTTAATAACAAAATATTAATAATTATTAATAATGTAATATACCAAAATCTATTGAATTGTACACTTTAAATGGGTGAATTGTATAGTGTGGGAATTATATCTCAAAGCCATTTTTTATAAAAACACACTAATAGTACACTACTGTAATCTAGGTTGTTTACATGAGACATCTAAAACATAAGGATACAGAAAAGTAAAAAGTAAATTTGTGGGAAAAATACACAAATACTAGCTATGATCAAATGGACTTTTGGGCAGTGAACGTTACCAAAGACAAAGAGGGTCACTTCATGAGAGAGATCCAATTTAATAGAAAAATATAACAATTTAAAATTTGTATATAGCTAATAATATAACCTTACGATATATGAACCAAAAATGGATACTACAAAAAGAAGACAAGTTTTTAGCTATAATGGAAGATTTTGGCACTTTCTGATAATTGATAAGCAATCAAAAGTTTAATAGTCAGAAGATTTGAACTACTCAGTGAATAGATAGGAACAGGTTCACCCCCTTATTATAAGGACAATGAAGTATAAGTAACAAATTAGAATATTGATTCTTAATGATATGAGACAATGCTAATTGAAAAGAAGCAGAACAAAGTTGGATATAGTAATTCCAGTCTTGTTTAAAATGAATTATATGCAGATTGGAAAAAAAAACTTTATCTTTGGCTTTATCAGTTTCATTAGGATGTACATCAGTAAGATTTTCTTTGCAGTTATCCTTGCAGTTTGCAATTTGTAGGCTGAGGTCTTTCATCAGTTTTGGAAAAGTTTTGTGTTACCTCTTCTGCACCAGTTTCTCCTACTTTCATTCCAAGTACATATATATTTGGCCATTTGATATTGTCTCAGACATACTGGATTCTTTGTTCTTTTTTCCTCTGTTTTTTTTTCTTTGTAATATAGTTTGGATAATTTCTGTTGCTATGTATTCAAGTTCATTTATTCTTTTTGTCAGTTATGCTCTTTCTACTGATAATCACATCAAAAGAATTCTTCAGGTTCACTACCATACATTTATTTTCTAACATTTCCATTTGGCTTTTTTCTAATATTTCTGTTTCATCTGACATTTCCCATTCATTCACTCATGAGTCTACCTTTTTCACTATATTCTTTAACATATTTATTGTAGTTATTTTAAAGTCTCTATCTGATATTTTCATCATCTACAGTGTTTCTGTTGACTACTTCCTGACATGACATTGAACCATATTTTCTTCATGTGTCTTTTAATTTCTGGTTGAATAATGGACATTGCAGGCAAAAGAAAAGTGTAAAATAAATAATGTTTATGTTCAGAAAAAGATACATTCTGTTTTGTCAAGCCCCTGGAATTGAGGGCTAAGTGACTGTAGTCTGTAGCTGAGCTGTATCTGGGCTGATGTTGTCTAAGTTTATTTCAGTTCACTATAGGTTTCAAATGATTTGAGGGCAGGATAAAACTTCACTTTAGTAGGGTTGAGAATATCAGTGTTTATGAGATTTCTGTTAGTTTTTCTTCTTTGCTTTCAGCCTTTGGTACCCTGTATACCATGACACTTAGGAAAGAGCTCTCTCAGCTTTTTTGCCCCGTGCCCAGCCACTGATGGACAGTGTCTTGTAATCATTGAGGTTCTGGAGTGCCCAGAATGTTTGTCTCAGCTTTCTTACCATATCCTCAGACTTCAGCAGGCCCTAGGTACCTAGATCTCAGAGGGTTCTCTTTAGTTCTCTTGTCCTACCTCTATTCATACTTGTGAGTACTTGGTGAAGGCCTGTAGAAAAGAGTTGGTAGGTGACTGTAAGCTTTCTTTGTGTCTGTAGCCTCTAGGTATTCTCAGCTGTCATGCTATTAAGTACTCAGCTTTTAATTTTTTAAAGGTAAATGTGAGTAGTAGGAAGCCATTTCTTTCTACTCAGATCTGTGTTAGTGTTCTCCTGCCTTCACTGCATCACCAAGAGTTTGGGTGGTCTTAGGTTTCTTTTCTTTTAGAATGGGTTCGTTACATTTTAGTTTTTAATTCATTGCATATTTGTGTACTTAGCTTTTAATGAGCTTTAATAGAAAGGCTGGGATTTTGTAGGTTTTCTGGCTTGTTAGGATGTCTTGCCACATTATTAACAAAGTAAAATTCTCTTGCATTTTTTAACACCCTAAGTAGAATTGGAAATTACCTTTTTCACATTTTAACACTTCTAATGTGATATTTCATCTTATCTAAAAAACCATCAATTGAAAGACAACCTTGATTTTCTTACCACTAAGAAAGGAAAACACTACGAAATAAAGTGAAAATGCTATCTATTGTATGATGCTTCCCCACTTTAAGAGATTTTAGATGTGATCAATGTGTATATTAAAATTGATTAAATATGGTACTCCTAACCTGCGCACGTGTGAACTTGATTATTACTCTGGTAGAATGTCCACTCAGTGACCTCCCCTCAGTGTGTCTGTCAACAGACCTTGTGAGGAAGTTGAGTTCAATTGTTTGAAATCTCTCCATTAGTCAGCAAAACGTGGATGGTTGCTAAAGTATAGTGTTGGGTATTTGGAGGTTCTTTGTACTCTCTGTACTTTTGCATACAGTCATATACCACATACCCAACACTATAATAAAATACCATAGACCAAATGACTTTACAGAAATTTATTTCTCAAAGTCTCAGAGGCAAGTCAGAGATTAGGGTGCCAGCATGGTTGGATTCTTTTGGAAACTCTCTTCCTGGCTTGCAGATGGCTGCCTTCTCAATGTTTATTCACGTGGGAATAAGAGGGAGAGGGAGAGGAAGAGGGAGCGTGCATGCACTCTTTTTTCTTACAAAGGCACTAACCCCATCATAAGGTCCCTGCTTGTAGTCTTATCTAAACCTAATTATCTCCCAAAGAACCTTTCTCCAAAAATCATCGCAATTGTGTTAAAGTTTCAGTATATGTGTTTTGAGGGAATATAGTTCAGTCCTTAACACACTACAGTTGAGCCTTGAATGACAGGTTTAAACTGCATGGGTCCATTTATACAGATTTTTTTCAATAAATATGCAGTTGTTATCCAACAAGCGCCCACTGCCAATGCTAATAGGATCCAATATTATGGTGCCTGCTTTTGAGTAAAGTAAAAACTTTTACTGCTAAGTTGACTGGCAAGGAGACAGGAGGCAAGGTTCAAATCTGTCTCCTCATCCAGAGTTTGGGGGGAGTTTTAAGAGGTGAGAGGGATGAAGCTGGTATGTGAAAATGCTGATGGGGCAGGTTTTGATTAGAAAGCTTTGGAAGTTGGCCATTAATGATAAATTATGGTAAGGGGCTTCAGCACCAGATCTTCCTGGATAGCGGACTCTTTGCTTCTGAAAGGGTTCCAGCGTTCAAAGTCAGGTCATGTTCTGGTCCTTTGGTTGGAGGTGATGGGCAGTGCACGGAGTGAGACTTGGTGCAACTGGATGTCAGTTCTCTCTCACACATGCTTTGGCTGCATGACTTGTAGTTTTGGTCTATTGTCTCTGTAAAGCAATGCAGTATCTTGTTAGAAATAGGATAGGACCAATTTGAGCTGGTTCAGCACTTACACAATTGACACTCCATATCCCCAGGTTTTAAATCTGAGGATTCAACCAACCACAGATCAAAAACAATATTTTTAATCTGAAGATAGGCCTGACTATATGCATTATTTCCTACATTATTTTATATATGGGACTTGAGCATCCAAGGATTTTCGTATCCACAGGGAGTCCTGGAACCAGTCTCCCACAGATACTGAGGGAAGACTTAAGTTTTGGAGGAGTCAAAAGTCATATGCAGGTTTTTGACTGTATGGGGGGATTGTCACCCTTAACCCCCATTTTATCAAAGGTTAGCTGTAATGCAGATGATAATAGGAGAAACTGTGTGTTGGAGGAGGGATTATTTGAGAATACTCAGAACTTTCAATATAGTTTTTCTGTAAACCTAAACAGCTGTAAATAATAAAGTCTATTAAAAATAATAAAAGCATGACTAATATAAAGATTGTGAATTTCAATTTCAGAGAGATTTAAAAATAGGTGAAATCGCTTTGATGTTTACTGCTCAATAGAATGCTAAATATGACAAGAACAAGCCATCATTATGGAACCCTTTTTCATCATTTTTTTCCTTTTGTCTTCTTTGAACCTACCTATTCTTCTTTAAATGCCACTATTTTCCACTATCTTGATTTTCCTTTTGTCCTCATGTTTTTAATCTACCACTTTGTCTCTCTTGACCCTAGTGGACCATAAAATAAAATGTGAGCATTATTTGCTGAGTTTAAAACAAAATACTGTTTTTTTTGTTTTTACTTTGAGAAATATCAAGTTAAACATTTATTTTTTTCCTTGACGATGAAAAAAAGATCTTTCGACTCATGTGTATAAAAAAAGCAATGCCTTTACAAGTAATTTATTTTTCTGCTGTGGAACTTCTGATATCACATTTAATATCACATTTTATTCAATGTGATTGACAGCTTGCATAAGAATGAATCTAGAATGGTACTGATTGTCTTTAAATCATAGTTGAAAACTTTAGAGTTACCTAAGAAAAACAAAGTATCTGATGGTAATAATCTGATAGTAAGGGAAAGAAGATCAGTAAGCACATATAATATTTTGTATCTTATTATAGTAAATAATCCATAAATTAGTATTTAGTTTGCATATGTATATCTGTGTTTTTTGTGTGTTGAACATTGAGTTTCTCTTTTGGGTTGGGCAAATTCTAGTATTTTTTTTAATTGAGGAAAATTTATATAACAGAATTAACCATGTTAAAGTGTGTCATTCAGTATATTCACAATGTTGTGCAATCATCACCTCAATCTAGTTCCAAAATATTTTCATCAACCCAAACAGAGACTCTGTACCCAATGAGCAGTCACTAGACATTTCCCCCTCACTGAATCGTCTGGAAACTAATCTGCTTTTTGTCTCTTTGGATTTGTCTGTTCTATATATAGCATATAAATGGAACCATAGAACATGTGACCTTTTGTATATCTAATGTATGGATAAACCACGCTTTATTCATTTGTCATTTGATGAACATTTTTGTTGTTTCCACTTTTAGCTAGTATGGTTAGTGATGCCATGAACATTGCCATAGAAGTTTTTGTTTGAACACATTTTTTTCGGTGTATGCCTAGGAATGGAATTTCTGGGTCTTATGGTAATTCTATGTTTAACTTCTTGAGTAACTTCCAAAATGTTTACTATTGCAGCTGTTTTACCAAACTTTGCATGATTACCTCCAGTAAAAAAAAGTTCTAATTTCTCCACATCCTTGCCAACACTTTTTATTTTGTGTTTGTGTGTGTGTGTGTGTGTGTGTGTGTGTGTGTGTGTGTGTTTAAATTATAGCCATCCTAGTGTGTGTAAGGTAATGTGTGATGATAAAATGAGTTTTTATATGTAGCTTTCTTCCTATAACTTATTCTGTTAAAAGTAGGTACATTTATCAATATATTAAAGTCTATAAAATTCCATTAAGTGTCCTTCAGATTTAAAGAGTACTACAGTGCTTCAACAAATATTGTTTTAACATTTTAATATCCATGTGCTTAACTTGAATGAGATACATTCATTTAGAACAGGAATGCCTGTCTGAGAAACTCTTTGTTGTAGAGGCTTCTTGTTTGATACAACACATAAATATAATGTCCAAAATGAAACATTTAAAATACAATATGCTTGATTTTGATTGAGTTTAAAGAATGATTAAATAAGGCTATTAGCAGTCATCAACCCCAGCCGCTGGTCATTATTACCAAATACTGCATGACTGCCGCCAGTAAAACAAAAAATGAACAGGGTAACTCATTCTAGTTTAGACAGCACCTTTTGTAAGCCATAAGTTTTCTGTATGCTGAGCTAAAAACTGCTGTTCTTGAACACACAATAATTGGATCTTGTTATTCTCTCTAGCTACAAGTCTTTTTCCACTTGAAGACAGCTATCATATGTTCTCAAGTTTTCTCTTTTTCCATATCAGACACTTTCAGTTTTTCTCCCCATTACACTTCAGGGTTCTTATACCTTAGTGTCTTCCGGATATACTCCAGTTGTGTACAACCATCCTAAAATGTGTTTCTCTAGACATAATCTGATCCATAGAATGGAACTAACACACAAAATGGTTTACATGCTCATAATAGCCCTATGATTTAGATATGTGTGTTTTTCTTCTGCAAGTGATAAACTTAGGCTCAGAGAGGTAAAGAAATTTTCTGAAGATCACAAATTAGTGGAAGAACTGAGTTTTAAGTCCAGTTCAGATTTAACTAAGTACTTAAAACTCCCATCTGAGCTTAGAGAGTACTATTTTACAGTGAGAGAACTGAAGACTGGAAAAGTCATAGAACCTGCTAAAGGCCACTAAGAGAGTGGTGTAGAGTCAAGATTTAAAACCAAAATTGATTCTAAAGATCATTCACTATACTATTCTGTCTATGCTATTTTATGATATGGTTAATAATTTAATAATTAGGAGCATAACTAACAGGTATTTCAGTGTTCTAAATCTATGTGAGATAATCTATATGATGAAATATATAATCTGTAGTTATCACAAATTTATTAATTTTCATTTCCTGTGATGCAAAAACATTCCTGATTTGACTATTTACCGATACAGCCTTTCTTTCAATATATAACAAAATACTAAAAATCAACTATATTAAAAATGTTTTTTCCAGTTCTAGTTGACCTTTAATATTATATTAGATTCAGGTGAACATCATAGTGGTTAGACATTTACATAAATCATGAAGTAATCCCACATTAAGTCTGGTACCCTCCTGACATCGTACATAGTTATGACAATATTATTGACTATATTTCCAATGCTGTACTTTACTTCCCTGTGAATATATTGTAGCTGCCAAACTGTACTCCTTCATCCAGACTCCTAACCCCCTTCTCATCTGGCAACCATCAGTTTGTTCTCTGTATCTATGAGTTTGTTTTTGTTTTGTTTATTCATTCATTTTGTTTTTTTAGATTCCACATATAAGTGAAATTATATGGTATTTGCCTTTCTCTGACTGACTTATTTCACTTAGCATAATACCCTATAGGTTTGTCCATGTTCTCACAAATGGTAAGATTTCATTCTTTTTATGGCCAAGTAATATTTTATTGTACATATGAACCACATATTCTTTAAGGATAACTATGTTTTAAAATTTGTTTTCTTTTAGGTCCACCTCATTCATTTAACCGAGATGAGACAATAATCATTGCTTTGGCATCAGTCTCTGTATTAGCTGTTTTGATAGTTGCCTTATGCTTTGGATACAGGTTGCTGACAGGTAAAAATATCACTTTTTATTCTATTGTTTATTAAACATGCTATTTGATCAAAATTTATTTTCTACTTTTTAAAATCCTGTGCTAAAGAAAAATCTCTGTGTTATAGTAGCTCCCATCTTTCTCTCTCAACAAACTTTTTTCCCCTAGTTTTTATGAAAAGTTTTAAACATATACAAAATACCTATCACCCAGCTTCAATAATTATAAAATTTGTATATTATTTGGAACCCCACTCACTACACCCCTTTCTGTGCTATTGGATTTTTTGAAAAAAAAGCACAAATACCATTTATTCACAAATACTTTAGTATTATCTCTGAAATAGAAGGACTTAATATATATAACCATAATATCATTTTCACATCTTATAACAGTAATTCCTCAATATCATCAAATGTTCAGTTGGTTCAGGTTTGATGAGCTTTTTAGGAGATCAGCACTCATTCATTGATTTGAATAATTTTAATAAAACTATTCTTTAATGTTTTGGCAGTATTTCTTAAGGTTTTAAACTAGATCTATTGCTGGAATCATCTCCCGGAATTCAGCTTTGGTGTTATTTATCATTCATCTTCATTTAAAGATGAGTCCTAGTTTAGTTAAGTTTTATTCCCATTAACATTAGATATAGGTCTTGCTACCAACCGTTCCGTAGCTCTTCTTTTTTGATGGTAATATAATAAAAAGTATATAAAGGTCTTCATTTTAAGAGAAGCACACATTAATGATTTCTTTTGTCTATTCTTATAGGAGACCGTAAGCAAGGTCTTCACAGTATGAACATGATGGAGGCAGCAGCATCAGAGCCCTCTCTTGACCTGGATAATTTGAAACTGTTGGAGGTAAGATGGCTCTTATATTAGGGACCGTTCTTTCTGCATCCATGTCTGAGATAGTGACTTCATTCACTCACTAAATCATTCATTCATTTGTTCAACAACCATTTATTGAGTATCAGTTTCATGCCAAGGCCTATTCTAGGCACTGAGAATGTTGATGAACAATACAGATATCCCTCTTGAGTCTTATATTCTAATGGGAGAGAGTCTACAAACAGCAGATAAACAAATGAATGTATATTATTCAAGTAGTAAGTGCTATGAAGAAAAAAAAAACAGATGAGATGAGAAAGTTATAGGAAGGGGTTATTAAAGAAACTATATTTAGAAAGGAAATGATCTTTGAGTACAGACTTGAACAGGGTATGGGAATAAAGACATGTGAAGTACTAAGAAGAATGTGTCAGGCAAGGAATCCATAGAAGATGCAAAATATGTACTTGTCTGTGCATATATTTTTATAAGTATATGTAACATATATTGCATAGAATTTAGTTTTCATTTGGTAATTTATCAAAACCTATGGTAAAGTTTTACCATGATGAATGTTTTAATGATCTTTATTAGGTTAAATAAACTATGATCCCCAAACCAGAGACTGTTAAATAATAGATAACTATGATCCTCAAACTACAGAAACGGTTAAATAATAGGTATAACATACTTGATTATATAAAATATTTTAAGAAACTTTCATTTGGGAGAAAAATATAGTTAAAAGACAAATTAAAAATAAGTATTTTAACAAAAACTAAGAATAAATAGCTAGTACAAGTCAATATGAAAGAAATAATCCATAAAAATGGATAAAAGAGATGAAGTGGCAATTCACGAAAGAAGTGGCTAGTAAATATATATAGTAAGATATCCAGTTTACTTAAATTGAAAAAAAAAAAAGAAAAAATTTTTAAAGCCATCGAATTTCATCCTGGACTGAGTAAAAGAAACACTCCCAAACATTGCTAATTTAACCATATGTTGATACAAACTTTCTAAAGGATAATATATCTATTAATTTTTAACCTAGAAATAATGAATAAAATATAACAAATATTGTTAAATAAATGATGGTAAATCCCTCACCTATTTCCATAAAAAGTGAGAGAAATCCTGAGAGGCCAGAGGCCAAAAATTAAGAGAACAGGATCAATTTGTTGGTCCTTTGTGTATTGAGTAATTTATTGTATCATGGATCTTGTGAGTGTTATATTGTGGAAACTCTGAAGTCTTTAGGTTCTTCTGAAGTGTTTTCACTTTCAGTGTTTGTTTTAGTATGCAGTTATCTTGGTTGGACATACTGCAAACTTGTCTTGGACGGAAGTTCAAATCTCAGTTCAATTATTTTGGCCTTAGCTGGAATTTGTCCCATTCACTGGGTTCCCTCTCTGACTCTGTTCTAGAATTCTTCCCTTACTTTCTAACAGCTGTGGTTGTACCAAAGTCTGTTCTCTGGTTCCTGGGGCCAGAGAGATTATGAATTTTCTTTTGCATTTTAGCATTATGCAGTTAGTGCTGATTTCAGCCTGTTCTCAGGCTAAAAGCTGTAAAAATGGGTAGCTCATTCTATTCCATTCTTTTCTTCTAAGTGTTGACTCCCTTTAGAATCTCCCTCTTTTTATTCATTCTCCAGCACTTTTTGAATTCTTTTTATAATTTTGTCCAGAATTTGTAGTATTTATATGTAGGAGGGCTGGGTCTATTTAGTAGGATCTTCCTGAGCCATGTAGGATGCAGACTTTATTAGTTCCTTGGTAATGGAGTAATTTAAACTTTAAGCAGTAGAGAGCTGTGGCACACATATAGACTTACACTTTATTTGGTAAATTTGATTGTTGTAATAAGAACTAATACCTTGCTTTCTTCAAAACAAATTTGCAGCTGATCGGTCGAGGTCGATATGGAGCAGTATATAAAGGTTCCTTAGATGAGCGTCCAGTTGCTGTGAAAGTGTTTTCCTTTGCAAACCGTCAGAATTTTATCAATGAAAAGAACATTTACAGAGTGCCTTTGATGGAGCATGACAACATTGCTCGCTTTATAGTTGGAGATGAGAGACTCACTGCAGATGGACGTATGGAGTATTTGCTTGTGATGGAGTATTATCCTAATGTAAGTTCTTCATAAAAAATAAACTGACATTTATATGAACAGTCAATTAGATTTTCAAAAGGACCACTGTTATGTAGAGCATTGCCATTTTGCAAACTGGTTACTAAAGCTCTGCAATGAGATAAGGATCTCATATCAGAAAGTGAATCAACTAAGTCACTGATTAACCATTTAAAACCCCTCACCCCCTGTTTTTCTTGGTGAAAGAAGCAATGCTTTCATTAACATTTCATTTTAGTGCAAGCTCTGTATCCCCGATGGGTTGGTACTAAATAGATTGTGGATGAGCACCTTGAGTAGCACTGACATATATTTACAGAAGCCTCTGTTTTCTATTTATAAAACACAGCAACATAATTTGTATTTGTACTGGTAAGAGATACAGTGTAAAGAAAGAATTTGAAAGACTTTATGTTTTCTATCTTAATTTGATAAATCAAAGAAATGTTTAAAATGAAATAACCATTTGTAATTTTTAATCTTGGAAAAATAAAAATTGATAGCCTTTAAATACTTTTTCCCATCTTTACCTACAGAAATACCTTGCCAACTCTTTTGAGATTCTGAAATGTCATAATTCATTAGCTCTCTATGGAATCCTAACTTATAAAAATTCTTTATAAGGCCGCTCACTTACCTTCTCATGTTCAAATAAATTAGTTACACTTTTCTTCCCTTCTACATAGGGATCTCTGTGCAAATATTTGAGTCTCCATACAAGTGACTGGGTAAACTCTTGCCGTCTGGCTCATTCTGTGACTAGAGGACTGGCTTATCTTCATACAGAATTACCACGAGGAGGTAAGACAATGAATAGAAGGTGAATGACAGACACATGGAGTTATAATTAATAAAGGGAATTTTTATTCATATCTTTAAAGTAAAAATATATTTTATATTATACCAGATTCATTATTAGACAGCTGTTTGAAAGATCTGGCATGAGAAATTTATTCGAAATGAAACAGAAATAATAATAAGAAAAAGAGCTAAAAACTCTAGAGGGGTCATGGATACCATTTAGAATTTGATTGTAGTTCTGAACACTTTCCCTGCAAAGATACTTGTATGGACATATTAGTTCAAAAAAAATTTTTTTTACTTTTTCAATTACAGTTGACATTCAACATTATAGCAGTTATAGGTGTGCAGCATAGTGGTTAGACATTTATATAACTCATGAAGTTATCTCCCTCATATGAGCATACTTTAAAGAAAGTATTTTTTTGATTCTAAGGGTTCAAAGACCCTTTGAAGTTCATCTGTGAACCTTGGTTAAAACTTCTTAGATAGGCTATTCACTATCACTTCTTTAGTTTCAACTTTACATGAATCTTTATTCCATAGTTGGTTGGAGTTTAGTATAAAAGCCAAATGGTATATTTTTATAAGTTAGTGCTTCTCTTAGCTAGAATTAGGTTTGGTCAAATCTTTTGGGAGGAAAAAGTTACAGGCTTCAGTAAGAATACAATATATATATTTTTTCTCATGTGAGAATGTAGAGACAGTCAAAATTTGTTTGGCAGCCTCAGGCTCCTATACTTCTCCTGCATTATGCTTTTTATAGGTTTATATTTTCAAGGTCACCTCATTGTTCATTATGCTATAGTCTAATCATCAGGAAAGATGAAGGGAAGGGAAGGAAGGATTGCTTCCTTTTGCCTCCAAAAGTCCCAGTCTTATGTTTATATTTCATTTAGTCTATGCTTAGCTACTACACTTAACTACAAGGGATGCTGAGAATATTGTTTGTTTGTTTGTTTGTTTGTTTTTTAGCTGGATGCATTGTTGCCTAAGTAATACTGGGTTCTGTTACTTAGTAGGAAGAGGAGAATGCATGGTGGGGAGTCAGTCTTTGCTAGTGTTTCAGAACTGTGTGGTGTTATGCTCCTTGCTGTAACTACAGTTTTCTTCAGCAACTGTACATTTTTGCTAGTTGTTCAAAGCATCTCTTTAATGCATTTGCTTTCTCACTTTGCTTCAAAATACACCTCAGATCACAGGCACCTCTAAATTAGCTCTGCTGTGAAAATCTGCCTTTGTACTTCCCCAGACTTTCATCCCTTACAGCATTTTCCTGTCATACTAGAGCCCAGAACATTTTTAAAAATTTCTCTGACCTCTGTAATGAAGAGAATCCTTAATGTATCAATTTTTTAGATCTTCGTTCCATTGTATAATAGCATGTATCATCTTTTCTAACTGCTGCTTCATATATAAATAATTTCTCCTGCATAATTTATTAGTTCATTTATCGCAACATCTTGCTTTTCCTGAATATAGAATTGACCAGTGTTGCTACCTATGTCAGCAACTTGATGCACTCACTTTAGTGCTTTAGCACATTAACAATTTGGACTGGATTTTCTTACTCTTAACTATTATAATTCCTTTAAAGAGGTGGCGTAGCACAGAACTTAAAATACCATCCTTATCTCCCTTGTCAAAGCTTGCATGGTTGAGCGAGGTTTCAAGTCAAACACTGATTGAAGAGAATGATTACCATCAAATATGAGTTTTATTTAAATGCAGGTTATTTTTAAACATTACTTAATATTTTCATTAATTAACCTATTTTAAAAATGAGTATATATATATGGTACTGCAAAAAAACATAAGTAAGTATAGTAGTTATTTGAACTTATGGTTTTACCTATTATTTTAACAATATTTCAGCTATACTGTACTATTTCAAAATATTTAAAATGTCATTTCACTTTTTTTCAGAGAACTCTATTCTTCCCAGTATCTCCAGATGTAACTTTGCTGCTTAGCATAGAAATTTTATAATAAAGAATAATATTATTATCATTTATTTTTTGCTTCAAAATAAATTGAACCTGTTTATTTATTTCTAATTGGTTTTCTCTGTAATTTTTTCCTAATGATAATATAAGATGTAAATTATTATCATAGAAAAATCTAACAAAGAAAGAACATGTATAAATCACTCAAACCTAAATATAAAATTGCTATTAACTAGTTTATGTATATCCTTCCATATACTTTGCATGTACATGTGCCCTGCTTGTGTGTGTGCGCTCCTCCCCACCCTCCGCCCCAATACTCACAGAGAGACCGTTTTTCATTCAGCTTTATTTTTTTCCCCATAGTTGTTAGTATTAGGTCCTGCTTTCCTCTGAGGTATTTGCCTGGTGCAGTGCTATTGCACATGACAAAATCATTGTATGTTCTACTTCTTTCTCTGCACCCCCACCCCAAAAATATAAAAGATCAAAACAAATACTGAAGGGATTTTTAAAGGGACAGAAGTCTCAAAAGGACAGTCTATAGTTTTACCCTTTGCATTGGTGATAAATCTTATCTTTTTTTCTTTTCTCTTCTTTTCCCCTTTCCTCCTTTGCTCCCTCCCTCTCCATTTCTTTTCATTTTAAAATTCTTTTTTAATAGCAGAATGTATTACCTAATTTCCTCCTCTGGCTGTCTCACTGCCCGTTGCACATTCTCCCTATTATTAATCTGGTTTCCCTAATGTGTGTGATCTTTTAATTTAAGTATTGATTTGGTATACAAACTTTTTCCAATATGTCTATAAATTTTCTTTTATAAATATCAGCTTGAGATTGTATCATGTATATTACTGTGTATACTATTGGTGGTGTATCCAGAATAAGAAACGCAGCTCATCTAGGGGTTGAGTTGAACCATTTTAATACAAGCTTTGGAAGGGGGACCGGGAAGTGGGATGGGGAGAAAATAAGAAAGAAATCAACTCTTAGATAAGAAAACTTGGTGACGACTATTTTTTCTTTTAATTTAATTAAAAGCTGTTTCTTTATGTAAAATGAATTATCTTCTATCTTTAGTTTCGTCGTTGGTGAAATTGTAGTCTGATACTCATTAATGAGAATAATACATGTAAATACTGAGTCTATTTTTACATAAATATAAACATTCAATTAACATCATTAACTTTGTTCCCATTGCGGTATTACTTTTTATACCTAGGGAGTTACTTTAAATTAGAAATTATGCTGTAGAATTTTTTTTTTTAATTTCAAGAGCTATGGTCTTAATATAAGGTTTATATAAGGTTTCCTTATAAGAGGGGAAAAACTGGTATTTTTGATGAAGGGCTGGGGTTAGATACATTGTTTCAGTATTTACTCTGTGAATTCTTTTGAATTAAGGTGAAAGATGTCTTTCTGCCTTCATGGAATATATAGTCTAGTGATAAACAAGTAAGAGAATAATTGTGCTTTGCTTCTCTCTAAAATCAGAAAACAGGTTTCATATCTTGCTGAGAGGTACCAGCTCCTCCACTTGTTCTTTCAGTCCATTGTAAAACTATTTCTAGTTTTATTTGAAGAACTGAGGTGGGCTGAGAGAGGTGGCTAAACCTAGGGCAGAACTGGGATGTTCTTCTCTACCAGGTTTAATCTCTTAAGCCATAGGAGAGTGTAAGATATGTATACAAATTTTGAAGCCATGTCAGTTTTTAAATGATAATTGTTTTAGTTTTTGTTTATTTGTTTGTTTATATCAAATATTTCTTTCTCAGTTGCGTTCTTTTGCTACCCTAAAATGAAGAGAAGAAAACTAGTGTGTGTTAAAATTAGAAGCAACAGCATTTTGGGTATGAGTTGCAGCTAAAGTTTAAAGCTTAATTATATGTGCAACAAGAGTTATGTTGTAAAATATAATATATTGAAAATAGTGATGATTATGAGTTGAATTTTTGATTTCTTTTGTCCTTTTTCTTATTAAATTATTAATGGTCAGAAAAATAACACTGTCTTTTATATTTATGTAGTCCCTATAACTTGCATGTTCATTTCATGTCTAATAGTGCTAAATTAGTATTAATAAGTATTTGAAATTATCCAAACAGATCATTATAAACCCGCAATTTCCCATCGAGATTTAAACAGTAGAAACGTCCTGGTGAAGAATGATGGAACCTGTGTTATTAGTGATTTTGGGCTGTCCATGAGGCTGACTGGAAATAGATTGGTACGGCCAGGAGAAGAAGATAATGCAGCCATAAGTGAGGTGAGTGTAGAAAAAAGGTATCACACCGACATACTTTGAAAAAAAATAATGAATTGCATTAAAGAATCCACTAAATCCTCAGGATAATTATCCTCATATGCTACCAATTATAACATATTAGGAATTAAAATATTAAGAGATACCAAATACATTGCATAAAGTTAGTTCATTAATTCACTGTGGCAGTCTCTACCATTTCAACTCATTTTTTAAGCATTAGTAAAAGTTTATAGGAACTGATTTTTGAATCCAGAGTAAAATTATCAAGTTAAAGATAGGACAGTCACCTGATAGTCACTATTACAACATGGAACATATCCTTTCTGACCTTTTCTCTCTGCATCCACATATACATGTCTATACGTACATGTTTATATTTTTAGTAAATTTTTTAAATGTTAAATGTTATATTGTTTTGCAGTTTTCTCACTGTGTCTTACAGATTTTATTACATTGATATACTTAGGAAGATCGAGCTCATTCTTTTTTTTTTTTTAAGGCAAGGCAACCCTTGATTGACCTCACAGATTGCAAGGACCTTGTCAGCTTACAATCCCTTATTTATTTATATTTTTTTACTCCTACAGCACCTAGTCTTCCTAGGTGGTCTCCCATCCAAGTACTAACCAGACCCGACCCTGCTTAGCTTCCGAGATCAGACGGGATCGGGCTTTTAGGGTGGCATGGCTATAGATTCTAGCTTATTCTTTTTGATTGATTCTGTTCAATAGGATGGACTTACACAGTTTAATTGTTTAAGGAGGGCATTTTATAGTTTACAAAATCAGGTATAGAAAGCTTCAGTGGCATTCTTAGGATCAAATAACTTATCATTAACATATTATTTACCTGAAATTTATGTATAATTTGTTCCTAATGTCTGTCCTTCAGAATATACTGCATTATATTTTTGAAAATTATTTGTCTAATTTTTCAGGTTGGCACAATCAGATATATGGCACCAGAAGTTCTAGAAGGAGCTGTGAACCTGAGGGACTGTGAATCAGCTTTGAAACAAGTAGACATGTATGCACTTGGACTAATCTATTGGGAGATATTTATGAGATGTACAGACCTCTTTCCAGGTAAGAGATCTGCTGTCAAAAAGGGATATGTTTGGAAGTGAAGCAGTTGTATCTTCTTTTTTCTACTTATGGTTTTACTTTTATTTAAACCTTTAGTTCATTGCCACCTAGTGTTCAGAAACATTATTAGGCTAAATGAAAAACTTTTTTAAAAGACTCCATGTTTGCATCTGATGCAATTTAATTAATTGCTCATAAAAGCTTATCTAATTGTGTTTAGTTTGGTCTCTGATTGCTTTAGCAGTCATCCTTTTCTTTATGCACCCTTTGAACATTTGATTTTATTTTAAATTTAATTAATTAATTTATATATACATTTTTTATTAAGTTTTATTGGGGTAACATTGGCTATTTCAATTATATAATTTTCAGGTGTACATTATAATTTAACATCGATATATTTTATTGTGTGATTACCACCTGAAGTCCAGTTTCCTTCAGCTACCATATATTTGATCCTCTTTACCCACTGTACCCTCCCCCTACCCCCTATATTTGACACCCTTTACCCCATCTACCTCTCCTCTCCTCCCCCACCCTCTGAGCATTTGAGAAGCTACACTTACATTGTGTCCTGAATTGACCCAATAAGTAATTAGAAGCAGTGAATTATCCATTGGAACATTTTTCTTTCATCATTCCTTCCTCTTCTCCATTCTCCTTTTCTTCCTTTTTTAAAGTTCTTCCTTCTTGCCTTCCTTCCTTCCTTTCAATGAAAGAACACTCATTTAATGTGAATGCTTATTTGACACTTACTTGAGATAACTAAATGAGTTTATAATTTTTCTCCTTTGGATAGGATTTTTTTCATCGCTGTCATTATTGCCATATAGAAATTAAAACCAACTACCAATATGTGCATTGCATTCTTTTAGATTATATACAAAATGGTTTGATATATATGATCTCTATAGGAATAAACACCATTAAAAACATAGGAAAAGGAAAAACAGTCAATCAGACCAGTACTGGACAAATTGTGAAATGGAGCTATTAATAAAAACAGAGATTAGTAGTGGGGTTAAATTTTTTGCTTTAAAAACAGTAAGCATTTAATAATAGTTTATAATCTAAAATATAATTAAATAATTAGTTAAATTAACTACACATTATGAGTTCTTTTTTAAAAGTACATTTTCCAGTGAATTGGAAGTACAGAGTACTCAGCTGAGGTGTTTTTCTGGAAATAGCAACAATTATAATAGTATCACAGTATTATTGGAATTTTGGAACTTTTGGGACCTTGTATTTCTATTATTGGAATTTTGGCCATAGAATTTTTTAAAATGTCCTAATCCAGAGTTGTTATCTTTTAGAAGTATTTCTCACTAAAAGGATTCTTATAGTTTTGGTACACTACTACCAGCAATAGTTTTTGAACAACTACTGCATTCAAAGAATAACTTACTTTTGATCTGATAATTAATAAAGAGCAGTATTAGATGTTCAGATGAAAGGCAATTAAATCTTGGATGAATTAATAGAAAAGAACTAGAATTTTTAAAAAGAAAAAAGAAACTGGGTATTACTTAATGGATACAGAGTTTTAGTTTAGGAAGATGAAAAGAGTTCCAGAGATAGATCTTGGTGATGGTCGCACATTGCGAATTTACTTAATGTCATAGAACTGCACATTTGAAAATGGTAAATTTTGTGTTATGTGTATTTAACCACAATGAGAAATAAAAATGAAAAAGAGGGTTGCATTAAGATACACTATAATCTTGGATATAAAAATTAGGAAGAAGAGGCACATGTGAGAGAAAATGTAGAGAAGGAATCTGTGATGTTGGTTAACCTTTGGAAGAAAGTCAAAGGAACTGAGAAATATTCAGAGATCTGAGAAATAGTGAAGGTGGCAGCCAGGAATTTAAGAAAAAATAGTGGTTTACATTGGAAAGATAAGTGAATTATGAAGACTTTTGGATAGGGCATTGATAGACAACTGAAGAAACTTTTTAAAAATTTAAAAGAATTGTCTGCGGCTGTGCCACGCTGAGCAAACCCAATCCCATCTGATCTTGGAAGCTAAGCAGGGTCGGCCTGGTTGGTACTTGGATGGGAGACCAACCACCTAGGAAGACCAGGTGCTGTAGGTGTAAAAAATAGAAAGTAAGGGATTGTAAACTGACGAGGTCCTTGCAATCTGTGAGGTCAACCAAGGGTTGCCTCACCTTAAAAAAAAAAAAAAAAGTTTTTTTAATTTAAAAGAATAAAGAGGATGTTGAGAGAACTAAGATTAAAGTGATTATTTAGTAATTGTCTAATCAAGATGATAATTGAGAATTTATGAGTGGATGTACTTCTGAAAGAGAACATATTTAAGAGAAAAAATTTGTTGAGTCAAGACTAAATGTTGGGAGACCACTCGACTGCCAAATAGGTTAGTTATAAAGAAAAATGGTCAGAAAAAGAGAAAACTGAGAAATCATAGTATCTGGAAGTCAGTGTTAGAAATGTTAGAATGAAGATTGATAGCCATACATGTAATTGAAAGTTCAAAAAGAAACAGAACTGAGGAATGTTCTTTGAATTTGAATAGGACAATTCTTAGAGGAGTTTCTGTGATATACAGAAGAAAGAAATAT
Source organism: Cynopterus sphinx (assembly GCA_030015415.1). Taxonomy (NCBI): domain Eukaryota; kingdom Metazoa; phylum Chordata; class Mammalia; order Chiroptera; family Pteropodidae; genus Cynopterus; species Cynopterus sphinx. Next base: position 182,541,916 of record CM057379.1, read on the forward strand.
TGCAGAGTATAAAGGGAAATATATTAAGAAAGCACAGGCAGTGGATACAGGGCACTCAAAAATTTTAACAATGAAATGGAATGGAATTTGAAATAGAAAGGATACTATAAATATTAATAAGCCCAGAGAAAGCATATAATAATAAAATTCTTATAAAACATTTTTTAAAAACTTCTGATATACTTCCAAATGCAGTACATGCTTTACTAATAAATGGAAACAATATGTAGTGACAGCTGACACTTTCATTAGCAAGATAATATGAATATTAACAAAACAATGAATTAGGTATCTCTATTACAAAGAAAGAGTGAAATGCTACAAAATTTATATAAAGGAGGGAGAAGGAAGGAAGAAAGAAAAAATATAAAGGCAAGAGAAAGAAAAAAAAGGGACTAAAAGTTCATTAACTGCTTAGAGACATAATTAACTAGTAGAAAATGAGATGAGAAGCAGGGAATGAAATCTGTTATTTTCAGATATTTGATCTATTTTGGACAGTTTGTAAGAAAATTAGATTATAAAATTTCCTTGGGGCAGGGGACAACTTCCTCAAACAATTCAGTGATGATATGTTTTAAGGAAACCCGGTAAGACTAATATTAATATCTTCCATGATAATGTTGTCATTAACATTCATCTTTCTGTTTCTAGTGTCTGATACGAAGTTAGCTCTAAACAGGTATCTATGGAACAATTAGATTTAGAGCCATGAATACTTAATAGAAATGTGGTTAATTCTTAATGTCATTTAATTCACAAGATTGTGCATCTATTTCATTAAGCAAGTTTTCTTATAATTTAGACCTGATTAAAACAAATAGGTAAAATTGTGAAGTTTTACTTATTCTATTGAAACAGAAAAAATAATAAATAACACTTGGTAGGTATCATGTATTGTGTGTAAGTCTCAGAGAAACAGATAAGATACAGTAGTAAATACCTTATAGTTGATAGATGGCATGGGTTGAGGTTTTCTCATACACAGTTTCATGAAAAAAAGTGATATACTCACTGGCAGAATGAAATCCTTTAGTTTTATTTTTCAAGTTCAATGTTGATGGTTTCTGATAAAAGTATCTGCTTAAATTCTTAGAATATGTGAAAATACCACTTGTATTTTAGATAGTACAATATTCCAAAAAATTTGGGCTATGCTGCATAAATTATAGAATTTTTGTAAATCCGTTTTTTAAATTAATTTATTTTTTATGGTGACATCAATTAATGAAATCAAGTAAGTTTCAGCTGTATATTTTAACAGTAAAGTATATATATATTTATGCCATGTGTTCACTTCCCATAGTTAGATTTCTTTCTGTCACCACATATTTGACCCTCTTTAAAAAGTCATTCTTAATATTGGTGGAGGACAAGTGTTTATAGGTTCTTTTGGATATTCAAATTGAGACACAAAACTTAAATTATATGTTTTGTAATGTACTTTCTTTCTGAGTCATTATAACTTATCTCCATGTGAGTGAGATAAAGGGCAGTTGGTACCATTTTGCTGACAGGGAAAACTAAAACCTACAATAGTTAAAAATGACTTTTCCTAGGTAAAGGTGAAGCCAAGAATAGAACTTAAGTGCCTTACCATGGTGTTCTTCCTTCCAATTTATCCTGTGATTTTAATGGAGTCGGGGTGGGCCAAGGAGACAGGAAGGTCTCTTTCTCCAGAATTCTTTGCCAAGATTTTGACTAGATCATTGGTTTTCTCAGTGTTTTTCCCTGAGGACTTCTGTGTGGTTTAATATGTTTATTGAGTTTAATTTGATCACATTTTATAAAAATTATAAGCCTCTCACTGTAAGCAACTGATTGTACTTATTGGTAATGAAAAGAGTTATTAAAGAGTGGTAGGATAGTTAATAATACTTAACTATTTTTCTGTCAGATGGCCATTGTCATAAAATTTTTTGTGACATTTGATGTAACCTGGCTGTATAATAGATTTAATGAGACATAATGACTCAACAGCCCTCCCAGTTATATTTGATTCTAAGGACATGTTTGTTGTACTAGATCCTGGACTTCTCATATTCACTTACCCTTGATCCCTGTACGGGATGAGGTATTTTAAGTATTAAGTACATCTATGTATATAACAATCTCTCCCCTAGCCCAAATTCAATAATACTAGAAACGATTTTTAAATAGCTATCCATCATTAACACTACTATTTAATTTATCAAACAAAGGCTATTCTAACTAAAGCATTTATTAATAATGAATTAAACTCATAACAGGGTCTCTTTAGGATCTCCAAATATGCCTGGGTTTTGTGTTTTTTTTTTTTTAAAGGTTGTGATACAATTTCTTTGCTTGCTTAGTATGAGAAGTACTCCCATTATTCTATCTTTTTATGATAATTGGAAATTTTACTCCATCTTTCTTTTTAAAAAATTCACAGGTGAATCTGTACCAGAATACCAGATGGCTTTTCAGACGGAAGTTGGAAACCATCCAACTTTTGAAGATATGCAAGTTCTGGTGTCCAGAGAAAAACAGAGACCCAAGTTCCCAGAAGCTTGGAAAGAAAATAGCCTAGTAAGAAAAAACTAAATTATTAAAAAGAAGACTTATGACTGAATGTGTTTCAATGTTGTTTGAAGCAAAAATAGACTGTTAATAATGTTAATAGTTTTTTAGAGTTGTCTAATGCCAGAAATCCAACTTACTTGAATTTTATATCTTTTTAAATTTTTTAATATTAAAGAAGGCCCCTTTTTGGTTCAGTTTTAGTTTTTTCCAAGTATAAAATACTATTTAGAGAGACTAACCATTGTGTGTGAAGTTTGCTAGGTTGGGTAACAGCTGGAATAATTAACACATTAATATTTTAAACATTATTGAAATCTCATCTTATTCTCTTTAGAATGGTACCAAAATGTTAGTTAGTGCAGACTTACATATTCAATGGCTAATAAAAATTTAAGCCACACCAAAAAGAAATTAAGGTATAGCATGTTTATTAAATATGCAGTTCACAATACTGAAATATCTTCAAAGGCTCTGGCCATTTCAGTAAATTGTTACTAAAACACTAAAAACAACAAACATTTACATGCTATATACATACCAACTCTCTATCTCATATAATTTTTTTTTTACATGGCTAGGGTCATCTCATCTGTCATTTCTGAAGTTTTTAAATTATGGACAGTTTTTCATGTCAATACCTATAGATGTATATCTTTCCATTTGGTCAGTATTCCTTTGATGACAGTACTCTGTATATCTTACTGTAAATAATTTTTTAAACAAATTAAAATTATGCTTCTATATAGTAAATAAAACCAAATTAAATAGAAGGGCATAACAAAGGAAATAGAAAAGGAAAAGGCTATCAGCCCTTACCACCACTCTTCAAAAACTCCTACTAACATGATTCTGAGGTTTTTGGTTTTTTTTCTAATTTTCTATTCTAGAGGTTACCATTATAACTTTAAATACTATATCTCTTCTTATTTCTTATCTTTCATTTATTCTCCTAATTTATAATATATCTATTATTAAATAATTTATCTATAGATTGATCTAAAAATTTATAAATAAAATAAAAACATCAGAATTTTGCCAAATTATGGTTATGTAAACATTCACTGCATAGCAAAGTATTGTGCTTGGACTCAAAGAGGAGGTGAAAAGCCTCCATCACTGGAGAAGAAATGTTTTAAAAGTCACCATCCACTGGATTCTCTTTGATTTTTTTTTATCATCTTTTTTTTTTCTTTTTTATAGATTCTACTAAGAAGCAACAATTTAAAAAAAATCTCATGTCATTCTCTTCCTTGTAAATCAATATTTTTCTTTGCGGAAGTTTCTCTTTAAGTAATGTGTCTTAGTATATGCATAGTTAGCAAATATTATAAATCCTTGAATGTTAAAAAATGTTTCTATCTTGCTGCCCTCATAATTGAGTAGTAATTTGGGTGGGTAATCATTTCAAGATCAAAACCATTTTCCTCAGAACTTTGAAACCACTATTCCATTGTCCTGTGGCATCCAGTTACGTTAATGAGAATTTCAGTGCCAACCAGTTTCATTCCATTGCCCTTGGTCTTTTTGTTTTATTTTGTTATCCTCTTGTTTTCTTTTCTCTTAAGCTTTTAAGGCTTTTATTTTATCATTGGATTTATGGAATTTCACCTGAGTATGTATGTAGGCATGGATCTTTTCACACCTTTTGCTTTGTATTGGACAGGTTTTCAGCTTAAAATTTTAGAAATTTCATTAGTTCAGAGGAATTTTCTTGTATTAGTTTAAAAATTATTTTATCTCTTCTATTTCTTCTTCTGGAATTCCCTTTAGACAAATATTGGACTACCTGACATTCTAGGGCTCAGTTTTCTTGTATTTTCCACCTTTTTTTTGTAGCACATTATTCAAGATTACTCAGCTTGACTTTTCAAATCACTTGTTTATTTTTCACCTTTACTATTCTATTAGTTATCTGTTCATTACAATTTTGCTTTCCACAGTTATATTTATAATTTCTAGAAATTTTTACTGTTTGTTTTTTTCATAGCAATCTGTTTTTTGTTTTAAGAATATAATAGGAATTTTATTGTCTCTGAGGGTGCAGTCAGAATTTTTGACACTTTATACAAATAATTTTTTTATAAAGAACAAAACTGAAAAATTTTTCATTAAGCAATTTAAATCTTTTTACTATACATTTTCACATTTGAATTACAGGGCGTCTTGGTAGGATTAGAATATTTTTATTCTGGATCATGACTTATATGTCATGTCAGAGAAAGACTAGAAAGATGTTCTATGTTTCCATACAGATTTAGATTGAATATTTTTTCTATTGATCATCTTGTCAGTAGGTTATCTTCAAGGAAGGCTTCTGCCTCAAATGAGATTGAAATTTTCAAGTGTGAGGCAATTAAAAACCTGTAAGATTGCCTCCAAACTCCAGTCCCTGCTATGGCAAGTGGGACAGACATTTAGGAGGTCCCCAAAAGCAGGTGAGAGGCTAAATCCTTTACCAGAATTCATTAGATATGCCAGCCTCACACTAGCACAAACCTAAAAGAAAAATCTCTTTGTGAAATTTTATCTAGTAAAGTACAACTTCATCTTTCTTAAATTATTTCATCAGAGAAAGTAAACTTATTATTTAGAAGTATCTCTTGGCAACCCTATTTTTATGGGATGTGCATCATATGCATATTGAAAACTTTTCCTTCCAATTTGAACTAGGTTGCTAGTAAGGGATAAAGTAGTGCTTGGTTCACTCCCAGTGAATCTATTTAAATTTAATGTGCTACAGTCCATAGAACTGCTTCTCTGCAATAACAGTCCAGTACTAGAATTGGATAGCAAGTACATAGTTTTTAAAGAGAGAGAAATACCTCTGTATCTAAAAGAAGACACTTTTGCTTCATAGTTGCATTGACATTAAAAAACATTTTATAGTAACAGAACTCAAAATCTTCCAAGGATTAATAAATGTAAAAACTAGTTTTAAAAACTGCAGGGACCTAAACATAGATTAGTCAATAAGTGAGGAAAAAATAGTTTCCTGAAGAAATTAAACATGTAGAAAATAGTCTGAGGGAAATTTATGAAAATGTTAGCAATAGCTACCTCTGAATATTGGGTTTATGATTAACTTTTTTCTTGATACTTTTAGAATTTATAGTAAAAGTGTGCTGTTGTAACAATCACACACAGTTTAAGGCTGTTGTTTTTATTTTTATTTTTTTAAAATTTTTAATTAAGTTTAATGGGGTAACATTTGTTAAAACAATTATATAATTTTCAGGTGTATATTATCATTTGACAATGTATATTCTATTATGTGTTTACCACCCAAAATCCAGTTTCCTTCAGTTACCTTTGACCCCCTTTACCACATCTACCACCACCCTCTTTCCCCATCCCAATAGTAACCACTAGTCCATAGCCACTAGTTTATAGTCCATGTCCTTGAGTTTCTGTTTGCTTGTCATGTTTGTTTGTTGCTTTTAGGTTTATATCACCACGTATAAATATCATGTGGTTTTCAACTTTTTTAGTCTGGCTTATTTTGCTTAGCATGATTATCTCGAGGTCTATCCAGGTTGTCGTCGCAAATGGCAGTATTTCATCTCTTCTTATGGTTGAGTAACATTCCATTGTATATATGTACCACAGCTTCTTTAGCCAATCATCTATCATAGGATATTTCGGTTGCTTCCATGTCCTGGCCACTGTGAATAATGCTGCTATGAACATTGGTGTGCAAATATCTTTTCAGATATGGGTTTTCAAGTCTTTGGGTTAAAGACCCAGTAGAGGGATTACTGGATCATATGGTAGATCAGTTCTTAGTTTTTTGAGTAACCTCCATACTGTTTTCCATAGTGGCTGTACCAATTTGCAGTCCCACCAGGAGTGTATGAGGGTTCCTTTTTCTCCACATCCTCACCAATATTTATTACTTGTCCTGTTGATTATAGCTATTCTAACAGCTGTGAGATGATATCTCATTGTGGTTTTGATTTGCATTTCCCTGATGGCTAGCGATGTTGAGCATCTTTTCATATATTTTGTTGGCCATTTGTATGGCCTCGAGGGAGAAATGTTTCTTCAGGGCCTCTGCCCATTTTTTGATTGGGTCAATTTGTTTTTTTGTTGTTATTGAGTCATATGAGTTCTCTGTATATTTTGGATATTAGGCCCTTATTGGAGGTGTTGCTTGCAAATATATTTCCCATTCGGTTCTCCTTTTACCTTGTTGATGATTTCTTTTGCTGAGCAGAAGCTTTTTAGTTTGATGTAGTTCTCATTCATTTATTTTAGCTTTTACTTCCATTGCTTTTGTGGTCAAATTCATAAAATCCTCTTTTAATCCAAGGTCCTTGAGTTTCGTTCCTGTGTTTTCTATTTTATTGTTTCAGGTCTTATATTCAGGTCCTTAATTCACTTGGAGTTAATTTGGTGTGTGGTGATAGACAACAGTCTAGTTTCCTTCTTTTGCAGGTGGCTTCCCAATTTTCCCAACACCACTTATTGAAGAGGTTTTCCTTTCTCCATTGTATGTTTTTGGCTTTTTTTGGTCGAAAATTATTTGCCTATATAAATATGGGTTTACTTCTGGACTCTTGATTCTGTTCCACTGGTCCAGTGTGTCTCTTTTGCTGCAAATACCATGCCATTTTGATTACTGTCACTTTGTAGTATAATTTGAAATTAAACAGTGATGGCTCCAGTGTTGTTCTGTTTTCTCAGAATGGCTTTGGCAATTAAGGGTCTTTTGTGCTTCCATACAAATCTGATGATTTTTGTTCTATTTCTTTAAAAAATGCTGATGAGATTTTGATGGGGATTGCATTAAATCTGTATCATGCTTTAGGGAATATGGTCATTTTGACTATGTTGATTCTTCCAGTCCAAGAACGTGGACTATCTTTCTATTTCTTTGTATCTTCTTCAATTTCTTTTAGTAGGGTCTTATAGTTTTCATTATATGGGTCCTTCACTTGTTTTGTTAAATTTATTCCTAGATATTTTATTCTTTTTGTTACAATTACAAAAGGAATTATTTTTTCCATTTCTTTTTCTGATACTTTCTTATTAGAATAGGGGAACACTATGGATTTTTGAACGTTGATTTTGTGTCCAGAGTCTTTACTATATTTGCTTATTGTTTCTAGTGTTCTTGTGGAGTCTTTAGGGTTTTCTATGTAGAGAATCAAGTCATCTGCAAATAGTGACAGTTTGACTTCTTCATTTCCTATTTGGATGCCTTTTATATCTTTCTCTTGTCTGATTGCACTCGCTAGTGGACAGTGGTGATAATGGACAGCCTTGCCTTGTTCCTGATCTTAGAGAGAAGGTTTTTAGTTTTTCACCATTATGTTGAAAAGTATAATGTTGGCTAAAGGTTTGTCATAGATGGCCTTTATTATGTCAAGGTACTTTCCTTCTATACTGATTTTGTTAAGTGTTTTGATCATAAATGGATGCTCTATCTTGTCGAAGGCTTTTTCTGCATCTATTGATATGATCATATGATTCTTATTTTTTAATTTGTTTATGTGGTGAATCACATTAATAGATTTGCATATGTTGAACCATCCCTGTGCCTCTGGGATGAAGCCATTTGATCGTGGTGTATAATCTTTTTAATATATTGCTGTATTCGGTTCGCTAGTATCTTATTTAGGATTTTTGCATCTGTGTTCATGAGAGATACTAGTCTGTAGTTTTGTGTGTGTGTGTGTTATCTTTACCAGGTTTTGATATCAGAGTAATATTGGCTTTATAAAATGAGTTGGGAAGTATTGCCTCCTCTTAGATTTTTTGGAAGAGTTTGAGGAGAACAGGTATTAAATCTACTTTGAATGTTTGTTAGAATTCACTGGTGAAGCCATCTGGTCCTGAACTTTTATTTTTTGGTAGGTTTTTGATGATTGTTTCGATTTCTATACTGCTAATCGGTCTGTTTTCCAGTTCTTCTTGATTCAGTCTTGGAAAGTTGTATTTTTCTCGGTACTGGTCCATTTCCTCTAGGTTATTAAATTTGGTGTTATATACTTTTTTATAGTATGACCCTTTATTTTTCTGCGATGTCAGTCATAATTTCCCCTTTCATCCATGATTTTGTTTGTTTGTGTCCTTTTTCTTTTTTATTTAGTGATTCTAGCCAGGGGTTTGTTAATTTTATTAACCTTCTCAAAGAACCAGCTCTTCTTTGCATATATTTTTTCTGTCATTTATTTTTTGTTTTCAATTTCATATATTTCTGTTCTAATTTTGATTATTTCTTTCCTTCTGCAAACTTTAGGCTTCATTTTGTTCTTCCTTTCCTAGTTTTTAAGATTAAGCGTTAGGTTGTTTATTTGGGCTCATTCTTGTTTTTGGAGACAAGCCTGTAATGATATGAACTTCCTCTTTTGACTGCTTTTGTCATGTCCCAAAAGTTTTGATATGTTGTAGTATCATTATCATTTGTTACTATGTATCTCTTGATCTCTCTTTTTATTTCTTCTCTGACCCAGTTATTCTTGAGTAGCATGTCGTTTAATCTCCATGTATTTGTGGTTCTTCCTGATTTCTTTCTGCAGTTGATCTCTAGTTTCAAAGCATTATGATCAGAGAATATGGTTGGTATTATTTGAAACCCCTTATATTTGTTGAAGCTATCTCTGTGTCCCAGTGTGTGGTCGATTCTTGAGAATGTTCTCTGTACACTAGAAAAGAATGTGTAAGCAGCTGTTTGGGGATGGAAGGCTCTGTAAATGTCAATTATGTCCAGTTCGTCTAATGTGTCATTTAAGAATATTATTTCCTTATTGATTTTCCATTTGGATGATATGACCATATCCGACAGTGGGGTATTTAGGTCCGCTATTAAGGTAGTGTTTTGGTCTGTTTCTCCCTTTAGATCTGTTAGTAATTGCTTTACATGTTTTGGGGCTCCCAGATTGGGAGCATAGGTATTAATAAGTGTTATATCTTTGTGCACGATTCCCTTTATCATTATAAAGTGTCCCTCAGTATCTTTCTTTACCTTTTTTATTTTGAAATCTATTTCATTTGATATTAGTACCACTACTCCTGCTTTTTTCTGAATGCCATTTGCTTGAAATATCATTTTCCACCCTTTCACTTTGAGTCTATATTTGTCTTTGGAGCTGAGATGTGTCTCCTGAAGGCAGCATATGGTTGGGTTTTGTTTTTTGATCCATTCTGCAACTCTTGCCTTTTTATTGGTGAGTTCAGTCCGTTTACATTTAGGGTGATTATTGAAATATGAGGTCTTCTTATTGCCATTTTATCTTTTGCTTTCTGGTAACTTGGTGTTTCCATTGCTTCCTTGCCCTTGTGCTTCTGTTTTCTTTATTTTAATTGGCTTTTGTGTGTTTTCCCTCTGGTCCTTCTTGTTTTATATACAACGGTTCTGAATCTTTGATATGAGGTTACCATTATAAATATATAAAGGATAGTTTTATTTATATATATATATACATATGTGTGTGTGTGTGTGTACAGTCATCCATTTTCTTCTGTGCGTGCCTTATCTCTGTTCCCCTTTGCTAATTTTGATATTTCAATCACCCTCTTTTCAGTCATTATTATCTGTTTGTTCCTATATATGCTGAACATTCATTACTATCTTGTTATAATAATTCTCTTCTTATTATTTAAGCTTTAATGCCCTATTAATAAGGGTTGCACTCCTTTGCTTCTATTTGCCTAATAGTCACTTAACTCCTAATTATGTGTTTTTTTTTTGTCATTTTGTTTTAGGTGAACTAACCCCTTTCTATATTTCCTGTAGTGCAGGCCTCATAGTGGAGAATTCCCTCAATTTTTGTATGTCTGGAAAAGTTTTAATTTCTCTTTCATATCTAAAGAAGAGCTTAGATGGATATACTATTCTTGGCTGGTAGTTCTTCTCACTTAATAGATTAAATATTTGATTCCATTCCTTTCTGGCTTGTAAAGTTTGTACTGAGAAGTCTGAAGATAATCTAATGAGTTTACCTTTATCAGTTACCTTTTTTTTTCTCCGTGGCTGCCTTGAGAACCCTTTGTCGTTGATTTTTGATAACTTTAATACAATGTGTCTTGGTGAAGGCCTTTTTGGGTTGAGATAATTTGGTGTTCTGTTGACTTCTTGAATTCCAAGCTCCGGGTCATTCCTTAGATTTGGGAAATTCCTGTCTACTATTTGTCTGAAAATTCTTTCTAATCCCTGTTCTTTTTCCTTGCCTTCGATAATGCCCATTATTCCTATGTTTTCTCTCTTGATGGTATCCACTAGTTCTTGAATTTCTCTTTCATTATTTTTTCCTTCTTCTGTTTCTCTCTTCTTCCTTCTGATTTATTTCTAGATTTCTGTCTTTGATATCATTGATCTTTCCCTCCATTTGTTCGATTCTCTTTCCCAAGCTTGCTGTTTCATTTTTCAACTCTTGTGGAGTGTATTTTCCATCTACAGTTTTTTGAGGCGTTCAGACTCCTTGCTCTGCTCATCTAGTTGTTTCCTCAATTCCTGAACTTGTTGGTTTGAGTTGTTTTGGATCTCCTTTGAGCTTTTTCAGAAGTACCATTATGAATTCTGTTTCATTTAAGTCCCATATTTCTATATCTGTAAGCCTATTTTCTAGAGGTTTTCTCTTTATTTCTGAGATGCCTTGTCACCTTGGTTGTTCATGGTGTTTAATGGACTATTCCCCTGCCTGGGCATTAATGGAAGTATATTCTGCTGTTTTTCTAGGAAGATTTATTATATAAGGGTCTCTCTTAAGCCTGTTGCAAAGAAGGTGCTTTTCTTTTGGTTTCCAGTAGGTGGTGTCTTAGCCTGTTGGATCACTGCTTTATATAAAGCCTTAAAAACGCTTTTTTAATTTTCTTGTAGATATTTAATCATGCTTGCTACCCTCAGTTTTAGTCCCTGTCAGTGTCAGCAACAGTATGGGCAGCATTTGCTGAGATTCCCCTGGGGCTCCGCAATGATCAGTCTTGGAGAGTGTGGAGGGAGGGGCCTTCTGGGTTAGGGTTTGGGGGCTGCGGCTCAGCCTCAGTTTTGCTACCATGGCTGGCAAAAATCAGCTGCTCTTCCTCTGCAGTCCTGTCCTGCTTCTCTGCTTTCTGTCCTGATAACGAGGCCCTGTAGCCAGCTGGCCACAGGGAGCTCACAGCCATCCCAGTCAGGCCTGTTCAGGGAACTCGCTGCTCCTTCTCCCCTTCCCCTTCTTCTGCAGGGAGCTCAGGCAGCTGTGAGAGGCCCGTTGTTTATTACTCCCAGTCCACTGCCTGACACCCAGGGTTCTGACCTGTGGTAGCTTTTATGCACAGATCCCATGCTCAGACATGCTGGTGTGCAGTTTGGGTGTTTTTTGTTCAGCTTATTGTTGTTTCAAGTCAAGAGGTCTAGGGACGTCTCTCACTCCACCATGTTTCCAAAGATCCTCCCAAGGCTGTTGTTTTATAATGAAATATTTTAAATAAAAAAATAGACCCTAGGTTTTTTTAAAAATAGCTTTTATAAAATCTATAAAATGTTCAGGTATAACTTGTTCAATGACTGTATCACCATTCATATTTTTATTCTTTTCCAGATTCTTTTTTTTTTAATCTGTCTTGCATGCTAGTTTGTTCTCTTTCCCATCCTAAAATCACTTTTCTGCTTTCTCTTTATCTCTAAATCTTAGTTGTGCATAACCTCCTTTGGCTCAACAGTTTCATTATAATGTCACATAAAAGTTTGGAACTCTTCTTCAGTTGTTTTTTTTTTCCTCTAGTCTTTTTCTTCCTCCACCCATTAAATTCAGTCTTCTAAAATGTACTGTATATTTAAGAAGCTACCAATCTTTTTCAGATTTTATTTGTTTTTCCATTTTCTCTTGACAAAATCTGAAAACTTATGATCCATAATTGAACATTTTCCATACTTTTTTTTCTCACACAACCTACTTTAAGAAATACAAGTTTATATCATGACATAATGTTATCAGATAATACTTAACCTAAACTAATTAGTCTACGTCCTGCTATTTTCTATTCCAGTCTAGTGTATTTCAGTTTTGCAAGATTTGTATAGTCATTTATTTTAAATACTGGTCCCAACCCACTAAGCTGATTTCATGACCCACCCATGAACCCCAACTCGAATTTTCTTGTCATTAGGTAGAAAAGTTCTCTAAAGTTGCTTGTCTTTCTTTTCTGTTTTTTTTTTTCTGCTTGTCTTTCTTCATTTGTTAGTAATGATACCAACTTTATCTCATTTACTCAAATGTTGGATATTATTATTTATATATTTCCTGTTAGAGTCACCCTGTCAAAGCATTCATTTGATTTTGCCTGAATATTTTTTTCATTCGTATTTACTCTCAAAAATTTTTTAACATTTAAAGAGATGTAATTGATATGCAATAAACTGTACATATTAAGGTATACAGTTTGATAAGTTTTGACATATGTATACACACATAATACAGTCACCACAATCGTGATTATAAACATGTGATTACTCCTACAAGTTCTCCTGTGCCCCTTGGTAATCCTTTCCTCCTGACTTTCTCCATTGTCCACGAATCCTGAGGCAACTGCTGATCTACTTTGTCACTAGCGATTAGTTTACATTTTTAAGAATTTTGCATAAATGGAATCATATAGTACATACTGTTTCTGTTTGGCTTATTTCACACAGCATTATTATTTTGAGATTCATCAATGTTATGTGTATCGATAACTTATTCCATTTTATCGCTAAGTAGTGTTTCATTGAATGGATATGCTACAGTTTGTTTACCCATTTGCATGGTGATGGATGTTTGGATTGTTTGCAGTTTTTGGCCATACAAATAAAATTATTGTGAACATACCATTCTTTGTATGAACATATGATTTTATATTTGTTACTTTTCATTGTATAGTTGAGAAATAATTTTTCTTAAAATTATTTTTTAAAAATGAGGCAAAAATATTCATCGAGACATTGTATTGGATGATGAATAAAATCTCGTAACTAGAAACCTTGGTCCCTATCTGAAGTTTTCCTTTTTAAGGCAGAATCGTTGTTGATGAATAATAGTAGTAGTTAACAATTGCTAAGTTTTTACAATGTTCTAGACTCTGTTATAACTCATTTAATTCTTATGTGAATTAAATACTACTATCAACCCTATTTTTTAGATGCAAGAAAAGAGGCCCAGAGGGGGAAGTTAGGATATGTGGCTAATAAATGGCAAAGCAAAGATCAAAGGCCAGACAGCATAGCTCCACAGTTGATACATTTTCCTATGCTGACTGGCTGTAAACAGTGCTCATTGAACATAATTCCTAGTGGGTATATGGGTGCTGTTATAAAAGTTACAATTTTTTTTTTTTTAGGAAAATCTATTACAAGTTCCAAACAATGTTAAAATAATGGTTGGTAAGCCATTTACACAAGTAAAGATTTAGAAGTAAATTAATATGAAATTAGGAAAAGGAAAATTTAGAAAAATAATTGAGAATTCAGGTTGATTATGCATAGAACTCTGAGGCACCTAAAAACAATGATTTGGTAAGAGGAAAGTTGTCCCAGAAATAGAGTAAAGCAATGCTGAATACCCTAGAATAAGGAAAAAAGTAAAGATTACTGTTAACTACTACTGTTATTCATCAACAATGATTCTGCCTTAAAAATGGAAACTTCTTAGAGGTAGGAATCAGGGTTTCTGGTTACCAGTTTCATTATTTGATACAATACCTTGATGAATGTCTTTTTTTTTTTTTTTTTTTTTTTTGGTCTCACTTATGAAGAAGAATTTTAACAAATTATTTCCCAACCGTATAAGGAAAAGTAACAAATTTATCCTCATTCAATATCTCTATTTCCATAAGATATAAAAATAGCCAACATACAATTTTTAGCTACTTGGATTTTGGTGTTTCTGAGCTCTTCTGGGGCAGCATCTGGTGAATGAGACTCTCTACAATAGATAGAACTTTGTTGTAGAAAAGGAAAAGGGTCTCTTTCAGTTTTGTCTGGAAAAGTATCCAAATCTTTGCTTTAGAAAGATTTCAGTGTGTAGACTTTACTGTGTTGCACTTCATGTTTAGTAATTAAAAATGAGAATGAAACTGTGAATTTGTATGTGGCATGCATGTGTTTGGTTGCCAATAGAGAGGAAAAATGAGTGGTTGATGATAAGGATGGGGGTAAATTGTATTCCCTTTTGATCTTTTGAATTTAGTGACACATATTATCTGTTCAACAAAGTTGTTTAATTAAATGTTTTTAATGCATATGGTAAAAATTCAGAGTTCCAACAATAATAATGAATTATTCTTTAGCAATACAAAAATAGTCAGTGAAAGTTCTTCCACTCATGTCAAACATCCAAAAGCCCCTCTAAAGAAACAACCACTGTTAAGTTCCAGAAATTTCTATACTTTACAAGGCTATATGTTTTTATATCCTTTTCTAACACACACATGGGAATTACTTAGCCTATCTTTACTTACCAGTTGGGAATATATACATTTTCCTTCTTTTAATGCTGCATAATATATATTTATACTACAAGCTTTTAGCCAGATCCCTGTAAGAGGACATGTAGACAGTTTTCACCTTTGGCTGTTATAACTCATGCTGTGATGAACATCTACACATGCATTTTTCTACAAATGTATAAGTATAGTTGAGGAATGAATTCTTGGAAATAGTATTACTGGATCAAAGGGTTAATACATTTACAATTTGTTATTGCCAGATGATCCTCCAAATAGATGGCACTCCCAGCAACAATATAAAGTGCCTGCTTTCTTATTACCAACACTTTGTGTTATAAAATTTTATTTATCTTTGTTAATGTGGTTGATAAAAATGAATCTTTTTTTCATTTGTAGCTAGTAAGTCATAGAGCCAAAATTTGAAGTCAGGCTTTTCAGTGAGCTGGTACTCTTACTATAAAGCTGGAACTGATATTCTTAATTACCACACTATACTGTGTAAACATAGCAAATAAGGTTGAGCATCTCTGCATATTTTGTAAGGCATTTACATTTTTTGTTTGTGTCCATATTTCTATTATGGATTTACTATCATTTTTTTTAAATGTCTCGTTACTGCCAAGTCTCACAGATGTAAATCAGCCAAGAAGAATCAAGAGATGTCAAAACTAGTAGGTGAAAAGGTGAATGCAGAACAGAATATTTACAGAGGCTTTAACTACTTACTACTCCTTCAAAACACTGAATGAAATAGAAAACAAAAGACACTGAATAGGAAAGGGAAAATGGAACTTTACAGTGGAGAAACCAGGCAGACACCAACTCAGTCATGTGATCCATGTTAGCTTCTTCACTAGTAATGAGACAAATCAAATTTTGTGTACCGCATAAGATGCAGTAAGAAGAACATAGCACCTGTTCTATGATTTTTCTGCCAAATATGCAAACCTTGACTATAATCATGAGAAAACTTCAGACAAGTTGAGGAACGTTCTAAAAAGTGACAGGCCTATAAATCTTAAAAGATATCAAAATCATAAAAGACAGGCAAAGTAAATTTGAAATTATTTCAAAATAAAAAGAGAAAGTTCTCATTTTATAACTTGGTACTAATTCATTTTGTCAAACCAGTATCAAAAATCCACTATGTAAATGTATAACTAGTTTTTAGAGGTATATTTATCACAAAAAGTTTGTTATAACTGATTCCTTCGTTTCCTCTATTATATTCAAATCCAGGTCAGTTTTAAATCTGTTATATACAGTCTCTCCTTATTATTCACAGATTTCATATTTGGAATTCAACTACTTGCTAAAATTTATTTGTAGTTCCCAAATTGGTACTCAACATACTTTTACAGTCATCATGGATATGTGCAGAACTGTGAAAAACATGCGTCACCAGATGTACATGTTCCCAACTGAGGTCTAACTGCTTTCTTGTTTTATTTCTTATACTGTAAATAATTGTCCTTTTTTACGGTTTATTTAGTGCCTAGTTTTTCACATTTTTGTGCTTTTTGTTGGTGATTTCACAGTTTAAAATGGCTCCTAAGTATAGTGCTGAAGTACACTCTGCTGTTTTAAGCACAATGAAGGCTCTGTTGTGCCTTATGAAGAAGAAATATGTGTGCTAAATTAGTTTCGTTAGGGCATGAGGAATAGTGCTATTGGCCGTGCATGCAATTTTAATACTTTGATAATATATATTTTTAAAGGTGTCTTTAAACAGAAACACAGATAAAACAAGATTATACTAATTGGTTGACAATAGTATCATGGCCACTCACTACCATAAATAACAGACAACTGTACTTCTAATATGAACACCAAACTTCTACTTCAGGGAGGTACACATTTGCCCTCAAATTCTATCAGATCAGCATTTATTCTTCAAGTATTTCCAAATTTGAGAAATAGCTAATTATTATTTAATGAGATTATTAATTGTATCTATTGTTTGAAGTTTAATTTTACTCAATAATTAGAGTAGGACATTTATTAAAATCGATAGCAAAATTCAATGGAAGCTCAGCCTTAAAAGATATACTCTTTGATCTGTGGTCTCACCAGAATTTTGGAATCAACAGTATTGCACTAAGGCAGGCAGTTTAGAAGAGCCATGGAAGTGGGAAAGATGATATAGAGTGTGGGCCATGGCACAGGTATGTAGTGAGCATATCCCCAGAAAGAACCTTATCAAATTTCCTGCAGATTCAAGATTCAGATTTGTTTTTACAGAACACGAATTATTAGGAAACATTAAAAATACTGCCAAGGTTGCTAACAAGGATTTTGGCTTATAGTAGGCTTGTCAGATAAAATATTCAGATTAAGTACTGCATGAAATATACTTGAAAATGATTTGTCAGTTATCTGAAATGAAGTGGTACCCTATATTTTTATTTGTTAAATCTGGCAACCCCATAGCCTTACTTTTTTGCAAATGTTATTAAAGGCACAAGAAGTATGAATATTCGAGCAGGTGAAAGCTTGCAGCTAATAAAAGCAAATCCAAAAGTCAAATCTGGAAGTATTCTGGAGGACAGTCCATCGAAGTATAAAAAATCTGTTTTTTAAAAGAGAGTTTAAACTAACTTTCCCTGAAAGGGACACTGTTGTTTATTGCTACTACAGAATGGGATTGCTTTTGATATTACTAAATAGAAATTAGTTTAAAGAAGAAGGAAATGCCAAGCCTTTAAGTTTTACAATTGGAATGAAATATTCTTTATTAGAAGTAAAGGAGAAAAAGCTCACCTAGAGATGGAAAGTAGCCTGATGCCAAAATTGCATCGAACTCAAAAATTACTTTTAAAGTGGAATTAGTGGCTATTTATTGAAATAGTAGTGTGGTGAGTCAACAATGACATAAACCTGTGGCCTTGAAGAAACATATAACTTATTACAATTGCTTACTCTAATTCTTAATTCTTCAAGGAGTTAAATTAAAACGTATGCTTACTTCTTCCTCACCTCTTGAGATATGTGACCCTTTACAAATCTCTGAAGTCTAACATGTTTTATTTTCGCTATGTAAAATATTTATTAAAGAAAATATATTTCTCTTTTACCTCATGTCACTAAAAAACAATACTTTTTTTTTTTTTTCAAGATCACTGTTTGACGTGTTCTTTATTACAGGCTGTGAGGTCACTTAAGGAGACAATCGAAGACTGTTGGGACCAGGATGCAGAGGCTCGGCTTACTGCACAGTGTGCTGAGGAGAGGATGGCTGAACTTATGATGATCTGGGAAAGAAACAAATCTGTGAGCCCAACAGTCAATCCAATGTCTACGGCTATGCAGAATGAGCGGTAAGACCCAAAGGGGCATTCATCAGTCAGGATTGAAAACTGAACAGAGAACAGGAAATAAATACTATTCATCCAGTCTAGTAATGCAATGATTAACTCATCCAATTTAATATTATATTTTTTTATTTTACTGAAGATTTTTGTTTAGTATAAGTGCACCATGGAATCTGTGTTTTTTAATATCTAAAGAAATAGTAAAAGAGATCAGTCTTTTGCTATTAATGCTTCAACTTCCTG
Organism: Cynopterus sphinx; assembly: GCA_030015415.1. Classification (NCBI taxonomy): domain Eukaryota; kingdom Metazoa; phylum Chordata; class Mammalia; order Chiroptera; family Pteropodidae; genus Cynopterus; species Cynopterus sphinx. The sequence continues at coordinate 182,560,419 of CM057379.1, forward strand.
ATGATAATGGTAAAACATTTTCATAGTTCCAAAAGTTTGTAAATACTTCAACATATATTGTCTTATTTATCCTTTGTTATTTTTCCTTTTCTCCCTGCTTTTTGTTTGTTTTTGAAAAGGAAATGGTATATGAACTTGCCTATGTATCTAACCACAATTTCACTGGAGACTAAGTTTTCAGGCTTCCTATCCAATGCCCTTTCTTACAGAATATACTACTACTACTTTTATATGAGAACAATTCATAAGGTCTTCCCATCCCATCATAAACATTATTTCATGAGACATGCATTTCTTTATTAGAACTATGATTTTTGGTTCTAAATTAAAGAGCTTTTTAAAAAACTTCCTAAAACTTGGGAACTTTTAGGATGTGTCATCTGTGTTTTTAGTTCCATATTTTGGTGGGTAATCTTCCTATAAATTTGTCATGTTATCTGATACATGTTAAAAATTTTAAGAAAGGCATTCAAGAAAAAGTTGCCAGGGAAAGTTGAGATAAAAAACACTTGATTCTTCTTCTTCTTCTTCTTCTTCTTCTTTTAATTGTGGTACATTGGTTAACAAAATGTTTCAAGTGTACAATTAAATAGTAAGGCATATATATATTGCATTGTATGTTCACCACCCTTAATTAGATTTCTTTCTGTTACCACATATTTGACCCCTTTTACCCCATCGACCTACCCCCTCCCCCACTACCCTCTAGTAATCATTAGTCTGTTGTCCATGTCCTTGAGTCTCTATTTGTCATGTTTGTTTGTTGTTTTTAGGTTTATATCCCACATATAAGTGATATCATGTGATTTCTATCTGACTTATTTTGCTTAACATGATTATCTCGAGGCCTATTCATATTGTTTCAAATGACAGAATTTCATCTCTCCTTATGACTGAATAATATTCCATTGTATACTTGTACCTCTTCTTTATCCAGTCATCTGTTGTAGGACTTCGATTATTTCCATGTCCTGGCTACTGTGACTAATGCTGCTTTGAACATCGGTGTGCAAATATCTTTTGGGATGTGGATTTTCAAGTCTGGTTTAAAGACCCAGTAGAGGGATTGCTGGATCCTATGGTAGATCAATTCTTAGTTTTTTGAGGAACCTCCATACTGTTTTCCACAGTGGTTGTACCAATTTACAGTCCCACCAGCAGTGCATGAGGGTTCCTTTTTCTCTGCATCCTCTCCAGCATTTATTTCTTGTCCTGAAAAATACTTGATTCTTGAATCATTTTCTTTGCTAGTTTTTATTGTTCTAATTTCTAAAGTGCAATTTATATTACAACTGTAGGCCCCAAATTGGGTTTGCACTACTTAATTTAGGTTGAATTAACTTCAGCATATAAACCCTTATGCCTTATAAATCAACAAGTCAAGGAAGGTAGAGACTAGCAATTCTAAATATAAATTTTCTCACTTTATACATACATAAAGATAGTCTTCTGTTTCCATCTCACCTTATCTCTATATTTTATGTATGCTCTAGTATGCTATTTGTACCTCTCTCAAGAGTTAGTTACCTTTACTTTAGACGTTCTTGAACTTTTCTTGAATGGTAGGAAGAGCCCTTGATGTCCTCTCTTGCTTTGGCTGTTTTTTGCTTTCTGCGTCATTCAGCTCTACCCCTTACATGCTTTTCATGTCCAGTCACTTCTAAATAGTTGCCCCAAAATCATAGTTCATGCTATAGTCATTCCACTCTAGGTTTCATTGTATTGAATCTTACCCTTCACACCTCCTAAAATTCATTTTCTTATGCACTACAACAGCTTTTTATTTCTTTTTCATTCTCCTGAGTTTCATCAGTCTTTCTTCATAGAATTTCTCCTTTAACTGTTGCTTTTTCCTACAATACTTCATCTTTTAATGTTCCCAATGTTTATACTTTGATTGTTTTAGTTAAAGCTACTCCTGGTTTTTATCTTAAATAGCATAAATATGTTACAGTGTGATGCTCAAGAACTGTCATACTCATGGTGTGGCTATGACTGTGAAGAACCCTGGATAACTGGAGAACATTTCTGAATCTTTGATCCTTCACTTGAGTATCACATTCTGCCTTATACTCTGGGCTGTAGGTCTTCCATTGATATGGCTTAGTCTACCCCAGAAAGATACATCCCATTGCTAGATTATGCCTCATTTTGGATGTACTTTGGAACATCCTAAATGCTTATGTTCTTTTTAAAATTTGGCTATTGGAACTTAACTGGTAACATATTTGTTGAGTAGCCACTGTGTATCTAGAATTATGAGAGTACAAAAGAAACATATGACATGCCTCTCATGAAACTTCCTGATTGTGTAAGTAGACAACTCAAAGATATATTTAGTAATGCTACAAAAGTATAGGAGAGATTTTTAAATGAACTCTTGTAAACAAAAGTAATGAACATCTATAAAGATCATATCCAGATTCACATAGGTTTTTCAGTAGGCTTAAATCATATAAAACTAGCATTAATAACTAGTAAGTTATTAATTGATATTTAATTATATGATTAGAATTTTTAAATACTCTCTAGAGTGATATGGGTTAGGAACAAAATAAAAAGCACTTCATACTTTAAAATCAGAGGTGTTAAACTTGGAAAGTCAATTTATCATAAATGTACAGTCTCAGTGTGACACTTTTTTCTTTCTTTAAGCAACCTGTCACACAATAGGCGTGTGCCAAAGATTGGCCCTTATCCAGATTATTCTTCTTCCTCATACATCGAAGATTCTATCCATCACACTGACAGCATTGTGAAGAATATTTCCTCTGAGCATTCGATGTCCAGCACACCTTTGACAATAGGGGAAAAGAACCGAAATTCAATTAACTATGAACGACAGCAAGCACAAGCTCGAATCCCCAGCCCTGAAACAAGTGTCACCAGCCTGTCCACCAACACAACAACTACAAACACCACTGGCCTCACTCCAAGCACTGGCATGACCACTATATCTGAGATGCAATACCCAGATGAAACAAATCTTCATGCCACAAATATTTCACAGCCAGTTGGGCCAACTCCTGTCTGCTTACAACTGACAGAAGAAGACTTGGAGACCAATAAGCTAGACCCAAAAGAAGTTGATAAGAACCTCAAGGAAAGTTCTGATGAGAATCTCATGGAGCATTCTCTTAAACAGTTCAGTGGGCCAGACCCACTGAGCAGTACCAGTTCTAGCTTGCTTTATCCACTCATAAAGCTTGCAGTAGAAGTGACTGGACAGCAGGACTTCACACAGGCTGCCAATGGCCAAGCATGTTTAATTCCTGACGTCCCGTCCACTCAAATCTATCCTCTCCCCAAGCAACAAAACCTTCCTAAGAGACCTACTAGTTTGCCTTTAAACACCAAAAATTCAACAAAAGAGCCCCGGCTGAAATTTGGCAGCAAGCACAAATCAAACTTGAAACAAGTAGAAACTGGAGTTGCCAAGATGAATACAATCAATGCTGCAGAACCTCATGTGGTGACGGTCACCATGAATGGTGTGGCAGGTAGAAACCACAGCGTTAATTCCCATGCTGCCACTACCCAGTATGCCAATGGGGCAGTACCATCTGGCCAGACAGCCAACACAGTGGTACATAGGGCCCAAGAAATGCTGCAGAATCAATTCATTGGTGAGGACACCAGGCTGAATATTAATTCCAGTCCTGATGAGCATGAACCTTTATTGAGGCGAGAACAACAGGCTGGCCATGATGAAGGTGTTCTGGATCGTCTTGTGGACAGGAGGGAACGGCCACTGGAAGGTGGCCGAACTAATTCCAATAACAACAACAGTAATCCATGTTCAGAGCAAGATATTCTTACACAGGATGTTCCAAGCACAGTAGCAGATCCTGGACCATCAAAGCCCAAAAGAGCACAGAGGCCTAATTCTTTGGATCTTTCAGCTACAAATGTCCTTGATGGCAGCAGTTTGCAATGTAAGTGGAAGGATCATGTAATCTCTCTTGCTTGTCTTTGGGACCATTTAAGTAACTACTTAGATAGAATCAGACTGCGTTTCAACTAGTGATAAAATAAGCCATTTGATTAGACCTCAAAAGTGATTAGACTATTATAAAGAAAAAAGTAATTTTTTTTCTTGTTGATAATTAAAAAGTCAATGTCACAATAGAATAATTATCAATTTAATATATGCCTTACATAGCTACTGGTTTATAATGCAGTTCATATATTTGCTATCAATGGTTAAGATTAAATAAATATTTACCAGTTTAAAAGCTTCAAGTAAAATTTTGCCAGTATAACTTTTGAAAGTTTGTTGAGCATATTAATATCTATTATATACACTTAGATTTTATCAGACTTAATAAATCTTAAAAGACCAGAGAAAATTCAGAAAAGTCACTATAAAGAAAATATAAAGTTGTTCTTGGTTTTTTAGCATCACCTTGTTCAAGAGTATGTGTTGATTCTCCCACATGCCTATAGCATTGTGCTATGGGCCCCTTAACAACTTAAATAACTAAAGCAAATAACTTAATACTTGGTTTTGGCCCTAAAGCAATTATAACACAAGACAGAAGAGCTCACCAAAATCTTTAATAGTCATTATTATACAAAATGATTTCTCTTTTAGACAGACAACACTTAGGAAAAAAAAAAAAAGTCATGTATATGGTTTTTGTCAAGTACTACAAAATGGGCTGAAGAGAATGAGCTCTCAAAAATTAATTAGTAGAATCTAGCCCCTTGCTTGAGTGGTTTGTACTATATAGAGCACCAGGGACCGGTTCTCCTATGAGAATCTAATGCCTGATGATCTGAGGTGGAGGTGAGGCAGTGATGCTAAGGCTGGGGAGCAGCTGCAAATACAGATGAAGCTTTGCTTGCTCGCCTGCCACTCACCTCTTGCTGTGCAGCCTGGTTCCTAACAGGCCACCAACTAGACCAGTCCACTTGACATATCCTTTGGCAGGGCTTCATATCAGTAAGATGTCTTGTCAGATATGGAAGGGGGAGTTACTAGAAAATTTGCATTCCACTATTTTTGTCATTGTTCTGTAGAATATCATATGTCAAGTGCCTTTTTGATTTGGTCTACTTTGAGCATTAAGTAGAATGATTAAATGTATTTTGCCAAGTTAGGATTGCTACCAGTAATCAAAGGGTTTGAGAATACGGCTGAGCGTTTTGAATTTTCTTCCCCGTTTTAGTTTTTTGGGTTTTTTTTTTGAGGTTTTTAAGTATTTTCTTCCTTGCCCTATAGAATAATTTAACCAGTTATAAAAATATTGGACTTAAAGAGTCTCAAAAATAAGTTGGTTAAGTTTTGCTGGGCATCATGAATTTCAAGAAAAGTTCATTAGCACCTCCTACAAACATTAGTTTGATCTGTTCTCGAGTTACAACCCTAACATTACTTTATAATAGTTTTTTTATATGTAATTCATTTTTCTGTACTTTTATTTTCAGTGGGTGAGTCAACACAAGATGGCAAATCAGGATCTGGTGAAAAGATCAAGAAACGTGTGAAAACTCCCTATTCTCTTAAGCGATGGCGCCCCTCCACCTGGGTCATCTCCACTGAATCACTGGACTGTGAGGTCAATAACAATGGCAGTGACAGGGCAGTTCATTCCAAGTCTAGCACCGCTGTTTACCTTGCAGAAGGAGGCACTGCCACAACCATGGTGTCTAAAGATATAGGAATGAACTGTCTGTGAAATGTTTTCAAGCCTATGGAGTGAAATTATTTTTTGCATCATTTAAACATGCAGAAGACATTTAAAAAAAAACTGCTTTATCCTCCTGTCAGTACCTACTCCTGCCCCTGCAACAAGGACTTGCTTTAAATAGATTTCAGCTATGCAGAAAAATTTAGCTTATGCTTCCATAATTTTTAATTTCGTTTTTTTAAGTTTTGCACTTTTGTTTAATCTCGCTAAAGTTATATTTGTCTGTTATGACCACAGAACTATATGTGTGTGTATCAAAAGTGGTCTCAAAATATTTTTTTAAGAAAAAAAGCAAAAACAATGTATTGCTGATAATCAGTTTGAAACAGTTTCTAAAGGTTATTAAAACAGAAGCAAATTAAGACAGGTTTGACTGCAGTGGTGTCTGGTATCCACGTTTTATTTCTGGGCACAAGTTAGTTTATATGTTGATATGTTCCTGAACACACTGTCTTTTGGACATTCTTTTCTCTTGTATTTGGTTTGAATGTGCAATAGTCTATAGGCCACAAATAAGCTTTCTTGTAAGCTCTCTTCCTAACAGAGAACACATTCTTCCATAATATGAACATTTTTCTTCCCCATTTTCCATACTTTTGGCGAGTCTGTTCTATGACAATGAATTTTGCAGAGGAGAAAGCAGCTACCTGATTTTCTTGCTTTCTCTCTCATTATGGAGAATGCAGAAGCATTGTCTCAAAGGGCTCTAAAAAAGAAACTACCAAAACCTAATTTGAAATGCTATTTCTTTTAACCTTCCAGATCCTAAATGTTTCCTTCCAGGCATTTTAATAAACATTTGTTTCTGGTTTTGGAAGTTCATAAGAGAGCATAGAACAAAGTAGAGGAAGTCAAATATTAGCATTTTTTTTCATTTTATTTTATTTTTATATGTATGTTATATTTCATTTTCATTTATTTAAGAAGCACATTTTTATCAGAAAACTTACAGAGCTATACATATATGGAATTTTTAAGTAAGTAGATGGTTAAGACAGTATAGTGTTATATCCTCCATTGTTGGAGTAGGCCATCTTTGACTCAAATAAAATTACATTTTCTGTTTAAAATAACTTCAAAAGTGATTCATAGTTTTGAGCCTTTAGTATCTTTTTATCCCCTTCCCAAGCAAATCCTGATGACTATCTGAAAATGATTCCTCTTCCCATTACCTAAAACACTATGTGGAAACATCATTCAACTGGCAAGCCAAGTCCCTGTGGAAGGAAGGGTTGCTGCCAAGCCTCTCATCATTGAGCAGACTGAGACTTAACCTCTATCTTTTCAGAACTGTTTTTTCACTAATCCTATTTTCATAATTTCTCCTTTTGCAAATTTTTCACATGATGTGTGATATGTTAGCATTTATTATTTACATTATATTCTAATGTACTTTTTAGTGATAGTATTTTATGTATCCTTCAAATCATATTGTTTTCTTAAAGCTTCCTTTGCTTTTTTCATTTCTGATAATCTCTAAAACAACTGCATTTTTAAAATAAAGCACTTTATGTCAAATAAGGGACTTTTTTTTATAAGCACAAATTACTTTCTATCAATTTGCAAATAGTGATGCTGTCACTTATTTTTTACAGAGTACTTAGAGTACTTAGTACCTATTATCTAATTAAGTTCTAAGATTTCTCTGGGAAATAAAAAGCTAAGAGGAAAGCAAAAGTCCCCTGAACAATATTTTCTCACTCATATTCCTCTATCTTCATCAGTTAGCTAAAAACAGCCTAAATTTCCTAATTTGCTATCCAGAATACTTATGACTTGTATATAAGCCTTCTCTTGTTTGCCATATCCTGTGATCTTACGAGTTAGATATTAAACACATAATAATTTATTCGGCCACATTACTAAACACGGTTTTGAATTCTTAAATTAAGATTCTTTTACTAGTGCCCAGGAGTTCTACCTTTTTTAAATGTTTTATTGGCCTTTATCTTGATTCAGACCCTTAAAATTTTTTTGGTCTTCTGGTATAATTTTTTTTCTATTTAGTTATTCTTTTATCTATGTAACAACTTATTTATATCTTTCCCAGTAAATTTTCACTTAGTTTCCTTACCTTTAAATGTCATTCTACTGCATTTCAGAATATTATTTTCAAACATTTGTAGGACATCCTTGATTCAAAATATAGTTCTTCTTTAATTGAAATCACTAAGGATAAGTGACCATTTGAGATCTAGCCAATCTTTTCCTGACAGAGAAGAATTACCTTACATTCTACTATACTTTGTGTTTGGGTCAGTTGTAAGTTTTCCAACATTTTCAATATTTAATAATAAAATACTTTCAAAAATTAATATACCAAATTAAAAGAACTCCTTATAGTTTCCTATTTCATGCAAGCATTTTAAAAACAAATAATTTCCTGTTTTTAGTAGACTTTTGAAAAAAATGTAGAAAATGTAGACCATTTTAATAAATTTTACATTAGATTGTACAGGAGACTTATTTTTAGAATCTGTTTATAATATACAAGCAAGCAAAATGACTTACTTGCTAATTTTATTCATCTAAAACAATTGTTTCCTAAAGCTTATATTTAACTATCACAAAATTATGCATGTAGAAAAGCATTTGAGTCATTTTGAATAAAAGGCCATTTAATGAAAAAATATTCATTTAGCAAGATAGTATCACAACCTTAAAAGCATTATAATAGGTAATCAAAGTCTAATATTAATTTCCTTAAATATCATAACTGTATATCAGAACTAAGTAATTGAAAGAACTTGATTTGAATTGTATTTAGATAAAAATGGTTTGATAATAATTCCTAAAAATGTTCCCCCTTTTTAAATGTATAATCAGGTTGGGGGGAACCCTGATATCAGTGTAAAAAGTTACAGTAAGGTGCAGGAGTGAAATATAACTAATTGACCCTTTGTCGCATACTGAATCCTGGGATATACATACTCTGTCTCTTTTAGTCCAAACAACCCTATGAAGATTATAGTTAATATTCCCCTTTTACAAATGCATACTAAGAAATTCACCCAAGGCCCTCATCTAATAATAGACAAAACTGGGATTTTAACCTAGGTTTGCCTCTCTTCACACCTCATCCATACCATTCTACCTACACACTACAACAGGGTGTATAACACTGACAGTTTGTAAGAAATTCAGTCATTATATTCTAGCACAATTGTGGCTTCTTTATAAGCCAAATCAGATACCTTAATGATGTTAAAAGTTAGGCAGCCACATCAGAAGACATGTAGACATATTTATCTTGATTGTTGCTTGAGAAATAATTACTAAATCAAGACAAAATTCTATCTTACCTCTGCTGTCATGAATCTTAAAATCATTTCACTTCTTTTCACTCTTAACATTGTTACTTTGAGAAACTAAGGTAAAGTAAATTTTAAGGTAAAATCGAAGGTGGCTTATGAGAATAGAGACTTTTTCCTAAATTGATTCTGTGCTTGTTTTAGAGGAATTAATTTAACATGGACTTTTGGTCTCCTCAATCCTTTGACTCCATCTTGAAATTTTCTGCTTTTAGTGACTTTAGAAAATTTTATTAATTCAGAGAACTAATTGAGGAGGATGTAGGAAGCATACTTGGATACTGTCCTTTTGATAATGCAATTTGTATAGCTTCCTTAATATATGTCCACATGTTCCAGAAAATGTATGTCAGTTCTAAAGGTGAAAATAATTTTTAAAAGGTAGGAAAACTCAAGTATATAGTTCAGTGGGAATTATCACAAAATTTGGCAAGCATTTTTATTTAAAATACTTAAAAATTTGGCTTCTAAAGCCAAATGGAATACTTGGTAGGCTATAGCTCTTTACTGAACCTTCCATTCTCTGTCAGCCTTTCTCTGCAAAGTCATTTAAAATGGAAAAATATTTCAACAGACTTTTAGTCTCTTTTTTCATATTTATGGAATGAATATTTACCGGAGCAAGATGATAGTTACTGGAACTTGAGATTACTTACATTTCTATACAACCTTTTTACAAGTTATGTTGAATTTATTATCAGTTAAATATAGGTTATTACATGACTATTCACAGGTTGCTTTATATATTACTTTTCCTTCCAGGCTCTTTAAAGTTACAACCTGTACACATGGTAGTTGATAGACCAGTTATTCCAGAAATTGCATAATAGTCCTACATATACCCCAGAAGTCTTTTTCAGACTAGGATATTTCTAAACATTCATACTTCTTACTGTCAGTTTGCTCTTCAGCGGATAAAATTGCATTTTGACTTTTAGATTCTGAACTATGCAAACTTTAGCCAAAACTACCTTGCACAACCTACTCCTTAAATATCTACCTTGATTAAGTAAATCTGCCAAGTCACAGCTTGAGCTAATTACACAAATGTTATTATCAAAAGAAGGCTTTTCTGCAGGTTCCCAGATTAACATAGAAAAGGAAGTCCCAGGGTGCTCTGGTACACCTAAATGTTACTTTCCTCAGTCACCTCTTAGTTTGTGTCTGACTGTGTCCTCTGGTTATCTGACTTACAATCTTCTGCATCAGGAAGTTTCCTTCATATCTATTTTGTTTCCCTCCTGTTTTCATTTTATATCCAGTTCTCTTATTCAGTAGTGAAAAAACAGCAGTTGGTTATCCTCTTCAACATTGTTAGTCTTCAATATTTAGGCTTCTCATTTAACATCTAAGTCTCGGTTCTTCAACCAAAATTGTTTTGATTCCTTTAGCATTTTTTCCTCAGTCCTGTTTTAATAACTATTTATATTTAAGAATACCTAAAATTATATTTTTGTTAAATTTAAATTCATTATTCTAGTTAATAGTTCAAGAGGATAGAATTGAGAATTATGTTAACCTTTTGACAATAGATCTAACCATTAGATTGTCAGCAAATCACTTTAAAGTTTTGTATCATCTAATATTTTTTAAATTGTGGAGTTTTATGATTTTATCTTCTATTTAGTTAGAACTAAAAAGCCATGCATACAAAATTATATATCATTTTGCCATTAAAAATGTTTTAACATGTTTCAGTAAGCTTAGCATTATGATTGAACCACAAAAAACATGTATGTTTTACATATTTCTTTGTAATAAATATGAAACACAAAGTGCAACATCAACTTTTAAAAAGCAAATCCTACAACAATCAGGTATTATCTGTGTACATTTTTGCAGACCACTTTTGAAATACTTATCATTGTTTTGCAACATAGACTATAAATTCACTGAACTTTTAAGTGACTGGTTAAAGTTGTGTGTTTGTGCATACTAAAAAATACAGGATTTTATCTGATGGCTGACACATTTGAAAGTAAATTACTTAAGGATTTATGCTGTGTATTAAAATGATGCCCCAAATAAATTTATCATATCTTGAAAATTTCAATTCCGTTATTACTGTGATGTTTATAGTGTTTCTATTAAACATGTGACAGGAATTTTTAAAACTTAATTTGGAACCCAGATTTTAATATCTGGGTAAGAGAAAAGGAATCTTTAGAAATAAGTCACATTAGGGTATCAAGTTATGATTGAATTTTTAAGCAAAAACTGTATTTTAAACTATAAATTGGGTTTTTAAATAATTTAAAAGGTATCGTGGGTTTTTTCCATTTTATTTATACTTTTGGATTTTAAAAACATCATGTTTTAGACTCACTCTATAGACATAATATTACTCAAAAGCTCAGGGCCCCTTCCATCACTTTGCACATTGAAAAACTCAATTGATAGTAAACAAGCAATTAGATCCAGTTAAATATTTAAAGTGTTGTACACACAGTTCATTTAATGTTTCATTTTAGGATTTGATTTAATTTACAGAGACATAATATCATTTCCTTAATCAAAACTTGCCCAGTTAAATAATTACTGAATAGATGGAAATGATTCAACTAATCAGCTACCTGTTGTGGAATATTTGGGTCTTAAGAGTTGAAGCATCACCTTCAAACCATTTCTGTTCTTTGGTCAAATGGTTATGCATAATGGGACTAATTCATTTATTTTATTATATTTTTTAATGGGAGAACTTAGTTCCTCTGAGATGAAATTTTCTCAGGAGGTGTAATTCAACATTATAAAACTGTCTTCTAAAAGTGAACTAATGTGTTTGTAGCTTTAGTAAAGCTTGAAAGGTTTGAAAAGGTAGCCTCTGGTAACTTACTTATCTCCAATCCAAATAGAATTTTTCTTCCAATCAGAAAAGTTCAAGCTCTAAATTGGTATGCCACATACTTACAATCCTAGCAGTGAAGTGGTGAAGTGATTTGTTACCAGTCTCTTGTCTCAGGCTCTTCTCCTTATTACCAATCCTCAAAAATAGAATAGGGAAACATTTTTAAAGAAATTTAGTAATAAGAAAGCTAAATTACTAAAAGATTCAATTCAAAGATAGGTCCTGGTTTAACATTAAATTGCCTGGCTTCTGTGGCTTTTTCTGGTCACATTTATTTATTTAAACAGTTTTTGTATGCCTTATCATCATGTTTCCACGGAGATCATAATGTATACGTGTATAAGCTGGAATCATCCTTAATTTTATGTTGATAATTCTTCAAATGAAGATAAGCCGATAATTTAATATACACTAACTTAGGGTGTTGTTATAGCCGAAACATGGGGATGTGTAGCTGCCATGCTTTTTCTTAATGGACAGGAGAAACATAAGCTACAGAGTATTCATTTCTGAGGATACTTTTCTGGAGTAAGAAAGGCTGAAAATTTTTGTCAATTCCTCAGAACCTTCTATCTTGTTAACGGGTATCTTGTTGGTGTATTTTGCTCTTACATTACAGATAGAATATCATATATGAATTTATGAATAATTTCAGTTATTTTGCTTTTGTATAAGCCGTCTGAGACCTTGCAATGCTGTATAAGTTGTGTTTGATGGATCAGTGTATAAAATAAAGCAAATCACTTTTCTTTTTGTATTATCTATGGATGCCACTATGAAAGCTGACATTAAGCCACTAAAGAGTTTTCTATGAATAATTGTAAGTAAATGCTTTGATATATATAAACCTAAATAAAAAGATTGTATTGATACAGAGACATTGGAGGAGATTTTAAGACAGTTTTTAGGTTTAAAAAAGGCTTGCTGTAAAATGGTGCATTATTCCATTTATTAAAGATCATGTTAATGACAACAGTAATCGTATCTTTTGATTTCATGAGGTCACCAGAAATTATGATTGTTAGTGCGGTATTTAGGGCATTTGCACGAGGATAGCAAATGTTCTATCTAATATGACTTTCATTCCTCAGTATTGTACATCAAAATTAAAAAATCAGCTAACGATAAAATAATAATTATACACCTACTGTATACCAAGTACTGTTAGTTATTTTACATATATGTGGATAATTTTCTTAGTATTCCTACGAAAAACATATTACTGTCCCCATTTTACAAATTAAAAAACTGGCTTAGAGAAGTTAAATACCTTGCCCAAACCACAGAATTGGTAAAGATCAGATTCTAATATGTTTTCCATTTTGCTTCGAACTACAGTTTTTAATCTCTGGTTATGGAAAGAGAAACAAAAATGATAATGGTGCAGTGGTTATGTAGGGTATCCAAGAACATGCATGAAGCAATTTGAGGTTAATGAAAAGCTACCAGAAGTTAAAACAACTGTCTCTATTGGCATAACATTGTGTTTTGCTTCACATCATCAAATAATCTTTTCAATTAGACCTTTGTGTTTAAATAGAATATGAGTTTGAAAAGGCAAAACATTGTTTTTGACTCAATAAATTCAACGTATTAGCTAAGTGTCCTACAGCAGAATCCTGTGTCATTTCACAGGACAACCATATTTTAAAAGAATGTTGGATCACTCTTACCTAGATGCCAAGGAGATTTTTGCTTGAGGAAAAGAATGGCCTACTTCCACAGACTCTGTTGTCATCTTAAATGATATTTTAGAGATAATAGATTTGGGGTACCTTCCTTTTGACTCACGTGCCAAACCTTAAAAATGTTACAGGGTTCTATAGCAATATTCTACAGAATCCACTATGTAATATTTAAGATGACAACTAAATGTCCTCAGAGAAAATACAGTGACCCGGGAAATCTGTGTAGTAATGACATGCTGATGGTTTTGATAACGACTTATCACAAATTATTCTCATTTGCCCCTACACCTATCTGATTCATCTTCCAAATTTACATCCTTCTCTGCAAAGGACTAACTTAAGCTAGTGATTAATCTTCCTCTTTGTTTTCTAGTGTTTTTCAAATTAAAGGCCAAATTCACTTATTTGAAATTGAATCATTGCTCTACTGAGAGACACCAAAAAGTATATGATTTCTGTTGTCCCCTAGGAACTTAAACCACCTTGTGGAGGAGAGAAGGCCTCCCGAGGAAATGGTTACATCCAAGAAAGATGACATGCTAAGTGCCCAAATAAGTGGTAAACTATACATTCAACATGTGTTTGAAGAGCCAAGGAAGACTTCAGTGAAGAAATGATTATGGAGCAGGGTCTTGAAAGGACAGGTAGGATTTCAATGGGAAAAGTGAAAGAATATTTGAAGTAACCAAGGATAAGAGAAAATAGGGACTGGAAATGAAAACCAGACCCAGATGTCTGGACTTGCTGTCATTGACAATAGGGAGATCAAAGTTTCTTGGGAAAGAAAGACCTTGATAAAAGTAATGTGAAGTTTAGACTGAGAGCTGTGTAGGCTAGATTAGAAAGCAGAGTGATTGGACTGAGAAAAAAATACAAATAAAATGCAATTTCCATTGTTACCAATAAGTTCCTCTTTCAGAGGGGCATCGAAAACTTTTTTGAATACCTAATGTATAATGAGCACTTTAGGAGTAGGAGATAAAAGACATAGTCCCAACCTCAAGTTGCTCACAGTAGATTTGGAGAAAATTATAGTACAAATTGTAAGTATTGTGACAGAGTGAAAACCCAGAGTATTACAGATAGAACATGGCAAGAATACCTACCTAATCCAGTCTTAGGAGTCAGAGGCACTTTCTTCTTTTGAGATAACTTTCCTGACTGCCTTAAAATATGGGTAGAAATTAGTTAAGAAATGAGTAATGGCCCTCTAAGCATAAATTGCAGCACTCCCAAAGCCCTAGAGGTCTGAGAGGGTGGAGCTTTTTTCAATGGGATGGGAGGATGTTAGATAAGAGTAGAGTTTGGGATGCCAAGTGAAAGTATGGAAAGGGAATGGCCTAAAGGAACCTGGATGACTCAGGTAGTAGTATATCACAGAAGGGTTTGCATGCTATGCTAAGAATTTGGATTTATCCTGAAAGTCAGTGGAAGAATTTAAACAGGGGGTTTCAAATTAGGCAATGCAATAGGTGGTATAAAGAATGTACCGAGAGGAAAGAAGTTGAAAATAGAAACATGGTGCCTAGTATGGCACTGACAAAAGATAATGAGAGCCTGAATCAAGGTTGAGTCAGTGATGGTAGAGAAGAAGCAGACTGGTTCAGGATCAAAGGGTAGCAGTGGGAACCACTAAGATGAGCATTGGAGAGGTAAATATTGTAACTTCAAAGTTCTAATTTAGCAAAAGACTGATGGACCTTCAGAGAAATTAAAAACACAAGAATGTGCAGCTAACAGAAGTGACTGCCTTCACAGGTTTTGAAAATAGAAGTTTTTACATCATGAATTCAAAATTTTGGTTCCAAGAAATACATGCAGATACCTTTTACCCATTATCCTTGGAAATGCTCAAGAATAGAGCTTTCTATAGGTAAGTCACACAGTTCAATTTGATCCTGTTGAGTTAGAGGCTTATTAGACAAATTTGTTGCATATGGTTTTGCACTAGGACATTTTGGGGCTGGCCCTGTCCCTGCCCTATAAAAAATGAGTATCAAGAGTAGCCCTAAAAAGAACAGCAACCAAAAGATATCATGCCATAGTGGATGGTGGAAAGGTTGTGTGGAGGTTGTGTTGACTATAGCTATGTGATTTTCTAAGAGTTGCCCTTCTCTTCACCAGTGCTTACCTCTCCCAACAAGTTCTCAACGAGCTTAACTGCTCAACCCTGGAGCTCTTTCTTCATTCTCTACTTAATTAGAAAGGAAGGTAGAAAAGCCCAGAAACTATTTCCTATTCAAGAAAACAAGCATCTCATGTGTGTTTAATTTTTTTTTTTATGATAATTGTGATAAATGGAACACATGGAAGGTGCTGGTGGTAAACAAAAAGTCAGGCAGGCATTTCTCCAGCAAAAAGAGTTTATTCGAGAATAACAGAGAACTGCAATCTGGGCAGGCCATGTGCAAGTCTGGAGAAACAAAGGAAAGGATGCTTTATTATAGAGGGGGAAAGGAAATTGAAAGGGCTATTAACCCAGAGTTATTCCTGCTGGCTTTGTGATCATGTGGGGCATCTGATCCCCCTTCTGGCCTTCCTCTAAATGAGGTTTCTGTTTATTTTTACAAAGGGAAGTTTTCCTTTGCTTACAAACTTTCCATAGATTTAACCAATCAATAATTTATGTAAGATGTCATGGAAAATATATTTAAGGAAACAAATTATTATCTTCAGATGTCATGCAGAACATCAGAACTACTTGGGTTTTTTTTTTTTTAAGTAAAAATTTTACTGAGTTTTTTAAGTAAATAAATATCTTAAACTCTCTTATCCATGAAACTGGTCATGCCTTCTAGAAGTCACGTCTTCTTACATTTAGAAAAATAAAAGAAATTTGCAATACAAATTTAAAGTAAAAGCTCTTGCATCTTTCTCTTAGTTCCCACTGCACCTTCTTAACTGAGTTTCAAAACCACACTGTGAGCTATTGCAATGGGCACTAGTCTTCCTTTCTTTATTTCTCCCTATTCCAAGCAATTTTATTCTCTGCTGGCAGTCATGTTGTCAATACTCTTAGCAGGTTACCAATGGTTCAAGCTCCTCAATCTGAAATTCCAAGTTGTCCATCATGCAGCAGCCACTTACCTTTCCAGCCTTATCTTTGGGAACCCTATGTTTATAGCTATTGTCCACTTTATCTCCTTATTAGGTTGTTAGCCTTTTGCATCAGAGAAAAGTCTTATCAGTTATTTCTGTCCCTGAATTTTAATTGACTAATATGCTGATACCAAAATAATCTTTAAAAAATTTTTAAATTCTCATTTAACTTTTACTAATTAGGTGTCTTAGTCCAAGTTCTCTACATGCTCGAAAGTACTTTAAGTGCAGGCCATTTGATATGTTATTCTGTGAGATTTGTGGCACATTTTTAAAGTTGAAATTGACCAAAATGATATCACTAAGAGAATGTGTGGCTATGATATACATATCACATTTTTATATATCACAAAAAAATATACATATTTTAAATAAAGGAATTACAGTATTACCCATAAACTACATTCAGCAGGTATAGTTTTAATTAAAAGTGAATTAGAGTAAATGGGTTTGGAAAATAGATCCTTCATTTAAATATGTCTATCTTTTTGTTTTTTACTGTAGTGTTTTTATGCTTTACTTTTTCAGTCATGCTAATGAAATAGTAAAATCACACTATTCCCTGCATACCAGGCCAAGAATCTGTATAACACTTTGACCACTAGGCGGCTCACTTATTTCATGTTTTAAGAACTGGAGGCCTCCTTTTTTTCAATATCTAGATGTCTTCTATCAAATTGGGTTCATAATGTTTTCTTATCGATTACGAATATTAAGCAGGAAGGCTCCGTGAACACTACTTACATTGGAAGAGTCCAGAAATTTTCATTGGCTGAGAAAGTTTGGGTTAGGAGGCAGAAAGTTTACAGGTTACCCCTTCTATTCAGAACAATCCAAATACCAAAGCCACAACTCAGCAACCATGACTTTGCTATGACTTCACTTTAGTTTCACAACAAAATGTAATTTGCAATTCCTGAGACATTGAAAGAGGTGTCTAATCCAGAGTTGTTAGAATATTTTCACTAAATACTAGAATTTGCCAAGATTCTATCAAAGTTTAGCAAAGTTCCATGAAGGCATTCCATCAGCAAACTTAGGTTTTAGATTTTGTAAATCATTATTGACTTTGACTTTCTTGATATTCAATTTTTTAAGGAAACAATTTCTGATTTCTCTCCTTATTTTCTCTTTTCTGATTATTTTCTACTACAAAATTGCATTCTTACTTATATTCAGAATTGTTGCATAGCCTTCAATATTACTCTACATATTTCTTTAAGAAGGAGAAAAGGTACTACTTTTTTTTATTACTGTAAAGCTTTTGTGTTTTTTAAGTTTCCACTAAGATGCCTTCAGATGTATAAATGGACAATTCCCCAATTATAAGAATTTATTTGGAAATTTTAAGTGGTAGATGCAGCTAACTGATATCTACTTTATGAAAGATGAAAATTAAATAGTAAGAGAAGAATGAGACACCACTAACCTATCTTGATAAGCCAAAATCCCCCTCCATACAGAGGGAGAATACTGTAATCCCTATTTTCTAGGACAGGAATAAAAACATGATGAACCTAGAGCTGCACTCAGCCAGCCAGTTGTGTTTTGTTTGGCCTGAATAATACTTAAAAAAAAATTTTTTTAATACCTTTTAGGTGGGACCCAGACTCTCTCCAAACCCAGCAATTAATTCCTGTCTTCTACCCAACGAGATTTACCTACTTATCTTACCTTCCTAATCTTTGTAAGCTTTTGAATTGTACCCTAAGGAATTTCCATTCCAGGCATAACGTGGATTTAAGGACCTAGAGGAAATGCTTGGCATATTGGAATAAACTTGAGAGGAGAGGCAGCCTTGGCTAAAACTGTGAAGACAGCTTGTTTGCCACCTCCACTTGTCAGCACTTCTTCCCTTGTTGACGTATTTGTCTATTCTTTCCCATCTCCCACGAAACCTGCACATGAATAAGGGTCCAGGATTCATTCATGAGGTAAATGACTATGTGAAAAAATGTTTTTAACTATGTTATACTGTCCCAATATGGCTTCCTTTAAATCAAAAACAAACTTTCATTATATAAACAACACCAAACCAAATGGTGTAATCAGGAATCACCCCAACCTTGAACCCTGCTTGGTTGTTTTTATAAAAAATTCTCTTTCTTTTTTCTTTCCTTTCCTTTCCTTTCCTTTTTCCTTTCCCTTTCTTTTCTTTTCTTTTTCTTTTCTTTTCTTTTCTTTTCTTTTCTTTTCTTTTCTTTTCTTTTCTTTTCTTTTCTTTTCTTTTCTTTTCTTTTCTCTCTCTCTCTCTCTCTCTCTCTCTCTCTCTCTCTCTCTCTCTCTCTCTCTCTCTCTCTCTCTCTTTCTTTCTGAATTTTTTTCCTTTTTTAACTTGCTAGGAGAGATGGTTAGGAAAAGTAGAAAAGGGAGGCCACTATTTAGATAAAGGAAAGGTGAGACAGGAGGAGTTTCAATTCAGCCTTTTAGAATGGCAGGAGCAGAGGAAAGAGGAATTCAGAAATCATTTGCTCTAAGTCAAGCAAGTCTCTTATTTCATGGCAAACTGAACCAGAGAAGCATGAACTGTGTGCTATACTGACCTCAGAAAGTTAACTCAGTGTCCTTCATCTTCACAGTCCAGACTTATTTGTATTGTTTCTTACCTAATTTTTGTCTGGTTATAACTCTGGGATATTTCATTCTTTTAGAAGCTCATGTCAAAGAAAATGGTTGGTGATATGCTTTTAAACAGACACATTTCAAAATTAAAGTAAAATTTCCCTATAGTTTAGTTTTTCTTCTCCAGACTATATAATATAATATCCCCTTCTACCTTCCTGGTAGCCTCCTTTCTATATCTTATTTTGAATTGCTCTCCTCATTTTTTGCTAAACTTTTTCTGGTGTATTTTCCCCTAAATCAGATCTTCGACACCTTCAACTTTAATATACAATAGATAACTTAAAATTTTTACTTTTGGGAAGGTTATTAATGCTACAAATTCTGCTAACGTGGATTTTCTAGACCAAAACTTGTGTGAAATTAAGTCTAGAATTTAAAAGGTGTATGTTTTATTATATATGGCTTACAGGTGTGCCTCTCTTTAATCAGGTGTGCTACCTGAAAACCTGGATTTATAGAACAAAAAAGTGATTCTTCAAGTAAAAGAATTTACCAGTACTTTTTTAAAAAATAGGCTATCGTCTAGTACAAGTAGTTTTTTCAGTATCACATTTATCGTGCAAATTAATATGTACTTGGATAAATTGAGAGGGTGAGAAGAAAACTATGTGCAAATTGAAGCAATGTATAAACTGCCGGTTTTATAGAAAGTAACAGTAAGTCTTAGTGTCAAGTTACTCTACATTACCCTTTCCTGCACCTTCCTTAACAAGTGTCCACCCAAAAGCAAAATTTAAAGGGCTTCATTTCTAATATCTTCTAGCCTGAGTAAATAAACTCCTTCCCCAAACAGATAGTAGGTAAATAGGAAGGAAATGCATTTCTCAATTTAAAAAAGGGAAGTACTAAACATAGTACTTATTAATCTCTCTTCCAGAATAATTAAGTTGACTTGGGCTCTGACTATTTTTTAAGATTGCATTTTAACTAAAACAAAGCAAGAACTCCCCTTACAATTCAAACAGTTCCTTGAATTTTTCAGATGAACTCCACTCTCTTCAGCACTGACATCTCAAAAGGTACAAGCCAACACCCAAAGCCCCTTTGTAGCTAATTAGGGAACAATATTTCCTTGCCTGTATGTGCACTTGTGTGTGACAGAAACAGAGACAGCCATCAAAACTGAGAAAACAGGAACAGTGACTAGAATTAATAAAGCTCAAAGCTCAGAACCCCTTTGATCCCTAGAGCAGTGGAAAATCCATTTCTTACATTGTTACCCAGAAGTTAGAAATAGCAACACACAGGGAACTTACTGTCCTGGAGACATAGCAGAGACAGTCACAAGGGTAAAGAAAGTGGTGGTTTGAGTAGGCCGCCTACTCTTTATTCTTGGGGGCGGGTGGGGTTGGGGTGGGGTGGGGTGGTGGGGAGTTGGTAGCAAAAAGCCAAAAACCTCTTCCCACCTTTTTCTGGGGAACTAACTGAAGGAGGTTCAGTGCTCCTGTACTCACCACTTTTTCAACTTTGTCTGGTAAACTCAGGAGTCTTCATTTCCAAAATGGGTGTCTTACTTCACAGAGTTCGTGGGTCACTTTAAAATGTTGCTCTTTGACTATGGTCTAGGTCAGACCTTGGCTTCATTATCATAATCTGCAGGGATATGTTTTGCCTCTTAAAAATTTTTGATTTGTCTGGTCTTGCATCTTCTGTAAGGTTTTACCAAGCGGAAGAAAAACTGTTAGTGTCTTTAGTTAGTATGTAAGCTGGTTAATTTGAAAAGAGGTCAAATCCTTACCTTCTAGTGACTTTTTAAATTGACTAATTTATATATTCAACAAAATTTTTTTTGATCACCTCCCATCATTGTTATATCTAATGTATTTGAAACCTGGAACAGATCTTTTTTTAGCTTCTTTCTTCTATACAAAGAATTTATTTTTAATAAGAATCATGAAATGAAATTAACAATAATAATGGCCAGAAAAAATGAAGAATATTTCATTTTATTAAATAATGTATGTATATAATATGTATCATATATACATGATCATGAGATTAATAAAATAAATAATAAAATAAATATCAGTTCAATAAAAGAAGTAAATGATACTTTTACATTAATATTTTTAATTGAAAAACTTATGCCTATATATTGGTCTGTTGATGAATTATATTTTAGCTTATTAAATAACAAAAATAATAATTTTTAAAAAGCAATTTTAATTTTTAAAGATATTTAAATTCAATAAAATATTTCATGTATGAACTAAAAGATGCACTAATCAAATAAAAATACTATATCTAGCAGTGTGCACTGTTTCACTGTTTTAAATTTTAAACAAATGAAACTAAATGATCACACACAATAGAAATCATTTTGTATTTTAATTTCTACAATCACGTGCTATCATTTATTTTGAATCTACTGTTTAAATTCGATGTCTGTACTACCGGGGTCTGAGATACGAACTGCTCCTAAAATGAGCTAAAGCAATTCTAAACTGTTGTGAACTTACTCTTGAAATGCCTGTGTCTACATGTCTCGAAAGCCTTCTGTCTGCTGTAAACTGGAAATTCTCTGAATTAAAGCTTACGTAAAATAGAATGTTTATTAAAGCACAAATAATATGAATTTGTGCTGATTTAAAGCTTTCATTAGTGAAATCAGTAATAGCAACAACTGTTAAAGAATTTATATCAACAAAAGCATTTGGTGGGGGAGGAGTATTCTATCACTGACATTGTTTAGAAGTAAAGACTCATGGTGATGATAAAAAGCACACCAACTTGAGCTGGTTTTTATTACTGTTTTTTAATTTTTAAATGCGTCCCCTTATTGCCTGAACTGGGGTTACTACTCCCACTGCCCCACACTTGTACACCACTGCCTACTATGCCAGGCATGGTGTGAGGTGTTGACCTGGTGTGCGGTACAATAGATGAACTCCTGTTCTCAGGGACCCTCCAGGTTAGGGGGGAGATCAACAGAGAGAGAATAAGTAAACCAACAAGAACTTAAAAATTCAAAGATTATGAAGGAAATAAAACAGATCCAGAGACAGATCAACTAGAAGTCTATGTTAGGCAAAGTGGCAAAGGAAGGCTCATGTACTTGGTGCTTAATGAGCAAGGTGGGAGTTAGGTTTAGAGGCTAGGCAGTTATCTGACCACCTTTGAAGAGTTTGGCTTTTATTCAAAGTGCAGAAAAAAATCCATTCAAGTTTTAAACAGTGGAATAACATATATTTATGTTCCAAAAGATTACTCTGGCTACTGTGTTGAGAACCGATTGAAATATGGCAAGAATAAAAACTAGAAGACAGTTTAGACTATTTTTAACTTTGTAGAAAGGTAACGATGGCTTGGCCTTAAAAGGTGACAGCAGTGATGGAAAGAATATTAAGATATATTTTCAGTAGGAATGAAAGAAAGTGGGGGGTGAGGTAAGGAAAGTCATCAAGAATGATGCCTAGATTTCTGGCTTGTGTAACTAGGAGAATGGTGGGGTCTTACTTAAATGGGAAGTTTGGTGGTGGATAGGTTTCCTAATAATGACTTAATTCAACATGCCATCTTTCCATAAGCTTTTAGTTGTTTGTTTTTTTTTTAATAGAGTGTAGTTTTTATAGCACTTTTAGGTTCATAGCAAAATGAAGTGGAAAATACAGGGAAATCTCATTCACCTCCACCTCTACCACCACATCCCATCCTTGCTATACACATAGCCTCTCCTACTCTCAACATCCCTTACCAGAGTGGTACATTTGTCAACACTGATGAATTTACCTTCACACATCATCATCATTCCAAATCCATAATTTACATTAGGGTTCACTCTTCTTGTACATTTAATGGGTTTTGACTAAGTATTATGACATGTATCCACCATTATAGTATAAAACAAAATAGCTTCCCTGCCCTAAAAATCATCTAGTCTCTGCCTATTTATCTTTCCCTCCTCCTAACGCTTGGTAATCACTAATTGTTTTTACTGTCTCCATAGTTTTGCTTTTTCTAGAATGTCATGTAGTTGGACTTATGCAGAATGTAGCCTTTTCAGACTGGTTTCTTTCATTTAATGGTATGCATTTAAGTCTCCTCTATGTCTTCTCATGGCTTGATAGCTCATTTCCTTTTTAATATGGAATAATGTTCCATTGTATGGATGTATCACAGTTTGTTTATCTGTGGTTAACTTCTTGGTTATTCTTGGTTGCTTCCAAGGCAATTCTGAACAAAGCTGCTATAAACATCCAAGTGAAGGTTTTGGGGTAGACAAGTTTTCCATTTATTTAGGTAAATACAAAGGAACACAATTACTGGGTCATATGGTAAGAGTATGTTTAATTTGTAAGAAACTGCCAACTGTTTTCCAAAGCTGCTGTACCATTTTGCATTCGCATCAGCAATGAATGTTGCTCCACATCATTATCAGCATTTGGTATTGTCAGTGTTCTGGGTTTTCATCATTCTCATAAGTGTTTAGTAGTACTTTGTTGCACTTCTCTAATGATGTGATGTTGAACATCTTTTCACATGCTTACTTGCCATCTGTACATCTGTGGTGAGGTGTCTGTTCAGGTCTTTTGCCCATTTTTAAATCAGGTCCTTTGTTTTCTTATTGCTGAGTTTTAAGAGTTTCTTGTTATTTTAGACAGCTCTTTATCAGATATATATATATATATATATATATATATATATATATATATATATAGAGAGAGAGAGAGAGAGAGAGAGAGAGAGAGAGAGCGAGCATATATTTTCCCAGTCTGTGGCCTTCTTCTCATTCTCTTGATTAGCTTTCAGTTTTGTCTCTTTGTCTCTTCAAACCACTGTTTTATGTACATTTCATTTTAATTCAGTCAAATGTAGAAATCTTTTATGTTACACAAAGCTCTCTTTTCTGTTTTTAAAAATTAACATATTTTATTATTACAAAAGCAATATGTATTCCTAATGGAAAATTTGAAAAACACATAATTAGAGAAAAGATGAAAAACCTATAAAAGAAAAAAACTGGCACCTGGAAGACTAGTGGCCTTGGGAGTATCTGGAAACCACACCCTTGGCCGGGGCAATTTGACAATACATGTCAGAAGTGTAAAAAGATACTCTTTGACCCAACTATCCTTGTTTAGAAATGTTTTTCAAGAAAATAACTGGACAGGTGCCCAGAGAGTTAAATACAAGGATGTTCCTAGTTAGAAAACACTGGAAACAATCAAGTTAGTTTGCTAGGGCTGCCATGACAAAGCACCATGGATTGGGTGGCTTACACAACAGAAATGTATTTCTCATAATTCTGGAGTCTAGAAATCCAGGATTAAAGCACTGGCAAGATTAGTTTCTTCCGAGGCTTCTCTTGGTGGCTTGTAGATGGCCATCTTCTTCCTATATTTTCTTAATCTTCCCTTGAGTATGTGTATGTCCAAATTTCCTCTTTTACAAGGACACCAGTCAGAGTGGATTAGGGACCACTCTAACGACCTCACTTTAATTTAATCACCTCGAAAAACCCTAATCTCTAGAGTCACATTTTGAGATAAAGGGGATTAGGACTTCAACATATAAATTTTAGGGGACATAATTCAGCCTATAACATAACGTCATCCAAGAATTGGGCATTAGTTAAATAAATTATGATGCATTCACTCAGTGGCACATTCCACTACCGCCATTAAAAATAGCCTTAGTAATATATATGACATGGAAAGAATTTCATGATGTATGTGGAACTGGCTACATATGTGCAATATAATTCTTGTTCTTTTTATGTGTGAAATATATATACAAATGCACAGAAAAATGGTTATAAAAATTAATGACAATTTGTGATATAATACAGATGATTTTCCTTTGTTTCCTATCTACTTGTTTATTGCTTAACTATATTTTAATTTTTTGCACAATAAGTTTGTGCAATATTTTAAATGAACCCTCTGATGACACAAACACTCTCAAAAAAAAAGAGAGAAGAGAGAGAAAAAAATCTACCCTATGCTGAAAGCATGTTTTAGAGAACAGTTCTTCAGTCATGGAGTTTTCCTTCAGCCATTTCTGCTTTCTTGCTGCTAAAGTTGAGTTTCTGTGGGATATGAAAGCTTACTCAATGTTCTGTACTATTTCTATTTGCCTTACATAGTAATGGTCTGCTCATTTAGTGTGCAATCAAGTGCTCAGTGTACTTTTATTGTTTTTTGGAGGCTGTTTGGAGACGTTTTTGCTTAATCAGAGGACACTGCTGAAGCCAGTGGCATTATGACTGAATGACTCATACTGGTTTACAGCTTATAATCAGACAAGCTCTGAACTCATTTTCAAACTTGTAGAGAAAAAAATTTTTAATGGGGAGGGAGCTTTCCAAAATGAGAGGAGGATGAACATGTTCAGAGTCCTGATCTCTGTGATTTCTGACTTAGGAGGCAGAGAGTATCTACTCATGCCCATCTCACATGTCTCATTCCAGGGAGAACTGACTATAGGCATTTTTCTTCTAAAGTCTGTTATTTCTTCAGAGGCTGGGCCTACCACTCCAGTTATTTTCTTCTAGGCCTGCCCCTCTTACCCTGTCCTCCACTTCTGTAGCTTGGGTAATTTATGCACAAAATATGATTGGATAAAGGACAACATCTAGGTTAAGACATAATAAAATAATTCAAGTTTATCTCTGAACATGACTCCACATGGTAAGCTTTGACTTTGCATAATATACTCGCATGGCCAATTTCAATTGTTTGGTGAATTAAAATGCACCTACTCCCCTGGTTGTGTTACATGGAGTAGTGACAGATTTAGTATCATTATACCTACATAAGTAGGTAGTATCCAATAATAGCAGAACTTGGAAAGTTACTCTTATAATAGAGAGGGTATCTTGGTATTTAAACATCTTGCTTACTACACCTCTGACAAGTCTTGAGAATACCTTTCTAGAATTAAGAATCCTCTACAGAAGCATATATTTCTTTCTTTTTATTTTTTATTTTCCAAGATGCTTATGGTGTCTTTATTTCTAAACTACTCCCTTATGGGGCTAGAATAGTGCATTTAGGAGAGCACACTAACCTGGAGTTAAATGAATTTTACACATTCTTGAAAAAAAGACATTACTGCCTTTGCTTCAAAGGAAATTTTTGTGGAATGAGGAAAAGTATTACAAGTATAGGTGCCCACATGCATACACACATACAAGGAACATTCATACCTGCACACACAAAAGCAGGTAGACTGTGCACAGTTCTATCAAAATTAAACACAAATCAGTTTGTGCAGATTCTATTAGTCTGTACACACCTTCAAAGTTTCTCCATGATTGCCTAACACCTCATACACCTGCTTCCTGCCAAACAAAGGCCCCACTGCTCTCATCTTTTCAGACATGTCCAAAGGCACATATTTCATAGACCACTTCTTGCCCTCAATTTCTCCAACAGATATGCTTACACTGATTTGTCCATTTGTAGAGCAGAGTAATGAGCATGTACTCCAGATTCTTAGCATTTTGTTTTGATCCAGGATAAAATTTGAGTTAATGACTATTTACATCTATTATTCACAATACTCACAGTGAGCAGCTTTGCTATTACAGTGTCTGATGTATCATGCTTCTGGCAAGAAAGCATGAATAGAAATGCCGCTCAGGTGAGTTCTTTCAGTGATTAGTTAGCCCTTGCTACTTGTAATACTTGGGAATTGGTGGAGATAGAAGAAGGGAAAATAAACCAGGAAGTTATCTACCAAAGTGCCTCTGGCAAAACCCTTCTTGTTTGATCTTTGTTCAGACTGGATAGTCCTTAGATAAGAGATTAACTGTG
Organism: Cynopterus sphinx; assembly: GCA_030015415.1. Lineage (NCBI taxonomy): Eukaryota > Metazoa > Chordata > Mammalia > Chiroptera > Pteropodidae > Cynopterus > Cynopterus sphinx. The sequence goes on from CM057379.1 coordinate 182,587,437, forward strand.
AATGCCAAGTCTTGTAGGTATTTCCTCTAGGCCGACAACTAGCTTCTCCAGAGTAAGAGCCATATATAACTTAGACAACATGAGAGTCCTAAGCCTGGCAATGAGCAGGCACAGAATAAATATATGTTTGATTGAATTCACAATAAACCACTTCCTTGCTATTGCCCTCATTTTATTTGTATTTTTCTATCACTAATCTTGGATATGATAAAATTCTATTAGCATCATGAGGTTTGAATACTATTCTAATATTTATTCTAAAATATTAGAGATGAAAGGGACCTTAGAAATAATTTACTATAGAATGCCTTCATTTTTACAGATGGAAAACTGAGGCCCAGAGATATTAAATGATTTTTCAGAGCTAGTTAGTGCCAGAGATAGAGCCAGGCGACTCCAGGTCCTCCTGGCTCCCAATTTGTTACTAAACACCCCTAAGCCACTAAGAAGAGAGCTTTAGGTTATACTGTTTTGTTTTGTTTTTCTCTTTTCCTTCTTTCCTTCTCTTTTCACATCTTCCCCTTTTCATTTGGATATGAGATCAGCATGCAAATCAGAGAACTTGGAACTTTTAAACAAAACTGTTGTGTTGTGGCCCAGCAAGGCAGGGTTGGAACTTTCCCTTTCTGGAAAGGTATTGTTTACTCATGTTCTGGGCCTAAGTTGAATGTGAGAACCCTGCCCAGGCACGGACATCTTTCCTGCTCAGCGGGTGTACTTTGCACTGGAGCCTGAAGAGACCTGAGTGCTCATCTTAGTTCTGTCACCACTTGGTAGCCTGGGAAAATTAATTTTTCACCCTGTGCCTCAGTTCTTCATTTATGAACTATATAACTTAGACTACATGAGCTCTAAAATCCTATGATTCTACCCATTTCTACTTCTGAATTATGGATTAAAATTTTTTCCACCTTTAAAGTAAAAGCCACATGTAAGCTCCATGGAATTTGATCACCCTTACATTTTTATGTAAATGTTGACAGGCCTTCTCTGCTCTGTTTGGTGTAATTGGAATGATTTAGTTTTCATTTCAATAGTTTCAATTATTATTTTCCTTTTATTATTCTACCAAAGAGAAATTGGTATGATGGCTAAAAGTGATCTGCGACTCAGTTCCTCTGGGTCCCACTTCAAAGTGTTATTTTGAAAATCTCTAGACCTTCTCCCCTCTCTTTATCACTCATCCATCTGAAGTTGGATGGTGTCCATGGATCCTATCTTCTTTTGCTTCTTGTGGAATTGGGAGAAAGGGCGTAGGGTCTCCATAAGAATCAGGAATCCAGGGAGGTGCCTGCAGTGGGGAACATCTTCTCTGCCAGGTTGCTGACTCTGCTGTAGCATATGACAAGATGTTAGTTGCAACCTGACTCCTCTCCCTCACTGTGGAGTTACTGGCTTTGTGTTATCACAGCAAAGTCCTCCAGACATGTCACGGCAGCCTATCCACTGCCTTCTTCTGTTTATATGCCTACACGCCCAGGAATGGAGAATCAAGAGATCAACTTTCTGGCTGCTGTTGAAAGGATGCCCTATTTGTCAGAGGCAAGTGGCCTGCCGGTCTGGAAATTGCCTTGATGCGCAAAGCTGCAGAACGCAGTTATTTATTACCTACACTTAAAAAAGCATAAGGCCCAATGTTGCATTACTTTGTCTCTAACAGACCTTTCTTTTTTTCATCGACTGTTTCATGCCATCAATCATTCAACATTTATGAAGCACTTGCCTGACATGAAGGTAAGGTTGAAAAGGAAGAAAAACCGTGATCTCTGGCCTTGAGAACTAAAAATTTGCTAGGAGAAAACTTGAGAATGCATAAAAACACTAAGTATTATACAAACAAGTACAAACTAACATAATGCAGGGTATTGCCAGACATGTTTAGAGTTAATTGGCATGGTCAAACTTGGGTAGAGTTAATCAGAGAAGTTTCTTAGAAGGATCATTACTGGAAATTTAACTGAATATAGTAACATACTCACCTTGAGAATCTAGGAACAATTTTACAAAAGGTTTACATGATAAAATCCACTGAACCATATTCCAGAGAATGCAAAAGATGCAAACTAAGAAATCACACGGCAATGGCTATGTGAAAAGGGCTTGAGCAAAGAGAGAATGAGGAAGCCAAACAAGGAAATTTGAGAAATACACCTGAAGGCCAAGCTAAGGAATTTGGATCTGATAAACTTTGTGATCGGGAGCCACTGAAGGTTCTTGAGTATAAAAAATCTTACGAAATTGTCTGAGGAAGGTTAATCTTCCTGCTATATAAAAACTAATATGGAAAAGTCAGTGGCAGGGCCCATTTAAACCTGCAACTGGGAAAACGAAGTGGCAATGAGCTGGAGAGATGATGTGGAACTGATTAGCAGGGCTTGACCAAGGCTTGGACAATTGTAATAGCCAGCATTCACTGAGTGCTTTCCATGTGCCGATCACAGAGAGCTCATTACATGAATTATTGAGAGCAAACTTCAATAGAACTGTATGAGAAGTAATTAAATAACTTGTTCGAGGTCATGCCGCTGTAAGAGAGGAATTAGAATTTGAACCCAAGTACTCTGGCTCCAAAGCCACTTAACTGCTAAGCTAGACTGTCTCTCTGAAGTCAAAAGGTTAGGAAGAAAATTGCCCTAGTGCAGTGGTTGAGCATGTAATCTCTAGGTTCAGATTCTCTGGGATTTCATCTTGCCTATGGCACTTACTTGCTATATACTCCTGGAAAATCCACTTAAAATTTGACCTTTCCTTCTTTTTCTTTATTCATAAAAAAAAGGACAATGGTACCTGTGTATAGAGTTGTTGTAAAGTTAAGTGTTTTATAGTGTGTACAGTACTTGGCCCAGTACCTGACACATAATGAGTGTTCAAGAAATGTTAACTGTCAATAAAATTGTTTGTATCGTCCTATGTCTTACAATCTGGAGTCCTGGAAGAATACTGATAGAATTGCCAGAATAATAAGAGAAGGAAATTTAGTTTAAGGTTATTTACCACTCACAAGTCCCTGGTTCTTGGGTTACAGAATATTTAGTGTTCAGCAGAATCACACAGAGGGAAGTGATGAGAAACTGGGGGAAGTTCCTCAGAGAAGTATTAACTGATAATGTCAGTCTTACAGAGCATTGAAGAAAAACAATGCTAGAAGTGAAAGAAAAGCAGGGAGGTGAAGAATTTGGTTAGTGTGAAATTTCTTGGGTTGTGTGCAGGGAGGAGTAGAATTACTATTTTATTAACATATATCAAGCACGAATTTAACTTCCCTTTTGGTTTCTTTCCTCTTTTCTTCCTTACTATTAATAGACTATGCACATATTAAGTAATCTAGGCTGCAACTTTCCCTCAGAATTGTATGTACTTAAAATGGAGTTAGTAAAAAAGATTCTGAAAGGATATTGCTTATATATATATATATATATATATATAAAACAATAATATATATATATAAAACAATAATATATATATATATAAAACAATAATATATATATATAAAAAACAATAATATGACAGGCAATTGTTACTGTTCATAGGTCAAATTGCTACTAGTCCTCTGAGGTCTTTTGCTCCCTAGAGAGATCTCCAGGAAGAGGTCTTGGTGCTCCATGTGAAATGACTACTTTAGGAGCTGAGTCAAACAAGGAGTTTTATTTTATTTTTCTGGATACCAAGTCTGGGCAGGTCTAGGCTTATACTATATGAGAGGGATAAGTGGTTAAGTTTATTCCCATGTTAACTGCTTAAGTCATCTCACAGGGTACCATGACTCAATTAATTCTCTCAACTGATTAGAGACACATACTTGGGGGCTAAGCTACTTCCCATTGCATGTAATAGGAAGTAGTGATTTGGCTCTCTGCCCTTTGAATTCACTCCATATTCTGGCATGGCTAAGTGATATTGAGAAAGATAGTAGTAATCACTGGTAATATTAGTCTTTTTAAAATAATTAATTCCTACATATTTATTGACACAGATATCTGTATACAGTACAGTATCTGGTATAGTAGAAGCTTAAATTTTGTTGACTATGAACTAGTGCTTGATTGTACATTTGCCAATGTACAGCATTCAAGTGCATTTCTTTAAGCAAAATTCAACTACATGTACAGAATAAGAAGGAATGGGTAAGAAGGAATGACTAGGTACAATGTACATCAGATATATCTTCTTTCTTCTGTTTCCTTCTGTTAAGAAATCACAGCTCCAGTTTAGCAATGGTAAAGTGATTGCTATTACATAGCAACGATTGGAATTTGTGAGCTCATGTTGAGTGGTTGTTATGGAATTTGAAAGGGCAAGGCATATTTCATGTACCAGTCTTCAACTATCTCCATTAAGCTGTCACCGTAGAGACAGAAAACTTAAAGACTTCCTTACAATCATTTTGGAAGAGAAATGGCTATCTCTGGTTGAGACTTGGCCTTTCTGGAATAGAGTTTATAATGAGTTTCTTACTGTCTGCTATTAGGGAGGAATTTAGGACAAAAAAATGGAGCAATCTTATGGGATAAGACGATCAATTTTAAAAAAGGAAACATCTACTTTGATTAGCAAAGAGCTACATTCTACAAGTCAGTTATCACCTGGATATAATTTAGATACTCTAGAAGTAGCTTATCCTCATGCTTTGTGGACTGCCACTCTCTAGAGTGTGATTGAATAGATTCTTGTCCTAATTATTCTCATATCCTACAGAACAATCACCACCCGGAGATAGATCTCCCATAAACAGTCTTCGAACTCAGAGATCAGTTACCAAAGATGATATTGTTTAAGTAACTATTTTTAGCTGCTACTTCCTTAGGTCCTTACTGATATGTAAGACCAAGCACCTCTTTATAGGTTTCTATTTTTGCCTCTACTGCAATACTAACCATTAATGGCTTTTGTGGGGGAGGCGGGGGGAAATCTAAATTTGTTTTTTCTAGAAAGATGTGCAATTTAATCCTTCAAATTGCCTATGTTAGCATTAATTCTGAAGCTAAGTAGGACCCATGGAAAAGAAGAATTTATTTCAGTCTATTTTACCTCTTGGAACATAAATTCCATAAAGAAAGCACTTTAAGTTCTGCTATTATTTAAAGCTTTTAAAGGCATTTGCTTGGTTCTTTTAAAGCACACTAAACCTTTTTCTTTGGATGCTTTCAAAATTTCATTGGAATCTATCAAATTTTAAAATGCATACCCTTGAATACACCATTTCACTTGGAGGAATTTCTTCCAGAAAAATAGTATCATTAAATGAAAGTCTATTCTGAATGTGAAGCTGCTCAACCTAATTCCTGCACTTGGCTCCAAGAATTCCAGACAAAAGATGGCAGATTATTTTGGGGAAAAATTTAATAGCACAAGATAAATGACATTTGGGTGTCCTACAATAAAGCAGGTAGATTCCTGCTTGATGACCCCAAAGTAAAGCCCACCTAGGGAAAAGCCCCATTTGAGAATTCAGAGCTAACAATCAGCTATTATATGAAAGTCAGTTGCCATTTGAGGAATGACTCCATCATGAAAGGCAGACACCAAAACAAATGAATTTTTGGAAAACAGAGACAATGCAGGAAGGTAAATTATATTCATGAAACATGAATAAGCAACAATGGAATTCTATAATAAAAAATAACAATCAGAGAATAAAGGGAGCTCTTAGAAATGAAAACTATGATTGCTGAAATAAGGAATTCACAGTGAGGTTGAAAGATGAAGATAAAGAAATTTCCCAGGTGGTAGATCTAAGAGATGACATAGAAATGGAAAATAGAAGAAAAAGTTAGAGCGTTTAGTCTGGAAATCTCTTGTCTTGGAAAATGAAGGAGAGATAAAGAGAAAGAGAGAAAGAAGGGACAGGGGGAGGTGAGAGAGAGAGAGAGAGAGAGAGAGAGAGAGAGAGAGAGAGAGAGAGAGAGAGAGAGAAGGAAACAGACTGTATCAGAGTCCCAACAGCAAACACAATTCACTTTACATGGTTCAAAGAGAATTTTTGCAAAGTGACTCTTATGAAAGTGTGAGCAGGAAGGATTAAGAGAACAAACAAGGATGGTATAGTGTCCAGACAGCAATGTTGAGAAGCTGTTAACGCTCACAGTGCTGAAGGGGCAAGGTTGGAGGAGGTTGTATAAATGGAGCCCAGTGAGAAGTGGGGTCAAGAAGGAAGGATTACTCAGTGGCAGACACAGCTACTGCTCAAGAGATGTGCCTCTGCCTCCTGGGTACAGTATAAAGGAATACTTTGACTTCTCTCTCTACCTACAATCTGATCCCAACCAGCTGATGTAGTCTATAGTCCAAAAAGGTCATTCTGTTTGAGGAGGGCAGGGCTAGTATGTGAAAGGAAATACGATATAGAATAATACAATAACATTTTTCCATTTGAAAAACATCTAGTGTCTCAGGGAATTAAAAAAAGAAAAAAGAAGAAGAAGAAAGGAAAGCCCTATATAATGCACAGCATAATGAAATTTAGAACACCATTAACAAAGAGAAGATCCTGGAAGAAAAAAATGGATCATATGTAAAGGATCAGAGATCACAATGGCATTGGATTGCTCAACAGCAACTAATGCTCTACGGCAGTAGAATAATAACTTCAAATTACTGAGGAAAGATTCTTTCTAAGCCAAACCATCAGATCGAGTGTAAGGATGGAATAAAGACATTTGCAAACATGCAGTGTCTCAAATTTTTTACCTTGTATACAACGTTAGGAAGGTATTACAAAACAAGTAATAACAAACAAATACAAACGGAAGACCCTGGGTAAATGGGATGTCATGTATGCACAGCCAAGAAATGAAGGGAAACCCTGGGCTGTCAGCTAGGCAGAAGTCCTAGAACAGATGTCTTTAAAGGAAAAAACAAACCACTAATCATTTTCAGAGAGATTTAACAATTCTTTGGAGGGTTTGAGAAGGGCAATGAAAACCAAGCAAATGGTTACTTAAGAAAATCAGCTTTCTAAAGCTATTTGATTTCTCAATGTGTGTACACACACAGATTTCATACAACATTACATTTTAAAAACTAGCAAAAGAGTGCAAAGTATAAGTGCAAAGGTATAATGTATGTCATTTCAAAAGTTGAAAATAACCTAAATGTCCATTAGTAGGAGATTGGGTATATTATGGTACAGTCATGCATACCATAACGATGTTTGAGTCAACAAGGGACCCAAAACGATGATGGTCAATAAGATTAAGGAGCTGAAAAAGTCCTGTCACCTAGTCACATCATAGCTGTCGTAAGGTTGTAGGGCAACGCACACGTGCGTTTCTGATAACGCTGGTGTAAACAAACCTACTATACTGCCAGTTATATAAAATACAGGCATACCTTGTTTTATTGTGATACTCACTTTTTTTATATCTGGAACTGAAACCACAATATCTTGTAGGTATGCTTGCAATGTACTAATGTACTAATGATAACAATAGTAAATGACTGTGTTACTGGTTTTTGTATTTACTAAATGATATTTTTTATTGTTATTTTAGAGTGTGTACTTTCTACTCATAAAAAAAAAAAAAATGTTTGCACTGGCAGCAGCCTCAGACATCTTGTTTTTACCACTCTCTTGATTGCATCATTTTCTCTTGTGCTTGATTTAATCTTATGTTGACTTTGTACAGTAACATGCTGTACAGGCTTGTAGTCTAGGAGCAACAGGCTATGACATAGAGCCTAGGTGTGGAGTAGGCTATTCCATCTAGGTTTATGTAAGCACACTATAATGTTTGCACAATGACAAAATTGTAAATGGATGCATTATGTGGTGCTTGACTGTACTGCTAAATGATAGAATCCTATGTATCCTTTAAAAGGGATAAGAGAGAATCTAGATGTGCATACTGAGTGAAAAGATATCCTAGATAAATATTTAAGGGAAAACACAGGCTTCAAAAGTTGTATCCATAATGTGATCTCATTTTTTAAAGTAAAAAGTCTTATACAGTAACTTTCTACATAGAAAAGTGAAAAATTGGGGAACAGTGGATTTTTAGTTTTTAAGTAAATTTGTTGTATTGAATTCTTAATAATGAGCATGAAATTTGTGTATGCAGAAAAATCAACACAGATGCATTTTTAATAAGATTACTGTGGGGCTTAGAAATCAACTTTTTCATACTTTCGGTTAACAATATTCATTCATCAAACTATTATGTTTGGAGAAACAGTAAGAATAAAATGTATTTCCTGCCTTCAATTTATCACAGTCTATAGAACAGTTTTCAAACTGTCCTGTGCTTCAGAGGTAGAATAAATGTTTGATCTGAATTTTGTTTTCAAAATGTTTTAAATATTGAAACACTTGTAATAAAATCAGTTAATTTAATGTAATAAGTTCTGACACATTGGGACCACCACTAGTTAATGTCAGCATCAGGTAAACTATATTTTGTGTAGCTATCAGCATTAAATTCTTTCTGTCATTTCTAGCATATATTTGAATTTATTGTAAACATGTCATTACTTAGAAAGGTTGTAGCTTTACATCGGTCTTTTTAAAATCCAGTCTGCATATTTCTTCTTATAGAAAAATCTACAAGTGACTATGCAATCACATAATTGCTGCGCACAATTAAATACACAGTACAGTTCAAGTTCATCCACTTGATGTACATTTTAATATACAATAACAAATGTATAACTTGTTAGGTAAGGTTGATAGAGTTTTGCACATCTTTAAATGTAAGGCTTAATAAGTTCTCAGTGTTTGTCTGACTTTTATAATAAAGCATGTATAAAGTTGTTGGCTATTTT